>JAUPMV010000002.1:0-2853640 GCA_030848855.1 Branchinecta sandiegonensis | reverse complement strand
AGTTAGGGTACTTCTAGATGAGCTAGGACAATGAAACTTGGCAGGAATATCAGGGACCCGACCAAACGAACCTGGAAATAATCAGTTTTCCCGATCCGACCATATGCGGGGGAGTGGGGGCGCTCGAAACTTGAAAATTTAGGGCATTTTGTCACACTTTTTCGAGTTAGGGTACTTCCAGATGAGCTAGGACAATGAAACTTGGCAGGAATATCAGGGACCTGACCAAAGTAACCTGGAAATAATAAGTTTCCCGATCTGACCATATGCGGGGGAGTTGGGGCGCTGGAAACTTGAAAATTTAGGGCATTTTGTCACACTTTTTCGAGTGAGGGTACTTCCAGATGAGCTAGGACAATGAAACTTGGCAGGAATATCACGGACCCGACCAAACTAACCTGGAAATAATCAGTTTCCCGATCCGACCATATGGGGGGGAGTGCGGGGCGCTGGAAACTTGAAATTTAGGGCATTTTGTCACACTTTTTCGAGTTAGGGTACTTCCAGTTGTGCTAGGACCATGAAACTTGGCAGGCATATCAGAGACCCGACCAAACAAAATTAGGAATAATCAGTTTTCTGATCCGACCATTTGGGGGGGGGGGGGGTGGAGGCAGGGAATCCGGGAAACTGAGAAGTGTGTAACTTTCGAACGGATGATCGGATTGTAATGAAACTTCATAACTGAAGAGAATATATATCTGTAACGTCCCGTTTAAA
The DNA here is from genome assembly GCA_030848855.1 of Branchinecta sandiegonensis. Lineage (NCBI taxonomy): Eukaryota > Metazoa > Arthropoda > Branchiopoda > Anostraca > Branchinectidae > Branchinecta > Branchinecta sandiegonensis. The sequence continues at coordinate 2,852,920 of JAUPMV010000002.1, read as the reverse complement.
GTCTTGACCGGATTCGGTAGCCAGGGGGGGAGTTGGGGGGGGGGGGGGAGACCGGAAATTTCAAGAAACGGTTAGAATGGAGGGATCGGAGTGAAACTTGCTGGGAAGAACAAGCATCTGCTCTAGATAAGTCCTTTAGACCATTGTACTGGATCCGGACACTTATGGGGGGGGGGCCCGGAATTCCGGTGATGGTGTTTTTTTTGGATTTTCACGATGAAACTTGGCAGGCATATCAGGGACCCAATCAAACTGACTTCAAAATAAAAATATTGTTGATCAGATAATGGTGGGGGAGTGGAGGGAGGGGAATCCGCAGGGGAATCCGGGAAATTGAGAAGTGTGTAACTTTCGAACGGATGATCGGATTGTAATGAAACTTCATAACTGAACAGAATATATATCTGTAATGTCCCGTTTAAATTCTTGACCGGATTCGGTAGCCAGGGGGAGTTGGGGGGGGGGGAGACCGGAAATTTCAAGAAACGGTTAGAATGGAGGGATCGGAGTGAAACTTGCTGGGAAGAACAAGCATCTGCTCTAGATAAGTCCTTTAGGCCATTGTACTTGATCCGGACACTTATGGGGGGGGGGGGGGGGTCCCGAATTCCGGTGATGGTGGTTTTGGGGACTTTCACGATGAAACTTGGCAGGCATATCAGGGACCCAATCAAACTGACTTCAAAATAAAAATTTTGTCGATCAGATAATGGTGGGGGGAGTGGAGGGAGGGGGAATCCGAAATTTTCAGTCATGCGTAATTTTAGAATGGTTGATCGGATTCGAGTGAAATTTAAGAATTCAACAGAGGACATTTCTCCGATGATTTTTTTCATATCCGGACCGGATCCGGCAACTATTGGCGGGGGGGGGGGGGGAAATACGTGCCCCGTTTAGAATGGAGGGATCGGGATGGAACTTTGTGGAAGAACAAACAGATGCTCTAGGTAAGTCATTTGCTGAATCGGATTGGCTACGTGCACCGCGGGGGAGCTGGGGTGGGGTGGGGGGGGGGGTGGACCGGAAATCTCGAGAAACGGTTAGAATGATGGTATCGGAGTGAAACTTGCTGGGAAGAACAAACATCTGGTCCATATAAATCTTTTACATAATTTGACTGGATCCGGACACTTGAGGGGGGGGGGAGGAGGGGTATCCCGGAATTCCGTTTTTGGGGGATTTTCACGACAAAACTTGGAAGGCATATCAGGGACCCGGTCAAACTGACTTGGAATAAAAAAAAAATCCTCGATATGATAATCTTGGGGGGGGGGGGGGAGTTGAGGGAGGGGAATCGGAATATTGAGTCATGCGTAACTTTGGAACGGGTGATCGGATTCGAGTGAAATTTAATAATTAAACAGAGGACATTTTTCTCTTGTGACCTTTTTCATTTCCGGACCGAATCCGGCAATTATCGGGGGGAGGGCGGAAAATACTTGACCCGCTTAGACTGGTGTGATCTGGATCGAACTTCGTGGGAATGACAAACAGATGCTCTGGATTAATCATTTACAGAACAGGATTGGCTCCGGTTATTGTGGGTGGAGTTGGAGGAGGGGGAGGGGGGGTCTGGGATTCCGGTGATCGCGCGTTAAGGTACTTCCAGATGTGCTAGGACGATGAAACTTCGCTGGAATATTGGAGACTCAACAACATTTGCTTAGAAATTGCTACTTCCCAAATCCGATTATTCCTTAAAGTACCAATCTTGACCGCAAAGTAAAAAAAATACTTTTAAGCAATATATGCATTTTCGTGATGCCCATCAGCCCATTAGCAGTTTTGCCTCAAGGGTTTTGCTTACAAATGAAGTTCCAGCTCCCTTATAGCGCGCATCTCAACCGCAAAGTCGAAACTTACTCTTGATCAATCAAATCATCTTGACACATGCAAGTGCCATATGAGCTTACAGCTCTTGTTAGCAAAATTTATGAAAGTTTCGTTGCAACGTGGCTTAAAAACGAGATCTTGTCAAAAATAGATCCACGGATATTCGGTAACATACCTAAATCCTCTACTACCCATTACCTAACACAATTAACTGACTTTATTCTGAAAAATCTTGAAGAACCAGGAAAATGGATAAATTTGATAGCAATTGATTTTCGTAAAGGTTTCGATCTCATTATTCTTTGAGCCCAAGCTGACTTTGAAACATTGTTTGAATAAATTAACCATAAGATTTAAATGGTAAACTTTCTAGTCAATTCAACGTAAGCCCTCATATAATTAGAATAATTGCTAGTTTCCTACACGAAAGACACAAATGACTAAATATAAAAGTGTTTTTCTGACCCGGTTCCCATTTTTTGTGGTGTACCTCAAGGTACTCTTTTAGGACCTTTGCTTTTTTTGGTTATGATTAATGAAATTGCACAGGATCTGCCGGGTCGGTGGAAGTATGTTGACGATTTGAGTACCACTGAAGTATGCTACCGTCATATTAAAAGTTCAGTAGCAGCAATCATCGAAGACATACAAAATGAAGCGTCTTTGTCCCATATGCAAGTTTAATCAAGAAAAAAGCGCTGTTTTAACTATTTCATTTTTAAAATCACCCCCGCAATTTGAACCAAAACTCATTGAAAATTGGCTGTAAAAAAACTAAAACTCCTTGGAGTAGTTATTACTGAAACTTTAGATTGGGAAGATATAGAGTAGAAATACTCCGCAAGGCAAACTCCAGCCTGCACATGTTAAGCTTTTATCAAAGCATAATGTCCCAAGTCTTCATATCCTCAGGATTTATACTTCTTTCATAAGACCATTAATGGAGTACGCATGCGCTGTGTGGCATTTTGGTCTAACTGCAGATCAAAACTCACGTATTGAAAGAATCCAAAAACGCGCTCTCCATGTTATCCATAAAGGCCCAAAAGTACCCTACTCCCTTCTTCTAAGCACATACAAAATTGATACACTGGAGAAACGGAGACTGAACCTATGGCTCGAGATCGGTAAAAAGCTTCTTTCGCACCCCATCTACAATGAGTTTCTCCCTCCCCCATACAACAATGTAAGGGAAAGGCAAGAGCGAGCAGTGTCTACGGAGGTCCCAATATTCCAACCAATAGCGGCCAAACACAGCCGTTACCAAATAGTTTTATACAAAGATTGTTGAAATTTTAAATAGCCTTTGACCATTTGTACGTGCTTTTAAATGTTTATATTATGACAGTACTCACCAATTTTGGTTTTGTAACCGTGAAAGTGTGAGTGAATAAATTACTATTCTATTCTATTCTATTACAGTAACTGTACAAAATAAAATACCGTATCCCCACCATGATGCATGATGCAGAAAAATTCTGGACCGAGAGCCTATACGGTATTCTGTTTAACTACAGAATCGCCAAAAATATACCGAATAGTTCTGGCATCGAAAAATAAAGAATAATTTGTTGACATTTTGGGCCTGTGCCAATACGGCCCGAAATATTAACGAATCTCAAAAAGTGTGGTGTGTGTGTGTGGGGGGGGGGGGGGGGGGTACTGCAGGACCCTCCCCCCTTGCGAGGCCCCTGATTGTCGTTCAGATTACGGAATCTACTCTGGATATGCAGAATAAATGTGTTGAAAGTCTTTTTATTTTCAACAAGAGCTGTAAGCTCCTATGGCACTTGCAAGCATACATAGTAGGTAGGGTAAAAGCTAAGATTTTCCCCGGTCCCACCACTCTAGGCTTGTTCCGAGATTTCCTATCATCGCCCCCCCCCCCCCCCCCCCCGAGAGTTATCGGATCCGGTCCGGACACGAAATGGTAAATCCGCGACACGAGCTCTTTCCAACTGTCAAGTTTTGTTTGTGTCTGACGTCCCGTTAGAAAGTTATGCTTGCCTAAAGATCCCAGATTTCCGATCCCCCCCCCCCCCCGATGTTCAGATTGGGGAAATGAGTTTTCTTAAGTCAACCTTGTCGGGTCCCTGATAAGTCTGCCAAGTTCATCGTCCTAGCACATCTGGAAGTAGCTTAACCAGTGATAACCGGAAATTCGGGACCCAGCCCCCCCCCCCCTCACAGTGCACGGATCCGATCCGGCTATGTCAACAATGTATCAAGGATATGTGCCTGTTCTTACATATCACCCACATTCGAAAGTTACGCATGCCTCAATATCCCCTACGATGGTCAAATCGGGGAAGGGACTATTTCCAAGTCAGTTTGGTCGGGTCCCTGGCATGCCTGCCAAGTTTCATCATCCTAGCACATCTGAAGTACCTTAACCCGTGACAACCGGAAATCCGGGATCCAGCCTGTACCCCCCACCCCCGCCCCACAGTGCCCGGATCCGATCCGGTTATGTCAACGCTGTATCAAGGATATATGCTTGTTCTTCCCACCAAGTTTCATCCCGATCCCTCCACTCTAAGCGTGTCACGATATTTCCGGTACCCCCCCCCCTCTAACTCCCCCACAGTTGTCCGATTTGGTTCGGACGTAAAACGGGATATGTGAGGCATGTTTTCTTCCACATATCAAGTTTCATTCAGATCCGATCACCCGTCCGAAAGTTACGCATGCCTCAATATTCCGGACTCCCCCTATCTCCACTCCCCCACGATGGTCAAATCGGGGAAGTGACTATTTCCAAGTCAGTTTGTTTGGTCGGATCCCTGACATACCTGCCGAGTTTCATCATCCTAGCACATCTGGAAGTACCCTAACTCGCGATCACCGGACCGACCGACCGACGGAAAAGTGATCGGTATATGGCACTTGGCCGGAAGGCAAGTGCCATAATAGCTGTTGGCAAATCCTTTTTTGTCTTCATAGGAGTTAGTCTGAAGCATTCTAGTATTTGCAACGTTTAGACACCCCTCCCCAATCTAAGTCGCCAGTTACTACCGTTACTCGGCATGACCGTGGGATCGTCTAGTACTACAACCCGGAAGCACACGCATGGACAAGCTCGAGACAGACCTTAGGCTAAAGTTTAACCGAAAAGGGCTGAATTAGGACAATCTAGTCTAGTCAGGCTTGAAGACCCGGTGAAAATGCGTTACTTCGTTGTTCCGCTATCCGCGAATAATCCACTTTTGCCTAATGGACTTTCCCTGTCGGATTTGTGGTACCTTTATGCGCTGTAATTGTGTTGTATGCTTGACGAAAACGGTTTACGAAAAATAAAAAATTAAGTAGCAGATCAGTCTTCTAATGAGGAAAGTGAAATCAATTGGGAGAAAGGCGAAAGTGACGATGAATTGCTTGGCGTTCTCCCATATATGTTTGCGCTCCAGTGTTCACCAAGCTCGCCACTCGCCAATGAAAAGCCGTATCCGTGTTGAGATTCAAATTTTCCGAATCATAGTAGAACTTTGCGTTGTGGGGACGGCCGTAGATATTCTGGACGTCACTACTACAGCATATAGTGAAAAATAAAAATAAATACCTTAACACAACCCAAATAATTCGGCGTGTTCAGTTAAACGATACAAAAGCAAGTTAGATTTTCAGTTAAACTTTAACAAGAAAAAAGGACAAGAAAAAGATTTAGCTGACGAATAAACGGTTAAAAAATACACACAAATATTTAGTATTGCCAATTTCATTCAGTGTAGATTATTTTACGGTTTTTATGTCATTTCTGCCTGACAATCGCCGGATTTTAAAGAAGAAAATGTGTATCCGCTAAGGTATTGTGCACTACCTGACCCACTGAATATTTTATGGGCAGGCAGTACTGACGGAATCACTGTCATAAAGGGCTGAGGTTTTTAGGTTAGTTGAGAATAATGTTGGCTGGTATAATAGAATATTTTTAAAGAAATGGTACATTACTGTTTGCAATAATCATTCCTGTCGACTGGCAATGGTTTCTCTGCTATTTTACACGTTATCAATTCACCAACATCATTTCCCAACTAGGTTCATATGCTCCCAGTTTTCTCAGACCAAAAACAGCTTTTCAATCCAGTCCTATGCCAATGCAGCAGTTTCCTTATCTATGCGTCACGGATATCAACTTTTTGGTCATAGAGTGTGGAGACAGAATAGTTGCGTTTTTGATCGAAGTTTTGTTCGCCGTTAGCGTAGCCGGATGCTTAATTTTCGTTTTAAACTCCGACGAAGTTCACCGTTTGCTTAATTAGTATTTTTACGACTCCGGCGATCCTTGCCCAGGCGACGTTTCTTCGGCGATTCGAGCAAACTTCGAACTTGATAGCTCACGACGTTCGACGTTCAGAGTTTGAAGGACCAAGAAACTGTGACCGGCGACCAAAAACGGTATTTAATTTGAGTAATATTGAGTATATTTGAGTAATATTTGAGTTTGAAGGCAACTTCAAACTTCGATCAAAAACGCAACTATAATCTGGTTTGTGTGTTGAATCACACATGAAGCAAAATACAGAAAAGTGCCCTACTGATTATGTCACGATCCCCCAAAATTCCTTACAGTGAGCTCCTTCAGAAGTTTAAACTCGAGTCCCTTGAGTCCGTAGGTTGAAACTCTGGCTTGGTTCTGGTAAGAAAAAGCTTGAGCACCCTATCCATAAGTATATTCTTCCGCCACCATTCGATACTGCTCGCGAACGACCTGCAAGAGCGGCCTCAGTGCCGTATTGCGTTAAAATTTTTAATATTATTCAGTGTTTACTTTTATATATGACGCTGACATATTTATATATGAGTGTTTACACGTATATATGACGATTTCGACAAATTTGGAATTCACCATGATAGTTCGAAAAGAATAAAAGCGATGTCTATCTATCTAAGCACATCAACATTTTGGTCGTGGAGTGCGGCGGTAGAATCTTGTTTGACTAAGCGGAAAGAACAATCTTACTTTCCCCCAATTTCCTATATTCTCATATTTGGTGGTTCAAAAAGTTCGTTTTTCCAACTTGAGCGGTTTTGAGCCTGAAGAGGACCCTTGCCAAGAAGGGCCGAAAGATAGCTGCAATGAAAATTCAGTTGACGTATCCGTTTTGCACCATCAAATATGATTCGCAGTAAGCTTGGGCTGAAGGAACATTTATCCTATATTCTCCTTATTTTCGAAGTGCACAAATTACAAACAAGCCGATTCGTGACGATTCAACTATATAAAATGAAGAGAGGAGAATGGAATTCCTGATGTATTTTTAACTTGTTTATTTTTATTATTTATTTAACTTTTATTTGATTAATTTATTTCTTAATATTATTTTTTATTTAACTTCTTGTATTCTTAACTTGTTTAAGGTCTAGTGAACTTGGGGCATGTGGCAAAAATAATTTCTGGTGTCCTTGAACCGATGAGGCTATTAGCCCCACTTTGGGGCTAAGAATATTTAACATTATAACATGCTATTCGTCACATCCTATTGCGCTACAAAAACAACCAATGAGCGGAAGCATTGTAGAGAAAAAAATGGATCCTGATCAATATCAATATCTTATATACTGATCAATAACTTTTTTGGAACAGGTGTGTAATGCATATCCTCCTATGACCCACGGTCAGTTATTTTACGATAATCTTCAGACAGAAAGTTAGCGGTAGATGTGAGAGGATGATATAAGTCATATCAGCCTCCAGAGAGGATGTTATAAGTCAAATCAGCCTCCAGAAAGGATGTTATAAGTCATACCAGCCTCCAGAGAGGATGTTATAAGTCATATCAGCCTCCAGAGAGGATGTTATAAATCATATCAGTCTCCGGAGCGGATGATATAAGTCATATCAGCCTCCAGAGATGATTTCTGTTCGAAAAAGTTATAACAGTTAACACACCTCCATCTCGGTTGATATCTGAATGACAACCTCGATGGCCATTTAAAAATATCAACCTCGCCTTCGGCTCGGTAGATATTTTTCTCGTCTCGGTGTTACTTTTCCGATACCAACCTCGATGTCTGAAGTTAACCTTTAATATATATTCTGAAAATAGAAGGAAAAGAAGACAATGAAGCATTTTGACAGGATATGAATATTTGTATATATTAAATAATATTTTAAGTATTTCATGACGCGTATAAATTGTTGACCTCCCAGGTTATTTTTTGGGATCCCAAAACGTAAGTTGAGGGATACCTATGACTTCGCAAAAGTTGTCCGTCCGTCCGTCCGTCGTGGTGTGAGGATTCGTTGGGTCGGCGGACCAGTCGAGTTCGTAAATGGGCTTTGTAGCCCTACATTTAGGGGTGGGGGAGGGGGTTCAAATTAAGGGGCAAACAAAATATTTTGAAACAGCTAATGTGATAGTCGATTATGGGGTAAGAAGACATGCTAAACACGATGGTGAAAACCATTTTGTAATCGGACAAGTAGTTCGCCCGGAATCCGGCCCAAACCGGAAAGTTTGTTAAAATTAAAAGTTTTATTTGGAGTTGATCAGATGTCCGATTTAGGGCAAGAAGACATGCTGAACTCTTATGTGAAAACAATTTTCTTCCCGGACATGTAGTTCGCCCGGAATCCGGCCAAAACCGGAAAATTGTTAGAAGTTAAAGTTTTATTTCTAGCTGATTAGATAACCGATTTAGGGGTAAGAGGAGACGCTGAATCCGTTTGTGACAATCATATTTTACCCGGACATATAGTTCGACCGGAATCCGGCTGGAGTCGGAAAATTTGTTATAAGTTAAATTTTTATTTGAAGTTGATTAGATGCTCATTATTGGGGAAAGAAGATACCCTGAGTTCGTTGTGAGTTTTCTTTTTTCGCCGGACAAGTAGTTCTAGAGTTCGGCCGAAACCGGCAAATTGGCAGAAGTGGCAGGAACTTTTCGTCAAAACATGACTTATACGGGTAAACACACATGCTGAATCCATATCTGAACTTGGTTTTTTCTCAGATGATTAGCTATTTTGCCTTAATCTGTTTCTGAATTTTAATTGTAAGAATGTTCAAGGATTCTGGCGATGACTGGATCTGGCTAAGACAAGACCCAGTTGTCTGGATCAGATTTTGAATTTTTGGGATCCCATCGAAAAGTTAGCTATTTGGCCTTAATCTGTTTCTGAATTTTAATTGTAAGAATGTTCAAGGATTCTGGCGATGACTAGATCTGGCTAAGACAAGACCCAGTTGTCTTTTTCTGTACATAGTTCGCTCGGAAGTCGGTCGAAACCGGAAACTTGGCAGAAGTAAAGCAGGAAGTCTCGGTCAGTATTGTCAAAATGGATATGGCTTATAGAGGTATATCTGAACATGGTTTTCTCTGATCATTAGCCTGGCGAAGACTGGATCTGGCGAACACAAGACCCGACTGTCGGAATCAAATATTAGATTTTTGGGATCCCATCGACACCTTTGGTCTTGTTTCCCTTGTGTAAAGACATTGTGCAAATAAAAATGATTCTGATTCTGACTCTGATCTGCAACTATTGTACTGAATACGAGAATCAAGATGGAATTACCTGTGGGGTGAAGGCAATAATGCGGTCCTGAAGTGCATATAATTTGCTTGTACTCAGGATGCCAACATTACGCGATTTTCTCCCTGTCAGCCCCAACTTCTTGTTGTTGCCTAACGAAAAAAGTGGCATTAGTCTTATTAATTCACCTACAAGTACTACACCCCGCTCTTAAGATCGACGTAAAAGGCGGACTTAACGGGACTTCGAATCTTCACAACTACGGAAAATAGGGTTTTAGGGGGAGTCGAGCACGGAGTCGGAGGAGACTGTGGAGCACTTCATGCCATTGCCAGGAAGTCAATGGTTTAAGACTGGAGCTGCTTCAGAGACAGACAAGCGACGAGGAGTGGCTAAATGGTCTGATGTGTGGTCGATCCTTTACTACTATTAAAACCTGGCAGTGTTTGTCCAGGTGGGACTGAGACACAGATCTTTATTCTTCTAAAGTGTTATGTATTAGTTTTCTTTGTTTTGTCTTCAGGAAATGTTGAATATTTAGTCAGTATTTGATTTGCATAATATTTGTTGTACCATGGCCAGTTGGGCTTTCCATGTACAATACATACATACATATAGTTATTTTGATTAAAAAAAAATAAACGAATATATGAATGATCTGCACTTAAAACAAAAATTCTAGATTCGTTCTACTGCAGTGTCGTTCATGCCGGAAAAAAGCCTAAGCGACGAGTCGCACTATTAGCACACTGCCTTTCCGGCGGCTGGTAACGTGAACGAAGACTGCAAGCAATGAAAGTCTGATAATGGTCACAGAGACATATGAGGAACTCAAAGCACAAAGAAGTGCGTTTTACAATGCCAAGAAATTCGCTGGGACTGATTTTTCCGATCGAATTCCGTTCCGGCTAGAAAGCGTATCAGAATTTTGTATTACAGGACGAATACCGGCAAACCGGAAAGCTCTGGTTTCCAGTTGCATGCATCTATGATTACTAAAATCATTGAGGATTCATTCCTTTTCCAGGACTGCTATACTACATCTGCGATCTGAAATCAACGAATCCGGAATTCATTTTACTGACGAGAATATGGACCTTAGGTTAAAAATTCGTTCATATAGGAGTACAGATGCCAGCTAACCCTCATATCCTCCATTGGAACTAGCCTTAGTTTAGTCGTGTACTGCTTTCTCCGGCAGTCGACTGCTTTAGTTCTCATGACTCCACAATCAAGATTCCACAAGGACGTTTTTAAGTGGGCTTTGGCAACGGAACTGTTGATCCTTGGAACAGGCTTACTGAAGATGCGGTTAATGCTGAATCGCTCAATAGTTTCAGGTGCATTATTGATGGGATTTTTAACTCTGAGCAGTTCGACTACTCAAAAAGAAGCGAAAGCCTTTTCTCTTGCTTTGTATTATGACATTAAAACAAACCTAAATACGTATAAAGATGGGATAGGGTTCGTGCCGGTTCGATCTCAATCGGTTTGGTTTCGTCGACGGTCTGCACATCAATATCGTGATGAATCAGTTTTCTCTGAACCTCCCGGGTTTCAGCCACGACGACAATTTGTACAACAACATCAGGTTTCTTCTGCGAACCTAAGCGTCTGTTCAGAGGGTCCAGCTCACCCGGTGCAACGAAATTCTAGAAAAAAGGCACATCAGCTATTCACTCCAGGAAGAGTTGCCTTAATCTACAAGTATTCCTTCAGGTCAAACTGACTGCCAATCATAACATGACAACATAACTGACTGTACGCAGGCTATCCGACTATGGTGGGTTACTTCGTAGGGATTGATGTGAGTCAAAGGTGGTGCTGGGATTTCATTTTGGACATGGCTGTTTGCTGCGTTTGCTGCTCGGTTGGGTCGTCGATATGGGACAGATTTGTCCACACCTATAAAGTAACTCACCAAAATGATACTAATAGTTGCTAGAGTCTTCGTTTGTTTTATCACAGGTTCGTTTTTATAGCACTTGCAGCCTCTTGCTCAAGTACCATATACCGATCGCAATTTCGTCTGTCGGTCGGCTTTTTTGTCACACTTTTTCGAGTTAGGGTACTTCCAGATGTGCTAGGACGATGAAATTTGGCAGGCGTATCAGGAACTAACCTGGAAATAATCAGTTTCCCGATCCGACCATCTGGGGGCGAGTGGAGAGCGGGGGAATCTGGAAAATTGAGTAATGTGTAACTTTCGAACGGGTGATCGGATTGGAATGAAACTTGATAACTGAATAAAGGACATATCTCTGATGTTCCAAAGTCCGGACCGGATTCGATAGCTATGGGGGAGCTGGGGGGAGGGGGGGGGGGGGGGGAAATCTCGAGAGAATGGACGGATCGGAGTGAAACTTACTGGGAAGAACAAGCATCTGCTGCAGATAAACCGTTTACACAAATTAACTGGATCTGGACAGTCGGAGGGGGTGGGGGTGGGGGTGGAGGGGAGTTTCAGGGAATTCCGGTGATGTCAGTTTTGGGGATTTTCTCTACGAAACTTGGGAGGTATATCAGGGATAATTTTAAATAAAAAAATTACTCGATGGGGGGAGTGGAGGGAGGGGGAATCTGGAATATTGAGTCATGCGTAACTTTGGAACGGGTGATCGAACTTGAGTGAAATTTAATAACTGAACAGAGGACATGTCACTGGTGATCTTTTTCATGTCCGGACGGATCCGACAACAATTGGGGGGGGGGGGGGGAGACCGGAAAATAAGAGACCGGCTTATACTGGAGAGATCGGGATGGAACTTTGTGGGAATAACAAACAGGCGCTCGGGGTAAATCATTTACAGAACCGGATTGGCTCCGGAGACTATGGGGGAAGTTTGAAGGGGGGGAATCCCCGTGATCACGAGTTAAGGTACTTCCAGATGTGCTAGGACGATTCAACTTGGTTGGAATATTAGAGATTCGACAAGATTGGCTCAGAAATCGCCACTTTCCAAATCCGACTATTTCGGTTATACAGTTGCAAGTGCCATATGAGGTTACATCTCTTGTTCTAGATTGAGCATGAAGATGCACATTGTCAAAATCGGCTGAAATGAAAAATTAAACGCAGTCAAATATGTCGGGCCCATGTGACTCAGCAGCTATGCAGGATCTTCTATTACGTTTAGTGTATTTGCGATGTGTTGACGTAAAACCAGCTAGTCAACTCGCGCCGTATTCAATATTTTTAATGGACGACATGAAATGAAATAAACTGTAAACTCGCTTGTCTCACAAACGGGGAACGGGTTCTGCTAAGAGAACTCGTTTCACCTAGTGGCCATTTCACCACACGACGCGACCAGTTACAATGACTGCTACATCTCTTTCTATATCTGGAAGGCGACGGCGGACTTCAGCTATGGAAACTCTTTCGGAATATTTTACTCCAAGAATGGAACGGAGGTCCAGATGGTCAAAAGTTTCGACAACTCGCTCCTGTGCTATAGTGTCTATATTCTTTTTGGCGCTGGCGCGGCATAAAGAAGCAGATGCTGGGTAGATCCTTTGTCGAGGAAATTAGTTTCTGTTCCCATGTGTCCATTTAAATACAAACATTACTAGCACAGCTTCCAAATCTTATGCCCGATATCAAGAGATTGTATATTAACGGCTTCCCATTCTTACATTAGTTGCATTGCAGATACCATGGTATCTGATACCACGGTTTAGAGTCGTTTTTACAGTTACCGTGGTATCTGAAAAAGCAGTGAAAACGTCATCTCACGTTCAGCATCAAAGAAGTTTGGTATTTGTGATGTGAGGGGATGTAAGTATTTCTTTTGGGGTGACATCCAAAAGCACAAATTTTCCAATTGTAATTTTTGCAAAGCAACCGTCATATCAGATACCATGGTAACTTCAAAAACGATAAAATGTAAATCCAGTTGGGCTACCGTGGTATCAGATACAACGAAATTTACAACAAGACCAAAGGTTTCGATGGGATCCCAAAAATTTCTTATTTAATCCAGGCAATTGGACATCCGGTCTTCGCCAGACTCTTAATAATTTTTACTACTAAAATTTAAAAACAGAGTAAGGCCACTGGCTATCATCTGATAAAACCAAGTTCACATATGGATTCAGTGTTTGTGTTTACCCCTATACGTCATCTCTACTTCGACGAAATTGAAAACTTCCAGCTGCCTTACTTCTGAACAAATGCAGCATACCTACTTACCCCTATATTGAACCTCTAATCAACTTCAGATAAAACTTTTAACTTTTAACGAATTTTCGGGGTTTGGCCGGATTCCGGGCGAACTTCAGCGAGAAGATAATTTACATATGTGGATTCAGCATACCTCCTTAGCACTATACCGAACCTCTAATCACCTTCAGAAAAAACTTTTACTTATAACAAATTTCCGGCGTCAGCCGGATTCCGGGCGAACTATGTGTCCAGGTTGAAAATGACTGTCATATACTGATTCAGCATGTCTTCTTACCCCAGAATCGAACATCTAATAAGTTCAAATAAAACTTTTACTTTAATTTTTTTTCAAACTTTTGTCCGGTGATTTTTTTTTTCCATATATGTGTTCAGCATGTCTCCTTACCCTTAGATTGAACCTCTACATCCTAATCAACTTAAGATTAGACTTTGTTTTTTCACAAATTTTCCGGTTTTAGGGTGAACTTCTTGTCCGGCAAGAAAATGATTTTCATCTTCGGATTCAACATGTCTCCTACCCCTAAATGACTATCTCATTATAGCCTTTAAAAATATTTTGAACATTTTTTTCTGAAAATTTTTGAGCGAAATATTTTTTGAAAACAAAAAGAAAATTCAGAAGAGCACTTAAGGACCAACAAAATTATGCTGATTCAAAAAAAATGTTGACAAGATAGCGGGTGACCCTTCTCTTTTGTGGAAGAGTCTTAAACGTACCGACCGGGCACCTTCTGTCAGTATTCCTGAAATTAGTTGGAGTGATTATTACAAAAGTGAGTTTTCGTGCCCCCGATTGATTATTACAAAAGTGAGTTTTCGTCACCCGATCCGGCTACGGAAAGTAAACTTGAAAAAGAGCTTGATAGTATACTGGCTAAATTTCCACCGTCTGCTTTTGTAGTGACTTCGACTGATGTAAAATGTGCCCTAAGAAAGATCAAGAAAAAAGCATCCGCTGGTGTTGATATGGTCTCCACAAAACATCTTGAAAACGCTAGCGATCTACTTGCGCAGCATCTTTCACTGTTATTTCAGATGTCAATTTCATCAGGTATCGTGCCGCAGCAGTTTTGCGTCGGCCAGATCACGCCTATTCCCAAAAAAGGGAAAAAAGATCTTGACGATTGTCGATAGTATCGTCCTATAACTGTTTCTTGTATATAGTTCGTTTAAAATTTTTGAGTCTATTAGTCTTAGTGAAATTTCTCGGAAGTGTCATGTTCCTTCGCATAAGTTTGGTTTCCAGAAAAGATTGAGTCGAGAGCATGCTCTCTTCGCCCTGTTTAATGTTCTTGCGGATGTGGAAGGTTCCGGGGATTTCCTTGTTCTTTGTGCACTGGACATAGCCAGAGCTTTCGATTCGTGTATTTATGCCCAGATTCTGGCAGAAGCTATAAAAAGAGGGGTTGATCATTCCGTTATTAAATGTCTTCGTTATATGTTCAGTCATCTCAGAGCTAAAATGAAATAGGGGGCGGAGCTCTTCAATGTATTAAAGGGTGTAAGACAGGGAGGTTTAACTACCCCTGCTCTTTCTAACAACTCGGTTCTTCCTGCTCAAAACTCTGTCGAGTGCACGTGTATTTATGGCGGTATCGATGTGTCTCTGTTTACTTACGCCGATGATATTCTGAATTTAGGTCGCACATTTTTGGGAAGTGAGAGTATACATTTTCGAAACTATAACATGAACATCAGCAGATCGGTCTGAGTTTTAATGTCGACAAAACTGTAGCAATTGCTTTCAATTTTAAGGGTAATCGAGACAAGCGACTTAACCTTTCTGAAACATCTACTCCGCTTTCTGACAGTCTTGTTTACCTTGACATGCCCATCGGAAAAAACATTAAAGAAACCATCAAGCTTGCCTCAAAACCTCGCTAAAAAGATACGGATCGCTGATGCTTCACTTGCTTCTAACATCACACACCTTAGTCGGTTTCATCTTTCTAAACTTTACAACAGTCTAACTGTGCCCCATCTTCTTGCTATGTCCCCCATTTGGCAATTTTATTCTGCTACTAATAAGAAAAATGTTCACCGAATCTATTTTAAGTTTGCCAAGTATCTGCTGCATTTGCCCCCTTGGACCAGTAATTCTTTCTTGGCTCGGAAATTCCATCTGGTTCTGCCTGCTAAGATTATTGATACAAGAGTGGAAGATTTCAAATCTTCCGCTAGTAAACTGAACCACCAGTGTTCTTCCCTCTTCGTGTAATCTGTAGTTATGTTTGTGATGTGTTTAGTGTAAAGTTTTGCTACGTAACGTTGTCTTTTTTCTTGTTGTTGTTGTTTTTTTGTTCTCTTTTTTTGTCCTCCATCACTAGGGCTACACGCCCTCCCTCTTGACGGGTAATAAATTGATTGATTGGTTTCGTCCCTTAATTTGACCCCCTCCCCCACCCTTTAACTACAGAGCTACAGAGCCCATCTTCGAACTTGACCTATACTTTGACCCAAAGAGTCCTCGTGCCAAGTTTGCACAAAATATCTCAGCCCATTAGAGAGTTATCGTGCTAACAGACGGACGGACTGACAACTTTTGCGATGTCAAGGTATCCCCCCAACATACGTTTTGGGATTCCAAAACCGCAACTGTTATTTTACAGCGGCATCGTCGTTTGGGAAACACATTGAGCGTGTTCCACCATTCTAACAATAGTAACTATTAGTTACTATTTTCGTTCCAACCTCGTAACAGTTCCAACCTTCTCGAAATAGTAACTATTTGCTTACCATGCTCGGGAGCGTGGTAAGCGTGTTAACTACGAATCTCTAAAACGAGATTGGTCTGATTCGCGCGTGGCATGATAATCTGCTGGAAAATAGAAAAATCGTTCTAGCCTTGACGGCAAAAAGTGTGAATTCGTGACGTCATGCGTAGTAGCTACGCTAAGAAGGATGAAACACGCTCTAAATTTTTACGGCCTGAAATTATCCATCTTCGTCAGTCCTGGCCGGTTGATGATGGTGTTGACATCCTGGCCGAAAATGGCAGTAAACTGTTCATTCGTTCACTTACTTCTCTGAGGAGCTGCCCAACTATGTACAAAGACTGCGCCCACATGAATGGGGTCCTTCCAACTGCTACTCGTTGTTGAGACCCAGGGTTGTTGTACTCGGCGTATACATTATCGCTTGGAACTGCGTACATTTCAGGCACGAGCTTCAAACCGTCTTCTGTCCGGACTAGAAGCTGAAATAAGAATGTGTCAATCTCTGAGAACCCAAGGATCAGTTAGGGCAGTGGTTCCAAACCGGGGGTACGCGAAGGTCCCAAATCCCTGAATGTGAAAATGTCTGCTTTGGTCAAGAAATTAAAGTGTCTTCTGACCGAGACCCATGGTTGTTGTACTCGGCGTACACATTCTCGCTTGGAACTGCGTACATTGCAGGCACGAGCTTCAAACCGTCTTCTGTCCGGACTACAGGCTGAAATAAGAATATGCCAATCTCTGAGAACCCAAGGATCAGTTAGGGCAGTGGTTCCAAATCGGGGGTACGCGAAGGTCCCAAATCCCTGAATGTGAAAATGTCTGCTTCCGTGCAAGAAATTAAAGTGTATTCTGACCCTTGACCAGTATATGGACGAGAATGAAATTGACAACCTTGCAGCCTCAAGTATCCAATTTATTTGTATATATTTTTACACACTAATCCCTTACCATTTATGACAATAAATGACAAATTTTTGGCGTTTTGCTCTTGACAGATCTTAGTAGAATAGTCGAACTATGATTCTTCAAAAAGGGGTAGCCTACGCAACCTTTTTGATCCTTAATTAGGGGTACACGATACAGAAAAGGTTGGGAACCACTGAGTTAGGCGATCTAGCGAGTATAATCAATCGAAAAGGTTTTACTGTTTATTTTGTTTTGAGTAGTATCGGGCATATTCAGAAAGTCGTGCTCATTCGCAAACGAAAAAAGTTGACTGACGAGTGACCAATCCGATAGTTTTCTAAAGAGCGTGTCAAAACAGCTGAAATACTAAAGGTCAACTCTCTCCTCTTTATTTGCCATTTACTGACTGTAACAAATATCTTCCTGTTATAAAAGTGCAACTTCATTATATACTTATAACTAAATTTAAGAATCTATGACACATCAAAGTTTCAACGTAAATTGTGTTTTATTTTCTATTGTGTAGTAAATGATTTGTTGTAAATGCCGTCCACCAGTTACCTCTGTTCACACATTGTTTTTTTAGGCGTATTTTCGATTCGGCTTGCCAAGTGCCGGTGGTTTTGCGGGACGGCTGTACGTCTACTCGTGAATCATAGAATAATTATTTCTTATTATTCGTTTTATGTCAACTATAGTATTGCTTTTTATTTTGTGCCGGTGTTTGTTATTCGACCTTGCATCTAGCTCCGCCTCTGGCTCCAATTATATCTGTATCGTGAAGAATACAGCCTATAATCAACGTTGAACATTCTCAAAATTAATTATAATTCTCAAAACTTGTTAACCTGGTTGCATCACACTACCTAAATAAAAGACTGAACAGAGTTAATCTCGCTCCTCCTCTTTTTAATACGCCTCTCATAAAATTCCTCTCAGATTAGTTCTTTTTTGGCCGCTAGGTGCGCTATCGTAAAGGAAACAATGACATGTTACTTCTTGGTGTAAGTTTATCCAGGTTTATTTTGCTATTTTCAATTCCTCTTAGGCCTAACCATGTTTAAAACTGTTTAAAATGCCTCTTCCCTTCTTTTTGCTTTACCCAACTCTGTTCTGTCAAGCGTCATCAAGTTTGTCATTTTGGCTTCCGACTTCAGTGCTGAGTGCTGGCTGACTTTTAAACGGGGCTAATGCGCGACTCGATATGAAGCGAAAGCCTAATCGCTTATTCACCCGTCACATAACTTATCCCCAGATCTCACGTGTAATTGTTATTGTTCCTCTAGGGCGTCTGGCGGCAATTCGTCATCGGATTTTATTAAGGACGTATACAGACCGAACGCTTTTCCTCGTTCAGTCTGTCTGGTCGTCTTCTTATGCCAGTTAGGGTACTTCCAGGCTAGGACGATGAATATTAGGGACCTGATCAGACTGACTTAGAAACTGTCATATCCCGGATCCGACCATCCAATGGGAAAAGGAGGAATCCTTTTACAAATTCTTTTACAAAGGGTATCTATTCGATCTATCCTGGCCGACTTTCCAGTGATAACTCACAAGCGAACCCTGAATTGGCTTACGTGACGTAAAGGGCTCTGAAAATAATATTAGGCCACGACTACACAAACTATGACAGCTCACTAAAAGAACTTGACTTACTGTCACTGGAAAAACGCCGATATGAACTAACTCTCATATTTGGACTGAAATCACCTCTCCACCGTCGACTACTGCCAGACTTTGAAAACCCTATTGCTGACGGACCGAGGACAAGACGTAGAGACAAGACAAAGAGTTGCCAAGCCAACTGATATGTTCTTACCCACCGACTAGTACGCAACGTTACATCGAGCGTGTTCCACCCTCGTACCAATAGTAACTATTAGTTACTAAACCCGTTCCAGCCTCACGAAAAGTTACTACGCTGACCGTCCAGCCTTGTCGAAATAGTAACCAATAGTAACTATTTGCTTACCACGCTCGGGAGCGTGGTAAGCGTAGTAACCACGAATCTCTGTCACGTGATTGGTCGGATTCACCCGTGGTATGATATTTCGCTGGAAAATACAAAAATCGTTCCAGCCTTGACGACAAAAAGGCAGAATTTGTGACGTCATGCGTGGTAACTACGGTAAGTAGGATGGAACACGCTCATCAAGTCATTCGTCCGCATTTCATTGATTATTTTACCCGGACAAAGCTAAATGAAGAATTTTGATGCATTTTACTTTAATCATTATGAATGAATGAATTTATTCCCAATAAAGCCCAAGTGCCATGGAGGGAAACATAACACAGTAATAAAAAACAAAATATCATACACTCCGAAAACAAACCAAAAATCAACTTCTATAAAAATAGTTCACGGTGGGTCGTAGCTAGCTTCAGGAATCTACCCAGCCTTCGGAGCTCACCAAAACACTTGCTTCCCATACTTGAAACCAAATCCCTTTCCTCCCAAACCTCCGACCAAACACTTCCTTTCTTAATTCTTTCAACTCCTCACAATAACATATCAAATGTACCGCATCCTCTCCATCAATACCACACATTGGACAAAAATAAGGACCAGTACCTTTCCTATCTCTACCAATATATTTTCTCCGCATCCCCACCGGAAGAGCGTCCGCCCTAAGACTCACCATCCACCTCAATTCAGTCCCCCCCCCAATCCCAACTTAAAATATAATTCTTCTCCCCATGTCTCTTTGGCCATACCATACAACTTCAGAGAGTGGTGCTCTGATACACCCCCATGCTACGTCTGAATCTCTTGATCCCTAGCCTTTCTTTCACTAACTTAGCTACCTTACCTAGGGGGTAACCTGGTCCCACTCCATCTTAGTTACGCAAATTTGCTTTGAAATATTTAGTGTGGTTTTATTTATGTATTGACTCGCGTATTTATCTATTGACATGCCTGCGCTAGCTAACGCTGTTTTGGTAAAATAAAGCATTCAGCATTCATTCAATTTGTGTCATGGCCGGGAGCTCCCTCTCAACGTCTATTAGACACTATACTTTGGCCAAGAACGACTGGGAACGGATGTTCGAGAATAGAGGGGCTGATGGAGGCAGTGGACACTGGGAATGTAAGATCAACTAAAATAGCGTGGACCTTCAGTCAAGGGGAGGAATGAGGTAGGGTGACCTGGACTGTCCAAACCACAATAGCCCAACTCACATTATGCTCTGAAGCGGGTGGCGGGGGTCGGGTAGGGCTTTCTTCCCAGTTGAGGTTGTTGGTGGGTGTTTGTAAAGTTACAAGATTCGCTCTTCTTAAGAGCCTCGGAGGGGGGGGGGGGCTTTTTACCTCTTCAATGGCGTCCGAGTATTGGTCCACAGCTTCTTGATTTCCTTCGAACAGAAAGTCGATGAGTTGATAGCAGAAAAATAGCGGCCACTCACATTCTATTTTCTCAAACTCTCGAAGCTCCGAGGGTTCATAATGAAGCCTGTTGCAGTCCTGTAAAATTGAAATAAGGCTACTGAAGCAGTGTGAAAGGTAGCCAAGAGAGGCGCTAAGACCAGACGTCTGCCTCGTCAGGCTGTCAATCCTCTGGGTCAACGTCGGGGAAGGAAAAAAACCTGTAATAAGATTACAGGTTTGTTTGTGGACCCTTGCCAAGAAGGGCTGAAATATCGCTGATGAAGAATCGTAGCTGACTTATCCGTTGTAAACATTGTTTGAATAAATTTGTCAATACCCTTGGACTGTAGCGAAAACGAGGAAAAATTTACATAACCGTTTTTCTGATGGAAAAACTTCTCGCAGACAAACGTCGTCAGCGTGATACGCATCAAAGGTAGTAAAATACGGCAAGTGAGGAAAAAAGTGCGGTTTTGTTAGAGGGGTTAGGATGTACCGTACGAAATCCGGGCCTCCGGGCTTAGAAATAGGTGGAGTGATTACGGAAGTAGGTTGCATTAGTATTATAGGTAAGACATGTCCTTTACGAAAAAAAGGAACATAAAATGGTAAACAGGCACGGTAATAAGCTGCAAGCAAGGACGCACTGACGAGCAAATTAATTTTGTTGGCCAAATATATTTGATGAACGAACAATCCCGAGAAAACATGACTAAAGATTTTGGAGGGATTCCAAAAGAGACTATCTGTTGGAATTCCTGCCCAGAAAATCGGTTTAGTAGATTTCCGTCTTCCTCAGATCCGGCAGACATGACATTTCATCCATAGTCCCCTACCGCAGTTTAACTGAAAAGGGCTGGGATAGGAAAATCTAGTTACATATCAGTTGCGTTTTTGCTGATACCATGGTATCTCTTACCACGGTCTAAAGTCGTTTGTGCAGTTATCATGGTATCTGATACCACAGTCAAAAGGCGTTTTTGCAGTTATCGTGGTATCTGGCCAGTTATCGTGGTATCAGATATTCAGATACTACGGTCCGACCGTGGTAACTGGTCGTGGTATCTGAAAAGTCATCTCACTTTCATCAAATTTTGTCAGATTGGTGAGAAAGAAGTTCAGCACTTAGTGATGTAACTGGATATCTGTTTCTCTTTTGGGATGACTTCGAAAAGTGCAATTTCGGCAACAGTCGTTTTTGCAGAGCACCGTGTATCAGATACCACGATAACTGCAAAAACGACTAATTGCAGATCCAGTTACCGTGGTAACAGATACCATGGTATCAGCAAAAACGCAACTATCATTTATTCACTTAAATTGGCTTGAAGACCCGCTGAAAATGCGTTACTTCGTTGTTCCGCTATTCACGAATAGTCAATTTTCAAATAGTGGAATTTCCGTGTGATTCGCGGTACCTCTGTGCGAATTTGTTTTTGTTAAGGCACTAAGCAGTCTTCACCAAGGTCACCACTGATCACTGAAAAGCCGCGTTTGTGTTGAGAATAAAATTTCCCGCGTCATAGTGGAGTTTAAGTTGTGGGGACGGCCGCAGATATTCCGAACGTTATAACTAGAGCAGAATTTGAAGAAATAGATTGGGAGACGATTACAGGTTTGTTTCCTTCCCCGAAGTTGAACCAGAGGATTGACAGCCTGACAAGGACCCTTGCCAAAAAGGGCCGAAATATCGCTGATGAAGAATCGTAGCTGACGTACCCGTTGCAAACATTGTTTGAATAAATGTTTCAAAGTCAGCTTGGGCTCAAAGAATATTTAACTAGAGCAGATAGTGGAAAATAAAAAAAAATCCCTTAGCAGAATCCAAATTATTCAGTGTATTCAATTAGACGACACAAAAATAAGTTGGCTTTTCAGTTAAACTGTAACCGTACCAACAGACAGACATAGTGACAAAGCGACGGACTTTGGGATCGAAGAAACTTCGTAACTGATGTCTAGGGTTATTCTGCTTACCTCTTTGGCAGTCCTGTATCCATCCCTGAGGAATCTCTTGCAGCCATAGCGACCCTGCAGCTTCTCATGAATCTTCTCCTTCGTTTGTGCGATCAGTTCGGGATCATCAACAGCAAATGCAGGAAAGCCAACGACGGAAAGTAAGGCCGCATCGACTTCCTTCGAGTTCGACTCTCGAGGAAGCATGGACTGAAGAACAGCTTGGCATTTCTGAGCTTCGTCAGCTAAGACGTGGATCACAGAGCTTTGGCCACCGCGGGCACCGAAAAGGTCGAGTTCATTAATTGCCTCCAGAGCAGCTTTGGCCATACCAATCGAGCTGGCATTCAGCTCGGGGAGTCCATGGTTGGTTTTGTCACCTCGTTCCCAAATGCCATAATCCTTAAAAGACGCTTTTTAGCAAAGTAAGTTATGTTCCCGAAACAAATATTCAATGCGACTGAAGCTACGACTCTTCAACAGCAATGCACTCCCAATATTCCTTTACGCAAGTGAATCCTGGAAAATAAACACCCAGTTTGAAAAAAGGATCCTCGCATTTAAAAAGTTGAGCGTCAGGAGAGTCTTGAATATAAGCTGGCAACAAAAAATCATCTATGCAGAAATACGCAGAAAAACAGGTCAGCCGTCTGTCATCGAGCTTCTGAAAAGAAGGCGGTGGGGATACCTCGGACACGTCCTTCATATGGAAGAGAGTCGCCTTCCTCGAACAACCTACGAGTGGAAGCCAGACGGGAGAAGAAAGCGAGATCGCCCCAAAAACACATTGAGGCGAACATATGACCGAGATCTGAGGACGGCTGGTACCTCGCTAGTACCTGAATGGGAAGACGTTACCGCAGACGTTACCACATCAATGCGGGAAGAATGGAGAGGCTTTGTCGACGCCCTATGCGCCACCGATGGCTCTGGAAGAACTAAGGTCTAAGTTATGTTCCCGAGTTCCCAAGAACATAGTCCGTCAAGGTGGGAGACTGATCTTGAAATCATTGTTTATCATGGTTCGGATTCAGACAGGGGGACGTGTAACGATTCTCTCTGACATTTCTCTCTGAGCGTTACCTAAAGTCTTTTGTACCATACATTATTCAATCAATCAATCAAGTTCAATATCGAAATAGCTTAAAGCTGGAAGAGGAATAAAATAAAGGCACGAAACAAATTAACTAATACACTTACAAGATATGACGAGAAATAAATGATGGGATGAAACTACGTAAAAATTGGGCAGAAGGATTAGCAGGATATAGAGAAAACTGATTGCCAGTATTCCTCTCGGACGGAAGACGGGAGGGGAGGGGGGAATAGATGGACCATCTGGGGACAACACATTGTCTTTGCTCCAAACTGTTTTGAAAGAGTATTTCTTCGGTCAGTTAATTTAGGAACGTCAAGTTTAATGAGAGCCTCTTCATATGAAAATTATGATTAAACAGTTTAACTGTTCCTAGCTACGGTATGCAATTTTGACTTGTTTTTGTGTATTGATGTAGTTTATTTACGAACTTGATTGTTTTATTTAGAAATTTTATACAAGATACGGTATGTAATTTTGACCTGTCTTTTGTTTACTGATGTAGTTTATTTATGAACTTGACTATTTTATTTAGAAATTTTAATGTTCAGAAAGCTCAGAAACTCCATTACATCCAGCTCCTAAAGCAGTATAAATTAGACACCCTTCCATGCCACCGACTACAACTTTGTATGAAGTTCGGTAAATCAATAATTCAAAGCCTATCTCACAACGATATCCTCCCCCCCCCCGGATATTGTCCCCTACCGAAAACGTTTACCTTACGAAGCTGCTTATGCTCAGAGTTTCGTCCCCCCGTTTCTTTGTTTATATAACTCGGAGTGCTTTTGAGCATGGTATTTTTGTTATATGTTATTAGTTGTATGATGTTATTGACAATATATGTGACGCGACGTCGCTATAAATGCCGCAACACTGTATATACATGTAGATTTTTTCATAACGTAAAAACAACCAATCGGCTTGTCCGTATGTGATTTTTAAATTCAATTGAACTGAATTGCCTCTGGAGATACAGGGTTTGGGTCAAGGTCAAATCTTTGGGCTTACCGGAACCGAGTATGCTGTTTCGATGTAGAACACCAGATTTTGAACCAACGCAACTTCATCGAGGTTGTAGATTATCTGAAGACCAGAAGCAGTCATCTGGGCAAGCGTCAGTAGGTAGAGAGATACGGCATCAATCTGAAGGTGACCCCATCCTAGGTCGGACACCACACTAAGACCAGTTGTGGAAGAAAACTTGGCGTGGATGGCATCTTTCGGAAGTTGACTCTCCTTAAATCGCTCGAGTCTATCTCTCTGTTGCATCATCGCAATTAGAAGACCACGCATAAGTTTGACGCACCTCTATAAAACAAGACCAAAGGTTTCAATG
The DNA here is from genome assembly GCA_030848855.1 of Branchinecta sandiegonensis. Lineage (NCBI taxonomy): Eukaryota > Metazoa > Arthropoda > Branchiopoda > Anostraca > Branchinectidae > Branchinecta > Branchinecta sandiegonensis. The sequence continues at coordinate 2,828,040 of JAUPMV010000002.1, read as the reverse complement.
GGATCCCAAAAATGTAATATGTGATCCCGACTTTAACAGATGGTAATCATCTGAGAAGACCAAGTTCAGATATGGATTCAGCATGTGTGATTACCCCTATATCCCACGTCGTATCTACTTTGTCGAAACTGATCAAAACTTCCTGCCTTACTTCTGCCAAATTTCCAGTTTCGCCGGATTCCCGGCGAACTACTTGTATGGCAAAAATTACAGTCCAAAACGAATTCAGCATGTCTTCTTCTTCCTATACCGAACATTAATCAACTTCAGATAAAACATTACTTTCAAAAAATTTTCCGTTTCACCCGGATTCCGAACGAACTGTACGTCCGGTGAGAAAAGATTCAGAATGTCTTCTCACCCGTAAATCGAACATCTAATCAAAAAAATTTCGGGTTTTGGCCAGATTCCGGGCGAACTACTTGCCCGGTGAGAAAATAATTTGCATATTCGGATTCAGCATGTCTCCTTACCCCCAATCGACTATCTCATTTGCTTCTTTTTGCCCCTTAATTTGAAACCACTCCCCCTACCCCAAATGTAGGGCTACAGAGCCCATCTTCGAATCTGACCTGTACTTTGACCCAAAGGGTCTTCATGCCAAGTCTGAATGAAATATCTCAACCCCTTCGAGAGTTATCGTGCTAACAGACAGACAGATGGACAGACGGACAACTCTTGCGAAATCACAGGTATCCCGTCACTTACGTTTTGGGATCCCAAAAAGGTACGCTATAAGAGCCAGGTCACACGAGGCTCAGAGCAGTCAACAGTAGACCCAACCAGTGCTGTTTTGCGGGCGAAATACCTGGTAGAAAACAAGTATAGTTTTCAGTACCTTCAAAAGGAAAACTGAATTCTCCAACGTTAATTTCTCTCGCGTCCCGAGCCGCGCAGACTCCTCGTTTCTTAGTTTAACACCCCTCTCAATAGCCGAACTAGTGCTCGTCCAAGGGTTTATTACCCTGACCCTAACCAGCGTTCGAAGAAAAGTACTAACTGGTCACCTCAACAGAGGTTGGGTCTTTAGGACCTGCACATGGTTAATGCACTGTGCCCAACTGTGTGTACAGCAGCAACTAACAGAGCTAACTGGCAAACTCTCTGCAGGTTGGGTAGAGAAGCCTGAGAGGTTTCAACTGGGTCTAGAGTTACCAGTGGTTTTCACTAATCCTAAGTTATCTTTGGGGATGCATTACCAGAAGGGGGATTGGTAAGAACTAAGTTTGTCAACTTTGTATAGAGTGATGGGGCTGGGTCAGCTGTAGTTTTGGGGGAATTAGACAATGGGCCCAGTGCGGCATGAGTTTCGGCCAGATTTGGTGTACCCCACTACAATAGTAACAAGGTCGTGCTGTGGCTACGTGTTACGCTCTGTTGCGGAACGCTACCCTTACTTGCACTGGGTGACCGCCAAAAACAACTCAACTGTCGGTGTCGTCAACTGTCGTAACTGGCAGTTCTTCTAAGGGTTAACTGAGTGTTTCATAACAACACCATACAATCCTACAACCAATCCCACTTCAAACAATGCTGGTCTCCGTTCTAGTTTCCATGTGAACGACACTTAGGTTGGGAAAACTTATTCTATTATTCTGGTTTAGGGAAACAAAAACAATATTTTCATCTGCATTGCTGCAACTGACTACAAAAACACGACAACGAAAGACAAGCCCCTGGATCCAGAGGCGTTACTAGCCAAAATGTTGGGGGGGGGCGAGGCATTCACCGACTGGCTGGTAATTTATAACGACTGTTTCTGCAGAAAAAACGACTATTTTCAACAACAAAGTGACAGTTTTGAAAAAAATCGACTGATTTTCAGAAAAGTCCACTGATTTTCAGAAAAACCGACTATTTTGACGAAAAATCGACCAACTTTCAGAAAAACCGAATGTTTTCATGAAAAAAATCAACTGTTTTGACGAAAAATCGCGGCGCTTCGCGCCGACTCGGTTATATTTTACCGACTGGCCGACAGCATTGGGGGGGGGGGGGCGTCCCCCCTCCCCCCCCCCGGTCGTGACGCCCCTTCCTGGATCAATAGGCTTCTATCCATTGACTGAAAAAATCTCTCTGACCTTATGACCACTAGCCTACACTTTTTAGCTTCTCCTTAACATTAATTGTAAAATCATATTTCTGAGCCCAATGCTGAGTAGGCTAGAACTAGTCATTGCTCACCTGTTCTAACTCATACGTCTTGGCCCGATCTTCATCCATATCTGTGTTCTTCTTATAAGCCATCGAAAGTGACCAAACAGCCATGATGCTATAAACATTATCTCGAATCCAGGCATGACTGTTTTCAGCGGACGCTGGAAGGAGACCAGTGACAGGATCCTGCAATAAAGGATATTTTGAACCTCTTCATTCACAGAAGAATTAGGCCAGAAACCCTGTGATTTCCAAACTTTCAGCAAATAACTTTTTCACCATATTCTTGTTATTGGTAGGCTAGCCACGTCTAAGCTCAGCTGAGCTTTCTGGGTTGTGTTCATTCAGTAAGAACTTCTACATTTGCTTTGTAATTTTAACCAACTTATGCAAAACATCAAGCCATCGGTCAGACTCGCCACACAAGCTTTTGTGCCAGCTCTGATCCGAAAATACAAAGTCGATTCGAGGGGGATCTAAACTACTATGCTGTAATATAAAACTGAAACTACTATAAAACAAAAACTGCAGGAACAAGCCATGGATTACTTTAAATCATATTCTCTAGGGACAAGAATCTCTTGCCAGTTGATGTCGGCGATGTCGCCAGTGGCCAAAACTTCAAGCATAAATTTCAAAAGAAAACAGAGACGATACAAAAATATCAGAGAATACATAAGACGACATACCTGGTATTTCAATATTGTCTTATAAACAAGAGTTTGGTAGTAGTCTAGTCTAACACCAGATACTCGTCTACTTCTCATTTCTTTCCTTTAGTCTGTCTGGTGTAGAAGATGGTTGATGTAGGCTGAAACTAGTAGGTTACAACACCAGCAAAAAGAATATCATGAACTATCACTTCTCAATATTTATCATCATCTACAAAGAAAAAAATATAGCTTAGATATGACAACAAAGAACAATTCATCTCAATAAGGATTCTTTGACAAGATAAAACAAATACAACAGCCAGGATATTGTGCTGTACCACACCCTAAATGTGAAAATGGCAGTGCACCCATTATAAGCAACAGATAAATGAAGCCCCACTGAGAACCCTTTATGTCAAAGTTGTCACCAGCAGGGGCTTCAAGATTTTTCACATAGGTACCCTGCAAACACAAGCCATCTTCAAATAGTACCTTACCTCAGGTAAAACCAGTTTAGAAGTTAGCCCAACTGTACTGCCAAATGGGGTCTCTTAGGAAGCAGAGAAAGAATCCCAAGCGGCAGGGTACATCTGAATGATGGGAGGACCTGGATCTAACAGCCTAGGCCACTCTACCATAAATTCCTTGTTCCTCAACATGTTACTCCAAGTGCCAAATACACTCAGCCTCCTTGATGCCCTTAAGATACTAAAACAAACAGCAACCCCTATCCCCAGTGACTATACCATGGTAGAAGTATGCCTCTTTAACTGCTTTTCTAAATTTTAGGCTACCCTAGTTTCGACTTTCACCTCTAAAACCATCAAATGGTAATACAAAACTGAGAACATAATATCTGCTAAGAACCAAGTGTTTCAGCTTCAAGAATGAAATCAAATTTGATTAATTTTGCCCGCTGTTCCTTTTTTATGTTCTTTTTCTTCTGTTTTGATACTGCAGACAGTAACAGAAGTAATGCATAACTGTTACAAAATTTGGAAGCAGGTGCCTAGCCATTAGACAGTCAAAAGTAACTGAGCCAAAAAGAGCAAAAGGTTGCAACAAATGTATTGTGTTGCTTAACTTTGACTTGTTTACTTGAATTACTGTTTGCTTTCACTCAGTCTACCCTAACCCCTGATTTTTGTGTATATGGTATGTCAACGTTGGGTATACACATGGTTTGGATACCCTTTCCCAAAAGCTTGGTAATCACCCACCCACCCTAATCCTGAGGCTATGGTTCGAGTAGAATTCTGGATGACATTCACAAGTTCCATTCTTTGCATAAGAAAACCTGAAACACTTGGCTCTCGCCAGATTAAATTTTTTTTTTGTATAACTTCTACCTGAGGGTTATAGGCAGAGGCGTTACTAGCCAAAATGTTTGAGGGGGGGACGAGGCATTTACCGACTGGCTGGTAATTTTTACCGACTGTTTTTGCAGAAAAAATTACTGTTTTCAACAACAAAATTGACAGCTCTGAAAAAAATCGGCTGATTTTCAGAAAAATCAACTGTTTTGACAAAAAATCAACTGTTTTCCTGAAAAATCAACTGTTTTGATGAAAAATCGAGGTGCAACATCGGGGGGGAGGGGGGTCCCCCTCCAAACAAACCTGTAATAAATAACTGAAGCTTCTACCGACTATAAAATATATAAATATTTATAAAAGATCACAGATATAAAAATCCATAAATATTTATAGTCGGTAGAAGCTTCTGTTATTTATTACAGGTTTGTTTCCTTTCCCAACGTTGACCCTGAAGATTGATAGCCTGACGAGGACCCTTGCCAAGAAGGGCCGAAATATCGCTGATGAAGCATCGTAGCTGACATTGTAAACACTGACCCGTTGTCGTTGTAAACATTGACTCGTTGTAACCATTGTTTGAATAAATGTTTCAAAGTCAGCATGGGCTCAAAGAATATTTACCCCCCCAGTCGTGACGCCCCTGGTTATAAGTAGCCAAAAATTGACAGACGCATCCAAAGAAGCATCCCTCTATAGTAGAGGTGTGCTTATTATGAATGTTACTTAACTTTGAACAGTGTCATATCCATTCACTTGCTGAGTGCTATAGCTAACTAGTGGCCCCTAAGAACATCTGAAAAGGTGTTGAAGGCCTTCATTTTCTATATAGCCAAAGGTTACACTGTTCTAAGTTGACTAATATTCAGAGAAGCATACCTCTGTATAAACTGTACTGTAATAGCCATTCAGAAAGCTCTCTCCAACCAAGCAAATTCGCTGATTTTTGTAAAGGTTAGAAGCAGTTACATGCATTAATGACAATATTCAATATGACTTAACTTTAGCAGATTAATGTAGGCTCGTGACATTTAGAAGTCCGTATTTTATGTTTATTACAGAACTGATTGTCCCTAGAAGGTCTATCAAATTAAAACCCGACTGGCCCCTTGCTGGCTACTCGACTATATGTACAACAGAGGTATACTTATGTGAACATCTGCTAACGAAAAAATGAAAAAATACGGTTGCTAAAGAAAAAATTAAAACCCAAACCAGGTTTTTACTATGAATCCTTGTAATAGCCACTCACACTTCTGTCACTTTTGAATATTTTGCTAATTCATGGCTGTAAGTGACTCAACTGACACCTGGTTTGCTTTTTATAATTTGAAAAATGCACACGAGATGCATTCCACGAAAAATGTACCTTCAATGGACAAGACAGGGAGAAGATGGTGGTCCAAAAATGCAGATGCCTTCAAAAGAGGAAGGACCTTTTTAGTAAATTCAAAATCAAAGAAAGTTGATTGAATTTCTACTTCAACTTCAAGTTTGTGCCAGGATAACCCTGAAATCAGTTGGCTGTTAGCTGATATCAAGTTTGTTATTTTCTTTTCCATTTTACTTCTTTTATATGCAAGTAACAAAGCCAAGGTAGTGAAACAGTAAAAAAAAGTGTTCAAATAAGCATAGGCCTACCCTACCCTGAGCCTACCTCCACCTATCTCTAGTCTGTATTAGGCAAATTTCCCTATTTCCTTATGACATCATAAGAATTTCATGGGGAATGGAATAATAAGCAGAGTAAAGACAGAAAAGTTTCCACCGCTGATATAGAGCATGTTCCACCCTCGTACCAATAGTAACTATTAGTTACTAAACCCGTTCCAGCCTCTCGAAAAGTTACTACGCTGACCGTTCCAGCCTTGATGAAATAGTAACCAATAGTAACTATTTGCTTACCACGCTCGGGAGCATGGTAAGCGTAGTAACCACGAATCTCTGTCACGTGATTGGTCGGATTCACCCGTGGTATAATATTTCGCTGGAAAATACAAAAATCGTTCCAGCCTTGACGACAAAAAGGCAGAATTTGTGACGTCATGCATGGTAACTACGGTAAGTAGGATGGAACACGCTCATAAGCTCAACTTCTTCTTCTTAGTCTTTGAACTCTAAACCTTCAATAAGAACAATGCCTTGACCCTTTTAGAACAGCCACTTCATTCGAAAATAAACCTAAGCAAACGTACAGAAAACTATAATGGTCAGTATTTCTCGGCCGAGAATAATTCCAGTCAGATACTCAGAAAATAAACAACAGACACAGGTCTGCGAAGAGTTTCAAAAATGTCGCGGTTCAATTCGTCAATCATCTCATTGTACGTTTCCGAAATCGCTCAACCCAGACTCAAGCTAAAAAGTGAAGACATTAATTTTTGAATTTAAACTTATAATAATGAAAAACTTATACTTAAAATAACTAAATACGACCCGACTATAAAGTTCTGTCGATTGTGGATCCAATAATATTTTCAAAGCAAAAGAGTATTTCCGAGGAGAAGACGTCGCTGGACGTCGGCAATAAGAAATGATCGCAGCGCAAGCAAACATTCAAACTTTGAAAACGTGGTAAGATTCTTTCAATTATTATTGTAATGACAAATCGATTCGAGTGTTTAGTTATGTTTGGACGTAGAAGTCAAATTCGGCGTTCACGCTGTGAAAGTTACTTTTTAGGATTAAAAATCTACTCTGTGAAAGGTTAAGGATCATTTACACGGCAGGTATTTTTCCACAGAGATGAGAAGGGAAAGTGTTCACACTGTATTTGGGTATTGTTCAAGGGAGAGTACTGTCATGTGCCAATAAATTACAAGGTTGTAAGGCCCAGGATATCTCTCTACAATGGATATCAACATGTGTCCATTTGGACCACTTTTTACATGGTCATAATCAAAATTATTCCTAGAAAATCCAATTTTATTGTTGCCATTACATGGCAGGTATTTTTCCCCGGAGAGGAGAAGGGAAAGTCTTCACACGGTACTCGGGTAATGTTCAAGGGAGAGTACTGTCATGTGCCAATAAATTACAAGGTTGTAATGCCCAGGATATCTCTCTAAAATGGATATCAACATGTGTCCATTTGGACCACTTTTTACATGGGCATAATAAAAATTATTCCTCGAAAATGCAATTTTATTGTTGCTTAAGCTACGGAGGGTATTTACCCGTACTCCGCCGGTATTTTTCCCAGCAACAGCAACAAAAAACCGGCCTTTTTCCTACCAAATTTGACTATTTCCATCCAGATTCTAGCTTTTAATGTTTGCCCCCTTCCACAAATTAGAGAATATTATGAAATACGCACGGAGGAGGAATTTTTGAAACATCGGTGATTAGATCTTCTTTGTGGGATGCAGAATAAAAGTAAGGATTATCAATGAAATCATAGATCAATTCTTTTGTCTGCAACAAGGGCTTCACTCGACCTCTTCCGAGTTTCGAGGTTCATGGTACCTCCCCAATCATGGCGATTATACCAAATAAATTATGGAATCCCAGTTGTTATACCAAATAAGTTTAGAGCGATAGCATTTTCGGGATTCTGTATAACTACCGTAGCCCGGCTATTATACCGAGTTGTATTGTATCGAAAGACTATCGAATAATATTTGTATTCTGTATAATTTTATCGAAACTGGAACACAAGTCGGGATTCGTGGTAATTGTCGAATCCTGAAAATTATACCAAATAAATTACCGAATCCCAATCATGATACCGGATAATTTTTAACCCATAGCTTATTCGGGATTCTGTGTACTTACAGAATCACCATTAATTTACTGAATGGTTCTGGCATAAATTCTCTCACCGAATTCTTGATAACTACCGAATACTGGCAATTATACCGAATCCCGATAATTGTACCGAATAGATTTGTACCAATAGCCTATATGGGATTCTGTACAACTACCGAATCACCGTAAATATACCGAATAGTTCTGCTATAAAAAAAAATACTGAACAATTTTATTAAATTTTGGGCCTCCGGCCCAAAGTTTTACCAATTGAAAAAGGTGGGTTTGCAACGCCCCTGATTGCTACTAGGCTACTGCTAGTATCTCTGGTTCACTGGTCTACCAATGGCTTCCTTTTTTATAGGTACTCTTTTTCTTTGTTTTAGCCTTTAGGCTTGGAAAGCCAGAAGTCTTTGGAAAGGAAAGAAAGGGACCCATCATGGGAAAGAAATACTTTTGTGACTACTGCCAGAAGTCATTTCCTGATAGCAAGGAAGCTCGCAAGAAGCATAATGCTGGATATGCCCACCAACAAATGAAGTCTGCTTACTTCAGCTCGGTTACAGCCAGAAGCAGCTCACGAACTGTTTCTCAAGGTTTGTAGTGTCATATTCACATTCAGCTTAAGACCCAGTTGTTGTGGTAGAAAGGCTGTTACATTATGAGATGCAATAGTCAAGTGAATACGTTGCCAGATCCTAATCACTATCTTCATGCTCTTGTGAGTAAATTTGGGTTTTTCAAAGCTAACCAAGAGGTACTTAGTAGGTTTAAATTACTCTAGGATCCCTTTCAATTTTTGGGTTCCCAAAACGTAAGTGGAGGGATACCTATGACATCGCAAAAGTTGTCCGTCCGTCCGTCTGTTAGCACGATAACTCTCGAAGGGGTTGAGATGTTTTGTTCAAATTTGGCACGAAAACTCTTTGGGTCACAGTACAGGTCAAGTTCGAAGATGGGCTCTGTAGCTCTATATTTAGGGGTGGAGGAGGGATTTCGAATTATGGGACGACAAAAAAATATTTTTGAAGCTAATGAGATAGCGTAGTCGATTTGGGGGTAAGGAAACATGCTGAATCCGAATATGAAAATTATTTTCTTGACGGACAAGTGGTTCACCCGGAATCCGGCAAAAACCGGAAATTTTGGGAAAAGTAAAGTTGAATCTGAAGTTGATTAGATGTTCGATTCGGGGGTAGGAACACATGCTGAATCTGAATGTGAAATTATTTTCTCGTCGGACAACTAGTTCGCGCTGAATCCGGAAATTTAGCAAGAAGTCTGAAGTGAGTCAGAAGACATGCTGTTGCAACTTTCGAACATACTAATGGTAAACAAAAAGTGTATGCGATCAGTTTAGTTATCTTTAAATTCCCAACCGGCATTTACTGGGTCGAGAAGTTAGAATGCATCCGACAACTATCTGGTAACAATTTAACAAAATTTGTTGACAAATTTTGACCATTGACCAGTCCCTACCCTACCCCTTTACTCACACAGGCAAGCTCTGCGCGCGTGGGTGACGTCATGTTGTTTAATCTATAAACCCGGGGGAATGGTGACTTCGCTCGCGCGTATACGCGCAAAGTTAATTGGGTTTATTAGAAGACTGTTTAAACCTAGCGTACGTATTCTTTGGGCTTGGGGTTGTCGAGGGGGGGGGTGGAGGGGTCGAAGGCGTTGATATATGTTGTTCAAATTCGTAGAAGGATTCACTGGCAAAGTACGGTACTCGGTACAGGCCAAGTCCGTAGATGGGTCCTTTAGCCCTATATTTAGAGGCAGAGGAGTGGGTTTCGAATTAAGGGTAAAAACAAATTTGTTTTATGAGCTAATGAGGTATTCGTTTAAGGGGTAAGGAGGCTCACTGAATCCATATCTGAACTTAGTTTTCTTGCCGGACAAATAATTCTCCAGGAATTCAGCCAAAGCTGGAAATTTGGTTGAAGCTCAAATTTGTTTCTGAAGTCGATTAGAGATCGGAATAAGGAGACATGCTGAATCGAATTTTGAACTTTACTGCCTTGACGGATAAGCTGGCAAAATTTGCAAAAACCTGGAAATTTGGATTGAAAGGTTCGGGTCGCAGCGTCACGAGGTCTTTTGCTCTGCGGAATGCTGCTAAAATACGAGGAATTCGGTAAAAAAAAAAACAAAAAAAAAAAACACAATTCTAAAAGACCTTTTTGAGGTCGATTAGAAATGAGGTATTGGAGTAAACATGCTTGTTGAATCATTATCTGAACTTGGTTTGCTGATTCGACTAGTTGTTTGGCCGTAAGCAAAAAACTTCAAAACGGTAACATTTTTTTTGTAGGCTACATATTCAAGCGGTTGATTATGGATAAATAGCAAAAATGTTGGGGGATGCAAAGTGTTGCAATTTGCAAGTGCAAAGTGCAAAATGTTGCAAAGGGGTCTAGCGAAGACTCGGAAATGTACAAGATTCGATTCTCTGGATCAAGAAGTCTGATAAACATTAAATAGGGGTTCCCAACCTTTTCCGTACCGTGTACCCCTAATCAAGGTTCGAACATATTGCGTACCCCCTTTTTGGGATCCCAAAACGTAAATGGAGGGATACCTATGACATCATAAAAGTTGCCCGTCCGTCCGTCTGTCCGTCCGTCTGTGAGCAAGATAAATCTCGAAGGGAAGGAGATATTTTGATGAAACTCGGTGTGAGGATTCTTCGGGTCAAGTGTAGGTCGAGTTCGTAGATGGGCTCTGTAGCCCTATATTTAGGGGTGGGGTTCAAATTAAGGTGCAAACAAAATATTTTTGGACAGCTAATGTGATAGTCAATTATGGGGCAAGAAGACATGCTGAACACGATGATGAAAACCATTTTCTCGCCGGACAAGTAGTTCGTCCGGGATCCGGCAAAAACCGGAAAGTTTGTTAAAAGTAAAAGTTTTATTTGATGTTGATTAGATGTTTGATTTAAGGGTAAATAGACGTGCTGAACACTTATGTGAAAATTATTTTCTATCCGGACAAGTAGTTCGTCCGGAATCCGGCCAAAACCGGAAAATTTGTTAAAAGTAAAAGTTTTATTTGTAGTTGATTAGATATCCGATTTAGGGTAAGAAAAGATGCTGAATCCGTATATGACAATCGTTTTTTACCCGGACATATAGTTCGCCCGGAATCCAGCTGGGACCGGAAAATTTGTTATAAGTTTAATTTTGATTTGAAGTTGATTAGATGTTCGATATAGGGGAAAGGAGATATGCTGAATTCGTTTTTTAGCCTTCTTTTTTCACCGGACAAGTAGCTCCGGAATTCGGCCGAAACCGGAAAATTGGCAGAAGTAAGGCAGGAAGTTTTCGTCAAAATAGGTTAAAAATAGTTAACAACTAACAAAATAGCTAGGGGACTTATAGGGGTAAACACACATGCTGAATCCATATCTTCTCAGATGATTAGCTATTTGACCTTAATCTGTTTCTGAATTTTGATATTGGAATGGTTCTGGCGAAGACAAGACCCAATTGTCTGGATCAAATATTGAACTTTTGGGATCCCATCGAAACCTTTGGTCTTGTTCAGAACGTGAAAAAGACGATAGTTATTGTCATGAATGATAAGGCATACATGTGTAGAAATATAAGAAAATCAGTGATGCAATGACTTGAGGCTGCTTTGTAGCTAAACATTTTGTCGGATATCGGCCCGACGTCATTAACGGCAATATTTTTTACAGTCAGCCTGATTCTGTGTTTGGTTTTGATGTTGTCCATGCTTTCATCAAGCTGCATCGCAAACTTTTTCGTTAGCTTATTTCGCAACCTGAATGACGATATCACTTGCAGTGTCTTCCATTCTTCTTGAAACGGTATTGTTTGACACAGGAACAGATTTTACGGCAGTAGGCTAGCTTTTTTGGAATCAACATTATTTGATTGACTTTCACTAGAGATTGTGATCAGAGGCGTTAAGCAGAGGCGTGAAGTCGCCGTGCTTTTCGTAAAAGTAGATATCTAAAAATAAGATGTCGGTCAGTGAAAATACCTTGCCCCTTAAAATGCATTTTGGCTGGTGATGCCTCTGCTGGTAATATTAGGCTTTCGGCAATCAAAAGTGAGTGAGGCGAGGTTTTTAAGCTACAGACTAAATCAATTTGGTTCCTTCGCGTACCCCTTGCAAGGGTCTCGCGTGCTCCCTCGGGTACGCGTACCACTGGTTGGGAACCACCACCCTAATCTGTTGAGATTGAGGTGCTGGGAGGCCATGTTTGCATTAATATGGGCCATATTTATCTATTTCCATGCAGATTCTATCTTTTAATGCCTCTCAAATCGCAAGCCAAAGTCAAATCCCAAATCCCAAGCCAAATGATACAACGTTTCACAAAATAAAGAATACCACGAAAGTCGCCGCAGGCAGTATTTTCTTAAATATTTATAAATAGAGCGTCTTCTTGGGATCCAAAAGAAAAGTAAGGACTACTGATGAGAGCACAGATCAGTCCTTTTGTCTGTGGCCAGTGCTTCACTTGACCTGTTCTCAATGCTTACAAATCCGATTTATGTCAAAACCTTGCCCTGGATGATTTTAAAAAAAACCTACGTCGGCTAAAATACAAGATTTTTGCACAGAACCAAAAATGTTGAAACTATGCGCCGCATTAAAAATTTCGAAAATCGACCTCCCCGCTTTCGGAAAGATTTCGGTATTAAAAAGATTCGGTATTTTTTCAGTAAATTCAAAGTTTGACAACTACCTTTATTTAGTTCTGGTAAGCTAACTGATACTCTGACAAGATCAAAACCTACAGCTGAGAGTACGATTCTCTGCGGTATGTGGGGGGTTGGTCACCGGAATTTAGGATTGACGTCGATATTGGACCAAAGCTCGGAATTCCGGAGAATCATGTAGCGAATATATATCAATCAATCAATCAATTTATTTCTTGCCAATATCATCATAAGATAGTTTGGACGCGTCACAAAGAAGACAATGGTAAAAATCTCACAACACGCACAATTGAGGTTAGGCAAAATATTGACAATTATACATAAAAAACTAAATCGAAATCAAAGAATTACTCAAATCTTATATTTACAGTTTAATTCAATCAGCAGTCAATTTCTCTAAGCTTGTTTTTATTAAAATTCTGAACGAAATAATGCACAAACGACTTCTCATAGCGGCTTGTCCTGCAAGGAGGCGTTTGTAGCTGCTCCACTTCACTCAGCTTTGATTTCAGCCTTGTATTTGGGCGACTTCTTGTCACTACTTTGTCTATGAAGTCTGGCAGAATGCTTCGATGTATCGGGAAAGCAAGACATTTCTTGCCAAAGTCCATCAGTAGACAGTGCCTGCGGCTGGAAAGCGTTTGCAGTCTTAGCGTTTCCAGACTTGACTCGTAGTCCTTATACTGGCTACCCAAGATGATCTTGGAGACCCTCTTTTGTAGTGCTTCAAGCTTGTCCGTCTGATCCTGTGATAATGCTGCATGCCATACCGGACAGGCATATTCAAGGTTGGGCCGAATGTGTGTCTTGTACACTAAGAGAACTTTCTGGTCCTGGGAGAATCTTCGAACCATTGCAAATAGTTGAAGAAGTTACCCGCCTTTCTTGATTATATTGTTTACTTGGGTTTTCCAGCTAAGTCACTGTCAATGTGGATGCCAAGGATTTTTACCGATTTTACTGTAGTTAGACCAAGGCTCTGGATACACGGTGCTTCTCTTTTCAGGAAGCAAAACCTGAGGATGGAGCTCTTCTCTGGGCTGAGCGTTAGCTTGACATCCTCGGCATCACTTGTTAGTGTTTCAATCGTCGAAACCAGAGGATCTTCGCCTGTCGGGTCGCTTAACTTGCGGAGTACATTGATTGAAAGATCATCAGCAAATTTGTATTTGTTTTTGATGTCTTGAAGGAGTCGGTTGATCACGATCAGGAAGACCAGCGGTCCTAGCTTAGTTCCTTGTGGCGCTCCGCAAGTTATCGCTTTCACCTCCGAGATGACGTTCTTTAGTATGACTCTTTGGGAGCGGCCAGAGAGAAAACCAGCCAGCATGCGCAATGAGTGCTGACTTGCTCCCATTTTAGCCGCGTCTTTTAGAATTGTTTTGTGGTCGAAGAGGTCGAATGCTTTCACAAATAATGGTGTCGACGAAAGCTCCATTATTTTCCAGGTGTGACAGAACTTCATCGAGAAACTGGACTAAGTAGTGATTGGTACTGCATCCAGGGCGGAATCCATATTGTTGGGGGTCGAGTTTTTGTTGTTTCTCCTCAAAGAGCTTTTTATAGATGAAGCCTTCAAGTAGTTTTGAGAACAATGAAGTATTTGAAATTGGTCGTAGCTCGTTGATGCTGGCTGGTTGTTTCTTCTTCGCTATGTGCGCTGTCTTGAAGCATTCAGGAAACTGTCAGGGGGAGGGATGTTGCCAACCCCTGCGTGACACCTCTGATTATAAGCCCTAGTGAAATTCAATGAAATAATGTTGATTAAGTCATGGAGCTTTGGTTCATCTGTATGTTGCTGGTGTTGATAGACAGACTCGTTCCAATTAGGAACACCACCCACAACTTATTTGTTTATTTCTAGGGTCTCACTTGATTATGGAAAGTGAGAAGGATTCTGGGCATACTAGTGAAAGCAGTACCAATTCTGGCATCACGTTGGAGCAGACTCTTTTTGAGTCGAGTCAGAATTGGAAAATCCCAGAATCTATAGCCAATCTTAGGAGTCTGCCGGCTTCCCTGCTTCCACCAGCTCTACAGGATTTTGAGTCAGCCAACTCATGGGGCTAGTGTGACAAGCTTTTGCGATTCAGGTAGGCAGGCTCACTTCTGTCTTAGAGCGTGTTCCACTCTACTTACCGTAGTTACTACACATGACGTCACGAATTGGCTTTTTGCCGTCAAGGCTGGAACAACTTTTCTCTTTTCCAGCGCCACGGGCGAATCCGACCAATCACGTTACAGAGATGCGTAGTTCACGCTTACTACGCTCCCGAGCATGGTAAGCAAATAGTTACTATTAGTTACTATTTGGAGAAGGTTGGAACGGTCAGCGGAGTAACTTTTCACGAGCTTGGAACGAAAATAGTAACTAATAGTTACTAAATATTCCTTCAGCCCAAGCTGACTGCGAATCATATTTGATGGTGCAAAATGGATACGTCAGCTGAATTTTATTGGGTCTATATTTCGGCCCTTCTTGGCAAGGGTCCTCTTCAGGCTCAAAACCGCTCAAGTTGGAAAACGAACTTGTGGGAAACACAAAACTAAAGATTCTAGCCTAGCGTTATTTATTTAACTTCGTAAATTCCTTCGGGAGTCTTGTTTGGAGTTAAAAAGGTTGTTGTGATTTCATTTTGGACACGGCTGCTGTTTTTACTGCTCGATTGGGTCGATGGTCGGTTACAGATTTTTCTGCATGAAATATAGCTCCAATAAAATTCAGCTGACGTATCCGTTTTGCACCATCAAATAATAGTTAGTATTGTTAGAAGGGTGGAACGCGCTCTTACTTTGGTTGGCTTAGTCAAGGGTTCCAAGATTTGAGTGGCCACAATGAATGGAGACTATTCTTAATTTTATTTAGTGCGAAAAATTGGCACCTTAGTAACTACGCCGAGCGATTTCCGGTAGTGCTTTTTTCGTCATAAGCTTAAAGACTTATAGAGAGATTGCAACCTATCCGACGAAAACGGTTATTTCTCACCATCATCGGAAAGGTAAAACGAACAATTTAACATGGCGAGATATAGGAATTTCAACTCCTTCCATTGGGGATTTACTTTGCACGTTTGAGACAGAAATATGGGCGTTTTATAAATATGATAAACTTTTGAATACCTGCATATGTTTTTTCCACCCTTTGTTGATTGACTAAACACAGTTTTAGAACAAATTATAATCAGAAGTGTGCTTCAGGGGACTTGAAAAATTTGCTAAAAAAAAAAAAATTAGTCTCCCAGCCTGTTCGTGGGTTATGACGCAAAGATGAAAAATAACCGATAGGACGCCAGATTTCATGTTTTCGTAATAGTTCGAAGCCTTCTAAAACACATTTTCGATTAAACTTTTGTTATATAACTAGATTTAGTCGAATCGGAAAAACGAGTTCAAGTGTTAACAACAACAAAAAATAAACGCCCACAACTTAGTCTCGAAGTTGAAAGTTCTATACCTCGCAGTATTAAATTTCTTCATTGTGCTTTCTATGGCACTGAACCTTCAGCCAAGGGCCATATACCGTTCGCTTTTCTGTTGGTTTGTCGGTTGGTCCCACGATTGCGAGTTAGGGTAGGCTTCTTCCAGATGTACTAGGACGATGAAAATCGGCAGGCGCATTAGGGACCGACCAGATTCCCGATTGACCGGAAAATACTCACCTCCCCGATCCTGCCATCTTTGGCGGAGTGGAGGGAAGGGGAATCCAGAATCTTGTGTCATACATTACTTTCGAACGGGTAATCGGATTCGAATGAAACTTATAATTGACAAGAGCACGTGTCTCTTGGGCTCCTTTTCAAGTACGAACCGGATTCGACAAATTGTGGGGGGAGTGGGGGGGGAAGACCGGAAATCTCGTGATACGCTTAGACTGGAGGGATGGTGATGGAACTTGCTAGGAAGAACAAGCATCCGGACTGGATTTACACAGTTTACAGAACCGGACTGGATCCGAGCACTGTGGGGGGGGGGGGGGGGGGGGGATTTGGAGGGGGTCCCGGAATTCCGGTGATCGCGAGTTAAGGTACTTCCAGATGCGCCAGGATGAGGAAAATTGGCTGGCACATTAGCGATCCAACGAGATTGACTTAGAAATAGTAACTTCCCGGATCCGACCATCCTGCGGGGAGTGGAGGAAAAAATCTGTAAACTTTGAAGCATGTAGACTATATATTTCGAACCGGTGATCAGATCTGAATGAAACTGGGTTATTGGCAAAAAGTACATGTCTCAAATGTTCCATTTCATACGCAAATCTCGCGACATGCATAACTCTGAAACGAGTGATGTGATTCTACGGAACTTGAACACAAAATCGCAAAATCTTTTTCTACTCGACAAGTAGTTCGCCCGGAATTTTGCCAAAACCGGAAAATTTGTTGACAGCAAAAGTTTCATTTGAAGTTGATTAGATGTCGATTTATGAGAAATGCTGAATCCTTATATGACAGTCATTTTTACCTGGACATATAGTTCGCCTGGAATCCAGCTGAAACCGGAAAATTTTTTATAAGTTAAAGTTTTGTTTGAAATTGATTATATGTTCGATATAGGGGTAAGGAGATGCTCTCAATTCGTTTATGAGCTTTATTTTTTGACGGACAAGCAGTTCGCCCGGAATTCGGCCGAAACCGAAAATTTGGCAGAAGTAAGGCAGGAAGTTTCGATCAGTTTCGTCAAAATAGATATGACTCATTTATAGGGAAACACACATGCTGAATACATATCTAAACTTGGTTTTCTCTGATGATGAGCTATTTGGCCTTAATCTGTTTCTAAATTTTAATAGTAAAAATGTCCAAGGAGTCATATTTGACGGTGCAAAACGAATAAGTCAGCTACATTTTATTGGAGCTATATTTCGGCCGAAAATATAGGGCCGAAATATAGCACTAATAAAATGTAGCTGACTTATCCGTTTTGCACCGTCAAATATGATTCGCAGTCAGCTTCGGCTGAAGGAATATTTATGTCCAAGGAGTCTGGCGAAGACTGGTTCTGGCTAAAACAGACCCAATATTCTCTATCAAATATTAAATTGTTGGGATTCCATTGAAACCTTTGGTCTTGTTTATTTCGGATTCCGTTTCCGAGTTATCGTATGCAGAAGACCCCTTCGAGATTCTGAAAAATCGGTTTCGATTACAATAGGAAGATGAAACTTGGCAGGTCCGTTGGGCATATGAACCGACTCAGCGGAAACGTTCTGTGGATGTTGTGTGGCGGAGTGAGGAGGAATTCGGAACCTTGCGGGACGTTGACCTCCCAAACTGATGCTCGGAATCGAGGTGAAGCTCGTAGGCCGTTATACCAAAAAGGTTTAGTGGTTGTTCATGAAAAATATACTTAGGTTTGGCTGGGCCCTTTTTCACCTTCGTTTGTGATGCTTCTACTTTCCGCTTCTTCCAAACGGGTAATGTGACTCGAGTTGAACCTGGTAACTACCAAAAAATCTAGCTGTGGTTTCCTGAAAAAGGCACTCTCTATGGCTGGCCTTAATCGTGATTCTAGTTTGGGCTTCTGCGTTTCTCTATCTCTTCGGTTATCTTTGGATTGTAGCTGAGGGCCCCCTTGGAAAGCCAGCCCCCCCCCCCGCCCTCCCTCCATGAGAAGTGCCATGTGAGCTTGCAGTTCTTGCACTGTAAAAAAAAAATCTGGGAGTATTTGCTACAGGGATTAAGTTTGGATAATATACTGGGATATACTCTACTGAGATAAGATTATCTCTTTTCTGATTAATCATCCCAGTAGAGATAAGGTTAATCCCAGTAGCAAATACTGCAGTTAACTTTAACCCTTACTCGGAGAAACTTTTTACACTGTAGCTCCCCTTGCTGAGCTCGCGGTAAAGACTAGTGTAAACTTTTCTTACCGTTACGCTGTACCAGCTGAACCCAGCTTTGGTGAGCTTTGGCTGGCCCCTTTCTCATGATCTCTGAAAACTCTGAAACTCTGATGTCTCGTTGCTGTTAAAGGACCCCTCTTGCTTATTCTGCCTTTTATACTACACTTAGCTCCCTGTGGAATTATAAGCTTCTAAAACCCCACCTTTCTCCATTGTTTCGTTTCGTAACTACGAATTTTTAGCACTTATTCGGCCTTGCCGAGTTTTCCCGTCACCCAACGAAAAAGTTTGCCGGAATCTTCATTGTCCGCTGACAACTCCTTCACACATAAGAATATGATAATCTTCTGTTTATTACTTATCTTATTTGCTTAGTTCTCCCACTTTTTAACCAAGGTACGTTCAGTTTTCAAATCTTTTGCGCCCAGCCGCTGCGTCGGAGAGCAGGAAGGCTGGATATAATCGACAAGCCCTAACAAGAGAATCACTAGTTTCAGGTGGAAAGTAATAGTATTTTCGAAAACGCTTTTTTATCTATTTTATAGGGAAAAGATCATTTCTAGTAAGAGTTGTGCTTTAACATTAGGGCGAACACTGGTGTTCCAAGGGCACTCAGCGACCAAGAAAACATCATAAAACGATACTCGGCACCATATTAAAAATTTAATAACCTTTCTTTGTCTGTTCAGATACACAGTTGAACCCAATGAACGGACTGGGCTCTCTACTATTATAATATATAATGCTTGTTTTTGAGCCAAAAGGCCATACAAGAGTGGCGTTTTTGATCGCCGATGAAGTTTCACCAGTAGACGAAGCGAGTTTGCCGATTCGTGCTTATTTACTGTTTTCGATAGCCGATAGCCTTTGGCGTTCGCCGTTGTTTTTGGTTGCGCAAAAACGGGTTTTTGTTTTGCTGGCAGTGTACTTCTGTTATAACATAAGCTACACATTGGATATGTCTACTCACATTGGACTTCAAAGAGGCTGTCCTCAAGACGCAGAACATAAAGAACATAATCCCCATTTCCCTCCATTTTTGAAAGAAACGCCAAATCGTCAAACGAAATCCCAACGTCTACGGCAAACGGCGAGTCCTTGGCCGATCGGCGATGGACAGGAATTCAGGCGATAGACGTTAGCCGATCAGAACAAAAACAGAAATTAAGACATACAGCTACGGCAATCGGCTT
Source organism: Branchinecta sandiegonensis (assembly GCA_030848855.1). Taxonomy (NCBI): domain Eukaryota; kingdom Metazoa; phylum Arthropoda; class Branchiopoda; order Anostraca; family Branchinectidae; genus Branchinecta; species Branchinecta sandiegonensis. The sequence continues at coordinate 2,808,432 of JAUPMV010000002.1, read as the reverse complement.
CCGGCGAACGTCAAAAAGGACAAAAAGTCAGACGGCTACGCTATCGCCGAACTAATCGGCGATCAAAAACGCCACTAAGATTTAATACACTTCACAAATAAACTATTACACCTAACTATTACACCCTCTTCTGTTAATTCGACATACTCCATGTTCATCGTCTCCAAGCGGACTAGTTTCTGAAAGTCCCCCATTGTCTCATTATCAGCACGTGCGACAGATATAGTAAAATAGATCAATCTGCTTCCCGAGGAGTGGAAATGCACTGTTTTGGGACTTCTGGGTGTAGAAAGTGAAAGCTATTACGCTCTGCTCATTACCTTGTAGACCCATTTGGTCATCTCTGTCACACAAGTGTCTTTGATAATTAGACGATGGCGACTTCAGGAACTAGTCCGCTCTGAGTTCTGAACTGAAGTAAGGCGAATTGCCGTTATTAATAATAATGTAACTGCATGAAAATGCTTTCGCCTCTATAAATTTTTCTATACACTAAATTGAATTTCAGCCAGGTGGCGATTGACTTAAGGCGTATTCTCGCCGTTCCCCGAGGACTCCACTTGAGGAGTCCCCGCGTTTTTGTTTGTCCCGGGGACTGACTCCCCGTATTCTCGCGAGTCCCCACGGACGGGGAATGCTGTGATTATCATCACCATCATCAAAAATGACTCCCTTTCAAATTCGGAGGGGAATCAATTTTTGCTGTTGTAGGTGGTATGTAAAATTAATTAAAAAAAATCAGAATAAACAAAACCAAAAATAAAGTGGATCTAGACTAATTTTTTCAGCTGCATATTCATTTTTCGAACAAAATCCGTTTTAGAAGCATTCCCCGTATTCTCGCTGTTTCTGTACGCGGAGTCCGCGTGGAGTGACTCCCTCTATTCTCGCCGTTCCCTTCGATTCCCCGAGGAGTCCTCGGGGAACGGCGAGAATACGCCTTTAGTCGACATTGACTCAGTCGACCAGTGGCACCACACCGATTTTTCGGCATGGTGCCACTATCTGTCACATTGCTGACGAGAGACCGAGTTTTGTATGATTACCGCCTACGGCAGAGAAAAATTAGGTATTTCTATCTTTGGGGGGATAGTTAGGAAATTTGTCTTTTAATGTTTTTACGTCACGTTCTGTGGGAGTTCGCATTCTTCAGCAATAAAGCAAAAACAAACCTCTAAGCTTTTTGGTTACATAACAATCGTAATGTCTATCCCTTTGTCTAGCTTTTGCTGGCACTTCCAGATAAACTAGGACGAAAAAGGTTGGCCTGAGCATAAAAGACCTGACCCACTGCGAAAGAAAACCTTCCTTTCCCAGATGATCATCCCTGAGAGGGTTGGAGAGAGGGGGAATCCAGGACCTTTTGACCTGCGTAAGTTGCCTAGCTATGACCGGAAGAGGACCCTTGCAACTAAGGACCAAAGCTGAGCTGGCTAAAGCGATTGGCTCTCTAATAATAATAATAATAATAATTTATTTCTTACCCACAAATTCCAGAGGAAAAACAAGTGGAGTACAATAAAGATAAAGAAAGGAAGAAAATACTTAAATAACTATACATACAAAAACACTAGCACATAAACAGGGGGGTAAGGGGGTGGTGTGGTGAAAACCGAGAGTAGGCTGAGCCCGACAGCTTCATGTGTAGCATTAGTAATTTCTCCGAAATATCTGGAACACCGTACTTACGAATAATTACTCTATTCCGATGCCAAGGGGGGAGGTAAAGAAGGATTTTACCTTAACGAAAAAACTTTTTCGGAGAGAAAGAAGGTCTTTCTTTTTAAGAAGTGGATAAAGTCCAGAAACATAGAATATAGAATGGTCGCAAAAAGTTGAATGCAGCCGACCAAGAGCTCGTCTATTAGACCGCCCACAGTTAGCGACAATTTTCGATATAACCAAATTGAATTTTTTTCTTTACATCAAGGACAGTTTGTTGTCGTAGAGACGATAGAGGATTAGTGATGGTGATGCCCAGCCACCTGAAAGAAGTAGCAAGGGGGAAAGTAAAATGTTTAGCGTCTGTAACGGAAGATGACAGACGCTCAGTTCTTCAAGGTAGGTAGAACCGCAGGAACTAGGGCTCAAAACCATGTTGCGTTCCAATAGTGTTGTTAATCTTTGTTTCATGCGTTTTGAAGAAAGTATTGCAGATTCTAAGAAATAACGGTTTTACGGTAGTCTAGAGATTTAGTAGTACTTTAGGGAATTGCAGTAATTATGAAATGACCCACGTCATATATCTTACTCTTATCACGAATTTCATCCAGTTTTATCTGAAAACAAATAAAGATAAAAATAATAAGTTTATTCCTTGCGAGCAAATTGCCCGAGGAAAGTTTTAGTTTCAAGATTCTGTCGTTAAGATGAGGGTCTTATTGCTTTTGTCTCTGCTTGCTTTTACTCGAGCGGCGCCCAGCCAGAAGCTGGCAGAGGGATGCGTTCAGTAAGATTGTTTTTTCCGTAAATCTAAATTCATTTAAGGCGTTTTTACGTGCTCCCACAAACAGTTTGTGGGTCGACTGTGGCTCGGAAAGAGTGTTTCCGCGGTCTTTTTGTGCGGCCCACAAGTTTATTTCCTCGACCAACAAGATTCTCGTGGCTCGCTCTGTGGCTCAGATTCGAGAAACAACTGGCGAGGTGATTGTCGATTTTGTGGCTCGATTCTGGCGGGAAATTCAAATTAAGCAGCAAAATAGTGTCTAAACAACAAAGCTAATTACTTTTCCATGCATATACACTCAAAACTGAGGATGCTTTTTGTACAGAATGGTAAGGAAATAAGCCTGGAGTTCTTTTTTATTGAGATTCTACATGAATTTTATTTCTATTTTCAGATATTTGAAATTACCGCCAAAGAAAGAGACAAAACGGCGTTTCCGCGAGTTTCCACTTGTGGCTCGACTGTGTGGCACACAATCGTGTTTCCGCGACAAACACTCAGAAGTGTGTGGCCCACAATTGTGTCGCCTTTAGGCAGTCGAGATTGCTTCCACAAAGAGACTTCTTTCGTTGAAATTTTAAGGCGCTTTATTTGCGTTTTGTTCTTCGCTGGTCTCCCAGCTTTTGTTTACGTTTCTAACCTGCTCCTCTTCGTTTTCTAGGGGTACTAACTGTATCGAGCCAGCTTGCAGATGCTCTTCGACCGCCACTCCCCTTGGACTAGACCCCCTGACTATCCCACAAATTGTCTTCTTGTCTTTCGATGAATCCGTCACTTCCTTCAACTACCCTAACTACACGCACATCCTTGGGTCAAGGGTTAACCCGAATGGTTGCCCTATATCAATGACCTTCAATGTCATCCACGACTTTACTGACTACGTCAATTTGAATGCTCTTTACAAAAGAGGCAATGAGATCGGCATCCACTCTATCAGGTATGGTTGTATTTGATTAGTCCCCCCCCCCTCTCCGGTCAGCCTCCCTGATCACCCACTTTTGCGTTGATTCCGCTGACCGACTTAAAATATTGGCAGTTTGATCGTACATTTACAATCTGCGCATTCGGAGCTACGGCGCAGTGAATGCTCTTTACAAAAGAGGCAATGAGATCGGCATCCACTCTATCAGGTATGGTTTTATTTGATTAGTCCCCCCCCCCTCTCCGGTCAGCCCCCTGATCACCCACTTTTGCGTTGATTCCGCTGACCGACTTAAAATACTGGCAGTTTGATCGTACATTTACAATCTGCGCATTCGGAGCTACGCGACCGACTGCGCCGTTCTTCAGAAATTGAACTTTCGGTGATTGTTGGACGCAGGCTTTGTATTGCTGTTATGATTGATTGAAAGTGCTATACTATAATACCATTTTATAGATATTCTGTATTCTGTAAATGACCAAAACACAATTATCGACTTCGTCCAGCGTCGGTCTTAGAATGATAATTATTAAATAATTGATTGATCAGATTCCTTTCCCCGTCCGTGGACAGGAAACAGCTGAGGATATTAAAAACTCACTTAACGTGCTATTAAGTATGATGTAAATGACCAAAACATAATTATCGGCTTCGTCCAGCTTCTGTCTTAGAATGATAATTATTAAATAATTGATTGATCAGATTCCTTTCCCCGTCCGTGGACAGGAAACAGCTGAGGATATTAAAAACTCACTTAACGTGCTATTAAGTATGATGTAAATGACCAAAACATAATTATCGGCTTCGTCCAGCTTCGGTCTTACAATGATAATTATTAAATAATTGATTGATCAGATTCCTTTCCCCGTCCGTGGACAGGAAACATCTGAGGATATTAAAAACTCACTTAACGTGCTATTAAGTATGATCAGTATGTGCTCTAAAGTCCACGGAACATGTTTAACGTTTAACCAAAAAAGCCAACTTATTTTTGCATCATTTAACTGAATACACTGCATTATTTGGATTGTGTTAAGTGATTTTTTTATTTTTTCACTATTTGCTCTAGTATGACGTTCAGAATATCTACGGCCGTCCTCACAACGCAAACTTCTACTATGACCCGGAATATTTGAATCCCAGTACAAACGCGGCTTTTAAATTGACCAGTGATCAGCTCGTGGAAGGTACTCACTGCGTGAACACTGACTTTTCGTAAATGGTTTTCGTCAAGCATACAATGAGCGTTTTCCACCATTGACTTAACGGAACTCCACTCGTTTGACCCCTATGCCATCCGCGACTATTGTGGCCGAATACGAGTAAAATAAATAAACTTCGCGTCTCTAAAATCTTCTCTTCTCGTCCTTCAAGTTTATCTCGAATCGGAGCATATCCGCAAATTTCGAGTTTCTTCTTCGTCCTCCTCCTACCGTGGCCGGATCCGGTCTGGACGCCAAATAACAAACTAGGCCGCATAAACTCTGTACTTATCCACTTGCATCCCGTTCTATTAGTTTTTGTGCATGTCACAAAGTTTTCGGACCCTCCCCCTCTCGGACTCCCCCAGCTATTGCCGCATGTGGTTCGGAGACATGTTTTACATATCTAGGTCATTACTTTGTATCACCCATAAAGTTTCACTCGATTCGGACCACCCGTTCGCAAACCACACAAGTCAGTAATTTCCAGATTCCCGTTCACTTGCCTCCCCCAAAATGGTCAATCCAGGAACAGAAGTTTTCCTGGGTCATTGTGTCAGGTCTTTAGTCTATTTGGTCGTGTTTTTAAAATGCCTGCCAAGTTTCGTCATCGTTAGCACATCGGGAAGTATCCTAACCCCCCATCACCAGAATTCGGGGAACCCCCTCCGGGCTTATGGTCGTTCTTCCCACCAAATTCCATTCGATCCCTATACGTTAAGTGTTCCACGAAAATTCCGGTGCCCCCCTTCAGCCCCCCCCCCCACAAGTATCGGATTCGGTCCGGATTTTACACGGAACATGTGAGACGACACCTCTTTCCGCTTGCCAAGTTTCATTCAGATCCGATCGCCCGTTCAGAAGTTGTGAATGCCACAAGATTCCGGATTCCCCGTCCCTCCACCCCCCACCCCCACGATGGTCGGATCATGCAAACGACTATTCTTGAGTCAGTTTGTTCGAGTCCCTGGTATGCCAGACCAGTTTCATCGACCTAGTACATCAGGAAGTACTGAACTCGCGGTATCATCAGAATTCCGGACCCCCCCCCCCATAATGCCCAAATCCGTTCCGGTCACGGCGGTCACTCCAATGATGTATCTAAGACTTTGTGCTTGCTCTTCCCCCAACGTCTCTGAAACATGAGGTCTTTCCAAACATCAAGTTTCATTAAGATCTGATCACCCGTTCAAGAGTTAAAAATATCTAAAGATTCCGAATTCCCCCTCCCTCCACTCCCCCACGATGGTGGGATCGGGGAAGTGCTATTTCCAACTTAACCTTTTGATGCCTGCCAAGTTTCATCGTCCTAGCTTATGTGGAAGTGCCCAAAGTAGCAAAACCCGGACTGACCGACCGACGGACGGACAAAAATTGCGATCGCTATATGGCACTTGGCTGAAGGGCAAGTGCCATAAAAACACTCCTTGTACATTGTATTATTGGGTATTATTATGGCACTTGCCTTCCGGCCAAGTGCCATATACCGATCACATTTCCGTCGGTCGGTCGGTCGGTTAGTCCGGTGTTTGCGAGTTAGGGTACTTCCAGATATGCTAGGACGATGAAACTTGGCAGGCATATCAGGGACCCGACCAAACTAACTTGGAAATAGTCACTTGCCCGATCTGAATCGTGGGGGGAGGGGGAGGTGTTGGAATCCGAGGGACATTCATAACTTCCGAACGGGTGATTGGATCATAATGAAACTTCATATCTGGAAAGACCTCTTGTCTCAGATGTCTCATTTCAAGTCCGGACCGGATGCGATGAATCTGGGGGGAGTTAGAGGGGGGAACCGGAAATCGTGTGAAACTCTCAGAGTGGAGCGATCGGGATGAAACTTGGTGGTAAGAACAAAAAAAGCTCTAGATACATCACTGACAGAACTGGACCGGATTCTGACACTGTGGGGGGAGTTGGAAGGGGGTTCCGGAATTCCGGCGATCCGTAGTTAATGTACTTCCAGGTGGGCTAGGACGATAAAACTTGGCAGGCATATCAGGGACCCGACCAAACTAACTTGGAAATAGTCACTTGCCCGATCCGACCATCGTGGGGGGAGGGGGAGGTGGCGGAATGCGGAAAATAGGAACATGCATAACTTTCGAACGGGTGATGGGATCTTAATGAAACTCGATATCTGGAAAGATCTCGTGCCTCAGATGTTTCATTTCAAGTCCGGACGGATCCGACGAATCTGGGGGGGGGGGATTCGGAGGGGTGAACCGGAAATCGTGTGAAACTCTCAGAGTGGAGCGATCGGGATGAAACTTGGTGAGAAGAAAAATCACACGCTCTAGATACATCACTGACAGGACTGGGCCGGATTCGGACACTGTGGGGGGAGGTGGAGGGGGGTTCCGGAATTCCGGCGATCCGTAGTTAATGTACTTCCAGTTGGGTTAGGACGATAAAACTTGGCAGGCATCTCAGGAACCCGACCAGATTAATTTAGAAACAGTCGCTTGCCCGATCTGACTATCGTGGGGGGAGGGGGAGACGGCAGAATCCGGAAATTGGTAGCATGCATAACTTTCGAATGGGTTATCGGATCTTAACGAAACTTGATATCTTGAAAGACCTCATGTTTCAGCATGTCCCATTTCAAGTCCGGACCGTATCCGATGATATGGGGGGAGGGGGGGGGGGGTCGGAGGGGAGAACCGGACATCTTGTGACACGCATAGAGGGGAGCGATCAGGATGAAACCTGGTGGGAAGTACAGGCACAAGTCCTAGGTGCATCAGTGACAGAATCGGACCGGATTCGGGTACCAAGGGGGGGAGAGCTGTAGGGGGTGTCCGGAATTCCGGTGATCGTGAGTTAAGGTACTTCCAGATGTGCTATGACGACAAAACTATGCTGGAGCATTAGAAACTTGACATCATTGGGTTAGACATCGTCACTCTCAAATCCGACCATCCCTTAAAGAACTCATCTTAACCGCCAAGTACAAAAAAAAATTTAAGCAAAATTTACTTTTTCACGGTCGCCATGAGCACATGATCCTTTTTGCCTCAAGGGTTTTGCTTAGAAATTAATTTTTAGCACCCTTAAAGTGCGCATCTCAAACGAAAAGTAAAAAAAAAAAACTTTTGACCGTCACTTCCATCCTCTGACCCAGCCTAGCAAGTTTGGCGCATCTTAACGGAAAAGGGAAAAGAATACTTTTGACCATAACTTCCATCTGACCCAGCCTTGCAAGTGCCATATGAGCTTCCATCTCTTGTTTTTAAGAACCTTCAAAAAAGAAATCAATGACAAAAAACTTTCCAGCAACCTACCATAAACGAAAAAACACCAAAAAATGGTACTCAGATAAAATTATCAAATTATCCCTGTTTAAAGGAGCATTGATATACATCGTGTACTTTTGTTGTAGTCGAAAAACTGATTTGGACTACTGGATAAATGCCGAGTCTCAAACTTGGGTGAGTGAGATGGATGGTCTGCGAACTATTATCAATCAGTGGGCAAACATACCAAAGGAGGCACTTACGGTAAGTAGGCTATATATTTCTCATTACAAACACCATGGTTCCGTCCATCGCAGGGTCTTCAACTTTCGAAGCTAAGTAGGTTTTCTGTCTGGTCGCGACGGAAAATCAGTTATTATTACTTAGTGTATTCAGTATATTCAGCTTACAGCAGTTATTTATCAGAGAAACAGTGTTCTCCCTCCATACGTTAATTTTAGTAGCTTTGCACATAAAGGTCCTCAAATTGTTTGCATAGTTGCAGCGTAGTTTTGCTTCTTCCGGATATCCTGAATAGCACTTTGGAACGGGTTATAACAAAGGTGTGCGAATTTATCGAGGGAGCGCTGAAGCTAAGAGCGACCAAGCTTAGTAGCGAGGCTTCATAGCCGTAGAAAAATAATGTTGTTGTTCTATTTTGTAATGTGTACTATTGTTGTGTTATGTATATGGCCACCGGGCTTTTAAATACACTTATTATATTATTTTAAATTGAAATAGTACATTCGGAACAAAACAAAACGCGTTCTTTTTTCAATTCAAGTCAATTTTGTATTCTTCAACATAACCAACATTCAACATATGTAACAACAAGTCGTCTGTGAAAGACGGACAACAGACTATCAGAAACTATGTATAAACAAGCATATTTTTTCTTTATAATTAGAAAACTTACTTACTTGAAGTGCTACTTCTTATAGAAAAACTTTCGTGCTGCCCGCTACCCGTGGCAACCCTGGTGACGTTCCTCTCTCTCCTCGTCTCGCTGGCATAACCCAAACAATCGATCTGATTGGCTCTTTCTAAGACAAAATAGGTCAAGATCTGTTACTCCTTTTGCTGAACAAACAGCACGCCCCGAGTATATACTTCAGCCTCACGTGCCTCATGCCTGCCTCACGTCTGCCTCACGTGCCTCATGTGCCTAATGCCTGCCTCTCGTGCCTCATGCCTGCCTCTCGTGCCTCATGCCTGCCTCTCGTGCCTCATGCCTGCCTCTCGTGCCTCATGGCTGCCTCTCGTGCCTCATGCCTGCCTCACGTGCCTCGTGCCTGCGAAGACTGGATCTGGCGAAGACAAGACCCAGTTGTCTGGATCAGATATTGAATTTTTGGGATCCCATCGAAACCTTTGGTCTTGTTACTATAAGAGAATCACCGGCCGTACTTTCGGATATGTGGCTACAGACTCGATTTATTTTTACACCAAATTTAATATTTTGTTATGACGTTGCTAGCTGAAATCTTCTCCCACCAACGAAGTTACATGCGGGGGAGGCGGTCGGGCCAAGGCGGTAGTAACTTTCGCCGCATTACGCATTATTACCCCTATTTGAACAGTGGACTAAATGTTGTCCAAATTTTGGAAAGCCCTGCCGACAAGTACAGCTACAGACGTGGCACGCTGCTGCATCTGGTTGCAGAGTAAAGGAAAATTGGGCCTTGATGGTAGCCTACAAGAAGAATTAGCAACTTCTTTCTATATCGAGCGCTTAAGCAAACTAAATAATTTTGATTTGGCGTACGCTTTTATGTGCTTTGTTCTTCTAGGGAAGCCGAGCCCCTTTCCTTCAGTCGGGTGGTGATAACATGATTGAAGGGTTGATGGTGTCGGGGATCCAGTATGATATGTCTTTCCCGACTCGCAACTTTGCCGACCCTCCCATGTGGCCCTACACCTTGGATTACCGGTCAACCCAGGACTGTCCTATCCCTCCCTGTCCCTCTGAATCTCATCCTGGTTTCTGGATCATGCCCATGATCAACTTGTTCAACGGGGAAAACTATTGTGCCATGGCGGATTCCTGTCCAATGTAAGTGTTCAAACGGAGACAAGGACTGTATCGACGCGCTTTTCGTGGAGGTTTACGACATGGGGTATGCTAGTAGTTAGGTTTTTGCAGATACCATGGTAGGTGTGCCTTCAGCCCAAAATGTAAAATGTAGCTGACTTATCCGTTTTGTACCGTCAAATAAGATAACATGGTAAATATTCCGTGGGCCCAAGCTGACTTTGAAATATTATTTGAATAAATACCATGGTATCTGATACCACGGTAGCTGGATCTTCATTTTGTCGTTTTTGCAGCAACCCGTGGTATCTGGTGCTGCGATTGCTTTGCAAATATGACAATTGCCAAATTTGCGCTTTTAGAAGTCATCCCAGAAGAAATACTAATATCCACATATCAAAAGTGCCAAATTCTTTTCCACCAATTTGACAGGCTCCTGTGTGGGGGATGACTAAAGTGAGGTGAACTTTTCAGACACCCCGATCAGTTACCACAGTAACTAGCCAGATGGTCACGGTAACTGTAAAAGCTCTCTCTCAGTTCTGGTACGGCTTCGGATCAGATTCGTCCATTTCGCCTCTTCGGGGCTGGGCAGCGTAGCCTTTAGGCGTATTCTCGTGGCGAGAATAGAGGGAGTCACTCCACGCGGACTCCGCGTACGGAAAACAACGAGAACACGGGGAATGCTTCCAAAATGGATCTTGTTCTAAAAATAAATAAGCAGTTGACGAAATTAGTCTGGATCCACTTTATTTTTGGTTTTGTTTATTCTTATTGTTTTAATTCATTTTACATTGCACCAACACCAGCAAAAATTGATTCCCCTCTGAATCTGAAAGGGAGTCCTTTTTGACGACGATGATGATAATTGGAGCATTCCGCGTCCGTGGGTACTGGCGAGAATACGGGGAGGGAGTCCCCGGAACAAACAAAAACGTGGACTCCTCAAGTGGAGTCCTCAGGGAACGGCGAGAATACGGGGAGGGAGTCCCCGGAACAAACAAAAACGTGGGAATAGTCAAGTGGAGTCCTCGGAGAATGGCGAGAATACGTCTTTGGTTACTTAGATTGACTGAAGCAGGTCTGTTGTCCTAAGAAAGTTAATGATTGTTTTGAAGATGGAGGCTTCAGCAGCAGGGGGAGAGTAGGCTGCACGAGGGATCCAGTCGAGAGGTTGAGATGATGCTTCTTGAACAATGACACCACCTGAGTTCTTTGTTTGTTCAAGTTTATTCGGCGAAGGGCGCACTGGAATAGGACTTGGTCGATTTTTCACCATGGTACCAGATATACCACGTTAACTGCGAAAACGACTTTAGACCGTGGTATCAGATGCCATGGTATCTGCAACAAGTGCGCAAGCGCTCAGACCTGCGAGTGTGAGTCTGCAAAAACGCAACTAGTGTAGTAGAACGGAAACAGACAATGGACTTTGCCATTTCCATGCACTTGCTGTGTCTAAAGCTAACTACCAGTTAGCCAAAGTAGGCAGTAAAGAGCGTCTGAAAACGCCTGAATAGGTATTTTGGATCTTCATTCTACCATTTAGCCCAAAGCTGAACTGTTATATTAAAGTAACAAATTAGCAACATATTAAAGTAACTGTTCACATAAACATACCTCTACTTGGCCTACACTTGGCGGTTGAAAAAGAGACAGGCACAACACTAGTTCTGGGAAGTTTACTAATGGTGCTAAGGAATGGTGCCTTTCTTTTGATTTACTTTTCTTCTTTTTTTTTCTACAAAGCTTATTCTGATTTAAAGAGTTTTTCCACCTGGAAACCTATGTGGCGGAAAGTTGCCGAGTTTTTCCGTAGCGTTTTTCGCACTCAAGAGACTGAAGCACAACACTGTAAAAAGTCTCTCCGTATAAAGATTAAAGTTAACTGCAGTATTTGCTACTAGGATCTTATCTGTATTTGGTATGAATCTTATCTGCGTAGAGATAAAGATAATCCGAGTAGCAAACACTGCAGTTAACTTTAATCTTTACACGGACAAACTTTTTACAGTGAAGTTGTGTCTGTGATGTGCGGTCCAAGCCGGGAACCGGAAATCGCTGTCGAATACTTAAATCAACTAGGAGCGTCCGGAAGATCGCAGCGGACATATTCACACTTTGAAAACGTTGTACAGTGGACGTACACTTTAATGCTGGTAACAATTTTTGAATCTACACTGTAAATAGTTTTTCCGTATAAAGATTAAAGTTAACTGCAGTATTTGCTACTCGGATTACTCTTGTCTCTACGCAGATAAGAGTAATACCAAATAGAGAGAATCTGAGTAGCAAATACTGCAGTTAACTTTAATCTTTATCTGCTGAGAAAAAGATCAACTATTAGCGAGTCCAAGTAGTTCCTCTTAGGCTTTTAAGAACACCTTCCTGTTGTGCGACAAAATTGCAGAGAGCGAAATCAGAGTGACCGGCAAATAAAAATAATAGTTGCGTTTTTTGCCTTTCCTCCGTAGGTCGGTTAACCTACCTACTTGCAACTATTGACCGTTTTTTCGTCTCGCCGGTCGGTTCGACTGAGCACTAAAAAACGGCTTATAAGACAAAATGGCGTCTTCCAGTCGCAGGCGCCTATCTCTCCAATGAGAATTTTGAATTTCGCGCCGTGCCAAGAGCGTAGGTCGGTTGGATGGAGCTCAGACCTCAGTCCACAGGTCGGTTAACCGACCGACGAACGGCGACGAAAAAACAACTTATAAGGATTTAGTCGGTTAACCGAAGAAAGAAAACGGCTTATAGAGAGAAATCTCGCAGGTCGGTTAACTGGATGACGGCAAAAAACGCAACTATTGTTACCCTGTACCACTGTTCCAAATCTGTTTTCCGTTGTGCAGTTTGATTGTGTCACACCAAGGGTTAATTCCTTGTGAAGGTGAAGCTATTGACATTTGTTTTTCTAGCCAACCTACTAGGCAGGAGCAGTTCGACTTCCTGAAATCCAACTTCGACCGGCATTACGACACTGAAGGCCTGAGGAGTCGTGCTCCTTTTGGAATTCATGCCCATGGCGCATGGTTCCAAGGAAACCCCCAGGTTCTCGAAGGCTATATTCAGTTCCTGGATGAGATCCTTAGTTACGGTGATGTGTATGTGGTTTCAGTTCAGAAGGTAAGCTGTAGAACTAATTTGTAAAAGCCAGCGACACTAGTCCTGCCCTGTTTTGAATGCAGGCAAATGGCGTTCGGTTCCAGGGAAACCCCCCGGCTCTTGAAGGCTACATTCAGTATGTGTTCAGGTCAGAAGTTAAGCTGACTCGAAAACTGTAGAAACGTACATTCTTGTATTACATGAATGAAATTCGGAAAACAACAATTTGAAGTTATTTTCATGTTTAATATTGTCAGCTTGGAAGGAGTATTTTGTACATTCTTTGCTCCCGAAATGACTATAGTCTGGTATGGAGGGCAGACGTAGACCTATGCTTTACAGACGAACTGCGATATAGGTATGGTCAATCTACCAAAGATCCCTGATTTTTCGATAGGCTATGCCAAACGGTCTGTATGCTCATAGTTTGGAATGACTATAGTTTTGGAATGACTTAGTGCGGACTTTAGGGGTAGAAGTTTATTTTGCAATCGAGTTCGATTATTGGGAGGGGCTGTTTCCGGTAGCACTGACCGGTGGCTTGTAGTGGCTAGGCTACACAGCTTTTAATGGACTATTTGACAGTAGACAGTGGAGACACTCAACGTTTGACATAACCTATCCAAGAATCAGGGATATGTGGTAGGCTAGGTGTGGGCCGGGGAACACCTGCTGGACAAAAATCAACCGTAAGGTAACTTTTGTGCGTTCACCATGCGCGTATCTGAACCAGATATGCAGTCTATGAGAGTGTTCCGCCTTTCTAACGATAGTAACTATTAGTTACTATTTTCGTTCCAACCTCACGAAAAGTTACTACGCTGACCGTTCCAACCTTCTCGAAATAGTAACTATTTGCTTATCATGCTCGGGTCGGGAGCGTAGTAAGCGTGGTAACTACGCATCTCTGTAACGTGATTGGTCGGATTCCCCCGTGGCATGATATTCTGCTGGAAAATAGAAAAACCGTTCCAGCCTCGACGGCAAAAAGCCAGGATTCATGGCATTAGTAACTACGGTAAGTAGGGTGGAACACGCTCTAAATCCATCGGCATTTGCAGGGTATTGCGTGGATGAAGAGCCCCACGACATTCGACGTTCTCGATAGCTTCACACCTTGGCGATGCGACAACCAGATTGTTGCCCCCTGCACCACTACCACCTGCGAGTACTTCGACGTCGAAGGACCTGAAACTGGTAAGGCAATTTGAATTCTCTTCTGAGATCTTTCTCTGCCTTCTTTGCGTCAGTAATGTTCGCGCCTCGCTCACGTCCATGTCACTTAAAAATCGGTTCAGTCGGAAAAAATACCATCTGTAGAAATGGTGCGAACACGGGACTGAACGGATTGAACGGCCATAAACAGAAACCGTCGTCAGCAAAATAATGTAGGTGGGGGGCATAGAATAATAGATATACTGGTTTCTGTCGCTGTACATCGATAGTCCTTCTCGTTGTAACTACAGTAAAAGTCGCGCACGTCGCTTCTGTTTTTTACTCACTAGTGTCTGGTATTTCCTTCATGAAGAGTTTTTCGACTCGCCTTTTCCGGTGACTTCTTACTAGAACCTGCCTTCCAACCAGGTCACCGTTAGTAAGCACTGGTGAGGTAAAACCAGGCGCTGATGGTGAGGCCGAAACGGATTGGGAATAGTCAGCTCGGGTAGATAGTTCAAACGCAAATGTAATCCGGAGTTGAAGACCAGTTCGAGTGCAACCATACGTGCGGATTTAACATCTTTACTTCGTTTACGCCGTTTTTAATAAAACTTAAGACATTAAATGTGGCTCGACTTCGGGAAAAAAAAATTGCCGAAACTTTATATAAAGTAAGCATGAATAACGCACTCTGAGTCGTTTATGTCGTTTTTTTTCGAAGGAATGATGAAATTCACCAACATGATACTCGGCATGCATCGGAACTAGTTACAGAAATGAGGCGTCTCACGTCATCTGGTTTTTCAATCAGATTTACCGGTCCGAATAAGTGGAATTATCTGCCAAATACCTTGAAAAATTCTAATAGCATACCGGAGTTCAACAGTAAGATTAAAGGTTTCTTATTGGAAAATATCGAATTAGATCCTAACTTTTTCTACCGATAGTTCTCTATGTTTTGTTTTATTCATTTGCGTTTGTTTTCTTTTCTTTTTCCTTGTATTCCTTTCTTGAAAAATGAATGAATACTGTCATCCGTTACGGGCAGTGCTCACTTAGGGTGTAGTTAGTTTACAGTGTATGATTTGCTTTTTGTTAAATAAACAAACTGAAACTGAAAAAAAAAACTGAAACTGAAACTGTTTTCGCGCTAATAACAAAACTTATGCTACTATTTTTGTTGCGAGAGCGACACTTAGGTTTTGTCGTGTTTTTTTTACCGATACCGATCACTTTTCCGTCGGTCGGTCGGTCAGTCCGGTGATCGCGAGTTAGGGTTCTTCCAGATATGCTAGGACGATGAAACTCGGCAGGCATATTAGGGACCCGACCAAACTAACTTAGAAATAGTCACTTCCTGATCCGACCACCGTGGGGGGAGTTGAGGGAGGGGGAATCTGCATAATTTTTGAGCGGGGAATCGGATCTAAATGAAACTTGATATTTGGAAAGACCTCGTGTCTCAGATGATACACTTCAAGTCCGGAGTGGATCCTGTGACTCTGGGGGGAGTTGGAGGGGGAACCGGAAATCGTGTGACATGTTCAAAGTGGACGGATCGGGATGAAACTTCGTGGGATGCCATTGGCACGTCTGACGCTTTTAAGGTTTATTTATGTTTGTCAATAAAATTGTACCTTCATCTTAATTATTTTTTTCCGGTGTATTTGATCGTGAGAACAGTTTGGTACCATGTCTATGTAAACCATAATCATCTTCGGCGGTGAGGGGTTTCCGATTTTTCCTAGTTTGTTCACCTATTTTGTTCCTGTGTTTTTTATGATAAGAAAAATTTGGTTCATGTCGTCGTCAAGAATCGGTTGCTAAAGCAGTAATTTTCATAAGATGCTAGAATGGTTAATTGTGATGGTCTATCACTGTAACCTAGAATTAAGTGGTAACGCAACGAATAGAAATGATAATGTAAAATTACGACATAGTTGCGCAATAATTGGTAGAGTGGCATCTATGGTATTTTCATCCTGAAAAGTTACGGATAGCTCTATAATACCAACTAGGTTATATAAGATAATGTTCCAAGTTTTCACCAGTCATGATGTGTACGATTAAAAAGGATAAAGCTCAACTGGCTGCAAAATCAATTTAGTCCCTACTCCCGATATTCTGTTAACATATTTGACGGTGCAAAACGGATAAGTCAGCTACATTTTATTAAGTTGATTTTCCAGCTGAGCGGCTTGAGCCTGAAGAGGACCCTTGCCAAGAAGGCCCGAAATATAGCTCTAATAAAATTTAGCTGACTTATCCGTTTTGCACCGTCAAATATGATTCGCAGTCAGCTTGGGCCGTAGGAACATCTATTCTGTTAACGCTGAGGATAACCATTTGGTTACAGACTGTCGATGGTTGAAAACCTCGACGGTTGACAAATTCAGCATTTAGCCGTTAGAGAAGAAACAAAACCAAGGTGTTGCTCTCGCAACACTTCACATTGCCTAGGCAACGTAGGTCTAGTTTAACTCCAGCTTCCTGGACTCGCAACACTTTAGTCGGAAGAAAGGTTGCTGCAACACTTCACATTTTTATTTATTTATTTAACTTTGACTACGGCTTCTAGAGCCATTATACATACAACACTTAAAAACAACAACAAAATACATTCTCAGATTTTGAACCTTTTACGCCGCACGCGTAAATTTCGCGGTTCCAAACTAACCACACAGGCAACGTCAGTCTCAAATGGGGACTCGAAAGAATCACGAGCATGGGGTTCCGAGAGCAAAGAATTCGGGTCTGGAGAGAAAAGATAGCCCGACGCCGAAGTTCCCCGAAAGAAGGAAGGCCCTTACCCACAAACATGCCAGACGCACTACAGTTCCATGCAAGTCCGTTAGCCACCGAAACGAGTTGTTATATAGGACCCGAAATGTATCTAGACACTAAACTCTCGTGTTACACACCAGTGGCAGTTACTACATTGCCTAGGCAACGTAGGTCTAGTTTAACTCCAGCTTCCTGTACTCTGGAAAACCAGGATAACTGTGGTGGGGATTTGGTGCGTACCAAATTTTAACGCATACTGCAAGGCGCCGTTCGGATAATCGTTTTTCATTCCAGGAGGAGATCGACTTGTGCGTGGATGCCTCCGAACATGCCCACCAAACTACCCATGGGTCGGCAACCCCAACGGAGAGTAAACTGCATGTGAAACATGACCAGGACTGCCGCGGAAGTATTACACGGTGATCAAACAGCTTACTTATTTGTATTATCTCATTTGTTTTGGAATATGTAAACAATATCAACATCGTATACCATAAAAGTCGAGCGGGTGCTTATCTTCGAGACCTAGCCCACCATCTGTATTGCATAGCGTCATAGCGCTAGTGCACCATGAAGTGGGTGTCCCAACGCCACACCGCCACTGTGTTCCAGCGCCACCGTATGCTTTCCGCCACCGAGGAAATCTTGCATCATCAAGAGGGTTAGCTGGGTCAGACGAAAGGGTCAAATATTTTGGTAGGTCCGTCGCCATCGTACGTTTTTCGCCAACTCATTAGTGCAGGTAGCGCCGGTAGCTGGTTCATGGAATTCCAGATCTAAATCCTTAAATGCAAAGAGGGATTTACCGCCACCAACGCTAAATCCACATTAATCCTAGCTAATACGAAGACTGAGTTTAATGTTTCAAATAATTATTTTAAGTCCAACTAAAGAAACTGTGTAACTTCAAAAATTCAAGGCCCCCAAACTATCCAAATTTCAAAAGGTTAGAAATCGCCCGCAGAGATACTCCTCTTCAAGACTTTCCTTCTTGATACGTAATTTTAACTTTCAGTAGCCGTGACACTTAATCCGGTTGGCGCTCGACATCCCATCAGAATATTAGGTTTGTCAGGATATGACCCTACCCTCTTATCCTCTTGGGGAGGTAAGATTTCCTGGGTGGCGATAAACCCCCTTTTCGCATTTAAAGATTTAAATCTGAAACTACCTGAACGGGCTACCTGCGCTACCTGAATTAAAAGGTGGCGAAAAACATATGGTGGTGGTGGAACACTGCTACCCTGGATTATGCCTTCAGGTATAATGAGGTCGTTCATTCGGGTTGGGAATGGATTGTCTGAACAAAGATCTATTGCGAGAAGGAAAAAACGGACCTTCTAAACACATGGTAAATATTATAAGTTCTCTTAATACTGATGACATATTCCTGTTTCGCCGACGAAGGCCAGTCTCCGCACTGTAAAAAAAAATCTTGCAGTATTTGCTACTGGGATTAATCTTGTCTCTACTGAGATAATATTATCTCTAATTTAGATTGATCTTATCCCAGAAGAGATAAGATTAATCCCAGTAGCAAATACTGCAGTTAACTTTAATCCTTACTCGGAGAAACTTTTTACAGTGCAGTGAAAATGGGCAAGAATAAGAATCCGGTTTCGAATTGCGGACATTATTGTATTAACGTAAACACCAGTTGGGATGCGGACTGATGACTTGCGGTGGAAGGCCGCATGCCTCCGAGAGCGTGTTCCACCCTTGTACCAATAGTAACTATTAGTTACTAAATCCGTTCTAACCTCACGAAAAGTTACTACTCTGACCATTCCAGCCTTGTCGAAATAGTATCTAATAGTAACTATTTGCTTACCACGCTCAGCGTGGTAAGCGTAGTAACCACGAATCTCTGTCACGTGATTGGTCAGATTCACCCGTGTCATGATATTCCGCTGGAAAACAGAAAAGTCGTTCCAGCCTTGACGACAAAAGGGCAGAATTTGTAACGTTATGCGTGGTAACTACGGTAAGTAGGATGGAACACGCTCCGAGCCACCTACTGTGCCATCGAGAATTTATAAAGCAAATGTTCCACACCTACCACCCGACTTGCAATATGAAAAGTGTATCTCAAAAGTGATACAGCAGGCTGGTAATGCATAACTTTGACTCTTCTCCATCCCACGTGTATTAGACTCGTCTAGAACCTTGTACGCGAGTCTCCAAGGTGCTGCCTAAACTTTAACCGATTATCTACGCCCCGTGACATTGACGAAATAGGAAAATTTGATTAAAACTAATGTTGCAGAATATGTATTTATATCAATACAGATAGAGCCGAGCGGCCAGCGAGGCGCCGGACGCGTTTACACTTATAAACTGTTCTAGGGACAATCAGTTCCGTTTGTAAATTGAAAATATAGACTTTTCGTGTGACGTTACGACCCGTAGACAATCGGCTAATGTTTAGTCAACGCCGTCTCCAACCTCTCCTGTCCATAGCTGGAGTTCTCGGCTAGATATTCTCACTTCTATCACTTCACGAAAAGTTGAACCTTTGGAAGAAGCTTGTACAGGCGGCGCGGGAGTAATGCTGCAGACAGAGAATCAGGGTCCTGCTAGGATTAGGATTGGAATTCTGCTACGATTCCATAGGGAAAAGTTGAGATTTCTTCAACTTATAATGAAAGGGAAGCAAGTCCGGCCGGGAAAAAGCGGCTGATTTTATCGTTTTCCATACAGTTCAGTTAACACTTGCTCAGCTTTTCCGTAGGGAAACCGAGAAAGTATGGAATGTTTCTAGTCATCGATGACAGAAATCTGAGGTGAGTGCACGAGGCTAAAATTTTTCGAGCGGGAAACGAGGAAAATTGCCTTTGACTGTCGTAAGGTTCTCGCTTTCGTTTTCATCCTCCTAGGCTTAGAAGAGACAACTTGACCAACCAGGTCTTCTCAGACTGGCTCCAGACAGAGAGAAAGTACAGGCAGCATATCCATGTGTTGGCCAGTAGAGAGGCTCCCACTTTTCGTGATCCACATTAGTGCTCATGTTTTTTCATCAATCTCATAATTTTTATTTCGGTGTTTATCTCATGCTAAATATATTCAAATAATGTATACAGCGGATACGTCAGCTACGATTCTTCTTCAGCGATACTTCGGCCCTTCTTGGCAAGAGTCCTCGTCAGGCTGTCACTCTTCTGGGTCAACGTCGGGAAGGAAACAGACCTGTAATAATTAACTGAAGCTTCTACCGACTATAAATATCTTATTAGGGCAAATTACTTTCAAATACCACTGTAAGGAAAAGACTAGTCGTGAGATTTAATTTTTGACACGGCCGCTCTTTTTGCTGCACGGTTAGGGCGATGACAGGAAAGGTTTTCTTCTGTATTTTGATCAACTTCGGTTTTGTTTTTAATAAGGGACTGAAAACTTAAATATTATTTCATCAATAAACTCGGTCCACGTTTCTATTATGGAGTACTCGCCTGTATCTATTACTTTTAATAATCACTGCGCGGAAAAACTAATGCTGAGATTTAATATTTGACACGGCTGCTGCTTTTGCTGCACGATTGGGGCGACGACTGGAAATGTTTTTTTTCTGCATTGGTTACATAAGTTACAGTGATAGACCATGGAGACTAATTTTCTTATCCTCAGATTTAAAGAGATCAAATAAAATGTGCGCTAATTTGTAATAGTTTCTAGCCCCTGCCCCCTCATGAACCCCTTCTATATAATTTCGTAAACCACATTGCGCTGACATATCACAAAAAATCAACGAAGAAATCAACGAAAATGGGGTTTGTAAAGTCCAACGAATATACTTTTTATGGCACTTGCCTTCCGACCAAGTGCCATATACCGATCACTTTTCCGTCGGTCTCTCTGTCGGTCGGTCGGTCAGTCCGGTGTTTGCGAGTTAGGGTACTTCCAGATGTGCTAGGACGATGAAACTTGGCAGGCATATAGGGACCCGACCAAACTAACTTGGAAATAGTCAGTTGCCCGATCCGACCATCGTGGGGGGAGGGAGGGGAGCCGGAATCCGGAATTTAGTGACATGCATAACTTTCGAACGGGTGATGGGAAATTAATGAAACTTGATTTGGAAAGACTTCCTGTCTCAGATGTCCCATTTGACGTCCGGACCGAATCCGATGAACATGGGGAGGGGGGGTGGAGGGGGGAACCGGAAATTATGTGACACGATTAGAGTCGAGCGATCGGGATGAAACTTGGTGGGAGGAACAGGCAAAAGCCCTAGGTACATCATTGACAGAATCGGACCGGATTCGTGCACTGTGGGGGGAGTTGGAGGTGGGTTTCTGAATTCCGGTGATGCGGAGTTAAGTTACTTCCAGCTGGCCTAGGACAATGAAACTTGGCAGGCAAGTCAGGGATCCGACCATATCAACCTGGAAATAGTCAACTTCCCGATCCGACCACCGTGGAGGGAGGGGAAATCCGGAATCTTGAGGGATGTATAACTTTGGTATGGGTGATCGGAACTTAACGAAACTTGATGTTTGGAAAGACGTCGTGTCTCGGATGACCCATTTAAAGTCCGGGTCGGATCCGATGAATGTGGGGGGGGGGGGAGGGGGAACCGGAAATCCTGTGACACGCTCAGAGTGGAGCGATTGGGATGAAACTTGGTCGGAAGGACAAGCGTAAGAGTTAGAAACGTCAGTGATAGAACCGGATCTGATTTGGGCACTGTGGGGGGAGTCAGGAATTCCGGTTATCGCGAGTTAAGGTATTTCCAGATGTGCTAGGACGATGAAACTTCGCTTGAACATTAGAGACTTGACATGATTGGCTTAGAGATAGTCAGTTCCACGACCCAACCATCGTGGTTGAGTGGATGGAGGGGGAATCTGGAATCTTGAGGTGTGTATATTTTTTGAACGAGTGATCGATCTTAACGAAACATGATATTTGGAAAGACCTCGTGTCTCGGATGTCCCATTTTAAGTCCAGACCGGATCCGATGAACGTGGGGGGGGGGCCGGAATCTTGTGACAAGCTTAGAGTGGAGCGATTGGGATGAAACTTGGTGGGAAGAACAAGGACAAGAACTAGATGCATCAGTGACAAACCGGATCGGTTTCGGGTGCTTTGAGGGGAGTTGTGGGGGGGGGGGTCCGGAATTCCGGTGACCGCATATTAAGATACTTCCAGATGTGCTAGGGCGATAAACTTGGCTTGAACATTAGAAACTTGACAAAATTGGCTTAGAGATTGGCTCCGACCATCCCTTAAAGTACTAATCCTGAGCACAAAGTACAAAAAATACTTTTAAGCTAAGTATACATTTTAACTCGAATTATTTTTTAGAACCCTTAAAATGCGTTTCTTAACCGAAAAGTAAAAAAAAAAAAGTACTTTAACCAAACGATATATATTTATGATTCCGAAGGGCCCATGATCATTTTTGCCTCAAGGGTTTTGCTTACAAGTGGTAGACAATACAAAAAGCTGGTTGGAAAGTTGGTTAAAAGTAAAAGTTTTATTTGAAGTTGATTAGATGTTCCATTTAGGGGTAAGAAGATCAGACAATACAAACAATAATTTTGAGCAAAATATACATTTTCATGATTCCAATGAGCTTCTATCATTTTCCAATCATTTGTGCTTCAAGAGTGTTCTTACAGATGAATCTCTAGCGCCCTTAAACTGCGCATCTTCACGACCAAATGCAAAAATAAAATTCTTTTTACGAACAATACATTCTCGTGATTTCTTAGGACCCATGATCATTCTCATCTCAAGGGGTTTGCTTACAAATGATCACAACAAACCCACGAATTGACGAAATCCTTCCTGTATCCTCCGACCCAGCCCTGCAAGTGCCATATGAGCTTCCAGCTCTTGTTCCTATGCCGTCGATTTTAGCTAATTGCTCGAAAGTGGTAAGGGTCTAACCTGTGCGGTTTTTACGGAAAGTGCGGATCAAGAACGTCATAACTATTCTGGAGGGTGTTTTAGTTACTAGTATTTTTTTCCAGTAAACCCCACATGTAATCTAAAAAATAATCTATGGCCGTCATATTTGGATTCGTGATAACTAAGAAGTCTTGGCAATTATACTAAATTTCGGAATCCCGGCAGTTTATACCACTATTTAATGTTAATCGATAGCCTATTTGTGATTCTGTACAAGATAACTACCGAATCCCGGTAATGATACCGAACAATTCTAGAATCGAAAATTTACCGAAGGATTTTGGACAGATTATAACTATATACCAATCCCCGGTTCGTATACGGAATAATTATGCCCGTAATATTCGGATTCGTCATACCTAACGAACCCTGACAATTATACCGAATAAATTACCGGATCTCGGTGATTCTACTGAATAGTTGTGCATCGATAGCCTATTCGGGATTTTCTATAGCTACCGAATCCCGGTAATGAGATACCGAATATTTCTGGTATCGCAAGATAATTGTGTGATTGTGCATCGATCGCCTATTCGGGATTCTGTTTAACTACCAAATCCCAGTAATGATATCGAATAATTTCGGTATCGAAGAACTAGCGGATAATTTTTGTAAAATAATTTTACTGTATCAGGTTCATTACATGCGTGCCAAGTTTCATTGTCTTGGCTTATCTGGAAGTACCCAAACTAGTAAAAGTTAAAAAAAAGGTTGCAGCATTTAACCGCGAAGAAACAAAATCAAAGTGTTGCTATCGCAACACTTTAGTCGGCAAAGCAGAACAAAGGTTGCTGCAACACTTCACGTTGACCAGGCAACGTAGGTCTAGTTGTACTTAATAATTTTCTCGAGCATATATTGTCAGTTTCTACTAGTCGATATAGTTTTTGACAGATCCGGGACAGATACTGTTGACTGGAAAAGTTCTGATGTTTGACAGTGTCACACAATTAAGTCGGACGAGGAAAGTGAGCAAATCCGTCCGGATTCAGCGAAATCCTCCCGGGCCATCGTTATTTTCCGCTCTAATTTCCATCTCAGAGTTCAGTGGTCTCAGTGGAGTGACGTAGACGTACAGAGATTATTCAACGGATTTCAGAGTGAGGACAAACCATGAAACTATTCCACTGATAGTTTGTCCGTAACTTGTACGGAAAGTTAGTATCCTCCCCCCCCCCCTTCCAAGCCGCAAGTAAGAGTAATTCCTGGCAAACAGAACTCAGTGTAGAATCAAGAGCACTGTACGTGGGCTATGTTCCTTCGTTCAGCTGCAATCTACGGGTTCTTTCTTACCCGGACAGACGATTGGGGATTTCCATGTTCCATTTATTCCAAGACTAAGAGCGAGAGGTTCTGTTTCCCGCGACCGGCTCCCACACAATTCCATAACAAAATATCATAAGCTTCGCCATAGTAACGGGGAGTTATTTACCCCGGAACAGAGAGAAAGCGAGAGAAGAGATTGAAACTGTTATGGCTGAAGAAGGAAGCAAATACACAGAGAAGAAACAAGGAAGTGAACAAAAAATAACAAGACTCTGGTCGGACGGCATCACTTTCGTAAGTTTTCTTCAGTGCAGCCTCATCTTCTAGTGGCGGGATATCGTCCGCCTAATATAAGTAATAGTAATCAAGTAATTTATTTGTAACCCGCCATTTCGAAAAAGCGGAACAGAAAGAAAATAAGTGAAACACATAAAGACACAGAAAAAAGACAGTAATTTTCAATCTTCGGCAGGGAGCAGTGGAGAAGGTCGTGCGCTGGCTGGGCTCTTGATGATTTTTTATGGCGACGAAGAAACATCCAAAAGGGTAACGCTTGCATCTTGAATTTTGAACTTCTCCGTCAATGTATGGTTATGTTTTTTCTTTTTTTTATATTTTATATTTGTTTTTGTTTTCCCAAGACTGGTTCAGCTGGACGATAAGGGAAAGATTAAGTGGGATTCGTCGAATTTATGGAAACCACTTACTTACGGTACGCAGACTTTGAAACTCACTGTTTTGGGATCCGAAAACGTAGTGACGGGATACCTATGACTTCGTAAAGTTTGCCCTTCCGTCTGTGGGTACGAGAACTCCCTGAATTTAAGGGTGGGGAAGGGTCTAAAATTAAGGGACGAAAACAAAAATTGTTCACTTGGAGTCCGGCAAAATAAAAAATGTGTGAGATTGACTGATTCTTCTTCAACTTATTAAAAAACATTCATTAACCAAAAATCACTCATCATCAAATGGAATTTCTGCAGTGCTTATAATTGGGGGTTGGCTCATACGCCGAATCGATCTATCTGCTTTGTTTACTCCATGGTAAATAGTGCGGATGGAATCCAACAGAGCTTTGATCTAGGGGAAACAAGACACGTACAGAAAATTGTTTGGCGGGATTCGCTGGAATCCAGTAAAAAATGGGAAATTCGTTAGTCCTAATATTATGTACTAGTCCAGCTGTTCTTGTCAGTATAGGGATAACAAGGCGGAGCTCATTTTAGTACCTGGTATATGGTACGATCAAAATCTGATGCAAGTCGAGATTTCGGAAAAAACAAATCCCCTGACAAAAGTCAGAAGGTTGTGTGAGTTTTCGACTGGCGTTGATGCAAGAATAAATAAGGGAAGAATTGAGAAGACTTGAATCATGGGACGTTGTTTTCTGCCCGATCCTCAAGTACCGGGGGTGGAGCCTATTCGGCGCCTGTCCAGACCACAGAGTAAATATTGGCGCTATTTCTTCTGATCGCCGTGCTTCGCGTCAAGGAAGTGCGCCGAATTCAAATTAAACAGAAAGAGGCCGACATTTTGCCCGTCTCCCTCCAACAAATCGCTGCTACCACTAGTTTAAAAGACGAGACAAGGGGCTAAAGTACAGTGAGATGATAGAAGTCGTGCAATCCTACATTCAAGGATGGCGAAAATAAAGGCAGAAAAGGACCGATTTGGACTGAACACTATAAGTTTAAAGAAGGAAGGGACACGCTTCCAAACATTCATGCAATCTCTATGGCAGATTCTTAGTGATGAAAAAAAAGACTGTCAATAGGATAGATAGTGAAACATTTAGCCAACTACCCGAGATAATGATATACATTTTGACCAAAAATAATAAATGGTTATCTCAAATGTAGACGTTCTGAATGGTACCGTGCAATTATCATTTTCAGTAATCAACTAAAATTTAAAATTAGGAAATACTTCAAGCCAACTGTTTTTCGCAACTAACCGAGAAATGTTATGAACTGAATTTTGTGTACAGAGTACAAATTAAAAACAAAACATAACAGCTCTTTGAGTACAGTTCGCCAGCTATGCCCAAATTCCAACTTGAATGATGTAAAAACATAATAATGAAAAAAAACGATTACGAAAAGGCATAGACAATGACAAATTTGAGCAGATGTAAAGTGCACTATCCGAGATAATGATATGCCTTTTTGACCAAGAATAATAAGTTGTTATCACAAACTGATACGTCTTGAAAGATATCCTACACTCAGCAATCATTAATTTAAAATTAGGACTTTACACTGTTTTTCGCAACTACACGAGAAAATGATATGAAATAAATTTCGTGTGGAGTACAACTTGAAAACAAAACATAGTAACTCATTGAGTACATTTCGACAGCTAAATATTGTCCAAGCTTAATACCTTTTCTAGGAGCGATTCTTTACAGTCCTGAGAAGACCAAAATAAAATTACTAATGTTCACACCAGTCCTGTTGAATCTGAACTAAATGCATGCGTGTTAGATCTATGCTTCAGCGTTCAAGTTGCTTAATTGTTCCCCTGAGTCATCAAATGCCGCATTCCCTTGGGCTTCACCGTCTTTGTGAAGGGTGGTGACAACATAAGCTTCATATTGCAAATCTGACCCGAGATTGAAAAGGAGTTTCCATTTATATAATCCTCAGAATCTGCACTGTTTGAACTTCCCGCCTTTTCTGACTGCTTCATCACTTTTGCTCTAGAGGTAACATTTAACACTGCAAGAGGCAACACGCGAAGCTCCACCCCCGGTAAATAAGATCGGACGAAAAGAGATCTAGGATGCTGACATCGGGGTTATGTGAGTTCTCAATTCTTCCCTTATTTATTCTTGGTTGATGTCCTGGTCATAATCCTGGCTAGACTGGAAATTAAAGACGGAGAGTAACTACCTAATGCATTTGTTTATTTTTTTATTTATCCATCTGTGACCCGCTTCTTATGTAGTTGATTGGGGATAAATAACATGCTTGCACGATCTGGCGAAGACCGGAAATACATGACTAGATTGTTTGGATGAGGAAGTAAATATTTCCTTTGGCATCCCATCGAGACTTCCGGTCTTGTTCTTACTAAGGATATATCATTTTAGGTTGAAAATGTGCGCAAAGCAGCTGTCGCAAAAGAAGTTCCGACTCTGGGAGTCACTCAAGATATGCGATCAACCGAAGAAATCTTTACAGAATTCGACCGACTTCTCATAACCTCGTCTATACAGGAAGCTTCCGATGGGCTTGTAGCAATCAAATGTAAGATTGCCATTTAGGCCTACAGCCGTGATAGCTAGGGGCCGTGATTTGGCGTGGAGCATCTTCTTCTCTCATTTTGTGGGAAATCTTGTTCTTTCTTCGGAACAAGATGTGTTTGCCTCTTCGAGTAGTGTAAGAACATTCAGCCTCCCTTTCTATTCTACACTATACTTATACATTACATCGATAACGTGAACAGATTAGCAGGTATTTAAATATGATTTTTACTGCGTCAAACCAAGGTATCCGTTTAACGCACTCAAAATTTATTCGCAGTCGGCGGTTTCGCGGTTCACCGTCTCTGCTGCGGCTTATGCTTCAAGTGACCTGGGTGAAATATTCGTGTGAATGGCTGTTGAGCTCGACAGAATATGCCCACGAAAACGTCACTGCATGATGCCAGCCACACGACAACGGGTTCGAAATCCTCTACCCGCTTTTATTCCCCTACACGAAGGTGACATCTTCCTCTATCCGCTCAACAGATCTCGAGGAGCTTCGTGGAACACATCCAGCTGGATAGGGACGTTAAGCATTGTCCAAATAGGTGGAGTAAGGTGTATTTATACGGCGGATAAGGAGTATTACAGATTCCTCTTTTGCTCGGGACGCGCTTTAATAAGGCGAATAAGGAGAATAGAGCTCGGTTCTATTCTCCCTTATGCAGGGCCAGTCAGATCGCTTGGTAGGTGCCGCCAGCGGGCCGAGAAGAGGAGCAGCGCCGTCAGGGTTGCCAAAGGAAGCGCTAAAGTTCTACTTTGTTGGAAGCTAAAGAACAAATTTTCTTCAAAAGAACACGTTTGTGTTCTGTTACGACTGCTTATCGTAGTTCGAGGACCAATGCTGTCCATCAGTTAATTTAATATCTTTTTTTACAATACAATGGGCGTCAAATTGTACTCGTGCTTTCAAGTAGTAAAACCTTTTTTGATCTTTCTGGAATTCGAAAAACTGTATTAACGTGGCAGCACCGAACGGCGCATTGATGCAAACCTCTTGAGTTCCTATTTGAACGGGCTTGTGTATTAAGAAGTAAACGTCGCGTATAGCGCTATTCAGCTTATGACACCTATTTGGACAATGCTTTAGCCGTCTGGATCAAATATTAGATTTTTGGGATCCCATCGACACCTTTGGTCTTGTTTCGCAGTGATGTTTCATAACCACAACATCTAGCGCAGCAGTATGAACAGGGATAAGAAAACCATGGCGCTCAGTGAGACAGCAACAGAGCAAAATAACAGTAGGGAGTAGCGCCAAGACTTGACAAAATTGACATACACTCGAATAGCAGCGATACTAGCACCACTAGTGATAGAGAACGTCCCTACTGAAACTCATTTAGTCTTTCACAAGCGCTGGCTCCGATAACTTCATATTCTAGATATAGCAAAAAAATGATACAGCCTCAGTTGTTTCCTTGGTGTGTGCAGGCCGCACCTTTGCTTTACTAGAAATTCATAAACCCGCAAGTTGTTCTCGCTTGAAATGCCGCAAGCATAGTGGGCGCTACGAGTACGGCCCGTTTGAAAAGCATGGAAAGCATAGGTCTTGGTGCTACTCCCTAGTGATATTTTGCTCTGGACAGCAATTTTGTTGTACTTTAACCCTGCTCTGTATCAACGCAAAACCGAGATAAGTACGGATATCAAGAAAACATTATTTTACCCCCAGGTCTGTGCAAAGATTCCCTCGACGAATATCAGAAACTGATAACACAGCTTGAGGCACAGGTTCACGAAGCACAAGACGAGATCGAAATATCATCGACAGATAATAATGATGGAATGTCAATCCTTACTAGAAGAATAAACCAGCACGTTGCAATTCTCAGGCGAGCGTTTGATACCGAGAAAGAAATATTATCGGTAAGTCTTAAGATCATATGCAACACATTGGCAATACGAAACGTCGTCTAGCAGACTTTTATCTCTGACCGTCAATATTTGCACTGGGTTCGAACTGTGTTCCAGTTCAGTTGCAAGAGGATGGTGCAGGAAAGAACAAGACTAAAGGTTCCTTTGGGATCCCAAACTGGAATGTGTTTTTTATCGTTTCCCACAAGTTCGTTTTTCCAACTTGAGCGGCTGTGAGCCTAAAGAGGACCCTTGCCAAGGGCGCCGAAATATAGCGCTAATAAAATTCAGCTGACGTATCCTTTTTGCACTATCAAAAATGTATTTTCGTCCGATCTGATTCGTGATAATCGGCCGCATTCACAATGACGGAAACTGTCCGATAACGGAACATATGGTAATTAACATTTATTTTGCCAATGTGCCAACCCCTAGTCAGTTACGTTAATTAACTTAGTCTGATATCAAATTTTTATACCCATCCGATTCGAAACTTGCAGCATCACTAAGGCGTTTTTCCGTGCTCCCACAAACAGTTTGTGGGTCGATTGTGACTCGAAAAGTGTGTTTCCGCGACCTTTTGTGCGGCCCACAATTGTGTTTCCGCGACGAACAAGATTTTCGTGGCTCGCTTTGTGGCTCAAATTCGACAAACAACTGGCGAGGTGATTGTCGATTTTGTGGCTCGATTCTGGCGGGAAATTCAAATTAAGCAGCAAAATAGTGTCTAAACAATAAATCTAACTACTTTTTCAAGTATATAGACTTAAAACTGAGGATACTTTACGGACAGAATGGTAAGGAAATAAGCCTGGAGTTCTATTTATTGAGATTTTACATGAATTTTATTTTTATTTTCCGATCTTTGAAGTTACCGCCAAAAAAATAGACAAATCCGCGTTTCCGCGAGTTTCAACTAGTGGCTCGACTGTGTGGCCCACAATCGTGTTTCCGCGACAAACACTCAGAAGTGTGTGGACCAAATTAGTGTCGCGGAAAAAGGCCTCTAGATGCAGCTTCAAAGGAGTCATGGTCGCAGCAGGTTAAGACAATTTTAGACAGTACAGGCCTATCCGAGCCTATCTTATATTTAGAATGAGGGAAAAGGGTGCGATAACATAGGAAGTGTTGTGAAAAAAGTGGAGAGTGGGCAAAGAGAACAGGTGGTGCAAGAATGGCAGTGTAGGCTGGCTGCTTCGGGTTCCCTGAGGTTTTACGCCGCGGCCAAGGAGACATGGGGGAAGAAATTTATATTAAGGCGGATATTCCTTTCGACCAAATGCAATTGCTTATTAGCCGGAGGGCAGATTGTTTACCGGTAGGATTAAGAAGAAAATATTTGGGTAAGGTTAGAACGTTGTGTGGTCCTTATTTTTATCCGATGTGCGGGAAAATGGATGAATGTATTTTCCATTTAAAAAGTGAATGTCAGGAGTTAAGAGATTTGAGGAAGAAAATATTTGGGGAAATGGTGTGGGGGGGGGGGGGAGGAAAGATTTAAAAAAAAATTTGAAAAGTAGAAGTCTTAGAGATGCTCGAAATTTGGGAAGCTTCCTTAAGGTGTTAATGGTCCACAGGAAAAGTTTTTTTGTAGTTAGTTCTATTGTTGAGATTACGGTTCGTTTTGGTGTTGTTTTGTTGTTTCCATGACCCTCTGTGCTTTTACGGAATTATCTATTGTTGTCTTAATCCGTCCTCAAATCAGATACACGGGTTAGGTTCCTCCTTAAGTTTCCGGTTGTGGCAGAATTTCAGCCGAACTTTCCAGTCGAGGCATAGACGAATAGCAGTCCCAATCCAGCGTGTCCTTGTATCTGTACCAACCTTTCAATGAATTTGATCGAAGAACTTCTGTACTTACATTCTATGCCCCTCCCCAGCCCAAAGTTTTTTTTATCGAGGTCACAGACAAAGGAGGTCAGAGAGATTTACGGCATTACAGATATCCAAGCCCTCAGTTTCGTCTGGTGTCCAAGTCCACAAGTACCTTGCCCCGTGGATATTCGAGAACCCAGACAACTCAATGAGTACTAGAACAGAATTAGAGCGCTTGCGTTTTTCATCCATCTAGGAAGCGTTAACTACGGACCAATCTAATCACTCGAGATCCAATGTCGACGAAATCGAAGAGCTGTGGAGAAGCCTTTTCGACACCAAAGAAAAGGAGCTGGAACAAATCGTGGAGTCGGCAAATAAACACGAAGAGCACAGTTGTGGTCTACATCTCCGCCATCTCGAAAAAACCAGAGCTGTCCGGAAGGAGCTGGAAGAGATGTTGGAAGCAGTAAACGTCGAACACGAGCGCACAGTCGGTAAATGTGAGCTAAATGTTCAGAAGTTGGAATTCTTAAGTCGAGTGCTACGACTAAGAGAACACGAAGGTCAGCTGATAAAAGCGGAGCAAACGCGAGTTCTTAACAGGTAAAAGCTAAACAGTTTTCCATAAACGCGGCACATTTGCAAAAACTAGCACCAAAATCATCGAGAGGACGGCTTGCGAATCATCCGCAAGTTCTAAACAAACCTGCCGTGAATGCCAAATACATGCAAGCCAGGGTGAAGTAAACTGGAAGCTCATATGGCACTTGCAAGAGTCAGACGGAAGTGATGGTCAAAAGTATTTTTTCACTTTTCGGTTAAGATGCGCCAAACTTGCAAGGCTGGGTCAGAGGGTGGAAGTAACGGTCAAAAGTTTTTTTTTTTCACTTTTCGGATAAGATGCGCACTTTAAGGGTGCCAAAAATTTATTTCTAAGCAAAATCCTTGAGGCAAAAAGGATCATGTGCTCATGGCGATCGTGAAAAAGTACATTTTGCTTAAAAGTATTTTTTGCACTTTGCGGTTAAGATGAGTTCTTTAAGGGATGGTCGGATCGGAGAAGTGACGATGTCTAACCCGATGATGTCAAGTTTCTAATGCTCCAGCAAATCTTCCAAGCACATCTGGAAGTACCCTAACTCACGACCGCCGGAATTCCGGACACCCCCATCCAGCCCCCCGCGCCTCGGTACCCGAATCCGGTCCGATTCTGTCACTGATGCACCTAGGGCTTGTGACTGTACTTCCCACCAAGTTTTCGCAAGATTTCCGGTTTTCCCCTCCGAACCCCGCCCCCCCAATTCATCGGATCCGGTCCTGAATTGGGATGGAACATCTGAAACATGAGGTCTTTGAAGATATCAAGTTTCATTAAGATCCGAAAACCCGTTCGAAAGTTATGCATGCCACTGATTTCCGGATTCCGCCGTCTTCCCCTCCCCCCACAATGGTCGGATCGGGCAAGTGACTGTTTCCAAGTTAATCTCGTCGGGTCCCTGATATGCCTGCCAAGTTTTGTCGTCCTAGCCCACCTGGACGTACATTAACGACGGATCGCCAGAATTCCGGAACCGCCCTCGCAACTCCCCCCACAGTGTCCGAATCCGTTCCAGTTCTGTCAGTGATGTATCTAGAGCTTGTGCTTGTTCTTCCCACCAAGTTTCATCCCGATCGCTCCACTCTGAGAGTTTCATATGATTTCCGGTTCCCCCCTCCGACTCCCCGCCAGATTCATCGGATCCGGTCCGGACTTGAAATGAGACATCTGAGACAAGAGGTCATTCCAGATATCAAGTTTCATTAAGATCCGATCACCCGTTCGAAAGTTATGCATGCCCCTATTTTCCGGATTCCGCCACCTCCTCCTCCCCCCACGATGGTCCGATCGGGCAAGTGACTATTTCCAAGTTAGTTTGATCGAGTCTCTAATATGCCTGCAAAGTTTCGTCGTCCTATCACCTTTGGAAGTACTCTAACTCGAGAAGAGTGGACCGACCGACCGAAAAGTGATCGGTATATGGATATGGCACTTGATATGAGCGGAGCTGCAAGTGCCATAAAAAGGGTATTATTGAGCGAAGCGGGAATGAGGAGGGTATGCAAATTATAGCGAGGGTGGGATAAGGAGGACAAATTAGCAAGGACTTTCGCTTGGTTCACACTGCTGCTTCGTACGCGACACGATTTTTTCTTTGATGTTCCGACGTGCGACAGAATCGCATGAACCATCCCATCACCACGCAGACGCAAAAGCAAAACGAAATTTTTCGTCGAGATTGTTCTGCAAAAGGACAAAGAAGCCCTTGTGGAAACGACATCTGGAGATTGTGGGAGATTACCCATCTGAATTATTAGGAAGTTTCCAGTCAAACCCTATGAATGATGAATGAATGATGTATTTAAATCAGCAAAAAAAGCCATAATCTAACAAAAAATAAATAATAAATAAGGAAAAATAACACATCAACAAAGCAACCGCTCCTACTTATTACTCGGCCAAAGCAAAACAATCAGCTAAAAGTGCCTTCCACACTCCAAGATTATAGAAGATAGGTTTTGCGGCCAACTGTACAAGATCATTGTTACTCTTATTGAGGCGAATAAATAGAGACACACAAGCTTTCCGCTGGAGCTCTTTCAATGTAAAACGACGTTTTGCCACTAGAACTTCACTAACACTACATCTACGTGGCAGGCGAAGCAATTTCCTTATAGCACTGTTATACACAACCTGTAATCTTGATAGTGAACTGGTAAGCAAAATGTTTTATACAACCGTATCTTGATATCCTCGTTAAGGAAACCAAATTTCCAAACCAAAGCATTTGCTCTTTTACAAAAACTTAATCTCCTATAACCTCCTGGATCCCGGGTACGTTCCCGTCACCAAATTCAAATGAAACTGGATACTTGCCGATGAAAAAAATCATAGAACACATATCAGGGGTCAAATATTTTTTCTGAAAATTGGGGGGGGCTAGGGGGGATGTACAACCTGTTGGACATTGGGTCTCAGCCTTATATTTTAATCGGGTATATCACCATATAAAAATAAGTTCAACAGGCGTTACTGATGAAAAAGAGTAAAACACTGTCTCGTTTCTTTACCAACCTGGAAACAGAGAAAAAGTTGACACTTGATGCAGTATACTTTTGTACGCATTGAGCAACCTGGGTAGCGACAGCGAGCACTATTCTTCAGGGTATCGTCGAATTTCGGAAGATGTTTTGCTGCCACCGAGCGCTCTAGCTCTGAGGGCAAAGGACAGCGCTTTCTCCGCTTCGATGACGCTTCCTCCTCCATTTCCATGTCTTCGTTTTCAATTTCTGACTCAAGAAGATCGGCTGAAACTGCTCTGGCTTTCTCGATGGCTAGGTACTCACCCACGTGGAACCTGAAGTAAAGGAGTTGCTCACAGGAGCGGCCAAGTTTCACTGAGTCTCTCCTGTACAGCAACCAGGCATTGGAAAGGGCCAGATCAATGAAGTGGTGAAGAACTCTAACTGTCCATTTCTTGGTCCGCGCGCTGAATCTGTAATAGCTGATCATCCTATCACAGAGATCCACGCCTCCCATGTACTGATTGTACTCACGTACAATCTTGGGGCTTGGCACGTCGACGTACTTTTTCTGCTTTTTATCATACCTCCTTACGTCTTCCTCAGGTAGTTTGGCGATACTGTTTGAGGCCAGGAAAATAGGCTTGTTATCATACCATTGAGTCAACGCAATTTTTCTGTCTTCTCGAATGAAACTTACAGACGTTCCCCTACCCAACCTCTTCAACTCTCGCTCAGGTGTCACTGGAGCTCCCTCTAAGCGGTT
Organism: Branchinecta sandiegonensis; assembly: GCA_030848855.1. Classification (NCBI taxonomy): domain Eukaryota; kingdom Metazoa; phylum Arthropoda; class Branchiopoda; order Anostraca; family Branchinectidae; genus Branchinecta; species Branchinecta sandiegonensis. Next base: position 2,773,617 of record JAUPMV010000002.1, on the reverse strand, counting down.
CTTCATCAATGTGCCTGCTCCTTTGATCTTCAGGGCATCAAGGTCTTCAAGAAGTTTCATCGAAGTAAAGAACCTGTCAAAAAAGAGGCTTGTGCGTTCTTTGATGTCTTTACTCAGATGCAGCACCGCAGCACTTCCTAGCCCCTTCACTTGCAGGTCTTCTGAGAATGTCGTCTTCCCCTGGTATATGATGAAGTCGTAGACTAAACCAGACGATCGAGCTAGCACGAAGTTCTTCAAACCTAAGGGATTGGGCTTGTTTGGAACGTACTGCTTCATTGAACATCGTCCAGAAAACGGGATCATTTGCTCATCTATGCTCAGGAATTCACCTCTTTCAAGGGATGTGCACATGTTACGGACCTCTTCCAAAAGTGGTCTCACCTTCCATAGACGGTCAGAAGCCCTGGCGTTCTGGTCATTTTCGTCTTCTACCACAAACTTCAAGTGATTCCGGAGCTTGAAGTACCTGTCTCGATTCACATTCTCGGCAATGATTGGGACTTTGAATCTTTTGCTCCAGAACATTCTGATCCTCGGGTATTTCAAATTACTCATCAGAATAGTTATCCCGAAAAACGTTTTCATTTCCGATTTCGTCACCGCAAGCGGTTTATCATACGTTTTCTGGTAGTGGTAGTTCATCGAGAAAGCCATCTGTTCAAAAAACTGGTCCGAAAAGTATGATAGGAAATATTGGTGAGGCTTCCAGTCGCTTCGAGCAGCTGGTCCCTGATCTTCATCAATAGGTTCAAAATCAAACTTTGCACCTGTAAATTGGTCCGAAGTCTTCCACTTGAACAAAGGGCGACGTGTCTTTCCGGATCTGTTTTTTGGAGCTGGTGGAGTACTAGTTCTGAATGCTGAAAGTGGAATCTCATCCTCTTCTTCTTCAAAGACGGAATCAAAATTATTTAGAGCGGAGGTGTCCAGTGAAGCAGTCTCTTCTTCCTCTTCGGACTCGGATTGACAGTCATCAGTGCGAAGACGGCCGTCATCCTCGAAAGGCCTCCATTCATTGCCCTCATCGTCGCTATTCTCCAGTTCTAAGTCACTTAGGTCACTATCATCTAGTAAACCGATTGCCTGGTCTACCGTCACTGAAAGAAAAGAACTGGTAAGGAAACTATAAACGCTAAATCAAATATTGAGTTGGCGTACCCAACCCCAACACAGCAAAAGAAACTGGACTATTCGGCATGTATAGTCTTACAAGGAATCCAGAGTCAGGTTAGAGCTCCGTGGTCCTAGAACGTTAACGAAAGCGCTACCTTTTCCAAATAGCTTAGGTACCTAAAATACCTACTGGCATCCGGCTCTACTACCAGGAAGCTGAGACCTAATGTCCAATCCAGTGGACATTGACACAAACCTACAACTAGATGGCAGTCTATTACACCAGTTCACGTTTTTAAAACATAGAAGTGTAATCAAAACTTCGCCTAGCTTCTCTGATTTTTTTTGTATTTATATGCCTAACCTTTCAGTATTTTTTTAATTTTCTTACCTTTGCCACTTTTTCTGCTTCTCAAACTTTTCCCATTAGAGTTACCTGGTTGGTCAGCCATTTTTAGTAGCTTTGTGGAAAAAATCATAGATGGCCTTCCCGTAGCGGTCTTTCAGAATATGTCATCTTAAAGCTCGAGTAGACAACGGGTTGGACAAGAAAAATTCTTAAGGTGTTGTACAACGGGTTGGACAGTCGGTCCCAGGAGGATAAGTCATCTTGTTCAAAACAGGTTAATATAAGTTTCTACACAAGATATTTTGCATTCAGGCATCCCAGGGTTACAGTCAGAACAAGGTAGAGCAATTTTTAGTCTTGAAAATTCACCAATCTTTGTTTTTTCTTTTCTTTCCCCAAAAAAATCGCATGTCAATCGCATATGTCGCATGACGCAGAATTTTGCGCGAAATCGCAGCAGTGTGAACCAGGGGTTAGCGCATTAGTAACGAAGAGCGGTGTGAACGCAGCAAGCTAATGACTTACACCTAGTACAGATTCTCGCTCCATGGGTAAACTTGTATTCCCCCGATTCCTACCACGAAAGAGGCTCAGCAGTTACGCGGTTCCCTCGGACAGGGAAGTTGAGCTGATTTTTTCCGAGCCGCCTGGTATTAATAAGAACTTATAAATACCTGTAGAAGTTCTTGGTATTGATTGAGAACGATTTACTGAGAAGTGACCTAAAACATACCTTCAGATATACTTTACTAGCCACTTGTAATTCTATTCTTACTCTCTAGGTTGACGTCGCACCTTTCTCAGCTTCAACCTACGCTACAAAGTATAGAAGAAAAGAATCAAGAGAAAGAAAACATCCTTGGTAAGGACATAAGCGGAATCAGACAGTCCGTCATACAAGCAGAGGAACGCTACTGCAGCCTAAACAAAATCGAGTTCAGCAAATTCTATGACCTTTGGGAAATGCTTGATCGCGAAGTCGCAGAGAAGATATTGAAGGTCGGTGGCATGACTTTTTAGTAGCATTATATATGGCAAAGAAAAACTGATCTGCGCTTAAACAAAACACATATCAGTCAATACCATTTTGTTTAAAAGGACGGCACCGCACTGCATCTGTCTTCTGATTATGTGCCTAACGGTCTTGCTCGTCCGGTCTGACATCCAATTTGGCGGGCTTTGGGAATTGACAACCACTCGAGAAGAAGATAGGCTACATAATAAACGGCAAACAGCTTTCTATCCCGAGTGGAGGAGAGCACGTAGCCGTCATACTTTTGGTGACTAACTCTACGTACCAATGTAGAATCGCAGTGTACCCAGCGGCAGAGCCGGAAGCGTCACCACAGCTGTCCCCAAGTAACGCCGATTATTGGATGACACAGGGTTTCAGTCATCGCTCGGGCGACGTTTCTCGTTCTTCCGAAGTTCACTGGCGTGTTTTGGACTTCGTCATATAGAGCGTGTTCCACACTTCTAACAATAGTAACTATTAGACTTCCCCTCTTTCCCAACTACCTGAAACCTCCCAACCCATTTCCAATGCCATTAGGCTAGGGAGAGTCATTTCAACCGTCCCACCTGTATTGAGCGAATACCCCCATCTATCTTTATCTCAAATATAACCTGTGGATTTCTCCAAATCTTGAACTATCAGATACGTATCTCATTCATGAAAACAGAGATTTGCGACGCCGCTACCGCTACAATTGCTGTCAATATAGTGCGTTTTATTTTCGCACCTTGTAGCATATAAGACATTTTTTTCACCCACGATCGTTGCTGAAAATACTTATCAGACCCTTCCCCGACCCGTTCCAACCTTCTCGAAATAGTAACTAATAGTAACTTTTTGCTCACCATGCTCGGGAGCGTAGTAAGCGGGGTAACTACGAATCTCTGCAAAGTGATTGGCCAGATTAGCGCGTGGCATGATATCTTCGCCGACAACAGAAAAAGGAGTTCCAGCCTTGACGCCAAGAAGCAAAAATTCGTGACATCATGCGTAGTTACTACGGTGTGTAGGGTGGAACACGCTCATAGAATACCTGTATTACTGTTCTGTCGTTATTGACTACGGGAGAAGAGGATCAACGCGGTTACACAAAATGAATAAAAAAATAAATGATAAGTTTCCTTTCCTTTAGATTGAGGAAACGGACAACGAACTTAGAACAAGGATAGTGGGAGCCTCAGGAGTGAAAACCATCTTACGACAAAATCTTCCTTCAATACAAGATTTTGGCAAAAATATTAGAAAAGACGTACACGACTACTGGAGCGGATTCAACAATAAAGTCAACAGTAAAATCTCGAGCCTATGGGATCTTCTCGAAATAGCCATCCAGAAATATGTAGAAATTAAAGACGGTAAGAGGCTTTAGGCCGATGATTTTGAGAACAGGCGCCAAGTCCGAAATGTATAGGTTATAGTGATGGTAAAACGTTAACTGGTCCATTCCATGAAGGACTGTGGAAGGGGTAATTGCGATGCACGATAATTTCATAGCTGGCAAAGACATAGGGAGGGGTAGCAAAGGAGAAATCGAAGAAGTCGAACAAAGTGCGAGAACACAAACTTGAAATCGGCAGTGTTTACTAGGTTAGTACGAAAACTTATCTTGACTCCACGAAGAGTGTGGGATATTTTCGCAGTTTCGCAGAACTTTGGATTGCCGTATGAGTAGCTTAAGGTAGATTCTCAATCTCAAGGTTTTCATTTCCGGCCAAAAACAAAATCTGGCAATAAAAGAAATCTGTCGGGTTTTATTAAACACTCCTTATAGAAGATAAAACAGACACTAGCCTAGTGAGAAAAAACAAGAAACTGCTAGGAATGCAAGGAGCAGTGGTAATGGATAAGGCACGCCCGCTCAAGCCGTAGGAGCGAAGCACGCAAGGCGAAACAGAAGATGATTACAAAACAGCAGCAGATGTTAGTAACCACAAAATGACCTACAAATCACTGGGCCTTGCCAATATTTTTCAGAACGTCAACAGATGGGAAGAGAAGTGGAGTCACTTATCAAAATCAACCAAGATCTCAAAAGCTCACTCATCACGAAACGGAACCAGCTGTAGGAAATCAAAGTTTTGTAAATCAGTTAGAATAAGAAAGTATACCTCGAAGCTCCCAATCGGACGGATCATATGTCACTATTGTTCATTTCCACATCTTCCCGTATACTTGAATCATTGAACTCCTCACCCTCGTCTACTTCCATCTCAAAAAGCTTTACTGATTTCAGCGACTCGCTCACAAAAGCCGACACTTTCCTGCTGCTACTTACTGCAAACTTCCCTGGCTCAAAGTTATCAATCACACGATAGGACAGGGGCGCCAATGAGTTTCCCCTAGTCTCAACTTTAACTACTGCCTCGCTCAAGGTATCTATTTCATTACTGGCAATGTTAGAGAATGAAACTGTCTTGGACAAGATTAAGTGGTTGCGTAAGGACCTACAGAGCACTTGAGCATAGACGGTGGACCCGTTCTGTAAGTCTTTCATGAGCAAAGACAGAACTTCACCAGTATAGAATAGGATATCGACCACTTTCAGCCGCGCGTGGCCCCGTGGTTCGAGTAGCAACTGCTCAAAACTAAAATATGCGGAATACACAACGGTGATGTCACCTTCTTGGCGGATTTCGTAGTAAGAAAAACCTGGAGTATCTCTGCTGATGGTGGCCATGAGAATGCCCGAATTTCCGGGCAAAGATCTCTGCACAATTATGTCACTTTGGCGTACGTGTATTATGCTACTTGTCAATAACGATGTGCTCATCTTGTCACAGATTCCGCTAAAAACTGTTTTAATGGACCGTTCCATCTTCCTCTTTTCTTGAGAAAGGGACGCATATTTATCGTGAATGAAGAAACCAGGAATTTCGGCTAACTCTGGGTTATCTATCAGCAAGTTTTCAATATGATTTTCTTCTAGTTCAAGGACAACGCTCAGTTTCTCCTCGCGCAAATACTGTCCAACTTTTTCAAGTCGTTGGTTCTTTCCTGCCGCGTCTTGCTTCACGTCACTCACTTCTAATATCATCGAATCTTCGGTAGCTTCCTCATCTCTCGTGGCGAAGTTGTCGTTGATAAAGTCGGCCACCGCCTCAATTTCGGCCATACTGAGAGGATCGATGTCGCTTGGTAACGCCTCGTCGCTAAGGCAAAAAATCGACACGTACAACCATCGAAAAAATGCCTCTAACTGCTTCAGCACAATGCTTATCACCTCTAGCATCTCAGTCGTTTTGCTCATGAACTGTCCAATGGACCGCAAAGCTTCTAACATAGGCTTGTACTGAAAGCCAAGTGGCTCGAAAATGTCTCTGCGTCTTGACATTTCCAGAAGCTGGGAACAGTAGAACGCAAGCTGCTGCCCAACACTAAACAGGTTAACAGCAGCTATGGTTTCCATACTCGAATAGCTGGACTCAACTGCCTGTTTCAGCCGTGTTAGTCCTTTGTCTGTAAGCTGGTAGATCAGGAAGCTCTGAGTGAAGATAGAGCACGTCCCAAAAGTTAGCAATTCCAGCAAATCACATGCTAAAGAACTATGGGCAGGTAGTGACTTGGCAAGATTATCAACTTTCTTATCAAATTCCAAGAGCGAGTCCTCCCAGCTCTCTTCAAGCGATTTCAGACACTCTTCTGTGTAGTCACTCAGGTCAAGTAACTTCGAATATCGTTGTGCGAGGATGTGCAGCTCAGTGCTTCTTGCTGAAAACTGATGAGTACTGAAGAAGGTTAGCATGGTAGCGGAGTCAGACATAAGTGCCACCGTGAAGAGTCCAAAATCCTCCGATGCCTGAATACTGGTAACAGCTAAATTGCTTTGTTCGAAGTCATAAGATAGGATCTTTAAGACTCCAAGAGCATAGATGCTGACTGTTCCGCCGGCCGTTCCAACAGCAAGGATGTTAAATGATGGCGTTTGTAAATCAGAAGATGGTTCTTCAATTGATTCATTCTTTCTTGGAAGTGGCGGCAGGCTGGTGAAGAATTTGGTTGACTCATCCTGCAAGAAGAAAAATAATCTTTACGAAAGCAATACCAGATGTGATCATGACCTCTCTGATCATTCTCGGTGATCATAATATTTCATATGAAGAGGCTCTCATTAAACTTGACGTTCCTACATTAATTGAACGTAGAGATACTCTTTCAAACAAATTTGGAGCTAAGATAATGTGTTGTCCCCAGATGGCCCATCTATTCCCCCATCCCCTCCCGTCTTCCGTGCGTCGGTCCGAGAGGAATACTGGCAATCCGTTTTCTCCATATCCTGCTAATTCTTCTGCCTAATTTTTACGTAGTTTCATCCCATCATTTATTTCTGGTCATATCTTGTAAGCGTATTAGTTAATTTGTTTCGTGTCTGTGTATTTCGTAAATTTGTATTCCTCTTCTAGCTTTTAGCTATTTGGACTAAACTTAATTGATTGAAATGACCTCATGTGATCATGAAAACATTCCCATCAGCCTGAGCATGTATAACCCGAACAAATAAATCGTTGTTTTTTAACTACCAAGTATGTAAACATGGTAGCTTTAAATCCACTGATCCAACCCTTACTGCGGAATTCTCGACATATATCAAAGACGCATCTTCCAAGTTAGGAACAAGTAAGTTGATTTAGACTGTTTAGTGCTGAAGGTAAACTATTTGCTATTTTTTGTGTTTATATTTGACTTTCTGCTCTAGCAATTACAGTTCTATCATTATTGTATGCTTAAAGGACCTGTCTTACCTATAATACTAACGCAACCTACTTCCATAATCAATCCATATATTTCTAAGCCCGCAGACACCAATTTCGTACGGTACATGGTAACCCCCCTAACAAAACCACGCTGATTTTCTCACTTGCCGTGTTTTGCTACCTTTGATGTGTATGACGCTGTCGACGGTTATCTGCGAGAAATTTTTCCATCAGCAAAACCGGTTATGTAAATTGTTTCCCTGTTTTCGTATAAGTAAACGGGTCTCGCAAAAGGCTTAAAACAGCCAACACCGTGGGTTATTTGTTGAAAGCACAGCCTAGTTTTAAAGTATTCAAATAATTTAAAATACTGTAAGTTGAATAGTAAATAGTGCGAGGGGTCCTTTAAGTCTCAAGTACGGTACAAACCAAAAATTCACCTTGTATGGGTTATCGCCAATATTTCCAGTTTTCTCGAGCCAAGTCAGACATGTCACAGGACCTTCATGTTGCAACTGTCTTGTTTTCTTGTTGTTTTCAACATCAACAAGTGTAGTTACTCCAGTGGAGTACCCAACAGCAACAAATCTCCCATCTGGCTTCCAACATACTGCAGTAATTTTTGATTCTTCAGAAGGAGCTGCAAGACCCCAAATTTTTTGCCAGGAGAGTCTTCTTAAGTCTAAGTCACCTGAAAAAAAAATGGTTCTACATTAAACGGTTCTGATTTAATGCAAGTCTGACTATTCATCTGATGCATTCTGTCAGGATTTAATTTTTCATAGTTCTATTACAAGTTCCTGTTTCGAGGCAAGGAACCAATAGGGCCACCGGCGACGTAAAGAGGCTACCCAGCCTTGTCGCTAGCAAGTGTGATTTGTTAACACTTTTGATGACTAACTCTCCTTGCAGATGCAAAATCGCCGTATACCTAGCGGAAGAGCCGGCAGCGGCACCACCGCTGTCCCGAACGAGCGCCGTGATTGGTTCACACATGATTTGAGTTGTTGAATCTGAGTCGTTAGTGAGATATTTTCTCGTTCTTCCTGAGGATCATTGGCGTGTTTTGGACTTGGTCATACAGAGTATTCACTCGATGGCATAGAGTGTACTTCCGTATGTGCGCGCGGCGGACACACAAACGGTCAAAGGCTAGGGTTGTAAAAACGATCTGATGTGATTCGTATCATCGATGGTGATTGACAGGGGTAGAGTTGGGCCAAGGGGATCAGGACATCGTAGGTTTCTTGCAAGGCGTCGTATTATAAATAGGCTAACAACTTTATTCGCTAAATCTACAAACGCTCGTTACCACACTGTCAGAAGTTTCATAACACATTGCGCATAACACTTTCAAGAAAAACACCTTTTCACTTAGAATAAAGTGTTATGACCAATTAAGTTTACACTATTTCGTGCCTAGATTCCAACAACACCTTCAATTGGTAAAAATACTAACGGGAACGAAAGAAACATAACATTTAACATCCCAAAGTGTTATCTGTTGAAACCGCGCATCCTGCTGTTGTCGTTAAGTAACTTCTGACAGTGTAGTATTTTTACCTATCGAAGGTGTTGTTGGAGATCTGGGCACGAAATAGTATAAACTTAATTGGTCATAGCACTTTTTTTCTAAGTGAAAAGGTGTTATTCTTGAAAGTGTTATGCGCAATCTGTTATGAAACTTCTGACAGTGCAGGGACGTCACGTGTGGGAGGGTGAGGGGGGGGGGACGCTCCCCCAACTGTTGAGGCCATTCGGTAAAAAATAACAGATTGTTCCTTGGAACAATCCACTTTGCGAGCGCTGTAGCAACTTTCGGCTTTCGTTACCGTTTTTTTGTGGAGCTCATAACTTGTGAACCATTACATATACCAATTTCAAACTTGGTACACTTGTGGTATTGTCGTCTAGTTTTGCCTTTGGGGGTCCCAACTCCCCCACCCAACTCGGATTAGAAGCAATTGGGCAAAGATCGCCCATTGAGTGGTTTTCATAACCTGTGAACAATAACACATATCAAGTTGAAAGCTGGTCAACTGTTTGCACTGGAGTCTACTTGTACTTAGTAGGAGTCAGTTTAAACTTGGTACAAGTGTTGTGGCTGGGGTCTAGTTGTGCTTTTTAGGGGTTCTAGCCACCTAGTTCAGGGGCAATTGGGCCCAGATTGCCCAAATAGTAGATTTTATAACTAGTGAACCATGACAGGCATCAATTTGAAACTCGGTATTATTGTTGGGACTGGGACCTAGTTGTACTTTTTGCGGCCCTGAATCCCCGCACTCACTCGGTTCTGGGGCAATTGGGCCCAAATTGCCCCCTGGCTAAGATCTTAACTTTACCACGGCTGGAGCTAGAATGACGAAGTTTTCTGTACCTATATCCTCGAGCTACGAAGAAAATTTTGAGAATGCACCTCCCCCACCCTCCCGTTCATGGGCAACTGGGCCTGGATTGCCCATGTTTGAGATTTTGTGAACCGTTACAGGTATCAAATTAAAATTGTATACTTGATGATATTGGGGTCTAGTTTAAAGATACCCCCCCCCCCCCTCACACGCCTTCACCATTGCTAGGTTTCAGGAGCAATTGTAGAAATTGGAACGATTGTCATCATTGGGGTCTAGATGTGTGCGGGTTTTTTTTTAGGAGGAGGAGGTCCTGCCTCGAACATCCGGGCGTTTCAGACGCTACTAGGCGCATTAGGCAGTGACTAATTTGCATAACATAGACCACAATTAGAGATACGACAATAAAATTCCTTTTCCTTACGGTTTCTAGGCTTTTGAATATACTTCTGGAGTTTCACCTCCCCCACCCTTCCCGTTCGTTTGCAACGGGGCCAGATTGCACATGTGTCAAGTTCGTGAGCGATGATACTCATCAAATTGAAATCTCGTGTACTTGTACAGAGTACTTTTTGTACGATGCGCATTGCGTTTGTTTGGTTTCATGTTTCGCAAAGGGTTTAGGCTGTCAATTAGTCGCAACATGTGTTTTCGCGTAAGGAAGGGGATGATGAAATGGGATCTGAAACCTGATGACTTTGACATTAGTGTGTTAGAACAAAGTATAATAAACGAAATACATTTCAAGACTGATAAAAATGTAAAGCCAGTAGCGTATTGAAACAAGTCTACGGGGCTTTTACGAAGCAAAACTGGAAAGACAAAGGTGGACAACACTGTGATTGGAGGCCAAATTACGATTTAAGGGATTGCGTTTCTAGGTGAACCAACATGTGTTCTCACGTGGGAGGTGTCAGGTGAGACACACTTTGAAAATGTATAGCTTTGACATTAGGTTGTACGAGCAAGGTAAACAAAGTGTACTGGAACAGACCTACAGTGCTCATAGCGAGCATAACTGATTGTATGAGAGATGGCCTGAGCCGTGTTTGGAGATTCTTTGAAAGCTCAGTTGTTGGTTTCACGGATAACTATGCAATGCGAATATCAAACGTAACGGGAAGTTATAAATTCACGTCTATTCAATTCATTCGTTTACACTGCACATCTGAGGGTTTGCGCACTTATTATTAACAGGAGTTACAAGCTCATATAGCTCTTGTAACGATTCGAGTAGGTGGTACAAGAAGGTAGATGAGAACGTCACAAGATAACACCTTCAACCGCCTAGGATCGGACCTAGAAATAGGGTATCTACTTGTCTGAGCATTTCCGGCATCGCCTCGGATCATCAAGTGGAAATGTTTCATCGCACTATTTTGATCCCTAGGAGTGCCATACTATTTCCGTTCCCCCCCCCCCACTCAAACTCCCCGTACCACGGTCGAATCTAATTTCAGCCACATAAACAGTTTATCTAAAATATCTTCTCTTACCAGCTATCAAGTTTCAATCGAGTCTAAGTTTCGTTTCGGGAAACTCTTGTACCCTCACCGTGCTCAGATCCGGTCCGGACCTTAAAATATGTCATCTTGGACACATGTGGTCTCTCTGGTTTCAAAGTTTCATTCAAGGTGGTGCTTATGAAGCGTTTACACGGACAAGAAATCTCGTCGAGTAGAAAGGGATTCCGGTGGACTTCAAAGGATTCCGTTCGCGAATACGACCAGAAAAAAAGTCTAGCGGACAAGAATTCCTTTCGTGATGAAACGAATTCCAGTCTACTTGAAAGGAATCTCGTCGGCAGTGCTAGTAAAAAGACTAAGAAAAAGGACTAGCTAGCTTTTGACAGCAGCAGTCATCAGTAGTGATGTCATAAATGCTATCAAAACATTCTTTTGTTAGCTACTTATTTTATTTTTGTCAGATTTTCTGGTTTGAAGAATAATTTTTTGCCTCTGCCAAGAGCGCCAAGAGCGGATTCTGTTCACTTTTTCCTGTACTTGTAAACACTGCATTAGTTAGCCCACTTCTACAGGATGGGTAAGTGACCTCATTTTACACTACCTCGATTGTTGCTGCAAAAATGTTAAAATGAGATATACATGCTGTCCTAAAGTCAATAAAATATGAATTTTTCCAACAGTCATGTGTCAAAAATAAAATATTCAAATTCTGTATTTTTCTTTGTTTTGAAGCTGCTGGGATTTTCTGGCTATTCAATCAAATCGAATCGTGTATTCATTAAGAATTTTACTAAGATTCTTAGAGCCTGGTCACAGCTGGGCTCAAAACGGCGCCGATTTGACAATCTGCGCAGAATTCTCAGCTGAAAATGATTCTACAAATCTGCGCAGACTGGGTCGGTCGCCGGCGAGGCTCTGAAAATCCTCAGGGGATGTGACTGTTGATGGCTCTGGGGCAGCTTGGGGATAATGAGCAGACTGCAATTAGGGGTGAAAAAAACAAAACTGGACCTGTTTTGCAACAATTCAGTATTAATTATGTTGGGCTAGTGTGAATTGTCATGATTTTGTCTTCAACATCCAGGATTAACCAAAGTTATTTGGGGAGAAATGTAAAGAGTTTGTAGATGCCATCAGTCACATCTATTATTTATTTTGTGCCAAAAAATAATAAAGAAGCATCTGTTTGATGTCTTTTTCCTTTTTTTTTCAAGTGAAGAAAATACTTATTTACATTATTTTTATTACTCAACAGCATTAACAATACCAGTACATTTCCTGGAACATAATCAGAAATGCTGTTTCGATCTAAATGATCTCCTGAATTTAAAACAACAGCATTCAGAAATAGGTGTATCTTGTACTTTTTTTTTCTAGTTTAGCAAACCAAAAAGCTGTCTTTTCTTGGATCTAGTGTGACCACTTCGGCGCCTAATTCTGCGCAAATGTGAGCCCAGTGTGACCAAGCTCTTATTTTCCTCATTTTGTAAGTCAATTGAGGTAAGGTTAGAAAGTGATCTTGTTTGAAAAGAAAAATATGTTTAACCAGACATATAGAAGCAATATTTATTTATCCAATATGTAAACCATTCAATTAGCTTCAATCTAAGGCCTTTTTCCGCGACACAATTGTGGGCCTCACACTTCTTGCGTTTTTTGCGGAAACACGATTGTGTGCCACACAGTCGAGCAGTGATTCCGCAACAGAATTTTGAAAAAACGTAGACATAGTTCAAAAATCAGGAGAATTCAGGATATTCAGTAATACAAAAAATCAGGAGATTTATAAGCAGAAGTTCTAAAAATCGGAAGTTTATAAGGAGATATTAGAAGGAAATTTGGATTTATGGTTTATATGTCAATGAGGGGAATATTCAAAGTATAGGTGTAGCGTGCAGGGGCATCGCAAGTGCATTTTCGTTGGGGGGGGGGTGGGATCCAAATCTTACCAAATCTCTCAAATTATACCGGATCCTAGAAACTGAGAATTCGAGCTTTAAATTATGGAACAGAAAGGATTTACAGTGGATAAATATTCTTTGAGCCCAAGCTGACTTTGAAAAAGAGGATTGACAGCCTGACGAGGACCCTTGCCAAAAAGGGCCGAAATATCGCTGATTAAGAATCGTAGCTGACGTACCCGTTGTAAACATCGTTTGAATAAAAATTTACGGTGGATAAATACCGAGACTCTAAGAAGTTCCAGAAGCCGGATGGAGCGACGTTCCGGCAGCAGCAGCTACTGTAGTCTAGTCTTTATTACCTATGATCACATAAAGTGAGCGCCGCAGGCGAGATTTTTTGAAGTTAGCTTTTTCCTGTCAGATTTAACTATTTCCGTCCAGATTCTAGCTTCGGTGACGAGTTCCAGCTTCCAAGCCATGCTCGACAAAAAAATAATTAAGAATATATAGCCGTTCGTAAAAATCAGGATAAAATTAGGTAAAATACCGTAGCGAAATATCAGTAGATCAGGAGACTCAAAAATAAGTCAGTATGATACCTAAAAAAACGTAGATCTCCTGATAAATCAGGAGAAGTGGAAGCACTGCAGTCGAGCCACTAGCTGAAACTCGCCGAAACGCTGTTTTGTCCTTTTTTTGGCGGTAATTTCAAATAGCCTATCTAAAAATAAAAAATAAAATTCGTGTAAAATCTCAATAAATAGAACTCCAGGCTTATTTCCTCACCATTCTGTACAAAAAGCATCTTCAGTTTTAAGTTTACATGCTTGAAAAAGTAGTTAGCTTTATTATTGAGACACTATTTTGCTGCTTAATTTTGTATTTCCCGCCAGAATCGAGCGACAAAATCGACTATCACCTCGCCAGTTGTTTGTCAAATACTACAGGAATGTTGCCATATCCCCGCCCGTCTTACGGCGCCGCCACCCTGTGGTAAATAGCTTAAATAGCTCATTCCCCTGCCATATTACTGTTCATTTGGTACCTGAATTATTATATTCCAGCCTAATTGCAACTGAAGTGAACAACTTTTCAGCTCCTTCTTCTACCATTCATGCAACTGAAAGTTTTCTCATGGCGTTACGGAGCACGCAGAGGTGGCGTCTACGAAGTGCATTACCGAAGAAAGACTACTCTAAATAATTTGAAGACGTGACGTCAGTCGAGGACAGTTGGCGATCGCATAGAAGGATTGCAGCTTTCAGTGACTTAAAAAAAGAAGAAAATCTGTGTATTATTTTTTCTGTCAATAAAAAAAAATCTGCCAACCAATAATTGAGTTATCGTTAGTCTCCGTCTTCGCCCTCCTGGAGCTCACAACCACAGCATCTGTAATATGCAAGTATCTAAGCCTGAAAAGATTTCTAGCGATGCGGACGTATTTAGAAACAAACCGGACCAATTTCTCAAATACGTCTGTACTGCTAGAGATCTTTTCAAGCCCAAACACGTGCGTAGAATATGCTCGGATTTTATGCAGTGTATAAATCAAGGGGCTGCCCACTCTCCGCCACTTGGTGTACACCATGTTGCGCCACCCATCCGCCACGCGCGCCACTCATCCGGCACGCACGCCACCCACCCGCCTCTTACTCAAAAATAGCAATTTTCCGCATCCCTTCCACCACCCGCACCACCCTTCCGCCATGCGCGCAACCCTTCCACCACGTGCGCCACCCGCCCGCCTCTTGCTAAAAAATAGCTATTTTCCGCCACGCGCGCCACCCATCCACCACGCGCGCCACCTTTCCGCCACGCGCGGCACCCCTCCGCCATGCACTCCACCCGCCCGCCTCTTGCTCAAAAACAGCTATTTTCCACCACGCGCACCACCCTTCCGCCACCCGCCCGCCTCTTGCTCAAAAATAGCTATTTTTCGCCATGCACGCCACCCATCTGCCACCCTTCCGCCATGCGGGCCACTCTTCCGCCATGCACGCCCCCCGGTCTACACCAATTTTGAGAGTGGGCAACCCCTCACTTAATTCTATTATTCATGTTTATGCCACCTGTTGCAGATAGGTGACTGTGTATCTACTCTCTAGCACACAAATTGGCCTTCTTTGCTGTGCGCTCCATACTTGGCATCGACGAGAGCAATGCAAGCCGTATCCCCGCACCAGAAGAAAACGGATGGCGCCTTTGTGTACCAAGGATCACATTCATATTTAGTTAAATTTCACGAGGCTTTGGGACTCAAACTTAAAAGTAGGTAGTTGTATGTGATCCTCGAATTCAGGCCTTTCTATTGATCGTAAAGTTGACATCCTGGGAGAATGGGTGAGCCAAAGACAGTGCCATGAACTGGAAAATCCAGTTTAGGGTGGTGCCTTCATGCAGCAGTCCTGTAGCCACAAAAATCTCGTTCGTTGCGGAATCACACTTGTGGACTGCAGGAAAGACCGCGGAAACACTGTTTTGGAGCCATAAGGCGTATTCTTGCCATTCCCCGAGGACTCCGCTTGAGGAGTCCCCGCGTTTTTGTTTGTCCCGGGGACTCACTCCCCGTATTCTTGCGAGTCCTCACGAACAGGGAATGCTCTGATTATCATCACCATCATCAAAAAGGTCTCCCTTTCAGATTCAGAGGGGAATCAATTTTTGCTGGTGTTGGTGTAATGTAAAATTAATTAAAAACAATCAAAATAAACAAAACCAAAAATAAAGTGGATCCAGACAAGTTTCGGCAACTACATATTTTTTTTTCGAACACAAGCCATTTTGGAAGCATTCCCCGTGTTCTCACTGTTTCTGTACGCAGAGTCCGCATGTAGTGACTCCCTCTTTTCTCGCCATTCCCTTCGATTCCCCGAGGAGTCCTCGGGGAAGGGCGAGAATACGCCTATAGTCGACCCATAAACTGTTTGTGGGAGCACAGAAAAATACCTCTAGTATGTTTGTCATATTTGTTGGTTCCTTTTTAAGCCAGATAGATTATTCTGAAGGAAAGACTTCTCTGGAAATTTGAAGTCTTGTCTGAGGTTGGATAGCCCTCCTGTAAATCTGCCATAGTTACCTTCGTAGCAAACTGCAATAATGTCAGCTTTTGGACTCCATTCAAGGGACAGGATGCGCTGACTGACGGCTTTATTCTCTAGTATTTTTAAACTGCAGTTTCCGTTCATGCTTACTAATGAATTTGAATTTTACGGGTCTTTGTTTCTGTTTTCTCTTTTGAAAATAATTTTACTCTATGTAAGAGAATTCAGAACCACTGGTTTCAAACGTCCCGCTTTGCTGTCTGTCTGTCAAAGTTGTGGAAACAGAAGAACCACAATATGCCTGTTAATACCGGCAGGTTCAAAGCAGACACTGGTGGGAAAAGTGGTGGAGAAATCACAGACAAGGACCAGTCAGCTAGGTAGGGGTAGGGGTGGGTCTTTGCATTAACTTGAGTTGGACAGACTTGTTTGTTTGTTGTTAGCAGTCGTTAGTATAGTTAGTTAGTTAGCTAGGGTCAAGGGCAGCCACATTGAATTACATCACTGGCAGTGTGCCAGAAACCCCTGATTTTGTATACCCTGTGCCGGGTACTGGGTAAGCTCTATCTATATCTTTTATTTGGCTAAATCTGTGCCTACTAACCCAGTCTACCACAAACCCCAGATTTTGGGAAAGCCTATGCTGGATGCTGGGTATATACAGCAATTGGTATACCCAATGCTAACGCTGGATCAGTCAACCACAAACCCCTGATTTTTGGATATCCTATGCCAAACGCTGGATACACTATGCCAGGTGCTGGATAGAATAACCCAGCAAAATAATGATGATTTATTTGCAGCTAAAAATCAACCAATCAGAACTGATAGATGTTCCTACGGCCCAAGCTGACTGCGAATCATATTTGACGGTGCAAAACGGATAAGTCAGCTACATTTTATTCGAGCAATATTTCGGCCCTTCTTGGCAAGGGTCCTCTTCAGGCTCAAACCGCTCAAGCTGGAAAATAAACTTGTCTTGACAAGTTTATTTTCCAGCTTGAGCGGTTTGAGCCTGAAGAGGACCCTTGCCAAGAAGGGCCGAAATATTGCTTGAATAAAATGTAGCTGACTTATCCGTTTTGCACCGTTAAACAATCAGAACTCCTTTATATTGAGGTAGGTCAGGGTTAGGTTACCAACAGGTATCCAGTGTTTGGCATAGGGTATCCAGCATTAGGCATAGGCTATGCCAAATGCTAGATATACCCAGCGTTTGGTATAGGGTATCCAAAAATCAGGGATTTGTGGTAGACTGCACTGGATACCCTATGCCAAATGCAGGATACTCAAACCCAAGAAAATATTGATGATTCGAGTGAAGCTCAGAAATCAACCAATCAGGGTTTAGGTAATAGCTATCCAGCGTTTGGCATAGGATATCCAACATTAGGTATAGGCTATGCCAAATGCTAGATGTACCCAGCATTTGGCATAGGGTATCCAAAAATCAGGGGTTTGTGGTTGACTGTACCAATCTAACAGTTCTCAGGCATCAAGTAAATATTAGATTAGAGATGTATTAGACGGTATGCCAAAATAGAGTATGTCTAATGCAGTCAACCATGAACCCCTGATTTTTGGATACCCTATCCTATGCCAAACGTTGGGTATATCTAGAGTTTGGCAGAGATTATGCCTGATGCTGGATACCCTATACCAAACACTGAATAGCTGTTGGTACCCTCTGGGTACCCTAACCCTGACCTACCTCACTACTGATAAATTGTGATTGGTTGATTTTTGAGCTTCACTCAAATATCAATATTTTATTGGGTCCCAGTATCCAGCATTTGGCATAGTGTATCCAGCGTTAGGCATAGGGTATACCAAACATAGATATACCCGGTATTTGACAAAGGCTTTCCCAAAATCTGGGGTTTGTGTTAGACTGGTCTAACGCCAGGTGTTAGGCTACATTGGACACCCTATGCCAAATGCTGGGCATGATGGGTAGGTCTGCCCTACTAACCAAATATGATTTGAGTGAAGCTAAAACTCAAGTATCAGACAATCAAAAGTCCTTTAAAGGAGATTCTGGTGACCTGGAAAGCATATGCACTGGCTGTCCTTGCAACTTTGGCTAGAACTTGCTTTGCTGTCTGGAGCTGTTCTTGCACTCCGCTATTTTCAACCAGTGATGTGGAAAGTATATCCAGAACATGAGTGGGAAGCGATCTTGGCAAATCTGCAAGAAGTTGTAAAGGAACTATGACTCTCTGTTTGTTCTTGTGCTTGGCAGATTCATGCTTTACTTTTCGGAAAGGAAATCTGTGAGATTACCAGAATCCCCCTTTACAGTAGAGTATTTCAGGGTTACGGTACTTACAGGCCAGTCTAGTATATTAAGCCATTTTTTATAACCATGCTCAAATGCTGGACAGGCTGGCAGGGGTGACCATGATACTCATAAATGTGTGTGTACCCCTGCTTTGCCAGAGGGGCACCAGTATACAAAAATTTTAAAGTCAGAATGAAATCCTGGTTTGTTAGTTACCAAAATAATGTCTACTTGTACCCCTCTGGGAATGAGGGGTACACATACATATGAGTATCATGCTTACCCTGACAGTATTCCCCAGCATTTGAGCATGGCTATCAAAAAAGGGCGTAATTTACTAGACTGCTACAGGCAGCATACAGGTATCCAGCATTAGGCATTTGGTATAACAAAAAAATCAGGAGTTTGTAGGAGACGGACTGGTAGGCTGGTGTGCATTTTATGACTGTACATTCCTGCTAAAAGACAAGATGTTTCTACTTGCCCATGCTCTTTGGTTTGGAGTATGCAGATTGTATGATGCACTGTTGAATTGTTTGTTGCAAATGACCTGAAGTCAAACTGTCCAAGCTATTCTTTCTCTTTCTTTTTTAACAAGTAATTGGACCTGTCTAAACCTCTTGTCCTTATAAACATAGGGTCTATTGTATTAAAAGGGATCCTATCTTTTTAGTAGGGGATTTAGAGGGTTGAAATTTATTTTCAAGGATGGCATACTTTACCTCTTTATACCTCACCAGACAGGATCTAGCAACCCCTTAGGAATTCATTCACTTGTAAATACTGTGAATAGGCTACAGTCTGATAACTTATTATGTTAATTTTTCTTAGTCGAGAAGCTTCATCAGAACAGAGGTTGAGGACATCTTTGGAGAATGATGCGATTGATGCAAAGTTTGGCTTTGAGAGGTCAAAAGAAAGTGGAGAAAAAATTGGCTATCTTATTAATATGCATACTGTAAGTAACCTAACTTTCCTGAGTAGCCTACCTTATTCTTATTCTCTTTTTCTTACTTAGCTTAAATTTTGTGTGGAAGTCCCCTCATTTTTTTCTTACCTTCTCAAAAGACAAAAGATATCAAAAGTGGACGGACCAAAGGAAGAAACTCACTGTTTACAAACTGAACAAGATCAGACATACCTAAGCGGCACTTTGAGGCAGAAGAGCGATATATGTTGCATGGTACTCAACCAGGGGTGTGTGTGTGTGTTGGGAGGGGGGGTGCTGCACCCCCCACCCCCCCAGAAAGCCTGTGGGAAAAAAAAATCGGGTAAATTTTTACTGGTGCGGCGCGCCAGTTAAAATTTGTCATATCTCCTGAACTTAATGATTTTTAGGGAACCTACCAGATTATTGCTCAGGGAACCTACCGGATTTCGCTCACTGAATCAGCGCTAAATCTTTCACAACGTATCTACAGGAACTTGTCTCAGGGAATCAACCGGAATTTACCCCTCGGAATCTACGAAACTCGGCTCAGGGAATCTACCGGAATTTGCTCATGGAATGTACGCTGAATCTTTCACAAGGAATCTACCGGAATTTGTCTCAGGGAATCCACCGGAATTCACCCCACGAAATCTACCAGAATTCGGCTCAGGGAATCGATCGGAATTTGTGCGATATCTTTCGCAAGGAATCTACCGGAATTTGCTCCTCGGAATCTACAAAATTCAGCTCAGGGAATCTACCGGAAAATTGTGCGAAATATTTCACAAGGAATCTACCGGAACTTGTCTCAGGGAATCTACCGGAATTCACCCATGAAATCTACCAGAATTCGGCTCAGGGAACCTACCGGATTTTGCTCATGGAATCTGCGCTAAATCTTTCACAAGGAGTCTACCGGAATTTGTCTCAGGAGTTCTACCGAAATTTACCCCACGGAATGAATCGGCTGAATCTTAATCCAAAAAGTGCCGACAGCTTTATCGACTCCTCTCCGGTAATACCGGTGAACCAAGAAGAGTTCAACAAGAGCTGTAAGCTGTATGAAGTAGGTAAGGGCTCTGTCAGATTGAACGGGTCCCTGATATGCCTGCCAAGTTTAGTCTTGAGAAACGCCATCACCGAAATTCTGGAAGGCCCCCTCCACCCCCAAGTGTCCGGATCAAGTCCAACTGTGCAAACGATTTATCTAGAATAAATGCTTGTTCTTCCGAGCAAGTTGAACTCCGATTCCTCCATTCTAACCGTTTCTTGAGATTTCCGATCACCCCCTCCCAACTCCACCATAGCTGTTGAATCCGCCATTATAAGTTGAAATGAATCATTTGATAAAAAGTACTGTTCGGCTTTGAATTTAACATGCGCACTTTAAGGGAGCTGGAGCTTCATCTGTAAGCAAAATCCTTGAGGCAAAAATGATAATGGGCTCATGGAGATCATGAAAATTCATATTTCGCTTAAAAGAATTTTTTTTACTTTGCGGTCAAGATTGGTACTTTAAGGAACAGTCGGCTTTTGAAAGTGGCAATTTCTAAGCCATTTTTTCCGAATGTCTAATATTGCAGCCAAGTTACATCGTCCTAGCACATGTTGAAGTACGTTAACTCGTTATCACCGGAATGCCGGACCCCCCCCCCCCCCCCTCAAACTCCCACCACAGTCGCCGGAGCCAATCCAGTTCTGAAAAGGATTTATCCAGAGCATCTGTTTGTTATTCCCACAAAGTTCAATCCCGATCTCTCCAGTATAAGCTGGTCACGTATTTTCCAGACCCCCCCCCCCCCCCCCCCCCCCAACTGTTGTCGGATCCGGTCCGGACATGAAAAAGATCACCACAGACATGTCTTCTGTTCAATTGTTAGATTTCACTCAAATCCGATCACCCGTTCCAAATTTACACATGACTCAATATTCCTGTTTCCCCCTCCCTCCACTCTCCCCACGACTATCGGAACGAGTAAATTTTTATCTACAAGTCAGTTTGATCTGATCCTTGATACGCCTGCCAAGTTTCATCGTCCTAGCACATCTGGAAGTACCCTAACTCGAAAAAGTGCGACAAAAAAACCGGACCGACCGACAGACGGAATTGCGATCGGTATATGGCACTTGAGCCAGAGGCTGCAAGTGCCATAAAAACGAATTAGCCTTGTTTCGACATGATGTAGAAAGTTGCCGGGAGAGCCTCGAAACAAACACAAAGTTTGAAGATGTATTCGAGCCTCGAGGTCTCTCGTCAACTGAAAGACGTCTTACCACTAGTATGGAAAGCGTTCAAGCTGGCTAAGACAATCCCTGTTACCTCAGCAAAAGGGGAACGAATTTTTAGCAAGATGAAGCTGGTTAAGACCACCTTGCGTTCAACAATGGCTGACCAGCGTCTTGAAAGTCTGCTATTAATAGCATGTGAAACAGATCTAGTTGATGAGTGTGAAATTGGATGTGTTGTAGATAAATGGAAAATGGTTAAAACACGACGAATAAATGTGTAGGGTGTGTTGAATGTAAGATTTTTGTTCTGTTTTAAGTGTTAACGAGCCTTTTTTTTGTGTACGGTTGTTTACAATACATAATCGAAGTCAGAACACAGCAGTATTCTAGACTTTCTGCAGAGATTGTCACTACGGAGAATTTCCGGTAAAACCTCGAAAAATTCCGGTAAAACCTCGAAAAATTCCGGGAAAATTCTGAAGCCCCCCCCCCCCCCCGATCAGGAAGGTATCGGGACGCCTCTGTACTCAACTAAATTACATGTAAATGAAGCAACCCGTTTTTGGATAGCAGTATTTGAGTCTGTTAACCTGCATTTGGATGAAATCTGGTTATATCTGATTGTTTAGTTTTGTGGGAAGACAAATGCTCTACATTTTCTCTGATACAACATCTTATACTCACAAAGCATTTTTTTGCAGACTGAAATTCTGGATCAAGACAAACGTTTGATTAGTGCTGTTGATTACTATTTCATACAAGAAGATGGGTCAAGATTCAAAGCATCTGTGCCTTACAGCCCTTACTTCTATGTATTGCCAAAAATGGGTTGTCTTCAGGAAGTATCAGCCTATTTGACTAAAAAATATGCTGGCATCATTACGAAGTGTGAGCCTGTCACTAAAGAAGATTTGGATCTGGTGAGTTTCATTTTCTCTTTTGTAGCACAAACTAGCAAAAAACTTCCAATTAGACTTTTCGATAAGAAATTACTTAGAATCAGCAAGAATATTCTTTCCAGTAGCACTTTTTTTTCCCCACCAGACCTTAGGAATGGGGTTAGCACATAGTGGCAGCGATAAACATTATCTCTGTTCATATTAGGCTTCAGAAATACTCCTTGAGCCAAGCTTAATGGGAAACATATATTCAAACAGTTGCTAAAATTAATGGATAGTCAGCAACGATGCTTTGGCAGCGATATTTCGGCCTTTTTTTGCAACGGTCTTCGTCAGGCTGTAAGGGCCATCCAGCGGACTATCCGTTTTTTAGCCATCGTTTGAATATATGTTTCCGAGTCGTCTTGGGCTCAAGGAGTATTCATGCTTCGTAAAGCTACGGCATAACATGTTCTTTGCCGCAAGAAGTTTGTCAAATTATCAGACAATTATCGTGACGTCAGCAAGAACAAATAAATGTCTCTACGGTATGTCACAAAGACGGTATGGCCTATAACAGCAAGATTTGCGCTCCTTCCGTAATGTAATATGATCATGGTTCCGACAGTTTTTAGATTTTGGTATTAAAGGTTAATTGAGAGAGAGTGTTCTTGTCCTTTTTTTATTTTATGAAATTTGATATAGGTTGAGAATCAGAGGATTGCAGTTGTCCATCATCAGGCTTTTTGAGCCTTCCCCGGGCGGTTGCGTGTTTTTATAGTTTATTTTGTATTTAGGTGTAAATAAAGCAAGTCAAAGACCAAAATCTGGCAGTCGCAAACTCGTTGAGAAAGGTTGAGTTTTCAACTTTCCCGTCTGTAATTACCATGTGGTAAAATAGAATAGTCTTTTATTGGTACCCAGATTATGGACAGGTCGAAAAGGGTACCCTAAACCCTAACAAGGAGTTCGTTCGTCTGTCCGATTGGTTTTTGTAAACAAATATATTTCTTGAATAAGGCTGTGAAGCTCATTATGAAATGTGACTTGGTGTAAAAAAAAATCCGTTTTCTTTCTAGGCCAATCATCTAGTCGGGTTGAAGCAGGCATACCTGAAGCTCTCGTTCATTAGTGTTAGTGATCTTATAAAAGTGAGAAAGCAGTTGCTTCCTCGTGTGCGAAAGAACAAAGAATTGGAGAAGGCATCCACTGTTTATGCTGAAATGCTCACAGCTGCCTTGACAGGAGATGACCCGGAAAGCGGAGCAAAACGGGTTTTTGATCAGCTGGATAACATTGTGGACCTGAGGTAGGCCTACCCCAATAATACTTTCTTTTTCTCAGCTTTGATTCCATTTCTGTTGGCAGCTGGAGCTGAGTCGTGACGGCTGTTCTGCGACAACTATGAGCTGCGTATTTTGTAATCAACTCTCCTTTTTTTCTCTGTCCGTTTCTCCTATAAGAGACAAAACGTAGTATTGCTTTTGTCCGTTTTTTGCTGAAAGAAGAACAGTTTGTAGCCTATCTTTCTTACCATTTGGCTGGGTTGCAACGGAATAGGAACCTTAGTCCTGAATCACGTTCTCATCCCGTTTTGCCATTTTAGAAAATTCCTTCCGCCATCACATGACAAGACAATATTTTTAACACCGGTTTCTGAACAAGAATTAAAGAATGTAGTTACTCTTTTGAAAAATGGTCAGTCTGAGGGTATTGATGGATCATCGACATTTCTGTTAAAAGAAATCTTCCCCCAAATCTCGCGCATTTTATGTCACATAATAAACCTGGCATTTAAAAACGGGACGTTTCCTTCGTCATTAAAAGATTCAAGAATATTGGCTCTTTACAAAGGAGGAGAGAAAACAAATCCGTCGAATTATCGGCCAATATCAATTCTGTCGGCTTTTTCTAAAATAATTGAACGTTGTCTGTATAATAGAATAGTGCGTTTTTTAGAACATTTTGAAATGATAAATCAGCTACAGTTCGGATTTCGCAAATGTCATTCTACCGATCATGCGGTCCTGTTACTAACACAGTATGTCCATGACATTCTTGACCGGGGAGAAATTCCAGCTTCTATTTTTCTTGACATTAAAAAAGCTTTTGATACGATATCCCATGATATTCTAATGCATAAGTTGGATCATTACGGTATAAGAGGGCCAGCAAAATCCCTAATAGCATCTTATATTAAGGACCGTTCTCAGTATGTTGATGGAGGTGATGTTTCATCCGAAATGACTCGACAATCTAATATTGCTGGTGTCCCGCAAGGCTCAATACTTGGTCCCTTACTTTTTTTAATTTATGTTAACGACCTGAATAATTCCATGAGAATATTTGGGTTAAACTTGCAATTTGCGGATGACACTGCATGTACTATATCAGGGAAAGATATGAACAGTCTGAAACTTGTATTGGAAGAAGCTTTCAACCATCTTCTATTGTGGCTTGAGTCAAATAACCTAGCTCTTAACGCTGATAAAACAAAATTCGTGGTTTTCTCTCGATGTAACGCTGCTGTTCCTGAGCTTCAACTAATTGAGTCAAGTGATTTTAAAATAAAGATTTCACGAGCAGCAGTTATGCGATACCTTGGAGTCCTCCTTGACTCTAATCTATCATGGAAGCCTCACATATCAAATTTGCGTATGAAGTTGGGGAGAAATATAGGGATAATGCGAAGACTCAGGTCATCCCTTCCCCTTGAAGCAATGCGATCACTTTATTATGCTCTTATTCATTCCCATTTAATGTTCTCATCACTTGTATACCTTAACACATTTAGTTCTCATATTGCGCCACTTCAAAGACAACAGAACAAAGCGTTGCGGGTCCTTAAGAATTACCTGCCTTCCCCTAAATTATATCCAGCGAAGTCGTCAACAGATTCTCTTTATTGCTTTCTTAATATCCTTCCTTTAAGACATTTTGTGACTGTTGAATCTATCCTCTTCAAACTGAAGTATGACCGTGGTTTGCTTCCCTCGTTTTTTCGTTCCTCGAACCTTTTCCCGCTTAAAACTATTGAACACGGACATCTAACTAGAAATTTTAATAAACTGTATCAGCCAAGAATTATAACTGAAAGATCGAAATTTTCGCTTCGAAACTCAGTAATTCGGAATTGGAATATTTATACTTCTAATTTGGACATTTCACAGTCAATTCAAACAACCAAACGTAAACTTAAATTTATGTTGTTATATTGAGAATTTGTTTCGTGATAAGTGTGCGGATTGCCTTTGGGAGGTTAAGTTTGTTCCCATTTTATCTGGTTTTGAAGATACTGAACCTGGGGGATGTGAATACTCAGTCCAGGATCGTTCCTTGGACTGAAATCACTTTCCCTCGGTTCTTGTTATCTTTAGTTTTATTTTTTTTTATTGTTTGTTTCGCTGGACGTGTCAACGGGTGGCGTTGGGGACCGGGTGCTGACGGGGGAATACGCATATTTCCATTTGTATGAACGGCATGTAGTGAAGTATAAATGTTGTATTTATTTAAAGAAGTCTTTCCATCCCGTGCATTACGAATTTGTCTTCTCAGCCGGGCTCTGGACATTTTGTTATTTAGTTTGTTATTAAAAGAACCTGAACCTGAACCTGAACCATAATCATTAAGGAACTTTGCCTACTGACAGCATTTCAGCAATGCAGTTTAACCGAAAAAGGCTGAGATCTGGCAGTCTAGTTAGCCTATACATCACGTATTTAATTAGATAGGCCTGAATACCCGTGTGACATTGGGCGGGTCATCAATTAACGCGGGCCACAAAAAATGGTCTTTCTACCACACACACAATGCTAACCATCCCTACTATCACTATGAATGTTCAAAACCACTAAAAACACCGTAAAACAATAGGCAAATTAAAAAAAAAAACACCAAATTTTCTAGGTTTGACATAACTCTGTATGGACTAAATCTCAGCCGATTATCCCGGACAGCTGTTATGGCACGTAGGGAGCCAAGGGTCAAAATAATAATTTCCATCTAATGCTCCAACTGTTTATTAAAAATACTAATAAATTATACAACCAAGACCAGTGTGGTACCTCTGAAGACGTACAAAAAATTATGAGTTAGGTCTTATAATTCTTTGCTAATCAATCCTGGAATATTCCGCCATCTAGAAAAGAAGACGTTGCGCGTGGTTTTTTCTCGAGCCAAAACAGCAACTCGGCAATCGAGTTGAAATCTAAACAAACCCGTGGCATGCGATCCCTAAGAGAAGGTAAACAGAATGTTTGGATTAGGTCTTTATTTATCATAAGCAATTTTATTCTTGCTTCAGAAAATAAAAAAGACGTAAAAGAATATCCATTTCCTTTTGGAAACGTAGATTTTGCTAAAGCATCCCGGATGCTGAGGTTTCCGCAAAACCGACGAAATTTTGGTAGCAGAGAAGCAGGAACTGAAGAGCGATTTTGACGCAGATGTGATAGAGATGATATTGAGATGCAATAGAGACGGAGAATTTAACGAGAATTAGAGTGAAGCCAAGCCAAACCAATTGGAATACTGAAGATATTTTGTAACCCTAAGGATTAATATAGTAAGTTAAATCGAACCACCAAACGAAAGACTATGATCCTAAATTCGCCTTCGAAGAGTTGAGTAATTTCCCCACCGCTTGACCCTACCAAGATTGATCAGCCTTAGGGCTTCGGATCAGAACACCCAAGTAGGGGCGAAATACATCATCGGTTCACCCGATAAAAATGCGTTACTTCGTTTGTCCGTTATGCACAGAGAATCGATTTCATCAAGTGAACTTATTCTTTCGGATTTGTGGTATCTGTATGTGCTTGTCCCTCTACGCTTGAAATATTTACCAACTACAAATGTAAGCCATTGTCGAAAAGTGAAAAAAAATGTCCAATTCCTTGCGAGAAATATTTCAACAACATTTTCCCACTCTATACAGGCGTAACTTCTCGAGCTTCAGATCTGACACACTGGAAATGCAGGCCTTTGTTGAAATTCAAATTCTCCGCGTCTGGGTGAATTTGGGGTTGTCGTCCAAGCAGCGCACACTTTGAATGTTATTACTGGAGCCCCGGGTGAAAAAATACACAAACCCTTAGACGGGTCAAAATATTTCAGTGTATTCAAATATCAGATGTAAAAATAAGGTGCCTTTTCAGTTACACTTTAAGTGGATTGGTTTGAAATGCTGAGGTGGCTTGAAATCTAACAAACTCAAGTAAGTTCCTCTCAGTGGTTTATTTGGCAGTAATTGACCTGGAACTGTATAGCCTATAGTAGCCCGAGATGATGATGAATCGTGAGCCCGCGGGTACCTGTCACAATCTAGAAATCATGCCTCGTTGGTCGCTTGAAATCGGCTCCGAGGACCATAGAAGCCAGTGCAAAAATCTTGCCGACCCTATGACTGCGATTGAGGCAGGAATAAAGAAGTTTGAAAGGTCACTAAACAGATCCCACTGTTTATACGACTCATTTACGTGAAAATGTTCGTATTCTCTTACATTGTTGTTGTGTTGTAATGTTTTATTGCGTGTTTTTTTTTCTCTTCTTTTCTGTTTCGTTTACTCCGTCTAGGTCCTCTCGGGCCAATTTTGATGGGAAATAAATTTTTTCATTCATTCAAATCACCACTTTTCCAGGGAGTACGATGTTCCTTACCACGTCCGTGTTTCAATCAACTTGAAAATCTTCGTTGGCCTCTGGTATTCCGTGAGGACGATCGGCTCAGAGCCTCCGGCCATCACAAGGCGGGCCGACATTATTGACACTCCGGATTTGATTGTTATGGCGTTTGATATCGAGACAACGAAATTGCCACTGAAATTTCCGGATGCAAACTCGGATCAAATCATGATGATTTCTTATATGATCGATGGACAGGGCTACTTAATTACTAACCGAGAGATTGTCGCCACAGATGTGGAAGATTTCGAGTACACCCCAAAGCCGGAATTCGAAGGTGAGTCTGGTTATCCGGTAATCCTGGCAGACCACTGGAAAGAGGGTGTAAAAGAAAACTTGGTTTAAGATAACGCAGCGCCGTCTAGAGGGATTTATAAGTAGTGAACTGATAGACAAAAATGCTCCTCAGCCGGGATTTGAACCCAGGACCCTCTGCTTACAAGGCAGTCGCTCTACCATCTGAGCTACCGAGGGGCTTGTGAACCGAGTTCGCAAACCACGACAGTAGTCTGGTAGAAGCCGGCCGTAGGAACAGTGATCCCGCCCGAAGGCAAATTCATCTAACCAGTTCACATCCCCATGTCACGGAAATTTATAATAATACATAGATGGCACTTTACAGGGACTTGTACCGTGACCAATAAACCAGAAACAGTTTTCGAATATAATTTATAAGTCTAGGACTCGATTATCGGAGCCATGTAGACATACCAGGACCCACAAGACGGGGTCTCATGGTGAGAACCAGATAAAACTAGACTTATAAATTATATTCGAAAACTGTTTCTGGTTTATTGGTTACGGTACAAGTCCCTTGTGTAAAGTGCCATCTTTGTATTACGTCTAGAGGGGTTTTCCCTGCTCCCACAAACAGTTTGTGGGTCGATTGTAGCTCGAAAAGAGCGTTTCCGTGGTCTTTTGCGCGGCCCACTAGTGTGTTTCCGCGACCAACAAGATTTGTGTGGCTCGCTTTGTGGCTCAAATTCGACAAACAACTGCCGAGGCGGTTGTCGATTTTGTGGCTCGGTTCTGGCAGGAAATTCAAATTTAGCAGCAAAATAATGTCAAAGCAATAAAATCAACTACTTTCTGAAGCATGTAGACATAAAACTGAGCATCCTTTTTGCACAGAATGGTAATGACGAAAGCCTTAAGCTCTATCTCTTAAGATTTTATCTGAATTTTATTCTGTTTTCGGAGATTTGAAATTACCTCCCCAAGAATATTCTTGATGACTAACTCTCCTTGCCGATGCAAAATTGCCGTGTACCTAGCGGAAGAGCCGGAAGCGGTACCACCCGATGAAAAATTTATCTCAAAATAGTACTATGAAGTAGTACGAAAAAGTTGCATGCAGTACTAACGATGCTACTACATGCTTCTACTTCAAGGCTACCGTGTTACTGCATACTACTATATGGTACTATTAGCAAGACTGGATGTTACTATGGCAAGACAGGATGCTACTGGATACTACTACATAAGATTGGACCAGTCTGAGGCACATTAGATGATAGTATTCTTTGCTATTACATAGTATTACATGCTACGTTTTCGTACCACTACCATACTACTACGCAGGCTACAAATTTTTCATCGGGCACAGATGTCCCCAGCGATCGCCGTGATTGGCTGACACAGGATTGGATTTGTTGTGTTTGAGTTGTTAGTGAGACGTCTTCTCGTTCTTCCTGAGGATCACTGGCGTGTTTTAGACTTAGTCATATACAGTGTAGTCAAAACGGCGTTTCCGTGAATTTCAACTTGTGGCTTGACTGTGTGGCACACAATCGTGTTTCCGCGACAATCACCCTGGAGTATTTGGCCCACAATTGTGTCGCGGAAAAACGCGACAGGCCCGTGGAGCGGGCCTGTTCTTGCACATGGCTTGCAAGTCGCTCGTGAGAAGGAGCGACATTAGGGTAGTGTTCCAGCGGCTTATTATTAGTTACGATCGTTACTATTTTTGTTATTGCCGTCATACACGGTTGCTCTGCAAAAACGACTATTGCCGAAATTGCACTTTTCGAAGTCATTCCAAAAGAAAAACTAATACCAGTTACATCACTAAGGGCTAAACTTCTTTCTCACCAATTTGACCAAATTTGATGAAAGTGAGATGACTTTTCAGATACCACGATCAGTTACCACGGTCGGACCGTGGCATCTGAATATCAGATACCACGATAACTGCAAAAACGCCTTTTGACCGTGGTATCAGATACCATGGTATCTGCAAAAACGCAACTATTGTTGTTTTATATTATAGGTTTGTTTACTATATTCAACGAGCCCAACGAAGAACGGTTGATCATTCGTTTCTTTGAGCATATTTTGGAAGTTCGTCCTCACATCATTGCTACTTACAACGGTGACTTCTTTGATTGGGCATTTGTGGAAGCAAGAGGGGCGTTTTATCAGCTTGATATGCAGAGGATGATTGGCTACGTTAAGGATAACCAAGGAGTATATGCCAGTAGACCGTCTATCCATATGGATTGTTTTTGGTGAGTTGACTCCAATTTAACGCTTATGCTGGCTCAGAGATGGGCGAATCCGATCAGGGGCTAGGTACGAATCCGAATCCGCCATTTCATGCTTCATGCGGATTCGAATCCGACCTTAACAAAAATAAAATCATGTACATAGGTTATGGTCTAAAAACAGAGGTGACAAAAAGGACTGATATCTAAGTTAAGGTGAGGCTTCACCTTCCAGATTTTTCTTCCGGATTCCAGACAGCCGTTTTCGTCGAGACGGATCTGGAAGGCCAAGCCAGGCCAAAACCGTCTGGAAGTCCGGGGTGTTGGACACCCCAGATTCCGGATGTCTGGAAGGTGCCATAGAGGCAACCCGTTCGAGAGACACTAAAAATATGCAAATGGGGGAAGAAAAGGGAAAGTGATTGACAGTTATGACTGGGATGCAAGAGATATTTGAAATGTAAAGGGGACATCTAGGAAATTTTGAAGAACATCAAATTTAGCTGTCATCATTGTCATGAAAATCTGGAAGGGTTGGCTTGACTGTGCGGAAGCCCCGGACGTCTGGGAATCTGGAAGTAAGTAAGTAAGTAATAAGTAAGTAATTTATTTATGACCCGCCATTTTGAAAAGGCGGAGTAAATGACAAAAGTAAAGAAAATAAACAAAACACATATCTACACACAAAAAAAGACACTTAATTTTTAATCTTCGGTCAGGAAGCAATGGACGACATCGTGTGCTGGTTGGGCCTTGTTGTCCATGAGTTTTGAAAGTGATGACGAAACATCCAAAAGGGTAACACTTGCGTCTTGAATTTTGAATTTCTCCGTCAATGTATGGTTATGACATAATTTCGACAAGTGGAGCAGGTGCTTTGCATATTTAAAATAACATGATCTCATCTTTTTAATCTCCTTCTTTCGCAGAACATGAGTGACGCCAGAACGAAATAGTATAGAAGGAGCGCAGAAGGTGCTGTACAAATTTCCCAAAGCTTTACGATTATAGCGCCCCCGGTTGGGGACGATGCGCCCATAGGCGCTACGGATCGACTTATAAACTTCTTGAACAACCGATGAGCAAAATTTTGACAATGAAGATTTGAATGTTATGCCGAGCCACCGTAGAGAGTCTGTTGATTTGACGATGAACGATCCAAGAGATATAGAAGCTTTAGATGCACTCGAACAATTTGACGAAGGGTTGAAATGCAGGTACTCACATTTTGAAAGGTTAACTTCAAGGCCAATTTTCAGAAGTTCTGACGACAGCTTACTTACATTTTTTGTGAGTGTGGATCGGCTACGGCTTACTAAGAGCAAGTCGTCCGCATAGGCTGTGTAGCTGAAGGCATAGTCTTTATAGAAGGTGAAGCCTGGCTTTTAATCAGATAACGTGATAGATTACTGAATGATGGTTTGTGATGGAGACCAAAAGTTGGATTGCCTAAGCAGTGTGTAAAAGTTGGGTAAACGGAAACTGGAAGGATTAAAGTCTAGGAATTTGAGCGGATTCGTAAGATTGAGAGTTTAGAATCCGAGTCCGATCCGAATCCAGCCTGAGAAGCGGAAGATTCGAATCTGGATTCGAATCCGGCCAAAAGGATGAGTCCTGGGTTCGAATCCGGATTCTTATTCGCCCATCTCTGTGCTGGCTACACCTCCACCCTAGAGAGAAGTAAGTAGTTGCTTTGGCAGTTGCCTCCATTGGGCGTGGTCTTGGGCAAGCGTCATTATATTTGACCGTTCTGTACTGCGATTGAACAGTATGGCGGGTCTGAATCGTTCTGACGCCATCTGTACCTATCAGAGATGTGCCAGTACTAGTAGAATCCTAAATAGCATTCACACGGAACCTCAATAAAACTTAACCGTCTGAAGATCAAATCCCGGCAATAAGCCTTTTATAAAATCCATGACGAATTGCCGTGGATGCGCTAGAGAAACAGTAACAATCACACGTTAGATCCTGGTATAAGTTATCTGAAGGGAGAAAAAGCGATTAGGCTTTCGGCTCATACCGAGTCACGCGTTAGCCCCATCGAAAAAGTTAACCAGCAGTGAGCACCGAATGCGGAAGCCAATATTGACAAACTTGATGAAGTTTGACAGAACAGAGTTGGGTAGAGCACAAATAGAGGCAGAGACAGTTAACACGGTTTTAAAGATGGCTAAGCCTAAAAGTAATTGAAAATATCCAAACAAACCGGGTTAAGCGTACACCAAGAAGTAACGTGCCATTGTTTACTTTATGCTAGCGTATCTAGCGTCAAAAAAGGACGTAATCTAGAAGGAATTTTATGAAGGGCGTATACGTTAGCTCGGGAGGTCCCTCAAGCAGGTTATGGAGCATCAAGTGCTTTTTTTTATGGTAAGCGTTTACCGTTTTCGTACAGAGCTTTGAATGTTGTTTTTAATATTTTTTGTATTCCCGCCATGGCCTCATGCAAGGTCTTTTTGGGATTAGATTCATTCATTCAAACTCTGTAAAGGCAAATAGCCTATTCTGATGCATTATATTATTATTATTATTATTATTATGTGCCATTGCAAGCCGGCACAGCCACAAGTAAAATAAATAGGTCCTTAATTTACGCCAGCCACAGGATATAAATATTTCAACAGTTTTGCAATCCAGATTGGTTGCGTTTAGAGTCAGTGAAGAAAGTTGTTACTCAAAGAAAATTTCGTAAACCACATTGGCCTGACATATCACAAAAAATCAACGTAGAGTCACTCGCTATTACCGAGTGAGAACAGTAGTAATTGTTATTCGCAGGTATTGGTTAGTGGCTCACTGTCTACTTTAGGCTTTCAGTTCTTCCAATTTTGTTTATAGTTTCGGTCTCTTGTTGGTTTTCTGCTTTGTTTTTGTTTTCTTGGTTGTTGATCTTCATCCTCGTTTCGGCATTTTTCCTCGAAATTTTCTGTCTGCGCTGAAGGAGGGAGGCGGTTGTCTTCCCGAAATATTCGCCTTTTATTTCAGTAAATTCGTTGGCCTTTACAAATCCCATTTTCGTTGGTTTCTTCTTTGATTTTTTTTTTGTGAAGTTGTTACTCTGAAAAGGTTAATACATTATGTAAATGTCATGTCTTTCTGTTTAAACCGGTGCGGTTCCTATTTATCAGACCGTTTGGGAAGCTCCTTGCTTTAGTTTAACTTGCTTCCGTTCTGATTTCAGTTGGGTGAAAAGAGACTCGTACCTTCCCGTCGGATCACAGAACTTGAAGGCCGTAGCAAAAGCAAAGCTTCGTTACGATCCCGTCCAGCTCGACCCTGAGGAAATGTGTAGGATGGCTGCGGAACAACCTCAAGTCTTGGCGAACTACTCAGTCTCAGATGCTGTGGCTACGTATTACTTGTATATGAAATACGTGCATCCGTTCATATTCGCTTTGTGCACTATCATTCCTATGGAACCGGACGAAGTAAGTAATCAAATTATAATGAATTCCGGAAGTCAAAGTAATTACTACGGTTGCCCCCACCGGGACATTAACTTTTTTGGCAAAGCATGCTTTTGTTCGTTGAAAACAAAAAAAAAGCACTTCTGCCCAATGTGTGGGATTGCGAATGATGATTTGTTGAGCCATTTTATGTGTGAGTGTCGAGAGCTAAATGATTTAAGATCTGAGGTATTTGGTTAAGGAGTGTTTTGTAAAGAGTGGATATCTAAAATATTAAAAAGTAAACGATTTTGCGACGTGAGATTGTTGGGGAAATTCCTCCGAATTTGGTTTGTGCCACCGCGATTTGTTTATCTAATAGTTATTATTTTTTTCTTTGTATGTTGTTAGTAGTGTATGTTTATTCAAGCTAATGTAAACCCTATATGTTTTTGCCATGGCCTTCGGGCTTTCGTATAAAATATATTTTATTCTATGCTAGGTTCTAGGTCCTCAAAAATATCAAGGTGAATTTAGTTGGTGGAATTTTGAGATTTTTCCTCGACATCTTTTCGTTTCGCCTGTTCCTCACCGAATATATAATATTACTAATACGTACATGAAGTGATATGTAGATATCATTATACATGATACATTATACATTCAGTAAATAAGCTTTCACCTCTTCAAATTTCTCAGGACACTGTTGACACTGAACTTGGTGTCGGCGAGTCGACATTTTTTTTGAAAAAGATTGAAAAAAATCTGTAGCCTAGTTCCTGCATTCACATCGCTTTCAGAGGATTAAATGTACCGTGTTCTTCAAAACTGTGCTAACTATATTTTCATAATTTTTAGGCCCAGTTTTGTGTATGCCATCTGCATGAAGAGAGTACGAACTCAGAAAATTAAAACTAATCTACCTGTTAGATGGTGCTCATGTCGTCATCTAACACAATTTAACAGACTACCAAATCAGATATGTTCTCTCCAATGGTATAATTAACTCAGTTTTCAAAAAATTTTCAGTTAGCACAGTTTTGAAGAACACGGTACAAATATTCCTTGAGCCCAAGCTGACTGCGAATCATATTTGATAGTGCAAAACGGATATGTCAGCTGAGTTTGTTCGGCCCTTCTTGGCAAGGGTTCTCTTCAGGCTCAAAGCCGCTCAAGTAGAAGGACCGAAATATAGCTCTAATACAATTTAGCTGACGTATCCGTTTTGCGCTATCAAAGATTATTCCAGCGGTTGAATATTTTTTTTTTTTTTTTTTTTCAGGTTTTACGGAAGGGATCTGGCACACTCTGTGAAGCTCTGCTTGAAGTCGAGGCGTACCATGCGAATATCGTTTTCCCGAACAAGCAGGAATCGGAACTCAACAAAATGACAGAAGACGGCCACGTCTTGGATTCAGAAACGTATGTAGGAGGCCACGTCGAAGCATTGGAGTCAGGTGTTTTTCGAGCTGATATTCCATGCCGATTTCGATTGGTAAGTGAGGAGGCCTATCAGTCAAGGAATCACAAGGTTCTTCTCTTAAAACCGGCGACGGACGTAGCTGATAGTACACTGTAAAAAAAATCTTGCAGTATATACTACTGGGATTAATCTTGTCTCTAAAAAGATAATCTTAGCTCTAATTCGTGTTAACATATAAATAATAATTTTATTTTTCACCCATCAAAAAGCACAAGGCATAGACGGAGTAGGAATAAAGAAAGAAAAGAGAAGGAAGCACTATAACAAGACGAGACCAGACAAACATAGAGACTACGACAACGTTATCCTACCTACAAACTATCCTATTGTAGAAGAATGCTCTCCCATCGACGCTTAGTGTTATTGTTGTAATTCTTTCTAAGTTGTCCAACTGCTGTAAGTGGGACTGTGATGTTGTAAGTAGTGACGATTATCTGAGTAGAGATAAGGTTAATCCCAGTAGCAACTACTGCAGTTAACTTTAATCCTTACTCGGAGGAACTTTTACAGTGTACGTTTTGCGTCTAAGTATATGATATAGATATTTCTGATTGTTCGTTCCTCTGATCATTCTGTGCCGGCTGTCTATAGTTATTTTACGGAAACTTCAAATACACACGTTCAGTGTTCACCTAATAGCAGCAAAAAAGACACAATCTTTGACCCACCCAAGACCAGCTCCCCCAATTTAGACAAATGGGAAAAGCCCCGTACCATCTCTCCATCCAGTGGTGAATCTTGCGGACATCCTCCCAACCAACCTGAATCAGAGCAGATATGAAGTGGAGACTTACATGTAGTCGGATCATGGACACGTAGCTCCACCAGTTAGCTCTATAATAAATATGCCGCGATATAATAAATATGCCGTTAAATAAACTGCCGTGACAGCTGCCCTGTTGACGCAGAGGCTGAGGAAATCCCTACTGGTGACCGTTTGGATCCCACGAAGTGTTTCACTTGTCCGTCGAATGAACAGGATTTTGTGGCAGGTCGAACGCCTTGTTCTGAGGCTTGGGAGAGAACCGCTCAACCAACCGCCTTAAAGCAAAACTCGTACTAGAAATGATCTTTTCACTGTGAAATGGGCCAGGAAAAACGGTTTTTCGAAAATACCATTACTTTCCATCTGGATTTAGCGATTTTCTTGTTAGCGCTTGTCGACTCTATCCAGCCTTCCTGCTCTCCGACGCGGCGGGTGGACGCAAAATAGACAAAGAAAGCGTAGGGACAAAATGAAACAATGGAGAAAGGTGGGGATTATAGAAGCTTATAATTCAATAAGGGAGCTATATATATAATAAACGGAATGAATAAGCAAGAGGGGTCCTTTAAAGCATTATTTCCGACGCTATAACTGGCTGTCACGGTCATCTTACTTGATTTATCAGTGCAATCAGGGGTCAGTGAGCTCTGCTGAGAGTTTCAGATTAAAAAAAAAAAATCTTAAAATGGAAAAGGTAGCTAGGGTAATCTTTAGCGTCTTTCCTGCCCTTTCTTGGCAAGGGTCCTCTTCGGGCTGTAGCTGGAGGAAATAGCCCTGTATTAAATGAAGGAAGCTTCTATCTGTTGTCGGTTAGTTTCTTCTGGCTACCACCTGAAGATGACCCTTGCCAAGAAGGGTCGAAATTTCGCCGAAGAATATCCTAGCTGCCTCAGCCGTTTTGAGTAATTTTTGACATATAATTCTCAGTCAGGTTGGGCTAAAGGATTATTTACAATTTCAGATTTCTTTGTTTTAGGTGCCCGAGGCTTTTCAGATGCTTCACGACTCGGTCGGACGAACGTTGCGCCACGCTATAGTTGAAGAAGAAAAGGTCGCCATGGAGGAAGTGACCAATCTTGACGAAATCGTCGACGATATCAAAGCCAAACTCGTATCTCTGCGCGACACTCCGATGCGACTCGAAATGCCCATCATTTACCATTTGGATGTTGGTTAGTCTAGTCTAGTGCGGCAAACTGGAGAACATTTTCTCGTGAACGGCTGTTGAGCATGACGGAAGATACCATCTACGCGAAATTGTCACTGGATGATGCCATCCACACGAAAACAGGTTGGGACAGAGGAACATGCCATCTTGCTCTACCTGCCCGAAAGAGCTCGGGGAGTGGTTGGGCGGCAGAAACCCATTCAGCTAAACGGCGACGTCACTCTTCGAGCTATTCACGCGAAAATGACCATCGAGCTGGATGGCATCAACGGGGAAACACCCATCATGATGATGGGATGTAACATCCGACGGATCCTTTCACGCGAAAATGTCCCCCCGAGGTCCGGAGTATTTAGCTACCAGCAAACAGTAGAAGTATGCTAATTTTAAATGGTGTTTCATCAATCAGTCGATTCAATCAGTTTTAATATCCAAATACGATAAAGCTAGAAGAGGAATAAAATATTTATGAAATACACAGACACGAAACAAATTAACTAACACACTTACAAGATATGACCAGAAATAAATGACTGGATGAAACTACGTGCAAATTGGGCAGAAGAATTAGCAGGATACGGAGAAAACTGATTGCCAGTATTCCTCTCGGACCGACGCACGGAAGACGGAGGGGAGGGGGGAATAGATGGGCCATCTGCGGGCAACACATTGTCTTGCTCCAGATTTTTTTTGAAAGAGTATCTCTGCGGTCAGTTTATTTAGGAACGTCAAGTTTGAGTAGAGTAGAGTAGAGTAGAATTTAATTTAAAAATGACTTTCACAGCAATGATGCCGAATTTGCATTTTTCGTCAACATATCATAAACGAAAACGTTGTCAATGGACATTTACAGCAAATTTGCAGATGTCAATATATATATATATATACAATTTATGCACAACCAAATTATATAAATCCAGATGGAACAAAACATATTCAGTTTTATTCGTGAGAGTTAAAAAGTGTCACGAAAGATGGAACGAAGCTTTTCCTGTATCTTTCGTGAGTGCAAACTACTGGTGTTAATTTGGGGACTTTTTGGGATTTTTCCCGGGGGGGTCTACTTCTGGGAGGATCGTGAATGGGTAGGAAGAGATCACGGAACCTTGGGTCAGAAAACGTTTGTGTTCCGTAACCATAGCAAAGTGTTTGTCTCCTTTCCTCAAGCGTAGTGAGCCCGAACTTTTTGAGAAGATACAAATAAGGGAGCTTTCCTTCCCGCCCAATAATGCGCAAAGCCTTTTTTTGGATACATTCTATCCGGTCTGAAAGATCTTTAGTAAGACCAAAATGCCATACCGGACAAGCATACTAGAGAACTGGGCGTATAAACGAAGTATAAAAGTGGAGCAAATCTGAAGGGGGGGATGAAAATTTAACCATGTGTTTTAGGAGGGATAGCGAGGGGAAAGATTGTTTAGTCATAGTTTCGACATGGGAGTCCCATTTAAGGTCGTTAGAAAGGGTAACACCCAACAGCTTTACCACCGAAAGAGTTACTTCTGGGGTAATGGGTTGGGAGAAATCAGGAACAGATTTTAGAAAGCTGATGGTCATAATATTTGACTTGTCAGTGTTGACGGTCATCATTAATTCTGCGGCTTCCTCTGTGATGTTTCCGAGTATCTCCATTGCTGAACTTTTTTCGTTTCGTCGGCAAACTTCTAGAACTGAGAGGTCATCGACGAATTTCCATCTCTCATGTGATTCGGAAGCAAGGGAGTTGATCATAACTAGGAAAAGTAGGGGACCCAAAAGAGTACCTTGCGGTACTCCGCAGGTGGTGGGGAGTGGGTCAGAATAAATGTTATTATATTTTACAACTTGAAAACGATTACAAATGAAAGAAGCTATCAAATTTAAAAGAAACGGGTCAACTTTAAAATCTTCCAACAACTTTTTAATTAAAACCGAGTGGCTGATCAGGTCGAAGGCCTTTTAAAGGTCAATTAGCAGTAAGTTGAGCCAAGTGTCTGGCTTTTCTAAATTCTTATAAGTAGTAGCCTATCTAGTAGACTGACTAGATAATGGGTGGTGGAAACACCTTTTAGGTTACCAAATTGTCTAGTATCTATTAAATCAGTGAGTTTACTTTTTAGCCAATTAGCGATGAAACTTTCGTACATCTTGGAAAATACAGATGTCAGTGTAATAGGGCGCACTCCGGTGAAATCATCCTTTCCTCCTTTCTTTTTGATCGGAGTGATGTAACCAAGTTTCCATTGAGATGGGTAATGACCGGTTTTTGTTATTGAATTAAAAATACTAGAAAGGGGAAGTGTTAATTTATCTGGAAAGGCCTTGACAAGATCAATAGGAATATCACTGGGGCAAATACTACTTTTTTTTAATTTACGGATCTTCTCAAATACGTCTGAACGGGAAATGGTGGGGGTATCTTCTTTGTCGGGAATAGGAATGTAGATATCACTGGGTAGAGGAGGAATTGTCTGGACAATAGAGGCCAAGTGGCGGTTAAAGTCATTGGCTGTCTTGAGTGGTGGCTCATCCAGGTGAAAGTCCAAATTCTTGACAGTCTTTCCACATAGTTGTTTGACCTTAGTGTACCATTGCTTAGGCTTTGAGTTGACTAATCCGTGAACCTATAGTACAGGGCAGCTGCTCTTCGGACTTCCTTCTTTATTAGCTTTCGTAATGTATTTGCCTGTTCTTTTCTCCCCTCCCTGAAGTGTTTCAGTTTCTGTCGAATCAGATCTTTTATCTTTTCGTTCATAAAAGGCTTATCTGACGTGCAAATTTTCTTCTTTTTCTCTGGGAAGCATGTGTGATAGTTTGACAGTAACAGTTGTTGAAATGCATTCACCTGCCCATCGACATCGCTTCCGTCACAAGAGGTGACGTTTAATGAGAGCCTTTTCATATGAAAAATTATGATCACCCTGAATGATTCTCACATTATTATCCACTTGCTGTGACAAAAGCTAACTATCAGTGAACTAAAGTAAGTGGCCTAAGAGCTCAAAGGCTCTTAGTAGGTTCAAAGGCTCTTGAGTGGGTATTTTGGGCGTTAGTTCTACTATCTATGCACCGTCCGAAGTAACACACATCTTCAATACCTCGTAAGATTACAAATTTGGAGGTTTATTTATTTTAGGTGCTATGTACCCAAATATAATTTTGACGAATCGGTTGCAACCCTCTGCTATGGTGGATGAAACGGTTTGTGCAGCGTGCGATTTTAACAAACCTGGAGCTACATGTCAACGTGAAATGGCGTGGATGTGGAGGGGCGAGTTTAGTAAGTGTTTCAGTCTTTTTCTTTGGGGATAGAGGGTGCACAATACTTTTCTGAGCAGAAGCCTATGGGAGTCGATTCGCTTACCAAAATCAAGATGATTGTTCTGGAAAGAGAACTCACCGCCTCCTTTCCAAACAGAAATTATGTGGATTGCGTTGTAATTTCGGTCAGTGTTGCCACTGGTCGCAGAATTCTGCTATTTTTCACAAGTTTTTCGACTTCTTCCAGCCAGCATGCTGCGACAGGTAAGCGGTAAAGCATGTGATTGTGAAGCTGAAAAGGCTAGATTTCTCGTTAATAATTCGTAAAAAGGACTGAGTTTCATAGGCGCCAGAATGTCACAGGATTTTATGTCCAAATATCAATTTTAATTTAATTTAATTTTCAAAATAAATGCGTCACAGCATTTCATGCGCGAGCAAATTAATTGGCACTTGTCATTAACCTACAACTAAAACATATATACAATTGTCATAAAATAAATACAGTAATTCAAGTAAGGTTGTTATGATACAAGGTAAACTGAGGCACAAAACTATTACGGTACAAGCGACAGGTGTGAGTTTTGGTACTTTCATAGCTGCTTCTCTTGGAGGTCTGTTTCTTTCAGGTTTAAAGGGTGGAGGAAGCATATTTCGGTAGAAAGGGTGGGATAACAGATTTGTTCCGAAACGTTGGCACAGCTGTTCTCTACGAACAGAAAGGGGTTCCAGCTTACACTCCTTTAGGAGATACGAGTACGGCATTCAATGGCCACCAATTATAATGTGAACAGCACGTTTTGAACAGCACGTTTCAGCACGAACAGAAGGTTCCAGCAGAGAAAGTGGCAACACTGGTTTCGACCCATTGCCGACAGCAAGTAGAATTGGGTATAGTAACTTCTATACCTGCCAAGATCGTGCCGTACCCAAGTAACCTAGCTACAGTATCAGAAGTTCAGTAGCAGGTAACACATGTTGATTGTTGACGCTTTTCGGTGTCAAACTTTAAAAGAATATATGTGTTATGACCCTTTTAGATGTTAACGTTCGTAACAGAAATTTTGTATCGAACGCTCAAACAGATATAAGGCGTATTCTTGCCGTTCCCCTAGCACTCCACTTGAGGAGTCCCCGCGTTTTTGTTTGTCCCGGGGACTCACTCCCCGTATTCTCGCGAGTCCCCACGGAGGGGGAATGCTCCGACTATCATCACCATCATCAAAAAGGACTCCCTTTCAGATTAGGAGGGGAATCAATTTTTGCTGGTGTTGGTGCAATGTAAAATTAATTAAAAAGAATCAGAATAAACAAAACCAAAAGTAAAGTGGATCCAGACTAATTTCGTCAACTGCATAGTTTTTTTTCAAACAAAATCCATTTTGGGAGCATTCCCCGTGTTCTCGCTGATTCTACACCCGGAGTACGCGCGGAGGAATTCCCTCTATTCTCGACGTTCCCTTCGATTCCCCGAGGAGTCCTCGGGGAACGGCGAGAATACGCCTTTATTATCCTAAGCTTTAACACTAGGATGTGCAAACATCAGCAGAAGGTTAGATGCAAGTATTACACTGGTAGAAGGTTCATGACACGCTTCACTGCACTAACCATTTACCGTGGTGTTTCGTGGCGCTAAACAGACTATTTGGGCACTTCTTGGCAAAGATCCTCTTCAGGTCTTAGATAAAATCTGAACATTCGGTAAGAGAAACCTTGCATCTTTAAATCTATAATTTTATAGCGCTACGTATTAGAATGCTGTGAATTGAATGCTACTGCATTGAAATGTCATGCACAAAGCGGAAATCAACATTTGTGTGCCGGAGATATAAATATTTGAAGTAAGCTGTTGGGCCTGTGTAGGACTGTGGTTGTTAGCTTCGAAGGGTAAAATTCTGCATCCTTCTGGTGCTAATTGACGACCAGACTTTTCTAGACGGATCTTCCGCACTTGTAAACAAAAAAATTATTTCTTCTGTTACTCCGCTTTTCAAAGGTGGGTCTGAAGTAAATTACTTACTTAACTGAGGTTTCTCGATTGCTTCTTGCCCTTTTTTTTGAACTAGTAAAGATTTTGTTTTTTCAAATCCCTCCTCATCTGAGTGACACAGCTGTGAAACTTACTCTTTCCTTTTTTACTTTAAAGTTTACTTCTCTACTTTTTCCGATCCTGATTTAACCGTTTCTGAAAACAAAAACACAAATATTTCGTTTCACCCTTCAAGCATGCAATGTGACTGCAAACCAGAGCAAAATAACGCTAGATAGTAGCGCCAAGACTTAAAAAAAGTGACACACTTAAATAGCAGTGCCATTAGCGCCACTAGCGATAGTGAACGTCCCAACTGAAACTCAATCGGTCGTGCACTAGCGCTGGCTCCAATAACTTCTTATTCTGAACACAGCAAAAAAATAAAGACAACCTCCCCTGTTTCCTGGATGTAGACCGCACCTTAGCTTTAGAAATTTCAAAACCCGTTAGTTTGTCTCGCTTTAAATGTCGCAAGCGCAGTGGGTGGCGCTATGAGTATGGCCCGCCAGGAAAGCAAAAGGTCTTGACGCTACTCCCTAGTGTTACTTTGCTCGACTGCAAACATATTGCCCTGCCTCACTCTATCAAAGGGTATATCAAGCCTTTCTTCCCCAGTGCCTGCTTCCCGT
The DNA here is from genome assembly GCA_030848855.1 of Branchinecta sandiegonensis. Classification (NCBI taxonomy): domain Eukaryota; kingdom Metazoa; phylum Arthropoda; class Branchiopoda; order Anostraca; family Branchinectidae; genus Branchinecta; species Branchinecta sandiegonensis. The sequence continues at coordinate 2,730,496 of JAUPMV010000002.1, read as the reverse complement.
GGTGAATATCAGCGAATCCAGCAGCAGCTTGAAATGGAGCGTTTCCCTAGTCTCATCCCAGGCGGCGCAGCACGAGCTTTTCATGAGCTATCGAAGGAAGAACAAGCAACTCTTGAGAAAAAGCGTTTAGGCGACTATTGCCGAAAGGCGTACAAGAAAGTTCACGTCACTCGCATGGAAGAAAGGAAGCAGACCATCTGTCAGAAGGAGAACAGCTTCTATGTGGACACAGTCAGGGCTTTCAGGGATCGGCGTTATGAGTACAAAGGATTATCGAAGGTATGACAATCCGTTTCCTGAACCTTTTCTTAGGCTGAAGGTTTGCCGTCCAATTATAGCTTTGTTCCTTCGCGTTCTTTTCAGTCACACTACATAAACTGTCGGAAGTTTAATAACACGCTAAACGGTTAGCTCGTATCCCTGCCTGCCCCCAGTGATCGACATAAATTGTTATGAAGTGTCTTTGTAGTTAAAGAATCTGAACCTGAACTTCACACACAGATGCGCCTCGGGTCTCCTTGTGGTAAAACTTATAAAAGTGACGAGAAGACATATGCTGTGATCGCTTTGGATTTTATCTTTTCATAATTAGAGTCAGGACGGGTTTTTTTATATCAAAATTAATAAAAAAAATATTCCTTGAGCCCAAGCTGACTTTGAAACATATATCAAATAATGTATACGACGGATACGTCAGCTACGATCCTTCATGAGCGATATTCCGGCCCTTCTTGGTAAGAGTCCTCGTCAGGCTGTCAATTGAATACAAAAAAAGTTTTTTTGATTTTTTAGTGAAGATTTTCTTGCCAAAATTAACATAAACAAAAGTATAATATATACAATTAATGACTATTTTGAAGACTAAAAAATCAACCTGGCATTAAACATCTTAACAAACGAGGGCAAAAACTAAGCTCATATCGAGCATGTGAAGCAGTCACAGGTTGAAGTTTCGGTACAGGCTCTGCAATGGACCTGCTTGGACCCCCCTTGGCCTGCATGTTTGTGCAGTTTGTGGGTCGATTGTGGCTCGAAAAGCGGTCTTCCGCGGTCTTTTGTGCAGCCCACAAGTGTGTTTCAGCGGCGAATAAGATTTGTGTGGCTCGCTTTATGGCTCGAATTCGACTATCGACTGCCGAGGTGATTGTCGATTTTGTGGCTTGATTCTGGCAGGATATTGGAATTTAGCAGCAAAATAATGTCAAAACGATACAATTAATTACTTTCTCAAGCATTAAAACATAAAGCTGGGATCGTTATTGCAAAGAATAGTAAGGACGAAAGCCCGAAGATCCATTTAATGAGATTTTATCTGAATTTTATTTTTATTTTCGGAGATCTGGAATTTCAGCCCCCAAAAAAGACAAAGTGGCGTTTTCGCGAACAACTTGCGGCTCGACTGTGTGGTACTCATTCGTGTATCCGCGACACACACTCGGAAGAGTGTGGCCCAAAATTGTGTCGCGGAAAAACGCCTAAGATGTTATGGAACGGTTGTTATGTTTTACGAAAAGACCACAGAGCGCATTATAGATAGGGGTATGAGTGCCCTCTTATTTTAGGTCGCGAAGAAGCAAGTGTCTGACGCAGTGGCAAAAGGCGACGCAGGAGAAATTAAGTCTGCCAAGAACCGTGAAGTCTTGTACGACTCTTTACAGCTTGCTCACAAGTGCATTCTCAACTCGTTTTATGGTTATGTCATGAGGAAGGGGTAAGTGGCATGCAATTCTTTCCTACTTCTATTTTACCACATCCGGTTTATACATTAGCACGTTGCTCCATGTCTATGCATTCATTCCTATCCCCATGGTGGGTAGGTTTCTCTGTCTTCATTTGTGTTGTCACAATATAATAATAAAATATTCGCAGACTGGATGGCAGGCCGTTAAGCCTCTACAAAATTCTTAGTTTACATTTCTTCTAAATTTTCACAAGGAGAAAACGAACCATGAATTATGAGTGGTAAAGAAAATAATCAGTTTTGATGTAGACAACACAGCTAGTCTACCGTCATGTGTGAACACCCCAAGACTAGCCAGAACTACTGAACTGACAATATTCTCCCCACCAAGAACGTTGCTCTCTCGTTCTTGCTCTTGGAAATTCACGGGGTACATAAAAATGAAAACGCTACGAACCAAATACCGAATGGCAAATCAATGCAGTAACCTTGCACGTTTGTTTGGTTTTATTAAAGCCCTTTTTCTTGTCTTCATGCATTTATTTATCAAATTCACTGATTCATCTCTCATCTCATTCGTTTAATTCGAGAAACTCCGCTACAAACAAAATATTAAACTGTCTTTTGTCAGCTTAGGTTGGCAACGCTGCATACTGTAGGATGGTAACGGTGCATGCTTAGGGTGATAATGCTGCATCATGGCTGGACAGACAAACACCCAGTTCCGTGCCGTTTCATTCCGTTTTCCAATACCCTACACGCAGCACACAGCCTATATCGCAGGAAGTATAGCAGCTATACCAATAGAACCCAGAGAAGTTATAGTAAGTAGATGTTCCTTCAGCCCAAGCTGACTGCGAATCATATTTGACGGTGCAAAACGGATAAGTCAGCTACATTTTATGAGAGCTCTTCCGTTTTGCACCGTCAAATATATAGTAAGTAAGTAATAAGTAATTTATTTATGACCCGCCATTTTGAAAAAGCGGAGTAAATGAAAGAAAATAAATAAAACACATAATCACACAGAAAAGACACCTAATTTTTCAGTCTTCGGCCAGGAAGCAGTGTATAACGTCGTGCGCTGGTTGGGCAATGTTGTCCATGATTTTTGAAAGCGATGAGGAAACATTCAAAAGGGTAACACTTGCATCTTGAATTTTGAACTTCTCCGTCAATGTATGGTTATGACATAATTTCGACAAGTGGAGCAGGTGCTTTGCATATTTAAACATGATCTCATCTTTTTAATCTCCTTCTTTTGGAGAGGAGGAGGAGCGCAGAAGGTGCTGTACAACGCGTTTATTTACGCGTTCGTTTTTATACAGTCAGTCTGTATTGCAGCCTGCCGATTACCCAGAAGGTTGCTATCACAAGTCTGCGACCCGAGCTGGGTGTTATAACTTATCCATTCCTGAAATTTTCTAGGGCTCGCTGGCACAGTATGGAAATGGCCGGTATTGTGTGTTATACTGGAGCTTCGATTATCCGGAAGGCTCGAGAGCTGGTTGAACAGATAGGGCGGCCTCTTGAGCTGGATACGGATGGCATCTGGTGCATTATGCCAGCATCTTTCCCTGAAAACTATGTTATCAAGACGTCAAATCCCAAAAAGCCAAAGATTACCATCTCCTATCCTGGAGCCATCCTGAATATTCTGGTAAGTGTAAGCTGTCAGACAGCAGTATGGGTGGTAGATATGGTAGTCGGTATTGAAAATAGAGACAGTCCTGACAAGTTCAGTGTGTTGCTGATTTTACCCCTTCCGCCTCTTCACCTTCCTGTGATTTATTTACGCTGTTACACTGTCAGAAGTTTGATCACATTTAACAAAAGTGTGCGCAACCGTGAGTTATATGTTATCAAAATTCTGACAGTTCACCGAAGTCCTCTTTTTTTTGTCAACAATGGGACAAACCTGTGGCTAATGCTGTTGGAAGGCTAGAACACAACCTACATTTGCCCATATCTTACTTCTTACTGGATTTTTGTCTGCAGACACGGCCAAGCCAGTCTATTGGCTGACTATTATACTAGCTAATTTTATAATTTTTTTCTTGAACGAAATACGTCGCAACATCATACTCTTAAGTAAGCGATCATCAATGGTTCTGCAGCAAGGCCGTATCCAGGGGGGGGGGGTTAGGGGTTGAACCCTCTCCCCCCTCCCCCCCCCCCGAAACATACAAAAATCATCATTTTTACAGGCTTTTTCTCTATGATCTATGTCTTTTTTGTCCGACCCGCAGGCAACCCCCCGCCCCCGAAAGGCGACCCCCCCCCCCTCCCCGAAATAAATTCCTGGATACGGGCCTGTTCTGCAGACTCTGCTATTTTATTATACACTGTTCAAGTTGAAGGAAATAATAGTTGTCAAGAGTAATTGTAAATACCACAAATCAATGGAGTGAAATCCGATTGTGTGAAAAGCTAGCTTCTACCTTATCTGAAGCGGCTTGATCTTCCTTCCGATCTCGTTTTATATTTGAAAATCGATGGCATTTTTTACAGGTAAAGGACCACTACACAAACGAGCAGTACCATGACCTGGTCGATCCTGACAACCTGGTCTATGAGACTAGAGACGAGAACTCCATTTTCTTCGAAGTGGACGGCCCTTACTTGGCCATGATCCTACCTGCGTCCAAAGAAGAAGGCAAGAAGTTGAAGAAGCGTTATGCAGTGTTCGACTTTGACGGCAGCCTTGCAGAATTAAAAGGGTGAGCATCCTCCACAAAGCTTTTTTTTTTCTCTTTTGCTTCCTGTTTTGACTTCCTGAAGCCTGATCCGCCTCGAAAAGAGTCAAAGACGGGAAATCCAAAAAAGCAACTTTTTGCCGTTAGGGTGGACAAAACTGACATGCGAAATTCGAAATCTCTTTCGGAAACAACCCTGGACTTCCATGAAATGGTAATGAAACTTTTTTTTCCCAACTTTTTTGCTCTCTAGAGGAGGGTTTTCGCGAGATCTCGGAATCACTTTCCGGTGAGCGAAGCGCATCGCGAAAATTGTGGGAAAGCGATTGCTGGAATTACTTTCCACTTTCCCGCTGGACTGATCGCGAAAACGCATGGAAAGCTGACATCGCCGGAAAATGACAAATTAGAAACTATTTCGAATAAATATGGTTCACTTAACGGCTCTTGATCCTCATGTATTCCATCGAACCCACCCTAATAACGCTTGCCATTTTTCTTTATTTATTATAGTGATACTTGTACTGTTTTTTCCCACACCTTTGAAATTCCGGCCGAAACATTCAACTTTCCGCGGAGCTTTCCACTATCCTCGTGGAATCACTTTCCGGGAAAGCTGCTTCGGTTTCCGAAGCGCGAAAACCGGGCTGGGAAGTTCGGCAACTTTCTGAAGTAGCGCGAAAACCATTGGAAAGTGATTCCGACTTTGCTTTCCAGCTCGCGAAAACCCTCCTTAAGCTATGTACCATTTTCTTGACGTTTTGACCATCATTCTTCCTCTCTCTCTCGCGATTGTCCTATTTTCTTGCATATACCTTGCAGACTATTTTATTATTATTTTATTATTTCGGTTGTATTTCTTTCCAACGCCACTTTTGCCATTTATTTATTTGAGTCGATTCATATTTTAGCTTTGAAGTAAAGCGGCGTGGAGAACTTCAGCACTATTTTATTATTACTTTATTATTTCGATTGTATTTCTTTCCACCGCCTTCGATTGTATTTCTTTCCACCGATTATTTTTTTTACAAATTTTTTCATCTTTGATGGTGGAAAACGGATACGTCAGCTGAATTTTATTGGAGCTATATTTCGGCCCTTCTTGGCAAGGGCCCTCTTCAGGCTCAAAACCGCTCAAGTTGGAAAGACACTTGTTCACCACACATGTTTCCCACAAGTTCGTCTTTCCAACTTGAGCGGTTTGTTTCCCACAAGTTCGTCTTTCCAACTTGAGCGGTTTTGAGCCTGAAGAGGACCCTTGCCAAGAAGGGCCGAAATATGGCTCCAATAAAATTCAGCTGACGTATCCGTTTTCCAATTTGTTCATCGTTATCTTCCACTTTTGCCATTTATTTATTTGAGTTGATTCATATTTTAGCTCTGAAGTAAAGCGGCGTGGAGAACTTCAGCACTATTTTATTATTATTTTATCGGTTGTATTTCTTTTTCAACGCCACTTTTGCCATTTATTTATTTGAGTCGATTCATATTTTAGCTTTGAAGTAAAGCGGCGTGGAGAACTTCAGCTCATTAAGTTCTTCCAGTCTTCCGTCTTCGAGGCTTTCTTGAAAGGCGATACCCTTGAAACTTGCTACGATGCAGTCGCTAAAGTTGCTGACTACTGGTTGGATGTCCTGTACACTAAGGCAGCGAACATGCCGGATGCTGAATTGTTCGAACTCATCTCTGAAAACAGGTATACACAGAAAAAAAATATACCCTCTTCTGACATTGTTCTGTTACAGCCTTTCTTGCCCAAATCATCTTTTGGTCAAGTTACCACGTATGCCCTGCAGTGCATGTAGGAAAATCAGTATCGAACCTTGGCGCAGTAGTATCAATCAATCAATCAATCTTTATTATTCGAGAACATTCCTTACGGTACTAACAAAAAACCGAATATTTGTTCTCTCGTATAACTATATACAATTGCACTTTTACATAGATTTCTAGACATAGACTTTTACATAGACCTCCTTTACGTAGATTCCTGAAGCTAGCTATGGCCCACCGTGAACTATTTTTATAGAAGTTGATTTTTGGTTTGTTGTTGGAGTTTATGATATCTTGTTTTTGTTATTGTGTTATGTTTCCCGCCATGGCCCTTGGGCTTTATTGGGAATAAACTCATTCATTCATTCATAGTCAGATATTCGATAATTACACAAGAACAAGAATTGCATGCAACAAATTAAAGCGCTAAACTTCAATAATTAAAACAAACAAGAGCTGTAAGCTCATATACGATACGATACGATACAATACGAAGTTATTAGTTCAAATAACATAATAGTTAAATAAGACCCTATCAATAATTTATAAAACATACTGTCACTTACTCATTAAAATGCTTTACAAAATATTGACGAAAAGAAGATCTATACCGGTCAGAAGATGATGATTTGCAGGGCTCTAATTTATTTTGATGCCTCGTTTTACATCCGGTTCGTGTCGGTTCCGGTAGCAAATCACGATGCTTACTTGATTCTAACATTTTATTCCCGCATGTCACTTGCAATTGTATGTGGTAGGTAACGGCTCTGTCAGATTGATCGGGTCCCATATGGCACTTGCAACTGTATGTAGTAGGTAAGGGCTCTGTGAGATTTATCGGGTCCCTGGTATGCCTGCCAAGTTTCGTCTTGAAAAACGAAAATCATTTAATAAAAAGTACTTTTCGACTTTGCAGTTAACATACGCACTTTAAGAGAGCTGAATCTGGATCTAGAATAAATGCTTGTTCTTCCCAGCAAGTTTAACTCCGATCGCTCCATTCTAACCGTTTCTTGAGATTTCCGATCACCCTCTCCCAACTCCCCCATAGCTGTTGAATCCGCTATCATAAGCCGAGATGAATCATTTAATATAAAGTACTTTTCGACTTTGCAGTTAACATACGCACTTTAAGAGAGCTTCAACTTCATTTGTATGCAAAACCCGCGAGGTAAAATGATAATGGGCTCATGGGGGTCTTCAAAATGTAGGTCAAGATTGGTACTTTAAGGAATAGTCGGGTTTTGAGAATGGCGATTTCTGAGCCAATCTTGTCGAATGTCTAATATTCCAGCCAAGTTGCATGGTCCTACCACATCTTAGAAGTACCGTAACTCGTGATAACCGGAATTCCGGACCCCCTCCCCCCCTCAAACTCCCCCACAGTCGCCGGAGCAAATCCAGTTCTGAAAAAGATTTATTCAGAGCATTTGTTTGTTGTTCCCACAAAGTTCCATCCCAATCTCTCCAGTATCAGCCAGTCACGTATTTTCCGCCCCCCCCCCCCCCACCCAACTGTTGTGGGATCAGGTCCGGACATGAAAAAGGTCACCAGAGAAATGCCCTCTGTTCAGTTATTAAATTTCACTCAAATCCGATCACCCGTTCCAAAGTTACGCATAACTTAATATTCCGGATTCCCCCTCCGTCCACTCCCCCCACGCCCGAAGAAAAATTTATCTCAAAATAGTAGTACGAAAAAGTAGCATGCAGTACTAACTGATGCTGCTACATGCTTCTACTTTAAGGCTACCGTGTTACTGCATGCTACTGCATGCTACTATTAGCAAGACTGGATGCTACTGGATACTACTACATAAGATTGGACCAGTCTGAGGCACATTACATGATAGTATTCTTTGATATTACATAGTATTGCATGCAACTTTTTCGTACAACTACGCATGCTACAAATTTTTCATCGGGCGACTATCGGATCGAGTAAATTTCTATTTACAAGTCAGTTTGATCGGATCCCAGATGTGCCTCCCAAGTTTCGTCGCGAAAATCACCAAAATTGATATCACCGGAATTCAGGGAAATGGGACATCATAGATATGTCCTTGATTCACTCATCAAGTTTCATTCCAGTCGGATCACCCGTTCGAAAGTTACACACTACTGAATTTTCCAAATTCCCCCGCCCTCCCCCCCCCCTCCCCCGGATGGTCGGATCGAGACACTGATTGTTTCCAAATTAGTTTGGTCGGGTCCCTGATATGCCTCCCAAGTTAAGTCGCGAGAATCACCAAAACTGACATCACCGGATTTCCGGCAATCTCCCCTCCACCCCCACCCCCAAGGGTCCGGATCCAGTCCAATTGGTTAAACGATTTATCTGGGGCAGATGCTTGTTCTTCCCCGCAAGTTTCACTCCGATTCCTTAATTCTAACCGTTTCTCGAGATTTCCGGTCTCCCCCCCCCCCCCCCCTCAGCTCCCCCATAGCTACCGAATCCGGTCCGGAATTCAAATGGGACATCAGAGATATGTCCTTTATCCAGTTATCAAGTTTCATTCCAATCCGCGATCACCCGTTCAAAAGTTACGCACTACTCAGTTTTCCAGATTCCTCCGCCCTCCACCCCCCCCCCCCCCAGATGGTCGGATCTGCCTGCCAAGTTTCATCGTCCTAGCACATCTGGAAGTACCCTAACTCGAACAAGTGGGACAAAAAAATCCGGACCGACCGACAGACGGAATTGGGATCGGTATATGGCACTTGAGCCAGAGGCTGCAAGTGCCGTAAAAAGAGGAAAAGAATTTAAAATTTCGCGTTGAAAAAACTCACAAAGGAGGGGACAAAACTTCTTTCGTACCGCGCATGAGTTGCCCGAATGGGGTGGATCTTAGGAACTGGTTGTGCTGCCATTCTCTGTGGCCTTATACGGTCAGGACTGTGGAGAGGTGGAAGGATGTGACGATGGTTGGGTCTTCCAGTGTTTGGTCACCAAACTTGGTGACCCTTTCTCTAGCTTCTGCGTGACACAGACGTACCTTCCTTCTGTGTCACAATCCCTATACCAGCCATTTTAGGCATGCAACATTCTTTACATACATAGCAACTATTTTCGAGCAAGAATAGAAATAAAAAGGAAACATCTTCAAATTTTCCTGGAAGGACATTAATAATCCCTGGGTCGCCGAACCGAGTGCTGGTAGTTAGCAAAGGGTTAGCTACTTGCTAATAGCTATCTGAAGGAAGTTAATGTTTGTGTGTTTTTTCAGTGTTTAGGGCACTTTCGTAGGAGGGAAAGTTGATCGTATTAGCAGCTTTGTTGGTAACAGCTTATTTTGAGGCCCGCTTTAAGGCGCATTCTCGCCGTTCCCCGAAGACTCCTCGGGGAATCGAAGGGAACGGCGAGAATAGAGGGAGTCACTCCACGCGGACTCCGCGTACAAAAACAGCGAGAACACGGGGAATGCTCTCAAAATGGATTTTATTTGAAGAAAAAAATATGCAGTTGACGAAATTAGTCTGGATCCACTTTATTTTTTATTTTGTTCTTTTGATTGTTTCCAGTTAATTTTACATTGCATCAGCACCAGCAAAAATTGATTACCCTCCGAATCTGAAAGGGAGTCCTTGATGATGTTGATAATAATCGGAGCATTCCGCATCCGTGACTCCTCAAGTGGAGTCCTCGGGGAACGGCGAGAATTAACAAACCCGATCCCTAATCCATCCATGTGTCATGAGTGCTCCTCGCGAACTATATAAACTCTCTAAAAAACTATAGTGTCCTATTTCTGTTGATTGTAAACGAATACAGTTTTCTGCTGAACTTCTGTAATTTGTGGATACGTTCATAATTCGAGCTTGGAAGTGAGAACAGAGAAAAGAAAGTTGATGTTTCATTTGTGCTTGAAGATTCGTGAGAGCCACTTTCCTGAGACTACACCAATGTACTTCTTCTTGGCCTGTTCTGATCCTCCACAATTTCAGATCCATGTCTCGAAAGCTCGAAGAATATGGTGCACAAAAGTCCACTTCAATCAGCACAGCAAAACGTCTTGCGGAGTTTTTGGGTGATCAAATGGTCAAAGATGCTGGCCTCAGTTGCCGATTCGTCATTTCAAAAAAGCCCGAAGGCTCTCCTGTAACGGAAAGAGCCGTTCCACTCGCCATCTTTCAGGTAACTCGTAATTAAGGAAGGTTTTCGCGAGATCTCCGGATCATTTTTGGACGAGCGAAGCGCATCGCGAAAACTGTGGGAAAGCGATTCCTGGAATAACTTTCCACTTTCCCGCATGGAAAGCTGATATCGCCGGGAAAATGACAAACTTTTTCGAAGAAATATGGTTCACTTAACGATTCTTTGATTCTCATATTTTCCATCTAAGTTACCTTAATAACGCTTGCCATTTTTTTTATTTTATCACTGATACTTGCACTGTTTTTTTCCACACTTTTGAAATTCCGGCCGAATCATTCAACTTTCCGCGGAGCTTTCCACTAACTTCGTGGAATCACTTTCCGGGAAAGTTGCTTTGGTTTCCAAAGCGCGAAAACCATTGGAAAGTGATTCCGACTTTGCTTTCCAGCTCGCAAAAACCCTCCTTTAGTGCGTCTGTTTGAGAAAGGGTTCCCGGGTGATACTCATCTGGTCAACTTTACTATAACTACCTCCTCAGTCCGAACCCTAGCAAAATTCCATAACAAATGTGATCCATCACCGCTTTCTTGTCCTTACAAGAATCGTACGCGGTCGATTTGGCGCTAGAAGGGATATGCTTCTAGATGCTACATAAACAGTTTTGAAAAGCAGCTTTGAAAACGCGATGTCGTCGAAAGCAAGCGAAATCGTGATATGGTTTCGAGGGTAGAGATTAGGCTAGGTCTTGAATAGGGGTCGCTGAAACCTTGTGGATAGCGTGGTAATCTTCTGAAGACCGTCGGGCCGGACCTTATTTTCCACTCTCAGAACCAATCAGCAAACGATGGGTAGGGATGTCCTAGGTAGCCTAGGGCTCAGACAGACTCTTCTCCTTCGCTCCAAATAAAATAAAGTATATTCCTCAGTACTATTGACAGAAGTTTCCTTTGTATCAACAAGATGGTAAAGTTGATGTGATGGCTACCAGAAATGTGATGCTGATGGCGGATCAGCATCATCCAGGTAACAAGCTTGGTTACAGTGACGATAAGAAACATACGCCATCTACCGGCAATAACCAGAACTTATTGCCTAGATGGCATAGGTGTTTCCGCCGTCGTTGGAAATGACAACGAGATTGGATGGGGCTTGAGCCACAACAAATCTGTTTTTTTTTTTTTTTTTGAATTGTTAGTTAAAACATGCAGTTTGTCGTCATTCCGCTTTCCAGATTCGAGAACTAGTGACAATTTCAGTGCAAATCATACCGCAATCGACCCCCCAAGGAGAGGAAGTTGCCGGTTTGTACAAACCTGATCTGGTAAAGATAAGCCAGACTTCACTTTCCAGATTTTTCCGGAAGGAGATTTCCGGAAGATGAAGTCAGACCGGAAACATCAGGAAGACCAATGATTCTGGAATCGTGAGATAGAGGCAACAGTTTGAAAGACCAAATAAATATACAAATGGTTGGGTTGGGTGAGGGAAAAGGTAGAGTGACTGACAGTTTTGATTGGGCGGCATGAGAGGACGAGGAAGGGATATCTAAGAAATTTTTTATAGTAGCCAAATTAGCCATAATCATTTTTGGGTGTCCGTAAGAACTGGCTTCATTGTACACTGTAAAAAAAAAATCCTCAGTATGTCTTTACTGAGATAAGATTGTGTCTAATTTGGATTAATCTTATCCCAGTAGAGATAAGGTTAATCCCAGTAGCGAATACTGCAGTTAACTTTAATCCCTACACGGAGACTTTTTACAGTGTACTGACGCTCCAGGTATCTGGTAATCTGAGCCTCGTTTTTGTTGCAACAGTGCTGCCGCATCGCTGCAGCACTTCTTTGCTTCGATTTTGGTTTCACTGCCCGCAAGATTTCTTCTTGGTTGAAGCAGCAGCTTGCAGGGAAGCACGAGTTGCGTTTTTGCAGAAACGATGGTATCTGTTACCACGGTAACTGGATCTGCATTTAATCGTTTCTGCAGTTATCGTGGTATTTGAGACAAGGTTGCTCTGTAAAAACGACTATTGCAGAAATTGCACTTTTCGAAGTCATCCAAAAGAAAAACTGATATCCGGTTACATCACTAAGTGCTAAACTTCTTTCTCACCAATTTGACAAAATTTGATGAAAGTGAGATGACTTTTCAGATACCAGGATCAGTTACAACGGTCGGACCGTGGTATCTGAATATCAGATACCACGATAACTGGCCAGATACCACGGTAACTGCAGAACCGCCTTTAGACCATGGTATCAGATACCATGGTATCTGCAAAAACGAAACTACGGACTTGCTTGGTAAGCAAGTCCGCGGTCCTCGAGAAGTGCTGCCGTCTTCCTCGGAATTACTGCAGTGCAAAAACGAATTTAGAAAGAATCAGCCAGAAGCGGCCGTGAAGTGAACCTGCAGCCTGCAATAAAAACGAACTACTTACCATAGTTACTACGCACGAAGTCACGAATTCTGGGAAGGTCAAGCCCTGCCATGAAGAGAGCCCTCGCTGCTCCGCGAAACAGATTTCTGGCTCTCTTTGTTAGACGTTGTACTATGCTTAATCACGGAGTGGTCTCGGCTGTTATGTGAGATTTGTCTAGTGAACACACATCTTGAGCGTGTTCCACCCTACTTACCATAGTTACTACGCACGAAGTCACGAATTCTGGGTTTTTGCCGTCAAAGCTGGAACCATTTTTCCTTCTTCGAGCAGAATATCATGCCACGGGCGAATCCGACCAATCACGTTACAGAGATGCGTAGTTACCACGCTTACTACGCTCCCGAGCATGGTAAGCAAATAGTTACTATTAGTTACTATTTAGAGAAGGTTGGAACAGTCAGCGTAGTAACTTTTTACGATGTTGGAACGAAAATAGTAACTAATAGTTGCTATTATATTGTTAGAAGGGTGGAACACGCTCCTTATTGCACTTACGAAAGAAAAGAGGAAAGACATTCGGCTAAGTTTCGGGATTGACGTCTAGCCTTTGGCCCATGAGCTGCAAAATGAAGTTGTTGATTCATTGAAGATATGCAGCGAAACTTCGGATGTCACGACAATGTTTGCGTTTTTCAGATACCATGGTATCTGTTACCATGGTATCTGCTACCATGGTATCTGTATCTGCAATACTCTATATGACTAAGTCCAAAACACGCCAGTGATCCTCAGGAAAAAGGATTAAATGTGTCCGTAGCGACTCAAACTCAACGACTCAAATCCTGTGTCAAACAATCACGGCGATCTTTGGGAGCAGCTGTACACCGCTTCTTGCTTTCTTCCGCAGGTACCCGGAGCTTCTGCATCGGCAGGGAGAGATAGTTGTCGAGAGTATTAGTCGTTTTTGCGTTTACCGTGGTATCTGATATACGGTTGCTGCAAAACGACAATTGCCGAAATTGCGCTTATCGAAGTCATCCCAAAATTAAAACTGATATTCAGTCACATCACTAAGTGCCAAACTTCTTTCCCACCAATTTGACAAAAATTTATGAAAGTGAGATGACTTTTTCAGATACCACGATCAGTTACCACGGTCGGACCGTGGTATCTGAATATCAGATAACTGGCCAGGCACCATGATAAATGTAAAACGACTTTAGACCGTGGTATCAGATACCACGGTATCTACAAAAACGCAACCAATGTTCGAACTAGGCAGGGTGTTAGAAACTCATGACAGCCGAACTATTTCATTTCAGGCTGAGCCAAGCGTCAAACGGCACTATCTTCGCCGCTGGTTGAAAGACAACTCAGTCGATAACCCAGACATAAGAGACGTCCTCGACTGGGACTACTACATTGAGCGTCTCGGAGGAACCATTCAGAAAATCATCACCATTCCGGCAGCCCTTCAGGGAATTTCAAACCCTGTGCCACGTGTACGGCATCCTGATTGGCTTCATAAGAAAATGTTAGAGAAGAATGATACGTTGCGGCAGCGAAAGATAAATGAACTTTTCTCTTCTGGCGGTCAGAGGTTTATGCAAAGGTCAGAGACCGAACAAGTACAAAACGGATCAAATGTATCACCGGTAGGTAGACTTTTTGTTTTCCTCGTTGAAGCGGTGATATGGTTTCGAGGGTGGTGGTTAAAGCTAGGTCTTGGCTAGGGTACGAATGCCTCCATTCTGTAATGCTTAGGCATATTCTCCCAGAATACGAAGAAACCACCGAGAATCGTCCGAGGACACGCTCAAATCTAGAAGCTGAGAAGCGAAAGTTAAAACAACCACCCGTCAAGGCATCAACAAGATATCTCCACTCGTTTGTACCTTATTTTATTCAACACTATAACGACGCTACAAAACATAAAGAAACAACCGATAGGTACAGACAATATTATTAAAATTCGACAATGTATTCTAGTGTTTTACCGTATATCTAGTGTTGTATTTTAATTAATTTGACAAACTAATTGTATATAAATATTCTAATTTCTCTTTTGTCATGTAGTGTACGATTACTTTGTCGTCGGCCTATGCTATCCAATGGATATTCTGGTACTAATAAATGATTGATTGATTGAAAAGGGGTCGCTGGGACCCTGTAGATAGCGTGATTTTCTTCTGAAGACCGGTGGGCCTGACCTTAGGTTCCGCTCTCAAAACCAATCAACAAACGAGGGGTAGGGATGTCCTAGGTAGCCTAGGGCTCCGACGCACTCTTCTCTTTCTCTCTCGATAAAATAAATGTATAATTCTCTCAGTTATACAAAAAGTCTCCTTTGTCAACAGGATGGTAAGTTGATGACTAATGGCTACCGGATGTGATGATGCTGATGGCGGATCAGCATCATCCAGGTAATGAACTAGGTCGCAATGACGACAAGAGACATACGGCAACAATCTGAACTTGCAGCCTAGATGGCGTATGTGTTTACACCTTGGTTGGAAATGACAACGAAATTGGATGGGCCCTCGTGAGTCACAATAAGCGGCACTAAAAAACGATTATTCTGCCAAATACATATTGCTCAGCTCATCTCACTTGCAGCCAATCGAAAAGTTCAAAGCACTAGTGAAGACCAACAAAAAATTCTAACCAAAATATTTTGTTTCAGTTACTTAACATACCATTTGTTTTCCGTTATTCTAGAACACTTGTCTTCTTTTAAAGCAGCATTGAGGACGCACACCTTTCCCCTGTTGTATTTCTTAATGACTAGTGCCGCAGTCATGCTTTTAGCTCCGCTTAAAGTGGACTACAAAAAATGATCTTTCTACCACACGCACAATGATAACCATCCCTACTTCCACTATGAATCTCCAAATCACAAAAAACACCGTCAAACAATGAGCAAATTAAAAAAAAAAACAAATTTCCTATAGGTTTGAAATAATTCGGTATGTACCAAATCTCAGCCGGTTATCCGGGACAGCCTTCTTCTTCCTTTATGTTAGGCCTCTTTGGACGGCATGACGCTGCATTTAGGTCTCTTCCCTTTTGCGGCCTCGCAGTAGACTGCACAGGACTGCAATGGTTTTCTTCTTCTGTTGTGATGATTGGTAGAGTAATTGTAGTAGTCTTCATTGGCTTTTAATTTTGGTCATACTATAGGTGGTCGAGTTTCATGCATCGGAGGAATGAATGGATTGCTAGTATGGCATGCTTTTCTGCGTCTTTTGGTGGTGGTGGTTGCTTGATGAGGGAGCCGTTGTGGCACGTAGGGAGTCAAGGATCAAAATAATAATTTACATCTGACGCTAACTGTTTATTACAAATAAAAATAAATTAAAAAACCAAGACCAGTGTGATACTGCTGAAGACATAAAACAAATAATCAATTAGTTCTTATAATTCTTTTCCAATCAAACGTGGGAAATTTCGTTATCTTGAAAAGAAGACGTTCTGTGAGGGTTTTTGCCTGAGCCAAAACAGCAACCCGGCAATCAAGTTCAAATTTAAATAAACTGGTGGCTTCCGATCAGTAAGAGAAGGTAAACAGAATGTTCGGATTAGGTCTTTAACGTCCTGCCATGGGAATTATCTTCGCAGCAGAGCATCTTGTCTGTGATTGGCTGTGGCGAGGAAATCAACGTGCAAATCGGTCACATACAGTTCTAGCTTACAGTCCTATAGTCAAGGTGGGGTGAATTCCTAACGTACGTGCAGTGTCATATGGCAGTACGTGGTAAATGATTACTCGTTTCTTCCGGGATATTTAGTGATCTGTTAGGAAGTTGAATCAGTAAATCCTTTAGTATACCTTAAAGGACCCCTCACACTATTTACTCTTCAACCCACAGTTTTGCCCACGGTTTTGGGTGTTTTATGCCTTTTCTGAGACCCGTTGACTTGTAGCGAAAACAGGGAAACAATTTACATAACCTGTTATTCTGATGGAAAAACTTCTCGCAGACAACCGTCGACAACGTGATACACATCGAAGGTAGCAAAACACGGCAAGTGATCAGCGTGGTTTTGTTAGAGGGGTTAGAATGTACCGTGCGGAATCGGGGTCTCCGGCTTCAGAAATATACTGAGTGATGATGGAAGTAGGATGCGTTAGTATTATAGGTAAGACAGGTCCTTTAAACAAATTTTATGATCTTTTAGAAGATACATTCTGTCCCTATTACGACTACGTACAGGCCAACTTTTGCATTATACAAGATGTTTCTTTAAAGGATATAGAAGACTTCGGAAAGCCTAAGCAGCAGAGCAAAGCGAAGACTGCTTTAGCAAATAAGCGAAAGCGATGTGCCGAGGAAGAAAGCCAAGACATCACCAAGTCCTGGCGTGAAGTCTTGGGACCCATTCCGGAAATGGGAGAAACGAGGGAGTCATTGCAGACATGGCTGCGGTACCATAAGAAGAAATGGGCGTTTCAGGTATGTATCTGTGTGAAGGCATCTTGTGCAAATGATGACTGCGCAGCTTCTCTGCATTGCTTTCACCTGTATTCTAACCAATTTTTTTGCATTTTTTCTGTTAACCATTTTTATGCAGGTTTCACCTGCATTCTAACTATTTGCTAAACTTCCAGAGTATGTTCAGCCGAAGCTGACTCCGAGTAAGGGTCGGCAACGTTTCTGTTTTTGGCTAAAACACGGTAAAAACGGCAAATAAAGCACGGAACGAAAACAGAAAGAGTGGAAAAAAAACGGAAAACCGTTTCTGTTTTTCCGATTTTTTCAGGAAAAACGGAAACGACCCACTTTTACACAAACACGGCCGTTTTAACAGGAATTTCCAGGAAGCCAGAGCAAGCACCCCAGACCTCACCACCTTCAGTGAGAATGCGGATAGTCACTTCTAGAGGAGTGTATTGTTTATAAAATTCACGGTATCTCTTGGTTAAATTCACGGTAATTCACGGTAAAACTGTGCTAATTATATTTTCATAATTTTTGGGTCCAGTTTTGTGTATGCCATCTGCACGAAGAAAGTAGGAACTCAGAAAGTTAAAACTAATCAATCTGTTAGATGGTGCTCATGTCGTCGTCTAAGACAGCACAATTTAACAGAATACCAAATCAGCTATTTTCTTTCCAATGGTATAGTTAACTCAGTTTTCAAAAAAATTTTCAGTTAGCACAGCTTTGAAGACCACGGTACAATTAAGATATGGGCTGTAAATCAGTCACTCGGATTGAAATGGATTAGACGATGGGCTCCGGCTGGGAAAAAAGCGGACATACGCCCCTTCCCCCGCCCACACACAGTGTTAATGCAATATATTTTCTATGAAAAGTATATAAGAGGCAAGCGGCAATCGAGCCGCCGTCGTGCGTTTACATTTAACTCGCGTGTCTAGGGATAATCCTCAAGTGCTCGCGGTCCGAACTGCAGTTTCTATAAAAAAAAATCTAATTTCCTATATATTTGCATTCGGGGGGGGGGGGGGGACCTGGGATTCTTCGCCTACACCCTTAGAAGGTGTGCAATCACTACAAGAAGAAAATAAGTTGGAAAAGTAGCAACCTCTGTCGGCAAGTGGTTTTTCAGTACCATGTTCGGAGGATTTGGGATCTTTTGCAAGATCCTCGTCCGTATTTTAGCTGCCAGATTTGTGTTTGGAGTTCTTGTTGCTCCATGGAGGACTAAATATAATTAAATAAAAGGAATTCTCTTCCATAATTATTTTATCGTTTCTAAGGCGAGACAGAAGGGATCGGAGAAGTTGGTGCAACCTCTTAGTCAAGAGGATAACAATCCCGCCCCTGCTGCCTCGAGGTCCGGAGGCACAGCCACAATCGGAGGTTTCCTGCGAAGGGCCCAGAGGACACTGCTGAACAACGCCTGGCACATCGTTCAGATTGCCGAAACAGGGAACTCGGGAAACTTCCGTCTTTGGGCTCTTGTCGGTAAGTTGATGTTTTAAATAAAATAAATGTAATGCTCAAATAAGGCTGAATTACGCCTCTTACTTTTGTTTTTCGTATATTTTATTATTTTGTGTTCTGTCTATTATGTTTGTCTACACTATACAAAAAAAATCTTGCAGTATTTGCTACGGGGATTAATCTTGTCTCTAAAAAGATAATCTTATCTTTCATTTAGATTAATCTTAACTCAATAGAGATAAGATTAACCACAGTAGTAAATACTGCAGCTAACTTTAATCCTTAGTCGGAGAAACTTTTTACAGTGTATACCAACCTCAGTTATGACTGGTCACTTTGGCGGCGTTGCAGATCGTTTTCTCGAGGATAGCACGCCACCTAACCACTTATTTTGATGGCAGAGTAAACGAAGAATAGATGAACCTCCGTGAGAACCGATCGAAGCAGCTCATTGAAATCCGATGCCCCCCCCCCCTCCCCTTCACACTTGGTTTAGTTTTCGCACCTCTGCTTTCCAGTAACCTTTTCTATAGTGTTGTTTTATTTCAGTTTCAGTTTAGTTTATTCATAAACAATAAAAACACCATTAACTCTTTGTGGCCCCACCACAAGGCATAACATAAGGGCTGGCAATGGGCGGGGCTTATTCTTTATTCATACAGTCTTAAGGGAAACAAACCAAACAAATCAAAAAAAGAAAAAGAAGGAGAGAAAAAAAGAAGAAGAAGAAAATAAGAATGAAGGCATAACAAACTGACAAGAAAATCCACTAACGAACGATCTTCCATCAACAAAGCGCCCTTGCCCCCCCCCCCCCCCCCACAAAAAAAGGAAGGAAAAAAGAAGAAAGGAAATTATATTTTCGATAAGAAAAAGACTTGGCCTGTGACTTGGAAGCTGAAAGGGTAGACGCAACCCTTACCTCCTCAGGTATTGAATTCCACACCCCCGCAGCAAAGTGTTTTATTATGAAAGAAGCTCAACTTGTTTTACGGGGGGCACTCGCCAACTGCCGGGCATTCCGAGTAGAATAGAATACTCGTGGAAATCCTGAAATTCTGAAAAGATGAATTTAAATGATCATTAAAATACTTAAAAGTGAAAACTGCAACTTGGTAGTCTCTGGAGACATCAATTATTTTATTAGATCTAAAACGTTCACTGTGATTCTTATTTGGGTTATGCGACGTGATTGCCC
The DNA here is from genome assembly GCA_030848855.1 of Branchinecta sandiegonensis. Lineage (NCBI taxonomy): Eukaryota > Metazoa > Arthropoda > Branchiopoda > Anostraca > Branchinectidae > Branchinecta > Branchinecta sandiegonensis. Next base: position 2,710,762 of record JAUPMV010000002.1, on the reverse strand, counting down.
GGATAGCACTGTTCTGTAGATTTTGAACTTTCTTGTAACAAGATACAAAATTGCTAGCCCACACGGAGCATCCATAAATTAAGTAAGGATTACCAGGAATCTGTTTGTATCCTATGCTTAGTATGCACAGCCACGGGGTGAGAGTTCTGAACTACCGTGAGCGTCGGTAGTTCAGCCTAACCGAAAAGTATTGCCGACAAAGCAAGGGTGCTGAGATGAACATGGTTCACCAAAGGGATATCATCTGCAGGACCTATTTAGAACTGCTTTTGGATCAACGATTACTTCTGTTTTGACTGTGTTAACTTCCTTGCTGGATTACATGCTATACTCAGAAAAATGGGCCTTCGATGCACTTCTGAGATTTCTTCTCTACCTACTAAGTCGCACGCGGAACCGCTACCTGATTCGCCGTTTGTTAATATCCGACCCATTGTTGACGCTTGAAGCCCTCTCCTCTAGTTTGTGTTCTCAAATCAGTTCAATTCAGTTCAGTTTTATTTTCAAAACCGATACAACGGTCAAGCCGATTTGGTGGTTCTCGTCAATATTAACACTAATTACATACAAAAGATCATTCTACACTAGTTTGGATATAACAAAGACTTGTCAAGCATAACACAAAATATTCGAATCTATATACAATTAAGGACGGGAGTTAAAAAGGTTGACGAAAGCGGGAACAAAACTTCTTAGGTAACGAGTCGTTGTATGTTTAATTGGCTGCAATTTGGGTATTGGGTGGGCTACCACTCTCTCAGGCCTTACTCTTGCCGCTGAAAAATCTGGGGGGATGATATCACGTAGTTCTGTCCGTAGTGTCCGATCGGAAACTTACCTGTCCATGATCCCATCAATGTGATTCTAAATTAGTGAACCTTTATGGAAAGTATTTTTCGAGTGTTTTGCGATTATTTTATATTTTTTTGTCCTTTTCTGCACTTACGCCCTTGGTCAGTGCGTCATAAATCCTTCATTCATTCATTCACTATTGTCGCACCATCATCCTCCGCCTACCCTGCCTTCCTGTTCTTAATTCGTCATGTTTTATCAGGGAATGAATTGCACCAGATCAAACTGTCCGTACCTAGAATCTTCTACATCAACCAGAGAATGGCGAAAACTGTCCCAGAAAATGAAGGCCTCCTCTGGCGAAAAGCGAATAAACTCTTACCGCGCAGTCATCCTGTGATGAATCTCTATGAATACGTCGTCCCGGAAGAAATCTATCAGCAACATAGTGCTACGATTAACGCAGAGTTATCTACCCCGGATATAGAGGGAATCTATGAAACTCAGGTATGGAGGGGATAATTTCTCTGTTTATGGCTGAGGAAACAGGGTTTTAGAAGTTCGAACGTGTTGGTGTAGTTTTGGGAAGTTTGCACACTGTCGGGTTTTAGCATCTATGCCAACTAGGCACTACTCCAGAACGGTCTCTTTGGTCTAGTGTCTGGCACTTTGACGTCGTTTCGCGGTATTTAATCAAATACGTATGATGATAAAATTACGTATGATGAAAGTTTTTACTTAGAGTTTAGAGTCACATGTGCATTGACCAAATGAATAACACTAGTTTTAGTTGTATTTTTTTAATTTTTTGAGTTTTGTGATCAGGATGTACATGACGAAAAAATTCAATGTTCGGCCTCGTTCGTGATGGAATTTTTAAAATAAGTTGAGTTGAATTGGACTTTGACATAGTGTGGGGTTTGTGTGGTGACGTGCTGGAGTGGTAGCGCTCTACCATTGCCCTGTGTCCGAGAACAGATATTGAAAGCTTCAGCCTTCTAAAAAGTACTGTTGTTTATTTTTATACAGTTATGTAGTCTTCCAGTAGATTGGATCTAATGGAATAGTCGATCAAAAGATCCGCCCAAAAAGCGGTTGCGTTGGAAGAAAACCTGTAAGCCTTAGTGTTTGTTGATTTGTACTATTCATTTAACGCGCGATGAAAGCATCAAAGCTCTCGAGCAAAACCCCCGACCGCTCACCGGGTGCTCACGGAATTGGTTGTTGGTGATTATTGCTTAAAGTTAAACTGAAAAGCCAACTTATTTTTGTATCATCTAATTAAATACACCGAAATCTCAATATAAACGCGGCTTTTGAGTGGCCAGTGATCAGCTCGCGGAAGGTAGCTAACTACGTGAACACTTATTTTTCGTCTATCGTTTTCGTCAAGCATAAAACACAGGTATAAGCGCATAGAGGTAGCACAAATCCGACAGAGAATTCTACGATATGAAAATCCATTAACCGTGAATCGCGGCCGAACAAAGTAACGCATTTTCATCTGGTCATCAAGCCCCTTTAAGTGAATAAGTGGTGTGTAACAAGATTGTCCTATCTCAGCCCTTTTCAGTTAAGCTTTAAAGGAAGGCCTATAGTGCCCTTGTTAAGATGCAGTTTGCTTGTAGGTCCCCCTCGAATTCCGTGCGTTGGTGAACCTTGGCTGCGTCTGCACAGTTGATCGTGATGTTGCGCGGTCTCTTGCAAGTAAACCGGAAACTGACACCTTCGCCTTGAGCCAACTCGTCTTCCGGAGCGTGGCGCAGTATAACTACCTTGACTCCCTGGATACCAGCCTGAAGCAGATCTACTTCTATCATCACAAGTCTGGGACGAAACAGATCCTCGCGCTTTTCTTCGCTGCGTCTCTCAAGGCTGTGATTTTCGTGGTAGACACGGTCAGGAATAACCAGCTGTCTAACCTGGGAAGGTTGTATGAGGAGGAGCGACAAGCAAGGTAAAACAGAGTTTTACAGCGATGGAAGTACGAAGAATATCGTGCGATCGTTTCTTAGGGCGTGTTTAATCTCTGTCTGCTGAACACTTCGCTCAAATCAAGAACAATTAATCGAATAGAACCTCGTCTTTGGTCCCGTGCAGCGATTATGGATACCCCGATAGAACTGAGCGGAGCTAGAGATACTTGCTGCGAGGTTTGAGCTGAAAATTTCACCTGTACCCTGTGGACATAACCTTTGCCTTTTGTCCATTTTTCCTTATTAAAAGTTTGCTGTACGAAAAATCTTCAATAGGTTAGAAGTGGGCTGTCGCAGGAATAGGACCAAGCGTGGGGTAGGAACAAACCCGTTCTTTGACTGACTTGTTTACTTAAACATCCTTTTTTGTAGGATTTCGAGAGGAAAAGATGAAGATATTATTCCTGCCTCCGGATACGAGTTTAGTATTCAGGCTGAGAATGACATACGTATGGCCTTCCGTGGGATACAGAGGTATCTGCAAGCTTATAAGTAAGTTATGATGACGTGTCTGTGTAATCCCTTCGCTCAGTTCTCATTCTTTGTCCTCTCTGTTGGTCAAGCTTAAATCTTGTTTTGGGATCCCAAAACGTAAGTGGAGGGATACCTATGACATCGCAAAAGTTGTCCGTCTGTCCGTCCGTCTGTAAGCACGATAACTCTCGAAGGGAATGAGATATTTTGATGAAACTTGGTGTGAGGATTCGTTGGGTCGGCGGACCAGTCGAGTTCGTAAATGGGTGTAGCCCTACATTTAGGGGTGGGGGAGGGGGTTCAAATTAAGGGGCAAACAAAATATTTTGAAACAGCTAATGTGATAGTCGATTATGGGGTAAGAAGACATGCTGAACACGATGGTGAAAACCATTTTGTAATCGGACAGGTAGTTCGCCCGGAATCTGGCCAAAACCGGAAAGTTTGTTAAAAGTAAAGGTTTTATTTAGATGTTCGATTTAGAGGTAGGAAGACATGCTGAAGACGATGGTGAAAACCATTTTCTCGACGGACAAGTAGTTCGCCCGGAATCCGGCCCAAACCGGAAAGTTTGTTAAAATTAAAAGTTTTATTTGGAGTTGATCGGATGTCCGATTTAGGGCAAGAAGACATGCTGAACTTTTATGTGAAAACAATTTTCTACCCGGACATGTAGTTCGCCCGGAATCCGGCCAAAACCGAAAATGGTTAGAAGTTAAAGTTTTATTTCTAGCTGATTAGATAACCGATTTAGGGGTAAGAAGAGACGCTGAATCCGTGTGTGACAATCATATTTTACCCGGACATATAGTTCGACCGGAATCCGGCTGGAGTCGGAAAATTTGTTATAAGTTAAATTTTTATTTGAAGTTGATTAGATGTTCATTATTGGGGAAAGAAGATACCCTGAGTTCGTTTTTGAGCTTTCTTTTTTCGCCGGACAAGTAGTTCTAGAGTTCGGCCGAAACCGGGAAATTGGCAGAAGTGGCAGGAACTTTTCGTCAAAACAGATATGACTTATACGGGTAAACACACATGCTGAATCCATATCTGAACTTGGTTTTCTCAGATGATTAGCTATTTGGCTTTAATCTGTTTCTGAATTTTAATTGTAAGAATGTTCAAGGATTCTGGCGATGACTGGATCTGGCTAAGACAAGACCCAGTTGTCTGGATCAGATATTGAATTTTTGGGATCCCATCGAAAACTTTGGTCTTGTTGTTTAGGACTGAGTGGCAAAGGATGATTGACTTCATATAGAATAGAATAAAATAGCATTTATTGGCATCCAAATCGTGGACTAGCCAGATGGGAAGTACATACAAAGAATAAGCAACAATAACTAACTAACACACTGAATTTCGTTTCTAAAAATGCACAAACGTAATAAATACAAGAGCTGTAAGCTTATATGGCACTTCAATGGGTTGAGATGTATTATATGATCTTAGTACTTTTCGACTTTGCGGCTAAGATGCGCATTCTAAGGGAGCTAGAACTTCATTTGTAAGCAAAACCCTTGAGGCAAAAATGATAATGGGCTCATGGGCTCACGAAAATGTAAAATTTGCTTACAAGTATTTTTCTTACTTTGCGGTCAAGGTTGGTACTTTAAGGAAAATTTGCGATTTCTGAGTCAGTCTTTTCGAATCTCTAATATTCCAGCCAAGTTTCATCGTCCTAGCACTTCTGTAAGTACCTTAACTCGCGATCACCGGAATTCCAGCCCCCCCCCCCCCCCCCTCCAACTCCTGAACAATCAATCAATCAATCATCGTATTTATTCCTGAATATTTGTTTCACAACACGGTAACATAGGAATGGATGGTCGGATCGGGAAACTGATTATTTCCAGTTAGTTTGGTCTGGTCCCTGATAAGCCTGCCAAGTTTCATCGTCCTAGCACACCTGGAAGTACCCTAACTCGAAAAAGTTTGACAAAAAAAAACGGACCGACAGACGGAACTGCGATTGGTATATGGCACTTGAGCCAGAGGCTACAAGTGTCATAAAACACAGTACTTCCTGAAGATGAATTGTAAGTTTCAACACCACTCCGAATGAAACTATCCCGGTTCCGGTTTAGTTTAGCCCGGACTGGTTCTATTTTAGTCACATTTGCACATCTTAAGGAAGGACATAACTGAAGTGTTTTTAATTTCTTGTCGGGTCTGACGGGGCCAGTTAAGCCAATTTTTTTTGTTATCGGCGATAGAACTGGGATGAGAATATATTTTGTAGAGCTATTGAGCTGTGGTTGGCATTGACTGCATTAGACTCGGTTTATGGTGGGTTCCTCCTAGCGTTAGTTACTAAAAAAATGACACCAGGATTTACAATCTGTGTATTTCTTTCTAATGGTTAAGCAACCATGGTAGTTTTTAGTAACTACTGGCAGGAGGTAGCGAGCACATGAGATGAAGTTATTTCAAAGAGTTATGGAGACGCCGAAATGCCTCATTTCGTGTTTAAATCTGACGACTGATTAAGCCTACTAAGTTTAGACGGCACTGGCAAAGAAAACGAACAGTGCCCTCTGTGTGATACCCGCTGACGACAATTCCCAGAGTAGTTCATCTCCTTTAGCGTTCCTTCAGCTTATGCCACAACTTAGTGTTATTATTTGATTTATTTTTTATCGTGTGGAGAGTCTGGTATGGCGTGTGTAAGTATACTGAATGGAACGAGTCTTTCTTTCTTTTGTGTGCGTATTTACAAAGGAACGACTCATTTATATAGTCAATGTTTAAAATGGGGCCGAGCTAACGAGCTCGTATCCCTGCCGGTCCCCAGTGATCAAAATATATGTCACGAAGTGTTTTAGAAGTTAAACAACCTCTGAAAATTATAATTTTCTAGGAGCGAAAAACGCGGCCCAACGCTGATCGCTATACAGAGTTCGGCGCATAGCTTTACTGCGCTAGTATCAGCTGTCCCAATTATGTCCGAATTCCCCATGGTTCCTGTCTATGCTGCTGCAGATCCGGAAAACCTGTATGCCGTTTTGGAGTGGCAGAAAGTTGGTGCCAAGGCTGTCATCCGACATTTTCTGCGGTATTCGAGTATTCTTCAGGGGTCGCTGGAGCAGTGCCGGTATTTTCATGTTCCTCTCGGTAAGCGAAATCTCTAGCGTGTTTTTTCTTTTTGACTACACTGTAAAAAGTTTCTCCGAGTAAGGATTAAAGTTAACTGCAGTGTTTGCGAATTAGAGATAAGATTATCTTTTTAGAGACAAGATTAATCCCAGTAGCAAATACTGCAAGATTTTTTTTACAGTGTAGATTCCAGACTAAATGTCCATCCGAGGAAGGAACCATTAGGATTTCCAGTTCACCGAGTCCTTCTGTCTCCATATCAAACTTACGTTCAGTTTGATCCGATAAACTTTACCGCTCCTAAATTCTAAGCAAGTCTGAAATGTTGGAGTATAGTACAGGTATGTGACCTCGAACGTCGACTTACGTTGAATGACGCCGAAGTAAAAATCAAACTTAGCAAACATATGTGCACAAAACTGAACGCAAACATTTAATTCAATCAATCAATTTATTTAATTCGTGATATTACGCATCACATTAAAATTGCACTAACACAGGACTATTCTTGATTAAATATATACAATCATTTCATCCATTCGGTGGCTTGGGGCAATAGCACAGTCGACGGAAAAGGCGGTAGAAATGGCCTGTCGAATTGCCTTTAAAAGTGGATTTTCGGAAACTTCTAACCTTGCAACAGAACCAACTATCGCTTTCCGTCTCATAGCATCAAAAGATTCAGTTTCATTTTCTAAAAACATTTGACTAGCAGAGTAACGTCGATTTTGTGAAAGGAGATGACGGAATGCATTGTTAAAACAAACTTTTAGTTTACTTTTTTCATCCAGAAGTCCAAGCAAAAGCCACATTTATGTTTTTAATAATAATAATATAATGCAAAAAATAGGCCATTGGCCTCTACAGTGTGGGCTACGTCTGTAACACTTTTCATAATAAATAAACACAAAACATTGCTCAGTTAGTATTGCCTTCTTAACGGCCAGGGTACGGCCTTCAAAGAATATCTATATGACTAAGTCCGAAATACGCCAGTGAACCTCGGGAAAACGAGAAACGTCCCCCAAACGAATCCTCATAATTGATTCAAACGCTATGTAAACCAATCCACAACGTTTGTTGTGATCAGGCTGTGGTGACGTTTCTGGCTCAACGCTATACCGCGATCTTCATCGGCACCAAGAGTTAGTCATCAAGAGTATATCAATAGTGTTGCATTGCCTTCATGAACGTCCGAAGTACCTCAACAGAATACAAATAATATTAAAAAATAAACTACACACCAGAGAAAATTAGTTTGATTTCATGCTTTGTGTCAAAATAAAGCTGAAATTCTAGAGTCTTAGCTGATTTTAAGTTCTTAATTAATTATTACCTTCTGGCTGTTTTAGGGGCGAAATGCAAGTCCAAGCTGGTCATACCTCCACTGTAGAAAGCCTGATTACGATCTTATCTCACTCGTGACGTGAAAAGCCCTCACACAAGCTTTCGTCTGATACCTCAGCCTGATCGTGTTTTGCTAGTCTGGGCACTTCCACATAAGCTAGGATGAATAAACTTGGCAGGTATATCGGCGACCCAAAAGATTAAGTTGGAAATAGTCGTTTCCCCGGTCCGAGCATCGTGGGGGGTGGAGGGAGGGGGAATCCGGAATATCGAGGTATGTAAAAGCTTTTGAACGGGATTATCGGATCTTAATGAAACTTAATATTTGGAAAGACCTTGTGTCTCAGACGTCCCACTTCAAATCCAAACCGGACCCGGTGACTTTCGGGGAGTTGGAGGGGGGGGGGGGAGCCGGAAATCTTGGGAAACGCTTAGAGTGGAGGGGTCGAGACGAAACTTGGCGGGAAGAACAAGCACAAGTCCTAGATAGATCATTGACACAACTGGACCGGATTAGGGGGCTGTGGGGGAAGTTGGGGGGGGGGATTCTGGCGATCCAGCGAGTTTGGTACTTACTGATGTAAGAGGATGATGAAATTCGGCAGGAATATGAGGGATCCGAATACACCGACTTGAGAATAGTCGTTTGCACGATCCAAACATCGCGGGGAGAGTGGAGGGATGGGGAATCCAGAATCTAGTGGCCTTTATAGCTTTTGAACGGACGGTCGGATTTTAATGAAACTTGGCAAGTGGAAAGAGCTGTTGTCTCAGCTGCTCCATGTCAAGTCCAGACCGGATCCGGTACTTAGGGGGGAGTTGGAGGGGGGCACCGAAATGTTTGTGAAACGCTTGGTGTCGAGGGATCGGGATGGGATTTGGTGGGAAGAACAAGCATAAGCATAATATACCTTCTTGACAGAACCAGATCCTATCGGGGCTCTTCGGGGGGAGTTGGTGGGGGTTTCCCGGAATTCCGGTTGTCGCGAGATAGGATACTTCCACATGTCCAGATGTGCTAAGGACGATAGAACTTGGCAAGCATATTAGTGACCCGACCAAATAGACTTAAGGACCCGACACAATGCCCTAGGAAGACTTCCGTTCCTGAATCTGACCATTTTTCGGGTAGTTGAGGGAGGGGGAATCCGGAAATAACTGACTCCCTTAGGTTTCGAAAAAATGGTCCGATTCAGGTGAAACTTTATGGGCGATAAAAACTGATGACCTAGATATGCAAAGCATGTGTACGAACCTATGCGGCCCTGATTGAAGGAGTTGGAACCAAACGGATGGGCAGAATGGTATGTAAGTTGGACAGTACCAAGTTTATGTGGCCTAGAATTTTCATTTGGCGTCCGAACCGGATCCGACCAAGGTAGGAGGAGGATTTAGCGGAAACCGCAAATTTGCAGATAAGCTCCAATTCGAGTTAAACTTACCGGACAGAAAGAGGAGATGTTAGAAATGCGAAGTTTATGCGTCCGAGTCGGATTCGGCCACAGTGGGGGAAGTTGGAGGGGGAGTCCCGGAAATATTGTGGTTCGCATAGGGGTTAAACGAATGAAGTGATTTGAATGAAACTTTGAAAGTAGAGAGATCGAATGCCTTAAATGACATATGTTAGGGTTGGACCGGATCCGAGCACGGTGGGGAGTTCCCGGAAAAATGCTGAGATTTACTTTCTCGTTTCTCACACCACCTACTCGTAACAAGTGCCATATGAGCTCGTAGCTCTTGTTTTAATTTGCTCATTGTTTTACGGTGTTTTTTTGCAGTTTTAAACATTCATAGTGACAGTAGGGATGGTTAGCATTTGTGTGTGGTAGAAAGACCATTTTTTTGTTGTCCGCTTTAAAGATTAAAGGAAATGAAACACAACCGAAAAAGACGCAAAAAGAGGAAAACAGACCAAAAGAAAAAGGGAAAAAAGAAGACTTCCGTCTGAAGACTTTGACTTCTAGGAAACTTGCCATCCGACGCCACTTTCTTCGGAGCGGACCTGTTCTACGCTCGTCACTTGCAGAAGCAGAACTATGTCCTCTGGGTGTCTCAGACGGAGCGTCCCGACCTCGGAGGGAAAGAAGAGGATGACTCGAGGCTGCTAACAGAGGTAGTTATATGTTCTCTTTCCAGTTAGGTTACGGAATCCATTTTGACGTAAACTTGAATTGTTCCATGAATCCTGTTACAGGGCCCCATGTGTCGGTGAACCCCGCCCACCACAACCTACTCAACAGTCAACACTAGCTGCGTTCTTTGTCACGGGAGTTCTCACCGGTGGTCTCCGATTTTTCTTGTAAGCCGTTTTTACCACTATCGGTGACTACTCACCTGTCTTATAACCCGTTCTATAACTAACCGGTGTCCGGTTTTACCTCATCGGTGCGGACTAGCCAGAACCTGCTCGGGAGCCCGGCTTCAGCGAGAAGTTAGCAAGTTTTCGTCAACTCACCGGTGAACCAAAAAACGCGTTATAAGAGAAGAACCGGACACTGGTGACAAAACACCAGAGACAGCCTGAAGTGCAACGAACGCAGCTACTGTAACTATTGCGAATCTGATCTGCAGCAAAGCTTTGAACATTCAAGACTGATTGTATGTAACAAAGTACAATGTGAAGTAAACTCGGTTCATTCGCTCACGGAAGGAATTGAAAGCCCCGAGGCTTGCACGGTAGTGGTTAACCAGAATAATTTGAAGCAAAGGACACGGTTAGAGCTTAAAGATAAACGGTAATTCGCAAAATGTGACTATCACAAATCCCGCTGTGATCCTTCGTATCTCAAGTGTTCCAGACAGTCGAAAATAATAACAATATTATCGCATGGTTAGGTATGCGTAAAATGCATTTAATCGCACGGCTATGCTTGCGAGCTAGTTCAGTAGAGGTATGCTTATGTGAACGTCTGCTAACAGTGAACGATCGCCGAAGAAAAAACTAAAACCCAAACCAGGCATTTTACTATTATTATACTTGTAAAAACCACTCACGGTTTTGTCACTTTTTGAATATTTTGCCAATTCAAGGCTGAAAGTGACTCAACTGACACCTGGTTTGCTTTTGAAAATTTGAAAATTTGCTACGGGGAACGGACCTTCAATGGAGAAGATGGCGGTCCGAACCTGCAGATGCCTTCAAAAGAAGGACCTTTTTAGTAAATTCAAAATCAAAGAAAGTTAGTTGAGTTTCTACTTCAGGTTTGTTCAAGGATAATCCTGAAATAGTTAGCTGTTAGCTGATATCTAGTTTGTTATTTTTCTTTTCCATTTTACTTTTTATATGCAAGTAACAAAGCCAAAGTAGTGGAACAGTTAAAAAAGTATAAGCATAACTCTACTGTACTAAGATAGTAGCAGAAAAGTAAGGTAGGCGATTCAATAGATCGGGCTCATATCCTTCTCATGTGTCTTATTCTCTTTCATTTCAGATCGAGGAAAAAGGGAGCAACATTACCGTGAACTCGCATGGGGCTTATAGCACGATCTGCGTCGAACTTGACCTCGATGGGTTAGCTGTAAACGCGATCCTACAAAGTCAGCAGATTCATGAATTGGAAGGTATTTTCTATTTCGAATCAGCCTCGTCCGTAGTATAGAATGTCCGTTCCCCCTTTCGTATTTGTGGAAATACTGAGTCGGATTCTGCGAGTGAGTGATTTTTGTCTTGTGTCCAACGGGACATGTGCGTACCTGTTGCGGCTACGATAACGGGCGTTGCAGAGTCAACGTGACCCCTCCTCGAAGGCGGGGCCATCTGTCACTTGTCACCATTTGTCTCCACCCGGAGGAGGAGCCAACTCATGTCCATCGGCCAATCTTGGGCCTCGCACGGCTCCCTACCTGTCACTTCTCACCATTTGTCTCCACCCGGAGGAGGAGCCAACTCATATCCATTGGCCAGTCCTAGGCCTCGCACGGCTCCGACCTCTAATTTTAATGTGAAAATCCACAAATGAAAAAAAATATAGACCTTGGGTGGGACTAAGATTTAATTGCAACAGTAGATACTGTTACTTTCCAAATATTTAGAAATATTTGATTATCCTGCTGAGTCATCCCCTGGCTTCACTCAAGACCACACCATATTTGACATCGTCATCCCGTTTAAGGACGTGTTCAACGTTTAAACCCAGACAACTGGTTTTCCAAATGTGTTCTAAGATGTCGTTAAGAAAGAGCCGATGCATCGGGTGAACCCCGAACCTTCGGGAAACAATGAGCAACTAGTCAAGAAGAATGCATATTACGAAGAGAACTACGAATATATTTACATAAATTTCAGGAACTAGCGCTGCTATTGGTTTCGACTCCGGTCCCCAGGCTTCCCTAGAAGAAATGTTGGGAGGAGTTGTTGTGTCAAATATAGGCTACGACGAAACAGCGCAGTGTGCCGCAGTATTCCGAGTGCTCAAAGCTCTTGTCGCCTCCTGGGTTCGGGACGTGTCGGTGCACAGAAACGTTTTTGCTGACTTCCAAATCGTTCACTTCTACCGCTGGCTGAGGTCGCCTGCTGCGCTGTTGTATGATCCAGCCTTGAGAAAGACCCTTCAGAGTTTGATGAAGAAGCTTTTCGTTCAGGTAAAAGAATTTACTTTAAAACACGGGTCACAGCAGATACAGTTATATATATATATATATATATATATGTAATTGCAATAATAAGGCTCTTTCCTCAACAAATTTCTTGGGACACTTTACACACTGAGTTGAATTTCAGCCAGGTGGTAGTCGACACCTGCTTTGAAATGGTTGACATTTTCGGCATTTACAACACTTTCTGGGAGATTATTCCAATATTCTACTATTCGGTTTCTATAAGCTCCATTTTCCAATGTCTTTTCGGAATTTCTTACCACTCAGTTTCAAGTTGTGTCCTCTGAGACCGTTGTGATTGAAAGTGAAGACACCATCAGGCCTTATGTTATCATAATAACTATGGCAAATTTTAAGAGTTCGATCAAATCACCTCCTAGAAATCTGTAAGATAAACTGGGTAACCGTAGTTTTTGAAGCCGGTTTTCGTAAGGCAGATGGCGAATGTCTGGCACTGTTTTTGTTGATTTTCCAGTTCTGTTCCAGTATTCTAACCAGTGTGACGCCTTTGAGTTTCTCAAAGATTGCATATTCCGTTTTCAGCCTTGCAGACATGGAAAAACTTGCATACGGCATTTCTGACTAATTAGCTCGTCGGAAGCGATAAGCGGGAGCCTGATCAGCCTCAAAAAGAGCCATATACGGCAAATGCAGAAATCGCGTAGTGCGGTTAGGGTTGATGCAAATAGTCTAGTTAGTTTGAAATCTCAGAATTGAGAATGGATAGAATGATTATATAGGGACAGCATTTTTATAGCATTTTCTATATAGGAATTAGTTGTTGAACAAAGGGGTTAGCGCGATCAGAGACAAATGAGGATCGGGGTCATAAGAAACTAGTGACCAAACAGATATCTGTTATGATATTTCTAGCAACGAAGGAATCGCCTGGGACTTGAAAGGCGCGTCGCTAGGAATCTGACAATGCAGGATGACAAGGATTCCTCAAGTACTGGATTCCTTTCTGGTAGTTACAGAAATAGTGAATACACATGAATAGGGCCTGGCAATGGGCGGGGCTTATTCTTTATTCATATTGTCTTAAGGGTAACAAACCAAAGAAATCAAAAAAGAAAAAGAACGAGAGAAAAAAAGAAGAAGAAGAAAATAAGAATGAAGACATGACACACTGACAAGAAAAATCCACTAACGAACGATCTTCCGTCAACAAAGCGCCATTGCCCCCCCCCCCCCCCTCCCACAAAAAAGGAAGGAAAAAAGAAGAAGAAAGGAGATTATATTTTCGATAAGAAAAAGGATTTGGCCTGTGACTTGAAAGCTGAAAGGGTAGACGCAACCCTTACCTCCTCAGGTATTGAATTCCACACCCCCGGAGCAAAGTGTTTTATTATGAAAGAAGCTCTAGTTGTTTTACGCGGGGCACTCGCCAACTGCCAGGCATTCCGAGTAGAATACTCGTGGAAATCCAGATTCTGCGAAAACAAATTCTGAAAAGATGAATTTAAATGATCATTAAAATACTTAAAACTGCAACTTGGTAGTCTCTAATTGTGGAGACATCCATTATTTTATTAGATCTAAAACGTTCACTGTGATTCTATTGGGGTCATGCGACGTGATTGCCCGGATAGCACTGTTCTGTAGATTTTCAACTTTCTTGTAACAAGATACAAAATTGCTAGCCCACACGGAACATCCATAAATTAAGTAAGGATGAAAAATAGCATAGTATATTATTCGTAGAATTTTAGATGATGCAATGTTTTTAACTCTCCTTATCACTCCAAGAGACCGAGACAGTTTAGACGACAGAACATCGGCGTGCTCTTTCCATGACAAATTCTCATCTAGTAGAAAACCAAGGTATTTAACGGATTGCACTCTTTTGATGACTGAAGTACCCGCCATAACTTGACCAGGGCTTGTTAAGGATGAGGTTCTCGAGAATACCATATAGTTTGTTTTTAAAAAATTCACAAAATATTGATTGCAGATAACAAGCACTGCGTGTTCGAATTTCTGTTCTCCACAGTGCTTGTATAATGTATTTGTATTTTTGTGTAAAATTAAAGAACTTGAACTTGAACTATTCGACGTGTGTTTAACACCTTGTAATGGGTTGGCTATGTTTCTTTCTTCTTCTAAGCACTTTACATTCATCAGGAGTTGACATTTGTTATTTATTTGTTATTACATTTGGCGCTAAGCTTTTAGCTTGTCGACATTACTACACAAGTACAAACGGATTAGATACACTTTACACACAGAAACTGACATACTACAAAAGTAAACAAATTTTCAACTACAATTGGTTACTGCTTATGTTTTCAGCTCATTGCCGAGTTCAAACGTCTTGGCGCTCAGATTGTCCATGCAGACTTCAGCCGCCTTCTCATTTGCACTAGAAAGCGTCACATTGACGAAGCCCTTGCACAGGTGGATTTCATCGTGAACAGTGTTCGGAAGAAAGAACTTTTCCACGGCTTGCAGTTCACCTTCCAGCACTGTTGGGAGTATCTCATGTGGAGCGACCCGGTAAGTTTGCTGTTTCATTTTATATAAAGTGGATTCTAATATATTCACATAATGCATAAAACGGATGTGTCAGCTACGATGCTTTGGCAGCGATATTTCGGCCCTTCTTGGCAAGGGTCCTCGTCAGGCTGTCAATCTTCAGGGTCAATTTCGGGTCCGCCGAAGACTTCGGGTCCGCGGATGCTAATTTTCTAAGGAGGGCAAAAAAAAATGCCGTTTATTTATTGGGAACTTGAACGGGATGCCAGCAGCTTTCTTGGGCACGGTAATAATTACTGTCATTTCGCTGGTGACTAAGTTATCTGGAATAAACAATAGTGCAATGGAATCGTGCTATCATTTTTTTTTAGTTTGTAGAGTGACATGCTGGCACGATGGACCATACCGATTCGAGGAAAACAAGGACATGGTGTTCCTCATGTAACCCCCGAGGCTACGGTGACAACACTTGCGTTTTTGCAGATACCATGGTATCTGCTACCGCGGTAACTGAATCTGCAATGAGTCGTTTTTGCAGTTAATACGGTTGCTCTGCAAAAACGACAATTGCCGAAATTGCGCTTTCGAAGTCGTTCCAGAAGAAAAACTGATGTTCAGTCACATCAGTAAGTGCCAAACTTCTTTCCCACCAATTTGACAAAAATTGATGAAAGTGAGATGAATTTTCAGATACCACGATAACTGGCCAGATACCACGATAACTGGCCAGATACCACGATAACTGGCCAGATACCACGATAACTGCAAAAACGCCTTTTGACCGTGGTATCAGATACCACGATACCTGCAAAAACGACTTTAGACCGTGTTATCAGATACCATGGTATCTGCAAAAACGCAACTAATTGGGGGGAATTTCGGCGTCGGGCTATCTTTTCTCTCCAGACCCGAATTCTTCGCTCTCGAAACCCCATGCTCGTGATTCTTCCGAGTCCCCATATGAGACTGACGTTGCCTGTGTGGTTAGTTTGGAATCGCGAACTTTAGCGTGCGGCGTCGAAGGTTCGCAATCTTAAAATGTATTTGGTTGTTGTTTTTAAGTGTTTTATGAAAAATGGCTCTAGAAGCCGTAGTCAAAGTTAAATAAATAAAATAAATTTAGATGCGGATTCGATGGAGACTTTCAGTGTATTATGGATTTTGTATCTGACAGCTTCGGATCTCAGTTGAGAATATCGGGTCAGGCCATATGTCACGGCCTAAGCGCCTGAGCGCTTGGAGGCTGGATGTTCTCATGAACAGCCGGTAAGGTTTTAGTGTGGAGTAACCAAATGGGAGACGCATCGGATCACTCAGAAGGTTTGGGGCGGATGTGTGGAATGGGTTTGAGGCTAAGTACGTCGAAAATGTCTTCGAGTATCCCTCAAATGTCTTCGAGGAGTCGGTGTTTGTATTCGAGAATCGATAAAAAGTCTTCGAGATTTGTTCAAGTCCTCGAGAAACTACAAAAAGTATTCAAGAAAAGATAAGTGTTCGAGAATGTTTTACAAGTATTTGACATTTAAATTGAAATTAGGTATTTGAGAATGACATAAATGTATTCAAGAATGACAAAAAGTATTCGAGAATGACAAAAATGTATTCGAGAATGCCATATTTTTTAAAGTCTACAATTTATTTTGTCATTCTCGTATAAATTTGTTTCAGTATCGAGTTCCTTATTTCAACTTAAATATCAAACACATAGAAATTCTCGAATACTTCTTATCTTTTCTCGAATGCTTTTTGTAGTTTCTCGAAGACATAAAAAAGATCTCGAATACTTTTCGGGGATCCTCGAATACATTTTCGACGTATTTAGCCTCAAACCCACTCCATGCAGATGGATGCAGAGAAAAGAGAGTTGCTGGTCTCGAAAATATTGACCCCGTCAGCTATGGGAAGCATAGTGATCGTATTTCAAAACGGCGGACCCAAACATTTCCAGTCGCATCCAGTGGATCGGATGCCAGTTCGTAGATGACGTAGTTGCTCGTACGACAGTAACTTGCACCTAAAGCAGAGCAAAATAACATAGCGCCAAAACTTTAAAAAAATGACACACAATACCACCGACACTAGTACCACTAGCGATAGAACGTCCCTACTGGAACTAAATCAGTCGTGCGCCAGCGCTGGCTCTGATAATTACAGATTCTGAACACAGTAAAAAACAGATACAACCTCCCCTGTTTCCTCGATGTGTGCAGACCGCTTCTTAGCTGTACTAGAAATTTTCCAACCCGCGAGTTTGTCTAGTTTTGAATTTCACGAGCGCAGTGATCGGCGCTACGAATAAGGCCCGTTTCTGATGCATGGAAAGCATAGGTCTTGGCGCTACTCCCTAGTGTTATTTTACTCTGACCTAAAGTGTAATTTTTGTAGTCGGAAATCAGCCAGACTGGAAATCAGCCAGACTGGAAATTTGGGTCTACGCTGTCAGAAATTTCATAACAGATAACACTAGGATGCGCGGTTTCAACAGACAATGCGTAACAGATAACACTTGGGATGTTATCTGTTGTGTTTGAAAACGTTATGTATGAAAGGTTAGGCATAACAAGCTTTGTTAGGAAGAGCCAAAAAAGCATCTACTGACTTTATTCTTTATCGCCATGATATCGGAAAACTCAGCATATACTTTTTGGTGGTTTTTCGGTCTTCCTGATGGTAACGCTTATTATGCATAACATTTTGAAACAGAACAGATAACATCCGAAGTGTTATCTGTTACGCATTATCTGTTGAAACCGCGCATCCTTGTATCTGTTATGAAACTTCGGACAGTGTAGTATGTGCGAGCAATTTCGTCCTCGAAAATGTTGGCATCCGAAATCATCGGGCTCTACTTGAACTTAAAAGGGATGAAAATCACAATCTGAAATCCACCTTATTCCAGTTCAGCGCTCCAAGTGGAGTTTTTGCCAGTCCCCCAATCGTCTCATAATCAACATTTGTGTAGACATCCGTTCGATCATTAAGGTAGTGGCTAACTTTTGCTTTCTACCACTAAGGCATATGCAAAACCCCCATTACCTGGGAAGCAGATTGCAGATGTTCTCCTCATCAATATGTTGGTCAATTTTACTATGTCTGACAATAAGTGCTGATGGTGAGACATGGGGGGATTAACAGACTCCAGTCCGCTTGGAAGCGCTGAACAGGAATATGGCAAATTATACAGCTGCTGAATACCCTCCTCTGGCTCGTACCAATCATACACAAATCCTCAACTTTTGGACATGAGTGGCGCCCCTAACGTCCGAGCATGCCCCAGCGTATGGGCATGTTTGATAGTGCAAAACGGATACGTCAGCTGAATTTTATTAGAGCTACATTTCGGCCCTTCTTGGCAAGGGTCCTCTTCAGGCTCAAAACCGCTCAAGTTGGAAGCATGGACCCCCCCCTGAATTTTAAAGGGGCCCAAAAAATCCGAGGCCTTTTTTATGGCACTTGTAGCCTCTGGCTCAAGTGCCATATACCGATCACAATTCCGTCTGTCGGTCTGTCGGTCGGTCCGAGTTTTTTGTCCCACAAGTCCGAGTTAGGGTACTTCCAGATGTGCTAGGACAATGAAACTTGGCAGGCATATCAGGGACCCGACCAAACTAACCTGGAAATAATCAGTTTCCTGATCCGACCATATGCGGGGGAGTGCGGGGCGCTGGAAACCTGAAAATTTAGGGTATTTTGTCACTTTTTTCCGAGTTAGGGTACTTCTAGATGAGCTAGGACAATGAAACTTGGCAGGAATATCAGGGACCCGACCAAACGAACCTGGAAATAATCAGTTTCCCGATCCGACCATATGCGGGGGAGTGGGGGCGCTCGAAACTTGAAAATTTAGGGCATTTTGTCACACTTTTTCGAGTTAGGGTACTTCCAGATGAGCTAGGACAATGAAACTTGGCAGGAATATCAGGGACCCGACCAAACGAACCTGGAAATAATCAGTTTCCCGATCCGACCATATGCGGGGGAGTGGGGGCGCTCGAAACTTGAAAATTTAGGGCATTTTGTCACACTTTTTCGAGTTAGGGTACTTCCAGATGAGCTAGGACAATGAAACTTGGCAGGAATATTAGGGACCTGACCAAAGTAACCTGGAAATAATAAGTTTCCCGATCCGACCATATGCGGGGGAGTTGGGGCGCTGGAAACTTGAAAATTTAGGGCATTTTGTCACACTTTTTCGAGTGAGGGTACTCCCAGATGAGCTAGGACAATGAAACTTGGCAGGAATATCAGGGACCCGACCAAACTAACCTGGAAATAATCAGTTTCCCGATCCGACCATATGCGGGGAAGTGGGGGCGCTGGAAACTTGAAAATTTAGGGCATTTTGTCACACTTTTTCGAGTTAGGGTACTTCCAGTTGTGCTAGGACCATGAAACTTGGCAGGCCTATCAGAGACCCGACCAAACAAACTTATAAATAATCAGTTTTCTGATCCGACCATTTGGGGGGGGGGGGGTGGAGGGCAGGAGAATCCGGGAAATTGAGAAGTGTGTAACTTTCGAACGGATGATCGGATTGTAATGAAACTTCATAACTGAATAGAATATATATCTGTAATGTCCCGTTTAAAGTCTTGACCGGATTCGGTAGCCAGGGGGGAGCTGGGGGGGGGAGGAGACCGGAAATTTCAAGAAACGGTTAGAATGGAGGGATCGGAGTGAAACTTGCTGGGAAGAACAAGCATCTGCTCTAGATAAGTCCTTTAGACCATTGTACTGGATCCGGACACTTATGGGGGGGGGGGGGTCCCGGAATTCCGTTGATGGTGGTTTTGGGGATTTTCACGATGAAACTTGGCAGGCATATCAGGGACCCAATCAAACTGACTTCAAAATAAAAATTTTGTCGATCAGATAATGGTGGGGGGAGTGGAGGGAGGGGAATCCGCAGGGGAATCCGGGAAATTGAGAAGTGTAACTTTCGAACGGATGATCGGATTGTAATGAAACTTCATAACTGAATAGAATATATATTTGTAATGTCCCGTTTAAAGTCTTGGCCGGATTCGGCAGCCAGGGGGGAGTTGGGTGGGGGGGAGACCGGAAATTTCAAGAAACGGTTAGAATGGAGGGATCGGAGTGAAACTTGCTGGGAAGAACAAGCATCTGCTCTAGATAAGTCCTTTAGACCATTGTACTGGATCCGGACACTTATGGGGGGGGGGGGGGGTCCCGGAATTCCGGTGATGGTGGTTTTGGGGATTTTCACGATGAAACTTGGCAGGCATATCAGGGACCCAATCAAACTGACTTCAAAATAAAAAAAATTTCGATCAGATAATGGTGGGGGGAGTGGAGGGAGGGGAATCCGAAATTTTCAGTCATGCGTAATTTTGGAATGGGTGATCGGATTCGAGTGAAATTTAAGAATTGAACAGAGGACATTTCTCCGATGATTTTTTTCATATCCGGACCGGATCCGGCAACTATTGGGGGGGGGGGGATACGTGACCCGTTTAGAATGGAGGGACCGGGATGGACCTCTGTGGGAAGAACAAACAGATGCTCTAGGTAAGTCATTTGCTGAATCGGATTGGCTACGTGCACGCGGGGGAGCTGGGGGGGGGGGGGTGGACCGGAAATCTCGGGAAACGGTTAGAATGATGGTATCGGAGTGAAACTTGCTGGGAAGAACAAACATCTGGTCCATGTAAATCTTTTACATAATTTGACTGGATCCGGAAACTTGAGGAGGGGGAGGAGGGGGTTTCCCGGAATTCCGTGTTTTGGGGGATTTTCACGACGAAACTTGGAAGGCATATCAGGGACCCGGTCAAACTGACTTGGAATAAAAAAAAATCCTCGATATGATAATCTTGGGGGGGGGGAGTTGAGGTAGGGGAATCCGGAATATTGAGTCATGCGTAACTTTGGAACGGGTGATCGGATTCGAGTGAAATTTAATAATTAAACAGAGGACATTTTTCTCTTGTGACCTTTTTCATTTCCGGACCGAATCCAGCAATAATTGGGGGGAGGGCGGAAAATACTTGACCCGCTTAGGCTGGTGTGATCTGGATCGAACTTCGTGGGAATGACAAACATATGCTCTGGATTAATCATTTACAGAACCGGATTGGCTCCGGTTATTGTGGGTGGAGTTGGAGGAGGGGGGGGGGGGTCTGGGATTCCGGTGATCGCGCGTTAAGGTACTTCCAGATGTGCTAGGACGATGAAACTTCGCTGGAATATTGGAGACTCAACAACATTTGCTTAGAAATTGCTACGTCCCAAATCCGATTATTCTTTAAGGTACCAATCTTGACTGCAAAGTAAAAAAAAATACTTTTAAGCAATATATGCATTTTCGTGATGCCCATCAGCCCATTAGCAGTTTTGCCTCAAGGGTTTTGCTAACAAATGAAGTTCCAGCTCCCTTAGAGCGCGCATCTCAACCGCAAAGTCGAAACTTACTTTTGATCAATCAAATCATCTTGACCCATGCAAGTGCCATATGAGCTTACAGCTCTTGTTTTCCACAAGTTCGTATTTCCAACTTGAGCGGTTTTCAGCCTGAAGAGGGCCATTGCCAAGAAGGGCCGAAATATAGCTCTAATAAAATTCAGCGGACGGATCCTTTTGCACTATGGGCATGGTACTCACACATTGGGCACCGTTCCCTGCAACAAGAAAATGATAACCCTATAAAAAAAACTGTATGTACTGAGATTGAAACACCATGCCCCAAATTTGAGGATTTGTGTATAACAGCTCCATACCCATACAGTGCATCAAGTAAACTCTATTATCTACCGCGAGCTTGAATCGCTTTTGTCTCGTAGGCCAATTACGGCGGTATTAAAGGGAAGGTTCCATCTCAAGACCAGAACAACGGAGAAACCGAAGAACCATCTGACTTCGACGATGACGACGATTCCGGGCCTGAAGTCGAGCTGCAATGGGCCCTTATGAACGCCATGCCAGAGCAAGGCGGGGTCAAGAATCACTTTGAGATAATCGTTGCGGGTTATATCTCCGCCATATATAACCGGTTAATGGAAGCAAGCGGTTCTCGGACACCAGGCAGGACTCCAGTGAGGCGCGTTCGAGCGAGTCAAGGACCGAGGTCAGTCAACGCCAGTCCGGAAGCGGTCGCAGAGTTTTCGAAGGAGTTGATCCGCACGGAGATGTCCCAGCGATTGTTTTTGTAAGTCCGTTTTGTTCTGTTAGTCGAGACCACCCATTTATGCAGCGTTTACAAGTAGAGGAAAACTTGATCAGAATCCGGTCTTGATGACAAGATTATGTTTACACGCAGAGGGAACAAAATAACTCGTCAGACCAGAAAATCTGACAAAAATTGATTCACCAGCCAACAAAAAAATGTTTTGATACATTTATGACATCAAAACTGATGACTGCTGCTCTCAAAAAGCTAGCTAGACTTTTTTTTTGTCTTTTATACCAGCGCCGCCGACGCGGCATCCTTTCAAGCTGACCGGAATTCGTTTCATCATGAAAGGAATTCCCATCCCGCTAGACTTTTTTCCTAGTCGCCTCCGCGAGCGGAGTCATTTCAGGTCGACCGAATTCCTTTCTATTCGACGGGATTTCTTATCCGTGTAAACGCTGTATTACTTATGTGTTGACGATAGCGCCTGCCGGACGCAGCGAGTTTTGACAGAGTTCACCGTGATAAGTTTTGTGTCTGTTGTCTTTTTTCCTTCCTTCTTTGTTGGAATCGTAAAACTTCTCTTTCTTTTCTTATACTGAGAAGGTGCAACTGGAGCGCTTTGTGCCAGTTTCGTACAGGATTTAGGATTCATTTATGGCGAACAAGCGCGAAATGAATTTGTTTTGTTACTACATTGTTTTCTCGTCCAGCAGTTCGCACAGACGCTGGCACGTGCATTTATACTTAGTGGCCAGAAATAAGAACAGACGTTGAGAAACACGATTTTAATGCCGGGTTCTCGCCTTGTGTTTAGTGTCATGTAGCGCACTTCTGTAATGATGCGTGCGTGGCTAGTTTTACATTGTCATTGAGCAACTACGATTCCCCTGATTTCCTGTGAAATTCCCAAGCGGTGAGATTCGGACTTAACTTCCGAACCCGGTTCATTTATACTTGAATCACATGTTTTACCTCTACCCGCACCTCTGTATTCTCCACCTCGGGGAACGGCTTTTGAAAACATAGGTCTTTATTACACTGGATTAACGTTAAAAACGTAGAACCTTTAAATTTTCGATTCCGTACTAATCAATCGCAAATATATCGAGGACCTTCCTCTCTGAGGTCTGACTCATATCAAACTGAACGAAATTTCTTCGCTTCGCAATCCCGAACCCGCGACAACAATCTCTTATAAAAATAATAGCGGTGGTGTGGGGATGGTTTGGGTCAAGGGTAAGGTCAAGTTCGTAGATGGGCTCTGTAGCCCTACATTTGGGGGTGAGGGAGGGGGTTCAGATTAAGGGACAAACAAAATATTTTTAAACAGTCAATGTGATAGTCGATTATGGGGTAAGAAGACATGCTGAGCACGATGGTGGAGACCGTTTTTCGCCGGACGGGTGGTTCGTCCGGAGTCCAGCAGAGGCCGGATAGTTGGTTGGGGGTGGGGGTTCGGTTTGAAGTTGATTGGATGTTTGAATTAGGGGTAAGAAGACATGCTGAGCACGATGGTGAAAACCTTAAAAAAAAAATAGCAATTCCATGCAGGAATGAAATATTCAATTTTAGTGCGATTCTGTTGGACCTAAAGGTCAAATTCGGCGTATGCGATGTGAAAGGTACCTTTTGTGTATAATACTCTACTCTTTTCTACACTGGCTAAAAGATCGATTAAAGCAAGGTCTAGCCAACTCAGTGCTGAGAAGCAATGGAGCACTACTATCTCATCTCAACTCAGAAATTTCAAATTCTAAGCTGCCAGAATTCCCTTACTTGGACCCGGACTGCTCTCACACTTCTGTTTTCAGGCTTGTGCAGAAGTTACATAAGAAGTTTCCACACGTTCCAGTCACTCTGGAGAATTTCCCGAAGCTTGTTGGAGTCAAGACAGAATCTCTGAGCCCTGGGTTGGAGTTCGTAAAAGCAGTTGTTAAGGTTCGTACAAGGGAACTGAGCAAATTCCTTTCGGCGGTTTCTTTCTTTTGACAGAAATCGTCGTCGAAAGAGTCAATAGTTGCGTTTTTGCAGATATCATGGTATCTTTTACTACGGTAACTGGATCTGCGATTAGTCGTTTTTGCAGTTACCGTGGTATCCGATGCCACGGTTACTCTGCGCTTTTCGGAGTCATCCCAAAGGAAAAACTCTTTCCCACCAATTTGACAAAATCCTATGCTCTACTGTTGGTGATGATGAAAGTGAGACGCCTTTTCCTGATACCACGATGACTGGCCCTATACCACGATAACTGCAAAAACGTCTTTCGACCGTGGTATCAGATACCAATGGTAACTTCGAAATCGACTTTAGACCGTGATATCAGATACCATGGTATCTGCAAAAACGCAACTAACGAAACGGAACGGTTTGTGGGGTCGCCTCTTGCTTATCAGCGTGTCACTGTTAGACGCTTGTGCGGTTGTGATTAGTGCAGTGCTTAAAGACCTAATCCAAGCATTCGGTTAACCTTCTCTTAGTGATCGCATGCCACGGGTTTGTTTAGATTTGAATTCGATTCCGAGTTGCTGTTTTGGCTCGAGAAAAAACTCACGCACAACATCTTCTTTTCTAGATGGCGTAATTTTCCAGGATTGATTAGCAAAGAAATATAAAGAAATATATACTCTCTACGGTGGCTCGGCATAACATTCAAATCTTCATTGTCAAAATTTTGCTCTTCGGTTGTTCAAGAAGTTTGTAAGTCGATCCGTAGCGCCTATGGGCGCATCGTCCCCAACCGGGGGCGCTATAATCGTAAAGCTTTGGGAAATTTGTACAGCACCTTCTGCGCTCCTTCTATACTATTTCGTTCTGGCGTCACTCATGTTCTGCGAAAGAAGGAGATTAAAAAGATGAGATCATGTTATTTTAAATATGCAAAGCACCTGCTCCACTTGTCGAAATTATGTCATAACCATACATTGACGGAGAAATTCAAAATTCAAGACGCAGGTGTTACCCTTTTGGATGTTTCGTCATCACTTTCAGAACTCATGGACAACAAGGCCCAACCAGCACACGATGTCGTCCACTGCTTCCTGACCGAAGATTAAAAATTAAGTGTCTTTTTCTGTGTGTATATATGTGTTTTGTTTATTTTCTTTATTTTCGTCATCTACTCCGCCTTTTCAAAATGGCGGGTCATAAATAAATTACTTACTTACTTACTTATAAGACCTAACTGATAATTTTTCTATGACTTCAGAGGTACCACACTGGTCTTGGTTTTATAATTTATTTGTATTTGTAATAAACAGTTGGAGCATTAGATGGAAATTATTATTTTGACCCTTACGTGCCATAACAGCTGTCTGGGATAATCGGCTGAGATTTAGTCCAGACCGAGTTATTTAAAACCTAGGAAATTTGGTGGGTTTTTTTATTTGCTCATTGTTTTGCGGTGTTTTTAGTGGTTTTGAACATTCATAGTGACAGTAGGGATGGTTAGCATTGTGTGTGTGGTAGAAAGACCATTTTTTGTGGCCCGCTTTAAGTATTCCTTCAGACCAAGATGGCTGCGAATTGTTTTTGACTGCGCTGCGTGCTTATCTAAATAGATAATCCACCTGAGATCTATTCTACCGAAATGTCTGTCCTTCTTGGAAGGATCCTCTCCGGTCTCAGCTGGAAAAACAAGCCTGCGATCGAACCAAGAGCTTGTTCCCCCTTTCTAACAATAGTAACTATTAGTTACCATTTCCGTTCCAGCATCACGAAAAGCTACTATGCTGACCGTTCCAACCTTCCCGAAATAGTAACTATTTGCTTACCATGCTCGAGAGCCTAGTAAGCGTGGTAAGTACGGATCTCTGTAACGTGATTGGTTGGATTACACCATCCCAAGAACACAACTATTTTCTTCTCTTCATTGCTTTTAAAAAGAAAAAAAAACACCTAGCGAATTATTTCTCGGCTTTAAGTTTGTTTTTGGAAACGGAAATAGTATTTTTTGCTAACGGGGCGTTTCCAAATTAAAGATACAAGCGTACACTTTTTCGTAGGCTCTGCCAAAAATCATGGACAACAGGGCCCAGCCAGCACATGACACTCTGCATTCTTTACTGGCCGATGAATGAAAAATTGTATATTGTATTTGTTGTGTTTTATTTAATTCTTTTATTCTATTTTACATACTCCGCTTTTCAAGTGGCGGATTAGAGATAAGTTACTTACTTACCTATTTACTTGCTTATTATCACCAAAAATTAGAGGTGTCCACCTCGAGAGCTGTTTTTTGTTTGAAATAGACCTTACTGAGGTCTTACTGTCTTTTCTCTTACTGAAGATCTTACAACTAGGTCAGACCGCCCATTAGTTGGTTCTCATGTAAGGCCGGTCAGGCTCAAGCTTTTAAAAATACGAGAGGGCGTTTGCGATTCGGCAATTACAAGCTTTGGATCATTCAATCAATCAAGTTTATTATCCAAATAGCTTACAGCTAGAAGTGGAATACAACATTTACGAAATACACAGACCCGAAACGAATTAACTAATACACTTACAAGACATGAACAGAAATAAATGATGGGATGAAACTACGTAAAAATTGGGCAGAAGAATTAGCAGGGTATGGAGAAAACTGATTGCCAATATTCCTCTCTGACCGACGCATAGAAGACGGGAGGGAGCAGGGAATAAATGAGCCATCTGGGGACAACACATGGATTGTCTGTGCTGAAATAATTAACTGTTCTTTAAAGTTTGACTGAAAAGGAATGAGATGTGACAATCTAGATAGCGATCACCTATTCACTTAAAGAGGCTTGAAGACCGGACGAAAATGCGTTACTTCGTTGCTCCGCTATTCACAAATAATCTATTTCAATATAGTGGAATATCCCTGTCGGATTTGTGGTTCCTCTATGAGCTTTTACGTGTGTTGTGTGCTTGACGAAAACGATTTACGAAGAGTAAGTGGTCACGCAGTGAGCTACCTTCCGCGAGCTGATAACTAGCCACTGAAAAGCCGCGTCTGTATTAAGATTCAAATTTTCCGCGTCATAGTAGAATTTTGCGATGTGAGGCTGGCTGTAGATATTCTGACCGTCATGCTAGAGTAAATAGTGAAAAATAAAACAATCCCTTAACACAATCCAAATAAAGCAATGTGTCCAGTTAAATGATACAAACAAAAGTTGGCTTTTCAGTTAAACTTTAAAGCTCTGCATAATGTAGCTTCCCCTTTTAGGTTTTGTCTCTTGATTCTGCGCTTGAGGAAGAAGTGATTAAGCTGAGAAGAAATCTTCTTCGGCTGCTGGGCGTTGGTGAGTTCTCAGCTGATGCAGAGTGGAAAGACTACAGCGCCTCGTTTGTCCTTCCTGAAGTGATCTGCCCACATTGCAACCACTGCAGGGATATCGATCTTGTGAGAGATCCCCACAATGAGCCAAATGACCGTGGGGTGTAAGTATTCAATCAATCAATCAATTTTATTTCAACTTACGCCATAAACATAATTTCCTTTTCCAACATCTTGAATCTTATGCCTTATGGTATAGTTGAATATGATCTGGGACCGCGCGTATTTGCCACCCGTAAGGCTCAGCGATCAAGCTTTTGATTTGCTTGTGATGTCGTAACCATCACAAAGAGTTAAATAACCTTACGCTTGGGTAGAGTGTAAAGCCTTCCGAATGAGGGTTAATCGAGTGTCGCTCCACGGCAAATGGATTATAGAACCGATAAATCCTCTTTGCCTCAGCTCCAAATCAGCAGAGCTGCTGCGAGTCTACCAAATCCGAGTCCGAGTCCTTGAAGAAGGCGTCTCGAGACGAGTCCAGAGTCCGAGTCCACCAGTTCTGCAAATCAGAGACGCAGAAATTATGTCTGCCGAAAGGAAGTCCACGAGGCAAATGGCACCTCGATGGAAAATGGCTTATAGAACCGATAAATCCACTTTGCCTCAGCTCCAAATCAGCAGAGCTGCTGCGAGTCTAGCAAATCCGAGTCCGAGACAAGTCCGAGTCCTTGAAGAAGGCGTCTCGAGACGAGTCCAGAGTCTCGAGTCCACAGCTCTGGCAGACGGACAGCTTCGCGAAAGACGAGTCCGAGTCCTTGAAAAAGGCGTCTTGAGACCAGTCCAGGGTCTCCACCAGTTCTGCAAATTAAAGACGCAGAAATTATGTCTGCCGAAAGGAAGTCCACGAGGCAAATGGCACCTCGATGGCAAATGGTTTATAGAACCGATAAATCCTCTTTGCCTCAGCTCCAGATCAGCAGAGCTGCTGCGAGTCTAGCAAATCCGAGTCCGAGACAAGTCCGAGTCCTTGAAGA
This sequence comes from Branchinecta sandiegonensis, assembly GCA_030848855.1. NCBI lineage: Eukaryota > Metazoa > Arthropoda > Branchiopoda > Anostraca > Branchinectidae > Branchinecta > Branchinecta sandiegonensis. The sequence continues at coordinate 2,682,598 of JAUPMV010000002.1, read as the reverse complement.
AGGCGTCTCGAGACCGTCATGAGACGAGTCCAGAGTCCGACTCCACCAGTTCTGCAAATCAGAGACTCAGAAATTATGTCTGCCGAAAGGAAAAGTGACTGGATAATAAATAAATATATTCTTTATTTCCATAGTAGCACAACATAATATGGCTAGCAGAGGATCGTCATGACGCAACATATGTCAAAGCAGTGACATATAACATATACAGTATGTGATAGTAATGAACAGGCCTACATAGTGTAACACATGTCACACAACAAGGATTAAAATGGGAAATAATATAAGGAAGCATCAAGAGTTAAAATGAGAAATAAAATGAGTTACGAGTGATGATAAATATCGATCAGACGAATTTACTAGGGGCGGTTTTAGTCTAATGATGGACTGATTGGGGTTGGGTGATTGGTAATCTGGTACAATTGATCTGTGATTATCTCAAGATAGACATTTCAGTCCAAAATCCATGGTGAGCTTGTGTCTACGGCACGCCGAAGTAGAAAGACTAAGTTTTGTAAAACACAATAGTCCAGCCCTCTTAAAGCACAATGGGCACTAAATATGCTTTACTTTTTACAAAATGCTTCACACATACACATTTCTGACTTCCACAAGAGAGCGCTTCAAAAATAAGCCGTTTTGGTGTTATCGCTTGTAATTGGCTCCTCGGCGTATCGGCGGAGACGATTTCCGAGCATGGTATTGCAAGGCGCGGAAATCAAAAACTCTCGGACATGCACGAAAATCAATCATTTTGTAGAATGAGGGATGAAAGTTCTATGACTGCTAAAATAAACCGTCTCTGTAGCTGGCGAATTGCTTTAATGTTATCAGATGAAACTTTCTGTTGTTTGTAGTAACGAAGAAAAGTTTTGTTTTCTGGATGTAAAGTTAACTGCCAAAATGTACAAATATAACCGACCTACTTGCAGCTGATTCTAGAGCTTACAAGAAATTCTCAGTTAACACCGTTAATGTGAATGTTTGACAACAGTACAAATAATCCGGAGTATATAACAACAACGAATGGATAAGAAAAAAGAGACTCGGCTTATATTTGTCGAAGCTAGTAAATCGGAGTATGGCAGTCAGCAAAAAACGCCTAAACGAAATATCAGCCAAAATAAGTTGTCTCGGAATCTGCTGATTTCTGATGTAATATTGTATTCTTGGGGGTGGTAATTTGGCATCATGATTGTTTGATCCGGCCATTGAACTTTAAGTCGCGGACATAACCGAGTCAATTCCTTTCTCTGTTCATTTTGGCTTCGAGTTTTCTCGGCTTATGGGATGGTGAATCATTCTTTGCGCTCAGATGGAACCCAGCCGAACAGGCACTGGGGCCTGCTCGGGAAAATATAACTTAGGAAGAAAGGTGTTTTTCATGGGTAGGACTATAGTTGGTAAACACGTCAAATTCTAAGATCCTGAAAACTGTTTTCTTTCCAGAATGACTTGGAAGTGTCCGTTGTGTAAAAACAGCTACGATTCCACAGAAGTTGAAATGAGTTTGCTTGACGTCGTCCAACGCAAGACCATGGCGTATACACTTCAGGATCTGTCTTGCACAAAATGTCACCAGGTAATACACGGATCGTAAAGCAGCCAAGTAGTCCTTGGAGTAGAAGCCATTGGGAAGGGGGGGGGGAGGCAACGTCGTTAGCCCAGAGGACAGTTAATTCCATCCGGCTCTATCCACAAGGAAGGGAGTGCCCCTCTCCACCATGTTGTCGGCCGCTCGGCAAAAAAAATCAGTCCGTAAAGTTTTTGTAACAGCTGTCAGAAAAATGTCCCAGTTTATATTCGATTAGATAAAGAATACTGACATCCCCCCCCCCCAAAAAAAAAAATGTTTGGTTAGTAACCCATCTTGTCGTGATAACGCCATTCTGGGGCCCCTGTTGGACCACGGTTTGGTAAGTATTCCCGAGTTTGCCATTGTCCAACTCAAGAGTCCTTAAGCTCAACTGAGCAGCGGCAGAGGTCTAGAGGCAATAGGATGACCAGTCTTAGGTGGAGCCGAAGGCCTGTTTCGCGTAATTTCGGTTTCAGTTGTCGTATGGCACGCTGCACTTTCTTCAAAGTTATGGTATAAAATGACGGTAATCAGTTACTGTGTTTCCTAGAGCATTACTCTGTGACGTAAGGGGTTGATTTCGCTTTGCATTACGCGATGCTGAAGAAGAGAATTTTTCGGCTGGTGCAAAGACGATATATTGTAAAGAAGTTGAAAAAGGAAAGATTTGGTTAGATCGAACGTCCAAAACTTGTGTTTGCTTTGTTGATTAATAACACTTTAGCCCTCTATAGGCGTATTCTCGCCGCTCCCGAGGACTACTCGGGGAATCGAAGGGAACGGCGAGAATAGAGGGAGTCACTCCACGCGGACTCCCCGTACAGAAACAGCGAGAACACGGGGAATGCTTCCAAAATGGATTTTGTTCGAAAAAAAAAACATGCAGTTGACGAAATTAGTCTGAATCCATTTTATTTTTGGTTTTGTTTATTCTGATTGTTTTTATTTTGTTTTATATTTCACCAACACCAGCAAAAATTGATTCCCCTTCAAATCTGAAAGGGAGTCCTTTTTGATGATGGTGAGGACAATTGGAGCATTCCCCGTCCGTGGGGACTCGCGAGAATACGGGGAGTGAGTCCCCGGGACAAACAAAAACGCGGGGACTCCTCAAGTGGAGTCCTCGGGGAACAGCGAGAATACGCCCGGACATCCTGCCTGATTGAATACCCTGCCCATTTGAATGCTGAGAGATTATGCCTTTTTCTATTTCTAGGTTAAACGAGAAAATATGGCGATGACTTGTACCTGCGCCGGTAAATACGAGCTCGTGACATCGAAGCAGAGTGTTTCCCAGTTGCTTTCGACGCTCAAGAACATCTCAAAACATTTTCAGCTGCCGCTACTTGATGAGGTGGTCTCGTGGTATCTTCAGGAAAAACGATAGGAATTTTCTATTTATTGTGTGCTACCGCAAAATCGATCGAAATATTTTTAATAAACCATTTACTCTAACCGAAGGGTCTGGGAAGCTCTACCGACTCTCTATGGCGATAAAGGCGGATACGGAAGTTTCCAGCGGTGTTGGATCACCATTAATCCACGAGACACTGTCTTCATATCAGGTCGAAGGAGTAGGTCTACTGCAGGTTTTCACGAGCAATCTCCTTACGAAACCTTGCCTCATTCTATTTAGAAAGCACCGATGATTCCATGTTTTTGTGGCACTTGTCCGTCGGCCAAGGGCCATATAGCGATCGCAATTTCTGTCCGTCCGTCGGTCGGTCCGGGTTTAGCTATTTCGGGCACTTCCACATAAGCTAGGACGATGGAACAGGAAAAGTCAACTTGGAAACAGTCGTTCCCCCCATTCGACCGTCGTGGGGGAGTGGAGGGAGGGAGAATCCGGAATCTTGAGGTATTTATAACTTTTGAACGGGTCATCGGATCTTATTGAAACTTGATATTTGGAAAGACCTCATGTCTCAGACGGCCCATTCAGACCGGAACTTGATCCGGTGACTTTGGTGGGAGTTGGAGGGGGGAACCCGAAATCTTGGGAAACGCTTAAGAGTGGAGGAATCGGGATTAAACTTGGTGGGAAGAACAAGCACAAGTCCTAGATACATCATTGACATAACCGGACCGGATTCCGGCACTGTGGGGATCCAGCGAGTTCGGGTACTTCCCGATGTACTAGGACGATGAAACTCGGCAGGAATATGAGGGATTCGAATAGGCCAACTTGAAAATAGTCGTTTGAACGATCCGAACATCATGGGGGGAGTGGACGGATGGGGAATCCGGAATCTAGTGGCATTTATAACTTTTGAACGGGCGATCGGAAAGAGCTATTGTCTCAAATGTTCCATATCAAGTCCGGACCGGATCCGATAGTAGGAGGGGAGTTGGAAGGAGGCACCGGAATTTTGTCAAACGCTTAGCGTCGAGGGATCGGGTTGGAATTTGGTAGAAAACATAAGCATTAGATACGTTCTTGACAGAACCAGATCATATCGGGGCTCTTTGGGGTAGTCAGGGGGTTTCCCGGAATTCCGGTTATTGCTAGTTAGGATACTTCCAGGTGTGCTAAGGAGGATAAAACTTGGCGGGCATATTAGTGACCCAACCAAATAGACTTAAGGACCCGAAACAATGCCTTAAGAAGACTTCCCTTCCTGGAACCGATTATTTTTTCGGGGAGTTGAGGGAGGGGGGATTCGGAAATTATTGACTTCTGTAGGTTGCGAACAAATGGTCGGATTCAGGTGAAACACTATGGGTGATCAGAACATGTGAGAAGCATGTGTCCGAACCCCATGCGGCCATGGTTTGGGGGGGGGGGGGGGGGGTCCGGAAACTTTGTGGACAGTACCAAGTTTGTGCAGCCTAGATTTGTCATTTGTCGTCCGAACCGGATCCGACCAAGGTAGAGAGGATGATGAAGCAGGAGTCGGCAATTTGCAGATATGCTCCGACTCCAATAAAACTTGATAGACGGGAAGAGGAGATATTAAAGACGCGAAGTTTATGTGTCCGAGTCGTATTCGGCCACAGTGAGGGGAGTTGGAGGGGAAGTCCCGGAAGTGTTATGACTGGCATAGGGGTTATACGAGTGGAGTGATTTGAATGAAACTTGGAAAGTAGAGAGATTGTATGCCTTAGGAAATATATTATAGGGTCCGGACCAGATCCGAGCACGGTGGGGAGTGGTACCGGAATTTCCGGGAAAATGTTCAGGTTTACTTTTTCGTTTCTCACACCACCTCGTGGCAAGTGCCATGTGAGCTTTTGTTCTTATAGGTTTCTCCCGCCCTATTAATGTTAATTTGTCTGCTTAGACTAACTGATCAAGTAGAACCGTAGCTTCACTGTGACACATGTTTATCTGACTGAGCCATGCATCACCGCCACCGATCAGCTGAAATTATAATGAAAATGTATGTACTTGTATTTGTCATTAAATAAAAATGAAAAAGAAACGTTGAGTACATTGTAAAAGAGTACGTTGAAAAAAGAAAGAAAAGAACACTTATTTCAACGATTTAGACTGTAAAATACAGCAAACAGACTTTTTACGTCAAACGATAAAGTTCCTGGCCAGTTTTCTTGCTGCACATCTATGCATGAAGCGCAGCTAACTTGGTACACGGGTTCGAGCCACAAAAACAAGTCTTGGAACGAGGCAGAATAAAAGATGGACCGGAGTAAAAGCAGCGTCAAGCACTCTCAGGGAAGATACAGCCCCTTAAAATATAAATTTCTGCTCATAATTGCGAAGAATTCCCTACTTACTTTCTTGCGTTTTTGGTTGAGCCAGATGCCTCCCCCGTTTTTATCTTGCGCCAACTCTTGGATGAATCGAACAAACCGGCGGAAGCCTGTTACAGGCAAAGGTCTCCTGTCAGTTTTTGGGATACCAAAACGTAAGTGGAGGGATACCTTTGACTTAGTAAAAGTCGTCTGTCTGTCCGGCTGTTAGCACGATAACTCTCGAAGGGGTTGAGATATTTTGATCAAACTTGGCACGAGGACTCTTTGGGTCGAAGTACAGGCCAAGTTCGAAGATGGGTTCTCTAGCCCTATAGTTAGGGATGGGAGAGGGGTTTGAAATTAAGGGAAACAAAAAATATTCTTTAAAAGCTAATGAAATAGTCGGTTTAGGGGTCAGAGTCATGCTGAATCCGAATATGAAAATTATTTTCTCTCCGGACAAGTAGTTCACCGGAATCCGGTAAAGAACGGGAAATTTGTGAAAAGTAAAAGTTTCATCTGAAGTTGATTAGAGGTTCGATTCAGAGGTAAGGAGACACGCTGAGTCCTCGAAAATTATTTTCTCGTCGGACAATTAGTTCGGCCAAAACGGGAAAATTTTGTTTAAAGCACAACTCTTACTAGGAATGATCTTTTCCCTATAAATGGATCAAAAAAAGGGTTTTCGAAAATACCAATACTTTCCACCTGAAACTAGCGATTCTCTTGTTAGCGCTTGTCGATTATATCCAGCCTTCCTGCTCTCCGACGCGGCGGCTGGGCGCAAAAGATTTGAAAACTGAATGTGCCTTGGTTAAAAAGTGGGAAAAGTAAGCAAATTAAACAGGTAATAAACAGAAGATTATCACATCCTTATGTGTGAAAGAGTTGTCAGCGAACAAAGAAGATTCCGGCAAACTTTTCGTTGGGTGACGGGAAAACTCGGCAAGGCCGAAAAAGCGCTACAAATTCGTAGTTACGAAACGAAACAATGGAGAAAGCTGGGAATTTTAGAAGCTTATATATAAGGGAGCTAAGTATATTATAAAAGGCAGAATAAGCAAGAGGGGTGCTTTAAAGCAAAAGTTTTATTTGTATTTAATAAGATGGTCGATTGGCGGGTAAGAAAACATGTACATGCTGAATACATATATGACAATCATCTTCTCATCGGACGTGTAGATCGCTCGGAGTCCGGCTGAAACCGGAAAATTTGTTAAAAGTAAAAGTTTTATCTGAAGTTGATTAGAGGTTCGATGTCGGGGTAAAGCAATGCTGAATTCGTTTTTGCCAGACAAGTAGTTTGTTCGAAATCCGGCCGAAAGCGGAAATTTGGCAGAAGTAACGAAGGAAGTTTTGATGAATTTTGTCAATGTAGATACGACGTAGGCTATAGGGTAAACACACATGCTGAATCCATATTTAAAATTGGTATTCTCAAATGATTACCATTGGCCTTAATCTGTTTCTAAATTGTAATAGTAAAAATATTTAAAGTCTGTCGAAGCCCGAATGTCTACAAGAGCCAATTGTCTGGATCAAATATTACATTTTTGGGATCCCATCGATACCTTTGGTCTTGTTCCCACCGATTTGTTCACCCGGTATTTTTCGATTGTAGGGAACTGGTCCTGTCAAAGCTGCAGATAGTCGATCAGGATCGGGTACTCGCTGACTGGAATTCATGCCAGGATTTGTGTCACTATCATCAGTTCCATAAGGAAAACTTGCGATTTTTTCAACATGATTTAAGTGCAGAAAGTCCGGCCGGGAAGTCCTGATCATGTACGCAGCATAAGTCAGTCGTTGATTTACCCGAGGACACCTTTTGAGGAGTCCCCGCGTTTTTTTTGTCCCATGGACTCGCTCCCCCTATTCTTGCGAGTCCCCATGGACGGGGAATGTTCCGATTATCATCACCATCACCAAAAAGGGGCTCCCTTTCACGTTCGGTGGGGAATCGACTTCGGAATTAGCTGTTGTTCTTGTTTTTTTTTCAAACACAGGTGCTAAAGATGGTTAATAAGAATTTTTAAGATCAATATTGATTTTGGTTATTTTTTCGAACTTATTTTGGGAAAAAGGCATCTTTTTCTATCCGATTGACTACCAGCCGACTCCGAAATCCCTACACAAGTTTTTGTGATCTGACTATTTGGATAAGTTTTGAGATCGAAATACGATTGCGAAGATATCCAACTAGTTGGAAAATAAATTTTCTACTATACGATATTTCCTCATAGCCAACTAGTCGGCTACGCGGGTTTTTCTAGACGAACTTTCTGACGGTAGCGAACTAGACGGCTACTAATCGCATTCCTATTCGCATTTTTTTTTAACCTGAGGCATATTCTCGGTGTTCCCCGGGGAATCAAGGGGAATGGCGAGAATAGAGTCAGTCCACGCGGACTCCACCGACGGAGGACTCCGCGGACGGAGGACTTTGCGGACGAAGGATTCCGCGGACAGAAAACAACGAGAACACGGGGAATGCTTTCAAAATGGATTTTGTTCAATAACGATTTTGGATGACTTTTATGAATTTTACACTGTTATTACTTACAAGCAAAAAATCGTAAACACAACGAAAAAGATGCCTTTTTCTCAAAATCAGTTTCGAACCATAATCAAACTCAATATGGATCTTGAAAATTTGAATTAACCATCTTTAACATCTGTTTACAAACAAAACAAGAATGCCAGAAACTACCAAAATCGATTCCACTCCGGATCTAAGAGGGATACATTTTCTGATGATGGTGATGACAATTGGCGCACCCCCAGTATGAGGGGACTCGCGAGAATACGGGGACTGAGTTCCTGGGACAAATAAAACGCGAGGACTCCTCGAGGAAGAGTCCTCGGGGAATGGCGAGAGTACGCCTGTAGTAAACCAGTTGGATATACTTCTCCGTTCTTGTACAGATTCTCCTTTTGTAACGAACTAGTCACCCGTTCCTATACAAATATTACTACTGTAGCATGCTGCATACTGCTATACCGGGCTACTAGGCACACCGTATGTATAAGCGAGTGCACACTATTCTCGCCGTTCCCCGAGGACTCGACTTGTGGAGTCTCCGCCTTTTTTTTACGAACAAATACGAAAAATACGAACTTGTGGGAAAACGAAACGAGCGAAAATATGAACTTTTGGGAAAAGTTACCACAAGTTCGTATTTCCAACTTGAGCGGCTTTGAGCCTGAAGAGGACCGATAGCGATAGCTCTAATAAAATTCAGCTGACGTATCCGTTTTGCACTATCAAATTTGATTCGCAGTCAGCTTGGGCTGAAGAAATATTTAAAAACAATCAGAATAAAAAAAATCTAAAATTAAATGGATCCGGACTAATTTGGTCAACTGCATATTTTTTTTCGAACAAAATCCATCTTGGAAGCATTTCCCGTGTTCTCGTTGTCCGCGTGGAGTGACTCCCTCTATTCTCGCCGTTCCCTTCGATTCCCCGAGGAGTCCTCGGGGAACGGCGAGAATAAGCCTCTAGTATAAAATATAAAAATTCAAAAGGCGTATTCTCGCCGTTCCCCGAGGACTCGGGGATCGCAGGATCTGACTCCGCGTACAGAAATAGCGAGAACACGGGGAATGCTTCCAAAATGAATTTATACTGGACCATCAACTGCGAAAATCATTCTCCTCCGAATCTGAAAGTTCGTATAGAAAAACCCGCATAGTCGACTAGTTGGCAATGAGGAAATATGGTATAGAAGAAAATTTATTTTCCAACTAGTTGGATATCTTCGCACTCGTATTTCGATCTCAAAACAGATCCAAATAGTCAGATCACAACGGACAAAAACTTGTATAAGGATTTCGGAGAATCTCAACGAGTCGGCTGGTAGTCAATCTGATAGAAAAAGATGCCTTTTTCCCAAAATAAGTTCTAAGAAATAATCCAACTCAATACTGATCTTAAAAATTCTTATTCACCATCTCTAGCACCTGTTTTCGAAAAAAAAAAACAAGAACAACAGCTAATTCCGATTTCCGAAGTCGATTCCCTACCGAATCTGAAAGGGAGTCCCTTTTTGATGATGGTGATGATATCTCCTCAAAAGGTGTCTTCGGGGAACGGCAAGAATACGCCTTAGGAGTTTGGTTCACATCAAGGACTGACTTATTCTGCGAATACACGATCAGGACTTCCCGGCCGGACTTTCTGCAATTAAATCATATTGAAAAAATCTCAAGTTTTCCTTATAGAACTGATGATGGTGACACAAATCCTGGGAGGAATTCTAGTCAGCGAGTACCCGACCCTGATCGACTATCTGCAGCTTTGACACTACCATTTCCCTCGGGGAACGGCAAGAATCAGGCGAGAATACGCCTTAGAATTTTTAAATCTCTAATATCATCAAACTGGACTAGGATGTCCCGTTTAGTACGCCTCTTTCCACGTCGTTTAGTATAAATATTTTTCGCAAACTCCGCAGTCAACGTTTTCTTCCGTAGTACAGGACGGAATATCCAAAAATAAAAATGGCAGTGAGTTTATTTATCTGAATTAATCGCATACTTTTACAGAGGATATGACCGGTGTTATAATGTGTGACGTCGTGAACTCAGTTTTATTTAAGTTAGAACATTTCCAGTGCCCTGGAGTATCCTCACCCATGTAGTTTGACTATGGTTATTGGTAGTAATTTTTGCTCTGTTGCTCCCTTGTATTTGAAGGGCTCTGAACTGTGGCATTAATGTGAAGTTGAAACTATCAGCTAGGTTTCTTAGGTTTTTTTAAAAGGCAACTTTGTTAGCTCCTAAGAAAATCGGGATGAAGTTGACCACAAAGTGATTGGAGCATGTCACCACAGGCTGAGGCATAATTTATTTTAGTCCACAGTAGAGGTATGCTTATATGAACGTATATTGACTTTGCCATTTTCATGCACTTGCTGGAACTAATGTCAACTAGCCTATAGTTCAAAATCATAAATCATATACGAGCCAGCCAAAGTTGGTAATTAAGGGCCTCTGAAAGCACCTGAATAGGTATTTTGGATCTTCATTTTACCAGTTAGCTCCAAAACGGCACTGTTCACACTTTAGTAACTGTTCAAATAAAAATACCTTTTTAGTAATTTACTGTACAGGAGAGGTATCCAACCTAAGGCAAGAGTTTAAATTTTCAGAAAAATCTTCCTAGCTTAAAAAGGAACCTAAAAATATTTTTAACATACTGGATTGAAGCTAATAGAATGGATCACATACTGAAGGAATGAATTTGCTTCAATATTTCTAGTTAGACATTTTTTTGGTTTTCAGCGATTCCTTATTGCTACAAGAGCTCGTTCAGTAAAATCTAGGCTTATAAAGGAACAAGATATGACAAACATGCTATATTGAAGTCAATAGAATGGTTTACGCACTGAAGAAATAATTTTGCTTCAATATTTCTAGTACGGTAACATATTTTTGTTTTCCAACAATTTCTCATGTTTACCTGAGCTCATATTCCTTGCTGTAACCTACAAAGTGATAAAGAAGATGATTTACCAAAATTAAAAACCAGAAAATCCGTTTTTAAATCAGCTTCAAAACAAAGAAAAGGCATATAATTTTAATACTTTTAGACACAGTATTGTTAAAAAAAAATCAAATCTTGCCTTCTGACTGTCATGGCAGCATAGACATATCATTTTAAAATAATCCCTTTTTAAACCACCTTAAAAACAAAGAAAAGGCATAGAATTCAAGAATTGAAAGATTGAATGAATAGAATTCATTCAACCTCAACAATTTCTCCAACAATTTTCCAACAATTTCTCATGTTTACCTGAGCTCATATTCCTTGCTGTAACCTACAAAGTGATGAAGAAGATGATTTACCAAAATTAAAAACCAGAAAATCCGTTTTTAAATCAGCTTCAAAACAAAGAAAAGACATACAATTTTAATACTTTTAGACACAGTATTGTTGAAAAAAAAATCAAATCTTGCCTTTTGACTGTCATGGCAGCATAGACATATCATTTTAAAAAAATCCCTTTTTAAACCACCTTCAAAACAAAGAAAAGGCATAGAATTCAAGAATTGAATGAATAGAATTCATTCAACCTCAACATTTGAGGTTGTGAAAAAAATGAGGTCAGGTACCCCTCCTGTACTAATAGTAACTGTTGCACTTTCAAACTTTGAAATCAGAGACTGCCTTGAAGAATACTTTATCTGCACTAATGGAAACCTGCTCTGTGTTTCAGTATCATGTTATCATTTTGTTGTAACTAAGTAGCTCATCAAAGAATGATAACTGCACCAACATTCACCTCCTTTGGTGGTTAATTGCAGAGACTAACCCCTTTTGCTCAGATCAAGTTAGTTTTTTCTGCAACAAGAGATTTAATTTCTTGTCAGTAGCATAATGGACTAGTGAGTAAATAGTATTGACATTTGGCTTAGTTCTAGATAGTGTCTTGTAAAACCTTTATCTCTAATATATTTTGAATGTCTGTTTCATTGATTAGCTTGAACTGTCATCTCTCCTAAACCTTTAAGCAACCTGTAGAAGGATCCGTATACTATTGTAAGTGCCACAAGTTAAGAAAGAGGTAAAATGCAGTATATATAAAAGACAGTTAGATGTATATTTTCAAGCTAACATAGCTGTTTTCCTTTTGACCAGTAAGAGTGGTGAGTAGGGGGAAAAATGTATATTTAGGATACTCTGGATGCTCCTTGTGCACTTATGGATTGGGTCTGGTAGAGCTTTTCAGTTTCTCTGTATTACCAGAACATGGGTTTTGAGTTTACTAAGGTTTAAGGGAAACGTCTGATATTGTCAATGAGGATAACGCTGTTGACTATAAAACATACTTGTACTTGTACTTGGATCAGGACACAAGCTATGTAGCTCTCCCTGGCGACAGGATCTGGCAGACTGTTGAGTTCCACAGGTTATGGTCTTGGCTTAATGGGGCGACGATTTCGAGCCATGAAGGGTCCCACCTGCGGCCATGTCTTCGGAAACCGCCGATCGGCTCGAGGTCAGATTTTATGGTGTTGAGCCAGGTTTTGACTTGTCCTCCACGACATTTCCTCCAATCAGGCGCTGGTTTGCAGCGTAGGCTTTGGTTTGTAAAAGACTCGGTCGGTCTTCGACAAACATGGTCCAACCAAGACAAGCGGTGGCGGCGAATGAGAGTTGCAAAGTCGTACTTCTGGTCCTATAAAACATAGTACGAGATGGTAACTTCTCTCAGTTAGCTTTTATTTGAAAGAATATCAAGGCTGTCTTACATGCCTCACAGTAAGAACTCTCCTGGTCAACTAAGAAATCTTATTTTTGTTTAATCAGCAAGTGATGATTTCAGGACACCAAGGAAGTCATCAAAAAGGACAAGTCCAAGAACCCCATGAGGGAGGTCAGAATCAAGAAGCTCTGCATGAACATCTGTGTTGGTGAATCTGGTGACAGGCTGACTCGTGCTGCCAAGGTATGATATCTGAATTATCCGTCAGTGAATAACCTTGATGGTGAAAGGAATTGCTTAGGGATGAAAAAAGGTTTACAAATGTGGGAATAAGTAAGAGTGACTTATCTTTCTTTAGAGGAATGGTCCTAAGACCTGGCTTATAAGAACACTCCCATCATAGTCAGATGTCCAGTAAGTAAATAGGTTAAAGGAGGAACCAAGAGCATTAGACTTTCCAGATGTATTGACTGCCTTGAAAAGACAACTAACCTTTTTTTGTTTATATTTTTGTCCCTATTTCTTCATCTGCTAGCAAAGAACCAATAGTAATTTCTTTTCAGGTGCTGGAACAGCTTACTGGACAGTCTCCAGTTTTCTCTAAGGCCAGATACACAGTCAGATCTTTTGGAATCAGAAGAAACGAAAAGATTGCAGTCCACTGCACTGTCAGAGGAGCTAAGGCTGAAGAGATCTTGGAAAAGGGCTTGAAAGGTTAGAAGGAATTTCAACATTCTGAAATGATACATGATTTTGCAGAATGAGGATTGGCAGTGGCAATTATTGGTGTTACTTCATTCTTTCAGTGAGTTTCTGTATCTAGCCCTGCTGCTATCTTGCGTAAAGTAAATCAGTTGTATGGTATAGCTCAACTAGGAAGAGCAAGCTTAGGTTATATAGGTAGATAGATATGTTTATTGATCTAACTCGTAGCGCCGACATGGCATTAAATACGTCGAGAATTACATTTCATGTGTTAAAATACATGAATATATACAATTATTACATAAAAAATAAATCACTTGGAATTCACTTAATTTTTGTTAATCTTCTCAGTGGAATATGGTAGAAAGGAATTCGAATACCGATTAGTGTGACATTTAACTGGCACCAGGAGATTTTGGTGCCGCGTCCGTCCTGTCGCCGGTGCTAGATCGGGCAGAATACCTCTTTATGTTTTTCACTAGCAAGGATTGATCGACCAAAACGTAAAGTTAAGTTTTCCCGTGGACATAGAGTGGCTCAAGTCTTAATAGGAGGGAAGCTTCGTAACCATTGTATTCGAGACATGCAACACTTGCAGGAATCATTCACCACTCTCGTATTTGTAAGAAGTGTACAAAAAATAGTTGTTTCTAATACCTGTACTTTATTAACGTCAGTCTTTCTATTCTAGTCAGAGAATACGAATTGAGAAAGGAGAACTTCTCTGACACTGGCAACTTCGGATTTGGCATCCAGGAACACATTGATTTAGGCATCAAGTACGATCCCTCTATTGGTATCTATGGTCTGGACTTCTATGTTGTCCTTGGACGCCCAGGTTAGCAGATTTTCCATTTACCTTGTTATTGTCAGTCACAGGATAGGACAATACAAGTATGATTACCTGCCGTATTTGCCATATTGCCATATTTGCAGAGGCTCACAATGTAGAGCAAGAGGCCATAGTGGGTAGTTGCCCTGTTATAATTAGAGATGTAAGACTAAAAGAAAAGGTAGTATAGTGAGGTTAATGGCTTGCACTTCTCTCTTAAACTTCAAGGTGGGGTGTTGTCACCTTATATTTTCAAGATGTTTATTGCTGGGATTATTGCCAAGATCTACTGACGTTTCTTATGTTGCATACCCAGATTATATTCTCCTTATCAGTAGATGCAAGTCTTCCCTCTCGTACAGTTCAAAGGGCTAAAAAAAGGTTTCCTTGACATTGCACTTACTTTGAATCTTGATAAATGCGAGTATATTTGTTTAAATGGTACCCTGCCAAATTCCCTCTTTAAATCATAAATATATCAATTCCCTCTGTTGAAAATTGTCGGTGGTTTGGTTTAACAGTTTGTTAAAAATATTTTGTACTTGCGCCATATCTGAAGCTTGCAAAAAAAATTATATTTGGATACTCATAAGATGTGTCAAACCAGTCTAAGTATAACCAAAAGGCTTTGGTTTCTTTGTATTCAGCTGTTTATAATCACTCGGTACTTTATCTTTCTGGCACTTATTACAGTGGGTTACAACAGTATTATTAGTTTTGAAGCAGGACCGATTTTCACAGTTTTCTATGTTGTAATGGCATACCAGCTTTGAATGTTAAACAGTGCCTTTGTCAAAAGGTAATCTGCTGCTACCAAGCCATTGCCAGTGCTAAATGAACACATCACTCGGTATTAGCCTCAGCGAATGTCACCTTGATGCTGCCGTTTGACTTAGGTTCTATTTTGTGAGATATTAGTTGCGTTTTTGCTGATACCATGGTATCTGTTTCCACGGTAACTGGATCTGCAATTAGTCGTTTTTGCAGTTATCGTGGTATCTGATACACGGTGCTCTGCAAAAACGACTATTGCCGAAATTGCACTTTTCGAAGTCATCCCAAAAGAAAAACAGATATCCAGTTACATCACTAAGTGCTTAACTTCTTTCTCACCAATCTGATAGAACTTGATGAAAGTGAGATGACTTTTCAGATACCACGACCAGTTACCACGGTCGGGCCGTAGTATCTGAATATCTGATACCACGATAACTGGCCAGATTCCACGATAACTGCATTAACGCCCTTTGACCGTGGTATCAGATACCACGATAACTGCAAAAACGACTTTAGACCGTGGTAACAGATACCATGGTATCAGCAAAAACGTAAAGATTAGGAGTTTGGAAAGTTGACAATTTTCGGATAGAATGAAAGTACGCACAGCATCGTCCATGATCTAGCTTTACCTAGCTTGATATGGTTTTTAAATTCCTGTGCCAGATAAATTCATACTGTTTGCAACTCTGCTCTACGGATTACTAGAGAAGTTACTGAAAGTGTGAGACAAGGCTTTGCTCCCACAGCATCCGGGTTTCGCAGATGGATTCGGAAAGAGAGGTTACCGGGTCTGAACCTATCACCATCTAGCACGTCTTAATGCCGTACCGGACGCTGTGGTAGCTTATCTTGATGCTGAAGAGGAAATCGATTTGTTTTAAGAATCTAGTGCATCTTACTAGAAGTTTATTTGTTTGGGTGCAAGAATACTGGTTGAGGCGCGCTAGAACTTACTTTTTTTTCTTCGCAGGATTCCGAGTGGCTGAGAGGAGGAAGAAGACAGGAAAGGTTGGCTTCCAACACAAACTCACCAAGGAAGATGCCATGAAGTGGTTCCAACAGAAGGTAATTTTCTAACCCACTTAGTTTCTTAAGCGCCAACACCGGGGTTTGCGGGAGCATGCCACTCAGTGGTGACAAACATACCTAGGCCTCCCTCAGACTTCTAAAAGAAATCCTTCAGGTTTGCTTGTCGTTAAGACAATCCGTAGCATAGACTCGTAAAGGATCCAACTGACGAAATCGCATGCAAAAATCAACGGAGCGTTATCTCAAGTCCTTTGTTCCCTATTTTGTAAATTATTTTAACGCTTCTGAATCCCGAATTTAAATTGATATATTTTGTAGTTACGTTTGTTATCGTACTTTACTTTATTAACTGTAACATGTATGTGACTTGTGACTATCTGACCATGTATGACTATCCACCACTTTTTTGTTGTAAAAAGATAACATGGAATTAAACGGATTAGAATTAGAATACCGAGGTAGATACAATAAAAAAGGACCGTGAGTCATGATAGCTGCTTCAAGGACTTACTTCTTAAAAAAAATCTCGTACGTCGTGGATTGTTCCAGAATACGAAGGATCCTGGACAACTTATTGGCTGCTCGCCTTTGACGTGCTTTCCATTCAAAACTAAAGACTGATCTGTTGACTTACCATTAGTTAGCTTGCACGGCATCGTCCACTGTTTGGCTGTAGTTGGTCAGACATGGTTAGTTTATTCATCTGTGCTAAATTGATTAATTCTGTTTGCAACTCTTCTCCACGCAATACTGGAGAAGTTACTATAAGAACTATACAACTAACTCCTCGACTTAATACCTCTGCACTAGTAGTGTCCATGAGTTTTTTTTTCATAACTATTTGCTCTCTCTGTTAAGCTGGTTGATACAGATAAAACAGGTTATGTGTACATATGTATTTCATAACTTCGCACAGCATCGTCCACTGTTTGACTGTAATTATTCAAACATGGTTAGTTTATTCACCTGTGCTAAAGTGATACATTCTGTTTGCAACTCTTCTCCACGCAATACTGGAGAAGTTACTTTAGGAATGAAACATGTTGTAGGCCGATCGTTCTTCATATTATTTTTGGTCGGAAAAATAAAATAAGAAAAATCATAGTCAAAGCGAATGTATCGCAGAGCCCGGTAGTTTTTACAAGATTTTTAATTGCGGTCGCGGCCCCCGAAGTTACACTGAAAAAAAAAATCTTGCAGTATTTGAGACTGGGATTAGTATTGTCTATACTGAGGCTAGATTATTTCTAATTCGGATTAATCTTATCCCAGTAGAGATAAGATTATCCCAGTAGCAAATACTGCAGTTAACTTAAATCTTTACTCTGAGAAACTTATTTACAGTGGAAAGCGCACACGTAAAGGGACTTTCAGATTGAAAGAATAGTCGGGTAAAATGACGAACCAGTCGGTAAAATACCTTCGTTCCTCCCGACATTTTGGCTAGTAACTTGTTTGGCAGGAACAAGGTATTCAAGTCATTTGGGCCTTAAAAATGGCAGAACACGAGTCTGTCAGAGAGGTAAGAAATTCTTACCAATTCAGGAATTCCGAAGTCCAGTTGGTAGGTATTAGCCGAGTCCGTAAATTCGATAATTTTCCGATCAAAGTAAAACACGAAATTAAGTAATTATTTTTATTTCAGTACGACGGTGTCATCCTCCCAGGAAGCAAGAAGAAGTGAGCGTTCTGATTCTGGCGTTTTTCCTTTTCGGGAAAATAAATTAAAAAAATCGATTGCGATCTTTCGTCTCCGTTTTTGAAGCACCTTCGTCATTGAGGTTCACTTACTACTCTTAATGACTAACCCTTCTTGCCGATGCAAAATCGCCCTATGCCTAGCGGAAGAGCCGGAAGCGGTAAACATCGCCGTGGTTGGTTAACACAGGATTGAGTTGTTGAGTTTGAGTCGTTAGTTCTACGTTTTCTCATTCTTCCCGAGGATCACTGGCGTGTTTTTGACTTCGCCAGATAGAGTATTACAGCTTGTCGGCTTCCATATCAGTATAGAAAGTAAGTCATACAGACAAAAGCTAATGGCAAACAACATATTTTGAAAATTTCGTAAGCCGATAGGTTGGAAATAAGTATCATCCATTTGAAACTTGCGAACCCGTAAGGCACCTTGAATTTCCACATCATATTCATTCACAAGGGAAGAGTTATTGCTTATCTCGCATCCAGCGTTGCCACCCAACCAACCAAAACCAGAAACTCTCCGCTAATTTGCACCCCTATTACTTCACGAAACACCTGTGTATAACCACAGTAAGAAGTCGGCCGGATCCAAGAGGAGGAAAGCAAATCTCCATTAGAAGGAGCTTAGCCAAAAAAGTAATAAAAATAAATAAGTCGTCATATATCAAAACCGCGGTAATGTCGGAAACGCAGCCTTATCCAAATCTCGGTACCATTCTACTTACAATTAAACTCCTCTCCGCTTCGGCAGTGTCTGTAGGAACTGATGCCTCAAATACCAAAAGTACTCGACCGGTCGAGGATGCTGCCACACAGGAGCTAATAGCGCTCAACCAGTAGAGTAACAAGGGTCATGGGAGCTATTAATAATCGACCAGTCAAGGAATCGGGCCTCAGTCGCTATCAGTACTAAGGCGTATTCTCGCCGTTCCCGAGGACTCCTCGGGGAACGGCGAGAATAGAGGGAGTCACTCCACGCGGACTCCGCGTACAGGAACAGCGAGAACGCGGGGAGTGCTTCCAAAATGGATTTTGTTCGAATAAAAAATATGCAGATGATGAAATTAGTCTGGAGCCACCTTATTTTTGGTTTTGTTTATTCTGATAGTTTTTATTTAATTTTACATTGCACCAACACACGCAAAAATTGATTCCCCTCCGAATCTGAAAAGGAGTCCTCTTTGCTGATGATAATGATAATCGGAGCATTCCCCGTCCGTGGGGACTCGCGAGAATACGGGGAGTGAGTCCCCGGGACAAACAAAAACGCGGGGACTCCTCAAGTGGAGTCCTCGGGGAACGTCGAGAATACGCCTCCAGACTGGCCGAGTACTCGTTTCTTGGGAAGCTAAAAGTACTTGACTACATGGAAGTTGCAATCAGAAAGGAGCAGGTCGAGTAATTACTACCATAGGAGCTATCTTTTCTGGATCATAAAAATGGAATCCGTAAAGTTGTAAGGTCGAGTAACAGGGACCAATAGTACTCGATCTAAGATAGATGGGTCGAGTATTTGACGTCCGAGGAGCTAATCGTACTTGACATAATATTACCAATAAGAGGTCAAGTATTCAGAGCGGTGGCGGCTAAGAATACTCGACCTGCTGAAAGAGGATTAGTAGGTCGAGTACGACCTAGCCGCTGTTCGTACTCGACCTAATATTACTAAT
Organism: Branchinecta sandiegonensis; assembly: GCA_030848855.1. Classification (NCBI taxonomy): domain Eukaryota; kingdom Metazoa; phylum Arthropoda; class Branchiopoda; order Anostraca; family Branchinectidae; genus Branchinecta; species Branchinecta sandiegonensis. Next base: position 2,663,404 of record JAUPMV010000002.1, on the reverse strand, counting down.
AGATGCGTATTCTCGCCGTTCCCCGAGGACTCGTCGGGAAATCGAATGGAACGGCGAGAATAGAGGAAGTCACTCCGCGTACAGAAACAGCGAGAACACGGGGAATGCTTCCAAAATGGATTTTGTTCGAAACAAAAATATGCAGTTGAGGAAATTAGTCTAGATCCACTTAATTTTTGGTTTTGTTTATTATGATTGTTTTTAAGTAATTTTACATTGCAACAACACCAGCAAAAATTGATTCCACTCCGAATCTGAAAGGGAGTCCTTTTTTGATGATGGTGATGATAATCGGAGCATTCCCCGTCCGTGGGGACTCGCGAGAATACGGGGAGTGAGTCCCCGGGACAAACAAAAACGTGGTGACTCCTCAAGTGGAGTCCTCGGGAACGGCGAAAATACGCCTTAGGTCAAGTATTCAGGGTGGTGACGGCTAAAAACGCAGCAGTTCCCCGAGGACTCCTCGGGGAATCAAGGGGAACGGCTAGAATGGAGGGAGTCACTCCACGCGGACAGAAAACAACGAGAACATGGTGAATGCTTCCAAAACGGATTTAGTCCGAAAAATAAATATGCAGTTGATGAAATTATAGTCTTCATCGATTTTATTTTGATTATTTTGAATATTTTAAATTAATTTTTGCATTGCACAACACAAGCAAAATTTGATTCCCTCCGAATCTGAATGGGAGTCCTTTTTGATGATGGTGATGATCGTAACATTCCACGTCCATGGGGACTCGTGGGAAACAGTCTCTGGGACAAACAAAAACGCAGGGAGTCCTCTAGGAACGGCGAGAATACGCCTCTGTTGAAGGAGGATTGGTAGGTCGAGTACTCGGCGCGCTAACCGCTGTTCGTACTCGACCTAATACTGCTAATAAGAGGTCACGTATTCAGGGTGGTGACGGCTAAGAATACTCGACGTGTTGAAGGAGGATTGGTAGTTCGAGTATTCGACGCCCTAGCCGCTGTTCGTACTCTTACCTATCATCGCTAATAGGAGGTCAAGTATTCAGGGTGATGAGTGATGACCGCTAAAAAATACTCGACCTATCGAAGGAGGATTGGTAGGTCGAGTACTTGATGCCATAGCAGCTGCCAATATTGATTTTGTTTAGTTGTTGTCGGGGAGTCCAAGTGCCAGGGCTAATGTTCCCCGATAAGTAATAATTGCTTTTGAGGTCGGGGAATCGAAGTGTCCAGAGCTAATGTTCCCTCAATCAAATAATCGGTTTTGAGGTGGGGGAATTTAAGTGCCAGGCCATATGATTATGTGGGAACATTAGCTCTGGATGCTTCGATTCCCCGACCTCAAGCAATTTGGATTCACCGACCTCAACTCAACAAAATGAATATTTGAATGTCGAGGAACATTAGCCCCCCACACTTCGATTCCCAGATCTCAAAATCGATTATTTGATTATGAGGGAACATTAGCTCTGGACACTTCGATTCCCCGACCCCGAAAACCATAAATGGCCTTATCACAGTTAGCGCTCCAAGTGGACTAGTTTCTGTTCATCGCCTCATAACCAACACTTGTGTAGACATAGTAAAAAGTCGAATCCATAGGGTAGTGTGTCACTTTCTGCTGCTGAGACATATGCAAAACCTCCATTACCTGGGACGCAGATGACAGATTTTCCACTCACTAACCTGTGGATCTATTTGACCATGTCTGATCCAAGTGCTCACGGTGAGGCATAGGGGGATTAACAGAAACAAGTCCGCTTGGAAGCGTTGAACAGGAATATGGCTAATTGCTCGTCGGGGAACATTAGCCCCTGGCACTTGGTTCCCCGACCTGAAAATCGAATATTTGATTATGAGGGAACATTAACCCCTGGAATTTGGATTCCCCGACCTCAACTCAACAAGATCAATATTTGAATGTCGGGGAACATTAGCCCCTCATACCTCGATTCCCCGATCTCAAAATCGACTGTTTGATTTGATATTTGAGATTTGATTGACACTTCGATTCCCCGATTTCAAAATTGATTATGAGGGAGCATTAGCTCTGGACAGCTCGATTCCCCGAGTACTCGGGGAACGTTAGCCCAGGTGTCATCGATTCCCCGACTTGGCGGGGAAGGTTAGCCCTGGGCAAGTAGATTCCCCGATCTGACGGGGAACTCCTGACACATCGATCCCCCGACAAACGGAGAACAATAGCGTGTGGAGTACTGATTCCCAGTCAGGGGAACTATAGACACTGCCACAATAGTCAATTTTTTCTTAACAATAGTAGTTTTTCTTAAAATCAGCCGATTTTTCGTCAACACAGTCGTTTTTTCTCAATAACAGTCGCTGAAAATGACCAACCAGTCGGTAAATACCTTGCCCCCCCCCCCCAAACATTTTGGCTAAGAACGCATCTGGTGGTGGCGGCTAAAAATACTCTAAGTATTGAAGGAGGATTAGTAGGTGGAGTACTTGACGCGCTAGGCGCTGTTCGTACTAGACCTAATGTTTCTAAGAGGAGGTCAAGTATTAATGGTGGTGAAAAATAAACACTCAAGAAGGATTCTTTGGTCGAGTAATTGACTCCCTAGCCGGTATTCGTACTCAACCTGGCAGAGTATTTAAGATGGGGCTAGCTGTTAGTACTCATCCTAATAGATCGGGCATTGATAGGTCGAGTATTTGACGTCCCACCAGCTATGTGTACTCGACCTAATCTACTCGAGCAAAACGAGAATCCACCGAGCACAAGAACAATACAACTTCTCGCTTACTCGCCGAGATCACTTTCCACTCGTAGGGTGAATGCACTTTACACGCCACGATTTATTAGGTCGAGTATTAATAGCTAGCACATCCATCAATATTCTACCTCCAATTATTACACTAGGTCACGTACGAATAACTGCTGAGACTTGAATACTTGACCTATTGATGCCATAAGCCAAGTACTAATAACTACCACCCCTCCAATACTCTACCTCCCATCCCATTACTATAAGAGGTCGAGTACAAATAGTTGGGATGGCATCAAATACTCAACCTACCTACCAATCCTTCAAAACTCTGCCAGGTTCAGTACGAATAAAAGCTAAATCAATACTCTTGATGACTAACTCTTCGTCAGATGAAGAATCACCATGTGCCTAGCGAAGAGTCGGAAGCGTCGTCACAGCTGTCCCCAAGGGACACCTTCGATTGGTTGACATAGGATTTGAGTCATCGTTCGTGTGACGTTTCTCGTTCTTCCCGAGGCTCATTGGCGTGTTTTGGACTTAGTCATACAGAGTATTACTCGACCTACCAACCCTTCTTCAACAAATCAAGTATTTTTTTAGCCGTCGCCACCCTGAACACTTGACCTCTTATTCGAAAGAAATAGAAAACCGTGATTTTCGTAATGTCAGGTCGAGTACGAACACCAGCTAGGGCGTTAAGTACTCGACCTACCAATCGTCCTTCAATAGGTCGAGTATTTTTAGCAGTCATCACCCTGAATACTTGACCGCTTATTCGTAACCGAAAAGTAAAAAAAATTCGTTTGACCAAACGATATATTCATGGTCCCCAAGGGCCCATGATCATATGCCTCAAGGGTTTTGCTTAGAAGTTAATTCTTGAAAGTACAGACTATAATTTGGGCAAAATATACATTTTCATGACCCCGATGAGCTTACCATCAGCGCTTCAAGAATGTTCGTTCCAAATGAATCTCTAGTGCCCTTAAAGTGCGAATCATCATAGCCAAATACAAAAATAAAATAATTTTTACGACCGATACATGCTCGTGATTTCCGAGAACCCATGATCATTCTTATCTTAGGGTTTCTGCCCACAAATGATCACAGCAAAGCCACGAATTGACGAACTCCTACTTTCATCCTCTGACCCGGCCATGCAAGTGCCATCCAAGCGTCCAGCTCTTGTTTTTTTTAAATAAACCCTTCATTCTCTCAAGTAAGCATATCAAATCGAAGGAAAGCGAAAATAAAGTGGACAACAGCTTTTACAGACTAGTTCTGTTTCGTCACCATTTTCGAACAAAATCAGTACGGATACATTTCATATTTTCTCGTTGTTTTCCGTCTAGATCGTCCCCAGGAAGTGACTTTCTCTATTCTCGTGGCTCCCTTCGACTCCACAAGGAGTCCCCGGGAGACAGTGAGGATAGGCTACTTAGAACAAATTCGGTTGTTAGACCTAAAGCCTAATATAGTACTTATAACAGTATAACGGTATAGGACTTATATTTGACAACGCAAAACGGATACGTCAGCTGCATTTTATTAGAGCCTCTAATAAAAATGCAGCTAACGTATCTGTTTTGCATTGCCAAATGTGATTCGCAGTCAGCTTGGGCTGATGGAATATCCACTTATGACACTTGTCAGATGTCTAGACAAACTGAATGAAACAGCAATAAAGTTCATTGGACGATCTAAGTAAACGGCTTTATTCGGATCTAGTTCTCATGTTTACAAGACCCGGGTTAGTAAGGTCAACAAATCACTATGGTCGGGACACTGTGCACGTTATACTTGAATAAGCATCAACGGTGCCTGAGGATCTTTCTAATTTCTTTTTCACTGTCAAAAGACACAGTGGCGAAAAAACAAAGTAGTCTCGCCGAAAAAGAACGGCGGCGTGCAGCCTTCGTTTGAACGGCGTTAGCTATGGCGCACCATTTGAAAAACGGCGACGGCTCGCCGATAAATCGCGTTGCTTCGGGGTTTAATCCCGAGGTGAATCTAGTGCGAACACACGATCAGGATTTGAAGAGAAGAAAAGCGGTTGTTAGCGCGTCGTTTAGTAGAGTTCAGAAATAAATGCACGTTGCAACCAACCGGTAAATCCTTTTGGTTTGACAGTTCTCTTCACCTCCCGTAACTGGACCTGGAAGTTTGTTCCTTCAGGGGAAAAGAAGGATTGTTAATTCTTTTACTCAAGGTATTTTGACGGTCTCACTCTTAAGGCCTTTTTCCGTGCTCCCACAACCAATTTGTGGGTCGATTATGGCTCGAAAAGAGTGTTTCCGCGGCGTTTTGTGTGGCACACAACTGTGTTTCCACCAAGTTTCCGCGACCAACAAGATTTTCGTGGCTCGCTTTGTGGCTCAAATTCGACAAACAACTGGCATGGTGATTGTCGATTTTGTGGCTCAATTCTGGTGGGAAATTCAAATTAAGCAGCAAAATAGTGTCTTAACAATAAAGTTAACTATTTTTCAAGCATATAGACTTAAAACCAAGGATCCCTTTTGCACATAATGGTAAGGAAATAAGCCTCGAGTTCTGTTTATTGAGATTTTACATGAATTCCATTTTTATTTTGAAATATTTGAAATTTCCGCCAAAAAAATAGACAAAACTGCATTTCCGCTAGTTTCAACTTGTGGCTCGACTATGTGGCACACAATCGTGTTTCTGTGACAAACACCCAGAAGTGTGTGGCCCACTGTTGTGTCGCGGAAAAAGGCCCTTAGTGAATACTTTATGCCATGGGTATAGACTAAACTTTAGTTGATTATCTAAGACCTGTGACGTTTTCATGTTCAGGTTCATTTAATTGCAAACAATAATATCTAATAAATTTGACAAAACTTCATGGCAGAGAGCAGGCTCGATGGCCAGAAGACTAAATTGAAACTAATCATGGTCATACATAACTTATAAAATATAATAACCACCATCCGGTCCCAAGAAAGGGGACATCCAGCGAACAACCTCCTCAATAACAAATAAACAAAAAGATGAGACAGCCAAGAAACCGTCAATACTCGAAAGACAAGCCATCAATCTTCTTACAAATAATGTATTTGTGACTCAATATTCAGTCAGAAGTCTTGATTTTATTTTATTTTTTAAAACATTTCGGAGAGAGTTGTGGGTCAAAACTAGATTGATATTTATTCCATGATTTTATAACAGTATTTTTTACTGTGAAGGAAATTAGATTAGACATCGTGAAGGAAATTAGATTAAATAAATGTTGCAGAATATATATTTGGAAACACGGACGTGTTTATACTTATGAACTGTTCTAGGGATAGTCAGTTCCTTTAGTAAAAATGGAAATATAGATAAATGTTCCTTCATTCCAAAATATAGACTTATTGTGTGACATCACAACTCGTAGATTACTGGCTAAAGTTTAGTCCACACCATGCCAAGAAGAGACCTGGTTTAGCACAGGCATTTGTGGTAAAATTGCTTTTCAGGCTCTCAACCCATATTCACAACTCGTTGTTACGGAGTGCATCCTTGCAGACAGCTTACAGGAGGGATATCCAACCTAGAATTAATGACCTCGAACTTGGCCTGAAAACCTAACAAGGGAAATTTCTGTGCAGTCCAAAACAGGTCCTGGGTCACTCAGGTTTCCTTATTGACAGTTAGGACCTTTTTACAGGAGGTTGTACTTGTAGGGTAGTGGTTGTGGAGGTTTTCCTTCCCCAACGTTGACCCTGAAGATTGATAGCCTGACGAGGACCCTTGCGAAGAAAGGCCAAAATATTGCTGATGAAGGATTGTAGCTGATGTATCTGTTGTGTACGTTATTGAATTTATGTTACAAAGTCAGCTTGGGCTCAAGGAATATCTATTGGTTGTGCAACGATGAACTTTGCCTAAAACGGTTCAAAGGACAATTTCAATGAAGTACTATCAAGGTCCTAACTGTGAAGAAGGACGTCCTTACTGACCTAGGACCTGTTTTGGACTGCACAGAAGTTTCCTTTCAAGGTTTTTTGTCCAAGTTGGAAGTTATATAAGTTCAAGATTGGTTACCCCTCCTGTAAGACTAGACCGAAATTTCCTTCCAACCTCTTTAGGCTAGGTTTGAGGTTGTGTAAATTCGAGGTTGGATACCCCTCGTGTAGTCCTGTACCCTCATTCTTTTGGTTTGATGTTTCCATGTTTTGTGGCTTCAAGCATTTTTAGTTCCTGTGTTTTTTCGAGTTTAACACTGAATCGAAGCACAAATGAATTCGGCAGAGCAGTCTAGACCACATTCTCCTCCCACAGTTTGCCCATGGCAAGGCGAGTAGCCAAGTAAAGTGACGTTACTCCATCAAAAAGGATTCTTCTGGCTGGAGACTCTCAATTGTAAAGGATTCCCTCCAAATCCTGTTCAGATGGGATCTCTTATTTCAACAAGCTTATAGAGAGATTGCAGCCTACCCGACGAAAACGGATAAGGGTTGAAAAGGAGTCTTTTTAACATTGCGAGGTATAGGACTTCCGACTTGAAGACTGATTTATCCATGTTGGATAAATATTCTGTGCTTGTAAATAGTTGGGAACAGATCGCTCTTGTCGGAAATGGGAGCTTGAACGCTTCAAACTTTCTGTACAAAAACAATTCGAACTTCCTATTGGTTGGATTTAAAAAATGGCCTCATAGCCGACCAACAGGATGCAAGACTCCATCTTTGTTTACAAACTTCGAAGCCTTCAAACTCTCATTATAAAGAAAATTCTTCTGCAAAATTTTATTATACCAACAAAAAGAAGCCAGATTAACGTTTCCAGCAATTCACTGGCTCAGAATGGCTACCAGACGCTGAAAATTTAGTCTTAAAGTCGAAAAGTCCTATACATCCCAATGTTACTTTTTTTTTGGTATGCTCGCGCTGATGATGGTATAGCAATATCCGTTTTCATTGGGTACAGGGTGCAATCTCTATAGCTGAAAATGCAACTTAACTTAGAAAACCTAGATTAACAATAATCTAAGCTGCAGTGCTAGTTGAGGTGATGGGTATGCTCATTTGGACACTTTTTTAACTGTTGCACAACCCTGGTTTTTCTACTTGTTTACAAACAGTGAAATGAAAGAAAAAATAACAAACTGACATCACAATAATGATTATGAATTATTAAATTTATTTATTATAAAGAGTGGTTTTCTCCTCTTGAATGGTCCGGAAGGTTGCATTCCCTTGCAAAGGTCCACAGGATTGAAAAGTTGGAGGTGCAAGTCTGGTCTGGTGAATGTGGTATTTGTTATTTATTTTGTATTTATGGTATTGCGGATGATTACTCGTTACTTATTTAAGTTAAACTGTTTTTTTTCATTGTATGTTGTTCCCGAGCATTCGAGATGCCTCTCTGCCGGGAAAGAAGTGTTATTTATTTTATAAATTTTTTACGTAAATATATAAACCTGAACCTGAACCTGAACCTGAACCTACTAGCCAACTGTTTCAGCCTGAAACGAAAAGCGCTGTGAGCAGTAGCGTACATTCGCCGATTTTTGGAATGCTAAAAACGAATTGCTGTGAATTTTTTCCCATCCCTTTTTCTGTTTCTTGTCATCAAAACTGCTTGCAAAAATATTTAAAATAGACCATTGGATTCAGGACTGAATTACCTAGTCTTAAAGACCATTTTTTTTTACAGAATCTCAGAAATTATCTGTCTGCAGAGTGTATTTTCGTTTTACGAAATTTCTTCTTAGTTATCCACCTTGGACCAGAAATAGTTATTTGATGGTTAAATTCCGCCTAATCTCTCCAACTTCTGTTATTGATAAACGGCTTCAGGATTTTCGTTCTTCTGTGTAAATTTTGTCTCACCCATGGTCAGCGCTATTTATTTAATCGTCTTTGTTGATATTTTTTTTATTTAGTGTTAGTGTTTCTTTTTTCTATTTATTTTGCTTGTTACTCCATCTTTAGGGCGCTTCACCCTCCTTTTGTTGAGATGGGTTATAAATAAATTGAACTGAAGTGAATTGAAAAAAAGATATCCAAACACTTTTTATGCTTAGGCTATAATTACTTGAAAATCAAGCTATAGAAAAGTAACTAGACTTGCGAGAAATATTTGTCGATATCAAGGACTTAATAGCCATCATCAATCATACCAGTAAATTGCCTGTTTTTAGCAGGTTCTTAGCACTTAAGCATCATATTCATGCTTTCTCTTATAATCCATTTGCAGTGACCTCCATTTGAGAAAACTAACACCCAGTTTCAGTAAAAATCACGAAGAGAAAATGGCAGTGGCATATGTTTACCACAGCAACTGTGTGATGGTGTCATGATTTCTTGGAATCTCCCATGCCACTCGTGCTTTGCCCTCTGCTGGGAGAATTTGATAATTTATGTTTGTACAATTAGTGAAAAGAATAAAATGAACCTGAACCTGAATCACCCGCCAAAAATTAAAGTTTGTAGCCTATGATTTAAACACATGTCATGGAGTGGTCTCATAGGAATTAGTGTTTTTCTAATCAAGAATTTTGATACCTAGCAGCAGGTTAGAGAGGCAATGTTAAACTCAAACCAAAGCTAAAATTCGAACTTACAGTTTTAATTGGGCATTGAGATTTCATGATGAATTTTTAAATATGCTTCTTCTTATTTTGAGATGTTTAAATGCCATCTAAGTTACACTCCGCTTATAAAATTCAAAGAAATACCAGGTTGCAGACAGCACAGTTTTCAAATGAAAAGTGCCACATGACAAATAATGAATAGACTACAGTACATGTTTTTGGCAAGTATTTTGCAGCAACGTTGCCTTTGGATTTTAGTTTTTGGGATCCCAAAACGTAAGTGGAGGAATACCTATGACATCGCAAAAGTTGTCCGTCTGTCTGTCTGTCCGTCTGTAAGCACGATAACTCTCGAAGGGAACGAGATATTTTGATGAAACTTGGTGTGAGGACTCTTTGGGTCAAGTGAAAGGTCGAGTGCGTAGATGGGCTATGTAGCTCAACACTTAGGGGTGGGGTAGGGGTTCCAAATTAAGGGGCGAACCTTTTTTTTTTAAACAGCTAATGAGATAGCCGATTTAGGGGTAAGAAGATATGCTGAACATGAATATGAAAACCATATTATCGCCGGACAAGTAGTTCGCCCGGAATCCGGCCCAAAACCGGAAAGTTTGTTAAAAGTAAAAGTTTTGTATAAAGTTGATTAGATGTTCGATTAAGGGGTAAGAAGACATGCTGAACATTTAATGAAATTTTTTTTCTTGTCGGACAAGTAGTTGGCCCGGAATCCGTCCCAAACCGGAAAATTTGTTAAAAGTCAAAGTTTTATCTGAAGTTGATTAGATGTTCGATATAGGGGTAAGGTGATACGCCGTTCATTTTTGAACTTTATTGTTTCCCGGACAAGTAGTTCGCCCGGATTTCCGTTTCCGGATTGCCGGAATCCAGTTTCGTCAAAGTAGATATGACGTATAGCCTAGGGGTAAATATGCCCATGGTGAATCCATATCTGAACTTGGTTTTCTCAGATGATTAACCATTGACCTTCTTCTGTTTCTAAATCTTAATAGTAACAATGTTCAAGGAGTCTGGCGAAGACCAGATATCTACAAGACCAAATTGTCTGGATCAAATATTAAATTTCTGGGATCCCATCGAAACCTTTGGTCTTGTTTCTTTGGAAACCGTTCACTGTTAGGTGACATTCAAATAAGCATACCTCTACTGTATCCCCCATTTTAGTTATTTACAACTTTGCTCATCTCTCCTGTCTGACTAACATTGCCCAGATTCAACTTTTTTTTTGTAGACTGGTTGTTAACTCCCCAAACTAGGATAGGATATTTACAGTTGCAAGAACCTCATTTATGTTAATGCAGGTTTGTTTCTCCCAGCCTCTAGTTACAGCCTGAGGAGGGACCTTACCAAAAAGGGCCCTGTTGTTTTTCCTGGTTGAGTGTCAAGATGCCAGTTTTATGAAAATTCTTGAACTGTTTCCCTTTTTCTGATGAAGAGCGCAGCGATGCGTAGTCAGCCTGTTACTGATTATGTCAGGCCATGTCTGTTTAGGCCTATGATTTGTATGTGTAGGAGGCATCAGCACAGTCTTCAGAAAATCCTTGATTTTTAAACTGGACACAGCAGACATCAGGTATACCCACAGTTTGGAATGGCCTATGCCAAATGCTAGCAACCACATGCCAAATGTTGGACCTATTTCTTCTGAGTATTCCTAAAAGCATCATATGTTATTGGGTTAGGGTGCTTGGCGTTTAATGAAAACACCATGCATTATACCACTTGTGTCGGCCGTGCTGATGACCAGGAGTGTGATAGCATCTGAGGGTCCGAAGTAAGGGATGCCAGATTTCAGTCATGCAACAAAATCTTTACTGTTAAGAATCTTCTGCCAGAAGACCCTTTTTTGTGGTAAAAATACTTTTTCATTGATTTTCAGTCAGTCTTCCAGCTTGCCTACAGTCTATCTTTCTCTATACTTGTTCGTGTTTCTAGGCTTGACAAATGGCTCGAGGCCAACAGAAAATCCAGTCGCAGCAGAAAGCTGCTGAGAAAACGGCTAAGATCAAGAAACAAACAGGGCATAATTTGATGGATCAGAAGAAAGCTGCTGCTAAAGCTTTGGTGCATGTTTGTGTGCTGTGCAAGGTAAGTGGTGTGGTTGTTGAAATACAATAGAAGCAACAGCAAGAAACAGAACAAGTGCGCAAGTATCTGAACGTGGAATGTTGAAGTAAAATGATATCTTTCATACCAACACCCTAAGAACTAGTTGCCCTTGAGCCAGAAGGGTGTGGGGGATGAGATCACATCTGGATCCCGATGCCGACAAGTACACCAAATTTGAACTTGACACCCATTATGATGTCACTTTAACTCATTGCGCTATTCATGCCCAGTTGCCCACGAACAAGGGGCCGGGGTCTTTAATTTTAACTGTTACTCCCAGACCTGTTAATACACACAATTCATTGTCCGTACTCCAGTCGAGGTCAAGTTACCAACTTTAATTACTGGGCAATCTAGACTCACACATCCCTGGAGCATCTTAGTGTAGATGGTGGGAAACCCTCCTAAGACACATCTAGACCCCAATGGAAACAAGTATTCCGAATTTCACCTTGATACCAGTCATGTTTCGCCAGTTACGTGGTCCCCCAAATTGGACATTCAAAACGACCTTTCTGTGTGCAGTGTACGAGATTTGAATTTGATACCTTTCACGGTTCACAAACTTCCATCATGGCCAATCTGGGCATGGTTGCCCGTGAGCGGGCACAGTGTGGGAGTGCAACTTCAAAAAGTTTTTTCACAGCCTAGGACCTACAATACGAAGATTAGTTACTGGTCAGTTTGAGCCTGGATGCCCTTTGTGCAGGTGACGTGAGTGGCGGGACCCTCAAGATACCAAGTTGACATTGATATCGGTCTTGGTTCGCAAGTTACGCACTTATCGGCATATCGTAGTTATCCCTGAATCCGAAGGGTGGAGCGGACACGGTGGGTCCACCTTATACTAAATCTGAATTTGGTACCTGTGACAGTTCACGAAATTATAGGCATCTGCCCTCAGAGGCCCATGAACGGGTAGGGCAGGGGAGGTTTTATTTTATGTTGATACTTAGGGAGGTATCCAGTCCCAGGATATGTAAGTACAAGGAAATTTACCACCATATCTTCGGCTGCGGTCAAGTTACAAACATTAGTCACTAGACAGTCCGGGTGCAACTGCCCCTTAACCGGGTGTGGGACCCCCCAAAAGTCACAAGTAGACTCCCAATACCCAATGTCTAAAAGGTACAACTAGACCCCAGTGCCAAGAAGTAAACCAAGTTCCAACTTCATACCTGTCATAGAGTTCACTAGTAGTGAACTCCACAGACGGCTACAGTGGCTGCGAAGGTGGATTGTTCATAAATTAACACTTCACTAAGAAATCGCTCTCAAGCTCTCAATCACGTATTTTCGTCAGATATTTTTTTGTAAATAAATTGCAAAAAAATATATTCCCAATTGCTACAGAACAGCAGTTGGAAATTGTTTAACAAAAGGCCAAAGAGCTTTCTGTTGACATACAGGTTGCAAGAGACGGCATGGGAAACTTGTAATGCCGATTGCTAGGTTGTGGCGCACAGGTAACGTTTGGAACATAATCACGCGTTGGCAGACGCACTATCAGTCGACACAGAGATTGCGAGAAACCCTGGTATGCGGCACAGACGAGACATGACACGACGAGGCAACCGTGTTCATCGAGGCTTTCGACAACCAATTCCTTTTTGCCGACAGCCATCATGTTTGAAGGCCCCCCCCCCCCCCCTAGTCACTCCTCTGACTGTAGGGTGGGACAGGATTATATATTTGAGCACCATGCTCTTACATTGGGACATGTCCTAACATTGGAGCACTGTGCCCAAAAACTGAGGATTTGTGTATGACTTAGTAGCCCCTAGCAGCTCTGTCCGTCGAGCTTGGATCAGGGCATCTGCTCCTACCGCCCGTCAACTATCACTCAAATTCGGAGGCATTGGTGAAAATGTTCTGCACCCCCCCCCCCCTCCCTCACCCCATCGACGCCGGATCTAGGGTCCATGAACTTTGTACCTTCGAAGTTTCATCCTAATCATTCGATACGTTTTACCCCTACACGGAGGCGGATAAATGGAACGTCTCGGTCTAGTTTCACTCGAACCGCAGCACTACCTAGAGCATATGAACTTTGTATGTTACGAGTTCCGTACCAGTTCCTCCATTCGTTTGGTGTGTCACAAAGTTTCCGTCACCCCGCTTCAAACTCCCCAGGCCGTTGTCGGATGTGGGTCGGACACAAAGTAGCACATTCGGAGCATCTGCTCCTGCCAGGCGTCAAGTCTTATGTTAAAACAAGAGCTGAAAGCTCATTCCCACTTGCAAGAGTAGTATCAGCTAAGGTTCGCGCTGTCACGGTCGAACGTCTCTTCCTCGACCCCCCTCCAGCTCCTCCAAAGCATATGATATTATTGTCTGCCAAGTTCAGTCCCGATTTCTCTAGTATAAGCTTGTCACAAGATCCGGAACCCCCGCAAAAGTCGAGGCCTAAAACCGAATATCGAGGGCCCATGAATTTTGTATCTTCGAGGATTCATCGCTATCTCTCCATCCGTTTGGCCCCTGGTCTGTCAAAAAATGTACCCCCCCCCCCCTCCAGCTCCATCCACCGAATCAAGATACGATACGGACACGTAAATGACATATGTAGGACATAACATGCTCCTGTCACTCATCAGGTTTCACTCGAACTGGAACACGTCCAGAAAATGCCCTGTACCCGTCCCTCCGGCTCCCCACAGGAGCCGGATCTGATCCGGACCTCAAAACAACAATTCTAGGACCCTACTTTATTTACTGATGTTATAAGATTTCCGCCCCCTCCAAGTCCCCCCGCCCTGGTCATGCCCTTCGGACACACTTTACAGAACATCGATTCCCACTACCCATTAGGTTTCGTTCGAATCGGATCATCCTTTCGCAACTTACGCGGGTCAGAATATCCTGGGTTCCCCTTCTCTCCACCCCCATACGGATCCCATCATTGGGTTGGGTCCTTTAAATGCTTGCCAATTTTTGGCGTCGGAGTACGGTCGCTATAAGGCACTTGAGCCGAACCTGCAGCCTTCGTCTCAACTCAAGTGCTATGAGAACCATCTCAACTGAAATATTACATATTACAACGGTTCTAAGGTGTATTCATGGGGATTGTGCGCCGCTGCCGCGAGGCGCAACGTGTTTTTTCGGTAAAATCGGGGCTTGCCCCCTATCCCACGAAAATGCGTTCGTTTGGCCATTGTTTGTGTCATAACGTCATCATTTTTTTCAGTCCCAAATGCCCGATCCCAAGACATACAGACAACATTTTGAGAACAAGCACCCAAAGAACGACTTGCCAGAAGACCTGAAAGACGTTCAGACATAAGGACCAACCCCCAGTATTCCAATCGTGAAGTATTGGCTGCCCTTTTAAATTTATTGTCGGTTGGGTAAATTGTCAAGTGTCAGTGGGGTCACCAGTAAGCATTGTGTACAGTCTTTTCTATCAATAACCAAGATTGATCAGTTATGGAAGCACTAGTTTATTTTCCCATTCATCTGTATCTTTTTTTGTCTTTCTCGAAACAGCTGTCTTGCTAAACTCGATTGCCGTTATTGCATTGTTTGTAAGAAGAATCGTTCGAGCATCTTTCCTTGCCGTGAATGCCTGACTGCTGGAGCGGAAAGAGGAGTTTGGTTACAAGTAGCATGGTACCGAGATCTGGATGAGAACCGATCCCGAAATTACCGCGATTTCTGATATATCACGACTTATTTATTTTTATTCTTACATTTATTACTGTTTTGGCCGAGCACCTTCTAATTGAGATCCGACTCTTTTTTTTTCAGTAACCAAGATTGATCAGTTATGGAAACACTAGTTTTTTCCCATTCATCTGTATCTATTTTTATTTTTCTCAGCGGAGCTGCTTGCTAAACTCGAGTGCCGTTATTGTATAGTACTCTATCCAACATCTTCCCGTAGGTCAGATAGCCTGCTAAAATTGGGGAGCAGAAGCTGCTATAGCAACTGCTAAGAGATGCTATCCAACCTAGGGAAACCTATTCTTCCGTTACGCTCTTTCTCCCTTTCACTCTCTTTTTTTCTTTTTTTCTTTCTAATAAAGTGGCCCATTACTTCAAGTCCTCAGATTTCTCTGCGTATGTTATCATCAGCTCTTCGCTGACGTAACAGGAGAACCAACTTTCTTCGTTCCTAAACAAAGAATGTCGGCTATCCGCCCTCGGGTTCGCTGTCGGATAGTACTCTATCCAACATCTTCCCGTAGGTCAGATAGCCTGCTAAAATTTGGGAGCAGAAGCTGCTTCACTCCTTCTCCCCTTCCGCATCTATTCAACCTGAGATTCTGTGCTTCAAAAATGATATATATTCAAACCAAAACCACAAAAAACAACCCAACCATCGGATAGTTTGCAAGAAGAGTCGTTTGAGCATCTTTCCTTTTTGTGAATACCTGACCGCTGAAGCGGAAAGAGAAGTTTAATTGTAGGCAGTGTCTATCGTTACCGGACCTGAAACTGATACCTCAAATGCTAAAGGTACTCGACCGGTCTTTGTAACAAGGCGTCGAGTATCACTTTTCGATTTCTTCCTGGATATCTGACGGCCTCCTTGGAAATTCAACCGGAGCACTACCCCGAAGGAGCACAAAGTATAAGAGTAGGACGGTGAGTATGAAGGGGTAAAACCATTCAAAAGTCAAACGTTTCAAAACAACTGAAACTTCTTAAAATATTTCAAACATTGCAATAATCTTCTCAAACGCCTGAAAAATTTCAGATTTTTCTAAACTCCTGCACAATTTTTCCCAAAACCATTCGAACTTTGCTCAGTGCCTTTTCCACTTAACCATTTGTTCCATTTTGTAAAACGGTACGGTAAGAAAAGTTTATCTAAGTTTAACGTGTGTTTCAGCAAAGGCTATTTTGTTTCAGTTTTCATTTCGGATGGTCATTTTATTTGGAAAGGGTCGAGTTGAAGCAATGTCATGTAGGCCTACCAGTTTTCAATTAAATGTCACAATGTTTGAAATGTATCGTAACCAAACACTATCCGCTGATCTGCGATAGATGGCCCCTTACTTCTATTTGTGATCCAAAAAATGCACTATGATCACAAGAATTCCAAAATTTTCGCCTGCGGCGCCTTTTGTGTACGCTCTCTTTACTTTGAGACTGGGCTGACAGTTTAGGTGATGGGCCATTTTAACACCTAAAATTTGTTGAAAGTAGTTAAATTTTGTTAGAAAGCATGTAGATTAAAAAAAAAGCACCGCAATCATTTGCATTTTGTTGATAAACAGTCTTTAGAAGCTGATACGTTGGCTTCGCCCTCCAGCGAGTTCCTGTTATCAGGCATGATCTTTACCTTTCACAGACTGGTTTCTTGAAATTCGTTTAGTTTTCGCGATGTGGTGCAGTAAGTTTTTTGGTATTGTTTCTAAACCGTTTAACTGTTCATACTTGCTGGATTTCGGACAAGTATATGTTGCGCTCCCCCCCCCCACGCCCAAGCATTTCAAATAGTCCCTGCGTACCGGGGCCCCAAATTTGCTTATTTTTAAATTTTTATTGTTTACAAACGAAAAATCACAGCTACTAAAAAGATCAATTTTTCTCAGAACCAGTCTTATTTCACAACTAAACTCAACACTGATCTCAGAAATTCTTATTAACCATCTCAAACATCTGTTTCTCAGTAATCGAAAGTCGAATCCTGATCGAATCTGAAAGGGAGTCCTTTTTGGAATCCCAAAACATAAGTGGATACCTATGGGCTACGACTCGTAAAAGTTGTTCGTCTGTCCGCATGATATCTTTCGAAGGGGTTGAGATATTTTGTTCAAACTTGGTCTGAGGATCCATTGGGTCGAAGTACAGGCCAAGTTCGTAGATGGCCCTGTAGCCCAATATTTAGGGGCGAGGAGGGGGTTTTAAATTAAGGGATGAAGACAATAATTTTTCAAGCTGATGTGAGAGTCGATAGGGGTAAGGAGACATGCTGAATCCAGAACTGGACTTCGTCTTCTCACCGGACAAATAGTTCGCCCCGAATCCGGCGAAAAGCGGAAAATTTGTTAAAAGTAAAAGTTTTATTTGAGGTTGATTAGATGTTCGATTTGGGGATAAGAAGACATGCCGAATCCGTAAATGACAATTACCCGGACATACGGTTCGCCGAAAAATGTGTTATGAGTAAAAGTTTTAATTGCATTTGATTAGAGATTCGATGTACTGGTAACGAAGTATGCTGAATCAGTATATGAATAGTTCGCCAGGAATCCAGCCAAAACAGGAAATTTGTTAAAAGCAAAAGTTTTATCTGAAGTTATTAGAAGTTGGAGTAGAGGTAAGGAGAATTCATTTTTGGGCTTTAGTTTTTTGCCGGCAAAGTAGTTCGCGTAGAACCTGGCCGCAGGGGCGTCGCTATGGGGGGTGGTGGTACCGCCCCCCCCCCCCTCAAAGAAAGAAAAAAGCTAAAACGGGCGCTCGCAGAGCGCCCGACCACTAAAATTTAGCTAAAACGGGCGCTCGCAGAGCGACCGACCACGAAAATTCAGCTCAACTGGGCGCTCACCCAGAAAAGCTAAAATGGGGGGTTGTCAGTATGCCCGGAAAAGCCAGTAAGGCTAGCTACTATATGGCGTCGGCTGTTCTGGGTTCTCGAGCGTTTGAAACTTAAGGAATTGCATTCTCAGTAGCATGTTTCGAGAGGCAGGCTATTTCTAGTTGTTCAGATACGAGGAGGTTTCTTAATCATATTTTGTCAGAATGAAAAGTGTGATTGTTAGATCTACGTTTCCATGACCGACAAAAGACAGTTGTCAAAATCATGAATTTCACCCTGCGTCACACAGTTTTAACACGATCCGTTGTGTACTAATATCTCTCGATTCAAGTAAAAATCAGGCTGATTTTGCTTCCAATGATTCGTTAGTTTCATGCAAAGATCCTTTGTATTTTAGTAGAAAAGCATTTATTGATAAGAACTTTTCTACAGTCCGACGTTTAAAAATAAATCGGCTTCATGAGCAATGAGAGAGATTTAATGACTGGTCTGATTATTGCAACACGTCACTTGATTCTTATTTTGTGTTTTAACGTTAAATTAAGAAAAAGTCAACTCCATTTCAATTTTTTTTCTGGGTGATCAGTATTTGTTTTTGGAAAGGCTCGAACTGAAGCACATTATCCCAGCTGT
Source organism: Branchinecta sandiegonensis (assembly GCA_030848855.1). NCBI lineage: Eukaryota > Metazoa > Arthropoda > Branchiopoda > Anostraca > Branchinectidae > Branchinecta > Branchinecta sandiegonensis. Next base: position 2,644,911 of record JAUPMV010000002.1, on the reverse strand, counting down.
CTCACATTTTTCTGGATTCGTCGTGAACAAAGACAGACGGTCAGATCCTGCTAAGTGGCCCTTACCTTCATTTGGGATCCGAAAAGGCGTTCTGATCATACAGGATTCCACAGAATTTGCCTGCGGCGCCATTCATAGTAGGCTCTACTTACTGGAAAGTTGCGTCACTTCGTTGGGATTTTAGGCTTGGAACTTCGGGGCTTGGGCCGCATTAAAAGCTATATAGGTTTTGTTGCGGCGAAGTAGCGTTTTGCCCAAAAACCGGTCATAGCCTACTTCAAAATTTTCGCCTGCGGCGCTCATTTCCATTCTGTCTGATATACAGTTTTGCGGATATAGTGCTGTCTTTGTTTGCTATTGTTTCTAACTGGTAGTAGGCTACTCTTGGGCCTTGCGGACATCTGTCAGTCGTATATTTTAAGGTACTCACCTCCCACGCCCAAGCCCTTCAAATACAACTGGGCTTCTAATATTCAGTCTTCAAGGATGCAGTTATCACGAGTTTTATTATCACATACGAGATGAAAAGCTGAAACGGGCGGCATGGCGCCGACAGGCGCCCTGCCACCCCCCCTCGAGTTTTGGCTAGCGACGCCCCTGCCTGGCCGAAACCGGAAATTCGGTAGATGTAAGGCAGGATGTTTTGATTAATGTCGTCAAAGCAGATATGACGTGTACGGGTAAACACACATGCTGAATCCATGTCGGAGCTTGGTTTTCTCAAACGATTAGCCATTGGCCTTAATCTTTTTCAAAATTTTTATAGTCAAGGAGTCTGGTTAAGACCGGATATCTACAAGACCCAATTGTCTGGATCAGATATTAAATTTTTAGGATCACATCGAAACTTTGGTCTTATTTATGATAGTGTACGATAATCCGAGAAATCTCCGTCCGTGGGGACGGAAGGAGACAGAATACGCTGTCGGTCGGACGGTCTGTCACACTTTCGCGAGCTAGGGTACTTCCAGATGTGCTAGGACGATGAAACTTGGCAGGCATATAAACTGAGTAGTGCGTAACTTTCGAACGGGTGACCGGATTGGAATGGAACTTAAGAACTGAATAGACGGATAGGAACAAAAAGGAGAGAGCTGATAGAAAGTTTTACGGCATAGTTTACCGGTCATGGACCGGATGTGTCATTTGGGATCTGGCCCGGATACTACGTGGATGGAATAGGCTCCTTTTCTATGGAGTTCCAAAACGGGACATTTAGAAATAAAGTTTCATTGACGAAAGTCATTGACACCAAATATCAATTCATTGATATTGATTCAGGTTTATTTGTCGCGGTCCTAGTCTCTTGCATAAAATTCCATCTACAAAATACCTATCTGATCCTGTGACAGGGGGATGTGAAGTACTTAGATAGATTTAATAGCTTCTAACCAGCTTCTTCCTGACCATTATAGCGGTTTGCGAAATATGTTCAAAAGACCCGCTGTAACTCAGTGGTAGAGCAGTGGCCTTGAAAGCCGGAGGTCCTTGGTTCAAATCCCGACTGAGGAGCACGTCTGTCTTTCAGTTGACTACTTTCAAACGGATACGACCTCTGTGGGAGAGATAAAATTTGGCTGAAATTTTTCGGAGGTTTTCATGAAACTTGATGGGTTTCAGATACAAATGCTATAGATGTAACATTTATGTGTCTTTATCGGATAGAACCCAGTGGAGGATTTTGACGAGGGGTACCGGAAGAGCTTAAAGCCCATATTGCACTTGTGAGGTTAGGTAACACGTATCTTAGCTGAGGGTCGCATAGGTTCTGGTCATGCAAATAGAATGTTTAGGACATGTTCTCTCGCCAGCTTGCAAGTTCCTCCTGATTGGATCACGAGTTCGGGATTTATACATGTCACAAATGACAAGACATCAAGGAACCCTCAACCCCCCTCAAACTCCCCCTTCAAAGCCGGATGACGTCATGGCCTCAGAATTACAGGGACAGATAGATAGATATTTAATGCATAAAAGCCAACAGTGGCCATCGCATTAAAAACACAAATCGCATCAAAATCATCATTTTTACAGGCTTTTCCCTCTGATCTATATCTTTTTTGCCCGACACGCAGGCAAACCCCCCCCCCCTCCCCCCTAAATAAATTCCTGGATACGGGCCTGACAGGGATACACAATTTTCCCTGTGTGCTAACCCTATCCGGAGGAACCTTCCAACAGTTGAATAGCCTGGAAACTTTTCTCTTTCATTCTCTCAGTACTCCTCCAATACTCCAAACGACTCTTGTCTCAACCTCTAGGACCCATGACCTCGTATGTGCGATGTACGCGGGTCAAGATCCCGGATTCCCCACCCCCCACATGGACGATCGGATGCTGAAAAGGGATTCGTTGAGTAAGGAAATGTCGGAACTAGCAAACTGAGACACACGGATAGACAAACCGACGGAGAGACATCATGATCACTATATGGACTCGAGACAAAGGCTGTAAGTTATTAAAGGACCCCACTTGCTTATTCTGCCTTATATAATATACTTAGCTCCCATCTGGAATTATAAGCTTCTAAAAAACCCACTTTTCTCCATTGGTTCGTTTCGTAACTACGAATTTTTAGCGCTTTTTCAGCCTTGACGAGTTTTCCCGTCACCCAACGAAAAGTTTGCCGGAATCTTCCTGTCCGCTGACAACTCTTTCACACATAAGGATATGATAATCTTCTGTTTATTACTTCTTTTAGGCTTAGTTTTCCCACTTTTTAACCGAGGCACGTTCAGATTTTAAATCTTTTGCGCCCAGCCGCCGCGTCGGAGAACAGGAAGGCTGGATATAATCGTCAAGCGCTAACAAGAGAATCGCTAGTTTGAGGTGGAAAGTAATGGTATTTTCGAAAACGTTTTTTCTTATCCGTTTTATAGGAAAAAGAGCATTTCTAGTAAGAGTTGTGCTTTAAGGGGCGAAAGGAGACAGTTAAAAGCATGTGCCATACAATCCTTTAATCTATAGGCTACCTGCTGCTTTACTATAACTAAATCTGTTAAAGAGGGGAATCCCCAGTAACCGAGGAGATTTCTAGGGAATTTCAAATTTCCGGCAATCGAGGGGTTTCAAGCGTTTGCCAGCGTTCAGTGAAATGGCGCTACTGTCCGGAGGGAACGGCAACCCGATGAAAAATTTTCGGAATTAGTCGTATGGAGTTGTACGAAACAGTAGCATGCAGTAGTAACTGCTGCCACTGCATGCTACTACTTAAAGTTTAACCGAAAAGGGCTGGGATAGGACAATCTAGTTACCATCATTTATTCACTTAAATTGGCTTGAAGACCCGCTGAAAATGCGTTACTCCGGTGTTCCGCAATTCACGAATAATCAATTTTCAAAGAGTGGAATTTCCGTGTGATTTGTGGTATCTCTATGCCCTTGTTTTTTGTTGTATGCCTTACGAGAAAGATTATGATTTTTTTTTGGCTCAGGCACTAAGCAATCTTCACCAATCTCACCACTGCCCACTAAAAAGTCGCGTTTGTGTTGAGATTAAAGTTTCCCGCGTCATAGTAGAATTTACGCTGTGGGGACGGCCGCAGATATTCTGACCGTCATAACCAGAGCAGATAGTGGACAATAAAAAATCCCTTTGCAGGATCCAAGTAACTCAGTGTATTCAAGGAAATGAGACAAGAATAAGTTGGCTTTTCAGTTAAACTTTAAGAGTAACCCAGTCGAAGGCATGTTAAATCAAAGTATTCCATACTACTACACATCAATACATGCAACTATTTCGCACAACTACCATACAACTACACAGTCAAAGAATTTTTCATCGGGAAGTTTCACCCTCCTAGCTTGTCGGTAAGTGTCTGAACTAGCAAACGCTGTACAGAGGGACGGACTGACAGGAAGCACAATCGCTATTGTTTACGCGGTGTGGAGCCAACATACAATTTTTGGTAATAATAACAGTCCTGCACTGCCGCTACAACTACGCCACAACCGAAGACTCTTTCTGCTTACTTGCTTATGGCAAAAATAGAACAACAACCTGGAGCTTTTGGAAGATAAAGCTAAATAGAAAAAGAATTTGAAACATTTCACAATAATTCAAATACTTTTCAGTTCTGGGTATAATCGTTGGAAGCTTCGCTTTTTAGCTAAAGTTTAAACGAAAAGGCGAATGCAAATATGCGAATTTACATTAAAGGAACAGTCTCAGCTGATGCATTAAAATTAGTGTGTGTGTTTCTGTGTTTTATTTATTTTCTTCATTTACTCCGCTTTTTCAAAATGGCAGGTCATAAATAAATTACTTACTCACATAAAAAGATTTGGCACCAGAACTTTACCGGCGGGCCGCCGCCGCCGACTCCAACGGCGGCGCGCCGAAATGTTTTATGCGGCGGGCCGCTGAGTTAGACTTTCGGCGCGGCTTTGGGGACTACATGACCTAGGAAAAGGCTCACGTGGAAAGCCTCAAAAGACTAGCGCTGAATTCAGAATGGGTTGTATTACCAAGTAAAAAACTGAAAGATAAGTAAACAAAATTAAAATATTAAGTCCACGATGCAAATACTAAAAGACGTGGCCCAGTTTTCTTGCATACATCAGCAGAAATATGGTCGTAATGAATTCAAGTTTCAAAACAAATCATAAAAATAATCAAGTCCTTGCCCTAACTCCCAAATTGATATTCCAGTCCCCAATTCTTCGGCTAAGCGGATCCTCGTCGACACGGAGAGCAAAGACGGGTAGAAAACAGTGTGTCGTCCATTTTTCGAGTATTCAAGGTAGTGTTCTGCCTCCTCTTCATTCCACTTTAACTTCGACTTCGGACTCTGCTTCAAGATTTCTAAGTACTGTTTCCCAATAATTGGTCCACCGCCGGTGGCAGTGTAGTCGTTTCCGTAAAAATTTAAGCCCAGCAGGATCTTGGACCGATGAGATACTGAAGGGGCCAGAATTTCGACGCACTCCCGCATCCATTCGATAGGACTGTTCGCACCTGGAAGAAAGTTGAGACTATAAAAAACTCGAAATTGTGCACAGTAAGGGGACACTTTCGTGTGGATGGCTGTATGCTGAATGGGTGATCCCAGCCACACGAAAATGAGAAAATCGATCGGGCGTTGAACAGCTAAGGAAGATGGTTCCGTCCACGCGAAAATGCCCTTTCAGCTGGATGGGAGCATATGAGTGGGAAGTTTCACACAATATCCCCGTTCAGCTCGACACTGTCCTCGGAGCGGTGCTGAACGGGAGGCGTCCGTCGAGCTGGATGGCCCGTTAACTGTTCATCCGTTCACGCGAAAACGACACAAATTTAGACGGCATTCACGCGAAAATGTCCGTCGAGCTCGACGGGACCAGAACCATCGACGCGAAAACGTCCCATAGTATAGTTCTCATGGTTAGTGGTAAAGTCATATTTCCGCCTTGTTCGCAGCCGCGTTCGACGGAAATCGTCCTTTTGACGTTTTATTTGCAACTCTCTGTTAACTGAGACCTTTCGATTCATTCCGATCGACTACACAATCGACGTAAACCTGACTTTTTAACGACCGAGGTGAATTGTCATACATCCCGTCGTTAACAGAGAAAAATGTGAAAGTTCAAAGACAAAGGGCGATTCTGGCGATCTAGAAAGCTCCACTAGCTGATGCACCGGCTCTTTTTGTGACTTCGGCTAAAATTCGCTTCGCTTCCACATCTGTTTGTGCGCTTCCTAGTTTTCGACAGTTGCGTAGTATAACCGGTTTCTTATATAAAGACGCAATTTCATTATTGCGATTTCGGCATACTCTTGATGACTAACTCTTCTTGCCGATGCGAAATCGTCATGTACCTAGCGGAAGAGCCGGAAGCGCTATAATAGCTGCTCCCAAACATCGCCGTGATTGGTTAACACAGGATTGAGTTGTTGAGTTTGAGTCGTTAGTGCTACGTTTTCTCGTTCTTCCCGAGGATCACTGGCGTGTTTTGGACTTGGTCATATAGAGCATTGCCTTCACACCGCAGTCATAAGCAGGGGCGTAATTTGCTATGGGGCAGGGGGGCAACTGCCCCCCCCCCCCCGACCCCAGTTTCCCCCCCCCCCCCCAGCTTGATGTTTGCCCCCCCCCCCCAGCTGAAATTTAGCGTCTTTGAAACTCTCGTCGAAACTAAGATAGGCCTACAGAATTCAAGAATCCACAGAAACAGATCGGTTTTCTCTAGTATACCTTTGTCTTTATGGTAAGACTGGAACACGGAAGCTTTGAAACTTCTATAGCGATATGCATGCGCTATGCAGGGTTAAACACGCAGGGTTAAACATTTTCAGAAGTTTTTGCGAAAAATCGCGGCGCTTATTTTTTACCGACTGACCGTGACCAACAACATTAGGGGGGGGGGGCCTCCCCCCCCCCCCCCCCCCAGTCGTGACACCCCAGGTCAGACGACCGTACCCAACCTGAAAAAGCGAAGAAGCTTGACGTCAATCGCGAAGTGGACAGTTTCGCGAATTTGAAGAAGCGTCGTTTCGCCTTGGTCGATTAGTAAAATATCTCTTTGTTCTTATTACGTTTTTCTTCTTGAAATAAAACTGCTCATTTTCACTTGACTTGGGAAAATCGGCTCCAACTTTGCCCCCCCCCCCCAGGATTTTGACGAAATTACGCCCCTGGTCATAAGCTATTTTCATTTACAATTAATTCTGAACGCGGGGTGAAAGAAGATTATTTTGCATGGAGCGTGCTCACCGCTCGGGGAGTATTATATGGCAGTCTGGTTTAAGTTCCCACTGAAGCAGCTTGAGCACTGCAGAAATTAGTGATAGGACGCGTATTTATGGACTTGTATCGGTTGTTTTATAATAACTTTTTCTAGAACAGGTACTTAATGCACATCTTCCTATGTCCCACCGGTAAGTCATATTATGACAATGAGTTTTCTGGAGGTTGATACGATATCGTATCAGCCTTCAGAGAGGATGATACGAAGCGGTATCAACCTCTGCAGAAGTTCATCGAGCACTGTTCTTCCAATACTGAAAAGTAGAACCTGTCCTCCAAAAATTGATAAAAAGACATCCTCAGAAAAAAACACTAAAAAACGAAACAGAAAAAAGTTAAAAAATATCATTAAAAAAAGTTCAAAACTGATAGAAAATCTTGCTTTCCTAGCCAACCAACCTGGGCCATACCATTTTACAATCACATTTCCACTGAAAAGATAACTTGTCAACTGAAACAACATCTACTTTCCTTTGCTTTTTAAAAGGTAGCTATTGAGCAAATATCACTGTCTTTTTTCTTAATTTTACCATAATTTTTTCAACTGTCAGAAACGTGTGACTTTTGGCTGCAAAATCTAGTGGTATTCTGGCGTCTCTGAAACTAGATCAGTTATCGAGAAATCTCCCTTTATCATCCTCATAATTATACGCCTCGACTTTTATGCTTCATTTTTGTATTTACTGCGAAAGAACCGATCGCAGAATTCTTGCTCACTTTGTCGAAGAAACATAAATTTATGACAAATTGCAAAATTTTGCAACCAGTGGAATTTTGCAACACCAATTTAAGCTGATTAATTATATAGGCGTATTTTCGCCGTTCCCTGAGGCAGAGGCGTTACTAGCCAAAATGTTTGGGGGGGGGGGGGGGGACGAGGCATTTACCGACTGGCTGGTAATTTTTACCGACTGTTTCTGTAGAAAAAACGACTGTTTTCAACAACAAAAAATGACAGTTTCGAAAAAAATCGACGGATTTTCGGAAAATCCGACTATTTTGACAAAAAATCGACTAATTTTCAGAAAAACCGACTGTTTCATGAAAATAATCAACTGTTTTGACGAAAAATCGCGGCGCTTCGCGCCGACTTGGGTATTTTTTACCGACTGGCCGACAGCATTGGGGGGGGGGGCGTCCCCCCCCAGTCGTGACGCCCCTGCCCCGAGGACTCCTCGGGGAATCAGGGAGAACGCTCCCAAAATGGATTTTTTCGAAAAAAATATGCAGTTGACGTATAATTAGTCTGGATCAACTTTATTTTTGGTTTGGTTTATTCTGATTATGTTTATTTAATTTTACATTGCACCAACACTTCGCGAGAATACGGGCAGTGAGTCCCTGGGACAAACAAAAACGCTGGGACTCCTCAAAAGGAGTCCTCGGGGAACGGCGAGAATACGCCTTATCTCTCAAAAAGCCCACCGCTAGATGAGATGGCATCTGCTTCGCCACAAATGTACAGATGGTGTTGGATAAAGACTGTATTGTTATAAACAAAAATTCCCGGGTCACAACAGTAGTCATTCGCACATGTCTAGGCACAGTACGCTATAGGGTTACCATTTCACTAAACAAAAATTCCCTACAAAAGTAGCAAATAAGTACTACCAAAGAAGATTGAGTAGTCTACTACTTAAACCTCGCCTTCGACTCGGACAGGTTATTTTAAGTGGTCGACTCGTTGTTATAATTCGATATCAATCTCGATGTCGGAAGTTAACTACAGCCGTCGCAAAATTCTACTATGACGCGGAAAACTGTAATCTCAATACAAATGTGGCTTTTCAGTGGCCGGTGATCAGCTTGCGGAAGGCAAGTCACTACGTGAACACTTATTTTTCGTAAATCCTTTTCGTCAAGCATACAACACAGGTACAAGCGCATAGAGGTACCACAAATCCGACAGGGAATTCCACTATTTCAGAATTGACTATTCGTGAATCGGAGGAACGAAGTAACTCATTTTCATCGGGTCTTCAAGCCTCTTTAAGTGAATAAGTGATGGTAACTAGATTGTTCTGTCTCAGACCTTTTCGGTTAAGCTTTAAGAAAGTGAATCAACGTCGCGAGTAGAAAGTGTTCTTGGTGAGAAGTTGTAAAGGCACACCGGATTTATGTTAGTTCTTGCAATTCTTGCTTTGCTTTTTGAGAAGCGAATCCGTGAGAATGGCAGTATCACCCTCAAATGAAACGATACGACAGAGAAAATTCAACTCTATCGTTGACTGGCGTAAGGAAAATTCGCTGCAAAAGTAACTATTCATCTAATGATGGGTTTTTGGGAGCTGGAAGTCGGAATCGCTTTGCAATGGTTTTCGTGCTGTTTCGCAAGTTGCTTAACTTTCCGCATCGATTTTCGCGCTTTGAAAACCGAAGCAGCTTTCTCGAAAAGTTTCTCTAGAAAGTTAGTAGAAAGCTCCGCGGTACCTCATCGCTTCTGGAGAAATTTTAGAAGTGTGGAAAAAAACAAGGCAAGCGCCATTAACCATGACTTCGTTGGAACATAGGAGAACGGAAGGAATGTCCGTCTCAATCTATTTATTCTAAATAAGTTCTCGGCGGTTTCAGCTTTCTATGTGTTTTCACGATCAATCCAGCGGGAAAGTGGAGAGAAATTCCAGAAATTGGATTTTCGCAGTTTTCGTGATGTGCTTTCCGCACTGGAAAGTGATTCTAGAATCTCGCGAAAACCCTTTGTAAAGGCGTTTTTTTTGCGGTTCAACATTATATTCAAATAATGTATACGACTGATACGTCAGCTACGATGCTTCATCAGCGATATTTCGGCCCTTCTTAGCAAGGGTCCTCGTCAGGCTGTCAATCTTCAGGGTCAACGTCGGGGAAGAGAACAAACCTGTAATAATCCGCTGTATACATTATTTGAATATATGTTTCAAAGTCAGCTTGGGCTCAAGGAATAAAAAGGTTCAACAATGAGCCAGTTGATGCACAGTCTGTTTTAGAGCATACTAGTAAGTAATTTATTTATGACCCGCCATTTTGAAAAGGCGGAGTAAATGACAAAAGTAAAGAAAATAAACAAAACACATATATACACACAGAAAAAGACACTTAATTTTTAATTTTCGGTCAGGAAGCAGTGGACGACATCGTGTGCTGTTTGGGCCTTGTTGTCCATGAGTTTTGAAAGTGATGACGAAACATCCAAAAGGGTAACACTTGCGTTTTGAATTTTGAATTTCTCCGTCAATGTATGGTTATGACATAATTTCGACAAGTAGAGCAGGTGCTTTGTATATTTAAAATAACATGATCTCATCTTTTTAATCTCCTTCTTTCGCAGAACATGAGTGACGCCAGAACGAAATAGTATAGAAGGAGCGCAGAAGGTGCTGTACAAATTTCCCAAAGCTTTACGATTATAGCGCCCCCGGTTGGGGACGATGCGCCCATAGGCGCTACGGATCGACTTATAAACTTCTTGAACAACCGATGAGCAAAATTTTGACAATGAAGATTTGAATGTTATGCCGAGCCACCGTAGAGAGTCTGTTGATTTGACGATGAACGATCCAAGAGATATAGAAGCTTTAGATGCACTCGAACAATTTGACGAAGGGTTGAAATGCAGGTACTCACATTTTTGAAAGGTTAACTTCAAGGCCAATTTTCAGAAGTTCTGACGACAGCTTACTTACATTTTTTGTGAGTGTGGATCGGCTACGGCTTACTAAGAGCAAGTCGTCCGCATAGGCTATGTAGCTGACTGAGCCTCTGTGGAAACAATCTCCGTGGCCAACGTTGTTCAACCAATCAATCTTTGGTCTGCATTATTAGAGAATTTTGGAGAACTTCACCTCTGTTGATCAACATGGATGTCTTTGCGGTCAACAGTCGTTCGCTGATCAACAGAGAGCGTGATCCACCCTACTACGCATGACGTCACGAATTCTGGCTTTTTGCCGTAAAGGCTGGAATGATTTTTCTATTTTCAAGCAGAATATCATGCCACGGGCGAATCCAACCAATCACGTTGCAGAGATTCGTAGTTACCACGCTTACTACGCTCCCGAGCATGGTAAGCAAATAGATACTATAGTTACTATTTCGAGAAGGCTGGAACGGCCAGCGTAGTAACTTTTTACGAGGTTGCAACAGAAGGGTGGAACACGCTCAGAGGTACCACCAAAGGGCGTCTTAAGGTGTCGTGTAGTATACTTGAGGATAAAGAAGAGTAAATCAATCAACGAACGAATCGAGGACTCCCAACGAAATTGAAAGATTCGGCAACATCTAAGCAGACTCTTGTGCACCAGAAATTTTTCTATGCACTTTCTTACGAGTAGAAGGCGAGCGGCGAGATGCACCACTTCTATAATCTTGGGGTAGTAGTCCTTCGAGGCGATGTTGCCTGCAGGTGGTCTCAGTTGTATGGTTGAGCCCACTTACCAGGCCTGGCAGGAGATGAGTAGTCATATGTCATCAACGAAAAGTAATCGACATCATCGTACAGGTCCAAAAAATCATGTTCTGTAAAGTAGCCCATGACGTTCCTAAAACAGAGTTATTTTTATTTGAGGTATCTGTGATTTTGCAACCTTGCTAATTCCTACTCGTATAATATCGAGACTCCTCTACTGGATTATTAAAGACCTAATCCAAACATTGTGTTTACCTTCTCTTACTGATCGGAAGCCACCAGATTATTTAGATTTGAACTTGATTGCCAGGTTGCTGTTTTTGGCTCGAGAAAAAAAAAAACACGCAGAAGGTCTTCTTTTCCAGATGACGAAATTTTCCACAAATTTTTAAAAATAAGCAAAGAATTATAAGACTTAATTGGTTATTTTTTATGTCTTCAGGAGTACCACACTGGTCATGGTTTTTTAATTTATTTGTATTTGTAATAAATAGTTGGAGCATTGATGGAAATTATCATTTTGATCCTTGGCTCCCTACGTGTCATAACGGCTGTCCCGGATAAACGGCTGGGATTTAGTCCAGAGAGAATTATTTCAAACCTAGAACATTTGGAGTTATTTTTTAATTTGCTCATTGTTTTGCGGTGTTTTACGTGGTTTTTAACATTCATAGTGGCAGTAGGGATGGTTATCATTGTGTGTGTGGTAGAAAGACCATTTTTTGTGGTCCGCTTTAAGCATAATTTCTGTTTCAATTTTATTTATTCACTCTGCTCAAGATTAGAACAATTTTTTTTCTAACGGAACACCACATAAATTCTAAAACTGAGAAAAGGTTAACCTTTGGTCTTCTGTCCTATTATGCTAAATTTGTGTTTCTATGAAACAGCTAATCCACCGTAAAAAGTATCTCCGAATAAGGATTGAGGTTAACTGCAGTATTTCTACTGGGATTATTCATATCTCTAGATGTAAGATTAACATGAAATACAGATAAGATGAATCCCAGTAGCAAATACTGCAGTTAACTTCAACCTTACTCGTAGATACTTTTTACAGTGTAGTCCAAAGTTCACTAACAAAACATCATCTAACGGAAGAACTTTTTAACACTTTTTAAGACACTTTTTGATAATTTTTAAGCCATTCACACTGGTATTATGGAGACAACTCGAGCCATCCACTTAACGCGAAGAGTGCTACTCCCAATCATGATCTTAACGAATAGGGTGTCAAAAAGCCAGTAACAAAGCAAAAATATTATGAAAATTGCTGCCACTATAGTTCTTTAGGTGGTTCTCTTCATTCCTACAAATATATGCCGATTTCGTCAACAGAGATACAAAAGAAAGCGGAAGGATTGTTCAGGTATAGGACATTGGAGACATCTTGCTGCGACACTTGATTAAATCGTTTTCTAGACTACCACCGATTAACTCGCCCTTTGTGTTTTTCATCATTTGTAGTATTGTATCTACTTCGATACTGATCAATAATTGTCTTATCTCTATTATTTTTTAATTTACTCCGTTCTTGTTCAGTCTGGATGTAACGGTCAAAGAATATACATGAGGGAGGGAGAGAGAGAGAGAGAGAGAGAGAGAGAGAGAGAGAGAGAGAGAGAGAGAGAGAGAGAGAGAGAGAGAGAGAGAGAGAGAGAGAGAGAGAGAGAGAGAGAGAGAGAGAGAGAGAGACAGAGACAGAGACAGAGACAGAGAGAGAGACAGAGACAGAGAGAGAGAGAGAGAGAGAGAGATACTACTGAGATAAGATTAATCGGAATTAGAGATAAGATTATCTTTTTAAAGACACGAGTAATCCCAGTAGCAAATACTGCAAGATTTTTCTACAGCGTTCTGAACCAAAAATCAACTTCAATTTTCCTAATCGAGACAACAAAAATAAACCACAATCAAAACCATAAAAGCCTTACCCAGCATATAAAGGTGGCGGTATGACCAGCACAAACATAAGATCCTTCTTATGAAGGGTATTGCCGATAGATCTGAGGGTCGATATCAGAGCATCACGCTGTCGACCTCCAACTTGACTCCATACCTCTACTGCGACTCCATCTAACTTGTATTTCTGCAAAAGAACAGAACTTAAGTTTCACTAATGTGGATACTGTATATGACTAAGTCCAAAACATGCCAGTGGCTGATTGGCTGCTGGATTCCAATCGGGGAGGAGTTAAGGGTTGACGAGTGACAGTTTTTAGCTAAGCCCCGCCCTGTGGGAGGAGCTACACAGTCGATGAGTGATGCTGATGCTCCAGAAGAACGAGTAAACGTCTCACTAACGACTCAGTTCAGTTCAGTTCAGTTTAGTTTATTCATAAAAATAAAAAACACCATTAACCAATCACGGCGATCTTTGGGAGCAGATGTGATACCACTCCGGCTCTTCCGCTAGGTACCCGGCGATTTTGCATCGGCAGGGGAGAGTTAGTCATCAAGAGTATTGCCAATAGAACCTTTCCATAAATCTCTGGCTTTTCCGGCCAAGCGGGCTATTCGAACGACAGATTGATATATTACGACAATCACGAAGGTCAATCCGAGAGAGATTGGCTCGGACGCTCCGTCTGAAAAGAAGTCAATCACTTCTTTCTGCAAGTTGGTGGAAAGTTGAGAAGCCGGAATGGACCATTAATATCTCGGCTTATCTCAGAAATTCTGACCAACAGATAACAACGATCGGCGTCGAGCCGGCTCACGGCTCACACACGCCAAGAACGTTGACCAAAAACCAAAGGCGGAACACTTACCAAGAGAGTCGATGTGACTGTGTCCGCTAATCTCTGCTGTAAGTCTTTGGCTTGAAAGAGAAGCTTGTAATCAGCTGGCGACCAAGAGTCGAACAGAAGCCTCGGAATCACTAAAAGATAAGGCAAGAGGTAAAAGGGTCGGCATAAAACGAAAAAGTCATAAGTTGCGTTTTTGCAGATACCATGGTATCTGTTACCACGGTAACTGGACCTGCAATTAGTCGTTTTTGCAGTAACCGTGGTATCTGATATACGGTTGTTCTGCAAAAACGACAATTGCCGAAATTGCGCTTTTCGAAGTCATCCCAAAAGAAAAACAGATATCTAGTTACATCACTAAGTGCTAAACTTCTTTCTCACCAATTTGATGAAAGTGAGATGGCTTCTCAGATACCACGGTCGGACCGTGGTATCTGAATATCAGATACCACGATAACTGGCCAGATACCACGATAACTGCAAAAACGCCTTTTGACCGTGGTCTCAGATACCACGATAACTGCAAAAACGACTTTAGACCGTGGTATCAGATACCATGGTATCTGCAAAAACGCAACTATAATCTGTTACCAGGCCACACCCGCTCAATTGTTTGAAAGGCGAGATCCCTACAGGAAATTAATGTAGGAGTCCCCAATATTTTTCCTAGACAACATTTAAATACATTTGAAGCTTCCACGATCATAGTTCTACTTCCCTGCTATTTCGTAGACTAAAAATTATCCTAGCCTTGACACGGAAGCAGCTTTTTACCGAGTTACGGATATTTGCGTGGCATATCTGACTGAAAGCAACTTTTGTGCGACGACGATAGATAAACCCTCAAGCCAGGGGCGTCACGACCGGGGGGGGGGGGGGGGGGACGCGATTTTTCGCCAATACAGTTGATTTTTTTTCATTAAAACACTCGATTTTTCTGTAAATCAGTCGATTTTTCCGAAATTGTCATTTTTTTCTTGAAAACGGTCGTTTTTTCTCCAAAAACAGTCGGTAAAAGTTACCAGCCAGTCGGTTAAATTCCTTGGCCCCCCCCCCAAACATTTTGGCTAGTAACGCCTCTGCCTCAAGCATATTCATTCCAACTTCACCAACTTATGTGAACTATCGATATGAGATTGGACAGCACAAGCCAAGCTGAAATTTACAGGGAATGGTGAGAATTGAGAAGGGAGTTAACTGTACAGGATTAGAATCTCCGATGACTGATGAAGCTTAAGAAGAAACATTTTCCCGTACTGTATACTAAGAGTTTTAACTAATCTTCATCTGAAACTTTAACTGAAAACCCAACTTACTTTTGGGTCATTTAATTGGTTACACTGAATTATGTGGATTCTGCTAAGGGATTTTTTTATTTTCCACTATCTGCTCTGGTTATGACGTTCAGAATCTCTGCAGACGTCCCCACAGCGTAAATTCTACTATGAAGCGGGAACTTGTAATCTCAACACAAACGCGGCTTTTCAGTGGGCAGTGGTGAGCTTGGTGAAGACTGCTTAGTGCCTGAACCAAAAAAAATCATAATCCTTTCTCGTAAGGCATACAACACAGATAAAAGCGCATAGAGGTACCACTAATTGCACGGAAATTCCCCTATTTGAAAATCGACTAATCGTGAATAATGGAACAACGAAGTAACGCATTTTCAGCGGGTCTTCAAGCCAATTTCAGTGAACAAGTGATGGGTAACTAGACTGTCCTATCACAGCCCTTTTCAGTTAAACTTTAATACGTAAAAGCTGTTGTTTAGTAGATGACCAGCGAGCTTCGCACCAATTAATATTTACCATCTCAATCGGTAAATGAGCTCAGTATAGGGGACCGTATAGAATAGTCGGCTTTACGCAAAACAAGGTCACACAATTCGCCACCTCCGGTTGGTCACTTAACTTCCCACGAACCCTTATATTTTTAATCAGCTTTTCGGTAGATAATTCGAGTCTTTTATGTTCTTCCTCTTTTTACTGCACTTGGGCGTGCACGAATCATTCATTAATTCAGAAGTCCTCGAACATTTTCTGTGGCTGCCTACAACACGTGGCTTTGGAAACTTAGCTAATTTACGTGTAGGATTGCAGCAAGCTTTGGGGCAGTAATATCACTTCGCGATTATCTGTCTCGCCGATCTCTGGCA
Organism: Branchinecta sandiegonensis; assembly: GCA_030848855.1. Taxonomy (NCBI): domain Eukaryota; kingdom Metazoa; phylum Arthropoda; class Branchiopoda; order Anostraca; family Branchinectidae; genus Branchinecta; species Branchinecta sandiegonensis. The sequence goes on along the minus strand of JAUPMV010000002.1, from coordinate 2,628,897 downwards.
AAAGTTTTTAATACTGTTGCTCTTCCTCAGGCCCTTCTTTTCTCTCCTTTACTTCCTTTTTTCACATCGAGTAATTTCTCTCACATCAAAACTACCTTCTTCAACTTTGCTAAATATCTTTGTCGGATTTCAAAAATTTGAGTCGAATTCTTTTATGATGGAGACTTATCGATTAAAAAACCCAATAGACATCATACAAAAAAACATACTAATTTTCTTTCTAAAATTCCTCGAATCCATCACAACCTCGCTGAGGCTGTAGGTGATGGTTGAGTTATTTTGCATACGTTTTATTTTTTAATTTTAGTTTGATATTTGCTTGTTGATTTGTTTTATGCGATACGGCCTTGTTATGTCATAGTTGTCGTTTTATATTTTTGGCCAGTTATGTATGCGTTTACTCTGTCTTTTACTCTCCGAATTCTGGAGGAATTAAATGAATTGAATTGAATTTAATAGGCCTAGCCAAACCAAAATACATGGCTGATTTTTCTTACTTTTAAGAGCATGTTTACTCTTCGATTTGACTTCTTGAACCCAGCCTTTGTCTATGTCATGCGTGCCCGTGACTTGGTATGTTGAACCTGGTCCAGGTTTGACCTGCAGCCATACAGGTGACACCATCTCAAACTTGCTCCCAAAAATTTTGACAACGTCGTATCCATGGTTGTTCCACTAAGAAGTACAAACAGGTTTAGGTTCGCGATAGAGTATGGGATTGTCAATAACAATATAATGACAAAAATAGGCCATTGGCTTTTAAATTTTACGTCTGAAGCACTTTCATCATAGATTTCAGAAAATAAAAACAAGATAACAAGTGAACAGAAGCGTTACGTATGGGGGGGGGGGGGGGAGACGCACCCCTCAATGTTGTCGGCCAGTCGGTAAAAATTTCGCGCCACGATTTTACTTCAAAACAGTCAATTTTTTCTTAAAAATAGTAACTTTTTCTTAGAAACAGTCGATTTTTTTCTTCCAAACAGCCAGTGTTTTCTAAAAATCAGTCGGATAAACGACCAGCAGTCGTTGTTTGTTGTCATGACATCGGAAAAGTCGGCTCCTCCTGGCAATGCTTGTTACCCATAAAATTTAATGCATAACATTTTCAAAACCACAAAAGATTATGCCCCAACTGTTGTCTGCTGAAACTACGCATCCTTGTGTTATCTGATGAAACTGCTGAGATTTACACCAAGAAAAGTTGCCGAAAAGAAGCAAATTTTTCATTGAGGAAGTAAATGATCTATTAGGCTTTATTGGATATCTAACCTACATTGAAGCATGGCAACATATGTACCCCTGTATCAGAAGCTCCTATTTTACATTCCAGCATGGAGACATATGTGCAGAGGCATCGCGACCGGGGGGGGGGACGCCCTCCCAATGTTGTTGGCCAGTCAGTAAAAAATAACCGAGTCGGCGCGAAGCGCCACGATTTTTCGCCAAAACAGTTGATTTTTTTCATTAAAACAGTCGATTATCCTGAAAATCAGTCGATTTTTCGTCAAAACAGTCATTTTTTTTCGAAACTGTTTTTTTTTTTTAAGACAGTCATTTTTTCTGCAAAAACAGTCGGTAAAATTACCAGCCTGTCGGTAAATTCCTTGGCTCCCCCCCCCAGACATTTTGGCTAGTAAAGCCTCTGCATATGTGCCCCTGTATTGACCATCACAAAGCTAGGATGACAGTTTAAAGCACTTACAGGAGTGACGTACCCAAGAACAGTGATATTAGAAGCTCTTTTTTCTGTCTCCACAAAATAAGTGTTAGCATATTTCACCACTTCTTTTAGCTTCGGTTTTTCCACGACAAGATTTCTCCTGACAACGTCATCAACTTGATAGCCAGCCTAAAAATAGTAAACAAAAATTAATCCGGATATCTGCCTTGGAAAAGTTGGCTATATTTGACAGTTAGACATGTCTTCTTACACTGATGATATTTACCCCCTCCCCAAGAAAGTAGGAAACAGCACAAAAGTATCCCACCTTTCCTCCCAAACGACCAAAAGCATATTCAACTGTAGATTTTCAAAATCCTACTACAATAAAAACTGTTGTTTTTTACTCGCCAATTCTTCCAAGTTCCCTTTGGCTGCCAATGAACACCAGAAGGAAGAACAGACCAGAAACAAAGTGGCAGGCAGAAGACAATTTTGGGCCATGATCAGTTCCAGAGCTGTAGATGTTCCAGACTGTCTAGAGCTGTAACAAAACCTCTTTATAAAGCCTTCATAATTTTATGGTGACCTAACCTAACCTAAAAATAGTCAAAACCAATAATAAAGTACAGAAAAAAATATGTTTTAGTGTAATTTTAATATGTGATGGGTAATGTCACCAAGTAAAAAAAATGATTGATGTAACAACTATGTTTCTGAAATATAAATAATTATGAATGCCTTGGAAGTTTTCTTCTAACAATTCATCCTTCAAATTTTTTTTACTGGTTCATTCTTATCTCTCTTCTTTACATCAATTTGGGCTTCAACTTTGCAACATATCAACTGAATTCGAATCCCTGAAACAATTCTGAAAGTATTCCCATTCCTTACCATGTGATCAACAATCATTATGAAGAACCATTAACCATTAACAGGATTAACATTGAGGATTTGTTTATGACTGGGCTGTAAAATGCAACAACTAGTAACAATATCACAATCATCTTTTGATTGCCTGCTGAACCTAGATCAGGTACATGCCAGGAAGACTTTGGCCTTTCTAAAGTTTGTTGCTGAAAACCTGTTCGTAATTTTTATGAATGTTATTTTGAGCTGTTATCATAAAAACTAGCAAATGAAGTAGGATGGACAATCTCCTATGGAACCATTGAACAATATTCAACTACAGACACCCTCGACAAAACAACACACATCTCACAAAAGAAGTTTTTCGAGGTTTGAACTTGCAACAGAAGTTTCAAAAAAAACAAGAATCAAGAAAGGTGTTCAAAAAGCTATAGGCTACCTTTTCTGTACCTTCCTTTTTTCTGACGTATAGTCTTTGGTCAATATAACTTACAGTTACAGAGATAAGCATGCGAGGGGCATTTTAAATATTTTGGGGGTCTCTAGATCTAGCTCTTGTGGATTTCCGTGAGCTCTATGTAAACGTTTGGAAGGTCATCAATTTCAAATTCTCTGCATGTGCTAATTTTTAGGACAGCTCTCCATATCCCCTAAGCAATTTTGTTAGGTACGTTCGGTGTTACTAGATACATACTGTGTATTTATTATAGTTTCGTTTCTTTTTGCCTTTTCACTCTCTGTTTTGATGCTTTTTACTCTCTTTATGTTTTTTTTTAATATAAGTGTTAGTGTTAATAGTGTGAAAGTGTTAATAGTCTGTGTAGTTGTATGCTAGTTGTAAAAAAAGTTGCATGTATTGATATTTAATAGTAAAGAATACTATAATTTACCTTACCTTAGACCTTAGTTCCTCCTGCACCTCTAGAGGTGCTTAGGCCCTTAGGGCATCCGAGAAGAGGAAAGAAGAGTCGCCAGTCATCTCTCATAAGGGCTGCTGCCCATACACCGGTAGTAACCACTATTTGGTTGAAAATTATCAGCTCACAGGCACAAACAACCATGGTCTAACCTTTTAGTATTGCCAAAAATCAAGAATCTTCAACTCACAGACCCATCATGTCAGTGCAGACTAGGAGTTGGGCAGACCCATGTCAGTGCAGACGAGGAGCTGGGGAGACCCATATCAGTGAAGGCTAAGAGTTGGGAGTGAACATTTTTGGCAGCCAACTCCCATGGGTTAGGGTTCTAACTCAAAGACACATGTCAGTTTGGAATTTGGGTAGCAAATATTATCATCTCATGGAACCTAATTTCCATGGGCTAGGGTCCCGGTAGTGCATGATTATACTTGATAATGATTTTTACCCCGGGAGCTGCTAATATTTGCTACCTGACTTTAAGTCCATATTGACATGTGTCTGTGAGTTCAAAATTTTAATTAAATTAAAAAACTCACAGATGCGTGCCAATATCAGCTTGGAGTCCAATAGCAAATATTGTCAGCTCATGGAACCAAATTTCCATGAGCAAGGGTTCCGGTACTGTAGTGGGTGATTATACTTGTTAATAATTGTACCCAATGAAATAATAATATGTCCTATCGGAATCTTAAGTCGATATTGTCATGTGACTATGAGTTGGCATTTTTTTTTGCACCACCGGAACCCTACCCTATGGGAGTTGGGTTCCGTGAGTTAAAAATATTCATTCTCGGACTCCTAGTCTGCGCTGATACGGGTCCCCGAGTTCAAAATTTTTAATTTTCTGGCACTCCCAGAACCATGGACCATCAGAGTTGGGTTCCGTGAGTTAATCATAATTTCGTAATTCTAACCTTTGGCACTGCTGGAACCCTAGCCCATACCCATCCGCTATCTGTGTCTGCGAGTTGTTCATTTTCAACCAAATAGTCGTTACTAGCGGTAAGTCAGTGAAAATCCCGGCATCCTAGCTCTAATCGTAACTATTCCATGAGCTCTATGTTCCTTGTAGACTCTACCTGGACACAAGCTCCAATTATATAGTTCCAGTATCACCCACCGGCTCCCTAGCTTCTGAGTACATGATTCCGTGAGACTACCGGACGAGAAGCTGGTACGATGAAGTTTCCGTGAGCTATTTCCATTCACTACCGGAACGGGAGCCAGCACATACAAGTTTCCGATAGTCAATGACGTCAGATCCCATAATCGTAGCTCGTTTGGTTATTTTCCGTGAGAACTACCGGTACCCTAGTCTGTACGTCATAAAGTGCGGCTCCCGGTTCCCTAGACAGTGCCATATTCTACTCCGAAATCGGATGAAACCATTCCAAAGCCAAGAGATTGAAAGAATACATGATGAACGTTTCTTTTATATGTTCGGGGCTGGAATACCTGGTGGAAGCTTGGCACTTTGGCCTTACCGAGGACCAGGCTATCGGATCGAAAATATACAGAAACGTGCCCTACTGATTATGTCAAGATCTCCCAAAATTCCTTACAATGAGCTCCTTTAGAAATTTAAACTCGAGTCCCGTAGATTCAAGCTGTGCATGGCTTCTGGTAAGAAAATGCTTGAGCACCCTATCCATAAGTTTTTTCTTCCGCCACCATTCGATAGGCTACTGCTTGCGAACGACCTGCAAGAGCGGCCTCAGTGGCGATCCCAAAACTCCAACACGTAAAATGTGACCATGTACGGGATGAAATGACGTTTTTACCGTCTTTCGTTAAAATTTTCAGTCTTATTTAGTGTTTACTTATATATATGACGTTGACATATTTATTTTGACATGTGTGTTTACATGTATATATGACTATTTCGACAAATTTGGATTTCTCCATGATAGTTCGAAAAGAATAAAAGCGATGTCTATCTAACTATCTATCATGAAACCATTCCTAAGCAAAGAGAGTGAAAGAATACAGTTACTGACACACACCAGACGTAACTTTGATACTTAGGTCGCGTTCCAGCGACTTATTATTAGTTACGATTGTTATTATTTCCGTTCCAGAGACCCCCATAATAAGTAATTTAGCCCCTCCCTCTGATTATTTTCGTTCCACGACTGTTATGATCGTTACACTTTACTTATGATGGTCGCGGTTCTGCATAGCCATCGGTTCTGCAGGAACTCCCACAAGGGTGATGACTGATGAGTATGTCCGCGTTGTTATTATTTTTGTTCCAGAGAGATAACTACCACCATACGGCGCTTGTCCCTGTTCCTATTATCGTAACTTGCAATAACTCACTGGAACAATACCTTATTACTCTAGGTCAAAACATACCTTAAGACCAAATACCCATCTATATTATTCATCTTCTTGATTTTTTCTGTAGACATTCTACTTTGTTTCTCTTCTTCTTTTAAGATTTACCTCTGGTAATAAAGTCTATGTGAATGGTGTCAAAAATAAGAGAGCATGGATATTAATTAACTTTGTTTAGGCGTCACTATAAGTGTTGGGAACTACTTCAAGTACTACGTAAGTCCGACATAAGTATAAAATTAAATTACTTAAGTAAGTACAACTTTCCTGGACTACTTAATACTACTTTAACCTTAAATCGCACTTCCAGCGAGATAAGGTGGTGTTATCCTCCTGTAGAGTCTCTCGCTGGTTTGCGGCTTGATTGTCAGATCGTTGTTGTAACATCGGCTCACTGAAACTTAAGTAAATTACTGATTACTTAAGTAAATTAGCTCAATGTTTGAAGGCTTCAAGTACCAGTAAATTTGCCAGCACTGTCTCAAATACGCTCTGCTTCAATCATATCCATTTGCACATTGGATGCTTCTTTGGCAGCAAATATTCAATTAATGCATAAGACAGGTATGTCAGCTACGATACTTCAGCAGCGATATTTCGGCCCTTCTTGGTAAGGGTCCTCGTCGTCAGGCTGTCAATCTTCAGGATCAGCGTCGGGAAAGGAAACAAACCTGCAGAAAATAACTGAAGCTTCTACCGACTATAAACATCTTATTCGGGCAAATTATTTTTAAATACCACTGTAGAGAAAAAACTAGTCCTGAGATTTAATTTTTGACACGGCCGCTGTTTTTTTTGCAGAACGATTAGGGCGATGACACGAAAGTTTTTTTTCTGTATTTCGATCAACTTCGGTTTTGTTATTAATAAGGGACTGAAAGCTTAAATTTTATTCCATTAATGACCGCGCTCCAAGTTTCTGGTAGGGAGTACTCGCCTGTACTCGGGAGTACTCGCACGGCAAACTGGTGCAGAGATTTAATTTTTGATATGGCTGCTATTAGTAATAGTAATAGATACAGGAGAGTACTCCCTATCAGAAACGTGGACTGAGGTTGTTAATGAAATAAAATTTAAGCTTTCAGTCCCTTATTAACAACAAAACCTAAGTTGGTCAAAATACAGGAAAAAAAAACTTTCCTGTCATCGCCCTAATCGTGTGGCAAAAAACAGCGGCCGTGTCAAAAATTAAATCTCAGGACTAGTTTTTTCCCTACAGTGGTATTTAAAAGTAGTTTGCCCGAATAAGATCTTTATAGTCGGTAGAAGCTTCGGTTATTTATTGCAGGTTTATTTCCTTCCCCGACGTTGACCCTGAAGATTGACAGCCTGACGAGGACCCTTGCCAAGAAGGGCCGAAATATCGCTGCTATAGCAACGTAGCTGACATATCCGTCTTATGCATTTTTTGACTATATGCTTCAAAGTCGGGCTAAAGGAATATTATCCAACAGGTAAAAGCCTCAGACAAAAAAATCTGAAGAAACTCTGGCAGTCTGTTAAGCACGCTGCAACTTGGTAAGCGTACTACTGGCTACTACTAGATGGTTGTTCGAAGCTTCTAAGAAACATGCAGTACTTACAATATGCAACTCAGATACTTAAAACCCAAGTTGTCAGGTACTTAATACTTGATTCTTAAGTAAAAAAATTGAAAGTAGGCTAATTGACTCAATGCTAAAGTACCAGTTTGAAGTCCGAGTCCCTAGGCAAGGTGAGAGGGTCAATGTCAGTTCTTTGAAGATAATAAAAGTCCTATCACGTAACCCCTATCATTGATAAGCTGACAACACCCTACATTTTTAGAAGGTTCAAGGTTTTCTATTCATAACTCTAACTAATACACAAACATTAATTAAACAATAATCTGCACTTACAAAATTATTTCAAAATCTGTCGCGTTTTTTTTTTAAATGTATGTTTTTTTTTCCCCAGGAGGCAATGACCAAACCTCTGGACACCAGAGCAGGTGGAGGGCGAACATTCTATGACCTGAAACCTGCATTTGAGTTGGTTGAAGAGGAAGAAGAAGATGTGCTTGTGCGTGCTCCTGGAAAGAAAAGACCAGACAATGACACTGGGATCAAGAGCAATGGAAAATCAATCTTTGACTTTGTCTATTCTGATGTTATTGGAAACGACCAGCCATTCAGTGGGCCATTTGGATATCGTCAGATTGTGTATTGTGATTATGTTGCCTCAGGGAAACCTCTCAGGTCTATTGAGGATTACATATCAACAGAGGTGCTGCCTTTTTATGGAAACACTCACACAACAACTACTGTCTCCTCCCTCCAGACAACCCTTTTCCGCCATGAAGCTCGAGACATAATCAGGAATGCAGTCAATGCATCCGAGCATGATGCTGTTATCTTTGTTGGTAGTGGATGCACTGGGGCTGTTCATAAGCTCATGAATGGCTTGGACATAAAAACCCCACCAATTGTTGTATATGGGCCTTATGAACATCATTCAAACTTGTTACCATGGAGAGAGGTATCAGCTGAATGCGTCCGCATTGAAGAAAATTCGGAAGGGCTTGTGAATATTAAAATGCTTGAAAATGTGCTACAGAAATACCAAGGGAGAATGGTGATAGGATGTTTTTCGTCTGTTTCGAATGTCACAGGTATTGTATCACAGGATTTGGAAATCACATCCTTACTTCACAAATATGGAGCACTGGCCTTCTGGGACTATGCTGCAGGAGCTCCCTATGTCAAGATAGATGTGAACCCCACGCACCCTAACTATGATACCAGCAGCATAAAAAAGGATGCTGTATACTTTTCAATGCACAAGTTCGTAGGTGGTGTGCAGTCACCAGGAATTTTGGTTGTGAAGAAAAGCCTGATGAAGAACAGAATACCTAATGGAGGAGGTGGAGGAAGTGTTTTCTTTGTCACTTCAGACAGTCATAGATACTTGAAAGATATTGAGATGAGGGAAGAAGGTGGAACTCCTGCAATTGTTGAATCGATAAGGGCTGGGCTTGCAATGCGGCTGAAGCAGACAATCACAACAGAAGCTATTTTAGAACGAGAAAGGGAAATCGTTCATAGGGCTTTTGAGAGGTGGTCCTCAGTGACGGAGCTTCAAATTCTGGGTAGCACTTCAGCTAAGCGCTTGCCAATTTTCTCATTCAAAATCAGACATAGCACTGGGCGTCTTCTGCACCATAACTTTGTCAGTGCTCTGTTGAACGATGTCTTTGGAATTCAGGCAAGAGGTGGATGTGCCTGTGCTGGACCTTATGCTGAGGATTTGCTGGGAATCAATCTACAGCTTGCTAAGGAGTATGAAGCAGTACTTCTGGAAGACAGGTAAGGCTGAGCAAGCCAATCGCTACTAGAGGGACTCAGGCAAGTTCTTATATATAGGCCAATGGCCTATTTTTGCATAGTTTATTAAAGCACAACTCTTACTAGAAATGATCTTTTCACTATGAAACTGATCAAAACTTTTCTTGAAAATGCCATTACTTTCCATTTGAATTTAGCGATTTTCTTGTTTGCGCTTGTCGATTCTATAGAGAGATTGCACCATACCCAACGAAAACGGACGGGATCCTAACGAAAAAATTTAACATTATGAAGTATAGGACTTTCGACTTTCGAGACTAAATTACCGGCCTTTGATAGCCACTGTGAGCCAGCAATTTGCAGGATCGTTGATCTGGCTTCTTCTTGTTGGAATAATATAACTTTTGTAAATGATTGTTCTTTCTGATCAGAGTTTGAAGGCGTCAAAGTTTCTAAACAAAGACGAAGTCTCGTCCTATTGGTTAATTATGACGCATTTTTTCAAATCCGCGTCATCGCCGACCAATAGAATTCGAGATTCCTTTTTTGTGTTCAAACTTTGAAGCCTTCAAGCTCTTACTTCCTTGGAAACTCTTTTGCAAAAATAGAACTACCGTATACGATTAAGGAATAGCCCAATTAACATTCCTGCAAGTCCCTTGCTCAGAATGTTGGTCAAACGCCGATAATTTAATTTCAAAGTTGAAAGTCCTATACTTCCCAATGTTAAATTTTTTTGTTACGTTCCCATGATGATGGTGTAGCGATATCCGTTTTCATCGGGTAGGGTGCAATCTCTCTATCCGGCCCTCCTGTTCTCCGACGCGGCGGCTGGGCGCAAAACATTTGAAAACTGTACGTGCCGTGGTTAAAAAGTAGGAAAACTAAGCAAATACCGTAGTAGAAGTCAAAAACAGAAGATCATCATATCCTTGTGTGTGAAAGAGCTGTCAGCAGACATTCAAGGTTCTGGCAAACTTTGCGTTGTGCAACCGACAAAACTCGGCATGGCCGAGAAAGCGCTAAAACTCGTAGGTACAAAACGAAACAATGGAGAAAGGTGGGGATTTTGGAAGCTTATAATTCCATAAGGGAGCTAGGTATATTATAAAAGACGGAATAAGCAAGAAGGGTCCTTTAGATGAGTTTTCTGTAAATTTAAACAATTAAGAGTGGGTGATGAGATTTAGCCCTACCTCACCACAGAAAGGTGCATCGAAGTGCACCTGGTTGAGGCCTCTCAGACACGGCTGTAGAATGTACAACTGTAGAATGTTCATTTCAGTATCATGAAAATATATTCATTTCTTGACAAAATGTATTTTTACATATTGTGACCATTCTGTTTTGTTTTTAACTGGGTTGCGTTCGCTACTGAATAAGAAAGATCTGCACCAGATCCGCATTGCTTACTTTAGATATTGCAGGTTTCTACTGTACCTTCCGACATCGTATCGTTATACAGGTATTGTTAAGAAGTATGGTGCCACTGATATTCTTCAGTCTTTTGAGTTACTTCAGTTCAATTCAGCAATCTAAAAAAAACAGATAACGGACAAGCCGATGGGTTGTTTTTACGTCAAATCATAAAACGTCAGAACATAACAATCTACAAGTGTATACAGGTTGGCGACATTTATACTGACGTCTTATGATAAATATGGTCAATAGCATACTAGACCAGAAATAATAAAATACAAATAACATAAAAATTAACGTTCGCAGATCGTTTAGTGCTAAGTTAACAAGTAATACATTCACGTCCCTAGGTCTAAACCATAGTATTATCCGCGTGTTTCTGTCCGAGATAAGTGTTAAGTAGTTCATATGCTTTTGTCATTTTCTTTTTTCTTGTGTAATTTTACTCTGCTTGTCTTTTTATAGGAAAGTGGGTTACCGTGGGTTGGCACTTTGCTCTTACCCAAGGTGAAACTGATAAAATAGAGCGAGTTCAGAAGAGATCGCTGCAAATTATTTATGGCGGTTCCCCCCTACCATACTCTTTTTACCTCAAAGAATTTAAAATTGAATCCCTTTCTTCCCGCCGCGAAAAACTATGCCGAAACTTTGGCTCCTCCCTTCTCCAGCACCCCATATACCGTTCATTCCTTCCCCCACCCTTTGTTCCTGTAAGATCTCGTCCCCCCCGAGAAGTGGCTGAAAAGGTTCCCAAACTGACCCCAATCTACTGTAACACTATGCGCTACAATAGAAGCTTTGTGCCGAGCTTCGTAAAGCAGTACAATGCTCTTTAGCACTTTTCTGCCTTGTTACTTTTTTTTTTTTTTAAATTATCTGTTGACAAGTTATTTTATCTTTACTTATGACTACAAAAACATCGTATTTGGGCTCTGCCCACGAGAGATATGTTTTGCTTTATTATTAAATAAATTGAAACCGTACAAATAAATGATTATCATTATTAATAGACTGGCAAGACGAAGTTGCTGCTGCTGGTAGAATGACGGGGTGACTCATCCGAACGTTGATTAGACGCTTAGGTAGCGTTCCAGTCAATTTATTACACGTTATGATGATAAGAGGAGGGGCGAGCGCCGTATTGTGGTATTTATCACGCTCTCTGGAACGAAAATAATAACAACCCGAACATACGTCATCACTCTTACGAGAATTCCTTCAGAACCGATAGTTATTATCACTTCTGATGCTCGCGACTCACGACCATCATAAGTAGATTGTAACGATCATAACAGCCGTGGAACGAAAATAATAAGTGGGAGGAGCCAATTTACTTATAACGGCGGGCTCTGGAACGGCAATACTAACACGGTAAAGATTGTAACTAATAATAAGTCGCTGGAACGCTACCTTAGAGTCTCATATTAAAACCCTTCTTTTCTAGTCGTTTGGATCGGACCCATCTGAGAAGGAAAGGGGAGTATTCCGGCTTTGAAGTCCTCCGGCCTGGGTTCTGCAGAATTGGAATCCCTTACTTCTTTCCTGACGAGGTTGTCAACTTTATCATTGAAGCGGTCGTTTTGACGGCGGAGTTTGGGTGGAAGCTTTTGCCCCACTACAGGATGAATCCAGAGACAGGAGAATGGCATCATAAGTCGCAACTGGTACGGGATTGTTTCTTAGTTGGCCTGTTTTTAAGCTCGTCACTAGGCGCGTTCGTCGCACACCTAATAGCTTCTTATTTTACTCAAGGGTTTCTGGTTTCTTCGATTCAGTTCAGTTCAATTCAGTTTTATTTCCACGCCAATTACGGACTAGCCGAATAGCAGGTGGTAACGTCAAACATGGATTAAAAGCTAACCGAATCGTCAAAATATACCAGAAAGTGGTCGAATTACAAATAAATTACTGAGAACAAACATTATAAAAATAACGATTGGGGTAATAGACCTACCAATAACCTACTAATTTCTGTTACGTAGGGAAACAAAGGAGGGGACACGACTATTCTTGTATCTCACATGTCGGCAAAACACTGGTTGAAGGGTAGGGACTGGCTCGGAAGCTTGTCTTTGAGGCCTCTCCCTTTCTGTTGTAAAGTGGAGGGGGGGGGGGGAGAGGATGTCGCGAAGGACTGGGTTCAGTTTCCTCTATGAGTAGTATCTTGGTCTGATCTACTCCTTAGTGACTCTCGCTAGAACCTGACTCGTGACCAGGCTCTGGTTAGTCCGGACTGGTGTCGCAAAACCAGACATTGATCAGTCCGAAAACGGGTTACAACTCTTGGGATCCGTCCAGCATCCTGGTGGATTTGGCAGACAGGAGGTTTTTAGTACGAAGGGATGAAATGCTTGGTATCATTCGTAAACTTGCCTTCAGGAAATTTGTCATGTAACACATGCCTCTAATAGCTTGCACGGCTTCTCAAGGGGAGAGGGGGGGCGCAAAGAGAAGTGGCCTTCTTCAGAAGTGGTCCTTTTATTATTTCAAATGTTGTAAATTTCTCTTTCAGTTTATGTCAATTTATTTTCAAAAATTCGCTCACGGACGAAGCCGAACGTTGAATTTCTTCCGTCATGAATCTTGTACATTCATATTTGACGGTGCAAAACGGATAAGTCAGCTACATTTTATTCGAGCAATATTTCGGCCCTTCTTGGCAAGGGTCCTCTTCAGGCTCAAGCCGCTCAAGCTGGAAAATAAACTGTAGCTGACTAAAACATAAAAACATAAAAATGTAGCTGACTTATCCGTTTTGCACCGTCAAATATGATTCGCATTCAGCTTGGGCCGTAGGAACATCTATCTTGTACTTTCCTCGACGTTATCCGTAAAACTGCAACTTTTTTGCCCTCTGATCCTTGTGCAAAGCTATCTTCAATTGCCCAGAACCTTCACGTTTCTGCCCTTGGCCATTTCTCCGCATTCCATCTAGGAAGATTTTTTAGAACCGATTAGTCCCTTATCTTTTTTTTTTATTTTTATTTTTGTTTCTTGTGCATTTACTACATTATTGAAAGCTCAGTGTGTTTTTTTTCCTTTTCTTTGTCTTGTAATACGCTATTTCCCTCGAGCGTAAATAAAATTTCATCATCATCATATTTCGAGACTGAAGCTTGGAAATTGATCCTTCCTCTCATTACAAATCCTGACCTGGGGAGTTGCATCGCAGTTTGAACTGGTACTGCGATTTTATAAGGCTTGCCTCAGTAGTTTCCGTTAAAGACTCAGTAAGGGTGTGTTCTAACCTCCTACCAATAGTTACTAGAAGCTACCATCGTCGTTTAGTATAGGCTGAAACAATGGTGATAGTTTTCACACACCCTGTGTGGAGTACAGTGTCTGCTGTAATACGGTAAAAGAGAAGAAGATGTATCCTCGGTCCGGTATCGTGGGGGAGGCTCGTGGGGTCTATCTCCTAGGGCATGTAGAGTTAAACAAATTAGGGTTACAATGTACTTTATTAAACAATATACTTATAACTCACTTGATTCCAAGTTGACGTTAATGCATAGATAATCCACACTTTAACAATATGGTAATCGCTACCAGCTGCACAGTATCACTGCTAGTCTTAGAATCGTCTGATGATCTGATCTGATCTCATCATTAACCGTAGAAATTCTTACTTATATATACATTTTACCGCTCTGCGCAATAAGGCACTAGCCCACCTGCGCACTCGCCAATTTTGCACCCATCATCGATAAAATAGTCGACTTGCTATTCTTCAAGTCGGTAAGTCCGCGAACATGGTGAGCTGGCCATGTCGCGGTCACACTACTGTGACTCATGTCCGCCAGCTCGCTGTTCTGAGAGTTGGCAAGTCGGCAGGTGCGCGTTTGTTCAGGGGTTTAAGACAACAATCTACGTCAGTACACTGGACAACAGAGCAATAAAAGAACAAGTGGAATTTTCAAGCAAAAAGACTTGTTAAGTGGTGTAAGAAAACAAGCAATTCACTGACCAACAGATGAAGAAGACTGTTGAAGAGTGCTAGCGGTATAATGGATGATCAGTTGAGCTCTTTCAGTTCATATATTTTCTGTATGTTTGCTTCAAGTTAGTTTCAACCCTATACCTTCGGCTTTTTCTCGGTATTTCAATGAGGCACGTGGAGTAGGAGCACTGCTCTACTAAGTTTTAACCTTCTTCTATTACTTTACTAATGTGTCGACAGGTCGTTGTATTAGGGCGTTCTCACGGAGTCGCTTTCCGACAAGCAAAGCGAAATCCGCGACGCGCAAAAGTTGAGGGAAAGCTGTTCTGGCTGTACATGTTTCCGTGATCACTTTCCACTCTTGTCGTGGATTCCCTTCGCCGAGCAAGTTTAATGGGACCATCAGAATAGCCTTGTTATCTTTCAGTTTTGTTAGGAAAGTTTTGGATTAGATCTAGAAGACTAGACGCGACCTTTTTCTTTTGACAGACCTTCAAGAATCGAAGATGGCTGAGCTCCGTCCAGTTTTCTTCATCTGGCCTTCAGTTCAAGCGCGATAAAGGAATCAGTCCAGAAAGTGTCCCCACCCCTTCCGAAACTCTTGACTTGTTCATGGAACAGATTCTACCCCAGGGGTGTCAGAATGTGCCCAACCTTCCAAACGAAGACTTGATCTTTGATTCGGAAGAAAAGCGAAAACTTCGCTGGTTTATGACACCCAGCGAAAGCGCTGCGCTCCTCAGTAGCCGCGTGATTGGTGACTTTGTTCCCCCTTTTATTGTGAAGCGCTATAGTGTATGTGACGAAGATCTTAGCGGTACGACGCTTTACAGCTCAAGTGGAGATAAGTCGATACCTCGCTTCGCTGTGACATCATCCGTCGGCGAACGGGTCGTCAGACAGACTGTGAGCGAGGAGCCCAGCAACGATTTAGGCAATGAGGTGACAGTGTCCGTCACGAAGTTTCCCGAGTTAAAGGAAGCTGAGACTACCCCCAGCTCGGATGCAATAGCAGTATCAAATGATGTACGAGAGAAATGGCAATATGCAAGTGGGACCGCTGAAACCTCGAAAGATATTTGTCCTCTGCGCCCTAAGCCGAAAAAAGGCAGTATGTCGGAAAAACAGAGGATCAATAGACAATCAAAAGGAAAAAAAGAAAGAACAAACTTCCGGTCTAGAGTAGAGCGTCAAGCTAAGTCAGACGACGAGAAGAAGGATAAGGAGTCCTTAGATGTGTTTGATTCCATCGACTTCGAGAACCTGTTAGCTGCGCTTGAGTCAGTCGGGGACATCGGTCAGGAGGAATTCTCGTCACCAGAAAGAGTTGAAAGGAAGGATCCGAGCACTGACGTGTGGAGCTGGAAATTCGTCCCGAAAACGATAATGAAGCCTATGATCGAAGTAAGTAGATGGCTCTCTTGTTCTAAGTGCGATCTTATTTTAGCTGTTGTAAAGCATTGTCCTAATAGGTGTAATAAGCTGAATAACGCTATACGCGATGTTTACGTCTTAATACACACGCCTGTTCAAATACAACCCAAGAGGTTCTTATCAATGCGGCGTTCGGCGTTCCAAGTTAATACAATTTTTCGAGCTCTAGAAAGATCCGAAAAGGTTCTTAGTACTACTTGAAGTACACGAGTACAATATAACGCAAATTATACTGTAAAAAAGCTATTAAAATAAGGGATGGACAGCATTGATCCTCGAGCTGACGAAAAGCAGTCGTAATAGAACAAAAACGTGTTTTTTTAAGAAAAGTTGTTTCTTTAGCTTCCAACAAAGTAGAACTGTTGTGCATTCTTTGGCAGCCCTGACGGCGCTGCGCCTCTCCTCTGCCCGCTGGCGGAACCAACCAAGCGATCTGATTGGCTCTGCATAAGGAAGAATAGGGCCGAGCTCTGTTTTCCTTATTCACCTTATTACAGCGCGCCCCGAGGAAAAGAGGAATCTGTAATAAGCTTTATACGCCGTAATACACCTTACAACACCTATTAGGACAATGCTTAAGAGGAGGAAGGGATGCAACCCCAGAGATGTGCCCGGGTAGAGATGGAGCGTACCCTGTCTCTATAAACCCGTATTATTAGACAAAAATGTGTCCCCGCAGTCCCCTGGGACTTCGGCTGAAACTAGCTTCAAGTACTTGTCATTGTAGTTGCATTTGACTGCCTTGTCTTTGAAGGTCTGTTAGCAACCCTGGGCGGTAAGAGAGACTTGTAGGAGTATTTTTCTACTAAGGGATTTTTCAGTAATCTTTAAAAATGATGTGTTGTCTGTTTTATGTTGAAGTTCAACAGCTTTGTGTCAGTTGTTATGAAACTTCCAACGTTGTAGTCTAGTGGAAAGAGCCGGAAATATTTATCACACACCCCTCTTTCATTCTGTTACTCTCCTGGAATTTGCAGAAATAGAGCAGAAATTCGGGTTTTGCGATTTTTCGTTGCATCTGAATTGGGTTAATGGCGCTGCACTAGCGCACTAGCATAATCGTGTCTACAAAACTCTATGAGAAAGAACAATAGTTGCGTTTTTGCAGATACCATGGTATCTGATTCCCCGGTCTAATGTCGTTTTTGCAGTTATCGTGGTATGTGATACCACGGTCAAAAGGCGTTTTTGCAGTTATCGTGGAATCTGGCCAGTTATCGTGGTGTCTGATATTCAGATACCACGGTCCGCCGTTGTAACTGATCATCGTATCTGAAAAAGTCATCTCACTTTCTTCCGTTTTTGTCAAATTGGGGGGAAAGAAGTTTGGCACTTAGTGATGTGATTGAATATCAGTTTTTCTTTTGAGATGACTTCGAACAGCGCAGTTTCGGCAATTGTCGTTTTTGCAGAGCAACCGTATATCAGATACCACGGTCACTGCAAAAATGACTAATTGCAGATCCAGTTACCGTGGTAACAGATATCATGGTATTTGCAAAAACGCAACTAATGAGTGGTCTCCGCACGCAGTTAAACGTTGATTATGCGATGTTTGATGAAAAACGGTCCAAACAAAGTTGATTGTACTCTTTAACAAAATGGTTTGAAATTGAAGTATCGCAGGATGAAACAGTTGAGTTGTGTCTAATGGGAGTAGGAATCAGCCTTGTGATGTCAAAGGCGTTTTAAGGGCTGGAATTAGAGAATACTCTTGATGACTAACTCTACGTGAAGAATCGCCTTGTGCCTAGCAAAGAGCCAGAGACGTGACTGGCGCGACATGGGAACAAAAAATGTTGATTGGTTGACATACGATTTGAACCAAGTTTGAGGATTACGTTTCTCGTTCGTCCTGGGCAGAGCAAAATAACACCAGGGAGTACCGCCGAGACCTATGCTTTCCATGCTTTGCAAACGGGCAATACTCGTAGCGCCGCCCACTTCGCTTGCAGCATTTAAAGCGAGACGAACTTGCGGGTTTAGAAATTTTCGGTAAAGCAAAGGTGCGGTCTGCACACAGCATGAAAAAATGGATGCTGTATAATTTTTTTGCAGTTTTCAAGATATGAAGTTATCGGAGCCAGCTCTGGTGAACGACTGAATGGGTTTCGGTAGGGACGTTCTCTATCGCTAGTGTTGCTAGTATCGCTGCTATTAGACTGTGTGTCAATCTTGTCAAGTCTTGGCGCTACTCCCTAGTGTTATTTTGCTCTTGTCCTGGGGTTCACTGGATTGTTTCGGACTCGGTCATATATAGTATTGGCTTGGACTACCATATCCACAAGCTACTTTGCCATCTGATACTCCGTCATAAAATTTACTAGGCAATCCTGTTGGAGCCGATACCGATTCCTAGCTTAGCGTCAGTGTGAAATTATGTGTGAAATTATGAAACAAATTATGTTTTCCTTCTTTCGGTAAGATACAAAAATACCTTTCAAAGCAACATTGCAAAATGTGTAGCAATCTTTGTCTGTCAATGTTCATTTCCTTTTGGGTTATTCGGCTAAGAGATATTTTCGGGGATCATTCAGCGGTTCGTCGGTAACCGATGAACCGCTCATCGGTTTAGTCGGTAGTTTGGATGCATTTTGAGTGTTTCAGTTGTGGAAAATTTAAGGAGTAACATTTGTAACGATGCTTTCTTATAGGCAATAAATCGGCATTCTATGATCAAGGATGGGGATAGAGTTCTTGTCTGCGTGTCGGGGGGTAAGGACTCCCTTACTCTCCTGCATGCTCTGCACCAGTATCAGCAACATATGAATCCGAAGGGGATGGTGTTCGATTTAGCAGCAATAACTGTCGATCCTGGTACATCCTCGTATGACCCGTCGCCGCTCATCCCGTACATGGAGAGACTAGGGATTACTTATTACTACGAAAAGCAAGGTAAGCCGGAGTTTTAAGTAAGTAAGTAAGGTTTATTAGACAAAACTTGCTAGCTAGCTAATTTGGTTGTCTTTACAAAATTACATGCTTTTAAACACTCACGAGTAACATAAATACTAAATACGGTACTACAAATATTAAAGTCACACTGACATTTTATTGAACATGTTCACGAAAAATGGCAGAAATGTGTTACTCTGTCTCCTTGTTTTGGTTTTTACCGTTTTTAGTTTCGGCTGCGAACGCGTACGATTGTTCATTGGTGCATCAGGTGGGAGGATAGTTCGGTGTTGGACAGATGCAAGGATTTTACACCCAAACTTCGTGATTCCAAACCTCAGAGAACGGGCGCTTATGACTAAGTTATTCTGTTTCTCCGTCCGTCTGTGTGTCCATCTAGAAGCTTGATTACTCTCGAACAGGTTGAGGCATTGTGTTCGAACGGCTTGATTTCCATTAGCTAGAATTTCATCCATTGGTTAATTTTGTCTAGATCAGCCTGTAGTTGCTGTGTGTCTTCAAGGGATTGAATTACTCTGAATGGCTTCGTGTCATCAGCATACAGCCGAATAGTAGAATCTGTCCCACCCACAAGGTCGTTGATGTACAGATTGAAGAATCAAGGGCCTGGAACAGAACCTTGAGGAACTCCAGTGAGGACATCCACGTCTGTGTTACTTGCGGTACCACGACAACTGACTGGAATCTTCTGCAGATGAAGCTTTGTATCCAGGAGAGTAAGCTGCTGGGGGAGTCCAGTGATCCTAGCCCGTAGTGTCTTGAGTTTGTGGAGCAAACGCTTGTGCGGAACTTTGTCAAATGCCTTTTTTAAACCCAACCAGATTAGGTTAATCTGGTAGCCTTTATCCATTTTGGACTTCCAGTCTTTCTATAGCAGTAAGCAATTGGGATTCGGCACTTCTCCTTTTAAAAAATCCGTACTGTTTTTTCGTGACGTTTTTTTATGGTACATGCCTTCCGGCCAAGTGCCATATACCGATCACTTTTCCGTGGGTCTGTCGGTCGGTCGGTCAGTCCGATGTTTGCGAGTTAGGGTACCTCCAGATGTGCTAGAACACTGAAACTTTTAAGGCATATTAAGGACCCGACCAAACTAAGTTGGAAATAATGATCGCCCGATCCGACCATCCTGGGGGGAGGGAGGGGAGCCGGAATCCGGAATTTAGTGGCATGCCTAACTTTCGAACGGGTGGTCATATCTTAATGAAATTTGATATTTGGTAGAACTTGGAACCAAGGGAAACTTGGTGGGAGGAACAAGCAGAAGACCTAGATACATCCTTAACAGAACTGTACCGGATTTGGGCACTGTGGGGGGAGTTAGAGGGGGGTTCCGGAATTCCGGTGATACGCAGTTAAGGTACTTCCAGGTGGGCTGGGACTATGAAATCCGGTGCAAGACTCCATCACTTCCCTTAAAATTCAACTGTCAAGCAAGAAAATGCAAATTAATGATAGTAAGTCTTCGGTTATGCGGTTTAGCAGACTGAGAAGAGAAACTGCTGAATATCCATCGTCTTTCAGGCAGTGTAAATCCGTTAAATTGCTTGGGGTAATAATCGATGACGATCTGAAATGGAATTCTCATGTTGACAGTATTATCCGTAAAACCAACTTTTTAATTAAATCCCTCTCCACCCTTAAATCTTTCGGTTTGGATACTAAATGTATTCTCTGTTATTTTAAAACTTATATCCGTCCTCATTTAGAATATGCTTCAACGGTTTGGCATTCTTCTCTTTCTGCAGACCTCTCTGATCGCCTGGAAAATGTCCAAAAGAGAGCAGTGAGAATCATTCTGGGTGATCATAATATTTCATATGAAGAGGCTCTCATTAAACTTGACGTTCCTAAATTAACTGAACGTAGAAATGCTCTTTCAAACAAATTTGGAGCTAAGATAATGTGTTGTCCCCAGATGGCTCATCTATTCCCCCCACCCCTCCCGTCTTCCGTGCGTCGGTCCGAGAGGAATATTGGCAATCAGTTTTCTCCATATCCTGCTAATTCTTCTGCCCAATTTTTACGTACTTTCATCCCATCATTTATTTCTGGTCATATCTTGTATGTTTATTAGTTAATTTATTTCGTGTTTATGTATTTCTGAAATTTATAATCCTCTTCTAGCTTTAGCTATTTGGATTAAACTTGATTGATTGATTGATTAAATGAAACTTGGCAGCGGAATGACATTTTGTGCGTCCGCTCTGTTCTTTGACTCGGGCAGACCGAATATGACGAGATTTGCGCTCTTATCTTCTCGAAGTTTCCTTTCTCGCTGTGCCTTGATTATTGTATTAATGGCTGGCTCGAAGCTGTCAGGCGACTGTCGATCTTTGGCTCCCCCAGGCTGTTTCTTTGTAGATAGTTGTCTTTGACTTGCAGCAGTTGTCTGTAATAATTATGTCACCTTCAGCTTCAGAAGAGCAACATTTCGCTTGCTACAGCTTGAACATTCATATTTGAACAGCCGGGATGCCTCGTCGTGCAGCTTTATCGCTGGGAACAGGTCCAAGTGCACGATAGTACAGCCGGCTTGTTCCCGCTCACCACAAAAGAAGCAGCAGATGGGAGTTTTGTCATCTGCTGGTGAGTGACATTGGCTGCATTGGGATAAATTCTCGGATTCTTTATTTCCCGAAGTTGACGGATCTGTGACAGGGACATGGGAGATCGAAGGGGCAGGGGGGCTGACTGACAAAGTAATGGAGTCTTGCGTTGAGGTAGAACCATCTTCGACTCTGTTGCTTTGGGTGCGTTGCTGCTCACCTTGTGGCGTTGAGGTAACCGACTGCTTTCGTTTTATGTTACCGGGATATGGCAAGCTAGTGCTTTGATTCCTGCATGATGGACAAACAGATGATTTTTCCAGATCAGGTAAGCCTGAGCTTTAGACATCGTCGGTGGTACCACTTGGTACACTTCGTACATTTCACTCCACCACCATTTGCCGACGTTACTTTTTCGCGACAGATTCCGTATGGGTACACTGTCAGAAGTTTCACACATGAGGATGCGCCGTTTCAACAGATAATGCGTAACAGATAACACTTCGAATGTTATCTGTTGTGTTTGAAAACGTTATGCATGAAATGTTATGCGTAACAAGCTTTGTTAGGAAGAGCCAAAAAAGCATTTACTGACTTTATTCCTTATCGTCATGATGTCGGAAAACTGAACAGATACTCTTTGGCGGTTTTCCTCGTGTTATCTGTTATGAAACTTCTGACAGTGTAGGTAGCCATTTCTGATACAGTTTTTTGACTTTAGTAATGTTCTAGCTGCTGGCACTCTCGTTATTTCCCGTGCTGGTGTTGTCTCAGTAACTTCCTGTCGACGCTTCGGCTTTCTGTGACGTCAGCCGAAGGGCAACGCTATGAGATTTTTCCAGTTTTACGGAAATTCGGGTGCGAATTTTGAGGGTATATTCGTTCCAAAGCGTGTCTACTAATCCTTGTACTTTACTGACATACGGATGTATTTTGACCCTTAGCCCATGATATAGGGGTTTGTTCCGAAAGAGCCAGCAGCAGAAGACTTAGGAAGCCCTTAGCTACGTGCAGCCATTTTGCAAGTGCGCACCGTAGGGCATTTCCGGTTCGGATGCGATTCTTTTACTCTCTTTGACCTCCGGGAAAACAAGACCAAAGTTTTCGATGGGATCCCAAAAATTCAATATCTGATCCAGACAACTGGGTCTTGTCTTAGCCAGATCCAGTCATCGCCAGAATCCTTGAACATTCTTACAATTAAAATTCAGAAACAGATTAAGGCCAAATAGCTAATCATCTGAGAAAACCAAGTTCAGATATTGATTCAGCATGTGTGTTTACCCGTATAAGTCATATCTGTTTTGACGAAAAGTTCCTGCCACTTCTGCCAATTTCCCGGTTTCGGCCGAACTCTAGAACTACTTGTCCGGCGAAAAAAGAAAGCTCAAAAACGAACTCAGGGTATCTTCTTTCCCCAATAATGAACATCTAATCAACTTCAAATAAAAATTTAACTTATAACAAATTTTCCTACTCCATCCGGATTCCGGTCGAACTATATGTCCGGGTAAAATATGATTGTCACACACGCATTCAGCGTCTCTTCTTACCCCTAAATCGGTTATCTAATCAGCTAGAAATAAAACTTTAACTTCTAACAATTTTCTGGTTTTGGCCGGATTCCGGGCGAACTCCATGTCCGGGTAGAAAATTGTTTTCACATAAAAGTTCAGCATGTCTTCTTGCCCTGAATCGGACATCTGATCAACTCCAAATAAAACTTTTAATTTTAACAAACTTTCCGGTTTGGGCCGGATTCCGGGCGAACTACTTGTCCGTCGAGAAAATGGTTTTCACCATCGTCTTCAGCATGTCTTCCCACCTCTAAATCGAACATTTAATCAACTTCAAATAAAACTTTTACTTTTAACAAACTTTCCGGTTTTGGCCGGATTCCGGGCGAACTACTTGTCCGATTACAAAATAGTTTTCACCATCGTGTTCAGCATGTTTTCTTACCCCATAATCGACTATCACATTAGCTGTTTCAAAATATTTTGTTTGCCCCTTAATTTGAACCCCCTCCCCCACCCCTAACTGTAGGGTTACAAAGCCCATTTACGAACTCGACTGCCAACCCAACGAATCCTCACCAAGTTTCATCAAAATATCTCATTCCCTTCGAGAGTTATCGTGCTTACAGACAGACGGACAACTTTTGCGATGTCATAGGTATCCCTCCACTTACGTTTTGGGATCCCAACAAGAGCTGTAAGCTCATATGGCACTTGCATGGGTCAAGATTATTTGATTGATCAAAAGTAAGTTTCGACTTTGCGGTTGAGATGCGCGCTCTAAGGGAGCTGGAACTTCATTTGTAAGCAAAACCCTTGAGGCAAAACTGCTAATGGGCTGATGGGCATCACGAAATGCATATATTGCTTAAAAGTATTTTTTTTACTTTGCGGTCAAGATTGGTACTTTAAGGAATAATCGGATTTGGGACGTAGCAATTTCTAAGCAAATGTTGTTGAGTCTCCAATATTCCAGCGAAGTTTCATCGTCCTAGCACATCTGGAAGTACCTTAACGCGCGATCACCGGAATCCCAGACCCCCCCCCCCCCCTCCTCCAACTCCACCCACAATAACCGGAGCCAATCCGGTTCTGTAAATGATTAATCCAGAGCATCTGTTTGTCATTCCCACGAAGTTCGATCCAGATCACACCAGTCTAAGCGGGTCAAGTATTTTCCGCCCTCCCCCAGTTATTGCCGGATTCGGTCCGGAAATGAAAAAGGTCATAAGAGAAAAATGTCCTCTGTTTAATTATTAAATTTCACTTGAATCCGATCACCCGTTCCAAAGTTACACATGACTCAATATTCCGGATTCCCCTCCCTCAACTCCCCCCACCCCCAAGATTATCATATCGAGGATTTCAAGTTTCCCCTCAAGTTTCCGGATCCAGTCAAATTATGTAAAAGATTTACATGGACCAGATTTTTGCTCTTCCCAGCAAGTTTCACTCCGATACCATCATTCTAACCGTTTCCCGAGATTTCCGGTCCATCCCCCCTCCCTCCACTCCCCCCACCATTATCTGATCGACAAAATTTTTATTTTGAAGTCAGTTTGATTGGGTCCCTGATATGACTGCCAAGTTTCATCGTGAAAATCCCCAAAACCACCATCACTGGAATTCCGGGACCCCCCCCCCCCATAAGTGTCCGGATCCAGTACAATGGTCTAAAGGACTTATCTAGAGCAGATGCTTGTTCTTCCCAGCAAGTTTCACTCCGATCCCTCCATTCTAACCGTTTCTTGAAATTTCCGGTCCCCCCCCCCTACTCCCCCCTGGCTACCGAATCCGGTCAAGACTTTAAACGGGACATTACAAATATATATTCTATTCAGTTATGAAGTTTCATTACAATCCGATCATCCGTTCGAAAGTTACACACTTCTCAATTTCCCGGATTCCCCTGCCCTCCCCCCCCCCCCAAATGGTCGGATCAGAAAACTGATTATTTATAAGTTTGTTTGGTCGGGTCTCTGATAGGCCTGCCAAGTTTGATGGTCCTAGCACAACTGGAAGTACCCTAACTCGAAAAAGTGTGACAAAATGCCCTAAATTTTCAAGTTTCCAGCGCCCCCACTTCCCCGCATATGGTCGGATCGGGAAACTGATTATTTCCAGGTTAGTTTGGTCGGGTCCCTGATATTCCTGCCAAGTTTCATTGTCCTAGCTCATCTGGAAGAACCCTCACTCGAAAAAGTGTGACAAAATGCCCTAAATTTTCAAGTTTCCAGCGCCCCAACTCCCCCGCATATGGTCGGATCGGGAAACTGACTATTTCCAGGTTACTTTGGTCAGGTTCCTGATATTCCTGCCAAGTTTCATTGTCCTAGCTCATCTAGAAGTACCCTAACTCGGAAAAAAGTGACAAAATGCCCTAAATTTCTCAAGTT
The DNA here is from genome assembly GCA_030848855.1 of Branchinecta sandiegonensis. Classification (NCBI taxonomy): domain Eukaryota; kingdom Metazoa; phylum Arthropoda; class Branchiopoda; order Anostraca; family Branchinectidae; genus Branchinecta; species Branchinecta sandiegonensis. The sequence goes on along the minus strand of JAUPMV010000002.1, from coordinate 2,603,634 downwards.
TCCAGCGCCCCGCACTCCCCCGCATATGGTCGGATCGGGAAACTGATTATTTCCAGGTTAGTTTGGTCGGGTCCCTGATATGCCTGCCAAGTTTCATTGTCCTAGCACATCTGGAAGTACCCTAACTCGGATATGTGGGACAAAAAACTCGGACCGACCGACAGACGGAATTGTGATCGGTATATGGCACTTGAGCCAGAGGCTACAAGTGCCATAAAAAGTCATATCTTTTTAGGAATATTGGTCCAGGCGCTCTCGTGTGGAGGTGCTGTGACATCTATCTGCAGCTTCTGCAGTCGGATGAAGCGAGGACGGATTTACGCCGCTGCGAGGCGCGCAGGCTTCAACGTGATCGCCATGGGACAGCACCTGGACGACTTGGCTGAGTCATTCTTTATGTCCGTTTTCCACAACGGACGTCTGAGAACGATGAAAGCATCTTACTCCAACCGGTAAGTTTGGTTATTTGGCTCGGGATTCGTCCGATGTCATTTCTGATTTCCATCGAAGAACTGAAGTATGCCTTCAGCCCAAGCAGACTCTGGATTATGATCTGTAGTGCTAAACGGATAGGTATAATCTGACTTGTCGTTTTAGTGCCGTGAGGAGGGGTTTTGCGGGCTGGAAAGCAGAGGGTATATCTATCCAGAGGCGTCCCGAACCTTTCTTCATTGGGGGGGGGGGGGGGGGCGAACCTAGTAGAATTGACCGAATCAGTGCCTGATTTTTACCGATTTTTTTTTCTTTCTAAAAACACAGCGTTGTCAACAATGTAGAAACTTGCATAGTATTCACAGAATCAAGTCTATTTGGCGAATTTTCGCGCTCTCCCGGTTCTGTTTTTTAAAGGACCCCTCTTGCTTATCCTGAGTTTTATAATATACCTAGCTCCGTTCTGGAATTGTAAGCTTCCAAAATCCTAGCCTTTCTCCATTGTTTCGTTTTGTGCCTACGAATTTTTAGCGCTGCCCGTCGCACAAAGCAAACTTTGCCGGAATCTTCAACGTCCGCTGATAACTCTTTCACACAAAAGGATATGAGAATCTTCTGTTTTTACTTCTTTCATTTGCTTAGTTTTCCCACTTTTTAACCACGGTACGTTCAGTTTTCAAATGTTTTGCTCCCAGCCGCCGTGTCGGAGAGCAGGAAGGCTGGATAGACTCGACAAGCGCTAACGATAAAATCGCTCAATTCAGATGGAAAGTAATGGTATTTTCGAAAAAGTTTTCTCTGATCCGTTTCATGGTGGAAAGATCATTTCAAGTAAGAGTTGTGCTTTAAGGGGGTACACCGTCACTAGCCTTTTACCTTTGGGGGACGTCCAGTATTGCTAACGGGACTTGAAAATGTGACGACCAAAAACGCCTTTTGCCGAAAAGCGACAACGTCGCTAACGGCTGCACGCATGAGAAATTAAAGCGCCGCAGGCGAAATATTTTGAATCCGTTTTTTTCTGGCAACATTTAATTACTTTCCATGCAAATTCTAGCTTTTAATGTGATTCAAGTCCCCCAGAATTCCAAGCAAACGCCAACTAAATCACGCACTCTTCTTCTAAATAGTGAAGACTGCGAAATGCGCAGCAGGCGAAATTTTGTGGAAACACTGACGATTAAAGTGCCTTTATGTGATCCCAAGACTACCTATTAAACCACAGAGCTGTCTGGCGAAAAAAAGGATCCAGGGTAAAGTAGATGCAAAGTACATGTATTCTGAATTTACAGCAAACAAAATTAGGCTAGTTTTCACGTCAAGAGGCGTGCTTCTTCCTGAAGTGCTGCAATCGTAAGATTTAAAAGTTAAGTAACGAATGGCAACCAGCTGAAGCTACCGTTAAATGGTAAAGAACAAGAGCTAATTAAATGCCACTTAAATTACCGAACTCAGTAAAAACTACCGTACTACCGAAAAACTAAAAAAAAAAATAAGGAACAGTTCGGAAGCGGTATAACAACCGAATTTCGTAATGGATAAAACTCTAGTTAGTACCACCTAAAACAAGCGAATGTGGCAAGTCTGGTAATAGATACGGACTAAAAGAAAATCCGGTGAATTACCGAATTCGGTAACGAATCAGAACCAAATGAATCTGATTAATCACCGAATTATGAGATGAACTGACCGAATTCGATAGAACAGATACGGACTTCAGAAAAGTCCGGTGTAGGACTGAAATCGGTAACGAAAAAGACCAAATAAACACGTTAAATCACCGAATTCACCAAGGGGACCGAATGCGGTGAAATCGATGCGGACTGAACAAAATTTGTTTGTGACGAAATTTTTATAAAGAATGGGAACGAATACACACGTTAAATCACCCAATTTGGAAATTTGAGGACAACAGATTTTTATACTCCCCCCCCCCTCCTCGAGACGCCCCTGTTTGCAGAGCTTTTCGTAGCGTTTCTTGCGTTCACAAATAAACATGAGAGCCTTCTCCAAAATTGTTTTCAGAGGGCTAGTGGAATGCTGTCCGCGGAAAGTTGAGTGCTCCGACAAGAGGAAATTCACCTCCACCTTTCAGTGCTTGAGCAGTTTTTTGCGCAACAAGTCACACAGTTTTTTTCCTTCGTTCAAAACTTCATGATGTTTAAGCTGACGTACTTAGCAACTTTTCTTCCTGACAGGGAAATGGACATCCGCGTTATCAGACCGTTGGCTTGTCTACGCGAGCGCGAAATTCGTTACTTCGCGGAATCCAGCCATCTGCCAATCATAGCTGAGAACTGTCCTGCCTGCTTCGAGTCGCCTAAGGTAAGAACTGCTCATTTGGAGGGGCCGAGCAAAATAACACTAAGGACTAGCGCCAAGACTTGAAAAAAGTGACACACCCTCGAATAGCAGCGACACTAGCACCACTAGCGATAGTGAACGTCCCTACTGAAACTCAATCGGTCGTGCACCAGCGCTAGTTCCAATAGGTTCATATTCTGAACACAGCAAAAAAAAAATACAACCCCTCCTGCTTCCTCGATATGTGCAGACCACATCTTAGCTTTACTAGAAATTTGTACGCCTGCAAGTTTTTATCGTTTTAAATGCCGCAAGCGTAGTGGGTGGCGCTGTGAGTATGACCCGTTTGCGAAGCAAGAAAAGCATAGGTCTTGACGCTACTCCCGAGTGTTATTTTGCTCTGGGAGGGGGGTGGGCAACAGGTTGAAGCAATTGCTTTAAAGAATAGGCCACGATGAAACGGTGATAAATGGTACTCTCACCTTGTTAGTAGGATACTTGACATATACAGCAAAATCTTCAGACGTATTAGGTTAAATCTGCCGTTAAATTTACAGTTCACCGCTGAACAACGCGTACCGCTTCGTGATAACCTCCAAAAGGGATTTTAAACACACAACTGCGGTTAATCACTCTTTACCCGTTATGCTGTGGACAGACGATCAGGGTCGAGCGGTCGTTATCTGGAATTTCTGACAGGATTTTGTGCAAGGGCATCAGTTCCTTACGGAAAGGTTGAGTTTTCTTCAGCTTATAATGAAGGTGTCGAAAATCCGGCCGGGGGAGCCTGATCGTTTGTCCGTACCATAAGTGGCGAAATAGGACCTTCGTCTTCTCATAAGGCGTATTCTCGCAGTTCCCCGAGGACTCCTTTTGAGGAGTCCCTGCGTTTTTGTTTGTCACAGGGACCCACTCCCCGTATTCTCGCGAGACCCCACGATCGGGGAATTCTCCGTTCATCATAACCGTCATAAAAAAGGACTCCCTTTTAAATTCGGAGGGGAATCAATTTTTGCTGGTGCTGTGCTATGTAAAACTAATTAAAAATAATCAGAATAAACAAAACCAAAAATAAAGTGGATCCAGACTAATTCTGTCAACTGCATATTTTGTTTTCGAACAAAATCAATTTTGGAAGCATTCCCCCTGTTCTCGTTGTTTTCTGTAAGCGGATTCCGCGTGGAGTGACTCCCTCCCCGATGAAAAATTTATCTCAGAGTAGTAGTATGAAGTTGTACGAAAACGTAGCATGCAGTACGAACTGATGCTACTACATGCTTATATGTCGAGGCTACCGTGTTACTGCATTTTCCTATTAGCAAGACTGGATGCTACTATAGCAAGACAGGATGATACTGGATACTACTGCTTAAGATCGTCCCAGTTTGAGGCACATTAAATGATAGTATTCTTTACTATTACATATCAATACATGCAACTTTTTCGCGCAACTGTCATACAACTACACAGGCGACAAATTTTCATCGGGTCTATTCTCTCCGTTTCCAATGATTCCCCAGGGAGTCCTCGGGGAACGGCGAGAATACGCCGTTAGGGAAAAGGCATTGGACTTCTGTCGAAAATTCTGCTTGTAGCCCGCTTGTCACTGTCATTAGGTAAAAACAAGAAAGGCGCTAGTGCGGATAGATTAGTTATTCTAAACAAACAACGCAGTCTTGCAGGGATTGTTCTGTAATTCCGTGTTTTAGGACATACACTGTAAGAAGTTGGAACACATGATAACATATGTTTGCACGGTTTCCGACTAATTGAAACCCAGCGAACCCAACCCCCGGTGCCAAACCCCCCGACACAGTGTTAATAAAAAGTAGTATATTTTAATGAAGAGCATATATAGAGATGAGCGGCCAGTGATCCGCCGTCACGCGTTTACATTTAACTTGCGTGTCTAGAGGAAATCCTTAAAGGACCGCTCGCACTATTTGCTCTTCAACTTACAGTATTTTAAAATATTTGAATATTTTAAAACTAGGCTGGGCTTTCAACAAATAACCCACGGTTTTGGCTGTTTTAAGCCTTTCCCGAGACCCATTGACTTATCTTTTCTCATGGAAAAACTTCTCGCAGACAACCGTCGACAGCGTGATACACATCGAAGGTAGCGAAACACGGCAAGTTAGAAAATCAGTGTGGTTTTGTTAGAGGGGTTAGAATGTACCGTACGAAATTGGGGTCTCCGGGTTCAGATGGAGTGATTATGGAATTAGGTTGCGTTAGTATTATAGGTAAGACAGATCCTGTAAGTGCGCGCGGTCCAGACTGCAGTTTTTAATCAGACCTTCCTATTTCCTATACATTCACATTCGGGGGAGGACGGGGAGACCTGAGTTCTTACGCCAGGGAGGTTTGGTACCGGGGGGGGGGGGGAGTCGCCAGGTTTTGTTTCGTCTTTTGCGCATCCTTGTTGAAAGTTATGAGGATATATATCTTATGACTCTCCTATGTGTCATGTTTCCTTACACAACTTAAAACACACGGATGCGTAAACATGCGTTATTGTTGCAAAACTTCTAACAATGTACTAGCCGTTTAATAAGAGATAGGAAGTAACTAATAAATAGTATCTCTCCGCTTGGATTTTGAGTTTTCCGTGTTCCTTAGGAGCGACATCGTATCAAGCAGTTGCTTGCTGCACAAGAGATCCTGCATCCGCAGATATTCCATAGTCTTCGCTGTGCGCTCATGCCGCTGATGAGTATAAGTCTGCCCGGGGTTGAAAGACGACTTTTTGGTAAATCGTCAAAGAACCGTGACGACTCTGACGATGAAGTTGATTTGTAGGTGTACGGTTGGAAGGTCTCTTTAAATATTAAAGCTTTATGACAAACTCAGCCATTATGAAGCCAAAAACAAAAGAGCGAACGCCGTTCAGTGCTCCTTGAGCCCAAGCTGACTGGGAAACATATATTCAAACGATGCTGCCATTGTCGGTTCGGTTAATTGGTTCTCTTAACCCAGTAGCCTACTTTATTTCGAATGAGAGAATTTCCACCGCTTTAAAGATTGGTGCCCACAAAACGCGAATCTTTTCCACGGCGCTAAAACTAATCGATTTGGAGTTGAAATATAGCGCGGCGCGAATTTTTTCCGGTAGAGTGTAGCCACATTGGGGTCTCCTTCGAAATCCTCTGCCAAGTATGAATACAAAGTTTGTAAGAGTTGAATGCTGTTACTGACAACGTCCGAATATGTTTAGCGTTGGCTTAAGGAATATATTATATTCACGAATTACGGAACTTCTATAGCCCAGACATGCCGACAATTATCCATCTTAGCTGGAAAGAAGGGTTGATACCAAAACTAAAAAGCAAAAAAATCTCTACCCTCTCAACGACCTAATCGAGCAGCAAAAACAGCAGCCGTGTCCAAAATAAAATCGCAGCACCAGCTTTAACGCCAATCAAATTTCACGAAGAAATTCACAAAACCAGATACTGAAGCTAGAATCTTTTGTTGTTTTTCCATAAGCTCATTTTCCGACTTGAGCCTGAAGAGGACCCTTGCCAAGAAGAGCCGAAATATAGCTCAAATAATATTCAGCTGACGTATCCGTTTGCACTGTCAATATGATATGCAGTCAGCTTGGGCTGATGGAATATTTGTTCGACGGCGAATTTTCGTGCCGGCTGTAAAATTCGGAACCTATCCGGGTACGAAAATTTCGATAAGATTAATAGATTTCAGCCCTGATGGATCAGTCCACCATCAGATTTTTTTTTTATCTAGTGGTAATTCTGCTGTCCGATAGCGAACTTCATCTTAATATTTGCGCCCCGTCATGTAAGTTACGACCGACTTCGGAAGCAATTATGCATTGTGTAATGAAAATACGCGGGAACTTTCATCTGTGGATTTTTTCGGGTAGGAGATTCTTCGTCGACGGCGCCGACAGAAAAAGTATAAAAGCTCGATACCACTGACAATGCTGAATCCACATCCCAGGCTTAGTAGGCCACCCACAGAAGCTAGAAAAAAAATATGGTATGATTGATCGATTGGCATTCTCGATCCGGTTTAGCAAAAAAAACTGACCTTTTCACAATCCCAATTACCTTAGGTTTCTCTTTGACTGATTGTGCTAAAGAGAGTAAAAAAGTTGCCTTACATGCAAAATCCTGCCATGTATATCGTAATTGACGGACGTACTTGACCACCTCTTTTCCGCCGAAGTAAATTTTGATCCGAGATAAATTGACCCTGGAAAAAAATGTAAAACGTGTAGGCTAAGGTTAAAAAGTATACACTGTAAAAAGTTTCTCGGAGTAAGAATTAAAGTTAACTGCAGTATTTGCTACTGGGATTGATCTTATCTCTGCAGTATTTGCTACTGGGATTGGTCTTATCTCTACTGAGATAAGATTAATCGCAGTAGCAAATACTGCAAGATTTTTTTTTGACAGTGTGTAGACCAGACTGAACGCGGCGAAGAACGGGAGGGTAAATATATTGTAGGAATGTATAAAGGGTATGAATAAGAATACAAGGTTTGTCCATCCTATTTGTCCGATTCATGATAGATCGACAAGGAACAAGAGATGGAAGGGGATGAAAAGAAAAACTGGTTACATAGTCGAACATATTCGGGTGTCAACTCGGTCAAGAACGTATAATACTGTGAGGAGAACACATCTTCCAACTAAACACGTAGGTGGAATTTGAATTTTTACCGGGGACTTTTACCATGACATACCAGTCAAAAATATTTTTTTGAACAGTCATGTGACGGTAAAAGTCTCTTTGATACATTCAATCTCCAACTATATTTACCAATACCGCGACATCCGGAAGTGAGCTCTTAAACAAATATTCCTCGAGAGAGATCACTGCTCCTCTAGCCCGTTCCTAACTGGCAATACTCTTGCTGACTAACTCTTCTTGCCGATGCTAAATCGCCCTGTACCTAGTAGCTAGTACTCTGCACCTACCGGAAGAGCCGGAAGCGGTATCACAGCTGCTCTAAAACATCGCCGTGATTGGTTAACTCAGGATTGAGTTGTTGAGTTTGAGTCGTTAGTGCTACGTTTTCTCATTCTTCCCGAGGATCAGTGGCATGTCTTGGACTTAGTCATATAGAGTATTGTATTGGTTTGCGAACTCAGTTCTCAAGCCCCTCGATAGCTCATACGGTTAGAGCGTCGACCCGGTACTTTGAGGGAGACGGGTTAAAATCCCGCTCGACGTGCACTTTTGTTTCTCAGTTTATAAAACAATTTAATATCTTACAAATTCAGCCTTGCAATTTTCTGCAATTTGTTGTAACTGTCTACTAGCGGAAGACTTCTGTGACAGAACTGATCCCAACCAGAGGTCAAAGCTATTATATGTACCTTAGTAGAGGGGGATAATGGGCGTGTTCCACCCTTCTGATAACAGTAACTATGAATTACTATTTCCGTTCCATCCTCACGAAAAGTTACTACGCTGACCGTTCCAACCTTCTCGAAATAGTAAGTAATAGTAATTATTTGCCCCATGCTCGGGAGCGTAGTAAGCGTGGTAATTACGCATCTCTGTACGTGATTGGTCGGATTCGCCCGTGGCATGATATTCTGCTGGAAAATCGAAAAATCGTTCCAGCCTTGACGGCAAAAAGCCGAATTCGTGACGTCATGCGTAGTAACGACGGTAAGTAGGGTGGGACACGCTCTATTTGTTCTTGCTAGAGGGACTAGGTATGGCCAGGGGCGTCACGACTAGGGGGGAGGACGCCCCCCCAATGTTGTCGACCAGTCGGTAAAAAAGCCGGGAAACAACAACCTGCGATGCAGCATGAAAAATACTTATTGTAATGCTGAAAAACGAAAGTCACTGTGTCGTAACTGGTCCGACAAATTTACGTTTTTCAGGTGGTGGGGGTAGAAACCAAGATTAGTTGTTGTTCAAGGTTAAAAGTTGTTCCACGATTTTTCGTTAAAACAGTCAATTCTTTTTCTTGGAAACAGTCGATTTTTTTTTTAAAACAGTCGGTTTCTCGTAAAAAGAGTCGAGTTTTTCTTAAAAATAGCCAAATTTTTCGTCAACACAGTCGTTTTTTCTCAGTAATGGTCGTTTTTATCTGCAAAAACAGTCGGTAAAAATGCCAGCCAGTCAGTAAATACCTTGCACTCCCCCCCCCCCCCCCGAACATTTTGGCTAGTAACGCTTCTGGGCACGGCTACAGCATACGGGTTTCATAGCAGTCCTGGCGCTCGGGAGATCAAAAATATTAGTACAACGGGTAGGTTGTCTTGTAAGCGTAGAGGCGTGGGTTTCGCTTCTTTCTAGGAAGGGCCCATTACAAGTTGTTCGTAACTTAGTTGTTCCAAAGGCCTTCCGATACCCATCTGTCGGAACAGCAATCTTCTTCCCGATTTGGTTAGGGTAGCTTCTGCCAACTGCGTTGGTATGGCGCTTTAAGGTGTCATTTTTAATCAGATATGATCTTAAATTTTGTCAAGACAAAACCGATTTTCTATCTGTCCAAGTAAAACACGCCAAGCACCATCTCTGCTTTGTCCTCACTGCGCAGCATCTAGCGGAAATCGCGGAAATTAATTAGGTGAGAAGAAAATCACCAAGAAATCATGTCAGTGCAAAGCATCTGTGAAGAACTTGGAACAACCAATCATGAGCCTTTGGTTCTAGTGATGATGATCATAACAGATAACTTATTGCAGGGGGGGGGGGGAGTAGCTTCGTTCAAAAACGTTCCTCGGCCCTCTTGCGTGTCCTCCGATAGTACCGTACCTTCAAATGCCATTTAGTTACCTATTGTATGTCATGTTTGCGTATTTTCTGTTTTTAGTAAGGTTGACAATCTGCCGCGCCTCTATCGATCCTGGAATCAGTGGCGTATTGTGAGTTCTGACAGTATATCGAACATCGTTACAGGTGGGCAGACATTGATCCTCTTTCTTAGATGCGAGGTTCCCTGTAACATAGAAGATGTTGAAAAGCATTAGTTGTGTTTTTGCAGATACCATAGTACCTGTTACCACGGTAACTGGATCTACAATTAGTCGTTTTTGCAGTTATCGTGGTATCTGATACGCGGTTGCTCTGCAAAAACGCCTATTGCCAAGTCATCCCAAAAGAAAAACTGATATCCAGTTACATCACTAAGTGCTAAACTTCTTTCTCACCAATTTGACAAACTTTGATGAAAGTGAGATGACTTTGAGATGCCACGATCGGTTAACACGACCGTACCGCGATATCTGAACATCAGATACCACGATAACTGGCCAGATATTACGATAACTGCAAAAACGCCTTTTGACCGTGGTATCAGACACCCGGTAACTGCGAAAACGACTTTACACAGTGGTATCAGATGCCATGGTATCTGCAAAAACGCAACTATTAATTGTGTTCCAAAGGGTAGGCGTGGAAAGCCTAGAATTTTGTAGGAAGTGAATTATCTATCTCCCGAGTACCCTTCTCTTATTTGACAACGGTACTAAAATGTGCACAACAACCTGTGATGCAGCATGAAAAATCCTTATTGTAATTCCCGAAAAACGAAAGTCACTGTATCGTAACTGGTCCGACAAATTTACGTTTTTCAGGTGGTGGGGGTAGAAACCAAGATTAGTTGTTATTCAAGGTTAAAAATTGTTCCACATTTTTTTGGAAGGAAGTCCCCTGGGTCATCAGAGGTCAACTCAGGTGGGCTTCGTTGTCCTCCTCTCAGTTTTCCGTTGCGTCTACTTGGCGACGTGAAGATTCATGCCTTCTGTCGCTGGAAAATGAAAGAAAAAGGGTGTCGCATATAACATATTAGTCGGAACTAGTGGTTAATTGGACGCTGAGTGAGGGATGAAACTGACTTACGTTTTGCTTCTCCGAGGCAAGGGTATTCGGTTATTGTACATGGTCTTGCTCGAGAGCTCGCTGAAAATCACAAATGAAAACTTATGGCTAAAAGTAACACATTATAATGTCAGAAGTTTCAGAACAGATAACACAAGGATGCGCGGTTTCAACAGATAATGCGTAACAGATAACACTTCGAATGCTGTCTGTTGTGTTTCAAAATGTAATGCATAATAAGCGTTATCATCAGGAAGAGCCGAAAAACCGCCAAAAAGAATCTGCTGAGTTTTCCGACATCATGACGATAAAGAATAATGTCAGTAGATGCTTTTTTGGCCGTTTTTTGGCTCTTCCTAGCAAAGCTTGTTATGCATAACATTTCATGCATAACGTTTTCAGACACAACAGATAACATCCCAAGTGTTATAGGTTACACATTGTCTTATCTGTTATGAAACTTGTGACAGTGTAGTTGACATCAACTATGGACATGCGATAGTGGTAGTCTGGGAGCACAGAATTCGAATTTGAAACAAACATTTAAATTTTTTATTTTTTTGGGAAGGAGGCCGCTCTGCGCAAGAATAGCTAGTTTTAGTACCTTGGAAATTACTAAGTTATGATCAACATTCTACAGCCTTAATGGTAAGTGTAGTGCATTCTGGAAAAAGACTGGAAGAGCTTACGCAGTCTTAGGCAAAGCCACACAGTTATTACCTGGTCATACCTAGCATAGTAGCCTAAGTGACGCATTAAGTCGGATGGGGATGAAATTTTGTGAACCCGTTCAGAAGACTGATAATACAAACATTGAGGTCTGAAGACATCATTGAGGGCCGATTGCCCTAAGGAAGGATAAAAAACATCTAGCCGATGGCTAGGCTAGACTTACAGAGCGTGATGTAAAGCGGGCGACAGCCACACAGACGTATCATATGCATAGCGGACTGATATAGGTCACAGGCTGATCCCGGATGGATACGACTCCCGTAAGCGAAACCGTAGTCTTGTCTGAAGCCGCAGAAACGACGTTCCGGCGACAGGACCTTGATCGACTCGTCTCCGACGATGATAGACGACTTGATCGCGATGTCTGTGGTTACTCCTGGCGGAGCAACAACCCAGGGAGATGACGATTTGGGAGTTTCGTCTCTTTCGTGGATAAGAACCTGGAAATTCAAGGTGGGTGATATGGGATCGACTGAAACCAGGAAGGGAAGGGAACGCGAGAAAAGCAGGAAGGCATACTAAAACGAGGAAGGGCATACTAAACGAGGAAGGAATTCAAGGCTGCGAAAAAATGGAACGCTGCACCATTCCCTTTCTTTGTTTAGTATTCTTCGAGGAGTCGGAAACTTTTCAGACTCAAAGTTCACCATCCCTTCCTCGTTTTAATATCCTGTAGTATCCGTCGTTTTAGTATCCCTCTGAACTAGAAATGAAAAGGCGATTACAATTTTGATAGTTGCTGACCCCTCACTGAACTTGACGCCTACCCATGTCAGGATACTAAAACGAGGAAGGGATGGTGAACTTTGAGTTTGAAAAGTTGCTGACCCCTCGAAGAATACTAAACAGAGGAAGGGAACGGTGCAGCATTCCATTTTTTCGCAGCCTTGAATTCCTTCTTCGTTCTAGTATGCCCTTCCTCGTTTTAGTATGCCCTTCCTGGTTTTAGTATGCCTTCCTGCTTTTCTCGCGTTCCCTTCCCTTCCTGGTTTTAGTCGATCCCGGGATATCGCTTTGTGGCATGCCTTAGTAAATTTGTGAACATTTCCTTCGACAACATTATCGTTCGCCGGCTCCTAAGGGGAATGAGCCATTCACTGTCATTACTGCAAAACAAAATACCGTTTGAGCATTGGCTTAGCATTCGGAATCTCAGAAACCTAATCCTTTTGGCAACTCAGTTATCCCCCACCCCTAGTCTTTCGCAAAAGCAATAAGTATCCTCGGAGACTGAAGATCCTTATAATCTGACGAGAGCGAGATCCCTTTGAGAGTTGGAGTAAAGCCGACACACCCAGCTTCGGCCAAGTGCAGAATGAGCGCAACTCTCTACTTAATCTTTAAGCAAGTGCCCGATGAACGTGTGGGTGACCCCCTTTGTGTGGCGTAGAGAAAAATGAAAGATTCGTTACAGAACCGAACAGATTCTTCGTTACGGGGAATTGATGGTCATAACAATTCGTCACACCGTATTTCTGGGGGGGGGGGGGTCTGATCCCTTTGAATGGAGCCTATTTTGGAAGTCAGATAATCTTATCAAAAGTTGGGACTTCGTGACTGGGATCCTCGCCGGATCAGAAAGAATTACTGTTAAAATAAAGTTCAAGAATGGATTCAGCATGTCTCCTTGCCCCGATACCGAATCTCTAATCGATTTCAGAAACAACTTTGAGCTTCAACCAAATTTCTAGTTTCAGCAGAATTGGTTTTGCCCCTTAATTTAAACCCCCTCCCACACCCCTAAATGTAGGGCTACATCCCGATGAAAAATTTGTAGCCTGCGTAGTATTATGGTAGTAGTACGAAAACGTTGCATGTAATACTATGTAATAGCCAAGAATACTATCATTTAATGTGCCTCAGACTGGTTCAATCTTATGTAGTAGTATCCAGTAGCATCCTGTCTTGCCATAGTAGCATCCAGTCTTGCTAATAGTAGCATATAGTAGTATGCAGTAACACAGTCGCCTTGAAGTAGAAACATGTAGTAGCATCGTTAGCACTGCATGCAACTTTTTCGTACTACTTCATAGTACTATTTTGAGATAATTTTTCATCGGGATAGCCCATCCCCGAACTTGACCTTACCCTTGACCCAAAGAATCCTCACACCAAGTTTCATCAAAATAGTTCATTCCCTTCGAGAGTTATCGTGCTCACAGACAGACGGGCAACTTTTGCGATGTCATTGGTATCCCTCCACTTACGTTTTGGGATCCCAAAAAGACCTCACCTTGACGCCTTCGAAGTCGTTCACTTGTAGTCGATAGTCGGCGAAATTGAAGTCAAAATACAGCGTCAGGCCGCTACTTAAGCCTTCGAGCTTGCTGGTGAAGTCAACATGAGGCAGGGTACTGAAATGTTTGTCCAAGTCAGTTGATGACTTCATGGCTTTCCAGGAGAACCTGAGTTTCTGAGCATGCGCACTTCAGCCTTATTTTGTGGAGCATCGACGACGACAAGGAAATTCAAACGAAACAGGATTCTGTGGGGACTGAGGGTAAGAGTTTTTGTTTTTATTTATTTATTTATTTGTGACCCGCTTTTTGCGTGACAGCGGAGTATGAATAAAATACACAAAGTAAAATATACCAATTAAAACACTTAAATAAAACAATGTAAATAAACATGACAACATTCTTTTCATATAGATAAAAAACACACTAAATAGATTTGAAATTTGTACCCATTGACAAGCACATTAATCGGGTTCAGGAGTAGTATATAAAACCGGTTTCTACCCCACCCTCCCCCAAATTTCAAAACCCCATTTTATCATCAATTTCTTAAATTTTAACATCCTTTATTCCAAATTGACCCCTTTTTTACAGATTTTTTAGTTTCATAATTACACGAAATAAGGTGCCAAGAAATGATAATATTACCCCTTTAAGACATATAAACTAATACAATATACCCTAATATATAAGCACACTTATTTTATTAACTATTACAACAATTCTAAATCATATCACTGGTAAACAGTTCCAAGTCAACGTATTGTTCCGAGTTCTTATTTACACGCAAAATAGGCTGCAAAATAAGATTGTTCTTTAGAAGTAACTCATTAGCAATCGAATTGTATCTCTGTGGTATAAACAGATCACACATCTTCTTGTTATGATTGATAACTACAACTAAATTATCTCCATATTTTGTTTTAGCCATTCTCATTTTAACGATGGTATATTTCAATCCTAGAACTAGTTTTTCTTTCTTGATTGTCTCATTGTATTTATTCATGCTGATTGTATTCAAGACCTCCATTTATTAGCGGCTGATTTTCTTTAATAAAAATCCAAATCACAAACTCACATACATATTTTTATTAATGATATCCAATGTAGCTTTTCTTTCATAATATAGAACACAGTAAATATTGTATGGTACGGGTTGAGGATCTTTTAAAGTTATACTAATTTCAATATCAGCAGTGGTTCCATTATAAATATTTGACTCGTGTTTAGAAACATCGAAACAAAATAGTGGATATACTTCTTTAAATTCTTCGATATTGACTACACTACCAGTATCAAACGCTAATTGCTTATAACCCATGTGTATGTATCTGTTGTAAAGATTCGAGTATGTGCATTTTTCCTCACTAAAGTCGCATTTGAGGGGTTCTTCTGGATATTTATCCCCGTTAATTCTAACCTCTATATCCGTCAAATTCATATGATCAAATACCATATTATTCTTTGTTTGGTTGTTATGCTTTTCATTTTTCTGTAACATCACAACGATTTTCGTAGGACTATTTCTCTCAGACACAACTTTCCAGGTGTGTTCCTGATTCTGACTAACATCACTTTTATAAGTATTACAAGCTTCCCACATCAAATTATACTTTTTATCCTTTGCCAAACCCTTTTCCAATTGACTCATCATTTCAGTACTAGGAGCTATAACAGGAATTTTCCAGGATAAATACTCAATGACGACTTTAAAATTAGTATATCCATTTTTTACAATCATATTATTATCATCATTTCTTCTTAGACATATTCTGTGTGATGCACCTCTAAAAAATCGTTTGTTTCCTTTCAAGAATCCAAACAACTCTGATAATGGTAAATACATATTCACTAATTTGCTGTTTTTAGTTCTATTATATCTCTTCTCAAACCCTTTATTATAATTTCGATTGGGTTTAGAACTGACAACCACAGTTCCTGCTAGTGCTCCACCTGCAGGTACGGCAAATGAACTACTTATAGGGTTGATATCGGTTCCCTGATTATAATCCTTATACCAGAAATGATTTCTAGCTGCACTTCTAGAATAATCATCGGAATATTCAATCAACTTTGTAACGGTAGTTTCAATACCAACATGATTAATTTTTTCAACAGGAGCACCGTTTATTACATAACAACTGGAGCGTTAAATTCTGAAGCCATTTCCTGAAATCCTGCTTTCTCCATCTCGTATTGTTGAACTTTTTTTCTTTGAATTTCTCTGTTCTTAACTATACCCGATAACATATCACTCAAGCGTCTTGAATCCATTTATATACAAGTAATTTTATTTCATAATAAATTTTGAAAGTTCTTTTTCATAAAACCCTCCTTGAATTAATTCCCCACTTTTGTCAGATATTTCATAAGTAATGGGAATGGTAGGTCTAATGGTTGCTATCTGGAATACTTCATTCGTATAATTCGGTAAATATCCTTTATCAAAAATACTTTTTTCTTTTTTAATTCTGACTAAATCTCCTACATTGTAATTTCCTGTGATTGTGTAGTCATCTGCTGGAGGAAACAAAGCATTGTAAACCTTTTTATGATTTCACTTTTTGCTAGCATCTACTGGTTTCATTTGTATTGAACGATGATAAGAGTTATTATAATTTCTAACAAATAAAGATAAAATATCAATCCATTTAGTAGTGTTATTGTGAGTAAAATATTTCCACAACTTTTCTTTCAGCGTTCTATTGAATCGTTCAACAATTTGCGCTTTCAATTCACTTTCAGATGCAAACCAGTGTATGTCGTTATTTTTCAAAAAAGATTGAACATTTCTCATTACAAATTCTTTACCTTTATCAGTTTGTAGTTTCTGAGGAATTCTTTCTTTAAATATATGACTGAATGCGTTTATTATTCCAGCACCCGTTTTATCTTTCAAAGGGACACACCAAGCGTATTTACTAAAGCAATCAATAACAGTCAAGATGTAATTTGTTTTATCATTCGCTTTTTTATATTTCTGGAGGTCAACTAAATCAGCTAGCCATTGCTCGTCAACATGGTGAACATAGACTCGCCTCCTTTCAAAATTGTGATAGGAAGGTTTGTGTAACGTATACACATTCTCATTTTGCAAAACATGTTTTATGTTATCTTTAGAAACGTTCACTCCATTTTCTTTTAATTTTCTGTAAATATCATCAACACCTGAATAATTTGAATAATACGTCTTTAAAATATCTTTTTCTGCGTCGAGGTTTTTTTTAAAAAGCGATTTTTCATTGAACCACAGATAACGCAATTACCTTTCAGCATTGGAACATCATTTTTCTGTGACACTGCCTTGAACATTGATTCAGTGTCAGTTTTCTTTTTACATTTCATACAATAAATCTCCATTTATTAGAAAACAATTTTTTATAAACGAAAAGCTACCAACTTCAGTTTGCGCTGGATGTAGGAAATACAATGAAGTCCACAGTTTCATTCATCTATATTCTGAACGGCAAGATTTTCATAAGCTATTTTTTTCTTTGAAGTTTTTAGATATTTAATTATTTCTTTCCCTGGGGGTATACCGAAAGAATAAAAAAAATTCTACATAAGGATTATCAGGTAGATTACAGTACGCCACCCAGTGAGTTCCAGGCATTCCGAGTTTATCATAATTAATGACACCACATTCTAGGCTATTTATTTGTTTGGGTAGCGTATCTATAGAGAAAACCCCTCTAAAATGTGGTATATCCCCTAATGCATCCATAATGTCAAAATTGGTTAGAGGTCCTACTTTACTTTTGCTTCTTTTTTGATGTCCCCGTTTTTTGACTTCCTAGGCCTTCCCCGTACACCATGACCGACAACTTTTTGTGTTCCAGGAAGTGTAAGCGCACCACCTGTGTTGACATCATCGGTTTCCTTCTTAGGTCTACCACGCACACCATTACCGGTAACTTTTTGTGTTCCAGGAAGTTTAAGCGCACCGCCTGTGTTTGCTATTTTATCCACTATTTTCTTACCAACAAATGTACCCAAAGCAGCAGCACCACTTTTTAAAGCTGCCTTTCCAAGGGTAATTGCCAACGGTATTAGGAAAGGAAGTAATCCACCCTTTTGAATCGCTTCTTTCATCTGTTTGTATGATACATCGATATCACAGCCCTTATTATTCATTTTACATGTTTCAATTTTATCAATTTGTCGTTTACTTAAAAGTAACTTGACTGGTTCTCGTTCATTCTGTCTACTATGACTAACACGTATCTGACATTTTTGTTTAGCGCCAAAGCATTTCTTCAGCTTTCCTTTCTGAAGCTTTGACAAATAAACTGTATACTCCATTGTTTCAACCATTTATTAGAAAAATAATTTATCATATAAACTTCTTATTTACCAGCCATCATTTTTTCTAATCTGGAAATGAATTGTTTGTCAACAGGTTTTTGCTCTAGAAGCCTTTTTAAAATGTTTAAGATTGCTCTTTCAATATTATCGATATGGGTTTGTTGGTCAGCAATTTTTGTTTCAATTATATTGTTATGGGTATGTTGACCAAGAAGCTTTTTGTCAAAATCTAAAAGATACGTAATTAACGTTCCTAAATTAACAGCGTCATTTTTGTTTCTAGGGTCTTGAACATTTGTTATCAACTTGTTTTCAGCGTTAATTTCTTTATCATTAACTCGAATTATTTCTTTTACAAATAACCCTTTATCTTTAATCCTTACCAATAAATTATCGAGAGAATCATGTACATTAGTTAATCTGTTGATATCTTCGCTAAAATATTGATTTGTCCCCACTTGTTCTGCGGTAATTTGTTTTTTAAATTGATTCAAAATAATAGTCATAGATCTGAAACTAATAGCGTCCTGGTCTGCTTTCGCATCCCCTAAATTAATAATTCTCTTATCTTGTAGGTTAATATTACCGTTGTCATCAGTAACTCTCTTTTCATTCGATTCGTTACTAACCTTTTTTCCAACACTACCAAATTTATTCATTTATAATAGAAACAAATTATCCAGTAAATTTTTCAAAGTTTTTTCTGTACTTCAGGGTTTTATCTTTTGTTTTTAAATCTATGAAGAAAAATCCGTAACCTTTAGTTGCAGCCTCGAATTGTTTGAGAAAGTTTTCATTGTCTATACTGGATACATGGCTTTGTCTTATTAATTTTACTTCTTTTGGGTTAGAACACTGAAAAAATGCAAAATAATTACACTGAAGTCTTACCACCTTTGGCGTTTTATGATAGCTATGTGATAAATAAACAATTGAAGCATTTTTCTTTCTTCCTCTTATGAATAAATCCTCTATTTTCTTCTGGTCTTTTTCAGTGACAAAATCGTCAAAGATAATCAAGTTCTGATACTTAGGGTCTAGGTTATCAACATCTATAATATCATTAAGGTCATTACTTACAGTTAAAATATTTTTTTTACATTGTGACTCCAAAGTGTTTAAATTGGCTATGAGATCTGTATATTTATCTTCTTCAAGATCTTTTGCATACAAGTATATTCGGTTGAAACAGATGTATTCATAAATTAAATTCAAGAGTAAATTGGTTTTCCCTGTTCCTGAACTTCCACAAATTAATAATCTAAATGGCCACTGAGGTGCAAGGTCGTGCTTATTCTGATAAGTGTTCTTTTCGCTAAAATCATATACTTTAATTGGTGCCTTTTCATTCATTTATTTAGGAAGAATTTTTCATTATAAGATTTACTGAAGTAGGTACTTGAAGTTTTTAAGTAGGTACTTGCTTTTTTAAGTAGGTAGTTGAATTTTTGAAGTAGGGACTTGAAGTTTTTAAGTAGTTACTTGAATTTTTGAAGTAGGGACTTGAAGTTTTTAAGTAGGTACTTGAAGTTTTAAGTAGGTACTTGAAGTTTTTAAGTAGGTACTTGAATTTTTGAAGTAGGGACTTGAAGTTTTTAAGTAGGGACTTTATAACCTAAAGGTAAAGTTGTGTATTTATCGCTTGTTACTATCCTTTTATCATCCTTAGGATCTAACGCTTTTTTATCCTGTTCTTCTAGGAACATATTGTGCTTATATGATCTTAAGTTATACTGGGTTACAGAAAGGTTTTCAGTTTTACCAAACAGTACATCCTTATAGTTTTGAATCGTAATTTTATCTTTAACTATGTTCGTTTTTATTCCTTTCAGTTTTTTGCTAGCTTTTTAAAGGTCTTGGTTGTCCTTTACATAAGCATATACTTTTGATCGTAATCCTACAAACTCAGTCATAACCTGTCCTGCTAGTTCGTCTTTCATCATTCCTATCACTTTCTTATTTACATTAGGAAACCCATATGGATTATCTTGCACATAATCAGATGTATCGAACCTCTCATTCAAATCTTGTTTGATATCTTCATAGAAATCCTCGGTTCTTATGTCATATATGAAAGAATCAGTATCCATATAACCTAAATCTATTTTATCTCCATATTTATTTTTCATATAATCATAATGGAATTCATACATCAATAGCTTGGATAGTTCTAATACAGCAAAACCTATATACATTGGTTTGTCTAGTTTTATCTTTTCCTTTGACATTATTGCCACAGAAAAGTTTTCACTGAAAATAATCTCAGATTTAAAGTTGGGTTTCTTTATTATTTTTTCTCTAGTTTTATCGTCAGTTATTATTTCCATATCAGCTCGTTTCCTTACGTTCTCCATGGTTTTTCCAAAGTTATTCATCAGCTTAAAAAAGTCCTTTTCAAAATCATTTGTACCTTTAGTTCTAAGTGCTGTGTTGTGGTCTATGTATCCTTTTAAGTAAGCACTCTCAGTGAATCCTAGTATTCTATGTACTTTTTTCAGTTTCAGACCTTTTTGTAAATAGAATTCTAGATTCCTGTGGTGAACTACGTAATTGTTTTTATCCAGTAAGGTCGTACATAGTTTGCCATTGAAATGTTCGGAAATGTTTGAAATGTTTCATTTTCTCTTACAATAGTGGGGTGTTGTTCTTCTTCTGTTTTAAACAAATAATTGGGAATCGATGTTTCTTCTTTGATTTGTTTCTTATTTATAAAGAGATTAGATAAATCGATTAGTTTGTGTCTATTTTGATCACCTCTTTCTGTTTGATCTCTCAGGATACCTCTAGTTTTATCCATAGTTTCTTTCTGCTTATTAATTATCCTACCATAGTATTCCTTAATGCGTTCTATAACTTCATCTCTGTTACCACGAGTGGGTAGGCCTTTGTTTTTTAGAAACCTTTTTAATTCACTTGTATCCTTTTCTATTATCCGTGTCTCCTCTTTTTTTATATTTCCAATAGCAATATTATTTTCTTTTATCTCATCTTCCAAAATCTTCCTTAATGCTGGCTCTGGTGTATAATTTGATGGTCTATTTTTGTTCCGAATCCTTTCATTTCTACGCCGAATATTAATTGTATCTTCCGCAAGCAAAGTATTCCTATTAAGTTGCTTTATTATCTTATTAGTTATTTCCTTTTTCGTTTCACCATTTGATTTGATATTGTTAATTTTTGCATATGTACGAAGTTCATTATGTTTTGTATTTCGGTAAACTTCGTAAAACCGATTCGTTGTTTGATATAATGGTTTTACAACGCTGAATAACCTCTGCAGTTTTCATCATTTATTAGGGGAATATTTTTATTAATGAATTTCTCCCGACTGCGTTTTCTCAGCCGTAAAGAAAATCACTTGTTTCAATATGTGTTTCATAGAGCAAGCGCTACCTAATTATCTCCGACCGATCGAGAATTACAGACAGCACAGTTTCCGAGATGACTCTTGAGTTTTGCGTTTCATAGAGCAAGCGCTACCTAAATATATCCAACCGATCAAGAAAGAGCAAGTAGAGTTTCGCAGGTGGCGCGTGTGTTCCGAATCGCGAAGCTTTCATTCAGTCAAATAATTTTTGAAACAATTTTATTATGTTATAAATGGAAGAATTGGAAAAGAAATTATTCGTTTACCGTAGAAGTTATAAATATTACAATACTGTTAGCAATTGTCTTTTTTTATCCAAAGGTATCTTTTCAGTAGCAGGTTTGTCTGGGTATCTAATGCTACCTTTAGTATCTTTAAGTCTTGTTGCATTCATTATTGAGTTGATTGAAAAACATCTGAATATTGCTGACAGGAAAGCAGAATACAAGACCACTTATGATTTTTATACTGAATTGATATCGTTGTTAAAATGTGAATAGTTAACGATTGAAGAGGTTATTCAGCGTGAAACTGAAATGCGTAAAACCTTTCGATTTTTTCCTCGCGAAAAATACATGAAACAGGTTCGCTTAAACGGTTATAAATATTGTAAAAATAATTCCATAATAAATCAAGAGAAATTACCCAAAGTGTAGTATATTGCTTTCATAAGATTGAAAACTCTATCCTCATATTCATATACGCATTAATTACCTGCGTCATTCATAACCAGTACCTGAGTAACCCCTCGCCAACCAGTATACCTTTGTCCAAGTGAGTAACCCCTCGCCAACCAGTACACCTTTGTCCAAGTGAGTAACCCCTCGCCAACCAGTACACCTTTGTCCAAGTGAGTAACCCCTCGCCAACCAGTACACCTTTGTCCAAGTGAGTAACCCCTCACCACCCAGTACACCTCCTCTTCCTGGAACTGTGGTACACCAGTGTCCAACCGCTCACCCAGGCCCCTTGGGGTGGTGGATGAATTCAGACAAACATTGATTCGTGACGCAAAGCATAATTTTCTCTGGTATTCTCTTGATAAAACGTTCAAAGTGCTCCGACTCTCAGATCCAGTTTCTACGCGCAATAATTACCTGCATAACCAGTACCCACCATTAATTTCGTAGCCTAATTGTCTCCAGTTTTCTCATCTTAAAACTTTCAACAAAAAATTACCACTAGCTCCGATAGATCAGTTGGCTAGCGTCTAGCTAACGCAAATTGCCCGCTGTTGTATCATGAGATCGAACCTCGCTGCTAACAATTTTGTTAGTAGTGAGCGACGGCGGGAAAAAACTCTTTGAGTTTCCTCTCCCATCGGAGCTGCCTCCAGACAATAAATACAACCACAACTACAAGAACAACCAAAAACTCGGGGTGCAACTCCATCGCACCTCTTAACTTTCCCCGTATTTCTTGTCTGGAGGCGAGAGGTTTTGCAACTATTTACGATGACTCATATCACATCAGAAAACGGAAACTTTGCGGATCGGATGAGGACCCCGACAGCTCAGTTGGTTAGCGCTTGGCCGGTGCAAAACTAACGTCTGTCAAGACCTCGGTTCGAATCCCAGCGCTGGCAGTTTCTGTTGGTAGGGATTTGAACAAAAAACTCTAAGGAGTTTCCCTGTTCAGGGGCTCCCCAGACTGATAGCCATCACAGTATTTTGCTTTGCGTGTCTGCTTAACGCAACCATTCGTCACAGTCTGGGGATGTGGGGTTTTGAAGAAATATTCTATAAATTTCAAAATGATGAACTTTTTTGTGTGTTAGTTTCTCTCACCAGATAGTCTGGATTTTTATTAAAGAAAATCAGCCGCTAATAAATGGAGGTCTTGAATACAATCAGCATGAATAAATACAATGAGACAATCAAGAAAGAACAACTAGTTCTAGGATTGAAATATACCATCGTTAAAATGAGAATGGCTAAAACAAAATATGGAGATAAGTTAGTTGTAGTTATCAATCTTAACAAGAAGATATGTGATCTGTTTATACCACAGAGATACAATTCGATTGCTAATGAGTTACTTCTAAAGAACAATCTTATTTTGCAGCCTATTTTGCGTCTAAATAAGAACTCGGAACAATACGTTGACTTGGAACTGTTTACCAGTGATATGATTTAGAATTGTTGTAATAGTTAATAAAATAAGTGTGCTTATATATTAGGGTATATTGTATTAGTTTATATGTCTTAAAGGGGTAATATTATCATTTCTTGGCACCTTATTTCGTGTAATTATGAAACTAAAAAATCTGTAAAAAAGGGGTTAATTTGGAATAAAGGATGTTAAAATTTAAGAAATTGATGATAAAATGGGGTTTTGAAATTTGGGGGAGGGTGGGGTAGAAACCGGTTTTATATACTACTTTCAGGAATGAAAAACTGGCTAATAACTTCATGGGCTGAGAGGGCAGGATGTTTGTGGAGGGAAAATAGATTTGAATGCGAACGAAAAAGTGTAATGATACTATCCTGAACATTAAAATTCGAAACCAATTTACGATTACGAAAAGATTTTGGAAGATACATCAGAAATTTACAGTACTTAAAGAAAAAAAGATTATATTCTGTCCCTTTACAGCTAGACTCTAATGTTCAGATGACAGATAGATACAGATATACAGATATCGCTTTTATTATTTTCGAAGTATCGTGGTGAAATCCAAATTTGTCGAAACCGTCATATATACATGTAGACACTCATATATAAATATGTCAACGTCATAAATAAAAGTAAACACTAAATAAGATTAAAAATTTTAACGACGGTACAAACGTCTTTTCATACCGTACATGGTCACATTTTACGTGTTGGAGTTTTGGGATCACCACTGAGGCCGCTCTTGCAGGTCGTTCGCGATGAGCAGTATTGAACGGTGGCGGAAGTATATACTTATGGGTATGGTGCTAAAGCATTTTCTTACCGGAAGTCTTACTGTAAGCCGAAAACCACCGCGAATCCGCTAGCGTCTGTGGAATGTGAAGTCGCCCCACTACCATTGTGCAGTTGGTTCATGCGTCGGTCAAAATTTCTCTTGGTTCTTGACCTTTTCCGAAAGTTTGTCTAGGAGTTTGGCCAAACTGGTTTAGAATCGCGAAGGCAACACGATTCTTAGCTCAAAGTACGGAAGTTCTGTGCAGGGCGAAATGTAAACCAAAATCTCTGATGAACTTGAAGTTTGGAGCAATAAACTGGTTTTAGCGTGTTTCTTGTGCTTTCGAATGACTCAAATGCACTGAACCGGACTAACCTGTTAGTTCGCGTAAACTCCAGCGTACAGCACCATCCCTCTTCTGTAATTGTATGGCGTGGGAATATAGCTGAGCATTTGAAGGCGAATTGCTCCCATTTGCAGTATGGTAGCATAGATGCGCACAAGACCTGGGACTAATAGTATAGAATAGAATATAATATATTACCCATGGCAACACAAATTTTATAAATAAATGCACTAACTTATAGAAATAACACACTCCTTCTATTCTAAAAATCTCGTTCTTTGCTCCATCGCAAGCCTCAAGTAACGTCCAAGTTTTTTCACAGTAACAAAATAATCATCTTTGATACTTTGATACTTATTTTATTAATAAACACAATTTAACTCTTTTGTATTTACATCTACTGCACTAATGGAAAAACCTACGTTTTTGCTGGCGTGCAGTAGTAAAGGTTAACCATTTTCTAAACACACCAACAAACAACATAATAAATAACTAATAAAAAAAGAAAAAAAAAAGAAAAGAACAGACCCCCCCCCCCCCAAAAAAAAAAGAACAACAGACCAAACTCCTTCACATTATCACCTCCAAAATAAACATAAACCTCCCAACAACCCTACTCCTCCCTACCACCCCGATCACCCATCCATCCGTTCCTCCCAACCAACCAGACCACCCTACCTACCTACCACCCCCTACCCCCTAACAAATAAATACATTTCTCAACCATCTTTTATTAAATATTCTTTTAATTTTCTCTTAAACTCTAAAAGATGCTCAGCCGCCCTGATGCTCACTGGTAAAGAATTCCATCCTTCATCATCCTTAAGACTACCATCCATTTTTCATTATAAACTCTCTCACCAAATACCTCCTTTCTCCATTCATTCAGTTCCACACAATCACACATCAAATGAACTACCCTTTCATCCTCATGACGGCATATAGGACAGAAGTAGGCTAAGGACCAATTCTCTTTTTTGCTTTACCAGTATATTTTCTCATGAAGATAACAGATGAGACCTTGAGGGTCGCATAGGAAAAAAGACCAAAGGTTTGACGGGATCCTGAAAATTTAATATCATCACAATCGGATTTTGCAGATTTCTGAGTCTTCGCCAGACCCCTTGAACATTTTGCTATTACCACGCTATTACCCACCGCTTGTAATACATATAAAAGTAATGTTACCGTTTTGGAGTTTTTGGCAACTTATGGCCAAACAACTAATCAGATGAGGAAACCAAGTTCAGATATGGATTCAACGATGTTTACTCCAGTATCTCATCCTAATCGACTTTAGAAAGGTCCTTTACTTTGACAAAATTCTTCGTATGTTAGCAGCATTCACAGCGAACTGCATACACAGCAAAAGAGCTAGTGGCATTGAAAGGAGGACCTTTCAATCCAAATTTCCGAGTTTTGGCAAATTTTGCCAGCTTATCTGCCATGGAAATAAATTTCAAAATTCAATTCAGCATGTCTCCTTACCCCGATACCGAATCTCTAATGAATTCGGAAGCAACTTGAGCTTCAACCAAATTCCCAGTTTCGGCCGAATTTGTTGTGAATCATTCGTCCTGCAAGAAAACTAAGCAGGCCTCCTTACCCCTTGAACGACTATCTCATTAGCTTATAAAACAAACCTTTTTTTTTACCCTTTACTCGAAACGCCCTCCTCTGCCTCTAAATATCTAAAGGACTCATCTACAACTTGGCCTGTACTTTGCCAGTGAATCCTAATACGAAGTTTGAACAACATATCTCAACCCCTTCGACACCGACACGACACCGACACCACAATACGTACGCTAGATGCAAAATGCGTCGTCATCGACATAGAGCTTTGCTTGTATGGATACAGGGATAGGGTAGGGACCGGTGTCGGGACGCATTCTGCCTTTTTGATCCAGTAAATGCCGGTTTGGACTTTGAAGATAACTAAACTGATCGCATGCACTTTCTGTTTATCTTTAGTCCAGCATGTCTCCTCGCTCTCTAAACTTCGGGATTCCGGGAGAACCACTTGTCCGGCCAAAAAATAATTTTCATATTCGGATTCAGCATGTCTCCTTACACCTAAATCGACTATCTTATTAGCTTTAAAAAAAAAAAATTGCCCCCGAATCTGAAACCCCTCCCCCTCCCCTAAATACATAGCTATAGAGCCCATCTACGAACTCGACCTTTCCCTTGACCCAAAGAATCCTCACACCAAGTTTCATCAAAGTATCCCATTCCCTTTGAGAGTTATCGTGTTTACAGACGGACAACTTAGAAGTCATAGGTATTCCTCCACTTACGTTCTGGGATCCCAAAAACAAAGAATCTACAAGCTAAAACTACCGAGAATCCAATCTGAGGTTGGTTGGCTTGATGATCTGTTGTCCGGGCGATCGACTAAAGTAGCGTGCACACACAGTCCGAATTCCGCAGTCCGGTGCGAATTTCCTTCTCCGCTCCAGAATTTTGACGCATCACATGCGGATTCGGTCCGATAATTTCGTTCCGATTTGAGTAGAAAATATTCTACTTTTACCGGAGCGAATTTTAAACGCATGCGAAATTGTGCCCTGAGAATTGAAAAATTAGAAGCTGTGTTTGAAATTTCAACTGTTTATACGACCTATTTAATGTCAGCTACATTCATTCATTCGGCAATCAATCAGCATCATCTGACTGTAGGCTAAGCAGGGGATTTTTCAGACCTGGGGCCATGTTTCACGTCTGAATTTCGTTTTATCTGAGAAACCTGTCGGGCATCGTGACGCGAATTTCGTATGCGCGTTTTCGCGTGCGGAATC
The DNA here is from genome assembly GCA_030848855.1 of Branchinecta sandiegonensis. Classification (NCBI taxonomy): domain Eukaryota; kingdom Metazoa; phylum Arthropoda; class Branchiopoda; order Anostraca; family Branchinectidae; genus Branchinecta; species Branchinecta sandiegonensis. The sequence continues at coordinate 2,576,408 of JAUPMV010000002.1, read as the reverse complement.
TTACCGGACTGTGTGTGCACTTAGCTTAAAAAAAGCACGGCACGGCGCAGGGCACGAGTAATGTAACTCCAGAGCCTAAAAGAAGGCACGTTTGAATATTGTTCCTTCCCTCACTCTGAAGCCAGAAAGGGCCAATTTAGTTTCCGTGCCTCTTTTTAGTACTCGTGACCCTACACTATGAGCGTGTTCCACCCTCGTACCAATAGTAACCATTAGTTACTAAATCCGTTCCAACCTCACGAAAAGTTACTACGCTGATCGTTCCAGCCTTCTCGAAATAGTAACTAATAGTAACTATTTGCTTACCACGCTCGGGAGCATGGTAAGCGTAGTAACCACGTTTCTCTGTCACGTGATTGGTCGGATTCACCCGTGGCATGATATTCCGCTGGAAAATAGAAAAATCGTTCCAGCCTTGACGACAAAAAGGCAGAATTTGTGACGTCATGCGTGGTAACTACGGTAAGTAGGATGGAACACGCTCTATGTCGTGCCGTGCCTGTTTTTATGGCACTTGCAGCTCCGCTCAAGTCCCATATACCGATCACTTTTCGGTCTGTCAGGCCACTCATCTTGAGTTAGGGTACTTCCAGAAGGGCTAGGACGATGAAACTTGGCAAGCATATTAGGGACCCTACCAAACTAACTTGGAAATAGTCGCTTCCCCGATTCGACCACCATGGGGGAGTGGAGGGAGGGGGAATCCGGGATATTGATGTATTTTTAACTTTTGAACGGGGAATCGGATCTTAATGAAACTTGATATTTGGATGTCACACTTCAAGTCCGGAATGGACCCGGTGACTTTCGGGGGAGTTGGAGGGGGGAACCAGAAATCGTGTGACATGTTCAGAGTGGATGATTCGGGATGAAACTTGGTGGAAGAACAAGCACAAGCCCCAGATACATAGTTGACAAGACAGGATCGGATCCGAGCACTGTGGGGGGGAGTTGGAGGGAGGGTTCCTGAATTCCGGTGATCCCGACTTAAGATGCTTACACGTGTGCTAGCACGATGAAGCTTGGCAGGCATATTAGGGACCCGACCAAACTAACTTGGAAACAGTCACTTCCCCGATCCGACCACCGTGGGGGGAGTGGATGGAGGGGGAATTCGGAATATTGACGCATTTATAACTTTTGAACGGGGTACCGTATTTTAATGAAACTTGATGTATGGAAAAAGCTCGTGTCTCAGATCTCACACTTCAAGTCCGGAATGGATCCGGTGACTTTGGGGGGAGTTGGAGGGGAACCGGAAATCGTGTGACACGTTTAGAGTGGACGGATCGCGATGAAACTTGGTGGGAAGAACACGCACAAGCCCTAGATACATAGCTGACAAGACCGGACTGGACCGGATCCTAGCACTGTGGGGGAGTTGGAGGGAAGGTTCCGGAATTCAGGTGATACCGACTTAAGATGCTTACACATGCGCTAGGACGATGAAACTTTGCAGGCATATTAGGGACCCGACAAATAGGTTGGAAATAGTTACTTCCCCGGTCCGACCACCGTGGGGGGAGTGAATCCGAAATATTGACGTATTTATAGCTTTTGAACGGGGAGTCGGATCTAATGAAACTTGATATTTGGAAAGACCTCGTGTCTTAGATGTCACACTTCAAGTCCGGAATGGATCCAGTGACTTTGGGGGGAGTTGGAGGGGGAACCGGAGATCGTGTGACATGTTCAGAGTGGACGGATCGAGATGAAACTTGGTGGGAAGAACAAGCACAAGCCCTAGATACATAGTTGACAAGACCGGACCCGATCAGAGCATTGCGGGGGGAGTTGGAGGGAGGGTTCCAGAATTCCGGACCAAACTAACCTTGGAAATAGTCACTTAACTTGGAACTGAAACTTGATATTTGGAAAGCCCTCGTGTCTCAGATGTCCCATTTCCAGTGGGACAGGATCTGATCAATGTGGGGGAGGGGGGGGGGGGAGCGGACATTTTGTGACACGCTTAGAATATAGCGATTGGGATAAGACTTGGTGGAGGAACAAGTGTAAGCCTTAGATATATCAGTGATAGAACCGGACCGTATTCGGTCACTCTGAGGGATTTGAGGGGGGTTCAGAATTCCGGTGATCACAGTTTAAGGTAGGCTACTTCCAGATGTGCTAGGACGAAGAAACTTGGCTTAAACATTAGAGACTTGACAAGATTGGCTTAGAAATTGTCACTCCCAGATCTGACCATCCCTTAAAGTACTCATCTTAACCATAAAAGTACAAAAAACACTTTTAAGCAAAACCTAAATTTTCATGATCCCCTTGCGACCATGATCATTTTTGCCTCAAGGATTTCGATTACAGATGAATTTCTAGCGCATTTAAAGTGCGCATCATCACAGCCAAGTGCCAAAAAAAAAATAAAAAAATTACCAAACGACACATTCTCGTGATTTCCAAGGGTCCATTGTCATTCTTATTTACGAAGTCTGCCTGGGAGCTTCCAGCTCTTGTTCTTTTTCGGTTGTGTTTCATTTCCTTTAATCTTTAAGTTGTAGCTTAGCTAGGCCTACACAAGATTCTTTTCCTTCTTGGCCAATAGATCAAGTAGTCCAGTGTTGTATCGTTTTAGTACATAAATAAACACTTGAATAATCGATCCCGATGTCCGGCACCCACTCCTTTCATTGTTTCCAGTTTTCACTTTGTTCGGAGACAGCCACTCGTTTGAACCGTGAGTTGGTTGCGGAGAGATTTTGCAAACTAAATCAAGCTGGCGAAAAAACTCTTTATAAGCATAATACGTGCAAGCGTAGATAGTTAATCGTCAGTGATGAATTGACTGACTATATATACATTTTAGTGTGATTATGTAACGTAAGTGCATAGAGGTAACACAAATCCGACAGGGAAGTTCCACTATATGAAAAGCGATTATTCATTAATAGCGGAGAAACGAAGTAGCGCATTTTCATCGGGTCTTCAAGCCTCTTTAAAGGAAAAAAAGGCAAAAAAAAAACAAAAAAAAAGGAAAAAACAAAAAAAGGACACCTGAATGAAGAGTACCAAGGATCATCCCTATCTGTGTGACTTCCGTTAACATTGCCTGCAGAAAACCCAATCCAAATACGAGATAGTGTTTCCAAGCTATGATTTTTGCCACACTTTGCATCTGTCCTTATTTCAGTATTTTCAGTACCGAACAATTTTAGAAATGAACAAATGTATCCAATCAACCCTTCTTCTGGAACATTTTTTAACCAGTTAAGCCCAAACGTATATCTAGAAGAAATTCCGGTACGGTCCGGCCAGCGCTGTACAAGATTTGAATGAATTGCGCTTTTTGTCTTGGAGTCTGCATGTGCAAACCTCCAGAAACGAACATCCCTATTTTGGAAACGTCACGCTCAGGAGAAGAATGCTCTCCGTGGCCATGTCTGTAAACGCATTCTCCGTGGTGTGTTCAAGTATGGTTTCATTGTTCAGGTGTCCTTTAAGTGAATAATTGATGGGTTACTAGTCTATCCTATCTCAGCCCTTTTCAGTTAAACTTCACTCCATACATAGAGCAGAAGCGATTTTGTCGATGCTAATGTGCATTGGTCCATCTTCAAATTAGCACACTGCATGAACCAACACTTAGAGGTGCACTTAGATAACTAAGAATTCGTACCTTAGCTGCAAAGTGGTGTAGTTCATTGGTTCCTGTAACAACAGTCATGTTATGAGATTTCATCTTCTTTGTAACCGAGTCAATTAACTGCTGATTACTGGCTGCGCTTTCTACATTGTGAAAGACTTTAATCATGCTGATTATCTCGGTTTCGGTTATTCCTGCTTGTTGTAGATTTCTCCCGCTAGAATTAAAGAGGAGTGATAGTCACGACTTCGCTTACGTTCGTGTCGAGTCATTTGCAGTTTGACCCGTCCTGTAATAATCTTCAGCCTGAATCCCCCTGCGGCACTCAGCGTAAGTCTGGTTTCTAACTGCCTCTTCGTTTCTCTTGCTCAGTTTCTAGAGCCTGGGGTCTCAGCGGTGCACTCTCTTTGTTTGTCAAAACATGGTTTTGTCCTCGCTGGAAAAACTCATTTTCATTTTCCGGAAAATGTTCGTGAAGTTCGTTCTCGAGCTTGAGCGGCATGAGCCTGAAGAAGACCCTTGCCAAGAAGGACTGGAAAATAGCTCTAACAAAATTCAGCTGACGTATCCGTTTAGCACTGTCAATTATGAGTCAGTCAGCTGAAACATTTTAATTTCAACAAGAGCGTGTGTTTCAATGGCTAGTGAAGCGAAGCTGAGGAAATGTTCGGTATCAGACTGTAAGGTCACTTCTGAAGAACCCACCCGTGTAGTTGCTAAAATATTTCAAGCATAGAGCTACAAGCACATAGAGGTACCACCTATCCGAAAGAAAAGTTCAATCGGTGAAAACCGATCATATGAAAAATGGAGCAACGAAGAAAAGTTTTCTCGCCGTGTCTTCAGGCATGTTTAAGTGAATAAGTGAATAACTAGACTGCCATACCTCAGCCTATTCGGTTAAACTTTAAGAAGGGTAATACGTTCAGTCGTTCATTGTAGGTACTTTGTCCCGAGGGATGACCAGCAAAGGAAAATCGTCATATTATTGGTGAAGGGAACATGGACTGATTTCTAGTTGAGTTTTAGGACTTCCTGTTCAGTCCTGTGTATAGTAAAATATAACTGTTGCGCATCTCGTACACCGAGGAAGACGAGAGACTACGTAATAAAATTTCCGTCGCAAAAACAATTTCACGCTTTTTTTCCACCATTTTCTCCTTTGAAGACACCTTTTGAAGGAGGGACCGATGCGTGGGGAGGGTTTTCGTATGATTGCTTTCGATACTAGAAAAAAAAAAATTTATACCCGCGTAGCCTTTTGAAAATTGTATACTTTAGTTTTTGGGCTACGACTTATACTTATACTTACGCTTCTGATCTCACAAAGTTTGCGAAATTTTTCGCAGAAAGCTTGTTGTTGTTGCAGACCGTTACGGCAGGAAATTCGACTTCCTGTAAAGTTGTTGGGGTGGAGTATGTCATGCGGATTGGGGAGCGATCCCACTGCATGTAGATCCTACAAATCATGTATGTGCTGAATCCGTTCGCTAAGCAAAAAGCAATTAGCCAGATCACCCTGAAACAGAAGAAAATCATGATGTGTGTAATTCGAAACCATTCAAGTTACCTGAAGTTTGTAAAAGCGCCCTGCTGCAAGTTTCCTGGTTATGGCGGTTAAAAGCGGCTCCGATTCGAATTTCTTTCCCGTTATCAACCATTAAATGTCATAGACAGTTGCAAAAATAATTCCTCTTGATCGATACTCTCCGTCTTTTTGGGATCCCAAAACGTCGGTGACGGGGTACCTATGACTTCGTAAAGTTTGTCCGTGCGTCTACCTGTCTATCCGTCTGTCTGTCTGTTAGCACGATAACTCTCGAAGTGGTTGAGATATTTGGTTTAAACTTGGTTTCATCTTCTTCTTGGATGGGTTTGTGAAAAGTAAAAATTTTACCCGAAGATGATGAGAAGGACAATGAGAGCACCTCTTCCACCCTCCGCGTTCATGGGTAACTGGGCCCAAATTGCCCATGAGTTAAGTTTGTGAACCGTGACAGGTTCACGCTCACTTCTAGATGTGCGTTTGAGGGGGGGCCGACCCCCCCCCCCCCCCCCCCCCCTCCACCCTTCCGGTTTAGGGGCAACTGGGATGCGTCCACATCGTAACTTGCGAACCGTGACTTGTGATAAACTGAAATTTTGAATTCCCCTTGTTATTGAGGTCTAGATGTTTCTCTGGAGGCTCCCACACCCAAACCCTCCAGGGACAACTGGGTCCAAATTGCCCAGTGACTTAAGCTCGTAGCTTGGCCACGGTTGGAGTAAGGACGATGACATTTTGAATTAATGGATCCAAAGGTCTGGGAGTAATTATTAAAATTACCCCCCACCCCCTCACCGTTCATGAATAATTTGCCCCAGATTGTCCATTGAGTTTATTATACGCTGACAACGGGTAGTTCAAACTTGGTGTGCTTTTCAGCATCGGGGTATAGATGTGTGTTTTAGGGTGTCTCACCCCCCCCCCCCTTCCGGTTCAAGTACAGTTGTTTCTTAGGCTGATCGTGTACAAGGTGTGATAACGGCTTACTTTAAAACTCCACGTTTGAGCGCTTGCGCACTTGTTTCTCTTCACACCAAGACGGTGCTTCTGCAGAGCTTGAGCTGTACCCTAACGGTGAAAAGTCAGAAGCCGAATCTCTGCTCGGCTTCTCTGAATGTCAATTGCTGTCACTAGTGCTTTAAAGTTTTGATAGAGTTTTGAATGACAAATTCATAGTAATTTTATATTTTATATTCAGTTATTAGGGGGAAGAACAGTAAATGTAATATGGGCTTTATTCTTAAAAGTTAAGTCACGTAAATAGTTTAAGAGTGGGTAAAAATAGATTAAAATTAAACGTCACTGAGGGATGAGTAGCCACAAAAAGTACGAAACATGATTTTCTTTGTTTTATTTAAATAATATAAAAATAAGTATTAGAAAAGATGCTACATGACCACTTACCTTACAACAAGAGGGTCTTTTTTGCTCACGACGTATTTCAAACCGTGAATGGAGGTATTTTCAAAAAAAGACACCGACTTCGAAACATCGTTCTTGTCCGCCTTTTTTCCGTCTGCCCCATCAGAAACCTTTCTGGCCATTTAAACTATTCTAATTTAGCTCTCAACTTTACACACAAATGTTTTGAGTCCAGGAGCCCAGACAATACTAAAAGAAAACGTATGTGGGACTGTCGGAGAGGCTGTTAAGATAGTAGTTTGACAGTTGTTACTACAAGATTCTTTGGGAATCGTTGCATGTTTCTGATAGGTTGATGACAGGCGGATAGTAAAGGTGTTTACTTACATTCGTTTTAACGAGCGTGGAAATTGTACTTCCTCCTTTGTTCGCAATACCGAAGTTGTTTCTTCCTGAACGTTCTAGTTCTTCCTGAAAGAGTGAGTTCTATCTGAACGGCAAAGATTGAGGCATGAGGGAGAGTACTGCCTTTGAGGTAGAACGTATAATATGGGATCAATTAGCCTAAGTGGTCATAAGGAATAAAATAATATATATATATATATATATATATATATATATATATATATACTTGTATTTAAAAGCCAGTGGCCATATACACAACTACAAACACAAAAATAAACAAAAAAGAAAAACAATAACGCTCAACAGGTTCAAGTTGCTGCCTTCCGCGCCTCCGCGCCTTTCTCTATGAAACAACATAACGCAATAATTGATTCTCTCGAAGTAGTCCCCAAAATACCAGGGAGCAGCGGTACACCCCCTCGAAAAAATGTATCCCTCAAATTCACCAAACTTTGGCAACTATTCAGAAAATGATCCAGCCCATCCCCAACCTCCCCATAAAGGGGGCAAACACACCTAACTCCCGAGCCAACATCCACAAAAAACTCCTAGTATCTTTTACGCAGTGGTATGCAGTTTGCCCGCGCCTGCAACCAACACTTAAGGACCCTCCACCGTAGGTTCGTTTCAGATAAAACTCCTCTCCAAACACTTCTTTAAGTAATAAATAATAGTATTAGTAAATAAAAAATAAATAAAAACGGACAAGTCAGCTAGGATATTCTTTAGCGATATCTTGGCCCTTCTTCGCATGGGTCCTCTTCAGGCTGTAACTGGTAGAAGCGAACCTGCAATCAGTAGATTGCAGGCTCGTCTGTATATCGCTGAATAATATCCTAACTGGCTTGTCCATTTGAGTAATTTTTTGGATCTCAAAACTGACGAGATACTTATGACTTGGCAAAGTTTGAACGTCCGTCTGTTAGCACGATAAATGTCGAAGGGATTGACATACTCTGTTCAAACTTGGTGTCAAGATCCTTTGCGTTGAAGATCCAGGTCAGGTTCGCAGATGGGCCCGTAGCCATATATTTAGGGGTATGGGAGGGGTGGGGTGACAAATATATTTTTGAAAGCTAATGAGACGGGGGATTAAAGGGTATAAGGAGACCTGCTGAATCCATATCTAAAGTTTTTTCGTGCCGGACAAGCAGTCTCCGGCTAAACCCGGAAAGTAAAGTTTAGTACAAGTTTTGTCTGAAATCGATTAGAGCTGCGAAATAGAAAATAGAAACACGCTGGATCGGTATATTTTACTTGCTCTTCCTGACGGATCGGTATTCGGCCAGAATCTGGCAAAACCTGGAATTTGGTAGTTCTTATGCTTATCAAGGTGTTAGAGTGTCGATAGTGGAGTCAGTTGAAATTTGAATCGATCTAGGGCTAACGGCTTCTTTTTCCTGCTTGGTTGATAAAACTGACGGAATCCGGTGACAACCGGAAATTCGGGAGGCATGGTTTTATGTCTTAAGCCGGTGTTTGGAGTTTCTGTCAGTGGGAAAAAGACATAAGTTGCGTTTTCGCTGATACCATGGTATCTGTTACCACGGTCTAAAGTCGTTTTTGCAGTTATCGTGGTATCTGATACCACGGTCAAAAGGCGTTTTTGCAGTTATCGTGGTATCTGGCCAGTTATCGTGGTATCAGATATTCAGATACTACGGTCCGACCGTGGTAACTGGCCGTGGTATCTGGAAAGTCATCTCACTTTCATCAAATTTTGTCAGATTGGTGAGAAAGAAGTTTAGCACTTAGTGATGTAACTGGATATCTGTTTTTCTTTTGGGATGACTTCGAAAAGTGCAATTTTGGCAATAGTCGTTTTTGCAGAGCACCGTGTGTCAGATACCACGATAACTGCAAAAACGACTAATTGCAGATCCAGTTACCGTGGTAACAGATACCATGGTATCAGCAAAAACGCAACTATAGAAAATTGATCACCCTGCTTCGTTTCCTAAGAAGTCGCTAGGTTGACCGGATTCCCCGGAATGCGGTGAACATGGGAAATTCGTAAGTTCTAATGCGTGCCTTTGGCCAGCTGTTAGTGTCGGGATCGACTAGAAACGGGAATCTAACGGAACGACACCGTGCAGGAGGAATGCGTACTAAAAACGGGAATGCGTACTAAAAACGGGAACAACCTACTAAAATCTGGAACGCTGCACCAGGAGGAACACTACTAAAAGGGGGAACAATGCACCATTCTTCCTTCTTTCAGTAGTTTGTTTGGGAGCGAGTGTCCGATCATTCCGATGCACGATCCCTGTTCTAGCAGTCGTGTTTCTTCGCTTAGCCGAGTTTTAAGCAGGGTCCTTGTTCCTTATTGCAGGAGGAACAAGTTCTCAAATCGGGAATGACCGTCCCCTGTTCTTTAGCACTTCCATTTTCATCAGGAGCCAGTACTAAAAACGGGAATGGCAGGACCCCTGTTTTTAATACTTCTTCCCTGCTGCAGGAGGAACAAAATCGGGAACCCCAGCAGTCGTGTTCCTTCTTGTCGTGTTATCTTCGCACGAGGGGATAGAAACTAGTCCACTTGGAAGCGCTGAATGGGAATATGGCCAATTTGATATTCTTCAGTCGGTATTCAAGAACGGTCAGCTTGACCATTCTTCTTTTTTTTCTAATGTGTTTCCTGTTGCAGACGGCACACACTCTATAAATGCCGGGAAATAAAAGGGCAAATCCCGAGAACGAGTCTCCTTTTCCTCTGAAAGCTCCTAGCACTCACTTGGTGTACACAAATCCGTAAAACAAGCCTCACTTTCCTCCGGAAGTTTTGTGCACTCATTTGGGATGAGAAACAAAACTTCCTCCTCTTTCCAGCAGAGCTGAAAAGCAAGTTCCTCGCCGGTTAGCGTCACAAATTGGCTTATGACAGTTCAGCGCTCGAAGTGGACTAGTCTCTGTTAGTCCCCCAGTGAAAAGTCGGATCCATAGGGTACACTGTCAGAAGTATCATAACAGATTTCGCATAACACTTTCAAGAATAACTACTTTTCACTTAGGAAAAAAGTGTTATGACCAATTAAGTTTATACTATATCGTGCCCAGATCCCCAACAGCACCTTCAATAGGTAAAAATACTACACTGTCAGAAGTTACATAACGACAACAGCAGGATGCGCGGTTTCAACAGATAACACTTTGGGATGTTATATGTTATGTTTCTTTCGTTCCCGTTAGTATTTTTACCAATTGAAGGTGTTGTTGGAGATCTAGGCACGAAATAGTGTAAACTTAATTGGTCATTACACTTTATTTCTAAGTGAAAAGGTGTTATTCTTGAAAGTGTTATGCGCAATCTGTTATGAAACTACTGACAGTGTAGTGGGTCACTTTCACTTTCTGCTGCTGAGACATTTGCAAAACCTCCATTACCTGGGATCCTCCATGGGGTCCTCCATTTTCAACCACTAACTTTTGGATCTATTTTTACCATAGCCGCGTTTTTTGTAAACATACCAGTAGTATATAAAAGCCGATTCTAGCTCACCCTCCCCCCAAGTTCAAAACCCCATTTTAACATCAATTTCTTAAATTTTAACATCTTTTTTTCCAAATTATCCCCCATTTTAAAGATATTTTTATTTTCTTATTTCCAAAATAAAGGTCCCTAGTAATAGGAAATATTACCCTTAAAGACATATAAACTACTACAAATACTACTTCTTTTTTTATTTTTATTTTTGTATTTTTCATTTTGTATCCAAATATAATACCAATTCTGAACCACATCACTGGTAAATCAACAATTGCTCAGAGATTTTGTTTACCCATGTAATAGACTGCAAAATCAGATTTTTCCTTTTTCTATTTTTATCCAAACATAATACCACCATATTACTGAGTAAACAGTTCTAAATCAACATTTTGGTCAGAGTTCTTATTTACCCTCATAATAGGCTGCAAAACCAGATTGTTCTTTAGAAGCAACTCGCTAGCAATTGCATTGTATCTCTGTGGAATAAACAAATCACAGGCTTTGTTATTATGATTAATAACGACAACCAACTTATCACCATATTTTGTCTTAGCAATTCTCATTTTAACAATGGCATATTTCAATCCTAGAACTAGTTCTTCTTTCCTGATTGTCTCATTGTATTTATTCATTCTGATTGTAGACAAGACTTCCTTCAGCGACTCCATTTATTAGCGGCTGAATTTCTTTAATAAAAATCCAGATCGCTATTCATCACATCATCAAATTAAAATCACCTCAATGTACCCAACAGTTCTATCTCTAGTGCGGATAAAGCTCTTTGGGCAAGGAAAAAATAGAAAATCTCTTTGCGCATTAGCATTCACATCGGAAAACAGTTGGTCCCGGAGAGATTACAGGCCCGGTTGGCATAATGGTCTAAGTCATTGCAAGCTTAGTAATCATTGCATCAACGATGTCGTGAGATCGAATCCCGCTACCAGCAATCCGTTGATAGTGAGCGAATTTTCTTGTTTTCTTATAGATCCATTCTTACAATATTTATAACCGTTTAAGCGAACCTGTTTCATGTATTTTTCGCGAGGAAAAAATCGAAAGGTTTTACGCATTTCGGTTTCACGCTGAATAACCTCTTCAACCGTTAATTGCCCACATTTTAACAATGCTAACAGTTCAGTGTAAAAATTATAAGCGGTTTTATACTCTGCTTTTCTTTCTGCAATGTTTAGATGTTTTTCGATTATTTCGATGATAACAGCACACAAACTTAAAGAAGCTAAAGGTAGGACTAGAAACGCAGACATTCCTGCTGCCGAAAAGAGGAATTTGGATAAAAGTAAGCTATTACTTATAGTATTGTAGTACTTGTAACTTCTTCGATGAACAAACATTTTCTTTTCCAATTCTTCCATTTATAACATAATAAAATTGTTTAAAAAATTATTTGACTGAAGGAAAGCTTCGCGATTCGGAACACAAGCGCCACCTGCGAAACTCTACTTGCTCTTTCTTGATCGGTCGGAGACAATCTAGACAGCGATTTCTCTGTGAAACGCAAAACACATCCGCCATCTAGGAAACTCTACTGACTCTTGCTTGACTGGTCAGAGGCAATTTAAACGGCACTTGCTCCGTGAAACACATATTGAAACTAGTGATTTTCTTTACGGCTGAGAAAACGCAGACGGGAGAAATCTATTAAATGATGAAAACTGCAGAGGTTATTCAGCGTTGTAAAACCATTATATCAAACAACGAATCGGTTATACGAAGTTTACCGCAATACCGAATTAATGAACTGCGGACATATGCGAAAATTAATAAAATCAAAACAAATGGAGTTAAGAAACATGAAATAACAAATAGAATCCAACGAAAGAAAGAATCCATAATTAGAACAGACCATCCGACTACAAGCAAGAACCTAAATTACGAACCATTCTGGAAGATGAGATAAAAGAAAATAATATCGCTATTGCAAAAATAAAACGAGAATAGAAAAAGATAAAAGAAAAAGATACAAATGAGTTAAAAAGATTCTTAAAAAACAAAAAACTATCCACCCGTGGAAACCGAGATGAAGTAATACAAAGCGTTAAAGGATACTATAATCAATTATTACAAAACATGAAGATTCCGTAAAGAAAAATAGAGATATCATAAGAGATCAAACAGAAAGAAGTGATAGGAAAAAACAGAAAATAATCGATTTATCAACTCTCTTTATGAATAAGAAACGGATTAAAGAAGAAACTACCATTCCTAACTATTTATTTGAAACAGAAGAAGAACAGCAGCCTACTATTTCTAGGGAAAATGAAAATTTGTATACCGTAAACGTTTCTATTGAAAGCAATGGAAGAGAAAAAAATACTGTTATTGCTTTTGTTTTTAATGATTTACAGCGAAGAATGAACGAAATAAATCAATATAGAGTTCAGTTTGTAACTCGTGTTATATTCTATAGACAGGAGAATGATGAAGAAGTAGTAGTATTTTACAACAGTACATCTTGGATTTTAAATAAAAATAGCATACTTACTCATAATCATTTGGATGATAATAACAAGAGACTTAGTTCTTTAAGTAATACCCCTCGATCTGGGCTACAATTTAGTCGGTATGAAGGAATTGATTATAGGATGACACGAATACAATCTTACATGGGAGGAACGTTTAGAATACTGCCAGATTTCGTAAAAAATAAAAAAGCGTGCATAAATATAAAAAATTTAGATCAATAATGCTTTCTTTGGTGTATCTTAGCACATTTATACCCAGCCAAGAACAACGCGGAGAGAACTTCGAAATATAAACAATATGAGAACGAATTTGATTTCAAAGGGGTTACCAACTTCCCGATGGAGACAAAAGACATCCATAAATTTGAAAATAAATACAACATAAAGATTTGCTTATTTCAAATTGATAAAGAGAAAATAATCAGAATCATATACTAAATAGTACAATCAATGGCAAAACAGCAAAACAGGTAATTCATTTACTATATTTTGATAAGCATTATGTGCTAGTAAAGAATCTGAGCAGACTAGTTGGTTCTGAAATATCTAAAAGACAAAAAAAGACTTACCTCTGCACTTTTTGTGGAAGGCATTTTTCGAAACAAGAACACTTTGAAAAACATGAAAGTAAAAATAATTGCGAAGATCCTGATATTATAATGCCTCCTGAAGACTCAAGTATACAATATAAAAATATTTCAAAACAGATGAAAGTACCTTATTGTATAATAGCAGACTTTGAGTCTTACAACGAAGAATACAATCAGGTAAACGGAAAGAAAACAATAAAAGTAGCTGAACAGAAACCTTTTGCTTACGGATTTCAGGTATGCTGTTCCTTTGATACAAACCAGAGCAAATACTACGATTATTTCGGTGAAGACGCTGCAGAACATTTTGTTCAAACCGTTACAAAAGAATCCACAGAAATTGCAAACGAATATGAAAACAGGCAGAGAAAACACACTTATACCGATGTAGAAATTGCAGAAAAATGGAACACACTAATGGATAAGACCTGCCATATCTGTAAGACTGAAATTACTGAAAATCCCCACTTTGATCACGATCATATGACTGGAAAAAATAGAGGTTTTGCTCATGCTGAATGTAATATGAAATACAGCATTCCCAAGCATATCCCTGTAGTGATGCATAATTTATCAAAATATGATTCTCATCTATTTGTGAAAGAGTTGATACCTGATAACGGCATATTTGAAAGTGTAGAAAGTTTCATCTCATTCTCGAAATCAATAAGTTTCCCAAGACAGGATAAGGAAATAAAATATGAAATCAGATTCATAGATTCCATTCGATTCATGGCTTCATCGTTGGACAAGTTATCAGCAAATTTAGCAAAATGCGATTGCAAAGAATCCTGTAATCATCTGAGAGAGAATTTCAAGTATACATCGAATAGTTTCAAAAACGATGAAGAATTCAAAGAAGTAATTAAAAAAGGGGTTTATCCGTATGAATTCGTAGACAGTTTCAGTAAAATGAATTGTACAAACTTACCACCTATAGAAAGCTTTTACTCTAGGTTAACGGGAAAAGGTATTGACAAAACTGATTATAAAAGAGCGGTGTCTATTTGGAAGCAATTTAATCGTAAAAAATTACTTGATTATACCAAGTTGTACCTAAAAAGTGATGTGTTAATTCTATCAGATGTTGTAGAGAATTTCAGAAATGTATGTATACATAATTATGACTTGGATCCACTTCATTACTTCTCAGCTCCAGGACTAACATGGGACGCTTTCCTAAAACATTCGAAAGTAGAATTACCGTTATTCTCGAAGGAAGACATGTATACATTCATTGAAAAGGGGATAAGAGGTGGTGTATCGCAATGTATAGAGAGATACGCAAAAGCAAATAATAAATATATGAGTAATTATAATAAGAATAATCCATCTAGTTATTTAATATATTTGGATAAAAATAATTTATATGGGTGGGCAATGTCTCAGAATTTACCAGCGAATAATTTCCAATTCATTCCAATACCACATGATTTGAAAGAAAGAAATGAAAACACATCAATCGGGTATTACAACCATCTAAAAAATCATGTTAACTCGGTGATACAATTACCGAATGTAGGTGCTATATACGATGTAGATTTGGAATATCCAAAAGAACTACGCGAATTACACAAAGATTTACCATTCGCACCAGAACATTTTAATTCCAAACTATGTACGACATTATTAGATAAGCACAATTACGTAGTTCACCACAGGAATCTAGAATTCTATTTACAAAAGGGTTTGATATTGAAAAAAGTACATAGAATACTAGGATTCACTGAAAGTGCTTACTTAAAGGGATACATAGACCACAACACAGCACTTGGAAAAACTATGGAAAATGTGAGGAAACGAGCAGATATGGAAATAATAACTGACGATAAAACAAGAGAAAAAATAATAAAGAAACCCAACTTTAAATCTGAAATTGTTTTCAGTGAAAACTTTTCTGTGGCAAGAATGTCAA
This sequence comes from Branchinecta sandiegonensis, assembly GCA_030848855.1. NCBI lineage: Eukaryota > Metazoa > Arthropoda > Branchiopoda > Anostraca > Branchinectidae > Branchinecta > Branchinecta sandiegonensis. The sequence continues at coordinate 2,561,022 of JAUPMV010000002.1, read as the reverse complement.
AGGAAAAAATAAAACTAGATAAACCAATGTACACCGGTCTTGCTGTATTGGAACTATCCAAGCTATTGATGTATGAATTCCATTATGATTATATGAAACCTAAATATGGGGATCAAATTGATTTATGTTATATGGATACTGATTCTTTCATATACGACATTAGAACCGAAGATTTCTATCAAGATATCAAACAAGATTTGAATGAGAGATTCGATACATCTGATTATGCGAAAGATAATCCATATGGGTTTCCTAATGTAAATAAGAAAGTGATAGGAATGATGAAAGACGAACTAGCAGGACAGGTTATGACTGAGTTTGTAGGATTACGATCAAAAGTATATGCTTATGTAAAGGACAACCAAGCCCCTTCAAAAGCTAGCAAAAAACTAAAAGGAATAAAAACGAAATAAAATTACGATTCAAAACTATAAGGATGTACTGTTTGGTAAAACTGAAAACCTTTCTGTAACCCAGTATAACTTAAGATCATACAAGCACAATATGTTTAAGGAAGGACAGAATAAAAAAGCGTTACATCCTAAGGATGATAAAAGGATAGTAACAAGCGATAATATTACAACTTTACCTCTAGGTTATAAACATTAAATTCAAGTCCCTACTTCAAAAAATTCAAGTCCCTACTTCAAAAAAAAATCAAGTACCCACTCCAAAAATTCAAGTGCCCAATTCAAGTACCTACTTAAAATACTCAAGTACCTACTTAAAAAATTCAAGTACCTACTTCGGTAAATCTTACAATGAAAAATTCTTCCTAAATAAATGAATGAGAAGGCACCAATCAAAGTATATGATTTTAGCGAAAAGAATAACCATCAGAACAAGCACGACCTTGCACCTCAGTGGCCATTTAGGTTATTAATTGGTGGAAGTTCAGGAACAGGGAAAACCAATTTACTCTTGAATTTAATTTATGAATATATCTGTTTCAACCGAATATACATGTATGCAAAAGATCTTGAAGAAGATAAATATAAAGACCTTATAGACAATTTAAACACTTTGGAATCGAAATGTAAAACAAATATTTTAATTGCAAATAACGACCTTAATGATATTATCGATGTTGATGACCTAGACCCCAAGTATCAAAACTTGATCATCTTTGATGATTTTGTAACTGAAAAAGACCAGAAGAAATAGAAGATTTATTCATAAGAGGAAGAAAGAAAAATGCTTCAATTGTTTATTTATCACAGAGCTATCATAAAACACCAAAGGTTGTAAGACTTCAGTGTAATTATTTTGCATTCTTTCAGTGTTCTAATCCATAAGAAATAAAGTTAATTAGACAAAGCCATGTATCCTGTATAGACAATGAAAACTTTCTCAAACAGTTCGAGGCTGCAACCAAGGGCTACAGTTTTTTCTTCATAGATTTAAAAACAAAAGATAAAACCCTGAAGTACAGAAAAAACTTTGAAAAATTTACTGGATAATTTGTTTCTATTATAAATGAATTAATTTGGTAGTGTTGGAAAAAAGGTTAGTAACGAATCGAATGAAAAGAGAGTTACTGATGACAACGGTAGTATTAACCTACAAGATAAGAGAATTATTAATTTAGGGGATGCGAAAGTAGACCAGGACGCTATTAGTTTCAGATCTATGACTATTATTCTGAACCAATTTAAAGAAGAAATTACCGCAGAACAAGTGGGGATAAATCAGTATTTTAGCGAAGATATCAACAGATTAACTGCGGTAGATGATTCTCCTGATAATTCTTTGATAAGGATCAAAGATAAAGGATTATTTGTAAAACAAACAATTCAAGTCAGTGAAAATGAAATTGATGCTGGGAATAAAGTGATAACAAATGTTCAAGGCACTAGAAACAAAAATGACGCTGTTAATTTAGGAACGTTAATTACGTATCTTTTAGATTTTGACAAAAAACTACTTGACCAACAAACCCTTAGCAGTTCTATTCTAACAAAATTTCTGACCAAGAAACCCACATCAATAATATTGAAAGAGCAATCGTAAACATTTAAAAAAGGCTTCTAGAGCAAAAACCTGTTGACAAACAATTCATTTCCAGATTAGAAAAAATGATGGCTGGTAAAAAAATTTATATGATAAATTATTTTTCTAATAAATGGTTGAAACAATGGAGTATACAGTTTATTTGTCAAAGCTTCAGAAAGGAAAGCTGAAGAAATGCTTTGGTGCTAAACAAAAATGTCAGATACGTGTTAATCATAGTAGACAGAATGAACGAGAACCAGTAAAGTTACTTTTAAGTAAACGGCAAATTGATAAAATTGAAACATGTAAAATGATTAATAAGGGCTGTGATATTGATGTATCATACAAACAGATGAAAGAAGCCATTCAAAAGGGTGGATTACTTCCTTTCCTAATACCGTTGGTAATTACCCTTCGAAAGGCAGCTTTAACAGGCGGAGCTGCTGCTTTCGGTACATTCGCTGGTAAGAAATTGGTGGATAACATAACCAACACAGGTGGGGCGCTTAAACTTCCTGGAACACAAAAAGTTGTAGGTAATGGGGTACGTGGAAGGCCTAAGAAGGAAACCGATGATGTCAACACAGGTGGTGCGCTTACACTTCCTGGAACACAAAAAGTTGTAGGTCATGGGGTACGCGGAAGGCCTAGGAAGTCAAAAAACGGGGACATCAAAAAAGAAGCAAAAGTAAAGTAGAACCTCTACCAATTTTGATATTATAGATGCAGTAGGGGATATTCCATATTTTAGAGGTGTTTTCTCTATAGATACGCTACCCAAACAGATAAATAGTATAGAATGTGGTGTAGTTAATTATGATAAACTCGGAATGCCTGGAACTCACTGGGTTGCCTATTGTAATCTACCTAATCAACCCTATGTCGAATTTTTCGATTCTTTCGGTATTCCACCAGGAAAAGAAATAATTAAATATCTAAAACTTCAAAGAAAAAAATAGCTTATGAAAATCTTGCTGTTCAAAATATAGATGTATTAAACTGTGGACTTCATTGTATTTCCTACATCCGGCGCAAACTGAAGGATTTAAGTTGGTAGCTTTTCGTTTAAGAGAATTGTTTTCTAATAAATGTTGATTTATTGTATGAAATGTAAAAAGAAAACTGATACTGAATCAATGTTTAAGGCAGTGTCACAGAAAAATAATGTTCCAATGCTGAAAGGTAACTGTGTTATTTGCGGTTCGAGGAAAAATCTGTTTTTAAAAAAAACCTCAAAGCAGAAAAAGATATTTTAAAGACGTATTATTCAAATTATTCAGGGGTTGATGATATTTACAGAAAATTAAAAGAAAATGGAGTGAACGTTACTAAAGATAACATAAAACATGTTTTGCAAAATGAGAATGTGTATACGTTACACAAACCTTCCTATCACAATTTTGAAAGGAGGCGAGTCTATGTTCACCTTGTTGACGAGCAATGGCAAGCTGATTTAGTTGACCTCCAGAAATATAAAAAAGCGAATGATAAAACAAATTACATCTTGACTGTTATTGATTGCTTTAGTAAATACGCTTGGTGTATCCCTTTGAAAGATAAAACGGGTGCTGAAATAATTAAGGCATTCAGTCATATCTTTAAAGAAAGAATTCCTAAGAAACTACAAACTGATAAAGATAAAGAATTTGTAATGAGAAATGTTCAAACATTTTTGAAAAATAACGAAATACACTGGTTTGCATCTGAAAGTGAATTGAAAGCGCAAATCGTTGAACGATTCAGTAGAACGATGAAGAAAAGTTATGGAAATATTTTACTCACAATAACACTACTAAATGGATTGATATTTTACCTTTATTTGTTAGGAATTATAATAACACTTATCATCGTTCAATAAAAATGAAACCAATAGATGCTATTAAAAAGGTAAATCAGAAAAAGGTTTACAATGCTTTGTTTCCTCCAGCAGATGGTTACAAAATCCCAGGAAATTACAAAGTAGGGGATTTAGTCAGAATTAAAAAAGAAAAAAGTATTTTTTATAAAGGATATTTACCTAACTACACGAATGAAGTATTCCAGATAGCAACCGTTAGACCTACCATTCCCATTACTTATGAAATATCTGACAAAAGTGGGGAATTAATTCAAGGAGGGTTTTATGAAAAAGAACTTTCAAAATTTATTATGAAATAAAATTACTTGTATATAAATGGATTCAAGACGTTTGAGTGATATGTTATCGGGTATAGTTAAGAACAGAGAAATTCAAAGAAAAAAAGTTCAACAATACGAGATGGAGAAAGCAGGGTTTCGGGAATATGCTTCAGAATTAAACGCTCCAGTTGTTACGGCAGAAAAAGAAAACACTAAACATACCATCAAAAAATTACAAGAAAACGCTGAAGCTATCATCAAAAATTAGAGGAGGTGGATATTAATTCAAGAAGCCGGCTTCTCCAATTAGGTGAAACGTATAAACCAGCTTTACAAAGACAACCATATCAGATTCCAGTTTCAGAGGTAGAAACGCAGTCAACACAATCGACCGCTTTAGAAGCATCTCCAGATTTACCAACAAGTATCAAAATCGTTGATATGGGTCCAGGTGTTGATATCGAGTTATTAAAAGCACTTAATGTAAAATATAGAGAGAATCATACAAGATATAAAGGAGAATATTTTGAGATGCCCAATTATTACTTTGATAACCCAGAGAATATAGAAGATGCTTTGTCTGAATTAACACCTATAAGTCAAAGTTATGGTGGTTCGAAATGTAAAAGTAGTTCTAGTAAGTATGATAAAATTATTTTTATTTATTCAAGACCATAAGGATAGATTAAAAAAAATTCAATCTAGTAGACCCTTTATCAAACAACAAGGAACTGGAATATTTATGAATTGTGATGAAATGATTTCAAAGTTATACGCTTTGATAGGTAGTAGAGTTAATGGAAATACATCTGATGAGGTGAGGAATGAAGCTATTGATATTTTGGATTCGTTAATGCGAAATAAATTTTTTACGAAGAGAGTTTACAATTCAATATATAAAAAAATATTTCTAATAAATGGTGTTGTTAAATATTGAAGGTAATGAAAGTATCATTGATATAACATTTAGTCAACCAATCGAATTGAATCGTAATTGGGATTATGAAATAGGTTTGAATCAGTGTACTTTGTGGTATTCGTGGCATAATGTAAGTAATAAATTTGGAAATAATACATTTCAATATAGGAAAGAGGAAGAGGGTGGATGGATGAATGTTACTACTCCTAATGGGATGCATAACGGTGATTGTTTGAATTATTTTTTGTGTCAGTATTTTGATACACCAAAAGATAAATGTCCTATTGTAATTTCATCAATCCAGCATCTATGAGATTTGTCATCATATTACAAGAAAAATATGTGTTTAGATTTAATAATGACTTGTGTCAGATTTTAGGCTTTGAGAAGGATAGTGAGATTTCTAAGAAAATCAATGAAGGTACAAAGCTTCCGAATATAACAAGAAGCGTTGATAAAATTCAAATTCACTGCTCTCTTGTAAACAGTTCTGTCGTAAACAAAGGTAAATCAGACGTCATTTGGACATTTGTTCCGAATACAGAACCAGGTTGTCAAATTGTTGAAATTCCTAGACAATTAATCTACCTTCCTATTAACACAAAAGACTTTATTTACTCCTTGAGAATGACAATTACTGATCAGTTGGGAAGACCTATCGATTTGAATGTTGATAACGTTGGATACGTTTTGCATTTGAGAAAAGCTTAAAGGATTAGTGAAATAAAATTATTTACCTATAAATGTTGATTAATAATAAACGATTCCTTTATAAAAAGCAGTATGGAAGTGGAATCGGTAGTATATTCAGAAACATTGCTAATTCTCAATTATTTCAAACGTCAGCAAAACAAATAAAAGATGGAGCTATGTCAATGTATAACAAAATTATTAAACCGAGATTTGAGTTGTTGAAAAACAGAGCAATAGAATACGGGAAAGATCTGATTGATGTAAACAGGAAAGAACTCATTGATGTAATTGGAAACAAAAAATCGATGAAGGATCTTTTAAATCAAAAGGAATTTTAAATCAAAGAAGTCAAGACTTGATCAAAACGTTAATGACTGGAAACGGGTTAAAGATTCTGAAATAAGTTTTATTTAATAATTTCTTTCTTATATAAATGGCAGTGAATAAAATCGTTAATCCGCAATGGAACATATTTGATGAACCGCTTGTGGATGATACAGTGGTCAAATATGATTTTAAAGAAATTCGAGAAACAGATGTGAATGTATCCAATAAATCAGATTTTGAATTCGTAACGAAGAAATTGGATTCCTGGTTCTATCCAAGTGAAAGTTATCTTGAAGTGGGTGTAAGAATAGTTAAAGAGAATGGAGCTAACATAGATGCAACCGATGCCGCTACGTTAACTAATAATGGATTCAATTTATTTAGTACCGCTTAGTATGTACTAAACGATGCTCCTGTTGAAAAAATTAATCATGTTGGTATTGCAACTACCGTTACAAAGTTGATTGAATATTCCGATGATTATTCTAGAAGTGCAGCTATAAATCATTTCTGGTATAAGGATTATAATCAGGGAACCGATATCAACCCTATAAGTAGTTCATTTACCGTACCTGCAGGTGGAGCACTAGCAGGAACTGTGGTTGTCAGTTCTAGACCCAATCGAAATTATAATAAAGGGTTTGAGAAGAGATATAACAGAACTAAAAACAGCAAATTAGTAAATATGTATTTACCATAATCAGAGTTGTTCGGATTCTTGAAAGGAAACAAACGATTTTTTAGAGGTGCATCGCATAGAATTTGTCTAAGAAGAAATGATGATTATAACATGATTGTAAGAAATGGGGATACTAATTGTAAAGTAGTCATTGAGTATTTATCCTGGAAAATTCCTGTCATAGCTCCAAGTATTGAAATGATGAGTGAACTGGAAAAAGGTTTGGCAAAGGATAGAAAAATAATCTGATGTGGGAAGCTTGTAATACTTATAAAAGTGATGTTAGTCAGAAGAAGGGAACACACCTGGAAAGTTGTGTCTGAGAGAAATAGTCGTACGAAAATCGTTGTGATGTTACAGAAAAATGAAAAGCATAACAACCAAAAAAAGAATAATATGGCTTGATCATATGAATTTGACTGATATAGAGGTTAGAATTAACGAGGATAAATATCCAGAAGAACCCCTCAAATGCGACTTTAGTGATGAGAAATGCACGTATCTAATCTGTACAACAGATACATACATTTGGGTTATAAACAATTAGCGTTTGATACTGGTAGTGTAGTCAATATAGAAGAATTTAAAGAAGTATATCCACTATTCTGTTTCGATGTTTCCAAACACGAGTCAAATATTTATAATGGAACAACTGCTGATATTGAAATAAGTATAACATTAAAAGATAACCAACCCATACCATATAATATTTACTGTGTTATATATTATGGAAGAAAAGCTACACTTGATATTATTAATAAAAATATGTATGTGAGTTTGTGAGTTTGGATTTTTATTAAAGAAATTCAGCCGCTAATAAATGGAGTCGCTGAAGGAAGTCTTGTCTACAATCAGAATGAATAAATACAATGAGACAATCAGGAAAGAAGAACTAGTTCTAGGATTGTAATATGCCATTGTTAAAATGAGAATTGCTAAGACAAAATATGGTGATAAGTTGGTTGTCGTTATTAATCATAATAACAAAGCCTGTGATCTGTTTATTCCACAGAGATACAATGCAATTGCTAGCGAATTGCTTCTAAAGAACAATCTGGTTTTGCAGCCTATTATGAGGGTAAATAAGAACTCTGACCAATATGTTGATTTAGAACTGTTTACTTAGTAATATGGTGGTATTATATTTGGATAAAAATAGAAAAAGGAAAAATCTGATTTTGCAGTCTATTACACGGGTAAACAAAATCTCTGAGCAATTGTTGACTTACCAGTGATGTGGTTCAGAATTGGTATTATATTTGGATACAAAATGAAAAATACAATAATACAAAAAAAAAAAGAAGTAGTATTTGTAGTAGTTTGTATGTCTTTAAGGGTAATATTTCCTATTACTAGGGACCTTTATTTTGGAAATATGAAAATAAAAATATCTTTAAAAAGGGGGATAATTTGGAAAAAAGGATGTTAAAATTTAAGAAATTGATGTTAAAATGGGGTTTTGAAATTGGGGGGAGGGTGAGCTATAATCGGCTTTTATATACTACTCATACCGTTCTCCGTTCTCTATCCCGTTGTCATATAAGGGTTTTTAGTAGAACGCCGTAGTGCTATTGTTCGTTTTTAGCAGAACGGACAACGAGTTGTATCTCATTATGCATTCCGTTCTGCTGGATGATCAACGGAATAGGAACCTCAGTTATGCATACCGTTCACATCCCATTCTGCTATGTATCGGAACTGGTCCTTCAGCAAAATCGATAAAAGCACCCATTTTTTTACGAAATTAATGACGAAGAAAAAGGGTGTCATGGAATGGACCTTCCTATTTTCAGTGACTCAGGAAAAAAAAATTCCAAAATTTGTGGGCAATGCTAACAACAGAGTGGACCTGTGAAACCTTCGACATGAGTGAACAGGACATGTAGTCTTGAGGAGTTTTCCTACTACAATGTTAGAATAGAGATATTGGCGTCTAGGAAAGAAAGAAGGGAGATAGGTGCTTGTAGAAAGGCAAAGGACCATTTACACGGCAGGTATTTTTCCCCGGAGACGAAAAGGGAAAGTGTTCACACGGTACTCGGGTATTTTTCAAGGGAGAGCAATGTCATGTGGCAATAAATTACAAGGTTGTAAGGCTCAGGGTATCTCTCTACAATGGATACCAACATGTGTTCATTTGGACCACTTTTTACATGGGCAAAATCAAAATTATTCCTCGAAAATCCAATTTCATTGTTGCTGACGTCGAAGAATACCCATCGACAAACAAATACCCGGGTAAAAAGTTCGCAAAATTGAAGTCCAAAATACCCGGGTTTTTTTTTGCTGTTGCGGGGAAAAATACCCGCGGAGTACGGGTAAATACCCTCCGTGTAAACGTAGCTCAAGAGTAGAAAAGTTAAAAAAGAAGAGGAAAGCGGGAACGAAGGATGAAATAAGAATAAAAATCAGTCCTCTTCTCAGGTTTACGAACCAGAGTAGCCTTTGCTGCAACCCACATTAAACATAGATTAAAACAAATTCTTACCATTTTACATGATAAACAAACTGTGGGTGAATAGAAAAGGCACTGCAGGCCCCCAAGGGGGCCCTGAGCTATCCAGGAAAAAAAGATGTGTGGTACTCGACGCCATGTTACAAAGATGATGTCTCTTCCCATGTTCTGAGTAGTTAAGAAACACGACTGACAAGGTCTTAAACGCTCCTTGAAGACATTCGATACTCGAACAATGGAACAATTTTGATCTCGGATTAAAAAGTGTTCAGTTTTCATGAATGATCTTGGTCAACTGATATGAAGTAACCAAATGTCACAGTTCTGATGAGAAACTGATTTTTTCTGGATATTTTTCCTGGGTAGCCCTGAGCTCCCTTGGAAAGCCAGGGGTCAGTTGCCCCCCCCCCCCCGCCCAAATGACGCCGCTGGAAATCGTACGCAAATGCTAATTTTTAGTTACTAGCCCCTCAATTTAAAATTGGTGCAATAGGCGTTTTTTGTAACAACCTCAACGGAGAACGAGTTTGAAACTCATTGAAAAAAACGGGCTTATAGGCAAAACGGAGAACGGCGTAAGGAAAACGGAGTTTTACAAAAAACGCGGCTCATGTCTGATCCAAGTGCTGACGGTGAGGCATAGGGAGAGTAACAGAAACTAGTCTGCTTGGAAGCACTGAATGGGAATATGGCCAGTTTAATATTCTTCAGTCGGTTTTCGAGAATGGTCAGCTTGACTGAGTTCGCGAGTACGGATCATTTCCGCTGTTTGTACCGAGAGTTGTCAGTTTTAAACATCTTTTCGTAGTCACGCCCAGTCAAACAGAGAGATTCGTCACGAGCCGCTTAGCTGTTTTCGCTAGTTAGCCTCCTAAAAGATAGATGACCTTGGTCAACGGAATTATCAGAACTAAAATGAAAACCTGTGGTCTGAGCGAAGGTGGGGAACAAAGTAAAACACCCGTTTTGACAAACAGGGCTTGCTCTATATTCCTTCCCTTCCGTATCATCCGAGCTGAGATAAACTATATACAGCCAGAGGTGTTTACCTCCAGTCTCTGGACGCGGATACAGCATGGGCTCTTGAACGAGCAGGTGGCTATTCTATTCAATCACGTTATCGGTAACTCTTTAGTGGAATACTTGGAAACTTTTACCTTGAATTTCTCCAAATCCCTCTTATTTTCTGTTTCAAAAGCTGAAGTCTGTAGACCCGGCCTTATCAGTTGGTTCGCTATTGGCTTGATTGGCCCGTGATGCTGTTCTCCGTCACTTGGGTTGTCCATGTAGCTGGTTGCTACATGCATGTATTGGGGCTTTGGTGTTAGAGATCTCTTTGCCGTCCTGTTCGCATTTGCGCTCCTGGAGTTGAAAGGGACCCCTTCCTTGAAAGTCTTGAAAACCTCTGACTGCACTTATAGAAATCCGAAGCGGGACGACGCGGCTCAGGAAAAATCTGTGTCAATATGTCCTCCAACACGGGGGCTTCTGTAGTTTCCGGGTGTTACCTTGCAAGACCATGAGCCACCTTCGGCTTTTCATCGCACCAGTCGACGATGTCCATGTTTCTCAGCTGGAAGTGGAGTCCTTCGAAAAAGCCCTTGACAAACACTTGGGCCGTCCAAGTACCAATAGTAATAAAAGAAGACGAATATTGACTGACCAGGACATATCCACCTTTCCCACCTTTCAAAGAGGGCAGTGGTGGTATGAATGCCGGAAAACTTTTCTTTCTCTCGAAAACCTTTTACCTACTAAGGAATCAGTCAGGGAAGCGATACCTGAGTAAATATTTTAACTAGGGTTGCTAATGGTTTGAGATAAATTTTCTCGTAATGTTCTGCTGTATTATCCGATATTTTTTTTATTATCTCGAAGGGCGATAGAAAAGACGTAATCACTGAGGTTGGTCTGGGCTGACTGATAAAAATCCGAAAGAGATTTTCACAAGGAATGGGAAGGTCAATCCTTTCATCCCACGAAGATGCCTGATGCAACGGGCTAACCCTACTCCACTGATGACTATCCGCATACCTATTATGACAGCCGATGATAACAAGGCTGCAGGACCTCAGGCTGTCTGGTCGTCGACCAGATCTAACGGCTTCGGGGTTGATTCATGAAATGCATATAGATTTTCACAAACATGGCAAGGCTTATACATCTTCGGTAGCTATGGGGGGTCAACCTTGGCAGACTGTTCCCCGATCTATACGCAATTTCATATCAAAACAAATCTTAGCAGAGCAAGGTGAAACCCCCGGTCAGAGTGGAGCCAGATATTAGTAATATCCAGTTGCATCACGGATCGTCGAAAGTGCACATTCAACTTTCTGGTTTGCTGATATTCTTGGCTCGCTTGGCGGGTGTGGTGTGTCCGGTTTTCGGGTAGTGAAGGTGCTTGTCTTCTCTTTTCTTCAGTTGCGAGTGGCCATGAGTGATCATTAACTATCAAAACGGATCATTAGAATGTAAGTAGACCGTTTTTCACACCTCCTGGCTAATAAGTTTGACACTCCGTGTCACCTGTAACCCGGATTGCTCTTGTGGGGCGTCAGATCCAACTTTTTCTGTAATCATTTGCAGGAGCGAATTTCAACAGATCTTCAGATCTCAACTTAATCCGAAGTGCAAATTAAGATGATTAAGGTGATCCTTCTGTTTCACCTCCAGTTTGATTTGAATCTTGCAGTGCAATCTTGTGATTGTCTGATACGAGGTAACTTATCTAATCGAGCCTTTGGTGAAAATGTCCAACCTTAGAATCCTTCTTAATGAGACTTCAGTGCTAAGCCTCTAATATCTCGGGTAAATCTATACATGTCACAGTTCCGTAGGACAGCTTAGGGAACGGGGTCGACGAAAAAGCCTCATCATTTTTCCAGGATCTCACTGATCAAAATGCACCAGATTGGCTATGCCGTGATACTCTAACATCCGCTTTTACAGTTAGTGACAGCAATATCAAACGACCTCTACCCAGACTTTAGCCGTCATGGTCATTGCCGTGTTGTACTGTGACTAAGATTACTTTGAAGAATTTGGTCTTACAGTATAGACCCGTTTCTTTCTAGAAAACTAGAAAGGAAGAGAAGAACTCACAAAGTGATCACGGTAGGGCCTTTGATTTGTTTAGGTTAAGTTGCGGTAGCCTTACTGCTAAGAGCGATGACATTTCGGCCAAGGTACGCCAGGGCGTGGCTCGTCTCCTTCTTGTTGTATGCCCTATTGAATGTCAGGGGTACTACTTTCGCTCTCATCATTAGTTACGTGTAGATTGGATGAATAATGTTAAAGGCTGTCTAATTTTCCAGATATTTGTTTCTGTGAATGGAATAGCCTTTTGGATACGTGGAGTTTTTGATCACCGTGGACCGTGCTAAAATGAAGTGGCTGTTTGTATTTGGTAAGTTACATTTCCGTGTTTATATTTATAAATGGATTTATACGGATTAGATAAAGTGTATCTAATCCTTTGTACTTGTGTGGTAATGGCGACAAACTAAAACGCCAATGTAATAATAAAAAATTAAATATTCTCTAGGAAGGAATGCACCCTTATCGAGCGTAAGCATACAAGGCGAGGTAGGAGGGGCATGTGGCATTGAAATGAATGATTTTGTTTTGTCGACAGAGTGGATACAACTAAGAAAAAAAGAGAAGAGAAAATGGTATGAGGTCCATGTATACTCTGGGCATTGGATCAGTTTATCTTGTTAGATAACTTGATTGATAATGCAGAAAATGGAGAAAAATCTACAACCAGTCAGCAGGAGTGGTTACTATGAACACAACTGTACCTTTTCTCTCTGCCCAAAAGCAGCAAATCAAATTCATCCTTTATAGCAATAATTCAGTCAATCTCTTCCGCTCATTAACTATTCAGACAAACTGTTGAAGTAAATAAATCAAAGACTACCAAAGATTTAGCTGTATTTTTTTCTTTGCATTTTTCTTTTCGAATACGGCATTCGAATACCGCATTTTTCAAGCAGTATTCTTTCAGCCCAAGCTGACTGCGAATCATGATTGACAGTGCTAAACGGATACTTCAGCTGAATTTTATTAGGGCTAAATTTTGGCCCTGCAAGAAGTTCTTGCAGCGTGCTCACGGACTTCATCCAACCATAAGAGAAGCCGTTGAAATTAAGGAAAACCGTTCAGGTACAAACCGAGACACAGGCGAGTACTCACAACCAGTTTCACCAGTGAAAGGAAATTCAGACCCCAAGCTCTCCTCCACAACAAACCGAAGTCAATCAAAATGCGGAAAAATATCTACAGCATCAACGACCCAATCGAGCTGCAAAAACAGCAGCCGTGTCCAAAACTTAATCGCAGCACCAACTTTAACTCCCAAGCAATTCTCACAAAGAAATTCACCAAAATCAGATACATATTTTCCAGCTTGAGCGGCTCGAGCCTGAAGACCCTTGCCAAGAAGAACCGAAATAGCTCTAATAAAATTCAGCTGACGTATCCGTTGAACATTGTCATTTAGACAAGCAGACAGAGAAAAGAAAAAGAGAAGCACCAAGTGTACTTTTTTGAACATTAAAATTTCCAATTCGGCCCCTGAACAGGGCCCCGTCCTAGGCTGGAGGTCCTAGGTACCTGCCAGGCTTTACAAATATAGGAAAGAGACCAGAGAGGTAATAAATATGAATTCCCGAACTAGTTAAGCCAGGAAAACCTGAGGCATTTGAATGTGTCTTTCCTAGAATTTAAACAGCAAATAATCCCGAAAGATGCAGAGAAATTAAGCGCATGCTACCAGTGAGTTCAGTTTCGTGACCAAAAAGATAGTTAAGTATGAAGTGAAGGTAACACAAATTATCTATCCATTTCGTTGTCTAAACACCCTAACCGAACCATCGAAAAGGGACGCAATCCGTTCCGTTCTTGCGTTTATATTTTGTTATCACGATAATTCTTAACTGAGATGGAAAACCTGATCTTTTGCAGTAACACTGTCAGAAGTTTCATAACAGATTGCGCATAACACTTTCAAGAATAACACCTTTTCACTTAGAAATAAAGTGTTATGACCAATTAAGTTTACAATATTTCGTGCCCAGATCTCCAACAACACCTTCAATTGGTAAAAATACTAACGGGAACGAAAGAAACATAACATATAACATCCCAAAGTGTTATCTGTTGAAACCGCGCATCCTGCTGTTGTCGTTATGTAACTTCTGACAGTGTAGTATTTTTACCTATTGAAGGTGTTGTTGGAGATCTGGGCATGAAATAGTATAAACCCTTTTTTGTGAAAAGGTGTTATTCTTGAAAGTGTTATGCGCAATCTGTTATGAAACTTCTGACAGTGAAGTAAGCCAGGGTCGCTAGCCAAAACTCGAGGGGGGGGGGGTGGCAGGTATGTGGTATGGTATGCAGGTATGGCAGGTGTAAGTAAGTAATTTATTCATAACCAGCCATTTCGAAAAAGCGGAGTAAATGAAAGAAAATAAATATAACACCTAAACACATATAAGCACAATGAGTCGGTGCTCTTTTGGCACACTTACTGAGGTGCCAACGACAATCATGTGCATTTATCAAAATATGCCTCTGAAATCACATTTCAGTCTAACCGCAACACACAATGACGTCTGCAATTAGCTCCACAGTTGTTTTACACGTCCCTGCCCTTGGCCGCACTTACAAAAAGGCAATTGCTTTTATTTATTTCCTAGACTATCCTGTTACTACGTACCTATTTGGACAGTATTGAACTTGTCATGATTTAAATCAAGATACGCGCGACAATGACGACTCAGCCAACAACCTTCACAGTTCTCTGACATTCAGCTTGAATTTTCACTTTCTGCGATGTTCTAGCCGCGATCTGGTTATGTTTGTGGTATGCCAAGAGTCCAGCTAAAGCATGTTCGCTTTCACTGAATATTGGATCATTTGGATCTGCGGTGTTGGATGAATGTGAAGTTGAGTAAATACCGGCTGCTGAAGGGATTCATTTGGGGAAGGGATGTGGGATGCTAACCCCCTGCCCGAGCTTTTCACCTTTTCGCCGTTAAATTCTCCTGGGGGGGGGGGGGGGGTGAGACATAGATAATACAGTACGTTCCAGATTTGAGGAATGGGATATAAGGGTAGAAAGAGAGGTTCCGGGCACAGCCAAATGAGGCAAGTAATTGAACAGAGAATAATTAGCAACATCTTAATTTGAGAGTTTTAGATATCCGTATGAATGGTCTGAATGTCTCCTTTCATGTTTTTGTCCGTTTTTGCTCGAAACGTGTTGCTTTACACGAGAAGAATGTGTCATGCCTGAAATCTTAGATGGTGATCCAGAAGAAAGGTACATTGTCAGAAGCTTCATAACAGATAATACGAGGATGCGCGGTTTCGACCGATATGCGTAATAGATAACACTTCGGATGTTATCTTTTGTGTTTCAAAATGTTATGCATAATAAGCGTTACAACCGGGAAGAACCGAAAAACCGCCAAAAAGTATCTGCTGAGTTTTCCGACATCATGACGATAAGTAATAAAGTCAGTAGATGTTTTTTTTTTGCTCTTCCTAACAAAGCTTGTTATGCATAACATTTCATGCAGAACGTTTTCAAGCAGAACAGGAACATTCGAAGTGTTATCTGTTACGCGTATCTGTTGAAACCGCGCATCCTCGTGTTATCTGTTATGAAACTTCTGACAGTGTAGGTCTGTATCAAATTGGAATCCGTCCATGCTTTGACACGGACTGTAATGCTTGTAAGAATTCGGGGTAAGACCGATTCAGTAATTCAAATACTCAGATGACATTGGATACGAACCAGGAACCGTCGAGATGAGATTGCCGACGGCCTCTTCTTACATAGACTCGTGGCACCTTGTATGTACTTATGACAATTTTTTCCTTAAGTGGGATATGCGAATGAGTATGGAAGGGGGTGGGGTCTCTATTCAATTTTAATTTAGTTTATTCATAAAAATAAAAAACACCATTAACTGTTTATGGCCCCACCATAAGGCCTGGCAATGGGCGGGGCTTATTCTTTATTCATCTAATCTGAAGGGAAACAAACCAAAGAAATAAAAAAAGAAAGAAAAGAAGGAGAGAAAAAGAGAAGAAGAAAAGAAGAATGAAGACATAACAAACTGACAAGAAATATCCACTAGCGAACGATCTTCCATCACCAAAGCGCCCTTGCCCTGTGAAAGAAATATCTACTTACTGATACATTTTCTTTTGTTCAGGTGTCGTTCTGGCCAGTCTGAGCGGGGCCTATCCGCAAGAGTTCGAAGAGCAGTCGATAGAAGACGAAGTCCAAGAGAAACCCAATATTACCCTTACTGGAATTCCTCAGATAGATTATGTATGGGACCCAAATCTGCCTCGGGAACTCAACGGCTACAACTTGTCAACATACCCATTTTTAAATTCCATGCCCAAGAATTTGACATTCAAGTGCGACGGGCAACGTGACGGATTTTACGCAAGTGTGGAATATAACTGTCAGGCAAGTACTGAACAGTAGGCTAGTCTTGTTTTATTAAGTCTTTCACTGTCCGGAAGAACAGGATAGCTCCCCACTGGAAAAGAAGGGAATCGTGTTAAATATGCGTTTTCGGTCTCAAAATTCCGCAGAGAGCTTTAATTTGGTTTTAAGTTTCTAGTCTACAATTTGTCTCTCAATGAACTTGGGTTCCCGTGAAGTTAGAGGAGTACCAGCCATTTTGAGCATTGTAGTATTATTGGGATCTAAAAGCGTAAGTGGAGTGATACCTGTGACATCGCAAAAGTTGTCCGTCTGTGAGCATGGTAACTCTCGAAGGCAATAAGATATTTTGATGAAACTTGCTGAACACGAATATGGAAACCATTTTCTCGCCGGACAAGTATAGTTCGCCTGGAATCGGCCAAAATAGGAAAATTTGTAAAAGCAAAAGTTTTATTTGTAGTTGATTAAATGTCCAATTTAGGGGTAAAAGAAAATGCTGAATCCGTAAATGACACTCGTTTTTACCCCGACATTTAGTTCGCCCGGAATCTGGATTAGATGTTCGACATACGGGTAATAAGATACGCTGAGTTCGTTTTCGAGCTTTATTTTTTTGCCGGACTAGTAGTTCCGTAATTCAGCCGAAACCGGAAATTTGGCAGATGTAAGGCAGGAAGTTTCGATCAGTTTCGTCAAAATAGATATGACCTATAGAGGTAAACACATGCTGAATCCATATCTGAACTTGGTTTTCTCAGATGATTAGTTATTTGGCCTTAATCTGTTTCTAAATTTGATTTCAAGGAGTCTGGCGAAGACAAGACCCAGTTGTCTGGATCACAGATAACATTTTGGGGATCCCATCGAAACCTTTGGTCTTGTTGTTGTGGTGATGTTAAAGAAACTGTGGTCTTGCGATAGAATAAGAATCAGCTGACGTATCCGTTTAGCGCTGTCAAATATTATGTTGATACTGAAGCCAGCAGAAATAAGATCAAAGGTTTCGATGGGATCCCAAAGGGGAGTATTTACTTATCTTTCTAATTCAGACAATCCGGGCAGTCAAATATTATGTATGGATGATAAAATCCGGTATAGCAGAGGTTTGGTCTTTGCCGAATTCCGTAAATAACAGACCCCCATACAGACCCCGAATGTTCTAAATTAGTGAACCTTTATGGATATATTTTTTTAGTGTTTTACGATTATTTTATATTTCTTTGTCCTTTTCTACTGCACTTGCGCCCTTTGGCAGTGCGTCATGACTCCTTCATTCATTCGTTCATTCAACCAGATTCATTAGGAGTACTTCCCAGCAAAAGCATATCACACAATTAATTTCATCCGTAAGCATCCTGTTTTTAACAGATTCTTAAGGACTATCCATGCGAGGCGAGAAGAAATACTATCTTCTGATTCACCGTGTCTTTTTCGGGTACACTAACATTTTCCAACCAGCTTTACAGGAGGATTTATAGGCGCTTAAACTTCCGAGCCCCCTCCCCTCTCGAAATTTCTTTTCCAAAGTAAAAATTCTTACCGTTCTTACCGCCAAATTATTCTTACTTCCATATAGCTTACGGTTAGAACTCGATGTATCGGAAATAACAAAATGCTTTGATAAAATTTACAACGTTGTGTATATATAGGTAAAGTCAAAAAAACATGTTGGATCAGAACATTGCATGGGTTTTCGACTAGCACTGGAACTCCGGTCATAAGCTGGCCACAGTCTGGGTAATCTGACCTGGGGCAAATATCATGTTTACAGGATCTGGCGGAGACGGAATATCTACAAGACCCGATTTTCTGGATGAAGAAGTACAATAAATATTCACCTTCCCGATCCCATCGAAACCCTTGGCTTTGTTGGAGGGTGGTGCAAACCTCTAATCGTCAGGGAGGTTCGCACCTTTTCTGTGGAAGTAATAAGATTAAATACATTGGTGATGGTTGTGATCGTTCACTGTAAAAAAAAATCTTGCAGTATTTTACTACTGGAATTTATCTTGTCTCTAAAAAGATAATCTTATCTCTAATTCGGATTAATTCTTATCTTAGTAGAGAAAAGATTAATCCCAGTAGCAAATACCGCAGCTAACTTTAATCCTTACTCGGAGAAACTTTTTACAGTGTTGGGGACTTACAGGAACCAAACTGCGTCGTGACTCTTGAGAGGGAACATTGGCGAATTGCGATGGGAAGAAAAATTGGATTGGAAATTCATCCAGCGCAAGTGTAGTGCCTTTTATGCCGTGTTACAAACAGTTCAAATTAACAAATTATCTATGGCGGTTCCCCCTACCATACTCTTTTTACCTCAAAGAATTTAAAATTGAATCCCTTTCTTCCCGTCGCGCAAAACCATGCCGTAACTTTGGCTCCTCCCTTCTCCAGCACCCCATGTACCGTTCATTCCTTCCCCCACCCTTTGTTTCTGTAAGATCTCGTCACCCCCGAGAAGTGGCTGAGAAGGTTCCCAAACTGACCCCAATCTACTGTAAAACTTTGCGTTACAGTAGAAGCTTTGTGCCGAGTTTCGTAAAGCTGTATAATGATCTTTAGGATTTTTCTGCCCTGTTATTTTTTCTGTTGACGATTTATTTTATTTTTGTTTATGACTAAAAAACATCGTATTTGGGCTCTGCCCACGAGAGATATGTTTTGTTTTATTATCAAATGATTTGAAAATAAATTGAAATTGAAATTGAAATAGTTCACCACTGGAAGCGTTTATGCAAGTTAACATGAAAAGGCCTTCCGTGTTACTGATTTCCCGTTTAGCTGTGTGTCTGTTTTCATTTCAGTTTCAGCTTCATTGGACTATATTTAAAGACAACAAAAAATACACAATTAACATTCCTGACAGGAAAGCACAAAAGGAGTGCTTGGCTAGGGCAGGGAAATAACCAATATTAGTTAAACAACAAACATAATCAACTAACTGAATCCTGTATATAAAGAAAAGGGAGGAGACGAAAAAAATAACCAATGGTTTCTACTTTAAATGAAAAAGAGAGAAAAATAAGGGAAACAAGGAACGAGAAAAAAGAAAACAAAGAAAATAAATAAAGAAAAACAGGGGAAGGGTCCAAAGGAGGATAACACTCGAAAATTTGCAAAAAACAAAAGAGAGGCAAATGTAAGTGGAAGGAACGAAGCCACCAACAAATAAAGGCACACATGCCTCACTCAAGATGTTCGAACCTATCTTTATAGTCAGAGAAGCCCTAATCTGTTGATTGCAGCAATTGGCAATACTTGTTTGTAAACATCCATGCAGAATTGCCTGTTTATGCAGACTACATCTTCGTTCGTATGATTAGCAGATATCATTCTGGCGTCACCTTACATTTCCCCCGGTTCTCTAGAATACATGCCTGATAGTGATTGGCCAATAAATTTCCCACGTGGTCTTGACGTGGATTGAAGAACTTGTTTCTTTTTGAAAATTGACTTAATTGTTTGTTTTCCTTTCAAGGTCTACCATCAGTGCCTGTTTGGAACCCGTTTCGACTTCCTATGTGCCAACTTTACTGCTTTTAGTCAGAAGAACTTCAACTGTATATTTGCCAATGATGTAGATTGCCCGAACTCACCGTTGTTTTTCCACAGGTAAGGCAGCTTCAGTCAATCAATAGTCATTTATTAATACTCTTGATGACTATCTCTACCTGCTGATGCAGAATCTCCGGGTACCTGTGGAAAGAAGCAACAAGCGGTGTAACAGCTGCTCCCAGAGATCGCCGTGATTGTTCGACACAGGATTTGAGTCGTTGAGTTTGAGTCGTTACGGAAACGTTTACTCCTTCTTCCTGAGGATCACCGGCGTGTTTTGGACTTAGTCATATAGAGCAGTGGTTCCCAACCGGGGGTACGCGTACCCAAAGGGGTACGCGAAGGTCCCAAATCTCTGAATTCAAAATGTCTACTTTCGTCAAGAAATTAGAATTTTGGCTTACAAAGTTTCAAAGAATCAGCACAAGTGTCTTTCTGTTTCTTGAACAGTTTACGGACGAGAATAAACTTGACACCCTTGCAGCCTAAAGTATCCCATTTATTTATGTATATTTGCACAGTAATCCCTTACCATTTATGACAATAAATGACGTCTTTTGGGCTTTCTGACCTTGACAGATGTTAGTAGAATTCTTGGCAGAATAGTAGAACAATGATTCTTCAAGAAGGGGTACGCAACCTTTTTGAACCTTAATTAAGGGTACGCGATACGGAAAAGGTTGGGAACCACTGATATAGAGTATACCAAATTATCCATTGGATAGCATAGGTTGACGACAAATTTGACTTGGTGTTAGGACGCGCCTGGATGAGCGCAGAGCGCATGAGGTGCGCTTCGTTGCTTTTACGAGAAAAACTCGCTCTTCTCAAAATTAAAGCGCTAATCGAAATTGGAACTCCCATCTGCAGCTCTCGCCAATACAAAATGGGTGTCTGTTTCGGGATCGATTAAAGGACACCTGAACGATGAAACCATACTTGAACACACCATGGAGAATGCATTTACAGACATGGCCACGGAGAGCATTCTTCTCCTGAGCGTGACATCTTCAAAATAGGGATGTTCGTTTCTGAAGGTTTGCACATGGAGACTCCAAGACAAAAAGCGCAATTCATTCAAATCTCGTACAGCGCTGGCCGGATCGTATTGGAATTTTTCTAGATATACGTTTGGGCTTAACTGGTTAAAAAATATTCCAGAAGAAGGGTTGATTGGGGACATTTGTTCATTTCTAAAATTGTTCGGTACTGAAATAAGGACAGATGCACACTGTCAGAAGTTTCATAACAGATTGCGCATAACACTTTCAAGAATAACACCTTTTCACTTAGAATAAAAGTGTTATGACCAATTAAGTTTATACTATTTCGTGCCCTGATCTCCAACAACACCTTCAATAGGTACAAATACTACACTGTCAGAAGTTACATAACGACAACAGCAGGATGCGCGGTTTCAACAGATAACACTTTGGGATGTTATATGTTATGTTTCTTTCGTTCCCGTTAGTATTTTTACCAATCGAAGGTGTTGTTGGAGGTCTAGGCACGAAATAGTTTAAACTTAATTGGTCATAACACTTTATTTCTAAGTGAAAAGGTGTGATTCTTGAAAGTGTTATGCGCAATCTGTTATGAAACTTCTGACAGTGCAAAATGGAGCAAAAATCATAGCTTGGAAACACTATTTCGTATTTGAATTCGGTTTTCTGCAGGCAATGTAAACGGAAGTCGTACAGTTAGGGATGATACTTGGTACTCTTCATTCAGGTGTCCTTTAAAAAGAGGCATGGTGCAGGAGGCACGAGTAATACAAAGAGATTCCCAAATAATAGAAGTAGACAAGTAAGTGAGAGCTCGTAGAAGAAGGCACATTAGAATATTGTTCCCACCCCCCACTCTGAAACATGAAAGAGCCTTTTTAGTTTTCGCGCCCCTTTTTAGTACTCGTGCCTCCTACACTATGTCGTGCCGTGCCCTGCCTCTTTTTAGTCGGTCGCATCTGTTTCGATCCACTTTGAAAACAAGGGGAGATTTCAGGTTTCGAAACTCCAAAAAATAACTTTTCAAAGAAAGCAATATCTCTTCAGCGCAGACAGTAGAAAATACAACAGTTGCGTTTTTGCAGATACCACGGTCTAAATTCGTTTTCGCAGTTACCGTGGAATCTGATACGACGGTCAAAAGAGATTCTTGCAGTTATCGTAGTATCTGGGCAGTTATCGTGAAATCTGATATTCAGATGCCACGGTCCGATCCTGGTAACTGATCGTGGTATCTGAAAAAAGTCATCTCACGTTCATCATTACCAACAATAGAGCTTAGGATTTTGTCAAATTGGTGGGAAAGAGGTTTGGAACTTAGTGATGTGACTGAATATCAGTTTTTATTGGGGATTACTTCGAAAAGCGTGATAACAGATACCATGGTATCTGCAAAAACGCAACTAATAACAAATCTAGTCATTCGAAAAGCGATATAGGTGATGAATGCGACTCTAAAATAAACAAAGTCGGTGCTGTCCTAGCAAAGGAACCACAACTGCATCTTCATAGTCCACAAACGGAAATCACTAGCTCGGTGGAAGCCTATTTTGCAATGTACAGTCTCATACAGACGATTGCACTTGATCGCTTATTCTAAAAAGCCAAAATGATTCATTATGCACTGGAAGGAGTTCTAAGAACGGTCTCAGAGGACACAGCTTGAAAATTCGTGGTGAGAAATTCCGAAAAGACATTGGAAAATGGAGCTACAAAAACCGGATAGTTGAATAGTGGAAGAACCTCCATGAAAATGTCGTAAATGCCGAAAATATCAATCAGTTTTAAAGCAGGTGTGGACCGTCACCTGGCTGAAAGTCAATTTAGTGTACACAGTAGTTGCGTTTTTGCAGATACCATGGTATCTGATACCACGGTCTGAAGTCGTTTTTGCAGTTATCGTGGTATCTGATACCACGGTCAAAAGGCGTTTTTGCAGTTATCCTGGTATCTGGCCAGTTATCGTGGTATCAGATATACAGATACCACGGTCCGACCGAGGTAACTGGTCGTGGTATCTGAAAAAGCCATCTGACTTTCATCACTTTTAGTCAAATTGGTGGGAAAGAAGTTTGGCAGTTAGTGATGTAACTGAATATCAGTTTTTCTTTTGGGATGACTTTGAAAAGCGCAATTTCGGCAATTGTCGTTTTTGTAAAACAACCGTTTATCAGATACCACGGTAACTGCAAAAACGACTAATTTCAGATCCAGTCACCGTGGTAACAGATACCATGGCATCTGTAAAAACGCAACTAGTGAATGAATGAATGAATGATTTTATTAACCCATTCTAAACACAAAATGTGACAATACTTGACGGGGCAAAACGGATAACATTCTATTCGAGCTATATTTCGGCCCTTCTTGGCAAGGGTCCTCTTCAGGCTCAAGCTGGAAAATAAACTTGTTCATAAACAAGTTTATTTTCCAGCTTGAAGGAAAATAGCCTGAAGATGACCCTTGCCAAGAAGGGCCGAAATATAGCTCGAATAAAATGTAGCTGACTTATCCGTTTTGCCCCGTCAAATATGATTCGCAGTCAGCTTGGGCTGAAGGAACATCTAAAATGTGACAAATGGAGTATAAGAAGGGAAGAAAAAAGAAGAAGAAATAAATTTTTTTTTTCAAAAAACGTTTGTTTGTTACAAAATAAGTTTTTTATGTTTAGAATGGGTTAATAAAAACGCAACTAGTGTCTCGAGAAATTAATAGAGGCGAAAGTCTTTTTGCTGCAGTTATATTATTATTATTATAATCGGACAGCTGAACTAAAAGACAACGTGCACCAACGTGCACCTACGACATGACCACTCACTGCTTTACCACCGAGCTACAGACGAGCTCGTGAACGTAACTGGCAAGCCACAGCACAAGTTAGGCAATTGTCGTTTTTGCAGAGCAATCGCATATCAGATACCACGGTAACTGCAAAAACGACTAATTGCAGATCCAGTTATCGTGGTAACAGATATCTGCAAAAACACAACTAATAACAAATCTAGTCATTCGAAAAGCGATATAGGTGATGAATGCGACTCTCGGTGTCCCAGCAAAGGAACCACAACTGCATCTTCACAGTCCACAACTGGAAAGCACTAGCTCGGTGGAAGCCTATTTTGCAATGTACAGTCTCATACAGACGATTGCACTTGATCGCTTATTCTAAAAAGCCAAGATGATTCATTATGCACTGGAAGGAGTTCTAAGAATCGCACTGCTGAACTAAAAGATAAAACTGCGCCTACGACCTTCGGCTTATATAGCCACTGCTCTACCACCGAGCTACAGACGGGCTCGTGAACGTAATTCGCAAACCACCACAATAGTCCGATAGAAGTGGTCTATAGGAACAGTGATCCCGCCGAAGGCGATCCCCTCAAAGCAGTTCACATCCCCATGTCACGGGTTTGAATAAAAGCTATGAAACTTTCGTCGAGGAAACGTTATTAGGTATTTCCAAAACAAGAGAAGAGTTCGTTTTCGGCAGAAACAGCGTAATTTGATGCTGCCTTAAAGTTTAACTGAAAAGCCAACTTATTTTTGTGTCATTTAATTGAATCCACTGAATTATTTGGATTCTGCAAAGGGATTTTTATTTTCCACTATCTGCTCTAGTTATGAAGTTCAGAATATCTGCGGCCGTCCCCACAGCTTAAATTCTATTATGACGCTGGAAATTTTTACTTGGACACAAGCGCGGCTTTTCAGTGGGCAGTGGTGAGATTGGTGAAGTTTGCTTAGTGCCTAAACATAAAAAAATCGTAAATCTTTCTCGTAAGGCATACAGCAAAAACACAAGCGCATAGAGGTACCACAAATCACACGGGAATTCCATTATTTGAAAATCTATTATTCGTGAATAGCGGAACAACGAAGCAACGCATTTTCAGCGGGTCCTCAAGCCAATTTAAGTGAATAACTGATGGGTAACTAGATTGTTCTATCCCAGCTCTTTTCGGTTAAACTTTAACTGTCTTGTCCCACATGAAAAATCCATATAAGAAAATCATATCTGTGCCTACAAAGCGGAAAATTCTGCATGATGCTGTGAGTGCAAAGCTGAAGACGTTATGTATCCACTATCTTCTACATCGGTGTGTACAAATACTTCTATAATCGAAATTTAAAGATCAGTAACCCGTAGCATTCTTTGGCAGCAAGTCGTCGCTACGATTTTTTTAAACTGAAATGATGGCTTTGACCATGTAACTCATGTAAGTGTAAAACAGCAGTGTCAAACGAATAAGAACCGAACACATAAAAAAAACCTCACTGACTGTTTTAAACGCAAAGTTATTCTCGCTCAACCGGAAAGATTTGTGCGAAACGCAGCGGAGCTTACACCGCCATTCATGTTTTCTTTACTATTTTTGTCATGCAATTATGCGCTAGGACAGTGTGTAGCCGTGCAAATCGTTATTGTACCCCGGACAATTCCGTCCCTCCAGGGTTGTCATCAGTTGCGGAGTGATTAAGACGGTGGCTTCCGACTGTGGCGGGTGACTCTAGACCGTGAAATCATCGCCGAAAACCTTAGACCGTGTTCCACCCTACTTACCGTAGTTACCACGCATGACGTCACGAATTCTGGCTTTTTGGCGTCAAGGCTGGAACGTATTTTTCTATTTTCATCAAAATATCCTGCCACGGTCTAATCCAGCCAATCACATCACTCCCGAGCGTGGTAAGCAAATAGTTACTATTTCGATACGCTTGGAACCGTCAGTGACAGTTTTGACAGAGAACGCTAAACGGTACCTGGAGTTCGTCGTCCGAGTCACAATTCAACTTCCCTTTCACTCTGTCAATGACCTTGCAAAATTTACGGTCAGGTTGTTCTTACTAAGAATTCGCGAATCAAGTTAGAAAATCGTAGTGTTTCATCCTTGCATTTTCGTTTGCAGAAACGAAGAATTGTACAAACCCGCAAGCACCACAACCGAAGTCCCTCCCTTCCTCGGCCTCTTGAGAAACCAAAGACCAAGGCGGCCGCACCCGCAGCTTGCCCGGCTGAGAAATGGACAAGATGGTGGGAGATTCGACACATTTGAGGATGACTATGACTTGCCTATCATCCCCCAGCAAAAGGCTGAAGTATCCCAGCTTCAGCTTGCTGGCAAAGCAGGTTAGAGCTCTGCTACCAGTTTCGCAGGTCCCAGTCTCTTTAGTGTTGGCTTTGGAGGGTTCTTCAGGCCATGTCGACTGGGCCAAGTAGCTTATAGATCATCCCGATGAAAAATTTATCTCAAATTAGTACTATGAAGTAGTACGAAAAAGTAGCATGCAAAACTAATGATGCTACTACATGCTTCGACTTCAAGGCTACCGTGTTACTGCATACTACTATATGCTACTATTAGCAAGACTGGATGCTCATATGGCAAGACAGGATGCTACTACATACTACTACATAAGATTGGGCAAGTCTGAGGCACATTAAATGCTAGTATTCTTTGCTATTACATAGTATTACATACTACTACGCAGGCTACAAATTTTTCATCGGGATTACCTGCCCTCACAGTCCAATTTCGCAGTTCGATGCGAAATTTGCACGAAGATCCGATGTTCTGGTGTAAAACACATTGAAAAAATTTGTGTTGCACCTAAAGATTGACATACCAAACATTAATCGGACTGTTTGTGCCCTAAGAACGCATTCTTCAAAAAGGTAATGCTGTTATTCGCTACTTAGATGGCCAAAACGATCCACGAAGACAAGGACACGCGGTTCACCTACCACATAACACATGTTCTAACGGGTGACTCAGGGATACTGATGGCTGGGAACTTAAATGGCGAAAGACCAAAAAACCGTTAGGTACCAGATAAGGAAATTCTGTAATATCCTAAACTTAAAGAACACGTCGTACTTATGGTAATAATTCATTCTATTTCAGTAGTATTTCCGCCCATTCTCGTTCCCGAGATTCTTCACTTCATAAGTATATCCTGTCTCCTCTGTTAGCAATACACTGATTATCATGCTTGCCACGTTTGTTCTCTTTAAGCGACGCATCATGCGCCCTGTCGTTATTTATGAGGAGCTTGCTCGTCCGGAGAACGGTTATGCAAATTTTGCCAAGATCCAAGGCAAGGGAAATGGAAAGAGGCTAAAAATAGCCGAAGCCGTGTGTAATTTTCTGTAGGACATAGCTTAGTTGTAAACGGTTATCTATCTCAGAACATCCGAGCAGAATTGGAATCACTGTGTCCTTTAAAGATATACGAAATCAAGAATGAAACAAGTATGCCATTGAAAAGGTGGAAACGCACGTGCCAAGACATTCGCCAAGTGTTCCGCGGCTTATGACTAAATTATTATTCAACTTGGAGTAATAAGATGCATAAGAGCTTGACACATCAGCTTATACTGCGAGCAGGATGTGACGAGCCTGATTGAGAAAAATCGAGATCGATCCTGTTGCATATATGCAGCTCTAATGAAATTGGCGCCTGCGCTTGGGTTGTACGAGCTAGTCAAGAAACGATGATATAGAAAATCCTAACGCAGCTTCTCGAACCGATACAAAGCTTAACGTTCTTATAATAATGTACTTTATTTCCTTAAAGTACACCTGAACAATGAAACCATACTTGAACACACCATGGAGAATGCATTTACAGACATGGCCATGGAGAGCATTTTCCTCCTGAGCGTGACGTTTTCAAAATAGGGATGTTCGTTTCTGGAGGTTTGCACATGCAGACTCCAAGACAAAAAGCGCAATTCATTCAAATCTTGTACAGTGCTGGCCGGATCGTATTGGAATTTCTTCTAGATATACGTTTGGGCTTAACTGGTTAAAAAATATTCCAGAAGAAGGGTTGATTGGAGACATTTGTTCATTTCTAAAATTGTTCAGTACTGGAACAAGGACAGATGCAAAATGGAGCAAAAATCATAGCTTGGAAACGCTATTCTGTATTTGGATCGGGTTTTCTGTAGGCAATGTTAACGGAAGTCATACAGATAGGGATGATACTTGGTACTCATCATTCAGGTGTACTTTAATACCTTGTATTATACACGCTAGCACTGGATCGTCATTCACGCAAATAACACATGACAAAAACCTAAGTATACATTTCATCTACACATACAACTTGAAAATATAATTTGACTTAACTAGAATTAAAATATTGGGTAAAATAAGGTACAAAGGATTTCAGGTAAAGATCTGTCGAGTTTATGGGTGGTCTTTCTAGTCTGTGGGAAGCAGCGTCCCTCTGTCTCTGTCGCGTATTATGCCTGCTATTTGCTATAGTCTCAAAGTCGGGTACAATGGCACGATGTGCATGTGATGCCAGACACGCCTGCCACAGGTTTCTGCCACTGATGCCTGCCACAGGTTGTGTTATCACCTGAAGGGACCCGCACGATGGTTTGAACGCAAAGAACTGTAGCTGAGTTCAATCAGGGACCCATAAATTTACTGTAGTGACTCGCCATTCAGGGGCTTGTCAATAAAAGATCTCTGATGCGCTCTCGACCGAGCGTCAGATAGTTCGAGAAATACCCACGGGGATGAAATACCCGACTATCCAGATAGACAAAATAAGCTGTTGTGCTGAACTAGGAATATTTCTCTGTAATGGAAGGGTATCCTGGATCGTTTGTCCTAGCTTAGATACCTGGTGGCATGCTGAATAGTCCCAACAAATTTGAGCAAGAACGCCGATTCGACCCAAGCGGAATTTTTGGAAACTAGGTGAGGCTCGGGCAACATAGCAACATAGAAGCATAGGAAATGACAAGCCCCCTGAGTGGCGAGTCATAACAGGAAATTTATGGGTCCCTGGTCCAATCCAGTTCTCATAAAATATCTAGAACCTTTGCTTGGAGTTTTAATGATACCCGCCGGCTCGCTGACGTCAGACGACGCAATGCCGACAGCGCAAGGCCAACTGCTGGTTCAGTATATGCATGCCGAGCCGAGTGAATAAGGAGTATGAAAGACAACTGTAA
Organism: Branchinecta sandiegonensis; assembly: GCA_030848855.1. NCBI lineage: Eukaryota > Metazoa > Arthropoda > Branchiopoda > Anostraca > Branchinectidae > Branchinecta > Branchinecta sandiegonensis. Next base: position 2,531,834 of record JAUPMV010000002.1, on the reverse strand, counting down.
AAACCCGCTAGATTGCATTAATTTGAATGAGAACCGGACTAGAGGCCAGTGCCGCCACCGTTTTAGGGATCGCCACCCAACAAATCAGACGACTTCGCAAACTTTATGTCTTTCTCCTACGAACAATAAATACGAAGAAAATTCTAATGAATTAGTCTGTCGGTTTTAAATACATAAATTTGATTTTCCAACAAGTTCTCGCAGCCGCTGACAAAAGCTACCCTGGTCGCCTTGGTTCATTTTATTTTGGAAAATTAGAAAACAAAGAATCTTAAATCGCTTCGTGGCATGAGAGAAGCCTTGATGGGCAGCAGGTATTAAAGTTTAACTGAAAAGGGCTTAGATATGACAATCTAGCTAACCATCACTTATTCACCTAAAGAAGCTTGAAAAGCCGGCAAAAATGCGTTTGCACCAAGACCCAGGAACGGGGACAACTAGCAGATAGCCTAAAACATACAAGACGACCAAGAAACCGTATAGACTCGTAGGACATACCATCAATATTATTAAAATAATATACATTATTGTTCAATATATCGATATTCGTGAAGAAGCGCGGTGTTGCGGACAAAATAACACTTGCCATGGTGTCTGATGCGGGTGAAAGACGTCGTACTTGGCTTTGTAGCAAGCATGTTTGATCAAATTTCGATTTAACTTACCCTCTATCCAAGTTTGCGAAGTTGCTGAATGAACCTTGGACTCAAATATCTGTGTCCTACTAGACGACTGTTTCGACTTTACCCTTTCGTCTACTTACGTGTTGGTCATGTTCATGAATTGAATTTCTACTAGCGCGCGTTGGACCAAGTATCGTATGGACCTCTTTACAGTAAGCTAAAGGCCCGCGTAGGGACCAAACCAGTAAAGCTCTCCCAGGATAACAAGCTACGCCCTGTGATCTCATAGCTTTTGTTTTCCTTTTCCCTACTCTGCTATTGCCTAGTTTATTTACGGTGCATAAATAAAATTCATTCATTCAGAACGAAAAGTAAAAAAAAAAAAATATTGGGTCTCGCCCAAACACACCACCAAGCGGGATTTCCCAGAGTCAGTTACCAGAGTTGACTAAACCTCTCACGGAGCACCCGGATGGCGGTCGGGGTCTCTTCTCAGCCGGTTACGTGTACTGGCAAACGACATTACTGGCAATCACTGTCGAACTTCGAAGGACAGTCGACTTTTGTTAGTCGGTGAAATAGGGTTTGTCGCCAAAACACGTTTTCCGTTTAGGCAACTGCCAACTGCGCAACAATTTTTATTGTTGCTTAGTGCGAAAAATAATCGTTAGCCTCTTCATGGGATATCGTGTTGTCCAAATTCATGTTTCGTCTTGAAGGAGATAAATCGGAAACATTCTGCACTGCATTAGCAAGACTAGATCGCCCTCACCGAAGTCACCAGTTCAAACCAGGATTTGGCACAACTGTGGGGTCATCTGATGATCAGTGAGATCTCATCCGAGTACCTGGATCAATTAGATTTTATCAGTCAGATTTCAGTAATTTTTCCAGTCATTTCTGTCTAAAAACCAGGCATATTTTCATGAAGAAAATGCGTTTCCAGTAGTCTAATATTTGCAGTCGGTATCAGTGTCATATTCCTTGTGTGTTTGTTAGTATTTTTCCAATTTCTGCCCATTATAGCCGAGTTCTACTGGGGCCATAATTCAAAGCTAATTAATTGCTTGACTGAACATTAAATGAGCTGGTGGGATTGACTGACTCATTTTCGATTCAGTTTCTGTTACCCTAGCTTCACACAGACGTTCACACTGAGGCGATATCGGCCATCGCCGAGATTCTCGTCGCCAAAATCGGCGATTCCTGTTGCTTCGTCAGGCGATTTTCAATGTTGGGAAAATTCAACTTTAATCGGGCGACAGTACGATTTTATGCATGCAACAGCGACATGGACGACCCTTTTGATGATTCACTTTTAGAAAAATTAATTATTGCCGTTCAGTTCTACCCCATTTTGTATGAAAAGCGAGAAAAGGGGGCTGTAATTTAAAAATTTTGGCGTTAAATTCTGTTGCCGACGAAAATTCAGTGTGAACATCCAGGCGATAAAAATCTTCTATCGCTGCGATTGAAAAATCTCGTTCATCGCCGCGATTTGCTCTGTGTGAACCTAGGGTTAGTTGTAAACTGGTTGTGAATTATGTTGGCCGGTGTAGGAGATAAATATGTTCCAGTAATCCAAATAAGCTTCTTATAAATAATCTTCCCATCGACCCAATCGTTTCTCATCCATTTTCCACCATATCTGTTAATTCATTTAAGCTGTTCATGTTGAGCATTGGGTCGGAAACAAAAATCGGCCGTCCCGGCTTTTTGGAAGAATTAACTGACTCCGCCATGACTATCTTTTCAGGAAGAACTTGCCGGTTTTTTTTTATCATAGCAAAATAATGCTAGGGAGTAGCGCCAAAACCTATGCTTTCCATGCTTTGCAAACGGGCCTTACTCGTAGCGCCGCCCACTACGGTTTTGGCACCTAAAGCGAGACAAACTCGCGGGTTTAGAAATTTCTAGTGAAGCAAAGGTGCGGTCTGCACACACCAAGGGAACAATGGAGGCCGTATAATATTCTTGCTATGTTCAGAAAATGAAGTTATCGGAGCCAGTGCTGGTGAACTACTGAATGAGTTTCAGTAGGGGCGTTCTCTATCGCTAGTCGTGCTAGTATCGCTGCTGTTCGAGTGTGCTAGTATCGCAGCTATTCGAGTGTGTGTCAATTTTGCCAAGTCTTGGCGCTACTCCCTGGTCTGGTTTTGACCGTTACACTGTCCAGTTCACCGTCGTCATCCTTATTCTTCATTTTTTGCAGAGGCGCAGGTCCAGGACGCAAAGCCTGTTACAGCTGAAAAGGATTTACAAGATCTGGAAGAGAACAATCAAATTCCGCCATTGGCTGGCTCTGGCAGAGGAGGCCCTGGTAAAAACCGGGCCATTCAGCAGAGAAGGAGACCAGGCCGACCTCTGAGGAGGCGACCGGTCAGGCCAGTTTACTATGACGATTACTATGAGGACTACGAAAACTACGACGACGCTACCGGAAATGTGAGTCGTTGCTTATGCCCGAATCCTTGAGCTCATCTTAGAGCATGTTCCGCCCTACTTACCGTAGTTACTACGCCTGACTTCACGAATTCTGACTTTTTGCCGTCAAGGACGGAACGGTTTTTCTATTTTCCAGCACAATATCATGCCACGGGCGAACTGACCAATCACGTTACAGAGATGCGTAGTTACCACGCTAACTACGCTCCCGAGCATGGTAAGCAAATAATTACTATTTCGAGAAGGTTGGAACGGTCAGCGTAGTAACTTTTGACAAGGTTGGAACGGAAATAGTCACTAATAGTTAATATTGTTAGAAGGGTGGAACACGCTCTTAGTTCTTCCGGTTTCGTTCGTTTCTTTTTAACTTCTTTTTCCGACTGAGCTTACTTTGGTTTCCATTCTCGACTTTGTCCCCTCCGCTGACATAAAAGATGTACCGTACGAGTGGAAACTTAAGCTTCGTGCAGACGGCCAGGATTGCTGTCATCCCCTACCGCAATTCCTGGTGGTTGGTTCACATTTTTCGACTGACTATGAAACAGTGATTTCATTTCCATTATCCGGCACAACTTGCTTCACTTGCGAGGGGGGCGACAGAAAAGTAGCATTTTCTGGTCATTTTAACGAACAGACGCCTCCCCCTATACTTAGTGCATGGTAGATGCGTTGTAAGGGGGGGGAGGGGAGAGGAGTCCCCGGTTCATGTCTGGAGCAACACATAACCGACTAGTGTTGGGCTTACGACGTCTGAAGTATCGTCGCCGGAAGCGATCAGAGCGAAACCGGAGCACGACGTCTGAAGTATCGTCGCCGGATGCGATCATAGCGAAACCGGAGCCGCCATTTAGCGGATTTGCGGATCTTGCGAGTCTAGTCCTCTGTCGTCAGTCCGATCGTAACGAAAATCGCAAGAGTAGAAACCGTTGCCTCTTTCAGCCAATCAGAGAGGAGTCAGAATGTGAGAAATACGAAAAGAAAAGCCTAATTCCAAATATTCTTTTACAATACAAATACAAAAAATATATAGACATCTTCTGAATGTCTTGTAGTAATTAGAGTGGAAAAATCTTACAAACCATTGAAAGAAATAGCTATTTTGGGAAAACACGGTAATTAGAAATAAGTAAAAGCATATAAAATTAATTTCAGATGTTTGCATTTCAAACCGACGATATCAAATACTAAGAAACAAACTGCAATCATGCTTATATCAAAATGCAGTGTTCTGTTCGGTGTGGGGTGGCTGGAAAAATTACATATATTATTATTTTTCCAAGGGAAGAGGCGAAAATCAGACATAAATAGAAGAGACACTGATGATATTTAAAAGCTGTTCTACTTTTTCCCATTATTCATAGTAATCCTGGGACCCTTGATTTAAAAACCATACAAGTTCATATCGGTCTGACAGTTTTTAAACTGAATGACATTAACTTATCAATATCAATAAGTATATTTCACATAATATTTCTGTAAACAAAAATAACCTTGTACGTCAAAACAAAATGGTTTGAAATATAAATAAAATAACGGTTAATGCAAAGTAATATAAACTAAGTGTCAAACACTGCTTTGTTACAATTAGATACGAAATATGGTACAAAGGATTTTAAAAAACGCTGAGAAGACTTGAAATCGGGTTCTCTAAGGAGTTGTTTCTTCGCTACTTTTCTTGCTTGCCGCGTGTCGACGGTTGGTTCAGGGTTGTGAAAAGGCGGTAGGATGTCGCGATGGTCTAGAGACAGAAGGAGGGAAAATCCAAATGCCATGGTGAGATCGTGAGCGTGTCCGAAAGCTTTCAGGACTGTAAATGCTGCATTTAATGCTGAATTTTTATTTTCATTTTCGTCCGAAAGCTCTTACCTTATATGCAGCATTAAATGCAGCATTTACAGCACTAAAAGCTTTCAGACACGTTCTTTATTTCTTCTCTGACACTTCTAATTCCGAAATTTAGCCTTAATCACCAGCTCCCTAGTTTCTTCTTGAAAATTCAGCGTAAAATTTAGCATCTTCGCTGAATTTTTCGATGAATTTTATGCTGAATTAATGCTGCATTAACTGAGCGAAAAAACCGAAAGCGAAATGCTGCATAAAATGCTGAATTAATTCAGCATTTTCGTTCGTTTCCGAGCTTTCGGACACGCTCCGTGTCTCCTTTGGTTGAGTGTTTCTAGCTTTAGAGTCTGCAGGCTAGTGTTGTAGTCAACGTACATGTGACCGAGTACAAGGTCGGTCTGATAACCAAAAGTTAGAACACCCTAGCGGCACAGTTTTGCCATGGGTATACCGTTGGTATCAAAACAGTGCGATATGATCAAGAGCAAGTGGAGACAACAAAACAATCGTAGCCCGTCGTAACCCCGCTTCAAGATGGGCGATACGACAAGCTTACGATCGGCAGTAGAGTTCCCGCTGCAGATAGTCGGGGCCGAGTAATGCTGAGAACCTAGACGAGCAGCGCCATCTTTCGGCATTTCATACAGACAAACAGATGGCGTTGGCGGCCTTCATCGCTTGTCGTCCGCTACCTATGTAAACAGATGATTCATAACCTCATTTACGTGCTCGCTAGAAAACGCTGCTGCTGCCCCTGCATTGGTGCCTGCTTTCGAGCTTTGGGCTCGTTGGCATCCCTTAGTTCAGGAGGGTTTTCGCGAGCTTGAGGGAAAGCAAAGCCTGACCGCTGTCGTAGCTCTCCTGAAAGTGGTCGTAGAATTCTAGTGCGAAACTCCACAAAAAGTTGAGTGTAATGATAAATGAAGAAACATGGCAGAGTTAGATCAGAGTGGCTGTACTGGAACGATGTATCTGCAGATTTCTGTTTCAAATACATGGGCAACAAGCTCATATTTATCGGCGTCGGGGAATCGCCCCCCCCCCCCTTACGGAAACCCCAGTAGTAGCCTACCTACAATAAAATAAATCAAGGCGTCTGAACTTGGCTACAGGTTTTTATTTCGTCTGGCAAATGTGTCCGAGAAACGTCCCCTTGCGAAACATTCCCGACAAGTCGTCCCCATGGCTAAACGTCTCCGGCAGAAAAGTTGCTTGTTTTAGGATTTCAAAGTTTTCATCGGATCCTGCATTCTTTAAAGCTGATTAAGCTAAGATTACGTCATGGGAAAACGACATTCCATTTCGAGAAGAAATCGCAATCACTTTGTGGTATCTCTTTTTTGTTCTAATTTTTTTTTTCAATGTCTCATTGCTTGCTGAGGACCGGTCGTGCATATATTATTACCTCTCTCCAAGTCGCTAACTGCTCGATCCATTGTCATTACCGAGATTTCGAACTTCCGAAGCCATTTTTATCCACGCTAGCGGCACTGCGCTGATTTTTGCATTCTCCCTGTGTGACTCAGATTAGGCTACCGCTTGTTGCTTCCGAAGAGCTTATTTATTTATCAGCTTATTTATTCACTCGTATTACTTGTCAGAAATGCCAGTTATGTAAGTTTGCGTATTTGTCATACCAGTTCGCTACCCTAGTTCAGAATTAACGTATGTCCAGAAATGGCCAAATCAAGACTATCGTATGTCTAAAATCTTTGAAAACGACACTTCAGTACTTCCTAGCGTTAAATTTAACGAGAAATGAGAATTTGAATCTAATTTCAACTAACACCGCTAGATTATGTATGCTCTATACTGGAGTTGTATCTTAAGCATTCTAACAGTTGTAATGATGAGACCCCCCCCCCCACCCACACACACACACCAGTGTCGAAACTAGCCCATTTCCGCGGGGGGGGGGGGGGCAAGCCCAGATTTTACCGACAAGATTTAACGAATTACCGACAAAAAGCCGACAAAAGTTGGTAACTTTTCAGAACCAAACAAACGTAAGCAAATTAAACGTCCTAAGTACTCTATATGACTAAGTCCAAAACACGCCGGTGATCCTCAGGAAGAAGGAGTAAACGTGTCCGTAACGACTCAGACTCAACGACTCAAATCCTGTGTCAAACAATCAAGGCGATCTTTCGGAGCAGCTGTGACACCGTTTCTTCATTCCTTCTGCAGGTACCCGGAGATTCTGCATCGGCAGGGAGAGATAGTCATCAAGAGTATTCAATGCAAAGTTTTCTCCTGGAAACTGACTTGTTTGACATACGATAGTATTATCTGGGGTCTTTGGACATGCGTTAGTCCTGAACTAGGGTAGCAGTTGCTGGTTCAAAAGAAACTGTATCTGATACCACTTATGGTTTAAGCGACCTAGAATTATTGTTAGGTATAAACCCAGGACAAGGCAGGTTGTACTGCATTTTTTTTTTTTGGGGGGGGGGGACGGTACATATATTACGCAAGTGGTCCCACATCCGCTCTTTTCTGCCATAACAATGTTCTTACATCTGTCCAATCACATACTTCGGGGATGGTTTCATCTCGGGTCATGCGCCTGTTGACCAAGGCGAACTACTGAATTTGTACTTTCGAACGTTTTGCAATGGGGAGGTTTTGTCATGGGACACTTTGCCATATGGACCTTTCGCCACGTGGACGTTTAGCTGAGGACGTTGTTTCGCCGGGACGTTTCAAAATTAAGCCTGCCTTTTGCCTTTTTTGGTTGTTTTAGTCGCTGAGACAAAGACAGAACAAACGTAGCCTTATTAAAATACTGGAAAAAGCTGCCGCATTCAGAATTACGCCTTTCCTCAAATAGTACAACATCAAGTAGTATCATGTAGATTGCCTGTGACCTACAGGTGACCCCCGTGTCCGTCTTATTACGGCACAAATTGTCACGGAGAAGCAATCCCTTCTTTATGTTTGGTTACTAGGTTGCGTGTGAGCGAGATGACTATGTAAATTCGGTACTGGTTTAAACTGCTCTTACTGCCAATTTCGAGACAAGGCCCTTCGATGTCACGACACGTGTCATGGGAAGCCTGAATAAGGAATACCAGTTTGCGTAATTGTGCTGCTCTAAACAGTAATTTTTTATGTCTTAGTCGAAAGATCAGCTGTGCACTGAATGTGTCATCCCTAAAGTGAGCAGTTGAATGATATGGCAGAAAATGAGGTTAAGCAATTACAAGTCAATGGGAACGATATGACCGTACCTTTTTTTTAAAAATCTGAGACCACATTATGATATGACCACATGCTGACATTATTCACAAATAACAGAAATTCGAATTAATCTGTGCAATCTCTTCCCTCTTTTTCGCGTGTGCATTACTTTTCAGTGAATATATATTGCTTTATTCAATAAGCTTAGAAGGCACATATTTTCTTTGGCCTTTTTTCACATTTTATTCATACAACAACCAAGTATTTTCTGGTGGGAGCTACTTTGACAGCGCCCAGACATGTACGTCCAAATCACGCCGCCAGATCATTCCATGATCGTAACTAGTCCCGGTTTCAACTAGCGTCTTGAAAGCGAGTGATCTCGACACTGCACAACCGAATTACCTAAAATAGCTGCGATGTTGCCTGTTGACGTCGCCAGGTGCTTGCGGTCTGGAAGCTGACACTGGATCCCCGTGGTTAGTTTCCCAGGTCACGGTATACTCCTCTCTTGAAAGCTGCTGTAGTATCTGCCATCACTATGGACCAGAGCAAAATAACACTAGGGAGTACCGCCAAGATCAGAGCAAAATAACGCTAGGGAGTAGTGCCAAGACTTGGAAAAGGTGACACACACTCGAACACCAGTGATACTAGCACCACTAGTGATAGCGAACGTCCCTACTGAAACTCAACCAGTCCTGCACCAACGCTGGCTTCGATAATTTCATATTCTAAACACAGCAAAAAAAAAAGATAAAACCTCCACTGTTTCCGTGGTGTGTGCAGATCACTTCTTACCTTTACTAGAAAACTTTAAACCCGGAAGTTTGTCTCGCTTTAAATGCCGCAAGCGTAACGGCCAGCGCTATGAGGACGGGCCTTTTGCGAAGCATGGAAAGCATAGGTCCTGGCGCTACTCCCTAGTGTTATTTTGCTCTGGCCAAGACTTGACAAAATTGACACTCATTCGAATATCAGCGATACTAGCACCAGCAGCACCACTAGCGATAGAGAACGTCCCTATTGATACGCATTCAGTCGTTCACCAGCGCTGGCTCTGATAACTTCATATTCGGAACATAGCAAAAAAATGATACAGCCTCCATTGTTTCTTGGTTAGTGCAGACCGCACCTTAGGTTTACTGTAAATTTCTAAACCCACAAGATTGTCTCGCTTTAAACGTCGCAAGCGTAGTGGGCGGCGCTACGAGTATTGCCTGTTTGCAAAGCGTGGAAAGCATAGGTCTTGGCGCTACTCCCTAGTGTTATTTTGCTCCTTTAAGATAGTAGATTCCACAATACTAAGTTTTTTTCCTTCTAGGAGTATGATTACGATTATGGCTCCAACAACCGTTTCGCCAACCGCCGCCCAGGGGGGAGGCGCCCGGGCCCTGGGAAGGCTGGTCAGCGTGACTCCCAACAACGCGATGCTCCCCAACAGCAGAGTACTCCAAAGCAATCAGGATCGACCCCGGCGCCACTGCCTCAGCAGGAACGGCTTGAGCCGGAAGTGACGTCAGTACAAGAAGAAAGATTGCTAGACGCTGCTGCCGCTCAAGAGCAGACCGAGCAGGTCCTGCCAACCCCTGAAGATCGTAAAAAACTCTTCCAACAGGTTAGATTGTTTATCCTGAAGTTTTACACAGTAATTAGTTGTGTTTTGCAGATACCATGGTATCTGTTACCACGGTAACTGGATCTGCAATTAGTCGTTTTTGCAGTTACCGTGGTATCTGATATACGGTTGCCCTGCAAAAACGAGAATTGCCGAAATTGCGCTTTTTGAAGTTATCCCAAAAGAAAAACTGATATTCAGTCATCACTTCTTTCCCACCAATTTTACAAAAATTGATGAAAGTGAGATGACTTTTTCAGACACCACGATCAGTTACCACGGTCGGACCGTGGGATCTGAATGTCAGATACCATGATAACTGCAAAAACGCCTTTTGACCGTCATATCAGATACCATGGTATCTGCAAAACGCAATTATTGACTCGAAACTGGCTGTCATTTGTCGACACGCCAGTTCTCTTCCCAGTCATTTAGTAATGTTCAACGTACAGAATAATTCGCATTTTTTTGTGCGTGGAGAGTCTAACTCAGACGTCAGAGTTAGCAATCTATACGGCTTGACAGCTGGCCGATAGTCAGTGAATAGAACCTGCTTCTGTAATCGACCTCAGAATTCACGATGTCACACCTGTTAGGATTGAACAATGCGTAAGCACTCGTGAAGGTGGCTTGCAAGTTAAATGATGGTTCTTCGTCACACGATTAATTCAAAGTCAGACTGTCGGGTGGGACCACCAAGTGGTTGATATTCGAGATGCCATTTCAGATTTCGTGCGACCTAAGGAGGGTTTTCGCGAGATCTCGGAATCACTTTCCGGCGAGCGAAGCGAAGCGCGAAAACTGTGGGAAAGTGATTCCTGGAATCACTTTCCACTTTCCCGCTGGACTGATCGTGAAAACGCCTGGAAAGCTGATATCGTTGAGAAAATGTTGAATTACAAACTTTTTCGACTAAATATGGTTTATTTAACGGTTCTTTGATTCTCCTATATCCCATCGAAGTCACCTTAATTACGATTGCCATTTTTTTTATTGATTAGTGACAGTTGCACTGTGTTTTCTTCACAGTTTTGAAATTCCCTCCGAAAAATTCAACTTTCCGCGGAGCTTTCCACGAACTTCGTGGAATCACTTTCCGGGAAAGCTGCTTCGGTTTCCAAAGCGCGAAAACCGGGTTGGCAAGTTCGGCAACTTCCCGAAGTAGCGCGAAAACCATTGGAAAGTGATTCCGACTTCGCTTTCCAGCTCGCGAAAACCCTCCTCTAACGCCACCGAAAGATGGATTACACACACTCCTTCTTATCACTACTAAGCTTTAATTTCCGGGTCAAAGGTTGCGTTCCAGAGCTTAGCAATTGTTAACAATTTTTATTTTTTTCAATCATCAATCTTCGTATTTATTCCTGAATATCTGTTTCACAACATGATAACATAGGACTGTCAACTTAACCAAATATAATTGATAGATACAATTCATTTTAAAACTTGTACGACTTCATAACTTGTAACAAAATTAAACGGCATGTCAAACATAAAAAAGATAAATATAAAAAAAATTATATATATATTTTATTTTAATTATTAATTATAAAAACGTTAACCAGGTTTCTGTTTTCGAAGGTTAAGCTCCGCCCACCTACGATTTCCGTTCCAGAGCTTAACGATTGTTTACTATTTTGTAACGATGGTTGGTGAGCATCGTTGGGAAAAGTTAACAATTGTAGAATTTGTGAAAAGTTAACGATCGTTAAAGCTGCAGTTAGCTCCGCTTCGAAATAAAATTGACGATGGTTAACAACTGTTAAGTTTCTAGAACGAAACCAAAGACTCGGATTTTACAGTTTTCAACTTGGATTTTCGTAGCCTTGTTTTCTGCCACACCGAGAAGGTCCGATCGATATTTAGCAAGTGGTAAAGACCTTCCGTTGATACGTGCACCAGTTCTCAGAAGTGTAGTTTCATTAGAAAACGGTCGAACAGAAGTATATTAGTAACTTTTCGGGTTGACGAAACGTACCACTACTCCCAACATTACTGACATATGGTCACAAAACTTTCAGTTTGTATTGTCTTTGGTTACACATTCCTGTTTGTGGACACAAAATTTCAGTTTTCACTGCCTTTGATCAAATAATTCTCTCGTGTCAGCTAATTAGCAACAACTTAGACAGGACCTAAAAATACGTTCTTTCTTGGTCACCACCTGGAAGCGGTTCGGCAAAGCCGGGATTCTTAATTTCACTCCACGAGCATAATGAACTATCATTGAATAACTAGCAATGTAATATCGGTTTTTTTTTTTAAATCAGCATGTAAAATGTTCATCCTTGCGTATTGCCTACTGCAGTGTACCCTTTCATTTTTGTTTCTGTTCTTGTTTGAAACTGTTTGCTGTGTAGGACAAGAGTATCATGCCGGAATACTTGGCTGGTATTAACGGTAACCCACAAGAGTGGGTGTGTTTGTGTCAAGTCGATGTGTATGTATGTATGTATGTATGTATTGCACATAGAAAGCCCAACGAGCCATGGTACAAAAATATTATGCAAATCAGATACTAACTACAGAATCAACACACTTTCTGAAGACAAAACCAAGAAAACTAGCTACACAGTTAAAAACTTTTTTATACGGACTTTAACAAGTAACACAAATATATCAAACAGACGTCTCTGATTCCCACTAATCATCGGATCACACCATTCACATAACAAGCCTAGCGTGACAAAACATGTTCGCTCGTAAACAAATTCTCAAATAGTTGCAATTAGGTTAAACTGCCGCCGGTCTAAACAGTGAAATTATGGTCGTATGGTAAAATCACCATAAACGTACCTTCGTTTGTGGGCTTGTTGGCTAGAATAAGGTTTTCGTTTTCATTCATATGGTTCGTAATTCCACGAACAACACATGATTGTGTTATGGTGGCAACGGGTGTAGGTGGTTGAATCGGTGGTATGCAAGCCGGTGGTACGGCCATTAGGTGACGATCGGGCGATAAGCACTCCAGGGGTAGAAGTAGTGGCGTACGCAATAGCACTTGCAAGGAATGATGGGTAGCATGCGATGGTGATAATGGGTACTTCCGGGCTGCGACAGTTATCCCTCCAGTGCTGTGATTTCCAGTCCTTGTCCAGCCGCTTCTTGAAAGATTCTGGTGTTTCGCTGGTGACGGTGTCTTCTCACAAATCATTCCACAAGGGAATAACGCTGTCCATACCTACTTGCTGATCAGCTGTGACTAAAAGAGGGAGTCAGATCTGGTTGCTTAGCCCCACATCCGCAAAATCGCGAGGGTTTGATCTAGGCCAGTGGTTCCCAACCTTTTCCGTATCGCGTACCCCTAATAAAGGTTCAAAAAGGTTGCGTAACCCTTTTTCAAGAATTATTGTTCTACTATTCTACCAGGATCTGTCAAGATCAGAAAGCCAAAAGATAGATAAAGGGTACATAAAGGGTAAGTAAATGTGTAAAATATATACAAATAAATAGGATACTTGAGGCTGCAAGATTGTCAATTTCATTATCGTCCGTAAACTGGTCAAGCATCATAGAAAGACACTTGCGTTGTTTCTTTTAAACTTCGTAAGCCAAAACTTTAACTTCTTGATGAAAGCAGACATTTTCGCATTCAGAGATTTGGGACTTTCGCGTACCCCTTACGAGGGTCTCGCGTACCCCCGGTTGGGAACCACTGATCTAGGCAGTGTGCCTGAAAAAGAACGCGAATTGAAAAAACACATCATTTGGACGGTCTTTGGCTGGGACATGCTATGCTGGGACGCTTTCATCTGGGGTTGTTTTGTGGAATACGACGTGCCTGCTACATCCATGACTGAGTCATTTGTAGAGTCGAGGGTTCTCCTTTTCCGTGTGTCCGTCTTGTCTAAAGATAGTCATGCGTGCGTGTATTATCGATCCATCTGCATTCCTTAATTTTGCAACTTTCTAATGTCGGATCTCTCAGGATCTCAACTCTTTGGTTTGCAAATCATATCACGACACGAGATTGCGTACAACACGCGACTCGCAATATCGGTATGCATTGTCTGGGCGACCACCGAAATAGAGGCTTCTGTCCGTCGCAGCAATTTGGGCCATTCCCAGGAAGTGGTGTAAATTATCGATCCATTTGCATAACTTAATTTTGCAACTTTCTAATGTCGGATCTCTCAGTATCTCCACTCTTTGATTTGCAGATCATATCACGATACGAGATTGCATACAACACGCGACTCGCAATATCGGTATGCATTGTCTGGGCAACCACTGAGACAGCGGCTTCTGTCCGTCGCAGCAATTTGCCCCCCCCCCCCCCCAGGATGTGGTTGTTCTTGCAGGTTGTCCGCATGTTGCCCCGATGACTCAGCAGTCGCTCAATACATCATCAGGTGATACCAAGCTATGGAACCGCAATACATCAGTAGGCTAACTTGCCTGTGGAACGTTCCCGACAATAAATATCGTCACAAAACGTACCCTACAAACCGTCCAGAGCAACAAAATTATCGAGGAAAACGAAACATTGCAACAAAAAACACTTCCGTTATCTTTTTTGTTGTTGAACACCTACGTGATAGAAAGTTATATTGTATAAATGGTTTAGATGCTAAACGTCTAGAGTACTGGACTGACTCATCATTAGCCGCAACTTTTTCTACCTTTATGTACCGAGTGGTTGTCACCTGACGACCCAACTCCAACCGTACCACCCAGCCCCCACCCAAATAGGGTGGCATACCACCCTATTTACCAACAGTTCTCCGCAGTCTACTTTATTACCGTAACTCCATGGTTCGTGATATGTATTCTTAAGTTATGGGCGACGTATTATGGGTCCGTGATAACCCAGTTCTATGCCACTTTCAAGCAGCCTGGAATAAAATTGAACAAATTCACTCCACTTATGTAGAATCCGGCCGCGATGTGATCTTTATACCTCCGAAGTTTTATCCAAATCGCTCAACCCGTCTGGTCCGTAGCCCAGTACCCCCTCCGGGGTCGGATTTGGCCCGACTCCAGAATGGCGGCTGAGCCGAAGACCGCGATCGCCATAAAAACCGAAACTCTTCGCTCCATGTACTGGAAACCAGTAGTGTGGACCAAATACTTAAAGGACCTGTCTTACCTATAATACTAACGCAACCTACTTCCAGGATCACTCCATATATTTCTAAACCCGGAGACCCCAATTTCGTAAGGTACATTCTAACCCCTCTAACAAAACCACGCTGATTTTCTCACTTGCCGTGTTTTGCTACTTTCGATGTATATCACGCTGTCGACCGTTGTTTGCGAGAAGTTTTTCCATCAGAAAAAAACGGTTATGTAATTTGTTTCCCTGTTTTCGCTATAAGGTCAACGGGTCTCGGAAAAGGCTTAAAACAGCTAAAACCGTGGGTTATTTGTTGAAACCACAGCTTAGTTTTAAAGTATTCAAATATTTTAAGATACTGTAAGTTGAAGAGTAAATAGTGTAAGGGGTCCTTTAATGCTGAATCCGCCTCCTCGAATAATGCTCCTTCCAAATACTAAATGCTGAATCTGTATATTGCCACCATGGTTAGTTTGGTGTCTCGCCAGATGCGGAAGCTCGAACTGACAGAATGTTAACTACTAGCAGGGTTAGCCAGCACTTTCGGACCCGTGGGAAAATGCCACTTTGTTTATTCTATAAATTTTTCTATTTATCACTCAAAGAAGACGTATTGGCTTGTGGGGCCAGGGAACTGCCGCATATATTTCACACTTACAGAGTCTATGTTCAATTCAAAACTGGTGCCTGTCTGCTTGCCTACTAGAACGGAGCTTCGAAACTCGAAAGCAGAAACCTGGTTTGATGAAACGAAAGCTTGGCTGCATAACTTCACATAATCCTCTCTGACATAGGCTATACAACTCCACTCCATTTCACACACTGTAGGCTCTGGCTCAATTATAAGCAAAAACCATCCATTTTGGCCCCAGGCAAGAGCTCTGCGGAGTTTTCCAAAATGTAATGTGATATTCATCAATCCGACCTAAGGTTCACACTTTCAGTAAAAACCGCACAGACCGCACCCTTACCGCTTTCTAACAATAATCTGAAATCGGGGTACTAGGAACCCCCCCCCCCAAAAAAAAAACCCGACAAAACCAAAGTGTTGCTCTCGCAAGACAGTTACTAGCACGGATACTACGGCGAACAATCTTGTTACGCAAGGCTAATGCGAGTAGTTCTGCAACGCTGTAGTAAGTTATTCGGCAAAACTACGAAAACAAGCCTCCACGGTCAACAAGACAAATGTTTCGATGGGGTCCCAAGGGGAGAATATTTTTTGGACGGGTCTTGCAGATTCTGAGACCTCTTAAACTTGCAATACAATCCGCAGGCCTACGAACGCCTTAGCGAGATCCAATAGGTGATGCTTTCCACCAAAACAAAAATATCCCAGACAATTAGGTTCATTCGTAAAGTTTCGGATTTAGTCGAATCCTGACCAGACTGTTCATCCGAGGCGAGAAATAATACTTACCGTGTCTTTTTGAGCATTTCAACCAGTTTTACTGAAGAACTTTGCTCACCATATTTTTAGGCCCCTCCTTCTTCCCCCTTACGGCAGAATGACTAATCCACTGAGAAAACTAACAAGAGCTGTAAGCTCATATGGCAGTTGCAAGCATACGTAGTAGCTAGGGATATCAGCTAAGATTTGCGCTGTCTTGAGGCACATACGATTATGGGCCTTCAGGATTCATGAAAATGTATGGTTTAGTCAAAAAAATGCTGTGCACATTGCGGTTACAATGCGCACTTTAAGTGGGCTAGGAATCCTTTTTGTAAGCAAAAACACTGGTACACAAATGGTCATTTGCTCGGAAGTATTTTTGTTTGCATTTTGCGGCTAAGATGCACTTTAAGGGGGCTAGAACTGAAATTGTAAGCAAACTACTGGGGCACAGATGATCATGGGCCCTTGGGGATCACGAAAATGTAACTCAAAAGTATCTTTTTCACTTTGCAGTTAAGATGCGCACTTTAAGGTGGCTAAAAACGCATTTAATTGTAAGCATATACTTGAGGTACAAATGATCACGGCCCTTGAGGATTATGAAAATGTATCGTTAGATCAGAAACACGTCCTCTTGTCAATTATCAAGTTTCCTTCGGATCCGACCAACCGTTCAAAAGTTATGCATGACACAACATTCTGTGCCTCGTTTTTGTTGCAATAGCGCTGCCGCATCGCTGCTGCAGCACTTCTTTGCTTTTGCGCAATATGCGTTTTTGGATTCACTTTCTTCTTGGTTGAAGCGGGAGCGCTGCAGCATCTTGCAGGGAAGCACGGACTTGGTCGGTGACCAAGTCCGTGTTTCTCGAGAAGCGCTGCCGTCTTCCTCGGAAGCGTTGCAGTGCAAAATCGGAAGTAGGAAGAATCAGTCCGGAATCGGCCGAGAAGTGGAGCTGCAGCATGCAACAAAAACGTGGCTCTGGTAATCCTGATTAATGCACAACATTCTGGTAATCGACGTTATAGGAATTCCCGTATTACTGCAACTTTTTTGCCCTCCGACCCTTGTGCAAAGTTATCTTCAATTGCCCAGGACCTTCACGTTTCTGCCCTTTGCCACTTCTCCGCATTCCATCTAGGAGAAGGTTTTTTAGACCCGATTAGTCCCTTTTCTTTTCTTTTTTTTAAATGTTTTTTTTTTATCTCGTGCATTTACTACATTATTGAAAGCTCAGTGTATTTTTTCTTTTCTTTGTCTATACTGCACTATTTTCCTCTTCTTAAGTGCATAAATAAAATTTCATCATCATGATTCAAGTTCCCTCCACTCCCCCGAAGATGGCTGGATCAGGGAAATAACTGCTTCCAAGTCAATCTGATCGGGTCCCTCCTGCCGAAATTCGTCGTCCAAGTGCATCTGTATGTAACTTAACTCGCGATCACCTGAATTTCTGGAAACCCCATCTACCCCCCCCCCCCCCCTACAGTGCGCCGATCAGGTTCGTTTCTATAAAAATATGTGTTTACAACTGGTTCTTGTCCTTGTTCTTCTCACCAAGCTTCATCCCGATCCCTCCACTCTAAGCCTGTCCCGAGATTCCCGGTCCCCTTCCAGTCCCTTCTCCCATTGTTATCTGATACGGTCTGGACAAGAAGTGGGACACCCGCAACCCGAGCTCTTTCAAACTGTCAAGTTTCATTTGTGTACGATTCTCCGTTCCAAAGTTACACTTGCCTCAAGATCCCTGATTCCCCCTCCCTCCCCCCCCCCGATGGTCAGACCGGGGAAATGACTATTCTCAAGTCAATTTGGTCGGGTCCCTGATACGCCTGCCAAGTTTCATAGTCCTAGCACATCTGAAAGTTCCTTAATCCGCGATAACCGTAATTCCGGGACCCACCCTTCAACTCCCCCACAGTGCCCGAATCCGATCTGGTTCTGTCAAGTGTCTAGGATATGTGCTCAAGTCTCATCCCGATCCCTCCACTCTCAAGTTTGTCACGGTGTTTCCGGTACCCCCCCCCCCCTCCAACTCCCTCCACAATTGTCGGATCCGGTCCGGACGTAAAACGGGAAATGGGAGACATATGTTCTTTCCACTTATCAAGTTTCATTCAGATCCTATCACTGAAAGTCACGCATGCCTCAATATTCCCGATTCCCCCTCACTCCACTACACCCACGATGGCTCAACCGGGGAAATGACTATTTCCAAGTCAGTTTGGTCGGGTCCCTGATATGCCTGAGAAGTTTCATCCTCCTAGCACATCTGGAAGTACCCTAACTCGCGATCACTGGACCAACCGACAGACAGAACGAATGACGTAAAAGTTGATCGGTATATGGCACAAAACAGATACTGATTCAGAATGCATTCTTACCCATAAACCGAGGCTCCAATTGACTTCAGAATGAATACTTCGCTGCAACTTGACCTATACTTTGACCCATAGGATACTCAAACCAAGTACAAACACAATTCAAATCAAATCGAAACAATGCCATTGTTCTGTAATTAGGGGAAGTGAAATAGACATTTCCGAGATGTGGCAAATAGGTGGTTTCTGTTCAATTGCTACACTGTTGGAAAGGTAGCTGTTGAACACCCTGGTCTAGTGTTAAGCTGTTCGCAATCAGACCTACTAATTCGAAGATTAAATTGTCCTACATTTGTTTGCACTGAAATGAGCTTGCACTTTGCTATGGCATTCGTCCCACATGGACTGAAGCTGGTGCATCTCCTGCCCGCCCTGCTTTCTGGTCAGACAATGAAATTCGTGGATGCTTCCAAATACCTTGGGTTTTTCTGCTCCCGCCAACGACGGATGACGATTATCAATGTTGATGCTTTTGTCACGATCACTGAGCGCGAACGTTGTAAGTCGAATGTTTGGGTCTTGTAGTGAGAGAGAGATAAATCTATTGAATAAATAAATAACACACTTCCGTTTAACAACCACCCCAAGAAGTAGCCTTGTCCTAGGGGGGTGGCAAAAAATAACAAGACCAAATTCAGCATCTCTTCTTACCCCTAAATCGGATATCTAATCAACTACGAAGACTTTTAACAATTTTCCGGTTTTGGCCGGTCCGGGCTAACTACTTGTCCGGCGGGAAAATGGTTTTCACCATCGTGTTCAGCATGTCTTCTTATCCCTAAATCGAACATCCAATCAACTTCAAATAAAACTTTTACTTTTAACAAACTTTCCGGTTTTGGCCGGATTCCCGGCGGACTACTTGTCCGGTGAGCAAATGGTTTCCACCATCGTGTTCAGCATGTCTTCTTACCCCATAATCGACTGTCCCATTAGCTGTTAAAATATATTTTGCTTACCCCTTAATTTAAACCCCCTCCCCCACCTCTGAATATAGGGCTACAAAGCCCATCTACGAACTCGACCTTACCCTTGACCCAAACAATCCTCACACCAAGTTTCATCACAATATCTCATTCAGTTCGAGAGTTATCGTGCTTACAGACGGACGGACGGACAACTTTTGCGATGTCATAGGTCCCACTTACGTTTTGGGATCCCAAAAACTGCATTAATGCAAATCAACTACTGAACAAAGAGTCAACTTCAATTGTCCTAATCGAGACCACAAACCAAACCACAAAAAATATGTAACGGATAGAGATAATAATCATCCTCAGAACACCCACAACAAACAATAAATAACACCCTCAACATAATGAAAATTAATACTATTTCTCAAAATTCATACTTACTAAACAGGTTCTGTTTAATTGGACGCATAAATGCAGGAATATCAGGAACGTTTTTTAAATCTCGAGCTAATTGGTTCCAACTTCTAAAACCCCTATGAAGCAAAGAAAACATAGACCGTGTTGTAACAACTAAGAGAATACTTATCTGTTCAGAATTTCGGGTATCGTGGTCATGGATCGATGACCTAAAATAACTAGACCATCAAAACATGAAAGATTTTGTCTACTTTTTAACTTAAAAATTAACAGAACCGTCAAGACATTATTTTTCGGAATACACAGTTCTCAACTATCTTGTCAGTCTCTTGTGACTAATCTATTCCATAGGCGCGAAAAGACCATTCGCGTTCTGTGTAATAACTCATTTCGATGGTTAATTCGAACTTTGGCTTCGTGGTGAAGGGGCTCCCTTTTCTCCCGGAAATACGCCGTATTTGGTTATTTCCCTTTAGTCATGGATTCTGACGTCGAGCAATGGTCTGTCCGTGGTCCTGTCTGGACCGCAAATGTCTCTGCCTGTGTGGCAAGTTTGTGGAAAAGTTTTGTAGTGTGAGTTCGACCCAACTTGAAAATTTCGTTGAGACGTGGAGACTTTCAACCTTCCACTTACATCTCCCTGCTTTTCTTTGTTTTTGTAATGTAGCAGACCCCGTTGGCTATCTTTTGAAATAAATAAATAAATGGTCGCTCCTTTCCAGGGCTAAGCCAAGAACCTTGTTGGCTGCGACATTAGCTGGATTGGGAACCTCATTACGGTAGTTGCGTTCCTTGGTTGCATCATCAGCAGAAGTTTTAGACAAGATGTCATGTAATAATTTAACTTAGTGATTTTTACGGGCGCGGTTATGTCTTGGCGCGATTTTGGCAGCCGTGATTACGCCGCAACACTTTTGACTTTCGCGATTTGACCGTCGTGGTTTTTGTTTGGCGGTTTCGACCTGTAACCCTGTACTGGTGCTAGGTATTTTCCTCCATGCACTCACCTTCTCTTGACTGCTGTCATCCTACGTGGTCAGTAAGGTGGTTGTTCGTTCGAGATAGCCTGTTTAGATAGACATGTTTGGCAAGCAAGAAGAAAGTCCGACGCCTATGTATGAGTTGTGGGCTTCTCTCTTGGCCGTGACAGATTACTACTTACATCTCCATCTATCTTGACCTCAAGCCCCGGTCTGGACAGCCGGTTCCTTATCTCGCCCACGGTCTCCTTTCTTTTTTACCTTACTTGTGACGTGAAACCTGTTAGGCCTGCTGTCACTTGAGAAGTATCTTGGCCATTGTCAAGCCTTCGTGCCAATGCACTTGTTGAAATGATGAAGAACCCTTTTCCGCGTATGATGAGTCGAGGTTTTGTATTTTCTTCTGCGTGCAGAACTAATTTCAACCTTGACGACAGTAACTCCTACTCATCTTCGTTCTCTTCCCACTCAGACGGCTCAGACGGCGTTCGTAAAGTGCGTAAAGCCGTTCACAAAGTTCGTAAAGTTGCTGCGCTAACCGGCGTAAATTACTTTACGGAAGTATAGGAAAGAAAGTTCAGCTTTAGTTAACTTTTTTCGTAAAGTTCGTCAGGTTGACCAATAGGAGAAGAGATCCAAAACAACAATTTAAAAGAAATTTGAAAATGTGGGATCAGGAAACCGAAGAATGGCGAGATGATAATTATTATGGTTTACATAGTGTCATGTGCGAATAATAAGGTCGAATAATTTGAAACGTTTTTTTTCAAGAATATTTAGATGCAAGGTTTGTTGAATATTTGTGTTGTTCTTGTTGGTTTTTGTTAAGCTGAGTTAGGAAGAATATATTACTCGAAGTTGATTTATTTATTTATTGGATTTATTTCGAATTTGTTTGTTGGAAATTACTTCTTTTATCTGAATACAAACTATGGCCCATTAGGACTTCTGGTGTTAATACGTATCAATCTATCTATCTATGGTTTTATATGTGGTAATAATAAGGTCGAATAATTTTAAATTTTTGTGTCAAGAACGAATTGCCACAAAAGAATTTCGTAAAATTAACAAGGTGAAATTCTCGTCTGAGCGGCTACAAACTTTACAGAACATACTTTGCGAAAAACTTTACGAACCTTACGAACGCCGTCTGAGTCGTCCTTGACTTCATAATGCAGAGGCTCGACGAGGATGCAACGATCGATTTAACACGTTGGAAAATTCTTATACGTGTGTTCACCTGATATTTTTAGTGATAAATGATGGTCTTACTCTACCCAAACCTTGACTTCTTAGTCCTATTATAATGTTTAACTTATGCTTCATGCGAACCCACAATCCCACTATCAGGACGAGAAAAGATGCCAGGTCCTACATGGCAGCACGTTTCGAGCAAACAGAAAACAAACATGAAAGAAGGCATTTAAAGTATTCGTAAGGATTAACTGTTTACAAATCGCAAATATACCACTGCTTGTTATTCACAGACGATCGATGCTCAAGGAGGGGCCTGCACTGTCAGAAGTTTCATAACAGATAACTAGAGGATGCACGGTTTCAACAGATAATGCGTAACAAATAACACTTCGGATGTTATCTGTTGTGTTTGAAAACGTTGTGCATGAAATGCTATGCATAACAAGCCTTGTTAGGAAGATCCAAAAAAACATCTACTGACTTTATTCCTTATCCTCATGGTGTCGGAAAACTCAGCAGATACTTTTTGGCGGTTTTTCGGTTTTTCCTGATGGGCTTATTATGCCTAATATTTTGAAACACAACAGATAACATCCGAAGTGTTATCTGTTACGCATTATCTGTTGAAACCGTGCATCCTCGTGTTATCTGTTATGAAACTTCTGGCAGGATGAGAAATCGCGTAGTCAGGCCAAAAAAGTGACAGACGATCAGCAAGGGGGTTAGAGACTATATCCATTCAACAACCTGAAAGAAGTGAATGTATGTGCGGCTTTGTTATATGAAACTTTATTGAGCATAACCGATTTGAGGACAACTGAGGCCCAACGCCGTGCCGAGTTTGACTCGTCTCTAGACAGGTGCCATCCGTACAGCATCCGTATTATAGTGCGTTTGTATAGTCATTTCGTTTAGTTTAGTCGGCTTTTTTTTTCTTTTCTTTTTCTTTCCTTTATTGTTTTTCATATACTCCGTATGGGCACGTTCTGTGCCATTTCTGTATGGGTTAATAAAAATACTGATTGATTGATTGAGAGAAAAAGTAACAGGTACACTGTCAGAAGTTTCATACAGATAACACGAGGATGAGCGGGTTCTACAGATAATGCGTAACAGATAACACTTCGGATGTTATCTGTTGTGTTTCAAAATGTTAGGCACAATAAGCGTTACCATCAGGAAGAACCGAAAAACCACAAAGTATCTGCTGAGATGCTTTTTTGGCTCTTTCTAACAAAGCTTGTTATGCACAACATTTCGTGCATAACGTTTTCAAACACAACAGATAACATCCGAAGTGTTATCTGTTACGCGTTATCTGTTGAAACCGCGCATCCTCGTGTTATCTATTATGAAACTTCTGACAGTGTACCACGATGGTTTTAAGCAGAAACAGCGTTGCTGACCCGTTTAGAATATAATTCTTTTTCAGCAACGTGGTCCTTCCAAGGTTCGCCCTCCGTCTGATGTCCAAAAGGTCCGAACGACTACTACCACTACCACCACGACACCAAAGACAAGTTCTAGTTTGCCAGCAACAACCACAACAAAATCGCCCGCGCAAGAACTTGAATATGACTACGAGTACGAGTACGAAGACGATCCAACTGAAGATATCGTTGTAACTCCGAAAACGACAACAGCAAAACCTGAGCCAGCCCCTAAGCTTCAGCCCGCATTCCGTAGAGCCGGGCTACCTGAGCGCCAAGTTCGCACGGAAGAACCAGTTGTTCTCTCCCCCCAGAATAAAGAAACAGAAGCAAATCCAGGGGCTGCCAAGCTTCGAAACCGACTTCAGAACTTAAAAGTCGCCTCAAAAGAAGCCGATGTGGCTCCCGTAGAAGAAGCAGATCAAGTATCGACGCCCCCAGTAAATTTAACCGTCAAACCAACTAGTCAGCCAGCAACAGGCTCAAGAAGGTTGTTGCGACCGTCAGCTGTTGTGGAAAAAAGTGGGAAGGAAATAACCGAATCTCCCAAAGCCCGCAACACAGACATTACAACGTTCCGGCGCCTGAGGTCAAGGCAGTTTGGCGGAACTGAGATTACTCAGCAATCGTAAGCTCACGACTACCTGTCGTGACCAAGGTTGTAGTTGGGAGATTTTCAGCTATTCTCTAGCCGTGATTAATCTCATTGCCTCTTGCGTGTGTTTTTCTGAGTGGCATTCTCGTGAGAACTAAAACTGAGCTACGCTCATCGCAGAAGTATTTATTTCCGAAGTGAAGGTTTTACGACCGTACTTCTGGTAGTTTTTGCTTTAAAAATTGAGTCAGGATTATGTGTATAGATATCTTCAGCTGCCACTCGCTTCATAAGAACCATAGTTTTAGTCGTTCATTGCGTTGAAGAGAAATCTGTATTTTGAATAATTATTTTCATAAAATATTTCGTTGAAAAAGATTATTTGGTTTTTGACTAGTCCGATGGTTGGTGTATCGCTTCTATGAAGTTTACCCAAGCAGACAGGCAACTCTCGTCAATTCGCTCTATAGAATGTCTGCGCTCCATCAGAAACAAGACCAAAGGTTTCGATGTGATCCCAAAAATCTAATGTTTATTGGACTTTTTGATCCAAACAATCGGGCTTTTAGAGATCTGGTCTTCGTCAGAGTTCTTCAACATTTTACTATTTATCAACATTCAGCCGTTCGAAAATAATTATAAATGATACCGTAGTGGTATGAAACTGACCACAACATTCAGCCGTTCGAAAATAATTATAAATGATACCGTAGTGGTATGAAACTGGACCGTCAGCTAGTTCGTGGGCGGAATACTTGGAAAGGAATGAGACAGATGAAGGTAATGTTGAAGAAATTTTACAGGGAATTAAACAGCAAACCCATTTTCCGCTAGCAGAAGCAGATTATGCCTTAATCAGCCGATGACTACGAGGTTTGAAGGAAATGAAAGGAGGATCAGCACCAAGACCAGATGGGATACCAACTATAATCTGGAAAATAGGCAGAGCATATTTGCTCCAAACATTGTCCCTTCTATTTTCAATAGTAATGAGCAAGGAGCAGTGGAATCTGTCGATAATGACACCAATTTTCAAAAAAGGAAATAAACAAGACCATGGAAATTATCGAGGAATCCACCTAGGAAACAGTCTTTGTAAGGTTGTGGACAATAGACTGAAAAAGGGGTTGGAAGAAAAGAGGTATTAAATAATGTACAAGCAGGCTTCCGAGAAGGGTATGGCACATTTGACCATATATTTAGTCTCCAGGTTCTTTCTTCTAAAGTATAACATTTAGCAAATTATCTGGTTTTGGCCAGATTCCGGGCGATTTGTCCGGCGAGAAAATAATTTCAATACACGGATTTTGGATGTCTTTTTACCCTACACCGAACCTCTAATCAACTCAAGATAGAACTTTTACTTTCAACAAATTTTACGGTTTTGGTCGGGTCTGGGCGAACTTTATGTTCGGGGAGAAAATAATTTGCAAAACGGTTCCAGCATGTCTCTATACACTGTATCAAACCTCTAACCAACTTCAAATGAAACTTCTACTTTTAACAAATTTTCCGTTTTTGGCCGGCCGGGCAAATTAATTGTCCGGCAAGAAAATGAAGTTCAAAAACGGATTCAGCATGTCTTTTTATCTCTATATTGAACGTCTGATCAACTTCAGATTAATTTTTGCTTTTCGTAAATTTTCCGGTTTTCGCCGGATTTCGGCAGAACTATACTTGTCCGATAAGGAAATAATTTTCATATTCGGATTCAGCATGTCGCCTTACCCCTAAATCGACTATCTCATTAGATTTTAAAAAATATTTTTTTCGTCCCTTAATTTGGAACCCCTCCCCCACCCCTAAATATAGGGCTACAGAGCCCATCTTCGAAACACCTGTACTTTGACCCAAAGAGTCCTCATGTCAGATTTGAACAAAATATCTCAATTCCCTTCGAGAGTTATCGTGCTAACTGACGGGCAGACGGACAACTTTTACGATATCATAGGTGGGCTATCCCGTCACTTACGTTTTGGGATCCCCAAAATTTGGTTTGCCCCTCTGCGCGTCATTATCGCCATTTCTGGGATCCCAAAACGGAAGTGACGGGATACCTATGACTTCGTAAAGTTGTAGTCCGTCGATCTGTCTTTTAGCGCGATAACTCTCGAAGGGATTGAGATATTTTATTCAAAATTGGTGTTAGGGCCCACTGGGTCAACATACAGGTCAAGTTCATAGATGGGCCCGATAGCTGTAAATACGATGTGGGGGAGGGATTTCAAATTAAGGGACGGAAAAAAATAGTTTTAAAAAGCCGATGAGATAGTCGATTTAGGGGTAAGGAGACATGCTGAATCCATATCTGAAACTTATTTTCTCGCCGGATAATTAGTTCGTCCGGAATCCGGTCAAAACCGGAAAGATGGTAAGCAAAAAAAAGTTTTTCTGAAGTCGTTTAGACTTTCGATCCAGGGGTTAATGGACATCGTGAATGTATTTCTCTAACTTGTTTTCCGGCCAAAACTGGAAATTTGGTAAAAGTACAAGTTTATTATTAAGTCGATTAGAGTTTCGATATAGGGTTAAGCAGATATGCTGAATTCCTTCTCTTTTTTTTTTTTGCCAGACAAGTAGTTCGCCCAATACCCGGCCGAAACCAGAAATATGGCGGAAGTTTCGATCAATTTCGTCGAAGTAATTATTTGCATATACGGATTCAACATGTCTCCTTACCCCTGTATTTAACCTATTATCTGCAACTTCAAGTAAATGCTTTACTTTTAACAAATTTCCGGTTTCGTCCGGATACCGGATGAACTGCATGTCCGGGAAGAAAATAATTTGCAGATACGGATTCAGCATGTCTCCTTAGCCCTGTATCGAACGGATCGAACCTCTAATAAACTACAAGCAAAACTTTTACTTTTAATAAATCTTCTGGTTTTGGCCGCGGGCGAACTGAATGTTTGGGGAGAAAATAATTTGCATACATGGATTCAGCATGTCTCTTTACCCCTATAACAAACCTCTAATCAACTTCAAGTAAAACGTTTACTTTTGCGTAAGTCTTGCGTAAACGTCTGCTTTCATCGACTATCTCATTAGATTTTAAAAAATATTTTGTGGGATCCTTAATTCATAATAATAATTTATTTTTGACCCACAAATCGTACAAGACGAAAACAGTGGAGTACAAAAGAAAATAAGAAGACATAATTAGGGAAAACACAACACATACAAACAAAATCTACTCAAGAGTCAAACAGACGAATAAGCCCATGAGAGGGCGACAGACGCGCGAACGCCGTTTCGGACAGTTTTCTGTCGAGAACAGACAGTTTGAACCCCCACCCCCAAATATGGAGCTACGGAGCCCATCTACGAACTTGGCCTGTCCTTTTACCCAAAGAACCTTCATACCAAGTTTGCAAAAAATATCTCATTCCCTTCGAGAGTTATCGTGCATACGGACGGACGGATAGACGGGCAACTCTTCCGAAGTCACAGGTAACAAGACCAAAGGTTTCGATGGGATCCCAACAATTTCATATCTGATCCATACAGCTGGATCTTGTAGATATCCGGTCTTCGCCAGACTTCTTGAAAATTTTAACTGTTGAAATCTAGAAACAGATTAAGGTCAACGGCTAACCATCTGAGAAAACCAAGTTCAGATATGGATTCAGCGTGTGTGTTTACTCCTATACGTTATTTATACTTTGACGAAATTGATCAAAACCTCCACTTGCCTTACTTCTGACAAATTTTCTGGTTTCTGCCGGATTCTTGGCGAGCTACTTGTCCGTTAAATAAAAGCTCAAAAACGAATTCATCATATCTCCTTACCCCTATATCGAGGTTTTAGCTGTATTCCGGGCGAACTATTAGTCCGGCGTGAAAATAATTTAGATATATGGATTCAGAATGCTCCTTACCACTACATCGATTCTCTAATCAACTTCAGATAAAACTTTTATTTATAAGAATTTTTCCAGTTTCAGCCGGATTCCGGGTGAACTATATGTCCGGGTAGAAAATGATTGTCATATACCGATTCAGCATGTCTTCTTACCCCTGAATCGAACATCAATCAAGTTCAAATAAAACTTTTACTTTAGACAAATTTTCCAATTTGGGCCGAATCCCCGGCGAACTACTTGTCCGGCGAAAAAATAATTTTCCTGTACGTATTCAGCGTGTCTCCTTACCCCTAAACTGAACCTCTAACCTAATTCAGATTAAACTTTTATTTTTCACAGATTTTCTGTTTTTTGCCGGATTCCGGGTGAACTACTTACATGTCTCTTTATCCCTAAATCGACTATCTCATTAGATTTAAAAAAATATTTTTTTCGACCCTTAATTTGAAACCCCTCCTCACCCCTAAATATGGGGCTACATAGCCCATCTTCGACCTTGTTCTGTGCTTTGACCCACAGAGTCCTTGTGCCAAATTTGAGCAAAATATTTCAACCCCTTCGAGAGTTATCGTGAACGGACACTTTCGTTTTGGGATCCAAAAAAAAGGTACAAGTAATGAACACACAAACAGAAGCTTTCCCTTTTCATATTCCAAATCTCAAGGTGTGGACAGACGATACGATTTTCCTGGCTGAATCTTCTGTACTTCCATCACAAAACGGAAAACTCTTAAAGGACCTGTCTTACCAACAATACTAAATCAACCTACTTCCATGATAACTCCATATATTTCTAAATCCGGAGATCCCAATTTCGTACGGTACATTCTAACCCCTCTAATAAAACCAAGCTGATTTTCTCACTTGCAGTGTTTTGCTACCTCCGATGTGTATCACGCTTTCGACGGTTGTCTGCGAAGAGTTTTTGGGATCCCAAAACGTAAGTGGAGGGATACCTATGACATCGTCAAAGTTGTCCGTCTGTCCGTCTGTTAGCACGATAACTCTCGAAGGGAATGAGATACTTTGATGAAACTTGGTGTGAGAACTCTTTGGGTCAAGGGTAAGGTCAAGTTCGTAGATGGGCTCAGTAGCTCTACATTTAGGGATGGGGGATGGGGTTCAAATTAAGGGGCAAACAAAATATTTTTAAACTGCTAATGTGATGGTCGATTATGGGGTAAGAAGACATGCTGAACACGAACATGCAAAACATTTTCTCGTCCGACAAGTAGTTCGCCCGGAATCCGGCAAAAACCGGAAAGTTGGTTAAAAGTAAAAGTTTCATTTGAAGTTGATTAAATGTTCGATTTAGGGGTAAGAAAACATGCTGAACACGATGGTGAAAACCATTTTCTTGCCGGACGAGTAGTTTGTCCGGAATCTGGCCAAAACCGGAAAATTTGTAAAAAGTAATAAGTTTTATTTGAAGTTGATTAGACGACAGACTTAGGGGTAAGAAGAGACGCTGAGTCGGTATATGACAATCATTCTTTACTCGGACGTATAATTCGTCCAGAATCCGGTTGTAACCGGATTTTTTTGTTATAAGTTAAAGTTCAAATACAATAGAAAAAACGATATTTTCGGGATTTTTTCTTGATCAGCTAGTTACCCCTCCAAGATGATGTGCGAGGGATAAATAAATTTCGGATATTTCGGTTACACTTCCGGCAAACCGTCCTCAGCGAAAAAAACAAAACTAAATCATAAAATCCACAACAATCACAACAGGAAAACGATGCGGAACCAACAGACAATAAGACGACATGTAACTAAATACCAGAAGAACGGTGCGGACTGAACGACATGCAGATAAAAATAAAATCAGACGGATGGTAAATTGTAAATATACACAGAACTCAGAATTGTAAATAATCACAGATTTGTACATATATACTTTTAACACGCACATTTTATCTTTCGTTATTTTATTTTTTTCTGCATGTCGTTCAGTCCGCACCGTTCTTCTGGTATTTAGTTACATGTCGTCTTATTGTCTGTTGGTTCCGCATCGTTTTCCTGTTGTGATTGTTGTGGATCTTATGATTTAGTTTTGTTTTTTTTTCGCTGAAGTCGGTTTGCCGGAAGTGCAACCTAAATATCCGAAATTTATTTATCCCTCGCACATCATCTTGGAGGGGTAACTAGGTGATTAAGAAAAAAACCCGAAAATCTCGTTTTTTCTATTGTATTTGAAATGAATGGTCAGCTTGGCTTCAAACCTTATATAAGTTAAAGTTATATTTTAAGTTGATCAAATGTTCTTTATAGAGATAAGGATATACGCTGAATTCGTTTCTGAATTTTCTTTTTTTTTGTTGGACAATTAGTTCCCTCGGAATTCGGCCGAAACCGGGAATTTGGAATTTTTGGGAATTTTTGGTAAAGCAGGAAGTTTCGGTCAGTCTATCTGAACTTTTTCTCTGGTGATTAGCCTGGCGAAGACTGGATCTGGCGAAGACAAGACCCAATTGTCTGGATCAAATATTAGATTTTTGGGATCCCATCAAAACCTTTGGTCTTGTTCCATCAGGAAAACAGTTAAGTAAATTGTTTCCCTGTTTTCGCTATAAGTCAACGGGTCTCGGAAAAGGCTTAAAGAGCCAAAACTGTTGAAATTTGTTGAAAGCACAGCCCAGTTTTAAAGTATTCAAATATATTAAAATACTGAAAGTTTAAGAGTAATTAGTGCGAGGGGTCCTTTAACCTTTCTGTAGCATACGATGTTGATGACGGTGCCGAAATCGTAGTGGGAATCCCAGCCCGCGACCACCCGACCCTGACCGTTTGTCGAAAGCTTCAGGGAGGTTTGTAGCTTTTCTTAAGCCGCAGACGATGAGCGGGGGGCGGGGGGTTATTGGACTTAAACCGCATGGTGGCTCTGAACTGGCTATGGAGAATAATGACCCGGAAAGACGACCATGGCGTATTTTCTCCATCCTCATCATTTCCGGCCGGGGACGTTTCAAAATCTCGACTTTTCCGTACGAAAATGACAATGACCCTAAATATCCTTTTCTGCTCCATCACCAATTTCGGTATTAAAAACCCTTTTTGTGATCCCAAAACGTAAGTGAAGGGATACCTATGACATCGCAAAAATGTCCGTCTGTCCGTCTGTCTGTGAGCACGATAACTCTCGAAGGGGATGAGATATTTGTCTCATCAGTATACCGATCAAGGGTAAGGTCAAGTTCGTAGATGGGCTATGTAGCTCTACATTTAGGGGTGGGAGAGGGGGTTCAAATTAAGGGACAAGCAAAATATTTTTGAACAGCTAATGTGACAGTCGATTATGGGGTAAGAAGGCATGCTGAGCACGATAGCGAAAACCATTTTCTAGCCGGACAAGTAGTTCGTCCCGAATCCGTCAAAAACCGGAAAGTTGGTTAAAAGTAAAAGTTCTATTTGAAGTTGATTAAATGGTCGATTTAGGGTTAAGAATACATGCTAAACACGAGGGTGAAAGCCATTTTTTCGCCGAACAAGTAGTTCGTCCGGAATCTGGCGAAACTCGGAAAGTTGGTTAAAAGTAAAAGTTTCATTTGAAGTTGATTAAATGTTCGATTTAGGGGTAAAAAGACATGCTGAACACGACGGTGAAAACCATTTTCTCGCCGAACAACTAGTTCGCCCGGAATCCGGCCAAACCCGGAAAATTTGTTAAAAGCAGAAGTTAGATTAGATGACAGATTAAGGGGTAAGAAGAGAGGATGAGTTTGTATATGACAATCATTTTTCACCCGGACACTGTAACCGGATTTTTTGGATCCCAAAACGTAAGTGGAGGAATGACATCGCAAAAAAAGTCCGTCTGTCTGTGAGCATGATAACTCTCGAAGGCAATGAGATATTTTGGTATCTTGGATTCATTGGGTCAAGGGTAAAGTCAAGTTCGTAGATGGGCTTTGTAGCCTTACATTTAGGGGGGGGGGTAAAACTAAGGGGCAAACAAAATATTTTTAAAAGGTATTGAGATAGTTGATTTAGGGGTAAAGAGACATGCTGAATCCGAAGCTGAAAATTATTTTCTTGCCGGACAAGTAGTTCATGCGGAATTTGTCGACCAATTTTAGGCTAACCTAAATATCTATCTGTCTACATTACATATTATATTTTTGGGATCCCATCGACACCTCTGGTCTTGTTTTTTTAAGTTAATGACCAAAGAAGAAAACAATGCCCGGAAAACTTCACTGTCTCTGCATCTTAACAAATAGCTTGTAGTTTTTGTAGACCAAAGTCAAAACGACCTGGAGAGCCAGTTTCATACACCTCTCCGGCAACACACGTGAGAACAAAACTCCGCATTTGTCATCTTATGCAGCGATCACTCGTATTGACATTTAGTGCCGCGTAACTCTGCTTTCAGTCACGACATGGGGATTGGCGTTTAGCCTGTAATTTGAAAATCATATGCAAAGACGCCGACAAGGACGTACACTTCTTCCATTAATCTTCCAGCTCAATTAAAAACGCAAGGAAGATGGGCCAAGTCATTGCTCTCGCTCGGGTTCGCAATTTTTTTATGGGCATGGGCAGATCATACCATACTGAAAGTACCCTGTCATATTTGCATTGCAAAGAATACAGTGCTGAGATAGATGGAAAGCTTAATCGGCTATCGTGGTTACAACAAAAAATTGCGATTACTTTTAGTAGCATATCGAACAAAGCAACAAAAATAGCCAACAGTTACCGTCGAAATACGAAAACACGAAAAACTACGTCATCTCTCGTCCTAGTGTCGGTACACACTAAATCGCCATTCGGTCTGATCGATTTCTGACGTTTTCCTAGGGAGGTGGGAGGATTTAGGTAAGGTATACTTTTGTAAAATAAAATGGTAGGCTAGTCAAATCACTCCAATTGTATAAAATAATCAGACATAATTTGGGAGTGGGACACCACGGTTGAGCCGAGCCTAGGTCGGTGCTACTTCCTGCGTTACGAAAGAAACTTACGAAAGAAAAAATTAAGCTGAACAATTACCCTAGTCTCCAGAAAGGTCTTCCGATGCTCCATAGCCTGTTTCAGGAACCTACCAAAGCAAAATTTGTATTACCCATAATATTAATCAGATTGTATTTTTTAACTCATTCTTTGTTCTCGACCAAAAGTCTCTGTTCTCAAATCTTTTAGCTCCATGTCCGTTTTAATTTCTGATTTAATATTTCATGTCTAGTTTTAATGTTTTTTAAGATTTCTTCGCTTGGCACGGCAGAAACAACAACGTTTGAAATGCAACCTGAGAGGCATGTTTCTAGATAATTTGGCCTCAAAAACTCATTTCTAATGTCCGTTTTCAGGTTCTCTGACCTATTGATTTTGTACCATAGTTTTAATACTTTTTTTCATTTTTTCGCCTAGCATCAAACATGTGATTCACATGGCACCTGCCTTCACCGATACCGATCACTTTTCCGTCGGTCAGTCTGTCTGTCGCTCGGTCCGGTGGTCGCGAGTTAGGGTACTTCCTATGAAACTTGGCAGGTATATCAGGGATCCGACCAGACTGACTTGGAAATAGTCTCTTCCTCGATTCGACCACCGTGCGGGGAGTGGAGGGAGGGGAAATCCGGAATATTGAGACATGCGTAACTTTCGAACGGGTGATCGGACCCGTATGAAACGTGATAAGTGGAAAGAGCACACGTCTCAAATGTCCCATTTTACGTCCGGACCGGATCCGACAACTGTGGGGATGTTGGGGGGGGGAGGGTACCGGAAATATCGTGACATGCTTAGAGTGGGGGGATCGGGATGAAGCTTGATGGGAAGAAGCACAGATCCTAGATACATCGTTGACATAACCGGATCGGATCCGGGCACTGTGGGGGGAGTCTGGGGGGGGGTCCAGGAATTCCGGTTATCGCCAGTAAGGTGCTTCCTCATGTGCTAGGACGATGAAACTTGGCAGTCGTATCAGGGACCCGACCAACCGACTTGGAAATAGTCACTCCCCCAGTTCGACCATCCGTGGATTTCGGACGGGGCATCGGACACAAATGAAACTTGACAGTTGGAAAGGGCTCGGGTCGTGGCTGTCCAATTTCGTGTCCAGACCGGATCCGATAAATCTCGGGGAGGGGCTGGAGGTGGACCGGAATTCTCAGGACAGGCTTAGAGTGGAGGGATCGGGATGAAGCTTGATGAGAAGAACAAGGACAAGTTATAAATATATTTTGATAGAAATGGACCAGATCGGCGCACTGTGGGGGAAGGGGATTTAGAGGGGGCTTAAGGTACTTACAGATGCACTTGGACATTGAAATTCGGCAGGTGTGTAACGGACCCGATCAGATTGACTTGGAAGCAGTCATTTCCCCGATCCGGCCATCTGCGGGGGAGTGGAGGGAATTGGAAACCGGATTACCAGAATTCTGTGTTATGCAAAACTTTCAAACGGTTGGTTGGATCCGAAGGAAACTGGATAATTAACAAGAGGACATGTATCTGATCTAACCATGCACTTTCATAAAGTCCAAGGGCCCATGATCATTCGTAGCTTAAGTATATAGTTACAAATGAGTTTTTAGCCCCCTTAAAGTGCGTATCTTAACTGGAAAGGGAAAAAAATGCTTTTGACCAAAAGATGCATTTTCATGATTCCCAAGGGCACATGCTAATTTTTTCCTGAAGGGTTTAGCTTACAAATGACTTTCCAACACACTTAAAACACCAATCGTACCGCGAAGTGGTAAAAACATTATTACGAAACGATACATTTTTAAAATCCCCAAGGGTCATGATTGTGTGTGCCCGAACTATTTGCTTGCAGATCCAGTTCTAGCCCCCTTAAAGTGTGCATTGTAACCACAAAGTGCATGGCATATTTTTGACCAAATCATACATTTTCATCAATCCGAAAGGCCCATAATCGTCTGTGCCTCAAGACAGCGCAAATCAGCTACTACGTATGACTTGCAAGTGCCATACGAACTTACAGCTCTTGTTCAGCGCTGCCCGAGATTTTCCCCGGTTCACTGTAAAAAAAAAATATCCACTTTCAGATGACTTAGTCTGCAGTATTTTGCATTCTAGTGTTTGAATACTCAGTCGGACTGTAACTCCTTGAAGTCGAAATTACAAGAGCTGAAAGCTGATACTGCACTTGTAAGAACAGTTAGCATGTTTGTCAAATGCGGTTTGCAGTTTTCAAGGCTGGATCTCTCCCCCAATATTCCTTTCATCAGAAGACGGGCTTGATAATCATCTGAGAAAACCAAGTTCAGATATGGATTCAGCATGTGTGTCTATCCCTATAAGTCGTATCTGTTTTGACGAAAACTTCCTGCCTTAACTTCTGCCGATTTCCCGGTTCCGGCCGAATTCCGAAACTACTTGTCCGGCGAAAAAAGAAAGTTAAAATACGAACTCAGTTGATCTTCTTTCCCCTATATCGAACATCTAATCAACTTCAAATAAAAATTTAACTTTGTCTTCTTACCCCTCAATCGATTAGCTGTTTAAAAATATTTTGTTTGTCCCATAATCTAAACCCCCACCCCTAAATGTAGGGCTACAGAGCCCATCTACGAACTTGACCTTTCCCTTGCCCCAAAGGACCCCCACAAGTTTCATCAAAATATCTCATTCCCTTCGCGAGTTACCGTGCTCACAGACAGACAGGCAGACGGACAACTTTTGCTCCACTTACGTTTTGGGATCCAAAAACGACCCGCAAACCAGTTTCAGCATGACCCGTATTTAGATTCTTCGTTAGTTAAATTCCTTCGCAGATTTCCGGTCGACCGGACACTATCCATACGAGGCAGCATTTTCTAATCCAGTGCATTTGTATCAATCTAATCAGAGAACCTGTACCCCCCCCCCCCCCGCGCGCTAAAATGTAAAATCGATCCAACGAAATGAAACTGGGAAAAACTTGAAACTTCACCTCCTCTCTCTTGCCCGGGCTTTCACTAACCTATTTCGATCAGTTCGGGAGTTATCGTCATCACAGACAGATGGACGGGGGGACAAATTATAGGATCACCTTTCATACCGATAACTTGTTTTCGCTCTTCAAGGACGTTACACAAAGAATGTTCGCGCGGCACGTGTAAGCTACTACGTGTGAGGAACTCCGTGTTTCTTCGAGCTTCATTTGTGACAGGACCTTTGGACGTCATTAGTAGAAAAGAATAACTGTAAAGAAGACGTCAGCAAATACGTCGTCAGCAAATACGAATTTCCGTGATTGAAAGAAAAGTTTAAGAAGTACAAATTTATTTCTGTGAAAACAGCACCAGGGGCATGTCCGGATAAAAACACTTGAGGCAGGTTCGGACAGCAAAGCTGAATGGGGAAAAAAATAATGAAACGAGAAAAATAATAATCGGAAGAGGGAAGGAAAAAAGTCAGCAAAAAGGCTCAGTAACACCGTAATAAGTCATATTCAGACCCAGCGGTAACAGCATATTCGGATGATAATAACAGATGTTAATAAACTAACGGTATACTCGTGCAAGGGCGCCTTCCCCATTAAAATTATATATTTGGTTTTATCTGGTTTTCACCATGAGACCCCGTCTTGTGGGTCCTGGTATGTCTACGTGGCTCCGACAATGGAGTCCTAGACTTCTAAATTATATTAGAAAAATTTTTATGGTTTATTGGTCACGGTACAAGTCCCTTGTCTAAAGTGCCATCTATGTGTTATTATACTCGTGTAGTTTTCCCAAACGGAAACAAATGAACGAAACTGAATTGAGGCAACGAAAGCAAATTAAACAAGACCAAAGGTCTTGATGGGATCCCAAAAATTTCATATTTGATCCAGACAATTGGATCTTCTAGATATCCGGTCATCACCAGAGACTCCTTGAAATTTTGCACTATTAAAAATTAGAAAAACATTAAGGTCAATGGCTATCATCTGAGAAAACCAAGTTCAGATATAGATTGAGTGATTGTGTTTACCCCTATTCGTCGTCTCTACTTCGAGGAAACTGATCAAAACTTATAGCTGACTTACTTCTGCCAAATTCCGGGTTTCTGTCGGACTCTGGCCGAACTACTTGTCCGGTAAAAAAAAAAAACTAAAAAACTAATGCAGCATAATATCCTCTTACCCCTATACTGAACCTCTAATCAACTTCAGAAAAGAACTTTTACTTATAACAAATTTTCCGGTTTCAACCGGATTCCGGGTGAACTATGTGTCCGGGTAGAAAATAATTGTCATATACTGGTTCAGTATGTCTTTTTACCCATAAACTGAACTTCTAATCAAGTTCAAATAAAACTTTTACTTTAAACAAATTTTTCGGCTTTGGCCGGATTCCGGGTGACCTACTTGTCCGGCTAAAAAAAAATTTTCATATCCATATTCAGCCTTACCCCAAGATTGAACCTCTAATCAACTTAAGACTAAACTTTATTTTTTCACAAATTTTCCGGTTTTAGCCGGGTTCCGGGTGAACTACTTGTCCGGCGACAAAATGATTTTCATATTCGGATTCAGCATGTCTCCTTACCCCTAAATCTCATTAGCTTTTAGTATGAAGTTTCAAGTATGAAAACCATTTCCCTGCCGGGCAGGTAGTTCGCCTAGAATCCGGCTAAAACCGGAAAGTCTGTTAAAAGGAAAAGTTTTGTTTGATGTTGATTAGATGTTCGATTTAGGGGTAAGCAGACATGCTGAATATTTATGTGAAAATCACTTTCTACCCGGACAAGTAGTTCGCCCGGAATCCGAGGAAAGCCGGAAAATTTGTTAAAAGAAAAACCCTTATTTGTAGTTGATTAGATGACCGATTTAGGGGTAAGAAGAGATGGTGAATCTGCATATAACAATAAATTTTTACCCGGACATATAGTTCTCCCGGAATCCGGCTGAAACCGGAACATTTCTTATAAGTTAAATTTCATTTGAAGTTGATCAGATGTTCGATGTAGGGCTAAGGAGAATTGCTGAATTCGTTTCTGAGCTTTATTTTTTGGCCGAACAAGTAGTTCCGGAATTCGGGGCCGAAACCGCAAAATTGGCAGAAGTAAGGCAGGAAGTTCCGATCGGTTTCGTCAAAATAGATTTTTGGGATCCCAAAACGTAAGTGGAGGGATACCTATGACATAGCAAAAGTTGTCCGTCTGTCCGTCCGTCCGCTTGTGAGCACATTAACTCTCGAAGGGAATGAAATATTTTTATGAAACCTGTTGCGAGGGTTCTTTCCGTCCGGAATCCGTCTGAAACCGAAAATTTTTTATAAGTTAAAGTATTGTTGCAAGTTGATTTGATGTTCTTTATAGGGATAAGGAGATACGCTGAATTGTTTCTGAACTTTCTTTTTTTGCTGGACAAGTAGTTCGCTCGGAATTCGGCCGAAACCGGAAATTTGGATCGTCAAAATAGATATGGCTTATAGAGATATGTCTGAACTTGGTTGTCTCAGACGACTAGCTATTTGCTAAATTAATCTGTTTCCAAATTTCAATAGTAAAAATGTCCAAGGGTTCTGGCGAAGACGAGACCCAATTGTCTGGATCAAATATTAGATTTGTGGGATCCCATCGAAACCTTTGGTCTTGTTCCATGTTGGTGTGCTTTTAAAGGAGGAATAAACTGACATACGAAACGGCTATACGGCTGTTTCAACCCGAGTGGAAATTTGTTCACCCCGGAATTCTCGCCAACCCTCCTCGAATCCCCACCCAAAATATTCAGTTGTCAAATCCAGCATAAGAAGTTCATTTCCCCCGCCGCCTCTCAATCCAGCAGAAACCTTCGAGAAGCAATGCAAACGGACGGATAGACGTTACGACACCGTGTAGACAATTAGTAGCTGATGCATGGGCGACAAAGATTACAATAATTGCTTCTTTATCTAAACCTGCATGTCTTCTGCACTGTTGCCGACTGATAACTCGTGTCCGTACATGCCATAAAGTGTCAACCAAATGAAGAGGGGATGTTGGTCAGCATGCGAATCCCGCGACTGCCATCAGTAAACCTGCCTTCTTGTCGACCTTTGGTACCCCTAACCTTGGAGTTTCGATGAAGATGCTCTTCTTCCGGTACTGGGAAAACTAGCGCGGTTGCACCGTTCCTTATAAGCGGTCAAACAGCCAAATCTTCTGGTTCCGCCGGCAGGAAGACGACCCACCTTTCACCATTCAGGCAGCCAGAGCACGGAGCATTGCTCTCAATCATCAACCAGAATGGCTCTTGGCGCAGAATATAGGCTTCGGCGGCACGACATTCTTTACAAAGAAGGAATTCCGGTTTCAGAATAAATGTGCGAATTATCAGCTAATATTTCGCGTCGCAGTACAGTCACTTTAGAGAGAACGACATATCATTTTAAAAACGGTCTTAAAATAAGCTGTTACTGGCGTGAAACCAAAGGTATTGTCTGCAGATGCAATATTTTCTTCCACCGAAGTTGCATACACAACTTACACAAACATTCACTTCCTTCAGGTTTTTAATAGCAGAGTCTTGAGCCCCCTTGCTAATCGCCGGCCACTCTATTCCGTTGTCAAGCGACGACGGGATTTTCAACTTTCTTTCATTACCGCAGTGAATAATTAGTGAATAAATCATCAATGAGCAATTAGTAATGAAATGTTTAATTTTTTACGAATATTTTGGATCTCTTCTTTCATTTTGATTGTATTTATTCAAACTAAGAGCATTTGAAGCCTGAAATCTTGTCTGAGCTTTACCGATCTTTACCATATCAGGGGCGCTTTGCACGAAGCAAAAGCTGAAGACATGATTAGAATTAGGAAGTTTAGATATGGACCTTTAAACGATCTAAGGACAACTTCCCCAGCAGGTCCGGATCCAGGAATTTATCAGCAGGGGTTCTACCCGCGGGTCGGACCCAATCCACATCAAACAGTAGGATAGAGACATAGGGGATCGACTAAAAAGAGGCACGGCACGGCACGTTAT
Organism: Branchinecta sandiegonensis; assembly: GCA_030848855.1. Classification (NCBI taxonomy): domain Eukaryota; kingdom Metazoa; phylum Arthropoda; class Branchiopoda; order Anostraca; family Branchinectidae; genus Branchinecta; species Branchinecta sandiegonensis. Next base: position 2,491,991 of record JAUPMV010000002.1, on the reverse strand, counting down.
GGTGTAGGGGGCACGAGTAGTAAAACGAGGCACGGAAACTTATATAGGGGTCCCTTTCAGCCTTCAGAATGAGGGTAAGGCGCAATGTTCTAATGTTCCTTCTTTTAGGCTATGGAGTTACGAACTCTCACTTACTTGTCTACTTCTAATACTCGTTAATCTCTTTTTACAACTCATGCCTTCTGCGCCATGCCGTGCCGTGCCGTGCCTCTTTTTAGTCGATCCCGAAACATAGATCAGAGGTTAACGCCTGGCGATTATTTTTAGTGTTTCGGGGGGGGGGGGAGAAATCCACTAGATATGGGTGAAACACCGACGCCCGCTCGACTCAAAACCATTCGAGTGTCCAGAGAAAAATTGTGATGGGTAGACAAATACAAATTCACCTGATTCAACTAAAATTCCGAAACCTAGAGGGAAGCGATTGCCATTCGTCATTTCACACATGGCGGGCCTGAAGACATCACAAAAGACCAAGAGTTTCAGAACCCAGAAACAAGATTGGAAACGTGTTCACTTTCACTAAATGCGCATGTTTGAAAGAAGCTGTCAGAATCAGAGTATCACGCGAAATTCCAGAACCACTTCCCATGGGCGATGCAGATGGGCAAAGACGACTGAAAGCCCATTTTCCATTTTAACTAGCGGAAAAGCTAACGGTAGGTTAAGATTACTACTACTAGTAAAAATAAACAGTTTTTTTTGCTTAAAGACGGCCTCGAGATCTGCTGTTTTTGCTCAAAAACCAACTCCTCTGTGTATTTCGTGATAACTACAACCCTTTCCTTCCAGGAAAATGTCTTAAACGCAGACATATCATAAATAGATACGTCCACTTCCTTCAAATTACTCCTTGCAAGTGTAAAACCCCTTCGACTCGTCCCTTCAATATACAGTCGGCGACGACGGTATTCTTAAATTCCATCCATGTGCATTATGAATTATCAATGAATAATTAGCAATATCATAATCCTATACGTCAGTTAACCTAATCCTAAAACCCGACAGTTCACCTACACGTCAGTATGCGCACCGTCAGTTCGTCAACCGTCACTTAACACAAGCATCAGTTGATAAAAATCAGTTGGCATAAACGTCAGTTCACTGAAATTTTATGACAGTTCGCTCAGATATTGTTCTCGATGGGATAATTACGGAAGCTCGCCCAGGGGATTGACAGGAGAAGCCGACAATTTCCATTTCAATGAAGGCAAAAATTAAGTCAGGAGTTTCTCGTCAAATCTGACAGTTTGATTTACGTTACGAAAGAAAGAAGATGGTTGGAAGACACCAGGGAAGCGAATGGAGACACTCGGTTCTGATAAATGTATTTTGAAGAGAGCTAGTTTACAACTTCAAGAGAAAAATACCAATTGCTGGGCAACACATTTCCAAATAGCAAACGAATACAAATTTTCAAATATATTTATACGGACAATCAATGACTCGAAATTTATGAACATGGAAATTAAAAATAGGGAACACAATCATCTTCAAAGAACGGAGGAATTAAGGATACGGGCTAATTAGTATAGGTACAAAAAAGGGCTCTGTCGATCAAGTGTGGCCCTGCAGAGATGGCAAGTTTGAGACCCACGTCTTTGAAGGGCATCGGCATATCCAGCGCATAGTCTATGCCCGCAAATGAAAGAATGACTCGACGATGAGAGGGTGGTTGAGGCCGAGGACGAGATCGACACTGAAGAAGGAGCTGATGCTAATGAGGTAGCAGACACTACGGACGGAGTCGATACTGAAGAGGTTGAGGAGGCAGCCGACGAGGACGTAGTCAAGGCTGAGGACTGACTAGATGCTGGGGTCAATGCGACGAATGGCACTTCAGACGGAGTTTCTGGTACACGAACCTGTACATGAACCCTCTATACACTTAATCCATGCACCACATTTTAATGGGCTTTGAGTTTTCAGTCTCGCAAAGGGCTTACATTTGTACTATGATTTACAACCGCGTAAGTACCAAGAGGTTTCTTTCCGCCACCCCGTGTGCAATACACTTATAGCTGAGGCCTATCGCCGGCTCGCCGCCCAGTTTATTTTATCTGTCCCAGTTTTGTCTTTTCGTCTTCCTCGACTCACAAAACTATATAATAGATAGTACTTCATTCAGGTTGGCTTTAAGCTTAGGGGATTCGGTGAAATAGAAAGCTAAAAATTTCCTTGTGATGTTATCTGACGTGACATGGCGATCCTTCTTGCAGATCTGTTGCCAGAATGTTTATCAATTTTGCACAACGTTATCGAATATTGTTGCTACATTTGGCGGAGGTACCAAGATTAATTTTCTGTTTTGCACAGTGGCCGTTACCCAAATAGTAGTCGGGAACCGGACCGGATTTGGCCACTGTGGGAGGAGTTGGGGGGGATTCTGATGATTCAGCGAGTTCGGTACTTCTCGATGTACTATACTTGGGAGGGGGGAGTTGGAAGTGCGCACCGGAATTTTTGTGAAACGCCTAGCGTCGAGGGATCGGGATGGAATTTTGCGGGAAGCATTAGATTAGCATTAAATACCTTCTTGACAGAACCAGATCATATCAGGGCTCTTTGGGGGGAGTTGGAGGGGGGGTCCCGGAATTCCGGTGATCGCGAGTTCGGATACTTCCAGATGTGCTAAGGACGATAAAACTTGGCCGGCATATTAGTAACCTGACCAAATAGTCTTAAGAATGCTCTAATGCTCTATGGGAATACTTCCGTCCATTTTTCGAGAAGTTGAGGGAGGGGGGATCCGGAAATTATTGACTTCCGTAGGTTGCGAACAGATGGTCCGATTCAATTGAAACTTTATGGGTGATACGAACCTAGATATGCGAAGAACAGGATGTGTCGGAACTTCATGCGGCCATGGGGGTCGGAAACTTTGTGACATGCACAAGAACCAAACGTATGGGCCGAATGGGATGCAAGCCTGGACATTCAGTACCAAGTTTATGAGGCCTAGATTTGTCATTTGGCATCCGAACAGGATCCGACCAAGGTAGGAGAAGGATGAAGCTGGAACTAGAAATTAGCAGATATGCTCCGATTCGAGTTAAACTTGATTGACGGGAAGAGGAGATGTAAAAGATGCGAAGTTTATGGGTCCAATTCGTATTCGGCCACAGTGGGGGGAGTTGGAGAGGGAGTCCCAGAAATGTTGTGGCTCGCATAGGGGTTAAACGAGTGGAGTGATTTGAATGAAACTTGGGAAGTAGAGAGATCGTATTCCTTACATGAAATATTTTAGGGTCCGGACCGGATCCGAGCAAGGTGAGGAGGGGTAGCGGAATATCCGGGAAAACACTCAGAGTTACTTTCTCGTTTCTCACACCACTTACTCGTAACAAGTGCCATATGAGGTCGTAGCTCTTGTTTTAAGAGGATCTAGTGGAAGCACTGGCCAAGAGAGAAATAATTCGTCCCTCACTATTTCCGGTGCCCTTTCGGCAAAGATTGAGATTCACTGGCACATTTTGGTCCTTCACCTTATATTTTTCAGTTTCCGTATGACTAGCCCCGGTAAAAACCTTCGCAACAGCTTGTAGCCTACTGATGGAATTACTTTGCATCTGATCTTTCTTTAGTGACTTTACCTGCCGCGTCTGATTGCAAGCTCCCGGCCATTCTGAACTAATTTTATTTGCGCAAATGTCGGCTTCCTTTTATTAATCCCCTGTGTTTTTGTCCCTCTGCTTCATTGCTTTCGGATTATGCAGGCGAACTGACCTTTACGTCAACTGACGTTTATGTCAAAACGACTGACGTGTTGACGAACTGACGGATTTCTAAAATAGGGGAACTGACGGCGACTGAACTGACGTGTAGGTCTAGAATATTTTGTTTAGGCGAACTGACGTTTATGCGAACTGACGTGTTCCGGTAGTGACAGCGACCCAATATGTGCATACCCTGTCACGTGTGAGTCAGTGGCGGTGCGTGTACTAATAGCCTACTGGTGACTCGAATGGTCAGAATTACTTTGCATCTGTTTCCTTTTCGTTTTTGGTCATAAAACTGAACGGAAAAAGTAAAAGAAAGTCCTTTTCAGGAAAACCCCTAAGCCTTCTAACGTCATCTGCTTCCAGATTCTCGTACTTGGTCAAATTCGATACTGATCAGGCCCAGGTATTTTGCTTATCCACGTGCATTGGAAAAACAGATCAACAGGGATTCCGGGTAGAACACAAACTCTGTGTGTGAGAGAGAGGAAACTTTACTGAACAGACAAAGTGACTGATTCCGACTTAGCTTTCCCATTCGCGAAAAAGTTTCCATAAATATGATAGGTCTACAAGCGCTATTAACGCGAAATTTATTCAATTATAATGCTAGGACGAGAAGATACGCAAAATCTGGTTTGCGCTGGAGCCGGCTGAATCGCATGGCCAGTACAGGGAGGCTTGTGTCACACAAAAACTAGCCTGTGTGAACAGTTAACAAGACCAATAAGGAAGACAAGAGTGGTGGAACGTTTTACATCACAGCCAATTAGCACAACTACGGAAGCAGTCGCGTGGAGTGTGAAAGTATGAATTAAGTTCAGGTATCTAAGATTTGCCATATAGACTCAATCATTAAATGGTATCTGATACTAACCATGGTATCTGATACTACGGTAACTGGATCTACAATTAGTCGTTTCTGAAGTTACCGTGGTATCTGATACACGGTTGCTCTGCAAAAACGACTATTGCGGAAATTGCACTTTTCGAAGTCATCCCAAAAGAAAAACTGATATCCAGTATCAGGATATCACCCCTAGTTGGGACGACTTGCCCATGAACGGGGAGGGTGGGGGGTGGCTATCAAGTTTCAACTTGATACCTGTTGATTCCTGTCACGGGTAACGAACTTTACTCGCTGCCCACGAAAGTGGTGGGTGGGGGAGATGCAACTTTAAAAGCAATTTCCCAGCCCTAGGACCTACAAGTACAAGGAATTTCATCGTCCTATGTCCAGGTCTGGTCAAGTTATGAACATTCTTCACTGGGCAATCTGGGCCCATTTGCCCCTGAACCGGGTGGGGGTGGGACCCCCAAAAGGCACAGCTAGACCCCAATACCCACAAGCGTATGAAGTTTTAACTTGATACTTGCACTGGTAGACGAGTTATGAGCTCCACAAAATACGGTGAAAACTGGAAACCGAAAGCCTAAAGCTGCTACAGCGCTCGCCATAGTGGACTGTTCCAAGGAACACTCCATTCAAGACGTCTTTTGACCGTGGGATCAGATACCATGTTAACTGCGAAAACGACTTTAGACCATGGTATCAGACAACATGGTATCCGCATGGCCTACCGCAACTAATATAGGTGCAAGAGCAACTCGAAAAGGTTCTTCCAGACCCTAGGGTTTATAAGCTCACGAACGTTCAGTGACGTAACTAGTCCATTTTCGCGGGGGGGGGGGCAGATTTTAACGACAGTACTTGACAGTTTAAGCACCATTCACCGCGAACACATCATAGAACCTTTGTAATAACAGACCTACACTGTCACGAAGACAGGTTTTGTAATGAAAATTTGTGAATTTGTCATTCATTCCGTGGAATCAACGGTTACCACACGGTACCAAGAACACACCATGCAGTCAATAGTCTAGCAAATCAAACAAGAGCTGAAAGCTCATATGGCACTTGTAAGAACAGTTGGCATGTTTGTCAGATACGGTTTGCAGTTGTCAAGGCTGCATCTCTCTCCCGATATTCTTTCATCAGAAAATCGGCTTGATTTACTAAATCTGAAATGGTTATTCCACTCACTGATGACTGTTTCTCCCACAACGATGATCGGATTGGGGGAGGGACTATTTTTAAGCCATTTTAAGATACCCTCCAATTTTCATGGTCATAGCATAGACTGCCAAGTTTCATGGTCATAGCACATTCGGAAGTACCCCAGCTCGTGATGACCAGAATTGTGGAAAACCCTACCAAACTCCGCCAACTGTGACAAGATTCGGTCCTGTTCTGTCAGTATTGTCTCGTATTGTCTCTACGGCTTATGCTTGTTCTTTCCTCCAAGTCCCATCCCGATCTCTCGACTCTAAGCGTTTCACGAGATTTCTTGCACCCCTCGCCAGCTCCCCCCCCCCCCCCAGTTATTGGATTCGTTCCGAACTTGAAATTGATCATCTGAGACACTGTTCTTGACACTTGCCAAGTTTCGTTCACGTCCGATCACCCGTTCTAAAGTTATGCATGTCACTAGATGCGGGATTCCCCATCCCTCCACTCCCCCCAACATCACCGTATCGGGGAAGGAACTAATTTCAAGTCGACCTAGGAGAGTACCTAATATGTCTGCCAAATTTCATGGTGATAGTACATCTGGAAGTACTAACTCGTGATCACCGCGGAAATCCAAGAAACCCCCTCCGACACCCTCCACTGCGACACGATCCGGTCCTATTTTGTCAATAAATTATCTAGGGTTAATGCTCGTTGTTCCCTTCAAGTTCCATCTCGATCCCTCGACCCTAAGCGTTTCAAAAGATTTCTGGTCCCCCCTCTGCCCCCCATCCCCAGTTATCGGATTCGGACCAGATTTGAAATTGAGACACTTGTTCTTCACACTTTTCAAGTTTCATGCATGTCCGATTACCCGTTCCAAAGTTATGTATAATTCTAGTTTCCGGATTCCCCATCCCTCCACTCCCCCCGCGATTGCTGGATTAGGGGAGTGATTATTTCCAAGTTAACCTGGTCGGTTCGCTCATATGCCTTCCAAGTTTTATTGTCCTAGCTTATGTGGAAGTGTTTCAGGAAATTTCCGGTGCCCCCCTCCAGCCCCCCCCCACAGGTATCGAATCTGGTCCGGATTTCAAACTGAATATCCGAAACACTTGTTTTTGACACATGTCAAGTCCGATTACCCTCTCCAAAGTTATGCATGTTAATAGTTTCCGAATTTCCAATCGGATCTGCAAAGTGATCATTTCCAAGTTAATCTGGTCGGTTCCCCGATATGCCTGCCAAGTTTCATTGCCCTAGCTTATGTGGAAGTGTTTCACGAGATTTGATTAGTTTAAGTTTAGTTAGCATCAGAGCAAAATAACTCTAGTTATTTTGGTCTGGTTAGCATTTAGCATTCGTTCTGACCATTTTGTCTTAGTTTAATCTTGTAAACCGTATCTCTTCCTGCATTCGCTTCTAAATACACCAAGTTGTAGCGCCGTGGTAGAGCGCCGGACCTACGTCACAGAGGTCCACGAATCGATATCGCATTTGGGCAGCGCTCTTTTTGCTTCCTTTTGCTCCCCTTTTGCTACCGTTGTTCCTAGTTTCCGGACTCCCGGATCCGGGGAAAGTCGGATTCGGGGAGTGATTGTTTGTAAGTTAATCTGGTCGGGTCCCTGATATGCCTGCGAAGTTTCATCGTCCTAGCTTGTGTGGAAGTCCCTAATCTATATCAACCCCTACTAAGGTTCAACAGCATATTATACCAACCCCTTCGACTTTCGATTGCTCTAGCTCTCTCCGAACGAATTTAAGCAAAGAATGACTCATCCACGAGCAGAGCTATACTACTGTGAAGAAAGAATGACTCATCCACGCGGGTTAGACAAAAACTAGAAAAAGCGTTTCAAGATATTTCGGGTGTCCCCCTCCAGCCCCCCCCCCCCCCGTTATCGGATCCGATCCGAATTTGACAATGAAAATCCAAGACACTTGTTCTTGATACCTGTCAAGGTTAATGCACGCCCGATTATCCGTTCCAAAGTTATGAATGTTACTAATTTCCGGATTCCTCATCTTGCAACTCCCCCATCGATGGTCGGATCGGGGAAGTGAGTATTTCCAAGTTAATCCGGTTGGGTCCCTGATACGCGTGCCAAGTTTTATCGTCCTAGGTCATGTGGAAGTGCCCAAACTAGCAAAATGCGGACAGACCGACAGACATTGCGATCGTTATATGGCACTTGAGTAAGCCCAAGTGCCATAAAAAGGCATGCTCAATGGCCGTCTTTTCACTTGCAAACTTAAGACTTTTTATGGAACTTGCAGCCTTCGGATTTAAGCCCAATCAAGAACAAACAATCTATAAGAACCTCCGTCTCCCCATAGGCGTATTCTCGCCGTTCCCCGAGGACTCCACTTGAGGAGTCCCCGCTTTTTTGTTTGTCCCGGGGACTCGCTCCCCTTATTCTCGCGAGTACCCACGGACAGGGAATGCTCCGCTTATCATCACCTTCATAAAAAAGGACTCCCTTTCAGATTCGGAGGGGAATCAGTTTTTGCTGGTGATGGTGCAATCTAAAATTAATTAAAAATGATCAGAATTAAGAAAACCAGAAATAAAGTTCAACATCCATTTTGGAAGCATTCCCCGTGTTCTCGCTGTTTCTTTACGGAGTCCGCGTGGAGTGACTCCCTCTACTCTCGCCGTTCCCTCTGATTCACTGAGGAGTCCTCGGGGAACGGCGAGAATCTCTGTAGTACGACCACGCGGAGTCGAATATATTCTGATACCCTACCCGATGCAAACGAGCGGAGAATGAGCTACACAGAGCATCATAATTTGTTGTAGTTTGTTGTAAGCTGTATCGCAGTACAGAGTCTAAGTACGCAGTACCGCAGTACATCTGAGTCGTCCTTTACAGCTTATTGGTTGTCTCCCATTGTGACGTAACGACTAACTCACTGCAGACCGGGTTCTTCAAGCATGCAGGCATCCTACGGTTTTTATGGCACTTGCAGCTTCGCCTGAAGTGCCATATACCGATCACTTTTCGGTCCATCTGTCTGTCGGTCGGTCGGTCCACTGTTCTCGAGTTAGGGCACTTCCAGAGGTGCTAGGACGATGAAACTTGGCAGGCATATCAGAGACACGAGCAAACTAGCTTAGAAATAGTCACTTCCCCGATCCGACCACCGTGGGGGGGAGGGGAGAGAAGGAGAATCCGGAATCTTGAGGTATGTATAACTTTGGAACGGGTGATCGGATCTCAATGAAACTTGATATTTGGAGAGACCTCGTGTCTCGGATGTATAATTTCAAGTCCGGACCTGATCCGATGAATGTGGTGGGGGGGCGGGGGGCACCGGAAATCTTGCGACACGCTTAGAGTGGAGCGATTGAGATAAAACTTGGTGGGAAGAACATGCACAAGCCCAATATCACTGACAGAACTGGACAGAACTTGTTAGCAAACGAGAAATAGTTTCACGATTTCACAACTACTTGTTCTCATCGATTCCAGAAGAGTATGGAACGAAAAGATAGTTACCGGTTCACGGACACGACTTTTCTTGGTCACCGCATTGGAAAGTGAAGAAGGAAAAAAATGAGGATCTGAATTTGCCGACTTTTTCCGATCATCGACATGATTTTCCGACAAAGCTATTGTCGGTACTAGAAACGGAACTATAAAAAGGGTTTGTCGGTGCTTCCCAATTACCGACAAGACTTTTCCGATGACCAGGTCAGAAAATCACCAGCAAAAGGAGGGAGAGATCTCGGTTTGCCAACAAGATCATTAGCTTTTCCGAAAAAGCTTTCGTCGGTACCAGATAAGGAACGCAAAAAGAGTTTGTTTGTGCTTCCGATTTGGTTCACCCTAATTCACCGCACCGATCCCTGGCCACCGCATCACCAACAAACAGATGAGGATACCGATTTGCGGAGAATAAGGCTTTTCCGACCATTGCACCAAGATCAGTCAAATGTGGGTTGTTCGTGGAGCGAACTGAAAAGTGACCAACAGATGAAAAAAGGAAAAGTAGCCTACCGACTACCGAATCAGGAAAATGTTTAACGGTGTTTCGCGCCGACATGAATTTTCGTGGGGGGGGGGGGTCTAATTATGTCACTGCGAGCGTTATTTGCCCTACCTAAGACCATGGTCAAATTTCGAAGTAAGTTACTGGCCAACCTGGTTCCAATTGTCCCTGAACCTAGGCCACTACAGGACACATGTACACTCCAATTCAAACAATCATACCAAGTTATAGCTTGATACCTGTTATGGACTGTCAGAAGTTTGATACCAGATAACACATGCTTGCGCATCCTTGTGTTAAACGTCATAAGAATATATCTGTTACGACCCTTCTAACTTTGGTACATAATATAACACTGAAAAGGGTCATAACAGATATAATAATAATAATAACAAATAATAATTCATTTCTGAGCCATCATACACTCTCAAAGAGAAAGACGGAGTATAAATACAAAAAAGAGGAAAAAGTAAATATACGGAAAATCATAACTTTTTTTTTATTTATTGAAATGATAGGGTGGTTTCTCCTGGGGCAAGGTGCAGGAAGGTAAAAAGGAAATTGGTTAGTTATTTTGTAAATTGAGAGGTAAGTTTGTGTCTGAGAGTAGGACCAGTGACCACTCTGCGTATTATGTTTAAGATGTAAAGATTGTGGTTCTTTTGCGGTTTGATTATGTGTGATTTATCATCTTATTTATTAATACACCCATTGAACTTGAACACGAAACTAACTTCTAACAAATTAACCTAATAATGAACCAAAAAATAAAAAAGACAGAACAACAACAACAACAACTTCTCATAACGTTATCATATCTGAAAAGCTTTGTTCCCTCCTTTGTCAAGTTTTTTAACGCCAGTGCTAGTAAGTAATTGTGTATCTCTTTTATTAAATGTATTGGACGATTACTTTTATTTTAAATGATTTCATAAGTGTTGACTGTAAACTGTATATATATTTCATTGACGACCAAACGAATATTCGGCTTGTCCGCTTCACGTTTTAGAAATAAGCTGAACTGAATTGAATTCTCATAGCGTTTAAAACAAGGATGTGCAAACACGTGTTAAATGTTACCGAACTTCTGACCGTGTGACTGTGGTTCACAAGTTATGAATATAAGTCACAAATGAACACTGCACTAAAGCGAACCATGAATGACCAAAGAACAAGCAATGCCCGCTAAATGATCAATCCCGTCTTCTGCGCATCTCAATTCCGAGACTGACTGCAAAACCAAGTACCATACAGGCTTCTTGATTCGAGCCTATCTAACAATGACGTGAACAGATATAGCCAGATTTGTTCCGAATATCCACTGACCCCCCCCCCCCCCCCCCCGAGAAAAGCGTGTCTTATACAGTACATGCATTTTTCGGCGATTTTTTGTCTGGTTTTTGCTTTCGTTGATCTTTTGGCACCAATCCCTGGTTTCGCCGATGGGATCGACTAAAACCAGGAAGGTAACGAGAGAAAAACAGGAAGGCATACTAAAACCAGGAAGGGCATCCTAAAACGAGAAGGGCATACTAAAACGAGGAAGGCTGGTATTCTTTTAGGGGTCGGCATTGTCGGCAACTTTTTAAATTCAAAGTTCACCATCCCTTCCTCGTTTTAGTATCCTGACATGGCTAGGCATGAAGTGTAGTGAGGGGTTTGCAACTTTAAAAATTCTAACTCACCTTTTCATTTCTCGTTCTTACGGTAGGCAAGTGAGGGGTCGGCAATTAAGATATTTTTCAAGTCCACCCTTTCCATCCTCGTTTTAGTACCTTGAAAGTACTAAAACGACGAAGGAAACGGGACATTTTAAATTATTCTACTTTGCAACTTCGGCAACTAAAATCCTCTAAATTCTACTAAAACGAGGAAGGAAATGCTGGACTTGAAATATCTTAGTTGCCGACCCCTCGCTGGACTGAGAATTCTAGTTGCCGATCCTCAAAGCAATAAAACGAGGAAAGGAACGGTGAACTAAGAACTTTGGTGGAATTCAGATTTTTACAGTTGCAATGACTAATAATTGAGAATCCACCATTTCCTTCCTCGTTTTAGTACTTTAAGGTACTACCCGTGGAAAGCAAACAAAACGATGAAAGAAATGGTGGACTTTAAAATTTGACAGTTGCCCTCAAAGAAGAAGAATTCCCAATTTCCTTCCTCGTTTTAGTACCTTAAAAGTACTAAAACGAGGAAGGAAATGGTGGACTTTAAATATCTTAGTTGCCGACCCCTCACTGGACTCGGAGGATTTTAGTCGCCTACCGTATGAACAAGAAATGAAAAGGTGAATTACAATTTTTATAGTTGCCGACCCCTCGCTGAACTTAACGCCTACCCATGTTAGCATACTAAAACGGGGAACGGATGGTGAACTTTGAATTTAAAAAGTTTCCGACCCCTCAAAGAAGACTAATTTAAAATTTCCAATTTTGTTCCTCGTTTTAGTAATTTTAAGGTACTAAAACGAGGAAGAAAATGGTGGACTTTAAATATCTTAGTTGCCGACCCCTCACTGGACTCGGAGGATTTTAGTCGCCTACCGTAAGAACGAGAAATGAAAAGGTGAATTACAATTTTTATAGTTGCCGACCCCTCGCTGAGCTTAACGCCTACCCATGTCAGGATACTAAAACGAGGAAGGGATGGTGAACTTTGAGTTTGAAAAGTTGCCGACCCCGTAAAGAATACCAAATAGAGGAAGGGAACGGTGCGGCGAATTCTGGCGACAGCCTTCCTCGTTTGAGTATGCCCTTCCTGGTGTTAGTATACCTTCCTGCTTTTCTCGCGTTCCCTTCCCTTCCTGGTTTTATTCGATCCCTTCGCCGATTACTTTTATTGTGTTTCCGGCTGTTTCGCTGGTAAAATAGGTCTAAATATGGATTCAACATGTATTCTGACACTCATTTAAACAGTAATCTTTCAGAGTCAACTTTTCTTTCTCCCAAATTTCCATTTTTTGCCGGATTCCGGCTGAACTATTTGTCCAGCGAAAAATTAAAGTTCAAAATGGATTCAGGACGGATTCGTGGAGTCCCTAAATCAACTGTGATATTAGTTTTTGTGTCACCACTTAAATAACCCCCAACGGAGAAACAGGTCGTATGTGGCGTGAAATGACACATGTGTTGTGGAAATAGCTCGTACGACGGAGTTGTTTGGCTTCTTTAATAGCGTAAAAAGCCTTTCTAAAACCCTAGGTAAATTTTGAACTTAGGGTCTTTACTGAGCCGGGGCAATTATGTGTCATTTCACGCCACATACGACCTGTTTCTCCGTTGGGGGTTATTTAAGTGGTAACACAAAAAAAAATCGACTAATATCACAGTTGATTTAGGGACTCCACGAATTCGTCCTGAATCCATTTTGAACTTTAAGTTTTCGCTGGACAAATAGTTCAGCCGGAATCCGGCAAAAAACGGAAATTTGGGAGAAATAAAAGTTGACTCTGAAAGATTACTGTTTAAATGAGGGTCAGAATACATGTTGAATCCATATTTAGACCTAGTTTACCAGCGAAACAGCCGGAAACACAATAAAAGTAATCGGCGAAGGGATCGACTAAAACCAGGAAGGGAAGGGAACGCGAGAAAAGCAGGAAGTTGTACTAACACCAGGAAGGGCATACTAAAACGAGGAAGGCTGTCGCCAGAATTCGCCGCACCGTTCCCTTCCTCTATTTGGTATTCTTTGAGGGGTCGGCAACTTTTCAAACTCAAAGTTCACCATCCCTTCCTCGTTTTAGTATCCTGACATGGGTCAAATAAACATGGGTAGACATGGGTCATAAACATACAAATTGTTGGTTCTTTAGTGGAGCAAATTGTCGAACCTCCCACCATTTTGACTGACAATAAACAATCTTCATTATAGAGTCACGAATCGGTACTGACAAAGAATCAATTTGTACAGCCCGTATAAAAAGAGAGCAAAGCCGAGTTGAGGACGGCTAGTAAAGGTCTCTGGGGAGGGACTTTCCCGTCTGCTTGCTGGAATAGAATGCATAAACCGACACTCAAATAAAAAAAAATGGCTATACAGTGACGCAATAGAAATTTATGACGCAGAAGTCCATAACATCAAATCGATTTCTTATCTCACGCTATCGTATTCATCGTTCTCACTAGAGTTATATTCAAGCGGAACCTTTGCCTGAATTATGGGTATGCCTCGTCGGACACGCATTAGGCATTTCCATTCTGACCATTTGACTAGAATTTTAGGAAGCTGATTCAGAGGTTAATACACCATTTCCATATATTTTATCACGCTATCGTGACTTCCGTCCACAACTAATTTATTGCTAATCGCTTGTATTTTATAATATACATTTGTTGTTTCGTTGGTGTTAGGTTGGTAAGAAAAATGTCAAGCCTTAATTTTTTTTTGTCTTTGCTTTATCTGTCTCCTCATTTTGGCGCAATGAAAACTTGTCTTATCACCAAAGGTGTGTTTAAGCAGACAGCGGAACCTTTGCCTGACTTGTGGGTATGCCTCGTTGAACGCATATCATGCATTTCCATGCTGACCACTTTATCAGAATCTCAGGAAGTCGATTCGGAGGTTAATACCCCCATTTCTGACATGCTACTTGGGATCCCCTATTAAAAAAACAACATTGCCCAAAGGGCAGAGACGCCCGGAAACATGTTTGTCGCCCACCTTGGCGCAACGGAGCGAAAAAGACCGCTGCTAAGGATACTGGAGTGCCCTGGGGTCAGAATGGAACACATGTAATATAAAAGCTATGCTCTCACTCTCAAAAGGCAGTAGCAGCTTCAGTACCATCTTAGATCTATCCAAGCGGGAAAAAGGTATACGATCATTTTTGTGCTTTTTTCACCGTGGAGCAGGTGGAATGAATCGAATTTAACTTGTGTGACTCAAAAATAGTGCTTGGATCCGCGTTTATGTGGCTTTGTGTGCTGTTCTTTCTTGTGTATGTGATTAGCTGTGCCGTGGATAATCGTGCTACCCTCAAACAGATTTATACGATAGCTTTTCTAAGACCGTTTTCAGAGTTTCAACTTTTCTTAAACTTTTAAAATTTCCATTCGGATTTCGGTTCAGCCAGAAACCAATCTCTGTATTCGTTATAATCTCAGAAGAAAATGAATGTGACTTCAATGGCTTCTGCCTTTTTGTCTTTTCTGACATTATGTTTACAAAAATAGTATTTTTTCTTACTAACTAAACATAACTGTTCTATAGCCTACGATATAAATCTATCTGCATTTTTCTTCAGATTCTGGTTGACCCGGAAAGCAAATTCACGCTGTCGTTTGTTTTGTGTGCTGTCCTTTGCTCTTTTATTCAAACAATGTTTACAACGGATACGTCAGCTACGATTCTTCATCAGCGATGTTTCGGCCCTTCTTGGCAAGGGCGAAATATCGCTGATGAAGAATCGTAGCTGACGTATCCGGTGTAAACATTGTTTGAATAAATATTTCAAAGTCAGCTTGGGCTCAAAGAATATTTCTCCTTTGCTCTTTCAAATCTCAGCTTTCCACAAGAATAAAACGAAAATATTCCTGTAAAACATGACTTAAAAGGCGCTGTTCATCTTTTTCTTTCCTATCGTTATCCTCTTAAGTTTTTCTTTATAATACATTCACCAACTACAGTTGATTTGTCCTTTACACTGTAAACACGACAGACCAAAGAAAATCCGCTTATTCCAGTGCTGATTTTGACTCAAATTTTGAGTTTCATACGTTTCATGCATTTCCACTACAAATTAGCAAGTCGGCGGCTGATTTTAAGCTTCAATCAACCCCAAAAGCCTGGCAAAAAATAGGCGGCATCTCGAAATTAAGCAATTTTTCAGACAAGTTTGAACAATTTGATGCTGAGATTTTTTCCAATCGGGTAGTTTTCCAGTCCGAAAGATTCTTGTCATTTTTTCCCCACCTTAGAAAAAACGGCCAATCGGTTCCCAACCACTTGTAAGAACAAGTTTGCAAAAAGACAAGATAGCCTCAATAATATACGTATCGTCATCTTACTAAAAATAAATTACCGGAACTGAATCTGTGAAAAATCTTAACTACATATTTTAATTCATTTCACTTTTGCTTTGGAATCTGTCATGCCTCGGTCTCCGTGGTTATAAAGAGCGGTCTCTAATCCGTATAGAACATTAAAATGAGAGGGAAAACTAAATACATTAAATTTAATCGACAAAACCCCGTAAATCAGTTAGAAAACATCCGACAAGGATTTTCGGTATTTGAAATGATCCCGCACACGCGATCGAGTCATTAGGAAAACATAAACTTTGAATTTTTTATTTTTCAAGTAAAATGCAATTTAAGGTAATTGAAGGTAACTAGCTTTTTGTCCGACAACACGTTTCTCCTTGTTTGGCCATGGATTCCATTGGGATCTGTTGTTAATAAAAATAAAAATTAAAATAAAGAGACACGTGAAACGTAACCTGTTCTTCCGAAAGGACACGAAACCATTAATTAAGGATGTTCCAATCAACCTTCAGTCATGAAAATACCGGTCCAAACTGCCGGGGCATCGTCCCCCGCCCCGACTGGTTCTGCAACCTTGGCAACATAAAAACTCGTTCTAAAAAGTGAAGGGAGCTTCTTACAAGTTGAATCATCTCCTTATCTCCGACACACCAAGTCACGACAGGATCTAATTATTTCGCTGTCTAATAAGGGGCATGAGAGGTCCTGAGAAAGTGATATCATCCATCATTTTCTCTATGATTTCATTGGGAGTGGTCGCAGCGATGAAATCGTGACTTTCGCTAATGTATTATTTTCTTCTAGGAAGTTACAGCATGTCGAAGACTCTCATCGTTGCAGCGTTCGCACTTATCGGTAAGTAATGAAACTGAAAGTTATTCGACCATGACAATGCCGTAATTACTGCCCTTACTACTCTTAAATATTAGTATCTAAAGCTTTCACAAGTTGTTTTTTTTTGCACGAACCGCATCCCGCAAATTTCAGTCTTCACTTTGAACTGACTGATTGGACATATCCGCTCATGGAAATTCTAAGGTGACCTCACCATGAAAACCTAATTACTGTCATTTGCTTCTCAGTTGGCATTACTTTCATAACTTGTTGCAAGATCCACACCAGCAAATTTGAGCCTTGATTGGGAATGATTGGTCTTGTCCTCTTAGGGAAATCACATTTTCTTCATGAAAACTTTACTCATTCACGGCATTCCCTCCCTGGGCTCTAGACGGGTGCAGCCAACCATTCTTGTAAGTCTAACACGTCCAGAGTAAATGGGGCAGCTTTTTTCATTAATTTTACTTCTTCACTACAACGTAATCCACCTGTCATGCGCTGACGTGCCTCGTTAAATGAGTGACGAGAACGAATTGGCGCAAGGATGTCAAGGTTATGTTTGGATGCTAAGATGGTCAGTGAAGAGCCAACTGTCCCATAGAATTAAAAATCGCCTTTAACCATGATGAGACTTGGCAGTACCTTGCAGCATGAGATCACCGGTACAAGAAAGGTGTGGACGTACCCAATACGTTCAATCAAATGCATTTATTATGGTGAAGAATCTACTTTCATTATTTGTCAATGTTTAGTAATTAGTTTTTCGAGTTTATGTTACATTCAAGTGGCAGCAATATGTAAAGTAAGTTGTATGGAGTGTACAGTTTAATTTACAATAGCGAATGTTCTATCAACACTACAGGGAGGTCTACACGGATCTTATACCCTCAAGCAGAACAATTATTATAATAAATAATTTAATTTCTTTCATCGTTCTCGGTTACTAATTATTTTTCCTAAGCATTTAGTTTACTGTTAAGTTGCAACGGTCAGATATGTGAAGTAGGCTGTACAGCACAAGGTGTGCGGTGTAATTTATTACCCCGACATACCATATACCCGTAATACATCCTGTTCGCTCAGTTTAAAGGTCAATGATGATGACGCTATTTGCTTTAATTCTCACGTAGTGACGCTTCCAAAGAAGTCCTTGCGTTTTTGTGTAATGTCCAAATGACAATTTTCTAAATTAACGGCCATCTGCCCCGCACGTCTTAGTTTGATAAAAAGCCCTTTGTTACAGTAAGATTTTTGCAGCTCAAGTGCAAATGTCGTGACTTGGACTCGTATCTTATCTAGGACAATGAAATAAAATAAAATATACTCAAATTTCAATCACCCCGAAGTGAACCCCGACAACAAAAGATTTTTTTCTTTATTTTCTTTTATCTGAGACACCTGTCTGTTCCAAGGATAATTCATCAAACATACAGTTGAAACCGACGGGCAGTCGGTCACAAGGATAGCCTTCCCACGGACAATTCGTCACACCGGCTGATTCAAGTTCGCCTTTAATAGTGAGAGGAATAAATGTCTGACGTACACGAAGTTTTCGTGCGACGAACTGAAGCTCTTCTCGAGATCTTTCTCACGCATATTTATTATAACCGTTGCAAGAGCATAAGATAAGATTAAGAGTTGTAGTCAGTTTGTCTTTTCTTTGCAGCCGTTGCGGTGACATACTCAGTCCCAACCTCATTGCATGCACCCCACAGAGCTAAGAGGTGGGAGGAGTTCCCCAACGTTACGCTTACCTTCGACTGCTCAGACAAGCCCGTTGGATTCTACGCTGACGTAGAATTCGAATGCATGCTCTTCCACATGTGCGACGAGGAGGGCCGCAGGATTCCCCACATGTGCGGAAATGGAACAGCCTTCAACCAGGAGTTCAGAATCTGCGACTGGATCTACAACTTCGACTGCAAAGAGGCACCCAAATGGTAAGCTACAGCTCCACTCCCTTATGATTTGCCGCCGTCAAACTCTCTAGTGTAGCGCATCGATTTTCCCCATTAATTCTGAAAAATGTTAAGCACAAAAAGAAAGCAGTCGAAGATTCGCTGAAAACACGCCATAAAACTAGTAAGCCAGTGGCCAATCAATCTCTCGCGAGACGCAACTCTTGGCTGAACTTAACACAGCTGAACAATCCTCCAGATATACTGGTTTAACAGCACTGTGAGCAAAATGGAATTCCCAAGTGAAAAGAAAAGGGTAGCATGTGAAGCTTAGCAACACAAGCAATCTGCTCTCTCTCTGTCGACTAAAAAACTCCGGTTATCCAACTTGAAAGTAGTTCTCATTAGGCATTCTATTTCAATTTCTGCTTGATACTTAAAGAACCTGTCTTACCTATAATACTAAGGTAACCTACTTCCATAATCACTTCATTTATTTCCAAACCCGGAGACCCCAACTTCGTACGGTACATTCTAAACCCTTTAACAAAATCACGCTGATTTTCTCACTGTTTTGCTACCTTCGATGCGTATCACGCTGTCGACGGTTGTCTGCGAGAAGTTTTCCATCAGAAAAACCGGTTATGTAAATTGTTTCCCTGTTTTCGCTACAAGTCACCGGGTCTCGGAAACGGCTTACAACAGCCAAAACCGTGGGTTATTTGTTGAAAGCATTTCATAGTTTTAAAGTATTCAAATATTTTGAAATACCTTAAGTTGAAGAGTACATAGTGAGAGGGGTCCTTTAAGTTTCCTTTTTAATCGCTTTGAGTTTCTGTAGCCTTAGATAGACGAGATGCGTATGTGCGTCCACTTAGGGAAAAAAAAGTCTCATTTAGAAACTGATTTCTAGTTCCTTATTCTCCTTTCTTTTCTAGGTTCTACTTGAACGAGCTGACCTACGTCACAGACCCCCCAAAGAACTAAATCACCATAGTCCTTCAGTGAGTGTACATATATCCATGTAAATAATATCCAGCCAGGTGGTTCTACATCTCTCACTATTTCATGCACACAGCATCATCAAGTGCTCGTTCGTTCTCGTAAATCACAATCAAAGCCAGTATCATATCGTGTGTCTTCGTTGCTTTGGAATGAATGTTATTTCAATAAATGATTTTTCTATCCTTTAATGGAATGCTCTATAACTGCTCTATAAATGTTAGCCTTCGTATGATATGCTAGATTACATGCATACCAGGACAAAACCTCATATGGTCAGCGCCTTGGTCGGTGCTCATTGACTTTACAGGAATATCTCTTCCAACAAACTTCCCAAATTCCCCATACTGTTTTCTCCTATCTTGAGGATTCCGGCCGAAACTTCTTTAGACTAATATAGAATATTTCGACTTCTGTCAGTCGGCCAGCTTGTGAACTCACGGACAACAACGGGTTATCTTACTACGAGTTACTCCACACATTCTGGATGGACAAGAGGAGGGTTTTCGCGTGCTGGAAAGCAAAGTCGGAATCACTTTCCAATAGTTTTCGCGCTACTTCGGAAAGTTGTCGAACTTTCCAACCGGGTTTTCGTGCTTTGGAAACCAAAGCAACTTTCCCGGAAAGTGATTCCACGAGGTTAGTGGAAAGCTCGCGGAAAGTTGAATGTTTCGGCGGGAATTTCAAAGGTGTGGAGAAAAAAAGTGCAAGTATCACTAATAAAATAAAAAAAATGGCAAGCGTTTTTAAGGTGACTTCGATGGAAAATGTGATCATCAAAGAGCCGTTAAGTGAACCATATTCATTCGAAAAAGTTTGTAATTCAACATTTTCCCGGCGATATCAGCTTCCCATGCGTTTTCGCGATCAGTCCAGCGGGAAAGTGGAAAGTTATTCCAAGGATTGTTTTCCCACAGTTTTCGCGATGCGCTTCGCTCGCCGGAAAGTGATTCGAGATCTCGCGAAAACCCTCCTAAGAGCTTACATGAACCATGAAACACAAGCTGCGTTCTTTGTCACGGGAGTTCTCACCGGTGGTCTCCGGTAATTCTTATAAGGCGTTTTTGCATCCACCGGTGACTACTCACCTGTCTTATAACCCGTTTTTAAACTAGCCGGTGTCCGGTTTTCTCTCACCGGATGGGACCGAATTTAGGCCGTTTTTGCACTCACCGGTCACTACCCACCGGTGAACCTAAAAACGCGTTACAAGAGAAGAGCCGGACACCGGTGACAAACCACCAGAGACATCCCGGAATGCAACGAACGCAGCTACAGTGACACCAGGGAATTTGAAGCACAACTACCCGATGACTTCTACCACTGCAGTCATTTGATTTCTCTGTAGGAACTGTTGTGTGTATATATGCCAACGCAGAAACCAATCAAACTTGCTTGTTCGAAGAGTTCTAAGCTCATACGGCACTTGCAATGGGAGGTGGCATAGATATCTGCTAAGGTCACGCCGTCAAGGTCGGATGGCTCTTCCCAGGTCACGCTCAAACTCCCCCGAAGCATACGATAGTCCTAACAAGTTTCATCCTGATCTCTCCACCATTAGGATGTCCATTTATAAGGAAAACCCTTCAAGCACAACTCCAATGAACTCCAATGAAAGTAAGGGCCGTCTGTCTCTGTTCACGACAAAATCCCGAACACTGTGAGAGATTTTGCTGGAAGTTGGTACATGACAATGCTTCCATCTGAACTTTTCAAAAAAATACTAATCTTGAACAAAGTAGACTTGTTCTGAATTGGCAGTAAAAAAAAAAATGATGTCAAATGACACTTCTAATACTGCAATCATCAGGCCCGTCATTTCATCTTCTTTCAATGCTCACAACGAAAATACAAAGGATCTTTGCATAAGACTTCAAACAAACTTTGAAAATGTGTACTGCAGGCAGACACTTCGAAAATCAGCCTGATTTCTTCTAACATCGAGAGACATAGTTACACAACAGATTATGTTAAAACTATGTGCTGCAGCGCAAAATTCGTGCCCTGATAACTGCCTTATGTCATTCTCGAAAGCTCAAAACATAAGACTGTCATTCTGACAGACCGAAGAAATACAACTAGAAAATCTCTGTGTATCCAAATGACCCTTATGCCATTCTAGCAAGCTCGAAATGTACGACTGAGAATACAATTTTCTAAAACCCAAATGCTTAAGCCTACAGCTGTAATTCTCAAAGAGCTTGAAACACATCACATGTTAAGCTCAGAACATACAATCGATACTGGTGCACCCCCCCCCCCCCTTTTCTAACCACTGCTGTCTACGCTGGATGTCAACTCAGTTTCTTGGTGAGAATGAACTAGCCTTACTGACTTTCACGGGCGCACCCCCCCCCCCCCCCCCGTTTTTGCTTTTGTTGGCAAGCAGCCAGTTTAGCTCAATTTCTGTGATTTGATGTTCTACGACCGACCAACTTAACTTTATTTATTTGGAGAGGGCGCTCTCAGTCTAGCTTATCTATTTTACTCTGCACTTGGAACACCCAGTTTCCCGATGATGCATGCAGTAGTATGCAGTAACACGATAGCCTTGAAGTAGAAACATGTAGTAGCATCAGTTAGTCCTGCATGCTACTTTTTCGTACAACTATTTTGAGATAAATTTTTCATTGGATTAACATTTCTTTTCTTTGAGTGGGGGTGGCACCACTCCCCCCCACCTACCCCACAGTGATGCCCTTGAAGACACAAGGATAAAAGTCTTTTGCTCACTTGATATCTCTCAGAATTCTCTTTTAGACAATTTTATGGGACAGTGCCCAGACAGATTGGCAATGGGCTACAGAAGCCGAAGAAATACCTATGCTCTTACATCCAGGCACACCCTACAAATTACAATTGGGGATTTATGTAAGACCTACATGAACTACACTGTAATTTGCTCATTTGGCAAATTCGAACTCAAGGGAATCCAGCAGAAAGCCCTGTTTCCGATGTTCCCTGATTATTTTGGTCAGGCAACCCAGTCCTACCTTTTTCAAATTCATGTCAGCATCAACACAGAGCAATTTCCATTTTTCAGGAATGAAGGAAGACCAAGTCCAAACTATCCAATCCAATCCAAGGGGCTAAAGTCGTCACTGCCAACAAGGGCCTTACGCCACCTTACGCCAAACATGATCTTCGAAGTTTACAATTTCCCGCCAGTTTCCCGCCAAAGGGAAGAACGTTCACCATAGAGGTACTACTACTCCAGACGCGGACGCCCTTCATAAAATTCCTTCCATATAAAGTTAAATTTTAGCCAGTAGATGCACTCGCGTGAAGTAAACAATGGCATGTTACTTATTGGTGTACGTTTAGCCAGGTTTGTTTGGCTAATTTCATTTCCTCTTATGTCTGTTCTGTCAAATTTCATTAAGTTTGTTTGTCCTGGTTTCCGACTTCAGTGCTGACTACTGATTGACTTTTCCACAGGGCTACTGCGCGACTCGGTATGAACTGAAGGCCAAAACGTTTTTCCCCCCTTCAGATAACTTTTTGAAGATCTCACATGTGATTTTTTCTCTAGCACATCTGCCGGCAATGTGTCACTGGACTGTATAAGGGGCGTGTACGACCAAGTGCGAAACCCTTCAGTGAACCTCAGGACTCGGGAAGAACCAGAAACGTCACACAAACCAACCCTCAAAACTTATTCAAATCCGGTGTAAACTAATCAACAGCGTTTGTTGCTCTGGCATTTTTGGCTCTTTGCTGGGCAACGGTGATTCTCATCGACACAGGAGTTAAGTCATCAAGAGAACTCCAACAAGACGAAAGAGATCAGCGACAGTGAAACCCTGAACTACAAAAGGGGAATTTTACTGGACCTCCTCAGTCCACATCCAGACAATTGGATTGAACTGTTCAGTCAATGGTCTCCGACCGGAAACTGACGACTCAACAAAGATTTTGACTGAATAGGTTCTCAATCTTCTTGTGCCTTGACCTTAACTCCGAACACTCGAAGGCCTACTGAATACCAGTTTCCGTCCCTAGTAGGCTAGTACCAGTACCGAACAAGCAGGAAAACAAACCAGATAGATTGATTATAGATGGTGATTAAACTATCGAGACTCGATAAGATTTAATCAAGCAGCTGTAAGAACTACCGAAGTTCCGATTTGCCGTCTTTTGGCAAAAATGAGGTTCCGACAGGAAGTCAACACTCAACTGGACTTAAAACATAACCTTTACTTCAAACTAATTTCCGGTTCTTGCTAATTTTCGGCCAAACTACTTGTCTGGCGCGAAAATCAACCAATTTGGATTTGGCATATTAATCTCCTTACCGATGATTGACTGTCTCCTTAGCTTGAAAGAAGTATTTCTTTGTACGCTAGTTTAAAATCCCCTCACCACCCCCAAAATATAGCGCATTTCGGGGCTCATCTTCAAGTCGGCCCAAAGGATCCTCGCACCAAGTCTGGACCGATATCTCAATCCTTTCGATAATTATCGTGCTAACAGAAGGGCGGAAGGCTTTACGAAGGCATATGTTCCACACCACTAACGTTTTGGGATTCTAAAAACATAAACTTAGGTCCACAAAACAAGAGAAACAGACGTTTTCGTCACGTCTTTGTTCGGCACGATAATTTTGGGATCCCAAAACGTAAGTGGAGGGATACCTATGACGATAATTATCGCACGATAGCACGATAATTATCGTGCTAACAGAAGGGCGGAAGGCTTTACGAAGGCATATGTTCCACACCACTAACGTTTTGGGATTCTAAAAACATAAACTTAGGTCCACAAAACAAGAGAAACAGACGTTTTCGTCACGTCTTTGTTCGGCCTTTACATTTCCCTTCGGCTTTAGCTTTTATCCTTTTTCAGGTCTTTTTGAACTTTCTTGCATTTTTGCAAGTCGCCCTTGCCACTAAGGACAGACTAAGGACTTTTCGCTTTTTGGATAAAAACGCAATTTTGACAAATCCATTTTATTTGTATCTTACCAATACTGTAAACTTCTAATCTTCTAATTCTGAGAGTCTCCAAATACTGATTATCACCATCTTTTGTTAGATTTTGGAGTAAACTGACAAAAGTCACAAGGCAAAAAGCCACAAGGACAGCGCAACTTGGTCACCTACCAAACAAGACCAAAGGTTTCGATGGGATCCCAGAAATCTAATATTTGATCCAGACAATTGGATCTTGTCTTCGCCAGATCTAGTCTTCGGCAGCCTAATCATCGGAGAAAATCAAGTTCAGATATACCGCTACAAGCCATATCTATTTTGACGAAACTGACCGAAACTTCCTGCTTTACTTCTACCAAATTTCGGCAAAATTCCGAGCGAACTAATTGTCCAGCAAAACGAGAAAATTCAGAACCGAATTCAGCGTAAATCCTTATAGACAACATCTAATCAACTCAAATAAAACTTTAACTTATAAAAAAAAAATCCGGTTACAACCAGATTCCGGACGAACTACATGTCCGGTTGAAAAATGATTGTCATACACAGACTCAGCATCTCTTCTTACCGCTAAATCTGACATCTAATCAACTTCAAATAAAACTTACGGTTTTTAACAAATTTATCGGTTTTGGCCGGATTCCGGTCGAACTAGTTGTCCGGGTAGAAAATGCATTTCACATAAGTGTTCAGCACGTCTAGTTACCCCTAAATCGAACATTTAATAAACTTCAAAGGAAACTTGTACTTTTAACCATCTTTCCGTTTTTTACCGGAATCCGGACAAACTACATGTCCGGCGAGAAAATGGTTTTCCCCATCGTGTTCAGCATGTCTTCTTACCCCTACATAGAACATTTAATCAACTTCAATGAAACTTTTACTTTTAACCAACTTTCCGGTTTTTGCCGGATTCCGGGCGAACTACTTGTCGGACGAGAAAATGTTTTGCATATTCGTGTTCATCATGTTTTCTTACCCCATAATCGACTATCACATTAGCTGTTTAAAAACATTTTGTTTGCCCCTTAATTTGAACCCCCACCCCTAAATGTAGGGCTACAAAGCCCATCCACGAACTTGACCTTACTCTTGACCCAAAGAATCGTCACACCAAGTTTCATCAAAACATCTCATTCCCTTCGAGAGTTATCGTGCTCACAGACGGACAACTTTTGCGATGTCATAGGTATCCCTCCACTTACGTTTTGGGATCCCAAAAAGCCTTTTTGCAAAAAGGCGAGGGAAAAGGCCAAGTCGGCGTTTGCCTTTTTGAAAAAACGGGAAGTTGTCAAACAGTGCTTAGGATCATTTTGCGAAAACGCAGAACAAGTAAAACGCCATCGAAACGGGGAGTGAAAAGGCGAACAAAACAAACTTTTTTTTCAGAGACTGACTTTTGCACTTCGATCCTGTGCTGAGCATAGCGCGGCAATTTTCAAATAACTCCCAATCGGAAGGTGACAAAACTGGAGAAAAATCAGCGCATAGGGATCCACGGTGAAGCTCCCCTTCCGGCTTGTCGAGGGTTAAAGGCACAGAAAACTTGACTACGCAACTTTCGGCCATAAAACCGACCTGAGGGGCTTAGATAAAGATACAGGGACTTATTGTCGACAGGACTCCCCTTCTTTGTTATCTCGAACCCCCTCCTTAGTGTTCCAAAGCTAGCTGGCAGGCCCTTGCCCCTTATGCACCGTAAAAGTTCGCTTTTGGCCGTGTTGACTAACACATCGGGATAGTAGTCAAGAGGTCGTGCGTTCGATTCCTACTCCCGGCACACAAACCTTTTGATTTTTTTTTCTACTAACTCAAAAGTCGAATTCTCGGAAACTGCAATGGTCGTAACGAGAATTTTACTTACTCTCAATATGGACTCAGGGTACATTCTTGATATGTCAGCTAGCTCCCCGAGTCAAGTTTGAGTCAAGTTTTCTGTTCCTTTAAGCGGGTGTACCTATGGATCTCAGCTATACGGCCCTGAAAAGTTGTTTTCTGAACATTCGTTTATTAAGAAAAAATGCGTAAGAGTGAAATTTTCTATCCTAAACTTTGCTCAAGAGCTCACAACAAGCACTGAACGCTCAGCGGATGCCGCCAACCTGTTCAGCCTTGAAAGCATCGAACCGTCAACTTGGTGCGTCACGAGAACCTGGTTCTCGCAGAAGCTTAGCCTATTGGACTGGCAGATGGAAAAACATGACCAAGCGCATACTTAGCACACTGAGTAATTGCACCACTCGACCAGCTTTAATTGCAACGAAGAATATGCCGTGCTGGAGCTTTTGCTCCTATTCAGAATACTTCGTTGACTGGATTCGCCATCTGCATCCTAAGATCTTCGCTGGACGTTCCAACAGACCTGAAAAAGACTTATTTGAGGACACGTTCTCATGAAGCGAGCATGTGCTCAAAAATCTTTATCAGAAGTCGCTATAGTGAAAGTGTCCGAAAGCTCCGAAACGAACGAAAATGCTGAATTAATTCAGCATGTTATGCAGCCTTTCGCTTTCGGACTTACATTTTCGCTCAATTAATGCAGCATTAATTCAGCATAAAATTCATCGAAAAATTCAGCAAGAATGCTAAATTTTATGCTGAATTTTCAAGAAGAAACTGGGGAGTACGGCGATTGTCTCGTGTTTTCGGCCGCAAACATAACAAAATCAAAGAGACAACTGACAATTCGGCAAACATTCCAAATTCTAAGACAACTGGCGATCACGGCCAACGAAGAAAGGAAAGAAAAGAAGATAAGAAGGCTGGATATCAGTAACTGATCCATTTTGTCAGTTTTATACAGTTAATTCTTTTTTCTTCTTCTTCTTCCTTACTTAAATTTTGGTCTTCTAGAAGTGTCAGAGAAGAAAAAAAGGTAACAGCTTTCGTACAAAAAAAGAAAAGAAAATGCAGCATTAATGCAACATTTACAGCACCAAAAAGCTTTCGGACACGTTCAGTAACAAGCCAATTGTAATGTTTACAAAACTCCGAAGACTCCAAACTAATATGTAGCTAAACCGGGACACATTTTCGAGGCACGCCAACTTACGGGATCGACTAAAACCAGGAAGGGAAGGGAACGCGAGAAAAGCAGGAAGGCATACTAAAACCAGGAAGGGCATACTAAAACGAGGAAGGCTGTCGCCAGAATTCAAAACTGGAGAGCCGCACCGTTCCCTTCCTCTGTTTAGGATTCTTTGGGGGGTCGGCAACTTTTCAAATTCACAGTTCACCATCCCTTCCTCGTTTTAGCACTTTCAAGGTACTAAAACGAGGAAGGAAATGGCGGACTAGAAATATCTTAGTTACCGACCCCTCGCTGGACTCGGAGGATTTTAGTCGCCTACCGTCAGAAGGAGAAATGAAAAGGTGAATTACAATTTTATAGTTGCCAACCCTCACTGAACTTAATGCCTACCCATGTGAGGATACTAAAACGAGGAAGGGATGGTGAACTTTGAATTTGAAAAGTTGCCGACCCCTCAAACAATACTAAGCAGAGGAATTGAACGGTGCGGCTTTCCAGTTTTGAATTCTGGCAACAGCCTTCCTCGTTTTAGTATGCCTTCCTGCTTTTCTCAAGTTCCCTTCCCTTCCTGCTTTTAGTCGATCCCCCAACTTACATCCGAGCAGACGTGAACCTAATTTAAAGAGAAATCATTATTTTAAGCGGATGAATTTCAGCGCGGAACGTATGAGCACTAGCGGACCATTTTAGCGTTTGTTAAGTACAAGTTTTGGGGTGAGTCAGGCAACTATCAAGAAGTCATCTATAACGCATGTCTTACAGTTTGTTTCGTACTGTTAATATTTGTACACGTGTTACCGCATGGTCGCCGAAGCTCCTTGATAATATTTTTACGAATTTGATTTTTTCTGATACAGGAATTATCGTTAGATGTTTCTGACTATTTCCGGATTTCGACAAGACTTAAACTTTTCATCCCTTCCCAGCCTAGAAATTCCACCGAGTCTATTGCCCGTGTTTAACCCCCCCAAAAAAAATTGTAAATTTAAGCAAGAGATTGCAGATGTTGATTGGAATAATCTAGTAGATCTGCGGAATGATGTAAATGTGGTACTTTCCTTTCAATACTTCGTCCTATGCGAGTGATACAGAATAACGCCATTAGAGCTTTTTGGAAAGTGCGGAATTGTGAGTCGTTATTATAATGGGTACCTTCCAGAAGGTACATTTAGATAGATAGATAGATAGATATTTTATTGATCCAGCTCGTAGCGCCGACATGGCACTAAATACGTCGACCATTACATTTCATGTGTTAAAATACTTGAATATATACAATTATTACATAGAAGAAAATAAATCACTTAGAATTCACTTATTTTTTGTTAATCTTCTCAGTGAAATACGGTACAAAGGAATTCGAATACCGGTTTGTGCGACATTTAACTGGCACCAGGAGATTTTGATGCCTCGTCCGTCCTGTCATTGGTGCAATTTTGTTCCATTTAAATCGGAGCTACGTTTGGAGTTGCTTGGTAGGTATACTTTCGAAAAGGATTAAGGAAAGTTAATTACATTTTTTTTCTTTATTTTTTTTTGCTTCGGGATTACAAACTATATTTTTAATAGCACATCCGCGCAAGCAGTGCTATTTATGAGATCCTCAATTGTGTTGTCAATAAACTACTCTACTACTAAACGTAGAAAGTAGAACTTCGATACGGAGTTAGGTCTATTTATTCACACGAAAACGTAGGCTTCATGTACGCAAAATAAGTATTTTTTTTTTTTAACCTTTAAATATGCTTCTTCTATTGAGGTTCTATTTAGATTGAACGTCATCTTCTTGGTGAAATTACGCAATGCTTACAGCCGCTTGCAAAATTTGAAAGAAGCAGACAATATTTCAAATTGCAGCTGACATAAGATAAACTGGACATGAAATAAACGTTTTCGGCAAGTAATTTGCCGTACAAGTTGCACGTTATGGGTTTTAGTGTTTCACCTCTACCTCTAGTGACATAATATTAAAAAATTTCAATCGGGCAAATGGCTGCTTCGTTACTGAAATCTAAGTCCTGCTTCCGAAGAATAATATTTAAGTTTTTAAGTTTTTTCGCATATGTGACGGGTCGACAGAAAACTTGTCCAGTCGTGCCACCCAAAGCATAGTTCTTATTTGGGAATAAATTTCTCTGAAATTGTTTCTATTCTTGTTTAGTGTTTTCTTATGTTTCTTTTTACTTGCGTCATAAATTCACTCATTCATAGACGAATCAGCATGTTATTATGGAACTAAAAGAGAATAAGAAGCTGCTTACCGATCTTCGGTTTGGCTGTCATCGAGTTCAGGTACAATGAGTTCCATCTCTTGCCCTATAAGAAAAAAAAAATCTTTAAAAAGTGGCACCAGACGCATCCTCTCTGTCCCACAGCGAACGGGTATGTGATTGGAAACTAACCATAGTTGCGTTTTTTGTCTCTGGTTCCTGTTCAGTGTTCTGTGTTCACAGTTGTCTGGTTTGGATAAAAAACGGTTTTTTGCTTACGCTGTTCCATGTTTCGTGTTTTGCCGATGTTCTGACAAAAACACAAATTTAGGTTCCTGAGCACGTCTAAGGCGGGAAAGCTGTTACATTGCAAATTAAATTCAAAACGACCATACTTTAGGGTCCAGCTTTATCCTCTAAAATTTTGCAATTCTTTCTTTTCCTACTGCGAATCACTCTGCAATTTTCTATCTGAACAGTGATAAAACATGCTAGGAGAGCAAGTTCCGTGTTTTACAAAACACTCAGCGGAACACAGAACACGGAACAGCGTACAAAAACGGGAAAATGAGAAACACTGTGTTCCGTGTTTTGACAAAAACGGGAAAAATATAAAACATAGAGACAACAGCCAACAGAGCAGAGACAAAAAACGCAACTCATGACTTAGTTACAGTTACGTCCCCACCGAGAAAAGTAGCAAGACTTCAAAGCAGCCGGGAGAACGTGCTTCCGACCGACCGGTCCGGCTAAGAATCTTTGGTAACCGGATTAAATGGGCCCCAGCCAGGTTAATGCGGGAATTCTTTCCCTCGTCGGGTCAGGACAGGCCCGGGGCCGTGACCTCCACTTTTGTAACATGTGTCAAAGGATCCCTCTTGCTTATTCTGCCTTTTATAGTATACCTAGCTCCCTTGTGGAATTACAAGCTTCTAAAATCCCCACCTTTCTCCATTGTTTCCTTTTCTGTCTACGAACTTCAGCGCTTGTTCGGCCATGCCGAGTTTTGCCCGTCACACAAATCAAAGTTTGCCGGAGTCTTTAATGCCGATGACAATTCTTTCAAACTTAAGGATATGACAATCTTCTGTTTTTTACTTCTTTTCTTTACTTAGTTTTCCAACTTTTTAACCACGGCGCGTCCAGTTTTCAAACCTTTTGTTCCCACCCACCGCGTCGGAGAGCAGGAAGGCTGGTTAGTGTCGACAAGCGCTACCAAGAAAATCGCTAATTTCAGGTGGAAAGTAATGGTATTTTTGAAAAACTTTTTTTCTCATCCCTTTCACAGGCAAAAGATCATCTCTAGTAAGAGTTGTGCTTTAAATTTCCTGCGAATTTGTAAGACAGATTCGATTGCGACTGTAAGAATTGGCTTCCGGATTGATAGTTACTCCTGCCACAGGACCCTCCTGCCGAGAATAAGAGCTTAAATCGAACGAAACCGAGGCAGAAGCCTACCAAATGCGGGATGCATGTGGGAGTGACCGAATGTCTGGGGGCGAGAACGTTTTAGTCATCAACTCGGACGGAGTTATGGTTTCCCCAGAATGCTCATCTCTAGACGGACGTCCGAATTTTCAGATCTGATGACGATCATTGGGTGAGAGATGATAGGGATAGAAAGCTTATTTTGCAAATCGACTTTCGTGGTTACACAACCAAATTGGCAATCATTGTCAACAAAATTTTTACAACAGATGTATCAATACACTTAAAATCAATCATACTTAGTTAAAAGTTTTACGATTCTGGAATAGGGGTCGGCACCGTTTCTGTTTTTGGCTAAAACAGAAACGGTAAAAAACGGCAAATAAAAAACGGAACAGAAACAGAAACGGTGATAAAAAAACGGAAAACCGTTTGTTTTTCCGTTTTTTTCCGGAAAAACAGAAACGGACCGTTTTGACGAAAAAAACGGCCGTTTTAACGGGTATTTCTGTTTTTTTTCCTACTTCTTTAGGTTTATAAGATAACAGTAAGGCGATCATTGGAATGGTAAAGCGGCTGCTGGAAAGTGAATAGCGTGAGGAGGGGACTCAGGGAGGGTCTGACAGGAGAAGGTTGTGAGAGAAGGTCGGGTATAATTGTATAAGGTGAAAAAAAAGGACTCTGCACCTGTCTAGTAAACTAAGCCCCTTTTTTATATTCATGGTCAAATGCTGGGGTATGCTGGCAGGGTGAGTATGGAAGTCATACGCATGTGTACCCCTTAATCCCCAGAAGGGTACCAGTTACCTTTAAAAGCAAAAAATTTCAAGGTAAAAAATTAAATACCAAATTGTTTTAGTTCCCACAGTACTGTATACTGATACCCCTATTTGGAAGAAGGGGCATAACTACGTGTGAGAACCATGTCACCCCTGTCAGCATGCCCCAGCGTTTGAGCATAGGCTTCACTCAGGCCCGTATCCAGGAATTTTTTTCGGGGGGGGGGGGTTGCCTGCGGGTCGGACAAAAAAGTACAAAAAAGACATAGATCAGAGGGAAAAGCCTACAAAAATGACTATTTTTGTATGTTTTTTTGTATATATGTTTCGGGGGGGGGGGGGGGGGGGGTCAACCCCCTACCCCCCCCCCCCTGGATACGGCCTTGGCTTCACTCAAGTGCCATATACCGATCACTTTTCGGTCGGTCGGTCGGTCCACTGTTCT
The DNA here is from genome assembly GCA_030848855.1 of Branchinecta sandiegonensis. NCBI lineage: Eukaryota > Metazoa > Arthropoda > Branchiopoda > Anostraca > Branchinectidae > Branchinecta > Branchinecta sandiegonensis. The sequence continues at coordinate 2,459,720 of JAUPMV010000002.1, read as the reverse complement.
CGAGTTCGGGTATTTCCAGATGTGCTAGGACGATGAAACTTGGCAGGCATATCATGGATCTGACAAAACTACCTTGGAAATAGTCACTTCGACGATCCGACCACCGTAGGAGGAGTGGAGTGAGGGGGAATCCGAAATATTGACGTATGTATATGTATAACTCTGGAACGGGTGATCGGATCTTAATGAAACTTGATATTTCGAACGACCTCGTGTCTCAGACTTTCCATTTCAAGTCCGGTTCGGATCCGATGAATGTGGGGGGGGGGGGGGGAGGAGTAGGAAAGGGGGGACCGGAAATCTTGTGACACGCTTTAAGATGAGCGATCAGGATTAAACTTGGTGGAAAGAACAAGCACAAGCCCTTGGTACATCATAGACAGAACTGGACCGGATTTGGGCACTGTGCGGGAAGTTGGGGGGGGGGGGGGGGTCCGGAATTCCGGTGATCCGGAGTTAAGGTAATCCCAGGTGGGCTAGGACGATGAAACTTGGCAGGCATCAGAGACCCGTCAAAATTAACTTGGAAATAGTCAGTTCCCCGATCCAACCGTCGTGGGGGAGTGGAGGGAGGAGGAATCCGGAATCTTGAGGTATATATATCATTCGAACGTGTGATCGGATCTTAATGAACCTTCATATTTGGATAGGCCTCGTTTCTCGGGTGTCCCATTTCAAGTCCGGGCCGGATTCGATGACTGTGGGGGTTGGGAGGTAGAGGGGAGTACTGGAATCTTGTGTCAGGCTTAGAGTGGACCGATCGGGAAGAAACTTGGTGGGAAGAACAAGCACAAGAACTAGGTACACCCGTGACAGAACGGACCGGATCCGTGCACTGTTACGCCGGGACGCCACGCGTATAAGTCGTAACAAGAAACGGAAATTTGGAAAAAACAGGTAAAATAAAAACAGAAACGGCTAAAACGGTCAAATAAAAAACGAAACAGAAACAGAAACGGCATTAAAAAAACGGCTACCTGTTTTCTGTTTTTCTGTTATTTAAAAAAAAAAAACAGAACAGAAAACGGTAGTAAAAAAACATAAACAGAAACAGAAACGGTGCCGACCCCTATTCTGGAATAAACCTTTTTTTATATCTGATGGTTTTGTGAGCACAGGACAGAGTTTGGGTACCCTAGAATTTGCCATTCGTTCTGGTCGATTTCTGACATTTCGGTAGGGGGAAGGGAGGATCTGGGAGTGGGGAGGGTGAGATACAATGGCTGAACCGAACCTGCAGTGTTTTTCTGGGGTGCGATCACTAAACTTGAGGCATTCAAAGCAGATTTAGTTAGGCTAGTCTCTTTACACTGAGGTCGACGTAATGAGGCGTTCTGCTTCGGCAGCTTGATTTAATTTTTTGAAGTTTTGCTATATTTTGAAGGGAAACTTTCGACCGGGTCGAAAGTGGTGTTCCCATTTCAGAGAAAATAAATCTGAATATGCGCAGTTTTGAACATTTCTTAGTCCGCTGCAAACTCTGATTCCAGTTCCGAAACTAAGGCTCCTTTACTGTCAAGCCTTAACCCGTCGTACTCATAGATCACTGGTCCGAATTACCACTATGTAAGTTTTCCCATGTTTCTCACCAAACCAAAGAGGCCGCGCGAGGCTGAAAACAACCGGGACGGGTTTGTAATCTTTAGAACACCCAGCAGTGTTCCAGGGGTTTGTTAATAACGGAACAGAAATTTTTATCTACAGCGACTCGTGCTTGAAGATACATTTCTGGGGAGGTTTTTCGTGAGTTTCTGTGTGACATGACTTTTGACTACCTGCTGTAGCAGCAAGTTCCTTTGAAGTGTAGCTAAATAAAATTTCCAGGGATTTCTTCTTTTCCAGTTTTTTTTTTTTGTTTAGGCAAAACCGACCACGCGTTCGAAGAGTAAATAACCGCGGTACAGTTTATATCCCAATAAAACTAAAATATTTGACTGACATGCTGGGTTTCCCAGTGATTACAAACCCGTCCCGGCTGTTTTCAGCCTCGCTCGGCGTTCGTACCTTTGACGAGAAACACGGAATAACCGTATTTGACAATGCAAAACGGATACGTCAGCTACATTTTATTAGAGCTATATTTCGGCCATTCTTGGCAAGGGTCCTCTTCAAGCTCAAGCTGCAAAATGAACTTGTGAAAAAAACAGAGCAAAATAACACTAGAGAGTAGCGCCAAGACTTGACAAAACCTGACACACTCTCGAATAGCATGGACACTAGCACCATTAGCGATATAGAACGTCCCTATACTGAAACTCAATCAGTCTTTCGCCAGCGCTGGCTCTGATAACTTCATGTCCTGAACATAGCAAAAAAATGAAACAGCCTCCATTGTTTCTTTGGTGTGTGCAGAACGCACATTTGCTTTACAAGAAATTTCTGAACCCTAAAGTTTGTCTCGCTTTAAATGCCGCAATCATAATGGGCGGCGCCATAAGTATGGCCCGTTTGCAGAGCATGGAAAGCATAGGTATTGGCGCTACTCCCTAGTGTTAGCTAGGTTCTGTGATCTCATTTTGGATATGGCCGCTATTTCTGCTGCTCGATTGAGTCGTTGAAAGGGTGGAGACTTTTCTGCATTTAGGTTCTGGAATCACCTGTCTCTTCTTCTTTCCAGCTAAGATGGATACTTGTCGGCGGCATGTTTGGGCGAGTATGTCAAATATGATTCGCAGTCATCTTGGGCTGAAGGATTACATAACCGTATTTCTGGCCAATGAGCTTCTCGAAAGCAATAAGCGGGATTGCCCGTTGGATTCCACCCCCCCCCCCCCCCCTCCCCACCACACACACAGAAAAAGTGGACGTGCATCCATCAGCTGTCTGACGGCACAAGTTGAAAATTTATTGTGTTATGGATATTTTTATACGCAAATACTTAAAAGAAAAGTAGCTGAGCAGAGCGAGGCCCTGCCACGGTTCCTAACGCCTATTTATAGCGGAGCGTCACGCGTTTCCCGATGAAAAATTTAGCTGAAAATAGTAGTATGAAGTTGTACGAAAAAGTAGCATGCAGTACGAACAGATGCTACTACACGCTTCTATATCAAGGCTACCGTGTTACTGCATTCTAATGCATGCTGTTATTAGCAAGACAAGATGCTACTGGATACTACTGCTTAAGATTGGCCCAATCTAAGGCACATTAGATGATCGTATTCTGTACTATTACATATCATTACATGCAACTTTTTCGTACAACTATCATACAACTACGCAGGCTACAAATTTTTCATTGGGTTAAATCATCTTGACATACTTTTGGCGACCCCCCCCCCCCCCCCAGAGCGAGCCTGATTCGCCTCGAAATTACAGTGGATAAAACCGACATAGCAAGTTCGAAATCTTGGAGATGATAATAGCTGAAATGATTAGCGGCGTAGACTGACGTAGTAATATTGATAAGGCGGGTCCGACGCAGAGATGGGTGAATCCGATCATGAAAGGATTCGAATCCGAATCCACGGCTAGGTACGAATTCGATTCCGAATCCGAATCCACCATTTCATGCTGAGGATTCGAACCCGGAATCGAATCCGGATTCGGATCCGACCTTAACAAAAATCAAATCATGTACATAGGTTATAGTTTAAAATTCAGAAGTGACAAAAAGCACTGATATCTAAAGTAAGCAGATAACGTGATAGATTACTGAGGATGGTTGGTGGTGGAGACCAAAAAGTTGGATTGCCTAAGCCCACTATGTAAAAATTGGGAAAACGGTAACCGGAAGGATGCAGTCTAGAATTTTGAGCCGATTCGTAAGACTGAGGGTTTGGAATCCGAGTCCGAATCCGGCCTGACAAGCAGAAGATTCGAATCCGGCCAAAAGCACGAATCCTGGATTCGGATTCGCCCATCTCTGGTCCGACGTTGTCAGAACCAGGTATTAGGGGAGTTGGCGTCTTTCAGGATCATGCGATCAAACTAGGCACCTTACCTTTGGTTGATCGTGTCCATTTCGACGACACAGGAGGAAAGTCCAGATCGTTATCTTCTAAGGGCGGCTCCCAGTTGAAATCCCAGGCTAAGTCGTCTGTATTCTCGAGGTCAAATTCGAACACATCCTCCGAGTTTTCGAAACCGACGAACACGTTCTTTGGAATTGGGCTAAGTACTTCTTCCCACTCAGGTACCTCGGGGGATGATGCTGGTCGGAAGTAGGGACTGGAAAAGAAACACAACATTTGCTATTTCCCAAAATTCATTCATTCATTTATTCATACTACACAACCTACATAGAGCGTGTTCCACCCTCGTACCAATAGTAACTATTTGTTACTATTTCCGTTCCATCCTCACGAAAAGTTACTACGCTGACCGTTCCAACCTTCTCGAAATAGTAACTAATAGTTACTATTTGCTTACCATGCTCGGGAGCGTGGTAAGCGTAGTAACTACGCATCTCTGCAACGTGACTGGTCGGATTCGCCCATGGCATGATATCCTGCTGGAAAATAGAAAAATCGTTCCAGCCTTGACGGAAAAAAGCCAGAATTCGTGACGTCATACGTAGTAACTACGGTAAGTAGGATGGAACACGCTCATAACATAAATATAAGGTAAGTCACTAGTTGCGTTTTTGCTGATACCATGAGCGTGTTCCACCCTCGTACCAATAGTAACTATTAGTTACTAAATCCGTTCCAACCTCACGAAAAGTTACTACGCTGACCGTTCCAGCCTTCTCGAAATAGTAACTATTTGCTTACCACGCTCGCGTGGTAAGCGTAGTAACCACGAATCTCTGTCACGCGATTGGTCGGATTCACCCGTGGCATGATATTCCGCTGGAAAATAGAAAAATCGTTCCAGCCTTGACGACAAAAAGGCAGAATCTGTGACGTCATGCGTGGTAACTACGGTAAGTAGGATGGAACACGCTCCATGGTATCTGTTACCACGGTAACTGGATCTGCAATAGTCGTTTTTGCAGTTATCGTGGTATCTGATACACGGTGCTCTGCAAAAACGACTACTGCCGAAATTGCACTTTACGAAGTCATCCCAAAAGAAAAACAGATATCCAGTTACATCACTAAGTGCTAAACTTCTTTCTCACCAATCTGACAAAATTTGATGAAAGTGAGATGGCTTTTCAGATACCACGGCCAGTTACTACGGTCGGACCGTAGTATCTGAATATCTGATACCACGATAACTGCAAAAACGCCTTTTGACCGTGGTATCAGATACCACGATAACTGCAAAAACGACTTTAGACCGTGTAACAGATACCATGGTATCAGCAAAAACGCAACTAATCAATCAATCTTTATTATTCGAAAAACATTCCTTGCGGTATTAAAGTTTAACTGAAAAGCCAACTTATTTTGCTGTCATTTAACTGAATACACTGAATTATCTGGATTCTGCAAAGGGATTTTTTATTTTCCACTATCTACTCTAGTTATGACGTTCAGAATATCTGCGGCCGTCCCCACAACTAAAATTCTACTATGACGCGGAAAACTTTAATATCAACAAAAACGCGGCTTTTCGGTGGGCAGTTGTCAGATTGGTGGATACTCCTTAGTGCCTTACAAAAAATCATAAATCTTTCTCGTAAGGCACACAACAAAAAAAACAAGTGCATAGAGGTACCACAAATCACACGGAAATTCAACTGTTTGAAAATCGATTACTCGTGAATAGCGGAACAACGAAGTAACGCATTTTCAGCGGGTCTTCAAGCCAATTTTAGCGAATAAGTGATGGGCAACTAGATTGTCCTGTCCTAGCTCTTTTCAGATAAACTTTAACAAAAAAAACGAATATTTGTTCCCTGAAGCTATCTTGTTGGGGATTGGTTTACGTGTTACATTGGTTTAAGTGAGAGGTTTACATTTCCCAGCAAGTAGTAGTGAGAGGGCAGGTGTTTTGCTGGGCAAGTTGTCTTCAGACTCCTTGAAAAATTTAAACCAAGACCCCAAAACCCTACTACAGTCCACACTTCTTTTTCACTCTGGTGCGGAAGACGTATTCGTTCAAGGAGAAAATTACTCTTGCTCCTCCGAACACACATGAAAGTAACTCAGGCATATTTGGTTTATGACTATGGACTTTGTTCAGATGTACCATATGTACCATTTAAGATGTAAAAAATTTGAGAAGTTGTTTCTTTAAGTACTGTAAATTTCTCATGTATCTTCCAAAATCTTTTCGTAATCGTAAATTGGTTTCGAATTTTAATGTTCAGGATAGTATCAATACACTTTTTCGTTCGCATTCAAATCTATTTTCCCTCCACAAACATCCTCAGCCCATGAAATTATTTGCCAGTTTTTCATTCCTGAACCCGATTAATGTGCTTGTCAATGTGTTCAAATTTTAAGTCTATTTAGTGTGTTTTTTATCTATATGAAAAGACTGTTGTCATGTTTATTTACATTTTTTTGTTTAAGTGTTTTAATTTGTATATTTCACTTTGTGTATTTTATTGTCTGCTGTCACGCAAAAAGCGGGTCACAATTAAATAAATTACTTTGACAATGTATTTTAGTGTTTTATCGTATATCTAGCATTGTATTTTAATTTATTTGACAAACCAATTGTATATAACTATTCTAATTGTTTCTTTTGTCGTGTAGTGTACGATTACTTTGTCGTCAGCCTATCCGATGGATAACTTGGAATTAATAAATGATTGATTGATCCGAAACTTGGAACCTCGCGTCCGCACTTCAAAAACGAATCTTGGGCTTCGAGAAAATCTGTCTCAGGCATATCCTCAATATCCACTGGTCCGATAAAGTGACCAATGAGGTTCGTGCTATAACTGAGCAACGCTTGGTGACAGATGTCCTGATGGAGAGAAGATGGAGATACTGGGGACACATGGTGCGGATGGCTGAGGGCGGACTTCCCAGCGAGGCTTAGTGCTTGAAACCTTCTGGCCCGCGTGCAAAGGGTAGGCAGCGCTCCACACTTAGCAGAAACCTCGAGAAGGAAGCAAAGTCGGGTCGGACCACGATGACCGAGCTGTAGAATGCTGCCCAAGATAAGAGTCACCTGGAGGTCAGAAGTTGTCGGCATGCCCCACCAGGTGCGGGAAGACCTAAGTAAGTAAGTACTAGAGAGGTCCACTCTCAACCCGAAAGCTGTATGCACGGAAGTGCAGAACGGATGTTCAACAACCAACTTCCAACGATCGACTATGCGCGAGGTTCGACCTACGCTGAAGTGTTTTTGTTCCACTGATATAAAGGACACCTGAACAATGAAACCATACTTGAACACACCATGAAGAATGCATTTACAGACATGGCCACGGACAGCATTCTTCTCCTGAGCGTGATGTTTTCAAAATAGGGATGTTCGTTTCTCGAGGTTTGCACATGCAGGCTCCAAGACAAAAAGCGCAATTCATTCAAATCTTGTACAGCACTGGCTGGATCGTACTGGAATTTCTTCTGGATATACGTTTGGGCTTATCTGGTTGAAAAATATTCCAGAAGAAGGTTTGATTGGAGACATTTGTTCATTTCTAAAATTGTTCGGTACTGAAATAAGGACAGATGCAAAATGGAGCAAAAATCATAGCTTGGAAACACTATTTCGTATTTGGATTGGGTTTTCTGCAGGCAATGTTAACGGAAGTCATACAGATAGGGATGATACTTGGTACTCTTCATTCAGGTGTCCTTTAAGTTCGCATATGACTGCTGTTTTGCTTAAACGCTTTTATAACTTCGGTCAAACAGAGTATACAGGGAAGATCGGTTGATGTCGGCTAGAAGGCGGTAAGTCCAAACGGTTAAAAGGACTAATAAGGTAAAAGCCGAACGAAAAGTCGAAGATCCCGGCTACACTGTCCGGGGTTAGATAACAATTCATGCTATGTTGCGTCCTTGTACTATGCTATGACGGATTCCGAGGATATTTAGTACGAACCTTTTACGTGCCATGTTTCACGAAACATAACATTTGAAAGGGCAATAACAAACATTCTTGGCATCCATCATAACGTTTAAAAAATATTTGATAGGGCAAAACGGATACGTCAGCTGAATTTTATTAGAGCTATATTTCGGCCCTTCTTGGCAAGGGCCCTCTTCAGGCTGAAAACCGCTCAAGTTGGAAATAGGAACTTGTGGGAAAAACCTCGTATTTCCAACTTGAGCGTTTTGAGCCTGAAGAGGACCCTTGCCAAGAAGGGCCGAAATTTATTACGTGATGTGTAATATCACGAATTAAATAAATTGATTGATTGATTGATTGAAATATAGCTCTATTAAAATTCAGATGACGTATACGTTTTGCACTAGCCAGCCTGGGCTGAAGGAATGTTTAAAAAAAATGACGCACCATGCTGTAAACATTATCGAACTTGTAACAGTGTTTCAACAAGTAAACAAAGCTGTAAGTGCTACTTACTCTTCTGATATCGACGGCTCATCGAATACCGGCGAATGAGGGGGTGTAAGAGAGTTCCAATGAAGTCGATCGTAGATGACCCGACCCCCTCGTCCTATTCTTCTTCGAGCCTTGCCGCTCCAGTTCGAAAATGCCACTTTCCCTGCTCGTGCGCGACTAGAATCGTCAGTGAAAGAGCCAAAGGGTATGGGCTGCGTGAAAGAAATAATTCTCAACGCTTGCTCTTTAGCTTTGTAAAAGTCAGTGCATAGAATCTCTACTTCGATAGCGTTGTTAAAACTGATGCGCGACCGCTAGATATCCGAAGATAAAAGGGTATGCTCTTCATGAAACCTAGAACGATCGTTGACGTAACCTTTTTCGCTCAGCCACTGCACCGAGTAAAAGTATATCTTGTTCCGTCAATAATGAACGGTTGCTTACACGTAAAAAGTTTCTCCGAGTAAGGATTAAAGTTGAATGCAGTATTTGCAACTGGGATTAATCTTATCTCTACTGAGATAAGATTAATCCGAATTGGAGATAAGATTATCTTTTTAGACAAGATTAATCCCAGTCGCAAATGTTGCTAGATTTTTTACAGTGTACCCGGTAGCTTATAAACCCTTTGTATTTTACAGTACTTTTGGCTACTCAGGGTTGCCACATCAGAAATATTTAGAGAGTGATTTTTGGCCCAAAACAGAGAGTGAATTGGGAGTGAAATTTATTTTTATGAAATGTTCACTTTTGGTCGGAACCGCCTCTGTAAAAATGACACATCTTAATTTTACTTTCATGAAAAAGCTTGAAATAGTCACTTCTGGTCGGAATACATGCTGCAAAAATGACACATATGTTCATTTTCTTAAATAGTGATTTTCATGACCTACGTAGGACAAGAGTGACAAAAACAAAATAGATTGACAATTCACACTATCGTGCGACATGTGGCAACCCTGGCTACTATGGCTAGTGTATTTATTAAAAGGTAAGAGAGACGGGAAAATTCACAAGCTGCAATGCAGCGATAGTCGGAGCGTTCATTCGGCGTCTGAATGATCGAGCGCTCATTCGGATCTGAATTTGCTTAGTTTGAGGAAAGAGGGATTGCGCACTCCCGTACGAATGGTCTGGCCTAGACTTCGTATTCCGTCCAACCGGTCTTCAAAAAAGAATCGATTGCGTAACCGCTAGGCTCCCACTCCCGCTTTGCGAAAATAGCTACTGCGAATTACATCACATTACTGGGTTTTCTGAAGAGAAACTTACGTTATAAACCCTTACAGATAAAGAAAAAGACGTGGGAACCGAACATGGAAGTACTGGCGTGTCACGACTAGCATGAACGAAGACAGACTGCCGTCCTATGTATGTGCTGCCCCCCCCCCCCCCCCCCAGATCCACGTAGAGGAAGAAACGCACACTTTTATATCGGGACCTGGCTATCAGTCGTGTTATCAGACACTGTACTAGGTGCGAATCCCGGCCTCTTCAACCGAAGACAAGAAATTATTTTTCACTTTGGTTAAAGGCTGCTGGCGAATGAGGATTACCCACCATTTCTCTCCCTGATGCCCCGATAAATAGCAAGGTATGACAACAAAATATACTAGTACCTTGTCCGAGGACGAACCTCGAGGTTGATTAACTCTTTCGTCCCCCTTTTTGCAGAGGTTTTTAATAAACTGAATATTTTATTTTTGTAATGACCAGCGTCCTTTAGCATCTTTTGCGGGAGAAGGCCATGAAGTTGGGTCATCAATAAACGATTTGATTGATTGGAAGACAACGCGCTACTCTTGGACGGTTACAACTTGACGCTTGAGTAGTTGTGGGGGATAGCCCAAGATCGATGGAAATGTAGGACTAGTGTTGCTGCCATATGTGCCACCAGTCACCGGAGGACTCTAAGTAAGTAAGTCGGAACTTACTTGCTGGAAATCACAGTTGATTGTTCTGACAAATCGGAACTTTTCCTCGGCCTCGAACTGGGCTTCCTCGGTAAGTACCAATTCTTCGGGAGGGGAAGCGACGGACGGGCTCGTCTCGACCTGACGCTTCCGCTTTTTATAAGGTCGTTTTCGCTCCTCCTAGAAATTCATGCATGTACTTCACAGCACAATTCATTTTACTAAGAAAACGCCAGCGCTGCAACGAGGAGGAAGTTCTTCACCAGGCACAAAGATCAAGCTGTGACATCTGTTCAGGGTGTCACTGAAGCAGTCCGGCAGAAAGAATATGATGAAGTTGCCTGTGTTTTAGGCACTGCTTTGCTGTTATCTACTTAGGTAGCCTTCGTCTCTCCAGTCTCCAACAAACTACTACATCATGGTTACGGCAGTCCTTGAGCCAGGACTATCTAGTTACCCATCACTTATTCACTTAAATTGACTTGAAGACCCGCTGAATATGCGTTACTGCGTTGTTCCGCTATTCACGAATAATCGACTTTCAAATAGTGGAATTTCCGTGTGTTGTGGTACCTCTATGCGCTTGTACTTTTGTTGTATACTTTACGAGAAAGACTTCAGATTTCTTTTTTTTTTTGTTCGGGCACTAAGCAATCTTCGCCAATCTCACCACTGCCCATTGAAAAGCCGCGTTTGTGTTGAGATTAAAATTTCCCACGTCATAGTAGAATTTACGCTATGGGGACGGTCGCAGATACTCTGAACCTCATAACTAGAGCAGATAGTGGAAAATAAAAAATTCCTTTGTAGAATCCAAATAATTCAGCGTATTCAATTAAACGACACAAAAGTAAGTCTGCTTTTCAGTTAAACCTTAACAGTGCAGTTGCTTAGAGTAGCTGCTTCGGAAGATACAGTCTTTCGCCTCCACGCCCGCATACAAAATTCTGTCTTCTTTATGCAATTCTAAACTATGCAGATGGCGATTGGATCCCTTAGCGCGGATATAACTTCCCGTCAAACAACAAGCAAAGGAGCGATTTTGATCTGCTTTAACTAAGCGGTAATTAACAACCATGCGAGCACAGCAGTTTTTCCTTATCGCACAGGAAGGCCAAATCCGACACAGTAACTAGAAACGAGATAGAATCTTATATTCTACTTGAAAGTTTGTCAAGCTTTAAGTATTCAGTACTCTTTCCTCTAGTAGATAGCAATTTTATGTTTCAAATTATATAGCAAACGGACATTCACTGGAGCCTGGATCAATCCAGTTTCCATACTAAGATATGAGGCACCTTAGACCACAGGCTAGTTCTTAGGCTGTCCGTCGCGTAAAAACGCAAATGAGGTGGGTACTAGACTAGCAATTGGACGAAGGACATGGCTTGTACCAATCAGTGTTGGCGCCGTTGGTGGTGATGATGTGGGTGGTAATGACAGACGCATCAACAAGAGCTCTGAAGGAAGCCGTCAACGCTCCGGTTCCATTGCTTGACAGTGTTCGCATACGAGGGTCCTGCCAACACGTCTATTCGTGTCTTAATGAAGATAACTTTACGCAACGCTTTTTAGTTCAAACATCATTCTAACCATTTTGTCGGGGCTCCTTCTCCGGTGAATTCAAGGCAGGTCACACGGAACGAAATTTCTACCGAAAACTCATTGCAAAGCTGTCCTCAAATTAAGTAGTAGAATAGAGGTAGACGGGTTTGTCAATCCTGTTCCAGTTACAGCAATCCTATTACCTAGCACAAAACGATCGGTCTACTCCGGGATTCTGAGCGTTCCCCAATATGTCGTTAACCATCTTCGCGACAACCAAAACAACTTTCACAGAAGGTGTAGAAACTATAAACGCTCCTAAAGTTTAACTGAAGAGGCGGCTTATTTTTACATCTGACATCTGAATACACTGAAAAACTTATAGGACCCCTCTTGCTTATTCTGCCTTTTATAATATACTTAGCTCCCATATGGAATTATAAGCTTCTAAAATCCTCACCTTTCTCCATTGTTTCGCTACGTAACTACGAATTTTTAGCGCTTTTTCGTCCTTGCCGAGTTTTCCCGTCGCCCAACGAAAAGTTTGCCGGAATCTTCATTGTTTGCTGACAACTCTTTCACAAATAAGGATGTGATAATCTTCTGTTTATTACTTATTTTATTCGCTTAGTTTTCCCACTTTTTAACCAAGGCACGTTCAGTTTTCAAATCTTTTGCGCCCAGCCGCCGCGTCGGAGAGCAGGAAGGCTGGGTATAATCGGCAAGCGCTAACAAGGGAATCGCTAGTTTCAGGTGGAAAGTAATGGTATTTTCGAGAACGGTTTTTCTGATCCATTTTTATAGGGAAAAGATCATTTCTTGTGAGAGTTGTGCTTTAACTCATCAAAGGGATTTTTAATTTTTCACCGAGGTCACCAGTAATAACGTTCAGAGCATGCGCTGCAATTTGAATTTCAACAAAGGCCTGCATTTTTACGGTTAAAAAGTTACGCCTGCAGAAGTAGGAAAATGATGTTAAGATATATCTTGCGAGGAATCTGACAATTTTATTTTATTTTTTCGGCAATGGCTTAGAGTTTGGGTAAAGAGATTTTTTGGGTAGAGATTGGTAAATATTTCAAGCGTAGAGGGTTTTAAAGGACCCCTCTTGCTTATTCTGCCTTTTATAATATACTTAGCTCCCATATGAATTTATAAGCTTCGAAAATCCCCACCTTTCTCCATTATTTCGTTTCGTGACTACGAATTTTTAGCGTTTTTTCGCTTTGCCGAGTTTTCCCTTCACCCAACGAAAAGTTTACCGGAATCTTCAACGTCCGATGACAATTTTTTCACCCATAAGGATGTGATAATCTTCTGTTTATGCCTTCTTTTATTTGCTTAGTTTTCCCACTTTTTAACCAAGGCACGTTCAGTTTTCAAATGTTTTGCGCCCAGCCGCCGCACCGGAGAACAGGAAGGCTGGATATAGTCGACAAGCGCTAACAAGAGAATCGCTAGTTTTAGGTAGAAAGTAATGGCATAGGGAAATCGCTAGTTTTACGTGGAAAGTAATGGTATTTCCAAAAACATTTTTTCTGAATCATTTCATAGAGAAAGGATCATTTCTAGTAAGAGTTGTGCTTTAACTGAGAACTTCAGTCAGGCACCTTTGTGCGAGTAGAATTTTGGAGTACTGTATCTGTACATTATACACCTAAACGAAATTCTTCATTATCACCAGCCTTCTACTGTTACGGGTACGTGAAGGCGGGCGACAGTTGGTTTCCACATAACATTTTGGTGGGATCGCGAGAAAAGAAACTCGTCTGGTCAAGGTTCAATGAGCCACATAAGGTCACACTGGCCATGAAACAAAATTTGTAGCCACTGAGAATCGGAATCATTTCACCAAATATGTCACTGACCGAGTATTTTAAACAAAGTGACGAACTTCAACACAAGCAAAAAACTAAGATATATCTAGTTCTGGAACAAGCAAGAAAGGAACAAACCAGGCCATCAGCCGACTACTCTAGCTAGCCGAGAGTAAGACATACTCTCGCGAAAACATACGTAAATCCTATTTGCCTATCTGTACGGTATTACCAGAACATAAAAAGAATCACATCCAAGTCTACTTAGCAACAATTTATTTGTAACATTGCTTAAAAAATTAAACAAAGCTGGAGAACCAGTCGAGTTGAAGACTGAATAAAAGCAAAGAGATATATCGCGTCGCCAGGCCAGAAAGACTGATAGTTCTACAAGAGTCCCTAAAGAAAGGCCGACCCCGATCAAAACCGAGCGTCTCACCTTGGTCCAAGAGGCAGGTGAGATCGGGGCAGTGTTGACAGACGTAAGAGGCTGAAACGTGGGACGAATGACCTTCTGACTAGCGGTCCGCACTGCGTCAGACAAGAGATTGCCCCCAAAGTCACTCGCTTCATACCTGCAAAGAAACAGGAGTTAACAGCCGTCAATAAAAGGAAACTGAAAAGTTGTGCACTTACACTTCAGAGCCCAGCGTTCCCTGACCTTAAAACAAACAAATCTGTAACACTAAAAATAAAACAACAGATACAGCGACCAGAATAATTATCAAATATTGCAAGAAGATCTATTTTGAATATACTGACGGAGAGAATAAGAAACGACGAGATTTATCGTATGACAATCATACCCCATCCTCGATGCAATTAGAAAGCGGCGATGGATGTATTGGGGGCATGTGGTGCGAATGGATGATGGAAGGCTGCCACACGACATATGGTGTTTGGACACCCCCTGGCCTCCGCAAGTCAGCGAGACCCAAAATGACTATTGGCACGTCGTTAGAGAAGCAGGCGAAGTTGGCGAGGTCTTCGACGGAGGAGCTTTGATCGACGGCTCAGGACAGGTCGTCGTGGTGAACCACTGTAGCTGCCTTATGCGCCTCCAGGCGTAGGAGGACGTAAGTCTAAGTAAGTAAGGAGATGTGGCCTTGGCTAAAATGGTGTCCAAGGTTTACCTTGTATACTTTTCCGAGAGTACATGGATCGGGTCCTTCAAACCTAGATCCTGCACCAATAGGCTATCCATTATCCAATGGTTCGATTCTCAACAGTCATGTAATAACCCTACTAGTCCCACCTCCACTTCACGCTCATTCTCGTCCACTCGAACTCGGCTCAATCGTGGCCTAGAGTTGCCTTTCAGTCCCATGACAGATCACATAGGCTACACGGTTTTGAAAAGATGTAACAGGAATGGTACGTCCTCTACAGAGGTTCCTGGTCAAATTCAGCAATTACGTGCCCACATAAGGAAAATAGGTGAAGTTCTTCTGCAAATTTAAAAAACAATTTGTACCTGAATTACTGATAAACCCCTTGTCCTTCATCCTTCCCACAATTCTTATATTCGAGATTTATAACTTCCTATGTCATTTATAAACGCTAGACTCAATAAATTGAGTGTTGCATTTGCAGTGTTTTAGCTTTTTTAACTTTTTCAGACGCGCCAGGCTCCTGCTCAAGTGTTCCGAGAAGCGCATTTGTCAGAAAACGGATTATTCAAAATTTCTGTGTTTCTCATCAAATCAAAGGGAGCGCAGCACGTCTGAAAAGAATAAAAAAAAAAAAAAATACAGCAGTTTCAAAGGCCTCGGGTTCGTTAGAAGATTGGCACAGAAGCGGTATCTACTGAGACCTTCGCTTTCAAGGATAGCTAAAGCCCTGTCCTCTTTTTCTATCTTCTTTGTCAAAGGACTCTTTCGTCCTCGGTCCGCGAAGCAAATTTGACCCACTCTCAACGAGCATCTCGGAACGGCGGGACAAATAGAAAGGACGAGAAAGCGTGAGATCAGTCAAGATCAAGTTGTGCCTTCCCTCCATTGCATACAGATTTTTTAGAGGAGACCTGACTGAAAAATTCAAATTAATCAATGGAACTTATGACAATTTTGAAGTGACTCATTTATTAAGATTCAGCATTAACCGTCATCATCGGGGGCACGCGTACAAGCTGGCAAAATCAAGATTCCGCAAGGACGTTTTAAGTGGGGTTTTCGCAAAAGAATCGTTGATCCTTGGAACAGCCTTACCGAAGATGCGGGTAATGCTCAATCGATCAATAGTTTCAAGTGCATTGTTGATGGGATTTTTAACTCTGATCAGTTCGACTATTGAAAATTTCTTAAGAGTCACTTAGAGGCGACAGCCTTTTCTCCTGCTCTGTATTATTATTATTAAATCTTGTAAGAAAGCACCGGATGACGAGAAACAAGTCAGACTGAACTCAACTTACAAATTTGCCCAAGACTTCTGAAAACACGTCGCCGAAAGTTTGCAACAGTTTTGACAAGCAAAACCTCCCCCGCGACATCGAAAAAATATCTCCCATACACCCCCCCCCCCCCCCCCCCCCTGGAAGCTAACGAGCATTTCCTGCGATCATCGCTGCCCTCAAATTCCTCTGCATTTCTTAGTGCATCTGGGCCAGTCAGCCACAAACCCTTGACATTTGGATACCCTATGCCAAAAGTTGGATAGCTGTTGGTACCCTAACCCTGACCTACCCCACTACAGATGGATTTTCATTGGTTGATTTCTGAGCTTCACTCAAATCTTCAATATTTTATTGGGTTCAAGTATCCAGCGTTAGGCATAGGGTATACCAAACGCTAGGTATACCCAGCGTTTGGCATAGGCTTTTCCAATATCAGGGAATTGTGGTACGCATGCGGTTGCTTCTCTGATTCCGGCTCGCAAAAAATCAGCTTCGGAAGAAACGTTCAAGATTATTCGAAGGCATGAACGGGCGAGATTGTTCGAAAGTGACGGAACGAGTTTTAGTTAAAAAGCAAAAGCAACACATACAGTTGCTTCTCTTGAATTCTAAGCTTACAACCGACCAGCATGTGTGCAAAGTAAATCCCAAATCGAAAGAGATGGCGCTCCAGCTGGCTAGTGCATGTGTGCAAAGTAAATCCCGAATGGAAATCTTACCTCTTTTCGAAAATGTCAACACCAAGCTGTAAATACTGTTTCTTGGCTTCTTCTCTTCTCTTGAGCATTGCAAACAGGTCCAGGGCTCTTCCGAGGTCTCTTCGTAACTTCACAATTCTTTGGTAGCTGACCTGAAAAGAGAGAACAAAAGTGTTAAAGGACCCCTCTTTCTTATTCTGCCTTTTATAATATACCTAGGTTCCTCGTGAGACTCAAAACTCTCAACAAACTCTCTTTCATAAGCTTCTAAAATCCCCACCTTTCTCCATTGTTTCCTTTTGTGCCTACGAATTTTAAGCGCTTTTTCGGCCATGCCGGGTTTTACCCCTACACACAAAGAGAAGTTTACCGGAGTCAGTGCTTCCACTCCTCCCGATTTCTCGGGAGATCTCCCGAGTTTTTTTTACATCTCCCGACAAAAAGTTTCTCCCGATAATCTCCCGATTTTCGTAATCTTGCCAAAATTACAATAAGTTCACAATTCTTGGATTTCACAGTCGGGCTCATACCAAAATCTCTTCATTTCAGCGGAGAAATGGCCGAGTTGCGAGATTTTCACCTGCGGCGCATGGTTCCACCATTATTTGCCTTTATGCAAAAACATACGTTTTTTTTCCAGAAAAGTAAATTAATTTAAAAAGTTATCCGACCTTCTTTGAGAGAGGATGGTCGAGTAAAATCTTGGTCACTGCCATTTTATTATGTATCCCAAAAGATGAGCGATCATAAATGCTTCCCAAAACTATGCCTGAGCCGCGTTTCATAGTTTGCTTCACTTGTTGGTAGGGCACGTCATTTCGGTGGAGTTTTAGACAGTTTTAGGCTGAAAACATTGTAAACTAGAATCTATTGGGGAAATAGCTATCCAGAATTCGCATGGGAAGCAGTTGTGCGAAACGTGAACTTCAAATTTTTTCATGGAACTCACAGTTTATTCTCGTCGTGTGTACAGAAGTAGTATACTGCTGCTGCAATGGAGTCGAGTAAGACACAGTCCCTGTAGTCGCTTCATTCTTGTAATTAAAAATTTGAAATAATTGAAATTGGAGGTCTCAAGGAGTCGGTAGAATTTCTGGTAGATTCGTGAAATTTTGCTAGCTCCCCTCCCCAAATCGAAAATGAAATTGCGACGCCTCTGACGACAAAGATGTCTGATGAATGCTTTTGACAACTCTTTATCAGAAGCCCTGGGAAGCTCGGAAGAGTTTCTATCGGTTCGACACAATTTAAACTAAATAGCTGGATAACTCCCCTAATTTCAGTATGTTGACTGTCCTCAGGCTGTAAACTGTCGGGTTACGAAACATTTTCAGTTTCCTAACCGACGAACGTACCCATTTCATAGCTTACGCAAAAAATTCGACTAATTTTCTGTCGAGAAAGCCCCACTTTTCTCCAATTTGCAATGTTTGGGGTCCCAGCTCTTATGGAAACGCAAAGAGAAATTTAAGTAGACCTCAAAGCACCGAGGAACCTTTTAAGTTTCCTTTAAATTTAGATGTGCAAACGGAAATATCAGCCTTGCTATCAAACCGGTTATATGACTGTGTAGCATTTGCGCGTCAAATCATAAGTATGACGAATAAAATAAGTATTTTTACGTGCTAACGAGTTGAAATCAGTTACTCAATGCCTTTTTGTAACAAAGCTAACCATAAAATTGCTTTTATAAGTCATACCCACCGTTTTTAAAACTCCTGAATTTTTCACCGATTTCTTAAAGAAGTCTCCCGATAATCTCCCGATTTTTTCGCAGCGGTTACTGATTTTCAGCAAAAGAAAGTGGAAGCACTGACCGGAGTCTTCAATGTCCGCTGACAACTCTTTCAAACATATGGATATGAGAATCTTCTTTTTTACTTCTTTTATTTGCTTATATGGATATGATATCTCTAGCGCCATCATGTCAAATGTGCACGAGATCTAACACTAACCTTCGGCTCCCAAAAATTAAGTGTGAAAGACCAAGATTTTCTCTACGAAATACAATACCATCTGTGTGGGAAAAATATAAAAATGATGTTTCAGAATGGTTGGAAGGAAGCCCATCGCTTATGAGGTCCCGACTCAAAGGACTACTGATTCTTAATTTAAAAAAAATTATAATAGTTATGTTTGCAATATAATTTATTATGAACTTTATTATATAAGAATTTGTTTATTAGAGCGTGAATGGTTAATCAAATGATTGTTTCGTGTGTGGTTGGTTTACGCTGTACGCATTCTCGCTTACGAATGTCAAATGGTTTGTCATTTTTGTTTATTTTTCACAAGAGGGTAGTTTTTATTTATTTATTTGGTAGATGGCAGGTCATTTTATACAGGTCAGATAAATTAAGTTATATTATTTTTGTTAGATTTATGTATAATGTTTCAAAGTCAGCTTGGGCTCAAAGAATATTTAGATTTATAGGGTATGTAGTTGTTGTTATTATAGTAAAATTTTTAACAAGCACTGCATGTTCGAATTTTTGTTCTCCACAGCTTCTATCAGTATTTGTATTTTTGTGTAAAATTAAAAAACTTGAACTTGAACTTAGTTTTCAAACTTTTTAGCCACGTCGCGTCCAGTTTTCAAATTTTTTGCTCCCACCCGCCGTGTCAGAGAGCAGGAAGGTTGGTTAGTGTCGACAAGCGCTAACAAGAAAATCGCTAATTTCAGGTGGAAAGTGATAGTATTTTTTACTTTTATTCTGATCCCTTTCGGAGGCAAAATATTATTTCTAGTAAGGGTTCTGCTTCAAATAAACTCTCTGTCAGCAAGGATAAGCACAAGAATGGATCACACACGGACCATCGTTTATCTGTATCGGAATAGCACCAAATCGACACTCAGATAATTTAATAGCTTATTATTTCATGCAGCGTTCAAAACGAGGATAGCAGTCGGGAGATACCCAAAAAGAAAGCGAGGCTTTTGAATCGAACACAAATTCGGTCCAAACATGGATAGGAAATAATTTAGAATCAAAGAAGGATCTGCGTACACAGATAGTTATTCTCTTTTACTATGCTCCCGAACATTTAAAGTAAACTGTGACGATTGTAACTCGTTGTGGAATAGAAGTGGTAGGACGGAGGAGCCAGTTTTCTTTTTATGTAGGAACATGGTCGAAAACAGAACTATAACGATCGTCGGTGAGAAACACCGAACGCACCCTAAATCAGTCAGTCACATTCTTTGATGTCCTTGAATCAGAACAACGTCGCACACGCTACCAAACAGTAGGTCAGCGGCCAATCAGACTAAAGGGAGACGTGCGGCTCCAATAGCGCAAAAGCTAGAGCTGCCACCAATACACACCGGGGCGCTTTTAAATTCGTTTGTTCGAAACTTAAGGTCACATTCCAACAAGGGCTAGTGGCTTTTAACATATATTTATCTTATTTTTCAGATTCCTAAAAGTAACTGGCGTCCCCGGTTCTGCGACTGTTAATAAATACATTACAATAAATGTACACAATAATGGTTATTTTTGAAATGTTCAATGTTTTTCCCTGTATGCTTCTTACCAAGTAGAAGAACTGTTTTTATTTTATTCTTTTTTTCAACAACTCATACTAACGACTCGCACCAAACAACAAAGACCACCACGCTCACCTCATCATTCTTTCTGTTCCTTCTTGTTGTCATTCTTTCTACCCTCCGTCGAAATGCCACATATGGGTTGTTGTTGGACCCACTTCCTTTGTCGGTTTTGATCTGAGGTATCATTGGTTGTTGCTGCAGAAAAAAGAAAAGGTTAAAAGAAATGAGTTGCATTTTTGCAGATACCATGGTATCTGTTCCCACGGACAACTGCATCTGCAATTAGTCGTTTTTGCAGTTACCGTGGTATCTGATATGCGGTTGCTCTGCAAAATCGACGATTGCCTAACTTGCGCTTTTCAAAGTCATCCCAAAAGAAAAAGTGATATTCAGTCACGTCACCAAGTGCCAAACTTCTTTCCCGCCAATTTGACAAAAACTCATGAAAGTGAGATGACTTTTTCAAATACCACAATACCTTTTTGGGATCCCAAAACGTAAGTGGAGGGATCCCTATTACATCGCAAAAGTTGTCCGTCTTTTCGTCTGTGCGCACTATAACTCTCGAAGGAAATGAGATATTTTGATGAAACTTGGGGATTGTTTGGGTCAAGGGTAAGGTCAAGTTCGTAGATGGGCTCTGTAGCCCTACATTTAGGGGTGAGGGAGGGGGTTCAAATTAAGGAACAGACAAAATACTTTTAAACAGCTAATGTCGATTATGGTGTAAGAAGGTATTCTGAGCACGATAGTGAAAACCATTTTCTCGCCGGACAAGTATTTCGTCAGGAATCCGGCAAAAACCGGAAAGTTGGTTAAAAGCAAAAGTTCTATATGAAGCTGATTAAATGGTCGATTTAGGGGTAAGGAGACATGCTGAACACATTCGACGCTGGATTTGTTTCTGAATTTTCTTTTTTTGCTGGACTAGTAGTTTGCTCGGAATTCTGGCGAAACCCGAAACTTGGCAGAAGTAAAGCAGGAAGTCTCGGTCAGTATCGCCAAAATAGATATGCCTTATAGCAGGGACCCATAAATTTCCTGTAATGACTGGCCATTCAGCGGGCGTGTCATATCCTATGCTTCTATGTTGCTATGCTGCCCGAGCCTCATCTAGTTTCCAAAAATTCCGCTTGGGTCGAATCGGCGTTCTTGCTCAGATAGACAAAATTTGTTGGGACTATTCAGCATGCCACCAGCTACCTAAGCTAGGACAAAAGATCCAGGATACTCTTCCATTACAGAGAAATATTCCTAGTTCAGCACAACAGCTGCGAAAAATTTTGTCTATCTGGATAGTCGGGTATTTTATCCCCGTGGGTATTTCTCGAACTATCTGACGCTCGGTCAAGAGCGCATCAGAAATCTCTTATTGACAAGCCCCCTGAATGGCGAGTCATTACAGGAAATTTATGGGTCCCTGCTTATAGAGGTATATCTGAACTGGTTTTCTCTGATGATTAGCCTGGTGAAGACTGGATCTGGCGAAGACAAGACCCTATTGTCTGAATCAAAAATTAGATTTTTGGGATCCCATCAACACCTTTGGTCTTGTTGGCAGTGGTATCATGTTTGACATAGGGTATCCAGTGTTAGGCATAGGCTGTGCCAAACGTTAGACATACCCAGCGTTTGGCATAGGGTATCCAAAAATCAGGGATTTGTGCAGTCTAGTACACTAGCCCTTTTTCAGTCACGGTGCTAAAACGTCTAGCACCATGCCTGAGTGCTAGACGTTTGAGCACTGTACCTTGAAATCCATGCATGGTGCATGGACTTCAGCATCCAGTGCACACATGAAAAAGCACAATTTCTATCGTTACACACTAAATACCAATAGAAATTGCTCTAGCATTTGAAATCCATGCTCTAGCACTCAGCCATGGTGCTAGACATTTTAGCACCATGACTGAAAAAGGGCTAGTGTACTAGACTGGGTTTGTGGCTGACTGGTAACGATGAACTGCATAATAACCTTTTGACAGATCTTGATATCAGATACCACAGTAACTGCAAAAATGACTTTAGACCGAAAACATAGGAAGTGTCAAATAAAATTTCTCTCACCAAAGGTATGAACTGGCATTAAAGCTGTGAACCCAGCTATAAACTGGCTTATGAAGGACTACCACGATAACGGCAAAAACGACTTAAGACTGTGGTATCAGATACCATGGAATCTGCAAAAACGCAACTATGGTCCTCATCCAATCATCCCAATCGTCATCCAAATAACAGTTCCATCCACAATTTTCCACGTCATTTCTGGCAAGAGAGCACAACAAAGATTGGTCGGAAACCCCCTTCCTCTTCCGCATTAAAGCTGGTATTGACTAAAATTTAGCCGATTATCTACGGCCCGTGACGTTTTCATGACGGCATGAAAGAAATAGGAAAATTTGATTAAATTAATGTTGTAGAATATATATTTGTACCGTACCTATAAATATAGAGCCGAGCGGCCAGCGAGGCGCGGACGCGTTTACTTATAAACCGTTCTAGGGACAATCAGTTCCGTTAGTAAATGGAAGATATAGACCTTTCGTGTGACGACACGACCCGTAGATAATCGGCTAAAGTTTAGTCAACACCTAGCAGAAACATGGAAGTTTAGGAATAGGAGCGAAAGTCGGGGTTTTAAAGTTCAATAATGTCCTTTTGAACACAGTTTCCGAGTCTCTAGTCTGTTCTGAATAAAACAGCAACACTGATTTACTTAACACAACCTCCAGTAATGAACAAGTTCGAAATTGACATGTAAGTTCCAGTCAAGAACTCTTCTCGGACCTAGTAAATTTTCAATCACAAACTGAAGTAGTTACTTCCCTTCAATAAGCTTCGTCAGTGAACATGTCAACAAACATCTTGAAACATTGGTTGAGTTCCACAAAATAAACCAATAAAAAATCATCAGACCACCAGCGACCCTACAGGGACATTGGCACCTTTGCTGGACAATACGATTTAAGGCAATTTAAGGTAAGTAATACTCAAGGCCTGACAGAGGAACCCGTTATGAAGATTTTTAAAAACCCATAAAAAACAACACAACAACTGAAGACACCGAGAGTCTCAATACTTACTGAACTAATTCTCTTCTGAAGCCAGTAGTCATACACTGCAGTAACCACAGTCGTATCAAGGCCTTTCAGGATTGACTTGGCATCATTCAGGGTAATCGCAGTTGTTCCACAGGACTTCTCAAACTTTTCTATCATGTCCTCAAACTACAAAAAAAATATGCAAGAATGAGCTGAGCCACATTTGAGATAAAGACGAACATGGCACAATGTCTCTTCTACTCCAGAAAGAGGTTTTGATAGGCTGCTTGGACCAATTATCAACACCTGAATTAGCATTCAATAATAAAAATAATAATAATAATATAATTGCAAATAATAAGGCTTTCGCCTCTATAAATTTCTAGGGACACTTTACACACTAAATTGAATTTCAGCCAGGTGGTATTCAACACCTGCTTTGAATTGGTTGATATTTTCTGCATTTACCACACTTTCTGGGAGATTACTCCAATCTTCTACTATTCCGTTTCTAAAGCTCCATTTTCGAATTTCTTGTCGGAATTTCTTACCATTCAGTTTCAAGTTGAGTCCTCTAGGACCGTTGTGATTGAAAGTGAGGACATCATCAGGCCGTATGTTATCATAATAACTATGGCGAATTTTAAAAGTTTTGATTATTTAGAAGAGCTTCGAAATTTATCAAAACAAGTAACTATCTACAAATGGCATACACAACTAGTGTGACAGTGAGATCTCTCTTAAGTCTTCCTAGTTTTCCGACAGTAACTGTAGTAATGTTGTTGACATTTATAATAGCAATGTTCATGGGCTCCACAATTCTGTAGGCTGGGCTCAAGAAAGTAAAGCAATGCATTCTAATATTACCTGCAATGGTGTGATTTTTAACTTTCCCTCTTGCTGAGATAACCACTCCTCATCAGCTGAATCGATGTCATACTCGGGAATATCATTCTGCATGGTGAATGCTGAAAGAAAAAGGTTATAATGCAGCTGCAACTTACTTTGATACTATTACAGTGGCTACACAAAGGAAGACAAGGGCAAAGCAATATTTCCAACAAGATATAAGCTTTGTTCGAAAATGCATCTATTTGACGAGATTTGTATTCTTTCTTTTTTGTTGTTGTTGCTGACGTTGCCCTGTTACAATAATTAATAAATTTGAATTTGAACTGCACCCACATAATATCCAGAAGACTTCATAGCAAATAAAGACTGTTATCTGGATCATAGCTGATGAAAAGTTCAGTTATATCACATTCACCTATTAAATCAGGCCACAACTAAGAAGGGACTAAACCAGGACAGGAGGAAGAACCCTAGCATCTTGCTTTTCACTATTGATATTCCTCTACGAATAAAGGCCAATTTCCAAAAATTACATATAGGCCTATCCTAGCAGAAAACTAGCAGCATCTATCTTCATAAGAACTGGTCACACTGCGCTCAAAATGGGGCCTATTTGACAATCTGCGCAGAAATCTGTGCAGATTTCACAGCTGAATATGAGTCTACAAATCTGTGCAGGTTGGTCAGTTGCTGGTGAGGTTCTGAAAATCCTTAGGGGACATTGACATTTGATGGCTATGGGGCAGCTTGGGGATAATGAACAGACTGCAATTAGGGGTTTAAAATCAGTTTTAATTATGTTGGCTATTGTGAACTATCATGATTTTGTTTTCAACATCCCAGGATTAACCTAAGTTGTTTGGGAATAAAGGTAAAGAGTTCCTAAATGTCAAAATGCCAACAGTCGCATCTATTTTTGTTTTCTACTACAAAATAACAAAGAAAGCATCTGTTACACATCATTTTCCTTTTTTTTCAAGTAAAAAAAATAAGTTATTTACAATAGTTTTAGTCAACAGCACTAAAAAAATACCAGTTTATTTCCTGTAACATAATCAGAAATGCTGTTTAGTTCTAGTTGATCTCCTGAATTTAAAACAACAAAAATTTCAGGATTATGAGTGTCTTGTTCCTTTTTTTTGTTTTTGTATTTAGCAGCCCAAAAAGCTGCATCTTCTTGGATATAGTGTGACCACTTTGGTGTCTAATTCTGCACAGAAATGAGCCAGGTGTTACCAAGCTCTAAGCTTCAAACTAAAAAGATTTTAAATGGCTGTTTTCCAAATTTCATTCAAATGATGAATATTTCTTGGATTGGAGTGCCTAGCTTTCAGTATAGTGTCACTCCCATTAGGCATAGCCAATAAAACATGGGATTTTACATATAAATAAAAAAACAATAAAAACAAGTCGTAATCAGGAAATAGACACCATCATCAACTGCATGCTATTCATCAGGGTATAGTTCAAGTTTTTATTTTTTTTGTGACACTAAACCTGCACTAAACTACAAATACATTAAACAAACACTGTGAAGAACGAAAATTCATACATTCAATGCTTGTACAACATCCTTATTGCTTGCAAGTGTAATTTAAGGTAATTACTGATAGGCTGAAGCTATCTACCTATACAGGAGAGAACTTATGACATAACATAATCACTCAAGGCAAATTACAAAAATTAGAAAACAAGACAAGTTATCCAATGTGAAAATAGGAGTCAATATTTTATGTGGATGTTCAACTCAAATGACAATGATGGTTAACTCAAAACATGCTCCTTCCATCACTTTACATGCCTATCAAATGGATACTAAAGATTCTTGCAACAAATATTTGACTTACGCTGCATATGTATCAACTGCCTTGGCATCCGTATTTTATCTGAATATGACTTCTTGTATCTGTCTTTGTCTTGAACACTAAAAACTTCAGGTACAGGGATTGCTTGCCCAGCAGCCAAAGCCCGCTGCAAGTGGTGTTCCTAAAACAGAGAGAAGCAAACATGACTAATACACTAAAGCATTTGTGATTAAATATGGAAACAGAATACCATCAAGACAAGCATCATTTGTATTTTAATTATTCATATTCACATTGTTTACATTTTTGAATGTGGCGCCTGCGGCATGACGTCACCACCAACATGGCGAACCAGTTTTTGGCGTCCGCCATTTTGTCCTGTAGAAAACAAAGGAAATATTTACCGATTCCTCTTCTTTTTCCATTCCCGTCGGCATTTTAGGGACTATCCGGTTGATATGGGACACATCTACTTCTTTGGAATGATATATCGCCAAAGGCTTGGAGCTGTCCAGAGCCTTGGCTCGAAAAGAGAGCTTACTCATTTTCGTTTTCACTGACGGAATGAAAGACGTTCACTAAAGTGCCTGTAACTTGCGACTGAGGCAGCCCCGAAGGGTCTTTGTGATATAAAATCGTTCAGTTTTCAGTCTTCCATCGCTTCGTTAAATAATCCGTCTGGTTTACACCAAGGTTAGGTCACAATCCACAAACGAATTCTGTAACATTTTCCATATTTTTACTGTTCTGTGTTGAAAAATGGCGGAGAACTGTTAAAATTCTCCTCCTCCCAGAGAGCAGGGAGGCGGGTCCTTTCTGCGGTTGTTTTGTTGACTGCTACCTAGCGGCCACGGAAATGATCACGTTTCGCTTGCAATCGGTAAGAGATGGCGCGCGGAGCGGAAACTTTGATACAAGTGAAAACATTGTTATCTTGCAGATGAAAAGGGTTTACGTATTCTCCAAGATTCCTGGACTGGCGGAAGCTGTGCGAAATTTTCTACCTTTGGCAAATGTTGAATCAAATACGTGTAAGCATTTTCTTCTCACTTACTTGTCTTTATGTGTTTTATTTATTTTCTTTCATTTACTCCGCTTTTACTGACTTACTAAATTACTTACTTACTAATGTTTCTGTCGCCCGGATATTTCAGTTGCGGCTCGAGGAAAAAGTGGCATTGTTTCACTCACTGTCAAATTACCCTGGTTGTTTTGGGGTTGGGGATCGTGGGGGTTTAAATTAAAGGGCCAACAAATATATTTTTAAAGTTATTGAGATAGTCGATATTGGGTAAGCAATCATGCTGAATCTGAATATGATAATTGTTTTCTCACCGGACAAATATTTTGCCCGGAATCCGGCTAAAACCGGAAGATTTGTTAAAGTTTAACTGCAAAGCCAACTTATTTTTGTGTCATTTAATGGACCGATCAATCAATAAATTCTATTACTCAGCACGAAACCATACAATACATAACACACTAAATAAAAAAAGAAAGAGACACCCAAAAACACCGGTAAACTACATCTATCGTAGTAGAAGTAGCTTCTGCCAAGTAGGCAGGCAATGAAGCAGTGGGTTAGCTGCAATAGCTACAAGGCTGTTTTCTGACTTTGTAGCACGTACAACAAATCGAGATTTTGCCGCCCTCTTTATTTCAGCAAATGTGCAGCAATGATTACGCAGTAGCGCCTGGCTTATACTTGCTCTGAACTCCACTCGTCCTAGCCGTCGAAATATACGATTGTAACAAGCTTCTAGATTACACATAGCACGAGCCGTGTGGTTCGTAACAAGGGACACTGCAAAAAGTTGGGTACAACAAGTCTTAAAAAGACGCACTTTAATATTCAAATCAACGTGACTGAACTTTCAAATCAGAACATTTCCATGCTTGCAAAGACTATCCGCAAGCAGTTGCATATGTTCGTCATCTCGTAGACGTTCAGTCACAGTAAATCCCAGGTAACGAAACTTAGGGACATACTCAAGTATTCTACCAGACAGTTTCACATGCAACTTGGGGAGATGGCACCCAACAGGGAAAAAAGACATTGCAAGCGACTTCTTCCTATTACACAGAATATCAAACTCTGTCGCATACTGGTCGCAAACAGCAAGAAGCCTGTTCAGTGCAAAAACAGTAGGTGCTAGCACCACAATATCATCTGCGAACATGATGTGGTTTACACAAGTACAGCTAATATAGCATCCTACACCAGTAGCTACTAATCTAGCACTTAACTCATCTAGATATACTACATATAACAAGGGGGACAGCACACCATCCTGCCTAAGGCCGTTGACAAGCCGAAAACTGTCACTAACTGCATTTCCCCACCTCACTCTGAACTCCTGCGTTCTAGACCAGAAACACAGGAGCTTTACAAACTGAGGTGGGACTCCTCTTTGAAGTAAAATTTTCAAAATTTTACCATGGTTCACCCTGTCGAAGGCCTTAGCAGAGTCAATGAAACATGCAAAAACAGGTGGAATAGAACCAAAAATACTCCACAACCACCTTTAGCACAAAAATGGCCAAGTCAACACCATGCGAAGGCTTAAATCCGAACTGAAAATCCGAAGTGTGAAGCCAACCACCAATTGTATGGATCAGACATTTTTCCAACAACTTAGTCAATAATGTCGCCAAAGCAATAGGTCTGAAATTATCCGAACTTGTATAATCGCATCCCTTTCCTTTCGGTACAGTAACCAGCTCAACGTCCATGAGGGAACGAGGGAGGAAACTGTGTCTCAAAAAAACATTAAAAAGTAATGACAGGACTACACACTTCTCGTAAGAAGCAAATTTCAAATGACGAGCAGATATCCCATCTCTTTTGAAAAAAAGTTTGCTTTACTTTCCGCCAAAAATACACTGAATTATTTGGATTCCACAAAGGGATTTTTTTATTTTCCCCTACCTGCTCTTAACTTATTATTAGTTACGATCGTTACTATTCTTGTTATTATTGCCGTTCCCGAGCACACCATAATAAGTAAATTGGCTCCTCCCACTTATTATTTTCGTTCCACGACTGTTACGATCGTTACAATTTACTTATGATGGTCGCGAGCATCATAAGTGATAATAACTATCGGTTCTGCAGGAACTCCCGTAAGAGTGATGACGTATGTCCGCGTTGTTATTATTTTCGTTCCAGAGATCGTGGTAACCACAACAATACGGCGCTCGCCTTTCCTCTTATCATCGTAACTTGTAATAACTTCACTGGAACGCTACCCTAGTTATGACGTTCAGAATATCTGCGGCCGTCCCCACAGCGTAAATTCTACTATGAGGCGGGAAATCTTAATCTCAACACAAACTTGGCTTTTCAGTGGACAGTGGTGAGGTTGGTGAAGATAGCTTAGTGTCTGCACACAAAAAAATTGCAAATCTTTCTCGTTAGGCATACAACAAAAATACAAGCGCATAGAGGTACCACAAATCACACGGAAATTCCACTATTTGAAAATCGGTTGTTCGCGAATAGCGGAACAACGAGGTAACGCATTTTCAGCGGGTCTTCAAGCCAATTTAAGTGAATCAAGTGATGGGTAACTAGACTTCGAACTAGACTGTCCTATCCCAGCCCTTTTCGGTTAAACTTTAAAATTAAAAGTTTTACTTGAAGTTGATTAGACGTTCGATACAGGGGCAAAGAGACATGATGAATCCGTATATGCAAATCATTTTCTCCCCGGACAGGTAGTTTGTCCGGAATCTGGCCAAAACCGGAAATTTGTTAAAAGTAAAGGTTTTACTTGAAGCTGATTAGAGGTTTGATACAGGGGTAAGGAGACATGCTGAATCCATATATGCAAATTATTTTCTCCCCAAACAATTAGTTCGCGCGGAACCGGCCAAAATCGGAAATTTGTTAAAAGTAAAAGTTTTACTTGAAGTTGATTAGAGGTTCGATACAGGGGTAAGGATACATGTTGAATCCGTGTATGCAAATGATTTTCTCCCCGGACATACAAATCGTCCGGAATCCGGCCAAAACCGGAAATTTTGTTAAAAGTAGCCTAAAGGTTTTACTTGAAGTTGATAAGAGGTTTGAAACAGGAGTAAGGAGACATGCTGAATCCATATATGCAAATTATTTTCTCCCCAAACAATTAGTTCGCGCGGAATCCGGCCAAAATCGGAAATTTGTTAAAAGTAAAAGTTTTACTTGAAGTTGATTAGAGGTTCGATACAGGGGTAAGGATACATGTTGAATCCGTGTATGCAAATGATTTTCTCCCCGGACATACAAATCGTCCGGAATCCGGCCAAAACCGGAAATTTTGTTAAAAGTAGCCTAAAGGTTTTACTTGAAGTTGATAAGAGGTTTGAAACAGGGGATAAGGAGACATGCTGAGTCCGCACTTGCACATTATTTTCTCCGCGAACGTAGGCTACAATTCGCCCAGAATCCGGTCAAGACCGGATATTTGTTAAAAGTAAAGGTTTTTACTTAAAGTTGATGAGAGGTCCGATACATGGGTAAGGAGACATGCTGCATCCGTATACACGAATTATTTTCATTCCGGACATCCAGCTCGCCTTGGAATCTGTCCAAAACCGGATTTGTTGAAAGTTAAAGCTCTATCTAAAGTTGATTAGAGGTCCTCTAGGGGTAAAAAGACATCCTGAATCGCTCTACGAAAAATTATTTTCTCGCAGGATAAATAGTTCGCCCGGAATCTGGCCAAAGCCAGAAAATTTGCTAAAAGTGACGGTTTTGTCTAAACTTGAGCCGTTTGGCCGTAATTTTTCAAGAAAATATCGTGTTATTTGTGTGGGGTTGTGCGAACCTTGCAAATTTTGACAGCTTATCCGTCAAGGAAGTAAGTTCAAAATTAGATAATTCCCCCGTGGAATCCCCCTCAAGACCTAGTTCCTAACCCCTGATTTTTTTTCGAAGTGAGTAACCCCTTGCTTGCACCTGGGATTGGTTCACCGAGCACCTAGGACTGGCTCACACAAACCTAGCACCTCGGATTGGCTCACCCGAGTGTCTAACCCCTCGAGTACTCCTTTAACGGGTACACCCATTTCCTGACCCCTCGCCTGCTCCTGGGATTGGTTCACGAGTACCTGGGACCGGCTCACCCCACACCCTCCCCAGACAACTTTAGTACACCCACTGAATAACCCCTAACTTTTCCAGTACATCTTTTTTCCAGTGAGTAATACCTCCCTTACCAAGTACGCCTTTTTTCAGTGAGCAACCCCTCACTTACCCAGTTCACCCTTCTTTCAGTGAGTAGCCCCTCGCGTACCCTAGCATTTCTCTCTTTGGTACAACATGAATCAACCCCCTCGCTTGAACATATACCAACATATATACCAACCCCTTCGACCATCGAATAAACTAGGTCTATTCGACGTCACACTGAATAAACAAATAACAGTCAGCATCCAAGCGCAGAGCTATACTAGTTTGAGAATAAAGGGTAGAGACTGCTATAGCCGAAAACTGGTCGACGAATTTTGTGTCCGGTTTTCGCCGGATTCCGGGTGAACTACTTGTCCGGCAAGAAAATAACTTTCATATTCGGATTCAGCATGTTTCTAATAGCTTTTAAAAAATATTTGTTTGTGTCCCTTAATCTGAAACCCCTCCCACACCCCTAAATATAGAGCTACAGGGACCATCTTCGAACTTGACCTGTAGTTTGACCCAAAGAGTCATCGTGCTAAATTTGAACAAAAATATCTCAAGCCCTTCGAGAGTTATCGTGCTAACAGATGGACGGCGGACAAGTTTTGCGATGTCATAGGTATCCCTCCACTTACGTTTTGGGATCCCAAAAGCAAATATTGCTGATAAGATTTTCGAGAACAGTTGCGCAATGAAAAACCACTCTTTTCAGTGGCGACAATTGGCCATTTTTAATTTTGCATAGATGGCACTTTACACAAGGGACTTGTACCGTGACCAGTAAACCAGATACAAATTTTTCGAATATAATTTAGAAGTCTAGGACTCCATTGTAACCAAATGTACAATTTTAGTGGGAAAGACGCCCTTGAGATGGAAACATTTTATAAGTAGTGAACTGAAAGACAAAAATGCTCCTCAGCCGGGATTTGGATCCAGGACCCTCTGCTTACAAGGCAGGCGCTCTACCATTTGAGCTAACGAGGGGCTTGTGAACAGAGCTTGTGTCACTACTTATAAAACATTTTTAATTTCATGCAAGAATATCTGAGGTTCAGTGGGGTATTCTTCTTCTGTAGGGTCGCCAACTCCTGATTCCGAGGTGACGACTTCATTGAAAAAAGCACAGTACGTGGTCCTTGACAGCGACTTCTATGGTCACAACAAGTCCCTCCTCGAACAGGTCCAATGGGTGCAATTGACCTGGGCTGGAGTCGAGTCATTAGTAGCTTCTTCTAAGGGTTGGAAGGTAAGTTACAGGCGAACAGTCTAAGCTATGAACTTTCCTAGGATAAGTCGACTGAAGTTGCGACCATCCCGCGGGTAACATCTAAACATAAGACTTTGGGGTCTAGGTGACCCCCCCCCCCCCTGGCGAAACAAACCGGCCGCTCGTCTCTGTATATCATAATAATGTATTTCATTTTTTTTCAGTCAATCAATCAAGTTTCTTATCCAAATTGCTTACAGCTAGAAGTGGAATACAGTATTTACGAAATACACAGACCCGAAACAAATTAAGTAACACACTTACAAGATATGACCAGAAATAAATGATGGGATGAAACTACGTAAAATTTGGGCAGAAGAATTAGCGGAATACGGAGAAAACTGATTGTCCGTATTCCTCTCGGACCGACGCACAGAATATTATTAACACTGTGTGGGTAAGGTTGGTCGGGTGGTTTGGTACCCGGGAGTTTGGCACCGGGTGGGGGGAGGGGGGGTAGTCGGAACCCAAACTTTGTTGAGCAGCACCTGAACTGAGCAACTGACAACGCGTTGCGGGTGAGTATGCGGTATAACGCTACCAAGAAAATATGAAAGCAGTGGTACATAACAATAAAGGCGTGTTTAATCGCACGAATCTCTTCCTTTTCATCGTCGGCAATCCTGGATTTAATAGACGTACCCGAAGGGAATGTTATCGTTAGCTTCCGTTAGCGGTTCTTTCACGCACTGATAACGTATTACCCAAGCTACCGGAAAGCATAGTCGCTTTCCGGTTCTTGCTAATGGAAACTCATTTGCCTGTAAATTTGTTTGACGCCGGTCTCTGGGCGCTCACGTCCGTTATATACTTGGGCCCTTAACCTGAGGTATTTTTCGTAAACAGGCGTCCATCTCACATAGATATCGCGCTTTCTTGGATGAACTCAGATTTGTTCCTTCGTAAGTATATACCTAACCATTTTCCCTTGATCATTATTTCCATATTAGCCAATATTGTCTACGAGAATAACATCAAGTTCGTACCACTAGCACAAACTCAGACGCAGAGTAAAATAACACTAGGGAGTAGCGCCAAGATCTATGCTTTGCAAACGGGCATGCTCTTAGCGCCGCCCACTACGCTTGCAGCATTTAAAACGAGACATACTTGCGGGTTTAGAGATTTCTAGTAATGCAAAGGTGCGGTCTCCACACAGCATGGAAACAATGGAGGCTGTATATTTTTTTTGCAATGTTCAGGATATGAAGTTATAGGAGCCAGCTCTGGTGAACGACTGAATGAGTTTCAGTAGGGACGTTCTCTATCGCTAGTGGTGCTAGTATCGCTGCTATTAGAGTGTGTGTCAATTTTGTCAAGGCTTGGCTCTACTCCCTAGTGTTATTTTGCTCTGCTCAGACGTCACGAGCCCCTGGCTTGTTTTTTTTTATCATTAGCTTGATTAGTTGCCTAGCATTTTCGTTTCATAATTCACATTCCAGGAATTCCCTGCTTATCCAGTGACGCGGTACTCCGGTTCTCATATGAGTCTACAAATGGCCGAGTACGTAGTTGGACAGATAATTTCCAAGGAGAGAAATTTTCCGCAGCAGCACGACTTCCAAACGAAAGCTTACTGGGGAAATTCAGACGTGAAGCACTATAGGTCCTTAGGGGATCTCACAATTAGTGTTCTAGGCTTGGGACAAATTGGCTCCAAAGGTATGTTGCACGAGGAATGTGGAGGAACTATTCTATTCAATTGCCTATTTGTTATCATCGCCAGGGGCAAAGCTGGACCTAAAGACGGGATTTGTGGTAACAACCGAATCCTGATAATTATACCGAATAAATTACCGAATCTATTATGATACCGCATAATTTTGGGCCGATAGCCTAGCCTAGCCCATACCGAACTGTTCTGGCATCGAAAAATTACCGAATAATTTCAGTAAATTCGTTCACCCTATTCGTGACAACTACCGAATCCTGGCAATTATATGGAATCCTGATGATTATACCGAGTATATTTGACCGATAGCCTATTCGGGATTCTTTATAATTACCGAATCCCCGTAAATATACCGAAAAGTTCTGATATCGAAAAATAACCGAATAGTTTTATTAAATGTTGGGCCTCCGGCTCAAAATTTTACCGAATCTCAAAAATGCCCCCCCCCCCCCCCCTTGCGAACGCCCCTGGTTCTCGTTCAGTGGAAGAAATCAATACTCTTTTTCGGAAAGGGTGGAAGTGAACCACTGTCATGTGTTGACTTCCAGCAAAATGTCTCACACTCTTCAGATGTCGTGAACAAATACAGACGGGCATATCTATGATAAGAAGCCCTTAGCCTATTTTAATTTGGGATCCTAAAAAGATGTTCTGAACATACAAATTCATAAATTTCGCCTGCGACGCCAATTGTAATAAACTTTATTGGAAGGAGGCGTCATTTGGTTGCGGTTTTAGACTTGCTATTCAGGGGTTTGAGCCACATGAAAGGCACAGAAAACTTGACTACGCAAATTTCGGCCATCCAACCGACCTGGCGGGCTTAGATAAAGATACAGGGACTTATTGTCGACAGGACCTCCCGTCTTTGTTATCTCGAACCCCCTGATTAGTGTTCCCAAAGCTAGCTGGCAGGCCCTTGCCCCTTATGCACTGTAATTATGCACTTATGCACTGTAAAAGTTCGCCTTTGGCCTTGTTAACTAACATATCGGGATGGTAGTCAAGAGGTCGTGCGTTCGATTCCTACTCCCGGCACACAAACCGTTTGCTTTTTTTTCTACTAACTCAAAAGTCGAATTCTCGGAAACTGCTCGGAGACTGCAATGGCCGTAACGAGAATCTTTCTTACTCTCAATATCGACTCAGGTTACATTCTTGATATGTCAGCTCATCGACTCAGATTAAATTCTTGATATGTCAGCTAGCTCCCCGAGTCAAGTTTGAGTCAAGTTTTCTGTTCCTTTAAAAGCTATAATTTATTTGGGGGAAGCGGGAAGCAGTGTTTGCCAGAAAAATGACAGGTTTTAAAAATTTCGAATGCCGCGCTCATTTTCGTCCATATCTGAGATGAAGCGTGTTCCACCCTACTTACCGTAGTTGCTACGCATGACGTCACGAATTCTGGCTTTTTGCCGTCAAGGCTGGAACGATTTTTCTATTTTCCAGCAATATCGTGCCACGGGCAAACCCGACCAATCACGTTATATTAGTTACTATTTCGAGAAGGTTGGAACGGTCAGCATAGTAACATTTTACGAGGCTGGAACGGAAATAGTAACTAATAGTTCCTGTTGTTAAGAGGGTGGAACACACCCAAGATGAACAGTCGTTAGAAGCTGCGGCGGGCCTGGCTTAGCTGTTCGAGCGATCTCGTGTTATTACGAACGACCTTTCCCTTAAGCTAATAAAAACTGGCTTTAGTGTTTCTTTAAATTCATACAATTTCCACATGTGGCGCTGGGTTTCTTGGCTACTTTTTCTAACCGGTATAACTCTTGAGCCTTGTCGGACATCCGCCAGTCGTATAGTTTAAGATAATCACTGCCCATGCCCTAGCAAAACTGACCCTGACCTTAGAGACACGACTACTTCGACGCGTGCAGCTCTAGCACTACTTTTATTATTGGGATCCCAAAACGTAAGTGGAGGGATACCTATGACATCGCAAACGTTGTCCGTCTGTGAGCACGATAACCATCGAAGGGAATGAGATATTTTGATAAAACTTGGTTGGACGGTTCTTTGGGGCAAGAGAAAGGTCGAGTTCGTAGATGGGCTCTGTAGCCCTACATTTAGGCAAGAATAAATAAGGAAAGAATTGAGAAGACTTGAATCATAGGACGTTGTTTTTTTCCCGATCCTCAAGTACCGGGGGTGGAGCCTATTCAGCGCCAGTCCAGACCACAGAGTAATTATTGGCGCTATTTCTTCTGATCGCCGTGCTTCGCTTCAAGAAAGTGCGCCGAATTCAAATTAAACAGAAAGAGGCCGACATTTTGCCCTTCTCCCTCCAACAGATCGCTGCTATCACTAGTTTAAAAGACGAGACAAGGGGATAAAAGTACAGAGAGAAGATAGAAGTCGTGCAATCCTACTTTCAAGGACGACAAAAATTAAGGCAGAAAAGGACCGATTTGGACTGAACACTATAAGTTTCAAGAAGGAAGGGACACGCTTCCAACCATTCATGCAATCTTAAGCCAACTACCCGAGATAATGATATACATTTTGACCAAAAATAATAAATTGTTATCTCAAATGTAGACGTTTTGAATGGTACCGTACAATTATCATTTTCAGTAATCAATAAAAATTTAAAATTAGGAAATACTTCAAGCAAACTGTTTTTCGCAACTAATGAGAAATGTTATGAACTGAATTTTGTGTACAAAGTACAACTTAAAAACAAAACATAACAACTCTTTGAGTACAGTTCGCCAGCTATGCCCAAATTCCAATTTGAATGATGTAAAAACGTGATAATGAAAAAAAAAACGATTACGAAAAGGCGGACTGTTAATAGCATAGAAAATTTAGGCAGATGTAAAGTGCGACTATCCGAGATAATGATATACCTTTTTGACCAAGAATAATAAGTTGTTATCACAAACTGATACGTCTTGAAAGATATCCTGCACTCAGCAATCATTAATTTAAAATTAGGACTTTATAGCCTACTGTTTTTCGCAACTACACGAGAAAATGATATGCACTAAATTTTGTGTAGAGTACAACTTAGAAACAAAACATAGTAACTCATTGAGTAAATTTCGACAGCTAAATATTGTCCAAGCTTAATTCCTTTTCTAGAAGCGATTCTTTACAGTCCTGAGAAGACCAAAATAAAATTACTAATGTTCACACCAGTCCTATTGAATCTGAACTAAATGCATGCGCGTTAGGTCTATGCTTCGACGTTCAAGTTGCTTCATTGCTCCCTTGAGTCATCAAATGCCGCATTACCTTGGGCTTCACCGTCTTTGTGAAGGCTCGTGACAACACAAGCTTCATATTGCAAATCTGACCCGAGACTGAAAAGGAGTTTCCATTTATATAATCCTCATAATCGGCACTGTTTGAACTTCCCGCCTTTTCTGACTACTTCATCACTTTTGCTCTGGAGGTAACACTTAATACTGCAAGAGGCAACACGCGAAGCTCTACCCAGGCTCCACCCCCGATAAATAAGATCGGACGAAAAGAGATCTAGGATGCTGACATCGAGGTTATGTGAGTTCTCAGTTCTTCCCTTATTTATTCTTGGTTTAGGGGTGGGGGTTCAAATTAAGGGACAAACAATATATTTTTAAACAGCTAATGAGATAGTCAATTAAGGGGTAGGAAGCCATTCTGAACACGAATATGAAAACCATTTTCTCGCCGGACAAGTAGTTCGCCCGGAATCCGGTCAAAACCGGAAAGTTTGTTAAAAGTAAAAGTTTTACTTGAAGTTGATTAGATGTTCGATTTAGGGGTAAGAAGGCATGCTGAATGCTTATGTGAAAATCATTTTCTACGCGGACAAGTAGTTCGCCCGGAATCCGGCCCAAACCGGAAAATTTGTTAAAAGCAAATGTTGTATTGGTTGTTGATTAGATGTCCGAATTAGGGGTAAGAAGAGATGCTGAATCCGCATATCACAACAATTTTCAGCCGGACATCCAGTTCTTTGGAATCCGGCTAAAACCGGAAAATTTGTTATACATTAAATCTTCATTTGAAGTGAATTAGATGTTGGATATAGGGGTAAGGAGATACGCTGAATTCATTTTTGAGCTTTAGCTTTTGCAAGAGAAGTAGTTAGCCCAGTCGAAAGCGGAGATTTGGCAGAAGTAAGGCAGGAAGATTTGATCAATTTCGTGTAGATATGAAGTATAGCCTAGGGGTAAATATACACATGCTGAATCAATCTCTGAACTTGGTTTTCTCAAATTAGCCATTGGCCTTCTTCTGTTTCTAAATCTTAATAGTAAAACTGTTCAAGAAGTCTGGCGAAGACCGGATATCTATAAGACCCATTTGTCTGGATCAGATAAAATTTTTGGGATCCCATCGAAACCTTTGGTCTTGTAACATATGTGACGAAACGCTGAAATGGGCGGCAGGGCGCCTGCCGGCCCCACCCTGTCATTTTCTCCCCCCCCCCCTCAAGTTTCGGCTATCGACGGCCCTGAGCATCGCGACATACTTCATATAGTGAAAGTTCTCAGTGATGTACCATAGGTTTACGTCTCTATTTCTCACGTTAATGTTTTTCTTTTCTATTCACAATCTTTATGTACAGTACTTTATCACGATGGGTAAAAAAACAATAACAATGATTACGAAGCAATGCAACCTTATCCAGCGCCAGACAAGCTTCACTTTTGCACTCAATACTCTCCTCCAATGTCTCCCTCATAGTTGCAAAGCTGTCGGCCGCACTCTCGAAGAAGCCATCTCCCGACAGAGCAAAAAACCTAATGAGGTAGAAGACGTTTCGCGGGTGGTGATCGAAACATATTGGGCCCTTGATGTGTAATGGCCAGCACAATACTTTTCATGTCCATCGCTTTTTCTGCTATTAGACGCGTTTCTTGTAGCTCTTGGCTTTGTCAGTCTTAGCACGGTTCCGCGATCTGATAGAATGTAATCGTACCGGCCGAAAGGAAAGCACCGAATCAGTTCTTTTCACTCAAATTCGTCGCTAGATTATTTGACCTGCTGGAAAAGGATTGTGGACAGTGCTAGTAATTTCAACTTTTATTCGATTTCAAGTGGCTGAAGTTCTGAAGATGTTTGGAGCTACAATCTTCGCTATCGGAAGAACAAAAAGGAATCGTATTTATAGCCTTGGACATCCCAAAGGCCGTAACCGCAAAGCCACAATCATCGCAACTGGGCTTAGCCATCTATAATACGGTTCCTATCTATTATATGATACTCATGACCCTGTCATGAGTATGACCAGAGTATAACATATCAGAAGATGCAGTCCATCCCTTTCCTAAACAAGAGCTTCAGGATCGTTAGGTACTTGTCAGGCGATTTAGGTCCTCAGATTTGACAATCTTCCGGTTAAAAAGAGGCCCGGAGTACACCGCCGTTGCTCATTCTCCGGTACCTTCTCTCTTACTGAAACTGACACTGGAAGTGTCAGACCTGAAGCATGTGCTCGTTCACTTGCCTATTTTCATCCCAACGTACCTCCATCCAGGGGCGTCACGACTTGGGGGAGGGACGCCCCACTCCAATCTTGTCGGCCAGTCGGTAAAAAATAACCGTGTCGCCGCGATTTTTCGTCAAAACAGTTGATTTTTTTTCATGAAAACAGTCGATTTTTCTGAAAATCAGTCGACTTTTTTTTCAAAACTGTCATTTTTTCTGCAAAAACAGTCGTTTTTTCTGCAAAAACAGTCGGTAAAAATTACCAGCCAGTTGTTAAATGCCTTGCGCCCCCCCGCCCCCCAAACATTTTGGCTAGTACGCCTCTGCCTCCATCTGTCAGGGCGAATTGAAAGGTTCTCATGGATTCCCTACTGAAAAAAGAAAATCGTAATGGACGTAACTCGAAGACAACAAAACATAAGCCGATTAATCATTTTTTTTTATTTTGTCCTGCTCTCTTTTCCTCCTATACAACGCGTAGTCAAATTGCATTCCTTCAAGCCAGACCCATAACGCATTGCTGATCTAATTCCTAGCCTAGTTAGTAATACGCGATCAGAAATATAACTATGACCGATGCTTGACCCGCGGGATGTCCAAGGCTTGAAGCGGAAGAATCAGCATGCTGCGACCATTATCGGTAAGATTGTTCCCCTCTAATTTCTCGTCGAAAACAAGGGTGGAGTATTCGAACACCATAGTTATCAGCCCAACTAGTTTCGATGTTCCTTTTGGTGGGAAAGAAGTTTGGCACTTAGTGATGTGACTGAATATCAGTTTTTCCCTTGGGATGACTGCTAAAAAAGCGCAATTTCGGCAATTGTCGGTTTTGCAGAGCAGCTGTGGTATCAGATTCCACGGTAACTGCAAAAACAACTAATTGCAGATCCAGTTATCGTGCTAACAGATACCATATCTCTGAGAAAACGCAACTATTATCCCGGGAGTTTGTTGTATAACCCAGGAAATCAATTATTGCGGCGTGGTATATCAGTGACGCTGGCGTATGGCGGCCTTTTGGGGCCAAAAATACTCTTGCGTTTGCAACGAAAAATAAGAAATTCCGAACTTGTACTCTGGCGGCATTAACCCTTCGTTCAGAAGTATCAAAGGGTTGTTCCAAAATACGCAACGAAAAATAAGAAATTCCGAACTTGTACTCTGGCGGCATTAAGAATCGTTCAGAAATATCAAAGGGTTGTTCCAATATACACCAACAAATCAGTAAACTACTGACAAGACAGCTCCTGAGAACGCGTTTGTATTTTTGGCCCCAAAAGGCCACCATACTGGCGCGAATAAGATCAGACGTACTGTAGCGTATTTCCACAGTGGATGCAAGCTGTCCAAGTTAAAATGCGGTAGTAACGTGGCACTATCTGGAAAATCCCTCGACAGATTTTTCGGTAAAACAGTAGAACAAAAGTAGAGAAACTGCCGCAGAACCAGCGAAATCTTCCCCTCCTTTTCAGAACAACAGAAGAGCTTGAAGAGGTCCTCAAGGTCAGCGACTACATTGTCAGCATTCTGCCCAATACGCCGGAAACTACAAATCTTCTCGGCGGGAACATCCTACAGGCCTGTACGAAGAGTCCTGTGCTCGTCAACGTCGGTAGAGGGAACGTCATCAGAGAAGAAGACCTGGCGGCGGCACTGGAGAAAGGTTGGATATCTGGCGCGATCTTAGACGTCTTTCAAGAAGAGCCACTGCCAGCTGACAGCATTTTATGGTCACTGCCTGAGGTAAAGTAGCCTATATATAGGATTTCAGAAAATACGAACTGTCGGTAAAAGACCGCGATAAGCGGATAACTATTTCTGTCTCTGTCACTGCCCAGCTTTATGGACACCTTCGAGCATTACTTTAGCTGCATTCGCTGCACTCTGGGCTGTCTCTGGTTTTTGGGATCCCAAAACGTAAGTGAAGGGTTACCTATGACTTCGTAAAAGTTGTCCGTCTGTCCGTCTGTTTGCACGATAACTCTCGAAGGGTGGAGTACTTTGATCAAACTTTGCACGAGGACTCTTTGGGTCAAAATACAGGTCAAGTTCGAAGATGGGTTCTCTAGCCTTATATTTAGGGGTGGGGGAGGGGTTTGAAAAGGGAAACAAAAAATATTTTTTAAAAGATAATGAAATAGTCGATGTGGGGGTAAGGATACATGCTGAATCCGAATATGAAAATTATTCTCTAACCGCACAAGTAGTTCACCCGGAATCCGGCAAAAACCGGAAAATTTGTCTAAAGTACAAGTTTAATGTCTAAAGTACAAATTTATGGGCAAGGAGACATGCTGCGTCCGAATATGAAAATTATTTTCTTGCCGGAGAATTAGTTCGGCCGGAATCCGACCAAAACCGGAACATTTGTTTGAAGTAAAAGTTTTATTTGTATTTGATAAGATGTTCGGTTTGCGGGTAAGAAGACATGTACATGCTGAATACGTATATGACAATCATCTTCTCACCGGACGTATGATCGCTCGGAGTCCGGCTTAAACTGGAAAATTTGTTAAAGGACCCCTCGCACTATTTACTATTCAACTTACAGTGTTTTAAAATATTTGAATACTTTAAAACTAGGCTGTGCTTTCAACAACTAACCCACGGTTTTGGCTGTTTTAAGCCTTTTCCGAGACCCGTCGACTTAAAGCGAAAATAGGGAAACAATTTACATAACTGGTTTGTGGGATCCCAAAACGTAAGAGACCTATGACTTCGTAAAAGTTGTCCGTCTGTCTGTCTGTCTGCCCGTCTGTCAGCGCGGTAACTCTCGAAAGGAATGAGATATTTTGATGAAACTTGGTGTGAGGACTCTTTAGGTCAAGGCAGAGGTCGAGTTCGTAGATGGGTTCTGTAGCTCAACATTTATGGGTGGGGGTTCAAATTAAGGGGCGAACAATTTTTTTTTAAAAAGATAATGAGATAGTCGTTTTAGGGGTAAGAAGACATGCTGAACACGAATGTGAAAACCATTTCTCGCCGGACAAGTAGTTTGCGCGGAATCCGACCGAAACCGGAAGATTTTTTAAAAGTAAAAGTTTCGTCTGAAGTTTACCTAGATGTCCAATTTAGGGGGAAAGAAGACATGCTGAATCCGCTTTTGACAATCATTTTCTACCCGGACATATAGTTCGCCCGGAATCCGGCTGAAAACGGAAAATTTCTTGAAAGTTAGTTTTATCTGAAGTTGAATAGATGTTCGATGTATCGGTAAGGAGATACGCTGAATTCGTTTTGAGCTTTAGTTTTTGCAAGACAAGTCGTTCGCCCGGAATCCAGTCGAAACCGGAAATTTAAAT
Source organism: Branchinecta sandiegonensis (assembly GCA_030848855.1). Lineage (NCBI taxonomy): Eukaryota > Metazoa > Arthropoda > Branchiopoda > Anostraca > Branchinectidae > Branchinecta > Branchinecta sandiegonensis. Next base: position 2,416,917 of record JAUPMV010000002.1, on the reverse strand, counting down.
ACCATGGTATCTGAAACCAAGGTCTAAAGTCTTTTTCGCAGTTACTGTGATATCTGATACCACTGTCAAAAGGCGTTTTTGCAGTTATCTAGGTCTGGCCAGCCATCGCGGGTATCTGATATTCAGATACCATAGTCCGACTGTGGTATCTGAAAAAGTCGTCTCACTTTCATCATCACCAACAATAGAGCCTAAGATTTTGTCAAATTGGTGGGAAAGAAGTTTGGCACTTAGTGATGTAACTGAACATCAGTTTTTGTGATCCCAAAACGTAAGTGGAGGGATACCTATGCCATCGCAAAAGTTGTCCGTCTATTAGCACGATAACTCTCGAAGGAAATAAGTTATTTTGATGAAACTTGGTGTGAGGATTCTTTGGGTCAAGTTCGTACATGGCTTTGTAGCCCTACATTTAGGTGTGGGGGGAGGAGGTTCAAATTAAGGGGCAAACAAAATATTTTTAAACAGCTAATGTGATAGTCGATTATGGGGTAAGACGACATGCTGAACACGATGGTGAAAACCATTTTCTCGCCGGACAAGTTGGTTAAAAGTAAAAGTTTCATTGGAAGGAAGGGGTAAGAAGACATGCTGAATACTTATTTGAAAAGTATTTTCTACCCAAACAACTAGTTCACCCGGAATCCGGCCAAAACCGGAAAATTTGTTAAAGCATAAGTTTTATTTGAAGTTGATTAGATGACAATTTAGGGGTAAGAAGAGACGCTGAGTCTGTATGACAATCATTTTTGCCCGGACATATAAATTCGTCCGGAATCCGGTTGTAACAGGAATTTCTTTTATAAGTTTTATTTGAAGTTGACTAGATATTCTTTATAAAGATAAGGATATACACTGAATTCGTTTCTGAGTTTTTCTTTTTTTGCTGGACAATTGTTCGCTCGGAATTCGGCCGAAACCGGAAATTTGACAGAAGTAAAGCAGGAAGTTTCGGTCAGTCTCGTCAAAATAGATATGGCTTATAAAGGTATATCTGAACTTGGTTGTCTCTGATGATTAGCCTGGCGAAGACTGGATTTGGCGAAGACAAGACCCAATAGTCTGGTTCAAATACTGGATTTTTGGGATCCCATCGAAACCTTTGGTCTTGTTTTTTATATTTTGCTCTTTCTTGCTTTCTTTGCGCTTGCTTTGCACACTCCCGCCAGGTCATGCGTCTGAAGAGCTATAACAGTTTAATACTGCATAACTTTCACGACCGTCCGAAGTATCCCAACAGAATAAAAGAACCTTAAAAAGAAACCGGAAAGTAGGTTTGGACTTATGTCAAAAGAAAGATGAACCACTTGACTCTTATGTAGCGTTTACACGGACAGGAAATCCCGTCGAATAGAAAGGAATTCCGTTCGACTCGAAAGGATTCCGTTCGTGAAGACGAGTAGAAAAAAAGTCTAGCGGGACGGGAATTCCGGTCTACTTGAAAGGAATCTTGTCGGCGGTGCTGGTAAAAAGTACTAAAAAATGTCTAACTAGCTTTGAAGAGCAGCAATCATCAGTACTGATGTCATAAATGCTCTCAAAACATTTTTTTATTGGCTAGTGAGTTTTCTTTGTCTGATTTTCTGGTTTGAAGAATTTCTTTTTTTCCCTCTGCGTGTAAACATAATCCTGTCACCAAGATCGGATTCTGTTCAAGTTTTCCTGTACTTGTAAACGCTGCATTAGCTAGTATTAAGCTATTCATTTATTTTTCCATTTGGCTGTTTTAGAGGCGAATAACAAATCCCAGGTAGGAAAAAGTTTAGAGACGAGCATACCTCAACTGTACAGACTTGCAAACGATTTTCCGTACGCGACTGTGGCCTTCGGGTCGGGCTGCGGAAATCTGAACGCCATGAGAGCCCAAGATTCAGAATCGCAAGCGCAAAATCCAGCTCAGTTCCAGCTTCGATCGCTAGTCTACGCCTTTAAACCTCCAGGCAGCGATTCTAGAGATGGGCGAATCCGAATCCGTCCGTTTGGCCGATTCGAATCTCCTGCTTGTCAGGCTGGATTCGGACTGGGATTCCAAACCCTCAATCTTACGAATCCACTCAAATTTCTAGTCTATGTCCGTTTTTTCAAATTTTTACAGTGTGCTTAGGCAGTCGAACTTTTTGGTCTCCATCACCAACCATCCTCATTAGTCATGTTATCTGATTACCTTAGATATCAGTGCTTTTTGCCACCTCTGATTTTTGAACTATAACCTTTGTATATGATCTGATTTTTGTTAAGGTCTGATTCGAATCCTCAGCACGACAAGTTGGATTCGAAATCGAACCTAGCCCTGGATTCGGATTCGAATACTTTCATGATCGGATTCACCCATCTCTGCTCACGTCTAGCAATGCCAAGTCTAATATTTTCTCTATACTAGGTAATCATTTCACCACATGTATCAGCCGTGAGTCGGCCCCAGGATGTGGCTGAATGTTTTGCCGAGAATTACACGCGACTGGAGCAAGGACTAAAGCCGCTTCTTACCATCGACTGGGAGAGGGGCTACTGACTTACCCGTGCACTTCAGTATCCAAGGGTGAACTAGCTGTGGAACAGTGGCGTATTGGTGTTTAGAAAAATTATAATCCGCAATATATTTGTGACGTTTCGGCTTTCAGCCTCGTTGCATGCATTGTACAAGCGTTCATCTTTTCACCAAGAATTGGTACTACTCTTCAGGGTATAACCAAGGACAAATAACGAGATAGAACTGCTGTCTCCGTATCTCGGTCATACAAACATGCTGAGTCGAGTAAAATACGGCCGACTCCCGACACAAACAAGCGGAGGTTACTAGCTTCGCGCCATATCACGTTTCGTTACCTCTACAAATAGCTATATCGCTGTTAAGTACTGAAGAGGAAATCAAGCATTCAAAGCTGATGGGTTCTATAATAATATTAATAATAATAATATAACTGCAGCAAAAAGGCTTTCGCCTCTATTAATTTCTAAAGACACTGTGTACACTAAATTGAATTTCAGCCAGGTGACGATCCACACCTGCTTTAAACTGATTGATATTTTCGGCATTTACGACATTTTCATTCCAGTGTTCCACTATCCGGTTTCTGAAGCTCCATGGACGCGCCCCATAGCGGGTTGGCGCGCGGGGTACGCCTCCTTCAATATTTCTTGTGCGATAAGCAACGGTGAAGACGGAAGAGGAGTAAACGGGTATCAACATTAGCTCAAAGCTAGAGTAAATACCTCTAGGTCCGCTCAATGTTGTCGGGGTTTTCATAGTAGCTGCATGCGACTAAAGACATAAGTTCTATATGATTAGTTGTTCTTGGTATAACTAACTCATACTACCCTGTTAGGTACTATTAATTCTCGATATTATCTACGGCGCATGAGACACGATCAAACAACATAGATGCCAGCAAGGAAGATTCTCGTAAAGGTTTGCTCAGAATGGGAACAGATCCAACAGATGATATACCAGCAAGACGTATCTACATTCCGAAATGCGTAATATAATAAAACGATCCCCTTGTGTTTCAAATAATACGGCTAGATGACAAAAGTGCAGTCATCCGTTCATTGCGCTCTAAAGTTGTATTCTCGCCGTTCCCTGAGGACTCCACTTGAGGAGTCCCCGCTTTTTTTTCGTCCGAGGATTCACTCCCCGTATTCTCGCGAGTCCCCACGGACGGGGAAGTCTCCGATGATCATCACCATCATCAAGAAGGACTCCCTTTCAAATTCGCAGGGGAATAAATTTTTGCCGGTGTTGGTGCTATGAGCGTGTTCCACCCTCGTACCAATGGTAACTATTATTTACTATTTCCGTTCCAACCTCACGAAAAGTTACTACGCTGACCGTTCCAGCCTTCTCGGAACAGCAACTAGTAGTAACTATTTGCTTACCACGCTCGGGAGCGTAGTAACTACGGATCTCTGTCACGTGATTGGTCGGATTCGCCCGCGGCATGATATTCTGCTGGAAAATAGAAAAATCGTTCCAGCCTTGGCGACAGAAAGGCAGAATTTGTGACGTCATGCGTAGTAACTACGGTAAGTAGGATGGAACACGCTCTATGTAACATTAACTGAAAAGAATCAGAGTAAACAAAACCAAAACCAAAGTGGATGCAGACTAGTTTCGTTAGCTGCATATTTTTTTTTTCGAATAAAATCCATTTTAAAAGCATTCCCCGTGCTCTCGACGTTTTCCTGGGCGGAGTCCGCGTTGGTGACTCCTATTCTCGCCATTCCCTTCGATTCCCCGAGGAGTCCTCGGGGAACAGCGAGAATACGCCTTACGTTTGATTTGAATCGGGTTTCGGATTCAACCTTTGCACTCGAGCGGATCGACACTTCGCCGTCGCATCTGGGGTGTGTACAACCGCTTCGTCAAACATCATTGTAATAAAAAAGCACACCGCGAAACAACTCCCATAGAAAACGCAACGGAATGATCGAACCTTACTTCAGCAATGACCACTTCAGCTGTTCCTTTGCGGACTGAAGAACCTACGGGAAAAAAAAATCATGATGGCTCAGACGAGTAGGTTCCTGAGATGGTATTTCCACAGCTTAGGCTAATCGAATACCGCTATCCTAAAATCAGAAATCCGTCAGAAGGCCAGGCTATCGCACTATCAAGAATGTCGTACCTCGCATATGAATATGTAAACGAAAAGCGAAACTTAACAAAAAAGTCGCGCGGTGCCATCTAGAAAATGACAAGGCACTACATCGTGACGAATTTTAGGATCAGAATATTTACACGGGTATGGTAGGTTACGAAACTGAAGTAAAACAAACAAGAGCTGTAAGCTCATATGGCACTTGCATGTGTCAAGATGATTTGATTGATCAAAAGTAAGTTTCGACTTTGCGGTTGAGATGCGCGCTATAAGGGAGCTGGAACTTCATTTGTAAGCAAAACCCTTAAGGCAAAACTGCTAATGGGCTGATGGGCATCAGGAAAATGCATATATTGCTTAAAAGTATTTTTTTTACTTTGCGGTCAAGATTGGTACTTTAAGGAATAATCGGATTTGGGAGGTAGCAATTTCTAAGCAAATGTTGTTGAGTCTCCAATATTCCAGCGAAGTTTCATCGTCCTAGCACATCTGGAAGTACCTTAACGCGCGATCACCGGAATCCCAGACCCCCTCCCCCTCCTCCAACTCCACCCACAATAACCGGAGCCAATCCGGTTCTGTAAATGATTAATCCAGAGCATCTGTTTGTCATTCCCACGAAGTTCGATCCAGATCACACCAGTCTAAGCGGGTCAAGTATTTTCCGCCCTCCCCCCGATAATTGCCGGATTCGGTCCGGAAATGAAAAAGGTCACAAGAGAAAAATGTCCTCTGTTTAATTATTAAATTTCACTCGAATCCGATCACCCGTTCCAAAGTTACGCATGACTCAAAATTCCAGATTCCCCTCCCTCAACCCCCCCCCCAAGATTATCATATCGAGGATTTTTTTTTTATTCCAAGTCAGTTTGACCGGGTCCCTGATATGGCTTCCAAGTTTCGTCGTGAAAATCCCCCAAAAAACGGAATTCCGGGATACCCCTCCCCCCCCCTCAAGTGTCCGGATCCAGTCAAATTATGTAAAAGATTTACATGGACCAGATGTTTGTTCTTCCCAGCAAGTTTCACTCCGATACCATCATTCTAACCGTTTCTCGAGATTTCCGGTCCACCCCCCCCACCCCACCCAGCTCCCCCGCGGTGCACGTAGCCAATCCGATTCAGCAAATGACTTACCTAGAGCATCTGTTTGTTCTTCCCACAAAGTTCCATCCCGATCCCTCCATTCTAAACGGGGCACGTATTTTCCGCCCCCCCCCCCCAATAGTTGCCGGATCCGGTCCGGATATGAAAAAAATCATCGGAGAAATGTCCTCTGTTGAATTCTTAAATTCCACTCGAATCCGATCACCCATTCCAAAATTACGCATGACTGAAAATTTCGGATTCCCCTCCCTCCACTCCCCCCACCATTATCTGATCGACAAATTTTTTTTTTTGAAGTCAGTTTGATTGGGCCCCTGATATGCCTGCCAAGTTTCATCGTGAAAATCCCCAAAACCACCATCACCGGAATTCCGGGACCCCCCCCCCCCCATAAGTGTCCGGATCAAGTACAATGGTCTAAAGGACTTATCTAGAGCAGATGCTTGTTCTTCCCAGCAAGTTTCACTCCGATCCCTCCATTCTAACCGTTTCTTGAAATTTCCGGTCTCCCCCCCCCCCCCCAACTCCCCCCTGGCTACCGAATCCGGTCAAGACTTAAAACGGGACATTACAGATATATATTCTGTTCAGTTATGAAGTTTCATTACAATCCGATCATCCGTTCGAAAGTTACACACTTCTCAATTTCCCGGATTCCCCTGCGGATTCCCCTCCCTCCACTCCCCCACCATTATCTGATCGACAAAATTTTTATTTTGAAGTCAGTTTGATTGGGCCCCTGATATGCCTGCCAAGTTTCATCGTGAAAATCCCCAAAACCACCATCACCGGAATTCCGGGACCCCCCCCCCATAAGTGTCCGGATCAAGTACAATGGTCTAAAGGACTTATCTAGAGCAGATGCTTGTTCTTCCCAGCAAGTTTCACTCCGATCCCTCCATTCTAACCGTTTCTTGAAATTTCCGGTCTCCCCCCCCCCCCCAACTCCCCCCTGGCTACCGAATCCGGTCAAGACTTAAAACGGGACATTACAGATATATATTCTGTTCAGTTATGAAGTTTCATTACAATCCGATCATCCGTTCGAAAGTTACACACTTCTCAATTTCCCGGATTCCCCTGCGGATTCCCCTCCCTCCACTCCCCCACCATTATCTGATCGACAATATTTTTATTTTGAAGTCAGTTTGATTGGGTCCCTGATATGCCTGCCAAGTTTCATCGTGAAAATCCAAAAAAACACCATCACCGGAATTCCGGGACCCCCCCCCCCCCATAAGTGTCCGGATCCGGTACAATGGTCTAAAGGACTTATCTAGAGCAGATGCTTGTACTTCCCAGCAAGTTTCACTCCGATCCCTCCATTCTAACCGTTTCTTGAAATTTCCGGTCTCCCCCCCCCCCCCCCAACTCCCCCCTGGCTACCGAATCCGGTCAAGACTTTAAACGGGACATTACAGATATATATTCTCTTCAGTTATGAAGTTTCATTACAATCCGATCATCCGTTCGAAAGTTACACACTTCTCAGTTTCCCGGATTCCCCTGCCCTCCACCCCCCCCCCCCAAAATGGTCGGATCAGAAAAATGATTATTCCTAATTTTGTTTGGTCGGGTCTCTGATATGCCTGCCAAGTTTCATGGTCCTAGCACAACTGGAAGTACCCTAACTCGAAAAAGTGTGACAAAATGCCCTAAATTTTCAAGTTTCCAGCGCCCCCACTTCCCCGCACATGGTCGGATCGGGAAACTGATTATTTCCAGGTTAGTTTGGTCGGGTCCCTGATATTCCTGCCAAGTTGCATTGTCCTAGCTCATCTGGAAGTACCCTCACTCGAAAAAGTGTGACAAAATGCCCTAAATTTTCAAGTTTCCAGCGCCCCAACTCCCCCGCATATGGTCGGATCGGGAAACTTATTATTTCCAGGTTACTTTGGTCAGGTCCCTGATATTCCTGCCAAGTTTCATTGTCGTAGCTCATCTGGAAGTACCCTAACTCGAAAAAGTGTGACAAAATGCCCTAAATTTTCAAGTTTCGAGCGCCCCCACTCCCCCGCATATGGTCGGATCGGGAAACTGATTATTTCCAGGTTCGTTTGGTCGGGTCCCTGATATTCCTGCCAAGTTTCATTGTCCTAGCTCATCTAGAAGTACCCTAACTCAGAAAAAAGTGACAAAATGCCCTAAATTTGCAAGTTTCCAGCGCCCCGCACTCCCCCCCCCATATGGTCGGATCGGGAAACCGATTATTTCCAGGTTAGTTTGGTCGGGTCCCTGATATGCCTGCCAAGTTTCATTGTCCTAGCACATCTGGAAGTACCCTAACTCGGATATGTGGGACAAAAAACTCGGACCGACCGACAGACGGAATTGTGATTGGTATATGGCACTTGAGCCAGAGGCTGCAAGTGCCATAAAAAATTAAGCGAAGGTTAAGACTCTTAATAATGCGCTCCAATTCTGCAGGACCACAACAGTTATCCTCAATGCTGATTATTTTATTTTGACAACAGGAAATGCTGCCGGAACCAAACGAAGGATCCGTCACCGGCAAACAGAAATAACTGGATTCCCATCGCTTCCACTTTCTTACTAGATCGCATTCATTTTTTTGCTCCAGTGCTTCGGATTACAACTAATAAGATTCACTGATATTACAATGACAAACCCGGTGTTTGCTTTAAGAGCAGTGGTCCGGGCTAATAACATAGCATGGCTGGACGTTCTTAAGATTTTCTCCGAAACATCAAAATTTAACTGAAACGCCAGCTTATTTTTATATGTTAAGCTTTAAATACACTTAATTATTTTGACTCTGCTAAGAGTTTTTTTTTTTTCATCTTGGGCTACAGTAGTGAGGCTTTATTTACTGCTCAGCAAGTACTGACACAAATAAAAATATCCTCAAAGGATACGCGCCGCGTTCAGGATAAAATACCTCCGATGATATGTATAGATGATACGTATATGTGATGTAGAGCCGGAAGCGTCACCACAGCTGTCCCCAACGAACGCCTATTATTGGTTGCCACAGGATTTGAGTCATCGTTCGGGCGACTGGCGTGTTTTGGACTGATTCATATGATCCTTTACCTTTACAGTTACTAAATGTTTGAAGCATAGAGCTACAGGCACATAGAGATACGACAGACCCGACCGAAACCTTTAATTCGATGAAATCCAAATATATCACTGCAAATGAGAGCGTGCCGCATTATGCTAGGACTGAAATACAATGGTTACGAAGCTTCCCTCCTCCTATTAAGACTTGAGCCACTCCATGTCCGCCGGGAAAACGTAATTTTACGTTTTGGCCGATCAATCCTTGCCAGTGAAAAACAAAAGAGATATTCTGCCCGATCTAGCACCGGTGACAGGACGGACGAGGCATCAAAATCTCCTGGTGCCAGTTAAATGTCGCACAAACCGGTATTCAAATTCCTTTGTACCGTATTTAACTGAGAAGATTAACAAAAAACAAGTGAATTCTAAGTGATTTATTTTCTTCTATGTAATAATTGTATGTATTCAAGTATTTTAACACATGAAATGTAATGGTCGACGTATTTAGTGCCATGTCGGCGCTACGAGTTGGATCAATAAAATATCTATCTATCTATCTATGAATAGCGGGGCAGCGTGGTAACGCATTTTCCAATGGTCTTCAAGCCTAGTTAAGTAAATAAAGAGTTTGCCAATAGTAAATAGTAAATAAGTAAATAAAAAGAGTTTGCCAATTTGGCTGTACCCTACTTTGAGCGTGTTCCATCCTACTTACCGTAGTTACCACGCATGACGTCACAAATTCTGCCTTTTGTCGTCAAGGCTGGAACGATTTTTCTATTTTCCAGCGGAATATCATGCCATGGGTGAATCCGACCAATCACGTGACAGAGATTCGTGGTTACTACGCTTACCACGCTCCCGAGCGTGGTAAGCAAATAGTTACTATTAGTTACTATTTCGACAAGGCTGGAACGGTGACCGTAGTAACTTTTCGTGAGGTTGGATCGGGTTTAGTAACTAATAGTTACTATTGGTACAAGGGTGGAACACGCTCTTTATTGTGGGTTCTCTCCAGATTGAAGTACTGAAATTTTGATTATTTTATTTGTAGTTTCTATTTATGCAGTGTTTGTTACTTGTTTTGTCATTCGTTAGACCGTAGTTGGTCGTATCTTAGTTTAAATAAGGGGTGAGTAACTCGACTGTCATACCTCAACCCTATTCGGTTAAAATTCAGCTATAGGTTGCACTGCAATAGCGCAAGCTCGATCTGAATAAGACGAAGAATACAACGATGCGTCCTCTCCTGTATTTTTCATTGATTAGACTCGGTCGGCGCGGATGGCAGCTATATCTTCCCTGGCTAACTATTAACTAACAGATAAAACCCAAATTACCTGTGCAACTGTTTGCTCGCCTAAGGGAATGTCCTCGTTTCTAATAGCAACACGCCAGGAAATGGCATTGGCGTCAGATTCCAAGATCACCCTGGAAGATGAGCAATGAATGAATTAGCAATTTATTAGGTACAGTCGTTTTTTATGCAAAAACAGTCGGTAAAAATCACCAGCCAGTCGGTAAATGCCTTGCCCCCCCCCCAGACATTTTGGCTAGTAACGCCTCTGGCCTACACATAAAGAAATACTAAAGACCTGAATTTATTCACAAACGAGGAATATGCCGACGGGGACGTGAACAGGTAGCCCCAAAGGCAGTTGATTTGACTGCCTACTCGCAAATCTTTCATAATTATGTCATAACCATACACTGGCGGAGAAGTTAAAAATTTACCCTTTCGGATGTTTCCTCGTCACTACAAAAAATCATGGACAACAGGGCCCAATCAGCGCACGACGTTATCCACTGCTTCCTGGCCGAAAATTGAAAATTAAGTGTCTTTTTCTGTGTCTTTATATGTTTTATTTATTTTCTTTCATTTACTCCGCTTCTTCAAAATGGCGGGTTATAAATACATTACTTACTTACAGGGTTTGAGCAATTGGGATTTCCAGACATCGAATCTTCGATTAAGTCATCAAGACATCTTTTCGGAATATATTTCTCCTTGCAAAGAGCTTATTTAACGGAAAATACTTTCAAGACGAACCGGAACGGGATTTGCTTTTTCACGCTTAACCTTGGGGTAAGGGCAGCTTAGATTTGTTTTCTTTTCCTATAAGCATTGTCCAAATAGGTGTAATAAGCTAAATAGCGCTATACGCGTCATTTACGTCTTAATATACACACCTGTTCAAATAGGAACCCAAAAGGTTCTTATCAATGCAGAGTTCGATGCTGCCACGCGGATAAAATTTTTCGAGTTTCTAAAGATCAGAAAAAGTGTTCTTAGTACTATTTGAAGTACACGAGTGCAATTTGACGCCCAGTATATTGTAAAGAGCTATTAAATCTACGGATGGACAGCATTGCTCCTCGAACTAACAATAAGCAGTCGTAACAGACCAAAACGTGTTCTTCTGAAGAAAATTTGTTTCTTCAGCTTCCAACAAAGTAAAACTTTAGTGCTTCCCGTGGCAACCCTGACGACGCTGCTCCTTTCCTCGGCCTGCTGGCGGAACCAACCAAGCGATCTGATTGGCCCCGCATAAGCAAGAATAGAACGCGAGCCTATTCTCCTTATTCACCTTACTACAGCGCGCTCCGAGGAAAAGAGGACCTGTAATGAACGTTTTACGCCGTAATACACCTTATAACACCTATTTGAACAATACATTAAGGACTTGTCTTACCTAGAATACTAACGCAACCTACTTCCTTTTCGCTCGATGTATTCTTAAACCCGAGGAACCCGGATTTCATACGGTCTGTTCTATGACAGAACAGCCAGGTTTTAAATTATTCAACTATTTTAAAATACAGGAAAATAAGCAGTAAATAGTGTGAGGGGTCTTTAAAGGTTCACTGAAGACCTATACGTTTCAGTTTTCCACCACGGTCATACAGTAACTGTATTCAAGTACAAATTTCCCGGAAGAAAAAAAAGATCAGCCCCTATGCATTGCCTATCTCTAGGACACGATCTCTACTGGGAAAAGACACTATCTATACGCACAATCAAAGATTGTCTTTGACTGGTGTATAGTCCGTACCTCCGACTCAGAGCTTGATCACGCTGGGCTCAAAAAGCCGCCTATTCGACAAACAACTGAAAATCCCTAGGGGACGTGAGATTTGATGGGCTTTGTGGCAGCTTGGGGATAATGAGCAGACTGCAATTAGGGGTCAATTAGGGTTCCTGTAACATAATTATACACGCTTTCTTGCTCTAATTGATCTCCTGAATTTAAAACGACAACATTCAGAATAGTTGTATCTTTTTCTTTTTCTGTTGTCTACTCTTGCAACCCAAAAAGCCAGGAAATGAGCCAAGTGTGACCAAGCTCTCAATCAAAACAACGCGAGAGGAGGGGCTAAATTGTGAGAAAGTCTCTCCACGGGAACATTATTTTGTTCAGAGAGCAAAAATGGAGCAAAAGCATGTTGCAGAGAGTAAAATCGAAAATAGTCACACCGGGATGGCGGTTAGTGGTGTTGGGCGATATTCGGATTTTTCGATATATCGATATTTTCACTTTCGATATTCGATAATCGACATATCGATATCGATATTTCGGTACCATGTTTCGTATAGTGTGCGTATCGTCTCGCCAAAATTTAAGACCAAAATTGTCGTCAGAAAGCACCTTGCAATGAACTCAAACTTCAAATAAATAAAAACTGAATTACGAAGAACATACTGATCCAGTTTCGGATATATAAATGTAACTTATTTTGGATTATGTACAATAATTATAATTGAAGAAATATCGATTCCGATATTTAGGTTTCGATATTCGATATCGATTTTTGGTCCGATATATCGTTATCGAATATCGCCCAACACTAGCGATTAGTATGGACAAGGAAATAATGGAACAGTATCAGGACTGAGCAGGACAGTTTTCAGTCCTGCTTAATGAAAGATGATGAAGAACAAGAAGGTATCCCAGATTAACCCCTGAGAGAGGAACGAAAAGGGTGCTTACTGAGGGAGTCGGTAGAGTCACGAAAAGGGAGTCGGTGGAGTCAAGAAAAGGGACTCAATAGCACTACCCTGAATTACGATACTTACCCTCCATCAATAATTTCGTCCAAAGCAAGCATGACACCATCCATATTTTCTAGCAGACTCCTCTTTTCTACGTTCTTCCTCAACAGCTGACTTACAGAATCATAGATACAGTTGAGGACACTGACCAAAATTAGCTAAAAAATGGATATCTCTTAAGCCGCTTTCACATTGACGCGTCGTTGCGATGCGTCGCGTATGCATTTATCTTACTCTGTGTACAGGTTGCGCAGCGTATCTTTCACACCTGCGAAAGTCACGCTGGATGCGTATTTACGTTTTCCTTTTTCGGTTTCTTCTGCCAAATTTTCATTTCTTTCACCAATTAGTAAGTTTTGAATCATCTTCTCTTCATCATTAGTAGGTTATTCTCCAGTTTTTGTTCAAAAACTTCCATTTTTCCCTGAAAAATCTGATGCCTAACGCGTTGCATGGGCAACGTAGATCTAGTTCTACAAAATTTCCGGTTTTGACCGGATATCGGGCGAACCACTTGGCCGGCAAGAAAATAAAGTTAAAAAACGGATTTAGCATGTCTTACCCTTGAATCGAATCTTTAGTCGGCTTCAGAGAAACAAATTTTTACTTCTACCAAGCTTCCAATTTTTGCCCGACTCCGGTCGAACTTCTTGTCCGGCAAGAAAATAAAGTTCAGAAGTGGATTTAGCAGTATAGACTACCAATTTTTTTTGTCGGCAAGTTTTTGTGCAAAACTCAGCTCCTGAGAAAAGCATTTGACCGTAGGCTATTCATATCCATCGTACTCTGCTTCGAAATCAAACTACCGAAATCCACAATCCTTATCTTACCTTAAAAGGTAGTCATGGGGGTACAGTGCCCTTGCAAGTTGTAAAATTTTTAAAATGAAATGAGTAAATTAATTATATTTTGTTAAGGTTTAACTGAAAAGGCAATTACTTTTACATTTGATATTTGGATACACTGAAATATTTTGACTCATCCAAGGGATTCCTTATTTTTTTTTTCACCCGGGGCTCTAGTAATAACGTTCAGATTGTGCACTGCTTGCATGTGCAAGCCCACCCAAAATTCATCCAGTCGCAGAGAATTTGAATTTCAACAAAACTCTGCATGTCCAAGCTGCGACACGGGAGAAGTTTCGCCTGCATAAAATTAGGAAAATGATTTTAGGAATGATGTCTTGCAAGGAATCTGATATTTTTATTTTATTTTTCGGCAATGGCTTACATTTGTAGTTGATAAATATTTCAAGCGTAGATTGACAAGCACATAGAGTTACCACAAATACGAAAGTTCATTCGATGAAATCGATTATCTGTGGGTAGCGGACAAACCAAGTAGGCTAACGCATTTTTATTGGCTTTTCAGGGCATATTTAAGTGAACAGATGATCTGTTATTGGACTATTGGATCTCAGCCGTGTTCGGTTAAACTTTAAAGTTGACAGTCTTATGTTATCATGTTGTGATACAGATATTTAAGGAATAAATATGATGACTGATTGACTGTGGGAAAAGAGTTACTATCTGACAGGATAGACTCCTCCCTCTTCTATTGACAGTCTTATGTTATCATGTTGTGATACAGATATTTAGGAATAAATATGATGACCGATTGACTTTGGGAAAAGAGTTACTATCTGACAGTATAGACTCCTCCCTCTTCTATCCCAACACAATGAGTTGGCTATCTAGAGTAGCCATAGATTAGTCCTAGATTACTTCACACAAATACTACTTCAAGGGTTCACACATTTCTTATCACCACATAAACTGAAAGCAACCAACATATGCAAATACATCCCCTTTTCACACAACCCCAAGAGCTTTGTCACACTTGGGTCATTTCCTGGCTTTTCGGGTTGCAAAAGTACAAAAAAGAAAAAGATACAACTAATTCTGAATGTTGTCGTTTTAAATTCAGGAGATCAATTATAGCAAAACAACGTGTATAATTATGTTACAGGAATCCTAATTGACACCAAATTGTAGTCTGCTCATTATCCCCAAGCTGCCACAAAGCCTATCAAATCTCACGTCCCTAGGGATTTTCAGTTGTTTGTCGAATAGGCGGCTTTTTGAGCCCAGTGTGACCAAGCTCTAACCCAAAACATTTAGTAGACTATCTAGAGTAGGCATGGCACAGTCCGAATAAGTTGAGGGGATTATTATGGTGATAAGGCAAAGTTTTTGGACTCCAAGAAAATAATGGCTTCTATGGGGTTACAGAGGTGAATATTTACTGCATTGCAACTTATTGTATGTAACAATGGTTCGCAGCGGAAAGGTATTGTTCTTGCATCAACTCAGTGTATGTAACACTGACAGGGAATAAATAATGATAGTGGTGATTTTCCACGGATTAAGGCTAAACGACTGATCCGCTGCGAAGATATGGATTTAGACATGGATTTAGCATGCATTCCCGCCTTTAAATCAAAGGTCTATATAAGACTCCAAAATTAGTTTTCAATTCTGACAAGTTTCCGGGTTTTGCAGGATTGTGGAGAATTCCTTGTCAGGTGAAAAAAGTTCAGATATTTAAATCGACTTCACGAAAAAAAAAATACTTATACCAAATTTCCGGTTTCAGCCGGATTTCGGGCGAACTGCTTACCCTTCCAGGAAATAAAGTTCAAAAATATATTCAGCATGTCTTCTGATCTCTATACCGAATCTCTAACTGACTTCAGATATTTTCTTTAGCGAACTTCCGGTTTTAGCCGGATTATGGTCGAACTACAAGCCCGGCAAGAGAATCTGGAATATGGCAAAAAAATGAATTTAGCAGGTCTCTTTAACCCTTTAGGCGTATTCTCGCCGTTCCGCGAGGACTCCTCGGTGAATCGAAGGGAAAGGCGAGAATAGAGGTAGTCACTCCACGCGGACTCCGTCTATGAAAACAACGAGAACACGGGGAATGCTTCTAAAATGGATTTTGTTCGGAAAAAAATATGCAATTGACGAAATTAGTCTGGATCTACTTCATTTTTGGTTTTGTTTATTCTGATTCTTTTTAATTAATTTTTCATTGCACCAACACCAGCAAAAGTTGATTCCCGTCTAATCTGAAAGGGAGTCCTTTTTGATAACGGTGATGACAATCGGAGCATTCCCCGCCCGTGGGGACTCACGAGAATACGGGGAGTGAGTCCCCAGGACAAACAAAAACGCGGGGACTCCTCAAGTGGAGTCCTTGGAACGGCGAGAATACCCCTTTTACCGAATTTCTAACCGACTTCAGAAACTACTCTCAGGTTTTTGCTGGATCCCGGGTGAGCTAAGATGCGTTTTCAGGCTTGCGATTCTCACCCCGTGTTCGTCACGTTTTTACGGAGCGCATCCTTAAACGGGTTCCGCGTTCTGTGGCTTCAAGTGTTTTTAGCTCCCGTGTTTCTTTCGAGTTCAACACCGAATCCAAACACAAACGGACTCGGTAGAGTATAAAATCCTGTGCCGGGTTCTCTTATGCAAAACTCGGCTTGATTTCTCGATACATATGTGGTTGATTTTGATACATATGTGGTTATATGTGATATGTAGGCTAGTGATAATGTGTGTTTTTCCTCATGTATATGGCTACGGCTGAATTAAATAAAGAAAAAACAACAGGGGCGCTGAAAACGCAACCTTCTTTCCTTCAACTCTACTTGTCCTGTGAGAAATTAGGTTTTGGACATGGATTCAGCATTTCTCTGACAATCCGTCACTGACATTCTTGGATACCAAAAAGTAATAGAAAAAAGTATGAATTACCTCATTCTCAGAAGCGCTGCCCATGACATAGAAGAACAGATCAATGTTACTCTTGTAAACACAAGTCATTCCATCTAAGATGATGATTTCAGAGTTGGTTCTGTGAGTTTTACTGAACAATTTCTTTTCAAAGGCTTTCTGTTCTTTCAATGTGGGCAAGACACTGTTGTCGTAATACTTTGCCACCAATCTATTTCCATCATTGTCGAGGATGGCCACTCCTTTGACTGTGAACATTGATGGTTCCTGGAATTGAACTGTAATCAGAACTGTATCTTAGTCTTAGTATACACCAAGCCATAGGAGCCCATAACCCAACACAACTGCAGATCCAAGATGATAAGACCACATACGACTTTGTTCTTAGTATCCCCCCACCCCCCGCATCTCATGCCAGCGGATATATTTCAGTGGTTTCTAGTTCAAGTGAGATAAGCTACTGTGTTGATTTGATTCAAGACCCATTTTGATTTCCGAGTCAAACGGTGGGCTGTTGGCTAAGTACCACCCCATACAGTACCAAAAATGGATAACAGATATAAATATTTATTGAGCTGGCAGTAGCACTACATGTTTCCTACTTTCTCTGTCACAGCCCTGAAGGGATGACTGGTGCACTCCTGAGGTGCCAACCCAAAAGCAACTATCACCACCAACATAGCTACTCATAGGGATTTATATTCTTACTGCTGGCAAGTTTATCGGTTTTGAGAATAAATTGAATTGAGACTGAACTGAAAACTGAAGATAACTATTTCTACAAACGTTACCTACACCATTTAAAATTAATCGTTGGGAAGGCCAAGGATTAGCATAAACTCAGGCAGAAAACTGGCCCATTGTCTCATTCCGAAAATACAACTGATGTGATGACAAACTATCACTGTTAGGCTACACATCATACTATCACTGTATAGGCTACACAACTGATGAAAGCACCACTCATTATAACATTTGCCATTGCCTTCTCGATTCCCAATCAACAGTAAATTTCCTGCTAATCAAAGGAACCTGGACAGCTTTTTTCAACATGCTTTAAACAGAACAGCATGCAAATCCACATGCAGGGAGTGGAATAATTCTAGTCACTGTCTTTTCCAAGCTGGGCAGTCTTCAACGAAATGCATATTTGTCTCCTCATTTACTCTGCACTGGATGTAAGTTTGAGAATCTGATTTTTCAAAATTTTAACTATATTGTCTCGGTTTCCCATTCTTGTGACAACCTGGATGGTTGTCTGGAGGTTATCTTTTTTGGGGGACTAGACGCATCAGGCATGGGACATATTTGACACAGTAGACCACCGAAAACTATTAAGAAAATGTGAATCTTATGGAGTAAGAGGTACTACTCTTAGTCTGCTTCATAGTTATCTTCAAACTACTGAACAGTATGTCCACCTAAAATGGACTGTCGTCATGAAAAATGTTATAAAATCTAGTGTCCTCCAAGGTTCTGTACTGGGTCCTAATCTCTTCTTAATTTTTATTAATGATCTGCCCGATGTTGTTAGAGCTGTTTCTGCAATTAGAGACGTTGTAACGTAACACAACACCTCTTATAACCAAGGTAACTATGCCCCTATTTGCTGATGACACAGCTCTAATGTCTGTGGCCCCAAACGAAACAACTTCTTATTTTGACAACTAATCCAGTAATGAATCAAATATGCACATGGTTAAAGGTAAAACGTCTTGATTTATATACTAGTTGCCTTTTTGCGGTAACCTAGAGTTACTCTTACCCGGTAACTAAATGCACTCTTGTCGTTTTTTCAGACACTCGGTTACTGCCAGGTTACTGGGTTACTGAATTCCGGTAACCCCGGTCTCAGCAGGGTTACTCGTTACCAGATACCCGGGTTACTAATATGTTGCTGGGTGACTGAGAAAACGACATCTGCCGGGGTAACAGATACCCGATAACTGCGAAAACAACAATTCGTCAGAGTAACAGACAAATTTTTTCATGATGTTCGAATTATTACCCATAAATTATGGGTAAACAATCACACACCAGGTTCATTAAGTACCTTGGAATAAATGTTGATGAGATTTTATCATTTAGAGACCATGCGAAATCTTTTTCTAAAATAGTATCACATAATTTGGGAATTATCCGTAAATTAAAATACATTTTCCCTTCCCATATTTTATTGTTACTATATTTTTCACACCTGTATATTTTGTACTGCTTATCAATACTGCTTGGTACTTTCCCTTCTATACGCTACTTAGTTCATTCCATGTGCTACAGAATAACGCCATTAGAGATTTTTGTGGAGTGCGGAATTGTGAGTCAATGAGTATACAGGGAAATAAACATAATGTCTGCAGCTGGATTGCGTAATTTGTATATGCTGATTATTAGTTATAAATATTATAGTGGGTACCTTCCAGATTGTTTTGAGGCATATTTTGTCGAGGTCAGATGTTCACCAACACAATACTCAGGCAAGAGGTGATATTTAGGTTCCTCGTTTGATTTCAAGTAGGTCCTCGTTTTCAATTATTTACAGAGCGTCTAAGCTTTGGAATATGCTCAGTATAAGTTCAAAGGAATTAGGTAATTTTGATCGATTTAAATCAGAGCTACGTATGAAGTTGCTTGGTAGGTACACTTTCAAAATGGATTAAGGAAAGTTTTTTACATTTTAAACTTTTTTTTGTTGTTGCCTTGAGATTAGAAAATATAATTTTTTTTTGTAGTGTAAATAATTGTGTGGACTGTTTTGGTACATTGGTTAAAGACCTAATCCAAACATTCGGTTTACCTTCTCTTAGTGATCACAGGCCACGGGTTTGTTTAGATTTGAACTCCATTGCAGAGTTGCTGTTTTGGCTCGAGAAAAAAAAACACGAACAACATCTTCTTTTCTAGATGGCGGAATTTTCCAGGATTGATTAGCAAAGAATTATAAGACCTAACTGATAATTTTTGTATGTCTTCAGAGGTACCACACTGGTCTTGGTTTTATAATTTATTTGTATTTGTAATAAACAGTTGGAGCATTGGATGGAAATTATTATTTTGACCATTGGCTCCCTACGTGACATAACAGCTGTCCAGGATAATCGGCTGAGATTTAGTCCAGACAGAGTTATTTCAAGCCTAGGAAATTAGGTGTTTTTTATTTAATTTGCTCAATTTGCTTTGAACATTCATAGTGACAGTAGGGATGGTTAGCATTGTGTATGTGGTAGAAAGACCATATTTTGTGGCCCGCTTTAACCCTCTTATTCCTTTTTTTTCTTTTTCTTTTTGTTGTGTTGTTAATAGCAAATCCTCGCAAGCAGCTGGCAAGCAGTGCTTGGCTGTGCTATTTATGAGATCCTCGATTGTGTTGTTAATAAAACTATTCTACTACTACTACTACTAAACTTTGTGCAGCTCGACAGTCTGGGTGGTTGTTTTACGTCTGATCTACCCGATGCAAGTATCCAAGCTGTTTTTTTCGTTTTTCACAAGTAAAACCAACCTCTAAACAAGACCAAAAGGTTTTGATGGGACCCCAAAAATTTAACATTTATTAGACTTCTTGATCCAGACAATCGAATCTTATAAATTTCCGAGTCTTCGCCAGACCAGCGCCAGCCCCCTTTAACATTCTGCTATTTATCCATAATCAACCACTTGAATGTGTAGCCTACACAAAAATGTTACCTTTTGAAGTTTTTTGCTTAAGGCCAAACAGCTAATCAAATGAGGAAACAAAGTTCAGATATGGATTCAACAAGCATGTTTACTCCAATATCTCATCTCTAATCAACTTCAAAAAGGTCTTTTAGTTTTTTTTTTACCAAATTTGCAAGGCCAATGCAACTGAATTTTGAACCACTTCTGTGTAAGGTTACCTACCATATTTCTTCCTACTCTTCTCTCGGTCCGCTAGATTTGCAAGTGCCGTAGTCACGAACTTACAGCTCTTATTCTAAACAACAAACAATAGTAAAATAAAAAAATCCTGAACAAATTTGGGCTCAAACTTCTTCTTCTTCCAACGATTTGAACGATTGCCGTCTGCATCTTGTTTTCATCTGAGAAATGTCCGAATCTTCCCAAGGACACTAGCGGAAAATTCAAATTAAAGACAATGCCATTGCCATAGTCTCAAGAAGAACCAAGAACCAGAAAGGCCAAAGGACCTCAGGATTCAAGGGGAACTCAGACCCCTTGGACTGGATTAGACTCAGTGCTGAGTCAGTCTACCGAATTCGTTTACTTATTCGTGTCCCAGGTGCACAGTACTTGTGCAAAAGGGAACCAGGTTCAGACCATTATGGACTTTGTTGGTCAATTTCTGGCTAATGCGGATTGCAATAATCGAGGTGACTGACATTATAAGTAGATTAATTGTTATATACTATTCTCAGTTTAGAAACATTACCAGAAAACTATGTAAGTTATACCACCAAAGGCAGAGTCCCCAATATTGTCGGCCAGTCACTGACAAAGAAACTAGGTGGCATGAAATGCTGCACAACCATTTCTTGTCAAAACAGTCCGCTTTTCTGAAAACATTTAAATTTGCTGATAAACAGTACATTGTTCTAAGAACTAGTTCATTTTTTCTAAGAAATAGCTGTAAAAGCAGTTGGTAAAAGCTCTCAGCTTTTCACTATTTTGTCAAAAATAGGAAAACAAAAGTATTAGCTCTCTTTGCCAGAAATGGAAAACAAACGTTGCATTTAATGCTCAAGCAACTGTTGGTAACTAAACTAGTATTGGGTGATCCTTGAAATCGATAATGATATATTAATATATCCCAAATGTTGATATTGAAAAATAAATATCTATATTGAAAACGATATCTGTACATTTATAATTATTGTACATAATCCAATATAAGTTACATGAATATATCTGAAATTGCAACAATATGCTTTCCGCAATTGAGTGTTTATTTATTCGAAGTTTGAGATGATGCAAGATGCTTTTCACAACAGTTTTGTTCTTCAGTTTTAGTGAAACCAGATGCCCAACACTATTGCTAACTGAAACTTTTAAAATTCTAAAAGGTTAACCTATGTTTTTACTAGTCTACACACCTGAGATCAGAGGCGGTAGGCTACTAGCCAAAATATTTGGGGGGAAGGTATTCACCGACTAGCTGATCATTTCTAGTGACTGTTGTTGCAGAAAATGTGACTGATTTTTGGGAGAGCACTACTGTTTTGGCAAAAAATGCACTGATTTTCTGAAAAAATTACCGCATTTAAGAAAAACTCGGAAATTTTTGTAAAATACCGACTGTTTTGAAGAAAAATCATTTGTTTTGAAGAAAAAAATCGACTTTTTACGAAAAATTGGGGTGCTTCGCGTCGACTCGGTTATTTTTCTCTGACCGGCGAAAACATTCGGGAGGGATGTACCTCTTCCTCCATGACCTCCTTAAGTGACGCCCCTGCTTGACATAAATGATCAGAAGACCCTATGCTTCACATTTAAGTCGAAATCATGCAGCTGTTAACCATTATGTTTAACCAAGCTAATTATTGTTCATGGATGTTATCAGGGGGGTGCCACTAGCTTTTACCTTTAGGAGGGTAGGACAACTAGTTTCTGTTGACGGACGAGTACCAACAACAAAGAATACCCGATCCGTTACCCCAAATAACTACACGGCTACACGCCAACACAGGTGTAAAAGTAACTGTAATGTATCATTTGAAATTATTTGTGTGATTAAAATTTGTATTTAAATTCACACTTTCAGCTTTTTATTTCAACTTCGCTAAAGAGCAAACTCCAACGCCCAGGACAGTACAGATTTTTTAATCTGCTTATTTTTCATGCTAAATAAAACTACTTACCGCTGAGTGCTGACCATTCATTA
Source organism: Branchinecta sandiegonensis (assembly GCA_030848855.1). Lineage (NCBI taxonomy): Eukaryota > Metazoa > Arthropoda > Branchiopoda > Anostraca > Branchinectidae > Branchinecta > Branchinecta sandiegonensis. Next base: position 2,394,543 of record JAUPMV010000002.1, on the reverse strand, counting down.
CGAGCTAGAAGCTCATATGGCACTTGCAAAGTTAGGTCAGAGGATGACTGTGGGAGTTTGTCAGCTGAGAGTGGGTTTATTGTAATCCTTTGTAAGCAAAACTCTCGAGGCACGAATGGACATAGGCCTGAAAATGTGTTGTTTAGCCGAAAGTTTCTTTTGCACTTTGCGGTGATGATGCGCTCTTTAAGGGAGACTACGATTTCCTTTGTAAGCAAAACCCTTGAGGCACAAATGATTATTGGCCCTTGGGTATTATGACACCATATCGTTTGATTTGTGGTTAAGACCAACAATTTAAGGAGACCAAGAAATCCGACCCGGAGTTGAAGTAAAATATTAGAGGCATGTACTCAGTCCAGTTATCAAGTTTCACTAAGATCTGATCACCGGTTCGAAAGTTCCTCACTCCATTCCCCCCCCCCCCAGGGTGGTCGGATATGGTAAGTGAATATTTATGAGTCAATCATGTTGGGTCTCTAATGTGACAGCAAAATTTCATTCTCCTGTTAGCACATTTGGAAGTACCTTAACTCGCAATCACCGCAATTCCGGATCCCCTCCAGCTCCCCCAGCAGTCTCCCCCATCTGGTCCGGTTCTGTCAGTGATGTATCCAGAGCTCGCGCTTGTTCTTCCCACCAAGTTCAACCCCGATCCCTCCACTAATTTTAGCGTGTCACGAGGTTTCCAGTTCCCCCCTCCAACTCCCCGAAAGTAACCAGATCTGTTCCTGAGTTGAAATGAGAGTTCTAAGACTCGAGGTCTTCCCAAATGTCAGTTTTCGTAAGGATCCGGTCACCCGTTCGAAAGTTCTACATACATCAAGATTCCGGATCCCCCTTCCCACCACTCCCCCACGATGGTCGAATCGGAGAAACGACTGCTTTTAAGGAAAAGTGGTCGAGTCGCTGATACGCCTGCCAAGTCTCACAGCTGGTAAAACATATCCGAGTCAGCGCGGAGACCCACGATTTTCCGTAAAAACAGTAAATTTTTTTCTTGGAACATTTGACTTTTATGGCACTTGCCCTACGGCCTAGTTCGGCTAGTTCGGGCACTTCCACATAAGCTAGGACAATGAGACTTGGCAGGCATATCAGGGACCCCCAAAAGACTAATTTGGAAATAGTCACTTCCTCGTATCGTGTGGGAGTGGAGGGAGAGGGAATCCAGAATCTTGAGGTATTTTTAACTTTTGAACGGCTGATCGGATCTTAATGAAACTTGATATTTGGAAAGATCTCCTGTCTCAGACGACCAAATTAAAATCCGGATCGGATCCGATGACTTTGGGGGGAGTTGGAGGGAGAACCGGAAATCTTGAAGAGCAAGCACAGACAGGGGCGTCCCGACACCTTCCTGATCGGGGGGGTGCAGCTTCAGAATTTTACCGGAATTTTTCGAGCTTTTACCGGAATTTTTCGAGGTTTTACCGAAAATTCTCGTAGTGACAATCTCTGCAGAAAGTCTAGAATACTGTCGTGTTCTGACTTCGATTAGGTATTGTAAACAATAGTAAACAAAAAAAAAGGCTCGTTAACACTTAAAACAAAACAAAAATCTGACATTCAACACACAATCAATCAGTTTACTATTCACTAGTCCATTCTTACCTAAACTACTGTCCTCTGATTTTCTCAAACACTTTTAAAGTTCGCATATCTCCACTACAGAGGCAACAGAATAAAGCACTTCGGATTCTGGAAAATGTGCTACCTTCCCCTTTATCTTATCCCGGTAAATCCCCAACTAAAAGCTTGTAGTTATTTTTAAATATTTTACCATTAGATCATTTTGTTACATTTCACGCATTTTTGTTCATGGTCAGGTATCGCCAGGGTGCATTATCTAGTTATTTCACATCTATTAATTTATTCCCGGATGATGTGGTATTGCCTGCTTATGAGACCCGATCGGCTTCGAAAATACGCCAGCCTCTAATCATCACAGAGAGGTCTCGTTTTTCTATAAGGAATAAAGTTATTGGAGTTTGGAACAAGTTTAAAGACCTTTTTGAACAGGACCGACCATTGATCACTTTGAAAAAGAAAATTAAAACTCATCTGTTGGCAGAATATTGATATTAAATATGATACGTTCACGTTTATGTTATCCCGGTAAATCCCCAACCCTTAATTATTCATTTTGTTTTAGAAAAAGCTAGCGTTCCTTCAGCTTAGGCCACGACTTGGTGTTATTATTATTTTTTATTTTATCGTGTGGAGAGTTTAGTATGGCGTGTGTAAGTATACGGAATGGAACGAGTCTTTCTTTCTTTTGTGTGTGTATTTGCAGAGGAACGACTCATTTATACTATGTTCATATAGTGAGTGTTTAAAACGGGGCCGAGCTAACGAGCTCGTATCCCTGCCGGCCCCCAGTGATCAAAATATATTGTCACGAAGTATTTTCGGAATAAAAGAACCTGAACCTGAACCCTACACATTTATTCGACGCATTTTAACCATTTTCCATTTATCCTCAACACATCCAATTTCACACTCATCAACTAGATCTGTTTCACATGCTATTAATAGCAGACTTTCAAGACGCTGGTCAGCCATTGTTGAACGCAAGGTGGTGTTAACCACCTTCATCTTGCTAAAAATTCGTTTCCCTTTTGCTGAGGTAACACGGATTGTCTTAGCCAGCTTGAACGCTTCCCATACTAGTGATAAGACGTCTTTCAGTTGACGAGAGACCTCGAATATATCTCCAAACTTTTTGTTTGTTTCGAGGCTCTCCCGGCGACTTTCTACATCACGTCGAAACAAGGCTAACTCGTTTTTATGGCACTTGCAGCCTCTGGCTCAAGTGCCATATACCGTCGCAATTCCGTCTGTCGGTCGGTCCGGTTTTTTTGTCACACTTTTTCGGGTTAGGGTTCTTCCAGATGTGCTAGGACGATGAAACTTAGCAGGCATATCAGGGACCCGACCCAACTAACCTTGAATAATCAGTTACCCGATCCAGTCATCTGCGGGGGAGTGGAGGGCGGGGAAATCTGGGAAGTTTAGGGCAGCTGGTCACACTTTTTCGAGTTAGGGTACTTCCAGATGTGCTAGGACGATGAAACTTGGCAGGCATACCAAGGTCCCGAATAAACTAACTTGGAAATAATCAGTTTTTTGATCCGATCATCTGGGGGGGGGGGAAGGCGGGGGAATCTGTAAAATCGAGTAGTTTTGAAAAAATTGGCTTAGAAATCGCCAATTTCCAAAGGAGTTTAACTTCCTGGGAAGAACAAGCATTTATTCTAGATAAATCGTTCGCACAGTTGGACTGGATCCGGACACTGGGGGGTGGAGGTGGAGGGGGCCCTTCCGGAATTCCGGTGATGGCGTTTTTCAAGACGAAACTTGGCAGGCAGGCATATCAGGGACCCGTTGAATCTGACAGAGCCCTTACCTACTACATACAGTTGCAAGTGCCATATGAGCTTACAGCTCTTGTTGAACTCTTCTTGGTTCACCGGTATCACCGGAAAGGAGCCGAGAAAGCTGACGGCGATTTTGGATTCTCATTCAGCCGAATTCCGGTAGATTCTGTGGGGTAAATTCCGGTAGATTCTGTGGGGTAAATTCCGGTAGATTCCCTGAGCCGAATTCTGGTAGATTACGTGGGGTAAATTCCGGTAGACTCCCTTAGACAAATCCCGGTTGATTCCTTGCGGAAGATTTACCGTAGATTCCATGAGCAACATCCGGTACTTCCCTGAGCTGAATTCTGGTAGATTTCGTGTGGTGAATTCCGGTAGATTCCCTGAGACAAGTTCCGGTAGATTCCTTGTGAAAGATTTCGCACAAATTCGGGTAGATTCCCTGAGCCGAATTTCGTGGATTCCGAGGGGGTAAATTCCGGTAGATTCCCTGAGACAAGTTCCGGTAGATTCCTTAGGAAAGATTTCCCACAAATTCCGGTAGATTCCCTGAGCCGAATTTCGTAGATTCCGAGGGGTAAATTCCGGTTGATTCCCTGAGACAAATTCCGGTAGATTCCTTGTGAAAGATTTTGCGTAGATTCCATGAGCAAAATCTGGTAGATTCCCTGAGCAATAATCCAGTAGATTCCCTAAAAATCATCAAGTTCAGGTGAATTTGACAAATTTTGACTGGCGCGGCTTCGCCGCACCAGTCAAAATTTACCGGAATTTTTTCCCACAGGCTTTCTGGGGGGGGGGGGGGGGGTTGCTGCCCCCCCCCCCCCCCTCGGGACGCCCCTGAGCACAGGTCCCAGATACATCAATGACATAACCGGACCGGATTCGGACACTCTGGAGGAAGTTTGGGGAGGGGGGGGGGGATTCTGGTGATCCCGCGAGTTTGGCACTTCTTGGTGTATTAGGACGATGAAATTTGGCTGGCACATCAGGGACTCGAACAAACCAACTTGAGAATAGTCGTTTGCAAGATCCTACCATCGTGGGAGCAGTGTAGGGGTGGGGAATTCGGAATCCGGTGACATTAATAACTTTTGAACAGGCGACCGGATTTGAATGAAACTTGGCAAGTGGAAAAGGTGTCGTCTCAGATGTTCCATGTCAAGTTCAGACTGGATCCGATACTTGTGGGGGGGGGGGGGAAGGGGTTCACCGGAATTTTTGCGAAACGCTTAGCGTCAGGGATCGGGATGGGATTTGGTGGGAAGAACAAGCATAAGCCCTAGATACGTTCAGACATTACCAGATCGTATCGGGGCTTTTTGAGGGGAGTTGGAGGGGGTGTCCCAAAATTCCGGTGATCGCGTGTTTGGATACTTCCAAATGTGCTAAGGACAATGAAACTTGGCAGGCATATTAGGCACGGTGGTGGGGGGAGGGCAGGAGTTCCCGATTGTAACATGATAGTCGGTAAGAGAAGACGCTTTAGATGATCTGTATTGATTCGGTCACCAGATTCGGTCGCTGTAATGGGAGTTTGAGGGGGAGGGGTACCGGAAATGTAGCACTCCTAGGGATCAAAGTAGTCGGATGAAACAATTACCCGAAATGATCCAAGGTGATGCCGGAAACGCACAGACTCGACCCTGGGGGGTTGATGGGGGTATTTTGTGACGTCCCTCATCTACTTTCTTACATCACCTACTCTTACAAGTGCCATATGAGCTCGTAGCTCTTGTCCTATGAAATAGTCGGTTTTTCTGAAAATCAGTCGGTTTTTCTGAAAATCAGTCGATTTATGGTCAAAACCGTAGTTTTTATCCTTAAAAAGAGTCGTGTTTTCTGCAAAACTGTCGGTATAAATGACCAGCCAGTCGGTAAGTACCCGCCTCTGATGCCCGGATTCGGTCCAGTCTTGTTAACTATATATCTAGGTCTTGTGCCTGTTCTTTCCACCAAGTTTAATCCCTATCCGTCCACTCTGAACGTGTCAAACGATTACCGGTTACGGACTTGAAGTGTGACATCTGAGACATGAGGTCTTTCTAAATATCAAGTTTCATTAAGATCCGATTCCCCGTTCAAAAGTTATACATACATCAGTATTCCCCCTCCCTCCACTCCTCCACGATGGTCGGATCGGGGAAGTAACTATTTCCAAGTTAGTTTGGTCGGGTACCTAATACGCCTGCCAAGTTTCATGGTCCTAGCACATCTGGAAGTACCCTAACCCGCGACCACTGGACAGACCAACGGCCCGACCGATTGGTACATATCACTTGGCCGGAAGGCAATTGCCGTAAAATCATGATTTTTGGTTTATTTTTCGGGAAATTATAGTTTTCCCTCACTTAATATCTTAGAGGGATAATTAGCTGATCAAGATGATCAAGACAAAACCCGAAAATCTCGTTTTTGTTAAAGGACACCTGAATGAAGAGTATCAAGTATCATCCCTATCAGTATGACTTCCGTTGACATTGCCTGCAGAAAACCCAATTTAAATACGAAATAGTGTTCCCAAGCTATGATTTTTGCTCCATTTTGCACCTGTCCTTGTTTCAATACCGAACAGTTTTGGAAATGAACAAATGTCTCCAATCAACCCTTCTTCTGGAATATTTCTTAACCAGTTAAGCCCAAACGTATATCTAGAAGAAATTCCAATACGATCCGGCCAGAGCTGTGCAAGATTCGAATGAATTGCGCTTTTTGTCTTGGAGTCTGCATGTGCAAACCTCTAGAAACGAACATCCCTATTTTGGAAACATCACGCTCAGGAGAAGAATGTTATCCGTGGCCATGTCTGTAAATGCATTCTTCATGGTGTGTTCAAGTATGGTTTCATTGTTCAGGTGTCCTTTGTACTTTTGTAAAGTAGACACAGAGTTGATTTGTTCTGAATTTACTGCAAAAGAGTATGTTTTGCGTTAAAGGACCACTCTTGCTTATTCAGCCTTTGCTCGTTTTTGGAACTGTAAGCTTCTAAAATCGCCACCTTTCTCCATTGTTTCGTTTTGTGCCTATGAATTTTTTGCGCTTTTTCGGCCGTGCCGGCTTTTGCCTGTCACACAACGTAAAGTTTGCCGGTTTGAACGTCCACTGACAACTCTTTCACACATAAGGATATGAGAATCGTCTGTTTTTACTTTTTTTATTTGCTTAGTTTCCGTCTTTTTAACCACGGCGCGTTCAGTTTTAAAATGTTTTGCGCCCGGCCGCCGAGTCGCAGAGCAGGAAGGCTGGATAGATTCGACAAGCGCTAACAAGAAAATTGCTAAATTCAGGTGGAAAGTAATGGTATTTTTGAAAAACGTTTCTTCTGATCCATTTCATAGTGAAAAGGTCAATTCTAGTAAGAGCTGTGCTTTAAAAAACCTGCTTATCCACAAACAAAAGAGATGAAGGTTTACCGGTGAAAGTTTTTGACGATGCACTTAAAAAATAAAAGACGTGACTTGCTTTTGGTCTTAGCCTTAGAACCTAAAGAATCCGACTTGATTTATTAGGCGTGGAAAGGGATCCTGATTCGCCGATGGGACTTGGAATATTTTGCAGAATGGTACTGACGAAACTTAGGCTGTCAGCCTTTGCCCGATTTTATGTGAAGGCCAACTTATGTGTAAAATAATCCCGATTTGTCAACAAGACTTAAACTTCCATTGTCGCCTTTCAAAACATTACAAAATTTGATTTCGTATGTGTAAACAAGAACTACGAGCTCATATGACACTTGTTACGAGCAGGTGGTGTGAGAAGCGCGAAAATAAATCTGTACATTTTTCCGGAAATTCCGGTACCCCTCCCCACCGTGCTCGGATCCGGTCCGGACCCTAAAATATGCCATCTAACGCATACGATCTCTCTACTTTCCAAGTTTCGTTCAAATCACTCTACTCGTTTAACCCCTACACGAGCCACAACATTTCCGGGACTCACCCTCCAACTCCCCCCACTGCGACCGAATACGACTCGGACACGTAAACTTCTCATCTCTGACATATCCTCTTCCCGCCCGTCAAGTTTAACTCGGACGGGAGCATATCTTCAAATTTCCGGTTCCCGCTTCATCCTCCCCCTACTTTGGTCGGATCCGGTTCGGATGCCAAATGACAAATCTAGGCCGCAAAAGCTTGGCACTGTCCAACTTGCATCCCATTCGGCATATCCGTTTTGTTTTTGTGCACGTCACAAAGTTTTCTGACCCCCCCCCCCCCCAACTCCCCCACAGTGACCGATCCGGTCCGTTTATGTCATTCGCGTATCTAGGACTTGTGCTTGTTCTTCCCGCCAAGTTTCATCCCCATTCCTCTACTCTAAGCGTTTCAAAAAATTTCCGGTCCCACCTCCAACCCCAACCCCCCCCCCCCCCCCCCCCAATGTCCCCAGATCCGCTCCATATTTAAAATGGGGCGTCTGAGACACGAGGTCTTTCTATATGTCAAGTTTCGTTAAGGTCCGATCACCCGTTCGTAAGTTAAAAATACCTCAATTTTCCAGATTCCCCCTTCCTCCACGCCCGCCCCCCACCCAGGTGGTCGGATTGGGGAAACGACTATTCTCAATTCAATCTGTTCGGGTCCCTGACACGCCTGCCAAGTTTCATCGTCCTAGCACAGCAGGAAGTACCGCACTCGCGGGATCACTAGAAATTCGGATCCCCCCCCCTCCTACTCCCCCACAGTGAGTGGATCCGGTCCGGTTATGTCAATCACGTATCTAGGACTCGTGCTTGTTCTTTCCACCAAGTTTCATCCCAATCTCTCCAGTCTGAGCGTTTCCAAGATTTCCGGTTCCCCCCTCCAACTCCCCCCCAATGACACCGGATCCGATCCGGATTCAAAATGAGACGTCTGAGACACGAGATCTTTCTATGTATCAAGTTTCATTAACATCTGATCACCAGGTCGTAAGTAAAAAAGATCTGATTTTTCCGGATTAAGTTCAAGTTCAATTTCCCCTCCCTGCCATTGCCCCCCTCCCAGATGCTCTGATCGGGGAAGTCACTACTTCCAACTTGATCATTTGCGGTCCTTGATTTGCCTGCCAAATTTCATCGTCCTAGCTTATGTGGAAGTGCCCGAACTAGCAAAACCTGGACCGACCGACGGACGGAGAGAAATAGCGATCGCTATGTGGCACTTGGCCGAAGGGCAAGTGCCATAAAAATCCTGATTAGCAGACAAGACTGACGGTAATTTTTCTGGCTTTGTGAAAAAGCTTACAGAATTTGATTCCCGCCGTCTAAAAAACTCGTAGTTTGCCGACGAGGATTAATCTTTGCCCGACAAAAGTTTACAAAATTGTATTTCTTACGCGTAAAAAGAGATCGATTTGCCGACGAGACTTAGGCTAGGTTAATTTTTCTAGCTTCACTGCAAACGTTTACAGAATTTGATTTCCACCATGTACAAAAATCTTGATTTGCGCACGAGAATTAAACTTTCGGGCTTTGCCCGACAAAATTTTGCAAAATATGATTGCATACGTATAGCCTACAAAGATCCGGGTTTGCCGACGAGAATTAAACTTGTCTGCCTTTGCCTGATAAAGATTTACAAAATTTATTTCTTACGTGTAAAAAGATCCTAATTTGCCGACGAGACTTAAAGTTTAACCGAAAAGCCAACTGGTTTTTATGGCACTTGCAGCCTCTGACTCAAGTGCCATATACCGATCACAATTCCGTCTGTCGGTCTGTCGGTCGGTCCGAGTTTTTTGTCCCACTTATCCGAGTTAGGGTACTTTCAGATGTGCTAGGACAAAGAAACTTGGCAGGCATATCAGGGACCCGACCAAACTAACCTGGAAATAATCAATTTCCCGATCCGACCATATGCGGGGGAGTGCGGGGCGCTGGAAACTTGAAAATTTAGGGCATTTTGTCACTTTTTTCCGAGTTAGGGTACTTCTAGATGAGCTAGGACAATGAAACTTGGCAGGAATATCAGGGACCCGACCAAACGAACCTGGAAATAATCAGTTTCCCGATCCGACCATATGCGGGAGAGTGGGGGCGCTCGAAACTTGAAAATTTAGGGCATTTTGTCACACTTTTTCGAGTTAGGGTACTTCCAGATGAGCTAGGACAATGTAACTTGGCAGGAATATCAGGGACCTGACCAAAGTAACCTGGAAATAATAAGTTTCCCGATCCGACCATATGCGGGGGAGTTGGGGCGCTGGAAACTTGAAAATTTAGGGCATTTTGTCACACTTTTTCGAGTGAGGGTACTTCCAGATGAGCTAGGACAATGAAACTTGGCAGGAATATCAGGGACCCGACTAAACTAGCCTGGAAATAATCAGTTTCCCGATCCGACCATATGCGGGGAAGTGGGGGCGCAGGAAACTTGAAAATTTAGGGCATTTTGTCACCCTTTTCGAGTTAGGGTTCTTCCAGTTGTGCTAGGACCATGAAACTTGGCAGGCATATCAGAGACCCGACCAAACAAACTTAGAAATAATCAGTTTTCTGATCCGACCATTTTGAAGAGGGGGGGGGGGTGGAGGGCAGGGGAATCCGGGAAGTTGAGAAGTGTGTAACTTTCGAACGGATGATCGGATTGTAATGAAACTTCATAACTGAATAGAATATATATCTGTAATGTCCCGTTTAAGTCTTGACCGGATTCGGTAGCCAGGGGGGAGTTGGGGGGGGACCGGAAATTTCAAGAAACGGTTAGAATGAAGGGATCGGAGTGAAACTTGCTGGAAAGAACAAGCATCTGCTCTAGATAAGTCCTTTAGAACGTTGTACTGGATCTGGACACTTATGGGGGGGGGGGGGGGTCCCGGAATTCCGGTGATGGTGATTTTGGGGATTTTCACGATGAAACTTGGCAGGCATATCAGGGACCCAATCAAACTGACTTCAAAATAAAAATTTTGTCGATCAGATAATGGTGGGGGGAGTGGAGGGAGGGGAATCCGCAGGGGAATCCGGGATATTGAGAAGTGTGTAACTTTCGAAGGGGTGATCGGATTGTAATGAAACTTCATAACTGAATAGAATATATATCTGTAATGTCCCGTTTAAAGTCTTGACCGGATTCGGTAGCCAGGGGTGAGTTGGGGGGGGGGGGGGGGGGGAGACTGGAAATTTCAAGAAACGGTTGGAATGGAGGGATCGGAGTGAAACTTGCTGGGAAGAACAAGCATCTGCTCTAGATAAGTCCTTTACAACATTGTACTGGATCCGGACACTTATGGGGGGGGGGGGGAGGTGGTTTCCCGGAATTCCGGTGATAGTGGTTTTGGGGATTTTCACGATGAAACTTGGCAGGCATATCAGGGACCTGATCAAACTGACTTCAAAATAAAATTTTTGTCGATCTTATAATGGTGGGGGGGAGTGGAGGGAGGGGAATCCGAAATTTTCAGTCATGCGTAATTTTTGGGTGATCGGATTCGAGTGAAATTTAAGAATTGAACAGAGGACATTTCTCCGATGATCTTTTTCATATCTGGACCGGATCCGGCAACTATTGGGGGGGGGGGGAAATACGTGACCCGTTTAGAATGGAGGGATCGGGATGGAACTTTGTGGGAAGAACAAACAGATGCTCTAGGTAAGTCATTTACTGAATCGGATTGGCTACGGGCACCGTGGGGGAGCTGGGGGGGGGGGGGGGTGGACTGGAAATCTCGAGAAACGGTTAGAATGATGGTATCGGAGTGAAACTTGCTGGGAAGAACAAACATCTGATCCATGTAAATCTTTTATATAATTTGACTGGATCCGGACACTTGAGGGGGGGGGGGAGGGGGTTTCCCGGAATTCCGGTTTTTGGGGGATTTTCACGACGAAACTTGGAAGGCATATCAGGGACCCGGTCAAACTGACTTGGAATAAAAAAAATCCTCGATATGATAATCTTGGGGGGGGGGGGGAGGGGGTTGAGGGAGGGGAATCCGGAATATTGAGTCATGCGTAACTTTGGAACGGGTGATCGGATTCGAGTGAAATTTAATAATTAAACAGAGGACACTTTTATCTGGTGATCTTTTTCATTTCCGGACCGAATGCGGCAATTGTTGGGGGGAGGGCGGAAAATACTTGACCGCTTAGACTGGTGTGATCTGGATCGAACTTCGTGGGAATGACAAACATATGCTCTGGATTAATCAATACCCAGAACCGGATTGGCTCCGGGTATTGTGGGTGGAGTCGGGGGAGGGGGGGGGGGTCTGGGATTCCGTTGATCGCGCGTTAAGGTACTTCCAGATGTGCTAGGACGATGCAACTTCGCTGGAATATTGGAGACTCGACAACATTTGCTTAGAAATTGCTACTTCCCAAATCCGATTATTCCTTAAAATACCAATCTTGACCGCAAAGTAAACAAAATACTTTTAAGCAATTTATGCATTTTCATGATGCCCATCAGCCCACTAGCATTTTTGCCTTAAGGATTTTGCTTAAAAATGAAGTTCCAGCTCCCTTAGAGTGCGCATCTCAACCGCAAAGTCGAAACTTACTTTTGATCAATCAAATCATCTTAGCACATGCAAGTGCCATATAAGCTTACAGCTCTTGTTGTGTCATTTAATTGAATACACTGAATTATTTGGATTCAGCAAAGGGAATTTTTTATTTTCCACTATCTACTCTAGTTATTACGGTCAGAATATCTGTGGCCGTCCCCATAACGTAAATTCTACTATGACGCGGGAAATCTTCATCTCAACACACACGCAGCTTTTCAGTAGGCAGTGGTGAGATTGGTGAAGATTGCTCAGTGCCAAAAAAAAAAAAAAAAATCATAAATCTTTCTCGTAAGGCATACAACAAAAGTACAAACGCATAGAGGTACCCCAAATCACACGGATATTCCACTATTTGAAAATCGATTTTTCGTGAATAGCGGAACAACGAAGTAACAGCGGGTTTCGAGCCAATTTAAGAGAATAAGTGATGGGTAACTAAATTGTCCTATCCCAGCTCTTTTCGGTTAAACTTTAAACTTTCAGGCTTTTCCCGGCAAAAGTACACAGAAATTGATTTGTTGCGTGTGAAAAGCCGATGAGATTTAAACTTTCGCGCTTTGCCCCAGAAAAGTTTACAGGACTTAATTTCTTAGGTGTAAAAGTATCGAGACAGTAAACTTTCGGGCTTCGCCCGACGAAAGTTTGCAGAATTGGATTTCTTCTGTGTTTGTCAGCGCTTCGCGCTGATAAACTAGTGAATTTTCGTCGGGTGAATTCCCCAAAGTGTGGTATTATTGATTCTTGTCTTTACATCTCTCTTGCCTTGAGCTAAGATTGTAACATGTTTTTCAGAATACTATGATGTGAATGATGAGAACCAGGTATTACTAGATCCGCAACGATTCTTTACACCCCCTTTGGAGTTTCTTCAGTCAGATGAGTCTGGACAGCCAGTTGACTTTTCACTAGCTGGAACTAGAGCGTCTCACTCATTGGTCAGCAACGAAGCACCATTTGACCTGACAGTAAAACGTCAGGATGTTCAAGAGCGACAAGGAAATCCAAGGTCAATGCGAACAGTTGCCAGTGAAGATCCTGTGTCAAGGACTTCTTTTCGACCTGGAATCCCAGTGCCATTTAAGATATTTGCAAAGCCTGCCAGTACGGTAAATTATGCCTCAACAGCTTGGACCAAGTCTACTAGCCATGGCCGTACTTTTTCCAGTGACGGTAGTGCATTGGTTCCATCTGTGTCGAACACCTCGGGATCTGAGGTGGGTCCCGAAGAAAACAGCGATGTAGGACGTTCAGAACTTCAGTCCAGTTTCTCTACCGTCCATAAAGGCTTACCAGTTCCAATCCTGAGAAAACCCGCGAGTGCAACAGGTACTGAGACTGTATCTTCTGCATCTGCAGGTCTTAGCAGAGGATTGCATTCCGCTAGAAGTGTACAGTTTTCAGTTGAAGAGGAGTCAGATGCAGACAGCAACTGCGGAAGAGATTCGTCAAGTAAGTAGCCTGATTCGCGTACTTTTTTTTGTTCATCTCTTCAGTAAGTCGAAAATGTGGTTGGTATACATGCTCTCGCTTATGACGGGGCAAAAGGGCTCAAAATGGTTGACATAAAATAATTAAAAGAAAATAAAGTCTGAGAAAAAATTAAAAGACTATGCAAATAATTAATTAATGTGAAAAAAAGACTTGAAAAAAATAATGAATATCTGACAAAAAATAAAAAGAATGTGAAAAAAATCACCATGTTCGAATTTATTTTGTTATTTGTTCGTTCTCAGTATTTTTTTCTATTCCATTTAATATATTTTTTGTCACCGCTATGAAAAATTCGTTCTTAATATTTTGACCACACGGGGCAAAAGTGCTCAAAACTCCGAGACGGGTTTTCACTGATCCTTCAAACCCCTGGGATTTCGGTGCCATCATCGGAAGTCAGTCAGCAAAGAAGAAGATGGGGCAAAGTAAGGTTCTTCTTCTTCTTTGATGACAGTGACTTCTAATGATCGTCCGGTTGACAAAAACAATTAAATGGTATGGTAAAAAATATTAAGAACGAACAAATAACAGGCTAATTTCGAACAAATAACAGGCTAATTTCGAACACAGTTTTTTTCACATTTATTTTGTTATTTTCACATTCTTTTTGCTTTTTGTCAAACTTTAATTATTATTTTTGGAAGTATTTTAATTATTAATGTCAACCATTCTAAGCCTTTTTGGCCCGTCATACTCCCTGACGGGCTACTTCTGAAGGTTGCAGATAAAGAGGCGTTTTATGGACATAAGCAGAGTCTAAACGAGGAATGCTCCACGATGAGTCTCCGTTTAAGGAAAACTCCGTTTTCCTTACGCCGTTCTCCGTTCTGCCTATAAGCCCGGTTTTTGTTCAGTCAGTTTCAAACTCGTTCTCTGTTGAGGTTGTTACAAAAAACGCCTATTGCACCAATTTTAAAGTCAGGGGCTAGTAACTAAAAATTAGCATTTGCGTACGATTTCCAGCGGCGTCATTTGGGTGGGAGGGGGGGGGGGGCAGCTGACCCTTGGCTTTCCAAGGGAGCTCAGAGCTACCCAGGAAAAATATCCAGAAAAAATCAGTTTCTCACCAGAACTGTGAAATTTGGTTACGTCATATCAGTTGACCAAGGTCACTCATGAAAATTGAACACTTTTCAATCCGAGATAATGACCCATTGTTCGAGTATCGAATGTCTTCAAGGCGTGTTTGATACTAGGTCAGTCGTGTTTCTTAACTAATCTGAACATGGGAAGAGACATGATCTTTTTACCATGGTGTCGAGTACCACACACCTTTTTTCAAGGTTAGCTCAGGGCCCCCTTGGGGGCCTGCAGTGCCTTTTCCATTCACCCACAGTTTGTTTATCTTGTAAAACGGTAAGATTTTTTTTTAATCTGTATTTAATGTGGGTTGCAGCAAAGGCTACTCTGGTTCTTAAACCTGAGAAGAGGACTGATTTTATTCTTATTTCATCCTTTGTTCCCGCTTTCCTCTTCTTTTTTAACTTTTCTACTCTTGCTTTTCTTCAAGCACCTATCTCCCTTTTTTTTTTCCTAGATTCCACTATCTCTATTCTAACATTGTAGTTGGAAAACTCCTCAAGACTACATGTCCTGTTCACTCATGTCGAAGGTTTTACAAGTTCACTCTGTTGTTAGCATTGCCCACAAATTTTGGAATTTTTTTTTTCCTGAGTCATTGAAAATAGGAAGGTCCATTCCATGACACCCTTTTTCTTCGTCATTGATTTAAAAAAAATGGGTGCTTTTATCCATTTTGCTGAAGGACCTGTTCCCGATACATAGCAGAATGGGATGAGAACGGTATGCAGAACTGAGGTTCCTATTCCGTTGATCATTCAGCAGAACGGAATGTATAATGAGATACAACTCGTTCTCCATTCTGCTAAAAACGAACAAAAGCACTACGGCGTTCTACTAAAAACCCTTATAGGAGAACGGGATAGAGAACGGAGAACGGTTTGTTTACAAAAACGCGGCTATGGCCTGTAGCGCTGATACGAGACCGAGTAGCATTCAAAGAATAAAAATATACTCACCTCAAGGCGCAGGTGGTCCAGACCGGAGCAGAGCAAGTCCTTCAGGGCTAACAAACAAGTAGCTTCTCTTTTTCTGCATCTCTTAGTATCTCAAAATGGAATAATTAGCAGGGTACGACTTTTGGTATTTTTAGTCACCGGGACAGGCGGTGGAGCAGCAGACAAACAATCCGAGAGTGCACGTAGCTCATCCACTTCCTCTCAGCGGTCACGCCAAGAAATTTTATTTCCTGCCGCTGCAAGCTCAGGGGAACTTCGTCCAGCAGTTGGATCGGGTGGCATGAAGACAGCTTCGAGTCGAAGGCATGAAAGCTGGAGCACTCCCAAATCTGCCACTCCAAGACGTTCGATCGGTTCTTCTGGCAAGAGCTCAGAGCAGGACCATCTGAGTATAGTCGGTAAATATTTTGTTTTGCTTATAAAGTTGGCTAGGGTGGGGTAGAAACCGTTTATTCCAGTATTGGTATTTTAGGTCCGTCTTTTTGGTTTTTAAAGCATAACTCTTACTAGAACTGACCTTTTCCTTAATGAAAGGAATCAGAAAAAACGTTTTCGAAAATACCATTACTTTCCACCTGAAACTAGCGATTCTCTTTGTTAGCGCTTGTCGACTATGTCCAGCCTTCCTGCTCTCCGACGCGGCGACTGGGCGCAAAAGATTTGAAAACTGAACGTCCTTGGTTAAAAAGTGGGAAAAGTAAGCAAATAAAAGAAGTAATAAACAGCAGATTATCACATCCTTGTGTGTGAAAGAGTTGTCAGCGGACGCTGAAGATTCCGGCAAACTTTTCGTTGGGTGATGGTAAAACTAGGCAAGGCCGAAAAAGCGCTAAAAATTCATAGTCATGAAACGAAACATTGGAGAAAGGTGGGGATTTTAGAAGCTTATGATTCCATATGGACACTGGCCGAGCGAAACATTGAAATTGTCCTGAGTTTTATTCCTCCTACCACAGTTTGAATCTTATGCCGGAATTGCGGTATTCTGTGAGTTATCGCTGCTCCACTTTCAGAAGTTTGGTAATAGAATAATTTAAAGTGGGGACGACTCACTTAGAGTAGAGTGGATCGGGACGTGATTTAGCGAGCAGGACAGTCACAAGACCTCCGTGTACAGTTGCAGTCCTGGGCACTGTAGGGAGAGTTGGGGGGGGGGGGGGGGGGGCTTGGTCTCTTGTGACAATCACAACTCGAACGCGCGATCCGATTCGGATGGAAATTGATGGTTTGAGTTATAGTTGTTCCATTTATACGTCATTATCGTATGCGAACCGTACCTGAAATACATGCTACCTACCCTTGCAAGCGGCATATGAGCTCTCAGCACTTGTTGTTTGTGCTCTCACCCGAAATTTGACGGTAATACTTCAATTTGACGGAATACTTCATGCCTGAAATCTAGGACCCGCAAGAGCGATAGGTTTGTGTCGAAACAGAAGCTGTTGGTTGGATTAGGACTAGTACACTGTAAAATGTTTCTCCGAGTAAGGATTAAAGTTAACTGCAGTATTTGCTACTGCAATTAATCTTATCTCTACTGAGATAAGATTTATTCGAACTAGAGATGAAATTACTTTTTTAGACACAAGATTAATCCCAGTAGCATAAACTGCAGGATTTTTTTTACAGTGTATATCCGGGTTTTGATATGGACTTAATGTGTGTTTTTCCCAGCTATGGTGGAAGGCCGGGGCTACGCCAGAGGAGAGGTGGGACTCGCCGCTCTGTATTTAGCTTCCCCGAAAATGGTTATCTGCCAGCTAAGTGACTCGCCAATGTACAACCGGACGGCTACTCAGCTCAACGTTTTTAACCCTGTAGAGGTACAGTTGTCTTATCTTTGACCATTAGAAGTAGCATCACTCCGTGATCTGGACGCGTGACCGGCAATGGTCGAATGTCGCCCTTTTTTACCCTGATCACCTTCGTGCTTCACAGGGGAGGGCATCGACGAACGGATGAAAGGATTTTTCAGTGTTTATGAAAGTCTACTCTGCCTTTTCGTCATCTGGAAATCGCTCGAGCCGGGTGTGGGAAAAAATCAGAAATTGCCACATAACTTACATTTCGTCCAGCGACTCGAAATTTTCTTTAGCAAATTGGCTGCACTGTCAGAAGTTTCATAACAGATTGCGCATAACACTTTCAGAAATAACACCTTTTCACTTAATAAAAAGTGTTATGACCAATTGAGTTTATACTATTTCGTGCCCAGATCTCCAACAACACCTTCAATAGGTAAAAATACTACACTGTCAGAAGTTACATAACGACAACAGCAGGATGCGCGGTTTCAACAGAAAACACTTTGGGATGTTATATGTTATGTTTCTTTCGTTCCCGTTAGTATTTTTACCAATTGAAGGTGTTGTTGGAGATCTAGGCACGAAATAGTGTAAACTTAATTGGTCAGAACACTTTATTTCTATGTGAAAAGGTGTTATTCTTGAAAGTGTTATGCGCAATCTGTTATGAAACTTCTGACAGTGCGGTGGATACTTTGGAATAAAAGTGTAGATTGGGAGCGTGTTCCACCCTTCTAACAATAGTAACTGTTAGTTATTATTTCCGTCCCAACCTCGTGAAAAGTTACTACGCTGACCGTTCCACCTTCTCGAAATAGTAACTAATAGTAACTATTTGCTTACATGCTCGGGAGCGTAGTAGGCGTGGTAACTACGCATCTCTGTAACGTGATTGGTCGGGTTCAACCGTAGCATGATATTCTGCTGGAGGGCTGGATCGTTCCCGTCTTGACGGCAAAAAGCCAGAAACCGGGACGTCATATTTTATAAGTAGTGAACTTAAAGACAAAAATGCTCCTCAGCCGGGATTTGAACACAGGACCCTCTGCTTACAAGGCAGGCGCTCTACCATTTGAGCTACCGAGGGGCTTGTGAACAGAGTTCGCAAACCACTACGATAGTCTGGTAGGAGCTGGCCATAGGAACAGTGATCCCGCCCGAAGGCAAATTAATCTAACCAGTTCACATCCCCATGTCACGGAAATTAATATAATACATAGATGGCACTTTACCCAAGGGACTTGTACCGTGACCAATAAACCAGAAACAGTTTTTTGAATGTAATTTAGAAGTCTAGGACTCTTCCCCACTAAAATTATCATTTGGTTTTATTTGGTTTTCACCATGAGACCCCGCCTTGTGGGCCCTGGTATGCATACGTGGCTCCGACAATGGAGTGCTAGACTTCTAAATTACATCCGAAAAAACTCTGGTTTATACGTCTGTCATAAAATTCGATGACGAATTGCCGCCAGACGCGCTAGTGGAACAATAACAATCACACGTGAGTTCTAGGGATAAGTTATGTGATGGGTGAATAAGCGATTAGGCTTTCACTTCGTATCGAGTCGCGCATTAGTCCCGTTGAAAAGTCAGCCAGCACTCAGCACTGAAGTCGGAAGCCAGAAATGACAAACTTGATGACGCTTGACAGAACAGAGTTGGGTAAAGCAAAAAGAGGGGAAGAGGCATTTTAAACAGTTTTAAACATGGTTAGGCCCAAGAGGAACTGAAAATAGCAAAACAAACCTGGATAAACGTACACCAAGATGTAACGTGTCATTGTTTCCTTTACGGTAGCGTACCTAGCGGCCAAAAAAGAACTAATCTGAGAGGAATTTTATGAGGGGCGTATTGGTCACGGTACAAGTCGCTTGTGCAAAGTGCCATCTATGTATTATACCTTGAGGTCATGCGTAGTAACTACGGTAAGTAGGGTGGAACACGCTTTAGTATCGGCAGACGGACAAACTTAGCAGTAATTGGATACACCAACTGCGATCCTCAAAACAATAAGCCATCGCGGACTCATTTGTTAACCACTTGCATTTCCTTCACCGCTCAAACTCTAACACTGAAGTCAAAGTTACCATAGGTTGATTCCACGCTGTAAATGTATTAAGCACATTTGCCACGAGACTCCGCATACTTGTGTGAACAGCGATCAAAAATGCGGGACATTAAACAAACACTAAAAGAGTTTTCAATCAATCCATCAATCTTTGTTATTAAAAACATTCGTTACGGTATTATTAAAAAAAGTAATATTTGTTCCATTGTCAATAGTTGTCAATCATAACTATATACAATTAAACAATTTTAGTGTAATGGTTTCGGAAAATTCAAAGTTTACAGTGGTCAGCATGGGTATTGCTCAAATATTCTGAAGTTCGTTTGTCGTATGTTAAAATGACAGTGCAGGTCATTTTTTTTTTTAGATAATCATTCCTGCTTCAGTAGCGGATAATTCCGAAAACAATCATTTAACCACGATTGTTCGTCGCAACTTTCCAAACACCCCAGTGACATGCATCCCACGGAAGTTTTTTAGTGAGCAGACAGGACTTCAGTTCATCAAGAAGCTAGCCATGAGCAAATGCGAGTCAGTCCATTTGGTAGTCTCTCAAAAGTAAGTTGCAGACTAGAAGTATTTTTCCTAGCACGCTAACTTCGTTTGTCTCCTGCGTTAGCCATTTAATCGACGACTGTGCAGTACGGCAGCGTTAGTGCACGGAGA
This sequence comes from Branchinecta sandiegonensis, assembly GCA_030848855.1. Classification (NCBI taxonomy): domain Eukaryota; kingdom Metazoa; phylum Arthropoda; class Branchiopoda; order Anostraca; family Branchinectidae; genus Branchinecta; species Branchinecta sandiegonensis. The sequence goes on along the minus strand of JAUPMV010000002.1, from coordinate 2,374,601 downwards.
GCAGGATTTCATTGGTTTTATGGCACTTGCCTTCCGGCCAAGTGCCATATGCCGATCACTTTTCCGTCGGTCGGTCGGTCCGGTGATCAGTTAGGGTACTCCCAGATGTGCTAGGATGATGAAACTTGGCAGGTGTATCAGGGACCCGACCAAACTGACTTGGAAATAGTCACTTCTCCGATCTGACCATTGTGGGGGGAGTGGAGGGAGGGGGAATCCGGATTATTGAGGCATGCGTAACTTTCGAACGGGTGATCGGATCTGAATGAAACTTGATATGTGGGAAGAAAACATGCCTCACATGTCCCATTTAACGTCCGAACCGGATCCGACAGCTGTGGGGGGAGTTGGAGGAGGGGGGGTATCGGAAATATCGTGACACGCTTAGAGTGGAGGGATCGGGATGAAACTTGGTGGGAAGAACAAGCACATATCCTAGATACCTTACCTTAGACCTTAGTTCCTCCTGCACCTCCAGAGGCGCTTAGGGCATCCAAGAAGAGTCGCCAGTCGTCTCTCATAAGGGCCGCTGCCCATACATCTTCCCAGTCGGGCTGGATAGACGCGTTGATATTGTGAAGATCCGACTGGTAGGTACGGCGAAGAGTGTTCTTCGGTCGCCCTCTTCGTCTGGATCCCTCCGGATGCCACTGGAGGATAGCGTTGGGGAGTCTGGTGCTTCCCATCCTGATTGGATGGCCCAGATACCTCCAGCGGCGGATCTTGATGACTTCAGTAATAAGGGGTTGCACTGTCATCTGGCGAATCGCCAGGTTTGTGACCCTTTCTGTCCAGTGTATGTTTAAGATCCGTCTAAGGCATGTGTTTTCAAAGGCTAGAAGACTGAGGTGCCACGTCTCGGACCCGTACAGAAGGACGGAGAGGACGTTACTGTTGAAAAGTCTCAGCTTGAGTCTAAGGGAGTACTTCTTGCTCCTCCATATCTTCTTTAGCCGATTGAAGACACCGCTGGCCTGGCCAAGTCTTAGCTGAACCTCCCTTGTACAAGCTACAGTATTTTCAACTGTACTGCCGAGATATCGGAATTCAACAACCTGTTCGACTTGCTGGTCCCTACAGCGTATATCTAGCGGAGATCGCTGCTCGCCATACTCTTCGTTTTGGGGATGTTTATTTTCAATCCGAACAGTTCAGCTGTTTCACTGGTCCTTGTGAGGAAGTCCTGGAGCTTCTGTTTGCAGGTCTCCATTAGGCTGATCGGCAAAGTCTATGTCTCCTACTTTTCTGCCATCTCCGATGTCAATGCCGTATCCTTCACATCTTCTTAGAACGTAGTCGATGATCAGGACGAACAGCAGCGGAGAGAGAACGCACCCTTGCTTCACGCCCGTCATAATTCGGAAGTATTTGGTGTTGCCGTCGCGGGTACGGACACAACATTCCATGTCTTAGTAAAACGCTGCTATCAGGCTTACGAGTTTGTCCGGTATGCCATAGTACCGGAGCACTCGCCAGAGTGTAGCGCGGTCGATGGAGTCAAAGGCTTTTTCGAAGTCTATGAAGACCAGATAGAGCTTTTTCCTCCATTCATTGCACTCTTCTAGCAACATTCTTAGCACGAATATGAGATCCGCACATGAACGGTTTGGGCGGAAGCCATGCTGTTCTTCGCGGGGGTGTTTGTCGACTGCTGGCTGTATGCGGTTCAGCAGGATGGTGGCCAGGAGCTTGCCGGGAATGGAGAGCAGACTGATCCCTCGCCAGTTTTCACACTTAGTGGAATCGCCCTTCTTAAAGATTTTGATTAGAGTACTCCTTGTCCACTGACGGGGGACCTTTTCGGTTTCCCATATCAAGTTAAAGGGGATCGACTAAAACCAGGAAGGGAAGGGAACGCGAGAAAAGCAGGAAGGCACACTAAAACCAGGAAGGGCATACTAAAACGAGGAATGGCATACTAAAAGAGGAAGGGTTTCAAGGCTGCGAAAAAATGGAAAGCTGCACCGTTCCCTTCCTCTGTTTAGTATTCTTCGAGGGGTCGGCAACTTTTCAAACTCAAAGTTCACCATCCCTTCCTCGTTTTAGTGTCCTGACCTGGGTAGGCATTAAGTTCAGTGAGCGGTCGGCATCTATCAAAATTGTAATTCACCTTTTCATTTATAGTTCTGACGGTAGGCGACTAAAATCCTCCGATTCCAGCGAGGGGTCGGCAACTCAGATATTTCAAGTCCACCATTTCCTTCCTCGTTTTAGTACCTTGAAAGTACTAAAATGAGGAAGGAAATTATTCTTCTTTGAGGGGTCGACAACTACCAAACGCGATTAAAATCCGATGATCTCGTTCGTGGTTTTGTAGACAGCTCTTGAGTCCCCTCTTTTTGATGCCTCTTCTGCCATCTGAGCTTTCATCTCGGGCGCTTTTCTTCACGAGTTTGTCCTGTTTCTTGTACTCGTGCTCAAGAAATAAGGCCTTCGCCTGATTCGATGCCATCAATTGCTGCCTTATTTGTTGTCTCTCGCTAATGAGCCTCCATGTCTCGTCTGAGATCCATTGGTCTTTCGGTCTTTTCTTATAGCCGAGGGTGTCCTCGATACATATACATCGAGGACACCCTCATTGTGATTGTTATGGCCCTTGGGCTTTGAAGACAAATAAATATCATATCATATCATATCATAACCGCACTGTGGGGGGGGGGGGGTAAATGCTGTATCCCGGAATTCCAGTTGTCACGGGTTAAGGTACTTCCAGATGTCCTACGATGATGAAACTTGGCAGGCATACCAGGGACCCGACGAAACTGACTTGGACATAGTCACTTCCCCCATTTGACCATCGTGGGGGGGGGGGGGATTGGAGTGAGTGGAAATCCGGAATATTGAGGCATGCGTAACTTTCGAACGGGTGATCGGATCTGAATGAAACTTGATATCTGGGAAGAACACATGCCTCACATATCCCGTTGTACTTCCGGAACGGATCCGGCAGCTGTGGGGGGAGTTAGAGGGGTACCGGAAATATCGTGATACGCTTAGAGTGGAAGGATCGGGATGAAACTTGGCGGGAAGAACAAGCACATATCCTTGATACATTGTTCACATAACCGGATCGGATCCGTGCACTGTGGGGGTGGGGGGGGGGGGGGTGGAGGATGGAGGATGAGTCACGGATTTCCGGTTATCACGGGTTAAGGTACTTCCAGATGTGCTAGGACAATGGAACTTGGCAGACTTATCAGGGACCCGACAAGGTTGACTTAAGAAAAAGTTATTTCTCCGATCCGACCATCGGGAGGGGGGGGGGGTGGAGGGAGGGGAAATCCGGGTTCTTGAGGCAAGCCTAACTTTCGAACGGGACATCAGACATAAACATAACTTGACAATTAGAGCTCGTGTCACGGATTTACCATTTCATGTCCGGACCGGATCCGATAACTCTGGGGGGGGGGGGGTGGATGGGGATCGGAAATCTCGGGACAAGCTTAGAGTGGTGGGGCCGGGACAATCTTAGCTTTTACCCTTACCTACTACGTATTCTTGCAAGTGCTATATGAGCTTACAGCTCTTGTTTTAATCACCCGTGTATTGTTTTTCGTAATTCCAAGCAGATTGAACTTCTGTCTTTAGTCGCATGCAGCGACTATGAAAACCCCGACAAAACTGAGCGGACCTAGAGGTATTTGTACTACTCCTCATCCGTCTTCGCCTTTGCTTTTCGCACAAGAAACAGTGAAAGAGGCGTACCCCGCGCGCTGATCTGCTCCGGAGCGGGTCCAGAGAACCAATCAGCTTTGACTCCTGCTTTTCCTCACCAGCGACTTAACAGCGATTTAGCTATTTGTAGAGGTAACGAAACGTGATGTGGCGCGAAGCTAGTAACCTCCGCTCATTTCACATTTGTACCGGACAGGGTATGGGGGAATATTCAACTCCGCATAGTCATATTACAGAGATAGGGACACGGAGGTTCTGTCGGATTCGGCAGATCCTGCACTTTGTAACTATAAATTTGTTTTCACCACAGTCGGCAGTCCTCAGACTTGCAACCGTCCGACTGGTCGGTGGTCGACTTCGGCGTTCGCTTTTTTTTTCTTTTCTCAAGGCGTGAGCTGCCCGTTCGTTGGCTATGTGGCAATCGTATGGTTGGTTATTGGGGCCATTGCACCTTCAGAAGTTTCATAAGAGATAAGACGAGGATGCGCGGTTTCAACAGATAATGCGTAACAGATAACACTTCGGATGTTATCTGTTTTGAAAGTATTATGCATGAAACGTTATGCGTAACAAGCTTTGTTAAGAAGAGCCAAAAAGTCATCTACTGTCATGATGTCGGAAAACTCAGCAGATACTTTTTGGCGGTTCTTCGGTTCTTCCTGATGGTAACGCTTAATATGCATAACATTTTGAAACACAACAGATAACATCCTACGCATTATCTGTTGAAACCGCACATCTTCGTGTTATCTGTTATGGAACTTCTGACAGTGTGCCTTTGATTTTTCTTAAAATGCGTTTCGTAGATATTTAACGCGAATAATTGCGAGGCCCTCTAACGGTTCTGTACTTTTTTTCCAAGCTGAGATTAACTCGTGTACATTATCTTGACATGATTCATGGTATTTGTGTACACTCAGTGCGGAATCGTTTTATGGCCCCAAGATGCCGTAATACATAGTATGAGTGCCAATCGTGTGAAGACACTCATGAGAGTTATGCTGCGGGGAGTTTGGTTTTGGTACGTCCAACGAGAACTCTTTCACGCACAAGGAGATGAGAATCTTCTGTTTTTTACTTCTCTTATTTGCTTAGTTTTCCACTTTTTAACCACGGCGCGTTGAGTTTTCAAATGTTTTGCGCCCAGCCGCGTTGGGGAGCAGGAAGGCTGGATAGAATCGACAAGCGCTAACAAGAAAATCGCCAAAGTCGGGGTGGAAAGTAATGGTATTTTCGAAAAACGTTTTTTTCTGATCTGCTTCATAGTGAAAAGATCATTTCTTTAACAGTAAATAGTGCGAGGGCTCCTTGAAGATTGTCAGACCTCTCTCAAGGACAAGTGGGGGGGGGGGGGCTCATGCTAGTGGAGTCATTTAGAAGAGCTACAGCCTTCGACGTGATCGCTGATATCTGCACCAGAGGCGTCAATTCGCAAAAATTTAGAAGAGAGTGAAAAGATCATTTCTTTAACAGTAAATAGTGCGAGGGCTCCTTGAAGATTGTCAGACCTCTCTCAAGGACAAGTGGGGGGGGGGGGGCTCATGCTAGTGGAGTCATTTAGCGAGAAGAGCTACAGCCTTCGACGTGATCGCTGATATCTGCACCAGAGGCGTCAATTCGCAAAAATTTAGGGGGTGTTAGTGACATCCTTCTGGGCCCCCCTTGCCATTTTCATGTTCGGAACTACATAGGTAAGACCAGAAATACAGAAGTGGCTAACAACATGCATAAGGTATATTTTACAAGAATATTCTATCCAAAAACTTTTTTTTTTACTTCTACTTGCTTGGATAAAAGTTAAAAGAAAAAAGGATGGATTGCTTGGGATGACCTTCTTAAAATCCGTTTTACGCAACTGTCTGTCGTAATGCTGTCAAATAACTGATTTTACGATTTTCATGGGTAGCTTTGGGCCCCCTTGGAAATCCAGGGGGTGGCAGCTGCCCCCACCCCCCCAAATGACGCCTCTGATCTACACTCTGCTAAAGTGAAGAAAGCAAGGGAAATTCTTGGGGAACTGGGAAACTACTAGAGGCGCCAACACACCCACTCTCAAAAAATTTCCCACACACGGGAATTTCTCGGTTTTCACGTCCGGCTGCTTTCTTTTAGGTATTATGCTTTGGCAGCGGTGTCGGCCCTCTGGAGGTATGTGGAATACAGTCAGAATTCTTACTATGCCTCCAAGTCTGTGCACATTTCGTACCAGGGAATGGAGATGTCAACTTTCATAGGTACGGTAGAGTATTTCGGGAGGGCCTTTTGTCTTGGCTGGCTGATCGAAAACTTCGATGTTCCAGTCGTTTGATGAATATTCTCTGATATCCAGCAGTGAATGCGTAATTTTTGATCGCATGGAACATTGCTCAGCTACACTTCAAGTCCTTGAGCGCAAAAAGAAAAATAAAATAGCGAGAATGCTTACATCGCACATTTCATTCATTTTTGGCTGAGAGATTTTGGAGTGCACGCGTAGCAACTTTTGTATTTACTGGGAAACTGCTATCGCACATTTACGTTTATCGGGATTGCGATCAACGTCTTTTTTACTTTGATCGTAGCAACATGCAAATACTAAAAAAAAAAAGAGGTAACTCCTGAAAGAGGAAACCATTTCAAATAATTCCGATCATGAATATTTACATTTTTCATAAATATTCCTTCAGCCCAAGCTGATTGTGAATCCTGTTTGATAGTGCAGAACGGATACGTCAGTCAGCTGGATTTTATTAGAGCTATATTTCGGCCCTCAAAACCGCGGTTTTGAGCCTGAAGAGGACCCTTGCCAGGAAGGTCCGAAATATAGGTCTAATAAAATTCAGCTGAAGTATCCGTTTTGCACTATCATACATTTTTCATATACATAAACCACGCTTTAAAGGTCACTAATAAAGATCTAGTGTCATTTGTCAGCTAGTTACCCTTTACAAGTTTTTTTCACTGAATTACTAAATGGTTTGCCTTTCCAGATCAAAGACTATTTACAGCTGGGGTCGTTTACAGCTGTCCATAGGTCTAGGCAAAAAAATCCTTGTCCCCTCCCTCGTGGTACCCCGGGTTTTTCGCCAGCCCCCCCCCCCCCCCCTGGTGAAAAGTACTAAAAGGGTAAAGGGGCCCCCCAGAGGTGTTATCTGTTTTTTTTTACCGGTAGGGGGGGGGGGGTAGCCGGAACCCGGTGTACATATTCTTTGTTTCAGATTCTCATGCTGCGCTAAAGCTAGAGCTCGTTACGTCACAACTTGGGCCCAACGGACCGTCCCTCTACAGCTCCATAAATTGCTGCAAGACAGCCCCTGGAGCCAGACTGTTGCGGGCTTCCATTTTGCAGCCAACGAGGTTGGTGGGTGTCCTAGAGCAGCGCCACGAAGCGGTCAACGAGCTACTGCAGAAACCGGAGCTGTTTTTCGAATTAAGGGTAGATTGCATGTCCTTATAGTAGTTTCTTAGCACAAAACCTAAGTTCTTTGCACGCCGGGCTGGTGTTTTGTCACCGGTGTCCAGTTCTTCTCTTGTAACGCGTTTTTTGGTTCACCGGTGGGTAGTCACCGGTGAGTGCAAAAATTGCCGAAATTCTGGGTTTTGCGCGAAACCCCGTCAATTGACGAAAAGTTGCTAACTTCTCGGCAAAGCCGGGCTCCCGAGCAGGTTCTGGTTAGTCCGCACCCGTGAGATAAAACTGAACCGGTTAGTTCAAAAACGGGTTATAAGACTGGTGAGTAGTCACCGGTGGATAAAAAAACGCCTTATAAGAATAACCGGAGACCCCTGGTGAGAACTCCCGTGACAAAGGACGCAGCTCAAGGGTGTCTGCCACGGTTAGTAGTCACTAACTCTGTTTTTGAGACTTGAGCAAATTGGCCAACATCGTTTGGCACCACAAGCCAAAGGATATCGAGCGTGTCCGAAAGCTCGGAAACGAACGAAAATGCTGAATTAATTCAGCATTTTATGCAGCATTTCGCTTTCGGACTTAAATTTTCGCTCAGTTAATGCAGCATTAATTCAGCATAAAATTCATCGAAAAATTCAGCGAAGATGCTAAATTTTACGCTGAATTTTCAAGGAGAAACTGGGGAGCTGGCGATTAAGGCTAAATTTCGGAATTAGAAGTGTCAGAGAAGAAATAAAGAACGTGTCCGAAAGCTTTTAGTGCTGTAAATGCTGCATTTAATGCTGCATATAAGGTAAGAGCTTTCGGACGAAAAAAAAAAAAAAAATGTAGCATTAAATGCAGCATTTACAGTCCTGAAAGCTTTCGGACACGCTCATCGTCAGATCGATAATCGAATATCAATATCTAACCGCTTTGCATTTTCTGCCTGTAGAGTGTCGGAGGACTAGCCAGCAGTCGAATGCCTCCTTAGTAGTGAGGACACGTTTATATCTTTCAAGAGCAATAGGGAAGGTTCAAGGTTTTAACTTAAGCCGGCTTCACACTGACTTAAGACCCCTTTCACACTGGAGTACTTAGGCCTCTTAAGTGTACTTTATGCGTCTAAAGTTGCACTTAACGTAAGAAATCTCACTTAACTTTAGTATTTTTCAAAGTTGAAAATTTTTCAACTTTCTACACTCAAAGTTAAGTGCAGTTAAGGCTGACTTAAGGAAGAGAGGAGAATATTCGCTGATGATGAAAGGGTGAAAATCTAGGAAGAAATGAAGAAAATTTACTTAGCTTCAGCTCCTTGGTGTGAAAGGCCTAAGTACAGTGTGAAAGGCTTACTTAACTTAACGTAACTTTTGCTACTTAACTTTAGTTCTTAAGTGGCAGTGTGAAGCCGCCTTTATGCGTTGTTCAAATAGGTGGAATAAGCTGAATAGCGCTGTACGCGATGTTAACGTCTTGATACACACGCCTGTTCAAATTGGAACCCAAAAGGTTCTTATCAGTGCAGCGTTCAGTGTTGCCACGCTGACACAATTTTTCGAGTTTCTAAAGATCAGAAAAAGTGTTCTCAGTACTACTTGAAGTACAAGAGTACAATTTGACGCCCATTATATTGTAAAAAGGTATTAAATCGACGGATGGACAGAATTGGTCCTCGAATTGATAGTAAGCAGTCGTAACATTTTTCGTCCGCTGGCGGAATCAACCAAGCGATCTGGTTGGCCCTGCATAAGCGATAATAGAACACGAGTCTATCCTCCTTATTCACCTTATTACAGCGCGCTCCGAAGAAAAGAGGAATCTTTAACTTATACGCCATAATACACCTTATAACATCTATTTGAACAATGCTTTAAGCTTCTGTACAAAATGACCAAGGTAAAAACCCAACACCAGAGTCGATTGAAAAAACACGGCGGAAAAGCGTCAGGGTTCACGCTATTCCTGCGAGCTGGCGCTCCCGCTGCGGACACGTCATGTTGCCCCCCCCCCCTCTTTGTTCTTCACTGTGTTAAATAAACTAGATTTTGAGACCCCGTGTGCAGGCTTTGAGCCCCTCAGTATCGCTCGTTTGCTCGTAGTACCTCCGGCAGTCGGATACGCTTGCCCCCAACCCCCTTGGGTAGTTGTCACCTATTTACCCGTACTGAAATTTCCCGCCTGAAACCGACCCAGACCAAGTGAAAGAGATTTCGACCCGATTTCAGGTTGACAAGGGAGAGCCGAAACCCTGGATGGAAAACCACAAGGGTTGAAAATATTCAAATAGGCTATGTGGTCTCCAAATTACCCTTGGTGACAAATAGAATAGAACAGAATAGAATGTGATTACCGAAAAAAGCCCTTGGGCCATGGCAACAAAAATTGTATAAAAAATTCACTAACTTACAGAACTAACACACTGCTTCTATTCAAAAAATCTCGTTCTATGCTCCATCGCAAGCCTCAAGTAACGTCCAAGTTTTTTCATAGTAACAAAACATTCATCCTTCATCATCCTTACCATCCATTCCTCATTGTACACTCTCTCACCAAATACTCACCAAATACTTAGACTATGAATCGGCACTGGTGAAACCAAGTTTAACATCCCTGGACGATGCAAGACAAGCACTGACCATGAATTTTGGTCTGTCTTGTCTTGAATCCATGCAACATCCCGACACCTTACGAAAATTTTTATCACATTGAAGATATGATAAAGATCAGATCTTTAAGATCAGACGTATCCTACTTGTAAATCTGAATGCGTGCAAAAATTTGACGACCCTCGTGCACATTCATCCAAACGATTTTTTAAAACATCTGTGCGGTGCTTTTACCGAGGGGTTGCCCACTCTCGATTTTGGTGTACAGCAAATAACCGGTGTCCATCACGTGCCGGCACCGGTTGCGACGTGTTGGAACATCAAAATAAGCATGTTTAGAAGCGTTTGAACGACAATCGTCCAATTTATTACCGGAACCGAATCTGGCACCGCTTATTTTGACTGATGCCGGGAAAGGGTGCAAAGCAGGTGCCGGGGAGTGGGTAACCCCTCGGTTTTTACTAAGTTTTATGAGGCCTTGTCATTTTAAACAATTTCTTGATCCTGTTATATTGTAGTGTATGATGGGCGTACCAAGAACGATGTTATAATATTCGTACATTTAGTGTGTATTTAAACTACATCAAAGAATGTAGTCATGTTTATTTACATTGTTTTGTTTAGTGTTTTAATATGTGTATTTGACTTTTTGTATTTTACTCATACTCCGCTGTTATGCAAAAAGCGGGTCACAAATAAATAAATAAATAAATACATTTATGCCATTGCGAATAAATCTGTACATTGATTTCGCGAGAAAAATTGATTTTCACGAGAATGCCGTTCCGGCCATTTCTGCCGCCTTTTCCGTCGACTGTGCTATTGCCCCGAGCCTACGAATGGATGAAATGTGTGTATATATATATATAGTAAGAACAGTCCTGTTTTAATTTAATTTTAATATGTGATGTGTAATATCACGAATTAAATAAATTGATTGATTGAAAAATAAAATCGTGCAATTCGATGTAGCTTTTCGTCACCAGTTCGTCACTGGGTTAACCTGCCTCTTATATACTAACGTATAGCTTACAGCGGGCAGATCAGGTCGATTGCGTTTGCCTGTGCTTTGATTCATGGTGCCATTCTTCGGATTACGCGGACCAAGGATAAAATACAAATGATGGGTTAGTACACTTAGACTAACAAAAGATTTAGGACTAACAAAAGATTTATAGATAATCATGGTTGTGATAAAGTAAATTAGTGAGGTTTGTTTCCAAAAATGTATTTTACGTATTCATTCCTTCATTCCTTCATTCATTTATTCGTACTAGTTACTACATAACATAAATATAAAGCCAGAAACAAGACCCCCTGAAGCTATCTTGTTGGGGGTCCACTACCTAGACACTAACCTACACTACAAAATTCACATTACAAGCATAAATAAACTACACATACAGAAAAATATTAACGGCAAAAAAGAAAAAATATACATTAGTAGTTATATAAACCGGATTCTAGCTCACCCGGCCCCCAATTTCAAAACCCCATTTTAACATCAATTTCTTAAATTTTAACATCCTTTTTTCCAAATTATCCACCTTTTTAAAGATATTTTGATTTTCTTACTTCCCAAATAAAAGACCCAAGAAATAGGAAATATTACCCTTTACTACATATAAACTACTACAAATACTACTTTTATTTTTTATTTTTTGCATTTTTCATTTTTTATCAAAATATGATACCGCCATATTACTGAGTAAACAGTTCTATATCAACATATTGGTCAGAGTTCTTATTTACCCTCGTAATAGGCTGCAAAACCAGATTGTTCTTTAGAAGCAACTCGCTAGCAATTGCATTGTATCTCTGTGGAATAAACAAATCACAGGCTTTGTTATTATGATTAACAACGACAACCAACTTATCACCATATTTTGTCTTAGCAATTCTCATTTTAACGATGGCATATTTCAATCCTAGAACAAGTTCTTCTCTCCTGATTGTCTCATTGTATTTATTCATTCTGATTGTAGACAAGACTTCCTTCAGCGACTCCATTTATTAGCGGCTGAATTTATTTAATAAAAATCCAGATCGCTATTCATCACATCATCAAATTAAAATCACCTCAATGTACCTAACAGTTCTATCTCTAGTGCGGATAAAGCTCTTTGGGCAAGCAAAAATAGAAAATCTCTTTGCGCATTAGCATTCACATCACAAAACAGTTGGTCCCGGAGAGATTACAGGCCCCGTTGGCATAATGGTCTAAGTCATTGCAAGCTTAGTAATCATTGCATCAACGATGTCGTGAGATCGAATCCCACTATCAGCAATCCGTTGATAGTGAGCGATGGCGAACAAAAAAAACTCAGAGGGTTTCCTCCCCTCACGGGGCACCCCAGACTCACCAAAAAAATAAGACGACAAATAAACATTTTCAATCTTCAGAGTCTGGGGTGGGAGGTTTTGCAAAAATGTTATATTTTTGGTAAATTTTCTTGTTTTCTTATAGATTCATTCTTACAATATTTATAACCGTTTAAGCGAACCTTCTTCATATATTTTTCGCGAGGAAAGAATCTAAATGTTTTCCGCGTTTCCGCTTCACGCTGAATGACTTCTTCAACCGTTAATTGTCCACATTTTAACAATGATGACAGTTCAGTGTAAAAATTATAAGCGGTTGTATACTCTGCTTTTCTTTCTGCAGTGTTTAGATGTTTTTCGATTATTTCGATGAGAACAGCACCCAAACTTAAAGAAGCTAAAGGTAGGACTAGAAACGCAGACATTCCTGCTGCCAAAAAGAGGAATTTGGATAAAAGTAAGCTATTACTTATAGGATTGTAGTACTTGTAACTTCTTCGATGAACAAACATTTTCTTTTCCAATTCTTCCATTTATTATATAATAAAATTGTTTCGAAAAATTATTTGACTGAATGAAAGCTTCGCGATTCAGAACACATCCGCCATCTGTGAAACTCTACTGACTCTTTCTTGACTGGTCGGAGACAATCTAGACAGCGCTTGCTCCGTGAAACGCAAAACACATCCGCCATCTAGGAAACTCTACTGACTCTTGCTTGACTGGTCAGAGGCAATTTAGACGGCGCTTGCTCCGTGAAACACATATTGAAACCAGTGATTTTCTTTACGGCTGAGAAAACGCAGACGGGAGAAATTCATTCATAAAAATATCCCCCTAATAAATGATGAAAACTGCAGAGGTTATTCAGCGTTGTAAAACCATTATATCAAACAACGAATCGGTTATACGAAGTTTACCGCAATACCGAATTAATGAACTGCGGACATATGCGAAAATTAATAAAATCAAAACAAATGGAGTTGAGAAACATGAAATAACAAATAGTATAATAAACCATCTTAATAAGAATATTTTGCTAGCTGAAGAAACAATTAATATTCGACGCAGAAACGAAAGAATCCATAATAAGAACAGACCATCCGACTACAAGCCAGAACCTAAATTACGAACCATTCTGGAAGATGAAGAAAATAATATCGCTATTGCAAAAATAAAACAAGAGAAGAAAAAGATAAAAGAAAAGATTCAAGTGAGTTAAAAAGATTCTTAAAAAACAACAAACTATCCACCCGTGAAAACCGAGATGATGTAATACAAAGCGTTAAAGGGTACTATAATAAAATTATTACAAAACATAAAGATTCCGTAAGGAAAAGTAGAGATATCATAAGAGATCAAGCAGAAAGAAGTGATAAGAATAAACACAAAGTAATCGATTTATCAACTGTCTTTATAAATAAGAAACGGATTAAAGAAGAAACTACCATTCCTAATTATTTATTCAAAACGGAAGAAGAACAGCAGCCTACTATTTCTAGACAAAAAGAAAATTTGTATACTGTACACGTTTCTATTGAAAGCAATGGAAGAGAAAAGCATACTCTTATTGATTTTGTTTTTAATGATTTACAGCGAAGAATGAACGAAATAAATCAATATTGAGTTTGTAACTCGTATTATATTCTATAGACAGGCGAATGATGAAGAAGTAGTAGTATTTTACAACAGTACTTCTTGGATTTTAAATAAAAATAGCATACTAACTCATAATCATTTGGATGATAATAACAAGAGACTTAGTTCTTTAAGTAATACCCCTCGATCTGGGCTACAATTTAGTCGGTATGAAGGAATTGATTATAGAATGACACGAATAGAATCTTACATGGGTGGAACGTTTAAAACACTGCCAGATTTCGTAAAAAATAAAAAAGCGTGCATAAATATAAAAAATTTAGATCAAAAATGCTTTCTTTGGTGTATCTTAGCACATTTATACCCAGCCAAGGACAACGCGGAGAGAACTTCGAAATATAAACAATATGAGAACGAATTTGATTTCAAAGGGGTTACCAACTTCCCGATGGATACAAAAGACATCCATAAATTTGAAAATAAATACAACATAAAGATTTGCTTATTTCAAATTGATAAAGAGAAAATAATCAGAAGTCATATACTAAATGGTACACTCAATGGCAAAACAGCAAAACAGGTTATTCATTTTCTATATTTTGATAATCACTATGTATTTGTGAAAGATCTGAGCAGATTAGTCGGTACTCAAATCTCTTAAAAATAAAACAAAGACATACCTCTGCACTTTTTGTGGAAGGCATTTTTTGAAACAAGAACAATTTGAAAAACATGAAAGTAAAAATAATTGCGAAGATCCTGATATTATAATGCCTCCTGAAGACTCAAGTATACACTATAAAAATATTTCAAAACAGATGAAAGTACCTTATTGTATAATAGCAGACTTTGAGTCTTATAATGAAGAATACAATCAGGTAAACGGAAAGAAAACAATAAAAGTGGCCAAACAGAAACCATTTGCTTATGGATTTCAGGTATGCTGTTCCTTTGATACAAACCAGAACAAATACTACGATTATTCGGTGAAGACGCTGCAGAACATTTTGTTAAAACCGTTACAAAAGTATCCACAGAAGTATCCACACTTATACCGTTGTAGAAATTGCAGAAAAATGGAACACACTAATGGATAGGACCTGCCATATCTGTAAGACTGAAATTACTGAAATTAAGACTGAAAACATGACTGGAAAAAATAGGAGTTTTGTTCATGCTGAATGTAATATGAAATACAGAATTCACAAGCATATCCCTGTAGTAATGCATAACTTATCAAAATATGATTCCCATCTATTTGTAAAAGAGTTGATACCTGATAACGGAATATTTGAAAGTGCAGAAAGTTTCATCTCATTCTCGAAACCAATAAGTATCCCAAGACAGGATGCGGAAATATAATATGAAATCAGATTCGTAGATTCCATTCGATTCATGGCTTCATCGCTGGACAAGTTATCAGTAAATTCAGCAAAATGCAATTGCAAAGAATCCTGTAATCATCTGAGAGAGAATTTCAAGTATACATCGAATAGTTTCAAAAATGATGAAGAATTCAAAGAAATAATTAAAAAGGGGGCTTATCCGTATGAATTCGTAGACAGTTTCAGTAAAATGAATTGCACAAACTTACCACCCATAGAAAGCTTTTACTCTAGGTTAACGGGAAAAGGTATTGACAAAACTGATTATAAAAGAGCGGTGTCTATTTGGAAGCAATTTAATTGTGAAACATTACTTGATTATACCAAGTTGTACCTAAAAAGTGATGTTTTAATATTGTCGGATGTGGGAGAGAATTTCAGAAATGTTTGTATACATAATTATGACTTGGGTCCACTTCATTACTTCTCAGCTCCAGGACTAATATGGGATGCTTTCCTTAAACATTCGAAAGTAGAATTACCGTTATTCTCGAAGGAAGACATGTATACATTCATTGAAAAGGGGATAAGAGGTGGTGTATCGCAATGCATAAAGAGATACTCAAAAGCAAATAATAAATATACGAGTAACTATAATAAGAATAATCCATCTAATTATTTAATATATTTAGATAAAATAATTTATATGGGTGGGCGATGTCGCAGAATTTACCAGCGAATGATTTCCAGTTCATTCCAATACCAGATTATTTGAAAGAAAGGAATGAATACGAATCACTCGAGTATTACAGCCATCTAAAAAATCATGTTAACTCGGTGATACAATTACCGAATGTAGGTGCTATATATGATGTAGATTTGGAATATCCAAAAGAACTACACGAACGACACAAAGATTTACAATTAGCACCCGAACATTTTAATGGTAAGCTATGTACCACATTATTAGATAAGCACAATTACGTAGTTCAACACAGGAATCTAGAATTCTATTTACAAAAGGGTTTGATATTGAAAAAAGTACATAGAATACTAGGATTCACTGAAAGTGCTTACTTAAAGGGATATTAGACCACAACACAGCACTTAGAACTAAAGGTACTAACGATTTCGAAAAGGTCTTTTTTAAGCTGATGAATAATGCTTGCTTTGGAAAAACTATGGAAAATGTGAGGAAACGAGCAGATATGGAAATAATAACTGACGATAAAACAAGAGAAAAAATAATCAAGAAACCCAACTTTAAATCTGAAATAATTTTCAGTGAAAACTCTTCTGTGGCAAGAATGTCAAAGGAAAAGATAAAACTAGATAAACCAATGTATATTGGTTTTGCTTTATTGGAACTATCCAAACTATTGATGTATGAATTCCATTATGATTATATGAAACCTAAATATGAAGATAAAATAGATTTATGTTATATGGATACTGATTCTTTCATATACGACATTCGAACTGAAGATTTCTATGAAGATATCAAACAAGATTTGAATGAGAGATTCGATACATCTGATTATACGAAAGATAATCCATACGGGTTTCCTAATGTAAATAAGAAAGGGATAGGAATGATGAAAGATGAATTAGCGGGACAAATTATGACAGAATTTGTTGGGTTACGATCAAAACTATATGCTTATGTAAAGGACAACCAAGACCCTTCAAAAGCTAGCAAAAAACTGAAAGGAATAAAAACGAATATAGTTAAAGATAAAATTACGATTCAAAACTATAGGATGTACTGTTTGGTAAAACTGAAAACCTTTCTGTAACCCAGTATAACTTAAGATCATACAAGCACAATATGTTTCTAGAAGAACAGAATAAAAAAGCGTTAGATCCTAAGGATGATAAAAGGATAGTAACAAGCGATAATATTACAACTTTACCTCTAGGTTATAAACATTAAATTCAAGTACCTACTTAAAAATTCAAGTCCCTACTTCAACAATTCAAGTACCTACTTCAAAAAATTCAAGTACCTACTTGAAAAATTCAAGTACCTACTTCAAATAATTCAAGTACCTACTTCGGTAAATCTTATAATGAAAAATTCTTCCTAAATAAATGAATGAAAAGGCACCAATCAAAGTATATGATTTTAGCGATAAAAATATCTATCAGAACAAGCACGACCTTGCACGTCAGTGGCTATTTAGGTTATTAATTTGTGGAAGTTCAGGAACAGGGAAAACCAATTTACTCTTGAATTTAATTTATGAATATATCTGTTTCAACCGAATATACTTGTATGCAAAAGATCTTGAATTAGATAAATATAAAGACCTTATAGACAATTTAAACAATTTTAAGTCAATTTTAAATCTCATTGTAAAGCGAATATTTTATCAGTAAGTAATGACATTAATGATATTAATGATGTTGACGACCTAGACCCCAATTATCAAAACTTGATTATCTTTGACGATTTTGGTACTGAAAAAGACCAGAAGAAAATAGAAGATTTATTCATAAGAGGAAGAAAGAAAAATGCCTCAATTGTTTATTTGTCACAGAGCTATCATAAAACCCCAAAGGTGGTAAGACTTCAATGTAATTATTTTGAAAAGAAATAATTAAATATCTAAAAACTTCAAAGTAAAAAATAGATTATGAAAATCTTGCTGTTCAAAATATAGATGAATTAAACTGTTGATTTCATTGTATCTCCTACATCCAGCGCAAACTGAAGGATTTCAGTTGGTAGCTTTTCGTTTAAGAAAATTGTTTTCTAATAAATGGAGATTTATTGTATGAAATGTAAAAAGAAAACTGATACTGGATCAATGTTTAAGGCAGTGTCACAGAAAAATAATGTTCCTATATTGAAAGGTAATTGTGTTTTTTGCGGATCGAGGAAAAATCTGTTTTTAAAAAAAACCTCGACGCAGAAAAAGATATTTTAAAGACGTATTATTTAAATTATTCAGGGGTTGATGATATTCACAGAAAATTAAAAGAAAATGGAGTGAACGCTTCTAAAGATAAAATAAAAAATGTGTTGCAAAATGAGAATGTGTATACGTTACACAAACCTTCCTATCACTATTTTGAAAGGAGGCGAGTCTATGTTCACTATGCTGATGAGCAATGGCAAGCTGATTTAGTTGACCTCCAGAAATATAAAAAAGCGAATGATAAAACAAATTACATCTTGACTGTAATTGATTGCTTTAGTAAATATGCTTGGTGTATTCCCTTGAAAGATAAAACGGGAGCTGAAATAATAAACGCATTCAGTCATATATTTAAAGAAAGAATTCCAAAGAAACTACAAACTGATAAAGGTAAAGAATTTGTAATGAGAAATGTGCAGTCTTTTTTGAAAAATAACGATATACACTTGTTTGTATCTGATAGTGAATTGAAAGCGCAAATCGTTGAACGATTCAATAGAACGCTGAAAGAAAAGTTATGGAAATATTTTACTCACAACAACACAAATAAATGGATTGATATTTTACCTTTATTTGTTAGAAATTATAATAACTCATACCATAGTTCAATACAAATGAAACCAACTGATGCTAGTAAAAAGGTAAATCAGAAAAAGGTTTACAATGCTTTGTTTCCTCCATGTGATTACAAAGTCACAGGAAATTACAAAGTAGGAGATTTAGTTAGAATTAAAAAAGAAAAAAGTATTTTTGATAAAGGTTATTTACCTAACTACACGAATGAAGTATTCCAGATAGCAACCGTTAGACCTACCATTCCCATTACTTATGAAATATCTGACAAAAGTGGGGAATTAATTCAAGGAGGGTTTTATGAAAAAGAACTTTCAAAATTTATTATGAAATAAAATTACTTGTATATAAATGGATTCAAGACGTTTGAGTGATATGTTACCGTGTATAGTTAAGAACAGACAAATTCAAAGATAAAAAGTTCAACAATACGAGATGGAGAAAGCAGGGTTTCGGGAATATGCTTCAGAATTAAATGCTCCAGTTGTTACGGCAGAAAAAGAAAACACTAAAGATACCATCAAAAAAATTACAAGAAAACGCTGAAGCTATCATCGAAAAATTAGAGGAGGCGGATATTAATTCAAGAAGCCGGCTTCTCCAGTTAGGTGAAACGTATAAAACAGCTTTACAAAGACAACCATATCAGATTCCAGTTTCAGAGGTAGAAACGCAGTCAACACAATCTACCGCTTTAGAAGCATCTCCAGATTTACCAACAAGTATCAAAATCATTGATATGGATCAAGGTGCTGGTAACGAGTTATTAAAAGCACTTAATGTAAAATATAGAGAGAATGTACAAGATATAAAGGAGAATATTTTGAGATGCCTAATTATTTCTTTGATAACCCAGAGAATATAGAAGATGCTTTGTCTGAATTAACACCTATAAGTCAAAGTTATGGTGGTTTGAAAAGTAATCTAGTAAGTATGATAAAATTATTTTATTTATTCAAGACTATAAGGATAGATTAAAAAAAATTGAATCTAGTCGACCCTTTATCAAACAACAAGGAACTGGAATATTTATGAATTGTGATGAAATGATTTCAAAGTTATACACTTTGATAGGTAGTAGAGTAAATGGAAATACATCTGATGAGGTGAGGATTGAAGCTATTGGTATTTTGGATTCGTTAATGCGAAATAAATTTTTTACGAAGAGAATTTACAATTCAATATATAAAAAATATTTCTAATAAATGGTGTTGTTGGTAATTGAAACGTCAGCAAAACAAATAAAAGATGGAGCTATGTCAATGTATAACAAAATTATTAAACCGAGATTTGAGTTGCTGAAAAATAGAGCAATAGAATACGGGAAAGATCTGATTGATGTAAACAGGAAAGAACTCATTGATCTAATTGGAAACAAAAAATCGATGAAGGATCTTCTGGGTACAAATAAAAGAATTTTAAACCAAAGAAGTCAAGACTTGATCAAAACGTTAATGACTGGAAACGGGTTAAAGATTCTGAAATAAGTTTTATTTAATAATTTCTTTCTTATATAAATGACAGTGAATAAAATTGGTAATCCACAATGGAACATATTTGATGAACCGCTTGTGGATGATACAGTGGTCAAATATGAATTTAAAGAAATTCGAGAAACAGATGTGAATGTATCCAATAAATCAGAGTTTGAATTCGTAACGAAGAAATTGGATTCCTGGTTCTATCCAAGTGAAAGTTATCTTGAAGTGGGTGTAAGAATAGTTAAAGAGAATGGAGCTAACATAGATGCAACCGATGCCGCTACGTTAACTAATAATGGATTCAATTTATTTAGTACCGCTGAGTATGTAATAAACGATGCTCCTGTTGAAAAAATTAATCATGTTGGTATTGCAACTACCGTAACAAAGTTGATTGAATATTCCGATGATTATTCTAGAAGTGCAGCTAGAAATCATTTCTGGTATAAGGATTATAATCAGGGAACCGATATCAACCCTATAAGTAGTTCATTTACCGTACCTACAGGTGGAGCACTAGCAGGAACTGTGGTTGTCAGTTCTAAACCCAATCGAAATTATAATAAAGGGTTTGAGAAGAGATGAGTTTGTGAGTTTGGATTTTTATTAAATAAATTCAGCCGCTAATAAATGGAGTCGCTGAAGAAAGTCTTGTCTACAATCAGAATGAATAAATACAATGAGACAATCAGGAAAGAAGAACTAGTTCTAGGATTGAAATATGCCATCGTTAAAATGAGAATTGCTAAGACAAAATATGGTGATAAGTTGGTTGTCGTTATTAATCATAATAACAAAGCCTGTGATTTGTTTATTCCACAGAGATACAATGCAATTGCTAGCGAGTTGCTTCTAAAGAACAATCTGGTTTTGCAGCCTATTATGAGGGTAAATAAGAACTCTGACCAATATGTTGATATAGAACTATTTACTCAGTAATATGGCGGTATCATATTTTGATAAAAAATTCAAAAATAAAAAAAAGAAGTAGTATTTGTAGTAGTTTATATGTAGTAAAGGGTAATATTTCCTATTTCTTGGGTCCTTTATTTGGGAAGTAAGAAAATAAAAATATCTTTAAAAAGGTGGATAATTTGGAAAAAAGGATGTTAAAATTTAAGAAATTGATGTTAAAATGGGGTTTTGAAATTGGGGGGCGGGTGAGCTAGAATCCGGTTTATATAACTACTTACATTGAAAAGAAAAAAGTGAAACGGAAAGAAATAAGAGACAAAAACACGGACAAATTATTTAATTTTTCTATTTACTTTTTATCGAGGTTAACCATAGAGAAAAATAAACATGAGAATAAAAATGAAAGAAAGAAAAGCACACAAAAATGACACAGAAAACGATGGGTAAATACGGGTGAATTACCTACTGGTGAACTTGAGTAGATAGGAGCAGACGCTGGAAAACGGAACGGAAAGTGAGGTGAGAAGGCGTATCAGATGGCAATGAATTCCATAATGAAACAGAACGGTAAATTGGTGATCTTTGTGCAGCTGTGGAGGAGCATCTTGGAACGGAAATTTTTCGAGAGGAACCACGTAGTGATAAGGGGTACTTACTTGAGAAACGACGATCATAGTACAATTTAAATATTGTGTGGAGTTGGAAATGTTTCATAGTTGTTTATAGTTGGAAAGGTATATTTTGTCCCTTTCTTTTGTTTACCTTAAATGTATGGTATGGTGAAATCTTTCTCGTTTTTTTCATAATTTATAGTAGTTTGGTCGAGAGTAGAATTTTAATGTGTGATTGTGATGTTATGAGGTTCGAAGGGCAGAAAAAAACAAAAAAACAAAGCGAAAGTCTTAGGGGGGAAGAATAACCGGCTTATTTTCAAAAGTTAAGTGACGTAAATAGTTAAAAGTGGGTAGAATACATTAAAATTAACGTCACTAAGAGACAGAGGAGTAGCCACAAAAAGTACGAAATGTGATTATTTTTTCCTTTTTTTTAGGTAGGCTAATATAAAAATAAGTTAAATTGCGGCTACAGTTTGTTTTTAACTGAAAAAAAAAAGAAAAAAAAAGTACACTTGGTAACGACAGAATTTACGAAAAGACGTGGCGGAACCTTACATTGTTTTGGCTTTTCTAGGGACTTGTCAGTCGTTTCGGAGATGTTGGACGGATTCTGTCCGGATGCATCCAGATCCCGAAATCCGAAACGATGAGAGCCACCGAGCAGAGAATCAACTTGGTCATCGGGATCAAGCAGGCGCTCACACTCCTCCAGCCACTTAGAGAGGCAGTCAAAGAAACGGCCTCCCCACTGTTTCGAGCCATGAACCTCGTAAGTGTTACTGTCGTGGCCTGCCTAGGAACTGTCCGATCGTAACGAAAGCAGATTTATTACTGACTAAAATCAACACTGAAATGAATCAACAACTGACTCCCATTGTCGACTCCCATTGGCTGGCTTCTTCTCGCTGACTCCGTCACACCTCCCCCTCCTTAGTCTCTTCATTGCAGGGACATTGTGGAGTTGTGTCGTGACGTCGCGCTGTTGGGCCGGCCAATAAATTGTTGTCCTCAGCTATAGATATGTTCTCAAGGAGCCAAGGTGGTTTTGCCCGTGGGTATAGGCAATCAGTCTGCTCCGGTAACCTCCTGGGACGATTAACGAGACTTCGGTACGTCTAAAGTATCGGAAGAGGAACCCTTCAACTTCCTTCAGTCTGACGTCAGCTCTGTCGGAGCTCGTGGCGACGATCTGCATGAACGTAGTTATGGTTACGTCCCTTCGCGTTGCCTTGCGTAAGGCCTCCAGACCCTGTTCGCTCGCAACCTCGGGGCAGATGGTAGCAAGCTCGCTTAGAGCCTTGCGCTCTGCCGAGTTTATTTCTGCAAAAAGAACATTTACAGCGACTTTTTCACGCGTGGTCGGTCGCGTCTTAACGGAAGGAGCGGGAAAGACCATGCGCGTTTCCGTTATCTTTGCCGGCCCGCGTTACGACTTGCATATCGAAACCCTGAAGGGACATGGCCCATCTGGCAAGTCTTGGGTTTGCATTCCTCATAGTCTGTACCCACTTTAATGGAGCATGATCGCCGACCAGCGTGAAAGGGCGTCCCTTCACATAGAAGTAGAGCTTGTCTACCGCGAACTTTATGGCGAGGCATCCCTTTCAGTTGCCGAAAAGGATTTTTTCGCGGGGGTTAATGCCCTGCTGATGAAGATAAACGGATGTTCCCCGTCGTCGTAGCATTGAGACCCGACTACCCTCAAACCTTCCGCGGAAGCATCTATGTGAATGATCATCCTGCGATCAATGTCTGGGCAGCGCATCACTGCGTCAGAAGTGAGCGGTTGGTCTTTGTGCGTCAGGGTGGTCAGAGGACGCATGATGCTTGCGCGGTCTTTTATAAAGCTTGCGTAGTAAGATATAAATCCTAAGAATGCCTTGACATCCTTCTTAGTCCTAGGGATAGCGAAATTCCTAACTGCGATAGCTTTGTCTTCGGTGACTCGCATTTTTCCGTTCCCCACTACGAACCCTAGGTAAGAGACTTCTGGAAAACCGATGCGGCATTTGCTTGGATTTACGGTAATGCCGGCTTCCCTGAGCCTTACGAGTACCATTCGTAGTTGGGCTAGATGCTCTTCCCATGTTCCATTCGTAAATATGATTATGTCATCTATGTACGCGCCGGCGAAGTCTTTCAACCCCTCAAGGACTTCATCCATGAGGCGTTGAAAGGTTTGACTTGCGTCTTTCAACCCAAACGGCATTCTTAAAAAGTGGTAATGCCCGAATGGTGTTACTATCGCCGTTGTCTTTACACTGTCATTGTGCATTCCAATTTGAAAATAGCCCTTCGTGGCGTCCAGTACCGGTAAAAAGGTGGCATTCCCCACCCGACTAAGCATTTCATCGATTCTTGGCATGGGGTAAGGGCTCGTGCTCAGGGTGATGGCGCTCAACCCTCTAAAATTGCAGCAGATGCGTAAGCTGCCATCTGTTTTCGGTACTACGACTATCGGAGACCCCCACGCGCTCTTTAACGGTGCTGGGACCCCGGCTTCGACCATTCTGTTCATCTCCGCTTTTACCGCTGCTTGGCGGCATTGTGGGATCCGGTATGGCTGCCTTTCTATCGGTTCTGAACTGCCTGTATCTAACTTGTGCTGCGCGAGGTTAGTCTTCCGCGAAACTTGCTAAGGACGTCTTTGAACTCTCTTAAGAGATTTCGTGCCTGCTCGCGCTGCTTGTTGGTTAGTTCTGGATTAATTGTCACTGACCTGTGTTCGTCAGTTGACGCTTCGTTGAACGTGACCAGTCTAGGGCCTCGTTCGTCATCATCTTGGCCTTCCGCCAGAACACTTGAGAAGAGGCAAGGTACAGGTTCGTTAAACTTCCTTAGCAAGTTTACGTGTAGGACCTTTTTCCGTTTTCTACCCTGAAAACCTGTGACTTCGTAATTGTACTTACTCAGTTTGCGGAGGATTGACACCGGGCCTGTTCAACGCCTCTCAAGCTTGTTATTTCCATCGGGTAGAAGAACTAGCGCCTTGTCTCCTATTTCTAGGTTTTTCGTTGAGCTCGACGCCCCAGCGTCGTAGTAGGTGTTTTGCCTTTCTGCGGCAATTGCTTGTTGGCCTCGTGACACTTCGCGGATGTGCTTCAGTCTCTC
Organism: Branchinecta sandiegonensis; assembly: GCA_030848855.1. Classification (NCBI taxonomy): domain Eukaryota; kingdom Metazoa; phylum Arthropoda; class Branchiopoda; order Anostraca; family Branchinectidae; genus Branchinecta; species Branchinecta sandiegonensis. The sequence continues at coordinate 2,350,086 of JAUPMV010000002.1, read as the reverse complement.
CTTCAACTGTGGAAAATAACTTGCGTCAAACTTGGTATCTTTTTCAGCCTTAACCCACTGTTCCTTCAGAACTGCCAAGGGACCCCGGGGATTCCTACCAAACAGAGCTTCATAAGGGGATACGCCGGTGGACTCTTGTTTCACCTCCCTATACGCGAAGAGTACTTGTGGAAGGAGTATGTCCCAACGTTTTGGGTTGTCAGCCGCACAGTTCTTCAGCATGAAGGTACCCCATAGCGTCCAAAGTATTCCTGTCGAACTTCCATCACTCTCTCAGACTTGCAAGAGCGAAGCGCGTAAGCTTCGGGCCACTTCGAAAAGTAATCTACTATTCCTAAGATCCACATGTTCCCTTTGGAGCTTCTTTTGATAGGACCAATGAAGTCAGTCCCTAACCTCTCGGATGTTAAGCCTACTGATGGTAAGGGTAGTAGAGGATCCTTGTCCCTCTTCGTTACCCTTGCTATCATTTGACATTCGTGACAGGACATGCAGTGACATCTGTGTATGTTTTCGGCCAGAAAAAATGTTTGAGAATTCTGTCTGGCGTTTTCGTATTGCCCATGTGTCCTCCTGTTGGGGAGTTATGTCCAAGCTCCAGGACTTGTTGCCTGTTTCCTCGATTCTAGGACAACTCGTCACAGGACAATTCGTCATAGACAATTCGTCACACGGACAGTTAGTCACAGGGACAACTCGTCACATGACAATTGATCACACGGACTTTTCGTCACAGGACAATTCGTCACTAGGACAATTCGTCACTAGGACATTTCGTCATATTTTAGAAAATTTCCTATTACAAAGGTAGTTTAGATAAAAATAAAAAATGCCACCCCTTCACAAGTTGTTGTTTGAATCAATACTTGAATCATTAATTTTAATCCTTGCTCTAATCTCCGATATTTAATCATCAGTCTTAGTGTTATTTATTCTCGAGGAGAGTCAAGGATTTATTAGTTAAATTTGGAATTCGCAAAGACTGAGAGAGGTTGTTAAAAACTCTATTATTAAGAATCCTCATACACAAAACACAAATTCAATCAAACAGCGATGTTCTCGAGAAGTGTTCGTCTTGCAGCGATTTTGCTCTCACCATGAGAATTCTGACAGCCTTGGCTGTTCACCCAATGGTGGATATCCCATCAGCGTTCGACCGCTATGTTCAAATCTGTCCATCCGAAGTATATCCAATCCTCGACTACTTTGAAGACACTTATATAGGAAGAACACCACAGGCCATCAGGGCAAGCAGAAATGCTCTCTTTCCTATCCCTATCTGGAACGTCTTTGAGCGTCGCAGAAAACCTTCCTAGGACTAACAACAGTTTGAAGGATGGCATTCAGCATTCAACAAACATGTTGGAGCAGGTCATCCAAACATTTGTAAATTCATTTCGTTTCTGCTGCCGGAGCAGGGCAAAACAAAAATGAGTATTGAGGGATTTGTTGCTGGGTGCCCGAACCCACCGAAGAAGTGGAAGTACGAAGACTAACCTGCGACTGAGAACCATAGTAGGGAGATATTGGTCTAGTCAAACTGACGTACTCGAATATATGCGGGAAATCGCTGATAAATACATGTTTTAATGCATTATATAGCCATACTATTTTAATGTAACTGAGTATTTAAGAATATATAGCTTAAAAACGAAATCCAAACTTGAAATCAGGCTCTCTGTGACGAAATATCCGTATGACGAATTGTCCTAATGACGAATTGTCCTTGTGACGAATTGTCCTTGTGACGAATTGTCCTTGTGACGAAATGTCCTTGTGACATATTGTCCTCTGACGAATTGTCTGTGACGAATTGTCCTGTGACGAATTGACCGGACACCGTTTCCTCTTGGCAGAATTAGTTGTATGAGATCTGGTTCATTCTCTCTAGGGCTTACGCGACTTAGGTAACCGTTAATGACTTGGTATCTTACCTTTGCATTTTCTTCCTCCACCGAATGGATCTTTTTCCAAAGTGCTTGTAGCGAAGGGTCTTCCTTCTGGGCAGCTGCTAGGTCCTCGTCCCTAGACGGACTAGCTGTCGTTGCAGCCAGGCTCTCAGCGTGTGCCAGCTTTGCCATCTTACGTGCTGACTTGCCTTTCTTGGGCTTCGGCTCTCTATGGTCGTCAGATGAGTCTGAGATGAGACCTTCGACAAAGCTTTCGGCTGGGCTGTCATTAGCATCGTCGTTGGCTGCTGCAAGGATAGAAAAGTTTGGAAAACTTCTTCCTATGATGACCTGATAGGGCAGTGAGCTTGACACCGCTACTTTCGTTGTTTCTTTAATCAGAGACTTGTTTGGGGACTGTATGCTTATTTCAACCAAAGCCGACGGGAAGGTCCGAACATCCGAATGAACGCAGCCTACGCTGAACATATCCCCCTTTTTCAAAATCCCTGCCGGTACGAGGTCGCTGTGAACGAGGATTAACTCGCTCCCGCTGTCAATCAACATTTCAACTTCCTGATTGTTGACGCACCCCTTAAGAAGGTTAGAAGACTTATCGTTAATACTGCTTTGGCACGCCACAACAATTTGTCTTTTGACATTCTCGCTTTTGAGAATGCTACTGCGGTTACTTCTAACCGGGAGCTTACCCGCATTTATTTCCGCTACTTTCTTGAGTAAAACTCAATTTAGTTCCTAACTAAATTGCTGCTTCTTACGAAACGAAAGGACTTCCTCCGATCGGATCACGTCATTGCGCAATAGCTTCGAGCGTCAGCTACTACAACACTTAATTGGATGCAAAAATATCAACACGATAAACAATCTTGTTAACTTACGTCTCTGTAGGAATTAATCCCTCGCTGTTCACCATATGTCGTGGCCTGCCTAGGAACGGTCCGATCGTAACGAAAGCAGATTTATTACTGACTAAAAATCAACTCTGAAATGAATCAACAACTGAAATGAATGGGTCGACTCCCATTGGCTGGCTTCTTCTCGCTGACTCCGTCACAGTTACTGTCACAATCCCTCCAATTTGATTATCTCGTTTGCACCCTTTCCGAACAGAATTCGGCCCAAATTAAGGCCACAGCAGAGCAAAATAACACTAGGGAGTAGCGCCAATACTTGGAAAAATTGACACACACTCTAGTAACAGCGATACTAGCACCACTAGCGATAGAGAACGTCCCTGCTGAAACTGATTCAGCCGTTCACCAGCGCTGGTTCCGATAACTTCATATTCTGAACATAGCAAAAAAATTATACAGCCTCCATTGTTTCCTTGGTGTGTGCAGACCGCACCTTTGCTTTACTAGAAATTTCTAAACCCGCAAGTTTGTCTCAGTTTAACTGCCGCAAGCGTGGGGGGGGGGGGGGGGGGGCGCTACGATATGGCCCGTTTGCGAAGCATGGAAAGCATACGTCTTGGCGCTACTCCTTAGTGTTATTTTGCTCTGGGCTACAGTGGGCTAATGAAGAATCCCCGTTTGGAGCGATTGAAGCGCTTTGTTAATTCACAGGGTATGGCTTTTCTTTGCCTTTCGCGCCTTTTGTTTGTGCCAGCATGTCCAGATAGGGTCCGAACCTGTAAATGGTTTATTGGGCAATTCTTTTGAAAACTAGCAAGTTTACTCCGAAATCGGATCACCGGTTCGGGAGGTAAACGCGACGGTATCCGGTCAAAACAGCGAAAGCAAACAGCGCAGCGAGAGGGCGAAATACGCGCTGTCAAAATAGCAAAAGCAAAATCCAAGCCAATTGTATACGCAGCGACAAATGGTTAAGTTACAATGGTTTGACAAAGACAGTAGTATGGAGCTCGAAACTGTGATGACGATGAAATTTTATTTACGCACTTAAGAAGAGGACTATCCTTCTCAGCAACACATAGTTCTTTCAGAGGTGTATGTCACGAAAATAAATGTGTCTTAGTTTTCGCACAGTAGGCACCGTCAAACCTTCGTTCGGTAACTTCAGTTGGGATTGATCTCGTATAGCTGTTGAAGAATTTGTATATCGTCCTCATTCTGGCCTGTCTCGATAATGACTTCGGTTGTTTTGACGCCTGTTGAAAAATTTGTATATGCCAACCCCCTCGTCCTCATTCTGGCCTGTCTCGGTAATGGCCTCGGTTGTTTCGACGCCGTTTTGCTGTCTGGTATAGCTGTTGAAGAATTTGTATATGTCACCCCCATGTCCTCATTCTGGCCTGTCTCGGAAATGGCTTCGGTTGTTTTGACGCCGTTTTGCTGTCTGGTATAGCTGTTGAAGAATTTGGATATGTCACCCCCCTCGTCTTCATTCTGGCCTGTCTCGGTAATGGCTTCGGTTGACGCCGTTTTGCTGTCGCGGTATTGCCCGTCGCTCTAATGCGCTAAATAAATGCGCCACAAGGTTCCTAATTCTCCCGCCCTCTACCCACAATGGATGGTCAGATCTGAAAAAATGGAAGTTGCCAGGTTTCATATTCCTACCATGTTTGAAAACAAGTTTCCTGGACCTTGCAGGCTCCATATGCATCTGATCACTGAAAAGTCGGATTGGACTGGAACCCAGAACGGAAATTCTAAGGTAAATGAAGATTGTGATTACCTGGCATACGAAAATACATTTTCTCTTCCAAAGTGTTGGTAAGAATTTTGGGGGAGGAGCTTTCTGGCCAAGGTAAATTTCGGAAGGGTAGCCTACCTGAACTAAGGGTCTTGTTCATCGCTTTCTTACGTGCCAGACCATTTTACAGATAGAATAGTAGGTTTACTGGTGTGAAATACCGTCGTATTTGGCCTCTAACCCTAGGCTGGAATACCCATTTTTCATTTGTTTTAAAGTAACAGCAGGGTAACAAATGTTCATTTTAGTACAAACGACCCACGGAACCAGGCTCAAGGATTTTAATTAAAATTATCTCATAAATGAGCTATCATTTTGTTTTAGTAAGTAAGTAATTTATTTATAACCGCCATTTTGAAAAAGCGGAGTAACTGAAAGAACACAGAAACACACTGAAAAAGACACTTAATTTTCAATCTTCGGCCAGGGAGCAGTGGATAACACCGTGCGCTGGTTGGGCCCTGTTGTCCATGATTTTTGGTAGCGACGAGGAAGGGTTACACTTGCATCTTCAATTATGAACTTCTCCGTCAATGTATGGTTATGACATAGTTTCGACAAGTGGAGCAGGTGCTTTGCATATTTAAAATGACAAGATCTCATCTTTTTAATCTCCTTCTGTCGCAGAACATGAGTGACACCAGAACGAAATAGTATGGAAGGAGCGCAGAAGGTGCTATACAAATTTCCCAAAGCTCTACTATACGCCCCTCATAAAATTCCTCTCAGATTAGTTCTTTTTTGGCCGCTAGGTGCTCTATCGTAAAGAAAACAATGGCACGTTACTTCTTGGTGTACCTTTACCCAGGTTTGTTTTGCTATTTTCAATTCCTCTTAGGCCTAACCATGTTTAAAACTGTTTAAAATGCCTCTTCCCCTCTTTTTGCTTTACCCAAATCTGTTCTGTCAAGCGTCATCAAGTTTGTCATTTCTGGCCTCCGACTTCAGTGCTGAGTGCTGGCTGACTTTTCACTGGGCTAATGCGCGACTCCAAATGAAGCGAAAGCCTAATCACTTATTCACCCGTCAGATAACTCATCCCCAGATCTCACGTGTGATTGTTATTGTTCCTCTAGCGTGTCTGATGGCAATTCGCCATCGGATTTTATGAAGGACGTATTATAGCGCCCCCGGTTGGGGACGGTGCACCCATAGGCGGTACGGGTAATAGTATAGTTACTATTTTCTCAGGAACTTGCTGACACAAGGTTTAACCAGCTTCTTGAGAAGATTTCGGAGGTCATCAGCGACGAAGCGAAGATCGCCAAAGGTGCCGCAGCTATGCGGCTTCAGCGATGTTTCGCCATCAAGAGCGGTGTCAACCAGATCCTAGAAATCGCGAGGAAGGCTTACTGCGAGATCGTCGAAGACATGTCAGGTAGGACATTTGAGCCTCGTTTTTGTTGCGCGCTGTACGTCCACTTCTCGGCCGCTTCTGCTAAATGGCCTTTTTGCACTACAGTGCTTCCGAGGAAAACGGCAGCGCTTCTCGAGAATCGCGGACTTGCTCACCGACCAAGTCCGTGCTTCCCTGCAAAGTCCTGCTTCACACAAGAAGAAATCTTGCAGGCAGTGAATCCAAAAACGCATTTTGTGCAAAAGCAAAGAAGTGCTGCAGCAGGGATGCAGCACTATTGCAACAAAAACGAGGCTATGGTGATAAATCCTGACAGCCGCTCCAGTTTGAAAACCGTCGCTTCTGTCGTTTATGAAATACCCCCCTCCGTTAACGTGAACGACAACATGTTACACATGACTATTTTTACCGTTCCGTAACCGCCCAAAGAAAGGTCCACCTCCACGATCTGTAAATATTCAATATTCTCCAGTATCAGGTTTTAGTCTTGAAAATGTAGTCTACATGGCAGGGCCTCATGGTAAACTGAAGACTTAAGTTCCCCTGTCCTGTCCCAAACTCGCTTAGGCCTACTCCAAACGCTTCCATTCTCCATCCCCAGCAGTATTTAACAATTCTGTTTCCAAACTTGCAATTACATACGTACCTGTATAAGCGAGGGCAGCCGACATCGCTCTGTACATCTTACAAAAACTTTCATGCACCTTGCTATGAAATTAAATTAAAGTTTAACTGAAAAGCCAACTTATTTGTATACGTTTGATTTGAATACACTGAATTATTTTGACTCATGTAAGGGATTTTTGTTTTTTACGTCGCGTAGTCTAGTAGTGACGTTTGGAATCTCCGCTGGTTGCACGACAGAGAACTTTGCGGCGAGTCGCGGAAAATTTGAATGTCTGCAACAGCGTGTGTTTCAATGGCTAACAAAGCAAAGATTTTGAAATGTTCGATTCATCAGACGAATCTGATGAGCACTGTGGCTCAAACATATATGGGCGAACGCCAAGTTCTTCCTGGTCACTTTCACTTCCCATGTTACTTTCATCTTCCTGGCTTGAAGAATGCAAATCCGGCATGACTAGTTATTACGGCAATTGGCTGCCGCTGTAGTTGCTAAACACTTCTAACATAGAGCTACGTCCGTATAGAGGTACAACAATTACGGAAGAGAAATTACGTCAGCTAAAATTCAAGAATCGTTTATAGCAAAGTAACAAAGTAACGCGTTTTTGTCGGTTCTTCTAGACTAATTAAAACTTTCATGCACCTTGCTATGAAATTAAATTAAAGTTTAACTGAAAAGCCAACTTATTTGTATACGTTTGATTTGAATACACTGAATTATTTTGACTCATGTAAGGGATTTTTGTTTTTTACGTCGCGTAGTCTAGTAGTGACGTTTGGAATCTCCGCTGGTTGCACGACAGAGAACTTTACGGCGAGTCGCGGAAAATTTGAATGTCTGCAACAGCGTGTGTTTCAATGGCTAACAAAGCGAAGATTTTGAAATGTTCGATTCATCAGACGAATCTGATGAGCACTGTGGCTCAAACATATATGGGCGAACGCCAAGTTCTTCCTGGTCACTTTCACTTCCCATGTTACTTTCATCTTCCTGGCTTGAAGAATGCAAATCCGGCATGACTAGTTATTACGGCAATTGGCTGCCGCTGTAGTTGCTAAACACTTCTAACATAGAGCTACGTCCGTATAGAGGTACAACAATTACGGAAGAGAAATTACGTCAGCTAAAATTCAAGAATCGTGGATAGTAAAGTAACAAAGTAACGCGTTTTTGTCGGTTCTTCTAGCCTAATTACGTAAACATAGGATGGGTAAACAGATTGTCGTATCTTAGCCCTATTCTGAAACCAGAATTTTTTCTAGCGTACGTTGCAGACTTGGCAAAGACTCACGACTTGAACTTGAAGTTAAGCAACAACACTGTTCGGGGATTCCATTGTCAGATGGTGCTCAGCGGGAAGGGGTCGGAGAAGGTAGAGCTTCCGCAGGAGTTTATACAGGTCAGAATCCCCCTTCCGAATTTCAGGGGTCTGCCAAAAGGAAGAATTGAAGACAAGCTGACCATTCATTACGAAAGAAATAGAAAACTGTGATTTTCGGTTTTTTTTATTGATCAGCTAATTATCCGTCTAGGATGATGTGCGAGGGATAAATATAAATTCGGATATTTCGGTTGCACTTCCGGCAAACCGTCCTCAGCGAAAAGAAACAAAAAACTAAATCATAAAATCCAACACAATACCAACAGAAAAACGATGCGGAACCAACAAAACATACAACGATATGTAACTAAAAACCAGTAAGACCGATGGTGACTGAACGACAGAAAAATTCAAATAAAATAACGAATATTAAAATGTGCGTGTTAAAAGTGTATATGCACAAATCTGTGATTATTTTACAATTCTGAATTCTGTGTCTATTTACAATCTACCAATTCCCTGGGAAGGCGCAGAAGCTTTCACCCAGCACTTATAAAATCTTTCGTTTTTCTCATAACTGTACAAATAATTTCACAGAACTAAAACTCCTTAAATATCCGAATTTATATTTATCCCTCGCACATCATCCTAGAGGGATAATTAGCTGATCAATAAAAAAAAACCGAAAATCACGGTTTTCTATTTCTTTCTGCCAAAAGTAGTAAAGAGGGCTCATTTGGAAGAGAAGTGTTGTCTATGGATTTTCCATCCCCTGTAGTAGTAGTAGTAGTAGCAGAACAGTTTTATTGGAAATAAACATTTTGTTTTCAGTAGCACAACAAAAGCGGGGCTTGCGAGGCTGTGCTAACTTGTAAGAAAAAAAGAAGAAACCATCGGGTAGCTTACCCAGGAAAGTTAGGCCCTGATCATTATTACCTGCAGTAACCGAAAGAATAAATGTTAGACATAAGGAAAAAAGGATTATCTTGCAAACTCCACCTGCAGGTCACAAAGAATGCACAAGTTTTGAAATCGGAGAATCTGGCCCTTCTACAGCAGCTACTCACGCACAAAAATGTCTCAGAAGTGGATACAAAAACTGTCTGGGGAGGGAGGGGGGGGGGGGGTCCAGACCTCGGATATTGCAATGATGTTCGGGATCCGGTTAACGTGTTGTTACACTGATTCTGATCCTGTGTCCCAGTAGGGGTAATGGGTCTATCAACGGGTTTCGAACCCGCAGACCACGAATATCGCACCGTTTTGCGATCCATTTGATCCAGTCAGGAATTAAAAGTTTAGGGTTAAAAAAAAAGACGAAGTTTGTCGAGTGCATGCATAGGAGTGACATACCTTTATCTTACCTTTATGTATGTCACTAGTGCTGTAAGACTGTACGGCTTGAACAAAGGCGTTCTTCCCTGACAATCCAAATTGACGATTCACAATCCGGATTCTCCAAAATGCATTTTTTCCGACAGTCTAGATTATGAAAAATCATTTTCTCTGACAATCTGGTCGTTTCTCGATCGTCGATTCGGGAATCTTGCAACGGAGCAAGATCGTCGGATTGTCATTTTGTAATCTGAGATCGTCGATTCCCTGTTTTCTCTGATAAATCAGCTATCTAGGATTAAAATCCGGGATTGTCGCGGAAAACGCCTTCAAGCACGTAAGGCGTATTCTCGCCGTTCCCCGAGGACTCCACTTGAGGAGTCCCCGCGTTTTTGTTTGTCCCGGAGACCCACTCCCCGTATTCTCGCGAGTCCACATGAACGGGGAATGCTCCGATTATCATCATCATCTTAAAAAGGACTCCCGTTCAGATTCGGAGGGGAATCAATTTTTGCTGGTGTTGGTGCAATGTAAAATAAATTGAAAACAATCACAAGAAACAAAACCAAAAATAAAGTGGATCCAGACTAATACTCTTGATGACTAACTCTCCTTGCCGATGCAAAATCGCTGGGTAAGAGCCAGAAGCGGTATCACCTCGGGTATCACAGCTGCTCCCGAAAATCGACGTGATTGTTTGAAACAGGATTTGAACTGTTGAATCTGAGTGTTAGTGAGACGTTTTCTCGTTCTTCTTGAGGATCACTGGCGTGTTTTGCAGCATTTCCCGTGTTTTTTTTTCGTACGCGGAGTCCGCATGGAGTGACTCCCTTTATTCTCGCCGTTCCCTCGATTCCCCGAGGAGTCCTCGGGGAATCGAAGGGATTACGCCTGTAATCAAAATTGTATTCACTAGGTCAACAAAGGGAAGAGCGTTGTTTCATTCACGACTGACACATTGATGCTGCTTGATCGTAGGAGTTCAGAAACCCTTGGCGAGATCAACCGGATGAGCGGCAAGTAAGTCAATCCTTTCTCTTTCTCCAAATCGTCGCCAACATACCTTACTATCTCCTGAATGTATGGTGGTTCCTATGGAACGCCGTTTAGGCCAAACGGACCGCAGAACCTGTCTGAGGAGACCTTGATCCTCTCTGACTGAATCCCTCTCTCTCTCTCACAGGTTCTAAAACTTTCTATCGTGCAACGCGTTCTCTCTCAGGTACAACAAGACAAAAGGTTTCGATGGGATCCCAGAAATCTAATATTTGACCCAGACAATTGGGTCTTGTCTTCGCCAAGCTAATCATCAGAGAAAACCAAGTTCAGATATACCTCTATAAACCATATCTATTTTGATGACACTGATCGAAACTTCCTGGTTTACTTCTGCCAAATTTCCGGTTTTGGCCGAATCCGAACGAAGAAATTGTCCAGCAAAAAGAGAAAATTCAAAAACGAATTCAGCGTACATCCTTATCTCTATAAGAACATCTAATCAACTTCAAACAAAACTTTAACTTAAAAAAATTACGGTTACAACCGGATTCCGGACGAATTATATGTCCGGGTAAAAAATGATTGTCATATACAGGCTCAGCGTCTCTTCTTACACCTAAATCTGTCAAATAATCAACTTCAAATAAAACTTTTGCTTTTAACAAATTTTCCGGTTTTGACCGGATTCTGGGCGAACTAGTTGTCCGGGTAGAAAATGCTTTTCACATAAGTGTTCAGCATTTCTTGTTACCCGTAAATCGAACATTTATTCAACTTATAATGTAACTTTTACTTTTAACCGACTTTCCGTTTTTGCCGGATTCCGGACGATATACTTGTCCGGCGTTTTCACCATCGTGTTCAGCATGTCTTTTTACCCCATAATCGGCTATCACATTAGCTGTTTAAAAATATTTTGTTTGCCCCTTAATTTGAACCCCCAACCCTAAATGTAGGACTACAAAGCCCATCTACGAACTTGAACTTATCCTTAACCCAAAGAATCCTTACACCAAGTTTCATCAAAATATCTCATTTCCTTCGAGAGTTATCGTGCTCACAGACAGACAGACAGACGGACAACTTTTGCGATGTCATAGGTATGTCATAGGTCATATGTCATAGGATGTCATAGGTATGTCGCGATGTCTCTCAGGGTTTTAAACTTTCTGTCGTGCACTGCAGTATCTCTCAGGTTCTGAAAATCTCTGCCGTGCATATTTCTGAAACTTAGCTACCTCAGATAGCTACCTCAAAATACGATTATTTGGGATTCCAAATCGTAAGTGGAGTGGAGGGATACCTCTGACACCGCAAAAGTTGTCCGTCTGTCCGTCCGTCCGTCTGTAAGCACGATGAATCTCGAAAGGAATGAGACATTTTGATGAAACTTGGTGTGAGGATTCATTGGGTCATCGGACAGGTCAAGTTCGTAGATGGGCTTTGTAGCCCTACATTTAGGGGTGGGGGAGGGGGTTGAAATTAAGGGGCAAACAAAATATTTTGAAACAGCTAATGTGATAGTCGATTATGGGATAAGAAACGCGATGCGCGAGCTGAACGCGATGATGAAAACCATTTTGAAACTTACACTTACAATTAGAAAACCACAAATAGTTCGTCCGGAATCCGGCAGAAACTGGAAAGTTTGTTAAAAGTAAAATTTATATTTGATGTTGATTAGATGTTCGATGTAGGGGTAAGAAGACTTGCTGAACACTTGTGTGAAAATCATTTTCTACCCGGACAAGTAGTTCGTCCGGAATCCGGCCAATCATGACATCATGACAATCATTTATGGGATCCCAAAACGTAAGTGGAGGGATACCTATGACATCGCAAAAGTTGTCCGTCTGTCCGTCCGTCTGTAAGCACGATAACTCTCGAAGGGAATGAGATATTTTGATGAAACTTGGTGTGAGGATTGTTTGAGTCAAGAATAAGGTCGAGTTCGTAGATGGGCTTTGTAGCCCTATATTTAGGGGTGGGGGAGGGGGTTTAAATTACGGTTTAAGCAAAATATTTTTAAACAGCTTATGGGACAGTCGATTATGGGGTAAGAAGACATTCTGAACACGATGGTGGAAACCATTTTCTCGCCGGACAAGTAGTTCGCCCGGAATCCGGCCAAAACCGGAAAGTTTGTCAAAATTAAATTTTATTTGAAGTTGATTGGATGTTCGATTTAGGGGTAAGAAGACATGCTGAACACGATGTTGAAAACCATTTTCTCGCCGGACAAGTAGTTAGCCCGGAATCCAGCCAAAACCGGAAAATCTGTTAAAAGTAAAAGTTTTATTTGAAGTTAATTATATGTTCGGTTTAGGGGTAGTAAGACATGCTGAACACGATGGTGAAAATCATTTTCTCGCCGGGCAAGTAGTTCGCCCGGAATCCGGCCAAACCGGAAAATCTGTTAAAAGTAAAAGTTTTATTTGAAGTTAATTATATGTTCGGTTTAGGGGTAGTAAGGCATGCTGAACACGATGGTGAAAATCATTTTCTCACCGGGCAAGTAGTTCGCCCGGAATCCGGCCAAACCGGAAAATCTGTTAAAAGTAATAGTTTTATTTGAAGTTAATCATATGTTCGGTTTAGGAGTAGTAAGACATGCTGAACACGATGGTGAAAATCATTTTCTCACCGGGCAAGTTGTTCGCCCGGAATCCGGCCAAAACAGGAAAATTGTTAAAAGTCTTCGTATAGTTGATTAGATATCCGATTTAGGGGTAAGAAGAGATTCTGAATCAGTGTATGACAGTCATTTTGTACCCGGACATATAGTTCGCCCGGAATCCGGCTGGAACCGGAAAATTTGTTTTAAGTTAAATTTTAATTAGAAGTTGATTAGATGTTCGAAATTGGGGAAAGAAGATACGCTGAGTTCGATTTTAGCTTCTTTTTTTGCCGGACAGGTAGTTCCGGAATTCGGCCGAAACTGGGAAATTCGAAGAAGTAAGGCAGGAAGTTTTCGTCCAAACAGATATGACTTATAGGGGTAAACAAAAACATGCTGAATCCATATCTGAACTTGGTTTTCTCAGATGATTAGCTTTTTGGCCTTAATCTGTTTCTGAATTTTAATAGTAAAAATGTTCAGGAGTCTGGCGAAGACTGGATCTGGCGTAGACAAGACCCAATTGTCTGGATCAAATGTTGGATTTTTGGGATCCCATCGACATCTTTGGTCTTGTTTACCAGGACATATAGTTCGCCCGGAATCCGGATGGAACCGGAGGGGAAAGAAGACACGCTGAAGTCGTTTCTTAGCTTTCTTTTTTCACCGGACAAGTAGTTCCGTAATTCAGTCGAAATCGGAAAATCGGCAGAAGTAAGGCAGGAAGTTTTCGTCAAAATAGATATGACTTATAGGGGTAAACACACATGCTGAACCCATATCTGAACTTGGTTTTCACAGATGATTAGCTATTTGGACTTAATCTGTTTCTGAATTTTGATATTAAAAATGTTGAAGGAGTCTGGCGAAGACTGGACATGGCGACGACAAGACCCAATTGTCTAGATCAAATATTGGAATCGAAAACCATCGAAACCTTTGGTCTTGTTAATTTTTTTTATGATATAAAACATTTGTCACGGAATAATCGCGAAACTTCCGATCGAGTCGCAGAGCAAGTTTCAGAACTATGCATATTGCGGTGCACTACAGAAAGTTTAAAAACTTGAGAGAAATCGCGGTGCATAACAGACAGTAGATTTAGTACCTGAGAGAGATCGCGTTGCACGACAGAAAATTTTAGAACCTGAGAGAGAGAGAGAGAGAGATTCAGTCAGTGAGCAGCGAGGTGCACGACAGAAAGTCTTAGAGCCTGAGAGACAGGTTCTGCGGTCCGTTTGGCCGAAACGGCGTTCCTTAGGTTCCGCTTACTTGACGTCAGGACCAAGCTGGTCGACTGTCTGTGTAATGTGTTCTTGGTAGCTTCTTCGACAAACTTCAACCTGTCTGTGCCACTGTCAGTGGCACCTCTAAAAAGTCTACGCTGCTGATACTTGATGTGGATTTCCCGGCTGAATTTTTGCGCTTTCATCATAACGATCCCCTGAGAACTCCTCAGGGTCGCGTGCTCGCTGACTGGAATTCCTGCCAGGATTTTCGTCACCATCATCATCCGTACGGAAAAGCTGAGATTTGTTCAAACAATGTTTACAACGGGTACGTCAGCTACGATTCTTCATCAGCGATATTTCGGCCCTATTTGGCAATGGTCCTCGTCTGGCTGTCAATCCTCTGGTTCAACTTCGGGGAAGGAAACAAACCTGTTGAGATTTGCTCAACTTCATAACGGAAGTGAAGAAAAAGCGACCGAGAAAACGTGATCGTCTATTCGTAGCAGTACTCTGACCGCAGCATTACCAAGGCTCAACTGTTGTACATTTGTACAACACATTTATACATCATATACGTTTGTACAACATATGGTACATATAGTTAGTTAAAACACTAGAAAAGAGACCGTTATAACACTTCTTTTCTCTCTTTTCAAGGGTTGAACGAATTATATTTAGATAGCGAAGAATATGATCCTCCGCTGTTTCTAGAACTTAATTACACAAGTAAACAAACCGTCTCGCACGGAATGGAAGATGATGAACCACTTAGAACTCACTAAGACCTTGGTACGACGTAACAGAGGGATCGTCATCCGCCCTTATGAAACTCGAGACGCCTTGAACATATAGTACTTCTGTAGAGCTCAAGGAGACGTAGAGCGCGTTCCACCCTACTTACCGTAAATAGTACGCATGACGTCATGAATTCTGGCTTTTTCCGTCGAGGCTGGAACGATTTTTCTATTTTCCCGCAGAATATCATGCCACGGGCGAATCCAACCAATCACGTTACAGAGATGCGTAGTTACCACGCTTACTACGCTCCCGAACATGGTTAGCAAATAGTTACTATTAGTTACTATTTGGAGAAGGTTGGAACGTTCAGCGTAGTAGCTTTTCACGAGATTGGAACGAAAATAGTACAGTCGCTATTGTTAGAAGGGTGGAACACGCTCGTAAGCATATTCTAGTATCCACTCGCTCTGGAATTCAAGACGACTTGAGTCGATATCAGCATCCGGCCTTACTAGAACCCAATAAAACTTTAATGTCTGTTATCATCCGGTACATTAAAGTTTCCCGCAAATATATAAGCTCATTCGGTGGTTAGTCGGGGATTCAGTGTTGGCGCGTGTAAGTGCATTGTTAAATGTCATATTACTTGTAAGCTGTAAATAAAATTCATATGTTAACGTAAAAGCTTCACCGACTTAACAAATCGACCCACACTACCCGACTAGCTAAACATGTTAATAAACTCGACCCACACTACCCGTCCCGTCCTACCACATCCTCTGACAAATTCAAAAATACTTTAGTTGCGCTTTTGCAGATACCATGGTATCTGTTACCACGGTAACTGGATCTGCAACTAGTCGTTTTTGCAGTTATCGTGGTATTAGCTGACACACGGTTGCTCTGCAAAAACGACTATTGCCGAAATTGCACTTTTGAAGTCATCCCAAAAGAAAAACGGATATCCAGTTAAATCACTAAGTGCTAAGATACCACGATAACTGCAAAAGCGCCTTTTGACCGTGGTATCAGTGAGATGTGAGATGTTGCTTGTATGGCCTCTAGCTATTGCCACTATCGAATTGGTCACTTCTTTCTCATCTATTTGACGAAATTTGATGAAAGTGAGATGACTTTTCAGATACCACGATCAGTTACCACGGTCGGACCGTGGTATCTGAATATCAGATCTGAATATCAGATACCACGGTAACTGCGAAAACGACTTTAGACCGTGGTATCAGATACCATGGTATCTGCAAAAACGCAACTATTGCGTTCTGTAAAGGTTTAATCTTTCAGGATTCTCGAGGAACTCCTCGGGGAAGTCAGAAACGACATTTGTTGCTTGTATGGCCTCTCCGAAGCTATTGCCACGATCGACTTGGTCACTTCTTTCGCCCACGTTGCTTCTTCACGCGAAAACTATGCCTGTCCGATATTTGAAGATAAAATAGCCATACTGAACGGACGCCACCCAGTACTAGAGCGGAGCGGGACTGTAGCACTTACGTCAAACAGTACTGTAAGTTTATAGCTGCGTTCATTGCACTCCGGGCTGTCTCTGGTGTTTTGTCACCAGTGTCCGGTTCTTCTCTTATAACGCGTTTTTTGGTTCACCGATGACTTGATGAAAACTTGCTAACTCCTCGCTGAAGCCGGGCTCCTGAACAGGTTCTGGTTTGTCCGCACCGGTGAGGTAAAACCGGACACCGGTTAGTTCGGGAACGGACTATAAGACTTATGAGTAGGCACCGGTGGTGCAAAAACGGCTTATAAGAAAAACCGGAGACCACCGGTGAGAAATTCCGTGACAAAGAACGCAGCTTATATCTCTTGTCTCTGTAGTGCTGAACCATATCCAGGCTCCTTAAAGTTCAACTGAAAAGCCATCCTATATCTTCATCATCTAATTGAATAAGCTGAAAGATTTGGATTCTGCCTAGGAATTTTTAGATTTCATCTGCTCTACTTAGTAGTGAGGCTCAGAATATCTACGTCCGTCCCACAACACAGATTCTATTATGACGCGGACAATTTGAATCTCAACACAAACGCCTGTTTTCTGCGACTGACGGTGCGCCAGGTGGATTGCTCACTGCGCAAATACAAAGTTTTCGTAATGAATGAATGAATGAATGAACTTTATTACCCGTAAAAGTGCAAAACACAAAATACGGAGTATTATGAAAGAAGCAAAACGATAAATAACGAAAAAAAAAAAAAAAAAAAGACAAACAACAACAAACAAACTAACACACTAACGAAACAACATGAAAAGCTAACCAGCATCAATAACAAAGAATGTCCGCAGGGGGTCGTAAGCATGAATCAAATTAATGGTCTTTTTACATAGGTCTTCACTCGAAGTCTGAATCCTAGAGGGCACATCTAGTAGTCCAAATCGAGCAATGACTTTTCAGTTTGGGTGCCATCTAGGGAGCCGGAGGAGGAAATTACAGTATTTGGAATAAGCCACTCGCAGAGTCTGGCGATCTTTTTTACGAAACAGATGAGCAATGCCGACTAAAAACAGAAGCACAGGGGCGCAGTAAGCGTTGTAAAGCGTACAAAGACCATTGCGGTTATAACGGCTTTTGTTTGGGGATATTTTCCCGTAAGCCACGCGTCGGCTTTTTATGGCTCTGTTCACAAGGGATGAACACGTAGTGGAAAGCGTTGGGCCAAAAGACAGACAAGCCAACTAACGGAAGAAGAACATGGTAGAACTGCACCCCCAGCAAAAAGTGGAGCGACCGTATAAGGGCTATTAAAACAAATAAATTCACATTTAGATGCATTAACTGATAATACAATCTTAGACAGTTCATTCGTTAAAACACTAAGGTTAGCAAGCAATCCGCGGCGAGTCCGGGCAACAAGCAGAACATCATCAGCATATGCAACGTGAGACAAACCAGTATCACCGTAAAAAACCGAACATTTAAGGAGACGCAGGCACGATGCAAGGACACGTTTAAATATACTAGGAGACAACACGGCTCCTTGCCGGACTCCCTTGTTAATTTTTACCGGGTCAGATGTTTGGCCATTCCAAGTCACTCGAATTTCAGACTTTGAATACCAAAAAGACAATAAACGTACTAGGGAAGGATTAACACCTGAAGACGTAAGGGAAAATAGAGCCTGGGAATGCACAATATTGTCAAAAGCCCCTGAAATGTCAACAGTAAGACAATACAAAGTCGTTCTCGATTTTACGGCATCTTTCATGAGCCGGCTTAGGACATGATGGGCATGGGAGCAACCCATACCTCTCCGGAAACCCAACTGAAAAGGTGTAAAATCACATTTCGACTCTATTTCAGGTAATAATAAATGTTCAAGCAGCTTACTTAAAAAACAAGATACTGTAATCGGACGATAATTTGCACATGACGTAGGGTCCTTACCACGTTTTAGGATGGACGTTACGCGGCCACAAAGAAAGCTATCAGGAACAAGTGATTGCGCTAGGCAAGACTGGAAAAGTATTTGTAGATGGTCAAGTAGGGCGGGACAGTCATGAGCAAAAAAGCGGAAAAAAGGCCATCAGCATCAAGGTTATTTGAACGCTTAATTTTTCTTACGGCCTGGCGAATGTCAGACATTGCTACAGGCTGCACATGAGCCTGCAGGAGACGGCATGGTAATAGCGCTTTAAGTAAATTACAATAAAAAGTTTGAAGAAAACTATTGAAAACAGTGAACACGCGCTGATAATGATCGAAAAAATCAGCTAGCTGGAGACAAGATAGGACAGATGGGGAACATTTCTCACTGTTTATAACCTTATTCCATGAGGCCTTATCGGTGGGGCCCGGCCACGCATTCAAACGGGCTCTCTTCAGACTAGCTTTATATTCACGTTTACACTTTTGCTTCACTGAGAACACAGCGCCGGACGAGGGCCGGTCACACGATATCCACATACGCAGCCAAAATTTGGCTTTTTTGCTTTGCACGCCTTACTTCGGGATCCACGTTCCAATTAGGCTTCCTAGTTCCAATCCGAACTTTATCAACAGGCACTCCGGCTTTAGCTGCGGATTTAAGACAACTAACAATTTGATAATAATAGGAATTAAGGTCAATCCTACTTGAAGGCGAGGATACCGAAGTTTGCAGCAGGTGATAAGGCACTTTAATGGTCGACAGTAATGCAGTTAGCGTAGCAAGGTATAGGGGGATATTGGCACGATCCCAATTCTGCTTCGCAAGTAAATGGTGTTTGTCAAGCATACAACGCAGGTACAAGCGCATAGAGGTACCACAGATCCGTCAGAGCAATTGTACTATACGAAAATCGATTATTAACGAATATCGGAGCAACGAAGTAACGCCTTTTACTCGGGTCTTCAGCCTCTTTAAGTTAGTAAGTGATGGTAACTAGATTGCACCATTTCAGCCCTTTTCAGTTAAACTTTGAGGGTTAGCTGAATGTATATGTTCAAATGATGTTAACAGTGTTGCATCACCGCAGCATCCAAAGCTGCACAGAAACGCCTTCACAAAACACAAAAAAAGATGGAAGCCTGGCTTTGTTACAAATGGGAACAGGAAAACTTCGGTTCCTATTAACCCATAGCTCATCTCACTTAACAATAGTTGCGTTTTTGCAGATACCATGCAGATACCATTGTATCGGATACCATGGTAACTGGAGCTGCATTTTGACAGTTTTGCAGTTACCATGGTATCTGATACTACGGTTGCTTTTACAAAAACGATAATTGTCGAGTTTGCGCACGAATATACACTCACATAAGAAGTGCCAAACTTCTTTCCCACCAATTTGACAAAATCCTAGGCTCTTGTGTTGGTGATGATGAAAGTGAGATGACTTTTTCAGATAACTTCAAAATCGTCCTTTGACCGTTCATGGTATCAGACTTACCACGGTCGGACTGTGGTATCTGAATATCAGATGTCACGGTAATTGGCCATATACCACGATAACTGTAAAAACGCCCTTTGACCGTGGTGGTATCAGACCCACGGCAACTGCGAAAACGACTTTCGACCATCAGATTCCATGACACCTGCAAAAACGGAACTAATGTCATTTGTGGGAACTATTTCCATGACCCTCTACCCACCTCAAGTTGGATTCAATCAATCAATCAATTTTATTTCAACCCTAATAGCACTAGGCTAATACGGGCGAGAATCGGAAAAACAGACACTCACTAACAATACAAATAAATACAAACTAACAAACAGTAAATACGAAACGAACATAAATCAAGTACAGTTAAAATGTTAAGTGAAATACGGAACGAATGAATTTATGTATCTTTCTGAAGTTTTCGTAGGCGGGGGAACAAGCTTGGGCTTCGAGTCGTTCTTGCTTCGCATGTTAGGTCCATGAGAGGGTGTAACGAAGTCCGGAAGGATGGTCCTGTGGTGTCGAGAATTCATAATTTGGTGGCCAAAACGCAAGAGAAGATTATAGTTGCGTTTTCGCTGATACCATGGTATCTGTTACCACGGTAACTGGATCTGCAATTAGTCGTTTTTGCAGTTATCGTGGTATCTGATACACGGTGCTCTGCAAAAACGACTATTGCCGAAATTGCACTTTTTGATGTCATCCCAAAAGAAAAACAGATATCTAGTTACATCACTAAGTGCTAAACTTCTTTCTCACCAATCTGACAAAATTTGATGAAAGTGAGGTGACTTTTCAGATGCCACTGATACCACGATAACTGGCCAGATACCACGATAACTGCAAAAACGCCTTTTGACCGTGGTATCAGATACCACGATAACTGCAAAAACGACTTTAGACCGTGGTAACAGATACCATGGTATCAGCAAAAACGCAACTTATGTCTTCTTTCAAACAGTTTTTCGATGTCGAGGATTTGAAGACTTTTGTTGTAGGATGTGTAATTGAGCAAGTGTTATTCTGCCAAGTATGATTCGGCAACTGGGTTGCTATAGTTAATTCTTGCATAATTATTTCGCACTTTTCTGCGCATGCTGAAAAGCAGTGAAAACATCTGTGTCATGCGAAATGTACGAAGAACAATCTTATTCTACAGTTTCTCGCCCCAAACGCGTGCGGAATGGTGATCACCGGTTCGAATATGGGAGGAAAGACGACGTACTTGCTCCAAGTGGCTTTGCTCCAGATTCTGGCCCAGGTACGTTGGAAATACTCTATATGACTTAAGTCGAAAACACGCCAGTGATCCTCGGGAAGAACGAGAGAACGTTGCACTAACGGCTCGAACTCAACAACTCAATCCTGTGTTAACGAATCACGGCGATGTTTGCATGGGAGCAGCTGTGATACCGCTTCCAACTCTTCCGCTAGGTACAGGGCGATTTTGCATCGGCAAGAAGAGTTAGTCATCAAGAGTATTGGCATACTTCTTGTCGTACGAGGCATCTTTCTGATAGCCTCCGAATTTCACGATACTCTACATGACTAAGTCCAAACACGCCAGTGAACCTCGAGAAGAACGAGAAACGTCGCCCGAACGATGACTCAAATCCTGTGTCAACCAATAAACAGTGTTCGTTGGAGACAGCTGTGGTGACGCTTCCGGCTCTTCCGCTAGTTACACGGCAATTCTTTATCGGCACGTAGAGTTAGTCGTCAAGAGTATTGGATCCGAAAATACGCGTCGCATCCGGAAAAAAGGTTGTTAGACTTTATTCTTCCGGATATGCTATCATCGAATAGTGCGGGAACCCGGTTTAAGGTACTAGAGAGCAATCACATTAGCAAACAAATAAAAGAAATCCTGCTAGAAAAATAGTGAAAACACACCTGGTAAACAAAAAATCATTTATAAGCATTACAGAAGAATAGTTAAAATAAGGTATGGTAAAAAAAAGTTTAAGAATAAAATGAAAATAATGAAATTAACATATAAATAAATTTTTTTTTTTTTTATTTATACGATAGGGTGGTTTCCCCTAGGGTAAGGTGCAGGAAGGTACAAAGGAAATAGGTTAGTTTATTTTGTAAATTGAGAGGTAACGTTGTGTCTGAGAGTAGGAGCAGCGACCACTCTGCGTATTATGTTCAAAATTTAAAGATTGTAGTTCTCGGCGTCCCGGAATGGACTGAGTGTTTTGATTATGTGTGATTTATCTTCTTATTTGTTAATAAGCCCATTGAACTGAACTGAATTGAACCATTCTGATAACCCTCGAAGGATAGTTATTAGAGATAGTGCGAAAACGCGTTCTCGGCCGGATTTCAGCACTTTCATCAACAAGTCGAAAAAAATCTCAACTTTTGTCTTGGACAGACGATTAGGGTCGGTCGGTCGGAGACCCGGATTTCTGCCAGGATTTTCCGCACCATAATCACTTCCGTACGAAAAAGTTCAGATGGTTTCAACTTTACGATAAAAGTACAAAAATCCGGCGGAGAAATCCTACTCGTGTGTTCGCACTATTTTCCCAACGGAATTGCTAATTGTGCCAAAAATTCGCAAAAATCCGGGCAGAAATTCCTGTCCGCGAGCTTCCGAACTTGGTCGTCTGTTCAAAGCATAAAAGATGCTCGCGGCTGATTCTGATACTTTACTCGAAAACTAAAAAAGGATCGTTTCCCTCCCTGCTCAAAAGATTAACACACCACTGATGAACTCGCCCTTTATGTTTTTTTTATTTGTACTGCTGTAGACATTTTCTCATTGATCGCTAATTGCCTTTTCTCTCTCTTGTTCTTTATTTCTTTTTCTTCCATTTACTCCGTTCTTGTTCAGTTTGAATGTAACGGGTTATAAAGAATATACATACATACATACATTGTCATCAGTGCATTTGACCGAAGAAGATTTGGTGCTTCACAGAAGGGAGGGCTGCAAGGGACTAGGAATTATCGTATCGTAAGTGACATGACTGAGATTTTCCGAATGTCTTTATTTTTCTTGCCGACAACGAGTGAATGAAATATGATTCTACTTTTTTATCAGATTGGAAGTTTTGTTCCCGCCGAGTTTGCCACGTTCAAGATTGTAGACCAGATTCTTATCAGATTTGGCAGCTCTAGTATCAGCGACGCTGATACCTCTACCTTCGCCAACGAGGTAAGGCGTTTGAGCATTATAGAAGAAAAGTGCCACTGGGAACTTGCATTCCACAGACCCTATACCATTTTCAAACCATTTCACAGTGGTGACCAACATGTGCCATGGCTTCTGCGACGACGCTCCTCTTTATGCAGTCTACACTGATTAAAACAAGAGCTAGAAGCTCATATGACACATGCAAGGCTGGGTCAGAGGATGAAAGTAGGGATTTGCCAATTCATGGGTTTGTTGTGATAATTTTTCAGCAAAACCATCAACATAAGAATGATCATGGACTCTTAAAAATAAGAGAATGTATTGTTTCATAAAAAGCATTTTATTTTTGCACTTGGCTGTGATGATGCGCACTTTAAGGGTGCTAAAAATTCATTTCTCAGCAAACCCTTGAGGCAAAAGTGATCACCTGCTGATGGGGATCGTGAAAAAGGTAAATTTTGCTTAAAAGTATTTTTTGTACTTTGCGGTTAAGATGAGTTCTTTAAGGGATGGTCGGATCGGGGAAGTGACAATGTCTAAGCTAATGATGCCACGTCTCTAATACTACAGCAAATTTTCATCGTCCTAGCACATCTGGAAGTACCTTAACTCGCGATCACCGGAATTGCGGAAACCCCCTCCACCTCCCCTCTCAGTGACCGAATCTAGTTCGATTCGAAACCCCCACGATGGTCGGATCGGGCAGGTGACTATTTCCAAGTTAATCTGGTCGGGTCCTGGTATGCATGCCAAGTTTCATCGTCCTTGACTACCTGGAAGCACGTTAACTCCGGATCTTCGGAATTCCGGAACCCTCTCTACCCCCCCCCCCCCCACAGTGTCCGAATCCAGTCCAGTTCTGTCAGTGATGTACCTAGAGCTTCTGCTTGTTGTTCCCACCAAGTTTCATCCCGATCGCTCAACTCTGAGCGTGTCACACGATTTCCGGTTCCCCCCTCCGACCCCCCCCCCCCAGACTCATCGGATCCGGTACGGACTTAAAACGGGGCATCTGAGACACGAGGTCTTTCAAGTTTCGTTAAGGTCCGATCACCCGTTCGAAAGTTATGCGTGCCCCTAATTTGCGGATTCCCCCGTCTCCCCCTCCCCCCACGATGGTCGGATCGGGCAAATGACTATTTCTAAGTTAATCTGGCGGGTTCCTCATAAGCTTGCCAAGTTTAATCGTCCTAGCACATCTGGAAGTACCCTAACTCGAAAAAGTATGACAGACAAACGAACCGACCGACAGACGGAATTGCGATCGGTATATGGCACTTGAGCCGGAGGCTGCAAGTTCCTTAAAAACCCAAGGTCATAGGAAGATGGTCCATGCACACATAGCCTACTTAGCCTTACAAAAGTTGTCCGTCCGTCCGTCTGTCGGTCCCTCCGTCTGTGAGCACGAAAACTCTCGAAGGGAATGAGGTATTCTGTTTGAAACTTGGTGTGAGGATTCTTTGGGTGAACTGCAAGGTCAAGTTCGTAGATGGACTCTGTGGCCCTACATTTAGGGTGGGGGAGGGGGGTTCAAATTAAGGGGCAAACAAAATATTTTCAAACAGCTAATGTGATAGTCGAGTATGGGGCAAGAAGAGATGCTGAAGACGATGATGAAAACCATTTTATCGCCGGACAAGTAGTTCTCCGGAATCCGGCAAAAACCGGAAAGTTTGTTAAAAGTAAAAGTTTTATTTGATGTTGATTAGATGTTCGATATAGTGGTAAGAAGACATGCTAAACATTTATGTGAAAATCATTTTCTACCCGGACAAGTATTTCGTCCGGAATCCGGCCAAAACCGGAAAATTTGTTAAAAGTAAAAGTTTTATTTGTAGTTGAATAGATATTCGATTTAGGGATAAGAAGAGATGCTGAACATTTATGTGAAAATCATTTTCTACCCGGACAAGTATTTCGTCCAGAATCCGGCCAAAACCGAAAAATTTTTTAGAAGTAAAAGTTTTATTTGTTGAATAGATGCTGACATATAGTTCGCCCGGAATCCGGTTGGAACCGGAAAGTTTGTTATAAGTTAAATTTTTATTTGAAGTTGATTAGATGTTCGATATTAGGGAAAGAAGATACGCTGAATTCGTTTCTTAGCTTTCTTTTTTTCGCCGGAGAAGTAGTTCTGAAATTCGGCCGAAACAGAAAAATTGGCAGAAGTAAGGCAGGAAGTTTTCGTCAAAATAGATATGACGTATAGTTGTGTAAACACACATGCTGAATCCATATCTGAACTTGGTTTTCTCAGATGATTAGCTATTTGCCCTTAATTGTTTATGAATTTTGATAATAAAAGACAAGACCCAATTGTCTGGATTTCGAAGTATTAATTGTGTTAGGAAACACTGTTTCTTTGAGGGGGGGGGGGGGGGGGGGGTATGCGGAAAATTTGTGCATAGCATTATTCTGGACGAGCTCTTCCAAGTCCCCAAGTTCCAGTCCCCGACGTTGGTCCAGGACACAGAACAGCCTGACGAGGACCCTTGCCAAGAAGGGCCGAAATATCGCTGCCATAGCATTGTAGCTGACGTATCCGTTTTTAGGCCTTGTCTGAAAATACATTTCTAGCCTATAATGATATTTTCGAAGTGGTAGTGATGTTCGAAGTGGACACACTGTATAGTCGGGGGGTGGGGGGGGGGGGGCACTTTTAAACAGAAAAATACATTTATTTATTAACCAGTTCCCATCCCATGTGTGATCAAACCCAGCGCTATGATGACTTTTTCGCAGGGGTAGTTTAATTGTTAAAAATGTTATTTGTTTGACAATGCAAAACGGATACGTCAGCTACATTTTATTGTCTCTTTGCGGGGGAGGAGGATTTTTTTCGTCCATAGTGAATATACACATGTTTACCTATTAACCCATTCCCATAGTACGATCAAAGCACTTCTTTCAGCCGTCTACACTTGCTAGTTCGTCACTTAACTTTTTACGTAGATGAACGAGAGTAGCTTCATCGTACAAAATGCCACCGCTGACTCTTTGGTCCTCGTCGACGAACTGTGCCGCAGTACTTCGAAAAAAGAAGGCGCGCCGCTAGCGTTTTCCATCCTGGAGGCCATCAGAAATACCGGGTGCCTCATGGTTGTGACTACCCACGAACCCCTGATCACAAAGCTGGCAGAAATGTACACAGACATCAACAAGTACGGTTTTTGTCGATTAATGAAGTATGAGTTGCGTTTTGCAGATACCATGGTATCTGATACCACGGCTTAAAGTCGTTTTCGCAGTTATCGTGGTATCTGATACCATGGGCAAAAGGCGCTTTTGCATTTATCGTGGTACCTGGCCAGTTATCTTGGTATCTGATATTCAGATACCACGGTCCGACCGTGGTAACTGGTCATGGTATCTGAAAAGTCATCTCACTTTCATCAAATTTGCCAAATTGGTAAGAAAGAAGTTTAGCACTTAGTGGTGTAACTTGATATCAGTTTTTCTTTCGGGATGACTTCGAAAAGTGCAATTTCGGCAATAGTTGTTTTTGCAGAGCAACCGTGTATCAGATACCACGGTAACTGCAAAAACGACTGATTGCAGATTTAGTTACCGTGCTAACAGATGCCGTGGTATCTGCAAAAACGCAACTATTGATCAGTTGGAGGTTTCAAAAAAGGGCTTGTCTAGTGCTGGGTAGTGGACATGAAGAATTTTAGGTAGGACTCTGTCAGTTGTAGCCCCAGGTCACTAAGAACACTATTTTTGGCCGAAAGTCTTGTGGCTGCGAGATCGGTCGGCCACGAGACGGACAAGCCCGTTTTTCCCCAGGGAACTACTGGGTGGGAGCGTCCCCTTGTCATGTCATCTTAACACCAGCACCCTCTGGGTCCGGTTAAAACACATTCTGAAGAGTGTTGAATGTGACAGCCTATGTTGTTGCTTCTTCAGGTCTGCCAAGACATACCTTTGCCAATGTCCGGGGTACCTTGGGAAGCCGAAGCAGAATCGTGAAAATAGGGGAGTGACTTTTGTAACCAGATGCAGCGAGAACACACCGCATGCCTCTGTATGCATTTACTCGAACACTCTTCGATTCTCGAAAGATGTGCAGACAGAAATCAATGACAAGCACCTCCCATCGATCTTTTTGTGACTATTGTTGCGTTTCAAGATAACATGGGAACTGGATTGGCATTTTGTCGTTTTTGGGATCCCAAAAATTCCGTGGAGGGATACCTATGACATCGTAAAAGTTGTCCGTCTGTTAGCACGATAACTCTCGAAGGGAATGAGATGTTTCGATGGAACTTGGTGTAAGGACTCTTTGGGCCAAGGGTAAGGTCAAGTTCGTAGATGGGCTCTGTAGCCCTACATTTAGGGGTGGGGAGGGGTTCAGATTAAGGGGCAAACAAAATATTTTTAAACAGCTAATGTGATCGTCGATTATGGGGTAAGGAGACATGCTGATCACGAATACGCAAAACATTTTCTCGTCCGACAAGTAGTTCGCCCGGAATCTGGCCAAAACCGGAAAGTTGGTTTAAAGTAAAAGTTTCTTTTGAAATTGATAAAATGTTCAATTTGGGGGTAAGAAGTCATGCTGAACAAGAAGGTGAAAACCATTTTCTCGCCGGACGAGTAGTTTGTCCGGAATCCGGCAAAAACCGGAAAGTTGGTTTAAAGTAAAAGTTTGAACTGAAGTAGCTTAAATGTTCGATTCATTCACATCACAAGTGCCAAACTTCTTTCCCACCAATTTGACAAAAACCTTGGCTTTTGGCTTTCAGATACCACAGTTGCTACGGCCGGGACCGTGATTTCTAAATATGAGCGTGTACCACCCCACTTACTCTAGTTCCTACGCATGACGTTACAAATTCTGGCTTCTTGGCTTCGAGGCTGGAGCACATTTTTCTATTTTCAGCAAAATATCGTGCCGTGGGCGAATCGGAACAATCCGGTCAAAGAGATTCGCAGTTGCCACGCTTACTACGCTCCCGAGCATGGTAAGCAAATAGTTACTATTAGTGACTATTTCGAGAAGACTGGAACGGTCAGCGTAG
This sequence comes from Branchinecta sandiegonensis, assembly GCA_030848855.1. Lineage (NCBI taxonomy): Eukaryota > Metazoa > Arthropoda > Branchiopoda > Anostraca > Branchinectidae > Branchinecta > Branchinecta sandiegonensis. The sequence continues at coordinate 2,322,237 of JAUPMV010000002.1, read as the reverse complement.
TAACCTTTTACGAGGTTGGAACGAAAATAGTCGAAAATTTCAGGGGTCTACCAAAAGTAGTAGGTCTCATCTGGAAGAGAAGTGTTGTCTAGGCTGGAACGAAAATAGTAACTAGTAGGTACTATTGTTAGAAGGGGGGAACACGCTCTAAATATAAGATACCCATGTAACTGGCCAGATACTCAGAAACTGAGCACGACTTTTGACCGTGGTATCAGATACCATGGTCTCTGTAAAAGCGCGACATATGATGACAATCTGAGCACTCTCATCCGCGGTAAGCGGGAGAAACAAAAATGCGGGCATTAAGTCGTGGGAGTCCCCGGTGAGGACGAAGCTACGCCTCTTGGCCCGCAGATGACACAGGGAGAGATGAAGAAACCTAACCTAACCTTCGCTTTCCTTCCCGATGAAAAATTTGTAGCCTGCGTAGTAGTATGGTAGTAGCACGAAAACGTTGCATGTAATACTATGTAACAGCAAAGAATACTATCATTTAATGTGCCTCAGACTGGGCCAATCTTATGTAGTAGTATCCAGTAGCATCCTGTCTTGCCATAGTAGCATCCAGACTTGCTAATAGTAGCATACAGTAGTATGCAGTAACACGGTAGCCTTGAAGTAGAAGCATGTAGTAGCATCGCTAGTACTGCATGCAACTTTTTCGTACTACTTCATAGTACTATTTTGAGATAAATTTTTCATCGGGTTCATTGCGTCAGTTAGATTTTCCCGACCTGTTGCACTAAATGTTAAGATATTTTAGCTATCATATGGAAACCGAAGAGATTCAAGGGAAAGATGGAACGCTGAAGCTACGACACACTCACCGACTGGTGCCTGGAACTCTTTCGATCTCCGAGTATGGCTTGCGCTTAGCTGAAGCATCTGGATTCCCTGAGTCGGTTACGAACGAAGCCTGGCAGATTTCAATCAAACTGGCAAACCAGGTTAAGGTAGGAGACTCTAGGTTCGACTCATCAAATGAACTCTTACGTTGTTTCCGTCAACCGGAGAGCTAGCCACAATTGACAGAACAGTACATTTCACTAGAGGGGGCGGGTTATGTAGCGTTTACACGGACAAGAAATTCCGTCGAGTAGAAAGGAATTCCGGTGGACTCGAAAGGATACTGTTAGTCAAGACGACTAGAAGAAAAGTCGAGCGGGACGAGAATTCCTTTCATGATGTAAGGAATTCCGGTCTACTTGAAAGGAACATCGTCGGCGAAGCTGGTAAAAAGACTAAAAAAAATTCTAGCTAGCTTTTGATAGCAGCTATCAGTACTGGTGTCATATATGCCATCAAAACATTCTTTTGTTGGCTGGTGAATTTAATTTTGTCGGATTTTCTCGTTTGAAAAGTTTTTTTTTTTTTCCTCTGCGTGTTAACATAATCATGTCACCAAGACCGTCTTCTGTTCAAGTTTTCCTGACTTGTAACGCTGCATTATTCAGAGCGGAATCGCTGCCTAAAAAACATGTTTTCCGCAAAGGCGCAGATTATTAACAACGCGAGGAAGAGTCTGATTATTTGAGCAACTGTTCCTTATGCTTAGGCAGCGCTCGAATAATCTACGCCTTCGTGGAGAACCAAAGTCAAGAAACTAATAGCGCAAGAAAGAAATCCAGCGGACAGTTACGGTAACTTAATCGATGACGATCTTAAAGACCTAATCCAAACATTCTGTTTACCTTCTCTTACTGATTGCATGTCACGGGTTTGTTTAGATTTGAACTCGATTGCCGAGTTGCTGTTTTGGCTCTAGAAAAAACCTACGCACAACGTCTTCTTTTCTAGATGGCGGAATTTTCCAGGATTGATTAGCAAAGAATTATAAGACCTAACTGATAATTTTTGTATGTCTTCAGAGGTACCACACTGGTCTTGGTTTTACAGTTTATTTGTATTTGTAATAAACAGTTGGAGCAATAGATGGAAATTATTATTTTTACCCTTTGCTCCCTACGTGCCATAACAGCTGTCCGGGATAATCGGCTGAGATTCAGTCCAGACAGAGTTATTTCAAACCTAGGAAATTTGGTGGTTTTTTTTTATTTGCTCAATGTTTTACGGTGTTTTTAGTGGTTTTGAACATTCATAGTGACATTAGGGATCGTTAGCATTATGTGTGTGGTAGAAAGACCATTTTTTGTGGCCCGCTTTAAGTCATGGTTGTTTTTAATTGTTCAATTATCTGATCAATCTGTGACGAAAATCTTCGTCCGTACTTTATGGTTCTTTTTAGCCAATCACGAGGATATTTAAGATATAACTAACGTTGGGACGACATAATATGATACTTCGGTTGTTCAAGGAGTTTGTAAATCAATCCGTACCGCCTATGGGTGCATCGTCCCCAACCGGCGGCGCTATAGTCGTAAAGCTTCGGGAAATTTGTACAACACCTTCTGCGCTCCTTCTATACTATTTCGTTCTGGTGTTCTGCGAAAGAAGGAGATTAAAAAGATGAGATCATGTTACTTTAAACATGCAAAGTACCTGCTCGACTTCTCAAATTTATGTCCTTATCACACATTGACGGAGAAGTTCAAAATTCAAGATGCAAGTCTTACCTTTTTGGATGTTTTCTCGTCGCTATAAAAATCATGGACAACAGGCCCAACCAGCGCACGACCTCACTCACTGCTTCCTATCCGAAGATTGAAAATTAAGTGTCTTTTTCTGTTTGTTTATATTATATTTTTTTTTTCATTTACTCCGCTTTTTGAAAATGGCGGGTTATAAATAAATTACTTACTAGTAGAACCGTTAACTAAAGCGAATGTTTGTAGTTATCGTAGGGTCCGGTTCTTGCGTGGGCGATGGATCTTACAATCGGCAGAGGAACGTTTTTATAGAGCCAAGGATCACTTCGACCAATATCCTATTGCAGGCCCCAATCGATGTTGCAACTGAATGCCGGATGCAAAAGCTGAAGAGCGCCTTCGTAATGAAACTGACCATGCTCGCCCGCCAGCTAGCTTTATCACGTGTATGCGACATGGAAGCATACGAGGAGTTACAGAGGTTAAAAGCCGCTCTCGTGGATGCTGCAACTCAGACCTGAGTGAAAGGGAGTGGTATTTGGCTTTTGGATCTATTTTACCGTACAGGAGTTTAACATAGCACTGACAAATAAGAAATTTAAACCATTTTTCCATGTAAAGATAGGTGCCCACAGAACGCGAGTTCGCGTTCGCCTAGGCGAATTCGACGTCGCTAGAGGAAAAAATTCGCTTCGCTAGGCGCAAATTTCGCGCCGCGCCGTTTCAACTCCAAATCGAATTATTTTCGCGTCGCCTCAGTTCGCGCTGAGTAAATTCAGGAAATTAACAATAAACCTGGCCGAAGTAGAGTATAGAACCAGATATATATATATATACCAGATATATATATATATAATATAAAATATATATAATAGATATATAACCAGTATATAAGGATACAGTTGACTTTTTCCACCTATTTTCGTTCTGGTCCTACGTATCTTATCCACGTATAAGTATCTAGTCCTGGCGAATTCGTTCGCGTATCCGCTGCCACTGGGGTCTACGAAACGAATTCGCTGAGTGGCGCGAAAGAACAAAATTCGTTGGCGGAAAAAAATCGCGTTCTGTGTGCACCTATCTTAACGCTGTTAGCCTTCGGTTAGCCTTTTCGCATAGCGGAAATATAAGATGTTTTAAAGCATAGCGGAAAATAAGATGCTCAAACGACTTGTCATTAACGTTGATTTTTTTCTTCCTTCGGTTAATTTTTTCCCATAGCGGTCCTATTCATCGCCCAGGAGCACACGTTATGCAGTGAACATGAGGTTTTGCGACGATTCTCTTAATTAAAGCATACCTAACAGGTTGCATATGTCCTCATTTGAACCAAGAAAGTAGAAAACACACAACGACGAGAAATTTTTAAAAAATTTGCCTCGATATCATAGTCACGACTTTTCACTGCGTAGAATCCGCATAACCTGGTAGTCCGCAAAGAGCCGGACCAAGCTTAATTTTACACAGATAACTGCGCCAAATTAGAAACAGCGCTACTGACTGACTCGCTGTTTCGAATTTCGTCGCGTTATCTCTGTCCAATGAAGCTCGGCAGCGCTCTTTACGAACTACTATTCTACGTAGCGGAAAATCCTAAAGGACCCCTCTTGCTTATATTGCCTTTTACAGTATACCTAGCTCCCTTGTGGAATTATAAGCTTCTAAAATCCTCACCTTTCTCTATTGTTTCCTTTTCTGCCTACGAATTTTAGCGCTTTTTCAGCCATGCCAAGTTTTGCCCGTCACACAAAGCAAAGTTTGCCGGAGTCTTCAATGTCCGCTGACAACTCGTTCAAACATAAAGATATGAGAATCTTCTGTTTTTACTTCTTTTATTTACTTACTTTTCCAACTTTTTAGCCACGGCGCGTTCAGCTTTCAAAGGTTTTGCTCCCACCCGCCGCATCGGAGAGCAGGAAGTCTGATTAGTGTCGACAAGCGCTAACAAGGAAATCGGTAATTTCAGGTGGAACGTAATGGTATTTCTGAAGAACTTTTTCTCTAATACCTTTCCTAGGCAAAAGATCATTTCTATTTCTAGTACTTTAACTATTATGCCAAGGCAATTTCTTTTAAATGTCGCTTCGTTCCGTTGTTTGATTTTCCAGATTCAAGTGAGCACATATACAACTTCTCAGGTTTAATTACGTGTTTTAACGTTTGTTCTGTTTCTTCCTCTAGTTCCTTCTTCCGTTTCGGAGTACGCGTGCGCCAGTAAAGAGAGATTTTATAACGACTGTCTTATTAAAATTTCCGATGGCGCTTTGAATATTTGCAAGGAATTCCAGGATAATCTGACCCCCAATTACTCCGCTACAGAACACCACATTCAGCATTCTGCTACTTTATTCCCATAAAAAAAATCACACAATAAGTAGAAACATAGCTACCAAGCAGCCTCGAGATTCCAAGTATACCCGTTTCGTACAAATCAGCCTAAGGCACTATCACTAACTGAGTAACTTGCTTTTAAAGCGCATAGCTTATGAGAAACGCCACTCTCACAGAGTAACGTAAGTCGGGAACGTTGCCACACCACAGTTGTTATTTCTTTGAGACATAAGGACATACCCATCGTTTCCCCAGTAGGTCGACCAGGAGTTTCTTACGAGCCAATAGTGTTCACCACGGAGGGTTCCATACCCGACGGCAAGGACTGCGTGATCAAGGTCGTCCATCGTGTTTCCTAAGGTGAAAAATGAGCCGTCATAATCGACATATAGTCTGTCCTATATTTATGCTTTAACCGTTAGCTTTGACATCCGCAGTAGACTACTGAAGTTGTGGAATTTTTCGCTACCGCGCTTCAAACGGACCTTACTACAACTGCGACACGGAAGCATTTGAGTAAATAAAAAGAAGAGCTACCGAGTTCATCCCAATACTCTAGATGACTAAGTCCAAAACACGCTACCGTATTAACCTTATGTTAATTATTAACCTTGTTAACCTTATTAACCAGTGATGTGTGTATTATTTTGTTGTGTTGACTCAGCCTTTCGTTGACGATCGATTTTTATCTGATAAGTGTATAAATAATCTGACGTGAAGCGCTAATTCGGCGCCACGCGCTGTGAAAGTCGTTTTTGAAATTAAAGTCTCTCTCTCTCTCACGCCAGTGATCCTCGGGAAACGTAGCACTAACGACTCAAACTCAACAACTCAATCCTGTGTTAACCAATCATGGCGATGTTTGGGAGCAGCTGTGATACCGGCTCTGGCTCTTCCGCTAGCTACAGGGCGATTTTGCATCGGCAAGAAGTTAGTCATCAACAGTATTCACGTGATCCACCCGAGGTCAGAGTCGTAGAGAGAGGTTGGGGCAAAAACAAGCGCTTCGTTACTGACAGGAGATCACAACGCTGCAAGGGGCTTACACTTCCGTGGCCGCTCTTACTCGTTTCAGTAAAAGCGACCATTTTTTTGGATAACCACAGCCGCAACGGCTAGTATCCGCAATATGCTCATTTTATCGTGAGCTATCCTAGTAACGCCATTTCTGTCGCCGAAGGAACTGGTTTAATTCTAGTGCCAATTCGGCGCTACGACTCGAATCAGTAAAACTATCTATCTCATTACAAGCGTAGATCCTGTGCTGGGGGGAAAGATAAATAACAAGTGTAGTGAGAAGAACCTAAACGCTCTCTAAGATCACCCCGATTTTCCCCCCGAATAGATACCCAAGTCTCCGAAAGTCCCTTGATCATTAATTCGATTCAAAGGACTCTCAGTGCCTTTTTTATCACAAGCAATCTTTTCTTACATTGCTTATGGCATTGCTCACTAAGCGCCAGTATTTGCGGCTTCGTTCAGGTATATAAGGACCAATATCCATGTATTAATTAAGTCAGTCCTCAGACGCAAGTCAGTCACTCTTAAGCGAGTCCTTAAAGGACCCCACTTGCTTATTCTGGTTTTTATAATACACGTAGCTCCCATACAGAAATATAAGCTTCTAAAATCCCCACTTTTCTCCACCATCTCGTTTTGTGCCTGTGAATTTTTAGCGCTTTTTTTGCCTTGCCGAGTTTTGACCGTCACACAACGAAACTAGGAATCTTCAACGGCCGCTGCCAAATCTTTCACAAACAAGGATCTCAGAAGCATATGTTTATTACTTCTTTTATTTGCTTAGTTTTCCCACTTTTTAACCACGGCACGTTCAGTTTTCAAATGTTCTGCGTCCAGCCGCCGCGTCGGAGAGCAGGAAGGCTGGAGGTAATCGACAAGCGCTAAGAAGAAAAACGCTAATTTCAGGTGGAAAGTAATGGTATATTCGAAAACGATTTTTCTGATCCATTTCAATGGGAAAAGATCATTTCTAGTAAGAGTAGTGCTTTAAGTCCAGTGAACAAGTGTAAGCACTCTATATATTGAGTAAGTTGAAACAGTTATTAAACCTATACTCGCACTCTAGTTCGTTTGACACTATAACGCCCTAGGAGATAGACCCCACGAGCCTCCCCCCACGCTATCGAACACAGTACAGGACCGAGGTCCAAAGCTTATACATCTTTCGTGTAAAACCGTATTACACAAGCGGTACCGCCAAACCAGGAAGGCATAAGGTTTGCTGGACTGACAAAAAGGCTGGAAACGCAAAGAAAATAATTCACTCGCTTTTCTACTCACATTTTTTTTATTTGTGGAATCTGTTAGATATGCCATTTTACCCAAAACAAACTTTGCAGAGCTTAATGACCAGAGCTTAAAGGATAGTCAGCAGCTTGTTTAGTGAAAAACTTGTGAGGGGTGGGGGTTATGGCAGAAGAAGGGCTAATACTCTACACTTACCACAGTCTGGCTCGTAGTAAACGCCGTTCGCATAAAAGGCAAACGATCTATGAGCTGCATCAATAGCAACTGACACGGGGCCATTTTTCCAAATAGCAATTTTCAGCGCGTTGAGATCCCCGGTGGTAACGTTCACAAAGCCTTTAAGTGGTGCAACGAGAGTGGCGTTGTCCAAGTGGCAATAGCCATCCTAAAACAGAGAAGACTCGTTGGTCAACTAGAATGCTAAGGTTCAAGGCTGCCAACAACTGAAACCGTTTCCAAACAGATTATTACCTCTGGTTGCAGTTACTACAATGCAAATGAATTTCTTAGGACCTCAATATCTGTATCGGCTACAAATACACATTAAATACACATTAATACAGACAAATGATTTACAATTATCATGGTATACTTTGTACACGGTATACCCTGTACATAGTGTACTATGACAGGATATACAAGGTCGGGGTAGATTTTAAACCGTGTGCTGTCCAAGGCCAACCCATTATACTATACACATGCATATGCAACCAGGGGCGTCCCGAGGGGGGGGGTGCACCCCCCCCCCCCAGAAAGCCTGTGGGAAAAAATTCCGGTAAATTTTGACTGGTGCGGCGAAGCCGCGACAGTCAAAATTTGTCAAATTCACCTGAACTTGATGATTTTTAGGAATCTACCGGATTATTGCTCAGGGAACCTACCGGATTTTGCTCATGGAATCTACACTAAATCTTTCAAAAGGAATCTAACGGAACTTGTCTCAGGGAATCAACCGGAATTTACCCCTCGGAATCTACGAAATTCGGCTCAGGGAATCTACCGGAATTTGTGCGAAATCTTTCCTAAGGAATCTACCGGAACTTGTCTCAAGGAATCTACCGGAATTTACCCCTCGGAATCCACGAAATTCGGCTCAGGGAATCTACCGGAATTTGTGCGAAATCTTTCGCAAGGAATCTACCGGAACTTGTCTCAGGGAATCTACCGGAATTCACCACATGAAATCTACCAGAATTCAGCTCAGGGAAGTACCGGATTTTGCTCATGGAATCTACGCTAAATTTTTCGCAAGGAATCAACCGGGAGGGAGTCTACCGGAATTTACCCCACGTGATCTACCAGAATTCGGCTCAGGGAATTAACCGGAATTTACCCCACAGAATCTACCGGAATTCGGCTGAAAGTGAACCCAAAATCGCCGACAGCTTTCTCGACTCCTTTCCGGTGATACCGGTGAACCAAGAAGAGTTCAACAAGAGCTGTAAGCTCATATGGCACTTGCAACTGTATGTAGTAGGTAAGGGCTCTGTCAGATTCAATGGGTCCCTGATATGCCTGCCTGCCAGCCAAGTTTCGTCTTGAAAAACGCCATCACCGGAATTCCGGAAGGCCCCCCTCCACCTCCACCCCAGTGTCTGGATCCAGTCCAACTGTGCGAACGATTTATCTAGAATAAATGCTTGTTCTTCCCAGGAAGTTAAACTCCGATTCCTCCATTCTAACCATTTCTGGAGATTTCCGATCACCCCCTCCCAACTCCACCATAGCTGTTGAATCCGCTATTATAAGTTGAGATGAATCATTTGATAAAAAGTACTTTTCGACTTTGAAGTTAACATGCGCACTTTAAGGGAGCTGGAGCTTCATTTGTAAGCAAAGCCCTTGAGGCAAAAATGAAAATGAGCTCATGGAGATCATGAAAATGCAAATTTCGCTTAAAAGTATTTTTCTTACTTTGCGGTCAAGATTGGCACTTTACGGAAAACGGCTTTGGAAAGTGGCGATTTCTAAGCCAATTTTTTTCAAAACTACTCGATTTTCCTGATTCTCCCGCCTTCAACCCCCCCCCCCAGATGATCGGATCAAAAAACTGATTATTTCCAAGTTAGTTTATTCGGGACCTTGGTATGCCTGCCAAGTTTCATCGTCCTAGCACATCTGGAAGTACCCTAACTCGAAAAAGTGTGACCAGCTGCCCTAAATTTCCCAGATTTCCCCGCCCTCCACTCCCCCGCAGATGACTGGATCGGGTAACTGATTATTCTAGGTAGTTGGGTCGGGTCCCTGATATGCCTGCTAAGTTTCATCGTCCTAGCCAATCTGGAAGAACCCTAACTCGAAAAAGTGTGACAAAAAAACCGGACCGACCGACAGACGGAATTGCGACGGTATATGGCACTTGAGCCAGAGGCTGCAAGTGCCATAATAACGAATTAGCCTTGTTTCGACGTGATGTAGAAAGTCGCCGGGAGAGCCTCGAAACAAACAAAAAGTTTGAAGATATATTCGAGGTCTCTCGTCAACTGAAAGACGTCTTACCACTAGTATGGAAAGCGTTCAAGCTGGCTAAGACAATCCCTGTTACCTCAGCAAAAGGGAAACGAATTTTTAGCAAGATGAAGATGGTTGACACCACCTTGCGTTCAACAATGGCTGACCAGCGTCTTGAAAGTCTGCTATTAATAGCATGTGAAACAGATCTAGTTGATGAGTGTGAAATTGGATGTGTTGAGGATAAATGGAAAATGGTTAAAATGCGTCGAATAAATGTGTAGGATGTGTTGAATGCCAGATTTTTGTCTTGTTTTAAGTGTCAACGAGCCTTTTTTTTTGTTTACTATTGTTTACAATACGTAATCGAAGTCAGAACACGACAGTCTTCTAGACTTTCTGCAGAGATTGTCACTACGAGAATTTTCGGTAAAACCTTGAAAAATTTCGGTAAAGCTCGAAAAATTCCGGTAAAATTCTGAAGCTGCCCCCCCCCCCCCCCCCCCCCCACGATCAGGAAGGTATCGGGACGCCCCAGTATGCAACTACTGGAACAGGTATCTCATCAGCTAACTGGGAATTAAGTTTGGTGTTTGTCAGCTAAAGCTAATATTTTCCCGTCTTGACACCTTCTCACAGCAACTAAAACTCCTAAGTATAATATAATGTTATATTTCATATGAAGAGGCTCTCATTAAACTGGGCGTTCGTAAATTAACTGACCGCAGAAATACTCTTTCAAAAACTGTTGGAGCAAAGATACTGTAATCTCAGGATTCTGCAGGTGACTGGATCAGATCACGTCCCATCAGAGTTGGAAGTTGAGCTGCGTTGTCATCGACAACCGCAACTCCCGAAAGGAAAAAGAAAAAAGTGTGATGTACAGGTGCATAGGGCCATTTGCGTTAATGATATAGAAGAAAAAGAATATGTTAGGGCACTAGGAGAAGTGCAGATTGAGTCTAGATTGGACGCATGTTACAGTCTTATCGAGGAAGATAGAGTACAGGAAGCTGTTAATCAATTATCTCGGGTAATACAGGAAACAGCAGTAAGTGTGATGCGGAGAGAAAATAAACCAAAGAGGAAGAGGAAAAAAGATTCCTTTTTAAAGAGATTGTGAGAATAAGAGAAGGGAAGTGGTATCTGCATTGATAAACGTGAAAGAGTCAAATGGAGAAGAATTGAAAAATAGGCTAATTGTTTACAGAAGGATAAGGAAAGAGTACAAGAAGTTAGTTCCCCCCCAAAAAGATAGAAGAGGATAAATCAAGTCTTAGGTTGATAGAAACAAGTTATAAAGACAAAAATAGTAGGAAATTTTGGAGTAGTATTAGGAAGGAACTTGGATCTAGAGAAGAGAACTTCACACCAACAGCGGAAACTTGGCCGGCGGTACTCGAGAGAAAAGACGACGAAGCGATGAGGGACCAGATAGAGCTCGAAGAAATAAAAGAGAAGCTTATGAGTGAAGATAAGATACCAACGGATGACGAAGAACTTCAGCTACTACAGCCTTTTAAAGAAGAGGAAGTCTGGACAGCAATGAAGACTACGAAAGGTGGGCCGGCGCCAGGGACTGATGGTATACCCACTACGCTTTGGAAGTGGGGTCGTGTTTTTTTTGGTGCCGCTGATGGCCTTGATCTTCTCTTCGATCCAGAAGAACGTAGTATGGCCAACCCAACGGTGTATATCGGTTTTGGTCCCGATATTTAAGAAAGGGGATGGAAGTCAACATGGTAATTATAGAGGGATCTAGTTGGGAAATCCGGTTAGTAAATTGTTCCGTAGGGCCATAAATAGATTAAAAAAATTATTAGAAAAGAAAGGGAAGTTAAGTGGATTTTGGGCCGGATTTCGAGAGGCTTACAGTACACTAGACCAGATATTTGTGTTGTATGTGTTAGTAAAGAAATTTACAAGAAATAGAAGGGGCCGTTTGTTCGTAGCGTTCGTAGACCTTAAGAGAGCGTTCGATAATGTAAGTCGTAACTTACTAGTGGAAGCTCTGTTGCAGTTGGGACTACCCGTCGGATTTATTCTGATTGTGTGCGAAATGTATGCATGGGTAAAAGTTGCTGTAAGGGTGATGGGAAAAATTTCAAGGAGTGTAAGATCGTTTGTAGGCGTGAGCAAGGATGTACGCTATCACCAAAGCTGTTTAGTTTGTTTTTGAATGATATTGAGAAATTCATGGAGGAGCGAGCTGCGACAATGGTAACACTTCGTACTACACTGCTATGTCTGCTATTGTTCGCAGACGATAGAGCTCTGATTTCAGAATCTGCACAAAAACAAAAAAAAAGACTAGAGTTGAATGTAGATAAGAGAGTAGTAATGATATTTAGAAAGGGAGGTAAAAATTCGGAGAACCCCGAATTTGTGTTTAAGGGAAGACAAATCGCGGAGAAGGAAGAATGGATGTATTTAGGATGTAAGATGAGTGCACGTGGAGGAGCAAGTAAGCATATAGAATATTGTGTCGCGACAGGTAAAAGGTGCGTAAGTATGTTGCATGCCAGTAGATTGAGAAATAGTAGTAATGTAAGAATGGTTAAAGAAGTATTTTTGTCGAAAGTAGTGCCGATAATTCCATTATGAAGCAGAGATATGGGGATATGCAGTAGCTGGGAAATTGGATAAGTTGCAATTCAATTACTTTAAAAGGATCCTAGGTGTAAATAATAGAATTAATGGTCTAGTGGTAAAGGGTGATTTAGGTATATTGTCACTAAGGAGTAGGAGGTTAGCGAGCATGGTAAATTTTTGGGAAAGAATTTTGATTATGCCTCAATCAAGACTATTGAAGAAGGCAGGGGTGGCCCGAAGCACCCAGACCAGGGGGGGTGAGACCCCTCATTTCGACGACTCCTGGATCGGAACATACGACTCGCACGTACCAACAAAAATGAACTGTTGCGACTACGCGGCAATGGCGCACATTACCCGCCAACAAATAATAGAGCCGGTGTAAAACTAGCTGCAATGCATCAGCTGAAACTATTCTTGTAATAAAAATTTGTGTATACACAACTTCATAGCCCCAGCTTTACATTTCAACTTTCGCTAAACAGGCAAGCTGTCAACGCCTGTACCTGGGACAAATGAAAGCAAGCGCCGCAGGCGAATCTTTTTCAATCTGCCCTTGTCTAGAAAGATTCTAGCCAGCCTTCAATGTGTTTCAAATCTAAAAAGTTCCAAGCCTAATCGCCAAGTAAATGACACACCGTTCCCCTAAATAGAGAATACTATGAAATGCGCCACAGGCGAAATTTTGTGAAACGCCGAGGAGCAGACCGGCGATCCCATTGAAAAGCAAAAAATGGCTTTGAAATCACAAATCTGACCGTCGAAAAAAGTGACAAAATAGTGGCCATAGAAAACAAAGTAGACACAAAGTAGGTTCCGAATTAAAGCAAAAAAAGTAATTTTCACGGTAAAGAAACGCATATTCAGAAACAAAACGAGAAAGTTTGCCAGTGCATTAAAAGAAAAAAAGCGTCGTGAGGAGCAGAGCGTCTTTTTGCGATCCCAATGAAAAATTAAGAACAGCTATGAAATCACGACTCTGTCCATCGAAAAAAGTGAGAAAATAGTGCCCATAAGAAAGAAAGTATAGATTTGCTCCGAACTAAATAGCAAAAAAAAATAATTTTTACGTTCAAAACACACTTCCTCAGAAACGAAACGAGGAAAACAATTTTGCCAGTGTAAAAAAAATCCAGATTTACGAACGTAACGAACTTTTGGTCTTGACCTGACAGGAGTTTACAGATAGAAAAAGACGCCGGTTCGCCGACGAGACTTGAGCTGCGTTTTTTTCCGGATGATTTGAGTTTCATTGTGTATGTACCGTGCACCGTTTTATTTGTCATTCGACACACTGTACTTTCATGTCGGAAACTAGAGCAGGTAAAGCTACAGTGAGCTACATCTGAAGAATTGCAACTTAAAACTGGTTTGCAGAATATGATTCTAAGCGACAGAAGATGCTATACACAGCAAATGAAGAAGAGAAGTTCGCTTTTAGAATATCTTAAACATAAAAGAGATCATTTTCGAGTCGTACGAGTGTACTGAATTTTACGAAGTCTTTTCAGATGTAAATATTCTTTGAGCCCAAGCTAACTTGAAACATTTATTCAAACAATGTTTACAACGGGTACGTCAGCTACGATTCTTCATCAGCGATATTTCGGCCCTTTTTGGCAAGGGTCCTCGTCAGGCTGTCAATCCTCTGGTTCAACTTCGGGGAAGGAAACAAACCTGTCGAGGACCCTTGCCAAAAAGGGCCGAAATATCGCTGATGAAGAATCGTAGCTGACGTACCCGTTGTAAACATTGTAATGAATAAAAACTTTTCAGATGTGCTTTAACACCAGCATACAGGGGCGTCACGTAGTTGGGGGTGGATGCCCCCCCCCCCCCTCCCTTGATGTTGTCGGCCAGCCGGTAAAAAATAGCTGAATCGGCGCGAAGCGCCGTAATTTTTCGTAAAAACAGTCGATTTTTTGGGGGGAATAGTCGATTTTTCTTCAAAACAGTCAGTTTTCGTAAGTCGATTTTTCTTTATATCAGTCGATTTTTCGTCAAAACAGTGTTTTTTTCCGCAAAGAAAGCCGGTAAAAATTACCAGCCAGTCGGTAAATACCTTGCTCCTCCCATACTTGATAGTGCTATGATTCGCAGTCAGCTTGGGCTGAAGGAATATATTTGGTCCTTTCCAACCCCTTCTCCCCCCCCCCCCGAACATTTTGGATAGTAACGCCTCTGCTAGCATAGAGGCCAAAAATTTACCTCTTGACCAAAATGAGCTATTCCAGCGTCTGCAGAACCCCTCCTGTCCTGGGAAACGAATTTTGGGTGTATATATTAAAATCCTCCTTGTCCTTTTCAAGCGGTGTTTCCACTTCAACCTCTCTTTGTAATCGACATTTTTCCATCTGTTCTGGGCACACTTGTTTCGCGGGTCTCCTCTCATTTGATTTCTTATGGCTTTTCCATACTGTTTCACTTTAGTTCACTTTAACAACTAACCTATTGTAATTTAGACACGCTAAAATCTGAAAGACCTAAGTGAGGCAGATCCGAATCCCATGGGAGTAGAACAGCTAGCCGCATTGCTGCCCCCATGAATCATGTCTCCGACCTATCGGGGTTACAGAAGCTGGTTTAAACGACTCGACTGGCTTACGACTGAAGCTGTGCAGAGACAAAATTAACTAATTTTTTTTTAAACGACTCTGATTGTTTTTCATTAAAATGAATGCCCGGAACCTCGGCGAGGCTAAAATAAACGACTGATACGACTTAGCAAAAGGCAAAAACAAACGACTGATACGACTTAGCAAAAGGCAGGGGGGGGTGAGACCCCCCCCCCCCCTTCGGACCACCCCTGGAAGAAGGCATACCTAGAATCATTGTGTGATGAAAGGAAGCAGTCGTGGGCACAACAGATTAAGTGTATTCCAGATAATACAGGTTTAAATAATTTGTGGAATGAAGGGGAAGGTCCAGGATGGGAGTTAGGAAGTGTGACTAGAGTAGTTAGACAGACACTCCAAGACCAGGAAATACAGACATTGTTATGCGAGGTAAGTAAGTCTGAATCTCTGAGGTTGTACGCTGGGGCAAAGGCGACATGGGGTGAGGAAATATATTTTAAGGTAGGGTTAAGTAGGGAGGAGTTGGGTTTGTTAATAAGTATGAGGGCTGATGGGTTACCGCTAGGTGCAAGAAGAAAGTACATGGGCCCCTCCCAATTTTTTTCCTTTTTTAGTAAGAACACCGAATCAAAATGGCTAAAACAAATTGACCTGTCATCGACCGTGATTTTCTAAAAACCACGGTCCTGAAAACGGCATAGAATCTACGCTCCTACGTGTGAGTTTACCAGTTATCTGCAATTTACAAAAGCTCCCAGAACTTAAGGGCCGAGTCTCGGACGCATCTTATTAAATTGACATGGACGACAAACCGAACGGATAAATTAGTTGCGTTTTTGCAGATACCATGGTATCTGATACCACGGTCTAAAGTCGTTTTCGCAGTTACCGTGGTATTCGATACCACGTGAAAAGACGTTTTTGCAGTTGTCGTGGAATCTGGCCAGTTATCGTGGTATCTAATATTCAGATACCACGGTCGGACCGTGGTAACTGATCGTGGTATTTGAAAAGTCATCTCCCTTTCATCAAATTTTGTCAAATTGGTGAGAAAGAAGTTTAGCACTTAGTGATGTAACTGGATATCAGTTTTCCTTTTCGGATGACTTCGAAAAATGCAATTTCGGCAATAGTCGTTTTTGCAGAGCAACCGTATATCAGATACCACGGTAAATGCAAAACGACTTATTGCAGGCTCAGCTACCGTGGTAACAGATACCATGGCATCTGCAAAAACGCAACTAATTAAATGAAAACACTCACGGCTCCCAAGTAGGGTCCATACGATTCGTCCGTAGGGATTCCGCCGTGCTTCATCATCCACTGGTAAGCTCTAAAGTCTTCTCCGCCGTCACAACCATTGTTTCCAAAGCCCCAACTGCAGTCCACAAGCGCCTGAAATACAAACATCAGGTCATTATGTCCCTTTTAAAGGACCCATCTCACCTATATTACTGCTTCACTCAACGTCCTCTTACAGGACATCGAGCCCGTCCAGAAAGGGGCAACAAGGATCATACTCTGAAACCGCGACATACCCTACCGAACAAACCCTTGTGAAACTGAATTTATCACCGCTTAAAGTCCGGCTTGAACACCTGATTTTGCAGTTTGACAAATCTGCTCTCGCCAGTACGAACCACCAGTCGCTGTTACCGGAAACAACCCCTCCCAATAATCGCACCCGGCTCCAAAAATAAACTAAAACCCCCTAAAGTCCGGACAAATCGTTACGGAAAATCGTTTGTGCCCTTTTTTACTTCAGTTTTCAATACTGAATCATAGTGTGTGTTTGTTATTTATATATCTGTTACTTATTCTTGTAAGAAACTGAATTTAGTTGTGCTTCGATAGTTTCGAAATATACCGATCTCTCTCTCTCTCCTTTATCGTTCCATCCATTCTCATTTCTGAGATTCCGAACTTCCCATTCACTGTTATCCACCCATGACACTACGCTAATTTTTGCATTTGCTGTGTCTGCGTCTTTTCGAGACAGATCAGGCTCCCAATCATTGCTTTTTTGACGGTGCAAAACGGATAAGTCAGCTACATTTTATTAGAGCTATATTGTGATATTTGGAGCTATATTTCTATTTCTATATTTAGAGCTATATGATTGCTCTCAACGGTCAGAGATGCCGGGTTATGCAAGGTTTCCGTGTTTCTCATCAAAACCAAAAAAATCTTTGAGAAAGACAACAGAGTTCCAAACGAGTGACGTATAGTTGGAATATTGGAATAGAAACTGTGTCCCCAAATCTCCCCAGATTTGTTCAGGAATCTGGCAGACTCTTTTCTTGACTGACTTCCTGCATATTATAGTGTTGCTACACACGAAGTGAGGGATAAGAGCCAAGAAAAAAGAATCTCGGCAGTGTAATGCTGCAAATATTTAATGAGACAGCAGTAAGAACAAAAGCATTGTCAGCCTACAGTGGGCTGAACCATTTAAAACTTCTTACAGTCGTTAATGACTGCCACTCCCTTGGTATTCTGGCCAAATTACGAAACTTGCGTCACATATTATACAGAGTCCTGCCAAGACAAGACGAAGCTAGGGGATATAACAGTCCCTTGGACTATTAAGAGTTCCAAAACTCAGCTGAAGAAGTTCAGAAGAGCCAATCATAGTTCCAGATAACCCTGTTTTCACCACATACAGGCAGGAGGATGTAAATCAAGAGAGTCCAATTACAGATTTTTTTTTTTCATTCTCAGCTGGGCAACTGTCAAGACATTTCAAATTCAAAATTATTTTATTTTCAAAAACAGCCCAAATGCGGCAACATGATTTTGTTGTCTCGTCAAGGTAAATACGGAAAACAGAAACATAATAGTTATCAAGACAGACAAGTTTACAATATTTTTCCCGCTTTCCAAATGGCGCTACGTTTTTTTCAGAATTCTACTGAGTTCAAGATTGGGGTGAACAACTTTACGGGCATGTCTATTAGTAGTCAGCTAGTTCTCACGACGAGTCTGTCCGAAAATCCCGCCTAGTGTAGAATTTCGGCTGCCAGGACTCAGATTAATAGTAGAAGACGTTGAGCATGTTCCACCCTTCTGAAAATTGACCATATTCCTGTTCAGCGCTTCCAAGCGGACTAGTTTCTGTTAATCCCCCTATACCTCACCATCAGCACGTGGATCAGACATGGTAAAGTAGATCTACAGGTTAGCGAGTGGAAAACCTGTCATCTGTGTCCCAGGTAATGGAGATTTTGCATACGTTTCAGCATGTCTGATCCAAGTGCTGATGGTGAGGCATAGGGGGATTAACAGAAACTAGCCCGCTTGGAAGCGCTGAACAGGAATATGGCGAATAGTAACTATTAGTTACTATTTTCGTTCCAACGTCGTGAAAAGTTACTACGCTGACCGTTCCAACCCTCTCGAAATAGTAACTATTTTCTTACCACGCTCGGAAGCGTTGTAAGCGTGGTAACTACGGTTCTCTGTGATGCAATATGATTGGCCGGACTAGCCCGCGCACGATATTATGGTGGAAATAGAAAAATGCGTTCCAGCCTTGACGCCAAGAAGCCACAACTCGTGACGTCATGCGTAGTAACTATGGTAAGTAGCGTGGAACACACTCGCTATCTTACCTGCTGGGAAACAGGTGTCAGCTTTCCTGTCTTCAAAAAGAGAGCTCCTTCGATGGTCCCTGCAGTTCCAAAACTCCAGCAAGATCCACATACGCTTTGGTCTAAAGCAAAATAAACATTGTATGCAGTGTAGATAGTAGTTACAGAATGTACCAAGCCACAGTGGGGAAAACAAGTTTGAATCCGGATCTGCGGCTCCTGTATGTGTACACCCGATGAAAAATTTGTAGCCTGCGTAGTTGTATGATAGTTGTACGAAAAAGTTGCATGTATTAATGTGTAATAGTAAAGAATACTATCATTTAATGTGCCTCAGACTGGGCCAATCTTAAGCAATAGTTTCCAGTAGCATCCTGTCTTGCTTTAGCAGCATCCAGTCTTGCAAATAGTAGTATGCAGTAACACGGTAGCCGTGACATAGAAGCATGTAGTACCATCAGTTCCTAATGCATGCTACTTTTTCCTACAACTTCATACTACTATTTTGAGATAAATTTTTCATCGGGAAATACTTATTCCCACTATATACTGTAAAAAGTTTCTCCGAGCAAGGATTAAAGTTAACTGCAGTATTTGCTACTGGGTTCAGGTTCAGGTTCAGGTTCTATAATTTAAAAAACACTTCATAACAATATATGTCGATCACGGGGGGCCGGCAGGGATACGAGCTCGTTAGCTCGGCCCCATCGATTATATTAAACTTATCTCTACTGAGATAAGATTAATACGAATTAGAAATAAGATTATCTCAGTAGGGACAAGATTAATCCCAGTAGCAAATACTGCAAGATTTTTGTTTTACAGTGTAACGAACAAACTGAACATATTTCAAGTAACCCGCAGAGAAACCTGGTGTCTTAAAACTCAACCCTGATGACTAATAGGAATACTCTATATGAAACACGCCAGTGATCATCAGGAAGAAGGAGTAAACGTGTCCGTAACAACTCAAACTCAACGACTCAAATCCATCACGGCGATCTCTGGGAGCAGCTGTGACACCGCTTCTTGCTTTCTTCCGCAGGTACCCGGAGATTCTGCATTGGCAGGGAGAGATGGTCATCAAAACGTTTATGTTGTAGTTATGCTCCATCTGCAGTGTGTCTATATGTCATATTGCCAGGAACTCAATGATTTAAGGTTGGAGCTGCTCCAGAGACAGACAGGCGATGAAGAGTGGTTAAATGGTCTGATGTGTGGTCGATCGTTTACTACTATTAAAA
This sequence comes from Branchinecta sandiegonensis, assembly GCA_030848855.1. NCBI lineage: Eukaryota > Metazoa > Arthropoda > Branchiopoda > Anostraca > Branchinectidae > Branchinecta > Branchinecta sandiegonensis. The sequence continues at coordinate 2,302,636 of JAUPMV010000002.1, read as the reverse complement.
ACTTGGCAGTGTTTGTGCAGGTGGGACTAAGACACAGGTCTTTATTCTTTTAAAGCGTTTTAATTTTGTAGTTAGTTTTCTTTGTTTTGTCTTCAGAAAGTGTGTTGAATATGTAGTTACTATTTGATTTCCATGATATTTTTTTGTACCATGGCCCGTTGGGCTTTCCATGTACAATACATACATTCATACATATACTCTTATAGTTCGAACAAACGATAAGGATCGGGAGCTCCCGGACTGGAATTCCTGCCCGGAATTTCGTCACCATCATCACTTCCATATGAAAATTTGAAATTTTTTCAACTTGATGATGAAAGTGCAGGAAATCCGGCCGGGAAATCCTGATCGTGTTTCACTTTTATTAGAAACTCTCTTTGTGATCCCTTCCTTACCGTTAACAATAAGGGAAACTCTTCCACCGTTATTGTGCTGCGAGAGCAACACTTTGGTTTTGTCCTGTTTTTTTTTTTTTCCTATGACTCCGATTTCATTTTATTCCTAGTGACTGGTAAGGGTCAAACCTGTGCGATTTTTACGGAAAGTGTGGACCTTAGGCCGGATTGATGAATATGCATTACATTTTGGAAAGCTCCGTAGAACTCTTGCCTGGGGCCAATAAGGATGGTTTTTGCTTGTCCTCGAGCCAGAGCCTACGGTGTGCGAAGCGAAGTGGAGTTATATAGCCCATGTCAGAGAGGACTATCTGAAGTTGTGTAGCGAACCTTTCGTTTCATCAAACCATGTTTCTGCTTTCGAGTGGAAAGCTCCGTTCTAGCACGCAAGCAGGCAGGCGCCAGTTTCAAATCGAAGATGGACTAAAATCTATAAGTGTTAAATATATGTGGCAGTTAACCGGCCCCACAGCCAACATATCTTCTTTGAGTGATAAATAGAAAAATCTACAGAAACAAAAAAGTGTCATTTTCCCACGGGTCCGAAAGTGCTGCCATCTATTGTTTCTATCCATGTCTGTTCGCGATTTCAGCTGAGTTTATCATTCCATTTCTTACACTTGGGAGTGAGGAAGAGAAGTGATATCAGATGGGCCTCTTAAAATTTAAAAGTTCTCTCACTGCTAAAGAAATTAGAGCTTACATTTTGCTCCTTTCTAAGTGGTGATATTAGAAAGTTGGCCTAAGGCAAAAAAGGCAACTTTTAAACTAATACAGATGAATTTTTTTTTCAACGTCAGTCGATAGATATTGGTGAGCTGATCAAAGTATATGTCATCCGTTTTTTGGTACAAAAATTCCTTCATGAGATATAACAGTTTGAAAGTTTGAGAGGGGTTGACAACTTCAGTAGTAAGGTACACACTGAAACCAAAAATAGGCCGATCCCAATTGTGAGACATGTAGGGGACTTCTAAGCAACAGTCGGCTGTTAGACCATAATCATCTTCAGTGATGAGGGGTTTGCAGCTTTTGCTAGTTGGTGTACCTATAATTTTTTTCCGGTGTATTTGATGGTAAGAACAATCGGGTACTCAAGTAACAATCGGCTGTTAGACCATAATCATCTTCGGCAATGAGGGGTTAGCAACTTTGGTAGTTGATGTACCTATTAATTGCTATTATTTCTTTCCGGTGTATTTGATCGCGAGAACAATTTGATACCATGTCTATCACGGGGAGATGGAATCGGTTGCTAGAAGGGATTATTGAGGGGCTAGAAACTTGTGAAAATTGGTGTACATTTACTTGATCTCTATAAATCTTAGGGTAAGAAAATTAGTTTCCTTGGTCTATCACTGCAACTTAACATTAAGCCTTTGAGGGATTGACAACTTTAGTGGTAGGGTACACACTCAAACAAATAATAGGCGGAACCCAATTGTTAGACATGTCAGGGACTTGCAAGTAACAGTCGGCTGTTAAAGCATAATTATCTTCAGCGGTGAGGGGTTTTTGACTTTTCCTAGTTTGTTCACCTATTTTGTTTCCGGTGTTTTCGATGATAAGAAAAGTTTGGTTCATGTCATCGTTCAAGAATCAGCTGCTATAGCATTGTCATTTTCATGAGATGCTACAATGGTCTATGGTGATGGTCTACCACTGTAACATAGAATTAAGTGTTAACGCAACGGATATAAATGATAATGTAATACAACGACGATATATAGTTTCGAAATAATTAGCAGAGTGGCATCTATGGTATTTTGATCCTGAAAAGTTACGGATAGCTTTATTTTACCAACTAGTTTATATAAGATAATGTTCCAAGTATCCAAAAGTCACGATATCTACGATTGAAAAGGATAAAGTTCAACTGGCTGCTAAATTAATTTAGTCCCTACTTCCGATATTCTGTTGTTGTTTTTACTTGTAAGCAAAAATCGACTGTTAGACCATAATCATCTTCGGCTTGTAACTTTTACTAGTTGGTGTACCTATTAATCCTTTTATTTGTTTCTGGCGTATTTGAATTGAGAAATATTTGGTACTATGTCTATCACGGGGAGATGGACTTAAGTAGGAATTGGTTACTAGAAGGGGTTCATAAGGGGCTAGAAACTAGTGCAAATTGGTGCACATTTTATTTGATCTCTTTAAATCTGAGGGTAAGAAAATTAGTCTCTGTAACTTAGAATCAAGTCCTTGCCAAGCTTTCGTTCATCAATGTTCCTGCTTTCGAGTAGACCGATAGCGAAGAAACAAAACCAAAGTGTTGCTCTCGCAACACTTTTGTCGGCGAAGCCGAACAAAGGTTGCTGCAACACTTGACGTTGTCCAGGCAACGTAGGTCTAGTTTAGTTTCACTTTCGCCCACTAGATACCAGCGGCGGTGATGAAGAGCACTTTCTTGGTCAGACACAGTATGCAGCGAAGAGTCAAAGGCGTGTGAAACGATACCCTTAAAGCGATTACCTTAATTCAGTGGTTCCCCACCGGGTACGGCAAGGTCCCAAATCTCTGAATTCGAAAATAGTTGCGTTTTCTGTCTCTGTTCTGTTCGCTGTTTTGTCTCTGTTTTATATTTTTCCCGTTTTTGTCGAAACAGGGAACACGCTGTTTCTCATTTTCCCGTTTGTGTACGCTATTCTGTGTTCCGTGTTCTCTGTTCCGCTGTCTGTTTTGCAAAACACGGAACGTTTTATCACTGTTCAGATAGAAAATTGCAGAGATTCGCAGATAGAAAAGAAAGAATTGCGGAAGTTTGGAGGATAAAGCTGGGTCCTAAAGTATGGTCGTTTTGGAATATAATTTGCAGTTTAACAGATTTTCCACTTAAGACATGCTCAGGATCCTAAATTTGCGTTTTCGTCGGAACAGCGACAAAACACGAAACACGGAACAGCGTAAGCAAAACACCGTTTTTTTTACCCAAACCAGACAGCTGTGAACACAGAACACGGAACAGGAACCAGAGACAAAAAAACGCAACTAATGTCTGCTTTGTCAAGAAATTAGACTTTTGGCTTTCGAAGTTTCAAAGAAACAGCGCACATGTCTTTCTGATCCTTGACCAGGTTACGGACGAGAATGACAACCTCGCAGCCTCAAGTATCCCCTTTTACTTGTTTAAACTTTTACACATTAATCCCTTACCACTTATGACAATAATTGACGTCTTTTTGGCCTTCTGGTCTTGACAGATCTTATTAGAATAGTAGAACTGATTCTTCAAAAAGGGTTACGCAACCTTTTTGAACCTTAATTAGGGGTACGCGACACGGAAAAGGTCGGGAACCACTGCCTTAATCGTCCTAATTCGCACTTCTGAGCGAATAAGGTCCATGATGGATCTGTTACGCTCCGCTTCTGATTGACGTTCTGGTTGGATGGCCTATTATAACGGTTCAAAGGGATCGGGAAGCTTATTTCTATCAGCGGCGACGAATGGGACTGAACGGTAGTCCTACAGCTTTATTCCAATAATCCAGGTGGCGGTGGCGGTAGTTTACTTAAGGACCCCTCTTGCTTATTCTGCCTTTTCTAATACACTTAGCTCACATATGGAGTTATAAGCTTATAAAATCCCCACCTTTCTCCATTGTTTCGTTTCGTAACTATGAATTTTTAGCTCTTTTTTGGCTTTGCCGAGTTTTCCCGTCACCCAACGAATCTTCGACGTCCGCTGACAACTCATTCACACATAAGGATGCGATAATCTTCTGTTTACTACTTCTTTTATTTGCTTAGTTTTCCAACTTTTTAACCACGGCGGGTTCATTTTTCAAATCTTTTGCGCCCAGCCGCCGCGTCAGGGAGCAGGAAGGCTGGATATAGTCGACAAGCGCTAACAAGAGAATCGCTAGTTTTAGGTGGAGGTGGTATTTTCAGAAACGTTTTTTGTGATTCTTTTCATAGGGAGAAGATCATTTCTAGTAAGAGTTGTGCTTTAAGTTCAAAGAATGTTTTATAATATTTCAAGTTTGAGCTCCTCCGCGCTTGTTTGCTTGGTTCTACAATTATTTTTGTTCTAGTCCAGGACATAAATAGCCAACAAGGAAATAATGTCGGAAAGGTGAGTGAAAAAATGCATGCAAATTATTACATACAATATAGGATTAACAAGACAGAATTATCAAGTGGTAGCCACTTCTCCAGCTTTCGAATGGAAAGATTAATCCACAAGAATTAATCCAGTCGTTTCCTTCTGTACCTTCCTTGCCGCACACATAACTGACGCCGTGAAGTACTTTGTTTCGTAACTATACGAGAGAAGACTGTACAGATTTTTATTTATTTTTTCTATCTATTTACGTCGTGTCTGCCTTCGCCATTTCCGCGTGTTAATCGGTCCGACGGACCAGAGTCTGGTGCTCGTTTTAGTGTTGCATTTGTTTTTGCGTATAGGTTCTTTATTATTTGTATTAGTTGCTTTTTCGTGGTATCTGATACCACGGTCAAAAGGCGTTTTTGCAGTTATCGTGGTATCTGGCCAGTTATCGTGGTATCAGATATTCAGATACTACGGTCCGACCGTGGTAACTGGTCGTGGTATCTGAAAAGTCATCTCACTTTCATCAAATTTTGTCAGATTGGTGAGAAAGAAGTTTAGCACTTTGTGATGAAACTGGATATCTGTTTTTTCTTTTGGGGTGACTTCGAAAAGTGCAATTTCGGCAATAGTCGTTTTTGCAGAGCACCGTGTATCAGATACCACGATAACTGCTAAAACGACTCCAGTTACCGTGGTAACAGATACCATGGTATCAGCAAAAACGCAACTATTATCTTCAATTTTGGTGGAAAAATAAAGCATTCATTCGCACCTTCATTCGCAGCCTTCCTGCCCACTGTCCAACGCGTCAAATCATTCCGTAAATTTAGTGTTTTCCGTTGTATTTTTGAGGTGTTTTTCTCTCTTCTTTACGCGACATACTGTGCTAACACTAATAAGGTGGCACGAAATAACTAAATGCAATGAATCAGACCGTTTATGCCTTCTCTATACGCTTAAAGAACCTGTCTTACCTATAATACTAACGCGACCTACTTCCACAATTACTCCATATATTTCTAAGCCCGGAGACCACACTTCCGTACGGTACATTCTAACCCCTCTAACAAAACCACGTTGATTTTCTCAATTGCCGTATTTTGCTACGTTCGATGTGTATCACGCTGTCGACGGTTGTCTGCAAGAAGTTTTTCCATCAGAAAAACCGATTATGTAAATTGTTTCCCTGTGTTTGCTATAAGTCAACGGGTCTCGGAAAAGGCTTACAGCCAAATAGGTGGGTTATTTGTTGAAAGCACTAGTTTTATAGTATTCAAATAATTAAAATACTGAAAGTTGAAGAGTAAATAGTGCGAGTGGTCCTTTAAGCTACGTGTACACACCAACCGACAAGATTTCGCATGCGAAAGCACATACAAAGAAATTCTCGTCACTATGGGAAACCTGCATGTGACGAGTAAAAATTCCAGAGCGAAAGAGGAAATTCGCACCCAAATGCGAAAACTGGGCTGTGTGTGCACGTACCGTATCGTCATAGGAAAACGACAGTATAAGTAATAGTTTCGCATCAGCGATTTTCCCGTGCTCCCACGAACAGTTTGTGGGTCGATTGTGGCTCAAAAAGAGTGTTTCCGCGGTCTTTTGTGAGGTCCACAGGCCACAAGTGTGTTTCCGCAACGAACAAGATTCTTGTGGCTCGTTTTGTGGCTCGACTTCGACAAAAACTGCCGAGGTGATTGTCGATTTTGTGGCTCGATTCTGGCGGAGAGTTCAAATTTAGCAGCAAAATAATGTCAAAACAATAGAATTACCTACTTTCACAAGCTTTTAGACATAAAACTGAGGAGCCTTTTTGCTCATGATGACAAGAACGAAAGCCTGAAATTGTATTTATTGACATTTTATCTCAATTTTAGTTTTATTTTCAGACAATTTAAATTACCGCCCAAAAAATAGACAAAACGGCGTTTCCGCGAGTCTCAACTTGTGGCTCGATTGCGTGGTACACAATCATGTTTCCGCGACAAACACTCGGAAATATGTGGCACACAATTGTGTGTCGTGGAAAAACGCCTATGGCGAAATCTCTCCCGTTTCCCAGAAAATGCATCGGAGCTCTGTCGAGGGTGGATTTATCAAGTTGTTCATTGTAGCGAAGCTTTATCTCTTTACTCCGCTACCACCTTGTGTATTTGGCGGGTTACAAATAAAAAATATACATATACACCAATCTATCGTTCTATCTCCTTATGGAATTCATCGTCATCCGACACGCCTCATCACCTTACTTTACATTATCTCTTTACTCCGCTACCACCTTGTGTATTTGGCGGGTTACAAATAAAAAAAAATATATATACACCAATCTACCGTTCTATCTCCTTATGGAATTCATCGCCATCCGACACGCCTCATCACCTTACTTTACATTATCTCTTTACTCCGCTACCACCTTGTGTATTTGGCGGGTTACAAATAAAAAATATATATATACACCAATCTACCGTTCTATCTCCTTATGGAATTCATCGCCATCCGACACGCCTCATCACTTTACTTTACATTATCTCTTTACTCCGCTACCACCTTGTGTATTTGGCGGGTTACAAATAAAAAATATATATATTTACACCAATCTACCGTTCTATCTCCTTATGGAATTCATCGCCATCCGACACGCCTCATCACCTTACTTTACATTATCTCTTTACTCCGCTACCACCTTGTGTATTTGGCGGGTTACAAATAAAAAATATATATATATACACCAATCTACCGTTCTATCTCCTTATGGAATTCATCGCCATCCGACACGCCTCATCACCTTACTTTACATTATCTCTTTACTCCGCTACCACCTTGTGTATTTGGCGGGTTACAAATAAAAAATATATATATATACACCAATCTACCGTTCTATCTCCTTATGGAATTCATCGCCATCCGACACGCCTCATCACCTTACTTTACATTATCTCTTTACTCCGCTACCACCTTGTGTATTTGGCGGGTTACAAATAAAAAATATATATATATACACCAATCTACCGTTCTATCTCCTTATGGAATTCATCGCCATCCGACACGCCTCATCACCTTACTTTACATTATCTCTTTACTCCGCTACCACCTTGTGTATTTGGCGGGTTACAAATAAAAAATATATATATACACCAATCTACCGTTCTATCTCCTTATAGAATTCATTGCCATCCGACACGCCTCATCACCTTACTTTACATTCGGTTTTCCAGCGTCAGCTCCTATCCCCTCAAATTCACCAGTAGGTAATGCACCAGTATTTACCCATCATTTTTGTGTGTGTGTTTTTTTTTCTCTTTCATTTTTATTCTCTTCTCTATTTTTCTCTATAGTTCATCTCGATAAAAAAAAAAAAAAAAAAAAAAAAATAATAACTCTTCCGTGTTTTTGTCCACTATTTCCTTACTTTTCCTTTTCTTTTCTTTCTTTTTTGCCGTTAATATCTGTCTGTATGTGTAGTTTATATACGCTTGTAGTGTGATGTAACTATTTAGTGTGAATTTTTTTGTGTGTAGGTTACTGTATAGGTAGTGGATCCCCAACAAGATAGCTTCAGGGGGTCTTGTTTCTTGCGTTTTTATTTATGTTATGTAGTTTATGTAGAACGATTAAATGAATGAATGAATGAATACATTTATCAGCTTCTTAAGCAACTACGCCGCTCAGCACTGGAGGAACGAAAGTGAGGTTATCGCTGGAAGATCATGTTCAAATAAAATAACTGGCTCAACTTGCCTCTGACAGGTGTAACAGCTCCTCGAAGCCTCCAGTCAAAAGCTTTCGGTGCCTCTTTCAGCTCTTTCCGTGAATATTTGAAAGGAAGACCTCCGTTGAACTTGACTCCTGAATTTTGCTTTCCTCTGAGTGACCTGAGTTCACCCTCAGTTCGATCAGCCAAGTGATTAACGGCAAGCTTGTAGGGAAGGCTTGCTCTGTTCTTCGAGTGGATGTATCTGGAAAGGTAACACACAAAAGGTATAGACATTTGCTTTTTTGGAACCTTGGACGTACAGGAGGGGTATCCAACCTCGAATTTACACGACCTCGAACCTGGCCTAAAAAGGTTGGAAGGAAATTTCAGTGCAGTCCTAAAAAGGTCCTAACTGTCAAGAAAGAAACCCTGAGTGACCTGGAGTGACACAAGATCTGTTTTGGATTGCACAGAAATTTTCTTGTAAGGGTTTTCAGGCCAAGTTCGAGGTCATATACATTCGAGGTGGAATACCCCTCCTGTATATAACTTGAAATGGTGCCTTTATCGTCCACTCATAGGCACTTGGGGATCATGAAAATTTATAGTTTAATCGATAGTTTTTTTTTGTACTTTGCGGTAACTGTGCGCACTTTACGGGATTAGCTTGTGAGAAAACCCGTGTGGCACGAATGATCATGGGACCTTACGGATCATTACAATGTATTTTATAAGTAGTGAAACTGAAAGACAAAAATGCTCCTCAGCCGGGATTTGATCCCAGGGCCCTCTGCTTACAAGGTAGGCGCTCTAGCCATTTGAGCTACCGAGGGGCTTGTGAACAGAGCTCGCAAACCACTGCAATAGTCTGGTAGAATCCCGCCCGACGGCAAATTCATCTAACCACTTCATTGCCATAACCAGTTTGTGTGTCCTGGTATGTCTACGTGGTTCCGACAATGGAGTCCTAGACTTCTAAATTATATTCGAAAAACTGTCTCTGGTCTATCGGTCACGGTACAAGTCCCTTGTGTAAAGTGCCATCTGTGTCTTATTAAAATGTATTGTTTGCTCAAAAGCATATTTTGTACCTTGCTCTTAAGATGAGTTCTCGTTCGTAATCAAAACCCCTGAGGCAAAAATGATCATGGGCCCTTGGGGATCATGAAAATCTATCGTTTGGTCAACAGTATTTCTTACACTTTACAGTTATGATGCCTACTTGGAAAGGGGCTAGAAATCCATTTGTAAGCAAAACCCTTGAGACAAAGATGGTAACCCTTGAGACAAAGATGATGCCCTTGCACATCACGAAAATGTATCTTTTGGTCAAAAACATTTTTATCACTTTACGGTTAAGATGCGCACTTTAAGGGGACTAGGAATTCATTTGTATGCAAAACCCTTGAGGCACATATGAGAAAAATCAGAGGCATGTCCTCTTCCCAGTTATCAAGTTTCATTAAGATCTGACAACCAGTTTGAAAGTTCTGTATGCCTCAAATATCCAGATTCCCTCCCTGCACCCCCCCCCCCCCCCAGGATGGTCAGATCTGGGAAGTGACTATTTCCAAGTCAATCTTGTCGGGTCTATAATGTGCCAGAGTCCGTGTGGAGTGACTCCATCTAATTTCGCCTTTCCTCTCGATTCTCCGAGGAGTCCTCTGGGAACGGCGAGAATAAGCCTTAAAGCACAACTCTTACTAGAAATGATCTTTCCCCAATGAAATGGATCAGAAAAAAAGGTTTTTGAATAAACCATTACTTTCCACCTGAAATTAGTGATTTTCTTGTTAGCGCTTGTCGATTACCTCCAGCCTTCCTGCTCCCCGACGCGGCGGCTGGGCGCAAAACGTTTGAAAACTGAACGCGCCGTGGTGAAAAAGTGGGAAACTAAGCAAATAAAAGAAGTAATAAACAAATGCTTCTGAGATCCTTATGTGTGAAAGAGAGTTGTCAGCGGACGTTGAAGATTCCGGCAAAAGTTTCGTTGTGGGACGGGTAAAACTCGGCAAGGCCAAAAAAGTGCTAAAAATTCATAGGCACAAAACGAGACAGTGGAGAAAGGTGGGGATTTCAGAACCTTAGAATTCTGTATGGGAGCTAGGTATATTATGAAAAGCAGAATAAGCAAGAGGGGTCCTTTAAGAAGTAACTCCTCAAACTAGGATATTTGTTTATCTTAATGCCGATTCCTTCTTTTAGCTATCGCCTGACGAGACGCCTGACGGAGCATGGCCGTTCGTAGTTGGTGGAGCGATTTGTCTGGTTGATTCTGATAACGAACGAGCTTATAAAACATACCTTTTTTTACCCTTAATTCGAAACGCCCTCCTCTGCCTCTAAATATCTACAGAACTCATCTCCAACTTGGCCCGTACTTTGCCAGTGAATCCTCATACGAAGTTTGAACAACACAATCTCAACCCCTTCGACCCCCCGACACGACACAACAGACTTCCAAGTGTCTACCTCGTCTTCGATATGACATGTCGTCATCGATATAGAGCTTTCGCTTCTATGGATAAAGGGGTAGGGTAGCCTGCAAAATAGATGACGTATCTTCGGGTACGTTACTCTTCTTAGACGGACAAGTGGCGTCTAGCCATATGAAAGTGAGCAATAACAGGTCTGTGATGCCCATAGGGCCGCACACGCGCTACACTGAAGAATCAGCCCGTCTTCCCCGTCCGACAGGACAGGGTAACCGCTGAACCTCTTTCGTGGTTGGGATTGGGGACTGCAAGGATCCCCATGAACCAGGAATCCCTAGTAGGTGCAAGTCATTAGCTTGCGTCGATTCCGTCCCTTCCCTTTGTACAGACCGCCCGTCGCTACTACCGATTGAGACCTTTGCCAAGAAAGGACGAAATATCGCCAGAATAAATCTCAGCCGACATATCCGTCTAGCGCCATCGACCGTGATTTGCAGTCAGCCTGGGTTGAACGAATACTAGCTTCATACCAGAACCAAATAATACTAGAGAGTAGCGCCAAGACTTGAACAAAGTTACACACACTCGAATAACAGCGACACTAGTACCACTAGCGATAGTGAACGTATCTACTGAAACTCAATCGGTTGTGCACCAGCGCTTGCTCCAATAACTTCATATCTTGAACACAGCAAAAAAAAGATACAACCTCCCCAGTTTCCGCGATGTCTGCAGACCGTATCTTAGCTTTACTAGAAATTTCTAAACCGGCAAGTTTGTCTCGCTTTAAATGTCGTAAACTTAGTGGGCGGCGCTTGAGTATGGCCCGTTTTCAAAGCATGGAAAGCATAGGTATTGGCGCTACTCCCTAGTGTTATTTTGCTCTACTTCATACTGAAATGCACACAGCCGAACGTTTCTATTAGACTTGTTCTAAAGGTTTCGAGGCTCTCTACGGTACCTGAGATTGTGCCTGAAGACATCCTTTCTGTTCTCGTGCTCGGTCTCATTGTCATATCGTCGTTTATGATGACGTTTGAACTGGTCAAAGTTTTCCTCAACGTGACGGTCATGATAGTAGACGAACTCCTTCATAGGGTTGAACGTGTAAACGTGGTCCAAGCCGGGTCCGGGGAACTCATGGCAAGATGTGGCAACTGGAAGGTAGTACCGATCAGTACCAGGTTAAAAGACCAAGAGGTCTAAGGCGTATTCTCGCCGTTCCCCGAGGACTCCACTTGAGGAGTCCCCGCGTTTTTGTTTGTCCCGGGGACTCACTCCCCGTATTCTCGCGAGTTTCCACGGACATGGCACGCTCCGATTATCATCAGTATCATCAAAAGGGACTCCCTTTCAGATTCGGAGGGGAATCAATTTTTGCTGGTGTTGGTGCAGTAGAAAATTAATTAAAAACAATCAAAACAAACAAAACCAAAAATAAAGTGGATCCAGACTAATTTCCTCAACTGCATTTTTTTTTCGAACCAAATCCATTTTGGAAGCATTCCCCATGTTCACGCTGTTTTCTGTACGCTTAGTCCGCGTGGAGTGACTCCCTCTATTCTCGCCGTTCCTTTCGATTCCCCGAGGAGTCCTCTGGGAACGGCGAGAATACGTTAATACGGTTCAAGCAGTGGAACTCGAGTCAGCTGTAGCTTTCTGATCCGGAATTCCTTGAAGAGCTTGCAAAAATTTTATTTCAGGTTCAGTTTGTAACCCCCCTCGTGCACAAAATATACAGCGTCAGTATTTAAAAATACAAACACCGCAGTTTAAATGATAACGAGGTCGCCGAAGAAACGAATTCAATACGAGAGACATCCAAACAAAACCGAAGATATGTTTCAGTTTTATTAAAATGGACCGATAAGTAAAGTAACGAGATTTACAAGATTTGCTCTACTTGCCTCGGCGTAAACCGAATCTGATGAAGTGCACTGTGTACTTATCTTCAATTTTGTTTGGAGGAAGCCAACATCCCGATTGGTTTAGCGTTTGTATTTTTAATACTGAAACTATCATTCTGTGCACGCAGAAAATTATAAAATGGACCTCAAATGAAATTCTGATGCAGCCACATACGCAAAGTACTGAGACTTATTGGTTAGTTTTATTATGATAATAATTACTCACGTCCTTCGACCTTGAAGACTGAACTGTCGGGCTTCTCTGACGAAAATTCTTCATACTCAATGTAGTAATGGTCATAATGAGATCCGAGAATGTTGTTGAAGCCTTTCATTTCGTATCGCACTGGAACTAAATCACCGTCCTGCAAAATCTGAATATTGAAGGTGCATCCAGTCCACCCATAGTTACGCAGAGTAGCAACGGATAATGATAAGAACCCGTGTCCTCGACCCTGCGCCGAGCAAAATCCGAGATCGAGTTTTGTAAATACCGAACAGGTGCTTATACCAAGAGCTTAATACTACTCACTGTGTAGTAGAAGATCTTTCTCTCCCTTCTCACAATTTATCCTTGTTCCGACTTAGTAATTCCCGACCCGATTGAGCGCTATCAGTTTTTTGGTTGTTTTTTTTAGAGGAAGGTAAGTTACAATTTGACTAAAAATGGCAATCCCTTCCATGAAATAAAACATCAGACAGTGGCATAGAAAAATGATGCTTTGTTAATTAACTAATTGATTTATAATACAAAAATAACAAAATCAAATATATATATTTTGTAGTAGTAGTATACTGAGTAGCTGCTTATACCAACAGCTTAAAGCGGGCCACAAAAAATGATCTTTCTACCACACACACAATGCTAACCATCCCTACTGTCACTATGAATGTTCAAAACCACTAAAAACACCGTAAACCAATGAGCAAATTAAAAGAAACCCCCCAAATTTCTTAGGTTTGAAATACCTCTTTCTGGACAAAATCTCAGCCGATTATCCCGGACAGCTGTTATGGCACGTAAGGAGCCAAGGGTCAAAATAATAATTTCCATCTAATGCTCCAACTGTTTATTACAAACACAAATAAATTATAAAACCAAGACCATTGTGGTACCTCTGAAGACATACAAAAATTATCAGTTAGGCCTTATGATTCTTTGCTAATCAATCCTGGAAAATTCCGCCATCTAGAAAAGAAGACGTTGTGCGTGGGGTTTTTCACGAGCCAGAACAGCAACTCGGCAATCGAGTTCAAATCTAAACAAACCCGTGACATGCGATCCATAAGAGAAGGTAAACAGAATGTTTGGATTAGGTCTTTAATACAACTTACTGTGTAGTAGAAGATCTTTCTCTCCCTTCTCACAATTATCCTTGTTCCGACTTAATAATTCCCGACCCGAATGAGCGCTATCATTTTTTTTTGTTTGTTTTTTTAGAGGAAGGTAAGTTACAATTTGACTAAAAATGGCAATCCCTCCCATGAAATAAGAAGATCAGACATGGCAGTGGCATAGAAAAATGATACTTTGTTAATAAACTAATTGATTTACACCACAAAATAACAAAATCCTTGCCTGAGGCATTGACAATTAGTAGTAGAAGTAGTAGTAGTAGAACAGTTTTATTGAAAATAAACATTTTGTTTTCAATAGCACAACAAAAGCGGGGCTTGCGAGGCTGTGCTAACTTGTAAGAGAAAAAAAAAGAAGAGAAGAGAGAGTATGGAGATGAAACCATGTACCGATACCAAAACCAAACAAAAACATTAACGAAAAATATTACCTTACGTGACCCCCAAACAACATATATAAAACAACATAGAAACAAATATAAACAGCAGCACAAGAACGATTAGAAGAAACCCAAATGCCAGTTAGAAAATTTTAGACTTCCAGTTCTGGTTTGACATCTGTAATTCGTATTTCAGAGTGCATGTCTCTTCCGCCACTTTTCATTCCAAGTCAACAACGGGCTGCACCAAATATGGTCGCCCAGCAACAGGCTCCCGTAGTCCAAGCGAGCAGAGCAGATACAGGCCCTTCAGCGCTATCAGCTGTAGCCCATACTTCATTAATTCTGCATTCTGACGTCTCTGCAAATTTCTGTAAACTAGCCTTATGTTGCAATGCAAAAAGATGCAATATTAGGTCTCGGGTATGAATGAATGAATGAATGAATGAATGAATGAATTTATTACGTGCAGCCTAATAATAAGGCACTTGTACAGTACATACACAAAAAAAATGTAAATGAACGCTTAACAATAAATACAGAGGGTACACAAAATCTACAGCGACAGCAAAAAATAATTAAACGCAAAAGAAGAAATACACAACGAAACACGAAAAGAACAACAAATTTACTGCATTAGCTGGCGTATTGGGCAATGGGCAGGAAGGCGGTTGAATGATGGGAGAAGATGCTCACTCATTTCTTTTAGCTGGACAGTTGGGTCCAAGACAAACAAAAATTAGTATGAGCACCCGCTCAATATTTACAACACGATTGCTGATATCTGCTGGATCAAATGAGGAGAAGATTTCTTGGCATTGTACGTTCTTGTTTATACCCAAGACCGTCTATACTATCAATTTTGCATGGCGACTTTGGGATAGTTTACTGAACGGTGCAGACATGAGAGTGCAAAAGTTTTGGCTAAAGTGATCAGAGGCGTTACTAGCCAAAATGCTTGGGGGGGGGGGGGGACGAGGCATTTACCGACTGGCTGGTCATTTTTACCGACTTTTCCTACAGAAAAACGACTGTTTTCAGCAACAAAAATGACATTTTTGAAAAAAATCGACTGATTTTCGGAAAAACCGACTATTTTGACGAAAAATCGACCATTTTTCAGAAAAAACGCCTTTTTTCATGAAAAAAAAATCGACTGTTTTGACGAAAAATCGCGGCGCTTCGCGCCGATTCGTATTTTTTTACCGACTCGCCGGCAGCATTGGGGGGGAGGCGCCCCCCCCCTCCCCCCCCCCCCCCCCAGTCGTGACGCCCCTGAAAGTGATAGGACTCATTCAGACGGGAATTTCATCGTCGGGGTAGAGCTACATGCACAAGCAGTCCGCTAATATTTCTCATAGAATATAATTTAATTTTTCAAAAGCAGCTGTCACAGCGTTACCGCCAAATTTGACCTTTTCGTCATACAAAAATGATGAATAACATAACACTCTATCACTGTACAGTCTTGTCACGAACAGGCCTGGGAGTGACCTAAGGCTAAAATATATATAGGATATAGGATTTTTCACATCAAAATATAGGACAATATAGGATAAAAAAACAGCTTATTTGGATGAAAAAATCTCATGACCCCATCTTCTGCAAAATAACAAAGGACGATTCTGGTGAAACAAAAAACATGGTATCCAAGACGAGAGACTTTGATGGGTACGTTTTATCCATGAACAGAGATCAAATACAAAACTAAAGAACTACGAACACACTACTAATTGAACAGAGATCAAATACAAAATTAAAGAACTACGAACACACTACTGATTCATGAAAAATTCAGAAAAGGACCAGAAAACCACACAACCGCGTCAAACTGAGTGTCAACAGCGCCTTCACTGTGTCACTGTCATGCAGCCTCAATGAATACCTTCATTCTCTTCTGACCATGGTGGTCAGAACTCAGAAACATAAGGTAGCAACACTACTTTCCAAAACTTTTTGCACCTCTGTCCCGTGCACTTCTCTTTGCTGATCACATAGTAAAAATATTTGAGACAGGTTTTTCTTGTTCATCATTTCTTTGTTATTAAAAACGGTCAATTTTCTCAGCATTTGCTTGGAAGTCCCGGGCAAGTTTATTTAAATTGCACCAGTCGCATTTATTTGAATGAGGTCAGCGTAATCAGGTGCGTCACAAGTGCATTTTCGTGTGTGTGTGGGGGGGGGGGGGGGGGGTGAGCTATATTTTTAACTGACAAAATGACAACTCGAGCTTTAAATTATCAACCACAAAAAATATGAAGTACAAACACTAAAAGGCAGCCCGAACGATGATTAGAGAGCTACTAGGCATCTTTGACAGTGCAAAACGGATACGTCAGCTAATCTTACTAGACCTATATTGACTACATTTACAAGTTATTTTTCCAGCTTGAGCCTGAAAGGATCTTTGCCACGAAGAGCCGGAATATAGCTCTAAAAACTTCAGCTAAAGCCAGCTTGGGCTGAAGGAATATCTATACTAGGCCTCGCTTTTGCGAATACCACTTGGACTATATTGGAGTATATCGCCCGACACGATCCAGCAGCAGCTTCCAACCACTATAACAAAGTCAAGTGAAACTGAAAGCCGCCGGCGAAATTTTCAAGTTCGCATTACCTTTTCCAGCAAAATTCAACTGCTTCCTATTCTGGCTCTTAATGTGGATCATATCCCAAAAATCCCATGATTTTCCAGAAACTTTATCACCAGAGGAAGCGACGCCCCGGCAGCATTTCCTAGATATTGTTGGCTACCCAAGAACATGTTAAAATGAGCGCAGCACGCGATGTTTTTTTAATCCACCCATTGCCCATGCAGATTCTACCTTTAAATGTTTTCCAAAGCCCAAGCCTAAAACAAGCTAAAACAACACGTAAATGACGCGCCCTTCCATAAAATAGAGAATACTACGAAAGGCGTTGGCTACTACTACGCCTGAGATCTTGAAGTCTGCTACAGGAATTTAAAAAAAACCTAACAGCGGATGCAAAATGTAGTGAAGTAGTGTAGTGAAAAATCAGCAAAGTCAGTAATGACACGAATGATTTGAAGAAGTACTTTCGCGAAATAGTAGCCTATTAAACAAGACCAAAGGTTCCGATGGGATCCCAACAATTGAATAAATATTTGATGAAGACAGTTGCGATCTTTGTGCCGACCGGTTATGTATAAAACTCAAGTTCAGATATACCTCTATAAGCCTTCCTGCTTTACTTCTGCCCAATTTCCGGCGTCGGCCGAATTCCGAACAAACTACCATACTTGTCCAGAAAAAAAAAGAAAGTTCAGAAACGAATTTAGTGTACCTCCTAATCCGTATAAAGAACATCTAATCAACTTCCAAGTAAAACTGTAACTCCAGGTAGAAAATTCTTTTCACAAAAGTGTGGAAACTAATTCATTAACATGTCTTCTTACCCCTAAACCGAACATCTAATCAACTTCAAATAAAACTTTTACTTTTAACAAACTTTCCGGTTTTGGCCGAATTCCGGGCGAACTACTTGCCCGGCGAGAAAATCGTTTTCACCATCGTGAAAACACCATCTTCCGACCCCCAAATCAAACATATAACCAACTTCAAATAAAACTTTTACTTTTAACAGACTTTCCGGTTTCGGCCGGATTCCGGGCTAACTACTTGTCCGGCGAAAAAATGGTTTTCACCATCGTGTTCAGCATGTCTTCTTACCTCTAAATCGAACATGTAATCAACTTCAAATAAAACTTTTAATTTTAACAAACTTTCCGGTTTTGGCCGGATTCCGGGCGAACTACTTGTCCGATGACAAAATGGTTTCGACCATCGTGTTCAGCATGTCTTCTTACCCCATAATCAAACATCTAATCAACTTCAAATGAAACTTTTACTTTTAACAAACTTTCCGGTTTTGGCCGGATTCCGAGCGAACTACTTGTCCGATGACAAAATGGTTTTCACCATCGTGTTCAGCATGTCTTCTTATCCCAGAATCTACTATCACATTATCTGTTTAAAAATATTTCACTTGCCCCTTAATTTAAACCCCCTCCCCCACCCCTAAAGGTAGGGCTACAGAGCCCATCTACAAACCTGACCTTACTCTTGACCCAAGGAATCCTCACACCAAGTTTCATCAAAATATCTCATTCCCTTCGAGAGTTATAGCGCGCACAGACGGACAACTTTTGCGATGTCATAGGTATCCCTCCACTTACGTTTTGGGATCCCAAAAAGTACTACTTTCACAGAAAGTATTCAAAAAGTACTATTTGATCAAAAAGTACTAAAAGTAGTCTTTTCGTACTACCCCTGGCAACCCTGCGCAGACGCCAACTTTTAAATTTCTTGCCACGCAGCGTTGCCGCAACTGATGGAAACAAAAATTCACAAGGGAAATATACAGACGAAATAGAAAAATATTTTTGCAGAAATATTAATTTACTTCGACCTTTGCCCAGTTTTGGCCTGGTTTTGGCAGAACTAACTTCGAAATTTACGAAAATAAACAGCAAAAGCTGAAATATAGTAGAATATAGGGTTTTTGACTCAATATAGTATATTATAGGACAAGTTTTAAAATATAGGATATATAGGATATATAGGTCTCACTCCCACCCCTGGTCACGAAAAAAAAAACTAAAAAGGACGAACTTATCGGTTATTGTACAACTCAACAAATCCTGGAACAAAACTCCTTCTATATCTTTCATGAAGAGGGGCCACAGGTGCTAGTTTGGGGATTTTCTGGGATTTCTCTCGCTGGGGTCTAGTAAAACGTATAGGAGAATATGGGGGAGGGAGAAAATTACGTACTCGGGGAACAGATAGGGATTTAATACCGAAATCGATGCTCTTCCAGGGTAGCCAGCTTGAACCACTTTAGTAGGTAACTACGAGGAAACTGCATGCAATGCGTCAACATTCAGAGCGACGGGTGAAATTCCATTCGACTGCGAAAACCAGACTTTGTGTACATATACCTCAATAACAAACTGCGATAAAGGTGAAACGTGCGTTCTATACTACGCAGTAGTACAACCAATGTCGATGTGCCGTCCTCGTTCCAATCTGTATGAAGGGATACCGATATTGTTACGTCTGTGGTATCTAATGTTACAAATGGTAAATATTACTAGGTGATAATACGAGTGTCAAAAAGCCTGACGGTGCGGGTTCGTTGCCAGAATTTTCACAGCATTTACAGATGCTCTTTTATCAGATATGAGATAACCCACTATATGTTAACGCTACAAAATATTTCCGTTGTAACCTTTTAAAGTTTAACTGAAAAGCTAACTTATTTTTAAAGTTTGGATTGGAATACACTGAATTATTTTGACTCTGCTAAGAAATTTTTAATTTTTTCATACTGAGCTTCAGTATTTGATAGTCCAAAACGGATACGTCAGCTGAATTTTATTAGAGCTAACTTTCGGCCCTTCTTGGCAAGGGTCCTCTTGGTCCTCGTGGTTTTCCCAAAAGTTCGTGTTTCCAAGTTGAGTAGCTTTGAGCCTGAAGAGGACCCTTGCCAAGACGGGCCGAAACATAGCTCTAATAAAATTCAGCTGACGTATCCGTTTTGCACTATCAAATATGATTCGCGATCAGCTTGGGCTGAAGGAATATTCTAGCTCTATAGGATATAGGATATATTCATAGCTCTAATAAAATTCAGCTGACGTATCCGTTTTGCACTATCAAATATGATTCGCGATCAGCTTGGGCTGAAGGAATATTTACTGAGCTTTAGTAGTGACCAAAACGTCCCACTACGTACAGAAGACTAGACAACCTAGGGATTTGCGGGCCATGAGCAACGTTTATCGGACGTGAAAATGTTAATTTGGAATATTCAGGGTTTTTCTGACGTGAAAATAAATAGTTTGATAGATGAGTGTAAGGGTTCATGCCAAGTAATATGTTTAGTTGAGACTTGGCGAAGAGATTTGGTGTTGGTGGTTTTTCAGTTGGTAGGGATGCTAGTAAAAATGGTAGAGTCTATGGGGGGGGGGGGGGGTGCATATTGATTAGATGTGATTTTTTTGAGGGATGTGAAACAATAAGGAGTAAATCAGAAAATATTTTATGGATTAAGGTTGTGCTAGGGAAAAGAAATTTGATTGTGTGTTGTGTTTACAGTCCTCAGAACAGTTCGTATTCAGGGGAAGACACATGGAGTATTTTGTCCTCAGAAGTGTCACGTAATAGTAGTAAATACCCTAACCATGAACTGATATTTCTAGGTGATTTCAACGCCTACACTAGTGATTCGATGGAGACTAGAGATTTCAATTCCCTGGAGAGAGCGTATTACGAAGTGGGCCCTGAGGAACCAACCCATTTTCATGAGGAGTTTTTCGAGATGTATGGTGTGAGGATGATTAAGGACCGGAACCGGAGAAAAAACAGCTGGGGCCAAAATTTATTAGATTTTGCGGGAAATGAAAATTTGATAAATTTTGAACGGGAGGGTCGGGATGGACAAAGAGGAAGGGGGAGGGTTCACTTGTTTTTCTGGGAGGGTACCTAGTATTATTGATTATGTTTTGGTGAGTAAGTCTCTTTGGTCATGTTGCAGAAATCTTCGGACAATGAATGTTGGAGGATCAGATCACGTTCCGGTGGAGGTTACACTAATTATGGAAAGTCCTGTGCCTCATATAAATGGTGTTGGCTGTGGGGAGGGTGAAGGTGTGTTCCAAATTTTCAGCGGATTGTGCCAAGAAAAAAGATCAAAGTGGATTTGATCTCGGAAAAGGATCTGGAGACCATGCTGGGTTCGGATGAAATGGAAAGGGTAGTCGAGAAGGCAGTAAGTGAAATACAAGGTGGGGACGTAGAGTATTCCCTCGAGGAGTTGACTAATACACTGTATAAAAAGTGTGGAAAAATACCTAGTATTAAGGAACATAAGTCGAAGTACGGAAATAAACCTTTTTTTTATAAAGAATATTATAATGAAAGAAAATAAGTGATAAAAGCGATATTTGCGGCGAAAGCTAGTGATCCAACGGATTTGAATGTTAAACTGGGTCATTATAAAGGGGTAAGAAAAGATTATAAAGATTTGTTGGGGTTAAAGAAAGAGATAGTAGATAAGGAATTGCAAGATAGTGTGGTAAAAGATTTTAGAAGTAAAAATATTAGGGATTTTTGGATGGGAATCCGGACTATGTTAATGACTAACCAGCGAAATGAACACACGCCTCCAGCCGATTCGTGGCCTAATTTCCTGGAGGGTAAGGAACATGGTTGTGAAACTGATCATACCGTTTTCAACGAAATGGTAGAAGAGATGGAGAAACAAGTGAGTTTTCCCATCGGCGAGGAAGAAACTAAGCTAGTAGCTCCAGTAAGTGAGGAAGAGGTGTGGGCTTCCCTAAAAAACATGCGTGGACGACCAGCTCCCGGAATGGATGGTATTCCAACGATTATTTGGAAGCGGAGCAAGCAGTATTTATTACCCAGTATGGCATTAGTATTTACGTCAATTATAAATAATATTTATTGGCCGGAAGGTTGGAGTATTTCAGTAGTTACCCCGATATTTAAGAAAGGTGATAGGACAAAGAAAGATAATTACAGGGAAATTCACTTAGGAAATACAATTAGTAAAATATTTTGTAAGATATTAGATAATAGGTTGAAAGTATGGTTAAATAGTACGGATAAGTTAAGTAGGTTCCAGGCTGGTTTCAGGCAAGGATACAGCATCCTAGACCAGATTTTTGCGCTGCAGATGCTAATTTGGAAGCAGATTTCAAGAAGAAAATGTAAGCTTTACGTAGCATTTGTGGATTTGAAAGGTGCTTTTGATAATGTTAAACGTAGTGTTTTAATTAAAGTGTTAATAGATGTAGGACTACCGATTATTTTTGTACGAGTTATAGCCCATACTCGGGTATTTATCTGGTGGTTCGTGTAATGAATAAGATATCTCGTAAAGTTAGGTCATTGAAGGGAGTCAAGCAAGGGTGCACACTTTCCCCCAAGCTGTTCTCCCTTTTTATAAATGGCCTTGAGGATTTTATGACAAAAATGAGTGCTCCCCTAGTTAGCCTAGACATCATATCTTTGTGTATGTTGTTGTTCGCTGACGATATCGCCATGGTAGCAGAGGACCGGTCAGATCTACAAAGGTTGTTGGATATTCTGGACCAGTATTTGGCGAATAAGGAGCTGCAGTTAAATGTGTCAAAAACGGTTGTAATGATTTTTAGGAAAGGGGGTAATTTAGAAAATGAAGTTAAGTTGAAATTTAGAGGGGAGGAAATAGGATTTAGGGAAGAATTTATTTACCTAGGATGTAAGTTTAAGTCAAATGGTTCTTTCTGAAGACAAGTGGAAGCAGGCGTTGCAAAAGGTAAGCGATGTATAAATATGGTATTAAGAAGTAAGTTAAGGGCTATTGAAAATATGAAGTTACATAAACGGGTTTTTCAGACAAAAATTATCCCGGCTTTGCATTACGCAGCCGAGATTTGGGGATTTGGTAAGTATGAGAAGTTAGAGCAACTGCAATTGCTGTATTTTAAAAGAGTCTTATGAGTTAGTAATAAGATACATTCGATAGTTCTAAAGGGGATTTAGGCTTAACTAGTTTAAGAACAAAGAGATGGTAAGTATGATTTCGTTTTGGGAAAAGCTGCTACAGATGCCACGGGTTCGAGTCGCAAAGGCAGCGTACAAGGAAAGCATGCGGGATATTAAAAAAGATTCTTGGGCATCCCAGGTAAAACAGATATTAGATCAGTGTGGTCTGTCAGAACTGTGGAATAATGGTGATGGACCTGGGCTTCCCGTTGGCGAGGTGAAAAAGGTGGTGGAAAGTCGTCTGCTGGACCAGGAAATCTAATATTGGCAAGTGGTCAAGGACAGGTCTGTGTCTTTAAGGTATTATGCAAAGATCAAAGAGATTTGGGGGGAGGAAGTTTATTTTAAAGCGGGGTTGAAAAAGAAGGAAGTAAGGGATTTGATTAGTTGTAGGGCAGACAGTCTGCCTCTGGGGGAGAGAAGGCGGTATATCGGGAGGGCAAAGGGTCGGTCCGGTCCTTACTCATGTCCGATTTGTGGTAGTATGGATGAGAATTTAAAACATTTGTTGTGTGAATGCGAAAATTTGAATGAACTTAGGTTAGAAATTTTTGGAGTAAATGAAGGAGGGGTAGATGAAGAATGGATGTGTAGGATCATGGGAAGTAGTTGTTTTATGAGTATTAAACAGTTGGCCAGGTTCCTGATAGATAGATAGATAGATATCGCTTTTATTCTTTTCGAACTATCGTGGTGAAATCCAAATTTGTCGAAATCGTCATATATACATGCACACTCATATATCGATATGTAAACGTCATATATAAAAGTAAACACTAAATGAGATTAAAAATTTTAACGAAAGACGGTACAAACGTCTTTTCATACCGTACATGGTCACATTTTACGTGTTGGAGTTCTGGGATCACCACTGAGGCCGCTCTTGCAGGTAGTTCGCGTGCAGTATTGAACGTTGGCGGAAGTATATACTTATGGATAGGGTGCTCAAGCATTTTCTTACCGGAAGCCATGCACAGTTTCAACCTACGGGACTCAAGTTTAAATTTCTGAAAGCTTGTAAGGAATTTTGGGGGATCGTGACATAATTAGTAGGGCACGTTTTTGTATTCTTTCGATCCGATAAGCCTGGTCTTCAGTAAGGCCAAAGTGCCAAGCTTCCACAAGGTATTCTAGCTCCGAACGTATAAAAGAAACATAAAAACGGAGCAAATCTTGTTCAGGGAACTTATTTTTAGCATTTGTTGGGATTGGCCCTTCTTTCAGGAAAGAAATTGTAAGAATTGCAGACTTCTTTTCATTCACAGCCATGTCTGAATTTAAAGCTTCGGCCTGTATCTGCGAAATCATATTGACCTCTTCACTGCTTTGTCATTTTTCACATATTTCAATAAGAGAAAGATCGCCAACGTATTTTAGAATTTGGGATCAATCACTAAAAAATCCTACAATAATTTTTACAATATTGGGGTTAACATTAAATTCATTCAAAAGCTTATCAATTAGAATAGTATGGTTTATAAGGTCAAAACCTTTTTTAAAATCAATCGCGATCAAATTGATCCATTTGGAGGGTTCATCGATGTTTTTAAAAATAAAATCTAAAAGATTTACCATATAATGGCTGGTTGATGTTTTCGGTCGATTTCCAAACTGTTTGGATTTTTTTTTTTAACCATTCAGCAACAAAACTTTCATACATTTCATACGGCTAGGGAAACGGGGCGCACTAATTTGACGAAAATTGTAAAGTGAGATGAGTTTTTCAGATACCACGACAAGTTACCACGGTCGGACCGTGGTATTTGAATATCAGATACCACGATAATTGGCCAGATACCACAATAACTGTAAAACGCCTTTTGACCACGATAACTGCGAAAACGACTTTAGACCGTGGTATCAGATACCATGGTATCTGCAAAACGCAACTATTGACCAGCCTTTAGGAAGGTGTTTTCAAATGTGTTACGATAATTATTGCAAGAGAAGTCGTGTTCCTTCATGTTCCCTACCTGTTCTTTCATCCAAAGTGTGTAAGTGTTGGTCTTGTCGCCAAAACTCGTGACATTCCGCCAAGTTTGACATCTGTCTCCATCCATGGTCTCGTCTTCAACACGCTAAAAATCAAATAACATTTAGAAATGTGAATATTTGATGCAAGACAAAATAAAAGCCACTTATAGTCACCTGGGCCACCATCTGAACCAAGCCTAGAACTTCCTAAGTTACTGCCCCGTTTAAAATTCTCGTCGACATTTTGTATTTTTATTTGCAAATCTGTTGTTTTAGTTTTAGTGTTACGGATGACGTGCACCAGAATCAAAAAATTTCGATGTATGATGATAATTATTTTTGCCGGTATTTTGTATTTTTATCTGTAAATCTGCTGTTTAGGTTTAGTGTTACGGATGACGTGCACCAGAATCAACAAATTTCTATGTATGATGATAATTATTTTCGTCGATATTTTGTATTTTCATCTGTGAACCTGTTGTTTTACCTTGAGTGTTACGGATCATGTGAACTATATAGAATCAACAAATTTGAATGTATGTATTGTAAATGCTTTAACATTTGTACTTTTTTCCTTTTCTTGTCTCGTAATGTTGGCGGAATAAAAGCATTTCATTCATTCACACGAGCTAGATAGCAATCCCTGTAACATCCCGAATGGAAATAATTCAAATCATCGTACTATAGGACATTTTTCCAATCGTAAACAACTGAAAACAATTGTTTACGATCGTAAACAATTGTTTTTGTTTGACTGCTTCCGATTGTAAAAAAAAAATGTTTACGATCGTTTCCAATTGTTGTTTTACGACTGGAAAAATGTCCCATAATACAATTACTTGAATTATTTCCATACGGGATAGAACCAGAAAATTAGGAATAATAATAATGTACTTTATTTTCTTAATAGCCTGTATTACACACGCTGGCACTGGATCGTCATTCACGCAAATAACACATGACAATTACATAAGTAGGCATTTCATCTATGCGTACAGCTAAAAAAAAAATACTTTGACTTGAACTAGAATTAAAATATTGGATAAAATAAGGTACAAAGGATTTCAGGTAACGACCAATCGAGTTTATGGGTGGTCTTCCTAGTCTCTGGGAAGCAGCGTCCCCCTCTGTCTTTGGCGCGTATTATAGGGCAAGTGTCACCACTAATGGCAAATCAATGGCGTCGGCATCGGCCGAGTAGTGTTGCACTACACAACCTGCTTGACGTAAACATAACGTACAACATGGCAAGAAAGTTTAGCCTAAGTTGCGTTTTTGCTGATACCATGGTATCTGTTACCACGGTAACTGGATCTGCAATTAGTCGTTTTTGCAGTTATCGTGGTATCTGATACACGGTGCTCTGCAAAAATGACTATTGCCGAAATTGCAATTTTCAAAGTCATCCCAAAAGAAAAACAGATATCCAGTTACATCACTAAGTGCTAAACTTCTTTCTCACCAATCTGACAAAATTTGAAGAAAGTGAGATGAGTTTTCAGATACCACGGCCAGTTACCACGGTCGGACCGTAGTATCTGATTATCTGATACCACGATAACTGGCCAGATACCACGATAACTGCAAAAACGCCTTTTGACCGTGGTATCAGATACCACGATAACTGCAAAAACGACTTTAGACCGTGGTAACAGATACCATGGTATCAGCAAAAACGCAACTCTAGTTTGTGTACTATAACAGCTCTAGAGGTGTAACAGTTTATTTGTGAAGTGAAACATGTGACATAAGTGAGATTAGCCAAGTTGCGCCTTCCCTCTATCACATACAGATTTTTCAGAGGAGACCTGATTGAAACACTCAAATTAATCAATGGAAGTTATGAAAATTCTGAAGTGACTGATTTAGTAAGATTCAGCATTAACCGTCATCATCGGGGGCACGCGTACAAGCTTGCAAAATCAAGATTCCACAAGGACATTTTTAAGTGGGGTTTTGGCAACAGAACTGTTGATTCTTGGATCACCCTTACCGACGATGCGGTTAATTCTGAATCGATCAATAGTCTCAAGTGCATTGTTGATGGGATTTTTAACTCTAATCAGTTCGACTGCTCCAAATTTCTTAGAGTTATTTTAGAGGCAAAAACCTTTTCTCTTGCTTTGTATTATGTATTGAATCTTGTATGGCCTTTTGGCTTAATAAACAAACGTTATTATCCCCCCAGAAAGTTGTATACATTATCCATGGTCCATGATACGTGGGATGATCGATCTCAGAACCTTTACAAGGGAATCTCCATACCTCGAAGTCATCTAGGTCTGGCAAAACTCCTTGAGGGGCTACTGGACTACTGTACTCCCCGGTCACTTGGAAGCAGTTCATTTCATTCTGAACTTGCTCAGTTGTCATTGGTGCAACTTTGTACATCATACCATAGTCTCCATCACTTGCCAACTGATATGTTTTCATCATTCCTGAAATCGGAAAGAACCAACAAGTCACAAAGACTGCAAAGATAATGATGCCTATTAGTGCTAACTGATAAATAACACCAATATATTAGTAAATGATAACAAATATTTGGCTCAATAAAAATAGTAATAAGTCAGTCCATCGATCCCTTGGTGGACTGAATAATAACAATGCTACCAAACATGGGAGTAGGACTGGAAGATGTTGTCTAGCCTCGGATCAGAACAATACAATACTGGCAAAGGTGCCGAGGAATCAACAACCAAACTGTTATAGTGCACTCGAAATGGAAGATCATCATCTGAAAGTGAGAGATTTACAGTAGGCACCCGTCACTTTTCGTCGCACAAATATCGATTGAAGGTAATTAAACAATAATAATAATAAAAAAACATATCCTACCTCCATAGAAGTCGATCCGGCTTTTCCCCTCTGCAAAGTCAATCCACGCATAAAAAGGTTCGACGATCTCAGCATAGGGTATGTATAAGGTACCCTTTGCTACATAATGGTCTCCAATGATTGGCTTGTCCTTATTTTCTCTCAGATTACTGGGGTCCTGGAAACAGAAGACGGTAAGCTTGTAAAATAAAGAGGTAAGACATAAAATTCACTGTCCCTATTTGAGATTTAACTGCACAAGCATTAGTTAATCCTACCTCTGCGCAAGACGAGTGTGGTGTCTTGTTTCATCTTGTTGGTACCTGGATGATAAGATCAGGAGTGATGATACAGTTTAATCGAACACAATTCCATTAAAGTTCCATGAAAAAAATGGTTAGATGCACACTAAAATTGTTATGATTCACAGCTACCATGATATACATATATATATGCAGTGCACCATTACTTTCATCAGCTATCGGCCTTACCTTTTCAGACCAGCATTTTTGTTTTTCTTGGCTTAAATAAGAACAAATAAAACCCACATACTGTACAACCGTTTGTGGCATAATGCTGAGGATAAAGCCTGCAGAAAATGCAAGCTATTGTTAAAATTTATGTTGCCACTCGTTTTTGGGCATCAGTACAGCTATCAGCCTTGGGCATCCTGAACAATCATATTATAATTACACCTGCTACTGACAGGTTCTAATGCTTTTAAACTCTGAAATGATGATGACGCACTTAAGAAGAGCGAAATAGGTTGTAGACAGATGGAGAACAAAAACTATTATATGAACTACCGAAATAAAATGAACTGTACACAACTAGGCTGAGGATGATAAAACCTACACACCAATACATCCAAGAACTGGCTTGCATCATGGTGACTGTCAATCTTGCTCAATTTCTTCCAAATCAGCTTCTTGAATGTTGATGTGAGCTTTGAAAAGCCATCAATCTCATTGTCAAATAAACTTGAAGAAACTAGAATAGAAATAGGTTGCTGTTACTAGTGTTATTTAAATTTTTGTATTTAACTCATTTAAGTTCAACTCTTAAGAATGACTTGCACTTGCTTAGCAGGGTTATAAAGTTGGTCTCCTAGGATTGGTCTTACTAATTACCAGGGGTACAGGGTGGCCAAAGAGATTACCCACTGTAGGTTCCTGAGTTTCAAATGTGCTCTGCCAATGCTCTACTGGGTTCCCAAGGGGGGTTCTTGACAGTAACGATAGTCAGATCATCCAAAAAGGTTAGCTGCTGATTTCTGAGAAAAGAGGGGATGGATAATGAGGTTGTACAAAGTTCCCGAAATCTGCATAAGCCTGCCACAGAGTGATTTTAGAACTTTAACCAAATTTAAACAGGACACTATACTGTTGGACAATTGATGAAAGTTTGTATTTGGCAGCATTTAGGGCGACAGCACAGTGCATAAGCACCCAAAAAGTCACTTTAAACTTTGAACTTACTTTTAATTTGTATGTTTATTTTACAAGAAAATCAAACTGGGGTTGTTTTTTACCAATGATTAAAGGCAGTGCAGTTCTCTTATAATCCAGTTAGCCCTACTGCTTGTCCAAAAACAGAACCATTGTTTCCGTTTAAGCTTGTTTAAATTACATGGGTTCAAGATGCCTCCCCAAAGTTTGTGTTGACCCTGCTTCAAGGCACAAATTTGAGAGCATTCTTCCAAGGGATTGCACACAGCCTGCTAAATAAAAATAGAACAAATGAAATGTTAATCTGGAACTTTGTTAATTTTTTAGATACAGATTTTGAGCGAGGTTAATCCAAAATGAGGGACCAAAATGAAACTTTTACCTTAAAACAAAATCTCACATCCTATTGCCAATAGGACTGATCCGTTTTCGCACCCTCAAATCCTAACAAACAATAGGATGAGAGACTTTGTTTTAGTGCTAAAAGCTTGAAACCTTCAGAATCTTACTTCCGATAAGATTTAGCTCCATAACTGTGATTCAATAATCAATCAAGAATCAGAAGCCAAGTAAGAAATCACAATAACATTCGTAGTATCTTACAGTCTCCAGATAGTTGATAATTCAGTTTAAGTTGCTTAAAGTTGAAAATCCTTGCAATCTCTCTATCAAGGTAGAAACTCTACTGAGGAGGTAGAAAGGTAATATTAACCTCAAAACTCAAGCTAACAGATAGGAGAATCTATCTAGAACAGTGGCTGTAGTCCTGAAGCGTTGAAACTTTAAAATATATCAGAGAGTAGCTACCCAGCTACCCTAAACTTACCTCCACTCTAGAACTATAATATTTTGGGTGACAAGAGAATAGAATATAATAGAATAGAATTTTATTTTTCAAAAGTACCTGTCACAGCGTTACCGCCAAAATTGACCTTTTTGTCATACAAAATGAAAAATGCATAACACTTTGTAAAAAATAATAAAAACAAAAACGCTAAAAGGGACTAACTTATTGGTTGTTGTACAACTCAACAAATGCTGGAACAAAACTCCTTCTATATCTTTCATGAAGAGGGGCCACAGGGGCTAGTTTGGGGATTTTCTGGGATTTCTCTCGCTGGGGTCTAATACATATTGGAGAATAGGGGGGTGGGAGAATATTACGTAAACGGGGAACAGATAGGGTTTTAATACCGAAATCGATGCTAAGGCGGGTTCGTCTCTCTTCCAGGGTAGCCAGCTTGAATCTTTTTAGTAGGTAACTGTAAGGCACTTTACCCTCCCCGTTTATAATCGTGAGGGCCCTTTTTTGAATGTTCTCGATACGGTATGTGTGTTCTGAAGAGAGCCCGAAGTGCCAAACAGGACAAGCGTATTCAAGAATACGTCTGATAAAACTAATGTAAATTTGGAGGAGATCTTTAGAAGGGCAAGAAAATTTTATAAGTAGTTTCAAAACGGCAATACATGGGGAGGCTTGTTTTAAAATATTTTTGATGTGGGCATCCCATTTTAAATCATTGGTTAAAGTAACCCCTAGTAGTTTAATTTTTTAAAGGAGATTTCTAGGGGAATGGGGTCAAGAAAGGCTGGTGTAGATTTTAAAAAGCTAATTGTCATAATTGAAGATTTCTTGGAGTTGACTTTCATTTGCGACAGAGCAGCTTCCTGGGTAATGTCATCCAGAATGGTCATTGCTGAGCTCTTGATGTTTCGCCGGCAAACCTCAAGAGCGGAGAGGTCGTCAACATATTTCCATCGGTCAGGGTACTCAGAAATAAGACTATTTATCATAATTAAGAATAAAATCGGACCTAGTAAAGTACCTTGGGGAACACCACAAAAAATAGGGAGGGGTTCAGAAAAAACATTATTATATTTGACAATTTGTGATCGATTTGTCAAAAAAGAAACTAAAATTTTTATCAAAAAAGGACTAACTTTAAACTCTGAGAACTGGAGATTAATACCCACACAACACACACACTTACTGCACCAATTTTTAATTGATGGGATGGTAACTAAAACATTCATGAACATTTCCCCCCATTTTTTGGTCACTCACCTGCAAACTGATGAACATAAATTTCACTGTCAGCTACACCTATTCATTAAGTTTGTTCAAACTTGTAAACTCACCTAAACTAACCCACTAACACTTATAAATCTGAGAAGAGGACTGATGTTTCTTCTTTTTCCATCAACCAAGAGTTTTACAATTGCATTGTCTATTCATTGTTCGTTTCTGCTCTTTCCTCATCTGCTTTGGCTTTCTCTACTCTTGCTTTCATAAAAGCAAGCAACCATTTCCTCTCTTGCTTTCCCAGATGCATATTCTCTTCTAGCATTTTGGTAAGAAACACCTCATTTTTCTTCTAGTTTACTTTATCTTTTTTTCTACAGCTTGTCAAGATGTCAGAGAATAAAGCGTTGTTCAAATAGATGTTATAAGGTATATTACAGACATGTAAAGTTTAATACAAATTCCTCTTTTCCTTGGGGTACGCTGTAATAAGGTGGATAAGGAGAATATGTAGCTGACATATCCATTGTATACATTATTTGAATAGGCTATATGTTTCAAAGTCAGCTTGGGCTCAAGGAGTCAAGGAATATTGATGTACTCCTGTACTTCAAGTACAGGAGGGGTAGCCCATCCAACCTCAGAAAAGATTTCAAATTTTCTAGAGAAGACTTTCTTTCTGTCTGAAGTTCAGAATAATATACAGTAGAGGTATGCTTATGTGAACATTTGTTGACAGTGGGCCAGCAGTGGACTCAGCCATTTTCATGCACTTGCTGTGTCTAAAGCTTGTCTAAAGCTAACTACAAGTTAGCCAAAGTAGTTAATTAGGGGATTAGGGGCTGTTAGGGGCATCTGAGAACAGGAGAACACCTGTGCAGATATTTTGGATCTTCATTTTGTAACAACCAGGTTTGCCTCGACTGGGCATAGAAGGCCTAATCATGGAAAATGGAAAACAGAAAGTAACTGTTCACATAAGCATACCTCTACTGTATCCGGCTTAAAAAGCTGTGTGACTCAGGTGTGACCTGGGTGTGACTCGATGTGCCATGACTCGGCACATCGAGTTGTGGCTTCATCTTGGGTATTGGGTGGGGGTGGGTTAGACCTGGGTCAGACGTTGCAAGTGCTAGAATGCTTATGATGCAACTCCTTTAACTAACTTATACTACAGTTAAACTAAAAAAAATTGCATTATCCTGTAGGAAAAATACACAGATACAGCCTAGCTAGAATGTTTAAACGAAAGCCAACGATTTCAAAATCTACCTGTTGTCGCTAGCAAAAAGACACAGATGAAGCTAAGTTTTGAGCTTCCCATAATTGCACAATCAAGATCACGTGACGAAAGTTTGAATTTCATCTCAGTTTGAAAATAGGGAGCTACTATGCGCGAGGGTCGAAAAGCCACAGTGTAAGACTATCAACTACAATACTGTATGCAGACCGTATGAAAGTTATCAAACCCCTTTAAAATATCAACAATTTATTTTTAACCAACAAATCGTACAAGACGAAAACAGCGGGGTACAGAAGAAAATGAGAAAACATAACTAGGGAAAACGCAACACAGACAAGCAAAATCCTGGCAACTGAAGAGTCATACAGACGAATTATCCCATGAGAGGGCGACAGATCAGCGCACGCCGTTTCGGACAGTTTTCCGTGGAAAACAGCCAATTAAATATTCTTTGAGCCCAAAGCTGACTTTGAAACATTTATTCAAACAATGTTTAACAACGGGTACGCCAGCTACGATTCTTCATCAGCGATATTTCGGCCCTTTTTGGCAAGGGTCCTCGTCAGACTGTCAATCCTCTGGTTCAACTTCGGGGAAGGAAACAAACCTGTAATAAATAACTGAAGCTTCTACCGACTATAGATATCTTATTAAAGTAAGTTATCTTCAAATACTAGTATAATGAAAAAACTAGTCCTGAGATTTAATTTTTGACACGGACGCTGTTTTTGCTGAACGATTGGGGCGATGACACGAAAGGTTTTTTTCTGCATTTCGGTCAACTTCGGGTTTTTTTTATTAATAAGGGACTGAAAACTTAAATATTATTTTATTAATAACCTCGTTCTACGTTTCTATTATCCAGTACTCGTCTGTATCTATTACTTTGAATAATGACTGCACGGAAAAACTAGTGCTGAGATTTAATTTTTGACACGGCTGCTGTTTTTGCTGCACGATTGGGGCGACGGCAAGAAACATTTTTTTCTGCATTTTGATCAACTTCGGTTTTGTTGTTAATAAGGGACTGAGGCTTAAATTTTCTTCCCTTAATAACCCCGTTCCACGTTTCCGGTAGGGAGTACTCGCCTGTATCTCGGTTAATGCCTGCTCGGTTTTTCTTTATCTCAACTGCTTCTCGAATGGTTTGATGGAGTCCGGTGCACGTTGCAAGAATTTCAGCTTTTTCAAAATATACTGAATGGGATGGGTTTTCGAAAATATGTTCTGCAAGTGCAGATTTGAAAGTATAGTTATGACGGTGTCCGTTGGAGAGAGCGTGGTCAATTTCTTGCTCATGCTCTGTAAGTCGTTTTCCGAAAGTTCTCTCTGTCCTTCCTACGTAACGCTTTCCGCAATCACAAGGTATCGAATAAATGCCTCTTTGGTACTGATTTGGGACTTTAGTAGCGTGGGGAGGCTCGTGGGGGTCTATCTCCTAGGGCTTGTAGAGTTGAACAAACAAGGGTTACAATATACTTTATTATCCAATGCACTTACAGCTCAGTGGGCTCCAAGTAGACGTTAATCCATACGTAGATAACCCTCAAATAACGATATGGCAATTACTACCAATTGTACAGCAACACTGCTAGTCTTAGGCTCGACTGATCTCCTTTAAACG
This sequence comes from Branchinecta sandiegonensis, assembly GCA_030848855.1. NCBI lineage: Eukaryota > Metazoa > Arthropoda > Branchiopoda > Anostraca > Branchinectidae > Branchinecta > Branchinecta sandiegonensis. The sequence goes on along the minus strand of JAUPMV010000002.1, from coordinate 2,268,710 downwards.
TGGAGAATCATACTTATATACATAATTAACCGATACACTAAAACCAGGCACTATAGCCCACCTGCAGACTTGCCAATATTGCATCCGTCATCAATAACAAGACCAAAGGTTTCGATGGGATCCCAAAAGTTCAAATTTGATCCAGACAGTTGGGTCTTGTCTTCGCCAGATTCAATCTTCGCCAGACTCCTTGAACACTTTTACTATTAAAATTTAGAAAAAGATTAAGGCAAAATAGCTAATCATATGAGAAAACCAAGTTCAGATATGGATTCAGCATGTGTGTTTACCCCTTTAAGTCATATCTGTTTTGACGAAGCAGATCGAAACTTCTTGCCTTACTTCTGCCAATTTTCCGGTTTCGGCGGAATTCCGGAACTACTTGTCCGGCGAAAAAATAAAGCTCAAAAACGAATTCAGCATGTCTCCTTACCCCTACATCCAACCTCTAATCAACTTCCAATTAAACTTTTACTTTTAACAAATTTTCCGGTCTCAGCCGGATTCCGAGCGATCTATACGTCCGGTGAGAGAATGGTTGTCAGATGCGAATTCAGCATGTCTACTTACCCGCAAATCGAACATCTTATCAAATTTAAACCAGACTTTTACTTTAAACAAATTCTCCGGTTTTGGCTGGATTCCGGTAGAACTAATTGTCCGGCGAGAAAATAATTTTCATATTCGGACTCAGCACGTTTCCTTGCCCCTAAATCGAACCTCCAATCAACTTCATATTACTTTTCACAAATATTCCGGTTTTCGCCGGATTCCGGGTGAACTATTTGTCCGGCGAGAAAATAAATTTCATATTCGGATTCAGCATGTCTCCTTACCCCTAATTCGACTATTTCATTAGTTTTAAAAAAATATTTTTTGTTCCCCTTAATTTTAAACCCCTCCCCCACCCCTAAATATAGAGCTACATAGCCCATCTTCGAATTTGACCTGTACTTTGACCTAAAGAGTCCTCATGCCAAGTTTGATCAAAATATCTCAACCCCTTCGGGAGTTATCGTGCTAACAGACGGACGGACAGACGGACAACTTTACGATGTCATAGATATCCCTCCACTTACGTTTTGAAATCCCAAAAACTGTCTTCATGGTACTCTTGAAGTCGGTAAATCCAAGTGAGCCGGTAAGGACTCAGTCCCACGGCTATGACTCACGCTCGGTAGCTCGCGGTTCTGAGAATGGGCAAGTGGGCCGGTGCGCATTTGTGCAGAGGTTCCAGAGTTACAATCGAGAGGCGTGAACTACGTCAGTACAGTGGTATCTGATATTCAGATACCACGGTCCGACCGTGGTAACTGATCGTGGTATCTGAAAAAGTCACGTCACTTTCACCAGTTTTTGTCAAATTGGTCGGAAAGAAGTTTGGCACTTAGTGATGTGACTGAATATCAGATTTTCTTTTGGGATGACTTCGAAAAGCGCAATTTCGGAAATTTTCGTTTTTGCAGGGCAACCGTAAATCAGATACCACGGTAACTGCAAAACCGACTAATTGCAGATCCAGCTACCGTGGTAACAGATACGACGGTATCTGCAAAAACGCAACTACTGTATAAGCCAAAAGACGATTGACGTTTATTTACTTAAGGCATGATGGCGGCACAACTGAACCCTTGTTGATTTAGACATGTCATCAGTTCCTCTTGAGATTCTAGCGAATTCTGGGAAAGAGCCACACATTAGAATATAAACTCGGCAAAACTACAAAGGATAGTTGCTTTCGTTCAGACGGAAAATATTTTCGAGCTAATCGATGGTTGTTCCACTTTCAAAGCCCTTTTCATTTTTCAGTCTCTAATTTAGCCAGGACCCGGCCAGAACAAAATAACACTAGGACGTAACGTCAAGACCTATGCTTTCCTTGCTTCGCAAACGGACGATACTCATAGCGCCGCCCATTACGCTTGCGATATTTAAAGCGAGACAAACTTACGGGTTTAGAAATTTCTAGTAAAGCTAAGGTCTGCACACATCGAGGAAACTGGTTGAGGTTGTGTCTTTTTTTTTGCTTTGTTCAGAATATGAAGCTATTGGAGCCAGCGCTGGTGCACGACGGATTGAGTTTCAAAAGGGATGTTCACTATCGCCAGTGGTGCTAGTGTCGCTGTTTTTCGAGTGTGTGTCACTACTTTCGAGTCTTGGAGCTACTCTCCAGTGTTATTTTGCTCTGGTCCCTGCGGGCGACGCAATCGAATTTCCAAAGTACAGCTGAACTGGCTAACTATTCTGAGTGGAGGTATGTTAAAGTACCAATCATTTCATGGAAAGTGATTAACGTGGACAAATCTATTAAAAAGTTCAAAATTGCACAAACGCTGATAAATACTTAACGCACGCCGACAACAAAAACATATTTTGATTAAACATCGTGACTGAAATATCACAGCTAAAGCGTAGTTTCCGGAAGAGTTCCTGCAATATGAAAAGATGTGCGAAGACTTCGCAAATTCTGCACAATAAGGTGACCGTACACCTTGTTATACCATTCTGGACTCCTTCCCCTGGAAAAGAAAATAAGGTTATTATTTACACAAAGACGCTACACATCGACAACAACTACCAGAAACAGCTAACAATTCGAAAATGTGTTTAAACGCTGGCCGACCCCCCCCCCCCCCTTCTATGCCTAACTTCCGGGTCAACAATTTTTTTTTCCTCGATCCGCAGGTAAATACTCTATCTGAGTCCAAAACACGCCAGTGATCCTCAGGAAGAAGGAGTAAACGTGTCCGTAAACTCAAAGACTCAAATCCTGTGTCAAACAATCACGGCGATCTTTGGGAGAAGCTGTGACACCGCTTCTTGCTTTCTTCCGCAGGTACCCAGAGATTCTGCATCGGCAAGGAGAGATAGTCATCAGGAGTATTGCAGAGAGAGCGCCTGGTAGTAAGAACGGATAATGACAAGACTTTTGTGTCTGCGCGCCGGGCAAAATTACGCGGCCGTATCCCGTGATGCTGCGGACAGACGATCAGGGTTTGTCCTGCCAGGATTTTCAGCACCAAATCAGTCCCATACGGAAAAGTTGAATTTTTTCTTTAAAGGAATTTGCTCTCCAACTTACAGTATTTTAAAATTTTTGAATACTGTAATACTAGTCTGTGCTTTCAATAAATAGCCCACGTTTTTCCGAGACCCATTGCCTTATAGCGAAAACAGGGAAAATATTTACATAGCTGGTTTTTCTGATGGAAAAACTTATCGCAGACAACCGTCGACAGCCTGATACACATCGAAGGTAGCAAAACACGGCAAGTGAGAAATTACAGCGTGGTTTTGTTAGATGGGCTAGAATGTACCGTATGAAATTGGGGTCTACGGGTTTAGAAATATATGGAGTGATTATGGAAGTAGGTTGCGCTAGTATTATGGGTGAGACAGGTTCTTTAAGATGAAAGTGCAGAAAATTCGTCCAGGAAATCCTGATCATGTATTCACAGGATAAATATCGAGCGGGTGTTGTATCCGAGACCTGGTACACGTACCACCTGTTTTCCATTGCACCACAAGGCTAGTTTACTGGATTTTGCAGAAACGAGAGAATGGAGAGGTATGGGTATACACTCATTCGGGTCAAGAAAAACTGTCGAAGCAAGTATGCAAAGCGAGAAGGGAGAGTTCTACGTCAAATCAGTCCTTGCTAGTGGCGATTTAAGGACGCTGCACGAAACAAGTGTCTGCCTTTCCCTTCCAAGACGATAGACAATCTTTATTCTCTGGTGCGGCGAGATAGGATCAATAGATAATAGAATAGATTGAAGATGAGTACCAATCTTTACAGCGAAATCTCGATGCTGTTATATTGCAACAACATGTGCCGCAAAATGGGACTGACGAGATGAGTATGTCATTTGACCTCATCAGATTTTCACTCCTGCTGATCTACCTTCCTCTTGCATACTCAAAGACATTCCTCAAGGACTAATTTACGTATGTATTTTTTACGCATTGACATTCAAGTAAAAGCTGTTCACTTAGGGATTCCCCTATGGGCTAGAAACCGTATGATAGCTGATTCTAAATCGGCAGAAATGATTTCTTGCTTCGCTCGATCCCTACCAAAGCTTGTATAGGGCAATAAGGTAGAAATGATGTCACAGAATCGACTAAACGTGTTTTCTCATCCTATTTCTTTTTCTCTCTATTTCATCTTACACATTTACTGTCTTGACTGGCAGTCAGCTTATTAGTTGCGTTTTTGCAGATACCATGGTATCTGTTACCACGGTAACTGGATCTGCAATTATCGTTTTTGCAGTAACCGTGGTATGAGTGGTATCTGATATACGGTTGCTCTGCAAAAACGACAATTGCCGAAACTGCATTTTTCGAAGTCATCCCAAAAGAAAAACTGATATTCAGTCACGTCACTAAGTGCCAAACTTCTTCTCACCAATTTGACTAAATTTGATGAAAGTGAGATGACTTTGCAGATATCACGGTCGGACCGTGGTATCTGAATATTTGATACCACGATAACTGGCCAGATACCACGATAACTGCAAAAACACCTTCTGACCGTGGTGTCAGATACCATGGTACCTACAAAAACGAAACTATTGACAGATAGATTGACCATACCTTAAATCTATCCGACTGAGATAGGTCAACTTCGAATGCCCCGCGCCACAGGGTTCTACAAGGTAGCGTGATGCAAGCAGTATGCGATGTACTGCGCCAGGTACTATTCGTGCTTCTCCATGCTCTATGGACGTCTCGACGAGAGCACTCCCTCCGCTGAACAGATTCGTCCTCCAAGATCTGCAAGACCAGGAGTCTGTAAATAGTAGTTGACGACAAGCTTCGGTAAACAGCGTTTAGCCTCTGATCATCACAGAAAATAGAATCATCGCATACGAATATGGCCTGATTTGAATATGGCCTGATTTTTCGACCTGAAAAATGCCAGTTTATGGCTTTTGGTCCAAAACCCCTTGAACAAATTTCTCTTTCAGTATCTGTCCGTATAAATAATTCAATCCTAAAACCATGTGAGTCTTTAAGATATCTGGGAATCCCTTATGGCCCGACTTTGTCATTAACGAGGGCTCTAATAGTAAAAGATGTGGAGTCGCGTATTTCTTCTAGTTTGGTGATTTTTCTCAGGGATTTCCTATCTAGACGCAATCTTGCAAAGATTTTTAACACTGTTGCTCTCCCACAGGCTTTGCTTGCATCTTCTTTATTACCTTTTTTAACGTTGACAAATTTATCGCGTATTAAAACTACTTTTTTTAATTTTGGGAAATTTTTATGCCGGTTTTCGAAATACCAATCCAGTTCTTTTATAATGGAAAATTATGGTTTAAAAAAACCCATTGATATTTTGAAAAAGAAACGGGAAACATTTTTTTCAAAAATTTATTCCATAAAGCACACTTTGTCCGATGCGTGCGTTGATTGTATTTTGGTTAAAGTGTTAGGTAGACTTCATTTAGGATATATAGTGTAGGCTGATTGTTTTTTAAATGACGTAGAGTTTTTATGAAAGTATATGGTCTAGTTATTAGTCTGTCGACCGATTGTGTGAATTTATTACATTTTTTCTACTCGCCAGCTTTGGCGGATACAAATAAATGAACTGAATTGAATTGAATACGCTCGACATACTTCAGATTTCTGAGATTTCTTCTCTACCTACCGCGGCGCACGTGGAACCGCTACCTGATACGCCGTTTGTTTATTTCCGACCCATTGTTGACGCTTGAATCCCTCTCCTCTAATTTGTGTTCTCCGATTGGAAACTTACCTGTCCATTATCCCATCGATGTGATTCTAAATTAGTGAACCTTTATGGATTTTTTTTTTTTAGTGTCTTGAGATTATTTTATATTTCTTCGTCCTTTTCTAATGCACTTACGCCCTCGGGCAGTCCGTCATAAATCCTTCATTCATTCAGAACTTTTTTACCATATTTAGAAGTTCGGACCAGACCCAACCCAAATGCTGGGTTGGGTCTCATCCAACTATGACAAGGCACGATTTGTTCAAACTTCACAGAGTCAACCGAAAAGTATTTATCTTCGTTTGGGTCTTACTTTAGTCATCCATAAAGTTGTGTAAACGTTAACACCCATTGTTAAAGTGCACCTCGCACTGTTTACTGCTTATGTTCCAAGATCCAAAACTATTTGAATTCTGTAAGAGGAGGCTCTGCTTTTAACAAATTGTCCACGGCTTTAGCTGTTTAAGATTTGTCCCAGGCCCATTGACTCTTAGCAAGAAACTGGCAAAATTCAGATAAGCGGTTTTACGCATCGATAAAATGTATGATACGTGAACAATAGTTGAGAGCATAATGCGCATGGAGAATGATGAATCATGGCAAGTGCAAAGATTAGTGAAGTGTCGTTAGCGGGTTTAGAATGTAACATGAAATTTGGATCTCCAGTTTTAAGAATTAATGAATGCAATTACGGAAAGGGGTCGAATTTGCATTATAGGTACGACGGGTCCTTTAACGATTTATGTCCACGATCCACAACCAGCAATTCGTAAATGCGCTATTAAGATGATGAAAGCGTTATTATTAATATTCATTGAAGAACCGATCTAGGCAAAGTTCAGTTACGTGGCCCACTGCTACAAGCCGCTTACACTGTCAAAATTGTCAGAACATCCCTAGACAAGAATTGGAATTTCAGAATATTTGAGATAACGGGCGTTAACCTGAAATCCGGACGAAGTCTAGAATCCCAGAACAAAACATCCCGGAGTTCCGGACTGTTTTAGCCTGGAATTCAATAGAGAAAAGTGCCCGGAATTCCAGAATCAGCCTGGAATCCCGGTTCCAAATTCCCAGATGGCTGGATTCCCGGCTGATTTGTTTCCTACTGGCAGTATCTGTCAACGTTGCAAAATCTTACCGTTGTGACCTTTTAAGTGTTAATCTTTTGCTAAAACTCGCTGCGCTGTGCTATCTATTTCATTTCATTTCATTTATTTCTGACCGCCAAAGCTGGCGAGTATAAAAAGGAAATAAGAATACAACACGGCCAAAATTACATTAAACGTGGCCCAAAACTTACACAATCAAATACTCAACAAATTTTGAAAAAAACAAATAAAAATAACGTACCATACTAACAGACACAATCTATTTCAAACCTTGGCCCAGGTTATGCTTTAGGCTATCAAGCTTAATCATGAACTTAGCGTTTTTCTGCTTCAGGATTTCAACCGGATTTTTCATATTATAATCTTTCATCATCAAAGAAGAAGATTCAAATTTCGAAAAAGACATAAGAATTTCCCAAATTTAAAAAAAGTTGTTTTCAGGGAAGTTAAATTACCTTTAGAAAAATATGGCAAAAAAGGAGAACCCAGTAAAACATGTGGTAAAACTACACTATTAAAAATCTTTGCCAGTCGCTTCTTAGACAGATAATCTCTTAGGCAAACAATACTACCAAAACTTCTCGCAAACTTATCGAATCCCTGTGAAGATTCTATGAAACTTCCCGATGAAAAATTTATCTCAAATAGTAGTAGGAAGTTGTACGAAAAAGTAGCATGCAGTACTAACTGATGCTACTACATGCTTCTACTTCAAGGCTACTGTGTTACTGCATACTACTGCATGCTACTATTAGCAAGACTGGATGCTAATATGTCAAGACAGGATGCTACTGGATACTACTAAATAAGATTGGACCAATCTGAGGCACATTAAATGATAGTATTCTTTGCTATTACATAGTATTACATACAACTTTTTCGCACAACTACCATACAACTACGCAGGCTACAAATTTTTCATCGGGCAAGCAATATTGACCTGTTCTGGTACACGTCTTAGACCCCTGGGGTCTAAGGGCTCTCCCCCATCTTAGACCTTTGGGGGAGAAACGTACCTTAGCAAGCAAGACTGGCTAACATCCTGCCCATCTGCTGAGACGTCGAAATACTGTGTCACATCCGAATCGGGATCCAGCTTCTCTACCGTCCTCCAGCCGACAATGGACTCGGAATAGAGATGGCGCTCCTGCAGTAGGCAAGAAAGGATCGCAGTCGGAGGCGCTGGAATGCTAATGCTTGCACGCCAAATCCTTAGGGCATGACCGTCCCCAACTTTCTTATACGACAGCTCGACGCTGGGGTCAGGATGAGAGGTATGAACCCAGCCTTTCGACCTGTAAGGCAAAAACACGATAAGAACAGCACACCCACTTAAGCGAGTATTCTACGGGTATACGCAGCAGTAAGTTACTACACTGTAAAAAGTTTCTCCGAATAAGGATGCAGTATTTACTACTGGGATTAATCTTATCTGTATAGGGATAAATTAATCCGAATTAGGGATAATCTTATCTCAATAAAGACAAGAGTAATCCCAGTAGCAAATCCTGCAAGATTTTTTTTTACAGTGTATCAAGAACAAATAATCCGACAGATTTTGATTCTAAATTGGTGAACCTTTTTGGAAAATACTTGTTGAGGGTTTTACGATTATTTTATATTTCTTTATCATTTTCTACTGCACTTACGCCCTTGGGCAGTGCGTCATAAATCCTTCATTCCTTCATTCAGAACCTCGTCTCCCTACGTATGTGATATGACTATGCGGCGTCAAATATTTGCCCATACTCTGTCCGCTACGAACGTGCGGGGTTAGTAGCTTCGCGCCACATCACGTTTCGTTACCTCTATAAATAGCTAAATCGCTGTATACCCGCCGTGAGGAAAAGTAGAAGTCAAAGCTGATTGATTCTACGGACGCGCTCCAGAGCGGGTCAGCGCGCGGAGTACGCCTCCTGCACTATTTTTCTGCGATAAGCAACGGCGAAGACGGAAGATGAGCAAACGGGTATCAACATCAGTTCAAAGCTAGAGTAAATACCTCTAGGTCCGCTCAGTTTTGTCGGGGTGTTCATAGTCGCTGCATGGGACTAAAGACAGAAGTTCGATCTGATTATTTGTTCTCGGTACTATTATATCCATATTGTCTAAGACGTTTTTGTCCTCGCTTGATCTGAACCAACACTTCCTCGTGAAATTCTGTTGTGAGGTCAAGTATCTTCCATAGTGACTGCGAATAGTGCCCCTGATTAATGGTGTCGATAAACGACGAGGCTATCCCGGCCGGCTTTTCTGCACTTTCATTCAGAAGCCTAAAGCCTAAACTTTTCCGTACGGAATTTTGGTACCGAAATTCCCCGCAAGGATTCCAGTCCGAGACCAACCGACCCTGATGGTCTGTCCGAACCGTAAAATCCGAGCAGGAAAACGCTGCTCTGGTCGCTGATGTTTTACAGGCGACGAAGACCCACCGATACATCCTGGCCACTACATATACCAAAATCTGTCGATTCGTATACTCTGCTAGTATTTATTGCCACGAATCGCATAGCCTTCGAAACGTATACAGACGTTACCCATCGCATTCAAGAGCAAAGAAGAAAAGAAAATAAAATCGAAATTCTCCTAGGGTAAATCAACAATTACAGTACAGGATGGGTAAAGGCATGCTTATTTGAAACACTTCACTAAATGTTTCACTACCTTGTTTTGTTTCCTGCTTATAAACAGTCTAATAGAAAGGAAAAATAACAAACTTCGTTTCAGGGACTATTTCAGCTTTCTACTGGCAAAGGAACTTAGTTTTGATCCCAGTTTTGGGATCCCAAAACGTAAGTACCTATGACTTCGTAAAAGTTATGTTACCACGATAACCCTCGAAGGGGTTGAGATATTCTGATCAAACTTGGCACGGGGACTCTTTTGGTCAAAGTACAGGTCAAGATGGGTTGTGTAGATTTTCTATTATTTCACTATTATTTCATTATTTCACTATTCTTCCAAAATTAAGCTAAAGTCTCGTAGACTGGACATGAAACGAGTATTTTGAAGGAAAAGTTGCTGGGTATGGGCTAAGTGTTTTCTTAGGCGACCGCCCAAAGTTAGGGAACGTTCAAAGAACCACACCTTTATCGTCGGCTTATTGAATTAACCAAATTGTAATTTGACAATCCCGTGCATTTGTATTATCAGAATTTTGGGAATAAATGAATTGCAATTGTAATTGTAATACTGGGTTTAGGCAGATTAAACCATTGACCTACTTTTCTTTAGCTTCTCGTAACAGCGCAGCAAAACAGGCATCGTGATAAGCCTTCCAACCCGCGGCTTTTTCGGTCCGCAATTCAGCAAGCGAAACTGGTACGCTCTCGTCCAAGTAGCTGAACTGGCAGTTGGCCAAAAACTCTTGTGGAAGCTAAAAAAATAATAAATCATAAAGGTACCACAATTAGAAGCAACTACTGTAAAAAAAAAATCTTGCAGTATTTGCTACTGGGATTAATCTTGTCTCTAAAAAGATAATCTTATCTCTAATTCGGATGAATCTTATCTCATTAGAGATAAGATTCATCCCAGTAGTAAATACTGCAGTTAACTTTAATCCTTACTCGGCGAAACTTTTTACAGTGTACTGTCGTAGAAAATCAAATTTAGTCTACGAGAGTAGTAATTTGATCGCTTTCCATGTCAAAGTCGCGACCCGTCTCTAAGGAAGATCAAATTGAACAAAAGAAGTGGCAAACTAAGTGATCATGCCTCAGACTAGCACATGACACTAGCACAGAGCAGAACATGACACTCTACATTCATTTCTGGTTGTTGAATAAAAAATTGTATATTGTATTTGTTGTGTTTTATTTAATTCTTTTCTTTTATTTTACATACTCCGCTTTTGAAATGGCGGGTCAGAAATAAATTTCTTACTTACTTACTTACTAATGAATTACAACAGTGCTGGAAACAGTATCTTTGATCTTTTTTTCATTTTGTTTCTGTTTTCGTTATCAAGTATGCAAGTCAAGATAAAGATATTTCTATAACTGTCAGTGCCCAGACAAGACATTCATTGTTTTTGTCATAAATACCCATCAGTCAAACGACAATTATGTTGAACTTCACATTTTACGCTTTACGAACAACTGACAAATAAAGACTTGTTCAAAGATAAATAAAGACAATAAATATACAAGGCGGTTACGCTTCTTACTTCACAAAAATCAGTCTCATTTAAAATCATTTAGAAACAAATTTTCATAACAGAAATTTAAGCTGTACGAAATTCCGAGACCGAAAACATGTCCTCCAGATGCTTTCAACGTTTTTTTTTACTCGTCGAGCGTTGACCGTCTGACCAGCTGCATTTAACCAAGTTCTCTTTGTTTACTATTTATTCATTATTTATGACCTTTCACACAGAATAAACGTTATGGTATTTACATTTACCTAATTACGGCTATGGTAGGGGAGCTTGTTGACAATAAGTAAACTTTTTTTTGCAAAACAACCATTTATTTATGTTTTGAAGTCGGTCAAACGCTAATAATCCACACTTTGAACTTAGTATTTAATCCTTTATGATCTATTTATCGCGATAGTTTAAACTGAGGAGTTTATAGGAATTTTATAACTCGCTTGTAAGGTAGGTGCAAACTATGGAGCAATAATTCAAACTTATGGCGAAGCGCTTGTTAAACTCGACCTCCCCACGTTGAACGTCAAACGCTAATAATCCACACTTTGAACTTAGTATTTAATCCTTCATGATCTATTTATCGCGATAGATTAAACTGAGGAATTTATAGGAATTTTATAACTCGCTTGTAAGGTAGGTGCAAACTATGGAGCAATAATGCAAACTTATGGCGAAGCGCTTGTTAAACTCGACCTCCCCACGTTGACCCAAATATACGAGCAGATTATCCAGAGGTTTGGGAAGTTTCTTCTCTGTAAACCCCAGCATCGAAACATCTTACCACCCACTGCACCGCCCAACAACCGTAAGCGTCACCAAAATAAACTGGTTCCAGTAGCTTGAATTCAATTCAATTCGGTTTATTTATCCATAGATATCTTTTACAGACAAAAAATAGTGCTGGACATGTCATTACAAATAAAAAGATCAACCAAGGGATATATTTAAAATGGTAACCTATGATTATATATACAATTCACGGTTTAAAATACAATTCATCAGAATACGAACGCGAATTACAATGACAAGTACAAAAATAATTCGTCGTAAGTGACACTACTATTATACAATTCACGGTTCAAAATACATTTCATGAAAATACGGACGTGAAATAAAATGACAAGTACAAAAATAATTCATCATAAGTGTCACTACTGTTCTAGAATTTAAACAAATGTGATTGAGATAAAAAGATGCAATGGTCAAACTATTTATGTCACAATAAAAATAAAGAAACGGGCTGAAAAGAAATAGACGACAACAACTTTTAAAGAGCTTTAAAATGTTCGGTAAAATATGGCACGAAAAAATTGAGAAATCGTTCCGATGAATCGGCATGAGACGGGGGGGACTTCAGTAGTTTTTTCCCCGTTTGAAGTAGATTTAGCCTAGTGTTTCGCCGGCCGATGTTGCTGGCATGTTCTGGAAGGATGTCCCTATGTAGATCAGATGCCAGTATCTTTCTGCCAGAAGGCTTTCTGCCTCACGCGCCACGCAAATTCGTTTGTACCTTTTTTTTACGGATTTGCTAAACAAAGCCGAGTGATTTTGTGTCAGTTTGTTATTAAGCATAGTGAAGCAACGCAAATTAGCTGTTAGCTATGATGTTGTCTAAATAAACCTATCTCTCTCTCTCTCAAACTGACAATACGCTTATTTAAGAAATAAATAGATATGTTAAAGGCACAGAAAACTTAACTACGAAACTTACGGCCATCAAACCGACCTGGGGGGCTTAGATAAAGATACAGGGACTTACTGTCAACAGGACCCCCCCCCCCCCCCCTCTTTGTTATCTCGAGCCCCCTCCTTAGTGTTCGCAAAGCTAGCTGGCAGGCCCTTGCCCCTTATGCACTGTAATTATGCACGTGTTTACTAACACATCGGGATAGTAGTCAAGAGGTCGTGCGTTCGATTACTACTCCCGGCACACAAACATTTTTCTTTTTTTTCTACTAACTCAAAAGTCGAATTCTCGAAAACTGCAATGGTCGTAACGAGAATTTTTCTTACTCTCAATATCGGCTCAGGGTACATTCTTGATATGTCAGCTAGCTCCCAGAGTCAAGTTTGAGTCAAGCTTTCTGTTCCTTTAACAATACAAAACAAAGAAATCAAGAAATTAAGGTTGGCGTATATAAAACTAGGAAAGAAATTATGCAAAAATAAGTATGGTTATTAAACACAGACAGCAAAGTTCCTTTACTTCCTGGATGAAACTGATGAGTCTGGTAAACACACATAAATACTCCTTCAGTCCAAGCTATAGGAAAAATATTACATTATACATTGGCTCAAAACGGAAAAGTCGGTTACGATGTTCGTCAGCGATATATCGGCCCTTCTTGGCAAGGCTCCTCGTCAGGCTGTTGTTGAAAGAAACGAATCTGCAAACCAGATTGCAGGTTCGTTCTTTAGCTGACTTTTCAGTTTTGATCCACTGGTTAATTTATATGCAACACACCTTCACCCTTTTATAAGTGGTGAACTGAAAGACAAAAATGCTCCTCAGCCGGGATTTGAACCCAGGACCTTCTGCTTACAAGGCAGGCGCTCTTACCATTTGAGCTACCGAGGGGCTTGTGAAAAGAGTTCGCAAACCAATACAATAGTCTGGTAGAAGCCGGCCATAGAAACAGTGATCCCGGCCGAAGGTAAATTCATCTAACCAGTTCACATCCCCATGTCACGGAAATTAATAATAATACATAGATGGCACTTTCAACAGTTTTATTTAGCCGCTTGGGATCCCGCCTTCTTGGCGTTGCGGAGGACTAAAGCCGAAGCCCGACGAAGCGTTTTTTTTACCTGACAATGCGTTTTTTAAGGCTTGGCGTGACGTATATCGCCAGGCGTAGCAAAATTCGCTCTCTGTGTGAATTGGGCTTAAGGAGACTTACCTGGAACAGCTGATTATGTTCCCGAAGCATGAGGAGCATACAGTCATGGGCGGCTTTGTTCTCCGCCAGTTCTCTCGGATCTGGCGTTCCGCTTGCCTTCGTTCTTCTACGCGGGGAGGCGGAGGTCGAACGCGGTGATAGATTATGTGACAAATGGAACAGGGAGGGAGCGAAGCACACGGCAACATTGGATGACGTCATTTGGTTTGTAGATGACATAGAGGTGATGTCGAGTAAAAAAGAGAGAAGAATCTGTAGAGCTTCACGATGCTCGTCGGGAAGAAGAAGAAGAGCATAACGGGTAGCTTCTAACCGCAGGTAATTGGGAAGCGCTGAAATAAGAAAGAGATTCAGTATGAGGATCTACATATTCCAGATTAGCTCAACTTTCTAGCTCGGAGTGCATAAAATATTTGCCAGTTATTCCCGGCAAGATGAATGAACTACACCAGAAAAGGATAACATAGACTGCAGCACCAGAAGGACCAAGTCCAGCGTGCAATAACGCTCACAGGTTCACCTGTCTGAACCAACATGCAGTAAAACATGCTTCAAACTATACAGACGATGATGATGATGAAATTTTATTTAAACAATTAAGAAGAGGGAAATAGCGCAGTACAGACAAATAAAAGGATAAAATACACTGAACTTTCAATAATGTAGTAAATGCACAAGATAAAAAAATAAACATTAAAAAAAAGATAGAACTCTGTGGGGGATGTGTACATTATGATTTATCTTGGGTTAAAATTACAGCCTCTTCTATCAGTTCTTTCACGGTTAATGGTACTGTTTTTTTCTCATATCTTTGTTCTGGTTTACTAGGTTCTAGTATCAAGGGTCGTTTGAATGTCGTACACTGGGATTCGTGAATCAGACAGATTCGTTTGTCGCCCTTCTGGTGCTTTTGCTCATCTCTAGAAAATTTCAAACTTAAAGGACCTGTCTTACCTATAATACTAACACAACCTACTTCCATAATCACTCCATATATTTATAAACCGGAGACCCCAATTTCGTACGGTACATTCTAACCCCTCTAACAAAAGGACGCTGATTTTCTCACTTGCCGTGTTTTGCTACCTTCGATGTGTATCACGCTGTCGACGGTTGTCTGCAAGAAGATTTTCCATCAGAAAAACCGGTTATGTCAATTTTTTCCCTGTTTTCGCTGTAAGTCAACGAGTCTCGGAAAAGGCTTAAAACAGCCGAAACCGTGGGTTATTTGTTGAAAGCACAGCCTAGTTTTAAAGTATTCAAATATTTTAACATACTGTAAGTTGAATAGTAAATAGTGCGAGGGATCCTTTTCTGTAAATCACCTATAGCATGTCTCATTACTAATCAAAAGAAACAAAGACGTCATTTAGAACATACCTTGAAAAATGGCGATAAACGTTTCAGACAGCTTGTTCGTTAACAAGGCTTCGGGCAGGTCCCTGAAATATTGTTTGACTAGGTCAGCAACATCGAATGCTTGCTGGGGATCGAACTCGATCTCTTTCCCGCTATCACTGTCGCGTCGCAGGCTGGCGATTCTTGACTTAACGCCCGGCTTCCGAAACAGACCCACCTATCAAGGAAACATGTATAAGCTAAACATGGAGAAACGACGTAAAACGTTTAGTCATTCGCATTCTTTTTTCAAGACAGTACCTAAATCGGAAACACAAGAAATCTGACATTGCAAACTGGGATATGGGCCTTCTGAAACATAGTTGACAGAGTAAGCTGAATTTTATTAGAGCTATATTTCGTCCCTTTTTGGCAAGAGTCCTCTTCAGGCTCAAAACCACTCAAGTTGGAAAAACGATGGTGAAAAGAAAACAAAAACTTTCGAAACAATGTCGAGAGACAATCTGTGGCCTCGCGCTACTAAAACCCATAATAAATATGAACAAGGCGTCGAACTTTAAAGGACCCCTCTTGCTTACTCTGCCTTTTATACTATACTTACCTCCCTTATAGAATTACAGGCTTCTAACCCACCTTTCTCCATCGTTTTGTTTTGACTACGAATTTGTAGTGCTTTTTCGGCCGTGCCAAGTTTTGCTCGTTACACGACGCAAAGTTTTCCGGAATCTTCAACGCCTGCTGACAACTTTTCACACATACGGATATGAACATCTTCTGTTTTTTACTTTGTTTATTTGCTTAGTTTTCCCACTTTCAACCACGACACATTCAGTTTGAAATGTTTGCGTCCAGCCGACGCGTCGGAGAGCAGGAAGGCTGGAAAATTCGACAAGCGCTAACAAGAAAATCGCTAAATTCAGGTGGAAAGTAATGGTATTTTCTAAACATTTTTTCTGATCCATTTCATAAGCAAAATATCATTTCTAGTAAGAGTTGTTCTTTAAAAGTTACGGTTGGCAGAAAAAATCACAGAATGCCGCAGAGATACCAAAAGAGAATTTCGAAGGCTATACAAACCTCTTCCTCAAGGACTGTCTACTTTTTGCTTGCAGCGAAGAGAGCCTAGTTGACTGCAGTAAACAAATACGTCAGCGAATTTTATTCAAGCGATATTTCGGCCCTTCGTTGCAAAGGTCCTCTTCAGGCTCAAAGCTAGAAAAAGTGAACCAGTGATCACAGGTTATATCACTTGAAAAAAATCAGCCGGCATATCCGTGTACCGCAGTCAACTATGGTTCGCAGTAACTGAAGGATACTGTATAATAACTTTTTTCGGACAGGTATGCAATGCATATCCTCCTATGACCCACGGTCAGTTATTTTACGATAATCTTCACACAGAAAGTTAGCGGTAGATATGAGAGGATGATATAAGTCATATTAGCCTCCAGACAGGATGTTATAAGTCATATCAGCCTCCAGAGAGGATGTTTTAAGTCATATCAGCCTCCGGAGTGGATGATATAAGTCATATCAGCCTCCAGAGATGATTTCTGTTCGAAAAAGTTATAACAGTTAACACACCTCCATCTCGGTTGATATCAGAATAACAACCACGACGGCCATTTAAAAATATCAACTTGTATTTTCATAGACGAAGTTTCGGAGATGTTCGGGTCTCCACTCAGAATACTAGGATATCATAAACGCACGAGGCGGGGATGGAATGGGACGTGCCTGACCCTGTCGCTGCAACCAAATCAACGTTCCAGAACCACAGCTACTGTCACCAATGACTGCTCTCACGGAAGTTTTGCTAGAAGGGGGGGGGGGCAACATTCCTGACCTCAGTTGCTGGAAACGAAGCAAAATATTTCCAAAACCAATGCTAACGTCGCCACCCACTGCTTTTTACGGGAGATGGTTGGAGGGGGATGGAACGATTCACACACTGTCAGAAGTTTCATAACAGATAACACGAGGATGCGCGGCTTCAACAGATAATGCGTAACCGATAACACTTCGGATGTTATCTGTTGTGTTTGAAAACGTTATGCATGAAATGTTATGCATAACAAGCTTTGTTAAGAAGAGCCAAAAAAGCAGCTTTATTCCTTATCGTAATGATGTCGGAAAACTCAGCAGATACTTTTTGGCGGTTTATCGGTTCTTCCTGATGGTAACGCTTAGTATGCATAACGTAACAAAACACAACAGATAACATCCGAAGTATTTTCTGTTACGCATTATCTGTTGAAACCGCGCATCCTCGTGCTATCTGTTATGAAACTTCTGACAGTGCAAGAGGTCTAATTCTCAAATAGGTCATTTTATCCCCTTTTCACGAGTTCAGTCCTACCTGGTCCATGGCTTCTCTCCGTAGAAACTTCAGGGCGTCCAGGATAACAGGCGGCATCGGGATTCCCCATTTCTGGACATTCAGGTACAACGGCGATCCAAATATTCCTTTTTCTAAAGAAAAAATCACTTTATTTACCGTTAATAGCTCAAAAATCACTTTGAAGGGCATATAACAACCTACTCATTCACAAAGAACATCTGCTGCCAATCCTTTGTTAAAAATCTTCTTCTCCCTTTACTTACCTTGGGTCGTCCATTGCCTGGTATGGCACTATAAGGTACTGCTGTGGCTCAAGAAAGCCCCTTCCATTTTTGTTATCATTCCCAACAATGGTGTAAACACATACGCCATCTAGGCCAGCAATAAGTTCAGGTTATTGCTGATAGATGACGTATGTCTCTAATGGTCTTTGTGACATTGCTTGATACTGATGATGCTGATCCGTTATCATCATCATCACGTCCGTCAACTTTACCATCCGTTGATACAAGGAGACTTTTTGTACATAGTAGCTGAGTATGCATTTATCTTACTGAGAGAGAAAGAGAAGAGTGCGTGTGAGCCCTAGGCTACCTGGGACATCCCTACCCCTCGTTTGCTGATTGGTTCTGAGAGTGGGAACCTAAGGCCAGGCCCACCGGTCTTCAGATTTACCCACTATCACCAGGTCCCAGTGACCCTATTCAAGACCTAGCCTTATCAACCACCCTTGAAACCACATCAGGTACCTCTTCCGGTTACCATGAAAATCCGTTTTTATTTATTTATTACCACCGAAATGTGGTTGTACTGCTTTAAATAAGACCAAGTCAATTTTGTATCAGTCCGAAATGGCGTGTCATCTATTGAACGTCCGAGGAAAACTATAAGGAAGAACACACTTTCTGAGGAATCATACTAGCGGAAAGCCATTGTCAACGACTATGACAAAGGGCTCAAATGTATAGAAGCGTGAAGTTGGTAGAGGTGTCGGTCAGAGATCAGGGAGTCGGCGAACCAGTTTTTGTTTAAAAATAGATTGAAAAATTATTTTTTGGGTAGTTAGGTAAATGTGGAATGTTCATTTGGAATTTTATTTAAGGTGAATAGTTCATTGAATGAGGGTTAGGTTGGGGGGTAATGAAAAAGAAATGAGATTGTTAAGACGAGAAATGTGTTTCATCGTTTGTAATAGGTGAGTAAAAGTTGTGCAATCCCGCAAAGGACACGGTTGTGTTGTTTCGTAGTCGTTTCGTTGCTGTTTGTTTCGTTGTTGAAATTAAAATGAACTGAATTGGTAGGGAAACTGTCGAAATGGTTCGTGTCTAGAATTGGCTTGAAGCAGGATGCAAACTTTCTCCTAAGCTGGTTAGCTGGTAGTTCTAGCACGAGATATAGTCAATTTTAGATGGCGCGGAAACATCTCCATACTGCCCATTTCAGAGGGCGACACAAGCTGTAGTGACCTCCCGGGATGACAGGATGCTACAAGAACGCAGGGCGATACACGGTCTGACAAGACTGAACGGCTTTACCCTTTATTGCCACTAGATCACTAGATAGGTTGGAACGAAAATAGTAACTAAAAGTTACGATTGTTGGAAGGGTGGGACACGCTCAAAAACCCTCCGGGACCAAACCATATGCACCTTTAACCTTGTAATGGGAAGGGCACGATAAAGAGATCCTACTCTTTGGAGTGGAGGATCCTTTTCCAACCTTCTGGCCAGTCACGAAATGTCATGCGGTACAACGAAACTTTTCAGCTAAGCCTTCATGGATACAGAAGTTCTTGAGCCCCCCCCCCCCCCCTCAGGAAAGGGAAGAAGTTAAGAGAGACGAAGAAATGGTTTTGCAGTGTACTGACTCTGTGCTCTTTACAGACTTTTGGTGTGTATTCGTGGGATTTTACACATCTTTGTGATAAATGTTTTGTTGGGTGCCTAGGATATTTCCGACCTTTTTAAGTAGTATTTTTTCGGAAAAGAATACACTTATGGGGTTCCAATCAGGAATACTCTGGACTTGCAACATAGCGTTTAATACAAGGATGCGCAACGATGTATTAAGTGTGATCAGACCGGTGAACCCATAAAATCGGACAACGTGATTTAGGGAACCGCGGCTCGCTTGTCAAAAATCAAAACTAACCTTCCCGATGGTGTCAGAAGATCCAGAATGCTACAGGTAGGAGGTGGCAACATATATTTGATTTAAATATTCCTTCAGCCCAAGCTGACTGGAAATCATTTTTGATAGTGCAAAACGGATACGTCAGCTGAATATGGAGCTATGGAGTTCGTAATATAGCTCCAATAAAATTCAGCTGACGTATCCGTTTTGCACTATCAAACATATCTCATTTAGTTACCTCTATGGTCTGATGGTCTCATCTTCTTTAGGAACTTGGGAATATCCCAAGCCCAGGACAGTCCCTTGTAATTCGGCGCATGGGCTTCCATTATTCCTGTCAGACGCAGGAGAGCCACCTTGCGGGCTAGTATCATTTGACCAACAGATAGTGTAGCGATTGGGACATGTGCCTCGGAGCCAACATTCTCAGGGGTACTGGGGTAGCTATCGTTGACACCCGCGTTCCATCTTGTTGCGTCCCTGAAAAAAAAAACATATTGTATATTTTATAATTGCTATGTTGACTTGAAAATTCGCATAGTACATAGTATTACATAGCACATGGTATTACATGCAACTACCATACAACTACGCAGGCTACAAAGTTTTTCATCGGGCTGAGACACGAGGTCTCTCGAGACACGAGGTCTTTCCAAATATCAATTTTCATTAAGATCCGATCACCCGTTCAAAAGTTATAAATACCTCAAGATTCCGGATTGCCCCTCCCTCCACTCCCCCTACGATAGTCGGATTGGGGAAACGACTGTTTGCAACTTAATCTTTTCGGGTCCCTGATATACCTGACAAGTTTCATCGTCCTAGCTTATGTGGAAGTGCCCGAACTAGCAAAACCCGGACCGACCGACAGACCGACGAACGGACAGATATATGGCACTTGGCCGAAGGCCAAGTGCCATAAAAACACATATTGTATTTTTATAACTTCTATGTTGACTTGAAAATTCGACGATTACAAAATTTGGCCATTTCAAAAAACAAAGCTTTATCTGTCGCCTTTTTTTTTTTTAATAAATCGAAATTAAAACTTGAACATTTTTTACTACATTTATTTGATGATGCACATTACTCTAAAACAAAAGCATGACTGACGTCCAAATTACCTGTCAGGCAAACAGAACATTAAAACGTCGCAGCAGATAAATTTATATTCGAGTATTCAAACACAGATGACTGTTTCTAAAAGATTACAAACCCTTTGTTTTCAGCCTCACTCTGCTTCCTTAGTTTTGACGCGAAACACAGAAAAATCTTCTTGAAGAACACGTCGTGCCTGCAATGCCAATGCAATCTACTTCCGTCATTGCATTCATTGATTCTTAAGCCCCGGATATCCAAATTTAATATATTACATTCAAAGCCCGCCTCGCTCACATTTGCACTTGCCACGATCCACTATTTTCCATGCGCATTAACCGCTTTCAGATTGACGCGTCGTTGCGATGCGGTGCGTCTACCTTGCGATGCGTACAGGTTGCGTAGCGTATCTTTCACGGCTGCGCGACAAGCTTTTACGCTGGATGTGTATTTACGTGTTCCTTTCTCGGTTTCTTATGCTGAATACTCGTTTCTTTCATCATTACCAAGTTTTTCTTCATCTTAGTAGGTTTTCTCCAGTTTGTCTTCAAAAACTTCTATTTTACACTGAAAAATCTGATGCGTATGCGTCGACGCAAGGCAAGAACAGAACTTAGTTGCATTCTTGCGTCGCCTTTTATTTGTCTGTGTAAGCTCTATGTTGCGTCACCGCAAGCCCGACGCAGAGGACAGCAGAGGTTGCGTAGCTCAGTGTGAAAGCCTCAACGCGTCAGTGTGAAAGCGGCCTTATGCTCCCAAAGAATGCTCGCGTGTCATACTATTGATGCGTAAAACTGGTCAACTGAATTTTGCCAAGTTTTTGCTTTAAGTCAACGGGTCTGGGGAAAGCTTAAAACAGCCAAAGCCGTGAAAAATCTGTTAAAAGCAGAATCTAATTTTACTGTATTCGAATAGTTTTAAATACTGGAACATAAACAGCAGATAGTGCGAGGTGTGCTTTAACCGCTGATTTCTGACCAATGAGCTCCTCGGAAGAACTAACCGAGAGCCTGGTCCACCTCGAAAACGGCCAAACACGGCACATGCATAAATCAGCGTAGTGCCGTTCAAGTTGATAATAATGAGATAGAAAGTTCGAAATCTTGGAACTGAGAATGAACAGAACGATTAGGGATGTAGTATGAAACAGTAATGTAAACGTGTACTTTAACAATCTCTGTCATACAAACAGAACTCTGTCACCCGACACTTCCTTCGATTCACAACTTGATTACTGACAATATAACAGTCGCAAAAATTTTCATTTTAATAAAAAAAAAATTCACCTTTAACGGCATCATAAAGTAAATAATTTAAAACCTCCGCGTCAATCTGTCTAGCAGACCCAGACGCAACGCAAAAAGCGTGGCGAAACATGGTCTGCACGTCAGAAAACACACATACTTTCGGTTTCCATCATTTTGTCCGCGAGGTCTGGAGATTGGTCGGGAGAAGAATTGAAAATAATTTCTACTTTCATAGTGAATGAATGACTATTGTATCCCGATGAAAATTGTAGCCTGCGTAGTTGTATGAAAGTCGTACGAAAAAGTTGCATATATTGATAGTAAAGAATACTATCATTTAATGTTCCTCAGACTGGGCCCATCGTAAGCAGTAGTATCCAGCTGCATCACGTCTTGCTATAGTGGCATACAGTCTTGCTAATAGTAGCATGCAGTAGAATGCAGTAACACGGTAGCCTTGACATAGAAACATGTAGTAGCATCAGTTCGTACTGCACGATACTTTTTCGTACAACTTCATACTGCTATTCTGAGATAAATTTTTCATCGGGATTGTCCACTTCCATAAAAGAGGAAAATAACAGAGTCAATAAATAAACAAAAAATAAAGAAAGAAGGGATACAAACTAAAAATAATTACCCATCAAACAAACGAAGAAGGACGAGGTGCAGAAAAGACGCTACGACGGAAAGCTTTGTCTGTAGCTTGTCAGTCAAGTTTCATGTTTAGAAAAGTTCCATGCAATTTGGAAGGGGCTTGCTTTAGATAAAATCCAAGTATCATCCCGCATGAACAAATAACTAGTGTTGGGCGATGAGGATACGTCTCCTTTCGCCAAAATTTAGGAACAAAATTGTCGTTAAATAGCATCTTGCATCGTCTCAAAAACCGAATAAATAAGAACTGAATTACGGAAAACATATTGCTCCAATTCCGGATATATAAATGTATGCTATGTTGGTTTGCTTACAATATTTATGAATGAATAAATATCGTTTTCGATATCGATATTTACGTTTCGATATTCGATATCGGTACTTGGTAAATAAACTGTTGTGAGTGTACCAGGACAGAGGAGACTATGAATAGCCAAGGCTGCTGATTTCGATGATCAGGTTATACAAATCTTATCTGGACCCCCATCCATACATATCGACGGTGTTTTTCCAAAAGGACATAAATGACATTTCTCAAATAGGAACAACAAAAAACATTCCTCTTTCGGCCATCAAATGATTCTCCGTGGCGGTTGCTTCGATTTGGAAATTTCCACCAAACATGCAGGAAAAAGTGTGAATACTCAGTTCCGAGAGAAATCTCCCTGATCACCTTTTGGAAAGAGCTTTTACTTACACGTTTAGTTTAGTTACTATCTTTTGCCTCTTTGTTTTGTCATTTCTTTTCAATACTACACATAGGACCTCCTATGTCATTTCGATATGGGTAGTAGAATTACTGATCGATCGAAAATATATCAACACCAGTAAACCAGAAGTTTAAAGAATTGCGAATCCTGCGACTGAGAGAACTGGCAATCAGAAAAGTAGGTAGCCTAGCAATCACGCATTCCAGTTTGGCAATAGCCTAATTTCAGCTATATGTAATGTTTTGTATTCTGTTTTGTAAACTATTTGTACCTTACTTTTTCATTCGACGAAACTTTTCTAGTCATGCACTATCTAACCATCTTTGAGCCCCAAATGAGCCTCCTCGAAATACTTCTGTTTTCCATAGCACTGTATTCGCCAAATTACACCAGTCTCTGACTAATGGTGCATTTACACAGTGCGTAAAACCCGAGCGTATTTTGAAATCCGAGCGTATTTTACGCACGTTTTGAGCTTGAAAACGTTTCTAGCAATACGGACGCATTTGAGAAATCGGTCGGTTTTGTTTCTAAATACGTCCGTATTGCTAGAAATCTTTTCAAGCTCAAAACGTGCGTAAAATACGCTCGGATTTCAAAATACGCTCGGATTTTACGCAGTGTGTAAACCCACCATAAATTCTCAGGTTTCCGGACAACCCCAGTCCTCACCTCAGTCATTACACGACCAAGTGACTCAAGGCTTTCAACAACCTAAAACAATTTCGAAGCTACACCGTAAAAGGGTAAAAAGTTCTGTTCCACCCCCTCGCATTCTTTGTTATATTTCTTACCGCAATTTATGCACCACGACCCACTTATTCGTACGCAAAACGCGAATCCGAGCCATGTCCTGCAAAAAGCACTAAACAGATGCACGGTCATCTTACCCATAAGAATGACTGAAATACGGTTTATTTACATCTCATTCATTTCGATCCTGCCTGCCCCGCGGCGTTAGGAAATAAACGGGGAGTCGCGGCTGCCGGGAAAGCATGTCACCAGTTCATTGAACCTTGATATCGAATCCTTTTCTCGTAGATAGACTTCGTCGCCAAGGATTAGGATCGCAGAGAGGCGTTTCTTATATCCGAGGAGACATGAAAGCGACAGATCCGCAATAAGGCGGCTAATATAAAAAAAACAAGACGTTCGAAGAATTTATCACCGTTTAAAGATGAATGATGGTGCAAAAAGAAACAGCCGACGGGCTAAGTCTATCTGCAGGTGTGGAAGAGGTTTTTGGGATCCCAAAACGTAAGTGGCGGGATACCTATGACATCGCAAAAGTTGTCCGTCTGTGAGCGCTATAACTCTCGAAGGGAATGAGATATTTTGATGAAACTTGGTGTGAGGATTCTTTGGGTCAAGAGTAAGGTCGAGTTCTTAGATGTATAGTTTTAAACGGATAATGTGATAGTCGATTGTGGGGTAAGAATACATGTTGAACACGCACCAAAACCATTTTGTCATCAGACAAGTGGTTCGCCCGGAATCCGGCCAAAACCGGAAAGTTTGTTAAAAGTAAAAGTTTTATTTGAAGTTGATTAGATGTTCGATTTAGAGGTAAGAAGACATGCTGAACACGAAGGTGAAAACCATTTTTTCGCCGGACAAGCAGTTAGCCCGGAATCCGGCCAAAACCGGAAAGTCTGTAAAAAGTAAAAATTTTTGTTTGAAGTTGATTAGATGTTCGATTTAGGGAAAAGAAGACATGCTGAACACGAAGGTGAAAACGATTTTTTCGCCGGACAAGTAGTTAGCCCGGAATCCGGCCAAAACCGGAAAGTTTGTTAAAAGTAAAAGTTTTATTTGAAGTTGATTAGACGTTCGATTTAGGGGTACGAAGACATGCTGAACACTTATGTGAAAAGTATTTTCTACCCGGACAACTTGTTCGCCCGGAATCAGGCCAAAACCGGATTGTTAAAAGCAAAAGTTTTATTTGAAGTTGATTAGATGACAGATTTAGGGGTAAGAAGACACGCTAAGTCTGTATATGACAATCTTTACGGCACATATAGTTCGTTCGGAATCCGGTTGAAACGGGATTTTTTTATAGTTAAAGTTTTATTTGAAGTCGATTAGAAGTTCTTTATACGGATAAGGAGATACGCTGAATCCGTTTCTGAACTTTTTTTTTGACAAGTATGGTAGTTCGTTCGCAATTGTCTGGATCAAATATTAGATTTTTGGGATCCCATCGAAACCTTTGGTCTTGTTCAAATAGGGAGGGGATTTTGGTGTACTGTTAAGACTTGGCTCATTACAATTTAAAAGCCAGCAGTTTGGCGTATAAGAAATAGATAGATATATATTTTTTTGCTATAAGCAGCCCGAGGGGCATGGCAAATATTGACGAAAAAAACAAACACTAACATATAATAATACTCGTTTCCGTTTAATTTGTTTTACTTATTCCAAAAATCTACTCCTGTGTTCCATCGCTAGCCTCAAAAATCACCCCATTTTCTTTGTACCAGCAAAACACTCATCCTTAAAAATTCGTTTTAACCACTCTGCGTCAAATACGCACACATTATACTCTTCCTTTCTCCAGTCACTCAGCTCAATACATATGAAGGTACATTACAACTTTAAGTTATAATTAAAGCTAGCAGTTCGGCGTCGACAAGACGACTGGTAGAAATAGAAATATTCAAGTTTGGTACTCGGCTCCGGTCCGGTAGAAGAATACGATCTGCAAAGGGGGAGTGGACTTCGGGCTAATATTTATTCAACCTAGGTGATCACCACGGCCTCATCCGGCTTTTTCATTGAGTGCTTTTCTGTTGCGTGTTATGTTGTACTCTCTTTATTTCTTTTCTTTGATTACTACGCTATCTCAAATCTGTACAGTGGGTCAGAAATAAATATTATTATTCTTAAGGTGTAGGCGCATTACTGCGTAAAAGTTAGCAGGCTTGGCTTGGCAAACCATCGACTGGTCGTCGATAAGGTCCCACTTTTTCGACAGTACTGTTTCGTTTTTGAAGGACAGCTTTAAGCACAGCCTTAATTTAGCTCAGCACATACCTTGCTCTGTGCAAATTTTGTATGTGTGTTTTTCTAAGTTTATCGCGTTTTCTACATTAGCGTTGTTGACAGTTTCTGTTCTCCTTTCTTTCTTTGTTTTTTCTTCTTCTCTATTTAATTACTCCGTCTTTTTGTACAATTGTGCACTATGATGCGCAATAAATCTAATATCATTATTATTGTATTGCTTCCGAATTCTGAAATCCACGAGCCCCGACTTTATCGAGCAAGTTTCAAAATAGTTACAGAAAACGAAGAGTGGGACGCACCGCCCCTGAATGAATCTAGCCTACTTATTTTTCTACTTCGCTTCATACTAGCGTCGACTTACTAAATGATTATTTTTAAGAGAGCCTACTTGTTTTGAGAGCGCACCGAGTGGAAGCACTGGTGTAATGTGTCTTCTGAGTGGACAGACATTAGCTGCGTTTTTGATCCAATTTCTCCTCGCGATTCTTCTCGCAATTCTCGGATTTCGCGTTTTTGGACGAATTCTCATTTTCTTGCGTTTTTGTCAGAATCGAGAACGGGTAAAGCCTCGCGATTCTGCAGAATCGAGAAGTTGCTCCGATGGTGAATTCTCGATTCTCCTCTCTTCGTTCGCACCGAGTGGAAGCACTGGTGTAATGTGTCTTCTGAGCGATTAGTTGCGTTTTTGATCCAAATTCTCCGCGCGATTCTCCTCGCAATTCTCGTATTTCGCGTTTTTGGACGAATTCTCCTTTTCTTGCGTTTTTGTCAGAATCGAGAACGGGGAAAGCCTCGCGATTCTGCAGAATCGAGAAGTTCCTCCGATGGTGAATTCTCGATTCTCCTCTCTTCGTTCGCACCGAGTGGAAGCACTGGTGTAATGTGTCTTCTGAGTGGACAGACATTAGTTGCTTTTTTGATCCAGTTTCTCCTCGCGATTCTCCTCGCAATTCTCGTATTTCGCGTTTTTGGACGAATTCTCCTTTTCTTGCGTTTTTGTCAGAATCGAGAACGGGGAAAGCTCGCGATTCTGCAGAATCGAGAAGTTCCTCCGATGGTGAATACTCTATATGACTAAGTCCAAAACACGCCAGTGATCCTCAGGAAGAAGGAGTAAACGTGTCCGTAACGACTCAGACTCAACGACTCAAATCCTGTGTCAAACAATCACGGCGATCTTTCGGAGCAGCCACCGTTTCTTCCTATCTTGTGCAGGTACCCGGAGATTCTGCATCGGCAGGGAGAGATAGTCATCAAGAGTATTCTCGATTCTCCTCTCTCCGTTCTCCTCCCTGATTGGTCAACAGAGTGCGGATGTTCAAAATGCATAAACACGTATACCGGGTTGCGGACGAGCTGCCAAATTAGTGTTTTTGTCAAAAGCGAGAATGGAGAAGCCAGAGGAGCAAAAAGGGTAATTTCTACGAGAATTAAGAATTCAGAAGCGAGACGGAGAACGGAGAATTCAGATAAAAAACGCAACTATTATGAGAGTTAATCCGGGAAGGGGTGACCGTTTATTTTGTTGCTTTCTTTCACATGTTTCGTTGCCGGCCTTTTTCGGGTAAACGAACATTATTTTCTATGTCAGTGTTGCCGGGCAAGCTTCACAGACGACCGAAATGTCGACGATACGTTAGAGTAGTTCCAAAGAGATTACTACAAATTACGCAACACAAACACCATCGAAATTAAGCAGGGCCTTAATTCGTTCATTTCTTTTGTGTCTTAACGCCATGCCGTTTGACTGACTGAAGTGGAACTAACAAGCCCCCATTCAGACTATTACAATAAATACGTCACATCTTAATTAAGACTTTTGTTTTGTGCAGTTACTAAAGCTGACCATGAAAGTACTTTCATAAATAGTAGAGTTCTTGTCAATTCTGTTGTTGTGACGCTTTAAACAGTACTTGACGAAGGTCGTTTATTATATCGTATATTATTATGAGCAACAGTCAAAAAATAATCAGTTACATATGAGATTTGTACAAGGAAATCATGAGAAGATAATGATTTTCCGGTGAAAACAGACGAGATAATAAAGAAATTTTTGAAAAGTTATGCGGGTTTTAGTGACTGACTATGCTTCGTTGACTTACTGACTGAAAACCGTAGATATAAATAAATCTATTTTAAAATTCATTATACATACATTTTAGCTTTTAGGGTTAAAAAAGATGAGGAATCCTGAAAATCATGAGATCATGAGACTGGAAAAAATCGTCCTGATGTTGGAAAACTCAGCAGATACTTTTTGGCGGTTTCTTCGGTTCTCGCTTAATATGCATAAGATTTTGAAACACAACAGATAACATCCACAGTGTTATCTGTTACGCATTATCTGTTGAAACCGCGCATCCTCGTGTTATCTGTTATGAAACTTCTGACAGTGAGATCATTGACCCTAGCGCGGGAAGACGTGACAACCGCTGCAGCATTTCGAGATAAGAGGAGAGGCTTAGTCGACGCCGGAGGTCAAGTCTCCGAAGACGCTAAGGCCCTAGATAAAGTCTGTCATTCTGGCAACAAGGTACAAGATCAGGAACTCACCGTCCAGGAAGTAGAAACCCTTCCAGATCGCTATCGCAGTGAACACCGATGCTTCCCGATGAACCTTGGCTCTGCAGGTCCGATCCCTTTTCGCTGAGGTCAAGATCCCTGGAATTCTTCCTAGTTCCTGACAAAGGCAAATCTCTACTCTGACTAGATCCACTACTGCCTTTTCGTAGGTTGGATTCGTGAAAGTTGGAGTTCCGAATGATAAGAGGAGACCATTTGTCTGCCCGTCCGTCCGTGTCGTCAGAATGTCGGAAAACTGGAGGCAGGGAAATATTGTTTTCGTTCGAAGTTGGGTCTGAAAAAGGAACTAGAATGAATACCCGTGAGAAACGCAGTCGAATACAGTAGAGGTATGCTTATGTGAACAGTTACTTTAATGCGAACAGTGCGTTTTGGGCTAAATGTAAAATGGTAAAATAAAGATCCAAAATACCTATACAGGTGTTTTCAGATGTCCCTAATTACCTACATTGGCCAACTGGTAGTTAGCTTTAGACACAGCAAGTGCATGAAAATGGTTAAAGTTTAACTGAAAAGGGCAGAGATGGGACAGTCTTGTTACCCCTTACTTATTCCCTTAAAGAGGCTTGAAGACCCGGTGAAAATGCGTTACTTCGTTGCTCCGCTATTCAGGAATAATCACTTTTCAAATAGTGGAATTTCCCTGTCAGATTTGTGGTACTACCTGGGTCAGATGCTTGACGAAAAAGATTTATGAAATTTGTTTGCTCAGGCACTAAGCAGTATTCACCAAGGTTATCACCGCCTACTGAAAAGCCGCGTTTGTGTTCAGATTCAAATATTCCGCGTCATAGTAGAATTTGCGCTGTGGCGACAGCCGTAGATATTCTGAACCTCACTACTAGAGCAGATAGTGGAATATAAGAAAATCTTTTAGCAGAATCCAAATAACTCACTGTATTCAACTAAATGGTACAAAAATAAGTTTGCTTTTCAGTTAAACTTTAAGTCCACGGTCAACAAACGTTCACATAAGCATACCTCTACTGCACCATGGCAGTTGGGGCCTACCATAAATCTCCCGTTTTTTCGGGAACAGGTTAGACGGCATGGATATGCGCAATGTTTTCCATACCGGGGTCCTTACTTTGATCTTCATAACTATCTCTTGGACTTCCCTGGTACGCTGGAACTGATTATGAATATTTTTTTGTGGGGGGGGGGGGTGTTCCAGCTTTGCTTCGCGCACACCTGAGGGTTTATGCTGGGCACAAGCTGTGCATCTCGGTATATCTCTTTCCGACTAATATGTTCCTAGAGATTCTCATCGACTGGTCATAGTTCTATGTCATAAAATTAATCAATAGCAAGAGGAGATAATGATCTTTAGTACATAACTCTTATTATAAATTATCTTTCACGACAAAATAGTTCAGAAATATGTACCGTGTTCTTCAAAACTGTGCTAACTGAAAAATTTTTGAAAACTGAGTTAACTATACCATTGGAAAGAACATAGCTGATTTGGTATTCTGTTAAATTGTGCTGAGTGTTAGATGACGACATGAGCACCATCTAACAGGTAGATTAGTTTTAACTTTCTGAGTTCCTACTTTCTTCATGCAGATGGCCAACACAAAACTGGGCCCAAATATTATGAAAATGTAGTTAGCACAGTTTTGAAGAACACGGTACATATCGTGTTCCTCAAATACCAATACTAGCCTCGCAAAATAAGCGTGTGGGCGCTTGTCGACTCGATCCAGACTTTCAACTCTCCGAAGTGGACGTTAGATTCAAAATATTGAAAACAGTGGGAAAACCAAGCAACACACAAGGAGCCCGAAACAGAAGGTATACCTGTTGCCCTACCACGCAGTCCACGCAGATAACAAAAAAAAACAAGAGCTGTAAGCTCATATGGCACTTGCATGGGTTAAGATGTTTTGATTGATCAAAAGTAAGTTTCGACTTTGCGGTTGAGATACGCACTCTAAGGGAGCTAGAACTTCATTTGTAAGAAAAGCCCTTGAGGCAAGAATGATAATGGGCTGATGGACAACAGGAAATGCATATATTGCTTAAAAGTATTTTTCTTACTTTGCGGTCAAGATTGGTACTTTAAGGAATAGTATAGTATAGTATAGTTTTATTTAATTACAACAAACATAGATAAAAATCACGGACCAGTGCACATGCCTGGTGGCATACTTTAGCACTGACAATGTTGCACAACGAAAATAAAATAAAAAGCCGTCTTCTAACTACATTTTAACATCAACAAAAAGAGAACAAAAACAAAAGAAATTGCTCAACTACGCGTCGTAAATTTTTTTGTTCAGTAATTTTAGAAACTGTCGCTTATTGCTACATTCTCGCACTGATACTGGAATTGAGTTCCAGATTTTTGGCCCAGTGTGACGGATGCTGAAACTCGCTCTTGACGTAGGGCGAAATTCGCACGAAAAATCTGAACGATGAGTGGTTGGATAATTATGAAATTGGGAATTAGTTGGAAAAATACCAGAGAAATTTGAAGGTAAACTATTGTATAGATAATCATGGCAAATATTAGAAATAGAAATTGTATGAAGTTGATCCAAGGAATATATTCCTGAAGTCCCATATAGGTGTCTAACTGAAGATCTATATTCAACATTAAAAAGAATCCTCATTGCTTTATTCTGGAGTATTTGGAGAGGTTTAAATACAGATGAAAAGGTAGAAGCCCAAACAGAAATACAATAAAGAAAATATGGGTGGACAAAAGAATAATAAATTGATTTTAGAATATTTTTAGGAAAAAAATAACGAAGACGTGATAGCATACCAATATTTCGGGAAATTTTTAACGATAGTGTTTTCACATGTTTATGAAACGACAAATTTTCATCTAAAATTACACCAAGGTATTTAAACTGATCAACCCTTTTTAATTCAAGACCATTTAACAAAAGAGAGAAGCTATCTGAACTGACTGATCCAGTACGCGAAAATAACATATATTGGCATTTTTTCTCGTTAAGAGCTAGTAAATTCCTTGAGTACCAATCAGATACAGCTAGTAACGTACTTTCAAGGTTCTGGAAAAGAACTGCTAGGTCCCGGTGAGAAGAAAAAATTACTACATCATCAGCAAACATTATAATTTTACAAAGAGGCAAAACTTCCGGTAAATCATTTAAAAAAAGAAGAAATAGAATAGGCCCAAGGACAGAGCCCTGAGGCACTCCGTAGTTAATCTGGAAAGTATCTGAACGAAGATCACGGGATTTATCAACACATTCTAGTCGTCTCCCAGAAAGATAAGATGCAAAAAAATTAACAGCTTGTGTTGAAAATCCGTAAGACTTAAGTTTTGCAAGAAGCAAAGAATGATTTACGGTGTCAAACGCCTTGGCAACATCAAGGAAAATCGCCAAAGCATGTTGACCACCATCTAATGAATCATTTATATTCAATAAAAGCTCATGAATTGCCAGTTCAGTTGACTTTCCCTTTATAAAACCATATTGAGAAGTGTGTAAAATCTTATTATCAAATAAGTATTTTTTTAATTGATTGTTTGCAATTTTTTCCAAAATTTTACTAAAAACCGAAAGCAGAGAAATACCTCTATAATCTGAAGGATCAATTGAACTACCTGCTTTAGGTAATGCTATAACATTTGCTTTTTTTAGTAGCTCAGGAAAAATCCCATGTGTAAGTGACAGATTGAAAATATGTGCCAATAAAGGTGAAATGCTCGACGCTATGTGTTTAACAATTTGTGCTGAAAAACCAAATTCATCCGCAGAAAAACTCTGTTTAAGCTTCACAATAGTTTTTTTTATCTCCTGTGGCGCAATCTCAGAAAAAGTAAACGAACTTTCCGCATGTTGCCCATTAACTGGAATAAAAGGGGAATTCAGCTGCGTACTCATAGTCGATGCAAGTCTAGAACCAATATTACTAAAATAATCTCCAAAAGCGTTTAAAATATCTTTAGGCTCAGTAATTTTTTCCCCATTTATTTCCAGGCAATCAACACTAGTACTCTTACGACTATGAGGACGTATTTTTTCATTTATCATTTGCCACGTCTTTCTCATATCAGATTTATATTCCAAGAATTTATCTTTATAAAATTTTCTCTTCCCATGTCTTATAATTGAATTTAGCTTATTCCTGTAAACTCTATATTCTTCAAAAGACTCAGGTGTCTGCAGTTTTAAATAATTCTTAAACTTTTTATTTTTATGTTTTAGTGATACCAAAATACCTTCTGAAATCCACGGGTCAAATCTCTGCGCAAATTTTCCATGCAAAACTCGTGTCGAGGAAGCCTTATCCCGCAGTCGAATCATTTGATCAATAAAATTCGAAAATGCAGCATTTGCGTCATCTGAATCATAAACCGAACTCCAATCATGATCCTCAGTCAACTGCCGAAGGATTTTATAATCAATCCATTCATATCGTTTTTTAGAATTATTCATTGTTGAATCACGAAGTTGTTTATTACTATTTTTCAAATCCAGAAGAACACTCACCGGAAAATGATCTGACATGTCAGACAAAATTACTGACGATTCTGTTGCATGAACTAAATCAGGAGAATAAAATATGTTATCCAATAGTGTAGCTGTATTAGCTGTAACTCGAGTTGGCAGAGATATACTTGGAAGAAGACTAGAACACAACATCATACTTAGAAAATCCTTATTATTGCCAACATCGAGATTCAACAGATCAAAGTTGAAATCACCAGAGATTATGACCGGTTTCCTAGATGCTTCCAGGTTTTTCAACAGCGGTTCAAAAACTTCAAAAAAAATTTTAGGATTGCCAGACGGAGGTCTATATACAGACCCAAAAATAAATGGGTTACAGCCCAAGGGGCTAACTTCAACAAAAATAGTTTCACATAACCCTTCATCAAAAACAGAAAAATCACTAAGAACTCTAAAAGACCAGTCATCACGAATATACAATATCTGCCCTCCTCTCATATTTTGACACCTTGTACGTGAAATACACTTCATCCGAGGCAGATCTAACATTGTAAGAGGTGTATTAGCAGACAAAAAAGTTTCGCAAACTCCGACAATGTCCTTAGGACTAGATGTAAGCAAGAACTTAAGTTCATTGAATGCACTTTGCAACCCTTGCGCATTCACATGTAGCGATCGGATCGGAAATTTACACTTGTTAGAATTATCGGTTAGAATGCCATCCGAAGAAAATTCACACTCGGGTAGATTTTTCACATAAGGCATATCTTTATCACTGCCAGTTGCTGTATTTAGAATAACATCCAGTTTCAGACGGGAATCAAGAAAAGACTGAAAACGATCCATAAAGAAAGAAAAACGAAACAAAATCACCACTTTTGTATTTAAGCCACGGGCTCATTTGACACATTACGTATCTGAATTACGTCAGAAATCGATCTACACGGAATGTTTTGCGAACCGCATTTGACATAAATCACACCTCGCAAAGTCCATACATTTTTCGAATCAAATTTATTGCGCGCAAGCTTGTAAATTTCTTGCCTTTCCTTGGTCAAAGCCTCGTTCACATAGATTCGGGAACCCTTCAGATTCTTGCGACTGCGCAGTATCTCGACCGCAGATGCCTCAGCAAAAAAGGTAAGTTCAATCGGAGTCTTAGTTTCAGAAGCAGCTCCCAAACGTTTTGCACTCTTGATAACATTTTTGTCAAGACTCAGTCCCATTTCAATGTTAAGTCGATCTAGTATTTTTTCACCAAGACGGGGTAAATCCCGAGCAGAAGAGTCTATGCCTGACACAATGACCTTGTTAAGAAGCGCAGACTGACTTATATCGTCCAGCTTGGTTTCAAGTTTCTGGAGCTTCGCCCCATTTTGAACGATTTTGGACCGCAAGTCAGTAAGGTTTTTTTCAATACGTTCAAATTTGGACTTGAACTGGAGATCAATCGCCTCATAAACACCTTGGGTAACAGTGTCAAGAAAATCTGCCTTCAGTTGCGATCCTAACGAACTCCCTAGTCTACTAAACTCATCTTCCACTCTCTTCCGAATTTCGTCTCCAATGCCATCACGAAGGTTTACAATTTCAGCCTGCATCAAATTCACAGACTCGGATAAATCACCAGGTAAACCTTCTGAATCCTCCGTACACAGCCTTATTGCACGCTGAACATTTTTCCTGCCATCTTTCAGCGCCTCATCCCGTTTCTCGTCGTAAGGCCAGATATTATCTGACGTCACGATTTTTATCTCCTCCGTCCCGTAGCAGCAAACTTCGTAATTGGTTTCATCATCCTTAACAAGTATCACCCTTGTAATCTTGCACGGCCATAGCTTGTAATATTTAAACTGGGCGAACGCCCGGCTCCCCGCCTGCATAGCACCGGGGAAAATGACAATATGCAAATCTACGTCCGCACACCTTGACGGCTGAATGGAAACTGAACCAAGGAAATAATCGAACCAAGGGAATAATCGGATTTGGGAAGTAGCAATTTCTAAGCAAATGTTGTTGGAACTCTAATATTCCAGCGAAGTTTCATCGTCCTAGCACATCTGAAAGTACCTTAACTCGCGACCACTGGAATCCCAGACCCCCCCCCCCCCCCCTCCAACTCAACCCACAATACCCGGAGCCAATCCGGTTCTGTAAATGATTGATCCAGAGCAGTGGTTCCCAATCGGTGGTACGCGTACCCAAACGGGTACGAGAGACCCTCGCAAGGGGTACGCGAAGGTCCTCAAAATCAAGGTAGTCTGTAGCTTTAATATCTTGCCTCAAACATTTTTGAGTTTTCTGTTCAGTTTCAATTCTGTCCAAAAGTTCAGGTACCACATCGTAAGCGATTTCAGATACACATACATGCCTTATCGCTGAGGACACTAAATATCGTGTTTTTACTTTCTTCTCATGGTAAACTACAGTAAAATACTGATTCGTCAAAAAAGGGGTACGCAACCGTCTTAAAGTATGACTAGGGGTACGCGGTACGGAAAAGGTTGGGAACCACTGATCCAGAGCATCTGTTTGTGATTCCCCCAAAGTTCGGTTCCGATCACACCAGTCTAAGCGGGTCAAGTATTCCCCCCCCCCCCCCCAATAATTGTCGGATTCGGTCCGGAAATGAAAAAGATCACCAGAGAGAAACGACCTCTGTTCAATTATTAAATTTCACTCGAATCCGATCACCCGTTCCAAAGTTACGCATGACTCAATATTCCGGACTGTCCGGACGAAATGTCATTCTTAAAAGACCCCTCGCACTATTTACTCTTCAACTTACAGTATTTTAAAATATTTGAATACTTTAAAACTAGGCTGTGCTTTCAAAAAATAACCCACGGTTTTGGCTGAA
The DNA here is from genome assembly GCA_030848855.1 of Branchinecta sandiegonensis. NCBI lineage: Eukaryota > Metazoa > Arthropoda > Branchiopoda > Anostraca > Branchinectidae > Branchinecta > Branchinecta sandiegonensis. The sequence continues at coordinate 2,232,375 of JAUPMV010000002.1, read as the reverse complement.
CTAAGCCTTTTCCGAGACCCGTTGACTTGTAGCGAGAACAGGGAAACAATTTAAATAACCGGTTTTTCTGATGGAAAAAAATAGTGTATTATAATTCAGTGTACTCAATTAAATGACACATAAGTTGGGTTTTCAGTTAAACTTTAAGAGTCATAATTTATTCTACCATTCCTACCTCATTGGTTGAAAACAGTATGAATTTGCCCTTATTTGTTATATATAGTCCCAAAATTTATGAAATTCCAGATTTCTTATCCCCCTTTCTCGATCCCCTCGCACTATTTACTCTTCAACTTAGTATTTTGAAATATTTTTGGTTTTCAGTTAAACTTTAAGAGTTATAATTTATTCTACCGTTCCTACCTCATTGGTTGAAAACAGCATGAATTTGCCCTTATTTCTTAGATATGAAGAAATTATGAAAAGTTATGAAATTCCAGATTTCTTACCTGGATTAAGACTTTACATGCGTTTAAAGATGATCAAATGCGTCATAACTCGCTGCAGTTGGAGAACAGGTTGCCCTTACTGCCCTTTCCCTTACTAGGGAAAAAGAAGCTCGTGGGCTAAGAGGACAGACCATGACTATACGTTTTAGAACTTAACGGATGGTTTCAGACACCTCGCAATCATTAGTGGCGTTTTTGATCGCCGATTAGTTCGGCGATAGCGTAGCCGTCTGACTTTTTGTCGTTTTTGACGTTCGCCGGAAGCCAATTGCCGTAGCTGTATATCTTAATTTCTGTTTTTGTTCTGATCGGCTAACGTCTATTGCCTAAATTCCTGTCCATCACCGATCGGCCAAGGACTCGCCGTTTGCCGTAGACGTTGGGATTTCGTTTGACGATTTGGCGTTTCTTTCAAAAATGGAGGGAAATGAGGATATGTTCTTTACGTTCTGCGTTACGAGAACATAATCTTTGAAGTCCAATGGGAGTAGACATATCCAATGTGTAGTTTATGTTATAACAGAAGTACACTGCCAGCAAACAAAATCCCGTTTTTGCGCACCCAAAAACAACGGCGAACGCCAAAGGCCATCGGCTATAGAAAACAGTAAATAAGCACGAATCGGCAAACTTGCATCGTCTACTGGTGAAATTTCATCGGCGATCAAAAACGGCACTATTCTCAAATGAATAGCCGACGATTCTCGTGGAATAGCTGCTTTAAGCTCATTCCAGCTAAATTTTCCCCCGAGTGTCAGTATCTATTTATCTCATAGGTTGAAAATGAAGGCATTTGGCTCTTGCTTCTATGAAATTCGCCACAATTCTAGCGTCCAAATTCCGATGGGGATTAAAACTTAAATATGTCCTCGTAATTTCGAACTTACCAGGCTTCAAGTCCAAGATTAGTTGCTGTCGACTGACTTGCGATCTCCGGACAATATCGTCCGGACAAGACATCTTTCTGTAATCCGGTGATTCTCCTTCCAAGTAACATCCTACGGAGACAAAAGTTGATCATGAGCTTAGGTCATATAAAACATAGAGATAATTCGGACGACGGGTCAATACTCTATGAGCGTGTTCCATCCTACTTACCGTAGTTACTACGCATGACGTCACGAATTCTAGCTTTTTTCCGTCAAGGCTAGAACGATTTTTCTATTTTTCAGCAGGATATCATGCCAGGGGTTAATCCGGCCAATCACGTTGCAGAGTTACTGCGTAGCTATGCGTTACTATGCGTAGTTACTACGCTTACCACACTCCCGAGCATGGTAAGCAAATTGTAACTATTAGTTACTATTTCGAGAAGGTTGGAACGGTCAGCGTAGTAACTTTTCGTGAGGATGGAACGGAAATAGTAACTAATAGTAACTATTGTTTGAAGGGTGGAACACGCTCTATATGACAAGTCCAAAACACGCCAGTGATCCTCAGGAAGAAGGAGAAAATGTCACCCTAACGATTCAAACTCAAAAACTCAAATCTTGTGTCAACCAATCACGGCGATCGTTGGGGGCAGCTGTGGTTCCGCTTCCGGCTCTTCCGCTATATAGGTACACGGCGATTTTGCATCGGCAAGGAGAGTTAGCCATCAAGAGTATACAAATGTTTCTGGATTAACAGTTCTGGATTCTTCTTCAACAATGAATGGAAACTTGAGCGAAAGTGCAGGACGGCGGGAGTCTCAACGAAAAGTGAAAGTTCAATAAACTTATCTTATCGTATAGAGTATACCGACGACGAGTCACTTTTATGGCAGTTCCCCGAGATGTCGCCGGCGATTTTTTCTACATTACAGGAGGTAGAAATGGGACTCCTTAATCAGGTTAGCTGCGGCTTGATTGCGCTACGAATTTTTACTAAAAGTCGTTGTCGGGAGGTTTCAGTTTTCGGTGTTTGTGCCAAGCAAGCAGTCCAAAACAGTGAGTCATGAGGTAGAAGAAGCCGCAACTCTATGCATCGATGAACACTCCCATATTTTTTAGTACGAAATGGCGGAGAGCATTGATGAGTAACTCCCATAGTCATTGGTTCCAAATTTAGTACGGTTCGAAGTCTAAATACTTCTTACGGTTTCCGGATTCTCCACCCTTAGGCTACGCGCACACAGATCGATAAGATTCCGCATGCGAGAATACGCGATGGCGATACCTCCATGCGAAGCGTAAAATTCGGAGCAAAGGAGGAAGTTCGCATCCGACTGCGAAAGTTTGACTTTGTGTGCTCGTGCTTTTAATCCGTTGTCAGGGAAAATGGCGAAATCGCTTGCCTATCGACAAGCAAAGAAACACCGACTTCCACAAATTAAAGGACCTGTCTTAGCTATAATACTAACTCAACTACTTCCATAATCGCTCTATATATTCCTAAGCCCGGAGACCCTAGTTTCGTACGGTACATTCTAACCCACTAACAAAACTACGCTGATTTTCTCACTAGCCGTGTTTTGCTACCTTCGATTTGTATCAAGCTGTCGACGGTTGTCTGCGAGAAGTTTTTCCATCAGAAAAACTGGTTATGTAAATTGTTTCCCCTGTTTTCGCTACGAGTCAACGGGGCTCGGAAAAGGCTTAAAACAGCAAAAACCGTGCGTTATTTGTTAAAAGCACAGCCTAGTTTTAAAGTATTAAAATATTTTAAAATACTGTCAGTTGAAGAGTAAGTGGTGCGAGGGATCCTCTAAGGACAATATAAAAGGGTCTTTAACCTGACAAAAACAGGTGCACATTCAGCATTATACTAATCAGTGGACACCAATTATCCTAAATTAAGGGGAAAGAAGACCACTATGTCTAAGTCTAGTTTCCAGAATACTCTTTGTGAATACCTAAGTTGCTGCTAAGGGCCCTTGGTTCCGGCTGGTTCAAACCAGAGCAAAATCACACTAGGGAGTAGCTCAGAGCGAAGCAACACTAGGGAGTAGCGATAATACCTATGCTTTCCATGCTCTGCAAACGGGAAATACTCATAGCGCCGTCCACTACGATTGCGGCAGAGACAAACTTTCGAGTTCAGAAATTTCTAGTAAAGCAAATGTGCGGCCTGCACACACCAAGGAAACAATGGAGGCTGTATTATTTTTTTTGCTCTGTTCAGGATATGAAGTTATCGGAGCAAGCGCTGGTGAAAGACTGAATGAGTGTAGTAGGGACGTTCTATATCGCTAGTGATGCTAGTGTCAATGCTATTTGAGTGTGTCGGTTTTGTCAAGTCTTGGCACTACTCTCTAGTTTTATTTTGCTTTGGTGAAGCGCCAAGACCTATGCTTCCCATGCTTTGCAAATGGGCCATATTCGTAGTGACTCCAATTACGCTTGTGGCATTTAAAGCGAGACAAACTTACGGGTCTAGAAATTTCTAGTAAAGCCAAAGTGCGGTCTGTGATGGTCTGTGAAGTGAAATGAAGCCTGTATCATTTTTTTGCTATGTTCAGGATATGAAGTTATCGGAGCCAGCGCTGGTAAACGGCTGAATGAGTTTCAGTAGGGACGTTCTGTATCGCAAGTGGTGCTAGTATCGCTGCTACTAGAGTGTGTGTCAATTTGGTTAAGGCTTGGCGCTACTTCCTAGTGTTATTTTGATCTGGTTCAAACAGACCAAAGATACTGAGAGATACCGATCTTTGCGAATAGACTACATGGAAACGTTGCACTCCCCACAGAGGAGAAAACGCGGCGCAGCAGACGCAAGAGTTTAAAGGACCCCTCGCACTATTTACTATTCAACTTATAGTATTTTAAAATATTTGAATACTTTAAACTATGCTGTGCTTTCAACAAGTAACCCACGGTTTTGGCTGTTTTAAGCCTTTTCCGAGATCCGTTGAATTACATCGAAAACAGGGAAAAATTTACATAACCGGAGTTTCTGATGGAAAACTTCTCGCAGACAACCGTCGACAGCGCGATACACATCGAAGGTAGCAAAACACGGCATGTGAGAAAATCAGCGGGGTTTTGTTAGAGGGGTTAGAATGTACCGTACGAAATTGGGGTCTCCGGGTTTAGAAATATATGGGTGATTATGGAAGTAGGTTGCGTTAGTATTACAGGTAAGAGAGGTCCTTCAAATTTTTAACGCAGAATATCAGCGCCAAATGCAAAACTAGGAGTCGAGCTTTTTAAAGGAGCTACTTCGTATAGCGTAAAACAGTATAGAAACCATTACCAGTTGAACGAATGATTACTGTGACACTATTGTACCTTTTGTCATATTTGACACTGCAAAACGGATACATCAGCTGCATTTTATTAGGGCTATTATTAAGGTGAAGGATACCCTTTCTCTCTGATAACTTCTAACGCAAGCCAACATTATTCGCAACTAAGAGAAAGCAATTAACCCTTTATGACGACGAGTCACTCAATTCCAACTGCTCACGAACTATTCAGTGGGTCAGACAATGCACGCCGCAGTACGTCTGCTCAGCGGGTACACTTCTTCTTAAAAATTCGGTAGAAATTACACAAGAACCCCCCAGAAAGTTAATGAAAGAAAGAAATAATGACGTGTTTACTTTGTATCGATATAATAGCTAAATATTTTCCTTTTGTCTGATTTTCTTTGTTAACGTATATTTTAAGTTTGCCAATGCTTCCGTATTGCGTAGATGATCCGACGGTCGTGCCAAGTCCTGGGCTGAACGGTCTAAACTAGATCTGAGCCTATTACCCGTGACCGTGACGTTGCTATGATGTCACGAAAGGAATAGCGAAATCCGACTAAGTGAATATTGAAGAAAATATATTTGTGTCTGTATATATATAGAGCCGAGCGGCCAGCGAGGCGCCAGACGCGTTTACATTTTATAAACCGTTCTAGGGACAATCAATTCTGTTAGTACACGGAAAAGATCAAATTCCTGTGTCACGTCACGGGCCTCGGTCAATACGCTGTGATTTAGTCGACACCGTCTGAACTGGCGACTTAGATAGGAGTGATGTCACTGATTTATTGAACTGTACTAGACATAGGTCTAAAAATGTACTTCCCGGTAAAAACGTGCCGGACAGGGGCGTCACGACTGGGGGGGGGGGGACGCCCCCCCCCAATGTTGTCGGCCAGTCGCTAAAAATTAACCGTCGCGATTTTTCGGTTTTTCTGAAAATTAGTCGATTTTTCGTCAATACAGTCGGTTTTTTTTTAAATCAGTCGATTTTTTTTGTTGAAAATAGTCGTTTTTTCTGCAAAAACAGTCGGTAAAAATCACCAGCCAGTCATTAACTGCCTCGTCCCCTCTCTCCCCCACAAACATTTTGGCTAGTAACGCCTCTGGTACCAGACACCAAACTTTTTTTTGCGCGTCTTGCGCACGCGCATGCGCATCTTTCTTCGCGGTACTCCATGAATCTATACAATAAATATTCTTTGAGCCCAAGCTGACTTTGAAACATTTATTCAAACAATGTTTACAGGTTTTACAGGTTTTTTTCCTTCCCCAACGTTGACCCAGAGGACTGACAGCCTGACGAGGACCCTTGCCAAGAAGGGCCGAAATATCGCTGATGAAGAATACTAGCTAACGTATCGTTGTAAACATTGTTTGAATAAAAATCTATACAATATCTTTCTTTCGCTTATATTTCTATCTCCTCCCGTTGGCTCCCGTTTTCTTTTCTATCCTCCTTTTTCCAACACCTCTGTGTCTTTTGGGATAGAGCTGGGAGTAAGGAGTGCTCAAGACCAAAATGTGCCTATCAAGGTAAATTAGTTCTGCCAAACCTATGTAACTATGTAAATATGAGCTGGAGAGTTCACACAAAATCTGCCAGAAAGGAAAAGCGGTTGGGTCGAGAAGAAATTTGACTGGATCCTTGGTCCACGGACACAGATATGCCTCTTCCGAGTCAGAGCTCTAGGTAAACCACTTAGTTCGAGTAATCTGCACGAGGGAGCACGAGGTACTCTGCACGAGGGAGAGGCATCCAGAAACACGTTTTGTTTTTTGTATGCATTATTATATAGGGCGGGCCATTCTCTATCTACTATAATATGCGACGCTAATTATAATCAAACTTCACCTTACAGGGTAAGTCTCGTTTAATTTACAAATGTGCGTCGATACAGTTATATTGAGATTTCAAAGGACAGACGGACAACTTTTGTGATGTCATAGGTATCCCTCCACTTACGTTTTGGGATCCCAAAAAGTTGTATAGATGGACAGGTCAGCGACAAAAGTACTGCATCTGGTACTATTGTACTACCCATCGCAACACTGGATGTAGATGTTGTAAATGTTAAACTGCTTCCGATTTGACTGCTTCAATGCAGCCGGTTTGAACCAGTGTATCGAGAAGCAGCACGCGAAAGCGCATGCCGGTCTGAAATATGGTGGCATAAATCAAGACCTTGCATAATATAATAAGTATTTATCCATGTTTCTCCATCACCTTCAAACTGGCACCCAGCGGAAGTTGGCGGCCGTTTTCAGTTACCTTTGTGCCCCATAATATGATCACCCAGCATGCAAGGTTAATTCAATGATCGTAAATCTGTTGTCGTTATTAAAACAGTCAAAAAGACGCGTCTTGCTTATTGTCGAATCCAAATTAATAGTATTGATGCTTTGATCTGATGAATTATTCAAACGAAAGGATCCGGACGCGAATAGACAACCCTTGGCGCGGAAAATGGGAAACCAAGACTGATTGGGAAAATGTATGAATTCTTTCAGAAGAAATGATAAGGATTTGGATCCCTGCACCATTTATGCCTACGTTCAAACGATGGCCCATTTTTTTTTTGCTAGCGATTTTGAAGAGGATCCTAGAGCAATTTTTGGGTTATATTGATTGCAAAATCCATGCATTTTTTTTTCGTTTTCCCGCATTCCTTAGAATTTTGAGCCAAAAGTATTTCTGGCGTGTTTTTCAAAAGCCGAGGCTAATTTTTTTAACTGGCGACACATCTGGTTCAAGATACCATTGGCACACTTATTCGGACTTAATAAAATTCTGGATCCCACCAAATCGTACCCTGTCAGCTTACGACAGCTACTCCATGACCAAATTCAAGAGGCCTGTGTGAAAATTCGTATGTAAGAAATTTTGTGTTAGAAAAACGTCCTCAATGTGTCGAAACTTTTCGCTTATGTTTCGACTATTGTTTTCTTTCGTATATTTATTTATATTCATAGTTTGGCTCTTTCTAATCAACTAATAAGTTAATGATTGTTTTCATCATAAGTGCATTTATGACTGAGGCGCACGCAGTAGTGTGAAAACAAGTAATAACTGCAATTACTGTGGATGTCTCGACGAACGTGTGAGTCATTTTGAATGTGCACGGTGGAATGCGTGGAGTAAGGAAGCGTTTGGAGCAGTGAGTGTGGGATAGGGCAACAAGAGGGACGAATGAAAAGTAAAACTTATAGGAATATGGGTTGATGAGAATTGATGATCTAGACATGCTAAACATGCGTTCGAACCACATGCGGCCACGGTTGGGGGGTTAGAGGGGGGTTCTTGAAACTTGTTGATATGCACAAAAACCCAACGGATGGACCAAATGGGATGCAAGTTGGACAGTGTCGAGTTTATGCGGCCTAGATTTGTTATTTGGCGTCCGGACCCGATAGGACCACAGTAGGGGGATGGCGGGGCGGGAACCAGAAACTTGCAGATAGGCTATGCTCCGATTCCAGTCAAACTGGATGGACGAGAAGATGAGATGTCAGAGATGCGATGTTTTTGTTTTCGAGTCGTGTTCGGCCACAGTAGGGGGAGTCTCGGAAATTTTGTGGCTTGCATACGGGTCAAACGAGTGGACCAACTTAAAATAGAATGAAGAGAGCATATGTCCTAGATGACATATTTTTTGGTCCGAACCGGATCCGACCACGGTGGGGGGGGGGGGTCGAAAAGATGATCAGATTCGAGTGAAACTTGATAGGTGGTAAGAGAAGATGCTTTAGACGGTCGGTCACGAGTCCGAACCAGATTCGGCAGCGGTACGGGGAGTTGGAGGGAGGTATCAAAATTGTGTGGCATGTCTAGGGATCCAACGAGTGGATTTATTGGGCTGAAACTTAAACTACATATCCTATTTCTAAGTCGGGTGTATTTTGTGACGTTCTCATCTACTTTCTTGTACCACATGAGCTCATAGCTCTTGTTTTTTGTATCTTTTGTAATACGGACGGCTGAGTTTTTGAATGCCTAACACACATTAGGACTCAAGATGACAAAGCTGTCAGTGTCAGTGTAGGTTAGTGTATAGGTAGTGTATCCCCAACAAGATAGCCGCAGGGGGTCTTGTTTCTTGCTTTATATTTATGTTATGTAGTTTGTGTAGTACGAATAAATGAATGAATGAGCATAGGATGAAACAATGCTGAGACAAAGGGAGTTCTATGCTCTCGCTCTTGAGCGATGATTGACACACAATGGAATCCTGGTTCAAATTCAATTCCACTTTTAGGCAGTGTAAAAACTTCACTTTCAGATTTGCAATTACGCTGGTCTAGCAAGAAGCCAGGAAAAAGTATGGATAATTTTTAGACAACGGCAAAGAATTGAACATTATAGCAGGGACCCATAAATTTCTTGTAATGACTCGCCATTCAGGGGGCTTGCCAATAAGAGATTTCTGATCCGCTCTTGACCGAGCGTCAGATAGTTCGAGAAATACCCACGGGGATAAAATACCCGACTATCCAGACTGACAAAATTTTTCGCAGCTGTTGTGCTGAACTAGGAATATTTCTCTGTAATGGAAGAGTATCCTGGATCTTTTGTCCTAGCTTAGGTACCTGGTGGCATGCTGGATAGTCCTGACTGAAGATGTCTATCTATGTCTATCTAAGCAAGAACGCCGATTCGACCCAAGCGGAATTTGTTGAAACTAGGTGAAGCTCGGGCAACATAGCAACATAGAAGCATAGGAAATGACAAGCCCCCTGAATGGCGAGTCATTACAGGAAATTTATGGGTCCCTGATTATAGTAACACTTAGGAAACGGATTATAAGTTAGATTATAAGCGTGGTGGTGTCAGACATACACAATGTGCAAGAGGAACGAGTGCTAGCCCCCCCCCCCCGGAAATGATGGCCTGATGCTACCAAAGAACTGAACGTATTAAAAGTACAAAAAGAGGATGAAAATTCTGCAAAAAGGATAGAAAATTAATAAATACATTGCTCGCAGACAAATTTTGCGGATGTTCCAGATTTTGGTACCAGAAAATTTAACTGAGACAAACCTCTCTGCGAAATGGTGACATAGCAAACACGGCGATGAGATGCGAGCTATCTAGGGCTTTTGGGATGCACGAGTAGTCTCTGCACATAAGTATTAGTGGACACTAAATTGAGTTACGAACCGCTACAGTTGCTATCCTTGGGAGCTCGATGAAGAAAAAGAAAAACTAATTGTTTGTCAAATTCATACTTCACGCCCAAATTGCAATTTTCTGCGATGTATCAGTCGCGATGTACGAATAACTTTTCAACGCAAGCTGGACTCGGTAAACTTACCTATCAAACGGGTATCATTTGAATTGGCATCCCGTGCATGCGTTCTGCAGGCAGCCTGCGCGCATTCAGGATCAGAGACAGACCCACTTGCATGCTTCTTTCTAAATAGTCTTCTACTTCTTCTTTGTGGAACACGGCGATTACAGTCCGGGGAATCTAGCCCACTGTCATTTCCGTTTGGTACAACCGTCGAGGGAGCGTCCACGTTCACACAGTTCAAACTCTTTAGCTTATTGTCCATTGTGTACAAGTCGACTAACTGAGGTGTACCAATATCGCTTGCTTTCAAAGCTTGCTGTGGCTTTCGACGAGCACTGCGGGATCGGAAGCTTTCCATTCGCCGTAGCCAGGACCGCGCCCCTTCGCGAATTCGTTCGCTGCTTGTCCTTTTGGGATAGTCGGGCGTTTCCGAGCGATAAGTTTCCGGGTCATCGTAATCATTTTGTACAAGGTCCCCTGGTAAGGGCGAAGGGGAGATTCGGGACCAGCGGCGTGACTTGCGTTGGTAAGTCCACTGGTTGCTTAAGGCGCACGTGTTATCTTCATCGTCTGAGTCAACGACCTGAAAGTAAAGACAATGTAAAGCAAGAACTTAGAAGAGAGAGAAGTGATACCGAGAACAAATAAGGAGATAGAACTGCTGTCTCCTATCTCTGTATGTCTCCCCATCTCTTTTTCGCATCACTAATCAAATCAAATCAAATCGTTTACTGACAAACCAACTTCGTAGCTTTCTTCATCAGAAGATACTTAAATTACGCTGGTCATACAGTAATAAAAATAAAAATATATTACACTAGTTATTCACGTTGTTAAAAAATCTTTGTAAAAAGTGCACAAACGAGTTCATGAACCTTGAAGTGCGTCCTCTGACAGGCACTACCTTGTTTTGCTGTCTTGTCCTGCTTTTTCGGAGCGTCAGGGGGGAGCAATGACCGGTACCATTTGCGAACAGTTTTTGTTCCAAAGTTTAGGATCAGTTCTATTCTTCGGTTGTAGAGGCTCGGGATTCTCAACACAGACAGTTTAGACGGATTATACGCCCAGCGTCTAGTCAAACCAAATCAGAGCTGTTTCAGCCTTCCCGTGTGAACAGGCCAGAACATCCACCTCGCTAGTGGCTACGTTGTTTTCTTCGCAAATGACTCAAGTGTTTAACGGCGGAGACCTACGAGTATACACAGGCCACGAAGAAGGCTCTGTATTGGCTCTACCTCCGCTCGTTTTTGTCGGAACATTGTTGATCAGTGGATGGACGAGAGACCATCGTTCTTTCTCTCATTTGTTATTCGTGTTACTATAGTATAACACGAAAAGGGCGAAAAGATGATCATGCAAACTAGGCAAACCTTGGAAAGCTTGTTTCTGCTTGTTCAAGTTTGGAAAGGGGACTACCAAAGTCACTTCGTAGAAGATAGTTAAATTATCGGGATGCAAAGGGCCTTCGGTCCGCTAACTAAACAATACTGTGCCTTATTCTGTCCGATCCAAAATTTGCTAGATTTGTGCCTACATGTCAAATCGAGAACAGTGGTTACCTGGTTACCTTTATCCCGAACTGCAAAGTGCATTCGGTTAGGTAATCCCAGACTATAAGCTATGTTTTCGTTGGTCGATATCACGACTCTTGACACCCAAATAATTCACGGGAAATCGCGATCTTTACTAGCACGTTTTCTATTACAGTGATAATACAATATGACTTATCTCGAACAGGTATGTAATGTTTATCTTCCTATGTCCCGCAGGTATATTGTGACAATAAATTATGTGGAGGTTGATACGATATCGTATCAGCCTCCAGAGAGTTTGATACGAAGCCGTATCAACCTCCGCAGAAGATCATCAAGCACTTTTCCTCAATTATTGAAAAATAGAACCTGATCTTCAAAAAATAAGAAAAAGACATCACTCTCAGAGAGAAAAACACTAAAAATAATACAGAAATAAAAATGTCGAAAAACATAATAGAAAAAAGTTCAAAACTGAAAAAAATGTCAATCACATTCGCACCAAAAATACAATTTGTCAGCTGAAACAATATTACTTCCAACTTACTTCAGCTTCTTTTGCTCTACTTTCCCAAAGGCAGCTATTCAGCAACTATAACATTCCTTTGTTCTTGATTTCGCTCTTATTAAATTGCCCATTAATAAAAAACTCCAGTGTGGCTACTTTTCCTGATGGAACCTGTGACTTTTGGTCGAAAAAAATGACGTTTTGGCACCTGCAAAACTAGGTCCTTTTCACGAACTATTGACGAGAAATCTAGCTTTGCCATCTTCAAAATCATACGCCTCTACATTTATGCTTCGTTTTTGTATCTACTGCTAAGGAACCGTTTGCAAAGTTCTTGCTTGCTTTGTCGAAGAAACGAAAATGTATGACAAATCGCAGGATTCTGCAACCAGTGGCAACACCGATTTAAGCTAGATTAATTCTATCTAACTAAGAGCCCGCCGCTAGATGGCATCTGCTTCGCCACAAATGAAAAAGATGGTGTTGGATAAGGATTGTGTTGTTATAAACAAAAACGCCCGGGGCGCAACAGTAATCATTTTCACATTTCTACAGTAGGCTAGGGTTGCCATTTCACGAAACAAAAATTCCCTATAAAAGTAGCAAATAGTTAGTAGCAAAGAAGACAAACATTCTGTCCCAAAAATGTTTAATGGTTAGTATACCTCCATCTCAGTTGATATCGAAAGCCATTTAAAATATCAACCTCGCTGCGCTCGGCAGATATTTTTCATAACCAACCTTACCTTCGGCTCGGACAGGTTATTTGCAATGGCCGTTTCGTTGTTATAATCCGATATCAATCTCGATGTCGGAAGTTAACCTTTAATAACTTTTTTCGAACAGGTATGTAATGCATATCCTCTTATTAATTAATTAATTAATTAACTTTTTAATTCAGCTTGAGCCAGACGATAAACTTCACACAGAAAGTTAGGGATAAATCTAAGTCGTATCAGCCTCCAGAGAGGATGTTATAAGTCATATCAGCCTCCAGAGAGGATGTTATATAAGTCCTATCAGCCTCCAGAGAGGATGTTATAAGTCATATCAGCCTCCAAAGAGAATGATATAAGTCATATCAGCCTCCGGAGATGATTTCTGTTCGAAAAAGTTATAACAGTTAACACACCTCCATCTCGGTTGATATCTGAATGACAACCTCGATGGCCATTTAAAAATATCAACCTCGCCTTCGGCTCAGTAGATATTTTTCATAACCTACCTTGCCTTCGGCTCGGATAGGTTATTTCCAATGACCATCTCGGTGTTATTTTCCGATACTAACCTCGATGTCTGAAGTTAACCTTCAATATTTTCAACAAACAAATCCAACTTCAAGGAGGAAGACAGGCGAAGGAGACAGGCAAAAACTATATGATATGCGTGAAAACCTTACAGGCCATATAGCAACAACAGAATACAAGCGAAGGCTAGAGCAGCTTACGGTCTATTAGTTATTGTAGTAGACATATTTTGGCTAGACTTTACAACGCTTACACAATACCCCACATTCTAGCCCTATCTCCTTTTTGGAAGTCATTTAGCATAACTGATTTAAGGACAATTTGTAGGTTGTTCTATAAGTATGCTAAGTGCCTACTCGGCCTTTCCCCATGGGCTCGTAACTGTTACGGAACTTTACGGCGTTACTGATCCCTTTGAGGCTGTGGCACAACGCCGTGCCGAGTTTGACTCTTCTCTAGACAGTTGCCATCCGTATTATAGTGCGTTTGTATAGTCATTTCGTTTAGTTGAGTCGGATCCTTTTCGTTTCTTTCCTTTATTGTTTTTCATATACTCCGTATGGGCACGTTATGTGCCATTTTTATAAGGGTTAATAAAATTATTGATTGACTGATACATAGAAAAAGAAGTCTCATAACCAATAACATATACTTTGTCTCAGGAAGTAAACTGCACTGTCAGAAGTTTCATAACAGATTGCGCAAAACACTTTCAAGAATAACACCTTTTCACTTAGAAAAAAGTCTTATGACCAATTAAGTTTATACCATTTCGTGCCCAGATCTCCAACAACACCTTCAATAGGTAAAAATACTACACTGTCAGAAGTTACATAACGACAACAGCAGGATGCGCGGTTTCAACAGATAACACTGTGGGATGTTATATGTTATGTTTCTTTTGCTCCCGTTAGTATTTTTACCAATTGAAGGTGTTGTTGGAGATCTAGGCACGAGATAGTGTATACTTTATTGGTCATAACACTCTATTTCTAAGTAAAAAGGTGTTATTCTTGAAAGTGTTATGCGCAATCTGTTGTGAAACTTCTGACAGTGTGTTGCTATCATTATTATATCGGCAAGGTACTTGTGAAATGTCGCCAAAGCTTTCAAGCCCTTTGCAGGGACACCCAAATCTGCGTCACAGAGAGCTTTGGTAGATTGTGGAAAAAATGCTAAAACACAGATCTTCAGCAATTTTTTTTTTTTAATTCCCATTCGTAAGGCCGTGTCATAGCCTATAAAATTTCTTGCACTGTGAGGATGACCTTCATGTCTAACTGACAAATCACGAACACAATGACCCTCAAAGGTTGTGTGGCTTTTTACAAACCAAGGAGTGGAGGTTCCAATCGAGGAACCTACAAACAAAACGGAAACTACACAGGTGAAAAAACTGAAACTTCAATGAACAAAAACTACTGCAAAACTGAAGACTTCCAAAACTTGACGAGCGTAAACAAGTTTGGTTTTGTGAATTTTTTTTGTTAGAAAATTATTTTTTATTTTTGCTTAATGAAGGTGTAGACTAAGATTGGCGTACAGCACCCGACAACAGAATGCTGGATTCATAAGGGAAATATAACCTGAGTAAATATTTGGTAAACTAAGCGCCGGTAAATTACATCCCAGAAAAACTTTTTTTTTCTGGCCTCGCTCCACTTGACTTGACGTCTCGTCCTTTCATTCAGGCAAGTACGGATACGGGGTTTACTAAGAATGTTGTTTGGAAATAGCAATTCAGCATCATACCAGGCAGTTGAGAAAAGTTACCCTAAATAAGTAGGCAAGTACCTGTGTAGTTAAGATTAAAGTGTAGGTCCCTGTGGTGGCTGTGGTTTATTAAAGGAGTTAAACTGACAGCATGCTAGCAGTTGCAATGCCTAGACTACCCCCATCCAAGTTCAAACAGAGATTTAGTTCGGGCGTGCCATCATGTATTTAGTTGAGTTGGAATGCCTAGACCAGGCCAGGCCAAGTTCAAACAGAGACTCAATCCAGGCGTGGCATCATATATTTAGCTGGAATATGCCGACCAATGTTTGGCTAAAACACCTAAATACTGTGCAGTATTTATTCATTTTAATAATATGTTTGAGGTTTTCGCGTAATTTCTAAGAAAACGTTTGACTGGTAAGCTAGTGTCTGCAGTCTGACACACTGGATAACTGATGTAGTTATAAATGGTCGATTCAGTTTCCTTAGTGAATAATGTTGGCTTATGTTAGAGTTTTACTGAAAGAAGTGTTTACAATAGTGTCAGACTGGTAACGTTTTATCTCCCATTCATTTTCCCCATATCAATTAGCTCCTTCAAAGCACAACTCTGACTAGAAACGATCTTTTCCCTATAAAATGGATCAGGAAAAAAGTTTTCGAAAATATCATTACTTTCCACCTGAAACTAGCGATTCTCTTGTTAGCGCTTGCCGATTATATCCAGTCTTCCTGCTCTCCGACGCGGCGGCTGGGCGCAAAAGATTTGAAAACTGAACGTGCCTTGGTTAAAAAGTGGGAAAACTACGCAAATAAAAGAATTAATAAACAGAAGATTGTCACATCCTTATGTGTGAAAGAGTTGTCAGCGGACAAAATTCCGGCAAACTTTTCGTTGGGTGACGGGAAAACTCGGCAAGGCCGAAGAAAAAGCGCTAAAATTCGTAGTTACGAAACGAAACAATGGAGAAAGGTGGGGATTTTAGAAGCTATAATTCCATAAGGGAGCTAAGTATATTATAAAAGGCAGAATAAGCAAGAGCGGTTCTTTAAGTGATCAGCAGCAAATTATGGGTAGGCCTAAATGTAATCTGTGAACATAACTCAAGCCCTTAAACCTTTCCTTGTCAGACCAGTGAGTTCTTTAAACATTGGGTTGCTATTAATTGTTACTAAAATTACTTGGGTCAATTTATCGCTTAGCATTTCATTAACCTGTGTCAAACCCCATTTCATGCATAATCATCACTGCTAACTAATGTTTTTCTCCACATGTCAGATGACTAACACGTAAGTTTTTTGTGTGCTGTCATGCCGAGTCGATTATCACACCGATAGACTGGTGACAAAAACTCAGGCAGCAGACAAATGACATGTACATGCAAATAAAATTCCTCCGATTCAGGGATCTCATGGTTTCGGGCCGTGGTGGATGTCCTGCCAAGTTAGGAGCGATTATTTGCTATGCTTGCTAGGCTTGAGTATTTTTTTTATTTTAAATATTCTTTGAGCTCAAGCTGACTTTGAAATATTTATTCAAACAATGTTTACAACGGATACGTCAGCTACGATTCTTCATCAGCGATATTTCGGCCCTTCTTGGCAATGGTCCTCGTCAGGCTGTCAATCCTCAGGGTCAACGTCGGGGAAGGAAACAAACCTGTAATAAATAACTGAAACTTCTACCAACTATAAACATCTTACTAAAGTTATTTATTACAGGTTTGTTTCCTTCCCCGACGTTGAACCAAAGGATTGAGAGACTGACCCTTGCCAAGAAGGGCCGAAATATCGCTGATGAAGAATCGTAGCTGACGTATACGTTGTAAACATTGTTTGAATAAAAAAAATTATTTTATTTTTTATTTATTTATTTGTTGAAAATTAGTGATTGTGGGAGATCAGCGTGGACCTGGAGGTGAACTTTGAGGGTGGAGCGGTAAGTAAAAATAAAATAAAATCTTCAATTGTGCTTTCTTTATTTTACTGTAATAGTTAAGAGACTCGTTCATTTGTTGATTGTTTTAGTATTAACCCCTATGTAACGGGCCATGGAGCTTTGTAGGGGTCGAAACTTATTTTGTTCGTTTATTTTGAATTTAATAAAACTGAACTGAACTGAACTATTTGTTTCACGAAGATCAGAATATGATCTGCGACGAAAAATCAGCAGCATTCTAGTAAATGTCTAGATCACCAACATCAAAGTCTCGAGTTGAAACCAGGACTTATCGAAGATTGAAAATTAAGTGCCTTTTTCTGTGTGTTTATGTGTTTTATTTATTATCTTCATTTACGCTTTTCAAAATGGGGGGGTCATAAATAAATTACTTACTTACCCGATGAAAAATTTATCTCAAAACAGTAGTACGAAGTTGTACGAAAAAGTAGCATGCAGTACTAACTGATGCTACTACATGCCTCTACTTCAAGGCTACCGTGTTACTGCACACTACTGCATGCTACTATTAGCAAGACTGGATGCTACTATGGCAAGACTAGATGCTCCTCGATACTACTACATAAGATTGAACCAGTTTGAGGCACATTAAATGATAGTATTCTTTGCTGTTACATAGTTTTACATGCAACTTTTTCGTACAACTACCATACAAATACGCAGGCTAAAAATTTTTCATCGGCTACTTACTTATCGTACGACCGTGGGATCATCTAGGCGCGATTTGGAAGCAAGGTAATGGGCAAGTTCAAAATAGACGCGATTTGGAAGCAAGGTAATGGGCAAGTTCAAAATAGATAGACAATATACAAACGAATAAGACAAAAGAAAAGCATTTACCTGATATATAAAAAAAAGGAAAAACAGATAAAATTTTGGTAATATCTGTTTCTTTCAATAATTGTTTTAAAGAACCCCTCGCACTATTTACTATTTTATAATATTTTGAATATTTAAAACTAGGCTGTGCTTTCAACAAATTACCCACGGTTTTGGCTGTTAAGCCTTTTCCGATACCGGTTGACTTACAGCGGAAACAAGGACAAAATTTACATAACCGGTTTTTGGGATCCCAAAAGGTAAGTAGAGGGATACCTATGACATCGCAAAAGTTGTCCGTCCGTCTGTCAGCACGAAACTCTCGAAGGGAATGAGATATTTTGATGAAACTTGGTGTGAGGATTCTTTGGGTCAAGGGTAAGGTCAAGTTCTTAGATGGGCTCTGTATCCGTACGTTTAGGGGGTGGGGGTTTCAAATTAAGGGGCAAAATAAATATTTTTTAAAAGCTATTGAGATAGTTGATTTAGGGGTAAGGAGACATGCTGAATCCGAACATGAAAGTTATTTTCTTGTTGGACAATGAGTTCACCCGGAATCCGGCGAAAACCGGACACAAAATTTGTCGACCAATTTTCGGCTATAGCAGTCCCTACCCCTTTATTCTAAAACCTGTATAGCTCTGCGCGTTAGATGACGTATTCATTTGTTTATTCTATGGACGTCGGAGAGATCTATTGTAGTCGAAGGTCGAAGGGGTTGATATATAATGTTCAAACGAGCAAATTAAATGTTCAAGAGAGGATGTTGTTCAATGGGGATTTACTGGCAAAGTACAGGTCAAGTTCGTAGACGGGTCCTTTAGTCCTATCTTTAGAGGCAGAGGAGGGGTTTCGAATTTACGGTAAAAACATGTATGTTTTATAAGCTAATAATATATTCATTGAGGGGGTAAGGAGGTGCGCTGAATCCATATCTGAACTTAGTTTTCTTGCTGGACAAATGGTTCATCACGAATTCGGCTGAAACTGGAAAATTGGTTGAAGCTCAAGGTTGTTTCTGAAATCGATTAGAGATTCGGAATCGTGGCAAGGAGACATGCTGAATCCATTTTTGAACTTTATTTTAACGGTACAAATATTCAAGGAATCTGACGAAGACTGACTGGCGAAGACAAGACCCTATTGTTTGAATCAAATGTTAGATTTTTGGATCCCATCGAAACGTTTGGTCTTGTTCTGATGGAAAAACTTCTCGCAGACAACCATCGACAGCGTGATACACATCGAAGGTAGCAAAACCCGGCAAGTGATAAAATCAGATTGGTTTTATTAGAGGGGTTAGAATGTACCGTACGAAATTGGGGTCTCTGGGTTTAGACATATATGGAGTGATTATGGAAGTAGGTTGCGTTAGTATTATAGGTAAGACAAGTCCTTTAAGGTTTTACATTCTTTCTGCCTGACGATTCCGCTAAAACGAAATTCAATGAATATTTTAAATTTGTTTGAGGAAAAAGGCAGGAGGAAAGGATAGCAAGGTGAGGGTTGGCGAGCGGAGGTGACAAAGAACCTACATTTACTGATCTAGATCTTCGTGAAAGTAGAAATCAGAAATACGTCATGAGCATAATCATGGTCACAAATACCACGTTACATACTTACTGTTTCATTGTTCGACGAAACAAAGAAAATCCTCAATTACTGATATTTGTTACTGATCAATCTCGACTATATGGTGGAACATGACAGATTTACATCATGACACTGGGTATGGCTAACAACCACTCACACAGGAAGCGATTCGTTCAGCCAGCAAGCTCTGTCATACGTTCTTGGTAATACCAGGGACCCATAAATTTCCGGTAATGACTCGCCATTCAGGGGGCTTGTCAATAAGAGATTTCTGATGCACTCTTGACCGAGCGTCAGATAGTTCGAGAAATACCCACGGGGATAAAATACCCAACTATCCAGATAGACAAAACTGTTGTGCTGAACTAGAAATATTCTCTGTAATGGAAAAGTATGCGACCACTGGTTCAGCAGATCTGCCTATACTCTATATGACCAGGGACCCATAAATTTCCTGTAATGACTCGTCATTCAGGGGGCTTGTCAATAAGAGATTTCTGATGCACTCTTGACCGAGCGTCAGATAGTTCGAGAAATTCCAACGGCGATAAGATACCCGACTATCCAGGTCGACAAAATTTTTCGCAGCTGTTGTGCTGGACTAGGAATATTTCTCTGTAATGGAAGAGTATCCTGGATCTTTTGTCCTAGCTTAGGTACCTGGTGGCATGCTGAATAGTCCCAACAAATTTTGTCTATCTGAGCAAGAACGCCGATTCGACCCAAGCGGAATTTTTGGAAACTAGGCGAGGCTCGGGCAACATAGCAACATAGAAGCATAGGAAATGACAAGCCCCCTGAATGGCGAGTCGTTACAGGAAATTTATGGGTCCCTGGTAATACGCTCTCAGTCTGCTTACGGGAGGGAGACTTTTTCCATGATTGATTGCTAGGTAGCATGGACTAGGACTACCTTGAGTCAAGAACCATAAAAGTTGCGTTTTTCCAGATATCTTTGTATCTGATACCACGGTAACTGGATCTGCAATTAGTCGTTTTTGCAGTTACCGAGGTATCTGATACACGGCTATTGCCGAAATTGCACTTATCGAAGTCATCCCAAAAGAAAAACTGATATCAAGTTACATCACTATGTGCCAAACTTCTTTCCCACCAATTTGACAAAATTTGATGAAAGTGAGATGACTTTTCAGATACCACGGTCGGACCGTGGTATCTGAATATCAGATACCACGATAACTGCAAAAACGCCTTTTGACCGTGGTATCAGATACCACGGTAACTGCGAAAACGACTTTGGACCGTGGTATCAGACACCATGGTATCTGCAAAACGCAACTAATGACTTGTTTTTTCACAAAGCCTTCCCCTACCTAGCCTATCCTCTAACACAATCATTTTATTTTCCTCGTCTTTACAGAGGGCGTTAGAATACGCTTATATAGAGTATAGATTAGAATATAGCTTATGATTATTTTTATTACACCGAATTAGGATTTCTCACTTCACCCTATTCGGTGAACACTTAAAACTCGAATCTTCTATGTAGGCTACATCGCGATACCAGCAACCTTTGTCTTTCCATGAAAGGGCCATAAACACTAAAAGAATCGCACTTAAGAACCACAATAGATATCTTAAAAAATATCAGACTTTGTCTCCTTTTAGGGTGCTACTCAAAAGTGTAACCCCTTTGCTCGACAACAAGATGTAGTTCGGCAACGCCTAGATTCTTGATTTCTTTAAAGTTTAAAAATGACTGGGATAGGACAATCTTGTTACCCATCACTAATTCACTTAAATTGGCTTGAAGACCCGATCAAAATGCGCTACTTCGTTTTTCCGCTATTCACGAACAATCGGTTTTCAAATAGTGGAATTTCCGTGGGACTTGTGGTACCTCTATGCGCTTGTATTTTTTTGTATGCCTTAGGAGAAAGATTTATGTTTTTTTTTTGGTTCAGGCACTAAGCAATCTTCACTAATCTCAAAAATGCCCACTGAAAAGCCGCGTTTACGTTGAGATTAAAATTTCCCACGTCATGGTAGAAATTTACGCTGTGGGGACGCAAAATCAAAAAATAACTTTGCCGAATGCAAATAATTCACTCGATAATTCAGTGTATTCAACTAAATGACACAAAAATAAGTTCGCTTTTCAGTTAAACTTTAAGTTCCTTCATCTGATACGTTTAAATACTAGCAATTAGGAAGTTCACCCTTGCCACTATCATCAATGTCTTATTTCATTTTTAGTTATGTTCTTGTTTGAAATATTGGTTGCTATGTAATACAAGAATGTTTCACCCCCAAAATCTTGGTTGGTATTGGTGATGGCCCACAGAAGAAAGTAGATTAGCTCAAGCCCCTCGGTAGCTCAGATGGTAGAGCGACTGCCTTGTAAGCAGAGGGTCCTGGGTTCAAATCCCGGCTGAGGAGTATTTTTGTCTATCAGTTCACTACTTCTATATGCTATTCTTTCAAGAAATAACCCACGGTTTTGGCTGTTTTAAGCCTTTTCCGAAACCCGTTGACTTGTAGCGAAGACAGGGAGACAATTTACATAACCTTTTTTTCTGATGGAAAAACTTCTCGCAGACAACCGTCGACAGCGTGATACACATCGAAGGTTAGCAAACACTGCAAGTGAGAAAATCAGCGTGGTTTTGTTAGAGGGGTTACAATGTTCCGTACGAAATTGAGGTCTCCGGGCTTAGAAATATGTGGAGTGGTCACGGAAGTAGGTTGCATTAGTATCATAGGTAAGACAGGTCCTTTAAGTGCTCCTCAGAGTGCATGTATTGTGTTTTTATAGTTTCATTAGCAAAAATATAAGAAACTGTTCAAAGAAGCATAGCCCGCCCCTATTGCCCCACCGTCACACAAAGGCGTGTATTCCTTCGTAAAGGCTGTAACGACAACTATTCACGGTCCCTGATTGAAAATGACTGGGAAGAGCAGCTGTAAGTTCTTGTCTTCTCAGTCTATCGCCCCAAACCTTATTTTTTTTTTTATCACCTGTTTCTGACATTTTAATTCTTCTTAACCCCCCCCCCCCCCCCTTCAATCGGTTATCGAAGAAACTATAAATTTGGACTAAAGGGCCAGAGGTGTGGCTGTTCTGCCGGAACTGAAATAAGTTCGTTGTTATCGGTGATGAAATTAGGCTCGGCTCCAAATGTTCCTGTAATGGAATGTTCTAGCGTAATGTCCCTTAACTTGTTCCAGGAAATGGAAGTCCTCTAAATTATGACATGCTAGGTATCTACAAGAGAAAGCGGACAAAGAACGGAGGACAAATTAGGAGAGAATGGAGAAAAATAAGCTTCTGCTAAGTGCATCTGGCCCTGTTCCTGGCCCAACCATCACCACCTATAAAAGTAGTTCCACCTCGAATAGATAGAAAACTGACTTAGTTTTGCTGGAAACAAAATGGGCTTCCGTTCGCGAAGTATTTCCTTTTATCGGGCAAGAAAAGATAAAATAATTCATAGATGGCACTTTACACAAGGGACTTGTACCGTGACCAATAAACCATAAACAGTTTTTTTTTTCAGATATAATTTAGAAGTCTAGGACTCCATTGTCGGAGCCACGTAGACATACCAGGACCCTCAAGACGGGGTCTCATGGTGAAAACCAAATATATAATTTTAATGGGGAAGACACCCTTGAGATGGAAGCATTTAGAAGTATTGTTTGACAAAGGATTTGAGTCGTTGAGTTTGAGTCGTTACGGACACGTTTACTCCATCTTCCTGAGGATCAGTGGCGTGTTTTGGACTTAGTCAAATCAGGGACCCATAAATTTCCTGTAATGACTCGCCATTCAGGGGGCTTGTCATTTCCTATACTTCTATGTTGCTATGTTGCCCGAGCCTCGCCTAGTTTAAAAAAAATTCCGCTTGGGTCGAATCGGCGTTCTAGCTCAGATAGACAAAATTTGTTGGGACTATTCAGCATGCCACCAGGTACCTAAGCTAGGACAAAAGATCCAGGATACTCTTGCATTACAGAGGAATATTCCTAGTCCAGCACAACAGCTGCGAAAAATTTTGTCGACCTGGATAGTCGGGTATCTTATCGCCGTGGGAATTTCTCGAACTATCTGACGCTCGGTCAAGAGTGCATCAGAAATCTCTTATTGACAAGCCCCCTGAATGGCGAGTCATTACAGGAAATTGATGGGTCCCTGGTCATATAGAGTATAGGCAGATCTGCTGAACCAGTGGTCACTCGGCTGCGATCCCTACCCGCCCGACAAGAAGCACTCATCCTTCCTTTGCCCTTTGAGAGAGCGGGAGATATTGTGGGGGGGAGGGGGGCCAGAAGGCGTAGACTGCCCAAACGTTCAGAAAATTTAGTCCTATATAGTCTTGGCAAATTACCTTTCTTCGTGGGCAGGATTCCATCCTGAGCTTGGAAGCTCTGTTGAGAATCTCCAATCTTCGAAAGAGGGCGTTGAGAGACTCGATATCGAGGAATGCATGATCCGCCCTCGCTCCTGAGAGGTCCACAGGAAACATGGAGTCTAAAAAATTAGGTTGGGACTATTGACGTGTGAAAATTTCAAGAGCAAATTGAGACATGTCAGCGTATGTATATTAATGCTACAAATTTGTCAAAGAAACTACGATAACTGACACAATTCTCAACTTGAACGGCCTGCGTGGAAACAATTGCTGGCGATTTGTTATTGACATTGGTTGAAGCAGGGACCCATAAATTTCCTGTAATGACTCGCCATTCAGGGGGCTTGTCATTTCCTGTGCTTCAATGTTGCTATGTTG
Source organism: Branchinecta sandiegonensis (assembly GCA_030848855.1). NCBI lineage: Eukaryota > Metazoa > Arthropoda > Branchiopoda > Anostraca > Branchinectidae > Branchinecta > Branchinecta sandiegonensis. Next base: position 2,208,338 of record JAUPMV010000002.1, on the reverse strand, counting down.
CCCGAGCCTCACCTAGTTTCCAAAAATTCCGCTTGGGTCGAATCGGCGTTCTTGCTCAGATAGACAAAATTTGTTGGGACTATTCAGCATGCCACCAGGTACCTAAGCTAGGACAAAAGATCCAGGATACTCTTCCATTACAGAGAAATATTCCTAGTTCAGCAGAACAGCTGCGAAAAATTTTGTCTATCTGGATAGTCGGGTGTTTTATCCCCGTGGGTATTTTTCGAACTATCTGACGCTCGGTCAAGAGCGCATCAGAAACCTCTTATTGACAAGCCCCCTGAATGGCGAGTTATTACAGGAAATTTACGGGTCCCTGGTTGAAGGTCCTTTTAAAGAACACCTGAACAATGAAACCATACTTGAACACACCATGGAGAATGCATTTACCGACATGGCCACAGAGATTCTTCTCCTGAGCGTGACAGTTTTCAAAATAGAGATGTTCGTTTCTGGCGGTTTGCACATGCAGACTCCAAGACAAAAAGCGCAATTCATTCGAATCTTGTAGAGCGCTGGCCGAATCGTATTGGAATTTCTTCTAGATATACGTTTGGGCTTAACTGGTTAAAAAATATTCCAGAAGAAGGGTTGATTGGAGATATCTGTTCATTTCTAAAATAGTTCGGTACTGAAATAAGGCCAGATGCAAAATGGAGCAAAAATCATAGCTTGGAAACACTATTTCGTATTTGGATTGGGTTTTCTGCAGGCAAAGCTGACGGAAGTCATACAGATAGGGATGATACTTGGTACTCTTCATTCAGGTGTCCTTTAAACTGAGTGGTGGACTGTCAGTAAGTAAGTAATTTATTTATAACCCGCCATTTGAAAAAGCGGAGTAAATGAAAGAAAATAAATAAAACACATAAACACACAGAAAAAGACACTTAATTTTCAATCTTCGGCCAGGAAGCAGTGGATAATGTCGTGCGCTGGTTGGGCCCTGTTGTCCATGATTTTTTTTGGCAATGATTTTTATAGTGACGCCCTTCCATCTGGTTAGTATTGAATGACTCGGTCAACGCTTTCAAAAATTCCCTGGACAGTCTGTACGCTGTGAAGTGTTTTAGACGAGCTCTGTAGTGGCCAATAGCCTATTTGGGTTATATTATTATTATATGATAAGCCAGCAGGCTTGAAACAGTGGCGTCACGGTAAGCCACAAATACAGATAAAAAGTGCCTAATACTCGATCACAATAACCTATCGGTATCGCCGTGTGCCCACAGAAGAGCCAGGAACGGTCTTGAATCAATTATGGGGGTGTGTTGGAGTGACGTTCCTTTTTGGGATCCCAACAGGTTTTGAATCAATTATGGGGGTGTGTTGGAGTGACGTTCCTTTTTGGGATTCCAAAACGTAAGTGGAGGGATACCTATGACATCGCAAAAGTTGTCGTCTGTCCGTCCGTCCGTCCGTCTGTCCGTCTGTGCGAACTGTAACTCTCGAAGGGAATGAGATATTTTGATGAAACTTGGTGTGAGGATTCTTTGAGTCAAGAGTAAGGTCGAGCTCGTAGACGGGCTCTGTAGCCATACATTTAGTGGTGGGGGTGGGGGTTTCAAATTAAGGGGCAACAACCAGTTCACCCGGAGTCCGGCGAAAACCGGACACAAAATTTGTCGATCAGTTTTCGGCTATAGCAGTCCTTACTCCTTAATTCTCGAACTAGTATGGCTCTGCACGTGGATGCCGACATTCATTTGTTTATTCTGTGTGATGTCGGAGATACCTAGTGTAATCGAAGGTCGAAGGGGTTGATATATTATGTTCAAACGAGGAAATATCAAGCGAGGATGTTGTTCAATGAGGATTCACTGGTTAAGTACTGGTCAAGTTCGTGGATAGGTCCTTGAGTCCTATCTTTAGAGGCAGTGGAGGGATTTCGAATTTACGGTAAAAACATGTATTTTTTTATAAGCTAATAAGATATTCATTGAGGGTGTAAGGAGGTCCGCTGAATCCATATGTGAACTTAGTTTTCTTGATGGACAAATGGTTCATCCCGAATTCGGCTGCAACTGGAAATTTTGTTGAAGCTCAAAGTTGTTTCTGAAATCGATTAGAGATTCGGTATCCGTGCAAGGAGACATCCTGAATCCGTTTTTGAACTTTATTTTAACAGTAAAAACATTCAAGGAATCTGACGAAGACTGAGTAGCGAAGACGTGACCCAATTGTTTGGATCAAATGTTAGATTTTTGGGATCCCCTCTGGTCTTGTTCTTCCCGAGGTTCACTGGACACTGGCGTGTCCGGACGTAGTCACATCGACGCAGGGGTGTCAAACGTTCAGCCACGGCGTGACGGGCTGCGAAGTGAGTGAGAAATGAATCCGGAAATGAATCCGTAAGGTCGAATCCGGAAGTCGTGCTGAGTCAGTAAAAATACACCAAAAATTTTCATTCGCGTCCGCCTATTCACATCCGAATCTTCGTTGACATCAGTTAGCACGTGCGAATAAACGTGCGAATAACCTGAAGCAATCAATCCAGAAGCAGAAGAAAGAAAGCACAGAAAGAAAGTTTTCGATAGGAAAGAAACAGTTCGCTGATCAGAATTACAATTGCCCACTTTGTTGCACTGGGCAAGATAAAATTGACCACCTTCTAGGACAGTGCCAAGAGCCTCCTTCATACGCCCCTCATAAAATTCCTCTCAGATTAGTTAATTTTTGGCCGCTAGGTGCGCTATCGTAAAGAAAACAATGCACGTTAATTCTTCGTGTACGTTTATCCAGGTTTGTTTTGCTATTTTCAATTCCTCTTAGGCCTAACCATGTTTAAAATTGATTAAACTGACTCTTCCCCTCTTTTTATGGCACTTGTAGCCTCTGGCTCAAGTGCCATATACCGATCACAATTCCGTCTGTCGGTCTGTCGGTCGGTCGGTCGGTCCGAGTTTTTTGTCCCACATATCCGAGTTAGGGTACTTCCAGATGTGCTAGGACAATGAAACTTGGCAGGCATATCAGGGACCCGACCAAACTAACCTGGCAATAGTCAGTTTCCCGATCCGACCATATGCGGGGGAGTGCGGGGCGCTGGAAACTTGAGAAATTTAGGGCATTTTGTCACTTTTTTCCGAGTTAGGGTACTTCTAGATGAGCTAGGACAATGAAACTTGGCAGGAATATCAGGGACCCGACCAAACGAACCTGGAAGTAATCAGTTTCCCGATCCGACCATATGCGGAGGAGTGGGGGCGCTCGAAACTTGAAAATTTAGGGCATTTTGTCACACTTTTTCGAGTTAGGGTACTTCCAGATGAGCTAGGACAATGAAACTTGGCAGGAATATCAGGGACCTGACCAAAGTAACCTGGAAATAATCAGTTTCCCGATCCGACCATATGCGGGGGAGTTGGGGCGCTGGAAACTTGAAAATTTAGGGCATTTTATCACACTCTTTCGAGTGAGGGTACTTCCAGATGAGCTAGGACAATGAAACTTGGCAGGAATATCAGGGACCCGACCAAACTAGCCTGGAAATAATTAGTTTCCCGATCCGACCATATGCGGGGAAGTGGGGGCGCTGGAAACTTGAAAATTTAGGGCATTTTGTCACACTTTTTCGAGTTAGGGTACTTCCAGTTGTGCTAGGACCATCAAACTTGGCCGGCCTATCAGAGACCCGACCAAACAAACTTATAAATAATCAGTTTTCTGATCCGACCATTTGGGGGGGGTGGGGTGGAGGGCAGGGGAATCCGGGAAATTGAGAAGTGTGTAACTTTCGAACGGATGATCGGGTTGTAATGAAACTTCATAACTGAATAGAATATATATTTGTAATGTCCCGCTTAAAGTCTTGACCGGATTCGGCAGCCAGGGGGGAGTTGGGGGGGGGGAGACCGGAAATTTCAAGAAACGGTTAGAATCGAGGGATCGGAGTGAAACTTGCTGGGAAGAACAAGCATCTGCTCTAGATAAGTCCTTTAGACCATTGTACTGGATCCGAACACTTATGGGGGGGGGGGGTCCCGGAATTCCGGTGATGGTGGTTTTGGGGATTTTCACGATGAAACTTGGCAGGCATATCAGGGACCCAATCAAACTGACTTCAAAATAAAAATTTTGTCGATCAGATAATGGTGGGGGGAGTGGAGGGACGGGGGGTGGACCGGAAATCTCGGGAAACGGTTAGAATGATGGTATCGGAGTGAAACTTGCTGGGAAGAACAAACATCTGGTCCATGTAAATCTTTTACATAATTTGACTGGATCCGGAAACTTGAGGGGGGGGGGGGGGGAGGAGGTGGTTTCCCGGAATTCCGTTTTTTGGGGGATTTTCACGACGAAACTTGGAAGGCATATCAGGGACCCGGTCAAACTGACTTGGAATAAAAAAAAATCCTCGATATGATAATCTTGGGGGGGGGGGGGGGAGTTGAAGGAGGGGAATCCGGAATATTGAGTCATGCGTAACTTTGGAACGGGTGATCGGATTCGAGTGAAATTTAATAATTAAACAGAGGACATTTTTCTCTGGTGACCTTTTTCATTTCCGGACCGAATCCGGCAATAATTGGGGGGAGAGCGGAAAATACTTGACCCGCTTAGACTGGTGTGATCTGGATCGAACTTCGTGGGAATGACAAACAGATGCTCTGGATTAATCATTTACAGAACCGGATTGGCTCCGGTTATTGTGGGTGGAGTTGGAGGAGGGGGGGGGGGGGGGGTCTGGGATTCCGGTGATCGCGCGTTAAGGTACTTTCAGATGTGCTAGGACGATGAAACTTCGCTGGAATATTGGAGACTCAACAACATTTGCTTAGAAATTGCTACGTCCCAAATCCGATTATTCTTTAAAGTACCAATCTTGACCGCAAAGTAAAAAAAATACTTTTAAGCAATATATGCATTTTCGTGATGCCCATCAGCCCATTAGCAGTTTTGCCTCAAGGGTTTTGCTTACAAATGAAGTTCCAGCTCCCTTAGAGCGCGCATCTCAACCGCAAAGTCGAAACTTACTTTTGATCAATCAAATCATCTTGACCCATGCAAGTGCCATATGAGCTTACAGCTCTTGTTGCTTTACCCAACTCTGTTCTGTCAAGCGTCATCAAATTTGTCATTCCTGGCTTCCGACTTCAGTGCCGAATGCTGGCTGACTTTTCAACGGGGCTAATGCGCGACTCGGTATGAAGCGAAAGCCTAATCGCTTATCCACCCGTCAGATAACTTATCCCCCGATCTCACGTGTGATTGTTATTGTCGGCAATTCGTCATCGGATTTTATGAAGGACGTATTGGGTTTAGTTGGGGGTGTTCTCTTCCCTGGTATCTTAAAGTCGACAAATAAAAGGATAATTCGTGAGGACGTTTTTTTTTTGTTTCGAATGCAATGAAAAGAAGAAAATAGTTTGCGTATTCATTTTTGGTGGTATAAATTTTTGTTGGCGCCTTAGGCGTCTGTTGTATGGTCGTATTTGGCTTTTTCAATAAATTATTATTATTATTATCTTCTTCTGTTCTATTTATTACACTTCACTTATTTGGACATAAAGATTGCGAATTTTGCAACTATACCCACAAATAAACTTCTACCTCTGGATGAACGGCAAACTGAAAAAGAAGCTGGCACTTTTAAGCTAGGTGCACAGAGAACGCGAATTCGCCATCGCAAGCGGAAAAATCTGCCTCGTCAGGTCATAAAACTCGCGCCGCGCCGTTTCAACCCGTCGATTTGTGTCCACACCGCGTTTCGATACGTAAGCAGAAAAATTCGCGTTCGGTGGGTACCAAGCTTTAGACTTCTACAGAATTGATTAAAAGTATAAACTAAGTAGTTAACCCGCCATTTTTAAAAGCGGAGCAAGTGAAAGAGAATAAGTAAAACACAAAGAAGACATAAAAAAGACACTAAAATTTCAATCTTCGGCCAGGAAGCAGAGATAACGTCATGCGCTGGTTGGGCCCAGCTGTCCAAGATTTTTGAAAGCGACGAGGAAACATCCAAAAGGGTAACACTTGCATCTTTAATTTAGGTACAAGTATAAATTACATACGATACCATCCGTATTTTCTCCGTCCACAGCAATGGCCCCGATGCCTATGGTAAGGTAAGGTAAGGTACAACGGTAAGGCACTGGATTGGCCTTGTCTCCAAGCCACAGACAAAAAAAATCGAAACCACAGTGAACTAGCCTCGGGATGTAAGGACAGAGAAATCTTAGGAGATGTCAAGACTCGGTAGTTAGTTCCGATATAATTGATCTGTTGAGCTGCGGACTCGCGGACACCCTCCGGTAGTCCGGTGAGCAATTAAGCGAAACTCTCCCGCCGTGTTTACCTTATAATTATCAATCGTTAATGACAGACATACCTTGATACATCTGAGCATATTGTGGGAATCCTGCTGCCCGTAACCACCGACATGCTTCAGAAGCCTCGATTTCTGAAAAAAAAAAAAGATCGGTGTTCAAAAGAACACGGTACCAAACCCGGCCAGTTTCTGGCCATGGTTTGGGTAATGGCAAAGAAAAATGCGTATACATAGAATGGGCTACGCCATGGTTTGGGTACCGGCAAAGAAAAATGCGTATACATAGAATGGGCTACGCCATGGTTTGGGTATCGGCAAAGAAAAATGCGTATACATAGAATGGGCTACGCCATGGTTTGGGTATCGGCAAAGAAAAATGCGTATACATAGAATGGGCTACGCCATGGTTTGGGCATCGGCAAAGAAAAATGCGTATACATAGAATGGGCTACGCCATGGTTTGGGTATCGGCAAAGAAAAATGCGTATACATAGAATGGGCTACGCCATGGTTTGGGTATCGGCAAAGAAAAATGCGTATACATAGAATGGGCTACGCCATGGTTTGGGTATCGGCAATGAAAAATGCGTATACATAGAATGGGCTACGCCATGGTTTGGGTATCGGCAAAGAAATATGCGTGTACATAGAATGGGCTACGAAGGCAAAACTTTCATTTAAAGTGCAGTGTGTCGCGCGCAGTAGGCCGCAGATGGGACTAAGGAAGTCGTCCTCGTTTTCAAATTTTGACGATTCCAGATTCTCCAGCGTAACTCAAGTAAAAAGAGCTCCTGGGTTCACCTAAGGGGAGGAGGGGGGGGGGGGGGAGCAAATATGTCGAGAAACCATACGACTTTTACAGTAAGCTCTTTTTTTAAAAACTGATCACTAACTGCATTTAACCGGGGGATGGGGGGGGCCGTCATTTTAAGCCCTCCATCACCCTACCCTTCCAGTCCACCCTTACCCCATAAGGGTGTCCTTGGGTGAGGACTATAGTCAAACATAAGTTTTGAGGTGCGATCTAGTCAGTTCCCCATAGCGCCAAAACGACTGGGCAGACATATTGGAGCCTAAAACAGCCATTCATGTTTGATACTGTGAGCGTGTTCCACGCTACTTACCGTAGTTACTACGCATGACTACGCATTACTACGCATTTTTGCCGTCAAGGCTGGAACGATTTTTTCTATTTTCCGGCAGAATATCATGCCGCGGGCGAATCCGACCAATCACGTTACAGAGATGCGTAGTAACCACGCTTACTACGCTCCCGAGCATGGTAAGCAGATAGTTACTATTAGTTACTATTACAAAGGGTTGGAACGGTCAGCGTAGTATCTTTTAACGAGGTTGGAACGAAAATAACTAATAGTTACTATTGTTAGAAGGGTGGAACACACTTTGTCTGACTAAGACCAGCAAGGGTTATCCGAGGTTCAAACTTTAACAAAATGTCTAATAGGCCAACCACTTCCATGGTATTAGAAAATTTGAATAAACGTGCATCGTTAGAGACGACCGAGTCCTTCCATCGGAAAGGGTCTCCACCCTCAAGAGTTTGAAAATAGAACATTTAGCACCTAATGCAAATGAGAGCGAATGGTCTGGCGAAATTTTGCAGAGACGCCACAGATAAAGGCGACGCAAAGATAGGGTCCCTAATGTGTCGATCATGCCGACAAAAGACGTGCAAATGTGTCGACCGAGGCGAGAAGGAAGACTTGGATCTACGGCATAGGATCAGGGTTGCCACCGGTAGTACAATTGTACTCTTTTTAGTACATTTTTTTCAAAGTAGTCAGTTAGTGGTACATTTAAAACAAGACCAAACTTTTCGATGGGATCCCAAAAATTCAATATCTGATCCAGACAACTAGGTCTTGTCTTAGCCAGATCCAGTCATCGCCAGAATCCTTGAACATTCTTACAATTAAAATTCAGAAACAGATTAAGGCCAAATAGCTAATCATCTGAGAAAACCAAGTTCAGATATGGATTCAGCATGTGTGTTTACCCGTATAAGTCATATCTGTTTTGACGAAAAGTTCCTGCCACTTCTGCCAATTTCCCGGTTTCGGCCGAACTCTAGAACTACTTGTCCGGCGAAAAAAGAAAGCTCAAAAACGAACTCAGGGTATCTTCTTTCCCCAATAATGAACATCTAATCAACTTCAAATAAAAATTTAACTTATAACAAATTTTCCGACTCCAGCCGGATTCCGGTCGAACTATATATCCGGGTAAAATATGATTGTCACACACGGATTCAGCGTCTCTTCTTACCCCTATATCGGTTATCTAATCAGCTAGAAATAAAACTTTAACTTCTAACAATTTTCCGGTTTTGGCCGGATTCCAGGCGAACTACATGTCCGGGAAGAAAATTGTTTTCACATAAAAGTTCAGCATGTCTTCTTGCCGTAAATCGGATATCTGATCAACTCCAAATAAAACTTTTAATTTTAACAAACTTTCCGGTTTGGGTCGGATTCCGGGCGAACTACTTGTCCGTCGAGAAAATGGTTTTCACCATCGTCTTCAGCATGTCTTCCTACCTCTACATCAAACATCTAATCAACTTCAAATAAAACTTTTACTTTTAACAAACTTTCCGGTTTTGGCCGGATTCCGGGCGAACTACTTGTCCGATTACAAAATGGTTTTCACCATCGTGTTCAGCATGTCTTCTTACCCCATAATCGACTATCACATTAGCTGTTTCAAAATACTTTGTTTGCCCCTTAATTTGAACCCCCTCCCCCACCCCTAAATGTAGGGCTACAAAGCCAATTTATGAACTCGACTGGTCCGCCGACCCAACGAATCCTCACACCAAGTTTCATCAAAATATCTCATTCCCTTCGAGAGTTATCGTGCTTACAGACGGACGGACGGACAGACGGACAACTTTTGCGAAGTCATAGGTATCCCTCAACTTACGTTTTGGGATCCCAAAAAGTAGTACTTATGCAGTACACTTTAAGATAGGAAACAATGAATGAAAAAACATCCTTTCTGTCAAAGTTCATTTGGGCCTAGTTGTATTTTGTCCGTTTTAGCTGAAATACTGATTACTTTGATTACTTTATTTTTAAACTGGCTCTGAATGAAAGCCCTATTTTTGACAGTATTTTTGACAAAGGTTCGATTCAGGTCATGTTGGCAGGGTCATGCTTACGTGGCTTGTATCAGCAACATTGGAAAACAATGCGCGAAGTGGAACGCGCGCAGAAATTATTTTTAGGTTAGTACATTTTCTCCTCTACTAGTACTTTTTTGCTACATGCCCGTAGGGAAAAAAACGGCCTGGAATCCAGACAAACGCTGGATTCCGGGCATTTTGCCTGGAGATCCAGGCATTTTGCCCGGATTTCCAGGCTGCAGCACGGAATTAAAACACTTACCTGGATTTCCGGACAAGTTTTCTCTGGAAATCCAGGTAATGATGTTACTTTCCTGGAATTCCAGGGTAGTATTCCGGAATTCCAGACACTTTGTTGAAATTCCAGACAGACCCGAATTTACGTTTGGTAAGAGCCTGGAATTCCGGACAGTTCGTTGAAATTCCAGACAAACCTGGATTTCTACGCCGCCTCTTCTGGAATTCCAGGGTAACAGTCATATGTTCCAGGAACTGACCTACTTGAAATTCCAGACAGTCCTGGATTTTTGCGCTTCCTCGTCTGTAAATCTAGGGAATACATGCAGAAAGTCTGGTTTGACGACAAGAAAGCCTGGATTTCAGTATTAGTTGGTAGATGTTCCTTCAGCCCGAGCTGACTGCGAATCATATTTGACGGTGCAAAACGGATAAGTCAGCTACATTTCTACATCAAAAATGTAGCTGACTGATCCGTTTTGCACCGTCAAATAGTATTAGTTTGATTTTAAAGTGTAGTGGAAAAAATTACACTGTTCAAAGATTTCGACATTTTCGTGAAGAAAATAACCTCATCAGCATTTTCAAAAACGTCTGAGGAAAATCATCCGAATAAATTGTCTGCCGAACAACATTTTTATTGAAATGTCTCGCTTTCAATAGCTTTTTATGAAAGTGTTCAGGTCTGAACAAAAATTTTGTCCAGTGCGAGAGCACAGAAACTGAAGCACAAACTTTCAAAATAAGAAAACATCGCGGTAAATTAATAACAGAAAGAGAAGTCGAATCTTGGTTAGTACCTAATTTTTTAAAAGTAAGACAGTGTTGCATACAGGTTTATATATCAACATCGGGTCAACATGAGTAAAACAATAAAAAAATACTGTGACAGTAAATTTGCCAACGTAAGATTTTCTTAGAAAGTGTTCACAGTTCAGAATTAGAACGTTGTCTTCCGATGAAAGTGTGCCAAACCCCATGATGCTAATTTCAAGCAACTGGACATAGCTTTATAGAAATTCCAGTAAAATACTGTTCGGATAAAAGGTTCGTTCAGGTTATTTATGCAAATGACAGTATGCCGCGGCTCGAACTGGCTTTTGCTTAGACAAAGAAAATAATAGGTAGTCGTAGGGTAGGTCTAAAAGAAAATTTGAGCGGCACGGCCGAGTTATGATATCACTGACGCACGGCTGTAATTGTTAAATTACTGTACACTGCTACAAACGAGAAATCCAATGGATTCCAAGAGAACATCTGCATATATAGTCTCGAGAAAATTTTACTATATTTGATTGTCGATCTTGAACGGGGTGAAGATGCGAGTTTGCACAGAAAATTCTCAAAAAATCTGGTGTCAAATTGGAGTTCCGGAACCTTGCTACGATGTTTATCGAAAAAAATCTAAGAAAATCATGTTTAATATATAGAATGCAAAATGCAGAAATGATCCGGCATTATTTGTCTAAATCTGAATTTCCGAATTATCTTCGACTTTCCTCTGCAAGGCTCCGACTTCACATGAACATCCGAAAGGTTTGTTACCGGAATAATTTAGCTTTGGTTTCACGTTCAAGGTCCGCTTTGAATCATATATAGTTTAGAAGCCTAGATTAAGGAAAATATAAAGGAGGGAAAGGACGCAACTTTTTTAGACAATGGTGGCCTGAAGCGTATTCTCGCCGTTCCCGGAGGACTCCACTTAAGGAGTCCTCGCGCTTTTGTTTGTCACGGGGACTGACTCCTCGTATTCTCGCGAGTCCGCACTGACGGGGAATGCTCAGATTATCATCACCATCATCAAAATGGACTCCCTTTCTGATTCAGAGGGGAATCAAATTAATTAAAAACAATCAGAATAAAAAAATTGAACAGAAGGAGTCAGAGGAGTCCTCTGGGAACTGCGAGAATACGCTTCTGGTGTGTCATTCGTTTGGCATTTTTTGTGTAGGCCTATTCGTACATTCTGTAACCAAAAGTGATACGAATTAAACAAAGAACAAATTTTCTTGTTTGTCTCAAAAGAATCTCCGTTTTAGAACATGTGTTTTAGGATTTTTCTGTCAACGGGACGAGGTTATGAAGGATTTTAGAGATCCGATGTGAGGTTTTCAAGAAAGCCTGGTCGCAGCACTCACAACAAATTCAAATGCGCTAGTCAAGCAAGGCCAGTGTTGCCGTATTGCTGGATTTTACGTCAAACTGGCGGATTTTTCGACCGACTTGCGGATTTTTTTTTTTGCTAGCGTGTGAGATTTCTTGGAATTTTGGGTTAAAAAGAAACTTTGGCGTATTTTTAAAAGACAGCTGCCTAAATCTTGGATCACGATTTGGCAACACTGGCCAAGAAGAAGGAAGGTCAAGGAATATTCTGTGGAGTGTTTACATCATCTGTCATGGATCTTCTTGTGATGGATATGAACATACTGATGCTGCATGCAGGATGAATGATGTTCTCAAATGTAAGTACCGTATAAGGTTTACTAGTTAGGCCTATTCTAATTCATACCTATGACCTGAAACTGGCCTGAAAACCTTACAAGGAAATTTCTGTGCAGTCCAAAACAGATCCTGCGTCACTCAGGTCTCAGGGTTTCCTTCTTGACAGTTACAACCTTTTTAGGACTGGACTGAAATTTCCTTCCAACCTTTTTCGGCAGAGTTCGAGGTTGTGTAAATTTGAGGTTGGATACCTCTCCTGTATGCTTATTAATATTTGGTCGGGATGTTTCACTAATTTGTTTGTTTCCAGTCAAATGGAAAGAGAAATAACAAAGATGATATCAACTAGGCTAGCAGCCAACTGTTTCAGCTTACATTTGGCATAAGCAACTTTTTTTTTAATTCTGCCTTTTTCTAGAGTTTTGCTGATGTTGATAACCCTATACTTCTTTTTCCATTGGTGATCTCAATTACATTGAATGACATCTATTTGTTAAAACTCGCAAAACTGCAGGCAACAAGTCTACCACAAACCATTATTTTCATATATTAAGCCAAATATGTAGGTTCCAACTCCGAGCCCCAACCTACTCAACTACAACCTACTCAAACCAGTCAACCACAAACCCCTGATTTTTGGATACCCTATGCCAAACGCTGGATATGTCTAATGTTTGGCATACCCTATGCCTAGCGCTGGATACACTATGCCTGGTGCTGGATAATGTAACCCAGTAAAATATTGATGATTTGAGTGAAGCTAAAAAATCAACCACTCAGAACTCCTTTATATTGGTGTAGGTCAGGGTTAGGTTACCAACAGGTATCCATTGTTTGGCACAGGGTATCCAGCGTTAGGCATACACTGTAAAAAAAAATCTTGCAGTATATGCTACTGGGATTACTCTTGTCTTTATTGAGATAAGATTATCCCTAATTCGGATTAATTTTATCCCAATAGAGATGAGACTAATCCCAGTAGCAAATACTGCATCCTTATTCGGAGAAACTTTTAACAGTGTAGGCTATGCCAAATGCTAGAAATACCCAGCGTTTGGCATAGGGGATCCAAAAATCAGGGATTTGTGGTGGACTGACTCAAACTCAACTGTACAGTAGCAGCAGTAGAGGTATGCCTATTTTTTAGCATCTCTAGAAATTCTCCATACCTCTGTTTTGTTTGTTGTGCTTATAACACAGTCAAAAGAATAAAATAAAAAAATTGATACCATTTAAGAGCTATATATTTGAGCAATATTTTTCGCACCAATTTAATGGTGCATTAACATAAACTTTTTAAATTTAAACTTTCTTCTTTTCCATATTATGGGGCGGAAAGGGGCAAGGTAATGAAATTCGGATAATCAACTTGTTTTGGCGCTTGCCTATCTACCAAGGACCGACAAAAATGCCAACCAGTTGTCTGCATTGCATCAGTGACAGTAATATTTTCTTATTTTACATGGGTAGGTGTGGCTGATATAATGCTTCTAACCTCAAAGAAATCGCAGAGACAATGGAAATTATTCTATAATTGTTGACATACAGAAATTCAGTCTATGAACTAAACATTTTCAGCAAATATTTTGAAGTTCATGTTGCCTGGTATGGTAGTTAATGTTTTCAGTCGTAATAACATTTAAATAAGAATAGGTTATATGTGTTAACGAGTTCGGACTTGGTGGTGTTCAAGCTTGTCTTTGTATTGTCAGCTGAGCTCGAATAGTCAGTATTTTATTCGGTCATAGTACTCAGCATCCAAAACATACCCAGCAGTTATCATAGGTCGTCCAAAATTCAGAGGTTTGTGGTAGACTAAGTGACACTGAGTAAAATCTGCAAAACGTGACAGAAGAAACAGAAGGAAATTAAGAGAAAATATTTCAAAATAAGGCTGAGCCTAGGCTACATAGGGCAAACTAGAAATAGAACAAAAGGTTTTAGAACGAGTCTTGCAGAGAAGTCGCCTGCCTGGTATGGGTCTTAGTGTTCCCTTGATGAATAAATAAGCATGCCTCTACAGTTTTCTGGCTTATTTCTGGATGTGACTCGAAACCTGCAGACTCAAATTCTGGATAACTACTTAAGCATGGTCGCACAATCGACAGACATCAAAAGTGGGTTACTGCAAGTAGGCTATAGCCTACTATATCAGTATTAATTTGAAGTATAGGTTAAAAGATTAAGTTTAGGCTGGAATGAATCGGAGTATTTTACCAGTGTGTTGAACTTGGGTAAAATTTATGGTAGTTTCGAGAAATTTTGAATATTTTTTTTCATTAATATTTAACTTCTACTTTGCGACATGCCAGCAAATTTCTCAGTAGCACCATAAGTGAGAGTACCAATTTGAACAATGCACAAGCCAAAAGTCGCACATATGAAATAGTGAATACATTTTTGGTCGAGTGTTCCTTGTAATAATCCACTATTGCGAGCGCTGTAGCAGCTTTCGGTTTTCACTGTTTTTTGTAGAGCTCATAACTCGTGAACTAGTGCAGGTAGGCTATCAAGAACAGACTTGGTACGCTTGTAGGTATTCGGGTCCAGTTGTGCTTTTTGAAGGTCCCACCCCCCACACTTACCCCGGTTCAGGGGCAAATGGGCCTAGATTGCCCAGTGAATAATGTTCATAACTTGACCAGAGCTGGACATAGGACGATGAAATTCCTCTTAAAGTTGCACCTCCTCCACCCACCCCGTTCATGGGCAACTGTGCCCAGATTGACCAAGAGTAAAGCTCATGACCAGTGACAGGACAGGAATCAACAGATATCAAGTCTAAACTTGGTAGGCTTGTGAGCATCGGGGTCTCAGTTTGCTTTTTGGGGTCCCTCAAACCCCACTCTCACTTGGTCCCTGGCCCACTGGCCCATTTGTTAACTTTTAATGTTTTTAACTTGACAATAACTGGAGATAGAGCGATGAAAGATTAGATCTTAGGGTTGGGAATGTACATGTCGAGTTGAACCACCCTCCGCGCTAATGGACAAGTTGTCCCAAATTGCGCATGAGTTAAGTTTGTGACTTGTGACTGGAATCAAACTCTAAGTTGGTATACTTCTGGATATATAGGCCTAGACACGCATTTTGATGGGTCCCGACCCCCCCCCCCCCCCCCCCCGTCCCGTCAATGGGCAGCTGGGCCGTCCCAAGAGACCAGTGACAGGCATCAACAGATATCTAGTTTAAACTTGTAAGCTTGTGAGCATGGGGGTCTCGTTTTGCTTTTTGGGGTCCCAAACCCCACTCCCACTTGGTTCATAGGCAGTTGGGCCCATTTTTTAACTTTTAAATGTTTTTAACTTGAGAATAACTGGAGATAGGGCGATGAAATTCCTTGTACTTTTAGATCTTAGGGTTGGGACTATACATTTGGAGTTGAACCATCCTCCACGCTCATGGGCAAGTTGTCCCAAGTTTTTGACCCGCGAGTGCAATCAAACTCTTGGTATTCTTGTGGATATATTGACATGGACACGCATGTTGATGGGTCCCGACTCCCCCCTCCCTCCCACCCGTCCGTTTATGGGCAACTGGGCCCAGATTTCTCCTGAGTTAAGTTCGTCTATGGAAGGTCTCAAGTTCAACTCTTGCATACTTGGCGAGATATATGTACAGATGTGGATTTTAGTGTAACAGCAACAAATACCACTGCGCGACGTGCTTCAATCCTTAATGAAAAGTTGGAAACTGGACGGTTTTGTCATATGATCAAGGATATGCCGTCCTTAATGCAGTTGTAACGAAGGGGGTATTAGGCTGCTACGATTTGGTTTATTGCTCTTGTTATTACCTTGCTAATGGGAAGAGGCTTAACGGCTCGGACTGGCTGGAAAGACATTCAGTATTGAAATTGAAACTGTTCTTTTAAGATATTCTGGATCTCAAATTCTACATACGCTTTGTTTCGATTAAAAGCTTTTAAAGTGGGATGATTTCAGATTTGGTTGTTTTAATACTTGTTTGGTTATTGGGGATGTGAAATGCCTTGGGTTGTAACGCTGTTTGTATATTTAGTGTTGTAAACATTTTACTTTCACACTCCACTTTTGACTCACTAGTCACCGCTTGGGAAAAGGAATCTTGGGTCGATCACTGAAATGAGCGTTTTATTTAGGTTATCAAGCTCAATGCTAAGGCAGCTTTGGTGTAAGGGATCCAGCGTTTTGCAGAAACTTCTACGCAGCATGTGAAGAGAACACAATTTCAGGCTTTGTGACCGACTGAGGTTCAAGACCCCGATTGAGGCATTATCAGCATTGTTTGGTATCTACCGTTTTACCTTGTAAATAAATCTATTCAATATGCAACGTTCTCTGCGGACTGTTGGTTGTTTGATCTGAATCAGTAAATCAGCATTAATTCTCACATTTGTGTACAAGAATTCAGTCGTGCTTGGTTGAGTACGAAGAAAGTGGTTTCTCAGACAAAAATGGTTTTCTTAGAAATTAGAAAGAGTTGTAACCAAGGAATGCGGCAATGTATGCCACGGAAGTAATTTTTTTGTTGTGACTCTCAAAAATCGTACGGTCAGAAAACGTCGGGGAACGATTTAGTTCTGTTTCTCTTATTTTGATCAGAGCGAAATCCTAGATATATATCCTTCCAGTCAAAGCAAGGTATCAACATATCAGTTATGTTTCTGGACAGTTGTGGAACAAATGAAGTCTGGAATCCAGAACAGACGAGCCGTCTGAAATCCAGAACAGACCCGTCTGGAATCCAGCACAGACTAGCCGTCTGGAATCCAGAATATACAGGTAGTCTGGAATCCCGGAACTGGAAATTTGGAACCTGGAATCCGGACAAAGCCTGGAATCCAGCCCAGAATTTTAGTCTGGAAATTTGGAACCTGGAATCCGGACAAAGCCTGGAATCCAGCCCAGAATTCTAGTCTGGAAATTTGGAACCTGGAATCCGGACAAAGCCTGGAATCCAGCCTAGAATTCTAGTCTGGAAATTTGGAACCTGGAATCCGGACAAAGCCTGGAATCCAGCCCAGAATTCTAGTCTGAAAATTTGGAACCTGGAATCCAGACAAAGCCTGGAATTCAGCCCGGAATCCTAGTCTGGAAATTTGGAACCTGGAATCCGGATGAAGTCTGGAATTCCAGAATCAGCCTGGAATCCAGGTTCCAAATTTCCAGATGCCTGGATTCCAGGCCAATTTTTTCCCTACGGGTGGGTAGTGCCTTTTATCTGAGTTAAGTGGCAACCCTGCATAGGAAGGCAAAAAAAGGAACACTGGTGCACAAGGTACCGTTGTAAACGAACAGTAAAATGTCATCGATCACCAAAGGTATCAACAGGCGGCATAATGAGGCGACGTAATCATGCTAATTCCAGAATGGGTAAAGGTAAGGTACAATTTTAATAGCAAATATAAATAAACCTTGAGTTTCTCAAAAGCATCTGACATGCCAGTGGCATAAAAAACGATGCTTCACTAATTCTGATGGGTTTGTAAAAATTATTAATACAATTCTAGCCTAAGGCACTGTAAAGAAAAAACAAACAAACAACTATCACACATCAACCCTAAAATTTAAGGACAACACGAGAATTGACGACAACAGACATATAACTAAAGAAAAAATTAAAAATAAAAAAGGTTTGCGACATGGGTCAGATCTTCCTCCGAGCACAAACGAAAATGAATCAATCAAATCAGACAGAAGAAATATAATTGCTAGATAACATAAATCTTTTTAGAGCTCTTTTAAAAACTTTCCTATCTTCGGACACTAACAGTTTCAGGCAATGAATTCCATACTTTTACACCTGTATGACGAATAGAAAAGCTAGACCTTGTAGAAGGATAACAAATGGTAGAAAGATTGGACCGCCGTATTGTGTTACAGTCATGAAATTGACTGTTCAGGCAAAAAATATTTTTAAAATCAGCAGGTAGTGAATCTTCTAGAAGATAACGGTAAACAAGTGTTGCAATATTCCAGTCTCTAATCTGACGGACATTTAAAATAAAAAGACGAGGCAGAATATGAGAAACTGATGAAGAAAATGGAAGACCATAAATTGCTCTAATTGATTTGTTTTAAATTGTTTAGTTGTTGATTTGGTTTGTGGCACATCGACGATAGCTGATAGCCAGTTCAAGAGAGAGGTTGACCCGATGAAAAATTTATCTCAAAACAGTAGTATGAAGTTGTACGAAAAAGTAGCATGCAGTACGAACTGATGCTACTACATCCTTCTATGTAAGCTACCGTGTTACTGCATTCTGCTGCATGCTACTATTAGCAAGACTGGCTGCTATTATAGCAAGACAGGATGCTACTGAAACTACTGCTTAAGATTGGCCCAATCTGAGGCACACTAAATGATAGTATGCTTTACTATTACATATCAATACATGCAACTTTTTCGTAAAACTGTCATACAACTACGCAGGCTACAAATTTTTCATCGGAGAGTTCATGATGGGGTTTGTATCTCAGCATTTAGGGGCGGAGGGGAGAGAATTACAAATTTGTGGACATAACAATGAGTATCAAAGCCCAGTTGCAAGAAGCGGCAGGGGCGAAGGGCAAAATGCAAGCTACACTACTGCAAACAACCTGGCACCCGCAGAGACCCTCCCCTGCTGTAATCTAACCTCGTTTGTTCATTATTCAACCATGGGCATTTATTACAATATTCAGATAATAGAAAGAGGGGTGGGTCTGTCTGGATCGACCCGGGGTCATATTAAGTCATAAATCATCATCCAGAACAAAACACTTTGGGGGCACTCGATCAAAGGTATGTCGTCGTGAAGCAGGGAGGGGGCTGGTAAACATTTGTCGTCCCACAACAATGAACAGGGGTTGCCACAATGTGGATGATAGAATGAATGTCCGTAGAGAAAAGACATGGCAGACTGAAAGCGAAGCGAAACGACCAGTAATTTTAGCAGGCTTTGCAGTTGTATAGCCGCTACTACGACCAAAACGGACCAAAAACCCTCAGCGTTTGGCGTTAGAGACAGCATCAAAATACGCTTTGTTTCTTCTTGAAACCAAAGGTACTCTCTGCACTGTGATAATCCAAACTTCTTACGCACAACGACACAAATAGTCACTTCTTTCAGGTTGTTTTTAGCGGAGTCTCTAAC
The DNA here is from genome assembly GCA_030848855.1 of Branchinecta sandiegonensis. Lineage (NCBI taxonomy): Eukaryota > Metazoa > Arthropoda > Branchiopoda > Anostraca > Branchinectidae > Branchinecta > Branchinecta sandiegonensis. Next base: position 2,189,123 of record JAUPMV010000002.1, on the reverse strand, counting down.
CCATTTGCTTATTACCGGCCACTCTATTCCGTTCTTAAAGACCTAATCCAAACATTCAGTTTACCTTCTCTTAGGGATCGCATGCAACGGGTTTGTTTAGATTTGAACTCGATTGCCGAGTTGCTGTTTTGGCTCAAGAAAAAACCCACGCACAACGTCTTCTTTTCTAGATGGCGAAATTTTCCAGGATTGATTAGCTAAGAATTATGAGACCTAACTGATATTTTTTGTATGTCTTCAGAGGTACCACACTGGTCTTGGTTTTATAATTTATTCGTATTTGTAATGAACAGTTGGAGCATTAGATGGAAAGTATTATTTTGACCCTTGGCTCCCTACGTGCCATAAAAGCTGTCCGGGATAATCGGCTGAGATTTAGTCCAGAAAGAGTTAATTCAAACCTAGGAAATTTGGTGGTTTTTTTTTAATTTGCTTATTGTTTTACGGTGTTTTAGTTTTTTGGAACATTCATAGTGACAGTAAGGATGGTTAGCATTGTGTGTGAGGTAGAAAGATCATTTTTTGTGGCCCGCTTTAAGCGACGCCGGGACTCTCAATTTCTGTTAGCGCAGAGAATGATCCGCCAATCATTAGTATAGGCATATTCTTGAGTTTTACACATCAACCTTGTAAACATTTCATCCTTACGGATATTTAGAATATATTTATTTTTTTTCTTGCTCGACACTGGTTGCTATTTAGGAAAAGACTGTTTGACACCTGAAACCCTGGTGCGTGAAGCAAAAGCTGAAGACCTGATTATGATTGAGAATTCCAGGTTAAGATACGGACTTTAAACCGTTCTGATAAGAAATTTGGCCTCCGCAGTAGACGGAAAATTAAGTTAAAACTGAAAAACGTCCAAGTGCTTGGAGCGAATCCAGCAATTCCGATTTTTCCAATGGAACGTGTAAGAATAATAGGCCATTAGTCTTTCAAGTTCAGGGATATCAGCCGGCTGGCTTTCTGATCTAAAAAATAGATGTAACCACTTATTCCAAAATTTACGAGGAAAAATCCCCAACCATGCACCAGGGAGTGTGTATTTTTAGGACTAACGCGTCAGAAATCTTCGTTGGCACATTGTAATCACGTTCATTAAATCGCAACATACAGCATTTGCGTCATGATGCAAGCGCTTGAAGTAGCTCTTATGTAGGAGGTCTGGATTTAGGAAGAAGCTTACTGTGAGTCTGAGACTATGCTCAAGCCCTAACAAGCAGGGGCGTCACGACTAGGGGGAGATGCCCCACTCCCGAATGTTGTCGGCCAGTCGGTAAAAAGAAATAGCCGAGTCGGCGCGAAACGCCACGATTTTTCGTAAAAACAGTCGATTTTTTCTTGGAAACAGTCGATCTTTTTTAAAAAACAGTCGGTTTTCTTGTAAAAAGTAGTCGATTTTTTCTTAAAAATAGCAGTTTTTCTTAAAATCAGCCGATTTTTCGTCAACAAAGTCGTTCTTTCTCAATAACAGTCGTTTTTATCTGCAAAAACAGTCGGTAAAAATGACCAGCCACTCGGTAAATACCTTGCCCCCCCCCCCCAAACATTTTGGCTAGTAACGCCTCTGCTTCGGTAAGGCTGACTGTTGCAGCATTTCAGCAGTCTGTGATTATACCCTGTGCGGCGGAGATCCCTACGCTGTCACTTTGATAACAGATAACACACGTTTACGAATCCTTCTGTTGATCGTTATGAGGATGTATCTGTTATAACCTTTCTGAGTGTTACATTTCGAGACAAAATGTCTGTTATTATCCTTTAAGGTGTTATGTTTCGCGAAAAGATAACGTTAAAAGGGTCATAACTGATACAGTCTCATAACGCTTAAACATAAGGATGCGCAAACGTGTTTTACCTGTTATAAGGCACTTGGAATTTTGAGACCACCCTGGACATTATCTCCTACTAGTGTGCACGACGATCGCTAGATCGAGATGAAAATCCCTACCACACTGTCAGAAGTTTCATAACAGATAACACAAGGATGCGCGGTTTTAAGAGACAATGTATAACAGATAACACTTGGATGTTATCTGTTGTGTCTGAAAACGTTAGGCATGAAATGTTATGCATAACAAGCTTTGCTAGGAAGAGCCGAAAAACCGCCAAAAAAGCATCTACTGACTTTTTGGGATCCCAAAACGTAAGTGGAGGGATACCTATGACATCGCAAAAGTTGTCCGTCTGTCCGTCCGTCCGTCCGGCTGTAAGCACGATAACTCTCGAAGGGAATGAGATATTTTGATGAAACTTGGTGTGAGGATTCGTTGGGTCGGCGGACCAGTCGAGTTCGTAAATGGGCTTTGTAGCCCTACATTTAGGGGTGGGGGAGGGGGTTCAAATTAGGGGCAAACAAAATATTTTGAAACAGCTAATGTGATAGTCGAGTATGGGGTAAGAAGACATGCTGAACACGATGGTGAAAACCATTTTGTAATCGGACAAGTAGGTTCCGGTTCCGGTAGGCCAAAACCGGAAAGTTTGTTAAAAGTAAAAGTTTTATTTGAAGTTGATTAGACGTTCGATTTAGAGGTAGGAAGACATGCTGAAGACGATGGTGAAAACCATTTTCTCGACGGACAAGTAGTTCGCCCGGAATCCGGCCAAAACCGGAAAATTGTTAGAAGTTAAAGTTTTAAGCTGATTAGATAGCCGATTTAGGGGTAAGAAGAGACGCTGAATCCATGTGTGACAATCATATTTTACCCGGACATATAGCTCGACCGGAATCCGGCTGGAGTCGGAAAATTTTTATTTGAAGTTGATTAGATGTTCTTTATTGGGGAAAGAAGATACCCTGAGTTCGTTTGTGAGCTTTCTTTTTTCTCCGGACAAGTAGTTCTAGAGTTCGGCCGAAACCGGGAAATTGGCAGAAGTGGCAGGAACTTTTCGTCAAAACAGATATGACTTATACGGGTAAACACACATGCTGAATCCATATCTGAACTTGGTTTTCTCAGATGATTAGCTATTTGGGATTAATCTGTTTCTGAATTTTAATTGTAAGAATGTTCAAGGATTCTGGCGATGACTGGATCTGGCTAAGACAACACCCAGTTGTCTGGATCAGATATTGAATTTTTGGGACCCCATCGAAAACTTTGGTCTTGTTTCTTTAGCGTCATGATCTCGAAAAAAAGAACTTAGCAGATGCTTTTTGGCTCTTCCTCATGGTAACGCTTTCATGGCTGTTCCTGAAATCTACGAACCCCAAATGTATCGTAGATGTTTGTAAATATGTGACTAAAGGATATAACTTAGTCTCGGGAATGAAAGTTTAGCTTAGTTTACGTAGCAGAGTATTTCTAGAGGTGTAATAGTTTATTTGTGAAGTGTATTACATCTTGTATGGCCTTTTGGCTCAATAAACAAGCGTTGTTATTATTATTATTATTATTATATATAATCCATTGCTGGTTGTCCTGGCTGGGGCGCACATGAGGCTGACGCTCCCAATATGATGGTGGTGGGGGAAGTTGCTGTTTTGCAACTTTTCTCTGGTTTTGAGTATTATAGTGTGTTGTTGCTAATTTTGTTTGTTGTTGTTGTTTGAAAATGAAACTGAATCTTTTGATTTTAAGAGACGGAAATCGATGGTTAGTTTTGTTGCAAGGTTAGAAGTCTCCAAAAGTCCACTTTGAAAGGCAATTCGTGAGAATGCAGAATGCCGTTCCGGCCATTTCTACCGCCTTTTCCGTCGGATGTGCTATTCCTCCGAGCCACCGAATGGATGAAATGATTGTATATATTTTAGTAAAGAATAGTCCTCAGTGTAATTTCTATATGCGATGTGTAATACGACGAATTAAATAAATTGATTGACTGATTGATATATGGACTTATTGTCCGTTGATTTAGTTAAATAAATAGGATCTAAACCGCATGGTAGCTCTAAACTGGAATATGGGAATACTCCAACTAACGATGGGTTACACCCAACAATATGCCACTTTCCAAACTCATTTGGCACGAACCACCAAGTGAAAAAGGGATTTATCTTACCGGTATGGTAGTACAGTGACAGTTCACACTCATAAATAATAAGGCACATACCCGAATTGTCAGTTTTGCTACTCCAAAACGGTCTTCTCAAAAGACTATTATTCCTCCTTCTTGTTAACCTCTCCAGGGATGGAAGTCTCTGACTCAAAGTTCTATGAAACTGGTATTCTTTGACGCCCATCGTTCACTGCTTCATTTTTACCACTGGTTATTTGCAGCACTCATTATAATACTGAAGAAGCCAAACAACGTCCCAAAACCACAGACTCAGAGCCACACAACCGTTAAACAGAACGTCCTCGTTTGCAACTACGCGGTTGTCATTTACACACGATACAAACTTCCTCTGTTGAGCGTTTTCACTTGGTACACCTCATCCACTTCTATTCTCGGATAAGTTAATGATGGTATAGAACAAACGACAATTAGCAGATTTCGCGACACTCTTTCCTACAGTTGGCCTTCAATGACGTGGAAATCGTACCCAGATGTATGGGCAAGCTGCATGAGATTTGCTGGCAGTTTTGCACTGTCTTTGTAACCGCACAAGCTGGTGAATTTGTTGCAGCTAAAGAGCAGTGTTGTGCTGTCTCTGTAGTTGTACGAGCTGCAATAGTTCCGACACAGTGGCAGTTTAAGAGGAACAGTGAACGGTTATCACGACAAGAAGGACTGCATGGAGCTACCACCAACAATTGAGACAGCAGCACGGGGCTGAGAGTCCTACGCCAAAAAAGTCACGAGAAGCAAAGAGATGGCGCAACGGAGGTTCATAAGAAAGAAAATAAGACACGTGACAACCAGGTCTCAGTCTCAAGTTAAAGCACACTACGACAGTCGAACTGGAAGGCACCAGGACTGACCACCAACTTTCTTAAGTCCGACGTCCAAACAAAACGGCTCCTTAAATGGAAATCAGCACCTCTACTCGTGTGGCAACCAGTAAGAATCAGACTTCCCCATGTTCACATGAACTGTTCTGGGGTAAGGGAGGTAGGTAGCAATTGACAATTTCCTTTCTTTGTCACTGACAGGAATCAGACGTCACAATCTTCTCATAAACTGCCTGGATTCCCGGCTAAGGGAGGTCGTCGACCAACCACAGTACGACACAACCCCGCAAAGTCCTCCACTTAGCATCACCACACTAAAACATCTCGTCAAACGCACTGACGGGACCAAAAGCGATCCCGCATTCAACCTCCGTCTGTTGGGTATATCAAAACACTGCTTTGCATACGACGAAAACAACGCTCTCCCAGGGCGAAAGAGCTGAACACTGGAGTCTATTTGACGATATCCAGGACTGAGAGATGCGCTAACACTGGCCTAATTATCGGCTGGATCCAGGAAATTGGCCCGCTAGAAATCAAAAAGCAAGACCGACGATAAATCAACGACAGACGGCTCGTAAGTATTTTCCGTGGGCCTCAAGCATGACATGACAGCCATTACAGATGAAATAAGCACTGATGCGGTATTTTTAGACAGCAAACGGCGCAGCATAGAACAATCATAGCTCTTCAAGTACGCATTGGCACCTGACAGGTTGCAGATGTAATACCTCACATCTAGAAGTTAAATAATATAACTTAACATGTAATAATACTGAATGAAGAACGACTTTGCCGCCTAAAATCGGCCTCAAACGAAGAGCAGACTTACAATGTGGAGCGCTCGGCCCTACGGAGTGAAAAGTCAAAACTACTATACTGAAGCAACTTTTGACCATGGTATCAGATACCATGGTATCTATAAGAACACTACTAATGTTGTTGTGTCTATTGGAGGTGAAAGATATCTTCTTAGGTAGAAGAAGAGTCCAGATGAACCCCAGCAGCAAAAACGCAAAAGGGACAATGGAAGGTAAACTGATGATTGGCTAAGAGGATCGGCACTGGCGTAGGAGCCAGGCTTACTGACTAAAATCAGAACACTGATCCTGACTTACGGAAGAAGAAGGAAACCAAAAGAACAGGGATCCCCACTTTCTCGTTCTTCGGCTCTACTACCTATGAAGGTTCTCTACCAGGGCCTGAAACCACGATGGAGAATTCACATCTTAAAGGTCCCAAGCTGACTGCGAATCATATTTCATGGCGCTCAACTGAAAGTCAGCAGAGAATTATCCTAGCGATATTTCGGCCCTTCTTGGCAAGGGCTCTATTCAGACTCAAGCTAGGAAAAAAAAAATCCGAGGAGGACCATTGCCAAGAAAGGCCAAATTCCGGCTAGAATAAACCTCAGCTGACTCCTCAATCCTCTTTTTTTACATTACAAAACGGACACGTCAGCTAGATTTTATTAGAGCATATTTCGGTTCTTCTTGGCAAGGGTCCTCTTCAGGCTCAAGCCGCTCAAGCTGAAAATGAAACTTGAACAAGTTGGTACAATATTCTATAATATTTCTTAGAATAATATTCAATATTGCTCGCAGTCACCTTGGGCTGAAGGAATATTCCTCAATCCCCTCCAATCCTTTTCCGACAGTGACTGGCAAAGTCCGAGATTTGTTGCTCAGCCAGTGCCAGACGCCTAGTTGTTTTTCCAGCCCAACTTTACGAGCCGTAAACAATCCACAGAAACGAGACAACCACAACAGACAAAGGTTCAAGGTAGCAAGGTTATTGTTAAAGTTTAACTGAAAAGGGCTGGGATAGGACAATCTAGTTATACCCATCACTTACTCGCTGAAATTGGCTTGAAGACCCGCTAAAAATGCGTTACTTCGTTGTTCCGCTTTTCACGAATAATCGATTTTCAAATAGTGGAATTTCCGTGTGAGTTGTGGTACCTCTATGCGCTTGTATCTGGGTTATATGCCTTACGAGAAAGACTTATGCGTTTTTTTGTTTGTTCAGGCACTAAGCAGTCTTCACCAAGCTCACCACTGCCCACTAAAAAGCCGCATCTGTGTTGAGATGAAAATTTCCCACGTCATAGTAAAATTTACGCTGTGGTGACGGCCTTAGATATTCTGAACGTCATAAACTAGAGCAGATAGTGGGAAATAAAAAGAATCCCTTAGCGGAATCTAAATAATTCAGTGTATTCAGTTAAATGACACAAAAATAAGTTGGGTTTTCAGTTAAACTTTAAAGTCTTCAAGTTTGTTCAAAGTGTTGTCCTTAGGATTGGCACGCCACTCCACTGCAATCTGACCCCGTAAAATAATCGATTTATCCATGGCAAAAATACTGCCAAAATCCGAACAGTCATTTGCAATTTTTTACACAAGTAAGCAATTGGTAAGTCTCGACTCTGATCTTTCTTACGACTGGATTCATTTCAACAACAGGCCACTCCAATTCGTGAGAATTCTGACCCCACAAAATAATCGATTTGTCGATTTGGCAAAAATAGCCTATGTCAAAATCCGACACAATTTGTTTAACACAGCGAAAAATAGAAACAACTGCTCGGTCAAGAGGTTTAAACGCTTTAATACTTACTAAATGTTATGGTATTTATGTTTAGTGCGTGTATATATTTTCTCTAGTTTTTTTTTTCGTTTTCTTTCTGTAAGCTACTTTGCTTTTTCCATTCTGTAAATGGGCAACAAATCTATAAATTAAATTTGCCTAATAAGTACCTCAGATAATGGATTCAGTTGAGAGCGAATTGCCTACCGGTACATAGAAAACTTATATTTTTAAAAGGAAAAAATGGAGAACCGAGTTTAGCGACACCCTGCCCTTTATGTAATGAAGGGAATGATGACTTGGAGCACTTTTTGCTGAAGTGTCACGAGCTTTCTGATTTAAGGGTGTCTTTGCTTGGGGGGATTTTGCGGCTTCCAGAAATCTTGGATTGTACATCGGCACAGATAATATGCAAAGTGTGTAGATTTATTGATGAAGGAGTGAAGTTTCGTGACAATAGAAGTTGATTTTTTGTTATATTTTGTTTAATTTTGTTGCTTAATAAGTGTATAACCTGTTCATGTATATGGCCTCTGGCTTTAAATACAGATTATTATTATTATTATTATGTATATAGAGTCTCGAACTTTAATACGGAAATGCCAGGACAACATACAACAACGTTCACTCTTCCTTAACAACTACCTCCTTTTCAGATTTTAGTTTGAAATTCATAGTTTAAAATCTTATAGTCCATGTACTAATGTCATAAACAAGAAAAGTAAATTTGGTGATCTTTATTCCGAATTCGGAAAGTTATAATCCGAATTCGGAGAGTTAAAATCCGATACAGGATTAAAACGTTAGAATTCAAAATACTGCAGATTAAGTTATCCTAATCTACTAAGTTATCCTAATCAACAGTATTTTGCATTCTAGCGTTTTAATCCTGTATCGGATGAATTTGGATTTTAACTATCCGAATTCGAAATATAAATCGCCGAATTCGGTGATGTGCAACCATCGCTGATTCCCCGGACAGTCAAAGGCAAAAAAGAGTTTCCCCTACCGAGGTTTCACCGGAATAACACTCCTGCTATGGTGTTTGTATGTGTGGAGGACGGGGGGAGGGGAGGGGGGCTTAAATTCAATTAACATATCTAGAATAAGCAGGAATTAACTGGATAGCATACTGAACGGTCAATTAAGTAGTAAGTATTCAACTCGGTATCTCTTACGTCTTACTTCTCACCGTCTAGCCGCCCTCCTTCCACTTCCATTCATTCCGTTTGAGACTCTTTGTAAACCGTTGCATTTTTGCCTTAAGTAAGGATAACATTGGTTCTCTTTTACTCAATCTGATGTTTTCAGATTTGCAGTGCGTAACAGAGGGGGGGGGGGGGATAAAGGTCTAGCAGACATCATCTTCTGTTTACGTACCGATGGGAAGCGCTAACCTCAAACCGCTGTAATATTCTCCAGTTCCACCGCATCCCCGATGAAAAATTTAGTAGTTGTATGATAGTTGTGCGAAAAAGTTGCATGTATTGACATGTAATAGTAAGAATACTATCATTGCCTCAGGCTGGGCCAATCTTAAGCAGTATTATCCAGTAGCATCATGTCTTGCTATAGTAGCATCCAGTCTTGCTAATAGTAGCACACAGTAGAATGCAGTAACACGATAGCCTTGATATAGAAGAATGTAGTAGCATCAGTTCGTACTGCATGCTACTCTTTCGTACAAATTCATCCTACTATTTTGAGATAAATTTTTCACCGCATCTGTCTCGTCGGAACGTTTATGTTTATTTACGAAACAACGACATGATGGCTGGAATTAGGCCTTTCAAGCTTACAGTGAGTCAAGGGTCAGGAGAAATTCCAGAAAGGGCTACCAGGGAATGTAAGAACGAGAAACGACTTTTACATGAACGAAAGCAATCCGCTTCCAAAGGCCATCATCAAAAGGAAGATGCGTTGCAATAGTGAATAAGTAAGTAAGTAATTTATAGCCCGTCATTTTGAAAAAGCGGAGTAAATGGAAGCAAATAGATTAAACACATAAACACACAGAAAAAGACACTTAATTTTCAATCTTCGGTCAGGAAGTAGTGGATAACATCGTGCGCTGGTTGTGGCCTGTTGTCCATGATTTTTTATAGCGACGAGGAAACATCCAAAAGGGTAAAACTTGCATCTCGAATTTTGAACTTCTCCGTCGATGTATGGTTATGACATAATTTCGACAAGTGGAGCAGGTTTTTTGCATATTTAAAATAACATGATCTCATCTTCGCTCAACCATACCAATCATGGGAAGATGACAATTATAACTGCAGCAAGGGAAGCATGATTGGCCATATTCTATTTCAACGCTTCCACGTGGACTAGTTTCTGGTAATCCCCTATGCCTCACCATCAGTACTTCTGACAGACACAACAAAACAGATCAAAAGGTTTATGAGAAGAACATCTGCAATCCTCTATATCAGTGGTTCCCAACCTTTTCCGTACCGCGTACCCCTAATCGAAGGTTCGAAAAAGTTGCGTACCCCCTTTTTCAGACCTTGAAAAGGCAATATCTATTATCATAAATTGATAAAGCATATGTGTAGAAACATATACAAAATCGACACTTGAGGCTACTTTGTAGCCAAAATTTTGTCAAATCTCGGCTCTATGTCATTAATGGCAATTTTTTTTACAGTCAGCCTGTTTCTGTGTTTGGTTTAGATGTTCTCCGTGCTTTCATCAAGCCGCATCGCAAACTTTTTCGTTAGCTTAATTCGCAACCTGAATGACAATATCACTTGCAATGTCTTCGATCCTTCTTGAAACAACATTGTTTGACACAGGAACAGATTTTACGGATTAGGCTGCTGTTTTTGAATCAACACTATTTTACTAACTTTCACTAGGGCTTGTAACCAGAGGCGTCACGCACGGTTTGACAACACCCATCCCCCCAAAAACGTCAGCCAGACGATTAAAAAGAAAAGAGTCGGCGCGAAGCGCCGCGATTTTTCGAGTACCTAAAAAAAAAAAACAGTCGCTAAAAAATGCCTGTCGGCCAGTTAGAATATCTTGCCCATTAAGATACATATTGGCTGGTGATGCCTCTTCTGGTAATATTAGGCTTTCGGCAATCAAAATGAGTGAGGCGAGATTTTGAAGCTACAGACTAAATCAATTTTGGTTCCTTCACGTACCCCTTGGGGTACGCGTACCACCGGTTGGGAACCACTGCTCTATATGACTAAGTCACAAAACATGCCAGTGATCCTCGGGAACAGCGAGAAAACGTAGCACTAACGACTCAAACTCAACAACTCAATCCTGTGTTAACTAATCACGGCGATGTTTGGGAGCAGCTGTGATACCGCTTCCGGCTCTTCTGCTAGGTACAGGGCGATTTTGCATCGGCAAGAAGAGTTAGTCATCAAGAGTATCTGCTTCACAGGTTATGAGGTTTTGCACATGTCGCAGTTGTAGAAAGGGAAAGTTACCCTCTACCTTATGGATCTGACTTTTTACTATGTCTACAAAAGTATGGATTATGAGACAATAGTTGCGTTTTTGATCCGAATTCTCCTCGCGATTCTCCTCCGAATTCTCCTATTTCGCGTTTTTAGACTATTCAGATGAAGTGAATTCTCCTTTTCTTGCGTTTTTGTCAAAATCGAGAACGGGGAAAACCTCAAGATTCTGCAGAATCGAGAAGTTGCTTTGATGGCGAATTCTCGATTCTCCCTCTCTGCGTTCTCCTCCCTTATTGGTCAACAGAGTTCGGGTGCTCAATATGCATGAACACGTATACCGGGTTGCGGACGAGCTGCAAAATTAGTGTTTTTGTTAAAAGTGAAAATGGAGAAGTCAGAGGAGCAAAAACGGTAATTTGTACGAGAATCGAGAATTCAGAAGCGAGAATTCGGAACGGAGAATTCGGATCAAAAACGCAACTAATGGGAGACTAACGGAAACTAGTCCACTAGGAGATAAGGCGAATCACCACAAAATACTGAAGTGAACGGACAATCACAGAGCGATTAGCAGTCTGCAAAGGAGGCTAGGTTTTCAAAGCCAATTTGCGAAAGATACACTTGAAGATTTTTTTTTTGGGGGGGAGGGGGGGGGCAGTATATTGTGCGTGTGCCGCGACCGAACTCAATCCTTGTCACAGGGCACGAAGCCGTTGCGGCCTACTCCAAATATCTGGATCTTCCGCACATTCAAACCAGCTTGTTCTAGATACCATGGAAAGATGATATTATCTAATATTTCGCAGATCTTTCGTTATCTCTTGCATCCCAATCATTCTCCCGTCCTCCATATTTGCATATTTATTATGTCTGTGTTGACTACATGACACCCTTCCAGATTCGGGGATCTTGGTTACTTTGGTTACTACTCAACTTATCCACGTCGACGAAAACGGATATCTGGAATCCGGAAGAAAAATCTAAAGGCTTAAGCCCTGCACTTTGATTATTTTATTCATTTTCTTTACACTGAACTTATTAGAATTTAAACGAAAGGGATGAGATACGACAGTCTAGTTACCATCATCTAATAATTCATTTAAATAGGCTTGAAGTCCCGATGAAATGCGTTACTTCGGTACTCCGCTGTTTCCGAATAATCGAGGCGAATGGACTTAGAGCGTGTTCCATCCTACTTACCGTAGTTACCACGCATAACGTCACAAATTCTGCCCTTTTGTCGTCAAGGCTGGAACGACTTTTCTATTTTCCAGCGGAATATCATGACACGGGTGAATCTGACCCATCACGTGACAGAGATTCGTGGTTACTACGCTTACCACGCTCCCGAGCGTAGTAAGCAAATAGTTACTATTAGTTACTATTTCGACAAGGCTGGAACGGTCAGCGTAGTAACTTTTAGTGAGGTTGGAACGGATTTAGTAACTAATAGTTACTATTGGTACGAGGGTGGAACACGCTCTTATTGTTACGACGTGATAATGAGCTTTACACAAGATAATAAGCTTCACTTTGTTGGCCATTGAAAGCCTCGCTTTTGCTGACATTAAAATTCGCCCCGTTTGGATGAATTTCGACTTGTCGTGCCAGCAGCGCATTTTCTGAACGTCACTACTAGAGCCTGAGATGAAAATATAAAAATCCTTTTGAAGAGTCAAAATAATTTAGTGTACTCGAGTCCAAGCTATGAAAATAAGTTGGCTTTTCAGTTAAATTTTAAACAGCGAACACACAACTACATTTTATGCGTATGGCTCCGTGCCGGATCATACAGCGCATTATCCATAACCATTCTTTTCTGCCACACCCATATAATTATTCCTTGGCCTCAGTTGTTGCCTTTTTTTCTTAGAGTAACCTTAAAAGGTATCCTGTCTTGTTGTTGCAAACACTCCCAGATATGTTGAGCACTGATAGCCCGATCATGGGAACCCAGACCAAGCCAAGTGAATCTTATCGACCATTATAATAGGATTACAGTGAGTAATGATATTTCTTAACGAGAAGACAAATCCAAAGTCAAGCAACCACTGTAAACAATCACAGATAAAGTTTGACGATGCCAACATTAGTGGATTTGAGTGTACTCCGACGTGTAGCATCTTCGACACGCGGGAATGACACATAAAGAAATGGCTTGAAATTCGTCTGCAGGCCAAGACCGATGGCCCATCACGGCTACATTCACTTCTCAACAGCAGGCTTTTTTACGGTTTAAAGCACACCTCGCACTATTTACAGTTTATGTTCCAATATTCAAGGTTATCTGAATACTGTAAAGCTAGGCCCTGCTTTTAAACAAGACCAAAGGTGTCGATGGGATCCCAAAAAATCAATATTTGATCCAGACAATTGGGTCTTGTCTACGCCAGATCCAGTCTCCTTGAGCATTTTTACTATTAAAATTCAGAAACAGATTAAGGCCAATAAGCTAATCATCTGAGAAAACCAAGTTCAGATATGGATTCAGCATGTTTGTGTGTACCTCTATAAGTCATATCTGTTTGGACGAAAACTTCCTGCCTTACTTCTGCGAATTTTCCAGTTTCGGCTGAATTCCGGAACTACCTATCCGGCAAAAAAAGGAAGCTTCTTTCCCCTATATCGAACATCTAATCAACTTCAAATTAAAATTTAACTTAAAACAAATTTTCTGGTTCCAGCCGGATTCCGAGCGAACTATATGTCCGGGTACAAAATGACTGTCATACACGGATTCAGAATCTCTTCTTACCCCTAAATCGGATATCCAATCAACTACAAAGATTTTTAACAATTTTCCGGTTTTGGCCGGATTCCGGGCGAATTACTTGCCCGGCGAGAAAATGATTTTCACCATCGTGTTCAGCATGTCTTACTACCCCTAAACCAAACATATAATTAACTTCAAATAAAACTTTCAATTTTAACAGATTTTCCGGTTTTGGCCGGATTCCGGGCTAACTACTTGTCCGGCGAGAAAATGGTTTTCACCATCGTGTTCAGCATGTCTCCTTACCCCTTAATCGAACATCCAATCAACTTCAAATAAACTTTTACTTTTAACAAACTTTCCGGTTTGGGCCGGATTCCGGGCGAACTACTTGTCCGGCGAGAAAATGGTTTCCAGTTCAGCATGTCTTCTTACCCCATAATCGACTGTCCCATTATCTGTTTAAAAATATTTTGCTTACCCCTTAATTTAAACCCCCTCCCCTACCCCTAAATATAGGGCTACAAAGCCCGTCTACGAACTCGACCTTACTCTTGACCCAAACAATCCTCACGCCAAGTTTCATCAAAATATCTTATTCACTTCGAGAGTTATCGTGCTTACAGACGGACGGACGGACAACTTTTACGATGTCATAGGTATCCCTCCACTTACGTTTTGGGATCCCAAAAAGTATCCACGGCCTTACCTGTTTCAACTATTTCCGGGCCCAGCGACTTCTAGCAAGATCTCGGAAAAATTAAGAAAACCGGTTTTATGCATCAGTAGCATGATGCGCGAACACTGGTTCTGCGCATGGAAAAAGGGTGAGGTGTTGTTAGCGGATTCAGAATGTTACATAGGAAATTTGGATATCCGGGTTTAAGAACTAATGAATGATGCAGCGAAAGTAGCTTGGATTGGCATTGTACGCACGACAGGTCCTTTAAGGTAATAAACCAAAACAAAATAAACGGGTCCCCTTCCCCACTCAAAATTTTGTCTATGCGAAATGTGAGCTCTTTCTATGCAATTTTGAAACTTCCAAGATAAAGCTTGGGCCTGTGGAGTTGAGAATATCAGAAAGCAAAACCAGACCACATGCCCGACAGACTTATCCCTAAAGGATCATTTACAACGGCGGATATTTTTCCCCGGAGACGAGAGGGGAAAGTGTTCACATGGTACCAAGAATAAATAAGGGAAGAATTGAGAAGACTTGAATCATGGGACGTTGTTTTCTGCCCGATCCACAAGTACCGGGGGTGGAGCCTATTCGGCGCCTGTCCAGACCACAGAGTAAATATTCGCGCTATTTCTTCTGATCGCCGTGCTTCGCGTCAAGGAAGTGCGCCGAATTCAAATTAAACAGAAAGAGGCCGGCATTTTGCCCTTCTCCCTCAAATAAATCGCTGCTACCACTAGTTTAAAAGACGAGACAAGGGGCTAAAGTACAGTGAGATGATAGAAGTCGTGCAATCCTACATTCTAGGATGACGAAAATAAAGGCAGAAAAGGACCGATTTGGACTGAACACTATAAGTTTAAAGAAGGAAGGGACACGCTTCCAAACATTCATGCAATATCTATGGCAGATTCTTAGTGATGAAAAAAAGACTGTCAATAGGATAGATAGTGAAACATTTTGCCAACTAACCGAGATAATGATATACATTTTGACCAAAAATAATAAATGGTTATCTCAAATGTAGACGTTTTGAATGGTACCGTGCAATTATCATTTTCAGTAATCAATTAAAATTTAAAATTAGGAAATGCTTCAAGCCAACTGTTTTTCGCAACTAACCGAGAAATATTATGAACTGAATTTTGTGTACAGAGTACAACTTAAAAACAAAACGTAACAACTCTTTGAGTACAGTTCGCTATGCCCAAATTCCAACTTCCAACTGAAAAAAAAAAAAAAACATTATGAAAAGGTATAGACAATGACAAATTTGGGCAGATGTAAAGTGCAACTATCCGAGACAATGATATGCCTTTTGGATCAAGAATAATAAGCTGTTATCACAAACTGATACGTCTTGAAAGATATCCTACACTCAGCATCATTAATTTAAAATTAGGACTTTATGCTGTTTTTCGCAACTACACGAGAAAATGATATGAACCAAATTTTTAGTGTAGAGTACAACTTAACAAGAGCTGTAAGCTCATATGGCACGTGCATGGGTCAAGATGATTTGATTGATCAAAAGTAAGTTTCGACTTTGCGGTTGAGATGCGCGCTCTAAGGGAGCTGGAACTTCATTTGTAAGCAAAACCCTTGAGGCAAAACTGCTAATGGGCTAATGGGCATCACGAAAATGCATATATTGCTTAAAAGTATTTTTTTTACTTTGCGGTCAAGATTGGTACTTTAAGGAATAATCGGATTTGGGACGTAGCAATTTCTAAGCAAATGTTGTTGAGTCTCCAATATTCCAGCGAAGTTTCATCGTCCTAGCACATCTGGAAGTACCTTAACGCGCGATCACCGGAATCCCAGACCCCCCCCCCCTCCTCCAACTCCACCCACAATAACCGGAGCCAATCCGGTTCTGTAAATGATTAATCCAGAGCATCTGTTTGTCATTCCCACGAAGTTCGATCCAGATCACACCAGTCTAAGCGGGTCAAGTATTTTCCGCCCTCCCCCCAATTATTGCCGGATTCGGTCCGGAAATGAAAAAGGTCACAAGAGAAAAATGTCCTCTGTTTAATTATTAAATTTCACTCGAATCCGATCACCCATTCCAAAGTTACGCATGACTCAATATTCCGGATTCCCCTCCCTCAACCCCCCCCCCCCCCCCCAAGATTATCATATCGAGCATTTTTTTTTATTCCAAGTCAGTTTGACCGGGTCCCTGATATGCCTTCCAAGTTTTGTTGTGAAAATCCCCCAAAAAACGGAATTCCGGGAAACAACCTCCTCCCCCCCCTCAAGTTTCCGGATCCAGTCAAATTATGTAAAAGATTTACATGGACCAGATGTTTGTTCTTCCCAGCAAGTTTCACTCCGATACCATCATTCTAACCGTTTCTCGAGATTTCCGGTCATCACCGGAATTCCGGGACCCCCCCCCCCATAAGTGTCCGGATCCAGTACAATGGTCTAAAGGACTTATCTAGAGCAGATGCTTGTTCTTCCCAGCAAGTTTCACTCCGATCCCTCCATTCTAACCGTTTCTTGAAATTTCCGGTCTCCCCCCCCCCAACTCCCCCCTGGCTACCGAATCCGGTCAAGACTTTAAACGGGACATTACAAATATATATTCTATTCAGTTATGAAGTTTCATTACAATCCGATCATCCGTTCGAAAGTTACACACTTCTCAATTTCCCGGATTCCCTGCGGATTTCCATCCCTCCACTCCCCCCACCATTATCTGATCGACAAAATTTTTATTTTGAAGTCAGTTTGATTGGGTCCCTGATATGCCTGCCAAGTTTCATCGTGAAAATCCCCAAAACCACCATCAAAGGAATTCCGGGACCCCCCCCCCCCATAAGTGTCCGGATCCAGTACAATGGTCTAAAGGACTTACCTAGAGCAGATGCTTGTTCTACCCAGCAATTTTCACTCCGATCCCTCCATTCTAACCGTTTCTTGAAATTTCCGGTCTCCCCCCCCCTCCCCCAACTCCCCCCTGGCTACCGAATCCGGTCAAGACTTTAAACGGGACATTACAGATATATATTCTATTCAGTTATGAAGTTTCATTACAATCCGATCATCCGTTCGAAAGTTACACACTTCTCAATTTCCCGGATTCCCCTGCCCTCCACCCCCCCCCCAAATGGTCGGATCAGAAAACTGATTATTTATAAGTTTGTTTGGTCGGTCTCTGATATGCCTGCCAAGTTTGATGGTCCTACCACAACTGGAAGTACCCTAACTCGAAAAAGTGTGACAAAAAGCCCTAAATTTTCAAGTTTCCAGCGCCCCCACTTCCCCGCGTATGGTCGGATCGGGAAACTGATTATTTCCAGGTTAGTTTGGTCGGGTCCCTGATATTCCTGCCAAGTTTCATTTTCCTAGCTCATCTGGAAGTACCCTCACTCGAAAAAGTGTGACAAAATGCCCTAAATTTTCAAGTTTCCAGCGCCCCAACTCCCCCGCATATGGTCGGATCGGGAAACTTATTATTTCCAGGTTACTTTGGCCAGGTCCCTGATATTCCTGCCAAGTTTCATTGTCCTAGCTCATCTGGAAGTACCCTAACTCGAAAAAATGTGACAAAATGCTCTAAATTTTCAAGTTTCGAGCGCCCCCACTTCCCCGCATATGGTCGGATCGGGAAACTGATTATTTCCAGGTTAGTTTGGTCGGGTCCCTGATATTCCTGCCAAGTTTCATTTTCCTAGCTCATCTGGAAGTACCCTCACTCGAAAAAGTGTGACAAAATGCCCTAAATTTTCAAGTTTCCAGCGCCCCAACTCCCCCGCATATGGTCGGATCGGGAAACTTATTATTTCCAGGTTACTTTGGCCAGGTCCCTGATATTCCTGCCAAGTTTCATTGTCCTAGCTCATCTAGAAGTACCCTAACTCGGAAAAAAGTGACAAAATGCCCTAAATTTTCAAGTTTCCAGCGCCCCGCACTCCCCCGCATATGGTCGGATCGGGAAACTGATTATTTCCTGGTTAGTTTGGTCGGGTCCTTGATATGCCTGCCAAGTTTCATTGTCCTAGCACATCTGGAAGTACCCTAACTCGGATATGTGGGACAAAAAACTCGGACCGACCGACAGACGGAATTGTGATCGGTATATGGCACTTGAGCCAGAGGCTACAAGTGCCATAAAAACACTACAATTTTCCAAGGCAACCCTCAGGTGGGGAGTCAGGGTGGAGTGAAGCTGAATGGCCTAAGCCCTGCATAAAACCCATCAATTACTCAAGTTAAGTTAATTAGTTAAACCTACCAGTCAAGACTTCTTAGGCGTATTCTCGCGGTTCCCCTAGGACTCCTTTTGAGGACTTCCCGCGTTTTTGTTTGTCCCAGGGACTCGCTCCCGTATTCTCGCAACTCCCCAGAAAGAACGGGAATCGGTCGGGGTTCCGGCATAGCTTCCCAGTACATCGGTCGGAGGCATCAGCTTAGTTGGTCTGGATCTGTTACGTCATGACATTAAAAGCATAAACAAGAGCTGTAAGCTCATATGGCACTTGCATGTGTCAAGATGATTTGATTGATCAAGAGTAAGTTTCGACTTTGCGGTTGAGATGTGCGCTATAAGGGAGCTGGAACTTCATTTGTAAGCAAAACCCTTGAGGCAAAACTGCTAATGGGCTGATGGGCATCACGAAAATGCATATATTGCTTAAAAGTATTTTTTTTACTTTGCGGTCAAGATTGGTACTTTAAGGAATAATCGGATTTGGGAAGTAGCAATTTCTAAGCAAATGTTGTTGAGTCTCCAATATTCCAGCGAAGTTTCATCGTCCTAGCACATCTGGAAGTACCTTAACGCGCGATCACCGGAATCCCAGACCCTCCTCCCCCTCCTCCAACTCCACCCACAATAACCGGAGCCAATCCTGTTCTGTAAATGATTAATCCAGAGCATCTGTTTGTCATTCCCACGAAGTTCGATCCAGATCACACCAGTCTAAGCGGGTCAAGTATTTTCCGCCCTCCCCCCGATAATTGCCGGATTCGGTCCGGAAATGAAAAAGGTCACAAGAGAAAAACGTCCTCTGTTTAATTATTAAATTTCACTCGAATCCGATCATCCGTTCCAAAGTTACGCATGACTCAATATTCCGGATTCCCCTCCCTCAACTCCCCCCCCCCCAAGATTTTCATATCGAGGATTTTTTTTTTATTCCAAGTCAGTTTGACCGGGTCCCTGATATGCCTTCCAAGTTTCGTCGTGAAAATCCCCCAAAAACGGAATTCCGGGATACCCCTCCCCCCCCCCCCTAAAGTGTCCGGATCCAGTCAAATTATGTAAAAGATTTATATGGACCAGATGTTTGTTCTTCCCAGCAAGTTTCACTCCGATACCATCATTCTAACCGTTTCTCCAGATTTCCGGTCCACCCCCCCCCACCCCACCCAGCTCCCCCACGGTGCACGTAGCCAATCCGATTCAGCAAATGACTTACCTAGAGCATCTGTTTGTTCTTCCCACAAAGTTCCATCCCGATCCCTCCATTCTAAACGGGGCACGTATTTCTCCCCCCCCCAATAGTTGCCGGATCCGGTCCGGATATGAAAAAAATCATCGGAGAAATGTCCTCTGTTGAAACCGTTTCTCGAGATTTCCGGTCATCACCGGAATTTCGGGACCCCCCCCCCCCCCCCATAAGTGTCCGGATCAAGTACATTGGCCTAAAGGACTTATCTAGAGCAGATGCTTGTTCTTCCCAGCAAGTTTCACTCCGATCCCTCCATTCTAACCGTTTCTTGAAATTTCCGGTCTCCCCCCCCCCCAACTCCCCCCTGGCTACCGAATCCGGTCAAGACTTTAAACGGGACATTACAGATATATATTCTGTTCAGTTATGAAGTTTCATTACAATCCGATCATCCGTTCGAAAGTTACACACTTCTCAATTTCCCGGATTCCCCTGCGGATTCCCCTCCCTCCACTCCCCCACCATTATCTGATCAACAATATTTTTATTTTGAAGTCAGTTTGATTGGGTCCCTGATATGCCTGCCAAGTTTCATCGTGAAAATCCAAAAAAAACCCATCACCGGAATTCCGCCCCCCCCCCATAAGTGTCCGGATCCAGTACAATGGTCTAAAGGACTTATCTAGAGCAGATGCTTGTTCTTCCCAGCAAGTTTCACTCCGATCCCTCCATTCTAACCGTTTCTTGAAATTTCCGGTCTCCCCCCCCCCAACTCCCCCCTGGCTACCGAATCCGGTCAAGACTTTAAACGGGACATTACAGATATATATTCTCTTCAGTTATGAAGTTTCATTACAATCCGATCATCCGTTCGAAAGTTACACACTTCTCAGTTTCCCGGATTCCCCTGCCCTCCACCCCCCCCCAAAATGGTCGGATCAGAAAACTGATTTTTCCTAATTTTGTTTGGTCGGGTCTCTGATATGCCTGCCAAGTTTCATGGTCCTAGCACAACTGGAAGTACCCTAACTCGAAAAAGTGTGACAAAATGCCCTAAATTTTCAAGTTTCCAGCGCCCCGCACTCCCCCCCATATGGTCGGATCGGGAAACTGATTATTTCCAGGTTAGTTTGGTCGGGTCCGTGATATTCCTGCCAAGTTTCATTGTCCTAGCTCATCTGGAAGTACCCTCACTCGAAAAAGTGTGACAAAATGCCCTAAATTTTCAAGTTTCCAGCGCCCCAACTCCCCCGCATATGGTCGGATCGGGAAACTTATTATTTCCAGGTTACTTTGGTCAGGTCCCTGATATTCCTGCCAAGTTTCATTGTCCTAGCTCATCTGGAAGTACCCTAACTCGAAAAAGTGTGACAAAATGCCCTAAATTTTCAAGTTTCGAGCGCCCCCACTCCCCCGCATATGGTCGGATCGGGAAACTGATTATTTCCAGGTTCGTTTGGTCGGGTCCCTGATATTCCTGCCAAGTTTCATTGTCCTAGCTCATCTAGAAGTACCCTAACTCAGAAAAAAAGTGACAAAATGCCCTAAATTTGCAAGTTTCCAGCGCCCCGCACTCCCCCCCATATGGTCGGATCGGGAAACTGATTATTTCCAGGTTAGTTTGGTCGGGTCCCTGATATGCCTGCCAAGTTTCATTGTCCTAGCACATCTGGAAGTACCCTAACTCGGATATGTGGGACAAAAAAACTCGGACCGACCGACAGACCGACAGACGGAATTGTGATCGGTATATGGCACTTGAGCCAGAGG
This sequence comes from Branchinecta sandiegonensis, assembly GCA_030848855.1. Lineage (NCBI taxonomy): Eukaryota > Metazoa > Arthropoda > Branchiopoda > Anostraca > Branchinectidae > Branchinecta > Branchinecta sandiegonensis. The sequence goes on along the minus strand of JAUPMV010000002.1, from coordinate 2,167,701 downwards.
CTGCAAGTGCCATAAAAACAAAACATAGTAACTCATTGAGTACATTTCGACAGCTAAATATTGTCCAAGCTTAATACCTTTTCTAAAAGCGATTCTTTACAGTCCTGAGAAGACCAAAATAAAATTACTAATGTTCACACCAGTCCTATTGAATCTGAACTAAATGCATGCGTGTTAGATCTATGCTTCAGCGTTCAAGTTGCTTAATTGTTCCCCTGAGTCATCAAATGCCGCATTCCCTTGGGCTTCACAGTCTTTGTGAAGGGTGGTGACAACATAAGCTTCATATTGCAAATCTGACCCGAGATTGAAAAGGAGTTTCCATTTATATAATCCTCAGAATCTGCACTGTTTGAACTTCCCGCCTTTTCTGACTGCTTCATCACTTTTGCTCTGGAGGTAACATTTAATACTGCAAGAGGCAACACGCGAAGCTCCACCCAGGCTCCACCCCCGGTAAATACGATCGGACGAAAAGAGATCTAGGATGCTGACATCGGGGTTATGTGAGTTCTCAATTCTTCCCTTATTTATTCTTGATGGTACCCGGGTATTTTTCAAAGTAGAGTACTGTCATGTGGCAATAGATTCCAAGGTTGTAAAGCTCTCAGGATAGCTCTCTACAATGGATATCAACATGTGTCCATTTGGATCACTTATACGGACATAATCAAAATTATTGCTCGAAAATCCGATTTTCTTGTTGTTGACGTCGACGGATACCCTTCGAAAAACAAATCCCCGGGTAAAAGTTCGCGAAATTGAACTCCAAAATACCCGGGATTTGTTACTGTTGCGGGGAAAAATACCCGCGGAGTACGGGTAAATAACCTCCGTAAAAACGTAGCTTAAAATGCGAAATCAACTGACACTCAGAGGAAGGAGGAAGTGAGCCAGGTTCTTTTACCAAACTTTGCAAGCGGCAACGGTGGCTTGATCTCGGGCCACCTTTTTCAATTGAAAACTTTCTTCTTCTCGAAGACTGACTTGAGACCAAGGCCGTATCCAGGGGGAGGGGGTTAGGGGGGTGACCCCACCCCCCACCCCGAAACATACAAAATTAACCATTTTTTACAGGCTTTTCCCTCTGATCTATGTCTTTTTGTACTTTTTTGTCCGACTCGCAGGCAACCCCCCCCCCCCCCGAAATAAATTCCTGGATACGGGCCTGCCTGAGACATAGATGGAATCAGGTTATGTACCAGGACCGTTTGGGATTTTTTGAGTGAAGATCCGTAGACACATGCATACATGAATTAAATCAGACAAGCCGCTCAGTAGTACCAACAGTAGTCAAATCTTTCTTTCCATCTCGAAAATGTATTCGAGGAATCGGTGTTTGTATTCGAGAATCGATAAAAAGTCTTCGAGATTATTTAGTATTCGAGAAAAGTATATAAAAGTATTCGAGAATGTTTTACAAGTATTTGACATTTAAATTGAAATTAGGTATTCGCGAATTTTCATTTTTTAATTCTCGAATATATTTGTGTCATTCTCGAGTTCTTATTTCAATTTTAATGTCAAAAACATTTTAGAAATTCTCGAATGCTTCTTATCTTTTCTCGAATACTTTTAGTAGTTTCTCGAAGACTTAAGAAAAATCTCGAAAACGTTTCGTCAATTCTCAAATAGAAATCGAAGACATTTAAAGGACCTGTCTTAACTATAAACTGACACAACCTACTTCCATAATCACTCCATTTATTTCTAAACCCGGAGACCCCAATTTCGTACGGTACATTCTAACCCCTCTAACAAAACCACGCTGGTTTTCTCACTTGCCGTGTTTTGCTACCTTCGATGTGTATCACGCTGTCGAAGGTTGTCTGCGACAAGTTTTCCCGTCAGAAAAACCAGTTATGTAAATTGTTTCCCTGTTTTCGCCACAAGTCAACGGGTCTCGGAAAAGGGTTAAAACAGCCCAAACCGTGGGTTATTTGGCACAGCCTAGTTTTAAGTATTCGAATATTTTGAAATACTGTAAGTTGGGAGTAAATACTGCGACGGGTCCTTTAAGGGATTCGAACACTTTTCGGGGATTCTCGAACACATTTTCTACGTATTTAGCCTCAAACCCATTCCATACAGGGATGAGTCAGATGAGATCACTGAGTCTTGATCGGCAAGAAGTAGTCAACAGCACAGATCACAACAGAAGATACCGAAAGATCTACAAGATCTACCGAACCTCCCCACCGTTTCCCTATCATTGGAATTCTTTTTTGGATTTCTATCTGCCATCTAGGAGCATCAACCACAAACAGCAAACCTTAGGCGCTTCCTGGAGAAGCCGCAGATCCTGGATTCCAGCTGCATCCTCCTCTGAGAAAATCTGCACCGACAGATGGCATGGATAACTGACAACAGACAGGCAGAGAGAAATACGGGTTTTAGCGACACAATGATTTTTCGTCACTGGGTATTTTTGGCCACTACAGGTAACGCAACAGGTAAAGAAGGGCAAAACAGATGGGGGGATCAGCGAAATGCTCTCAGAAAGATTTTTTGCCACTCCTTGCTACTAATTATTAAAGGTTAACTTCCGAAATCGAGGTTGATATCGGATTATAACTTTTTCGAATAGATATGTATTGCATATCCTCTTATGCCCCATGCTCAGTTATATTACGATTATCTTCACAGAGAAAGCTAGCTGTGAATATGAGAGGAGAGCCTCCAGAGAGGATGACATAAGACATATCTTCACCTTTCAAATCCGTACGTGTGCACGTTAACTGATACGACGTTTTTATTTACCTTTTATAACTCATTAGTGTATTGCAACGGAGACCGAATAATAACAATAAGAAAAAGTAACAAAAGAAAGTCTTACCTGCAAGGGTCGACACTGATGATGACCTGGCATTCAAAATCGCCTCCTAAAAAAAAATGCAGTTGTTAACGCAGAACATGGAAATATTATTATGGCTTTGCAACGAATGGTTGAAAGAGCTCACACGCCGTTTTTTATTTCATTCAGAACTTTTGAAAAGAAAGAAATAAATATAAATAATTTCAGTCCCCTTATTTTTTGGTGAAGACCCATTGTGACTACGAATATTGACGTATATACAGTGTTGGAAAGTACTTCAAGTACTTGTACTTCAAGTACTATTTAAGTACAAAATCAAGGTACTTGAATTTTACTTAAGTACATTTTTCCTGGAGTACTTAATACTTAAGTACAATAAATAGGTACTTGAAGCTCTCAAGTACCGGTACATTCTTAAGTACTTTCAAGTACTTTCCCAAGTACATTCCGCTTCGATCGAATGATTTTTTTTTAACAGAAAAGGATTTTTCAGAAAAGGGAATTTCAAGACTCAGAAGTAGTTCGATTTCAGGATTGGCAAAAAATACTAAAAGCAGATTCTCAGTACCAGCATCTCCACCAGAAGACAAATCATTAGTCTTAAGCAAGGCACACTTCTTTGAATGTTTCTTGACCTAGAAAAGTGCAGTTCGGACTGAATGGAAAAAGAAGAAAACACCCGTCGAAGAATTTCTAGAAGCCCATAGTTAGTTACTTTGGTAGACGGATAGATGACTTTCGTCAAGTGCATACAAGTGGCACTGTTCAAAACTGACTAATGTTCAAAGAAGCGTAGCTCTAATTTCTTTCGTGGTACCGTATTTAGTTCTCTGTTTAAACTGCCAAATGCCTTTATTTATATGACTTTCTTTTATTTTCCATTATACGACTGAATATGACTGAGCTAGAAAGAGTGCTAGTAAGTACTACTTAAGTACAAGTTCTGTACTTAAAACTCAAGTACTACTTAAGTACATTTGTGGTCTGGTACTTAATACTTGATACTTAAGCACAAAATTTGGAAATACTTAATACGTAATACTTAAGTACAAATTTGAAGTACTTGTTCACAACACTGCGTATATATATATACATATTGACACATTTCTATCCAGCCAGGCACTATAGAAACCTTTTCCATTTTTTTCCAGAAATAAGAGAGGCAAATTTTAATATATAATGGAATTTAAAAAAAATAAAATCAATATCATAACAGACCTGCCACGTGAAAATCTATACAGAATTGTTTGTGGCAGGACTCAATAATTTAATCACTTAACATAATTATATTGGGAACAAAAAATAAAAGAGAAAAAAATAAATGCAATACTCGACATAATCCACCATATAAAAAAAAAAAAAAAGACATTCAATATTTTAGATAAATAGAAGACAATTAAACCTCGTGGCAATCCAGAACCGATTCATACCCAAGGTAATTTAACCCTCTCTGCTCACCCATCTTTACTCATCAAAAAAATTTCATCTTAGTTTTTAAAGGAATATGCACTCTCGGCCATCCTATGGTGCTCTCCGGCAGATTCTATCAGCCCAAGCTCACTGCTATATAGTCATGACTGACGTCATTAAACGGGCTAGTTGAGTTGAATTGAATTTTATTTATAACCCGTCTAGGTACAGATGGAGTATGGCAAAAAAAAGGGAAAAGAATGTATAAATAACAAAATATAAATATAAACTAGTTCAGTTGATATCTATACCAGCGATTTTTCGGCACTTCTTGGCAAGGGCCCTAAAGGGACGAACCTGAAATAATTTTTTGCTGATCCGGAATCTATTACAGGTACTGCGATTTATTCCAGCTGTAATCAATCTCACCCGACTTATTCGTCAGTGCCATTAAAGGACCTGTCTTACCTATAATACCAACGCCACCAAGTTCATAATCACTCTATATATTTCTAAACCCGGAGACCCCAATTTCGTACGGTACATTCTAACCCTCTAACAAAACCACGCTGATTTTCTCACTTGCCGCGTTTTGCTACCTTCGATGTATATCAAGCTGTCGACGGTTGTCTGCGGGAAGTTTTTCCATCAGAAAAACCGGTTATGTAAGTTGTTTCCCTGTTTTCGCTATAAGTCAATGGGTCTCGGAAAAAGCTTAAAACAACCAAAACCGTGGGTTATTTGTTGAAAGCACAGCCTAGTTTCAAAGTATTCAAATATTTCAAAAGACCGTAAGCTGAAGAGTAAATAGTGCGAGGGGTCTATTATCCATTTACCAGAAACCATTAGGATGCAGTCCACCAAAGTGGTGAAAAGAAGCCAACGCCAAGGAGGACTACGTTGAGTGACGCTGCGGACAGACGACTAGTCTTTCTCAGCCGTATGTTCCTCACTTAAAGTTTAACCGAAAAGGGCTGGGATAGGACATTCTAGTTACCCATCACTTATTCACTAAAATTGGCTTGAAGACCCGCTGAAAATGCGTTACTTGGTTGTTCCGCTATTCACGAATACACGATTTTCAAAGAGTGGAATTTCCGTCTGATTTGTGGTACTTCTAGGCACTTGTATTTTTGTTATATGCCTTACTAAAAAGATTTATGATTCTTTTTTTTTCAAGTACTAAGCGATCTTCACGAATCTCAACGCTGCCCACTGAAAAGCCGCATTTTTGTTGAGATTAAAATTTCTCCCGTCATGTAGAATTTTCGTTGTGAGGATGGCCGCAGATATTTTGAACGTCAAAACTACAGCAGATAGTGGAAAATAAAAAATCACTTTGCAGAAACCAAATAATTCAGTGTTAATTCAATGACACAAAAATAAGTTGGCTTTTCAGTTAAACTTTAAATTACGAAGCTGAAAAATCTCAACTTTTCCGTATGGAAATGACGAAGTCGCCTAAAACCCCGGCAGGAATTGCAGTTCGCAACCACCCGACCCTGATCGTCTGTGCGCATCCCGAAGGGACAAGAACGTTATTGTATGTGATATATTTCTATGTGATCTAGTTCATGTATGTGATATAATCTATATATATTTCTCTTGCATTTCCCCGTGGCCTCTGCAAGGTAACAAAAGAATTTCGACACATTCCACGCCTTGTCATCTTCTAACCCGTCCTCTAAGCCCTACGTTCACGGAGATTAGAACTTGAGCCGATTCATGTTTTGTTAGCCAAGTGCGTCTACATTTCCATCAACAATTCGAGGGCCGGGAAAATTCCTCTCATTCATTCTAAACAAACAAACGGCACAAGAGGCCTGAGCATCAAGGTTTCAATGAAAGAAATACAGGATTCTGGAAATCACATCACGTCCTATGACGTGTCCTGATGTTCAAAGACTTGAGGCGTATTCTCGCCGTTCCCCGAGGACTCCTCGGGGAATCGAAGGGAACGGCGATAATAGAGGGAGTCACTCCCCGCAGACTCCGCGTACAGAAACATCGAGAAGACGGGGATGCTTCCAAAACGGATTTTGTTCGAAAAAAAAATATGCAGTTGACGAAATTAGTCTGGATCCACTTTATTTTTGGTTTTGTGATGATTGTTTTCAATTAATTTTACATTGCACTAACACCAGCAAAAATTGATTCCCCTCTGGATCTGAAAGGGAGTCCTTTTCGATGACGGTAATGATAATCATAGCATTCCCTGTCCGTGGGGACTCGCGATAATAGGGAGTGAGTCCCTTGGACAAACAAAAACGCTGGGACTCCTCAAGTGGAGTCCTCGGGGAACGGCGAGAATACGCCTTTGGAGAAAAGCATGTCGTTTCTAAAACCGTTGAGATAGATTTTACTAAATTTGCTATACTATCTGGATGATTATGATACGACTCCATAGTATCCCATTTCTACTCCTTATCTTTCAGCGTTCTTTCCTTTTTTTCTGCGAAAGAATTTACTGATTAATTTGAGTAAGGATTTATTCTGACTGCCTCTTGGACTGCCCAGGCCCATACGGTCTTTCGTGCAGTCAAAGGTAGTGGCCACATGTCTATGGTATAAAATTCTTTCCCACCAATTTGACAAAAAAATGATGAAAGTGAGGTGACTTTTCAGATACCACGATCAGTTACCACGGTCGGACTTTGGTATCTGAATATCAGATAACTGCGAAAACGCCTTTAGACCGTGGTTTAGACCATGGTATCTGCAAAACGCAACTAATGAGTAGTATACTCAGCGTCTGAATTTCGTCGCAAAACGGAAAGACATGTACGCTGTTACATCTTGTACTGTAAGCTAAGCAGTATAGCTCTATGCTCAACAGAGAGCAAGAATCTGACAAAGATACATGCGTCCCAAACAAATAAGCAGGAATTAGGCAAACGAAGGTGATAAGAAAAAGCGGGCTGTTTGAATAGGTCTGAGTCATCGCCCTACGACAGGATACAGTCCAGATCGTAAAGGTTAGGGGAAGTGTTTACTATTTTATCCAGCTCGTGGTTTTCTTGTGGTACTCCGTGGCTACAGGTTGTAAAGCCTATTAACGCCTATTTCTTAAAGGGAGCTAATCAAACGGAAGTTAATTGATTTACTAGAAATAAGACAAAGTTATGAATTCCACAATCATATGCTAGTCGGAAGTGTTGTGTGCGCAATTTCCTGTAATACGGCCTATTTATCTAAAATGAACTAACTACTGTTATATCGATACAATACTGTAATAGATACGAGTAGCGATGTAAACGGTAAAACTGGTATTTTACGTATTTTACCGTAATTTTAAGTACCCCCGTAAAATTTGTATTTTACATATTTTACTTTTAGATAATAAGATTTTATAACCGGTATTTTACGTAATTCGCCGATATCTTTACACTTGCTGCTGCGCAAAACCACCCAGGGAATACAGGGACATAAATTGGAAGGAAAGAGGTTTGCACGTGACTTATGATGTTTAAATTGACAATACGATGAATGGAAGAGTGAGATTCTAAAGAAAGTGACTGTAGTACTTCATCATGCAGATCTACGATGAGAGCTTCGACACACTGGGCTCAAAAAGCCGCCTATTCGACAAACAACTGAACATCCCTAGGGGACGTGAGATTTGATGGACTTTGTGGCAGCTTGGGGATAATGAGCAGACTGCAATTAGGGGTCAATTATGGTTCCTGTAACACAATTAGACACGCTGTTTTGCTCTAAATGATCTTCTGAATTTGAAACGACAACATTCAGAACTAGCTATATCTTGTTCTTTTTCTTTTTTCTACTTTTGAAACCCAAAAATCCAGGAAATGAGCAAAGTGTGACCAAGCTCTGAGTCACTCAATTCCAACTGCTCACGAATTATTCAGTGGGTCAGATAATGCACGCCGAACGTCTGCTTAGCGGGAGGCTACACTTCTTCTTAAAAAACTCGGTAGAAATTACATAAGAACCAAGTATGAGTATGCTCTGAGAGGGTTTACGGGCAAGTGCTTGTTTCTTATTTGCTAAGTGTTATTAATGCTTTACTCACGTGGCCTCCGACTGGCTGGTCAAATCAACTGAGAAACATCGACTGTTTTTCAGAAAAATCGACTATTTTTACGAAAAAATCGACTATTTACGAAAAACCGTTTTGAAAAAAATCGACCGTTTCCAATAAAAAAATCGACTGTTTTTACGAAAAATCGGGAGCTTCCGCGCCGTACTCGGCGATTTTTTACCGATTAGCCGACCGGGTGGAGGGGGAACGACCCCCCCCCCCCCCCCTCCACCCCCCTACGTGACGCCCCTGCTTGGTCTATATGGGTATGGTCGTAAAGCCCAGTTGTAACTTGTCCAGATAAGGAAAGAATGCAGAAAACATCAGCCGAAATATGCCTTTCGGCAAACTTTTTGTTAGTGACAATGAACTGTAAAAGCAACTGGTCGAAGTAGTGACCAAATGCAAACGCCATGGAACTTCATTTTTCAGCTGATAGTGAGGGAGGAAAAGAGAAGGTAACCATTAACCATTTCTTCCAGCTATACTGTTCAGGTCACCTTGACTTATTTGTATAACTATATTAATATAATCTAAATGCCATTATCAGTTTTCCTATTGGTACTGAGTACATATTTGACGATGCAAAACGGATAAGTCAGCTAAATTTTATTAGAGCTATATTTCGGTCCTTCTTGGCAAGGGTCCTCTACAGGCTCAAACCGCTCAAGCTGGAAAATGAACTTGTCGAAAAATAACTCAAGATTCTTCCTTAAAGCACAATGGGCACTAACTGTGCTTCAATTTTTATTAATATGATTCACACATACAAATTTCTGACTTCCACTAAAGAGCGCTTCAAAGATAAGCCGTTTTATTGTTATGTCTCGGCGTAGACGATTTCAGAGCATGGTATTGCAAATTAATATTTAATAATAATTAATATAATAATATTTACTCTTCAACTTACAGTATTTAAAATATTTGAATACTTTAAAACTAGGCTGTGCTTTCAACAAATAACCCACGGGTTTGGCTGTTTTAAGCCTTTTCCGAGACCCGTTAACTTGTAGCGAAAACAGGGAAAAAATTTACATAACCGGTTTTTCTGATGGAAAAACTTCTCGCAGACAACCGTCGACAGCGTGATACAGATCGAAGGCAGCAAAACGCGGCAAGTGAGAAAATCAGCGTGGTTTTGCTAGAGTGCTTAGAATGTACCGTACGAAATTGGGGTCTCCGGGTTTAGAAATATATGGAGTGATTATGGAAGTAGGTTGCGTTAATATTATAGATAAGACAGGTCCTTTAAATATCTGATTTTTTGAAATTCTTCTCTGAAAATTGGTTGGAGTTAAAGCTGGTGCTGTGATTCATTCTGGACACGGCTGCTGTTTTTGCTGTTCGGTTGGGTCGTCGATAGGGTAGAGTTTGGTTTCGGACATTCTGGTTTTGGTATTCAGTACTTCATAAAGACATGCAAAAAATTATTAAAAACAAATTTAAGTGCATGAAAAGCAACTCGCGAGAGTTATTCCTTGAAATCTAGATATAAAATTTGTCCGGACAGACAATCCTGTTTTGTTGGTTTCCAACGGTGAAGCAATACAGAAGTAGTAACAGATCAGACTTACTTCAAATGTTTTATTCCCATCCGCGGGCGTCGTTGCCGCCGATACAGATCCTTTATCAACATACACCATCTGCGGAGACTTCGTCACGCTGGACTTCAACGTCGGAACGGACGCCGAGAGCACTTTTTCACTAAACTTTTCAGGCGTCACGACTTCCTCGTTCCTGGAGCTATCCAAGGTGTTGAAAGCACTTCCGCCAGACCCCGCGGAATCCACTGGACAAGCCGACGACGCGGGGGAGGGCGTGCAAAAACTCTGCAAAGTTATCGCTGTCACTTTATAGGGAGGGGGCTTGTGGGTGACAAGCGGCTCGTCCCGCTTCACCCAAATCATTTCACGTCTCCGACTTGGGACGCGCCTACAGGAATGCCGACGACGGATATTTTTCCACTGGATTTCGTCACTGCTCTCATTACTACTGTCACTACTAACGACGGCACGCTTCTCACCCAAACACAGCGGAGAATTAGTGCCAATGCCACTCTCAACAGCACTCCGATTACTATCGACACTTTGCTGGAGTGAATGGTTACTCCCGTCATCCACTAAAGGGTCTTCGCTTGATTCTCTTGATAAGCTTAATGGCGTAGTCTGAGTCATTACGGACTTGACATAATCCATGTCCTCAAAATCATCATCGTCGGACACTTGTGAGTTATGTTCCACTGGAGGGCCAACGTCGTTCAGTGACGCGACCATCTCCTGAAGGATCAGGATACTCTCGGCCAGGCTTGAGCCATGATTCGAGGTTCGGATACTTTCCTCAACACGTTGCATGAAGGCTGCTAGTTCATGAGGTCCCTAGAATGGCAAATTAATCTTTAACGTGACATCTTCGTCTAACTGCTATCCCCTGCCCACGTGCTTATCTCTTATAATACGTGCTTATCTCTGAATGCACGTGCCTATCTCTTATAATAGCCTTTATTCTTTGCCACATCCTTTCTTGGAAATGCTCCCAGAAGCGAAACCGCCAGGACCTTTGGAAATGGCTTGCCAAGGTCTTTCATCGGACCTTTTAAAGGTCAACCTTGCTAATTCGAGGAGGACCTTTGAGAACTTGATTTTAGCAGACAGCTCACAACATAGGTTCATTGCCAGTCAGCGAAATGTAAGCTTAAAGCAGACCACAAAAAATTGTCTTTCTACTACACATACAATGATAAACATCCCTGCTGCCACTATAAATGTTAAAAAACACAAAAAACACCGTCAAACAATGAGCAAATTTAAAAAAAAATTCCTAGGTTTGAAATAATTCGTTATGGACTAAATCTCAGCCGATTATCCAGGACAGCCGCTATGGCACGTAGGGAGCCAAGGATCAAAATAATAATTTCCATCTAATGCTCCAACTGTTTATTACAAATACAAATAAATTAAAAGCCCAAGACCAGTGTGGTACTTCTGAAGGCATACAAAAAAATAATCAATAAAGTCTTATAATTCTTTGCTAAACAAACGTGGACAACTTTGTCATCTGAAAAAAAAAAGACGCTCTGCGTGGGTTTTTGCTCGAGGCAAATAATAAACTGGTGGCTTCCGATCAGTAACCGAAGGTAAACAAAGTGTTTGGATTAGGTCCTTTAAGCTATTTTCGGCGTCTGCGTGGCTTAAATGACTGCTAAGGATCGTGGGCGGGAGGGACGCTGAATACTCCACTGCAGCAGTGCTGTTACTATGTAGACCGGCCTGTCCGAAATAATCGTCATCAGAGACACTAGAGGGGGTTAAAAAAAGGCTTGATGCGCGCGTAACCATGGAGTGAGGACCGCAGCGTCCCTGAAGTTGTACCCGAATAGTCACCATCTACAGTTACGAGCTGTTCTTCGAGATACTAAACCCTTACTGCTTGCAAGCGCAACTGAATGTAAATCTAGTTCATATAACAAGTATTTGGGGAATACAGGCAGGGTTTGGAAAAGTTCATCCCACCGCTATCACCATTTTAAAATGGTTATTACGGTTTCTAGTACGGTAGCGTTTTATGGGTGATTGATGTTCAAGGCCCTGCACTGTCAGAAGTTTCATAACAGATAACACGAGGATGCACGGTTTCAACAGATAATGCGTAACAGATAACACTTCGGATGTTATCTGTTGTGTTTGAAAACGTTATGCATGAAATGTTGTGCATAACAAGCTTTGTTAGGAACAGCCAAAAAAGCATCTTCTGACTTTATTCCCTATCGTCATGATGTCGGAAAACTCAGCAGATACTTTTTGGCGGTTTTTCGGTTCTTCCTGATGGTAACGCTTATTATGCATAACATTTTGAAACACAACAGATGACATACGAAGTGTTATCTGTTCCGCATTACCTGTTGAAACCGCGCATCCTCGTGTTATCTATTATGACACTTCTGACAGTGTTGTCTGGATACCCCCATTTCCAGATGTAACACATAATTTTAAAGGCTAACCGGATACATACATTCCTGGAAAGAGTTTTGTGTGACAGGCCAAATCTGATTCCAGCGTGGGAAGGACTTTTCCAAGCCCTGCCTGTGTTCCCCAGACACTTGTTATAATCACCGCAACTTAAAGCCCTTCGGTACTAGCAGCATCGGATTCGAAGACCTCCGTCTAGTAACCGTTGATTGAGAAGAGCCATAAAGATCTATCAAACATGAAAACGTCTTCAATCGAGAAATGGCCATGCGATAGCGATCACGAAACTACATTTATGACACCCTTTAAAGATAAAAAGCCCGGGAGATGGAGCAAGTAAAGAAGCATTAAAATCGAGAAATAACAGGCCGACAAAGGCTGTTAAAAGGATTGGCGGTATTCTAATCTCCAAAGAAACTGACAGCCGGTAATAGTGGTGGGAAATTTAGAGAATTCTCAATCACCGAAGATTTTTCAGTTGTCAGCGAATGACAAACTCTGATGAAAGATTTTTCAAAACTGGGCGACACCGACATGTCGGGAATTATGCTGAAGTACTTTTGTCTGATCCGGAACCAGACATTTCAATAGAAACGTGTTTCCATAGACGCATTTCAGATTGGAAAGCTTCAACACATGAAATGCCTTTTGTAGGCTTTCAGGAAAACTCAACAGCGCTTCCAAGCGGACTAGTTTCTGAAAATCCCCCGTCTCTCATCATCAGCATTTGTAAACAGACGTAGTAAAAATTCAACCACAAGTTGATGAGAAGAAAATCTGTAAAATCCTGATATGGAATCATTGTGACCTTCCTGAACGATGAAAGTTCTGAAACTCAGTGATACAAGAGCTTCGAGCTTGGTCACACTGGGCTCATTTCCTGGCTTTTTTGGGTTGCAAAAGTAGAAAAAAAGAATAAGATACAACTAATTCTGAATGTTGTCATTTTAAACTCAGGAGACCAATTAGAGCAAAACAATGTCTATTATTATATAATTGACCCCTAATTGCAGTCTGCTCATTATCCCCAAGCTACCACAAAGCCCATCAAATTTCATGTCCCATAGGGATTTTCAGTTGTTTGTCGAATAGGCGGCTTTTTGAGCCCAGTGGGACCTAGCTCTTCAACCTAGCCACCGAGCCTAGATAGCAAGTGTCTTCCGCGAATACTGAGCGGCGGACAACCAGATAGCACATGTACTACAAGCTACACTGTACAAGGAAACGCCAATCACTAAATCACATATTGTATTTTTCCCTTTTCCCCCACTGTCGCCTTGTGCATTTGGGGGGTCACAGATTAAATATATATAACTTTTCTCAAACAGGTATGTAATGCATATCCTCCCATGACCCAAGGTGTAACAACCTCCAGAAAAGATGATATGAAGTCATAACAACCTCCACAGAGTATGATATGAAGTCGTATCAGCCTCCAGATAGGGCTTGAGGTTTTGTGCATGGTTAATTGTTAATGGTTCTGTTCGAAAAAGTTATAAGAGTTAGCACACCTCTACCTCGGTTGATATCGAAATGCCAACCTCGATGGCCATTTAAAAACATCCACCTCGCCTTCGGCTCGGATAGAATATTCCGTCTCGGTGTTATTTTCCGATACCAACCTCGATGTCGGAGGTGAACTTAATATATAATGGAAGTCCGTCAGATGGACACAGATCGTTTTGTGAACAATTTCGAAATCCTCACAGAGATTTTGGTATAAAAAAATTGCGAAACTGGATGTTGCCCTACTAGCCTCCCAGAAATACCAAAAGATCATTATGAATTTCAGTTTACATGGGCGGTTAGACTCTGGAATTGGTGCTGAATGGTCGCGATAGGAATACAGTTATAAACATTCCAATGTCCAATTCCAACACTTCCAGTTCCAAGCAACTTAAGATGTACCTTCCAGCACCTTCCAGCCTGCCAGAAATAACTCAAGATCCTGGTGAACTTTGGGACCGTGTCTGTATCTATATATATATATAGGCTATGTGTGTAGCCCTGAGAGTATCCAACTAAATAGCTCTTGCAAGAGTATAATCATTGATAAGTAAGTATACATAACAATAATATAACAATGAATTAAATAATAAGAATAATGTATTATAAAAACAATATATAATATAAAACAAAATTAAAAATAAACAGTAAATATATATTCCTTCAGCCCAAGCTGACTGCGAATCATATTTGATGGTGGAAAACGGATACGTCAGCTGAATTTTATTGGAGCTATATTTCGGCCCTTCTTGGCAAGGGTCCTCTTCAGGCTCAAAACCGCTCAAGTTGGAAAGACGAACTTGTGGGAAACACAAGTGTTTCCCACAAGTAAAGTATATAGTAAATATAACAATGAATACAAATTACTGATTAGGACGATAAGTAAGTTAGTTTATGGGAGATTTTAGGGGTATTGTAAAAAAAAAAATATTGGCGAAGAAAGCTGTTCGGTTTAGTCGTTTGGTGTAGTAGAATATTTGTTAATTAGTTTGACTTTAAATACTCTCTCTTGGTACAGGTGGTAGTTTGCCACTTTCAAAGCAGAAATGAGTGTTCTTCCGTTAATGAATGTTTTTTGTCAAGTCGACGATGAATAGATCAATCAAACGGTACATAAAATCAGAACCCTAGGGGTTGGCAAAGAGTACAGGCAACAGTTCAGAGTAAATACTCATTGAGCCCAAGCTGACTGGGAAACATACATTTAAACAATGCATAAAAGTGATACATCAGCTACGATGTTTAGGCAGCGATATTTCAGCCCTTCTTGGCAAGGGTCCTCGTCAGGCTGTATAAGTTCAGAGTTGAGTTTCCAATCTTACTTAAGCCGCTAGGAGGTATGTGTGGTTGTATTAGTTGCGTACTGGAGAACACGGAACAAACTATATAGACAAATTATTATGCGAAAATAAAAACTGTAAAGTAATACTGATGAAAAAAAAAGATTTCTTTAACTGCTAGTAGGCCTACACAAGATAGTATAGGAAATTGAAGGTTAAAAAACGAGTTGAAACGGAATGGGGATTAAATCTTTAAAGTCAATAAAACAAATTTTTAAGCGTGGATGACGTTCAAAATGTTAGTGAAAAAACGGTAAACGTCACTGACTAGAGGAGTGGCAGTAGCCAAGAAATCAGGAAACACGAAACAAATTAGAAGAAAACTACTCTTAGCTAAGCGAAAAAGAAAATGAATACGCAAAACTAAGTATACTTTCAGCAGTTTTAAAAACATTTCATAGCTACACTTCACTTACTTGTGGCCTATGCTCTGCAAATCCTGACTTGACATACAGATTCGCACAAAGGTTCTGGGAAAATTTTTAACTGTCTTCCGATAATGCTGACACTTGAAAGGGACTGGCATTTCCATTTTATGACAGTTGTAAAATGGTCAATGACCGAAATTCAGCCTAATTGAGTTTAGACTCTCATGACGAATTGTGTCAGCTCACGCAATGGAAGTTCTTGACAGAACAGGAAATCTTACTTTAGATGAAAGGAAGAAGGGTCAACTAGTAAAAGGTTCCAGGGACGGCTAAGTGCAGGATGTACTTCGTTTAGTACCAAAATCTGATTGCATCTCTTAGAGAAGTCATTTGGTGGTGGTGGTGGTGAATGGTTGTAATCGTGGTATGATTGCTAGTGTTCGTTTGTGCTATTTTAAATATTGTAAATTTTTGCTTGGATACCCTTTATTTGCTACAAATACACCTCTAATTAATTCCCTTTCAGTTAAAGATCCTGCCCTGGCAATTCAGAAGAAATTTGATGATTTTGTAGCTAAAGCTAATAATATTCTGACTCTGAAGAATCTGTTTCCGTTTTTCGATAAAAGTTAATAGTTAAGTAAGTACAGTGTGTTGTTTAAAGTACGTCAATTGTTATTTATTGTTTTGAAACTTATTTGTGACGGTGTTTTAAATCTATTTTAGTACTCCTCATTACATATTCTTTGAGGGAAATAAATAAAATAAATAATAATATCTGTCGTTTCAAATGAGCAGAATCAAGATAGTGTCAGGAATCTCAACGTGACGCTCCCCGGCTGAGACCAGACCACTTGGTTATCAGTAAAACATAGCCAAGCTTACTAGGTTGCTCGAAAGGGGGATAAGCAGTCGAAACGAAAAAACAGGGACATTTATTTATTTATTTATCTCCTTTTCGACTTCCCCGATAAGAACCCTCATAAAGCTGGACTTCGCACTCTCGGGGGCTGCAAACAAATCGGGCTCCAAGAATGTCTGCGTGATAAATTATGTCCAATACACTGTCAGACGTTTCATAACAGATAACACGAGGACGCGCGGTTTCATAAGATAATGCGTAACAGATAATACTTCGGATGTTATCTGTTGTGTTTCAAAATGTTATGCGTAATAAGCGTTAGCATCAGGAAAGACCAAAAAACCACCAAAAAGTCTCTGCTGAGTTTTCCGACATAATGACGATAAGGAATAAAGTCAGTAGATGCTTTTTTGGCTCTTCCTAACAAAGCTTGTTATGCATAAAATTTCATTCATAACGTTTTCAAACACAACAGATAACATCCAAATTGTTTTCTGTTACGCATTATCTGTTGAAACCGCACATCCTCGTGTTATCTGTTATGAAACTTCTGACAGTGGACAAGCACCGTCTTCGCGCGTAGACTACAGGTGTCAATCACTGATACCATTACCTGCAATGGTGAAATGGGGGCTCCGCTCTTTCATTTCACCGGATTTCTCTACGTTTTCTAAGCTCTCCCTGCCAAGAACTGAAGAACCATCTACGCGGACTTTAGTGCCATATGTTTTCTCGTCGAGGGTACTGAAAGACTGGAACCTTAAAGGACCTGTCTTACCTATAATACTAACGCAACCTACTTCCATAATCATTCCATATATTTCTAAAGCTGGAGACCCCAATTTCGCACGGTACATTCTGACCCCTCTAACAAAACCACGCTGACTTTTTCACTCACCGTGTTTTGCTACCTTCGATGCGTATCACGCTGTCGAAGGTTGTCTGTGAGACTTTTTTCCATCACACAAACCGGCTATGTACATTGTTTCCCTGTTTTCGCTATAAGTCAACGGGTCTCGGAAAAGGCTTAAAACAGACAAACGTGGGCTATTTGTTGAAAGCACAGCCTAGTTTTAAAGTATTCAAATATTTTAAAATACTGTCAGTTGAAGAGTAAATAGTGCGAGGGGTCCTTTAAACTGACGGAGGAAACAGTCATGCAACGCTCAAACCTTGTCGGAACAAGGAGTGGGAGAATAATCCATTCAAATACAATGGCATTATTGCCATTATAATCCCGTTGAAGTCCTTATCAAAATCAACAAACAATGCGAACCAGATAACAGCTAAGACTAGCAAACCAGAAAACCAACAATACTAGATCAATCATGGACCTCGTTCGCTCCAAAGTTTGCCAAGCCGACTCCCTAGATGACCTCTTCCACATAACACGAGGACACCCAAAACGAATCCGCAAACTTCACGCAAGGACTGGAGCAAGATGCAATTTCTTCCCGAACCGGATTGTGAACCTCTGGAACAACCTAAAGGAGGAAACTGTTGCTGCTGAATCAACAGATGCATTGAAGCGCCGTTCGGATGCCGAGTCGAGTGACAAACCGTGGAGATTTGACTGGTATGCACCAGAATCTTCCACTAGATTGTAACCAACCACAAATGCAACAGTCATGACAAGGAGTGATTCAACAGGATCACAAGTCCTTATTTCACTCCAAGCTGTTATTTAAGGTAATTTTTTTTTAAGGTAATGTGCGATCCTACCAAGGGTCCACAGCTTGACCGTCATGACCTGATTATTCAGAAAGCCTTCCGCTACCTATTTTGTAACACAGCGTGTTACGGCGCTCGGGACACCGTTGCGGAATAGCTATGCCATTCAGATAAAACTATTGTAAATTTTTTTCAAAAAGACTAAGAAGAAAATGGATGTGGACCACTTACCGACGGCGGTCCTCGTTTGAAGCTACTACACCCCCTACACGCCCATTGTCAAATCAACTTCAGGAAGAAGCTAATCAAACATTCCATTCAAATAAAACTATTTTCAATTATTTTGTTTTCTATCTGTACGAATTAGAGCGTGAAAAGCAACTCACAAGGAAAGCTCAACGAGAAATCAATCAGTTGAGTTCATTTATTTCCCAGCACGCCTACCTCCAACTTCGAATAATTCCTACACTGTCAGAAGTTTCATAACAGATAACACGAGGATGCGCGGTTTCAATGGGTAATGCGTAACAGATAACACTTCGGATGTTATGTGTTGTGTTTGAAAAAGTTTGCATGAAATGTTATGCATAACAAGTTTTGTTAGGAAGAACCAAAAAAGCATCTACTGACTTTATTCCTTATCGTCATGATGTCGGAAAACTCAGCAGATCCTTTTGGCAGTTTTTCGGTTCTTCCTGATGGTAACGCTCATTATGCATAACATTCTGAAACACAACGGTTAACATACGAAGTGTTATCTGTTACACATTTATCTGTTGAAACCGCGAATCCTCGTGTTATCTGTTATGAAACTTCTGATAGTGTTCTTTCCAGAATGGAAATTGGGAGTAAAAAAAATTGCAATAGGAAAAAAGACTTCCAATGCTAAAGTTAGCTTATCACAACATTATTTACCGCAGTGCTCCATTTGCATTAGCCTATATGGACCTCCAACGTCAACAAACGGAAATATGGCTTGCGGAACCAGAATCGATTATCTCCCCTCCAGTCGAAACCAGGATTCAAGTGACACGACCACAAACACAGCCTTTGGAAAAGTTTCATTAAGAAAAGCAATTTGGCGTGACTAAAATAACTGTCACAACGAGACACAACTGGCAGTTTGTCTCTCGTCGGACAAGCGTTCCATGAAACATTCGAGGAGTCGCCATTCTCCCTCCTATTCGCAAAAACTGCGACAATAGGACCTTCGAAAGAAGAATACAGGTCCGAAGGTGCGATTCGTTTCTCATTCCGAGAATATAGACGCTTCTTGTACCTTGTACCTGTCGCTGAAGCGGAAACATAATGAAGTTCTACTCCCAAATTCAATCATACATCGATAAAGGTAACTACTGCTGACCCCAGCCAGGTTCCATAGATACACTAGTGGCGTTTTTGATCGCCGATGAAATTTCACCAGTAGACAAAGCGAGTTTGCCGATTCGTGCTTATTTACTGTTTTCGATAGCGGATAGCCTTTGGCGTTCGCCGTTGTTTTTGGGTGAGTAAAAAGGCTGTTCAAAAGAGGCTGTTCTCATACCGCAGAACATAAAGAACATAATCGTCATCTCCCTCCATGTTTGAAAGAAACGCCAAATCGTCAAACGAAATCCCAACGTCTACGGCAAACGGCGATTCCTTGGCCGATCGGCGATGGACAGGAATTCAGGCGACAGACGTTAGCCGATCAGAATAAAACATAAATTAAGATACAGCTACGGCAATCGGCTTCCGGCGAACGTCAAAAACGACAAAAAGTCAGACGGCTACGCTATCGCCGAACTAATCGGCGATCAAAAACGCCACTACTGTCAGAAGTTTCATAAAAGATAGCACGAGGATGCGCTGTTTCAAAAGATAATGCATAACAGATAACACTTCGGATGTTATCTGTTGTGTTTCAAACTGTTATGCATAATAAGCGTCACCATCAGGAAGAACCGAAAAACCGCCAAAAAGTATCTGCTGAGTTTTCCGACACCATGGCGATAAGGAACAGAGTTAGTAGATACTTTTTTGGCTCTTCCTAACAAAGCTTGTTATGCATAACATTTCTTGGATAACGTTTTCAAACACAACAGATAACATCTGAAGTGTTATCTGTTGAAACCGCGCATCCTCGTGTTATCTGTTATGTGTGGATAGATATTCTATTGTTCGAAAGCCCAAGTCCCAAGAAGAGCACCACACATTGGGAACAATTAAACTACACACACAACTATAATAATAAAAACTCTTAGATATTGCTACATACGGCTTCCTCTATCCCAGAAACCTGGCTCTGTGCTCTATATATTGCCAACCCGAGTGTCTTAATAGACGAAAAACAATCAATCATCCACAGTCTTACTTCCCATTCTTTATTTCACACTGCTCAAACATCTCCAGCTTGCATTCTAATAATTAATACCTATAGAAATGATTACTCAAAACGTACTGTACATTTGGCATTAGTGTTGGGCGATATTTGATATCGATAAAGATATATCGATATATCGGAGCAAATATCGATATCGAAACGTAAATATCGGATATTTTTTCATTCATAATTATTGTAAATAATCCAACATAAGTTACATTTACGTATTCAAAACTGGAGCAATCGTTATTCAATTTGTATGTAGGAATTTGAAGTTTGAGTTGATGTAGGCTAAGTTGCTTTCTTACGACAATTTTGCTCTTAAATTTTGGCGAAACGAGACATACACTAGGATAATGTGGTACCGAAATATCGATATCGTTTATCAAATATCGAACGTGAACATATCGATATATCGAAAAATCCAACTATCACCCAACAGTATTTGGCATTACTCAAAAGGATTTGAGCCAACGTAACGCTTCGCTGCCAGCTGTGAAAGTAGAGTTGTAATTAAAGGCTCTATTTCCAAATCCAATAACAAATCGAGGACCGAGTAAGATGAAATTCCCGTTTCCGACGCGCATTCTCGGCGCGCACTGACTCCAGCCAGATCCTGCCCGTAACGCATGCAAAGCTGTATGAGCGAAGTTTTACCAAACTAATGCCTATCTCTAAGTAAGTAAGTAAGTAATTTATTATATAAGGACCCGTTTTAGATTTACTACTGCTTCACTCTATGTCCGGTGGTTGGGCATCCACATTACTAACAGCCTCAAATCGTTCTGGTCTCAATCGGTTAATGATGCAAAAAGAAAGATTCAAGTATCATACTCGTAGATCGTTGCTAATCGTGGGAAATACAATAAAAAAGCCTTAGTAAACTTTACAGCACTTTTACTGACCATTCTATCTTATTTCTTTCTGGTCTCTCCTCAGTATTTAAAGAAAAAAGATCTTCATTCCCTACGTTCTTGTTATTACCGATATGCAAAATTCCTCCTTTTCCTACCCCCCAGGTACAAAAACAGACATTTGATCTCGCGTTACAAGCTTCCGGATATATCGCTGAAACTTTCGCGCCCTAAGTAAAAACTTTCCACAACATAACATCTCAGCTTCCCCGCACATCACGGCTTGTCCCTTCTTCTACAGTGAACTTGAGTATTTTTTAGTGTTCTGTGTTCTTTTTCCTTGTTTGTAGCCTACTCCGCTATTCTGGCTTTTCAGCAGGTTATAAAAATAAATAAATAAATGTACGTCCGCAATCGTTCTACCTATTTTCATTCACGAGATTTCGAACTTCCTTACTCAGTTTTATTCACCTTAAAAATTAGAAGCTAATCTATGAACTTCCCCCACAAGGCTCTTTACGAGGCAGATCAGGCTCCCGCTTACTGCTGCCGAGGAGATCACTGGTCAGAAATACAGGTCGTGCGAAATTTTCCGTGTTTTCATCAAACCAAGGGAGCCGAGTGAGGCTGAAAACAGCCGGGACGAGATTATAATCTTTGAAGAACCAGCAGAGAAGTCATGTATGTTAGAATATTGGGATAAAAAGCGTATCTATTAATTAAATAATTCTTTCATTCACACAAGATATTCCTTCCGCAGTGTACAATCCAAATAACTCATTGAAACGTCATGCAAAAACTAAGTGTATCGACGTCAGGTACGTTCTTGTCCGACACGCAATTCCTCGTTTTATTTTTCTCACGTTTTTACCGATCGGAGCTCAGTGCCGTTTTCCTTTCGCTTTGTTCTGACAAGACGGCGAGCTAAATCGGGATCGGCTTAAAGGACCCCCTCTTGCCTATTCTGCCTTTTATAATATACTTAGCTCCCATATGGAATTATAAGCTTCTTAAATCCCCACCTTTCTCCATTGTTTCGTTTCGTAACTACGAATTCTTAGCGCTTTCTTGGCCTTGCCGAGTTTTCCCGTAGCCCAACGAAAAGTTTGCCGGAACCTTCAATGTCCGCTGACAACTCTTTCACACATAAGGATGTGATAATCTTCCATTTATTACTTCTTTTATTCGCTTAGTTTCCCCACTTTTTCACCAAGTCACGATCAGTTTTCAAATGTTTTGCGCCCAGCCGCCGCGTCGGAGAGCAGGAAGGCTGGACACAGCAGACAAGCGCTAACAAGAGAATCGCTAGTTTCAGGTGGAAAGTAATGGTATTTTCGAAAACGTTTTTTCTGATCGCTTTCCTAGGGAAAAGATCATTTCTAGTAAGAGTTGTGCTTTAAAAGAGGCACGGCACGGCGCAGGAGGCATGAGTAATTAATTGACAAGTAAGTGAGAGTTCGTAACTCCAGAGCCTGAAAGAAGGCACGTTAGTACATTGTTCCTGCCCCTGACTCTGAAGCCTGAAAGATCCCTTTTAGTTTTCATGCCTCTTTTTAATGCTCGTGCCTCCTACACTAAGTCGTGCCGTGCCGTGCCTCTTTTTAGTCGACTCCAGCTACGTTGATCAGAACAGAGAACTTAACTGGGTACCAACCAAGCTCTGTTTCCTAGGCCTTCTCCAGTTTGACGTACAAGGTAAATCAAAATGAGAACAGAAACAAGAAACCAATAAACGTACCGCAGATCGTTTTGCAAAAATGCATTTTTTTTCTTTTCTAGTTGCGATTCTTGATGCAAACTGAAGAAAATACAAAGACTAATTTTTTACGCATATCGTAATTCGCTTACCATACGACCTGCAATGAAACTGTACCATGAAATCGTTGAAATTACAAAAAACATAGTTATGTTTAAGCATAGGGCAATGTGTACCATATGGAATCAGAAATCTGTTGTATGGCCGTATTAGGCTTTTTCCAATAAATTATTATTATTATTATTATGCCTACCATTCAACTATAACATGAAATCTTGAAATACAAAAATACTTATGTTTACAGATACGGCAAATGTGTACCATACGACTGCCATGGAACTGTAACATGAAATCGTACAATGAAATGTACGATCAGGGTTGGTGCTATCTACTTTCGGACGGCGGTAAACTTCTTCACGACGATTTGAAGATCCTACACTTATGCCTCCGCGCGTTTCCTCGCTTCATACGACGTTCGCATAAACACACCATGTAAACACATAGACTGGCGGGAAATAGGAAAACAATGACCGGAACATGAAGATTGATGAGGTCTGGTAGTCTGGATCCGAAAACTGCCGTTTCTCGTTGGAGATAATTATGAATGCCAATTCCTCATTACGGCGATTTGTGAATGCTAACATGTGTGCTTCAGGTGACTCAGAAGAGCTTCCGATGTCTTATTGACGGATCTATTCATTTGCAAATTTACTATTGTGGCCATCAAAGCGCTGACGTAAGAGGGAAAACATGCAACTCATTTACCATTCTGTTCAGGTAACAGTAACGACCAAGAAAAGAGTTAGTGACGTGACGAGCTTACCTCAGGCTTGGCTGAGAAGAAACTTTTAAGACCACTGTAGAAACACGACCGAATGGATAAATAACCGAGATCATGCACGGAGATTTTTCTCATTTGATCGACATTACAGGTACAAGAAAAATAACGAACTCCAATTAACTAATGAGATTCCTCGCGGACAGCCGATCGCAGCGTCGGAAATAGCACCGTCACCGTCTATAGCAACTGTGCTGGAACCCCAACCCAAATTCCAACAGCAAAATCAAAAGCCTGTAGTCAAGCCTGTCCATTTGCTAAAGTAGGCTATATAGGAACATCACACGAAGATATTAGGTGCGTTTTGACTGTTACAGTCTGTAGCTAATAACTGATAAACTCTGAATAAACTAAATGAAAAGCTGTTATCGCCAGCTACTGGCGAAACGGTGCACCGTATCTGTTACGCAGTCCCAAGCTTGTAGCAAGGTCTCTAACAGCACCACACTCAGCGTGAATACAACAAACAAACAATAACTTTCCTTTTCGGGAAGTTTGGAAAGAAAAATACAGCTTTTCTCTTGATTAGTTTTTAATCTAATCAAGAATATGTCATAGGTTTTATGGTTTTTGTTGACCGAGATGAGAATTGTTGTTTTCGCTTTAATTATGCCGTAGCTGGTAAAATAGCTAGCGAAAACGACAAAAATGTCATGTCGAAAACGCACCTATTGAATCAAGAGTAACAAATGTTTACAGGCGTTTTTTCCGCGACCCCACAAATCCACAAAATCCGAATATTTTGACGAGAGGGGGGGGGGGGGTGGATGGCAGGGTACAGTGAACAAAAGGGCGACAAAAATAAGAGCTTCTCATACGCAGAATATATAATATCAAATAAGAGAAGTGATTCAGTGCTTGTAAGAACTCAGAGACCCCTCCAGAACCAGACAGAAGTCAAAGAGAAAAGTGACATGGACCGGAGGTGATCCTCATGCGGAGCTAACTGAATATACGCAAATTGTCGAATCTACTTCAGGAAGTACGCTGATTATATCATGCTGAGTCGTCCTAGACGCATAAAGCCCGAAGTTTCACTCACTCACGACGTCTGCAAATTTCATAAGCAATGCTGTTTTACTTTCCATGTCTGACAGGCAGTTAGGCGAAGCAAAAAAAAAGTTGCAGAACGGCATGCCGAGCATTAGTTACCCGCTGTCTGTCAAGACATGCGCAGATATTTCAAAAGCAACAAGACCAAAGGCTCCAGTGTGGTCCCAAAACGGGAATGTGTTCATTCCAGCCCCCGGAGATGCTAGTTGGCCTTATACTAATTCATTGCTCCAAGTTGAGTGATCTCTATTCCCCCCCCCCCCCCCCCCAGCATCCATCACACAGATGTACAGTAGAGGTACGCTTATTTGAACAGTTACTTAAATGTAAACAGTGCGGTTTTCTGCTAAATGGTAGAATGAAAATCCAAAATACCTATTCAGGTGTTTTCAGAGGCCCTTACTTACCTACTTTGGCTAACTGGTAGTTAACTTTAGTCAAGCAAGTCAAGCAAAACCCTCTTGCTTATTCTGTCTTTTATAATACACCTAGCTCCCTTATGAAATTATAAGCTTCTAAAATCCCCACCTTTCTCCATTGTTTCGTTTTGTTCCTACGAATTTTTTGCACTTTTTCGACCGTGCCGAGTTTTGCCCCGTTACGCAACTCTAAGTTTGTCAGAATCTTCAATGTCCGCTGAGAACTCTTCACACACAAGGATATGAGAATCTTCTGTTTTTTGACTTCTCTTGTTTGCTTAGTATTCCCACTTTTTAACCACGGCGCGTTCAGTTTTCAAATGTTTTGCGCCCAGCCGCCGCGTCGGAGAGCAGGAAGGCTGGATAGAATCGACAAGCGCTAACAAGAAATCGCTAAATTCAGGTGGAAAGTAATGGTATTTCGAAAAATGTTTTTGTGATCCACTTCATGGTGAAAATATCATTTCTAGTAAGAGTTGTGCTTGAAAAGTAAAAAAACGTACAAATAAGCATACCTGTAGTAGATAAATCTACAAGTTAATGAACAAAAATGAAAAGTTTTCACTACTGAAGGGGGATCCAATACTCTCATCATCATGGAGGTTCGCATCTTTTTTTCAGGAGAAGGTATATAATTAAACTACACTGTCAGAAGTTTCATAACAGATTGCGCATAACACTTTCAAGAATAACACCTTTTCACTTAGAAAAAAAGTGTTATGACCAATTAAGTTTATACTATTTCGTGCCCAGATCTCCAACAACACCTTCAATAGGTATAGGCTTCAATAGGTGACTAATGATGTGTGAAATTATACTAAATCCAGTTAAAATCAAAATATAAACTGAGTGACAAAAAAAAAATCAGAATGTTGGTAAAGAATGGGGTCCCCCCCCCCCGCTGAATAAAAAAAAAGACATATTTAGATTACGATCTGTAAGTAACATAGTAATAGCTCCTGCCAATACAGGTAAAGACCAGGGTTGGTCACCAAGAACCAGGGTGTACGGGTTACTTCAGGATACTTTGGGTTACTTTTGGTTACGTTGGGTTACATTGGGTTACTTTGGGTTACATTAGGTTACATTGGGTTAATTTGAGATACTTTTGGGTTACTTTACAGGGTGTACGAGTTACTTCAGGATACTTTCGGTTACTTTTGGTTACATTGGGTTACGTTGGGTTACATTGCATTGGGTTACATTGGGTTACTTTACAGGGTGTGCGAAGTTACTTTTGGTGACCAACCCTGGAGAAAAGAAAGACACGCTGTACGTCGCTTCCGGGCTGATTCTTTCTACATTCGTCTTTGTACTGCAGTGCTACAGAGGAAGACGCTGCAAGGTACTGCTACTGCAAGAAGAAACCTTGCACAGCAGTGAATCCCGACAGGCATCTTGTGCAGAAGCAAAGAAGTGCTGCAACAGCGATGCGGCAGCACTATTGAAACAAAAAGGAGGCTCTGGTAGTTGTAGTGGTTTGCGAACAGTTTCCACACGCCCCTCGATGGCCCAATGGTGGGAGTCGAAGCCGAGGGTCGGAGGTTCAAATTCCGGCCGAGGAGCATTTTTTAGATGCTTTTATTGTCATATCCCTAGCCTCAGGCTTCAAGTCCATACGCTGGCTTACACTGTGACCATTACAAATTGTTCCATTTCCATGGTTAAAATACCAGAGCACCCCCGTCTTGTTTTCGGTCCAGCCAGCGACTGGATGACGACCGAATTGGGATTAGAAACCATAATGTTTTTTTTGTAGTGAGAGCAACTGTGTGGAGTGTTTTGGTACATGGTTTCATCCTCTTATCCCTTACTTCAGTATTTTTTTTCTTCTTTTTCTGTTGTTTAATAGCACATCCTCGCAAACAGTGCTTTTGCTGTGCTATTTATGGATCCTCGATTGTCTTGTTAATAAAACTATTCTACTACTACTATGCATCGCAAACGGTAGCAGTGTTCTAACGCCACCGCGGTTTTCCGCCACCATATGTTTCCACCACCTTTTAATTCAGGTAGGGCAGGTAGCCTGTGCAGGTAGTTTCAGATTTAAATTTTTAAATGTGAAAAGGGTGTCTACCGCCACCCAGGAAATCTTACGTCCCCAAGAGGATTGGTTCCTCTAGAGGGTAGCGTCAAATCTTGTCAGGCCTAATATTCTGATGGGGTGTCGAGCGCCAACCGGATTAAGTATCACAGCGATTAAGGGCTCTCGGCCAAACCTGCTCCAAAACGTCGCAAAGTCTACAGAGAACTGGAGGAGAGGCTAATAAAGTTAAAATTACGTATCAAGAAGGAAAGTCTTCAAGAGAAGCACTTCTGCGGGCGATTTCTCACCTTTTGAAATTTGAATAGTTTGGGGGCCTTGAGTAGTTGAAGTTGTACAGTTTCTTTAGTTGGACTTAAATAAATAATTATCTGAAACGTTAAGCTCTGTCTTCGTATTAGCTAGGATTAATGTAGAGTTTGGCGTTGGTGGCGGCAAATCCCTCTTCGCATTTAACGATTTAGATTTCGGATTACATGAACCAGCTACCTGCGCTACCAGCACTAATGAGTTGGCGGAAAACATACGGTGGCGGTGCACCTACCAAAATATTTGACCCTTTCGTCTGACCCAACTAATCCTATTGATGATGCAAGATTTCCTGGGTGGCGGAAAACATACGGTGGCGCTAAAGCACGGTGGCGTTAGAACACCCACTTCATCGCAAACTACAGTCGACTATTTGCAGCCAGTAGGTTGGACTGAATACTGAAAGACACCTACTTCGGAATTTTTAAGACTGGTCGTATTTTAGCCATGGCAAAGACACAAATTACTGTTTCCGTTTTCGGACTGACGTATAAGAAAAGCTATCCACTTACCACGTTGCTTGTGGCAGGGGTTATCTCCTCCTCAAAGTCTTCTCCTGCCTCAGTAACTGACTCGATAACAACCTGCAAGTAATCAATAAATTTACAGTTCATTCCTAAACGAGCCACAACTAGCATATCATAGGCTAACACACTTTTTAATGAAGCCGCGATGATACTTCAGATTCCTCGCGAGTCACAACACAACGTAAGGGTCATAAAGTTAATCGGTATCCAGGCATTGCTACCTTTTTAGCCGAGAGGTTTATCACCTTAGTTAATATTCGATCTGCAGTACAGTTTCTTCATAAGTTTCTTACTACGATTGGATAATGAGATTGATAGTAGAGAGTGGATACTGCTAATGATAGGGTATTAAAAACCTGACCATACCTTATTATGAGACTGAGCTGGACGAAAGGATATGTGCACATAACTACAGGCTTGGGGGGGGGGGAGGGGTCGGTAAATGCTGAATAGCAAGAAGCCCATCGACTCCTACACCCAATCCACGACACCTAGGCCTCCCGTGGGCTAACTAACATAGCCATTTACATATTCCTTGAGCCCAAGCTGACTTTGAAACATATACTATACGTCAGCTACGATGCTTTTGGGCAGCGACATTTCGGCCCTTCTTGCAAGGGTCCTTGTCAGGCTGTCAATCTTCAGGGTCAACGTTGGGGAAGGAACAAACCTGTAATCAATTCATACATACTAATAAATAATATAATAATAAATTTATTGCAGGTTGTTCCCCTTGCCAAGACGGCCGAAATATCGCTGCCAAAGCATCGTAGCTGACGTACCCGTTGTATGCATTATTTGAATATAGCCATTTATGTCATAGATAGGTATCCATGCCAATAAATAATTACAGACGGACTTGTTGCGTACGATGCACAAATAAGGCTTGTGGAGGCTCTCGCGGTCTAGAATCTTGATGGGCCCTTAACCGGAAACCCAATCAGAGACGCAAGTTTGAGCACTTGCTTCACCTTCACTGGAAAACGACTCCATCAAATACCCCAAAAATCTGATTTTACGCTTTGCCCGGTCGGTTGGTCGTCGTCAGTGAAGAAGCAGAGGGATACATTACCACGGCATCAGAAGCGCTTGATGCCAGTGAAGGGCCTTATTACCCAGTATTTAAACTCTTTGGTACCATATTTGATTTTAAAGATGGATTTTTGACACGTTTTTTTTTATAATTATATATGTAACTATTTTAATCATTAAGTGTAATGATCGACATGTTTAGTGTTCGTTCGTGCAATTCGTGCAGGAGCACAGACGGTCTCGTGTGAGGTCTCTCTAATTTTAGCGCTTCTTTCCCCTTTGATATTGTGAAGAACTTATAACTTCCAGTTTATCGTAGAACCTTATGTAGGCAACAATAATTCTTCTACCTTTACATATTTTTTTTAATTTGACTTGTTACTATTTAGCCGAGTTTCATTGTTTACATTCAGTGCAGTAGTATGAAGAAAATATATTCCTCTTATCTTCCCCGCTGTGACAAGTTCCGACCAAATAAAAACGCTTCGAACTGTTCCTTCTTCAGTCGCCAACAGTACAACTTCATGACAACAAGTTCAAGATCAAGTTCACGTTTTTTAATTTTGCACAAACATACAAATACATTACACTAGGTCATAGTAGGTCAAGATGTCAAGTAGGTAGTTAATTCTCAAATTCTGATTTGTTGCGTATTTTCAGGATCCCAAAACGTAAGTGGTGGAAAACATAAAAGTTGTCCGTCTGTCCGTCCGTCTGTCAGCACGATAACTCTCGAAGGGAATAAGATACTTTGATGAAACTTTGTGTGAGGATTCTTCTGCCAAGGGACAGGCCGATTTCGTAGATAGGCTCTGTAGCCCTACATTCAGGGGGTTCAAATTAAGGAGCGCACATAATAGTCTAACAGCTAATGAAATAGTCGATTTCGGGGTAAGAAGACATGCTGAACACGTATATGAAAATCATTTTCTCGGCGGACAAGTAGTTCGCCCAGAATCCGGCTGAAACCGGAAAATTTCTAAAAAGGAAAAGTTGATGATTAGATTACTAAGATGATTAGCCATTGGCCTTCTTCTGTTTCTAAATCTTAATAGAAAAAATGTTTAAGGAGTCTGGCTATACAAGAGCAAATTGTCTGGATCAAATATTAAATTTTTGGGATCCCATCGAAACCTTCGGTCTTGTTTATGATCAGGAATACGATCATTTGCTTTTGCGTGTGGGCCTTAACCAGAAGGGAGGAGAGGGAGGGAGGAAAAAGGGTGGAAGGTTGTAGGGACAATCAGTGGCATCAATTAGGCTACCAAAGCACTAGTTGTAACCGTGGGAGGCAGGTCAGAGGCCTACCCGTGCTCCAAGAAGCAAGAACCCTCATACCGTCGTCTCAAACTCAAAGTCAAACTGAACACACACAGAAGGGCGCTGGTATCGCCTTATGCCGGCTAAGATTTTTGCATGTGAAAATATTTATGTTGATTTTTCAGTGTAACCATCTTTGAACAAACAACCCTTTTACACAGATGGCACTTCAGACCAGGCTTGGCGTGAAAGAATGTAAAATTAGTCCCCTTCTAGACAGACCTGCACAATACTGTGAATATAAGTGAAGGGGGGGGGGGGGGGGGGGGGCTTCAATCAGGTGAATGCCCTTGAAACATTTCTCCGCATTCCATCTAGGGAGAAGGTTTCTTAAACCCGATTACTCCCTTATCTTTTTTTAATGTTTATTTTTATCTTGTGCATTTACTAAATTATTGAAAGCTCAGTGTTTTTTTTTCCTTTTCTTTGTCTGTACTGCAAAATTTCCCTCTTCTGAAGGGCGTAAATAGAATTTCATCATCATAATCATTTAACAAGAAGTCATGGCTGATAGCGTTAAATGAGTAAGTTAGCTCAGGTTTATTCCAGCGGTACTTCGACCTTTCTTGGCAAGAGTACTTTCCAGGTTGTAGTGAAAGCAATTCCGCAATAATCCCCCGAACTCTGAAATTGATCCTGAACCGGCAACAAACTGTTGCAGATTCACCTTTTAGCTTCAGTCTAAAGAGGTCCCTGGAACAAATATCAGCTGACTTACTAGTTTATCGCTATCAACCATGATTGGCAGTCAGCTTCGGCTGAAGGAATTAAGTCACAGTCCAGCTCTAACACAGTCATATATAAAAGGACTAACGATAAAACGACGACGTTACTAGATTTCTTTGTCGATTCTTACAAACATAGCTGTAAACCTTAGAGCTTGGTCGCACTTGGCTCATTTCCTGGCTTTTTGGGTTGCAAAAGTAGAAAAAAGAAAAAGAACAATATACAGCTAGTTCTGAATGTTATCGTTTTACATTCAGGAGATCAATTAGAGCAAAACAGCATGTATAATTATGTTACAGGAACCATAACTGACCCCTAATCGCAGTCTGCTCATTATACCCTAGCTGCCACAAAGCCCATCAAATCTCACGTCCCTTAGGGATTTACAGTTGCTTGTCGAATAGGCGGCTTTTTCAGCCCAGTGTGACCAAGCTCTTAATTTAAATCAAGTTGAGTTCTACGCAAAGTCCACTCCTTACTTTCCTATTCACCTGTACATCGGGCAAAATTTGCCCGAGTTGGTTCTAACAGAGAAAGAATAACACGAGTTCACCCACCACACGGACATAACGATCACTGGCTCGAATGACACCAATGTCAGTGGAAAAGCCAGCTTCCGGAACGAATCTCGTAAATCTAGTTCTAAGAGCGTCAAGGCATTATCCCTTACATAATGAACAACCGGAAGGTTAGAAGATGAGACTAGCTCCTTATTTGGCGCCAAAAGAACTCGGGTTCCCAAACGGGAGCTGAACCGAGACACATACGGGAAGAAATGTGTGAGGAAACATCAAACATGAGATTTCATTGCGGGACAGGATTGTCCATGAAGTCCCCGGGTCATGGAACCTGTTTTGTAAGGAACATAGTCTAAATGGCTTTACGGTCGGGCCAAGAAGTAGTCGGCCACCGAAACAAAAGCGGCCGGGAATCCAGCGAGCAGTGGTCGGAGTTTAAATGGAAAATGATCGCACTAGCGGGAACGACCGAATACTGAGCGGGCGTCGAGTACATAATGAACAGCCGGAAGGTTAGAAGATGAGACTAGTTCCTTCTTTGGCGCCAACAGAACTCGGGTTCCCAAACGGGAGCTCAACCGAGACACATTAAGGAAGAAATGTGTGAGGAGGTGTGGGAGATATCAAACATGAGGCTTGGTTGCGGGACAGGGTTGTCCATCAAGTCCCCGGCACATGGAACCTGTTTTGTAAAGAACATAAGAACATATTCTCGCCGTTCCCCGAGGACTCCACTTGAGTAGTCCCCGCGTTTTTGTTGACTCCCTTTCAGATTCGGAGGGGAATCAATTTTTGCTAGTGTTGGTGCAATGTAAAATTAATTGAAAACAATCACAAGAGACAAAACCAAAAATAAAGTGGATCCAGATTAATTTCGTCAACTGCATATTTTTTTGGCCCAACAAAATCCATTTTGGAAGTATTCCTCGTGCTCTCGTTGGTACGCGGAGTCCGCGTGGAATGACTCCCTCTATTCTCGCCGTTCACCTCGATTCCCCGAGGAGTCCTCTAGGAACGGCGAGAATACGCCTGTAGTCTAAATGACTCTAGGTAGCCTATACGGTCGGGCCAGGAAGTAGTCGTCCACCGAAAAAAAAGCGGCGGGGAATCCAGCGAGCAGTGGCCGGAATTCAAATGGAAAATAATCGCAGTAGCGAGAACGGCCGAAGATTGACCGGGCGTCGAGTACGCGACAAAATGGTCTACAAGAAATATCCCTTGGTTAGAGCTACTTGCAGACACACACTGTAAAAAGTTTCTCCGAGTAAGGATTCAAGTTAACTGCAGTATTTACTACTGGGATTAATCTTACCTCTACTGAGATTTCAGACAATAATAATCCGAATTAGAGATACGATTATCTTTTTAGAGACAAGATTAATCCCAGTAGGAAATACTGCAAGATTTTTTTTTACAGTGCAGTCCGATAAGATTTCGCATACAAAAATATGAAGACGAAGGAAGAAATTTGCATCCGACTGCGAAAGACCGACTGTGTGTGCACGTACCTTCATACAAACTGTGTTGACTGCGCCAAGCACGGGTTCTACCAAAGGGGCAAAAGCTGACATTTTCAAACCCAAAATATTAGCGCGCGCCAGAGCAAAATAACACTGGGGAGTAACGCCAACACTTGACAAATTTGTCACACACCCTAATAGCAGCGATACTAGCACCACTAGCCTCCATTGTTTCCATGCTGTGTGCAGACCGCACCTTTGCTTTACTAGAAATTTTTTAACCCGCAAGTTTGTCTCGCTTTAAATGCCGCAAGCGTAGTGGGCGGCGCTACGTGTGCGGCCCGTTTGCAAGGCATGGAAAGTATAGGTCTTGGCGCTACTCCCTAGTGTTATTTTGCTGTGGTGTGCGCCGTGTTGAGGTGAAACGGTGAAGCACTAACGCTAATAAGTCGAGAAAGGGATACAGTTTTGTTGCTATTAAAGCAGGAACCTTTGGCAGATTCAAAATATTATATATTATATATTATTATTGTCTGAAGTTTCATAACAGACAACAGAAGGATGCGCGGTTTCAGCAGACAATGCGTAACAGACAACACTTCGGATGTTGTCTATCGTGTTTAAAAATGTTAAGTTAAATTATTAAATTAATTAAAAGTTAAATTAAAAGCGTTGCCATCAGGAAGAGCAGGAAAATCGCCAACAAGCATCTGTTAAATTTTCCGACATCACGACGACAAACACAACAAGACCAAAGGTTTCGATGGGATCCCAAACATTTAATATCACATCCAGACAATTGGGTCCTGTCTTCTCTAGACTCCTCAAGCATTTTTACTACAAAAATTCAGAAACAGATTAATGCCAAATAGGTAATCATCTGAGAAAACCAAGTTCAGATATGTATGTATGTATGGATTCAGCATGTGTGTTTACCCTATAAGTCGTATTTGTTTTGACGAAACTGATCGAAACTTCCTGCCTCAGCTTACTTCTGCCAAATTTCCGGTTTCTGCCGAATTCGGGAACTACTTATCCGACAAAAATAACAAAGCTCAAAAACGAATTATCGAACATCTAATCAACTTCAAATTTTTAACTCATGACAATGTTCCTGTTTCAGCCGGATTCCGGGTGAACTACGCGTCCGGGTAAAAAAAAACAATTGTCATATACGGATTCAGCATCTTTTCTTACCGCTAAATCGGAATCTAATCAACTACAAATAAGACTTTTGCTTTTAACACATTTTCCGGATTTGGCCGGATCCCGGGCGAACTACTAGTCCGGCGAGAAAATGGTCTTAATAATAGTGTTCAGCATGTCTTTCTACCCCTAAATCGGACATCTAATCAACTTCAAATAAAACTTTTGCTTTTAACAAATTTTCCGATTTTGTCCGGATTCCGGACGAACTGCTTGTCCGGCGAGAAAGTGGTTTTCATAATCGTGTTCACCATGTCTTTCTTTCCTTAAATCAAACATCTAATCAACTTCAATTAAAACTTTTTCTATTTACAAACTTTCCGGTTTTGGCCGGATTCTGGGCTAACTACTTGTCCGGCGAAGAAACGGTTTTCACCATCGTGCTCAGCATGTCTTCTTACTCCATAATCAACTATCACATTAGCTGTTTAAAAATATTTTGCTTGCCCCTTAATTTAAACCCCCTCCCCCACCCCTAAATGTGGGGCTACAGAGCCCATCTACGAACTTGGCCTTACTCTTGACCCAAAGAATTCTCACACCAAGTTTCATCACAATATCTCATTCCCTTCGAGAGTTACCGTGCTGACAGAAAGACGGACGGACGGACGAACAGACGGACGGACGGACGAACAGACGGACAACTTTTTCGATGTCATAGGTATCCCTCCACTTACGTTTAGGGATCCCAAAAATCAATGCTTTATTGGCTCTTCCTAGCAATGCTTGTTCGGCATCACATTTCATGTATAACGTTTTCCAACGCAACAGATAAAATCCCAAGTGTTGTATCAGTCCGTTTTATATTTCCGGCAACAGATTAGCTGTGCGAAAAAGTAGAGCTCCCGCAATGCCAGGAAACGACTCCCTTCGATTCAGCTGAAAGCACATCCACCTTATCAAATGGCACTATAAATATCAACGAAGCATTCGAACCCACAAAGGCCAGCCCCGCAACACTTAATCTTTTAGTGACTTTAATTACCATCCGGCTGGTCAGTCAGACATTCATTGGACACAAACCCTCAGTGACATTTTTTAAGCGTGAGAATGGCCATCCGCAAAGTGAGATCCGAAAATTCCCAAAGAAGGAAAACTAAACGTTTGGATTTGGAATTATGATTTGATTCAAAAGTATGTGCTTTTTTGTGTTTGATAATGGAATCCACAGTGTGTATTATTTAGTTTTTTTTTTTTTTTTTTTATTAGTTGTTTGTACAAATTATGTGATTTGTAGTTTATTTTAGATCTGTAGTTTAGTTCCTTTGTTAGTTGTGAAATGCCGTAAGGCTAAATCACTTAATCAATTCATTCATTCATTCAAGAGACGAAGATACAGTGAGGAACGCTTACCCGGATTCCGACGACGCCTTGAGAAAGACCCCTACCCTTTTCGTAGCCTATAGGCAAAGTTCACTGAATTGGACCAGTGTATTGGTTTAAAAGTACTGAAGGATATTTGAAAGTATCCATAAAGCCAGTGGCACGAGCGTGTTTGGGCTAAAGCCCACGTGACGTCAACGTTCAAACAACAACAGCAACATGGCCGTCCGCAGAGAAAAGAAAGGGGCACTGGGGAAGTGACGTTTACGCTGACAGAGACCTCTGCCGCGTGTCCGTTTCAACAACTGCCCCTCGGAAGATCCGTCCGTCAGACCTCAGAGACTGGCAGCGTTGCCAGTAATTAAGTATATATGTATCGTTTATTCACCAAAATAGCAAAGATAGCTAGCAAAGGTAAGTCAACATAGCACTTTCAACGGGATATAAAATGGCCAATGGCAAATGACAAATAATACAAGATAAAAACGCCTAAGAACTATTAAACGAACGAACAAAGTACGGCACAAACGAGTTAACATATCTTTCAGTTGCATCCGCTGGATAATTTGTTAATTTAGTTTTGTTTGAGTGGGTTTGAGTACGCGTGTTCGGCCTGTTTTTATTTTGTTCTACATACTCAGGCAACAATGATCTGTGAAGTTCAGAATTTAGACATTTGTGGCCAAAACTTATTGTTAAATGGTGCCTACGTTGCTCAAGGGAAGGGAGACCGAGACTTGAAAGGCTCTCTTCATAACTAACGTACACTGTGATGAGAGGGGGTGGTTTACCTTTTGGTAAAAGAAGAAATTATTTGGGTAAAGTTAGGTTTAAAACTGGTCCTTACTCTTGCCCTATGTGTGGATGCGATAATGAAAGTATGAGTCATTTTGTGGGAGAGTGTGAGGAACTGAATGGGTTGAGACAAGAGTTGTTTGGTCTGAGAGAGTGTGGGAGTGAGTGGATAACTGAGAGAATGAAAGAGAAAAGTTTCCAGGCTATTCAACTATTTGGAAGGTTCCTCCGGATAGGGTACACAGGGAAAATTGTATATCCCTGTAAATTTAAATATAGTGTTCTTGTTGTTAAATATTTTTTCTTTTGTTGTTGTGGTGCGATGGCCCTTGATGGCTTTTGTGCATTAAATACCTATCTATCTATCTATAATAGAAAAAGACTTAAAAAATATAATAATTAAATATAATAAAAAATAGTTATAATAATGTAATAAAAATAAATATAATAAATAAGAATTAAATATAATAATCCCTTATTTATTCTTGGTAAGAACTGAGCACGGTCAAGAGAAGTCCTACTCCCAGCTTTGCGACGTTGTTCAACACGAATTTTCGCGTGATTCAAAGCTTTAACGTCGCAATTTTTATCTTTGTGTTATTAGTAGTAAAGTACTGAACGGTGTACAAACGCAATTGTACGAGTGTGTTTGACAAGAAGGCAAACAATCTTAAAGGCAAACAAAAAAAATCTTCGCACAATCAAAGATTGACTAATGCAGCCGCGATAACGTTCATATTCCGGTATCCTGAAAACCAAACCTTACCGTGGATTTTCGAAACACCCAAGGATCATACATCAGATTCATTTAAATTGTTTAATGGTGAATGTGAACCACTTTTCTGTTTACTGTTTACTTGCTTCTATTCTACCGGCTTTTATAGACAGTAGCCTATTATTATTACTGTGCTTTCGCTGTAGTGTTTTTTTCTTATCATGACCAGTTCGGTATTCTGCGCCAACCGAGAGATAAAACTCTTCTATGCCCCACATGCCTCTCATAGATCGACTCGATTAAAATCTCCCCAACTTTAAAGCCCATATCTAAATTTGGTTAGAATTCCATTCTAACCAAATATTCAGCTTCATTCAAACCCATCCCCTGGCGTGGTCCATGGTAAAGATGAGGCCAAGACTTCAGGCGTCAAATGATACTGATTATTCACTACTCTAATAAAAGGGATTTCAAGGTCCCGGCGTCGCTGGACAACGGTATCAAGTGACCGGTGATGAGCAAAGGGGTTCGGTTATCTCATTTCCAACGGTATACAATGTCTGGAGCAAAAGCCAAAACCAATAAAACATAGCACCCCTGAATGGGTCTGTAAAGGCAAATTCTACTCTGTCATTTTAAACGGAAACGGGTCGGTCGTCCAGTGTGGGAAAACTGGACGGACCCAGCGGGGTATTTCTTGTAGAAGTAAAGGAAGTGAAAGTTTGTTTAAGTATAATATTGAGTATGAAACTTCGGTGGAATGTAAATCTGGCATGTGTCACAATAAAGCGAGTACATTTGCGCTGTCAGAAGTTTCATATCAGATAACACGAGATACAGATAATGCGTAACAGATAACACTTCGGATGTTATCTGTTGTGTTCAAAAACGTTAACCACGAAATGTTATGCATAACAAGCTTCGTTAGAAAGAGCCAAAACAGCATCTACTGACTTTATCGCCTTTTTGGCGGTTTTTCGGTTCTTCCTGATGGTGACGCTTATAAGGCACAACATTTTGAAACATAACAGATAACATCCGAAGTGTTATCTGTTGAAACCGCACAGCCTCGTGTCATCTGTTATGAAACTTCTGACAGTGTGATTTCAAGAAGAAACAGCTTATTCTGAGGCCGTCTTTAAATCCTGAGGAGTTTGGCACGGAGCCGGGGAATTTCGAATCCACGACTTTCAAGAACGCTAATCACGGACGTATCCTCTGAAATAGTACAGGATTCGTATTCCGGTTGCAGCCGGAAATTCAAAATCATATTTGATAGTGCAAAACGGATACCTCAGCTGAATTTTATTAGAGCCAGAGGTGGTGGACTCTGGACTCGTCTCGAGACGGTCTCGAGACACCTTTTTCTAGGACTCGGACTCGTCCTTTGTCGAGGAGGACTCGGACTCGTCTCGTCTCGAAATCCGGCCGAGTCACCCGAGTCCAAGAGACGTCTCGGACCAGCAAATTCAAAATGAAATTGACGTCTCCGGGGACCAATTGAAAAGATTGGCCAAGGGATGGTTATGTCGTAACCTTTGCAAGAAGGATTAAGTCGAGTAATACCTTGGAGGTCTAAGGATTCATATTAGGAACCGGAGGTAACAAGGTTCTAAAGGCTTTTGACAAAAACAAAACGTATTGTTAGGACTCGGAGCGTGGCTCGGTCTCGTCTCGTCTCGAACGATTTTTTTCGCGGACTCGGACTCGTCTTGACTCGTGAGCGTCACTTCGGTCTCCGTCTTGTCTCGGACTCGATCACAGCGGACTCGCAGCACCTCTGAGTAGAGCTATATTACATATAGCTCTATTAATTATATATTATATAGAGCATAACATATAGAACAATATATATATACTGTTTTCCCACAAGTTCGTATTTCCAACTTGAGCGGCTTTGAGCCAGAAGAGAACCCTTGCCAAGAAGGGCCACAATATAGCTCTATTAAAATTCAACTGACGTATCCATTTTGCACTATCAAATATGATTGGCAGTCAGCTGGGGCTGAACGGCTGAAGGAATATTAATCCAAAATGTTACTACAGGATGTTTTCTTCCACTGAGAACTAAGTTCTCGCGCGAAAGATCAGCACAGGGTATGTGATTCGAACTTGCCTGATGTGCCCTTCAATGATTTTTGGTTTGAAATCAGTACCCGACAGATCGGAAAACAGATCTTAGGCTATTATTTGCTATGCCGGGTTGTAGCCTAGAAATTAATCGGATTTTTATTTCTGATGGCAGATTCGAAATTAGCATCAAATTTAATCTCAAAATCTGGGAGTTTTTTTCTTTAAACCGACCGTTGCCTACATCTGACAAGTTTCCCGATTGCGTGTCCTTGCGTACCCTACGGTTCAAATACTCAAAACTCCAACGACATTTGGTTTAGCCTGTATCAAGTCTGACCAGTGCGTAACCCCTCAGCACTAGTCGCGG
Organism: Branchinecta sandiegonensis; assembly: GCA_030848855.1. Classification (NCBI taxonomy): domain Eukaryota; kingdom Metazoa; phylum Arthropoda; class Branchiopoda; order Anostraca; family Branchinectidae; genus Branchinecta; species Branchinecta sandiegonensis. The sequence continues at coordinate 2,128,025 of JAUPMV010000002.1, read as the reverse complement.
AGGCGTAACAACATATACAAAAAATCTTACCTATCTAAGTATGGCCCATAACCTATAAAGTGTTCGAAAATTCCCAATCTCGGGGAATGACAGTAATATTTGAAAACTCATGCCAGTCACTACTGTCGTTCATTCATAAAATTCCAACGGCTTCAGAGAAATTGCAAAAAAGTAAAACACCCCTAGTGACGAACACGTCAAAACAAATTTACTGCCGGTCATTAACGTAATACGACGTGACGTATGGAAGTAGTTTCACTTTTTCATCCGTCTAAACCGTAAAGTCTTGACGTAATTGTTTCAGACGAAACTAAATTACTCACAGTTAAAAAGCTACACGAACTGATGATTCTTGCGCATGTGCAACCAGTTTTGTGAGCCAGTTGGAAACTGGAAATTCCTGCCAGCTGGGGCAGAATCATAATTGAAGTCTGGACCGTCTTGTCTTTTCACGACTGATAAATAAAGGATTGTGGAAACTGATAAGAGCTATTAACATAAAGAAACTTAACAACAAAGCTCTTCAATGTCCTCTTTGCGATCACAAAATTTTGTTCGGACCAAAGATAAATGAGACCAAGCCTGGAAGGGTGTGTATCCGCAAAATCTAACGATGATCCGAACCTCAAATCGCGCATTCAGATTCGAATGCCACTTTCCAGATACAACATACAACTTGTAAGTTCTAAGGGTAGGACTTACGGACTTCAGAACCCCCCCTATAAGCCGATTACCCGTTCGAAAGTTATACGTGACAGAAGATTCCAAATTTCCCTCCAGTCCCCCCACAATGATTGGATCGGGGAAGTGCCTGTTTCAAAGTCAATCTTGTCGGGTCCTTGATAAGCCTACCAAGTTTATTGCATAGCACATCTGGAAGTACCTTAAATCAGGATCATCGAAATCCCCCCCCCCCACAAGTGTCCAGATCCGGTCACGTTCTATGGATGCGATGTATCTGGACGTGTACTTGTTCTTCCCACCAAGTTTCGTCTTAACCCCTCCATTCGAAGCGTTTCGCGAGATTTTTGTTCCCCCCTCCAACTCCCCACACAGTTGTCGGATCCTTTCCGAACCTAAAACGGAAGATATGAGACACTTGGCCTTTCGAAATTTCAAGTTTCATTCAGATCCGATCTTCCGTTCGGAAGTTTTGCGTGCCACAAGCTTCCAGATTCCCCCTCTTCTTTGACCCCCCCCCCCACTCCGACGGTCGAACGGGGTAGTGACTATCTCCAGATCAATCTGGTCGGGTCCTTCCTACGTCTGCCAAATTTCACCGTCCTAGCACAGTTCTTGAACTTGGGATCACCGGAATTCCGGAACTCCCCCTCCAACTACCCCACAGTGCCCGGACCCGATCCAGCTCTGTCAATAATATATCTAGGGCTTGTGGTTGTTCATCCCACCAAATTTCATCCCAATCCCTCCACTCTAAACTTGTCATAAGATTTTCGTCCCCCCCCCCCTCCAACCTCCCCACAGGCATCGAGTCCGGCTGAATACCTGAGACACAAGGTCTGTCCAAATATCAAGTTTCATTAAGATCCGATCACCCGTTCGAAAACTGCACATACCTCAAGATTCCGGATTCCCCCTCCCCCACGATGGTCGGATCGGGGAAGTGACCATTTCCATGTTAGTTTGGTCGGGTCCCTGATACGCCTTCCGATTTTCACCGCCCTAGCGCATCTGGAAGTATCCTAACTCGAGAACAGTGGAACGCCCGACCGACCGACCGAAAAGTGATCGGTCTATGTCACTTGAGCGGAGCTGCAAGTGCCATAAAAACTACATCAGATTTTCAATCAGTTCACCAAGTTCGTACAAACAAGGATCCTAGAAGGAGATGGCGGAGATCCGAGCCTCGTTTTTGTTGCATGCTGCAGGTCCACTTCTCGGCCGATTCCGGACTGATTCTTCCTACATCCTTTTTTGCACTGCAGGGCTTCCGAGGAAGACGGCAGCGCTTCTCGAGAATCACGGACTTGCTCACCGACCAAGTCCGTGCTTCCCTGCACGATGCTGCAGCGCTGCCGCTTCAACCAAGAAGAAAGTGAATCCAGAAACGCATATTGTGCAAAAGCAAAGAAGTGCTGCAGCAGCGATGCGGCAGCGCTATTGCAACAAAAGCGAGGCTCCGAGCGCAGTTCAGAGTCGGAACCCACCTGACAAGCAAAGGATTTGAATCTATCTGCATAAAGATATGTAATCTAGAATTACATCAAGATCAGAAACTGGAAAGTTAGAGCGGTGCCCAGCTGGGCCGTGAAGTACACACATTGCAACGTGATGCAGGCGTGCAGCAAACAAGTGCCCTGTGATTGACTAATCCCTGATCTACAAAAACTGCGTTTCTGCGTCAAAACGCTGCGATTCTGCGTCGTACTGACTGAAAAATTTCAACTACTGCTTCTGCGTAACGCAATGGACCAAGGATAACACGAGTTCTTTAAAGTTCAATAGGCAGATCAAACAATCATGATGCCACATTACCACTTCCTAGAATACAATGTTACATCAGAAATCAGCAGATTCCTAGAAAACTTATTTTCGCCAATATGTCGTTACAGTGTTTTTTGCTGACTGCCATACTCCGATTTACTAGCTTCGACAAATATAAGCGGAATTTCTTTTTTCTTATCCATACGTTGTTATTATATACTCCGGATCATTTGTATTGTTGACAAATATTTATGTTAACAGTGTTAACTGAGAATTCCTTGCAAGCTCTGGAACTAGCTGCAAGTAAGTCGGTTATATTTGTATATTTTTGGCAGTATTGTAACTTTACATCTAGAAAACTAACATTTTCTACGGTACTACAAACAACAGAAGTTTCATCAGATAACACTAACTCAATCTAACAGCTATATGGACGGTTTGTTTTAGCACCCATGGCACTTTCATCACTCAGCTCATCAAAATGTGATTTTCGTACATGGCCAGGAGTTTTTGAATTTCCGCGCCTTGCAGTAACATGCTCTGAAATCATCCCCGCCGAGATGCCGAAGAGGTAATGCCAAGCGATAACAAGAAAACGGCTTATTTTTGAAGCGCTCTCCAATGTAAGTAAGAAATTCGTATGTGTGAAGCATTTTATAAAAATTAGAGCATAGTTAGTGCCCATTGTGCTTTAAGAGCGGAGAGACTTTTGCCAAGTACCGCCAGCTCTAATAGCCAGCTGCGGGGCTCAACCATCGAATGACGAATGCTACCTTTCGCGATGCTACTCGCCGGATATAATGTACGTCCACTACACTGGGCAGTATCCCGTTATACTGGGGAGACGCCGATGATTACAATACAAAGAAACTCCATATTTCGACTTAACGAAGACGCGCCTTCATATGTTCCATTCTGGTTCCATTCGTATGTGACACTCAGCTACAAATGCGGTACACTAACCATGCACAGGACTGTGAAATTCTCCCTTTTCTAATTTAAAGCTTCTAGCCGATTTAAGTGGTTGAGGCTACAAAACTCATCGCCAACATAAGAATGAAAGCTCAAGAATCGATAAAGTTCAGCCTAGACGATTGTTTAAAAAGCTAAACAAATTACTGGTAAAAAAAACTAAATAAAAGAAAGCCATTGGAAGGTAAGAGTGGTAATCAATAAACAAATACCGCAAAATCAGAATCAGAAACCCTAGCTTTGGCGCAGAGTTTCGGCGCCAATTTCGAGAGGCGCGTCCAATCGTACTTAATCAGCTTATAAGGGCTCAATAGGAAATCGCTAGTTGCGCCTTCGCGCCCAAACCACCGGCCCAGCAACTGGCAGCCAGGGGCGTCCCGACAGAGGGTGGGGGGGGGGGGTGCACCCCGAGAAGGTCTATGGGGAAAAGAAACTGGCTTGAAGATCCGCTGAAAATGCGTTACTTCGTTATTCCGCTATTCATGAAAAATCGATTTTCAAATTGTGGAATGTCCGTGTGATTTGTGGTAACTCTATGCGCTTGTATTTTTGTTGTATACCTTACGAAAGATTTATGATTTTTTTTTTGTTCAGACACTAAGCAATATTCACCAATCTCACCACTGCCCACTGAAAAGCCGCGTTTGTGTTGAAATTAAAATTTCCCCGCGTTATAGTAGAATTTACGTTGTGGGGAGGGCCGCAGATATTCTGAACGTCATAACCAGAGCAGATAATGGAAAACAAAAAAAATCCCTTTGCACAACCCAAATAATTCCGTGTATTCAGCTAAATGACACAAAAATAAGTTGGCTTTTCAGCCAAACTTTAAGACGTTCAACAATGTGTTCAACAATGGCTGACCAGCTTCTTGAAAGTCTGTTACTAAACCGATCTAGTTGAGGAATGTGAAATTGGATGTGTTGTGGACAAACGAAAAACACTTAAAACGCGACGAATAAATGTGTAGGGTGGGTTGAAGGTCGAAGACTTTTTAGTTTTAAGTGACAATTTTAAGGTTTAACCGAATAGTGCTGAGATCCAACAGTCTAGTAACATATCACATATTCACTTCACTATTCCTGAAAACCCGATAAAATGCGTTACTTCGTTTGTCCGTTATCCAGGGATAATCGATTTCATAGAATGAACTTATTGTTTCGATTTTCTCCGCGTCTGGATTAATTTCGGTTTGTTCTGCAAGCAGCCCACACTCTGAACGTTATTAGTAGAGCCCCGGGTGGAAAAACACAAAATCCCTCAGATAAGTCAAAATATTTCAGTGTATTCAAACAACAGATGAAAAAATAAGCTCCCTTTTCAATTAAACTTTACGAGCCATTTTTTTTTTTACTGTTGTTTGTAACACATAATCCAAGTCAGAACATAAAAGTATTCTAGAGTTTCTGGAGAGATGGTCACTACGGAGAACTTCCAGTAAAACCTTGAAAAATTCCGGTAAAATTCTGAAGCCGCAGGAATCAGGAATATCAGGAAGGTGTCGGGACGCCACTGATCGCAGCAACTATGCATGTTGGTGAACCCCCAGTCGGCCAGACAGCGACCCCTGGCACTCTGTCCCCGGCATGAGTTGCAAATACAGAACATTTCCCTACACTCTCCCTTACAGCCAAACAGCTAGGTCGGGTTTCATCCAAAGCAAACTACTTAAAATGGGGGGCGGAAGCTTTTATCAAAAGCTGAGATGTTTCCATTGATTCACACTGCTGCGACTTCGCAAAAAATTTAGCTAGACGCCCGCATAACGCGGATTCGCGGTCGTCTAGGCGAATTCGGCTTCGCTCGCAGAAGAAAATCCTGGCCCCGCCATTTCAGTTCCAAGTCCAATTTTCTTGCCGCGTCGCGGAAAAGATTCGCGTTCTGTCGTCACCAAGCTTTGTACGAATCACGACACAAACCGCGCGAAAAGTATCGCAAAACTAGGCTCACTGCAGTCAGTGATATCAAGAACGTCTCGAAGAGAAGACTGATAGAACAACAAGACCAAAGGTTTCGATGGGATCCCAAAAATCTAACATTTGATTTCAACAATTGGGTCATGTCTTCGCCATTTAGTCTTCGTCAGATTCCTTGAAGATTTTTACTGTTAAAATAAAGTTCAAAATGGATTCAGCATGTCTTCTTGCCCCGATACCGAATCTCTAATCGATTTCAGAAACAACTTTGAGCTTCAACCAAATTCCTAGCCCCAGCCGAATTCGTGATGAACCATTTGTCCAGCAAAAAAACTAAGTTCAGATATGCATTCAGCGGACCTCCTTACCCCATCAATGAATATCATATTAGCTTATAAAACACACATGTTTTTACATGCATTCGAAACCCCTCCTCTGCCTCTAAAGATAGGACTAAAGGACCCATCTAGGAACTTGACCTGTCCTTTACCAGTGAATCCTCATTGCAACATCCTCGCTTGATATTTCCTCGTTTGAACATTATATATCAACCCCTTCGACCTTCGATTACACTGATCTCTCCGACGTCCATAGAAGAAACAAATGAATGTCGTCATCCACGCGCGCAGGGCTATATTGGTTTGAGAATAAAGGGTTAGGGACTGCTATAGCGGAAAATTCGTCGACAAATTTTGTGTCCGGTTTTCGCCGGATTCCGGGGGAACTACTTGTCCGGCAAGAAAATAACTTTCATATTCGGATTCACCATGTCTCCTTACCCCTAAATCATTTATCTCAATAGCTTTTATATTTTTTGTTTGCCCCTTAATCTGAAACCCCCTCCCCACCCCTAAATATAGAGCTACAAAGACCATCTATGAACTCGGCCTTTCCCTTGACCTAAACGACCCTCCCACCAAGTTTCATCAAAATATCTCATTCCCTTCGAGAGTTATTTTGCTTACAGACGGACGGACGGACAACTTTTGCGATGTCATAGGTATCCCTCCATTTACGTTTTGGAATCCCAAAAACAATCAGTTTAGTTTCGGAATCGATCCGCGTTACAACAAGTTCTGGCAACTTCCTAGACTAACTGGAAATACAGCCATTCAGCAGCGAACACAGAATGTCCAAGGCCAGCTGGGCAGACACGATGGTGTCGCCCGAGCAAGATTGGCGTGAGACATTCAGCTTCAGCGTAAGAATCAGACAGCCAGAACGAAAGATTAAGTCTCGGTGACAGTTTCCTAGCGTTCTGATTTGACGTAGACAAATCCACTGACAGACACAAGAAAGAAACATGCCTGGAAAAAAGTAGAACCAGGAAGGCTAAGGTTGCGTTCCAGAACTTAACGATTGTTAACTTTTTGCGTTCCAGGTTTCTGATTTCGAAAGTAAAGCTCCGCCCACCTACGATTTCCGTTCCAGAGCTTAACGATTGTTAACTATTTTGTAACGATGGTTGGTGAGCATCATTGCGAAAAGTTAACAATTGTAGAATTTGTGAAAAGTTAACGATCGTTAAAGCTGCAGTTAGCTCCGCCCCGAAACAAAACTGACGATAGTTAACAATTGTCAAGTTCCTGGAACACAACCTAAATGGACTGCTTTTTTTGCGATAGCAGGACTAGTGTTGCAAGGGCCACAACTGTTGCAAAAGTGGTTTAGCCCCTGCAAAGTAACCAGGTCGGCCTAGCGGGCTAGATTACAAGCAAATTTTGACTTTCCACGGAAGGTTGAAAGCAAAATAACGTGCACACACAGTCCGGTTTTAGCAGTCGGATTCGATTTTCCTTCTTTGCTGTGTATATCGGACGCACCACATGCATGCTTCGGTTTAATTTGGGAAGAAAATGTTCTACTTTCGTCGGAGCGAATACTGAACACAAGCGAAAATGTTCGGCTTTTCAGTGGCCAACGGTGAACTAGGTGATCACTGCGCACTGCACAAACACTTATTTCTCGTAAATCTTGTACGTAGACGTACCACAAATCTGACAGGGAAATTACATTATATAAAAATCGATTGTTCGTGAATAGTGGAGCGACGAAGTAAAGAATTTTCACCGGGCCTTCATGCCTCTTTAAATGAACGAGTGATGGGTAACTAGATTGTCCTTTCTCAGCCTTTTGCTTATTCTGCCTTTTATGGTATACCTAGCTCCCTTATGGAACTTTAAGCTTCTAGAACCCCGACCTTTCTCCATTGTTTCGTTTTGTGCCTACGAATTTTTAGCACTTTTTCGGCCGTGCCGAGTTTTGCCGGTGACACAGCGCAAAGTTTGCCGGAATGTTCAACAGTCGCTGACAACTCTTTCACACAAAAGGATATGAGAATCTTCTGTTTCTGACTGCTTTTATTTGCTTAGTTTCCCACTTTTTAACCACGGCGCGTTCGTTTTTCAAATGTTTTGCGGCCAGCCGCCGCGTCGGAGAGCAGATATCACGAAAATCGAATATTTTAGGTGGAAAGTATTTCCGGAAAACATTTTTTCTGACCCATTTCATAGTGAGAAGATCATTTCTAGTAAGTTGTGCTTTAAACTTTAAAAGAACCACAGACTCACCTGGTGTATCATGGCAGGGATGCTTCTTCTAGCCGGGGGTGGAGGAACTACAGAATCGGAAATGAGTTTATCCTCTCCAGAGCCACCTTGCGATGCACTTTTCAGCGACTCCCTACTGACACCAACACTGTCAAGCACTTTCATGTGAAATCTCGCCCACGGACTCAACGAATCACTTCCCAAATCGCACAACTCTTGTTCCACTATCCCATGAAACTCCGCCATCGCTTGTGACAGCCACTCAATGATATCAGCACTGTTTCTGTATGCAAGGTGTAGTTCTGTTGGTTTTTGGCTTCCAATCAAAGTTGGGCAAGACGTGCGACGAGTTTTTACAAAAAAGGGAACGCGCTGACGCGTTGAGTCAATTGAAAGTTTCCGTTCGCGTGAACCTGCGTCGAAGGACATGGAACGTTCGCAGTGACGCCACTTCTGGAATGCCTCGGGGGATACGTTCCCGTTGAAACTCAGCGACGGCTTCAAACCGAGACGCTTTGGGGGTCGAGGAGCTTGGCGTCGCCTCTCCTTTGGACGGTGGTAGGCACCCTCCTGGGACACGCTCGGTTCCAGCAGCGCGTTAATGTCATCCTAAAGGATATAAAGTATGTGAGATAACATCGTCATGATCAGGATCTCTCCGGAACAAATCAGTCCGCAGATGCAGCACGGGTCATCCAACTTTACGCATGAAGATTTCTATATCGACGTTGTTTTCCATAAGGTGATAGACGACACTTTTTTCGAAATGGAGCTACCACACTGTCAGAAGTTTCATAACACAACACAAGGATGCGCTGTTTCAACAGACAACACTTGGGATGATATACCTCTAATAAAATATAGCTGACTTATCCGTTTTGCACCATCAAATATGACAAAAATGGGATGTAATCCGCTGTCGCGACAAACGTTATGCATGAAATGTTATGAGTAACAAGCATTGCCAGGAACAGCCGGAAACTGCCAGCAAACCATCTTCTGACTTTTTTGTTTGTCGTCATGATATCGGAATATTCAACAGATACTTTTTTGGCGGTTTTCCGTCTCTCCATGCATAACATTTCATGCATAACGTTTGTCGCAACAACAGATTACATCCCAAGTGTTGTCCATTGAAACAGCGCATCCTTGTGTTGTCTGTTATGAAACTTCAGACAGTGTAGTAACTCCATTTCGAAAAAAGGGTCGCCTATCACCTTCTGGAAAACAAGGTCGATATGGAAATAAGACCTTTATGTCTAAAGCTGGCTGGCTTCCCGATGAAAAATTTGTAGCCTGGGTAGTAGTATGGTAGTAGTACGAAAACGTTGCATGTAATACTATGTAATAGCAAAGAATACTATCATTTAATGTGCCTCAGACTGATCCAATATTATGTAGTAGTATCCAGTAGCATCCTGTCTTACCATAGAAGCATCCAATCTTGCTAATAGTAGCATATAGTAGTATGCAGTAACACGGTGGACTTGAAGTGGAAGCATGTATTAGCATCGTTAGTACTGCATTCAACTTTTTCGTAGTACTTCATAGTACTATTCTGAGATAAATTTTTCATCGGGTTCTGCCAGTGTAGCACTGTCCTATCCACTCTTGTATCCTGCACGTCTGCTCCAAATATCACCCAAATCGAAGAAACCGCTACGGGGGTAAAGAGTTTTGTTCTGGGCCTTTTACGCCTTTCCTGGCCTAAAGGTTTAGGATGTCGTTTTCCCTGTAAAAACTTGAAAAATATGTCGTGTCCTGGTTGTTCTCCAGGACTACAAAATGTGAACTACAATGGTGACCTATTTAATAACATTCCGTAAACTGTCCATGATGTTCAAGCAAGCTGTACAGTCTCATGGAGGCTCATTATCTATTTTTTGGTATACACTGTTACAAAGGAAAATACACCATCCCAAGAATAATCATCAGAAACAAAGGGCAAAGGTCTTAGGTTTAATGATTACGCAAAACCAAAAAAGGAAGGTCCACGTCAACGACACAAATCGACTGAGGTAGCCAGATAAGATAAGATAAGATAAGATTTATTTACACTAAGAGCCAAAGGCCATGGCAAATACATGAAAAATAAACTCAAACAAACAAAAATAATACCTTCTATAAACACCTATCCCTACGGGCTAAGGCTACCCTGAGGAACCTCGTCAACTGTTTTATACTCATAAAACAACTATTTCCCATGATCCTACACATCCATTCTTCATCTACCCCTCTCTCATTTACTCATAAATTTCTAACCTAAGTTCCTTCAAGTTTTCGCATTCTCACAACAAATTTTTCAAATTCTCATCCATACTACCCCATATCGGACTTGAGTCCCATCGGACCCTTTGCCCTCCCAATATACCGCCTTCTCTCCCCAAGAGGCAGACTCTCTGAAGAATCGTAGCTGACGTACCCGTTGTAAACATTGTTTGAATAAACAGACTCTCTTCCCTACAACTAATCAAATCCCGTATTACCTCCCTTTTCAAACTGGCTTTAAAATATAAGACATAATATTGAGTGAAAACGAAAAATGCTGTGACTCATCAGTAGATGGGACAACCATCCCACAAACCAAACCAGGTCCCACAAAGACAAAGGATGAGGAACTGATGGCTGGACAACTTACAGGCAAAGCGCCAAACAAATAATTGTAGGTTTTAGGTAAATAAGTTGGTGGTTTAAAAGTGGAAGAAGGAGGATTGAAAGGGGGGAGGGGCTCGGGAATAGGTTAGGAAAGCTGAAGTAAGTTAACTTTCGATTTAAAAAAAAAAAAATATTTATAAATAGTTGTTGGTAATTTGTTGTCCGTCTTGCAAAGGTGTCATGTTGTCAGATACTAAGACGGACTATTGGTGTATGAGTATGTTGAATAGGTTATGTTGAGATTAAAACTGAACTGAACTGAATAAAAAAAAGAACTGAATGACTGAGAAAAAGTGGACCAAAAACGTCAGACATTGCAAGTGATATATTGTCTGTGTTTACCTTCGAGTGTCCACTTAATGAGGGTAATATGCGGTCTTTCGCGCAAGGGCGTCCTCAGCCACGGTGGTGACTGTCCCCTCTGCAGCACTGCTACTGCTTCTTGGGTAATTTTACGCACAGTCCATTAAATCTAGAAAGTGTATCCTGACTCCGCGCTGTTACCGCATAATTTCCTAAATTTCTGAATAGGATCCGGTGAGCAAAACATCATGATTTTGTGGTTAATCAGTCAAAGCGTGTAAAATTACTTCTTGCTTCCGGAGACACAGCAGTTTCACAACGCTAGATGCACACGTAGTGTTGGGCGATATTCGATATCGATATATAGGACCAAATATCGATATCGAAACGTAAATATCGTTATCCAAACCGATATTTGCCCATTTATAATAATTGTAAATAATCCAAAATAAGTTACATTTATATATCCGAAACTGGAGCAATATGTTCTTCGTAATTCACTTCTTATTTATTTGATGTTCGAGTTCATGCAAGGTGCTTCCAGGGCCGTATCCAGGGGGGGTGTGTAGGGTGTTCATTTTCACTTTTACAGGCTTTTCCATCTGATCTATGTCTTTTTTGTCCGACCCGCGGGCAACCCCCCCCCCGGAATAAATTCCTGGATACGGGCCTGGTGTTTCTTACGACAATTTTGGTCTTAAATTTTGGGGAGACGATATGTATACTATAGCGAAACATGCTACCGAAATATCGATATCGATATATCGATTATCGAATATCGAAAGTGAAAATATCGATATATCGAAAAATCCAAATATCGCCCAACACGATGCACACGACAAAACGAGAGGTAAACCGGGTTCGCAGTGTCTAGATCACCCATATCTCCAGTTCAATCCCGGACTTGGTACGATCGTGGGATCTTGTGACGCGACAAGGAAGAACCCACCTGAGCCAGCTCAAAATAGATCTTAACAAGACAATCCGGCAAAAGGGAAAACATTTAGCTGATGTATTAATAAAACAAAATGGATTATTAAATGATGGGGAGCAAAGATTTTAAAGTTTAACTGAAAAGGGCTGGGATGAGACAATCTAGTTACCCATCACTTATTCACTTAAATTGGCTTGAAGACCCGCTGAAAATGCGTTACTTCGTTGTTCCGCTGTTCACGAATAAAAGATTTTCAAATAGTGGAATTTCCGTGTGATTTGCGGTGCCTCTATGCGCTTTTATTTCTGTTGTATGCCTTATCGGAAAGATTTATGATTTTTTTTGTGTTAGCTAACAATCAGTCACGTTTTTTTAAATCAGCCAAATTTGTTGAAACAAAAGGTGTGGGCTAACGGCTAAGCTATCGTACGCTGACCTATCCACGATGACCTACCGAATCATTCATGAGCGGTCAGAACTGACGTATCGATGATTTTTGCATCTGTCGTGGTCGGCTCTTTTCGAGGCAGGGCTCCCACTTATTGCTTCCAAGGAGCTCACTGGTCAGAAATGCCTGTAGCTTCCGAGAAGCTCATTGGTCAGAAAAACGGTTACGCAAGTTTTTTCACTGGGGGACCACTAGAGGATGAAAACAGCCGGGACGGAATTGTGGTCTTTGAAAACTCGGCAGGTTCAAAGGAGTTGCGTATGTCAGAATATTGAAACTGAAACTGTGTCTACTGTGACTCGTGCTTTAAAGACCTGGTGTCCCAATATTCCGCCGTTCAATTGAAATCTTCGAACTAGTCAAGAATAAACAACCACACCAGCAACATTCTCAAGCGCAGGCTCGGACATAGAGATACAGGGTCCCTAGGCAGTTAACTGAGTCGGGGGACCCATTTTGGCAATTTAACAAAAAAAAAAAAATCTACATATTTTAATTAAAAAAAATGGGCAAGAAGACTTAGAAATGAAATGGACAAGTACCAACTATACTTTTTCACACATTACAATTACCACTATTTTGTTTGCCCCTTAACTTGAGGTTGGGCTCGTTAATAATACTGAAAAATAATATTTAAAAATATTTTGATTGCCCCTTAATTTGAGGTTGAGCTCCTTAATTTGAGGTTAGGCCACTACCGAAGGGGACATAAACCTTTGTCGCCCTGCCCACAAAGCCCCATCCCCTTCAAAGTGCGGAAGGCGATTTAGTCTGGCCATGACTTCGATGCTCTCCATATTTTCCTCCGCCTATGTGGCGGCGAGGACCAAATTATGGAAGCGGAGAAAAAAAGTATCCTTTTACTACTTGCATACTGTTAAAGCTAAAAGGAAAACATAATTAGGGTCGCATGGCTCCTAAAACAATTTCTTGGCTCGGAGATTTTCGCTCAGCTTGACTGGGAGACACTCAGTCCGATTGGCCTTCGAAAGGTATCCTTTCATACTCTTGTTTTGTATTATTATGACCACTCGCGAGTGCCTTGTTTTTGTTAATGAACGTCTAGACTTGATGTTGCATCTGAACAGAGTTAATGTACCTTTTCCACTTTACCTAGTTCAAGTTTTTTGACTTTATGAACGTTACAAATTACTTCCGGATAATTAAGTATGCTTAGATTTTGATCTGTAGTCTGATTCGGAAAATTAGTGGCTGAATGTCTGATTCTTTTTACGAACGGGTATTTTTGGACTAGTGTGATACTGAGTGTAATTTCTAGTAATTTACTTTAATTTCTGGTACTCTTTTCCCATTTAGATTATGTGTACAAAGTGAGCTGTAGTTTATTTGTTAGATAGCAGCTGTGAAATGCAGCGAGCTGTTTAATCGCCAAATAAATTCACTCATCCACATTATTATCACTACCCACACAGTCACGTGTATGTGCGGACACAGGCATGCTACAAACTCCGATCCACTTCATTATCTGATCGACGATATACACTACAGCGTACACCGGCTGTGTCATAACATCTAATACAAGGACAAGGAATTTCAACAGGAAACACATTATTTGTTTCACGTTACGGAAAAATTGTATTACGTTAAGTTTCTTAAATAAAAAAAAAATATACTAAATACGGTACTAAACTAAAATTACTGAAGATACTAACAGATACTAAAAGTTGTTATTTTGTCTTTGACAATGCAAAACGATACGTCAGCTACATTTTGTTGGAGCAATATTTCGGCGCTTCTTGAATTGTGAATTGTCAAACATGATTCGCAGTCAGCTTGGGCTGAAGGGTTAGTTATTTTGTCTTATGCTTATCTTTTAAAGGACCCCACTTGCTTATTCTGCCTTTTATAATACACTTAGCTCCCATATGGAATTATAAGCTTCTAAAATCCCCACCTTTCTCCACTGTCTCGTTTCGTAACTACGAATTTTAGCACTTTTTCGGCCTTTCCGAGTTTTCCCGTCACCCAACGAAAAGTTTGCCGTAATCTTCAACGTCCGCTGACAACTCTTTCGCATATAAGGATGTGATACTCTTCTGTTTATTAATTCTTTTATTTGCTTAGTTTTCCCACTTTTTAACCAAGGCACGTTCAGTTTTCAAATGTTTTGCGCCCAGCCGCCGCGTCGGAGAACAGGAAGGCTGGATATAGTGGACAAGCGCTAATAAGAGAATCGCTAGTTTTAGGTGGAAAGCAATGGTATTTCTAAAAATGTTTTTTCTGATTCATTTCATAGGGAAAAGATCATTTCTAGTAAGAGTTGTGCTTTAAGGAGGCAACAAGAATGTCGAACAAACGTTGACATTTTGCGCTCCACTTCTTGCGAAATTGGCTGCATATTTAAAAGTGCTCTTGATCGAGGCACGCAATAGTCAGGAAGCTACAACCTGCTACAGATGTACTGGCATTTATTTTCGAAACTCATGAGGCCTTAAAGGACCCCTCTTGCTTATTCTGCGTTTTAAGCTGCATTCACACTGACGCGCTTGCCTTTCACACTGAGCTACGCAAGCCTTGCGTTGCGCTTGCGTCGACGCAACGCAGAACTTACTCAGACAAAAAAAACGCAACGCAAGAATAGAACCAAGTTCTATTCTTGCGTTGCGTCGAAGCGTACGCATCAGATTTGTCGAAAATGGAAGTTTTTGAAGAAAAACTGGAAAAACATGCTGATGATGAAGAAAAAATTACTACTAGTGGAAGAAATTAAAATACAGCAGAAGACACCAGAAAAGAAAATGCAAATGAGCATCCAGCGTGAAAGCTTCTCGCGCAGGTGTGAAAGATATGCTGCGCAACCTATACGCAACGCAAGATAAACGCATACGCAACGCATCGCAACGACGCGTCAATGTGAAAGGAGGTTTAGTTTATCCACGGCTCCCTTATGGAATTCTGAACTTCTGAAATCCCCGCCTTTCGCCATTGCTTCGTTTTATTATCTACGAAATTTTAGCGCTTTTCCGCCTGGCAGAGAACTGCTAGGCATGCCACATAAACTTAGCAAAAAGCTTCAAGGTCTGCCGATAACTCTTTCACGCATAAGGATATGATAAGCTTTAAAGTGTTGTTTTTCATTTTGGAAGACATGCTAGGCCACCACGTTTTGGACTTCTTTTGTTTTGATTTGTTTCCCGACTTTTAATCATGGCTCATTCAGTTTTCAAATATTTTGCGTCCAGCCGCCGCGTCGGAGAGCAAGGAGGCTGGATAGAGTCGACAAGGGCTAACAAGCAAATCGCTAATTCCAAGTGGGAAGTAATGATGTTTTTGAAAAACGATATTTCTGAGCTATTTCACCCATGGAAAGATCATTTCTAGTAGGAGTTGTGCTTTAAGGGTAATCCGAAAGGCCTGTCAAGCCATGGCCCAAATCACCCATAGATAATTTTCTCCTACTGTATGTGCTACCCAGGGCCGTATCCACGAATTTATTCCGGGGGTAGGACCTAACCAGTACCTAACAATAACACAAGGATTTAGATCAGAGATTAAAAGTCTATAAAAAAAAAATCATTATTACGAACAACCCTGGATACGGCCGTCCCTTAAAGGACACCTGAATGAAGAGTACCAAGTATCATCCCTATCTGTATAACATTGCCTGCAGAAAACCAAATCCAAATACGAAATAGTGTTTCCAAGCTATGATTTTTGCTCCATTTTGCATGTGTCTTTATTTCAGTACCGAACAATTTCAGAAATGAACAAATTTCTCCAATCAACCCTTCTTCTGGAATATTTTTAAACCAGTTAACCTCAAACGTATATCTAGAAGAAATCCCAATACGATCCGGCCAGCGCTGTACAAAATTTGAATGAACTGCGCTTTTTGTCTTGGAGTCTGCATGTGCAAACCTCCAGAAACGAACATCCCTATTTTGAAAACGTTACGCTCAATTGAAGAATGCTCTCCGTGGCCATGTCTGTAAATGCACGTTTAAGTAGAACCCGATGTGCCAACGAGTCGACCGACGCCCGACAAAGCATACAAAATTTATTTCTTCTGGATTCCTTATGTA
Source organism: Branchinecta sandiegonensis (assembly GCA_030848855.1). NCBI lineage: Eukaryota > Metazoa > Arthropoda > Branchiopoda > Anostraca > Branchinectidae > Branchinecta > Branchinecta sandiegonensis. Next base: position 2,111,760 of record JAUPMV010000002.1, on the reverse strand, counting down.
TAAAAGAACCCGATGTGCCGACGAGAATACCGAGGCACGACAAAAGTGTGCAGAATTCGATTTCTTCAGTGTTTTGCCCGACAAATGTTTGCAGGGTTTCATTTCTTACGTATAAAAAGAAACCGATGTGCCGACGAGTCGACCGACGCCTGACAAAAGCATAGAAAATGTTATTTCTTCTGTGTTTGTGTTCTCCATGGTGTGTTCAAGTATAGTTTCATTGTTCAGGTGTCCTTTAAACAAAAACAAATCCGTAGTCTTTTTCTCTTGTGATTACAGAGAAAACACTAGACGGGATGAGATAAAGCCGAATATAGAGATATATCAAACAAGGATCGTTTAGGCGAGAAGACCAACTTTCACATTGGCGTTTTTTTTGCGAACTTTCACGTTTACCACGGGCCATCTCTAACTGAACGCGAACTTACTTGTCTACATAGACATGCAAAGTCACACTTTCAACAGAAGGGTAGATTGGGGAGCAGAAAGGACCAGGGCTCCTGAATACGAACAACAGAAACAATCAGGATACCTGCTGATTTGTTGTCAGAAAAAGAAGTAAGACATTGCCCTTAGGTAAATGGGAGCTGCCATTAGGTAAATGGGAGCTGCCCTTAGGTAACTAGGAGCAGCAGTCCCTCCACACACGCAACTGAGAGTTCAACACAAATTTAATTTGTCCTCCGCGAGGAGACGTGCCAATCTCAAGCAATCAAATGCTTCTTCAGAAGCAGAAATTAAACAAATTTACGCACGGCATTCAGAAGTTGCGCGGGATGGTCAAAGAGCTCCTAATCATTGGCTTATATGAGAAAAAAAATGATGCCGCGAGAAATATTTAAACTGTCTGATGTGAAAATGATGATCATTAAAGGTGAATGCCCCGCTCTAAAGTTTATTCATAACAGGATGATCAAATACTAGTACGCAGTCCCGGTTCATTCGCACAATCTCATCATCCGCTTTTTCGATGTTTCGTTATTGAACAATATCTGCTACTTGGAATATTTTTACACACCAAGTGTCGGTTCGATCCAACTATCAATCCTGACTTATGGGTGCCACAAGCTTATTCTCACTCTCTAACTATACACCCCCATACCCGGTACTATCTGGATACGTTATTGGTATATACGGTTTATCTAGGGCATTTGCTTTGGTCAATAACTAATTTTAATCCCAATCAGAACAACTGTTCGGGAGTTACGCACACCTTAACATTCCGGTTTCCCAGCCTTCCACACACAACCACGGTGGGTTCATCCAGGGTCCTTACCCTTCTTCCAACCTTCTGATACTTCTCCTGACAGCAGAACCTGTTCAAAAGCCCCGGATGCGGCCAGGACCCATAAATGGCGTAACTGGAGCATCTGCTCATAGTTTATTACAGGCAAGTTAAAGAGTCTTTCGGTAGTGAATTTTATTTCAAGTTAGGAATACCTTTTAAGTTTTTGAAAGTGTTGGATTCAGGTGCGAGCAAACTGTTTACCGCTATGTGGTGGTAATTCGTGGAATTCTAGGTGTCCGGATGGAGTACGTTTTTGTCCTCTTTGCCATCTTGATGGAGATGGTCTGGATCATTTTCTTTTCAGGTGCCAGGAGCTTTCGCACTTTTAGAGTAGAGTAGAGTAGAGTAGAGTAGAATTTAATTTAAAAATGACTTTCACAGCAATGATGCCGAATTTGCATTTTTCGTCAACATATTTAACACTTAAGGGGTTAACTGTTTTCTCGGAATGGTGGGCAGCTTCTTGGTGTCTTACGTTCTACGTCCCCATGAGTGATTGTTTCTTTTGGTAATTTTGTGCAGAAAGCTCTCGAGTTGAGAAGTGCTGTTTCTTAGTTTGTTATTTTGTTTAGTTTCCTATGAGTTGTTTGTTTAACCTGTTTATGGCCTTTGGGTTTTTCAATACAGATATATATATATATATAATTATGTTCGAGAACTGGGCTTGCACCCTGCGGCGCTGCCGAAATGAGGGCGCTGATCTCGGAGAAAGGAATGAGTCTTCCATTTTGGCTCAGAGGCCAGTGGCCCATTCTGGCCCACAAGATGACTTACCTGGGCTCTTTGAAGGTACGTCTCGAACTCTTCATACGGATCAGTCTCTGCACAGCCTACTTCCGGTCCCATGTTTAGCACGCCGGCCGATGCCATTTGAACTGGAAGAAAAATAGTCCTTAGAATGTACTGTGCTTCGCAAACAACAAGACCAAAGGTTTCGATGGGATCCCAAAAACTAACATTTGATTCAGACAATTTGGTCATGTCTTCGCCATTCAGTCTTCGTCTTGAATATTTTTAGTGTTAAAATATAAAGTTCAAAAATTTCCAGTTTCAGCCGAATTCGTGATGAACGATTTGTCCAGCCAGAAAACTAATTTCAGATACGGATTCAGTGGACCTCCATACCTCCTCAGTGAATATCTTATTAGCTTATAAAACATACATGTTTTTAACGTAAATTCGAAACCCCTCCTCTGCCTCTAAAGATAGGACTAAAGGACCCATCTACGAACTTGACCTGTACTTTACCAGCGAATCCTCATTGAACAACATCCTCGCTTGAACAACATATTTCCTCGTTTGAACATTATATATCAACCCCTTCGACCTTCGATTATACTAGATCTCTCCGACGTCCATAGAATAAACAATGAATGTCGTCATCATCCACGTGCAGAGCTATACCGGTTTGAGAATAGACGGGTAGGGACTGCTATAGCCGAAAATTGGTTGACAAATTTTGTGTCCGGTTTTCGCCGGGTTCCGGGTGAACTACTTGTCCGGCAAGAAAATAACTTCGGATCTTACTTCTAAACCCACTATCTCAATAGCTTTTAAAAAATGTTTTTTTGCCCCTTCATTTAAACCCCCTCCCCCACCCCTAAATGTAGAGCTACAGAGTCCATCTACGAACTCGACCTTACTCTTGACCTCCTCACACCAAGTTTCATCAAAATATCACATACGACAGACGGACGGACGGACAACTTTTGCGATGTCATAGGTATCCCGCCACGTTTTGGGATCCCAAAAAGAGAGTCTCTCAGAAGGGTGGTGAGGGAGCAGAGATAATGAGGAGCAGAGATAATGAGGAGCAGACTCTGCAGGGAAGGCTCCCGATAAGCTAATCTTGACTTCAGCGTGAACCCCTCCAGGGGGGGGGGGGATATGAAGGTTAAATCAACAGGTTTGCCCTTGTTTCATTAGCCCTCGCCCAGGGGATTAGTACATGTCTGGGGCTAGTCATCTGATGCTTCCCAGCCCTCTCATTTTCGGAGCACGTGAACACACGAAAACGAGAAAGACTAAGGCGGCTGTTCATGATGGTATCAGAGAGAAAGAGCGACAACTACTCGTTGCCTGAAGAGGCGTTGGAAGACCAGGAGGACTTCGGGTCCAAGGTTAACTCGACGCAGAAGAGAATTTGTTCGTTTCCTGAATATAACTTGCTTTGGTCATTTTTCCAGTATAGAGGCGTATTCTCGCCGTTCCCCGAGGACTCCTCGTGGAATCGAAGGGAACGGCGAGAATAGAGGGAGTCACTCCACGCGGACTCCGCGTACAGAAACAGCGAGAACACGGGGAGTGCTTCCAAAATGGACTTTGTTCGAAAAAAAAAACTATGTAGTTGACGAAATTAGTCTGGATCCACTTTATTTTTGTTTTTCTTTATCCTGATTGTTTTTAATTAATTTTACATTGCACCAACGCCAGCAAAAATTGATCCCCCTCCGAATCTGAAAGGGAATACTTTTTGGTGATGGTGATGATAATCGGAGCATTCCCCGTCCGTGGGAGTGAGTCCCCGGGACAAACAAAAACACGGGGACTCCTCAAGTGGAGTCCTCGAGGGAACGGCGAGAACACGCCTTAGGTGACGAAACCACACAAACACTTTCTTCAAGGTAGCCTACTTCGATTCTTCTTTTAACTCTGTTAGAAGTGAACTGAGAATTCTCTGGACGTTCAACTTTCGACTCGACTTCCACCATTTCAAGTACACCTAACTCCAGAGCAAAACAACACCGGGGAGTGATCCAGAGGTGGTGCACGACACACTGAGTTTCAGCAGCAACGTTATCTATCGCTAATGGTGCAAGTGTCGCTGCTATTCCAACTTTGCAACTTCTTTTTGTCATTCTGCTCTGACCACACCATATCAACTCAAACCAGAGCAAAATAACACTAGGGAGTAGCGCCAAGACTTCACAAAATTGACACACACTCGAATGTCAGGGATACTAGCACCACTAGCGATAGAGAACGTCCCTACTGAAACTCGTTCAGTCGTTCATCAACGCTGGCTCCAAAACCTTCATATTCTGAACATAGCATAAAAATGGTACGCGCCTCCATTGTTTCCTTGGAGTGTGTAGGCCGCACCTTTGATTTATTAGAAATTTATAAACCTGCAAGTTTGTCTCGCTTTTAAGTGACGTAAGCGTAGTGGGTGGCGCTATTAGTATGGCCCGTTTGCAAAGCATGGAAAGCATATGTCTTGGCGCTACTCCCTAGTGTTATTTTGCTCTGACTAAAACACAACCGCCGACTGAACCGTTAATGTTCAAACAGGTTGATAGACGCCAACGGTTGTGTTTGACAACAACTGTCAGAAAGGCGCGTCATTTCTTCCAGGAATCATTGCGGTTTTCGGGATGATCAGGGGACTACTTTCTTGGCGTGCAGAAAAAAGCTAGAATCTGGTCACACTTTCGCACTTTGCCACCTCTTCTGCCACGTTAAACCAGGACATATGACGGTTCAAAAAGTAACGAAACCATTCACCAAATAACATTCAACGGCAAAATCTAGGTCAATTGGATGCCTTAGGATGGATAAGAATTTCGAATCAGAGGATGGTTAAAAGCTGCAATTTCCGAAATATCTATATGCTTCTTATATTCAAATAAATGATGGCCTATATATTGTTTGTTGTATAATATTAATTGAATGTTATGTTTCAAAGTCAGCTTGGGCTCAAGGAGTATTTATCTATATTCTTCTTTCCCACGACAAAAGTCACCGTCTCCAACAGAACAGAATAACACTAGGGAGTAGCGGCAAGACTTGAAAGAAGTGACACGCACTCGAATAGCAGCGACACTAGCAGCACTAGCGATAGTGAACGTCCCTACTGAAACTTAATCGGTCGTGCACCAGCTCTGGCTCCAATAACTTCATATTCTGATCACAGCAAAAAAAAGATAAAACTCCCATGTTTCCTCGATGTGTGCAGACCGCATCTAGGCTTTACTAGAAATTTTTAAACCCGCAAGTTTGTTTCGCTTTAAATGTCGCAAGCGTAGTGGGTGGCGCTATGAGTAGGGCCCGTTTGCGAAACAAAAAAAGCATAGTGTTATTTCCAGAGCAAATAACACTAGGGAGTAGCGCCAAGAATTGACAAAATTGACACACACTCAAATGGCAGCGATACTGACACCGCTAGCGATAGAGAACGTTCCTACTGATACTCATTCATTCGTGCACCAGCGCTGGCTTTAATAACTTCATATCCTGAACACAGCAAAAAAATGATACAGTCTCTCCTGTTTCCTCGGTGTGTGCAGACTGCACTTTTGCTTTACTAGAAATTTCTAAATCCGCAAGTTTGCATCGCTATAAATGCCGCAAGCGTAGTCGCCGGCGCTCCGAGTATTGGCCCGTTTGCAAAGCACGGAAAACATAGGTCTTGGCACTACTCTCTAGTGTTATTTTGCTCTGGTCTCCAAGTAGACTAATTTCAGTATCCTGAAGTAGCCTCCTATAATAAATGAATCAAATGACCTACCAAGTCGATACTTTTGAAGACGAATGGGGGTCGTATCTTTTCCACGGAAAAGGAGCAAGCGGATAATTTGCGAGTTTCCGTCTCCTTTCTCGGACAAATCCTCATAGATTCTTAAAAGAGCTACCTAGATCATAAGCAATCTAGCACTTGCAATGTCTAGAACCCCCCCCCCCCCACACCTAAGACCCGAGATGAAGCCACGACTCGATCTGACCGCTTGGTCATCTAGCGGCGCCGGTCGGAAGCGCCCGACATGGGAAGGCTGGGATCATAGTTTTGAGTATGGATCTAACAAAACGTTTTTATTATAGTAGGCATATAGAAAATGTGTACAAAATTTGCATTATCGATTTCTTTAAGTATTTTGTTTTCTGTTTTTTCTTGTTAATTCCCGTAAGTCCAAATAATTAAGGATGTAAACTAGATCACAATAAACAAACGCCGCAAATTATACTCAATTTATTACAGTGATTTCTTGAAGATTCTGAAACTGAGCTAAATAATATTCAGCTTCCGAGACCAAACAATGTCAAACTGGCCGATGATTTCTTCTTCCGACACATCTAAACGTCCACATGGTGATATACTTAGTTGTTTTAATCCTCTTACACGCCACTCGATCTTCTCAAAGGTTTTATTAACTGTTTGGCCACCGCCGGGAAATCAATGAATAGTTAATTAGCAATGGTGGACTTGCTCTCAGGAGTGAACTGTGTTCAAGTAATTTGTGGATAACGTTGGCTAACGCGAGGATTTTGAGGAAAACCAAGGTAACTTAAAAATCCGACCCATCGAAAAATGATGGTGTCTCCCACCTTCTCGGTCCAAATGAATCAAAGACTTTAAAGTTTAAGGTTTGGACGCGATTACTCTACCATGTCTAGCGCTTTGACATACGAGTGGATTATAAAAACTGTCAGAACAGAAGCTACAATTTCCGGGATGATTAGTAGGCAGAATCTGACAAGGCTATCTGTCGGATTCACGGGAACAAAGAGAAATAATCGCTTCTTCAAAAGCAAAAGTCGGATTCAATCATTATTTTTGTCTGAGGGATGAACCTTGTCACGCTCGGGAGATAAGGATGAAAAGGGTGCGATTAGGTTGCCGACGAATATTGAATTCCATGAGCAAGAATGGTAAACAATCAGAGAAAGAATGAAATATTAAGCAATGGCCCGATTTGTATTCCGTGCGCTCAGGAACTGAATCTGATCTAAAGAAATGAACGAACCAATAAACCGAATCGAGCTAAACAAGTACTCCTTCAGCCCAAGCTGACCGGGAATGATATATAGGATATATAACGACTTCAAATGTGTAAGTCAGTCAAGATACCCTTAGAAAATCCTAGAAGACTTAAAGGACACGTCCTACTTGTGATAGAAATTCATTCTACTTCAATTGTGCTTCCATCCATTATCTTTCCCGAGATTCTTCCCCTCTGAAGTTTATCTATTAGCAATACACTGATTATCACGCTTGCCACGTTTGTTCTCTTGACGTGGCGTATCATTCGCCCAATCACCGTTTCCGAAGAGATTATTCGTCCGGAGACCGGTTATGCAAATTTTAGGCCTATTCTCGCCGTTCCCCGAGGAAGGGATTTTTGGTTTTGTTCATTCTGATTGTTTTAAATTAATTTTGCATTGCACCACCACCAGCAAAAACTGATTCCCCTCCGAATCTGAAAGGGAGTCCTTTTTGATGATGGTGATGATAATCAGAGCATTCCCCGTCCGTGGGGACTCGCGAGAATACGGGAATTGAGTCCCCGGGACAAACAAAGACGCGGGGACTCCTCAAGTGGAGTCCTCGGGGAACGGCGAGAATACGCCTTTTGTCAAGATTGTCATCCAAGGCAAGGAACATGCATGGAAAGAGGCTAAAAACAGCCGAAGCCGTGTGAAATTTCCTGTAAGCATAGCTTGGTTGCAAAACGGACAACTATTAAAGAACAACTAAAGTCGTTTTCGCAGTTACCGTGGTATCTGATTCTACGGTCAAAAGGCGTTTTTTCAGTTATCGTGGTAAGTGGCCAATTATCGTGGTATCTGAACAATCATCTCACTTCCATCAAATTTTGTCAAATTGGGGGGAAAGAAGCTTGACACTTAGTGATGTAACTGGATATCAGTTTTTCTTTTGGGATGACTTCGATAAGTGCAAATTCGGCAATAATCGTTTTTGCAGAGCAGCCGATACCAGGGTAACTACAAAAAACGACTAATTGCAAATCCAGTTACCGTGGTATCAGATACCATGATATCTGCGAAAACGCAACTACTGTTCAGTGCGAGATGTCAAACAGATTGTTCATAAAAAGAAATACTGGGAAAGTGCCTAGTTCGACAATAATAAAGGAGTGGCAGAATTTAACCCTAAACTTATGTGCAAAGATGGTATTAATATAGGGCGATTAAGGTCCAGGAGCCGCTATGCTAACTCAAAAGGTTAGTTTCTGTCCCGACCGATCTTTCCTTCGAGAGTTCCGTAGAGCGAACATCATTGTGTGTTTGTCGGTCACACAGCCTACAGCGAACATTTCAAATCTTACGTTACACTTTCAGGGAAACGGGCACTGGCGATTTACAACGTGTCGATATGTGACACACGTGCAAAGGATTCTTGAGTGTCAAGAAATCCAGAAGCGGACCTGTGAGGTCTCGGCGTCGCTGTCTCTCAAGTCGTATTCACAGCGGAAGAGAGTGTGGGGTGAAGAAGTGTATTTGAAAGCGGGCCTTAAGAGAGAGGAGCTAAAATCTTATATGGGTTTAAGGGGAAATTTTCTGCCGTTGGGATCAAGAAGGAAATACCTGGGAAGGGAGCGTGCGGCAGATGATCTTTACTCGTGCCCAATGTGTGGGGACCCGAAGGTGAGTGTGGACCACTTCATGTCATATTGCCAGGAACTCAATGGTTTAAGGTTGGAGCTGCTCCAGAGACAGACTGGCGATGAGGAGTGGTTAAATGGTCTGACGTACGGTCGATCCTTTACTACTATTAAAACCTGGTAGTGTTTGTCCAGGTGGGACTGAGACACAGGTCTCTGTTCTTTTAAAGTGTTTTAATTATGTAGTTAATTTTCTTTGTTTTATCTTCAGAAAGTGTGTTGAATATGTAGTTAGTATTTGATTTGCATATTATTATTTTTTACCATGGCCCGCTGGGCTTTCCATGTACAATACATACATATACATACATATTCTTCCCTTAAGGTCCATGTCCTAAAATCTACAATGGAAAGCTTCTCTGGTGTACGGTCTTAACGAAGTCGAACAAGTAAATGTATGATTAAGTAGGCTATTCCTTCAACCCACGCTGACGTCGGAAAAGATGGTAAAAAACGAAGAGGATATGGCGGCTTTTTGGGACGATAAATCGATACCTCGCTGTTCGTACACTCGCGACAAATCACACAGATTACGTAAAACGCATTATGTTCCGCATTAAACAAACGTTAGGAGACATGACTTTGCTCGGCTACTCTTTAAATTTATTGCTTATAAAAATTAAATGTATTTCCTTTAACAAAACTATTTACTTAAGAAAACTCCCGACTTAATAACCATATTTGATAGTGCAAATGTCTTGGCAAATGTTTGATGTCAGCTGAATTTTATTTGAGCTATATTTCGGCCCTTCTTGTCAAGGATCCTCTTCAGGCTCAAAGCCGCTGGTTTTCCCACAAGTTCGTATTTCCGACTTGACCAACCGTTTGCACTATCAAATATGATTCGCAGTCAGCTTCGGCTGAAGGAATATTTATATTCCGATTTATAACCCCTAAAAGCCACCATAGAACATACGTAGAATTAACCAGGAATGTCTCAATGGCCAAAATAATGTGAAAAATGCAAAGCATACCATGTTCAAAAGTAAGATTAGACGTTTTCTTATTAGACAATACTGAATTAGTCTCTAACTTCTTCTTCCGAAAGTTTTTTATGTTTGTTTCACCAATTTAGGTTTTGTTTTCTATTCCCTTCATTCTTCTTTTTGTTTTCCTTGTATTTCCTTTTTTATGACAAATGAATGAATACTGTCACTCGTTACGGGACAGTGCTCACTTAGGGTGGAGTTGGTATACAGTGTGTAATTTGTTTTTTGAAAATAGATAAAGTGAAACTGAAATGGAGTTCCATTTTACGAAAAGTAAAATGCTGACTAGGCAAAAAGCATGATATGCAGGAAATGTGCATCATGTGGTACTGTTTCATAGCAGAAAATCCGGAAATGTATTGTGAACAAACAAAGAAAACCTAACAAGGCAAGCCCACTTTTCTTTTATAGATATCGCTGAGCTTCGACGATGTAGTTAAACAGGACATGCATGCAAATAAATTCAATAAATTCTCAGTTAGAATCGGCTACGTTTTCAGAAGTATGCAAAAGGACTGGAAGCACCAGATTCCTCCATGACCTTGTTCTCTGTTTAAGACAGAGAAAACCTGCAGGTCTCGGAATGAATAATCACTCTACTGGTAACCTTAACTATGTTTAACAGAACAAGAATGAGATACAACAATCTAGTTACCCATCACTTAAATAGGCTTGAAGACCCGATGATAATGCATTACTTCGTTGCTCCCCTATTTCTATAGGGTAATCGATTTTCATCAAATGAACCTTTTCTTTCGGATTTGTCGTCCTTCAACGTGCTTGTACGTCTACATTTTATATATTTATTATATGATTATATGATATAAATTATATGTATAACTTTATATAAGTAAATACAGTTGAGGTCACCAGGAGAGTGATTATCCAATCCAAGGCTCACAGTTCGAATGTCCCAGCTTCATCAATCCTGCACGCCCAGAAGCCCGCATGTCCATGACTCCCCTTTTGCTTGCTGGACCCCTATACTACCCTTCCCCCTGCGACATTCCTCTAATCACAGCAGCTGTAGATACTAGATATCTCTCGTGATAACTTAAATGAGGGCGGAATGATCAGCTTGTGAGGACTAGCTTTTTGTTCGGGCTCTAAATTAAAATTTTTTTTTTTTTCTTGTCGCGTAGCAATTTTTTCACACTTTAAAAAAAGTATTAACTTAAGAAAACTATCGATTTATAACCCCCAAAAGCCACCATACAGCATACGTAGAATTAACCAGGAATGTGTCAATGGCCAAAATAATGTGAAAAATGCTAATAGCATACCAGTGTTCAAATGTAAGATTAAACGTTTTCTTATTAGACAATATTGGATTAGTCTCTCACTTCTTCTTCCGATAGTTCTTTACGTACCTAGATTTGTTTGTACCTAGATTTGTAACCTAGATTTGACACCAGCTTGATGCTCGATGACATTAAATTCTAATATACCCTAATCTTCCTTATTTACGTCATCTACTCCAATATTTGTTTTTCTTTGAAACAGCTAGATATTAAAGTCCGTACGAAAAGCTGGAACTCTTGACACCATCTTCATCTTCTGCTTCTAGCCCACCCTCTGTCGTTTTTCATGCTCCTAACCAGAGCGGTCTTCAGTCGTCAAACATTCCCATGTTAAACAGAAACTAATTTCAAGAAAGATGGATAATAAAAGTGAAAGAAGACATTCAAAATATTCGTAAACATGGGAGTATTTACAAAATGACACGAAAAACTCATTAATATGTCTTCACTAATTTGAGAATCCTGGCCTCGCAGAGCTACGAAATAGAGTGGCGGGCGGTTAACAAGGGGGTTAGAGATACTGCAATTAAGAACCTGAAAGCAGTGAATGTTTTGACGTTGCGTCACTGATTATGACACTTGAATTACTAGCAACTTTATTTACAATGAGACGGAGATGGCACTTTACACAAAGGACTTGTACCGTGACCAATAAACCAGAAACATTTTTTCACACACAACTTAGAAGTCTAGGACTAGGTCTTACTATTAATTTCTGTGACATGGGGATGTGACCTGGTTAGATAAATTTGCCTTCGGGCGGGTTTGCAAACTCTGTTCACAAGCCCCTAGGTAGCTCAAATGGTTAGAGCGCCTGTCTTGTAAGCAGAGGGTCCTGAGTTCAAATCCCGTCTGAAGAGCATTTTTATCTTTCAGTTCACTACTTATAAAACTTCATTTATTTTGTTGCAGGTCCGTTTCTTCTAGCCACAGCCTGACGAGGACCCTTGCCAGGAAGGGCCGAAATATCGCTGAACTTCCCCTTCAGCCCCAATTTTATCTATTACTTCTTTTTCCATTAAATAGTTAAAGCTTAAGGTTTAACCGAAACGGGCTGAGGTATGACAGTCTAGTTACCCATAACTTATTCACTTAAATAGGCAAGAAGACTCGATGAAAACGCGTTGCTTCGTTGCTCCGCTATTCACGAATAATGATTTTTTAATAGTGGACTCTCTCTGTTCGAAATAGATATGTTTCGCGTCGGTACGGCGTTACGAATCCGGAAGAAGCAATCGTAGCGCAGATTGCTCGTTATAATTTGTCAGCCGAGTCCCACCCCTGGGCTATGATTCTGCAACAGTAGTTGGTATATGCTGTTGGTTGTTGTGATCGTCCTTTTTTGTTGTTGTCAGAGATATTAATGCTTTCCGTTTCTTCTTTTTTGCCTTGTCTTTTGTTGTGCTCCATCTGTTTTTTAATTGATGGGTAATAAATGCATTCATTCATTCATTCTGTCGGATTTGTGGCACCTCTATTCGCTAGTAACTGTATTGTATGCTTGACGAAAAAGATTTACAAAAAATATGAATTCAGGCACTAAGCAGTCTCCAGCAAGCCCACCACCGGCCATTGAAAAACCGCGTTTGTGTTGAGATTCAGATTTTCCGCATCAGAGTAGAATTTGCACTGTGGGGACAGCCGTAGATATTCTGAGCGTCACTTATAGAGCAGATAGTGGAAAATCAAAAATCCCTTCGCAGAATCCAAATAACTCAGTGTAACGTATTCAGTTAAATGATACGAAAATAATGGCTTTCAGTTAAAGTCTTTGATTCATGTGGGCCGAGAAGGTGGGAGACACCATCTTTATGTGAAGGGTCGGATTTTTACTTTCTTTTTACTTACTTTCTTTTACTTATTTTTTTAATTACCTTTGTTTTCCCCAACATTCCTCACGGTAGCCAACGTTATCCACAAGTTACTTGAACACAATTCACTCCTGAACGCCAATCCACCATTGCTAATTAACTATTCATTGATCTCCTGACGCTCGTTAAAAGATTACTAGAACCTTCGAGAAGATCGAGTGGCGCGTAAGAGGATTAAAACAGCTAAGTATATCACCCTGTGAACGTTTAGATATGTCGGAAGAAGAAATCATCGGCCAGTTTGACATTTTTTGGTATAGGAAGCTGAATATTATTTAGCTCAGTTGCAGAATCTTCAAGAAATCACTATAACGAATTTAGTATACTTTACGGCGTTTGTTTGTTGTGATCTAGTTTACATCCTTGATTCTTGGGACTCGCAGGAATTAACAAGAAAAAACTGAAAACAAAATACTTAAAGAAGTCGATCATACAAATAATTAGTTAAATTTTCTACAAATTTGTCATATGCCTGCTACAATAAAAAACGTTCTGTTAGATCCATGGTCAAAATATAATCTCAGCCTCCCCATGTCGGGCGCTTCCGACCCGCGCCGCTAGATGACCCAGCGGTCGGAACGAGTCGTGGCTTCATCTCGGGTCTTCGGTGGGGGGGGGGGTCTAGACGTTGCAAGTGCTAGAATGCTTATGATATAACTCCTTTAAACTTTAAGAAATTTGTGCATTATTCTCCCCTTTTTCCTTCATCCTGTTTCGCCCAATGAATCCTATAAACTGGACTAAAGCCACCACCGAAAACGAACAATTCTTACCTTCACGAAACCTGTGTATCTCACTGTCTACTGTAAATGTGGGCGGACAACGCTATCATTGAAAACCAATTCCAAAACTCTGCCTCATTGGGAAAGAGTTTCACGCCAGAATTCGACGACTAGTGAAACCCACACATGTTTCTACTCAGTATGTGGACCACCTGCTTCCTTGTTCAGCTCATTCTACAATAAAAATGTTTCAAATTAAGGAGGACACATGTGCGACAGGAATGGTGCAAAGCGATTTGTTAGGACGTCGAGCAAAAATTGAGATGCACATTCGTCTGCTCAGTTTTTAGACGGCTCTTCGCCATATTTGATTGCGCTAAAGTCCAGTGGTTCCCAACCGGAGGTATGCGTACCCAAAGGGGTACGCGAGAGCCTAGTAAGGGGTACGCGAAGGTCCCAAATCTCTGAATTAAAAAATGTCCGCTTTTGTCAAGAAATTTACGAGTTTTGGCTTTCGAAGTTTCAAAGAAACAGCGCAAATGTCTTTCTGATGGTTGACCAGTTTACGGACGAGAATGAAATTGACAACCTTGCAGCCTCAAGCATCCGCTTTTTTGTATATATTTTTACACATCAATCCCTTATCACTTATGACAATAATACGTCTTTTTGGCCTTCTGGTCTTGTAAACAGTAGAACTGATTCTTCAAAAAGGGGTATGCAACCTTTTTGAACCTTAATTAGGGGTACGCGACACGGAAAAGGTTGGGAACCGCTGCGCTAAACGATACGTCAGCTGAATTTCATACAAGCGATATATGAGATCCCGCGATATATCGCCTACAAGTTCTCCGTTAAATTTGTAAATATTTCGTTGTGACTCTCACTGCCCTCTCTAGTAGTAAGCTATTTGGCAAAATAAATGTATTGACTGATTGATAGAGATGGAACAAATAAGTTCTGAAAAGGTTCATTTTGATGAACTCCTAGTGAAAGCGAGTACTTTTTTTTTTTATATTGGCCATAGCCCAAAAGGCTTATCATCCGTTGTGAAGCCTAGTTTTAACCGATCGACATTTAGGACAGGAGTGTGTCGTTGCATGCCATGTCCACATTTAAGTTACAAATATGAACCAAAAATGCTAATTGCAATGCGCTCATTTATTAAGCCCGCAGTAAACTGGCGAAATACAGTGCCAAGGGCGGATGTCTGTTTCGGCTTTCAACATCTAGACTACTTTCGGAATATTTTTCTTCAGTGTCTACAAACATAGCGTAAAAGTAAACTTTATAAATTAACCATTGTAATAATGTTTTGCGTTTCTTGTAGATCTACGGTCGGTTTCACCTTCTTTCCTCTTCTCTTCTGATCTATTTTTTGAGCGGATAACAGAAACACTAATTCATTAATTGCGCTAAATTAAAAGGTCAGGTGCTGTTTTTATTTGCCTTCATACTTTTATAGAAGTGCCAGGGTGTTTTCTCCCATCGCAGTGTTTTCAAGCCAAGTGTATCCATCCGGTTTTCTAGCCCGACACAAGACAAAACCGACAGAAAACACCAAGCATTTTTTTCAGCGTTCCCAGTCCCAAGTAGGGTTCATGAGAAGACCGACACCGAGGTCACGACTGAGCCTCGAATCATCGCGCAGAACCACACCAATTTACCTTCATCCAGTCACAAAGTCCTCAATCTCTTCCGCAATCTCTAACCAAATCAGACAAAAAACAAATCCGGTCAATATTCTATCGTTTTGCTAAATATATGTTGCGCCTCCCCCCTTGGACGACCAGGCATTTTTCTCAACATTCCCAGATTTCCCAGTCCCAAGCAGAGTTCATGAGAAGACCAACAACGAGGTCACGACTGAGCCTCAGCGCGCCGAACCACACCAATTTACCTTCTTCCAGTCACAAAGTCCTCAATCTCTTCCGCAGGGTGTCATAACTCCCACTGTATTATCCAACATCCAACCAAGACACTTCTTCGCGATCTCGCACTATCACTTCAACAATTACAACACCCACAGGTTGATTCACCTTTCTATTTTGTCTGGAAATGGAATAGGAACTGCACGAACGGCGATAAGGTTAGCTTAGCTCTGAGAGCGCCGACGCGGAGTGCTCCGTAGCATTATGCAAAGGCACACCCGGAGGCCACGCCACGTTCGAAGACCGTTAGTGCGGCTAATTTGATAACCTCTTGATCCGGGGTCAAGTTTTTTTGCAAACGGTGCAAGTTTTAAGTCCGAAAAAAGGGAAAACATGCCTAGCTATATATTATGAGAAGATGATTATAGAAGTGGTGGATTGCGGAGCGGTTAACGATTTTTTGGTGACGCAACGAACGGTTAATAAATGAGACGGGGGGTCAACAAGAAACACACACTATTTTAACTTCGATGGATGCAGATCAGCGTGTTCTAGAGCCCGTAAAGCCGTGTTTTGGACTGAAAACGACATAATTATGCTAGTGGATTCCCAATCGAAGAGACGCTACGATCTTACCATGACATTTGGTACCAAATGTCTTAGATCTGAGCACCAGCGGGACATCCTACGGGAATTCGCCCCCCCCCCCCTTCCTAACAATCGAACACGTCATGCCGAAAAACTTAAGGGGCTCGATCCACTCCTTCAACCACCACCGACAAAATCAAATCAACGCTACACAAAGTCGTTTGTGACATATTACATCCGTCATCACAACCTGAAAATAGAAGGAAAAGTAGACAATGAAGCATTTTGACACGATATGGGTTAATTGTATATATTAAGTGTTATTTTACGTATTTCATGACGCGGATAGATTGTTGACCTTCCAGGTTATTTTTTCCCTTGTGTATTGGACAAATAAAAATGATTCTGATTCTGAATACCAGCCGATGACCGACTTCGTTTACGATATGCTACTTCTTTCGAAAAGCCAATTAGTTCCCGCTGAGAGCGACTTTCTCTCTACGAATCGAACTTCTACAAGCGCACGAACCGGATTAGTCCCCGTCTTTCCCCCTCCCCTCGTTGTCAACATCCATCACAAATAGTACTATAGTTTTACGCGTGTGTATAATTTTATTTTTTTGTATTTTTAGTATGCTTTGGCCAGATTGTTTTTTAGTAGTACTACATGCTGGGCCAATTTGTATGTATTTACTTCACTTTATACTCTCCGATCTTGGAGGTAAATAAAATATTTGAATTTGAATTTGAATTTGAAAGATAGTATAATAGATCCAAAAGTTAAGAAAATAAAAGAGGCGCTTTTACTTTTAAATGGAGGGTAGTGCAAAACACTGATCGTCAGGGAAATTCGCTCCTTTTTTATACAATAGGTTAGTTAAACACATCCTACCAGAGTTTTAAAGAGGGGTTACCCACTTCCCGGTACCTGCTGTACACCCTTTCCCGGCACCGACCGAAATTAACGATGCCGGTCATAAATTAGGCGATTCATCTTTCAAACGTTTCTATCCATGCTTATTTTAATGTTCTAACACGAGGCAATCGGTGCCGGCATCGGGCACTTGCTGTACAACAAAATAGTGAGTGGACAATCCCTAGAGTTTTAGTTTAACATTGATGATTGTGATGATAACGGGGAACTAAACCGTATGGTCGCCCTGTGCTGAAATATGGAGAAATTTTCAGTGTGGCTTATCTGATGTCCAAGAAAGACGTTTTTTTTTCTAGCATGTTCATCGTTTTTTATTGCACTTGCAGCCTCTGGCTCAAGTGCCATATACCGATCACAATTCCGTCTGTCGGTTGGTCCGAGATTTTTGTAACACTTTTTCGAGTTAGGGTACTTCCAGATGTGCTAGGACAATGAAACTTGGCAAGCATATCAGGGACCCGACCAAACTAACCTGGAAGTAATCAGTTTCCCGATCCAATCATATGCGGGGGAGTGGAGGGGGGGGGGGGGTGGAAACTTGAGAATCGAGTGCAGTTTGTCACATTTTCTCGAGTTAGGGTACTTCCAGATGTGCTAGGATCATGAAACTTGGCAGGCATATCAGAGACCCGACCAAACATACTTAGAAATCATCAGTTTTCCGATCCGACCATCTCGGGGGGGGGGGGGGGAGGGCGGGGGAATCCGGAAAATTGAGTGGTTTGTAACTTTTGAACGGGTGATCGGATTGGAATGAAACTTAATAACTCAATAGATTATATATCTTTGATAACCCGTTTAAACTCTTGACCGGATTCGGTAGCCAGGGGGGAGTTGGGGGGAGGGGGAGGCCGGAAGTTTGAAGAAACGGTTAGAATGAAGGGATCGGACTGAAACTTGCTGGGAACAACAAGCATCTGCTCTAGATAAATCGTTTAGATAATGGTACTGGATCCGGACACTTAGGAGGGGGGGGGGGGGGTGGAGGGGGTTTCCCGGAATTCCGGTGATGGCGGTTTTGGGGATTTTCACGACGAAACTTGGCAGGCATATCAGGGACCCGATCAAACTGACTTGAAAATACAAATTTTGTCGATCTGATAATCGTAGGGGGAGTGGAGGGAGGGGAATCCGGAATAATGAGTCATGCGTAACTTTGGAACGGATGATCGGATTTGAGTGAATTTAAGAACTGAACAGAGGACATTTCTCTGGTGGTCTTTTTCATATCCGGACCGGATCCGACAACTATTGGGGGGGGGGGGAGGAATACGTGACCCGCTTAGAATGGAGAGATCGGGATGGAACATTGTGGGAAGAACAAACAGATGCTCTGGGTAAATCATTTACTGAACCGGATTGGCTCCGGGCACTGTGGGGGGAGTTGGGGGGGGGGGAATCTCGAGAAACAGTTAGAATGGTATTTGACGGTGCAAAACGGATAAGTCAGCTACATTTTATTCGAGCAATATTTCGAATAATTCGTATAATAAGCAATAATTCGGTTAGAATGGAGGGATCGGAGTGAAACTTGCTGGGAAAGAACAAACATCTGGTCCATGTAATCTTTTACACAATTGGGCTGGATCCGGACACCTTTGGGGGGTCCCGGAATCCCGGTTTTCGGGATTTTCAAGACGAAACTTGGCAGGCATATCAGGGACCCGGTGAAACTGACTTGGAAATAAAAAAAAATCCCCGATAACACAATCTTGGGGGGAGTGGAGGGAGGGGAATCCGGAATATTGAGTCATGCGTAACTTTGGAACGGGGTGATCGGATTCGAGTGAAATTTAATAACTGAACAGAGGACATTTCTCTCTGGTGATCTTTTTCATTCCCGGACCGAATCCCAACAACTATTGGGGGGGGGATACTTGACCCGCTTAGACTGGTGTGACCGGGATCGAACTTTGTGGGAATAACAAACAGGTGCTCTGGATAAATCATTTCCAGAACCGGATTGGCTCCGGGGGGGGGGGGGGGTCTGGGACTCCGGTGATCGCGAGTTATGGTACTTCCAGATGTGCTAGGACGATGAAACTTCGCTGGAATATTAGAGATTCAACAAGATTTGCTTAGAAATCGCTACTTCCCAAATCCGATTATTCCTTAAAGTACCAATCATGACCGCAAAGTCAGAAAAATACTTTTAAGCAATATATGCATTTTCATGATGCCCATCAGCCCATTATCATTTTTGCCTCAAGGGTTTTGCTTACAACTGAAGTTCTAGCTTCCTTAGAGAGCGCATCTCAACCGCAAAGACGAAACTTACTTTTGATCAAACAATACATCTTAACCCATACAAGTGCCATATGCGCTTACAGCTCTTGTTTGTATACATGCGTAGCACTTTTTCCACACCAGATTTGACACCAGAGTGATGCTACGTCTACCTTTCCCTGGATGACATTAGATCCTAGCTTACACTAATCCTTCCTTATTATGCCATACATAAATAACACATTAAAGGACCCCTCTTGCTTATTCTGCCTTTCATAATATACCTAGCTCCCTTGTAGGATTATAAGCTTCTAAATCCCAACATTTCTCCATTTTTCATTTTGTACCTACGAATTTTTAGCACTTTCTCGGCCATGCCGAACTTTGCCGGTTCGGCAACGCAAAGTTTGCCAGAATCCGTCCGTTCGCAACACTTTCACACGCAAGGATATGAGAATCTTCTGTTTTTGACTTCTTTCATTTGCTTAGTTTTCCACTTTTTAACCACGGCGCGTCCAGTTTGCAAATGCTTTGCGCCCAGCCGCCGCGTCGGAGAGCAGGAAGGCTGGACAGAATCGACAAGCGCTAACAAGAAAATCGCTAAATCCAGATGGAAAGTAATGGTATTTTCGAGAAACGTTTTTCTGGTCCGTTACATAGTGAAAAGACCTTTTCTAGCAAGAATTTGTGCTTTAAATAATTAATTACCGAATTTAATAAAAAATCTTATTCTAATAATACTTAATCTTCAAAAATATCAATCTATCAATCTTCTTCATACTTAAAACCGAATAAAACCAAAAACGTAACTTTTTACCCAAGCAATAAAATTTTATAGGTTCGATCGGGATAAACCGTTCGTATTTATAGCTTTCAACTACACGACAAGCACAGTGATTAAATTAGAAGAGGGCAACGATGATCTATCAATCTTCAAATACGTATTTTTTTTTTAGCCTCCTGTTAACCTATTAACTAAAATCGTATTTAGAACATAATGAACCAAAACTTAAGTCTTCTACCGTTAAAATTCAAGCAGTCAAATATTATAGGACCGATCAGGAATACCGGTCGTATATATACAGCTTTCAACTACAAGATAAACATAGTGATTAAATTAATAAAAGATCAGGGAGGAATGAATAATGAGGCAGATATTTCTATAATCATTCTTACAGGTCCTTCTATCAGAATGAGTGATACTTCTTGGCGTGAATACTCAATCACATCTCATGAAAAATAACCGTGAGTAAGCAAAGAATAACCGTAATGATAAAAGGCCGACACATAGATCACCATCAGACCCACAGTGGTTGAAGTAGGTCGCATTAAAAAAAATATGTCTATTAATAAAAATGTATAGTTCATAAGAATTCAGAATGACAAGGTATTTTTCAAACTCAGCTGTCAGGGCTCCATTATTTAAATGTCCATTTACTTTTGTCCAGTATCCCAGAGAGGGGTGAAATGTTTTTATTTTTTTATGTTTTTGTTTTTAAATTATTTTTGCACTCGCAAATCAGACTAAACAAGACACAAATTAGACTAAACAAGAAAAAAGGTTTTGATGGGATCCCAGAAATGGAATATTAAAAACGTGTTGATACAGACAATTGGTCTTGTAGGTCCCTCATCAATCGCTTGAAAATATAATTCCGGCTCTGGCCGGATTCCGGACGAACTAATTGAATGGCGAGATATTAAGTTTCAGATATGGATTCAGCATGTCTCCTTACCCCTAGATCGACTGTCTCATTGGCCTTTTAAAACATTGCTTTTCGTTTAATCCGAAACCCCTCCCCCACCCATAAATATGGGGCTACATGGCTCATCTACGAACTTGACCTGTACTTTGACCCAATGGATCCTCATACCAAGTTTGAGGAAAATGTCTCTACCCCTCCGAGAGTTACCTTGCTGACAGACGGACTGGCGGACGGACAACTTTTACGAATCCCTGCAATTACGTCTTGGGATCCCGAAATCTTCATATTTTTAACAAATTTTCTAACTTAGCCGAATTCCAGGCGAACTACTTGCCCAGCAAGAAAATAAAATTGAAAACGGATTCAGCACGTCTTTCTCTGCACATATCGAGCCTCTAATCAACTTTAGAAAGAACTTCACTTTCACCAGCGTTTTGGCCAGATTCCGATGCTTGTCCGGCAAGAAAATTCAGTTCAGGTATGAATTCAGCGTGTATTCTTCCCCTATATCTGATCTGTAATCAACTTCAGAAAGAAGTTTTACTTTTACCAAAGTCCCGGTATTAACCGGATTCCGGACGAAATCCTTGTCAGGTAAGAATATATATTTCAGGTATTGATTCAGCATGCCTCTTTACCTCTAGACCGACTATTTTATTAGCTGTTAAAATTGTTCGATCGCCCCTTAATTTAAATTCCCCTCCCCCATCCATATATAGGGCAACATTCCCCGGGTCTGTTAATTGCCGGGCATCCTGTAAAGAAACGAATAGCGCTGATCAGCCCTCGGATCAGCCGATTGTAAAACAGGCAAAATAGCATAGCCTACACATATATAATTATATTTGTCAATCGTCTACCTAGACGGTGCACACAAAAAACTACACTACAACTTTTATTCAAATAATGTATCCAACGTTGTATACGTATTTGAATTAACGTTTCAGTCATGTTTAAGTCAGCTTGGGCTCAAGGAATATCTACAATACAACTACAAAACAAAATACATTAAAGTGAAAGATCAGGGACCTCCATGGGTGATCAGTGATTACAGTTGTATTTCATGATTTTAGAAAGACCAGGGATCAGCTTTATCAAACTTATATCATCTACGGATTCGATGAGGCCAGTCTCCATGGTCACCAAAAGTGGGATAAGGGGCGTCACGAACTGGGGGGGGGGGGGCCTCATTGTTGTCCGCCAGTCGGTAAAAATAACCGAGTCGGCGCGAAGCGCCACGATTTTTCGTCAGAACAGTTGATTTTTTCATGAAAACAGTCGTTTTTTTCTGAAAATCAGTCGATTTTTCGTCAAAACAAACGGTTTTGCTGAAAAATCAGTCAATTTTTTTCAAAAACTCTCGTTTTTTTCTTGAAAACAGTCGTTTTTCTGCAAAAACAGTCGGTAAATACCTTGCCCCCCCCCCCCCAAAAAAAAAAACAATTTGGCTAGTAACGCCTCTGAGTGGGATTTGTTGCATTTTGGCTTTCATCGCATATGCGTCTATTCAAGGATTCATTTGCCAAATACGTCGTGTCAGAAAAGGTATCCAAAAAAGAGCAGCACGAATTACTTACTATTCATGAGCATTCTAAGAACTGTGTTACCAAATTCTTTCCAATCGCTTTTTTCAACATCTTCACCCACTTCTCCATACTTAAGACATTTCATAAATCTTTGCCAGGTGTCTGGTACTAACTACTTTGCAATCATTAATGGCCAACTAGCCGGGATTTTGCTCATGATCGTCAATAATCTTGGACGGTTTTACAGAGTGATGATGTCATATATCCAAAATGAACGCTTAACTACTCTCGTCACATGGTTAACAACCCGGTATGGATTATAAGGGATACCCGTTTAAAGAGGGCCTCAAAATCCGCCGTTTCTCCAACCTCTCTGTATCTCGTGACACCAGCAACTTTTTCCTTCCACTCGAGTACCATGTAATCGAGTGCCATCGACATGTACCATGATGAGTGCCACGCTAGATATTACATATATATATATATGCGTGAGGGTGTTCGATGAGAAATGGATGTGTAGTATGATTTGTAGCCGTCAGTCTGATGATGTGAGGCGGCTGGCAAGATTCCTCAGGGTCGCTTTTCAACACCGAATTGTGCCTAGAGTAAGTAGGTTACTGTAGTGCAGATATTTTTTATTTCTTTTCGCCATGACTTTTTGGCTTTTTGTGCAATTAAATATTATCTTCTCTTATTCGAGTGCGTTTCCCAGTGCCATTTACTCGAGCGTGTATGCAGATCCATTTTTGCCTACTTAAGTCCAATTCAGTTTATTTGCCATTGTTCTATAATTATTACATTACTAGTGCTCTATGTTTATTTTGTGTTCAAGTGTCTTAACAACTTCGGACTTTCGGTGATAATAAATAAATAAACACTGAAAAAAAATCACATACAGCCTTTTGATGGTGTTGACTAAACTTTAGCCGATTATCTACGGGTCGTGACGTCACTCGAAAAGTCTATATATTCCATTTACTAACGGAACTGATTGTCCCTAGAACGGTCTAGAAGTGTAAACGCGTCCGGCACCTCGCTGGCCGCTCGGCCTGGCCGGCTACAAATATATATTCTGCAACATTAATTTAATCAAATTTTCCTATTTCTTTCATGACGTCATGAAAACGTCACGGACTGTAGATAATCGGCTAAGGTTCAGTCGATACCCTTTCCAAGACTAGATACGTATCGGCGACGCCAGGGTTCTTAATTTGGGATCCGGACCCAGAGATCCAGGATTCTAACTTTCAAAGAGGCATTCCTCTAGTGCAGCAAGCGGTATCAACGCGGTAGTGGTCTCGACACTAAAGTGCGAACAGGTCTGACTGACTGACAGCTCGCGTTGAGACAAAAGTCGGATCGAGGGGCGGGTGTTACTTGTCAATTTTGATTATCAATATTGGTCAAGGGGCCGAACCAAATTCAAATACCTACCATTAAAACAAGCCCGGGATTCATGGGACCTGACGTCTCATTAGATTCAACACAAGGTAAGGTAAGGTAAGGTACAATTTTAATGGCAAAAATGAATAAACCTGGAGTTTCTCAAAAGCATCAGACATTCCAGTGGCGTAAAAAACGACGCTTCACTAATTCTGATGGGTTTGGCATTGTAAAGAAAAAACAAACAAACAACTATCACACATCAACACTAAAATTTAAGGACAACACGAGAATTTACGACAACAGACATATGACTAAAGAAAAAATGAAAAATAAAAAAGGTTTGCGACATGGGTCTGATCTTCCTCCGAGCACAAACGAAAATGAATCAGACAGAAGAAATATAATTGCTAGATAACATAAATCTTTTTAGAGCTCTTTTAAAAACTTTCCTATCTTCGGACACTCTAACAGTTTCAGGCAATGAATTCCATACTTTTACACCTGTATGACCAATAGAAAAGCTAGACCTTGTAGAAGGATAACAAATGGTAGAAAGATTGGACTGCCGTGTTGTGTTATAGTCATGAAATTGACTGTTCAGGCAAAAAAGATTTTTAAAATCAGCAGGTAGTGAATCTTCTAGAAGATAACGGTAAACAAGTGTTGCAATATTTCATTCTCCAATCTGACGGACATTTAAAATAAAAAGATGAGGCAGAATATGAGAAACTGATGAAGAAAATGGAAGACCATAAATTGCTCTAATTGATTTGTTTTGTAGGATTTGAATCCGATTAATATGTTTCGAAAAAGTATAAGCCCAAGCTGAAGTACAATATGAAAGATAAGAATGGACCAGGGAAAAATAAATCAATCGACAAGAATCCGGGCCTAAATCAACAAAAGAACAGATCCGTTTAATAGGCTTGAATAACTATTTCTGAATACTCTTGATGACTAACTCTCCTTGCCGATGCAGAATCGCCGGGTACCTAGCGGAAGAGCCCGAAGCGGTATCATATCTGCTCCCAAAGGTCGTCGTGATTGGTTGACACAGGATTTGAGTTGTTGAGTTTGAGTCGTTAGTGCGGAATTTACTCGTTCTTCCTGAGGATCACTGGCGTGTTTTGGACTTAGTCATATAGAGTATACTCTCACTCTTGAAAACCTTCTGTAAAACGGTCCCTTGCATCACAGGAATTTCCATGCGAGATTTTGGGACAGAACAAACAACAAAGGTTGTCCAAAACACTTAATGCTCATAGCTCTAAATTCTGTACAGTTTGGCACACAGCGTTCCATTCCCATTGGAAAAAAAAACAGCCATGGGTAAGTTATTAGCGCCAAACACGACTAGACTAGAGCTTTCTATCCAGAAATTCCTATTTGATGATCAAGATCACAAACATATGAACTGAAGAACATGACAATTTCAGTTGAGGGGTCATCCAAATAATTAAAGGTGCAAACTTAGAAATACGGAAGGAAGTAGATAACTATTTGTTTACTGAATAATATTTGTTTCGAGATTTGTTTATATTTATCGGATTGACCGGGGTAGGCGTTACTTTATTTAGGGGTTATAAATGTTGTACAAGAGCCTACGTAACAATGTATACAGGGTGTTGTACAAATGTTGTACAAGAGCCTACGTAACAATGTATACAGGGTGAAAATTGCACTTCAGCACCCCTTTCAGAGCAAACCTCACTATGCCATAGCTTTGAAGTGGAACAACAATACATTTTATCGTTCTTTTTTTAGACTAAGCTAGAAGAAATTTTCTCTTCTTGTGCATTTAATTATTTGTGCACCAGTGTCACAAATATCTCTCCTGCTTTCCTCTGCAACATTCCGTCTAAGATACGAAAACCTGAAACGTGACAAATGAAAAAGAGTATTACTTACCAAATCTCGGCGCCAAGAACCGTCACAAATCTCAGCATTTCCTTATTCCTAAAGTTAGATCAAATAAACTTCTGGCCATGCAGGAACAAACTTGGAGATCTGAAAACAAAACAAAGGTTTCACCACTCACGACTGCCAATTTCCAATGCAACTGAGTCATTTCTGAGCCAAAACAGTGTTGTGGTCAGAACGACGAGCGCGGGTACATTTGGAAGCTCCGCCGACCCTTGGGTAGCACGCGATAAGAGGGTACAGCTCCCTTTGGCTATTTCACTCTTGCTAATAAACAAGCCTCAACAAGGGTAAGACGGCTAAATATAGGTTTGCAGCGATACTCTACATAGATTCCTATCCCGGTACTC
Source organism: Branchinecta sandiegonensis (assembly GCA_030848855.1). NCBI lineage: Eukaryota > Metazoa > Arthropoda > Branchiopoda > Anostraca > Branchinectidae > Branchinecta > Branchinecta sandiegonensis. The sequence continues at coordinate 2,085,682 of JAUPMV010000002.1, read as the reverse complement.
TAGTAACGCGAACGATCAGGTATTCCCCGCCGGATTTTTCTCCTCCGGATTCTCTGTACGGAATCGGCGATGGTGTCGAAATTCCAGTCCGCCGACGCCCGACAGTCTGTTCTAACCACAAAGCTTCTTTAAAAAAATGTTCAGTCGAAAGGTCTAGGTGGAATCATGGATACATACTTGTCTACATGACAACAAGAATCTTAGGATGAGGAGTTTATAATAATAATTATAATAATTTGTTGAGGCCCGCTATACAACAAATGAAAGAGCGGAGTAATAAAAAGAAAGAAAAATGACTTACACACAAGCAAAACAAAACACTACATAAACTTTATAAAACTTATAGATCCGTTAGGCGAGTCAGCGGCGATTCGTATATCTGTAAATTTGATGGGAAATACGAAACCGCGGACCTATAATAAAAGTACCACATCATCGGTAAGAAAGCCATTACTACCCACAACCGAGTTAAGAAAGCCTGAATCTGCATCTTAGGCGTTCTGACCTCTAACGGGCGTGTTTTGGGCTTATAAAAAAAAACGCGGTTCACCTGAGACGATTATGAACAAGGATTGCGGATGACATTTCGTGGTCATGATCGGCATATATACAGACCCCCGACCCTGGACCAAGGAAGTTGGAAAACTGATAAGTTGTGCTGTAAGTTACTATAGAAGAAGTCTTGTACCTATCCTGAATATACGTAAGTGTTAAAACAGAATCCAAACGGAAAGACTACGAACCTCATACGTCTCTGAAGAGTTACGTATTTCCCCACCGCTCGACGCTACCACACTGAGAAGTTTCATAACAGATTGCGCATAACACTTTCAAGAATAACACCTTTTCACTTAGAAAAAAAGTGTTATGACCAATGAAGTTTATACTATTTCGTGCCCAGATCTCCAACAACACCTTCAATAGGTAAAAATACTACACTGTCAGAAGTTACATAACGACAACAGCAGGATGCGCGGTTTCAACAGATAACACTTTGGGATGTTATATGTTATGTTTCTTTCGTTCCCGTTAGTATTTGTATCAATTGAAGGTGTTGTTGGAGATCTAGGCACGAAATAGTGTAAACTTAATTGGTCATAACACTTTATTTCTAAGTGAAAAGGTGTTATTCTTGAAAGTGTTATGCGAAATCTGTTATGAAACTTCTGACAGTGCAAGACCGAGACAGCCTAAGGGCTACGGGTTAAAACATACGATTTGTTTTATACTTAGGATGTGTTTTCAAAGAGCCATGAGGGCAATGATTGCCTTCGCAAAAACTAAAAAGCTTAAAGGCAAGCACAGTAACGGCAAGTACACTTTTAAGGTGGATTTTCGGGCACGCAAATCAATGCTTCAGTGATAGTTGAGTTTACTTGAGTAAATAACAAGAGCTAGAAGCACATGTGGCACTTGCAAGGCTGGGTTGGAGGATGAAAGTAGGAATTTGCCAAATCGTGGGTTTTTTTTTGCTCATTTGTAAGCAAAACCCTTGAGGCAAAACTGATCAAGGCTGATGGGGATCATGAAAATGTACATTTTGCTTAAAAGTATTATTTTGTACTTTGCGGTCAAGATGAGTACTTTAAGGGATGGTCGGATCTGGGAAATGACAGTTTATAAGCCAATCTTGTCGGGTCTATAATGCTCCATCCAGTTTCATCGTCCTAGCACATCTTAAAGTATCTTAGCTCGACCCCACCCCACAGTGACCAAATCCGGTCCGGCACTGTCATTGATCTACCAAGGGCATGTGCTTGTTCTTCCCACCAAATTTCATCCCGATCGCTCCATTCTAAGTGAGTCACAAGATTTCCGGTTCTACCCCCCCCCCCCCCCCCACACACACACACATTCACCGGATCTAGTCCGGACTTGAAATGGAACATTTGAAACATGAGGTCTTTCCAAATATCAAGTTTTAAGATCAGATAACCCGATTGACAGTTATACATACCTCAACATTCAGCACTCCTCCCCCTCCCCCCCCCACGATGGTCGGATCGGGAAGCTGGCTATTTCCAAGTTAGGGGACGTTCTCGCGTAGAAGGCTCTGGTCACGTCGACCTCCCGTCGAGCTCGACGGACATTTTTGCGTGGATGCCGTCGATCTTTTTGTCACTTTCGCGTGAACGGATGAACAGGTGAACGGGCCATCCAGCTCGACGGGCGCCTCCCGTTCAACACCGCTCCGAGGGCAGCGTTGAGCTGAACGGGGATATTGTGTGGACCTTCCCACTCATATGCTCCCATCCAGCTGAATGGGCATTTTCACGTGGACGGAACCCATTAAAACCCATTAATCCAATTCGGCTGTCCTCCGGCAGAACCTAGTATCTACCAAAACAATCAAATTCTAGTTAGGAGGTGATCCCACCTAATGAGACCATGATGGTGCAAACAGAATTTGTCTCCGACGCTTAGTTTTGGAGATCTCACCTAGTATCTACACAGGGCCTCGGCTTTGTTTTCGTGTTTTACCTAGTATGTACATACTACAAATGCCAAAACCTAGTATCTAACAAAGTACGCTATACCAGCAGCAGGAGAACCATTGTTGAGAACCATAGTTCAAAAGTATTAAAAATCATGTGGCAAAAGAAGCAGCTTAACGTAACAACGTTTTCACGTTTCTCTCGGAAGTTCCTCAGATGTAGATACTAGCTTTTGCCGGAGGACAGCAGAATTTAACGTGGACGGAACCCATCAAAACCTATTAAGATCCGATATCCCGTTGGATAGTTAGGTATAACTCGAGATTCGGATGGCGAAGTGACAGTTTCCAAGTTAGTTTGGTCGGGTCCCTAACACACCTGCCAAGTTTCATCGTCCCAGCACATTTGGAAGTACCCTAACTCGCGATCACATGACCGACCGACCTACGGAAAAGTAATCGATATATGGCAAACGTTTCAGAGATCTGTAGGCTATAGGCAAATAACTAAAACAAGACCAAAGGTTTCGATGGGATCCCAAAAATCTAATATTTGATCCAGACAATAGGGTCTTGTCTCGCCAGAATCCTTGAAAATTTTTACTATTGAAACTGAGAATCAGACTAATTTACCAAACAGCTAATCATCTGAGACAACCAAGTTCAGATATACCATACCACCAGCTTTAACTCAAACCAATTTTCAGAGAAGAAGTTCACAAAATCTGACATTTAAGGAAGAATCTTTGATTGTTTTTCCACAAGTTCATTTTCCAGCCTGAGCGGCTTGAGCCTGAAGCCAAGAATCCCTTGCCAAGAAGGGCCGAAATATAGCTCTAGTTAATAAAACGTAGCTGACTTATCCGTTTTGCTCCGTCAAATATGATTCGCTGTCAGCTTGGGCTGAAGGATTATTCATTTTGTGGTTCTTACCAAATTTTTAACTAAAAAAAAAAATCAAGACAGAAATGGATACTAAAAAGTGCATTTCCACAAATTGCACTTTTAGCGATTGCCTGGTTAGCTGACCTAAGATGAGCCAAGTTGTACGATCTTTATAAGCCCTAAAATAAAATGTCATTTTTTACGTTCAAAAACGCAGCCAAAAAACGAAACACGCCCCCTCAGGAAAATTTGTTGTTGTTGTTTTTTACTTTCGGTCAAGACACGGTATGGTATGTCGATTTCACCGCAGTGCAAAACGCTTCCATCTACCGAACTTCCAACCTGCGATCAAGAATAAATAATGGACTGCTTCATCACTTTTGCTCTGGAGTTAACACTGTAAGAGGCAACACGCGAAGCTCCACCCCTGGTAAACAAGATCGGAAAAAAAACGATCCAGCGTGCTGACATCGTGGTTATGCGAGTTCTCAATTCTTCCCTTATTTATTCTTGCTACAATACTCTATACGACTAAGTCCAAAACACGCCAGTGATTCTAAACGTGTCCGTAGCGACTCAAAGTCAATGACTCAAATCCTGAGTCAGCGCAGCTGTGACACCGTTTCTTCCTTTCTTCCACAGGTACCCGGAGATTCTGCATCGACAGGGAGAGATAGTCATCAAGAGTATTGTAGGATGGGAACAGATTACTGCAACGACGAAAACTGCATAAAAGTAGGCAAGAGATGCGCGGCAACTGACATATCTGCCGCCGGGCAAGTGACAATCACCGAGCGATAGGTCTCCCGTAGCTGCTTGAATAAGGGGCAGCAAAAGTGTTGGAGCCCACCAGGGGCTCGCTTTACATTCCTGGTTCGGCGAAGAGGAAAATAAATCCTCGACAGCAAAAAAACCTGAGAAAGCCATTAATTCGGGTAACTGAGACAGACGGAGAACCCTGCTGATCTGAACCCGTTTTCGCCGCACCCCTCTGAATCAGATTCAGTCAAAGGGTTGAATTGACAAGGCTTTTCAATACATGGTTGTAGTGATTGAATCGTCAAAAGGAAAACAGGGCCAAAGCTTGCTCATAGACTGACAATGGGAGGGTGAGCAATGCACCCAACCAGCAGCGTTTCAGCAAGGCGGTTCGCACACATTAGTATAAGCTTTTCGTCTCAGAATAAAAGCTAGAATTAACGAGTCTATGAACCAGCAGGTAAGCTGAAATCTATCACGCTTCCAAGGGGGGGAAAGCAGGGCCGTTTCCAGGGTTCGGTTACCCCCCCCCCCCCCGAAACATGCAAAAATAATCATTTTTTATAGACTTTCAGTCCAACCATTTCTAAGCCTGGAGGCCCAAATTTCGTACGGTACATTCTAATCCCTCTAATAAAACCTCGTTGATTTTCTCACTTGCCGTGGTTGACTACCTTCGATGCGTATCACGCTTTCGTCGCTTGTCTGCGAGAAGTTTTTCCATTAGAAAAACCGATTATGTAAATTTTTCTTCGTTTTCGCTACGAGTCAAAGGGTGTCGAAAAAGGCTTAAAACAGCCAATGCCGTGGATAATTTGTTGAAAGCAGGGCCTAGCCTTAAAGTATTCATTATTTTTAAATACTGGGAGCTGAAGAGTAAACAGTGCGAGGGGTCCCTTGTGAGGTGCATGTGCAGTCCGATATCCACGGTCGGATCAGAAATACGGCAGTCGTGAAATTCGGATGCCAAATCAATCGAAGAGTGCACTGGGATTTTCCGTCACATTCGAGTGTTCACACGCTGCGATTTCTTATACCACTCTGTCCTTGACGTTAATCTCCATCATTATACCAAACTCACGGTAAAAGGCATCCAAAATAGAAAAACGAGATTTTCGTCGTTTTTTCTTGATCAGCTAGTTATCCCTCTAAGATGATGTGCGAGGGATAAATAAAATTTCGGATATTTCGGTTGCCCCTCCGGCAAACCGTCATCAGCGAAAAACAAAACTAAACCATAAAATCAACCACAATAACAACAGGAAAACGATGCGGAACCAACAAACAACAAAATGACATGTAACTAAAAAAACAGAAGAACGATGCGGACTGAACGACATGCAGATAAAAGTACGAAAGATAGAATATGCGTGTTCAAAGTGTATTGTAGTGTACATATTATGTACAAATCTATTGTAGTGTACATTATGTACAAATCTGTGATTTTTGACAATTCTGGATTCTGTGTATATTTACAATTTACTGCTTGTATGTATAATCATCCGTCTGGGAAAGCGCAGAAGATTTCACCCAGAGAACGACCAACTCCAAAAATCCATAATAATTATGCCATAATAACCTTCCACAGAAGTCTTAAAAAAAACAAAATCTCGTTTTTCTATTTTGTTTGCAATGAATGGTCAGCTTGGCTTCAAACCTTATATTCGTCAAGTAAAAAGCATCGTCCGTGGGCTCCAGGGCCTTTGCAACTGCCGCAAAATTCCGACACAACGTCCCGATCTTCCATGAGAAACTGAACCCGGGTGCGTCGAGTTACACTAATTAGACTGTCGTTATCACTAGTTGTCTATTGTACTCCATGGAATCTGATCGGTCCTTTCAAGACTAAAGAGGCGCAAGCACAATGAGAAGACCCAGCCTGCGGAAGATGGGCAAAAGAGCTAAGATCTCCAGTGGCACTTGTAATAAAGCGCACTGATCCAGAGCAAAATAACACTAGAGAGTAGCGCCAAGACCTATGCTCCCCAGGCTTTGCAAACGGACCATACTCGTAGCGCCGCCCCCTACGCTTGCGGCATTCAAAGCGAGACAAACTTGTGGGTTTGTAAATTTCTAGTAAAGCAAAGGTGCGGTCTGCACACACCAAGGAAACAACGGAAGCTGTATCTTTTTTTGTAATGTTCAGAATATGAAGTTATCAGAGCCAGCGCTGCTGAACGACTTAATTAGTTTTCGTAAGGATGTTCTCTACCGCTAGTGGTGATAGTATCGCTGTCATTCGAGTGTGTCAATTTTGTCAAGTCTTGGCGCTACTCCCTAGTGTTATTTTGCTCTGCACTGATCTCAGAACCAGGGAAGGTCCGAACGAACAATTCCCTAATTTCTGACAAGGTTAGCTAACTCTTTTTTTACCATTATTTGCCACTTGTATTTCGGACCGAAAGTATCACAAAAAGCAGAAACAATTTAATGGTTAAAGTCGAACTTTTGTCCGCTTCGTCAAACAGAGATGATGGTAGCAATCGAAATGTATGTGTTGCTTCTGCGGGGGCAATGAATGATATATCCAGCAAAATACTGACATTCCAGGCAACTCGCTGCAAGACCTGGTCACAGTGGCTGGATCTTCGAAAAGGGAAAAGAAATATCTTACTTACCCTTAAATAGAATTCCTGGTTCAAAGAAAGCAACCCCGTTCCGTCTGAGAAATGAGTATCATGTGTTTGATCTTAAACCCCTAACTTGACCGTTACCTGCTACGTCGGATGCCAAAACAACAGCAACCCTAGGTCCGATCTTCGTCTCCATACGCCCCTCATAAAATTTCTCTCAGATTTGTTCTTTTTTGGCCGCTAGGTGCGCTATCGTAAAGAAAACAATGCACGTTACTTCTTGGTGTGCGTTTATTCAGGTTTGCTTTGCTATTTTCAATTCCTCTTAGGCCTAACCATGTTTAAAACTGTTTAAAATGCCTCTTCCCCTATTTTTGCTTTACCCAACTCTGTTCTGTCAAGCGTCATCAAGTTTGTCATTTCTGGCTTCCGACTTCAGTGCCGAGTGCTGACTGACTTTTCAACGGGGCTAATGCGCGACTCGATATGAAGCGAAAGCCTAATCGCTCATTCACCCGTCAGATAACTTATCCCCCCATCTCACGTGTGATTGTTATTGTTCCTCTAGCCCGTCTGGCGGAAATTCGTCATCGAATTTTATGAAGGACGGATATATAACAGAGCAAAAGGTTTGCCTAAGAAGAGAACAAAGAGCGTGTTCCACCCTACTTACCGTAGTTACTACGCATGACGTCACGAATTTTGGCTTCTTGGCGTCAAGGCTGGAACGTACTTTTTTTTTCGCCAAAATATCACTCCACGGTAATCCAGCCAATCACGTTACAAAGATCCGTAGTTACCATGCTACCACGCTTACTACGCTCCCGAGCACGGTAAGCAAATAGTTAGGCTACTATTCCGATAAGGCTGGAACAGTCAGCGTAGTAACTTTTCGTGAGGTCGGAACGGAATTAGTAAATAATAGTTACTATTGTTAGAAGGGTGGAACACGCTCAAAGATAACGGGAGCTAGGACGTAACCCTTGACACAAGGAGACTGCGTCAGCAGCGACGTAGTTTCGCATCTCGAGTGACGGACGTGCAGCTGCCACAAATAAAACAAGACCTAAGGTTTCGATGGGAGCCCAAACATCTTAAGCAGAATTCACACAGAGGGCGTCTAAAAATCGCCAGGCAAAAATACGCCTCGCGACATCTAAGCGAAACCGCAGGGTGTGTCAGACGGAGAGCGAATACGCCCGAATTTTATTTCCAGAAATATGAACAGAAAAAAATAGAGAGGTGTATGAAGCCTAGAGGAGTAGCTTGCTCTGCTACAGCACAGCCCAAATCCATCCAGCCGGTCTACAGCTGGCATCTGGGCACTACTTAAAAATGAAGGACAAGAGCTTCCTGCTGACTATACTGCTGTGCTGTCCTACATGTCTCTGCTGTACTTTATTCTCCGATTCCTTAGATAATTTCTTTCCAGGCATTTCCCCTAATTCTGTTGTCTTTGTACTCCTTGATAACAGTATCGTAGATTACTGGATAACTCTGAACTAGGCTAATTAGCTGTTGCACATCCATCTCAAATTATTTGCCAGGCGTTGCGAATTTTTTTCAGCTAGGAGCCGAAGCCCGACGAAGCGTTTATTTTTACCTGACGGTGCGTTTTTTTAACGCCTGGCGTGACGAATATCGCCAGAATTCGCTCTCTGTGTGAATTGGGCTTTATAGCCAAAAATTCGTCGACAAATTTTGTTTCCGGTTTTCGCCGGATTACGAGTGAACTACTTGTCCGGGAAGAAAATAGTTTCCATATTCGGATTCAGCATGTCTCTCTACCTCTAAATCAACTATCTCATTACCTTTTAAAAATATTTTTTTTTGCCCCTTTATTTTAAACCACTTCCCCACCCCTAAATGTAAAGCTACAAAGCCCATCTACGAACTTGACCTTACCCTTGACCCAATGAATCCAAGATACCAAAATATCTCATTGCCGGACATCCATATACAGACTCAGCCTCTCTTCTTACCCCTTAATCTGTCATCAAATCGAACTTTCGCTTTTAACAAATTTTCCGGTTTTGGCCGGATTCCGGGCGAACTAGTTGTCCGACGAGAAAACTTTTTCACCATCGTATTCAGCATGTCTTTTTACCCCCAAACATTTAATCAACTTCAGATGAAACTTTTACTTTTAACCAACTTTCCGGGTTTCACCGGATTCCGGACGAACTACTTGTTCGGCGAAAAAATGGTTTTCACCATCGTGTTCAGCATGTCTTCTTACTTCTACATCGACCATTTAATCAAATTCAAATAAAACTTTTACTTCACTGTCAGAAGTTTCATAACAGATTGCATATAACACTTTCAAGAATAACACCTTTTCACTTAGAAATAAAGTGTTATGACCAATTAAGTTTACACTATTTCGTGCCTAGATCTCCAACAACACCTTCAATTGGTAAAAATACTAACGGGAACGAAAGAAACATAACATATAACATCCCAAAGTGTTATCTGTTGAAACCGCGCATCCTGCTGTTGTCGTTATGTAACTTCTGACAGTGTAGTATTTTTACCTATTGAAGGTGTTGTTGGAGATCTGGGCACGAAATAGTATAAACTTAATTGGTCATAACACTTTTTTTCTAAGTTTAAAGGTGTTATTCTTGAAAGTGTTATGCGCAATCTGTTATGAAACTTCTGACAGTGTTCTAACCTACTTTCCAGTTTTTGCCGGATTCCGGACGAACTACTTGTCCAGCGAGAAAATGGTTTTCGCTATCGTGCTCAGCATGCCTTCTTACCCCATAATCGACTATCAAATTAGCTGTTTAAAAATATTTTGTTTGTCCCTTAATTTGCACCCCCTTCCCCACCCCTAAATGTAGAGCTACATAGCCCATCTACGAACTTGACCTTACCCTTGACTCAATGAATCCTCACACCAAGTTTCATCAAAATATCTCATTCCCTTCGAGAGTTATCGTGCTCACAGACAGACAGACAGACGGACAGACGGACATTTTTGCGATCTCATAGGTATCCCTCCACTTACGTTTTGGGATCCCAAAAACAAGAGCTAAGAGCTCTTATGGCACTTGTCATGGGTAGGTACAAGAAAGTCACGAAATACACCCGCCATCATAAAATGCGGTTCGGACCTAGAAATAGGATATGTAGTTTCACTCAAGTCTGAGCATTTCCGGCATCACCTCGGATCATCCAGGTCAAATGACTGTTCCAACTTCCAAGTGTCAGCCCGATAAATCCACTCGTTTGATCACTCGGCGTGCCACACAATTTCCGGTACCTCCCTCCAACTCCCCCTATTGAGGCCGAATCTGGCTCGGACCACGGATCATCTAAAGCATTTTCTCTTAACTGGCCACTAATCAAGTTTCACTCGAATCTGAGCATTTCTTGGAAAATTCCAGTCCCACCCCCACCGTGGTCGGATCCAGTTCGAACCAGAAAATATGTCATCTAGAGCATATGCTCTCTCAACATTCAATTTTAAATCGCTGCACTCGTTTGACCCCAATGCAAGCCAGAAAATGTCCGAGACTCCCCCTCCAACTCCCCGCACTATGGCCGAATACGACTCGAAAACACAGCGTAGCATCTCTGACATCTCCTCTTCCCGTCAATTAAGTTTGGTTGGTACCGGAAATCTTAGCATAGCCTATCTGTGGATTTCCGGTTCCCCCCCCCCACCGTGGTCGGATCCGGTCCGGAGGCCAAACAACAAATCTAGGCCGCATTAACTCGATACTGTCCAACTTGCATCTCATTCGGTCCATCCGTTTGGTTCGTGTACTTGTCAAAAAGTTTCCGGAACCCCCATCCAACTCCCCAACCGTGGCCACATGCGGTTCGAACGCATGTTTTGCATGTCTAGGTTGTCAGTTCTTATCACCCATAAAGTCTCACTCGAATCAGACCACCCGTTCACAACTTACGGAAGTCAATTTCCGTATTCCCCTTCCCTCATTCCCCCAAAATAGTCGGATCCAGGAACGGAAGTTTTCCTAGGGCACTGTGTCGGGTTCTTCGTCTCTTCTTACCCCTAAATCTGTCATCTAACCAACTTCAAATAAAACTTTTGCTTTTAACAAATTTTTGCAGTTTTGGCCGGATTCCGGGCGAAGTAGTTGTCGGGGAGAAAATAATTTGCACACAAAATTTGCCTAATTTGCCTAAATGTTCAGCATGTTTTCTTACTTATATCAAACATTTAATCGACTTCAAATGAAACTTTTACTTTAGACCAACTTTCCGGATTTTGCCGGATTCCGGACGAACTACTTGTCCGGCGAGAAAATGGTTTTCACCGTCGTGTTCAGCATGTTCCCCACAATCGAGTATCACATTAGCTGTTTAGAAATATTTTGTTCGCCCCGTAATTTGAACCCCCTTCCCCACTCCTAAATGTAGGGCTAAAAAGCCCATCTACGAACTTGACCTTACCCTTGACCCAAAGAATCCTCATACCAAAAAAATATCTCATTCCCTTTGAGAGTTCTCGTGCTAACAGACGGACAACTTTTGCGATGTCATAGGTATCCCTCCACTTACGTTTTGGGATCCCAAAAATAAGTTCAGATCTGGATTCAGCATGTGTGTTTACCCCATAATACATATTTATTTTGACGAAACCGATCGAAACTTCCTGCCTTACTTCTGCCAAATTTCCGGTTTCGGCCGTTTCCCGGCGAACTGCTTGTCCGACAAAAGAATAAAGCTAAAAAACGAATCCAGCTTATCTCCTTACCCTATATCGAACATCTAATCTAATCAACTTCAAATAAAACTTAACAAACTTTCTAGTGTTGGCCGGATTCCGAGCGAACTACTTGTCCGGCACGAAAATTGTTTTCATAATCGTGTTCAGCATTTCTTCTTACCCATCAAGCGACTATCTAATTAGCTGTATGAAAATATTTTGTTTTGCCCCTTAATCTAAACCCCTCCCCCACCCCTAAATGTAGGGCGACAAAGTCCATCTACGAACTCGACCTTTCCCTTGACTGAAAGAATCCTCACACCAAGTTTCATCAAAATATCTCATTCGTGCAGAGTGATATCGTGCTGACAGACGGACAACTTTTGCGATGTCATATGTATCCCTGCACTTACGTTTTGAGATCCCAAAAAGAGGGGAAGAACTAATGCAGTATTTTAACGCATAAAAGTATCTTCGGCAAATCTACATGTATTGCCACCATAGGGAACAAGACCAAAGTTTTCAATGGGATCCCAAAAATTCAATATCTGATCCAGACAACTGGGTCTTGTTTTAGCCAGATCCAGTCATCGCCAGAATCCTTGAACATTCTTACAATTAAAATTCAGAAACAGATTAAGCCCAAATAGCTAATCATCTGAGAAAACCAAGTTCAGATATGGATTCAGCATGTGTGTTTACCCGTATAAGTCATATCTGTTTTGACGAAAAGTTCCTGCCACTTCTGCCAATGTCCCGGTTTCGGCCGAACTCTAGAACTACTTGTCCGGCGAAAAAAGAAAGCTCAAAAACGAACTCAGGGTATCTTCTTTCCCAAATAATGAACATCTAATCAACTTCAAATAAAAATTTAACTTACAACAAATTTTCCGACTCCAGCCGGATTTCCGGTCGAACTATATGTCCGGGTAAAATATGATTGTCGCACACGGATTCAGCGTCTATTCTAACCCCTAAATCGGTTATCTAATCAGCTAGAAATAAAACTTTAATTTCTAACAATTTTCCGGTTTTGGCCGGATTCCGGGCGAACTACATGTCCGGGTAGAAAATTGTTTTCACATAAAAGTTCAGCATGTCTTCTTGCCCTACATCGGACATCTGATCAACTCCAAATAAAACTTTTAATTTTAACAAACTTTCCGGTTTGGGCCGGATTCCGGACGAACTACTTGTCCATCGAGAAAATGGTTTTCACCATCGTCTTCAGCATGTCTTCCTACCTCTAAATCGAACATCTAATCAACTTCAAATAAAACTTTTACTTTTAACAAACTTTCCGGTTTTGGCCGGATTCCGGGCGAACTACTTGTCCGATTACAAAATGGTTTTCGCCATCGTGTTCAGCATGTCTTCTTACCCCATAATCGACTATCACTTTAGCTGTTTCAAAATATTTTGTTTGCCCCTTAATTTGAACCCCCTCCTACAAAGCCCATTTACGAACTCGACTGGTCCGCCGACCCAAAGAATCCTCACACCAATTTTCATCAAAATGTCTCATTCCCTTCGAGAGTTATCGTGCTTTCAGACGGACGGACGGACGGACAGACGGACAACTTTTGCGATGTCATAGGTATCCCTCCACTTACGTTTTGGGATCCCCAAAAGTAGCTATGAAAAATAAGCATTGTCATATTCTAAATCATAACCTTGGCCATGAAATTTGAGAGACAAGACAAGTGCAGATCGTGTGCCTATCGCAAGCAACATCTTTCGTATTCATGAACCATAGTTATTACGACCATACAATATCCACTGAATGCAGGGAAAGTGGGGAGTCCCAATGGGGCGTCACAAAATACACAAAACAATACCAGTTATCGATTAGACAACAGTCATTTTAGCCATTCCAGCTATGGCGATCGAAAGGCATTAAAAAAGGCTACGCCAAAGAAGAAACCAACTGAGACCGCTAGACAACCCGCGAGGAATGGGAGCTGCAGTATATATAATAGCTTAAAGCACACCTCGCACTACATAAGTTGCGTTTCTGCAGATACCATAGTATCTGATACCACGGTCTAAAGTCGTTCGCAGTTGTCGTGGTATCTGATACCACGGTCAAAAGGCGTTTTTGCAGTTATCGTGGTATCTGATATTCAGATACCACAGTCCGACCCTAGTAACTGATCGCGGTATCTGAAAAGTCATCTCACTTTCATCAAATTGGTGAGAAAGAAGTTTAGCACTTGGTGATGTAACTGGATATCAGTTTTTCTTTTCGAATAACTTCGATCGGCAATAGTAGTTTTTGCAGAGCAACAGTGTATCAGATTCCACGGTAACTGCAAAAACGCAACTATAGTGTTTGTGTTCCAATATTCGAAACAACCTGAATACTGTAAAACTAAGACCTGCTTTTAACAAATTATCCACGACATTAGCTGTTTAGGCCTTTTCCCAGACCCATTGACTTCTAGGAAAAACTCGGAAAGATTGAGATAACCGGTTTTATGCATAAGTAGCATGATACGCGAACATTTGTTGGGAACCTAATGCGCTTAGAAAATCGTGAATCACGGCAAGTGCAAAGACTGATTAGTGTGGTGTCGGTAGCGGTTTAGAATCTAATATATGAAATTTAGGTCTTCAGGTTTAAGAATTAATGACTGCAATCCGGTAGTAGGTTGCATTGGCATTATAGGTACGACAGGTCCTTTAAGTATAATGACTGGAAAGTTGACGTAGAAAGCCAACCCATACTTGCTGATACTTCACCCACATTTACTGATGCCAAGACGGAGCTACGAGATTCATGGTTTTTCGAAAACTAAAGCGGCCTACCAGTCCTACATTCATAAACCCAGCCAACACATACTTGCTGATACTTCACCCACATTTACTGATGCACGGAGCTACGAGATTCATGGTTTTTCGAAAACTGAAGCAGCCTACCAGTCCCACATTCATAAACCCAGCCAACACAGGGCTCCCTTTGCCCCTTCATTACTTGACATTTGGCTAGGTAGTATCTAATGTATCGAGTCCTTATCCTATATCTTCTCACCACTGTTATACAATGTATTCCAAAATCGAACCGTGGAAAGGAAATAGGCATATAACTTACCTCGCCAGAAACAAGCTTCTCTACCTTGATAATATCTGACTGGAGCAGAGGAAGTGTAATCAGCGGACACAGAAAAATGGTAAAATCTCTGTCGTAGATCGCCATGTGTCGCTGTCAACCCTTCCAGTCCGACATAATATATGGCTCTGAAAAATTTCAGTTGAGGGAGAATGTTTTACCCTCATTTACATTCTTGTCCGATTGGAAAGAAGCTATTTGGGTTTATCAAATGACAACCATAAATGGTCCTTCAGGCTTAAAGCTCAAACCATCAATAAACTGTACGTTAACCATCATTATTATTTTATCAGAAGCACATCTCCACATAATCAGCCAAACGGTGAAAAGACGCTGTCAAGAACAGACAGTTCTAAGTAGGACCTTGTGTTGGTATGGTATACGGTACAGCCCTAACTTCCCGATGAAAAATTTGTGGCCTGCGTAGTTTGCATGGTAGTTGTACGAAAAAGTTGCATGTAATACTATGTAGTAGCAAAGAATACTATCATTTAATGTGCCTCAGACTAGTCCAATCTTATGTAGGAGTATTCAGTAGCATCCAGTCTTGCCATAGTAGCATCCAGTCTTGCTAATAGTAGCATGCAGTATGCAGTAACACGGTAGCCTTGAAGCAGAAACATGTAGTAGCATCAGTTAGTACTGCATGCTACTTGTTCGTACAACTTCGTACTACTATTTTGAGATGAATTTTTCATCGGGTTCAATCTGAAATTTCACGTTCATGTGCTTCAATCGGCTAAAGAAGATATGGAGGAGCAAGAAGTACTACATTAGACTCAAGCTGAGACTTTTTAACAGAAGCGTCCTCTCTGTACGGGTCCGAGACGTGGCACCTCAGCCAACAGCAAGAGAAATGTCTTCTAGCCTTTGAAAACACCTGCCTTAGGCGGTTCTTAAAGCGGGCCACAAAAAATGGTCTTTCTACCACACACAATGCTAACCATCCCTACTGTCACTATGAATTTTCCAAACCACTAAAACACCGTAAAACAATAAGCAAATTAAAAAACAAGAGCTGTAAGCTCATATGGCACTTGCATGTGTCAAGATGATTTGATTGATCAAGAGTAAGTTTCGACTTTGCGGTTGAGATGCGCGCTATAAGGGAGCTGGAACTTCATTTGTAAGCAAAACCCTTGAGGCAAAACTGCTAATGGGCTGATGGGCATCACGAAAATGCATATATTGCTTAAAAGTATTTTTTTTACTTTGCGGTCAAGATTGGTACTTTAAGGAATAATCGGATTTGGGAAGTAGCAATTTCTAAGCAAATGTTGTTGAGTCTCCAATATTCCAGCGAAGTTTCATCGTCCTAGCACATCTGGAAGTACCTTAACGCGCGATCGCCGGAATCCCAGACCCCCCTCCCCCACCTCCAACTCCACCCACAATAATCGGAGCCAATCCTGCTCTGTAAATGATTAATCCAGAGCATCTGTTTGTCATTCCCACGAAGTTCGATCCAGATCACACCAGTCTAAGCGGGTCAAGTATTTTCCGCCCTCCCCCCGATAATTGCCGGATTCGGTCCGGAAATGAAAAAGGTCACAAGAGAAAAATGTCCTCTGTTTAATTATTAAATTTCACTCGAATCCGATCACCCGTTCCAAAGTTACGCATGACTCAATATTCCGGATTCCCCTCCCTCAACTCCCCCCCCCCAAGATTATCATATCGAGGATTTTTTTTTTTATTCCAAGTCAGTTTGACCGGGTCCCTGATATGCCTTCCAAGTTTCGTCGTGAAAATCCCCCAAAAACGGAATTCCGGGATACCCCTCCTCCCCCCCCCTCAAGTGTCCGGATCCAGTCAAATTATGTAAAAGATTTATATGGACCAGATGTTTGTTCTTCCCAGCAAGTTTCACTCCGATACCATCATTCTAACCGTTTCTCGAGATTTCCGGTCCATCCCCCCCCACCCCACCCAGCTCCCCCGCGGTGCACGTAGCCAATCCGATTCAGCAAATGACTTACCTAGAGCATCTGTTTGTTCTTCCCACAAAGTTCCATCCCGATCCCTCCATTCTAAACGGGGCACGTATTTCCCCCCCCCCCCCAATAGTTGCCGGATCCGGTCCGGATATGAAAAAAATCATCGGAGAAATGTCCTCTGTTGAATTCTTAAATTTCACTCGAATCCGATCAACCATTCTAAAATTACGCATGACTGAAAATTTCGGATTCCCCTCCCTCCACTCCCCCCACCATTATCTGATCGACAAAATTTTTATTTTGAAGTCAGTTTGATTGGGTCCCTGATATGCCTGCCAAGTTTCATCGTGAAAGTCCCCAAAACCACCATCACCGGAATTCCGGGACCCCCCCCCCCCCATAAGTGTCCGGATCAAGTACAATGGCCTAAAGGACTTATCTAGAGCAGATGCTTGTTCTTCCCAGCAAGTTTCACTCCGATCCCTCCATTCTAACCGTTTCTTGAAATTTCCGGTCTCCCCCCCCAACTCCCCCCTGGCTACCGAATCCGGTCAAGACTTTAAACGGGACATTACAGATATATATTCTGTTCAGTTATGAAGTTTCATTACAATCCGATCATCCGTTCGAAAGTTACACACTTCTCAATTTCCCGGATTCCCCTGCGGATTCCCCTCCCTCCACTCCCCCACCATTATCTGATCAACAATATTTTTATTTTGAAGTCAGTTTGATTGGGTCCCTGATATGCCTGCCAAGTTTCATCGTGAAAATCCAAAAAACCACCATCACCGGAATTCCGGCCCCCCCCCCCCCATAAGTGTCCGGATCCAGTACAATGGTCTAAAGGACTTATCTACAGCAGATGCTTGTTCTTCCCAGCAAGTTTCACTCCGATCCCTCCATTCTAACCGTTTCTTGAAATTTCCGGTCTCCCCCCCCCCAACTCCCCCCTGGCTACCGAATCCGGTCAAGACTTTAAACGGGACATTACAGATATATATTCTCTTCAGTTATGAAGTTTCATTACAATCCGATCATCCGTTCGAAAGTTACACACTTCTCAGTTTCCCGGATTCCCCTGCCCTCCACCCCCCCCCCCCCCCCAAAATGGTCGGATCAGAAAATTGATTATTCCTAATTTTGTTTGGTCGGGTCTCTGATATGCCTGCCAAGTTTCATGGTCCTAGCACAACTGGAAGTACCCTAACTCGAAAAAGTGTGACAAAATGCCCCAAATTTTCAAGTTTCCAGCGCCCCGCACTCCCCCCCATATGGTCGGATCGGGAAACTGATTATTTCCAGGTTAGTTTGGTCGGGTCCGTGATATTCCTGCCAAGTTTCATTGTCCTAGCTCATCTGGAAGTACCCTCACTCGAAAAAGTGTGACAAAATGCCCTAAATTTTCAAGTTTCCAGCGCCCCAACTCCCCCGCATATGGTCGGATCGGGAAACTTATTATTTCCAGGTTACTTTGGTCAGGTCCCTGATATTCCTGCCAAGTTTCATTGTCCTAGCTCATCTGGAAGTACCCTAACTCGAAAAAGTGTGACAAAATGCCCTAAATTTTCAAGTTTCGAGCGCCCCCACTCCCCCGCATATGGTCGGATCGGGAAACTGATTATTTCCAGGTTCGTTTGGTCGGGTCCCTGATATTCCTGCCAAGTTTCATTGTCCTAGCTCATCTAGAAGTACCCTAACTCAGAAAAAAGTGACAAAATGCCCTAAATTTGCAAGTTTCCAGCGCCCCGCTCTCCCCCCCATATGGTCGGATCGGGAAACTGATTATTTCCAGGTTAGTTTGGTCGGGTCCCTGATATGCCTGCCAAGTTTCATTGTCCTAGCACATCTGGAAGTACCCTAACTCGGATATGTGGGACAAAAAAACTCGGACCGACCGACAGACCGACAGACGGAATTGTGATCGGTATATGGCACTTGAGCCAGAGGCTGCAAGTGCCATAAAAACACCAAATTTCCTAGGTTTGAAATAACTCTTTCTGGACTAAATCTCAGCCGATTATCCCGGACAGCTGTTATGGCACGTAGGGAGCCAAGGGTCAAAATAATAATTTCCATCTAATGCTCTGACTGTTTATTACAAATACAAAGAAGGTAAACTGAATGTTTGGATTAGGTCTTCAAACATACACTGGACAGACAGGGTCACAAACCTGGCGATTCGCCAGATGACAGTGCAACCCCTTATAACTGAAGTCATCAAGATCCCCATCTGGGCCATACGATCAGGACGGGAACCACCAGACTCCCCAACGCTATCCTCCACTGGCATCCGGAGGGATCCAGACGAAGAGGGCGACCGAAGAACACTCTTCGCCGTACCTACCAGTGGGATCTACACAATATCAACGCGTCTATCCAGCCCGAATGGGAAGATGTATGGGCAGCGGCCCTTATGAGAGACGACTCGCGACTCTTCTTGGATGCCCTAAGCACCTCTGGAGGTACAGGAGGAACAAAGGTCTAAGGTAAGGTTCTTTATTAAAACTGTTAATAAATACACAACTTGTACATGTAATGGACGGTATGGGTTGTTCTGCTAAGCAGAGACTTAGATTCATAATACAATAAAACACGATTCTTGTTTACATAAACGCGTAGCACTGAACTTGGTAAAACTGTCAAACGGACATGTGAAACCATATTTACATACTCAGCTATTGAAAACTTCAGCAACTCAGTGGATGGTTGATGAGATTGTTCAGCACATATTTGCATGTTAATTGGTTCCTAACAGCTAGTAAAGTTCTTTTTCTATGGATTACTTCGTTCTGGTCCCCTGAGATGTGCTATGAATAACAGTAGAATATACATACTTAAAGAAGTAATCAAACACAAAGTTAAAAGTACAGAATCTCCAAATTCCTTGATTGATAGTACACTAATAGCTGATACATGGCTATGACGCAGCAGATGCAGTATGTCTGGGAAAAAAAAATCATAAGGTTCAGTAATAATCACTCTTGGTACATCCGCATCACATCGCACCTTGCACGAGGGACTACACTGTAAAAAATTTCTCCGATTAAGGATTAAAGTTAACTGCAGTATTTGCTACTGGGATTAACCTTATCTCTACTGAGATAAGATTAATACGAATTAGAGATAAGATTAATCCCAGTAGCAAATACTGCAAGATTTTTTTTTACACTGTCAACAGTCCAATGCGGTATTGCAAGATCGTAGTTCAAAAATAAGCCGCGGACTCTAAAACATGCTAGAAATGTGCTAGTCAGTTTTTGGCCCAAAATCAGAAGAAACACCCCAAAATTGCAAGGATTATTAATAGACCCAAAATTGTTCACCTGTCGGCCGAAAAGGGGCACGCAAACGCCAATATGGTTTGCGGTATGGTTTGCAGTTTTTATTATGCGGAAGTTAACGTATTTCGTGATCTTTGTTGTGATCTTTTTAACACTTCACGGGAGTTTGCAGTGTCATTGACGGTCAAACTATATTCTTCCGAAAAAATCGTATCACGCCAAACAATAAGTCAGGTAACAAGAGCTGGAAGCTCATATGACACTTGCAAGGCCGGGTCAGATGGAAGTGATAGTTAAAAGTATTTTTTTCCCTTTTTGGTTAAGATGCGCCAAACTTGCAAGGCTCGGTCAGAGGATGGAATTGTTGGTCAATTTTTTCACTTTTCGGTTATCATGCGCACTTTAAAGGTGCTTAAAAAATAATTTCTAAGCAAAACCCTTGACGCAAAAAGGCTGCTCATGGCGATCGTGAAAAAGTAAATTTTGTTTTAAAAGTATTTTTTGTATTTGCAGTTAAGATAAGTTCTTTAAGGGATGGTCGGATCGGAGAAGTGACGATGTCTAACCCAATGATGTCAAGCTTCTAATGCTCCAGCAAAGTTTGATCGTCCTAGCACATCTGGAAGTACCTTAACTCACGATCACCGGAATTCCGGACACCTCCCTACAGCTCCCCCCTCGGTACCCGAATCTGGTCCGATCCTGTCACTGATGCACCTAGTACCTGTGCCTGTACTTCCCACCAAGTTTCATCCTGATCGCTCCACTCTACGCGTGTCACAAGATTTCCGGTTCTCTCTGGACATCTGAGACACGAGGTCTTTCAAGATATCAAGTTTCATTAAGATCCGATAGCCCGTTCGAAAGTTATGCATGCCACTAGTTTTCGGATTCCGCCGTCTCCCCCTCCCCCTACGATGGTCGGATCAGGCGAGCGACTCTTTCCAAGTTAATCTGGTTGGGTCCCTGATATGCCTGTCAAGTTTTATCGTCCTAGCCCACCTGGAAGTACATTAACTACAGATCGCCGGAATTCCGGAACCCCCCTCCAACTCCCCCCAAAGTGTCCGAATCCGAAAAAGTTCTGTCAGTTATGAATCTAGAGCTTGTGCTTGTTCTTCCCACCAAGTTTCATCCCGATCGCTCCACTCCGAGAGTTTCACACGATTTCCGGTACCCCCCCCCCCCCCTCCGACTCCCCCCCCAGATTCATCGGATCCGGTCCGGACTTGAAATGAGACATCTGAGACACGAGGCTTTCCAGATATCAAGTTTCATTAAGATCCGATCACTCATTCGAAAGTTATGCAGGCCCCTATCTTCCGGATTCCGCCGACTCCCCCTCCCACCACGATGGTCGGATCGGGCAAGTGACTATTTCCAAGTTAGTTTGGTCGGGTCCCTAATATGCTTGGAAGTACCCTAACTCGAGAACAGTGGACCGACAGACCGACCGAAAAGTGATCGGTATATGGCAATGGCACTTGACCGGAGCTGCAAGTGCCATAAAAATGGTTTTAAGACACAAAAGTTGCAAAAAAAATGTTTATGCCAGACTTCGGGAAGATACGCCACCCTTGCGTGCAATAAGCCAAAATGGCGACATAACTCAGGCGATGGTAAACTGCCTCATACAAATAGGCGGACAAACTGATGAATAAAGAATGGCCACCTGTGATACTTCCCGCATTCATTGCAACAATCGCTAGATGGCAGAGTAAACCACCTCTGATAATACGATTTTAAAGACCTAATCCAAACATTCAGTTTACCTTCTCTTAGGGATTGCATGCCACGGGTTTGTTTAGATTTGAACTCGATTGCCGAGTTGCTTTTTTGGCTCGAGAAAAAACCCACGCACAATGTCTTCTTTTCTAGATGGCGGAATTTTCCAGGATTGATTAGCAAAGAATAATAAGACCTAACTGATAATTTTTGTATGTCTTCAGAGGTCCCACACTGGTCTTGGTTTTATAATTTATCTGTAATTGTAATAAAAAGTTGGAGCATTAGAGGGAAATTATTATTTTGACCCTTGGCTCCCTGGGTGCCATCACAGCTGTCCGGGATAATCGGCTGAGATTTAGTACAGAAAGAGTTATTTCAAACTAAGGAAATTTGGTGGGTTCTTTTTAATTTGCTCATTGTTTTACGGTGTTTTAGTGGTTTGGAACATTTATAGTGACGTATTCTCGCCGTTCCCCGAGGACTCCTCGGGGAATCGAAGGGAACGGCGAGAATAGAGGGAGTCACTCCACGCGGACTCCGCCTAGGAAAACAACGAGAACATGGGGAATGCTTCAGAAATGTTTTGTTCTAAAAATGAATATGCAGCTGAAAAATTTAGTCGGGATCGACTTTATTTTTGGTTAATTTTATTCTGATTGTTTTTAATTAATTTACATTGCACCAACACCAGCAAAAATTGATTCCCCTCTGAGTTTGAAAAGGAGTCCGTTTTGATGATGGTAATGATAATCGGAGCATTCCCCGTTCGTGGGGACTCGCGAGAATACGTGGAGTAAGTCCCCGGGACAAACAAAAACGCGGGGACTCCTCAAGTGGAGTCCTCGGGGAACGGCGAGAATACGCCTATAGTGACAGTAGGGATGGTTAGCATTGTCTCTGTGGTAGAAAGACCATTTTTTGTGGCCCGCTTTAAGCTGCGTTCGATTTGAATCCTCCTTGTCTCGGTTTAAGGCCGTTTTATTTGGCCTTATCAGGTGAATGACTCAAGGGATAAAACGCAGTCGAGAAATCTACCCAAGACAGGACCGAAACTTGCTCCGAGACCATAGTTGCGTTTTTGCTGATACCATGGTATCTTATCTGTTACCACGGTAACTAGATCTGCAATTAGTCGTTTTTGCAGTTATCGTGGTATCTGATACACGGTGCTCTGCAAAAACGACTATTGCCGAAATTGCACTTTTCGAAGTCATCCCAAAAGAGAAACAGATATCCAGTTACATCACTAAGTGCTAAACTTCTTTCTCACCAATCTGACAAAATCTGATGAAAGTGAGATGACTTTTCAGATACCACGACCAGTTACCACGGTCGGACCGTAGTATCTGAATATCTGATACCACGATAACTGGCCAGATACCACAATAACTGCAAAAACGCCTTTTGACCGTGGTATCAGATACCACGATAACTGCAAAAACGACTTCAGACCGTGGTATCAGATACCATGGTATCTGCGAAAACGCAACTCATGTTATCATTACGGCGTTCTGTCTGATAGGGCACTGACAATTGTCAGATGACAGGACAAATAAAACGGCATTAAAGCATTGTTCAAATAGGTGTAATAAGCTGCATAGCGCTATACGCGATGTTTACGTCTTAATACACACGCCTGTTCAAATAGGAACTAAATAGGTTCTCATCGATGCGGCGTTCGATGTTGCCAGGCTGATACAATTTTTCGAGCTTCTAAAGATAAAAAAAAGTGTTCTTAAATACACGAGTACAATTTGACACCCTTTATATTGTAAAAAGCTACTAAATTAACGGATGGACAGGCATTAGTACTCGAACTAGCAATAAGCTGTCGTAATTGAACAAAACGTGTTCTTTTGAAGAAAAATTGTTTCTTCAGCTTCCAACAAAGTAGAACTTTAGTGCTTCCCGTGGTAACCCTCACGACGCTGATCCCGTCCTGGCGGAACCAACCAAGCGATCTGGTTGGCTCTGAACAAAGGAAAATAGAACCTGGCTCTATTCTCCTTATCCGCCTTATTACAGCGCGCCCCGAGGAAAATAGGAATCTGTAATAAGCCTTATACGCCGTAATAGAATATAAGGTTTGAAGCCAAGCTGACCATTCATTATGAAAGAAATAGAAAACCGTGATTTTCGGGTTTTTTTATTGATCAGCTAATGAGCCGGAAGTGCAACTGAAATATCCAAATTTATATTTATCCCTCGCACATCATCCTAGAGGGATAATTAGCTGATCAATAAAAAAACCCGAAAATCACGGTTTTCTATTTCTTACGCCGTAATAGACCTTACAACACCTATTTGGACAATGCTTAAGCGGACAAGGCAGTTAAATAAAATGGCATTTGGTTGACAGGACTGAGACAGGACCGAGACAGGGTAAAACGAACGTGGCTTTAGCCTACAGCAGAAAAAATATAAACTTACATTCAATGCAGCCCACAGCCAGCAGCACAGTGTGACGAAAACACTTCGAAGCTGAAAAGAAAACCAAGTCGAAAAGGAATCAAGAATGATGTTGATAAGACATCCAGCAGTTTGGAGGGGGGAGGCGGGATATTTTGACGAGAACATATTGGTTGATAAGGAAGGGAACAACTGTTTTCGCCCTGACGCCGCCCAACTAAAGAGCAATATATATACAACTAAATTCTGAACTTTACAGGTCAATATTGCCTGAGTATGTTAAACAAAATAAAAACAGGTTCAACACGCGTACTAAAACCCACTCAAACAAAGCTAAATTAACAAACTATCCAGCGGATGCAACTGAAAGATATGTTAACTCGTTTGTGCCGTACTTTGTTCGTTCGTTTAATAGTTCTTGGTGGTGTTTATCTGGTATTATTCGTCATTTGTCATTGGCCATTTTATATCCCGTTAAAAGTGCTAGGTAGACTTACCTTTACTAACTATCTTTGCTATTCTGGTGAATAAACGATATATATATATACATACATTATATATTTTATTTGTAACCCGCCAAATACACAAGGTGGTAGCGGAGTAAAGAAAATAGGGAGCGACTAAATATATTTGTATCAACGTCAGTGGTGAGATCAAGATTAGCATCTAATTTTTGAATACATTGAAATATTCTGATACATCTGAGGGATTTTACATTTTGTTCACACGAGGCTCTAGTAATAACACTCAGAGTGTGCGCTGCTTGCAGGACCACCCAAAACTCATCCAGACGAGGAGAATTTGAATTTCAAAAAAGGCCTGCATCCAGTGTGAGATGAGCGAAATTCCAAAAGTTCGACCTATAAAAAGTAGGAAAATGATGTTACGATATGCCTTGCAAGGAGTCGGATAATTTTATTTCAGTTTTCGGCAATGGCTTACATTTTTAGTTGATAAATTCAAGCGTACAGGGACAGGCACATAGAGGTGCCACAAATCCGAAAGAATAATTTCATTTACTGAAATCTGTGGATATCTGTGGATAAAGGAAAAACAAAGTAACGCCTTTTTATCGGGTTTTCTGGCCTATCTAAGTGAATAAGTGATGTGTAAATAGACTGTCAGATCTCAGGCCTATTCCGTTAGACTTTAACGACAATATTTGACAATGCAAAACGGATAAATATTGCTCTAATAAAATTTTAGCGGACGTATCCGTTTTGCACTGTCAAACAGGACTCGCAGTCAGCTTGGGCTGAAGGAATATTTTTTTTTCTAACAACAATGTTAACTTTTTTTCAATAAAGAAGCCTAGCATCAAATCGGACTAAAACTCAATGCTGACTTTAAGGTTATTTTCTTCCTTATTCGCTATTATTAGTTGACTTTAATATTTTACAGATTTAATGGCACTGTCATTGGTTCGTAGCGGTCAAAACGGCAAACGAACTAAAACGTAACTAAAACGTAGGAATCACTAATCGTAAGAGCGATCTTGAGCTATAGGCGTATTCTCGCCGTTCCCCGAGGACTCCTCGGGGAATCGAAGGGAACGGCGAGAATAGAGAGAGTCACTCCACGCAGACTCCGTCTAGGAAAACAACGAGAACACGGGGAATGCTTCTAAAATGAATTTCGTTGGAACAAAAATTATGCAGTTGATGAAATCAGTCTGGATCCATTTTATTTTTGGTTTTGTTTATTCTGATTCTTTTTAATTAATTTTATACTGCACCAACACCAGCAAAAATTGATTCCCCTCCGAATATGAAAGGGAGTCCTTTTTGATGATGGTGATGATAATCGGAACATTCCCCGTCCGTGGGGAGTCGCGAGAATACGGGGAGTGAGTCGCCGGGACAAACAAAACCGCGGTGACTCCTCAAGTGGAGTCCTCGGGGAACGGCGAGAATACGCCTTATGAGACTCTGTTCTCACGAATTGTCCGACATTTGTTGTTGTTCTTATGAGCTCACGGCGTTTTGGGATCCCAAAAAGTTAGTGACGGGATACTTCTTACTTTTCAAAGTATTTCCGTCCGTCTGTACCTCTCTAGTCTCTACTGAAGGGATTGAGATATGTTGTTCAAAACTGGTGTGAGGATCCGTTGGGTAGTGTTGGGCGATATTTCCATACGATAACGAGATATCGATGATACAGAAAAATGTCGATATTTTGATACTGGCTTTTTCAAATACATTAGGAGGCTCAAAAGTTCAACTATTCGGGATTTCCAAAATATACTTAGACAATGGGCTACTGGACTGCTCCGCAAAATAATTTGACCAAAATAAATAACTTGAGCGAAATAATAGTTTGAACGTGAGTCTGCCCCGATCCGAGTGGAGACTAGGTTTCATAACAATTTCGGAACCGTCCGGGACAGGTTGATTTAGGGAACTTTGGGACTGATCTGGACGGACGGACGCGGCAACAAAATCTCCTGGTGCAAGTTAAATGTCGCACTAACCGATATTCGAATTCCTTTGTAGCATATTTTAATGAGAAAATTAACAAAAAACAAGTGAGTTCCAAGTGATTTACTTTCTTTTATGTAATAATTGTATATATTCAAGTATTTTAACACATGAAATGGTCGACGTTTTTTTGCCATGTCGGCGCTACGAGTTAGATCAATAAAAATATCTATCGACTATCCATACCTTAGCAGTTCCGTCAACAAGCGGTTCCAAAACGAACCGAATCTTCCCTCCAAACAAAAAATGTCGAATACTCACGTAAATGTAGTAGCCAAATAACAACCAAAGGCCGAAGACAACTTGAAACAATACAGCGAGGCTCATCCAGATAAACCAGGGAAAGAATAGGCCTCTCAGCTCCTTATGGACGCCAATGCACAGAAGAACGGAAAATGCAATGAAGAGCAGAAAGTACAAGATCAACAGAGTTCCGATAACCTGAGTACCTGTAAACAGAAACACTTAAAGGACCCCTCTTGCTTGTTCTGCCTTTTACAATATACCTAGCTCCCTGATGGGATTATAAGCTTTTAAATCCCCATCTTTCTCAATTGTTTCGTTTTGTGCCTACGCATTTTTAGTGCCTTTTCGGCCATGCCGAGTTTTGCCCGTTACACAACACAAAGTTTGCCAGAATCTTCAACGTCCGCTGACAACTCTTTCACACACAAGGATATGAGGATCTTCTGTCTTCGACTAATTTTATTTGCTTAGTTTTTGTACTTTTTATCCACGGCGCGTTCTGTTTTTAAATGTTTTGCGTCCAGCAGCCGCGCCGGAGAGCAGGAATGATGCGCAGAGGCGTGAAGCGCTAACAAGAAAATCGCTAAATTCATATGGAAAGTAATGGTATTTTCGAGAGAGTTTTTTTTCTGGTCTATTTCATAGTGAAAAGATCATTTCTAGTAGGAGGAGTTGTGCTTTAAAGTTTAACTGAAAAGGGCAGAGATAGGACAATCTAGTTATCCATCACTTATACACTTAAAGTTTAACTGAAAAGCCAACTTATTTGTGTATCATTTAACTGAACACACTGCAGTATTAGAATTGTGTTAAGGAACTGTTTTATTTTTCACTATTTACTCTAACATGACGTTCACAATATCTACGGCTGGCCTCACAACACAAAAGTCTACTGTGACGTGGAAAATTTGATTAGTACAAACGCGGCTTTTCAGTGGCCAATGAGTGGAAGATAGCTCACTGCGTGACCACTTATTTTTCGTAAATTGTCTTCGTCAAGCATACAACACAGGTAAAAGCTCATAGAAGTACCACAAATTCCGACGGGGAAATTCCACTATTTTAAGATCGATTCTTCGGAATAGCGGAGCAACGACGTAATGCATTTTCATCAGGCCTTCAAGACTCTTTAACCCTAGGTTCACACAGAGCAAATCGCGGCGATGAACGAGATTTTTCAATCGCAGCGACAGAAGATTTTTATCGCCTGGATGTTCACACTGAATTTTCGTCGGCAAGAGAATTTAACGCGAAAAATTTGAAATTACAGCCACGTGACAGGAGACATGGATGATGATGATGTTTTGCTTTTGTCACTGCTTGCTAGACGGCGAAGGAATAGACGTTCAGTATGCTTTTTAGAGAACAGTCGCTTCGAAACTTGAACAGTACATGAGATCTACATAGTTTCGGACACATTTTCCCAGGCTTTCAATAATAGCATAAAGTTCTTATGTCCCTTTTCTCGCTTTTCATACAAATGGGGTAGAACTGAACAGTAATAATTAATTTTTCTAAAAGTGAATCATCAAAAGGGTCGTCCATGTTGCTGTTGCGTGCATAAAATCCTACTATCGCCCGATTAAAGTTGAATTTTCCCAACATTGAAAATCGCCTGACGAAGCAACAGAAATCGCCGATTTTGGCGACGAAAATCTCGGCGATGGCCGATATCGCCTCAGTGTGAACGTCTGTGTGAACCTAGGGTAAGTGAATATTTGAGGGGTAACTAGATTGTCACATCTCAGTTAAACTTTAAAGAGGCTTGAAGACCCGACTAAAATGCTTCGTTGCTCCGCTACTCACGAATATTCGATTTTTGAATAGTGGAAATTCCTGTCGGATTTGTGGTACTAGTATGCGCTTTTACCTGCGTTGTATGTTTGACGAAAATATCTTCCGTAAGATGATCACTGGCCACTGAAAAGCCGTGTTTCAACTGAGATTCCGATTTTCTGCGTCATAGTAGAATTTTGCGCTGTGAGGACGGCAGTAGATATTCTGAACGTCATTCTAAAGCAATATTGAAAAAAAAAATCCCTTGACAAAATACAAATAATGCAGTGTATTCAGTTAAATGATACAAATATAAGTTGGCTTTTCAGTTAAACTTTAAAGGGTCCGAGCCAGAATTGTGCCCACTCATTCTTTTTCCCGTTGTGTATCTTCTGCCACCAAAAACATGGTGATGCCTCAACTGCTTATCGCGCAACCTAATTAGCGTCAATGACCTCTTCCTAGACCTAACAGTCTTGAATAGTCCTCCACAGACGCCACAGATGTCAAAGCAACCGTGAGCCCTCTACGTGATTTACTGGGATATGCGTTTTGGTATGAACTAGAGGATTTCCAGATTGCTTAAAGGTCAGGTAAATATCTGCAAAAACAAACACAAAAAAATATGTCATGGTGCTTTAACAAGCAGGCTTATCTCAGTCACTAATTGCGTTTTTGCAGATACCATGGTATCTGATACCACGGTCTAAAGTCGTTTTTACAGTTAACCTGGTATCTGATACCACGGTCAAAAGGCGTTTTTGCAGTTATCGTGGTATATGATATTTAGATACCACAGTCCGGCCGCGGTAACTGACCGTGGCATCTGACAAAGTCATCTCACTTTCATCAATTTTTTTAAAATTGATGGGAAAGAAGTTTGGCACTTAGTGATGTTACTGAATATCAGTTTTCTTTTGGGATGACTTCGAAAAGCCCAATTTCGGCAACTGTCGTTTTTGCAGAGCAACCGTATGTCAGATACCATGGTAACTGCAAAAATGACTAATTGCAAATCCAGTCACCGTGGTAGCATATACCATGGTATCTGAAAAGACGCAACTACTGACAAACAATCCGAAATCTCCGCAGAGTTCAGCCGACGTCTTGATTTCCATTATCGTACCTGAAGTGGGATAAACAGACGGAAATTATCTCTCTGAAACTGCTGTCTCGACACAGAATCACATCAAATCACCTGTTGCGAGTTTATACTTTTTTTACTGGCCTTGTTTATTATCCTGTTCCATTGTTCAGCATTATGTACTGACCCAGGGGCAGTTGGACAATGGACGTGATTGGGCGAGTTCAGTTTTGGGCATCATTTGTGATTTCGAAAGCGCCCAAAGTCCCTGACTGCGCCCAATCTTGAACAGTCTGGTCTAGATTTGTTTGGTTCTAGACAATAGGCGTATTCTCGCCTTTCTCCGAGGACTCCTCTGGGAATGGAAGGGAACGGCATGAATAGAGGGATTCACTTCACGCGGACTCCGCGTACAGAAACAGCGAGAACACAGGGAATGCTTCCAAATGGATTTTGTTCCCACTTTATTTCTGGTTTTGTTTATTCTGATTGTTTTTAATTAATTTTACATTGCACCAACACCAGCAAAAATTGATTCCTCTCCGAATCTGAAAGGGAGTCCTTTCTGATGATGGTGATGATAATCGGGGCATCCCCGTCCGTGGGGACTCGCGAGAATACGGGGAGTGAGTCCTAAGGACAAAAAAACGCGGGGACTCCTCAAGTCGAGTCCTCGGGGGACGGCAAGGATACGCATAATGCTGCCTACTTGCTTTTGGTGCAGATATGCAGAACAATACATCCCATCAGTCCCTGGTTTCAACCCACACTGAGGGACCTGCAAGGGCAGTGGCAGAAGCTGTACCTGGGCTACAGCCTGTCCACTGTCCCGAAGCCGATTTCTCAAAAGCTTTCTTTCATTGTTTGTCAAGATTCGTAATGCCAATTCCCAGTAATTCAGGTAACCTCAGCTACACTGTCAGAAGTTTCATAACAGGTTGCGCATGACACTTTCAAGAATAACACCTTTTCACTTCAACAGATAACACTTTGGGATGTTATATGTTATGTTTCTTTCGTTCCCGTTAGTATTTTTACCAATTGAAGGTGTTGCTGCTGATCTAGGCACGAAATAGTGTAATTGGTCATAACACTTTATTTCTAAGTGAAAAGGTGTTATTCTTGAAAGTGTTGCGCAATCTGTCATGAAACTCCTGACAGTGTAGTTGTTCGTTTATATTGGTAAGTTTTTTGAATGGCCTCAGGTTCAGAGGCGTTACTAGCCAAAATGTTTGGGGGGGGGGGACAAGGAATTTACCGACTGGCTGGTAATTTTTACCGAGTGTTTTTGCAGAAAAAAACGGCAGTTTCGAAAAAATCGACTGTTTTAATGAAAAAAAAAATCAACTGTTTTGGCGAAAAACCGCGGCACTTCGCGCCGACTCAGTTATTTTTTACCGACTGGCCGACAACATTGGGGGGGGGGGCGTCCCCCCCTCCCCCCTCGGTCGTGACGCCCCTGCTCAGGTTACCCCCTTTGTCTAATTTAATTGATAATTAGTTTTGTTTGAAAATTATGTTATTAATTTTCACTCTTAAATTGCATGTTTCTGTATTTTAGCTAATTAATGACAAAATATTTTTATATTGACGACTAAACAAATATTAGGCTAATCCGCTTGCCATTTAGGAAGTTAACTGAACCGAATAAAAAAATCCTTTACAAGCTTTTGGCAGCGTATTTAGGCGGCAGGCAAACTGGTCGCCCATTTGAAGCTATACTAATTAATGTCTGCAATTCCAGAAATTCTAGTGAGCTGACCCCCCCCCCCCCCCCCATAGCCCACGTCACTATTTGTTTCCTGTCCCAGCTTCCACTACCTAATACAAATCTGTTGGAAGTTATTCGGCTGCGTCCTTAGCAATGGTGCGTAGTAATGGGATATAAGCCAGTACAGAATTTCTTGTGACGCTGTGACAAAATTTAAACTTTCAGTCCTTATTAATAATAAAATCGAAGTTGATCAAAATCCAGAAAAAACCTTTCCTGTCATCGCCCCAATCGTGCAGCAAAAAACAGCGGCCGTGTCGAAAACTAAATCTCGTTCTAAATCTACAGGGGTATTTGAAAGCAATTTGCCCAAATAAGATATTTATAGTCGGTAGAAGTTCCAGTTATTTATTACAGGTTTGTTTCCTTCCCCGACGTTGACCCTGAAGATTGACAGCCTGACGAGGACCCTTGCCAAGAAGGGCCGAAATATCGCTGATGAAGCATCCTAGCTGACGTATCCGTTATATGCATTATTGTAATATGTGACATTGCTCCACGTAAATTAATCGAAGAAAAGTGAACAGAAAAGAAATATCTGAAACTTACTTGATTTGATGTCTGTTTCAAACAAGGGCAGGTAATAATAAGAAGACTCTCCTCCACTCATTACATAGGCAATGTAGGTGATCAAGACAACACTCATCATCTACAAGAAAACAAAAATAAGCTCGACACAGGACCGGAAAAATAATGATACACATTTCATTTAAGAAAAAAACACGATTTTTGAACGATATAGATTGATCTATATCTATATAGATTGAGTAATTCCTAGTTGCCAGCGTTGCGTAGCTTCAAGAACAAATAATCAGATAGAACTTCTGTCTTTAGTCGCATACAGCGACTATGAAAACCCCGACAAAACTGAGCGGACCAAGAGGTATTTACTCTAGCTTTGAGCTGATGTTGATACCCGTTTACTCCTCTTCCGTCTTCACCGTTGCTTATCGCCCAAGAAATAGTAAGGAGGCTGACAGGGGCGAGCGCTGACCCGCTCTGGAGCGCGTCCACAGAACCAATCAGCTTTGACTGCAACTTTTCCTCACCAGCGACTTAACAGCGATTTAACTATTTGTAGAGGTAACGAAATGTGATGGGGGCGCGCAGCTAGTACCTCCGCTCGTTCGTATCGGACAGGGTATGGGGAAATATACGACTCCGCATAGTCATATTACAGAGATAGGGAGACGGAGGTTCTGTCAGATTATTTGTTCCTGGTAGCACTATGTCAGCGTCATAAGGTTTCATCCACCTTACCTATCCGGACGCTGCTTATCCAGTGAATCAAGGACCAAGTGATCTAGTCCAATCCGTAGCTCGATGGCTGTTACTCGCGAAGATTGTCACGACCAGAGCAAAATAACACTAGAGAGTAGTGCCAAGACGTATGCTTTCCTTGCTTTTCAAACGGGTCATACTCGTAGCGCCGCCCACTACGCTTGCCGCATTTAAAGCAGGACAAACTTTCGGGTTTAGAAAACTAGAAGGTGCTGTCTGCACACACCAAGGAAACAACGGAGGCTGTATCATTCTTTTGCAATGTCCAGATTATGAAGTTACAGGAGCCAGCGTTGGTGAACGGCTGAATGAGTTTCAATAGGGAGGGACGTTCTCTGTCGCTAGTGGTGCTAGTATCGCTGCTATTCGAGTGTGTGTCAATTTTGCCTAGTCTTGGCGCTACTCCCTAGTGTTAGTTTGCTCTGCCACGACTAACTGGTGTTCAGGGGATCGATCACACGCAGAATGAAATCAAAAAAGGCATGGCAATAGTGGACAGAGGGGATAGGTCGAGAAAAGCATGAAAGACTTACTGCTGTATAATAAGCCACGGAGTATGTTCCGCTCTTCACATTTGTGTTCCATATGCAGGGCGACCAACATGTTTTGAGGAGAACCATTTTGCTGCAAACTGAACAATAGCTGTAAGGAAAAGGATACAGTTAGAACGATCTCGTATTTTTTCAGTCTGCCTTGATATTATGATCATACATTTAGGCATGCGAACACAAAACACTAGGATGTGAAAACATAGAAATCAAATTTGTAAAGCTAAAAATACCTTGCCATGTCAGCTACGGAACGAAAGTAAAGCTGAGGAGATCGAAGCATAGGTCAATGCATTAATAATGTAAGCTTTACTAAAGCATCCATAACAATACATGTTATGCTCTCGTGATTCATAGACGCTTGAAAACCAAGGCTTCACACACAAACAGCTTTTACCTCAAGTTGTTGCATATCCGCATCACACTTTCCACATAAGTTTGCCCCCCCCCCCCCCCCCCGGCCAAAAAGGTTATGTCAAGCAAATCGATGCTGACTTGACCAACTTAGGTGAATTACAGATGTGACTGGACAAGCACAAAGCATCGCCCAAATTTGCTAGATTAAAACTGAGAAACGACACTTTTCTGCACAGGCTTAGAAAAAGTTTGACACCATAATATTTCGGGATCGGGTCGGGAATGTTAGCGAGGAGCCTGACAGCCCTTACTTGCAAAACACTGAAATTTGAAAAATAAAATCAAAATAGTAATTGCTTGTGAACCAGGCGTGGTACGTTTACAACATTAAGTCCAACTTTCCTGGAGTGCACCGCAGTACTTTCTGGTTTTTACCCCAACCCCCTTTTCCTGGTGCTTCCTTTATAAGGATTTTTTTTTTTGGTCTCAGTATATTCTGGTGACTTTACAAATATAAGGTTTGAAGCCAAGCTGACCATTCATTATAAAAGAAATAGAAAACCGTGATTTTCAAGCTCAGTACTTTCTGGTTTTTACCCCAGCCCCCCTTTCCTGGTGCTTCCTATTTATTTGCTAGGAGCTATATTTGCTCCCGAAAATCACGGTTTTCTATTTCTTTTGGTGACTTTACAGCACTGGTGAGCAGTGACCAATGTAAGCAAAAACAGCTTAAAGAGAAAAACAGGAACCATATGAGTACTTCAGCGACATGGAACGCAGTTTTTGTAAAACGGTGTCTTTAAAAGACAGTGTCATTTTAAGACAATGCCAACTAGCCTACATTCAAAAGGAGCGTTTCGGTCACTTGGAAGGACATGTTCAGATGGAAGGACAGTAGCTAAGAAAGATAACCGGAAATTGCAAGGGAGGTTTCCAACAAATAACAGATGGAAATTTTTATCAGACTGACATCACTGGATAATCAATAATATATGGTTACTGGAAGTTAAAGGATGCTGCCGTCGGCAACTGAAGGGAAACGTTCTTTCTCCTAGACAGGCCAAAAACAACTGCAGGTAATTCAACAGCAAAAGGAACGCCACTATAGAGACCACACTTGGGAACTTTCAACATCCAGTTTATAAGAAAAAAAAAATTAGTTCACCAAAAAGTGTCATGAGTGAGCAAGTCAACGGCAAAAGCAAAATGTTGTATAGGCTAATTAGTCTAACAAACCCAACACTTGGAATTCACAAGGCATCCAATTCATGAAAAACAGATATTAGTCCAACAATAACGGTAAAGTCTGAGCACATGGGCCCAAAACATTGTACTTAAAAGCTGAACTTGCTGGTGTGTCCTCAATGTTAAACTCAATAACTGGTTTCCCCCGAGCTACGACTCGGGGTGCATATCCTGCTGCAGGGTAAACAACAGAAGAGGTACCAATTACTAGGCAAACATCACATTTGTTGACCAGTTCATCAACTTTCTCCAAGATCGTTGGATCCAATGACTCTCCAAACCACACAACTCCAGGTCTGAGTAAGCCACCACATGTGTTACACTCTGGCAAATCTTCCGGAGGTATTCTACTGTTTTGCACGTCCAACAGCGCTTTCAGTTCTAGACCTTTACAGATAGGGCTATTCATATTCACCTTTTTGTCACCACATTTTGTACAGATGGTATCAAATAGCGAGCCATGCAGTTTGATCACGTTCTTTGACCCGGCTCTTTCATGAAGGTTATCAACATTCTGAGTAACTAATGTAAAACTCTTGTTCTCAAATGAACAGATGCTCTCCATTTTTGCAAGTGCTATATGCGCCAGGTTAGGCTTTGCCGCCATTACCAATTCACGTCGATAGTGGTAGAACTCCCAAACAAGCCCTGAATCTCTCTGAAAGGCTTGAGGAGTAGCCAGTGAAGCAGCATTATACTTTCTCCAAAGTCCCCCTGTCCCTCTGAAGGTTGGTATCCCTGATTCTGCTGAGATACCAGCACCAGAGAAAACCAGAATATTTGATGCAGCTCTTAGAATATTTTTGACGATTTTCAACTCCCCAGTAAGCTTTTCCATCACCAACAACTTCTTTGACTTGCTTCCTGCTGAGTTTGTGAGCTAGAAATATGAGCTCATCAGCTTATGTATCACCAAAAAAAGGTTGCCTAAGAAGGTATTTCACGTGAATTAGAAATATTCCAGATTTCAGAAAGCTGAAGCAGAATTAATCATTGCTTATCAGAAACCATACTTCATACCAGAAAGTTCCTCCCGAATAGGAAATCTCCTACTCATGTGAAAAATAAGTCTCCGGTTTAGGAGACGTTGGGTTGTCATGCATGACATTGTTATTGGTGGGGTAGGCCAGAAATTCTGGCGGAAACTCAGGACTCTAATGGCCCATTGTCTCAATCCCCCAACAAACCATTGGTGGTAAAACATTACTTTAAAAACGCAACTGATGGAAAGATCCATGTAGATGACAATAGTTAGGATACTTTTTTTTCGCTTGCTTATATATCATCTTCTTAAGTCTTAGACATTAGCTGATTGCTCCACGAACCCCTCAGTCTCTATCAGTAGAGAAAACCACCCAACGATCGTGAGCAAGAATCAGAACCAGAACTGAAGTCCACAGCAACGAGGAGACAAAATAGCTTCTTCTCAAATCGAGCGGTACCATTCTGGAACTCTCTCAATCTAAAAGCTGTTTCATAAACAAGCAGAGAAGCGTTTAAAGAAAATGTCAATAAGGATAAGTCAGCCAAGCCCTGGCAATTTGAATGGGATGCCCCAGATCCAACGGACAACTGTCATTCATTATCACTGAGCTGGCTGGTGATGAACACAAGTGGGATTTAAGTTAAACAAATTATTTTTTTACAGACCGAGCCAAAATTCAGGAGAGCTCTGAGGACAATGATAAATGACTTTCAGATCCACCAAAGATTTCTAAACTATTTATTATCCTCCCTACCCTTTCTTCTGTTATTTATAGGTGATTCGCTGTACTTCGCTTTCTGCTAGGAATTCCCGTAGAGAGGAGACTTCTTCCAGCCACTGAGTAGGTCTTGTCTTGCTACACAGTTGAGTAGGTACCTTGACGAACTTTAGGATAAAAGTAATAATGCTTTGGTTGTCTTACTGAGTTCAACCTTTGATTAGACATTTTTCTTGTCAAAATTACAGCAATGCAGATAGACAGCAAGATAGACTGTTTTACTTGCTAAGTGGTAACACCTCACCATGAGAAATGAAAGAAAACTTCTCATTTGCGACCCACATGTTAGAATTCATGTGTGTTAAAATTTTAATGTTTTGGCATACTGGTTCTCGTGCTTACCCTGCCAGCATGCCTCAGCAGTCGAGCCTGGGTATAAAAAAGGGCTTAGTATAGGCTACTACAGCCTACAGTTTAAGGATAAGGGAAGAAAGATAATAAATCAACCTGATTCAACCAGATGCAAGTAACATCTTCCTATCTTGCTAAACTTAACCTATTGTCATGTCCAGGGGCGTCACGACTAGGGGGCGGGGGGGGGGGGGCGTCCCCCCAATGTTGTCGGCCAGTCGGTAAAAAATGGCCAAGTCAGCGCTTGATTTTTTTTAAACAGTTCGTTTCTCATAAAAATAGCTGATTTTATCTTAAAAATAGTAGTTTTTATGGCACTTGCAGCCTCTGGCTCAAGTGCCATATACCGATCACAATTCCGTCTGTCGGCCTGTCCGAGTTTTTTGTCCCACATATCCGAGTTAGGGTACTTCCAGATGTGCTAGGACAATGAAACTTGGCAGGCATATCAGGGACCCGACCAAACTAACCTGGAAATAATCAGTTTCCCGATCCGACCATGTGCGGGGGAGTGCGGGGCGCTCGAAACTTGAAAATTTAGGGCATCTTGTCACTTTTTTCCGAGTTAGGGTACTTCTAGATGAGCTAGGACAATGAAACTTGGCAGGAATATCAGGGACCTGACCCAACGAACCTGGAAATAATCAGTTTCCCGATCCGACCATATGCAGGGGAGTGGGGGCGCTCGAAACTTGAAAATTTAGGGCATTTTGTCACACTTTTTCGAGTTAGGGTACTTCCAGATGAGCTAGGACAATGAAACTTGGCAGGAATATCAGGGACCTGACCAAAGTAACCTGGAAATAATCAGTTTCCCGATCCGACCATATGCGGGGGAGTGGGGGCGCTGGAAAATTGAGGGCATTTTGTCACACTTTTTCGAGTTAGGGTACTTCCAGTTGTGCTAGGACCATGAAACTTGGCAGGCATATCAGAGACCCGACCAAACAAACTTAGAAATAATCAGTTTTCTGATCCGACCATTTTTTTGTTGGGGGGGTGGAGGGCAGGGGAATCCGGGAAATTGAGAAGTGTGTAACTTTGGAACGGATGATCGGATTGTAATGAAACTTCATAACTGAATAGAATACATATCTGTAATGTCCTGTTTAAAGTCTTGACCGGATTCGGTAACCAGGGGGGGGGGGGGGAGACCGGAAATTTCGAGAAACGGTTAGAATGGAGGGATTGGAGTGAAACTTGCTGGGAGGAACAAGCATCTGCTCTAGATAAGTCCTTTAGACCAATGTACTGGATCCGGACACTTATGGGGGGGGGGGGGGTCCCGGAATTCCGGTGATGGTGGTTTTGGGGATTTTCACGATGAAACTTGGCAGGCATATCAGGGACCCAATCAAACTGACTTCAAAATAAAAATTTTGTCGATCAGATAATAGTGGGGGGAGTGGAGGGAGGGGAATCCGAAATTTTCAGTCATGCGTAATTTTGGAATGGGTGATCGGATTCGAGTGAAATTTAAGAATTGAACAGAGGACATTTCTCCGATGATTTTTTTCGTATCCGGACCGGATCCGGCAACTATTGGGGGGGGGGGGAATACGTGACCCGTTTAGAATGGAGGGATCGGGATGGAACTTTGTGGGAAGAACAAACAGATGCTCTAGGCAGGTCATTTGCTGAATCGGATTGGCTACGTGCACCGCGGGGGAGCTGGGGGGGGGGGGGGTGGACCGGAAATCTCGAGAAACGGTTAGAATGATGGTATCGTAGTGAAACTTGCTGGGAAGAACAAACATCTGGTCCATGTAAATCTTTTACATAATTTGACTGGATCCGGACACTTGAAGGGGGGGGGGGAGGAGGGGGTTTCCCGGAATTCCGTTTTTTGGGGGATTTTCACGACGAAACTTGGAAGGCATATCAGGGACCCGGTTAAACTGACTTGGAATAAAAAAAATCCTCGATATGATAATCTTGGGGGGGGGGTTGAGGGAGGGGAATCCGGAATATTGAGTCATGCGTAACTTTGGAACGGGTGATCGGATTCGAGTGAAATGTAATAATTAAACAGAGGACATTTTTCTCTGGTGACCTTTTTCATTTCCGGACCGAATCCGGCAATTATTGGGGGGAGGGCGGAAAATACTTTACCCGCTTAGACTGGTGTTATCTGGATCGAACTTCGTGGGAATGACAAACAGATGCTCTGGATTAATCATTTACAGAACCGGATTGGCTCCGGTTATTGTGGGTGGAGTTGGAGGAGGGGGGGGGGGGGGGGGGTCTGGGATTCCGGTGATAGCGCGTTAAGGTACTTCCAGATGTGCTAGGACGATGAAACTTCGCTGGAATATTGGAGACTCAACAACATTTGCTTAGAAATTGCTACTTACAAAATCCGATTATTCCTTAAAGTACCATTCTTGACCGCAAAGTAAAAAAAATACTTTTAAGCAATATATGCATTTTCGTGATGCCCATCATCCCATTAGCAGTTTTGCCTCAAGGGTTTTGCTTACAAATGAAGTTCCAGCTCCCTTAGAGTGCGCATCTCAACCGCAAAGTCGAAATTTACTTTTGATCAATCAAATCATCTTGACCCATGCAAGTGCCATATGAGCTTACAGCTCTTGTTCTTAAAATCATCCGATTTTTCGTCATCACAGTCACTTTTTCTAAATATTGGTCGTTTTTACCTGCAAAAACAGTCGGTAAAAATGACCAACCCCTCGGTAAATACCTTGCCCCCCCTCCCCCCAAACATTTGGGCTAGTAACGCTTCTGGTCATGTCTGACCTGTGTCTGACATACACCGGAAGCCACGCCGTTTTTCAAATGGCGCGCCATAGCTAACGCCGTTTAAACGGTGGCCACCGTTTTTTCCGGCGGGAATACTTTTAACTATTGCTGCTGTGTCTTTCTACAGTGAACGGTAATCAGAAAGACCGTCAGATACTATTGATGTTTCTTTGAGTATGTCCACATACAATATTCCGACCACAATGATTTCTTGACATTACTTACCTTACTCTTGTTTTCTCAAAAAATGTGAGAGCTAGATCCCATTTCTTTTCGGCCATGAATCACGCACACACAGAGGTGTTACTAGCCAAAATGTTTGGGGGGGGGGGACAAGGCATTTACCGACTGGCTGGTAATTTTTACTGACTGTTTTCAAGAAAAAATTACAGTTTTGAAAAAAAAGTCGACTGATTTTCAGAATATTTTTTACCGACAAGATTGGGAGGGGGCGTCCCCCCCCCCCTCAGTCGTGACGCCCTTGTCCACACCAACGAGAACTAGCCAGTTGCAATCCTCGAAGATCAATACTGATTGATTGAATTGAATGTCGACAAAAAGCCGTGATCGTGTTCTTGTCTCTGTTCTGTGCTGACAAGTAAATCCGATAAGATCATATGAGCACTTGCATTGTTTTGCTCAAGGACCATAAAGTGCAATGGCAATGTTTGTTTTTCTGTCTGACTTCTGCTAGTTCGGGCACTTCCAGATAAGCTAGGCAATAATACTTGGCATATGCAGAAAGGATCCGAAAAAATGCTGGCACCTTCATTCCAGGATCCCATCCCATCATCGGTGGGGGAGGGGGGGGGGAGTGTATCTCACATTTTAACTAGAGTTTCAGGTAGTAATCGAATTTGAGAATGATTGTTTTGTTTATAGGCAATTGATCATAAAAGAATTTCATTTAATTTGTCCGATAAACTTTATTTCTGTTTCATCCAGTTTGTCTAGTCATCGGAAAAGTGTCATAAGTGTTATTATAGGCTATAGGCCTAACAACCTACTTTTTAATTGCGTATTTTTGTTAGCACTCTCGCTGTTTCCCGGGGACTCCTTGACAAGTCGAGTGGAGCCACTAGAAGAGAGGGAGTCCACTTCATGGTGACTGTCGAGACTGAAAACAACGAGAACACATTGAATATATCTGTAAAGATTTGAAAATTCCTTGCCAAACTCCTTTAGGTGACAAAACAAAATTAGTCTGTAAACTTTATTTTTCTTTTCATCACTTTTTGCTTTCATATTGTTTGCTTACTTAATTTTACAACTGCAGTTTACAAAAAACAAAAAAAAATCAGTGAAACAGGGTTTATTCTTTTCTAAGCATTAGTCCTTACCTTAAACTAAATGTTGATCCAAGAAATTTATTTTAACTATTCCTAAAACCTATATTTTTTTAAACCGACATCACCAGGAAATCCCCAAATCGAATCGGAAAGGGGTTATTTTCTAGTAATGATAATTGGAGAAAATTGCAGTCAGTGGGGACCCATGAGAATGGGGGAAGTGAGTCCTAAGTTTAAGCAAAAATGCAGAGCGAGTCCGTATAGAACGGCGAGATGACGCCTTTTACCACAGTAGTTGAAACTGTACTGATAGCTACCTGCTGGTCAGTCAACTGATATTTTTAAACTTATCATCTACATATACAGCGAATTCGGGCACAAAAATGCTCCATATTATATCATTATGGCACCACTTCCAGAATTTTAGTTAGAAAGTCCAGAAAATGGAGCCAAACAGGGGTGTGCCACTGAAAAATACTGAAATACTTTTGACTCCCTGCTGCCAAAAAAAAAATCAGCGCAACTTCTGGGTCTTTTCTGACAGCCCTAACCTGATTCTGAGCTCACAACCACACATTGACCAGGGGAATCACATGTGGCAGGGGTAGGGCAGATGGGTGGACTCCCCCACCCATAAGAGAGGGTAGAGGGAAAAAACAAACAGTTGGTCTTTTCTTGTAAAACAGTAAATTTTTCTTAAAAACAGTAATTATATTAGAAAAAGTTGGTTTTTCCTGAGTTTTTCTGAAAACAGTTGGCAAAATTGCCAGTCAGTTGCTAAATACCTTAACCCCCAAATATTCTGTCTGGTAAGCCTATATAGAGCGTGTTCCACCCTCGTACCAATAGTAACTATTAGTTACTAAATCCGTTCCAACCTCTCGGAAAGTTACTATGCTGACCGTTCCAGCCTTCTCGAAATAGTAACCAATACTAACTATTGGCTTACCACGCTCGGGAGCGTGGTAAGCGTAGTAACCACGAATCTCTATCACGTGATTGGTCGGATTCACCCGTGGCATGATATTCCGCTGGAAAATAGAAAAATCATTCCAGCCTTGACTTCAAAAAGCCAAAATTTGTGACATCATGCATAGTAACTAGGGTTAGTAGGATGGAACACGCTCATAGTATCTGACTGCTAGTCGTACATTTTGTAAGATACTGTTTAGTTTTTCTGCACAACTCTTCCTCCCCTCACTGGGTAGTCTCAGCTGTTAATTTGAATCCAGTCTGGTTTTCAACATTCAAGATTTATAAGAAATATGATATATCACCTGAGAAAAGCTGCAGGTAATTTACCCTTCTCAAAACTTAAAGAAAAGACACTGGCTGCAATAAATTTGAATGTTTAGTTGTAGCTGTTGCTGTTGTTAAAAAAAGAAAAAAGTCTTGAAGTTTACGACTTTTGCTCTATAGCGGTATGCTACAGGCGGGGAGTTTGAACAAGTAAAACCTGTAGTGCCAAAAGGTATCCTGGAGCATACTCAACCAGTAGTACCAGTACTCAACGGCACGCAGAGGACTTGGGCGGTATTACAACTCTGATATATCCAGGATAGATCACATTTACACGAATTTAGGATGGGAAAGCTTGTCACTGTTGCTGTTTGCACACTCAACCAGTGGGCTCTCGATTTTTCTGGTAACCTTGCAAGGATTATAACTTCTATTCAAGAAGCAAAATGCCTTGGTGCAACACTGAGAACTGGTCCTGAGCTTGAGATCTGGTAATTTACCTCATTTTTGTTTATTCTATAGTTTTGAAAGGTATTAGGATCCAAGCAAGGATCTGCAAATGGCAATGCCAGTTAGTCATTAGAGTTAGACATTAGACATTAGGGGGATCTGAAACAAGAATGTTAGTCGCCATACAAAAGAAATGAAATCCGGGAAATCATCCAGGTTGTTACTGGAATTGGAAACCTTGGAAAGCATATTGCAAATACAGGAAAAATTTAGTCTCCA
This sequence comes from Branchinecta sandiegonensis, assembly GCA_030848855.1. Classification (NCBI taxonomy): domain Eukaryota; kingdom Metazoa; phylum Arthropoda; class Branchiopoda; order Anostraca; family Branchinectidae; genus Branchinecta; species Branchinecta sandiegonensis. The sequence continues at coordinate 2,042,967 of JAUPMV010000002.1, read as the reverse complement.
ATATGTACCCACTGTGGAATAGATGAATGAGAAATACTCACTTTTTTCAAGAGTGCCCAGCATGGACAAGGCATTGACTGGAAGTTTTCCACTCTCAGATTAGCGATTTTCACGAGGGAGTGAGAAAAGCCAGATTAAAGCTGGATTAAAGAAACTGTCCAGGTACCTTCAGTTGACAGGGAGGCTAGACAGGTTTTAAGATAAGAACACAAGACAAAGGGGTGGAATGAGTGATGTTTTAACCAATTGTTTTCATAGAGGTAGAATGATGTTTTCATTAGTTGTGTTGTAGAATGATGTTTTACCATCAGTTGTGAGTTTGGGGATTGAGACAATGGACCATTTGTGGCCTGAGTTTTGGCTGGATTGTCCGGCCTACCCAACAGAATAAATAAAAAAATAATTGCATTAGCCAGTAAAAAGGTCTAAACTAAGTTGTATGGGAATTCCGTGCAAGCGTTTGATCTATTCCCCCACTGTCACAGCCAGAGGTGTCACATATGGGGGTGGATGTCCCTCCCCTCCCCAATGTTGTCGGCCAGCGAAGTCGTTGTGAAGCGCCACAATTTTTTGTTAAAACAGTAATTTTTTTCTCAAAAGCAGCCATTTTTTATGCAATAATAGTTGTTAAAAATGACATCCAGTCGGTGAATACCTCGCCCCCCCCCCCCAAACATTTTGGCTAGAAACGCTTCGATCACGCCCATTTGATCTATTTTACCTCAGAAAACGAAAAATTGTTGTTTATTCCTTCTGGCGAATATCTTTGAATATGTATATATGAGCTAAGCGGCCAGCAAGGTGACTGTCGCATTTACATTTGTAAAACGACCTAGGGACAATCAAATCCTGTGTTGGGTCCTCAATCACATGACATCACTATGTACGTCACGATTGTATGGAATTACAATACAACTTAGTAGACATCATTAATTAGTGTAGGCTACAGGCTCACCAGGGTTTCAGAGGGTTTTCAGTCAGGTTCACAGGAGTTTTGCATCAACTTTTCAATTTGGTGCAAAATTCACAAACTTTGAATGTCTCCAAACTTGAAGTGAATCTACCGGAATTTTGCTGCTTACCGGATAAGTATAGACTCACAGCTTACCGGGAATATGGGTTGACCCCGGCACACCACATACCACAGTGATTTGTGCAGACAGACAACATAGCATACCAGAGCGTTCACTGGGTGATTCCGGTAATCTCCTAAATTCCTGTAGCTTTCAAAATTAAGTAACCTACTGATATTTACATCATTTCCAACTACAAATACTGTTCCAGAAATATACCACCGTACTGTCTACTCCAGTATCGACAGCCTTCTCGGCTTTTTCGAGCTTTCTTCTGACATGATCTCGAAAGTCGCCAGGAGAGCCTCAAAACAAAAAAAAATTTGAAGATAATTTTGAAGTCTTTCATGAGTTGAAAGATGTCTCACCACTAATATGGAAAACATTAAAGCTGGCTAAGACAATCCCTGTTACCTCAGCAAAAAGGGAAAGAATTTTGAGCAAGTTGAAGTTGGTTAAGACCACCTTGTATTCAACAATGCTGACGAGCGTTTGAAAGTCTGTTACTAACCGCATGCGAAACCGATCTAGTTGACAAATGTGAAATTGTGTGACAAATGTGTTGTGGATAAATGGAAAATGCTTAAAATGCAATGAATAAATGTGTAGGGTTGGTTGAAGGTCAAAGTCTTTTTAATTTAAATTCAGTCTTAAAGTTTAACTGAATAGTACTGAGATCCGACAGTCTAGTAGCATAGTCTAGTTAATGAAAACCACATATAAATGTATTACTTCATTTGTCTGTTATCCAAGGATAATGGATTTCATGGAATGGACTTATTCTTTCGCATTTGTGGTACCTCTATGTGCTTTTCCCTCTACTCTTGAAATATTGACCAAATGATGGATATATAAGCCATTGCCGAAAATAAAATAAAATGTTAGATTCGTTGCAAGACAAATCCTAAAATCATTTTCCTATATTTCTAGAGGCGTAACTTCTCCAGTGTCGCATCTTTAGTCCTGGAAAGTCAGGCCTTTGTTTAATTTAAAATTCTCAGCGACTGGATGAAGTGGTTTGTCATGGAAGCAGCGCACACTCTGAACGTAACTATAGCCGCGGGTGGAAAAATACAAAATTCCTCCGATGATTCAAAATATTTCAGTGTATTCAAATGTCAGATGTATATATCTGGAAATAAGCTGCACTTTCAGTTAAACTTTAACGAGCCAATTTTTTGTTTACTGTCGTTTGTAGCACATAATGGAAGTCAGAACACAACAGTATTCTTGAGTTTTTTGCAGAGATAGTCACTACGGAGAATTTCCGGTAAAACCTCGAAAATCTCAGGAAGGTGTCGGGACGCCCCTGTAGTCTAGCCATTTTCCTATTTTTCTACAGGCGTAACTTCTCCAGTGTCCTGGAAAGCTTGATTATGGTGATTCAACTTTTGTAGAGTGTGATGATGCCGAATTTTCCATTCTTTGGAGATTGTTAGGATAATTATCTGGGTATCCCTTATCTTTATGCATCTTAGTTATATTCCGCCCCACATATTCAAAAGAAAATCGGTAAAGTTTTTGGTCTTCTAATACGACCTTCATAAAATTCCGACTAGATTAGTTCTTTTTTGCCATTTGATGTGTAAAAATAAAATAAAAATAAAAAATAAAGTAAAGAATCACACGTTACTTGTTGGTGTACGGTTAACCAGGTTTGTTTGGCCATATCCAGTTCCTCTTAACCCTAGCTTAAGAGTATGAACCGAAAGCCTACTCGCTTATTCCCTCTTCAGATAGCTTGTAACAAGATCTAAAGTTTGATTGTTATTAGTTGTGTTTTTTGTCTCTGTTCTGTTAGGTGTTTTGTCTCTGTTTTATATTTTTCCCGTTATTGTCAAAACAGGGAACACGCTGTTTCTCATTTTCCCGTTTTTGTACGCTATTCTGTGTTCTGTGTTCTCTGTTCCGCTGTCTGTTTTGCAAAACAGGGAACTTGCTCTCCTAGCGTGTTTTATCACTGTTCAGATAGAAAATTGCAGAGGGATTCACAGATATAATAAGACAGAATTGCGGAAGTTTGGAGGATAAAGCTGGGTCCTAAAGTATGGTCGTTTTGGAACAGAATTTGCAGTTTAACAGATTTTCTACTTAAGACATGCTCAGGATCCTAAATTTGCGTTTTCGTCAGAACAGCGACAAAACACGAAACACGGAACAGCGTAAGCAAAACACCTTTTCTTACCCAAACCAGACAACTGTGAACACAGAACACGGAACGGGAACCAGAGACAAAAAACGCAACTATTGTTTCTCTTGCGCACCTGTCGGCAATTCATAATTGGATTTTATGAAGGGCGCAGTCCTCTTTGTCCTTGTCTTCGTCTCTGTCCTTGTCTGGAGCTTGCAGCTGCAGCTGCAATGATGTCATCCCACTCCGGCTGTATTAAGGTGTGTCAGTGCAGCAGGTCGTTATTGTAGGTGCGACCGATCGTATTTTTGGATTTTGCGCCGGTTGCCTTCGGTTACCCAGAAGAAAGTTGTTTTGGGGATTCTAGAGTCTTTCATGCGCAGGACAAGTCCGAAGTAGCTCCATCTGCGCCGGAGAATGGTCTCGATGACGGACGGCTAGCCTGTAACGCGAGCTGTAACGTTTCGTTTCTTTTCTTCTGTTACTTTTTCTGTCCAACTTATGCCAAGTAGTCTCCTGAGGCACATGTTCTCCAAAGGCAGGATTATCCTCTCTTGTTCAGATGCAATGACCCGGGTGCGTGGAGGATGACGGGCAGTACGTTATGCAGCGAGCAGATGATCATGTTTTCTCGGCCTAATTTTTCTGCATTTTTCATCATCAAGTTGAAAAAATTTCAACTTTTCTGTGCGGAATTAATGATAGTGCCGAAAATCCGGTCAGGAACTCTAGTCTGTGAGCACCCGACCCTGACCGTCTGCCCTAGGTATTACTGTTGAGCAGGCAGACCATGAGTCTAAGAGTAGAAGTGCTCGATCTCCAAACTTGGTTTAGCCCGTTGAAGTTGATGTTGGCCCGATGCGAGCGGCTCGTCCGCTGTAGAACCAGTGCTTTCAGTGGTGTTACCGAGGCATCTGAAATAGGAATCTACGTCACGGAATCGGAATCTACGTCATTGCCCCATTTGGTGTTCATGGTCGGTCCGCTAGTTCTCATGCCTTTGGTTTTGCTTGATGGGGTTGACGCCGAAGACGTCTGCTTCGTATTTGACTCTCATGAGCAACTCCTGCAGGCGTATCTTCCAGGTTTTGGTAATATCATCAACAATATCAAGTAGCTCAGCTTGCGATCATAATTAGTCGCAACCCAGTTGAACCAGTAGTTGCGTTTTTGATGGAAGTTTGAAGTTACCTTCAAACTCAAAGGTCTCTATTTAAATATCGTTTTTGATCGCCGGTCACAGTTTCTTTGTCCTTCAAACTCCGACCTTCGAATTTCGTGAGCTAGCAAGTTCGAAGTTTGCTTGAATCGTCGAAGAAACGTCGACCGGGCAAGGATCGACGGAGTCGTAAAAACACTAATTAAGGAAACGGTGAACTTCGACGACGTTCAAAAACAGAAATTAAGCAACCGGCTAAACACACGCCCGTTCAAATACGAACCAGAGAGGTTCTTATCAATGCAGCGTGCAGTGTTGCCACGCTCATACAGTTTTTCAAGTTTCTAAAGATCAGAAAAGTGCTCTTAGTGTTATTTGAAGTACACCAGTACAATTTGACGCCCAATATATTGTAAAAAGCAATTAAATCTACGGATGGACAGCACAAGTCCTTGAACTAGCAGTAAGCAGTCGCAACAGAACAAAACGTGTTATTTTTTAGAAAAGTTGTTTCTTCAGCTTCCACCAAAGTAGAACTTTAGTGCTTCCCGTGGCAACCCTGACGACGCTGCTCTTTCCTCGGCCCGCTGGCGGAACCAACCAAGCGATCTGATTGGCCCTGCATAAGCTAGAATAGAGCGCTAGTCTATTTTCCTTATTCACCTTATTACAGCGCGCTCCGAGGAAAAGAGGAATCTGTAATAAGCTTTATACGCCGTAATACACCTTACAACACCTATTAGGACAATGCTTAAGCGACCGGCGAACAAAACTTCGATCAAAAACGCAACTAGTGTTTCTAGGATGAAGAACCCCTGCTTAGCTCTAGAGAAGAATGTAGAACTACTCAACATCTTTTAAATTTGCGTACTTGATGTATAGTGCATATCTCCTTGGGTTCCCAGTCCGTTTTTGGGATCCCAAAACGCAAGTGGAGGGAAACCTATGACATCGCAAAAGTTGTCCGTCTGTCTGCACTATAACTCTCGAAGGGAATGAGGTATTTTGATGACACTTGGTGTGAGATCCTTTGGGTCAAGGGAAAGGTCGAACTCGTAGGGGCTCTGTAGCCCTACATTTTGGAGTGGGGGAGGGGGTTGAGATTAAGGGCTAAACAAAATATTTGTTAAACAGCTAACGAGATAGTCGATCAAGGGGTAAGAAGGCATGCTGAAGACAGTTATGAAAACCATTTATTCGCCGGCCAAGTAGTTCGCCCGGAAACCGGTCAAGACCGGAAAGTTTGTTAAAAATAAAAGTTTTATTTGAAGTTGATTAGATGTTCGATTTAGGGGGTAAGAAGTCATGATGAACACTTATGTGAAAATCTTTTTCTGCCCCGACAAGTAGTTCGCCCGGAATCCGGTCAAAACCGGAAAATTTGTTAAAAGCAAAAACTGTATTTGTAGTTGATTAGATGTCCGATTTAGGAGTAAGAAGAGATGCTAAATCCGTATATCCGTAATGTTTCTTTGAAGTTGATTATATGTTGGATATAGGGGTAAGGAGATACGCTGAATTCGTTTTGAGCTTTATTTTTTCGCCGGACAATTAGTTCTGGAATTCCGTTGACCGGAAAATTGGCAGAAGTAAGGCAGGAAGTTTCGATCGGTTTCGTCAAAATAGATATGACTTAAAGGGGTAAACACACATGCTGAATCCATATCTGAACTTGATTTTCTCAGATTATTAGCTATTTGGCCTTAGTCTGTAAAAATGTTCAAGGAGTCTGGTGAAGACTGGATCTGGCGAAGACAAGACCTCATTGTCTGGATCAAACATTGAATTTTTGGGATCCCATCGAAAACTTTGGTCTTGTTGTAATATAGAACTGATAACTAAATTTAAAGTCAAATATCCGGCACTTATGCTTTGGAAGATCGGCAGTGGTCTTCCGATACCACAATCGTTTCCCCTTCAAGTTACAATGATTTTATCAATTTTTTATAATTTTTTGGTTACATTTTGTGTGTCTGTAAATTCAGTATGATGTTTTGTTCTACCTTTAATTTTATTTGTAGGCTATTGTTTTCGACAGAAAATAAAGAAAACTAATCGCCTAGACCTTTGGATCTTTCAGGCCCCAAATTTCTGACGCTATTACAGCTATATTTTTGTCTTAGCGGCTACAGCTGTGAGGATCACTTTCACGAGAATGACACTATTCTACATTGCTGGGAAGCTCTTGGTGAGCTCCTTCTACACCCATCATCAACAGACATGATTATTGATGTTGGAATGCCAGTAATGCACAAAGATGTAGTCTACAACTGTAGAGTAATATTTCTGAATAAGTAAGTACCCTGTCTGGTAATCTGTACAATATATTACCGGTATGAGGTCAGTGCAGCGAAAATACAGCGACAGGAAAAATAGCGACGGTCGAAACCACGAAAGCAAAACCGTGCCAATCAAAAACATCGTAAAGGCATAAGCCGCGACTGGTCAAAACCGAGCCTGGCAAATGTGCTAATTGTCTAGTGTCACGAGACGCACGATGCTTTACCTCTGCATTCAAAGAATGAAGTAAAACGTCCTTTTTTCGATTTGTCATTTTCGGTGACGAATTGAACAACCCTTTGTTCGATTTGTTTGGTCAAGAACAAATAATCGTGGAGAACCTCCGTCTCCCCATCTCTGTAACATGACCATGCGGAGTCGAATATTTCCCCGCATCTTGCCTCATGCAAACGAGCGGAAGTTAGGAGCTACGCGGCACATCACGTTTCGTTGCCTCTACAAATAGCTATATCGCTGTGAAGCCGTGTAGAAGAAACTTTCAAAGTCACAGCCGACTGGTTCTCTGGACGCGCTCCAGAGCGGGTCAGCGTGCCTCCTTACTTGTTGCTCTTCGATGAGCACGGCGAGGACTGTTATCAACTCAAAGCTATAGCAATTACCTTTAGCTCCGCTCAGTTTTGTCGGGACAGTCATAGTCACTGCATGGGACCAAAGACGGAGGTTCTATCTGATTATTTGTTCTTGGTCTGATGCGCAAGGAGTCAGCTTGTCGTCATCTTCCAAAGTTGTAAAAGCTTAACGAAGGCATTTGCGGAAAACTTCCGAACTATGCTTCTAAACCAAAAGTTGCAAGTTTTCTCGACAGAGCTGTCACGAAAGATCATGGCTCTGCATTACTTGCCAAGTCAGAAAAATGTACGGGTTCTCGAAGTGATTTCCTTCCTTTACAGGAAGGAAAAGAAGAAACTCGATTTAGTGCAGGCGTTCGGGAGACCATGCAATTAAGGTAGTGTTCCAGTGACTTATTATTGGTTACCATCGTTACTATTGTTGTTAGTATTGCCGTCCCAGAGCCCGCCGTAATAAGTAAATTGGCCTCCCACTTATTATTTTCGTTCCACGACGGTTACGATCGATACAATTTACTTATGATGGTCCCGAGCATCATAAGCGATAATAACTATCGGTTCTGCGGGAACTTCCGTAAGAGTGATGACTTATGTCCACGTTGTTATTATTTTCGTTCCAGAGAGTGTGATAACTACCACAATACAGCGCTTGCCCCTCCTCTGATCATAGTTACTTGTAATAACTTCACTGGAACGCTACCTAAGATTCGCTTTTTTGACCGTCGTTGCATTAATCTGTCGCGGTAGAAAGTTTAGGGATTTCGGTCGTTTTTCTGCCTGCATGAATGGCGCTGTTTTCTCGCTGTTTTGACCGACGATATCTTGAGAGCATGTCAGTACAGCATTATGAGATCACAACAGTGTATTGTTGTACGCTTACATCCAGATGCAAGTCGGAATCAGAAGTATGCCTCGCCAGCAGCTGTTCGTGCGGTTCCAGTCGTGTCTAGTGTTGGCCGATATTCGATATCGATATATCGGACCGAACAACGAAACGTAAATATCGATATCGAAAACGATATTTGTTCATTCATATTTATTGTAAATAATCCAAAATAACTAACATTTATATATCTGAAATTGGACCAATATGTTTTCCGTAAGTCACTTCTTATTTATTCGGAGTTTCAGATGATGCAAGATGCTATTTAACGACAATTTTTTCTTAAATTTTGGCGAAACGAGACGTATCCTGTAGCGAAACATGGTAAAGAAATATCGGAAATCGAAAAATCGTAAGTGAATAAGGCTTTACTGTTTATATGTTCAGAAATATATGTTGTAACATATATTACTGAACATATAAACATTTACATATAAAAATGTGTACATAACATGTAACATACGTTCAAATATCGATATATCGAAAAATCCCAAATATCACCCAACACTAGTCGTGTCGATAATGCCCATTACTTGTAAAGTGAATGAGACAGTATGTAATGAAGAATCCACTTGGGGTTTAGCTAAGAAACTTCCCCTCTCCTAAAACAGTAGATTGTACAAGTATAGTAAATCATGATGCAATTGGTTATGTAGCAGGTTCTGGTTTGTTTATGGGAAGAATATAGAAGGAGCAGTGTCGAATAATGCGGGGGGGGGGGGTATGTAGTAAGTGATCATTCGAGTAAGCTTCGTGATATTCTGGGGACAAGTATAAGGGGACACATATAATTATGATATTGACAATAGTGAACACAGTCGCAGAAAATGGTTAATGTCAAATATTCCTTGAGCCCAAGCTGACTTTGAGACATTTATTCAAATAATGTATAAAACAGATACGTCAGCTACGATGCTTCATCAGCGATATTTCGGCCCGTCTTGGCAAGGGTCCTCGTTAGGCTGATGAAGCATCGTAGCTGACGTAACCGTTGTATACATTATTTGAATGAAAGGTTAATGGCAACGTCAGTACTTCAGAACAGGGGACAAGTGCAGAAGCAGAGACTCACCTTTGCATTGACTTCCATTAAACCCATTTAATGATTATTTTCTGCTGTGCAGAGGCTTGTTCCCAACCCTTAAGATTGTGTAGCACATTATTTGAATTATATTCGGTCTAAATGAAGGTCTTCTAGGAAACTTCTATTGGTTCGCCCAAAAATGGTTCTTTGTGATGATGGTAACTACAGAGAAACCAGATGGTTTACGGCATGGAAAAAGGTAGGAAAAAAAGGGATCCACGTTCCATATGACGGTCATTGTATTGCCGCACTTTTTCGTCCCCAATCTGGGACAAGAGTTTAAAGTGTAACCGAAAAGAGCTGGGATAGCCCACTTAAAGTTACCCACCTAATTTACATTCACTTAAATTGGCTTGAAGACCCGCTGAAAATGCGTTACTTCTTTGTTCCGCTATTCACGAATAATCGATTTTCAAATAGTGGAGTTTTCCTGTGATTTGTGGTACCTCTATGCGCTTGTATTTTTGTTGTATGCCTTACGAGAAAGATTTATGATTTTTTTTTTTTTTCAGGCATTAAGCAATCTTCACCTATATCACCACTGCCCACTGAAAAGCCGCGTTTGTGAAGAGATTAAAATTTCCCGCGTCATAGTAGAATTTAGGCTATGGGGACCACCGCATATATTCTGAACGTCAGAACTGGAGCAGATAGTGGGAAAAAAAAAACCTTTGCAGAACCCAAATAATTCAGTGTATTCAGTTAAATGACACACAAGATAAGTTGGCTTTCCAGTTAAACTTTAATATTTAATTTATCTGTAACTCTGAATTCCATTTTCTTCTCCGTCTAGAATATCTTAAATTACCTTACCTTAAGAGCGTGTTCCACCCTTCTAGCAATAGTAAGTATTAGTTACTATTTTCGTCCCAGCATCGTGAAAAGTTACTACGCTGTCCGTTCTAACCTTCTCCGAATAGTAACTATTTGCTTACCACGCTCGGAAGCGTAGTAAGCGCGGTAACTACGAATATCTGTGACGTGATTGGCCGGATTAGCCCGTTGGCTGATATTTTGCTGAAAATTGAAAAATGCGTTCCCGCCTTGACGCCACGAAGCCAGAATTCGTGACTTCATGCGTCGTAACTACAGTAAGTAGGGCGGAACACGCTCTGAATTACCTTAAATCGCACTTCCAGCGAGATAAGGTGGGGTGATCCTCCAGTAGAGTCTCTCGCGGGTTGGCAGCTTGATTGGTAGACTGTTTTTGTTCATCGGCTCACTGACACTCCAGTGTACCCGCCATTCCTTGCTTAGCAGATGTTTTGTCACATCGGCTCACTGGCATCCCAATTTAGTCGACATTCAACATTTTTCTTATCTGTATTGAATTGAATTGACTTATTACATGCAGCCTAATAAAAAAGCATTTGCGCAGTACATATAGAAAATAAGTAAATAAACGCTTAAAGGACCCCTCGCACTATTTACTCTTCAACTTGCAGTGTTTTAAAATGCTGTGCTTTCAACAAATAACCCGCGGTTTTAGCTGTTTTAAGCCTTTTCCGAGACCCGTTGACTTGTTTTCCGAGACCCGTTGACTTGTAGCGAAAACAGGGAAACGATTTACATAACCGGTTTATCTGATGGAAAAACTTCTGACAGACAACCGTCGACACCGTGAAGTGACACCATCGAAGGTAGCAAAACACGGCAAGTGAGAAAATCAGCGTGGCTTTGTTAGAGGGGTTAGACTGTACCGTACGAAAGGCCTCCGGGTTTAGAAACATATGGAGTGATTATGGAAGTAGGTTGCGTTAGTATTATAGGTAAGACAGGTCCTTTAAAAAGAAATACAGAGCGGCATTATCACAATATGTACAACAGCAGCAAAAGATAAACTATCTTCGTCAGCGCCTTCTTCATTTCAGGTTCGACAGACTGATGATTTCTTCCTTCCAAGAATGATATCTAAAATAACCAACCAGTCGACCGTTCCGTTCGGAGATGCCGTCATTTCGACTGTAGATACCTGCATTGGGTTTGAGATCTGCGAGGAGCTGTGGCATCCGGAAAGGTAAGCCCAACGGATTCACTAGTCGAGTTCTCCGCGAATGCAGGTCCCAGTAAGATAGTGCTCAGACCATTTCCAGTAACTTATTTATTTATTTCCTTCAGAACTGAGGAGTACAAAATAATGTATAAAACAGAACTATGCGTAAACGATCTTGTCCATTCAGTGACACATAAATACTAGAAAAAATACACACGATTTCGACAACTAAATATTACAACATTTACAATTCAATTCATTTATTCCCAAAATTATGATAATACAAAATGCACGGGATTGTCAAATTAATTGTTTACGTCAAAATAATTGTTTACGAACTATATTATTCACTTGTTAAAACATGGGTACAGGTTGTGGGTTTGGAGGGCTACCGAAGCTTTTTTTTTATAAAAGTTGGACACCTTTTTCTTCAGAATTAAAACAAATATATGGCAGATAATTTTTTTGCGTGTACGGAATGGATTTCAGGCTAAATACCTCGAAAATGTATTCAAAAATCCCTCAAATGTCTTCGAGGAATCGGTGTTTGTATTCGAGAATCGATAAAAGGTCTTCGAAAAACTACAAAAAGTATTCGAGAAAGGATAAAAAGTATTACAGGGTGTTATAAAATATTGACATTCAAATTGAAATTATGTATTTGAGAATGGCATGAATGCATTCGAGAATTCAAAATTCTCGAATACATTTGTGTCATTGTTGAGTTCCTTATTTCAATTTAAATGTCAAATACGTTTTGGATTTTATCGAATACTTTTTGTCTTTTCTCGAATACTTGTTGTAGTTTCCCGGAGACCTAAAAAAAAATCTCGAAAACTTTCGTCGATTCTCGAATTCAAACACCGATTCCTCGAAGACATGTAAGAGATTCTCGAATACATTTCGGGGATTCTAGAATACATTTTCGACGTAAGCCTCAAACCCATTCCATATGCGTGCTTTATGGTGCAGTCTCCTATTTCTTTTCCTACTTTGTGACGGTGCATATTTTATTTATTTAGTTATATATCACCCGTCATTTCAAAAAGAAAAAGGATGGAGTACAAAAACGAAAAGAAAATTAATTTATTTATTTATTTGACTAAATCACAACAAAAGCAAAACGTAACACTTTCATAGGGAATAAAAAATCGACGATTACAAACTGAAACTCTCTGACTGACTAAAAACTGAACACGGTTACATACATATACACTTAAACTCTGAGAATTTTTGCTCCACGGATGGGACTGGATTTTTTAGTTGTACTTGCTAATCAGGTTAGAGATAGCAAGTGCCAAGAGCTTTCGCATTTGAGAGTAAGATTTGTTGGGGGTGGGCTGGTATCGCTTCCCCATATCCTGAAATCTACGAACCCCAAATGTACCGTAGATGTTTGTAAATATGTGACCAAAGGATTTAGTCTCAGGAATGAAAGTTTAGCTGTAGCATAGTATTTGTAGAGGTGTAATAGTTTATTTGTGAAGTGTATTAAATCTTGTATGGCCTTTTGGCTCAATAAACAAGTATTATTATTATTATATTTCATTTATTTATTTATTTATTCATTTATTTCCCTCAGAACTGAGGAGTACAAAATAATGTATAAAACAGAACTATGCCTAAACCATCTGGTCAATTCATTAACACATAAATACTATAAAAAATACACACTATATCATTCACTTGTTAAAAAATGGGTACAGGTGGGTTTGGAGGGCTACCGAAGCTTTTTTATAAAAGTTGGTCATCTTTTTCTTCAAAATTAAAACTGGGTCTTAAATTGGAACACCAACTGCGAGTTACTGAAAGAAATGGGGAACCGAAGGAGAAATTTGGAAAATTTTAAATAACAAATTTTTTTTTAGCAATCACATCGCCATGGGCCTCGACGGAGTAGAAATTATCTTGAATGGCTCTGGATCATACTTCGAGCTCCGAAAGGCATACGTTGCGGTGGAGCTGGTCAGAAGTGCAACGGCCAAGTCGGGGGGTTGTTACCTGTTCTCCAATCTTCGAGGGTGTGACGGGCAACGAGTTCTGTTCAATGGAGGGTCCTGTGTAGCTGTGAATGGCGACGTTGTCGCGAGAACTCAACAGTTTTCTCTTGACGAAGTGGTAAGAATAGTCCCGTCCATTTGGTCATGTTGGTCTAGGGTTGGGTTGGCCTTTCGTTAGAATTCTAATTTCGTCAGAATAGAAAATAGATATAGCCCATAGTTTACTTAAAGGTTAACAGAATAGGGCTAAGATACGACAGTCTGATTACCCATCATATTTTTACTTGAATTAGGCTAGAAGAACCGATAAAAACGCGTTACTTTGTTTCTTTGTTATCCACGATTCTTGAATTTTAGCTGACGTAATTTCTCTTCCGTAACTGTTGTACCTCTATACGGGCGTAGCTCTATGTTTGAAATGTTTAGCAACTATAGCGGCAGCCAATCGCCGGAATAACAGTCATGGCGGATTTACATTCTTCAAGCCAGGAAGATGAAAGTAACATGGGAAGTGAAAGTGACGAGGAAGAACTTGGCATTCGCCATGAAGGAAGAACATGACCAGTTGAAAATTCGAACTTGCTAATCAACTTGGTGGAATGCTGGCCAAATTCGCTGTTGACTGTGTCCTTCCACAAAGGAAATCTATTCGGAGTAGCACGGAACAGAAGGCTATCTTCGGATGTGATTCTGCAATCTGGAATCGAACATTTCAAAATCTTCGCTTTGTTAGCCATTGAAACACACGCTTTTGCAGACTTTCAAATTTTCCGCGACTCGCCGTAAAGTTATTTGTCGTGCAACCACTCCGCAGATTCCAAACGTCACTACTAGACTACGCGACGTAAAAACAAAAATTCCCTATATGAGTCAGAATAATTCAGTGTATTCAAATCAGACGTATAAAAATAAGTTGGCTTTTCAGTTAAACTTTAAAGCCTGGTCGAGTGGTAGCGCGCTGGAATCAAAATTTTTGACTGACGGATTTGAATGATATACATGACGGATATATGACAATATATATTACAAAGCACATGTCAGTTCTGATCGTACGTCCTAGCTCAGTAAGTGCGTAGAAGATATAACGTACCTGACTAGGTACTGGGTGCGTTCAGCTTCCAACCGCCAGGCCTGAATCTACTTCCAACTTCTTTGACGTTTGTCAATTTGCAGCCTTTTCGGCTTGGCCCGAAAAGTTATTAAAAGCTTGATATTACAGAACGCGGATTCGCGTCATATATACGTCATATCAGGGACCCATAAATTTCCTATAATGACTCGCCATTCAGGGGGCTTGCCATTTCCTATGCTTCTATGTTGCTATGTTGCCCGAGCCTCATCTAGTTTCCAAAAATTCCGCTTGGGTCGAATCGGCGTTCTTGCTCAGATAGACAAAATTTGTTGGGACTATTCAGCATGCCACCAGGTACCTAAGCTATCACAAAAGATCCAGGATACTCTTCCATTACAGAGAAACATTCCTAGTTCAGCACAACGGCTGCGAAAAATTTTGTCTATCTGGATCGTCGGGTATCTTATCCCCGTGGGTATTTCTCGAACTATCTGACGCTCGGTCAAGAGCGCATCAGAAATCTCTTATTGACAAGCCCCCTGAATGGCGAGTCATTACAGGAAATTTATGGGTCTCTGGTCATATATACTTGTCATATATACTTTGTCATACAGAATGATATACATGGGTAATTCCAATTGTTAATGGTCCTGTTCGAAAAAGTTATAACAGTTAAAATACCTCCATCTTGGTTGATATCGGAATAAAAATCAGACGACCATTTAAAAATATCTACCTCGCTGCGCTCGGTAAATATTTGTCATAGCCTATCTCGCCTTCGGCTCGGGTAGGTCATTTTCAGTTGCCGTCTCGATGTTATTTCCCGATATCAACCTCGATGTCTGAAGTTAACCTTTAATCCGAAAATTAACTTACGTTTTCTCATTAGGAAGTTGCCGCTGCCACAGTAGATCTTGAAGATATCCGCGTCTACAGAAACAGATTCCGCTCAAGGTCTCTGACGGCGGCGAGCGGACCCAGTTATCCCCGGATCCGAGTAGATTTCGCTCTAAGTGGAGAAGACTTTTTTTGTGGAACTCAAACCGTCTCATCGCCGATCAAATGGAACTATCATACTCCAGAAGAAGAGATTTGTCTCGGTCCTGCCATTTGGATGTGGGACTATCTGAGGTAGCTTTATACAGGCCTAGAAAGTATATTTTGAAGGTCTAAGGGCTCGGCCTGCCGTAGGGCAAATGACGGTCTATTACCTATTTCTGCTCGAGAACACCAGGAGACAGGGGCGTCACGACTGGTGGGACGCCCCCCCCTCCCCCCAATGCTGTCGGCCAGTCGGTAAAAAAACAACCGAGTCAGCGCGAAGCGCCGCGATTTTTCGTCAAAACAGTTGATTTTTTTCATGAAAACAGTTTTTTTCTGAAAATTGGTCGATTTTTCGTCAAAACAGTCGGTTTTTCTGAAAATCAGTGGATTTTTTCTGAAAATCAGTGGATTTTTCTGAAAATCAGTCGATTTTTTTCAAAACTGTCATTTTTTGTTGTTGAAAACAGTCATTTTTTTCTGCAAAAACAATCGGCAAAAATTACCAGCCAGTCGGTAAATGCCTCGTCCCCCCCCCCCCCCCAACATTTTGGCTAGTGACGCCTCTGCCAGGAGAAAACACAAATCCACCTCTTTGCCGTTGCTTGTGGAATTTCTGGCATTCGCAAGCCTTATTCCGATAAAAAGCATTAGAGATGACAGGGATTGGTTCACGTGACGTTTTTGTCGTTAGGAGAGAAGGCTCCGTGTTACAGTTTAGCGGCTTGTGACAGCGCAAGTTCCTCTGCTAGCCATATTATGTTGTGCTATTATGGAAATAAAGAATATAGTTATATTTAAAAGTTTAACTGAAAAGGCAGCTTTTTTTTACATCTGATATTTGAATACATTGAAACATTTTGACCCATCTAAGGGATTTTGCACTTTTTCATCAGCGGCTCTAATAATGGCTTTCAGAATGTGCGCTACTTGCACGACAACCCAAGATTCATCCAGACGCAGAGATTTTGAGTTTGAAAAAAAGCCTGCATTTGCAGGATTAAAGACGATAAGTGCGCGCTTATTTTTACCTTTGTAGCTGGTAAATATTTCGTGCATAGAGGGACATGCGCATAGAGGTACCACGAATCCAAAAGATTAAGTTTATTCGATGAAATCCATTAGCTGTCGACAGCGGATGTACAAACGGAGTAACGCATTTGTATCGGGTTTTAGGCCTTTTAAGTGAATACGTGATGTGTAACTAGACTGTTGGGTCTTAGCCCTTTTCGATTAAACTTTAAGAAATAACATTAATAATAGTTTAGGCTAACGGTATTTTTAAAGAATGTATGTCCGTATATCAGTAATAAAAAATTACACTTCAAGGCATTAAACTCTTTGCAGGAAAGGGAAGGAAAGGAGATACCTGGTCCAGTAATATTAATAGTAATAAAATAGTTTCATCTTTGACTGGCATTCAGTTAACATTGATCAAAAGTTTTTCCTTTGTTTTAAAATTGTTGTTATATTCTTCATAGATTGTCGAATTCAGATTGTGTGCTTAAAGCCGAATTAAGACAGTGTCTGTTTCTCACCCTACCAATATGGGACGACGTTTTGTTTTTATGGTAGTTACTTTTCTTGGTTTGAGTGTTTTCTTTTATCGATATTGTGTCAGAGTATTTCATGTTTATGCGTAGTATTTATTTATGTACTTCAGCGAAAGCTATATATATATATATCTGTATTGAAAAACCCAAAGGCCATATACTGGATAAACAAACAACTCATAGGAAACTAAACAAAATAACAAACTAAGAAACAGCACTTCTCAGCTCGAGTGCTTTTTACACAAAATTACAAAAAGAAACAATCACTCTTGGTGATGTAGAACGTAAGATATCAAGAAGCTGCCTACCGTTCCGAGAAAATAATGAGCCCCTTAAGTGCGAAAGCTCCTGGCACCTGAAAAGAAAATGAGCCAGACCATCTGCATCAAGATGGCAAAGAGGACAAAAACGTACTCTATCCGGACACCTAGAATTCCACGAATTACCACCACATAGCGGTAAACAGTTAAACCACCCGCTAACCCACTCCGCTTTTTCCACAACGGCAGAGAAGGTTGAAAAAGTGGAGCAGAGTGAATCTGACTCTGTCGCATCATCAACCCTCTCAAGGCGGTATTTTAGCGACAACACTGCTTTGTCCGTCCAGATTGAGTTGAACCAGGGACCCATAAATTTCCTGTCATGCCTCGCCATTCAGGGGCTTGTCAATAAGAGATTTCTGATACGCTCTTGACCGAGCGTCAGATAGTTCGAGAAATACCCACGGGGACAAAATACCCGACTATCCAGATAGACAAAATCTTTCGCAGCTGTTGTGCTGAACTAGGAATATTTCTCTGTGATGGAAGAGTATCCTGGATCTTTTGTCCTAGCTTAGGTACCTGGTAGCATGCTAAATAGTCCTGACTGAAGATGGCTATCTATATCTATCTGAGCAAGAACGCCGATTCGACCCAAGCGGAATTTTTGGAAACTAGGTGAGGCTCGGGCAACATAGCAACATAGAAGCATAGGAAATGACAAGCCCCCTGAATGGCGAGTCATTACAGGAAATTTGTGGGTCCCTGGTTGAACCATCAATCTTCTTCAAAGTATGTATTCAAATAATGTATACAACGGATACCTCAGGATCCGTTGTTTGTTTCCTTCCCCGACGTTGACCCTTAAGATTGACAGCCTGAGGAGGACCCTTGCCAAGAAGGGCCGAAATACCGCTGATGAAGCATCGTAGCTGACGTATCCGTTGTATACATTATTTGAATATATGTTTCAAAGTCAGCTTGGGCTCAAGGAATGTTTACTTCAAAGTCCCGGAACTGAGTTGGCTCTATGGGATAGATAGATAGAAAGTTTATTGTAAAAAATCGTCTTTAGTGGTTATAAACCAAATTTGCGATTATTGTCAACAAACAGAAGAAATTACAATATGTGTCATATGTCAGTACACTTAAAAATCTGTCACGCTTCATTAAAAAAATTCACGAACTCTGGAATAAAACTTTTTGCATATCTAGCGTGTTTTGTAGGTACCTTAGAACTTACCACTCTTTCTGATCGATTTCTAACATTTTGGTAGGGGGGAGGGAGGATTTGGGAGTGGAGAGGATGAGATACCATGGCTGAACCAAAGTCAGTACTTAGCTCTTTTCTGCGCTCCTGCAGTGTTTTTAGGTTAAAGTATTTTAAAAGGTAAGAATATGGAATCTTTGGTCGTCACATATTTACAAACATCTATGATACATTTGGGGTTCGTATACGGGGAAGCGATACCAACCCACCCCAAAAAATGTTACTCTCAAACGCGAGAGCTCTTGGCACTCTAAGAAGAAGTCGTTCAAATCCTCCTCCTGCAACTTGCAAAGCTGATTATGAATAATAAGAACAGCCCGCTTCTGTATTCTTTCCAGTTTATCTCGAAGTTAAGGCATGTACGCGGGCCATCTTGGGGCTTCGTAGTCCGTATAACATCGTCTAACGAGCTCGTTCCTTTCCTTTATAGGCGTTCTGGACAAGGAGGTCTGTTCCTCCCCCTCAGTGGCGGTGTAGACTCGAGCAGCACTGCCACGCTAGTGTTTTCGATGTGCAACTTGGTCGTTCAAGCAATTATACGAGGAAGTAAGTCTCAGTGCTAGAGCCCTTTGAACCCTCCGACTGCGCAATAACCTACCGTAAAGGCTTAATCCTTTTCTTCAGATACCTAGAAGTATAATTCTCCTTTAAGAATCAAAATCTAACGTGCACATTACATCAAAAAGAAACAAAAGCCTACAGCCCACAAAAGAGATGGCTGGTTCAGGGATCCTGTTTAGCGCAGTAGCTATAATTAATGGAGATTTACTATTTTGTAAACCTAATTCGAATATCTCACCTCTACGTCTAGATCAGAACGTGAAAAAGTCCCAAAGTTAGCTCCAGTTGTTGTTACATATGAAAGGTACAGAAAGAGCTTTGTCCCGTCTTTGCTCTGCGATAAACGAACACTCGTACTCCCAGGGGCGTCGCTAGCCAAAACTCGAAGATAGGAGGGGGGGGGGGTGAACCAGCTTAAATAGGGATTTCTGGATTGACTGGGGCTGAACTATAGTATTCCAGTGAGATTTCCTTTGACTATTATGTCCGGTTTCCTGACTTGTCCTGGGGCTAGTCCGCAGTGATGCCGTCAGAAAGGGGATCGACTAAAACCAGGAAGGGAAGGGAACGCGTGAAAAGCAGGAAGGCATACTAAAACCAGGAAGGGCATACTAAAACGAGGAAGGCTGTCGCCAGAATTCAAAACTGGAGAGCCGCACCGTTCCCTTTCTCTGTTTAGTATTCTTTGAGGGGTCAGCAACTTTTCAAATTCAAAGTTCACCACCCTTCCTCATTTTAGCACTTTCAAGGTACTAAACCGAGGAAGGAAATGGAAGACTAGAAATGTCATAGTTGCCGACCCCTCGCCGGACTCGGAGGATTTTAGTCGCCTACCGTCAGCAAGAGAAATGAAAAGGTGAATTACAATTTTTATAGTTGCCAACCCCTCGCTGAACTTAATGCCTACCCATGTGAGGATACTAAAACGAGGAGGGGATGGTGAACTTTGAATTTGAAAAGTTACCGACCCCTCAAAGAATACTAAACAGAGGAAGGGAACGGTGCGGCTTTCCAGTTTTGAATTCTGGTGACAGCCTTCCTCGTTTTAGTATGCCCTTCCTGGTTTTAGTATGCCTTCCTGCTTTTCTCGCGTTCCCTTCCCTTCCTGGTTTTAATTGATCCCCTCAGAAGGTCTTCAGCTCACACCCCAGGAACCTTACATTCATTGAATCTCACCTACCACTCGTCCGTCCTCACAGCAATGGTTACAACAGCTGTGTTAGAGAATCTTCATCGGAGATAAACAGTACCCGAGGTTACCGTTTTGTTTACTGGAAGGCTATAGACGAGTCCTCGTTGTGCGTGTTAATGCGCCGCTTCGCTTATAGTCCAAGCACGAAATCGTCAATAGAATCTGACAGTTGTTTATCAAGGATGAAGACAGTTCCGGCATTCTGCCTTTGCGATTTCTGCTTAATGTTACGAGAATGCTAAAATTACACTCCACGAGTCACCCATCTGCTATTTATGTATTTCTGTTCCTCAAACTTTTTGAGCAAAGTTTGAAAAAAGGAAAAAAAAGTCATTCAGATTTAAAAACGCTGGACCTCTGAGAAAGTACACAAGTTTAAAACAACTGAGGCCATAGCTTAAAATTTATGGAGGTCTTAATTTGAACACTTTTGAAAGAATAAGTTGGAATGGCTTCATAGGCTTTTTGTAAAACTCGTCATCTTTTTTTCAGCAATCTACAAACTAATTGAGAATTACTATGAGAGATGGGGAAACCTAGAGGAATTAAAGACGGTCTCAAAATGTGTAGTTTCTGTTTTGTGGTTTGGAGGTCTTTTCAGGGTTGTGACGGAAGTGCACAAAATCCGTGCGGGAAAGCCTGATCGTGGCCGCACTAGGAAAACAACTACTCCATATCTCATGATATCTGTAAACTTTTCCGTTCGTCGAAGTGCCATAAACAAGGACAAAAGTGCACATCCGCTCCGCTCACTTCCTAGTGCCCTAACTCTTTGTGTATAGCCTCTCACTGACTCACTCTTCCACAAGGGTCCGTGACAGTGTTGCCAAGTGTGACACTTTTGGTGCTTTTTGACAATTTCTGTTGTGGGTGACACCGTGACACTTTTTCTGTGAAAGTGACGACTTTTTTTTACAAATGGCACTTTTTAGGTCAAATAAGCATTTTTCATCCACCTCACTAAAGCGACGGATTACCGCCCCAAAACAATGCCAAAATATGTACTTCACTTTGATATTGTACACAAAAACAGGAAGCCTTAAAGTTTTACTGAAGAGTCAACTTAATTTTGTGTCATTTAATCGAATTCACTCAATAATTTGGATTCTCCGAAGGGATTTTTTTTTTATTTTCCACTCTCTGCTTTAGTTATGACTTCAGAATGTCTGCGGCCGTCCCCACAACGTAAATTGAGTGATGAGCTTGGTGAAGACTGCTTATTGCCTGACCAAAAATAAATTCATAAATCTCTTTGCTAAGGCATACAACATAGATACAAGCGCATAGAGGTACCACAAATCACACTGAAATTCCACTATTTGAAAATCGATTATTCGTGAACAGTGGAGCAACGAAGTAACGCATTTTAATCAGGTCTTCAAGTCAATTTAAGTGAATAAATGATGGGTAACTGAATTGTCCTATCCCAGCCCTTTTCAGTTAAACTTTAAGTAAAGCTCATGTCCGATTAAATTTTGTTGCAAAACTGTGATCTAACAGTTAAGAAATGTTTCAAAAATATTGTTACAAATTCAGTTATTACTAATTTTGCGCGTTGAGCAGCGGAATGCACAAAAAATATTCGAGGTGTCAGCAAGCATCTTTTGTCAGCATCATTTTTGTTTTTTTAACTTAATTTTTTTTTTAAATGCCGCGTAGTATCTTTTCTGTTCTTCCAGTCCAGTATGAATTGGCCAGGTGACTACGCTTCCACTACCCTCGGTGACGCCAACGGTCTTATCAATCTTAATTTTTTAAAACGTGATCACGCGTGACCGGCCTATCTATTTAGCGTCACCTACACTTTCCTCTATCTCTATTTTTTTTTTTAATTTCTTATTTTTTTTTTTCCTTCCATTCTTGAGTGGGGCTCTTGGCAACTCTGGTCCGTGATCACGAGGAATGTTTAATTGCTTCCATGAGCAGAATTGAGAATTAGTGAATAGGTATCAGTACGCCTATTCTAAGATCATCGAAAGAAAGTCCATCAGATGGCCGGCTACCGCACTGTCAAGAATTTCGCACCTCGTACGCGGGTTCTTGGGTCAAACTGTAACCAAGAAGTCGCGTGGTCAGATGAACCCGCGGTCTGGAAAGCTGGGTATGGCACGCATTTTTTGCTCTAAACTTGTAGCTAGAAATGGTCCATGGTTGAAATCTTGAGCGTGTTCCACCCTACTTACCGTAGTTACTACGCATGGCGTCACGAATTCTGGCTTTTTGCCGTCAAGGCTGGAACGACTTTCTGTTTTCCAGCAGAATATCATGCCACCAGATCAATCACGTTGCAGAGATGCGTAGTTACCACGCTTACTATGATCCCGAGCATGGTAAGCAAATAGTTACTGTTAGCTACTATTTCGAGCAGGTTGGAACGGTCAGCGTAGTAACTTTTTACGAGGTTGGAACGAAAATAGCAACTAATAGTTACTATTGTTAGAAGGGTAGAACACGCTCCTTATCTGTCCATGATGATGGACTAGCATAGAAGTTGCATTTGAATGAAGCTGGAGCTGATGGTTAGGCTGGGATTAAAAAATCCAGATTTGGATAAGGAGTTTAAGCTAAACGAAATCCTCTCCGTAGATTCGCAAGCGCTGGCCGATATACGTAGGATAGTAGGAGACAGTTCGTACACGCCCACAGAGCCAAAGGAGCTCTGCAATAAGCTCTTCGTTACTTGCTACATGGGCAGTGAGAATTCGTCCAGAGAAACCAGGGAGAGGGCAGTTGGACTCTCTCAGCAGATCGGAAGGTGAGAGAATGTTAGTCGGCTGTTACTCAAGTACTCTTTCCGACTTTTTTTTTTTTTTTTTTTTCAATCATGTGTCAGTTATGGAGTAGAGCAAAATAACACTAGGGACCAACGCCAAGGCTTGAATAATTGACACACACTCGAATAGCAGCGGTACTTAGCACCACTAGCAATAGAGAACGTCCCTACTGAAACTCATTCAGTCATATTTGACGGTGCAAAACGGTTAAGTCAGCTAAATTTTATTAGAGCTACATTTCGGCCCTTCTTGGCAAGGGTCCTCATCAGGCTCAAGGAGCTCAAGCTGGAAAATGAACTTGTGGAAAAACAATTAAAGATTCTTCCTTAAATATCTGATTTTGTGAACTAATGAAGCTGACTTATCCGTTTGCACCGTCATTATGATTCGCAGTCATCTTGGGCTGAAGGAAATCCATTATTCAGTCGTTCACCAGCGCTGGCTCCGATAACTTCATATCCTGAACATAGCAAAGAATGATACAGCCTCCATTGTTTCCTTGGTGTGTGCAGACTGCACCTTTGCTTTACTAGAAATTTCTATACCCGCAAGTTTGTCTCGCTTTAAATGCTGCAAGCGTAATGGGCGGCGCTACGAGTATGTCCCGTTTGCAAAGCATGGGAAGCATAGGTCTAGGCTCTACTCCATAGTGTTATTTTGCTCTAGTATAAAGTGGCGTCGTTTCCGGACCCCAATGACGTTCGAGTCGTCGGACAGATGCAAATTGGGACATTTATAGGGCCTAGGATTGTCCCCGCTCCAATACTGTATGTCAGGTCGTGTATCATCGTAATTATTTGGTACGGATAAATCCCTGCACACCTGTTTGACTACATCTCTGCCTCTACGCTCGGTTTTGCGTTTGAGGAAGAACGTTACCCACTGGGATAACTTTGATACCTTGGAGAATGGGAGACGGAAACTATGCCTCGAGATCGGTAAAACACTTATCTCGCACCCCATCTACAATGAGTTTCTCCCTCCCCCATACAACAATGTAAGGGAAAGGCAAGAGCGAGCAATCTCTACGAAGGTCCCAGTATTCCAACCAGTAGCGGCCAGACACAGCCGTGACCAAAATAGTTTTACACCCAAAAATTGTTGAAATTTTAAATAGCGTTTGACCATTTGTACGTTCTTTTAAATGTATATATTATCTTTTTCTTTTTTTTACCGTGAAAGCGCGAGCAAATAGATTACTATTCTATGTTAAACTTTTGTGTTTGGCCGCTCGGTCTCCTTCTCCAAGAAGGGTGCTGCTGTATTCAGGGGCGTCGCAAGGTGGGTGGGTGCACCCCCCCCCCCCCACACCTCTTTGAGATTCGGTAAAAAATTTGGGCCGGAGTCCCAAAATTGTTCAGTATTTTTTTGATCGCAGAACTATTCGGTATATTTTCGGGAATTCGGTAGTTATACAGAATCCAAATAGGCTGTCGGTACAAATCTGTTCGGTATAATGATCGGGAGTTCGGTATAATTGCCAGTAACCGGTTACGATTTCGGTGAGAGAATTTACTGAAATTATTTGGTAATTTTTCGATGCCAGAACTATTCGGTATATTTATGGAGATTCGGTAAAGTTTTCAGGATTTCGTCCCGACTTTTGTTCCAGTTTCGACGAAATACCGGATACGATATTATTCGGTAGTCTTTCGATACCAAAACAATTCGGTACTATAGCCGGGATACGGTAGTTATACAGAATCCCGAACATGCTATCGTTCTAAAGTTATTCGGTATAATAACTGGGATTCGGTAATTTGTTCGGTATAATTGCCAGGATTCGGGAGTTACCACGAACCTTGAAACTCGGAAGAGGTCGAGTGAAGCACTGGTCGCATACAAAAGTACTGATCTATGATTTCATCGATAGTCCTTACTTTTATTTTGGATCCCAAAAAGAAGAACTAATCATAAATGTTTCGAAAATTCCGGCTGCGGCGCTTTTCGTAATATTCTCTATTTTGTGGAAGGTCGTGTCATTTGACTTGGGTTTTAAGCCAGTTTTAGGATTGGGATTTCGAAACATTAAAAGCTAGAATCTGGATGGAAATAGTTAAATTTGGCAGGAAAAAGCTAACTTTAAAAAAATCTCGCCTACGGCGCTCTCTTTATGTGATCATCGGCAGTATTGACTAGACTACAGTAGTCGCTGCTGCCGGAACGTCGCTCCATCCGGTTTATGGAACTTCTTAGAGTCTCGGTATTTAATCAACGGGAAATGATAGAATTTATAAGAGAAGCAGTTAAATTTTGGCCTATAGGAAAGAAAATAGATTTCTAAAATTTTCGCATGCGGCGCTGGATTTAATTGTCTCCGGTATAATAGATAGAAGCTGTTACTGCAATCGTGCCTAGCAATATATTTTCAAAGTGGGCTTCGCCAGAATGCCGCCTAATAGTTGGCCTATCGTCTTTCATGATGCCCTTTAAATTTTAGCCGAAAGCGGCTGGGATAGGGCAGTCTAGTTACCCGTCACTCATTCCTTTAAATTGGCTTGAAGACGGCCGAAAATGCGTTACTTCTTTGTTCCGCGATTCACGAATAATCGATTTTCAATAGTGGAATTTGGTCAGCTGTGGTACCTCTATGCGCTTGTATTTTTGTTGTATGCCTTATGAGAAAGATTATGATTTTTTTTTTGTTCAGGCACGAAGCGATCTTCACCAATCTCACCACTGCCACTGAAAAGCCGCGTTTGTGTTGAGATTAAAATTTCCCGCGTCATAGTAGAATTTACGCTGTGGGGACGGCCGCAGATGTTCTAAACGTCATAACTAGAGCAGATAGTGGAAAAAAAAATCCCCTTTGCAAATCCTAATAATTCCGTGTATTCAGTTAAATGACACAAAGATAAGTTGGCTTTTCAGTTAAACTTTAATATTACTCCTCCTATGTAATCCTTTCTGTTCCATAATTTGAAGCTCGACTTCTCAGTTACTAGGATCCGGTAAAATTTTTGAGAGATTCGGAAAAAATTTGGCTCTGCCCCCCCCCCCCCCCCCCCAACGAAATGCCCTTGCGACGCCCCTGGGTGCATGATGTTTTGAACAGATGGTCATTTGGGCGACCAAGAAGGAGGCGAAGCTAAAGTAGGAGACGGATTTTTACGACGGAGTCTTGCAGCTCTTTTTGTAGATAGATAGCGATGGCGGGCTTCAAAGTTTAACTGAAAAGCAAACTTATCTTTGTGTCATTTAATTGAATGCATTGAAGAATTTGGATTCTGCTAAGGGATTTTTTTTTATTTTCCACTATCAGCTCTAGTTCAGAATATCTGCGGCCGTCCCTACAACGAAAATTCTACTATGACGCGGGAAATTTTCATCTCAACACAAACTTTTTTCAACACTCGGCTTTTCATCGGGCAGTGGTGAGCTTGGTGAAGACTGCTTAATGCCAGAACCAGAAAAAAATCATAAATCTTTCTGATAAGTCATACAAGCGCATACAGGTACCACAAATCGCACGGAAATCCCACTATTTGAAAATCGATAATTCGTGTAAAGCGGAAGAACGAAGTTACACATTTTCAGCGGGTCTTCAAGCCACTTTCAGTGAATAAGTGATGGGCAACTAGATTGTCCTACCCCAGCCCCTTTCAGTTAAACTTTCAATGTTAGAGAAATTTTTTCACTCGAAGGATGGAATAAAGGCACCGCTGGTCAAACGCCTTTCGGCAGCTTTTCATGGAGCCTAGCTAAGTTGTGTCACAGCCGATTGATTCTATTTTAGCTACCACTTGAACATCGGCATCGACACAGCAGTTTCTGCAGTGCTCTCGATATTCAGTCTAGCAACTGGTCGAATTCCACAGTTCCAAGTGAAAGGTGGGGGCCCACGGGAGAATCTCGCCCTCCAGAATGTCCAGGTAAAACTTAAAGCACAACTCTTACTAGAAATGACTTTTGGTATCCCAAAACGTAAGTCGAGGGATACCTGTGACATCGCAAAAGTTGTCCGTCTGTCCGCACGATAACTCTCGAAGGGAATGAGATATCTTGATGAAACTTGGTGGGAGGATCCTTTGGGTCAAAGTACAGGTCAAGTTCGAAGATGGGCTATGTAGCCCTATATTTGAGGGTGGGGGACAAACAAAATATTTTTAAACAGCTAATGTGATAGTCGATTGGGGGGTAAGAAGACATGCTGAGTACGATGGTGAAAATCATTTTCTTGTCGGACAAGTATTTCGTCCGAAATCCGGCAAAAACCGGAAAGTTGGGTAAAAATAAAAGTTTCATTTGAAGTTGATTAAATGTTCGATTTAGGGGTAAGGAAACATGCTGGGCACGATGGTGAAAACGATTTTCTTGACGGAAAAGTAGTTCGTCAGGAATCCGGCGAAAACCGGAAAGTTGGTTAAAAGTAAAAGTTTCATTTGAAGTTGGTTAAATGTTCGATTTAAGGGTAAGAAGACATGCTGAACACGATGGTGATAACCATTTTTAAGTCAAAGTTTTATTTAAAGTTGATTAGATGTTCTTTATAGGGAGAAAGAGATCCGCTGGATTCTTTTTTTTTTGCTGGACTAGTAGTTCGCTTGGAATTCGGGCGAAACCGGAAATTTGGCAGAAGTAAAGCACGAAGTTTCGGTTAGTATCGTCAAAATAGATATGGCTTATAGAGGTATATCTGAACTTGGTTTTCTCTGATGATTCGCCTGGCGAAGACTGGATCTGGCGAAGACAGGACCCAATTGTCTGGATCAAATATTATATTTTTGGGATCCCATCGAAAAATTTGGTCTTGTTCACTATGAAATGGATCAGAAGAAACGCTTTTCGAAAATGCCAATTCTTTCCACCTGAATTTAGCCATTTTCTTGTTAGCGCTTGTCATATATTCAAATATTCATATATTCAATATTCATAAAAAAAAATTAATTAATTTTATTATTAATTTAATTAAATATCCATAAATTCAAATGTCATATATTCAAATAATGTGTACAACGGATACGTCAGCTACGATGCTTCATCAGCGATATTTCAGCCCTTCATGGCAAGACGGCCCCCTCGGAGGACTCTTGCCAAAAAGGGCCGAAATATCGCTGATGAAGCATCGCAGCATTATACAGTACACATTATTTGGATATTCATTTTGAGCTTGTCATATTGAATCAAAATTGTAACTCATTTAGGAATTTTTTAAACATATAAAAATAGCATTGTAACAGAAATTTTGCGTCGACCCCGGTAGATCCTACGACCCAAGATATATGTTGTACAGTTGTTTTTTCTTTGTTTCTGCGAGATAGTAAAAAGATTTAGTTTAGTGCAGTTGCAAGAATGATATGCAGTATTCATGGGTATAGTGGTTAATTATTAATGGTTCTGTCAAAAAACTTGTAACAGTTAACATACCTCCCTCGATACCTCCGTACTGGTTGATATCGGTATAAAAATCACGACGGCCATTTAAAAATATCAGTTTGGGTATATATCAGACTTACTCAAACCTCTATTTTTATATACTATCAAACAGAATTAGTTCACGACAGTTCTTTTCTTCTCAGCTTAATTACTTATTTCCAGGCCCGTATCCGGATGGTTCTTGCATACTTGTTTGCTCAGCTTGTCTTGTGGGTTAGAAACCGCCCTGGAGGACTTTTGGTTCTGGGATCTGCTAATGTGGACGAAGCCCTGCGAGGTTACATGACGAAATACGATTGTTCGTCGGCCGATATCAACCCGATTGGAGGAATATCGAAAACAGATTTGAAATCCTTCCTTGCTTTCGCCACAAATAGGTATGTGATGTTCTCCATACATGGCCGCGTGGCCTAATGGATAAGGCGTCGGACTTCGGATCCGAAGATTGCAGGTTCGAGTCCTGCCGTGGTCGCACTTTTTGTGATTCTGAAAATACGAAAAGGCTTATCATTTTACTTTGGAAAAGGTTGGTGGTTGTGCCATGTGAGATATCAGCAGATCACATTTGAACCTGATTGGTAAAGGTTGGTATGAAAACTGGGCTTTTATCTTCTTTTTGAGATCTCAAAACGACACCTATGACTTCGCAAAAGTTGTCCGTCTTGATAACTCTCGAAGGGAAAGAGAAATTTTGATGAAACTTGGTGTGAGGATTCT
Organism: Branchinecta sandiegonensis; assembly: GCA_030848855.1. NCBI lineage: Eukaryota > Metazoa > Arthropoda > Branchiopoda > Anostraca > Branchinectidae > Branchinecta > Branchinecta sandiegonensis. The sequence goes on along the minus strand of JAUPMV010000002.1, from coordinate 2,013,958 downwards.
TCGAGTAAAGGGACAGGTCGAGTTCCTAGATGGGCTCTGTAGCCTACACTTAAAGCACAACTCTTACTAGAAATGATCTTTTCCCTATAAAATGGATCAGAAAAAACGTTTTCGAAAACACCATTACTTTCCACCTGAAAGTAGCGATTCTATTGTTAGCGCTTGTCGAATATATCCAGCCTTCCTGCTCTCCGACGCGGCGGCTGGGCGCAAAAGATTTGAAAACTGAACGTACCTTGGTTAAAAAGTGGGAAAACTAAGCAAATAAAAGAAGTAATAAACAGAAGATGATCAAATCCTTGTGTGTGAAAGAGTTATCAGCGGACAATGAAGATTCCGGCAAACTTTTCGCTGGGTGACGGGAAAACTTGGCAAGGCCGAAAAAGCGCTAAAAATTCGTAGTTACGAAACGAAACAATGGAGAAAGATGGGGATTTTAGAAGTTTATAATTCCACATGGGAGCTAAGTGTATCATAAAAGGCAGAATAAGCAAGAGGGGTCCTTTAAGGGTGGGGGAGGGTGTCCAAATTAAGGGGCGAACAAAATATTTGTTTACAGCTAAAAAAAATAGTCGATTAAAAGGTAAAAAAGACACGCTGAACACGAATATGAAAATTATTTTCTCGCCGGAAACTTTGTTAGAAGTAAAAGTTCTATTTGAATTTGATTAGATGTTCGGTTTAGGTGTAAGAGGACATGCATAACAAAAATATGAAAATCATTATCTCGCAGTACAAATAGTTCGCCGGAATCCGGCCAAAACCGGAAAATTTGTCAAAAGTGGAAGATTTCGCTGAAGTCGATTTGATGTTCGACTTAAGCTGCTTTCACATTGACGCGTCGTTGCGATGCGTTGCGTATGCGTTTATCTTGCGTTGCGTATAGGTTGCGCAGCGTATCTTTCACACCTGCGCGAGAAGCTTTCACGCTGGATGCTCATTTACATATTCCTTTCTCGGTTTCTTCTGCTGTATTTTAATTTCTTCCATTAGTAGAAAGTTTTTCTTCATCATCAGCATGTTTTTCTTCAAAAACTACCATTTTCGACAAAATCTGATGCGTACGCGTCGACGCAACGCAAGAATAGAACTTGGTTCTGTTCTACCGTTGCGTTTTATTTGTCTGCGTAAGCTCTGCGTTGCGTCGACGCAAGCGTAAAGCAAGGCTTGCGTAGCTCAGTGTGAAAGGCAAACGCGTCAATGTGAAAGCAGCTTTAGGGGTAAGAAGACATGCTGAATCCGTATATAACAATCATTTTCTACCCGGACATACAGTTCGCCCGGAATCCGGCTGAAATCGGAGAATTTGTTTTAAGTAAAACTTTTGGCGGGACATTTTCTCGCATTTTTCTTAAATAGAATTTTGTTCTGAAATCGATTAGAGGTAAGAAAATGCCCTGGAACAAGATATTTGACTTAATTTCCTCGTCGGACCGATATTCGGCCGGGATCCGGGTAAATCCCGGATTTTAGTAGCTCTTATGATTTTTAGATACCTTTTCGGCCAGTTCATCGTACAGCTTTTTATGATTAATAAAAAGTGTATGCGATTCATTTTCTATTTTTGAACCGGCATTTACAATTTTTTCCCCACATATTCAAGCAGTTGATTATGAATAAATAGCAAAATATTAAAAGGAATCTGGCAAAGACTCGAAAATCTACAACAGTCATCAGTCTGGATCAAGAAGTCCAACAAATATAAAATATTCCTTCAGCCCGAGCTGACCGGGAATTGTATTTGATAGTGCAAAACGGATACGTCAGCGGAATTTTATTGGAGCTATATTTCGGCCCTTCTTGGCAAGGGTCCTCTTCAGGCTCAAAGCCGCTCAAGTATGAAATATGAACTTGTTGTAAAAACCACAAGTTCGTATTTCCAAGTTTAGCGGCTTTTGCACTGTCAGAAGTTTCATAACAGTCTGCGCATAACACTTTCAAGAATAACACCTTTTCCCTTAGAAAAAAAGTGTTATGATCAATTAAGTTTATACTATCTCGTGCCCAGATCTCCAACAACACCTTCAATAGGTAAAAATACTACACTGTCAGAAGTTACATAACGACAACAGCAGGATGCGCGGTTTCAACACTTTGGGATGTTATATGTTATGTTTCTTTCGTATTTTTACCAATTGAAGGTGTTGTTGGAGATCTAGGCACGAAATAGTGTAAACTTAATTGGTCATAACACTTTAATTTCTAAGTGAAAAGGTGTTATTCTTGAAAGTGTTATGCGCAATCTGTAATGAAACTTCTGACAGTGTGAGCCTCAAGAGGACCCTCGCCAAGAAGGGCCGAAATATAGCTCCAGTAAAATTCAGCTGACGTATCCGTTTTGCACTATAAAATATAATTTTGGGGGGATCCCATTGAAACCTTTGGTCTTGTTTTTATATCAGCCTGAGTCGGATTGGTGGCAGACTGCATGGTTGGCTATTTCACTGTTTGATCCGAAATTCTTTTCACAGGTTCGGTCTGTCCGTCTTAGAGAAAGTCGTCGCTGCCCCACCCACTGCCGAACTAGAACCATTGAAGGATGGACAGGTGTGTAAATATTTGCGTTTTTGTAGATACCACGGTATAAAGTCGTTTTTGCAGTTATCGTGGGATCTGATACCATGGTCAAAAGGTGTTTTTGCAGGTCTCGCCAGTTATCGGGGTATCTGATATTCTGAAAAAGTCATCCCACTTTCATCATTTTTGTCAAATTGGTGGGAAAGAAGTTTGGCACTTAGTGATGTGACTGAATATCAGTTTTCTTTTGGGATGACTTCAGAAAGCGCAATTTCGGCAATTGTCGTTTTCGCAGAGCAACCGTGCATCAGATACCACAGTAACTGCAAAAACGACTAATGTTACCGTGGTAACAGATACCATGGTATCTGAAAAAACGCAACTAATTAAAATTACCCATGCATATCATCGTAAGTCCCAAAGGGTCCGTCAGTCACATAAAAAGTTACAGTAGATACGACTTAATATCAACCGCTCTGGACGTGGATATGACTATAGGTTATCGTGATATTACTGACGTAGTAATCGGGAAAATTTTGATCACAGCGCGCTACCACTCGACCAGGCTTTAAGTAAACTGTAGGCTTTGAGCTATGTCTATTTTCTGTTCTAACAAAATTAGAATTCTAACGGACGTGATTGTTGATTTCCTAAATAAAGAGTATTTGGAAGTCTTGCAGTATTTAGTCATTTTCTTAGCTTGCTTCCATGAGACCGAGCTTTTATTTTATTTTTATTTTTTTTATTCAGCTCGTTCAGACGGACGAACAGGACATGGGTCTGACTTACTTGGAGCTGAGTGACCTTGGGCGGCTTCGGAAACAGAACGGCTGCGGTCCGTATTCCATGTTTTCTAAGTTGCTTCGCACGTGGGGAGCCGACCAAACACCGGGGGAGGTAAGATCTTTTTCACTGATTTCATCACATGTGCCTCAAATCAGTATTTTGGCTCCTGTGACTTTCTAAGCATTTATTCGCCGTTAAGCCGCTTTCATATTGACGCGTAGAGCCTTTCACACTAAGCTACGCAACCTCTCCGAATGCGGCTTTCACACTGAGAACGCAAGACGCTTGCGTTGTGCTTACGTAGAGTCAGCGTTGCGTCTGTCTTGCGTCGGACCTTTCACACCGTGAAGGCTTGTGCGTTGCGTTTTCAGAAAACGGCTAGTTCTGATGAAGACTTAAAATGATGCCTGGACTGAACATGGAGCCTATAGGCAAATTCAGGCAGTTTGTAGAATGTTTATAGGTAATTTTTTATTATTACTATTGGCTACTTGAAGGAGACAAAGTCCAATTAAATGTAATGTGATACAAAGTAAGGTCAGCTTACCAGTCATGCTTTTGCTAAACTCCTTGTTGATGATTTCACAAATTGATAACCATGTATTATTAATGAAAGTCTAGTTGTGATAGTCAGGGACCCTTTTATCATATAGTCCAGGTCTCTCTTGAACTAGTTTTTCTTAAAAAATTCCATTCTAGTGAGAAACAAATTGAAAAATCTGATGCGTACGCGTCGGAAACGTAAAGGTAGAGCTCAGTTCTATTCTTGCGTTGCGTCAGTTTTTTAAGCGCAAGCTCCGCGTTGCGTCGTCTCAAGCGCAACGCAAGGCTTGCGTAGCTCAGTGTGAAAGGCGAACGCGTCAATGTGGAAGCAGCTGTTTGTTACGGTTGCGGGAGAGACTGGAGAATCACCTACTAATGATGAAGAAAAACCTACTATTGATCAGAGATGTAGTCTTGAATCTTGGTCTTAAGACCAGTCTCAAGACCGATGCCGACAATCTTGGTCTTGGTCTTAAGACCAGTCTCAAGACCGATGCCGACAATCTTGGTCTTGGTCTTAAGACCAGTGGCAAATTCTTGGTATTGGTGTTGTTCTTGCGCCTCCGGTCGCCAAGACCTAGCCTGGTCTTCAAGACCCAAATTACAGTAGGATTAATTTCGGAACTTTTCAAAACGTCGCAAAGTAGGAAAAGGTTAATAACGGATTACATCATCAGGACCAGTTTCGTAGAGATTAGTGGATCATAATTATTATTTATAGGGGCTGTTCATCGCGTTAAATGATCTATAAGCAAAGTCTCGACGTGAGTAAATTCAGTTACAAAATAATGGCTACCAAGGAAACTTCTGTAGTGAAGTATGCGTTTACCAGCTTTCACCTTTGTGGAAAAGACTCGGAAAGCATGAAACCCAGACACGAGAAGGTGTTCTCCGTTCCAGCAACTTCAGCACCAGTGCAGCGAGTGTTCAGCCACAGTGGGCGACCGCTGAGAGCAAGGATGTCCCTATGGTATCTGATACCATGGTCTAAAGTCGTTTTAGCAGTTACCGTGATATCTGATATTCAGATACCATGGTCAGACCGTGGTAGCTGATCATGGTATCTGAAAAAATCATCTCACTTTTATCATCACCAACAGAAGAGCCTAGGATTTTTGCCAAATTGGTGGGAAAGAAGCTTATGACTCAGTTTAGCACTTGTGATGTAAGTGGATGGCAGCATTTGTTTATCTAAAATGCAACAGGGATATTGGTATATAATTATTTAAAATTTTATGTGTGTATTTATTGACAGAAATATAATCAGCTTACTCTTCATTAATGTTCCTTAGTTAGGCTAGAAATGTAAAGTAAAATAGGCTTTCTTGGTCTTGGTCTTAAGACCAGAGCTAAAATCTTGGTCCTGGTCTCAATACCAGGGCTAAAATCTTGGTCTTGGTCTTAAGGCCGGTGCGAAAATCTTGGTCTTGGCCTTGGTCTTGACGTTTTGGTCTTGTCGACATCACTGCTATTGATGATTAAAAACTTACTAATTGATGAAATAAATGAAAATTTGGCAGAAGAAACCGAAAGAGGAAAACGTAAATACGCCTCCAGCGTTACATGTTCTCGCGCAGGTGTGAAAGACACGCTACGCAACATGTACGTAACTCAAGGTAAACGCATACGCGATGCATCTCAACGACGCGTCAGTCTGAAAACGGCTTAATCGCGAATATTTCCTTCTCCTTCTCATATAAACATGCTAGTAACTGTTTGGAATGAAAGCTGTTTGGTTCAAAACGGCAGTCCTGCATTCTACATTAGTTCCACTTAAGGATTCTATTACCCTATATTACGCCTCCCCCCTTGGACGAGAAACTCAAAAATTTCAAGATGTTATCATAATTAGTGATCCACTAATTGTGGTGGAGAAACAAATAGAAATACATATCCAAAATATTGAATCACGACTGGAATCTTGGATCTTTGTTTAGTTTTAGGTTTAAAAGTTATATTGTGTATTTTGTAAGTTAGTTCTCTTTCGTGTTTTCCTTTCTTTTTACTCCGTCTTCATACTTTACCGATGAAGAACTCTTTGACTGTGTAGTTGTAGTATGGAATATTTTGACTTAGCATGCCTCCGACTGGGTTAATGTTAAGTAGTAGTATCCGATAGCATCCAATCTTGCTGTAGTAGCATCCAGTTTGCTAGTAAGCTTAGCGCTTAGCTAGCTTAGCGGCTAGTAGCTTAGCGGTTTGTCATAAGCTCCTCCACCATCCTGTTCTATCCGATATCCTTCCTCCTCCTTATGAAAACACAAGAAACCGACAGGAAAGGGTCGCAAGTTCAAAGGTTCCAAAGTTGTCCCCCGTACCTGCAACACATACGCGGTACCAGAAAAGCTTCGTTCCGAGTTTCACAAAAATTTATAACGATGGTGGTAGCTGTCTGTGATATTATTCCAACGTCCGTGTTCTGTTTTTGGTTTTCATTTATATATTATAACAGGTCTGTGATGACGAATTGATGATTAACTGTATAGTTTTTAAAATGTGCATTATGCTTGACGTAATACCCAAATTTGGCATTGCCATGATAGTGGTTGTTTGAAATAAATTCGTTATGTTATGTTATGTTATTAAAAATAATAATAAACAGAATAATAATAGCATGCAGTGGCAACAGTTACTACTGCATGCTACCAAGAACAAATAATCAGATAAAACCTCCGTCTCCCTATCTCTATACTATGACTATGTGGAGTCGAGTATTTCCTCATGCCTTTTCCGCTGCGAACGAGCGGAGATTAGCAGCTTCGCGCCACAACACGTTTCGTTACCTAGATAATTAGCTATATCGCTGTGAAACCACCTTGAGGAAAAGTAGGAGACAAAGCTGATTGGTTCTTTGGACGCCTCCTGCATTTTCTTTCGCTGCGATGAGCAACGGTGAAGACGGAATTAGAGTAGATGGGTAAAAAGCTACAGTAAAGACCTCTAGGTCTGCTCAGTTTCATCGGGGTTTTCATAGTCGCTGCATGGTACCAAAGACAGAAGTTCTATCTTATTATTTGTTCATGATGCTATTTTTTCGTATAACTCCATACGACTAATTCTCGAAAAATATTTCATCGGGTTGTGTCTATTTTCATGGGTTATAAATAAAATCATCATCACATAGATCTGTTACCTGCTAGTTTTGTTGAAGATTATAACGCGAGTCTTCACACATGATCCGCCTATTCGGGTTACCTATTTGAAGATCAGGAAACGTCGCGATCTGGTTTGTAAGCGCATAACCTTCATATTTGTCCTTCATAATTCTCTCATGGTATGGCTCCTCCCACAGGGCGGGGCTTTTCTTCTGTTTTATGTTTATTTTTTTATCTTGTGCATTTACTACATTATTGAAAGTTCAGTGTATTTTTTCCTTTTATTTGTCTAACCTACTGCGCTATTTTCCTCTTCTTAAGTGCGAAAAGAACATTTCATCATCATCATCATCATTTGTTCCTTTGTGTCTCGTCATTTTGGTGGATAAGAGACCTTTATTAGTATTTAAACAGACTTATGTCATGGACATAAAACAGATTCCGGAATCCAAGTTCATGCCGACTTCCCTCAGCTTTGTAACAGGTCAGCGAGGACCCGCGCCTCAAATTACCAGGGACCGCAAAAAAAGAGAAAATGTTTACTGCTTAGAATACGATATTCCGATTAATCACAATAAAGCTTTTGTTCCTCCAAAATGACGGGACTTAAAGGACATGCCTTACCTATAATACTAACGCAACCTACTTCCATAATCACTCCATATATTTCTGAACCCGGAAACCCCAATTTCGTACGGTACATTCTAACCCCTCTAACAAAACCACGCTGATTTTCTCACTTGCCGTGTTTTGCTACCTTCGATGTGTATCACGCTGTCGACGGTTGTCTGCGAGAAGTTTTTCCATAAGAAAAACCGGTGATGTAAATTGTTTCCCTGTTTTTGCTACAAATCAACGGGTCTCGGAAAAGGCTCAAAACAGCCAAAAGCGTGGGTTATTTGTTGAAAACTCAGTTTTAAAGTATTCAAATATTTTAAATACTGTAATTTGAAGAGTAAATAGTGCCGAAGGGTCCGTTAAAGAAAAGATATCAATCAATCAATCAATCAATTTATTTAATTCGTGATATTACACGTCACATAATAAAATTACACTAACACAGGACTATTCTTGATGTCTGTCTGCTTACAAAATCTGCAACATTAAAAACAAAATACACTAGACACTACAGATGAAAAGTTATAAAAGTGCTAACAATTTGTCTGGTTTTTGGATTGGTTGTTAGGAGAATGAAGGCCTTGATGTAGCATACAGAATGTTTTCTCGTTGCCGATTGTACTTTAAACGCAGCCGTCCTACTAAAGAGCTTGGTCACACTTGGCTCATTTCCTGGCTTTTTTGGTTGCAAAAGGAGAAAAAAGAAAAAGAACAAGATACAACTAATTCTGAATGTTATTGTTTTAAATTCAGGAGATCAATTAGAGTAAAACAGCGTCTATAATTATGTTACAGGAACCCTAATTGCAGTCTGCTCATTATCCCCAAGCTGCCACAAAGCCCGTCAAATCTCACGTCCCCTAGGGATTTTCAGTTGTTTGTCGAATAGGCGGCTTTTTGAGCCCAGTGTGACCAAGCTCTAAGCTTTACGCACTTGAGAACCCTCTGTTGTGAACTTTAGAGCTGACTGTCGTTGTTATTGAACATTAACTCTAGGTGGCTCACAAAGTGAAGCACTTCTTCCGCTACTACGCCATCAACCGACACAAGATGACCGTTCTCACCCCGTCTTTCCATGCAGAAACATACAGTCCCGATGACAATAGGTTTGACCATAGACCTTTCCTGTATAACCCCAAGTGGTCCTGGCAGTTCAAGGCTATCGACAGAGAAGTAAGTGCATTTTGACCTTAGTATTCTCGCCGTTCCCCGAGGACTCCTCGGGGAATCGAAGGGAACGGCGAGAATAGAGGGAGTCACTGCACGCGGTACAGAAAACAGCGAGAACACGGGAGAATGCTTTAAAAACGGATCCCCCCCCCCCCCCAATGAAGACAGGCTCGAGACGCCCCTGACTGCAACCACCAGCTCTAGAGCCTTCGGTCCTTGTACAATCTAGATTGCCCGCCCACTTTTATAGAAACAGGTCGTGAATATTTTTACGTCACATTGGCTGAAGACGGTAGTTCTCATCATTGCCAGTTTTTAGGATCCCAAAACGTAAGTGGAGTGACCTATGACCTATGACATCGCAAAAGTTGTCCGTCTGTCCGTCCGCCCGTCTGTTAGCACGATAACTCTCGAAGGGGGTTGAGATTTTGTTCAAATTTGGCACGATGACTCTTTGGGTCAAAGTACAGGTAAGTTCGAAGATGGGCTCTGTAGCCCTATATTTAGGGGTGGGGGGGGGGTTAAATTAAGGGACAAACAAAATATTTTTACAAGCTAGTGACCTTAGATAGTCGATTTAGGGGCAAGGAAACATGCTGTATCCGAATATGAAAATTATTTTCTCGCCGGACAAGTAGTTCACCCAGAATCCGGCAAAAAAAGGAAAATTTGGAAAAAGTAAAAGTTGTATCTGAAGTTGATTAGATGTTCGATTCAGGGGTAGGAACACATGCTTAATCCGAATATAAAAATTATTTTCACGCCGGACAAGTAGTTCGCGCTGAATCCGGAAATTTAGCATGAAGTTAAAACATAGTCGATATAAAGTGAGGAGACATGCTGTTGCAACTTTCGAACATATACTAATGATAAACAAAAAGTGTATGCGATCAGTTCAGTTATCTCTAAAGTCCCAACCGGCATTTACTGGGTCGAAAAGTCAGAATGCATCCCACAACTATCTGGTAAAAGTTTAATAAAATTTAATGTTAATTAGGTTTAATAGAAGACTGTTTAAACCTAGCGTACGTATTTTTTGGTTTTTGGGTTTTGGGCTTTGAATTGTTTGGAATCCATGTCTGAACTTAATTTTCTTGCCGGACAAATGATTCACCAGGAATTCGGCCAAAACTAGAAATTTGGTTGAAGCTCACAGTTGTTTCTGAAGTCGATTAGAGATTCGATATCGGGATGATGAACATGCTGATTCGAATTTTAAACTTTATTTCCTTGACGGATAAGCTGGCAAAATTTGCAAGAACCTGGAAATTGGGATTGAAAGGTTCGACTCTCAGTGTCACTAGATCTTTTGCTCTGCATGCAGTTTGCCGGGAATGCTGCGTAAATACGAGGAATTTGGTAAAAAAAAAAAAAAAAAAAAAAGACTTTTGAAGTCGATTATGTATGAGATATTGGAGTAAAGATGCGTGTTGAATCCGTATCTGACCTTGGTTTCCTCATTTGATTAGTTGTTCGGCCGTAAGCAAAAAACTTCAAAACGACAACATTTTTTTTTGTAAATATTCAAGCGGTTGATTATGGATAAATAGCAAAAATGTTAAAGGAGTCTGGCGAAGACTCGGAAATGTACAAGATTCGATTGTCTGGATCAAGAAATCTGATAAACATTACATTTTGGGATCCCGTCGAAACCTTTGGTCTTGTTGGGAATAGATATTGTGCAATATGGATGGTCAAGACCTGTGGGCTGGCACCCGCTCAGGTTTTCGAACATCATCGTGTAATTTTGCACGCGCGCATTGACGGAAAAGGTTGTTCTTCCTTGGTGATACGATGGGATATGCACGAAGGCTATTCAATATTTTTATTTTTAGCTTCACGAGCTTGAAAAATCCAGGGCTTCAGACAACATGCTTGGAAATGAGTCAGGTACGGTATATTCATTTGATCGTTATCTCATTTTTTGTCTTTAGTTTTTCTTTTATTCTCAAACTCCAAAGTTTGTTTGTCCTGCAAAGAGTGGGGGCCAAATAAACTGCATTCATATGTTCGTTGCTAATAGGCTGGCACTACTCAGCCCAGAGCAAAATAACACTAGCGAGTAGCGCCAAGACCTATGCTTTGCCAACGGGCCATACTCGTAGCGCCGGCCACTACGCTTGCGGCATTTAAAGCGAGACAAACTTGCGGGGTAAGAAATTTCTAGTAAAGCAACGATGCGGTTTGCATACACCAATGAAACAATGGAGGCTGTACAGTTTTTGGGATCCTAAAACGCAAGTGGAGGGATACCTATGACATCGCAAAAAATGTCCGTCTGTCTGTGAGCGCGATAACTCGGGAAGGGAATGAGATACTTTGATGAAACTTGGTTTGAGGATTCTTTGGGTCAAGAGTAAGGTCAAGTTCGTAGATGGGCTCTGTAGCCCTACATTTAGGGGTGGGGCCATTGAGATAAGCTAAAAGCTATGAGATAGTTGGTTTAGGGGTAAGGAGACACGCTGAATCCGAATATCAAAGCTATTTTCTTGCCGGACAAGTTCACCTGGAATCCGGCGAAAACCGGACACAAAATTTGTCGACCAATTTTCGGCTCTAGCAGTCCCTACCCTTTTATTCCCAAACTATTATAGCTCTGCGCGTGGATGCCGACATGTATTTGTTTATTCTGTGTGACGCCGGAGAATCTTGTGAAATCGAAGGTCGAAGGGGTTGGTATATAATGTTCAAGCGAAGATGTTGTTCGATGTGGTGTCTCAATTTCTCTCCATCACCTGCAGAACACCCCAGGGTACCAAACTTGGGCCCTTGGCTTTTCTCATAGCTGTAAACAAGCTGGCTATCCAACTTAAGCAGAAGTTGAAGTTTGCAGATGATCTGACGCTACCCAAAGACAATAATAGTGGTAAAAAATCGGGTCTCTGAAAATCGATCGGAACGCTGCCTAGCGTTTGGACTTTGTCAAATTTCGAGCGGTAGATGATTAATATAATCAAAGCAAAAGGGCGTGAGTAGGCAATGTCTGTCAACATTAAAGGAGTTATATCATAAGCATTCTAGCACTTGCAACGTCTAGAACCCCCCCACCCAAGACCCAAGATGAAGCCACGGCTCGATCCGACCGCTGGGTCATCTAGCGGCGCTGGTCAGAAGCACCCCACATGGGGAGTATGGAATCATAGTTTGACTTTGGATCTAACAAAACGTTTTTATTATAGCAGGCATATGGAAAATGTGTAGAAAAAGTAGACTAATTATTTGTATGATCGATTTCTTTAAGTATTTTGTTTTCTGTTTTTTCTTGTTATTTCCCGTAAGTCCAAAGAATCAAGGATGTAAACTAGAGGACAGTAAACAAACGCCGTAAATTATACTAAATTCGTTATAGTGATTTCTTGAAGATTCTGAAACTGAGCTAAATAATATTCAGCTTCCGAGACCTAAAAATGTCAAACTGGCCGATGATTTCTTCTTTCGACATCTAAACGTCCACATGGTGATGTACTTAGTTCTTGTAATCCTCTTACATGCCTTCTCGAAGCGTCTAGTAATCTTTGACAAGCGTCAGGAGATCAATGAATAGTTAAGTAGCAATGGCGGATTGACGTTCAAGAGTGAATTGTGTTCAAGTATTTTCTGGATAACGTTGGCTACCGTGAGGATTCTGGGGAAAACAAAGGTAACAGAAAGGTAAAATCAGACCCATCGGAAAATGATGGTGTCTCCCACCTTCTCGGCCCACATGAATCAAAGACTTGAATTGATTAGAAATCGTGAATTCAACATTTTTGTCCATAAAAAAGCGATTTAGATGGTGTCTCCCACCTTCTCGGCCCACATGAATCAAAGACTTTAATTGATTAGAAATCGTGAATTCAACATTTTTTCCATAAAAAAGCGATTTATTCTTTTCCTACTTGTTGTTTATTCCAATTAAAGAGGAAATCTGAATGGAGAGAAGGTGCTCATCATAAACGAAACGAAAAAAAATCAACTAAACGTGCTTTGATGATGATTCTGAAAGAACATCCGCTAAACGGCGCTGATTGTTGTGACTCATGGGGCTTACGGAAGTTTCCGGTCTTTCCCACTTTCACTGTCTTTGACGCTACCCACCTTTCGACTGATCTCGTCCAACTCGCAAGAGCTAAAACATACCCTTGAGGAGCTGCGGCGCGAAGCAAGTGAGGCTAAACTTCAGAACAGCGCTGAAAAGAGTGTCGTCCTCCGTGTCAACTTCACAAAGCACGATCCGGAACCAACTGAATCTGAGGCAGACCTTAAAGCAGTTGAATCCACCGAAATTCTTGGGATTGTAATCGATAACAACCTTGGCTGGGAATCCCAAACCTCTAAACTGGTCCAAAGGGGAGCCAGTCTCCTCAAGCAATTTGCTCAGCTAAGACGATTTGGGCTGTCCCACAACACTCTCACTAACCTCTACAAAACATACATTCGTCCTGCCCTTGAATATGGATGCCAGGTTTGGCACACCGGACTAACAAAAGCCCAGGATTCGAAAATTGAGCGTACTCAAAAGCGTGCACTTCGTATCATCCTCGGGCAGGAGTACATATCATACGAGGCGAGTCTGGCGTCACTAAGCCTGGCTACCTTATCAAACAGACGACATGAACTTCTCATGGCATTTGGGAGGTCCTGCCTGTCGTCGGAGCTCTTTCGCAACATTCTGCCAGATTTCCAGCCAGCAGCTGAAAATAAACGCCCCACTCGAGGATCAAATTCGGGGAAGCAAAAGTTAAAGCTCCCTCCTGCAAACTACAGTGTTCGCTATGACCGTTCATTCGTCCCGTACTTTTGCAAAAATTTTAACAGTGACTTGACTTAAATTGTGACCTCAAGTGTTTCTGTCTTTCACGTGCCAGTGCTATTCGTTTTTGGATAATTATGGCTAATTAATAAACTTGATTTGTTTTGATTTGATGAAGATTCACTGGTAAAGTACAGGTCAAGTTCGTAGATGGGTCCTTTAGTCCTATCTTTAGAGGCAGAGGAGGGATTTCGAATTTACGGGAAAAACATGTATGTTTTATAAGCTAATAAGATATTCATTGAGGGGGTAAGGAGGTCCTCTGAATCCATATGTGAACTTCGTTTTCTTGCTGGACAAATGGTCCATCACGAATTTGGCTGAAACTGGAAATTAGGTTGAAGCTCAAAGTTGTTTCTGAAATCGATTAGAGATTTGGTATCGGGGCAAGGAGACATGCTGAATCCATTTTTGAAGTTTATTTTAACAGTAAAAATATTCAAGGAATCTGACGAACAGTGAATGGCGAGGACATGACCCAACTGTTTTAATTCATTCATTCATTCATTTTATTTATTTCCCTCAAAGAATATATAATGAGGAGTACTAAAATAAATTTAAAAAACACTGTCACAAATAACTTTCATAACAATAAATAACAATTGACGTATATTAAACAAAACACTGTACTTCCTTAACTATTAGCTTTTATCGAAAAACGGAAACAGATTCTTCAGAGTCAGAATATTATGAGCTTTACCTACAAAATTATCAAATTTCTGCTGAATGGCCAGGGCAGGATCTTTAACTGAAAAGGAATTAATTAGAGGTGTATTTCTAGCAAATAAAGGGTATCCAAGCAAAAATTTACAATATTTAAAATAGCACACACGAACACTAGCAATCATACCACGATTAAAACCTTTCACCGCCACCGATGAAAAAATAACTATTGGTAAAACAGTTGACTGGTATATACGGGCCAGAATATCACGTCTAAGCTTACCCCTCAGATGGATTAAAGCTCCAAACGTCTTACGGATTTTTAGTTCAGTATTTCTTACTACAGTTGATTGAAAATTACGTTTCACTGAACAATAGGGAATCCAAGGTAAGTCACAACATCAAGGGGTTGGAAAAGGTTCCCACCACCACAGTTTAAGTACGAAATACCATGCGGATCATTAATAACAAAATATTGGCACTTAGAAGGACTAAGGCAAAGTCCAATCAAATGTTAGATTTTTCGGATCCCATCGAAACCTTTGGTCTTGTTTTGCAATGTTCAGGGTGTGAAGTTATCGGAGCCAGCGTTGGTGAACGACTGAATGAGTTTCAGTCGGCACGTTCTTTATCGCTAGTGCTGCCATATCGCTGCTATTCGAATGTGTGTCAATTTTGTAAAGTTTTGGCGCTACTCCCTTAGTGTTATTTTGCACTGACTTAGCCTTGGATTGAATGACTGTGAACTGGTGGGATCGATCTGATAATTATAATTTCTTTTTCAGACAAGCAAGGAGTCGTAGTGTAGCTTTAACCATCTGCAATCCTTCGAAGAGGCAATTGAAAACTCTAGTCTTTGCTTACAGTTTCGCACTTATGCTCCTTTTTATGTATTTAACACAGTAAAAAAAAAAGGTCTTAAACCATCAGATGTATTCGATGCGTTCAGTCTACTAAAAATCCTCCTTCCCTGCCTTTTCTAAGGTGCAATTAATCCGAATTTGACCGTGAAAAGAAACGCAGCTTATGTGAAGAATGTCTGTGAAGCTGTGCTCTGGGGTATGGCAACAATCCACTCCCAGCAACAGTAGTACTATTAGGACACATTGCCGACCTGTCTACAAGGATCAAAATTGAAAAATATCTTATCGAGTGTTGAAAGTTGTTGTTTGTTTTGTTCATAGTTTCCTATATTTGATATTTCTTGTTGCGTCTGTCGCGGAAGGGTTTCAAGAAGTGATTTATGGGATCCCAAAACCTAATTGACCAAGTGAATCCATATCTGCAACTTTTATGAAGTCATGGGTACCCCACCTATGCTGTAAAAAAACTCTAGCAGTATTTGCTACTGGTATTAATCTAAAAAGATAATGTTGTTTCTAATTAGGATTAATCTTATCTCAGTAGAGATAAGATTAATCCCAGTAGCAAATACTGCAGTTAACTTTAATCCTTACTCGGAGGAATGTTTTACAATGTATGACTTCGTAAAAGTTGTCTGTCTGTCTGTCTGTCTGTCAGCACGATAGAGATATTTTTGTTCAAACTTGTTATGAAAATATTTTTTAAAGCTAATGAGTAAGGTGAAATGCTGAATCTACATGTGAACTTTTTTTCTTGCCGGACAAATAGTTCACCCGAAATCTGGCAAAAAACGGAAATTTGATAGAAGTTAAAAGTTGTTTCTGAAGTCGGTTGGAGATTCGGTATTGGGGTAAGGAGACATGCTGAATATAATTTTGAACATTTTCTTGCCGTGGAAGTAGTTCTTCCGGAATTTGGTAGGCTAGAATTAAAAGTTTTTTTTCTGATCTTGATTAGATTCGATATAGGGGGGAGGAGCGAGGAAAGGAGACATGCTTGGTCTTTTTTTTTAAGTCCGCTACGGATCCAATTTAGGAGTAAAAAAAAAAAATGTTCAATCCGTACTGAAAATATTTGACACTGCAAAACGGAAACATCAGCTACATTTTTTTTTAACTACATTTCGGCCCTTCTTGGCAAGGGTCCTCTCCCGGCTCGGTATTTGAAAACATTTTATCCACGCGACAAGGAATTCGTCCGGAAATCTGCATCCCAGAGATTCCACAAAAAAAAGAAAGTTAATTCCGAAGTCGTCTAGAGCTTTGATTTGAGGGCGAGCATGCATAAATTTATATTACCTTAAGTAACATGCCGACCAGGATGAGAAGGAGTTAGATAAGGGATTTCGGAACATCTTTTCATCATTCACAAATGTTCCGGAACATCCGAAACTACCTGCAGTCATGAGCATGCTCAGCGATCAAACGAGTATAGCCATTCAGAATGGAAGGTCATATGCATTAGATCCATATTCTGTTAGTGGCCGGACTTGGCCTCGGTGGGGAGTGTTGGAGGGGGTGTCGGAAATTCCTTGAAATGCTCAGACTCGGGTGAATTTCATTAGTTCCTCGGGAAGAAAGAGAAAAAGTAGAATTAACGACTCAAACTCAACAACTCAATCCTGTGGTAACCAATCACGGCGATGTTTGGGAGCAACTGTGATACCGCTTCCGGCTCTTCCGCTAGTACAGGGCGATTTTGCATGGGCAAGAAGAGTTAGTCCTCAAGAGTATCCTCACGGCATAGGCGTTACTAGCCAAAATGTTTGGGGGGGGGGGGCAAGGTATTTACCGACTGGCAGGTCATTTTTACCGACTGTTTTTGCAGATAAAAACGACTGTTATTGAGAAAAATCTTTTAAACGAATGGCCGACAACATTGGGGGGGGGGCGTCCCCCCCCCCCCAGAGACGTTACTAGCCAAAATGTATGGGGGGGGGGCAAGGCATTTACCGACTGGCTGGTAATTTCGACTTTTTTCAAGAAAAATGGGTAGTGCAGTTACCAGTGTTGCCACCGGCAGTAAAAATTTACTAGATCTAGACAAAAAAATCTAGTAAATAAAGAGGATCTAGTAAAATTCATTTTAATCTTGTAAAAAATCCCAATTTCTAATTTAAAAAATGGTCCAACCCAGAAGATAAATAAATTTTCATAAATTCTGAGGAAGACAATATTATAGGGGGGGCGCCCCCCCCCCCCCATTTGTGGCGTTTCTGCTCTTTATGACCCCAGTCCGTGGTCGGAAATATTTTTAATGCTTTCTTTAGCTTACGGATCAGAACTTCAGAAGTGTGACTCAAAATCATTGCCTCGAAATTTAACTTTCTTTCGATGTATTTCTTCATTGTTGAAATGTAATATGGGTTTTCGAGTTAGTAAATTACAGTGTTTCCACTTCGTGATGGCAGGGTTTCCGTTCTTGTAGTCCAAAAATCCGTAAAAATCCGATATTGCAAACGAGAAATCCGTCAAAAAACCCGTCCAAAACCGTAAAAAAAAGACTTAAAGCAGTAATATATGGAAGTTATTTCATGCAGAATAGTGTGCTCTGTAGATAGGGTCACTTAGCACGGAGTAAATACCATAGTGAAATTCTTGCTATCAGGAAAGAGTTGAGGAAACAAAGCTAGATCTACGTTGCCTGGGCAACGTGCGAAGCGGTGAAGCAACCTTTGTTCGCTAGCGCTCCGTCGCTAACGACGAAATGCTGAAGTTGTCAACCCATCGAAACTAAAGCCCGGGAAATTGCAAGAACTTACTGGTTAGAACAATAGAGAAGAAACGCAGAACCAAGGGTGATCTTTTTTTTCAACAAATTTCAAAAAAAAATATTACCACCGATTCTTATAACTCCTAAGATTAGGTAAAATGTATTTCGCAATAATAAGTCTTGCAATCAATCCATGTTCATTATCGTGTGTGTGTGGGAGCGGGGGGGGGGTGCAGAGCCAAAGTTTTTACCGGATCTTTTTTTCTAAACCCAATCTTTGTTTCCCATACAAGTCCTATCTTTTAGCGTGGATCACCAAGATCCTAAGAATTTCCAGAAACTGGATAGAACGACGTCCCGGCTGCATCAGCTACTGTAGGCTATTCAGCACTACCCATGATAAAAATAAAATTAGCGCCGCAGGCGAGATTTTTTGTTATTTTTTCCATGCCAAATTAAACTATTTCCATGCAGGTTCTAGCTTTTAATGTTTCTCAAATCCCAATCCTAAAACTGGCTTAGAGCCCAGTTAAATGACGCGCCTTTCCATAAAATAGGGAATATTACAAAAGCACAGCAGGCGGAATTTTCGAAACATTGTTGATTAGAGCGTCTTTTTGGAATCCAGAATAAAAGTAAGGACTATCGATTAAATCATAGACCAGTCGTTTTGTCTGCAACCAGTGCTTCACTCGACCTCTTCTGAGTTTCGTGGTAACTACCGAATTCTGGCAATTCTACCGAATCCCAGTTATTATACCGAATAAGTCAAAACAAAGTAAAGGCCTAAAAGCTCTTTTCCACTAAGGGGAAAATATATAAAACGCACTGCAGGCGAAATTTTTGGAAACATTTGTGATAACAGCCTCTTTTAGGAGTACTGTTTGATGCTTAAATGTTCCACCAATGGTAAAGAACATTCAGAAACATCAAGTAGAAATACCGATTTTTTGCAAGATCTTCAGAAATGTTCATCTGTCAAGACCCAGGAAATCCGTTTTTGACAGACAAGTCCGTCCGTTACTCGATTATCAAAAGTTACCTCTCTATAATTTTTATCGTCATTACCTAGCTCCCATGAGGAGCTTTAAAAAATTGCCTTGTCCGACGGTATTTCACGTCGTCCAGGCGGGGTATTGGGTAAAGTTTTCAACTAGCAATAATCGCACCTCGGATAAACCTCATTGGTTACGATACTGCCACTGCGCAAAGCTAACCAGATGTAGAGTTCCAGGAGAATATAATCACGAAATTTCAGAAGACATAAAAAGACCGCTGTTTCAGTTTTCCTTCAACTCTCTTTTGTAAGATCAAAAATATTCATATATTTTCTTACATTAATGATTTTGAAAGTCCAAGAATATTTATGCATTTTACAGAAACAACTTAATTTTGAATTCAGCAGCTCCTACAAAATAAACCTAAGAAATTTCTGTGAAAACTTTGGGTGACTTTTTGCCACGGATATAGCGTGAGGGATTTCCAACTCTCGAAATACAAAATCAGGTTTCGGTTCGGATGGTAAATGGAAGACAAAAATTCATTAATTAATTAGACGGTACACCCACCAAAATGACAAGGTAAATAAAGTAATAAACGAAAAGTATACGCTTAGGTTATGGCGTGCTATTGTTCAAGTCCTGACATGTCCTCGTCTTAAGACAAACAAGTCTTCGTCAGTGAAAATCAAGATGATTCAGTTATGAACGACAAATTAAACGGGGCAAACACCTGACGAGCCTAAATTTGATTTCAGATCTTGTCCAAGATGCCTATTCTTATTACAGGCGTTTATTTTTTTTTTTTTTTCTCGAGCTCATCTGGATTGGATCCTTCAAACCTAGATCAACATGTGTCATGCATCATATGAATCATATCTCGCCTTCCGTGCTGGGCTGTCTGCGAAGCATCACCTACGAAACGTACCCGAGGGGTTGCTCACTCCCAAAATGGTTGTACAGTGGTGCCCAGCCGGCGCCCAGCCGGTGCCCAGCGGTGCCCAGCCGGTGCCCAGCGAGGGTGTACAGTGGTGCCCAGCGAGTGAGCAACCCCTCGAACGTACCCATCGCAAAACACCCCTAACCAAGATGCCCCCATGTAAAACGTCCCCCACTAAAAAACAAAAACACATGAGAATGGCTTGTTATAAAATTTAAATGTTTTCTTCTGACCCCACATACCTTCGAAGCGGATTCCATTTCTGAAGAAGTTTTAATTTTCGTTGTCTATTACATTTTATTGGTTTCTTTATCTACTCTATCTATTGATCTCGTTTACGAGGGGGATTGCCCTCTATCGATTTTAGTGAACAGCAGGTGACTGGTGCCCGGCCGGTGACGAAACCGGCTGACATCCAAAGGCGTTACTAGCCGAAATGTTTGGGGGGGAGCAAGGTATTTACCGACTGACTGGTCATTTTTACCGAATTTTGCAGTAAAAACTACTGTCTTAAGAAAAATATACTGTTTTTAAGAAAACGACTGTTTTGAGGAAAATCGACTAATTTCAAGAAAAACGGACTGGTTTTAAGAAAAAAAAGACAATTTTTACGAAATACCGACGTTTTTGAAGAAAAATCGACTATTTTACGAAAACCGAGGCGCTACGCGCCGACTAGGCTATTTTTTACCGATCGGCCGGCAAAATTGAGGCACCCCCCCATACGTGACGCCCCTGCTGACACCATCCGGTACCGGTTGCCACTTGTTAGAACATCAAAATCAGCATGTTAGGAAGCGGAATCGCCTAATTATTTGATTCATAAGGCGTATTCTCGTCGTTCCCCGAGGACTCCACTTGAGGAGTCCCCGCTTTTTTGTTTGTCCCGGGGACTCATTCCCCGTATTCTCGCGAGTCCTCACGGACGGGAATGCTCCGATTCACCATCATCAAAAAGGACTCCCTTTCAGACTCAGAGGGGAATCAGTTTTGCTGGTGTTGGTGCAATGTAAAATTAATTAAAAACAGTCAGAATAAACAAAACCAAAAATAAAGTGGATCCAGACTAATTTTGTCAACTGCATATTTATTTTTAGAACAAAATCCATTTTGGAAGCAATCCCCGTGTTCTCGTTGTTTTCCATACGCGGAGTTCGCGTGGAGTGACTCCCTCTATTCTCGCCGTTCCCTTCGATTCCCCGAGGAGTCCTCGGGGAACGGCGAGAACACCTATAGTTGCGAAATCAGTCAATGATACAAATTACTGATTGTGAATCTTTCTTGAGCACTGTGCACCAGGTTTGGTATATTTTCGATATCGGCTCATTATTTTACCTTAGAGTCGTAATTCGATCGGGGAAAGACGGATGATTCCGAAAATTGTATTTTTGTGCAAAAAAAAAGTAAAAACTAACATAGTCTACACTTTTTTTCTTTGTTGACTACCGCCTACCACCTTTCCTCAACCTGGCTCGTGGGCCTCAAGTCGTCCTTTTACTCAGTCTAGCAGCACTAGTGGTTGGGGAATATAAGAAAAGACTGATCCCGTTCCATCTTTATGCAAGCAGAATGGAAAGAGACGGCGAGAGAAGAAAATTAGCAGCCCCAGACCAAAGCCAGAAGAACAGACTAAGAGTCCGGTAGAGGCTGAACGATTCGTGTCGTTTGCTGAAACTCAGCAAGACGAATCCTTAAAGGAGCCATGGGAAGCTACTGGAACGGAGCTGAAAGGACGCAGCAGCGTTGTCGTGAAAGATGGCATCTTTTGCAGAGTCATGGCTGGAGAAGGAAACACGCGGAGCAGAGTGCTTGATGGCAGATCTCGCGAGAGCCGCAGATCGAACCGTAAGTTCTGCTATGGCTGTTGGACTCCAGGCCACATGAGGAGGGATTGTCCAAGGAAAAGGCATGCAGTTGAGAAGAAGACAGGTCAAGGGTTCCTCGCAGAGAGTGCGGAGAGGATTAAGCCAGAGGATTTGACAAAATCAAAATGCAGCGAACCCGAGCCACCAGATGATCCAGCCAATGCCACGGCTACAACTCGATTGTTCCATAGGCCTCAAGGAGTTCCATGGGCCAGCATGTACAGTCAGCGTCATCGTCTTCATGGGACCTACCCGACGGCCATTTAGAAGAAACGCGAAAAAATGGAAAATAAGGAGGAAATTAAAGCGTTTGTTTTTAAGGGGAGGAAGTGTGATGGTTTCTATTTATCTTTTTGTTAATCATCTTTCTTCACTTTGTTAATCACGTTAGCATGCAATATTTATCAGGTGTCAGCCTTCACGAACCAAGCGTCAGCACCCGAGCAATTAAAGTCATTGATAACTAGGTTCAGGTGAGGCTATATAAGCCATTCATTGGCTGAATAGCCGCAGTATTGTACCGGACTTCAAAGAATATAGATCACTGTTTTTCGCCACACTGCATTTCCCGCCTCTCCCTTGACAAAAGTTGTCAGTTGCCTTTGCGGAGGCAGTTCACAGTTGGATTAAATTATTGACGAATCATTCACACGTGAAATTACTGATGGGCTTCTTATTTTAGCACGAAGTGATTTCGCGTGAAAGGTGCAAAAAGAGTTTGAAAATTGATACCTTCTTCATTAATGTTTGAGCAAGATGTAACAGACGGCGTCCCAGTCAGTCCATTAACGGTTGATTCAAGTAGAACTATTAGTATAAAGTGGCCTACTTGGACAGAGAACAAGACCAAATGTTTCGATGGGATCCCAAAAATCTAGTATTTGATCCAGACAATTGGGTCTTGTCTTCGTCAGATCCTGTCTTCGCCTGGCTAATCATCAGAGAAAACCAAGTTCAGATATACCTCTATAAGCCATATCTATTTTGACGACACTGACCAAAACTTTCTGCTTTACTTATGCCAAATTTCCGGTTTCGGCCGAATTCTGAGCGAACTAATTGTCAGCGTATATCCTTATCTCTATAAAAAACATCTAATCAACTTCAAATAAAACTTTATCTTTTAAAAAAAAAATTCCGGTTACAACCGGATTCCGGACGAATTATATGTCCGGGTAAAAAATTGTCATACACAGACTCAGCGTCTCTTCTTACCCCTAAGTCTGTCATCCGATCAACTTCAAATAAAACTTTTGCTTTTAACAAATTTTCCGGTTTTGGCCGAATTCCGGGGGAACTAGTAGTCCGGGTAGAAAATACTTTTCACATAAGCGTTGAGCATGTCTTCTTATCCCTAAATCGAACATTAATCAGCTTCAAATGAAACATTTACTTTTAACCAACTTTCCGGTTTTTGCCGGATTCCGGACGAACTTCTTGTCCGGCGAGACCTTTTTACCCCATAATCGGCTATCACATTAGCTGTTTAAAATATTTCGTTTGCCCCTTAATTTGAACCCCCTCCCCCACCCCTAAATGTAGGGCTACAAAGCCCATCTACGAACTTGACCTTACCCTTGACCCAAAGTTGTGTCTGGAGACGTGCTGAGAGCTCAATTGTCGGCACCTATTCTAATTACGCGCTACGTATCGCGCGGAAGGCCAAATCAAAATTAGCAATTCATTTTTTCCCACTCCACGTTTGAGCTATTGCGTTTTTATAATAACAAATATTTTTCCAGCCTTTTTATCGGCGAAAGCTTGTCAGTCCTTACAAGATCTCCCAAGAGCTGTCGGCACGAGACGACACGGGCAACATCTATTGGCAAAACACAGGCGGCGAGTCATACTGGCGTCCCGTGCCCGTAGGCTAGACCCGAGATCTTGACTAGATATAAGGCCTTTTTCCGCGACACAATTGTGGGCCACACACTTCTGAGTGTTTGCCGGGAAAACACGATTGTGCGCCACACAGTCGAGTCACTAGTTGAAACTCGCGGAAACGCCGTTTTTTCTATTTTTGTGACGGTAATTTCAAATATATAGAAATAAAAATTCATATAAAATCTCAATAAATAGAACTCCAGGCTTATTTCCTTACCATTCTGTACAAAAAGTATCTTCAGTTTTAAGTCTACATGCTTGAAAAAGTAGTTAGCTTTACTGTTAAGGCACGATTTTGCTGCTTAATTTGAATTTCCCGCCAGAATCGAGCCACAAAAATCAACAATCTCCTCGCCAGTTGTTTGTCGAATTTGGGCCACAAAAATCTCGTTGGTCGCGGAAACAAACTTGTGGGCGGCACGAAAGACCGCGGAAACACTCTTCGAGCCACAAAGTGTTTATAGGGGCACGGAAAAACGCCTATAGGCATCGGTTGGCGTTATGCGTTGGAAACGGTCAAAGACAGCCTAGTAGGTTGGAAATAAGAAATTGGGAGTTTGGTAAAATGGTATCTGATACCACGGTCAAAAGGCGTTTTTGTAGTTATCGTGGTATCTGCAAAAGTCATCTCACTTTCATCAATGTTTGTAAAATTGCCGGGAAAGAAGTTTGGCACTTAGTGATGTGACTGAATATCAGTTTTTCTTTTGGTATGACTCCGAAAGGCGCCATTTCGGCAATTGTCGTTTTTGCAGAGCAACCGTCTATCAGATACCACGGTTACTGCAAAAACGACTAATTTCAGATCCAGTTACCGTGGTAACAGATACCATGGCATCTGCAAAAACGCAACTATTGACACCAAGCCAGACCCGAAGCCAATTGAAACTAAAAGAAGAAAGGACGGAATCGACGGCGATGTGGTCAAACCTATTGCGATTTACCTACTACAGAGGACAACTAACATCGTACGAAGCTTTATTCTTCAAGTATAGTCACAACAGCTGAAACGTAGCTAACAAAGCAAAAGGTAAACAAAGATAGCATAGACGCTTTAAGTAAGTGATTACAATAGAGGAATGTTTTTTACCATTCGATTCTCATCTACTTACTGTGACAATCGTCAAATGCTAGCGAGTGAAAAATTTTAAGGTGTTTTACGTTTTTTTTATTTTCAATTTAGCATAAAACGCTGCATTCGAGGTGAAATAAGTAACATACCTCTACTGTATAAGAGACGGTTCATATTTTGATCTGGTAACTCTCAACTTCTACCACGGTAGGGGGGGGGGGGGGGGCATATAACAACTTCAATCTCTGATAAGGCAACACTGAAGTTCATACTGTTATACTAGCTAAAACCGGAAGCCTCCGGCCGGAAGTATAGTTCTTAATTTCTACCAGCATATGCTACATTTCGATTTCCATGACACAGATAACAAATAACGCTATAACGGTTACACTGCTATTCCGAAACCGGAAATCTGCGGAAATCTGCTATTCCGAAACCGGAAATCTGCGGATAGAAATGTTGCCAGAAGAGACCGAACCCGAACTAGCCCCCCCTCCTGGCCTTCTTTCAGTCAGAGCAGCGTCAAGAAAACCTCATCTGACTAAAGCCTCGGACACACGGCTCGGAAGTTTCGCCTGAAATCCTGGCTGACTTTCTTAAATTTTCATAGGTAAAAATCCGGGGACTCAAATCAGGGCCAACTACGCAAGGCTTTAAGGGTGCTCACAATCTTCAAGTCAGTGCTGGTGCATATCACAAATTTTAGGAAACCCACAACCAGTGCAGTGAGTCGCCGTCGACTAGTTAAAGACTGGGAATGTGCAGTGAAGAAACTTTTCCCGGTAACCGAAAACCAAAAAAGCTGAAGCACATCACAAGCGAGTATTACGCAGATAATGTTCAACTGCAATGCTGTCCTAAGCAGATTTATCATCATCGGGAGATGCAGCATCCGGGTTGGTGGCTTCTGTGTCATCCAAAATAATGTCCTCAGGCTCCGGAGCCTTGGGCAGGAACTCGACGCCGGGGAAGACGGAGGAGTATATGTCTCTGGCCTGAGGAAAAGAGGTCATCAAAATCTTCAAAAGCTAGAGAGCGACGTGTTCGTGCTTTCCTTTTTCACGTGAGGAGGCACTGTAAACGACGCAAACAAACAATAACAGTCCAGTATTTCACCCTATTCCTATTGGTCGATTTTCACTTTTTCCTAGCTAAAAGCTATTTTTGACAGGAAGTGCATATGGATTTTTATTATAAATTTCATGTAGAAGTACCTGAGCCTCGTTTTTGTTGCATGCTGCAGGTCCACTTCTCCGCCGATTCCGGACTGATTCTTTCTACATCCGTTTTTGCACTGCAGCGCTCCCAAGGAAGACGGCAGCGCTTCTCAAGAATCACGGACTTGCTCACCGACCAAGTCCGTGCTTCCCTGCAAGATGCTGCAGCGCTGCCGCTTCACCAAGAAGAAACTGAATCCAAAAACGCATATTGTGCAAAAGCAAAGAAGTGCTGCAGCAGCGATGCGGAAGCGCTATTGCAACAAAAACGAGGCTCTGGTTTGGCCCATGAATTTTAAAGTTAATTGCTCAAAAACGAAAAATAAAAATGGGCAAGTGGGAAAGGGATTGAATATGAATTTGTAATGTAGGTTATAATCCAAATATTGAAGTTTGAATTTGAGATTTTGAAAAGTAGGTTGTTTGTAGATATCGCGGTTGCGTGTTTGTTGGAGATAGTTTGTGGCAATTGAGTACGGTTGGAGTGTATATATAGTGGTGATGGATAACGCGTTTGTGGATAAGAGAAAAAAGAGTGTAAAAATTACTGAAGAAAATACGACTTAGTAAAAGTTATAGGAGAAATGATTAAAAGATAAAATTTGAATTTGTAATATAAAAGAGTTTAATAATAGAAATAAAGAATATAGTTTTGAAGTATAGATTTGTAGTTTTTATTATGGAAAGAGTAGGTGACGTTAAAGAGTTTAAGAAAATATTAACGTCACTGAGTGTGACGTAGCCCAAAAATTCGAAGAAAGGATTATTTTATAGAAAAGATGCTACGCGGGATTTAAAAAAAAAAAGCTATTTTCATGTTGCTTTTGCTTGACGCCGCTGATATTGACTCAAATGCAAATGCAAGTCACTTATTTGTCACACCTTGCCATCCCAAAACAAAAGAAAAGAATATTCAAAGTAAAAAAAAAACGGAAATCAAACAAGGAGAGTTGGATCTCACTGTTTATGCCAAAAGAGATCCGAGACGCTTATCTGTGAGATGTGAAGTTCTTTTTTCCTTCTTTCCCTTCGATTCTTCCAGTAGCAATGAACAAAATAAAGTAGTGACAAATTTGGATAGGTGCTCAAAGAAGCTTAGTTATATTTGTTGGTTTCATTAGGCTTAAAAAAATACGAGTACAATGAATTATAAAGGTTGATGGGTTAAGGTTAAAGGTTTCAGGGATTTCCCTAGCTTAGCTTTGAGCTTAGGAGCTTGCTTTGCCTTGTTCATTCTCTCCT
This sequence comes from Branchinecta sandiegonensis, assembly GCA_030848855.1. NCBI lineage: Eukaryota > Metazoa > Arthropoda > Branchiopoda > Anostraca > Branchinectidae > Branchinecta > Branchinecta sandiegonensis. The sequence goes on along the minus strand of JAUPMV010000002.1, from coordinate 1,986,980 downwards.
TCCAGCTATCCACTAAAAACTCCCCGCCCTTTTTTTTCCACTGTCTAATACAGTAGAGGTATGTTTATGTGAATGAGAAAAAACTAAAACCCAACCCAGACATTTTTCACTATGAATTCTTGTAAATAACCACTAAAGCTTTTGTCACTTTTTGAATATTTTGCTAATTCACGGCTTAAAGTGACTCAACTGACAACTGACACCTGGTTTGCTTTTTGTAATCTGAAACGTTTGCCAGGAACGCACCTTCACTGGAGAAGATGGCGGTCCGAACCTGCAGATGCCTTCAAAAGAGGAAGGACCTTTTTAGTAAATTCAAAATCAGTGTCGAATTCTTTTATTTAAGACGTATTGCACGCAACTATGCTGTCTCCCACTTTTTGATAACTATCTTGAGACGACGATGCGTAAACTAAAAGTTTGTTTTAACAATGCATTCCGTCAGCTCCTTTCATACAATCGACGTTACTCTGCTAGTCAAATGTTTTTAGAAAATGAAACTGAATCTTTTGATGTTATGAGACGGAAAGCGATAGTTAGTTTTGTTGCAAGGTTAGAAGTCTCCGAAAATCCACTTTTAAAGGCAATTCGTGAGAATGCAGAATGCATTTCCGGCCATTTTTACCGCCTTTTCCGTCGACTGTGCTATTGCCCCGAGCCACCGAATGGATGAAATAACTGTATATATTTAGTAAAGAATAGTCCTGTGTTACTGTAATTTTATTATGTGATGTGTAGTATCACCAATTAAATAAACTGACTGATTGATTGATTGAGTGTTCTTCTACTTCAAGTTTGTTATTTTTATTTTCTATTTTTCCTTTTTTATATGCAAGTAACAAAGCCAAGGTAGTGGAACAGTTAAGAAAGTGTTCAAATAAGCACACCTCGACTATACTCAACATACGATTTTCCAGATACTCAATTAGACACACCTTAACATATAATGTCATCAACCCCAGCTATATTACCAGCACAAAAACAAGGATAGAAGCAGGGACCCATAAATCTCCTGTAATGACTCGCCATTCAGGGGGCTTGCCATTTCCTATGCTTCTATGTTGCTATGTTGCCCGAGCCTCACCTAGTTTCCAAAAATTCCGCTTGGGTCGAATCGGCGTTCTTGCTCAGATAGACAAAATTTGTTGGGAATATTCAGCATGCCACCAGGTACCTAAGCTATCACAAAAGATCCAGGATACTCTTCCATTACAGAGAACTGTTCCTAGTTCACCACAACGGCTGCGAAAAATTTTGTCTGTCTGGATAGTCGTGTCGTGGGTATTTCTTGAACTATCTGAAGCTCGGTCAAGAGCGCATCAGAAATCTCTTATTGACAAGCCCCCTGAATGGCGAGTCATTACAGGAAATTTATGAGTCCCTGACAGAAGACAACACGATAAAACATAAAAACTTCGCAATTCGCTTGAACGGACAAAATAATCAAGCTACTCATCGAGATACAGTGCAAGTGCAAGTGCAATTTAAGGTAATTTTCTTCCATATCAGGCCGGACTGAGTTCCATTCTGTGACCTTATCGTTAGATTTTTTGTTTTCCGATAATTATCAGTGTAGATGGCAGGAATATTCATTCCTGAACCCGTTCAGAGCGTGTCCGAAAGCTTTCATGACCGTAAATGCTGCATTTAATGCTGAATTTTTATTTTTATTTTCGTCCGAAAGCTCTTACCTTATATGCAGCATTAAATGCAACATTTACAGCACTAAAAGCTTTCGGACACGTTCTTTATTTCTTCTCTGACACTTCTGATTCCGAAATTTAGCCTTAATCGCCAGCTCCCCACTTTCTTCTTGAAAATTCAGCGTAAAATTTAGCATCTTCGCTGATTTTTTCGATGAATTTTATGCTGAATTAATGCTGCATTAACTGAGCGAAAATTTAAGTCCGAAAGCGAAATGCTGCATAAAATGCTGAATTAATTCAGCATTTTCGTTCGTTTCCGAGCTTTCGGACACGCTCTTAATGTGCTTGTCGCTGTGTAAAATTGTTAAGTCTATTTAGTGTGTGTTTTAGACTATATGAAAAGAATGTAGTCATGTTTATTTATATTATTTTGTTTAGTGTTTTAATATGTGTATTTTACTTTGTGTATTTTTACTCATGCTCCGCTGTTATAATAATAGTAATAACTCATTTATTTCCTTAATAGCATTTACAACTGCTAGCGCGGATCGTCAACATAGCAAATTACGAATCACGGCTGGTTCATAGTCTGACAGTTAAAATTACGAATAAAATAAGGCACAAACGAAGATAAATACCTTTCGGTTGAGTTTATGGGGGGCTGAAAAAGCCGTGCTTGTCAATGTTAGCTAGTCTTCCCCTTGTGTTCGGTCTGGTCTGGTCTGGAGTCTCGAAGTCTGGGAAAATAGTCCGATGGTGCTCAGAAGTTAAACATTTCTTTCCAAAGTTCATCGTCAGTTGATGTCTCCTATCCGCAAGGGTCGGCAACTGAAGCTTGACCAGAGCATCCTCATAGGAAACATAATCCGGAACATGTTATCCGAATAGCGGGTCACAAATAAATAAATAAGGAAAAATTAGGCAAATTTAAGATTCAAATCGAGGGAGGAGAAGTAGCATCAAGCTGGTGTCAAATATAGTTTGAATAGTGTGAAGTCGACAAAAAACTGGCTTACCTGAATGATAGCGTCGTCAATGTCAATTTGCTGACTCGGACCGCGGATGTGAAACACGCTCTTAGGCAACGTTCCATCAATTTCGATCTGTTCGACGTTAAAGTACATGGACCAAAGAACAGTTGGCTTATCCGAGTCACTACCATCGAGGCGTAAGAATCGTTTAGCTAAAGCTTCGATGTCTTCCTTGGCTGTCAGCTTCTTTGGACCAGAGATGTGTACGACACCTAAAATGTAAAGATCAGAATATAAGAGTAGGTTCAAATAATGTATACAACGGATACGTCAGCTGCGATGCTTCATCAGCGATATTTCGGCCCTTCTTGGCAAGGGTCCTCGTCAGGCTGTCAATCTTCAGGGTCAATGTCGGGGAAGGAAACAAACCTGTAATAAATAACTGAAGCTTCTACCGACTATAAATATCTTATTCGTGCAAATTACTTTCAAGTTCCATTGTAGGGAAAAAGCTAGTCCTGAGATTTAGTTTGCCCGAATAAGATATTTACAGTCGGCAGAAGCTTCAGTTATTTATTACAGGTTTGTTTCCTTCCCCGACATTGACCCTGAAGATTGACAGCCTGACGAGGACCCTTGCCAAGAAGGGCCGAAATATCGCTGATGAAGCATCGCAGCTGACGTATCCGTTGTATACATTATTTGAATATATTATGCTTGTGCTCAAGGAATAAGAGTAGGGTTGTGATAGAACAGATTCAGCCACGAGTTGGCCTGGCCAAACACAGAATTTTACACATAACATAAACAATAATAACAAGGCTACCTCTTATCAAGAACAAATAAGCAGCAGAACCTTCGTCATCCTATCTCTGTAATACGACCACGCTGAGCCGAACAGATTCCCTATGCCCTGCCCTATGCAAACCAGCGGACGGTAGGAACTACGCGGAACATCACAACTCGTTACCTCTACAAACAAGCTAGCCATAAAGCCCCTGAGAAGAAACTTCGAAAGTAAAAGCCGCCTGGTTGTCTACCATTGCGACGTCCCACGTGACCCGCTGCACAGTGGGTCAGCACGCCTGCTTCACTCTTTCCTCTGATATGCGCAGCGGCGACGAGGGAAGTAGACGGCCATCAACTCAAAGCTCAGCAAGTACCTCTAGCTTAGCTCAGTTTTGTCGGGGTATTCATAGTCGCTGCATGGGACCAAGAACCTCTATTGGCTTATTTGTTTTTGTTCTTATTTAAATTTCCACTTACGTAATCTCCCACCTTTTTTATTACTTTATGGTTATTCACAAGGTATACCACCACGTCCGGATCCAGGAATATATTTCGGGGGGGGGGGGGGGGCACGGGTGGTGTACAAAATTTGTTCATTCATAATGAAAAACCATTTAAAAAAGTCGTTCAACTATTTTGAATGAGCCAGTGGTACATGAGGGGTATCCAACCTAGAACTTATGTAACCGATCTTGGCCTAAATATCAAGGAAACTTCACTGCAGTCCAAAACAGGTCCTAGGTCATTCAAGGCTTCCTTCTTCACAGCTAGGACCTTGGTCAGTTGATAGGACTGCACTGAAATTTTCCTTTCAACCATTTAGGCCAGGTTCGAGGTTGGATACCCCTCCTGTACACATATGGAACTGGAGGTCTTTACAGTCCGACCTTAAGGATTTCCGAACCTTTCCTTAATTAACATTACTTACGCAGATCTTTTGGGGAAGATCCAGCTTCGTATCCAGTTTCGAAGATTTTATAATCGCTGCCCCCTATTGTCATTACAGCAATGCTCTCAGCGTTTCCTGAATATATTGACCTGGAACACAAAAAGGCATTGGGTCAGTCAGATCTCCCGTAAGGCTAACCTAGGCCATGGCCTAGGGTGTATGGTAGTTAAATAAATAAATATATTCTTTATTTCCATAGTAGCACAACATAATATGGCTAGCAGAGGATCGTCATGACGTAAAACATGTCAAACAGGGACGTACAATATATGCAGTATATGATAACAATGAATAGGCCTACATAGTATAATGTGTGTAGTATAATCTGTGATGTCTCTAACCCGACATGTCACACAACAAGAATTAAGATGGGAAATAATATAAGGAAGCATCAAGAGTTAAAATGAGAAACAAAATAAGGTGCGAAGGATGATAAATATCGGTCAGGCGAATTTACTAGGGTCGGGTAAGTCTAGTAAGTTTTTAGTCTAGTGATGGGTTGATTGGGGTTGCGCGATTGGTAATCATTATTCATTGCTCCGCTATTCCCGAGAACCATCTTTTATTTGTCTGATAGATCTTTCAAACTCGTGGTAGCTCTATGTATTTTCAACTATTTAGGATCAACAACAACACCAAATTTCTTACTGTCAATAAACAAACGTGTAAGGCTGCTAGTTTCTGGGACTTCTGTCGCTAGTTCTGTCGTTCGCGATTTTAAGAAGGAAAAGTCAGGTCCGCGACGAAAATCGAATTGTGCGGTCTAACTGTGAACTTGGTGCTGTCTGAACGCCGTCATATTGTCAACATCAGTACCAATACCTGTTGCGAGAAAAATAAAAATCCTCTAAGGGTCAAAATAACTTAGTGTTTTCATGTACAAGAATGAGCTGGCTTTTCAGTTTAACAATTATCCGGCTACAGGAACAAAAAAAAATGCTTTGGCAGCTAGTTTTCACTGTTTTGCTGTATTTCCATTAGGCTACAGTGACATCACAGACCAAGACGTCGCATACATTTTCGAACTCCCAAAGGACCCCTCTTGCTTTTCTTCCTTTTAAATTATCTCTAACTCCCTTATGAAATTATAAGCTTCTCAAATCCCCGCCCCATAGTTACGTTTTGTAACCAAGACTCCTAGCGCTTTTTCGGCCGAGCCGAGTTTTGCCAGCCGCGCAGCCAAAACTTCGCCAAAACCTTCAAGGTCTGGCGACAACTGTTTCGCCCACAAGAACATGAGAAGCTTCAAAGTGTTGTTTTTCCTTTGGGAAGACATGGTAAACCACCAGGTCTATCTTCTGTTTTGAACTTCTTCTGTTTTGCTTGGTTTTCAAATATTTTGCGTCCAGCCGCCGCGTCGGAGAGCGGGAAGGCTGGACAGAGTCGACAAACGCTAACAAGAAAATCATTAAATTCACGTGGGAAGTAATGATATTTTTGAAAAACGATATTTCTGAACCATTCGCGAAAAGATCATTTATAGTAAGAGTCGAGTTCTAAAGGAACCCTCAAACTGTTTATCTTGCAGTATTTAAAAATAGTTGAATACTTTAAAACAAGGCTCTGCTTTCAACGAGTTACCCACGGCTTGGGTGTGTGAAGACTCTTCCAGGCCCGTTGATTTCTAGGCAAAAACAGGGTAAATTACACAACAAAACCTCTCCCAAACAACCACCGACAGCATCGACGGTAGCAAAACGAGCCAAGTGAGGAAATCAGTGAGGTGTCGTTAGGGTTAACTCTACCAGAAATGGTCTTTTCACAATAAACTCGTTCAGAAATAACGTTTTCCGAACATACCAATACTTGCCCCGTGAAATTTATGACTTTCTTGTTGACTGTATCCAGATTGCCCGCTGTCCGACGCGGCGGCTGAACGCAAAACATTTGAAAAATGTGCGAGCCGTGGTTAAAAATTGGGAAAACCAAGCAAAAGAAAAGGAGTCCGAAACTTCTAAAATATCTTCTAAAAACAAACAACTGAAGGGCGGGGAATTGTGAAGCTTATAATTCCATACGTGAGCTATGGATTATCGCAAAGGCAGAATAAGTAAGAGGGGTCCTTTAAGAAAGGATCAAGCTATTACACAAGTAGGTTGCATCAGTAAGACATGTCCTTTACGGCTATGGGAGCCGAGTAAAGTTTTGACGGCTGTGGGAGCCGAATAAAGTACTTTGACTGTATCCAGATTGCCCGCTCTCCGACGCGGCGGCTGAACGCAAAACATTTGAAAAATGTGCGAGCCGTGGTTAAAAATTGGGAAAACCAAGCAAAAGAAAAGGAGTCCGAAACTTCTAAAATATCTTCTAAAAACAAACAACTGAAGGGCGGGGAATTGTGAAGCTTATAATTCCATACGTGAGCTCTGGATTATCGCAAAGGCAGAATAAGTAAGAGGGGTCCTTTAAGAAAGGATCAAGCTATTACACAAGTAGGTTGCATCAGTAAGACATGTCCTTTACGGCTATGGGAGCCGAGTAAAGTTTTGACGGCTGTGGGAGCCAAGTAAAACTTTTTGACGGCTGTGGGAGCCGAATAAAGTACTTTTATGGCTGTGGGAGCCGAATAAAGTCAAAGTATAGTAAATAAGAATGAAAATTTACAAACCGCTGTGGGAGCCGAGTGAAGTTCTTGACGGCTGTGAGAGCCAAATAAAGTTAAAGTGTAGCCTAGTAAATACGAATGAAAGTTTACAAACAACTATGGAAACCAAGTGAATTTCTTGAAGAGGCGCTAAGACTGTCCAAAAAGCTGTTGTTCTCCGAACCCTCTTACCCTTAAAGACCAAAAAGACAAAGTTAAGTAGGCCTACATCTCGTTATTTTTATTCTAGGCACCTTTCGACTGTACCCGAGAAGGCTGTGACCCCCACCCCCCAAGGCACTGCGTGGGGGTGATACTATTATTCTTACCCGTCAGTAATAAAAATGGCCCTTGAGATTCCATCTTTCCTCGAGTGTGCCATATTGGCCGGTACGTATCCATTGGCCAGGACCACATTCTTGGAATCGACCCTTTTCTCGTTCGTCAGCACTCCAACACAGCCGCCATCTTGATCCAGAACCAAACTCTGCGCATCCCTGCTGAGGTAATAGACGCCTCCAAAAACTGCACATAACCTATGAAAACACAAAGGTCAGAACTATAAACAACCGAACGGTATCTTCCGGCATTCATACCCTACTTCGTACACCAATTCTATGTTGTGCTACACCCTAATTAATAAATAAATATATTATTAATTTTTCTTTCCATTTTTTTTTTTTGGGGGGGGGGGGGGGGCAAGGGCGCTTTGCTGATGGAAAATCGTTCGTTATTGGATTTTTCTTGTCAGTTTCTTATGTCTTTGTTCTTTTTTTCTACTTCTTCTTTTTTTCTCTCCTTCTATTTTTTTGATTTGTTTGGTTTGTTTCCCTTAAGACTACATGAACAAAAGAATAAGCCCCGCCCATTACCAGGCCTTATGGTGGGGCCAAAAAGAGTTAATGGTGTTTATTATTTTTTATGAATAAATCTGAAACCTAAAATCTAAATCTAATCAAATTGTATATACATATATATACATAGATATTCCTTCAGCCCAAGCTGACTGCGAACCGTATTTGACGGTGCAAAACGGATAAGTCAGCTACATTTTATTCGAGCTATTCTTCGGCCCTTGTTGGCAAGCGTCCTCTTGAGGCTCAAGCCGTTCAGGCTGGAAAATGAACTTGAGGAAAAACAGTTAAAGATTCTTCCTTAAATATCTGATTTCTCTGAAAATTGGTTAGAGTGAAAGCTGTGATTTCATTCTGCGCACGGCTGCTGTTTTTGCTGTTCGACTAGGTTGTCGAAAGGTAGAGATTCTTCTGAATTTTCGTTTTGGAGTCACCTGTCTCTTCTTTTTCTTTCCAGCTTAGCTTAAAGAAGAAGAAGAGAAAGCTTAGCTGGAAAGAAGAAGAAGGGACAGATGACTCCAAAACCGAAATGCATAAGGATCTCTACCCTTTCAACGGCCCCATCGAACAGCAAAAACAGCAGCCGTGTCCACAGCACCACATTTTACTCCAACCAATTTTCAGAGAAGAAGTTCACAAAATCAAACATTTAAGGAAGAATCTTTCTTTATTTTCCACAAGTTAATTTTCCAGCTTGAACCTCTAGAGGACCCTTGCCAAGAAGGGTCGAAATATAGCTCTAATAAAATGTAGCTGACTTATCCGTTTTGCACCGTCAAATATATCTATACATAGTAACTAAGTGTATGTTTCCTATTTATTTTCCCAGTGTCTTCAGTGTTGATCACTTGCTAAATCATATGACGATCCGACGGCAGCGATTAACTTAAATGAGCCATTCAGAAATAAAAGTTTATTATTTATTTATTAAAGGACCTGTCTTACGCTGGATCTGCCGATATTTTCTATGAGGATCGGGACTGACTTTGAATCGGTGAGTATATAATTGCCTTCCGTGACTTTAACGCTTGGAAGATTGCTGCCAGTTCGGCCATTAGCCTTGAGCATCCGTCACTCGTTGAATGGACAACTATCTCTTAGTATCTTTTCCCACACTAAACAATTTTGGATAATCCTCTACAGTTTCCAGGGCGTGATTTTGTACTTTGTTGGAAGCTGAAGAAACAACTTTTCTTCAAAAGAACACGTTTTGTTCTGTTACGACTGCTTGTTGTTAGTCGAGGACCAATGCCTATATTTATTTATTTATTTCCCTCAGAGCTGAGGAGTACAAAATAATGTATAAAACAGAACCATCTGGTCAATTCATTTACACATAAATCCTATACAAAATACACACGATTTCGACAACTAAATTACGCACTATATTATTCACTTGTTAAAAAATGGGTACAGGTTGTAGGTTTGGAGGGCTACCGAAGCTTTTTTTTTTTATAAAAGTTGGTCATCTTTTTCCTAAAAAATTAAAACTGGGTCTTTTACTTTAAAATTGGAAACCAACTGCGAATTACTGAAAGAAATGGGGAACCCAAGGAGAAATTTGGAAAACTTGAAATATGAAATTTTAGTAGCAGATACGTCGCAAATTCGAAAATTTTCTACGATTGTTGCAGCAAAAAGAACATGAGGTAAAAAACAGCGGTGAACAATGACCCGAGGATATCTTTCCTGTATCGTCAACGAAAACGAATTAAGAGGCCAAATGACTTGCGAATTCTTTCTTGTATATGATTGACAATTATAGACTGAGAAACCTTAGCTGAAGATGCATATGGATCCCTAAGTACGTCTACATCACATGCTGAAAAAATAATCCCATTACCGCAATCAAGACAATTGCAGAAGAAAAAGGGTTTGTAGCAACTTTATTTGGTTGAATAAGGGGGATGGCCTCGCTACTGGGTAACCACATATCAAATTCCATTTGGTCTTTGATTGTGCGCTTATTAAAGGGCTTTAGAGGGCTTTTGTGGACAGTTCGAGTTTTTCGATTTGCCATTCATTTGCTTTCACGGTGCTATTTACAACAAAAAAATGGCATTTACCAGCACTAATGGAAAGACCCTTTGCTGACAGAGAGTTGGCAAGACGGTTAAAATTCTCAGCCAACGCAGCTTTTGATTTACTAGTAAAATTATGTAAAATTTCAAAATTATGTTATTTCTCTATTTATTACATATAAGCTAGGTAAGAAAAGGCGAAGAAAAGATTACAGCTTCAGGTTAAAAAATGGGTATCCGGCCACTTAAGACACCTAGGATTGTCAAGAAGAGGACAAAGAAGTTTGTTCGTCATCAGAGCGACAGATATGACAAGCTAAAGACCAACTGAGTACCAAAACTCACACCTGTCGCTTGTAAAACTGAAAGGTACCGTAATAGTTTTGTGCCTCAGTTTACCTTGTATCACAACAACCTTACTTGAATTACTGTATTTATTTTATGACAATTGTATATATGTTTTTAGTTGTAGGTTAATGACAAGTGCCAATTAATTTGCTCGCGCATGAAATGTTGTGCCGCATTTATTTTGAAATTAAATTAAATTAAACAACTGGAGGAGGCCCAAGGGTATTGACAACAGAGTCAGAAGGAAGTTCAAGGGACAGTACTTTATGCCAGGCATTGGTTTTGGTAGTGCCAAGACCACCAAGCACATGCTTCCCAATGGCTTCAGAAAGGTTGTTGTCAACAATGTTAAGGAGCTTGAGGTGCTGATGATGCAGAACCGCAAGTTCGCCGCTGAAATCGCCCACTCTGTCTCCTCAAGGAAGAGGGTGTCCATTGTTGAAAGAGCGAAGCAGTTGTCCATCAAGATCACAAACCCCAATGCCCGACTCAGGTCTGCTGAAAACGAGTAAATTTGTTTGGATCTTGGAGAACAAATAAAATTGTTTTCCCCTCAAAATAAAAAATAAAAAAATAAGCTAGGTAAGAAACATCTCGAAGAGCCGAAATCAGGGATATTCGGATACACTCTGCTAGGCTAACATTAAATATATAAGGAGATAAAATACCACCTTGTCTCACCCCTCTGCCCACTGGCAAATAAGAAGAAAACAGAAGAGAACCCAAAGATACCCTAACCAACAACCGGCTATACCGAGAACGCAAAACACGACAAATAGAGAGTGGAATACTCCTGGAAAGAAGAGCCAGGGTTGCCGAAGCACGAGATAAGTTATCAAACGCTCCTTTTATGTCAATTAAAAGAGCGTATAAAGTTTCATTGTTATTTCTAGATTCAAGTATTATTTTTGAAAATGCAGCGTGGGCATGATCACAACCCATACCTTTCTTAAACCCAACTTGGTTTTCACCAGCATCAAGGCTTTCAAAAAGTTTGATACAAAGTTCAAACAATTTACCGAATATTGACCCACGGGTGATTGGCCGGTAAGAATCACACAAAAAGAAATTTCGCTTTCCACTTTGGGAATGGGGGTGATAGTACCAAGCTGGAAAGAAGATGGAACACAACCAACCACCAACATCAAATTAAAAAAACACCGGACAATCAGAAAGAAACTCGGAGGTGCAAATTTAGTATGATTAGAAAATATTCCGTCGTTAATTTAATCCGTTAATTTAATGGATTTTTACAATACAAAGGGCGTCAAATTGTACTGGTGTACTTGAAACACTTTTTCTGATATTTAGAAGCTCGAAAAACTGTATCAGCGTGGCAACACCGAACGCTGCATCGATAAGAACCTATTGAGTTCCTCGGGTGGCTCGGCATAACATTCAAATCTTCATTGTCCAAATTTTGCTCTTCGGTTGTTCAATAAGTTTATAAGTCGATCCGTAGCGCCTATGGGCGCATCGTCCCCAACCGGGGGCGCTATAATCGTAAAGCTTTGGGAAAGTTGTACAGCACCTTCTGCGCTCCTTCTATACTATTTCGTTCTGGCGTCACTCATGTTCTGCGAAAGAAGGAGATTAAAAAGATGAGATCATGTTATTTTAAATATGCAAAGCACCTGCTCCATTTGTCGAAATTATATCATAACCATACATTGACGGAGAAATTCAAAATTCAAGACGCAAGTGTTACCCTTTTGGATGTTTCGTCATCACTTTCCAAACTCATGGACAACAATACCCAACCAGCACACAATGTCGTCCACTGCTTCCTGACCGAAGATCAAAAATTAAGTGTCTTTTTCTGTGTGTATATATGTGTTTTGTTTATTTTCCTTTTCAAAATGGCGGGTCATAAATAAATTACTTCTTATTTGAACAGGCGTGTATATTAGGACGTAAACATCGCTTATAGCGCTATTCAGCTTATTACACCTATTTGAACAATGCTTAAAGGGCAAGTTTATGTCAGCTGAAAAACAAGAGCTACGAGCTCATATGGCACTTGTTACGAGTAGATGGTACAGGAAAGTAGAAGAGAACTTCACAAAACACCCAGCCATCCGAAAATGCGGTTCGGACCTAGAATTAGGATATCTAGTTCCGCTGAAGTCCGAAAATTTCCGACATCACCTCCAAGCCATCGCGGACCTTCCAAGTTTCAACCCAAGAAATCGATTCGCTTTGTCCCTAGACGTGCCCAAGATTTACAGTATCCCCTTCCAACTCCCCATATATCGCGGCCGAATCTGGTCCGGACTCCTAACTGGATCATCTGAAGTATTTTCTCTTACCTATCTTTCACTCGAATCTGAGCATTTTCGGGGAACTTCCGGTAAATCTCCCCCCCCCCTCCCAACCGCGGTTGGATCCAGTTTGAACCGTAAAATATGTCATATAGGGCAGTGGTTCCCAACCTTTTCCGTACCGCGTACCCCTAATCAAGGTTCGAAAAGATTGCGTACCCCCTTTTTCAGAACGTGAAAAAGATGTTTTCGTTAGCTTAAGTCGTAACCTGAATGACAATATCACTTGCAATGTCTTCAATTCTTCTTGAAACAACATTATTTGTCACAGGAACAGATTTTACGGCAGCAGGCTAGCTGTTTTTGAATCAACATTATTTCACTGACTTTCACTAGGCCTTGTAATCAGAGGCGTCACGCACGGGTTGACAACACCCATCCCCCCCAAAAGGTCGGCCAGACGATTAAAAAGAAAGGAGTCGGCGAGAAGCTCCACGATTTTTCGTAAAAGCAGTTACTTAAAACAAAAATAAAAATGACCTGTCGGCCTGTCAAAATACCTGGCCCCTTAAGATGCATTTTTGGCTGGTTTTTTGGCCTCTTCTGGTAAAATTAGGCTTTAGGCAATCAAAAATGAGTGAAGCGAGATTTTGAAGCTATAGACGGTTCCTTCGCGTACCCCTTGCAAGGGTCTCGCGTACCCCCGGTTGGGAACCACTGATCTAGGGCATATGATCCCTGTACCTTCCAAGTTTCATTTTCACCCGTCCATCAAGTTTGACTGGAACTGGAGCAGAGCCTATCTGCAAATATTCGAGTCCCGTCCCCCTTCCCCTCACCTTGACCGTATACTGTCCGGACGACAAAAAACAAATCAAGCGGCGAAGCGAAGCGAAGCGGCAGCGCAAATAGAATCGCTTCAGCTACAGCACTATAAGAGAATTCTTGGAGTGCACATTACCACTCCTACACAGGCTTTGAAAGGAGACCTTGGAATATTTTCGCTAAGGAAATACAGGTTAGTCCAGATTATTAGGTTTTGGATCAAGCTAGTTCAGTTACCAGATGAAAGGCTGCTGAAAGGTGCGTACTCATTTTTGTTACAAGAAAGGAGAGCAAGATCGTGGACGACTCAAGTAAAAGCTCTCTTAGACAACGCAGGATTATCTTATGCATGGAATGAGGGCTTAGGCCCGACACAAGATCAGGGAGACATATTAAGGAAGTATGAAAAGATAACTGAAGACCAAGAAATCCAAGATTGGCACACTAGACTCCAAACTTCAGAAACTCTTAAGTTGTATGCTGAAATAAAAGATGTTTTTGGTTTTGAATATTACTTTAAGCTAGGACTAGATCATGCTACATTAAAAACTTGGTTCCAGCTCCGATCTAACAGTCTGCCGATCCTCAGTAAAAATAAACTTTTCAATAGGAGGAAAGCTGGCACGGGAGAGAATTACCTTTGCCCTCTTTGCAAGTTGCAGGAGGAGGATTTGAACCACTTCCTCTTATAGTGCCAAGAGCTTTCGCATTTGAGAGTAACATTTGTTGGGGGTGGGCTGGTATCGCTTCCCCGTATCCTGAAATCTACGAACCCCAAATGTATCCTAGATGTTCGTAAATATGTGACTAAAGGATTTAATCTCAGGAAGGAAAATTTAGCTTAGTTTACGTAGCATAGTATTTCTAGAGGTGTAATAGTTTATTTGTGAAGTGTATTAAATCTTGTATGGCCTTCTGGCTCAATAAACAAGCATTATAAACTCGGCACTGTCCAACTTGCATCCTATTTTGTCCTTTGGACAAAATCCTTGTCTTTGTCTTTTTGTGCTTGTCAAAACTTTTCGCAACCCCCATGATGGTCGGATTGGGGAAACGACTATTCTCAAGTCAGTCTGTTCGGGTCCCTGATACGTCTTCCAAGTTTTATCGTCCTAGAACACGAGGAAGTTCCGAACTTGCGGGATCGCCCGAATTAAGCCCCCCTCCCAACTCCCCAACACTGTCCGAATCAGGTCCGGTTATGTCAACAATGTATCTAGGATTTGCGCTTGTTTTTCCCACCAAGTTTTATCCCGATCCCTCGGCTCTAAGCGTTTCCCAAGATTTCCGGTTCCCCTCTCTGGCTCCCGCCAAAGTCACCGGATGCGATCCAGATTTAAACTGGGTCAGCTGAGACTCGGCGTCTTTCCAAATATCAAGTTTCATCAAGATCCAATCACCCGTTGGAAAGTTACAAATATTTCAAGATTCCGGATTCACCCTTCCTTCACTCCTCCCCGGACCTGACATGGAACATCTAAGACGATAGCTCTTTCCACTTACCCAATCAACCGTTCAAAATCTGCCCATGCCACTAGATTGCGGATTCCCAATACTCCACTCCTCTCATGATGGTTGGATCGAGGAAACGACTATTCTCAAGTCAATCTATTTGGTTCCCTGACATGCCTACCAAGTTTCATCGTCCTAGCACATCAGGAAGTACCGAACTCGCGCACTTACTAGATATCCGCCCCCCCCCCCCCCCCCCCTCAACTCCTCCACAGTGCCCGAATCCCGTCCTATGATGTCAATGACGTATCTAGAACTAGTGCTTGTTCTTCCCACCAAGTTTCGTCCCGATCCCTCCACTCTAAGCGTTTCCAAAGATTTCCGGTTCCCCTCTCCAACTCCCTCCCAGTGTCTAGTTCCGGTCCAAATTAAAAATGGGACGTCTGAGGCTCGAGATCTTCCTAAATATCAAGTTTCATTTAAATCCGATCACCCGTACAATAGCTGACCATGCCACTAGATTCCGGATTCCCCATCCCTCCACTTTCCCACGCTGGTCGGATCGAGGAAACGACTATTCTCAAGTCAATCCGTTCGGGTCCCTGACACGCCTACCAAGTTTCTTCGTCCTAGCACATCAGGAAGTACCGAATTCGCGCGATCACTAGAAATCCGGACCCCCCCCCCCCCCAACTCCCCCACAGTGCCCAAACCCGTCCTATTATGACAATGGCCCATCTAGAACTTGTGCTTGTTCTCCCCACCAAGTTTCATCCCGATCCCTCCACTCTAAGCGTTTCCAAAGATTTTCGGTCCCACCTCCAACTCCTCCCAATGTCACCGGATCCGGTCCGGATTTAACGTGGGACATCTGAGGCACGAGATCTTCCTAAATATCAAGTTTCATTCAAATCCGATACCCCGTTCAATAGCTGAGCTTGCCACTAGATTCCGGATTCCCCATCCGTACACTCCCCCCACGATGGTCGGATCAGAAAAACAACATTCGCAAGTCAATCTGTTCGGGTACCTGACAAGCCTGTCAAGTTTTATCGTCCTAGCACACCAGGAAAGACCGAACTCGTGAGATCACTAGAAACTCGGATCCCCCCCCCCCCAACTCCCCAACAGTATGTTGGACTTGTGCTTGTTCTTCCCACCAAGTTTCATCCCGAACCATCTACTCTAAGCGTTTCCCAAAATTTACGCCCCCCCCCCCTCCGACTCCGACCCCCAATATCACTGGATCCGGTACGGATTTAAACTGGGGCTTCTGAGACACGAGGTCTTTCTATATACCAAGTTTCATTAAGATCCAATCACCCGTTCGCAAGTTAAAAATGCCTCACTTTCCGGATTCCCCAACCCCCCCCACCTCACCCCCACCCCCACCCAGACGGTCGGATCGGGGAAACGACTATTCTCAACTCAACCTGTCCGGGTCCCTTACACGCCTGCCAAGTTTCTTTGTCCTAGCACATCAGGAAGTACCGAACTCGGGGGATCACTAGAAATTCGGATCCCCCCCGATCTCCCCCACAGTGAACAAATCCGGTCCGGTTATGTCAATTACGTATCAAGGACTTGTGTTCGTTCTTTCCACCAAGTTTCATCAAGATTCCTGATTCCCCCTCCCTCCACTCCCCCCCCCCAGATGGTCGGATCGGGGAAGTGACTATTTCTAATTTAATCTGGTCCGGTCCGTGATATGCCTGCCAACTTTCATCGTCCTAGCTTATCTGGAAGTGCCCGAACTAGCAAAACCGGGACAGACAGACCGACCGACAGACCGACGGACGGACAGAAACTGCAATCGCTATATGGCACTTGGCCGACGGGCAAGTGCCATAGAAAATGTATATCGTGAGTGGTTTAACTGAAGCCGCCGGGCAGTAGTGCTGAACGGTAGAATTGTAGCAGATCAAGTCATGTTTTGGTCTGTACTCATAAAGTCGTTTTTGAGTTTTTCTCGGTCAATATGCGGCAGAACCAATGCAATGTACGCCGTCTGTGTCAACTAAGGGCGGCTGTTATTTTATTTCCCGAACTTTTTCAAACTATTTCCCAAACTTTTTTGAACTATTTCCCAACTGCTAAGGCCATGCAGAGTATGGAAGTATGCTACAACAATGCATATCGTCGGCTCTTTCGACTTCCGCGCATTTGCAGTGTTAGCTCTGCGCACGAGTCAAATCACTAAATATTCTTTGAGCCCAAGCTGACTTTGTAACATTTATTCAAACAATGTTTACAACGGATACGTAAGCTCGAAATATCGCTGATGAAGAATCGTAGCTGACGTATCCGTTGTAAACATTGTTTGAATAAATGTCAAATCACTGTTACACATTTACTGAAATTCGACGAATAGCACAGGTGTCTCTATACGCCCCTCATAAAATTCCTCTCAGATTAGTTCTTTTTTGGCCGCTAGGTGCGCTATCGTAAAGAAAACAATGATACGTTACTTCTTGGTTTACGTTTATCCAGGTTTGTTTTGCTATTTTCAATTCCTCTTAGGCCAAACCATGTTTAAAACTGTTTAAAGTGCCTCTTCCCTGTTTTTGGACTCTGACAAAACAGAGCGTCATCAAGTTTGTCATTTCTGGCTTCCGACTTCAGTGTTGAGTGCTGGCTGACTTTTCAACGGGGCTAATGCGCGACTCGATATGAAGCGAAAGCCTAATCGCTTATTCACTCGTCAGATAACTTATCCCCCGATCTCACGTGTGATTGTTATTTTTCCTTCAGCGCGTCTGGCGGCAATTCGTCATCGGATTTTATGAAGGACGAATTGCCACGACTTAAACTGTGTGATAATGAGCTTATCGCGGTTGCTTCTAAGCCTATATTATTTTACTTACCCATCTGTTGGTCGTTAAACGACAATTCTTATGTTCTAGTGTTTTTCTTTTTTGTTATTTATGGCACTTGTGTTGAAATAAAGCTAATTGATTAATTGATTATCACATACCTGCAAAACGCTTGGGGTATTTCTCCAGTTCCATACTGTGTCCATAAATACGGACTGTTGCCAAATCTTCCTAAGCTTTTCAAGAACTTCTGAACTTTGGCAACACCCTCCTCAAACACCGTCAAATCCGTCGTCTGTGCGATTGCATTGGTGACAAAATGAATAAGACGAGGAGTCAACTTCTTGAACTGTAGGTACTCCAGAAATGTTTTCCCAGCAAACTCTGGAAAATATGAGGCTCATAAAAGAGTGATCTCTAAAGGGATCTTATATAACGCACATCTTTTATTTGCAAATATCAGGGGCATCAGGACTAGGAGAGAGGGGGGGGGGGACGTCCCCCCCCCCCTCGAATGTTGTCGGCCAGTCGGTAAAAAATAGCCGAGTTGGCACTCCACGATTTTTCGTAAAATCAGACGCTTTTTTTCTTGGAAACAGTCGATTTTTTTTTTAAACAGTCGGTTTCTCGTAAAAATAGTCGGATTTTTTCTTGAACAAGTAGTTTTTCGTAAAATCGGCCAATTTTTTCAACACAGTCGTCTTTTCTCAATAACAGTCGTTTTTATCTGAAAAAACAGTCGGTAAAAATGACCAGCCAGTCGGTAAATACCCCCCCCCCCCCCCCACAAACATTTTGGCTAGTAACGCCTCTGACAAACATATGTATATACATATATAACATTGGGGGGTGGGGGGAGTAATGTACTTGGTAAGTCATTGGTAATTTATGCCGAATGGTTCCTTTTTAAATTTCAGCTAATGTAATAAAAAATTAATTAACAAAAGTTGCAGCACCACAGTACGACCGGATAAAGGACCAAGAGGGCCCAGGGCAAGTTATTTGTTTGTTTCTATTAATATTTTTTTATAGTTACAACTCGGTTTATTAATAAATAAATATCTTTTTACAAAACGCAGTGCTTGACATGTCTTCACAATTAAAGGGTTCAACCAAGAATTATTTTTTAAAAGATTCATACATAAAATCCACGATCTCCAAACAGAATTCATCAAAATACAAACGCGAAATTCAGAGACAATCTTCAGGTGAGTAAATTCAGTAGTGAGAGCTAAAGATACATGGTGCCCCAGAGAACAGCCCTCTGGAGAACAGGGGTTCACCAAGGGTTAAAAAAGTGGCAATATTTAAACATTCGTCCGCTTGTCAATGATAATTTAAACTTTTGCAAGCTGATTTAGAAAACCGTAGATGAAAAACAACTAGATTTTTTAAGTTCATATTTCGCGGTCAGAGCTAACGTAAATGGTAACGCAAGTTTCACGCGGACCATAGGACCTGGTATCAGTCCCATATCCTATAACAGAATCGTAAAACTTATTTGTGCTTGTACAATCGAAGCGGCAATGTGTTTGTTCGCCAATCGCCAACATTTATCCTAGCTTGTTGGGTTTTTTACTCTCGTAAAAGGGGGTCTCGTGGCCCTCGAAGGGGGTATTAGGCTGCTATGAACTGGTTTATTGAACTTGTTATTACCTTGCTAATTCAAAAGAGGTTTAAAGGGTCGGATAGGCTGACAAGACATTAAGTATTAAAATTGAAACCGTTCTTGCAAGGTGATTTGTTTATCTTAAAAGTTTTTAAAATGCCTGAAAACTTCATCGTCATCTTTCATTAAGCGGAATGATTCAAACAAGGCTAGTTGAATACTTGTTTCGCAACTGGGGATGTGGAATGTCTTGGTTCTAACGCTGTTCGTATATAAGATGTGATAAGACATAAGATGACATAAGGAGCGTGTTCCACCCTACTTACCGTCGTTCCTACGCATGACGTCACAAATTCTGGCTTTTTGCCGTCAAGGCCGGAACGACTTTCTATTTTCTAGCAAAATATAAGTCACGGGCGAATCCTACCAATGACGTTACAGAGATGCGTAGTTACCACGCTTACTACGCTCCCGAGCATGGTAGGCAAATAGTCACTATTTCGAGAAGGTTGGAACGGGCGTAGTATCTTTTTACGAGGTTGGAACTAAAATAGTAACTAATAGTTACTATTGTTAGATGGGTGGAACACGCTCAAGGTGTGATGATTGATATTTTACTTTCACACTCCATGTTTGAGCCCTTGCGCACTTGTTCGACTCTAGTAACAGGGTAGCCGGAATGATTGTGGGACCAGAATCAAACAACGCTCTTAAGATTTGAAGATAAGTATTGGGATGAACGATGGATAGGCTACGTGTGAATGATGATTGGGCGAAAAAGTAAGTGTTAATGGTTTTTCTAGAACGAATTTAAGAGATTTGAATGATAAATTTAAAATAAATCCATATTTTATATTTAATTATTAGGGGGAAGAACAGTAAATGTAATATGGGCCTTATTCATAAAAGTTAAGCGACGTAAATAATTTAGAAGTGGGTAAAAATAGATTAAAATTAACGTCACTGAGGGATGGAGGAGTAGCCACAAAAAGTACGAAACATGATTTTCTTTGTTTTATTTAAATAATATAAGAATAAGTTAAATTAGAAAAGATGCTACGGGTATAAAATTAACATGAATTAATAAACTAAATGTTGTTATTGAAAAAAAAATTGCTGGAGGGAAATGTAACGTACCAGCGGCCTCGATCTGAAGGGCTTTGTCATCCTGGCAAGCCTCCATCAGCTTCATAAGGATTCTCTTTTCGACTACGCTTACGTCATTGGTCGAAAAAACATCAGCCCTAGAACATGGAACTGGGGCAACTCGGTCATCTTCTTCAATGTAGGTCAAAATTCGGGTCACATTCTTGAACTCCAAATAACGGGAGACGCCGGAAGAAATGAGAAGCTCGACGATCTCCCCGGAAGAATATATGATCTGAGGACAGAAAGAAGCATAAAAGCACCAAAGACATAAAAATCTGCATTTTTTTTAAATTGTGGGTTCAAAGCTCACAAAACATGACCAAAGGTTTCGATGGGATCCCAAAAATCTAATATTTGATCCACACTACTGGGTCCTGACTTCGCCAGATCCAGTCTTCGCCAGGCTAATCATCAGAGAAAATCAAGTTCAGACATACCTCTATAAACCATATCTATTTGACGACACTGACCGAAACTTCCTGATTTACTTCTGCCAAATTTCCGGTTTCGGCCAAATTCGGAGCGAACTAATTGTCAGCGTATATTCTTATCTCTATAAAGAACATCTAATCAACTTCAAATAAAGCTTTAACTTGTTTAAAAAAAATTCCGGCAACAACCGGATTCCGGACGAATTATATGTCCCGGTGAAAAATTATTGTCATATACAGACTCGGCGTCTCTTCTTGCCCCTAAATCTGTCACCTAATCAACTTCAAATAAAACTTTTGCTTTTAACAAATTTTCCGGTTTTGGCCGGATTCCGGGCGAACTAGTTGTCCGTGTAGAAAATGCTTTTCACATAAGTGTTCAGCATGTCTTCTTACCCCTAAATCGTAACATTTAATGAACTTCAAATGAAACTTTTAATTTTAGCCAACTTTCCGGTTTTTGCCGGATTCCGGGCGAACTACTTATCCGGCGAGAAAATGGTTGGCACCATTGTGTTCACATTAGCTGTTTAAAAATATTTTGTTTGACCCTTAATTTAAACCCCCTCCCCCACACCTAAATATAGGGCTACAAAGCCCATCTACGAACTTAACCTTACCCTTGACCCAAAGAACGCTTACACTAAGTTTCATCAAAATATCTCATTTCCTTCGAGAGTTATCGTGCTCACAGACTGACAGACAGATGGACAACTTTTGCAATGTCCGAGGTACCCCTCCACTTACGGTTTGGGATCCCAAAAAATGACATCATTTTTTAATTACCTTAAGGCAGCCTTCACGCAACAGCCTCAAGCCAATCCGTACAAAAAGGAACAATGATTTTACTGCGCTGAAGTTTGAAGTCAGAAGCTTCAGGCCAAAGAAAACAACTCTGAAGTACACTGTAAAAAGTTTCTCCGAGTAAGGATTAAAGTTAACTGCAGTATTTACTACTGGGATTAATGTTATCTCTACTGGGATAAGATTAATCCGAATTAGAGATCGTCTTATCTCTGTAGAGACAAGATTAATCCCAGCAGCAACTACTGCAAGATTTTTTTTGTACAGTGTAGTCAGGAGTTCGAAACAACAAAAAATCACGTTTTTTTTTCAGTTTATTTCAAATACCAACACATATCGTGGCTTGGGGCCAAATGGCGTGTTGAATACGTCAATATACATGAAGGCAAATCAATAATGTCTGTCATAGTATCAATATAAATAATTCAAACTGAATATGGCCTAACACAAAAACATAGAAGTGAAACACACAAAAGAATGACTAAACCTCATTGTTGAAAATATGTACAAATTTAGGGATAAAACTATTCCGGTACCGCTCCGTACGGTAGTAACGGGGCTCTAGCTTGGGTATTCGCTCCGCACACGCTCTTTGCGGACGCAATCGTTTAGGTTGGAAGAGAGGCGGTAGAAGGGAGCGGAAGGAGGGGTTCTGTAGGGACTTCATACCAAAATCTCTGCACAGCCTCTCCCGTCTATGATGGAGGGTCTCAAGTTTAAAGTGATCTAAAAGAAAACAATAAGGCATTTTAGGTCCCCTGTATATAATTCTGAGAGCACGTTTCTGTACACTTTCAATGGAATCCGTATCCTCTTTTGTCAGAGCATAGTGCCAAACCGGACACGCATATTCAAGTAGACTTCGGACAAACATACAAAATAGATTAATCAATACCTTTTCTGGAACCCCAAATTTAGTCAGAGTTTTAACTATTGACATGGATGAATTTGCTTTTTTTATTAAATTTTTTGTATTCGTTATGACTTAATGACAGCACTTACTTTGGGAGTCAATTCCAAGTTGAACCGTCGGTTTTCGTCCAAAAGGGTACGCTTCGTCCATCTGAAATGCTTCTTTCCATCTTGATCAGCCACCAAATCCTCCCTAAAATAGAATCCCCGGTCAGTGCTACGAAGATGAAATAAAGTTCGCTACTCATCTTCGTACTAAGAAAGCTCAACTGGAACGGGATGATGTCCCTACCTAGACGCGACCCTACGAAGACACGACAGAACAGCGAAGCGAAAAAACAGTCACATCAATGGACACGACGGAAGGAAGACCGCCGCTACATGGACACGACGGTACAAATACCGACACTGCATGGACAAGACGGTATGAGTACCGATACTACACCGACACTTTTTGACTTTCGACGTAGTGTCGGATTTTGTCCTCTTGGTGAAGTGTCCACGTAGTGTCGTTCGACGTACTGGCGTGTCTACGTAGAGTCGTTCGACTTAGTGGCGTGTCTACGTATTGTCGTTCGATGTACCTTCGTGTCCACGTAGTGTCGTTCGATGTACCGTCGTATCTTCGTAGCGTCCTTCGATTTATACCGGCGTGTCCACGTAGCGTCGTTTTTTTGTCCACGTAATGTCTGGAAATTTGTCCATGTAGCGTCGGATTTTGTACACTTACTGACGTGTCTACGTAGGGGCGCGAACCCAATGGAACTCCTCAAACAGAGGCCTCGATCAAATTCACTGGTAGAGCTTTTCAGAGCTCCCAGCTACGCGCTACATTCCAAGCTAAAGTCTAAGCTACAAGGTCTAAAAGCTATTTCAGTGAAATGGGTTAAAGGACCCCTCCTGCTTAATCTGCTTTTTCCAATATACCTAGATCCCTTGTTGAATTATTAGCTTCTAAAATCCCCACCTTTTTCCATTGTTTCGATTTGTGCCTACGAATTCTTTGCGCTTTTACGGCTGTGCCGAGTTTTGCCCGTCACACAGCGCAAAGTTTGCCGGGATCTTCAGTGTCCGCTGACAACTCTTTCACATGTAAGGACATGAAAATCTTCTCTTTTTTACCTATTTTAGTTGCTTAGTTGTCCAACTTTTAAGCACGTCGCGTTCACTTTTCAAACGTTTTGCGCCCAGCCGCCGCGTCGAAGAGCAGGAAGGCTGGATGGAGTCGACAGCGCTAATGAGAAAATCGCTAGTTTCAGGTGGAAAGTAATGGTATTCTCGAAAAACTTTTTCTGACCCGTTTCGTAGGGAAAAGATCATTTCTAATAAGAGGTTTGCTTTAACTTCAATCACGGACAACTTAGACGTTAAATTCTGACGAATGGTGAGCAAATGTGAAAAGCATTTACGCCAGTCTGAATGGGCTTGGAATGAACTTGTGAGTGAAGATTTAGGATGAAAATTATAGCTTACTCAACATGCCAATTTCTCTCAACGTTTGAGAAAGGTGAGACGTAGCGAAGAGCTTGGGTGGTAAGCTTATCCCCAAGGTCCACTGCTGCAGGGGCATCTACCTCCTCTTGAAAGCTTTTCTGAACATCAATCCATGCTTCGATCCCGCTAAGTGAATGAGATGACCACTGGTCACCATAGAAGTTGTTTCTGAAATAATATGAAACTGCAACTACAAATATAGCAGTATTAAAATCAAACTAACAGGGTAGAAAGAAAAGGTGACTGGAAAAGTTACTGGGACAAGCGAGATTTTCGTTCAAGAGCGTGTTCCACCCTCGTACCAATAGTAACTATTAGTTACTAAATCCGTTCCAACCTCACGAAAAGTTACTACGCTACCGTTCCAGCCTTCTCGAAATAGTAACTAATAGTAACTATTTGCTTACCCACGCTCGGGAGCGTGGTAAGCGTAGTAACCACGAATCTCTGTCACGTGATTGGTCGGATTCACCCGTGGCATGATATTCCGCTGGAAAATAGAAAAATCGTTCCAGCCTTGACGGCAAAAACCCGGAATTCGTGACGTCATGCGTAGTAACTATGGTAAGTAGGATGGAACACGCTCTAAACCAACAGGGGAGAAAGAAAAGGTGACTGGAAAAGTTACTGGGGCAAGCGAGAATTTCATTCAAGTTAATATCTATTTCTTTGATCCTGAAGGCCTTCAGTTGTTAAAGGAACCCTCGCACTATTTACTCTTCAACTTGCAGTATTTTAAAATATTCGAATACTTTAAAACTGTGATGTGCTTTTAAAAAATAACCCTCGGTTTTGGCTGTTTTAAGCCTTTACCGAGACCCGTTGACTCGTAGCGAAAACAGGGAAACAATTTACATAATCGGTTTTTCTGATGGAAAAACTTCTCGCAGACAACCACTGACAACGTGATACACATCGAAGGTAGCAAAACGCGGCAAGTGAGAAAATCAGTGTGATTTTGTTAGAGGGGTTAGAATGTACCGTACGAAACTGGGGTCTCCAGGTTTAGAAATAAATTGAGTGATTATGGAGGTAGGTTGCATTAGTATTATATGTAAGACAGGTCCTTTAACTATGCGAATGTAATAAATGTATAACTCACAATGCCCTCATAAATCTTCTCCCCATGAGCTGCGTTTATCTCCCTAACAAACTATAAAAGTATAGACTCTGCAGGAAATTCCTTTCCACCAGTTATTGTGATTCACACAGTTGATGACTATGCAATGAACTTCATAACTTCATAAAACTGTAACATTATCTGTACCCCAGTTCGAGCTGTCTTCCATGGTGCAAGAGCAATAGGCTACTATATATAGCTAAGTCCAAAACACACCAGTTATCCTCAGGAAGAATGAAACGTCTCATTAACGATTCAAGCACAACAACTCAAATCCTGTGTCAACCACTCATGGTGATCGTTTGGGACAGTTGTGGTGACGCTTCCAGCTCTTCCGCTAGGTGCACAGCAATTTTGCATCGGCAAGGAGAGTTAGTCATCAAGAGCATTTCACTTCACTTTGTATTTTACTCTCTAACATGGAGCATCGGGGCCGCTTGGGTTTTTTCCTTTTGGTGTTTTCTATCAGTTGCGTTTTTGCAGATACCATGGTATCTGATACCACGGTCTAAAGTAGTTTTCGCAGTTACTGTGGTACCTGATACCATGGTAGACGCAACTACCGTGGCGTCTGGCCAGGTACCGTGGTATCTGAAAAATTTATCTCACTTTCATCATCACTAACACATGAGTCAAGTTTTTTTTGTCAAATTGGTGGGAAAGAACTTAATTCACTCTAGATGTGGGTGGATATCAGTATATCTTTTTTTATGATTTCTAAAAGCGCAAATCCGGCAATCGTCATTTTTGCAGGGCAACTGTAGTACCAGACACCAAAGTAACTGCAAAAGCGACTAACTGCAGATCCAGTTACCGTGGTAACAGATATCGTGGTATCTGCAAAAACGCAACTAGTGAGTTTTTTAGTGTAATTTTATCTCGCTATGCTCCCACGGCTTTTTGCGAACATGCTCATTCATTCATCTTTCACAAATTATATACAAGATTCATATGTTATATTTTAGGTACTTTTTATCGTCTCGGGTTCCTGCGTACGATCTAGAAACTATTTTATAGGTCTTGTAGGGAAATAATACACACACACTCTTGACCTAAGCCTTGATATCTGCGAGAACTTACCTATCAAGATGTAATGTGAGCTTGTCAATGCGCTGGAATGCTCCTGCTATGACGCTTTCAGTCAGACCTGGAAAAAAGGCAAATCCTTAAAGGACCCCTTTTACTTATTCTGTGTTATCCTTAGCTGCCTTACGGAATTACAAGCTTCTGAAATCCCGTCTTTCGCCATTGTCTCATTTTGTACCTACGACTTTTTAGCGCTTTTTCCGCCTAGACGAGTTTTGCCAGGCACGCTAAACAAACTCCGTCGAAAGCTTCAAGGTCCGCCGACAACTCTTTCACGCGTGAGGACATGACAAGCTTCAAAGTGCTGTTTTTCATTTCGGAAGACATGGTAGGTCATCAGGTCTATCTTTTTCACTTTTATTTAAATTCAATCTTATCTTTTTATCTTTTTCAATTTTAATTTTAAACTTTTAATCACAGAGCATTCAGTTTTCAAATATTTTCCGTCCAGCCGCCGGAGCCACCAGCTATCGGAGAGCAGGACGGAATATCATCGATCATATGACAAAACCGTCCAGTTTCCAACTTTTCATTGAGGATTGAGGTACGTCGGTCGGCATTTTTTGCTCTTACACCAAAATCCACATCTATACATATATGTCCACAAGTATACAAGAGTTGAATTTGGGACCTGTCATCCACAAACTTAACTTATGGGAAATCTGGGCCGAGCTGCCAATGAACGGGAGGGTGGGTGGGGGAGCCGGGACCCATCAAAATGCGTATCTAGACCTATATATCCTTAAGTACACCAACTTAGAACTTGATTCCGGTCATGGATCAAAAACTTAACTTATGGGCACTTTTGGGTCCACTTGCCCATGAACGTGGAGAGAGAGAGAGTTTTATTTATAAAAGGTAACTTTCACATCTCATGCGCCGTATTTGACCTTTGCATCATGTAATCAATCTAAAATGTATATATATAGTCAGTCAATTTGTCATTGGAACAATAATCATAATACAGTTCATAAAATACGCCACTTGGTCTAACTGATCGAAAAAAAATCTCATAATAAACTCTTTGGGCATAGAGATTGTAAGAGAATCCCTCAAAACATTAATGAAATAACTATTAGTAAACTGAAAAAAAAGAGAAAGATTTAGTCTCGAGAATTTAGTGTCACGAAAGATGCAACGAAGCTTTACCACCTTTCATGTTTGCAATTCACTGGTGTTAGTTTTGGTACTTTCTGGGATTTTCCCCGGGGGAGTCTACTCCTGGGAGGGTCATGAGTGGGTGGAAAAAGATCACGGAATCCATGGTCAGTTTTGACCTCGTTTACAACTCAAAACAGCTACTTCACAACTACTGTCATGAAAACCAAATCTGTATTTCACGACTTGAAAGCCAACCAATTGCTTCAAATCGAAAACAACTGAATTATTGACAACGGCTGTTTTAACGAATGTGAATAAAACAACTGTAAAATAACAACTGAACACAATTGCTTCCAATCTTTACATCTGTACGTAGTTGTTACTAACTGGAGACAACTGAAAACAACTAATGAAGAATAATCAACTGTATTGTGAGTTTTTTGTTTGTTTCGTTGTAGAGCAGTCTGTTGGCATAACAAGCCATGCGCCTGGGCACTTTCATCCTGTTTTGGCTTGGAGGCAGTACAAGACTGAACAGCTTGAAGATTCAGTGAACAAGAATCCTCTTAACGAGTATGATAATAAATAGGTGTGTACTGCTGTGTGTATAGGGGTCGGTTAAGATAGTAGCTTGTGGCGGGCGAACATGATAATATTGGCGACTGGTTTCGAAGGCGTCTTTCCGTTCGGGATTTACTTTCCACACATGGAACCCATTAGCAAGGAGCGCTAGCTCCTTCCATTCGGGATTTACTTTCCACACATGGAACCCATTAGCAAGGATAATATTTATTCAACTATTTAATCTCTTAATCCTAGCTAAAGAGAGAGAGAAGGCGTCTTTTCGTCTTTTCGAAGGCGATACTCAGTTCGTAGGTCATAACTAAGCAGGTTATTTATTACTTACACTGAATTAGGATACAACACTGCAGTATAAAGTTGGTTGAACTGGGGCTATGCCACAACTTGAACTGAACTCATTTCATAACTGGAAAATCCGTCCTTTTATCCGGTCCCTAACCTCACTTACAGTGCAACAACCAATTGGAGAAAAGCGTGGGCGTTAGAGCTAGTTGGAACTTAGAGAGAGTTGAGGATAGAGCTTTTTTTAGTAAGTTTCTGATCAAAATATTTGAGTTATCCTAAATGTATCCTCACACGAGTATGGCACTAGCAGCAACAAGCAGTACATTTCTTTCAGAACAGAACAATCCCATTGAGCATAAGCTTTTTGAGACTTTTCCTCCTTCTCAAAACAGAAATCTCACCGTAGTTAAATGGATACATCAGCTGAATATACTGAGCAATATTTTAGCCCTTCTTGGCATGGGTCCTCAGTGACCTCTGAACAAACACAGGTATGCACTTCTAGCTTTGAGCCTGAGGAAGACCCTTGCTAAGAAAGGCTGAAACATAGCTCAAATAAATTTAGCTGATATATCTGTTTCAGTCAACCACAAACCCCTGATTTTTGCATACCCTATGCAAAATACTGGATATATTCAGTGTTTGGCATATCCTATGCCTAACGCTGGATACCCTATGCCAAATGCTGGATACCTGTTGTCAATCTAACCCTGACGTATCCCAACACAGATGAATCCTGATTGGTTGATTTCTGAGATTAAGTCAACTCATCAATTTTACTGGGTTAGAGTATCCAGCATTTGGCAGAGTGTACCCAGCGTTAGGCATGGGGTAGACTATGCCATAAGATATAAGCATTATTAAGATTAAGGATTATTTACCGAAAACTTACCATTCCTTGCTAAATACCAAAATTTTGTACATTAGCACAAGAATGTCACAACCTATTGCTTAAAAAAAGGTTCTGGAACGGTTTCTTACTGAAGTTTCCTGTTGGTGAATGGTACTGAGTGAACTGAAAGCTCCTGTTTCTTTCCAAACAGAACAACATGGTTTGGCAGTCTACAAAACACTGCTGGGACAACCCACACCAGTAGCTGATGTCAGCCATCATCACCAATGGAGCAACACAAATCAATTGGACCTTGATCGCTCCGAAATTCAAATTACTATGATTAAGGTAATCTTTCTGAAAATCATCCCTCTTTCTTCAAGAACAAATCAGAAAACTTACTGTTTCCTGCTGAATAGAAAATTTCAGTCATATATACACAAATCCTCAATTCTTGGACATGGTGCTCCAGCATCAGGGTGCATCAGGGCAAGCCCAAAAATTGATGATTTGTGTATGATTGGAAGATTTCTGTACCCAATGCAAAAATTTCATAAATAAGGCAGAAGATTTGCTGTATTTTGCTAAATAGAAAAGTCACACCATAAAGGTGCACCATCTGTACACCAGCACAAAAATGTGAGGAAATTGCCGTCACTTATTACAGAAAAGTTTCTGAAATGGACCATGTTGGAAAATTTCATGTTGAATCAAAATCTTGCTCTGGCCAGGCTCTGGCAGGCTCTGGCAAAAAGAAAATGCATAGAACAGAAATTTAGTGTGGTGTGCAGAGTTTGAGTCTGTCATCGGAAACTAGAAACCACTGTGCAGACTGAAAAAATGCTTATTTATATGAGTGTAACATATAAGGAAGGTATAGTAATAGCTGATGCTCTTACGAGACCCAACCAGACCATCTTAGAAAAACTAAAAGAATGAGTGTGACAAGTAATCTCTGAAATGAGATAAAAAAGTCAGGATGCTCAGCAGATAAATGTCTACCCATCAGATAAATCCGAGAGCTGCGATATACCATACCTGTTCCAATAATGACAGCTTCACAAGAATCAATATTAAGTGCTTCAGCCATGTCAAACGCTATATTTAAAATTTACGCTCTATGTCTTCGATTAAATACTTAACTTACATAGAGTGACAACGACGAACCTGCACTTCCGGGAACGTACTTTTCGCTAAATTTTCTGCTCTTTCATCATCAAGCTGAAAAAATTAAAAACTAAAAAAGGGATGGATGGTGCCGAAAATCCTGGCAGGAATTCTGGCTCGCGATTTTCGCGAACTCCCGACATTGATCGTCTGTCCAAGCCTGTCAGTCGAAGGCAATTAAGGCAAAGCATTGGTACAAGTAGCGAATGTAGGTTATTGAGATACTAGACGAGAAACCTAGAAGCTGGGAAGCGAAAGTTGAAACAACCACCCGTCAAGGCATCAACAAGATATCTCCACCAGATCTCCACTCGTTTGCACCTTATTTTATTCAACACTATAACGACGCTACAAAAACAAAAAGAAATAACCGATGGGCCTACAGACAATATTATTAAAATTCGACAATGTATTTTAGTGTTTTACCGTATATCTAGTGTTGTATTTTAATTAATTTGACAAACCAATTGTACATATATATTCTAATTGTCTCTTTTGTCGTGTAGTGTACGATTACTTTGTCGTCGGCCTATGCTATCCAATGGATTGATTGATTGATTGATATATGACTAAGTCCAAAAAACGCCAATGATCCTCGGGAAGAACGAGAAAACGTAGCACTAACGACTCAAACTCAACAACCCAATCCTGCGTTAACCAATCACGACGATTTATTCAAACAATGTTTACAACGGGTACGTCAGCTACGATTCTTCATCAGCGATATTTCGGCCCTTTTTGGCAAGGGTCCTCGTCAGGCTGTCAATCCTCTGGTTCAACTTCGGGGAAGGAAACAAACCTGTAATAAAACCTGTAATAATCGGGGAGGTTTGTTTCCTTCCCCGAAGTTGAACCAGAGGATTGACAGCCTGACGAGGACCCTTGCCAAAAAGGGCCGAAATATCGCTGATGAAGAATCGTAGCTGACGTACCCGTTGTAAACATTGTTTGAATAAATGTTTCAAAGTCAGCTTGGGATCAAAGAATATTTATCACGACGATGTTTGGGAGCAGCTGTGATACCGCTTCCGGCTCTTTCACTAGGTAACGGTCGATGTTGCATCGGCAAGAAGAGTTAGTCATCAAGAGTATCGGCGGGTCTGGCCAACTGGAAGCTTGTGACAGGCGTCTATGCCGAACGGGTGAAAGGATTCGGACGAAACTTGGTTGGCACATTTTCCACAAACTTGGATGTGACTTTCTACATCCAGACTGTACCTGGCTTCGGTCAGCGGAGGTGTTAGAAACCGTATGGCACGTGTCACGTGGAGGGGGGTTGGTACGAAATTTCATTGGGCCATTTAGACTCCGGACCGGATCCGGTGCTGAGGAGTTGGAGGTGGTCCGAAGATATTTGTGCCGGATCGAGACCAAATTTGATCTGCAAAACCAGGTCATTGATACGGCCGTATGGATGGAGATACGGGTCCCGGATACCTTATGGCACGAGGAAGTGCCGAACCTGTCGAGGTGTCACGAAGAAATTTGGTAGGAAAGCTGTAGCCTAGCCTAGAATTTTCATTTGTGGGACAAATCACAGCAAGATTCAGGAAAACGGATGTTCACACGTGCCATAGGTCGATTGAGGATGGGAGGCTCTTATCCCAGATCCAAGCAGGAGGGAGGGAGGGTGGGGGAATCCTCTGTCTACGTCCTGAACGAGTGATCCGGTTCGAATTCAATTTGACAAAGGCAAGATCACATACCCCAGAAAAGCCGTTTATATGTCCGGACCGGATCCGACCCTGTGCAAAAGCCATTCTGTTTTGTAACCATGGGCCCACCATATCTAAGCGTATTACTGGTGGATGACGTCTCCTACTCCTAGAATGAACATGCATTAGAAGGATCAGTATGAGCAAGAACGAATAACGAGATAGAACTGCTGTCTTTCTATCTCGGCCATACAAACATGCTGAGTCGAGTAAAATACGGCCGACTCCCGGCGCAAACGAGCGGAGGTTACTAGCTTCGCGCCACATCACGTTTCGTTACCTACAGTACTCTTTATGACTATCTCTCCCTGCCGATGCAGAATCTGCTGGTACCTGCGGAAGCAAGGGTGTCAAAGCTGCGCTGACTCAGGATTTGAGTCGTTGAGTTTGCGTCGTTACGGACACGTTTACTCCTTCTTCCTGAGAATCACTGGCGTGTTTTGGACTTAGTCATATAGAGTATTACGACAAATAGCTATTTCGCTGTTAAGTCGCTGAAGAGGAAATCTAGCAGTCAAAGCTGATTGGTTCTATGGACGTGCTCCAGAGCGGGTCGGCGCGAGGAGTACGCCTCCTTCAATATTTCTTGTGCGATAAGCAACGGAGAAGAAGGAAGAGAAGTAAACGGGTATCAACATCAGCTCAAAGCTAGAGTAAATACCTCTAGGTCCGCTCAATTTTGTCGGGGTTTTCATAGTCGCTGCATGCGACTAAAGACATAAGTTCTATCTGATTATTTGTTCTTGGTATGAGCAACTAACTAGACTTGACAGTGATGTAGGCAACGCTACCACTTTGGTCTTAAAGTGCGAACACACGATCAGGGTCAGGATCTCCCGGACTGGAATTCCTGCCCGGATTTTCGCCACCATGGAAGAGATGTAAACGGGTATCAACATCAGCTCAAAGCTAGAGTAAATACCTCTAGGTCCGCTCAATTTTGTCGGGGCTTTCATAGTCGCTGCATGCGACTAAAGACATAAGTTCTATCTGATTATTTGTTCTTGGTATGAGCAACTACCTAGACTTGACAGTGATGTAGGCAACGCTATCACTTTGGTCTTAGCGCGAACACATGATCAGGATCGGCAGCTCCCGGACTGGAATTCCTGCCCGGATTTTCGGCACCATCATCACTTCCAAATGGAAAAGTTGAAATTTTTTCAACTTGATCACGAAAGTGCAGGAATTCCGGTCAGGAAATCCTGATCGTGTATTCGCATTATGATCCGTACCCGCTAACATTCCATTTCGCCTTTAACGATTCATAGGGCGAGAAAAAGTAATTCAGTTTTTATTTCGTTCCTAAATGTAGAAGATATCACAATCACAAAAGTCAAAGACAAGTAAATTATAATCTCATGTGATGATTTATAAACTTCTAAAAACAATATTTCATAGAAAGCACTATCTCAGATCCAAATATTAAACAGCAGCAATCGTTAAAAAATCCTTCTTTTTGGACACGAGTACCATTAGGTTGGGGCATAGTCCCAGGAAGAGCACAACACCTCGGGAATAATAATAAGGCAGCCCGCTACTACGCAGTAACATTCAGCTCTATCTGCACTAGAGGTAGACTCTAGACCTTTGACCCCCCGTGGAACGATAAATTAAACTTAATATTTGCTAAGAACCAAGTGTTGAACCTTTTTTTTGAAGTTAATAATGAAATTGGATTCTTTCAATGCGATTTTTTATCGTTATTTTTCTTCTGTTGGGATACATCGGACGGTCCCAAAATTAATACAAAACTTTATTTCACTTAAATTATTTCTTGCACGAGTTACTGTGCACAAATATTTGGTTAGGCAAAGTTAGTCGACGCCCGAAGTAACATACCTCTATTGTACTGTGTTAGTGAAGTTTCTTTTGGTTGAGCAGATTTCTTACAGTTGCCAAGTAACTCCAAAAAGAGGGATTTATGACTGCAATACAATGACAAATAGGTACTTTTCTCTTATATACAGAAACAAAATGTACAATATTAACTGCAGATAACTTTGGCTTTGTTTCTGACTGAAATATCATAGGGCTATAAAGCAGTTCACGATTTTATTCTACTCTCCGTTACAAATTCCTGGCTGAAGACCTCTAACTACTCCACGACATGCTGCATGGAATCGGTCAAGAAAATCATACCTATTCAGCTGTGAATAAGCCAAAAACAGCGAGTCGTGTCGGTGGAATACAAAATTCTTTATAGTACTGTACGTAGCACAAGTCGTTCGTCTATAGCCCATGGCTATTGAGTAGGGTCCGATCATTTGCTTGACTAGCATAGCGCTACCCCTGGTTCACATCTGGTGAGCTTGTTAGAATATTTCGTTAAATATTTCAACTCATCCACAAGGGCACCAAAATGACGGGGCCTGAATTCTACAACACTGAGAATACGGTCCCGCCTCGAATGTCTTTTGTCCGGTTCCTGTTTTCAGCCTCAAAATTTCACTCACATTTCAAATACACTGTAAAAAAAATCTCGCAGTATCTGCTACTGGTCTCTACTGAGGTACGATTATCTATAATTCGGATTAATCTTATCCCAGTTGAGATAAGATTAATCCCAGTAGTAAATACTGCAGTTAACTTTAATCCTAACTCGGAGGAACTTTTTACAGTGTAACTGCCACAAGAGACAAAATTTTGCACAAAAACGAAGCGGCGTGAACCAGGTGTTGGAATAAAACTAGAACGTATGAGGCTAATCACAGTGCTACCGGTTGCGTCCCACTTTACGTCTCTCTCTTGGGGGAACCGTTGTGCTTTTTCGCTTTTTTACCTCCTTCGGTTCGGAAGGCTTATCTGAAGTTTTAATCGGTGTGGAAGGCTTATCTGAAGCTTTGTTGCGTTTTTTGTTGCATGACTTTTTGCACTTCTCCACACCACGCAATTTAATGCAATTATTGCAACCACGTCTCCTTTTCAAATGTTCCCTTTTCTTGTGCTCGGGTTCTCGGCATTTCACTGGACAGGGGACCTGAGCCCCTGTTAGGTTTACAACTGGGGAGGGCCTTTCTACCGGTTTGCGACCTTCGTACTTAACCCTTATGAAAAGGACATAATCGCTACGGGACCCCAAATGGGTCGAGCGATTTCCCGACCCTCCAAGGGATGAGTTCGTCGAAGAGTTTACACGAAGTAAACAGGGACAGCCGTTGGCTGCCATGGCAACGTATATCTTTTTCTTGGATTGGTTTGGAGATGTGTATGTGTCATAGCTGTTGTCCTCCATGTTTTCTCGCAGCCGACAGTCGTCATTCGGTGTCGTCTGAAACAAAAAACAGAGTTAATCGGTTGATAGGTAGGTAGGGCTGTTTATATTTTAACTAAACAACAGTAAACAAAACTCCGTTTTCTCCGTATCCTTCTTCTGCTTCTGCTTCTTCTGCCCAATTTTTACGTAGTTTCATCCCATCATTTAATTCTGGTCATATCTTGTAAGTGTATAAGTTAATTTGTTTCGTGTCTGTGTATTTCGTAAATTTGTATTCACTCTCTAGCTTTTAGCTATTTTGATTAAACTTGATTGATTAAAAAAGGGCTTTGTGAAACTTTTTTTTCCTTAAATACAGGTTTTGAAGAAGTCGGTAAAAAGAACTAGGCAGTCGTTGAAGACCTTGAGTCCTTAAAGGACCCTTCTTGCTTATTTTTTCTTTTCATAATATACCTAGCTCCCATACAGAATTATAAGCTTCTAAAATCCCCACCTTTCTCCATTGGTTCGTTTTGTGCCTACACATTTTTAGCGCTTCATCATTCACACATAAGGATCTGAGAATCTTCTGTTCATTAATTCTTTTATTTGCATAGTTTTCCTACTTTTTAACCACGGCGCGTTAATTTTTCAAATGTTTTGCGCCCAGCCGCCGCGTCGGAGAGCAGGAAGGCTGGACATTCTCGACAAGCGCTAACAAGAAAATCGCTAATTTTAGGTGGAAAGTAATGGTATTGTCGAAAATATTTTTTCGGGTCCATTTCATAGGGAAAAGATCATTTCTAGTAAGAGTTGTGCTTTAACCTCCCCCCTCCAATCCATTTTGGCTAGAAATGCCTCTGTTTCTACAGTGAGCAAACCAAGAGAAAGATTAATCAGGTCTTTTCTTTTATAAGAAGAGAAATAGTAACTATAAGCTATCAATTTCTGATAGTGAGAACTGAGAACCGAAGTTCAAACTGCTTGCAAGCAAATTATGCTCTATGTCATCTGCTTGTGGTTAAGTCGCTGGCATAGGTTAGGTTACTCTTTATCTTACACGAAATTACAGTAGACAACTTGTAACAAGCAAGAGCTACGAGCTCATATGGCACTTGTTACGAACGTGCACATGCGTGAACGTTCAAATTTGTGAACACAATGAGCAGGGTTTTGCAGCTCTTTCGTATTTCGTTGGATGACTATTTCTAAAAAATTAATCTGGTCCGGTCCATCTCGAACACTCGACTATAAGCCTTCCCA
Organism: Branchinecta sandiegonensis; assembly: GCA_030848855.1. Taxonomy (NCBI): domain Eukaryota; kingdom Metazoa; phylum Arthropoda; class Branchiopoda; order Anostraca; family Branchinectidae; genus Branchinecta; species Branchinecta sandiegonensis. Next base: position 1,950,721 of record JAUPMV010000002.1, on the reverse strand, counting down.
AGATTTCCGGTTCCCCCCTTCAACTCCTCGCACTGCCACCGGATCCGGTCCGGATTTAAAATGGGGAATCTGAGACACGAAATCTTTCTATATATGTTTCATTAAAATCCGATCACCCGTTTGTAAGTTAAAAATATCTCACTTTTCCGGACTCCCCCTCCCTCCACCCCCCCTCCGAGATGATAGGATCGAGAAACGACTATTCTCAAGTCATACTGTTTGGGTCCCTGACACGTCTGCCAAGTTTCATCGTCCTAGCACATCAGGAAGTACAAAACTCAGGGGATTACTAGAAATCCGACCCCCCCCCCCCAAATCCCAGATAGTGACCGGATGCGGTCCGGTTAAGTCAATGACTTATCTAGGACTCATGCTCATTCTTCCCACCAAGTTTCATCCCAATCCCTCCACTCCAAGCGTTTCCCAAGATTTCCGCCCCCCCCCCTCCACCTCCCCCCAGAGTCACCGGATCCGGTTCAGATTTCAATCGGACCGTCTGGGGCACGAGCTCTTTCCAAATATCAAGTTTCATTAAGATCCGATCACCCGTTGGAAAATTATAAATTCCAAAATATTCCGGATTCCCCATCCCTCCGCTCCCCCCACGATGTTCGGATCGGGAAAGTGACTATTTCCAAGTTAATCATTTGGGGTCCCTGATATGCATGCCAAGTTTCATCGTCCTAGCTTATGTGGAAGTACCCGAACTAGCAAGACCAGGACCGACAGACCGACCGACAGACCGACGGACGGACAGAAATTGCGATCGCTATATGGCACTTGGCCGAAGGGCAAGTGTCATAAAAACACAAAACTAAACGATACATTTTCAAATAAACCAGTCACCCGAGAACCCGAAGAAAACAAGAGCTTAAGCAGTAGAGAGGGATATCGCATTCTGAACTCGCATGACCATTACATGGTGTTCTCGAATGACAATTTGTGACATTGGATAAGGATTTGGCTTCCTCGCATTCCTTGATCTCTAAATATATAATGACTAAGTGGTATTTACAAATCCATATCTGGTTTTCACTTTTAAGATACGTTGATAGCAAAAAGCGCCCAATTTGCGCCGAGATTTAGGGAAATGCGCAAAAATGGCGCAATACGCAAACCTGAAAAATTCGAAGCGCAGCCACCTCTAAACACCGCCCAAATGCGCACCCTCTGGCAACACTGGTCCGAATTTCGCAGTCAGGTGCGATTTTCCTCCTTCGCTCCGTTGGACGTATCACATGCATGGTTCGATCCGATGTGAGTACCACATACTCTGCTTTTATCGGAGCGAGTAGGCCTACTCTTGATGACTAACTCTTTGTGCCAATGCAGAATCGCCGCGCGCCCAGCGAAGAGCCAGAAGCATCACGACAACAAACGATGTTGATTGGTTTACAGAGGATCTGAATCAATTTTGAGGGTTCTGTTTGGGTGACGTTTTGCTCTTCTCAAGGTTCAAATATGTTAGTTAAATGATTTATATAGTGCTCAATTTATTTTAAAATATGTTGATTAACCGATTTTGTATTTATGTAGTGATGGTTTTTAGCTGAATGTGTTAAAGATGGGAGCAGCCCCTTGCAGTCGTGGGCGTTTTGTTTTTTATCCTTTTTTACCGTTTCCAGTAAAGTAGTTAAATTGAAGAGTTTGAATGTGTATTTTGAGTAGCCGGAACGGAAGATGGAAATTTGTATATAATGAAAATTATTTTTATGTTTTATCGTTTGTCTTTTGTACTTGTTTTTGGGCCAGTAAAACAGCTGGGGTTGATGCCTTTTGTGTGAAGGTGCATTTGACTGAGGATCTTTATTTTTTATTTTAATGTTTACAAATGTTTACTACTTTAGATTTAGTTGTTTAAGGAAAATGTAGTTACACAAATTATTTCAGAAATTTATATGAGAGAATTAATTTCGAAATATTAGGGGGGAAGAATAGTAAAAAAAAAAATATGGGTTTATTTTCAAAAGTTAGGTGACGTGAATAGCTAAAAGTGGGTAAAAATAGATTAAAATTAACGTCACTGAGGGATGGAGGAGTAGCCGCAAAAAGTAAGAAATATGATTTCTTAGTTTTTTTAAATGATATAAAAAGTTAATTAAAAAGATGCTACGAAAAAAAAAGGTTCATTGGCGTGTTTCGACCTTAGTCATACAGAGTATGCCTGTTTAAAACTACCGAGCTAAAACTGAAAATATTGCTTCAGCCCAAGCTGACTGCGAATCATATTTGACGGTGCAAAACGGATACTTCAGCTGACATTTCCGCAAGTTCGTTTTTCCAACTTGAGCGGCTTTGAGCCGGAAGAAGAACACATAGGGACAAAGTGTTGTTTTTTGTTTTCAAAGACATAGTAGACTATCATGTCGACCTTTTGTTCTTTATTTATCTTATTTTGCTTGTTTTTTGTTCACTTTTAACCACAGCGCATTCAGTTTTTAAATGTTTTGCGTCCAGCCGCCGCGTCGGAGAACAGAGCCTCGTCTTTGTTGCAATAGTGCTGCCGCATCGCTGATGCAGCACTTCTTTGCTTCTGCGCAAGATACGTTTTTGGATTCACTGCCTTCAAGGTTTCTTCTTGGTTGAAGCGGCGGTAGCAGCACCTTGCAGGGAAGCACGGGCTTGGTCGATAAGCAAGTCCGCGATCCTCGAGAAGCGCTGCCGTTTTCCTCAGATGCTCTGCAGTCCACAGACGAATGTAGAAAGAAAAAGACCCCCATTCGCCAGAAGTGGACGTGCAGCGTGCAACAAATACAAGGCCCCGGAAGGCTCGGTAGAGTCGACAAGCGCCAACAAGAAAATCGCTAATTCCACATGGGAAATAGTGGTATTTTCAAAAACCGATATTTCTGAGCCATTGCACCGTACAAGATCAGTTCCAGTAAGAGTTGTGCTTTAATACCCTTAAGATTATCAAAAGCTCTGGTCTTCCTGTTAGAGGCGTCACGTATGGGGGGGGGGGGGAGGGGGGACACCCCCGTAAATATATTAAAAAATGACTCAACAAGGAAAAAATGCAGGTTCGTTTCTTCCTGCAACAGCCTGAAGAAGACCCTTGCCAAGAAGGGTCGAGCTTTTCCGGGTTGAGTCATTTTTTTTGTAATATATGATACCCAGTCAGCTAGGGCTGAGGGAGTATTTATGCCCCCCTATAGTTGTCGGCCACTCGGTAAAACAAAGAGTTGGTGCTTCACCGCGATTATTCTTAAAATTAATTTATTTTTCTGAAAAACCGTCATTAAAAATGACAAGCCAGTCGACAAATACCTTGCCCAACCCAAACATTTTGGCTAGTAACGACTCTGCTATCTGTAATCACTTTTTTGTGATCAGTCTATACTTTATCTTCCTGGCACTTTTATCCTGTAAAAAGGAGTGACATAATATGTAAATTATCTACATATTTACAGATACTGTATTTGCTTTTGTCTTATTGGAATCGCAGAATTACTTGAGAATACAAAAATCCCGATAAAATCCACGATATAACTCGAAGGGAGATATTTTGTTGTGTGAGGATCCATGGGACAAAGAACAAGCCGAGTTCGTAGATGGGCCTGGCAATCGGTTAGTGCGGAAATAGGGTTACCCCTGAACACGCTTGACCAGTGCTTCCGGCCGACCGGCAGTATGGACGATAAATATCAGATAATGAACAAACGTTATTTGTTGTAGCATCATTTTCATGTGGAATGTCTGACATAAATATGAGATGTCTGGTACTCTTACTCACGTATTGTCGTATTTCCGTTTTAATAACACTGTAACACTATCTCTTGTGGATCACCATTAATATTAGCTAAGCAACCATGTTACATTTGATCCTATATATCAATCAATCTCGAGCAAGGACAGAAATAAAAACGACAAGATACATCAAAAATATTCGCAAGGATGAATTACGAAGTGATTCCGTAGTAAACGTAAAGTAAGTAAAGATATTACGCAGATGATAACTGAAAGATGATTCGTTATGCTCATGAAAGGAAATTAAGAATCCCGGAATTGCCAAACCGCATCCAGGTGGTGAGCAAAGGGGTTAGCCATTTTTTGACAGTTCAAAACGCTCAAAACTCAGCTGATGTATCAGTTTGCACTCAAAAATATGATTCGCAGTCAGAGCTTGGGCTGAAGGAATATTTATTGTTAGCTTGTCAGTTCTGACGTGTCAGCAGTGGCCTGAAGGAAGTGAATGTATGTGCGTTTTATTTTGTTTAAGGACTTTCTGGTACCACAATAAATTAATATACTAATCCCTTAAAATCCCTTTTTATAATATACTTAGCTCCCATATGGGATTATAAGCTTCTGAAATCCCCACCTTTCTCCATTGTTTCCTTTCGTAACTACGGGTTTTTAGCGCTTTTTCGGCCTTGCCGAGTTTTCCCCGTCACCCAACGAAAAGTCTGCCGGAATCTTCATTGTCCGCTGACAACTCTTTCACACATAAGGATGTGATAATCTTCTGTTTATTACTTCTTTTATTTGCTCAGTTTTCCCACTTTTTAACGAAGGCACGTTCAGTTTTCAAATCTTTTGCGCCCAGCCGCCGCGTCGGAGAGCAGAAAGGCTGGATATAATCGACAGGCGCTAACAAGAGAATCGCTAGTTTCAGGTGGAAAGTAATGGTATTTTCGAAAATGTTTTTTCTGATTCATTTCATAGGGAAAATATCATTTCTAGTAAGACTTGTGCTTTAAAACTCAACTGTAAAGCAAGAAAATGCAAATTAATGATAGTAAGTCTTCGGTTATGCGGTTTAACAGACTGAGAAGAGAAACTGCTGAATATCCGTAGTCATTCAGGCGGTGTAAATCCGTTCAACTGATGGGATAATAATCAATGAAGATCTGAAATGGAATTCTCATGTTGACAATATTATCCGTAAAACCAACTTTTTAATTAAATCTCTCTCTACCCTTAAATCTTTCGGTTTGGATACTAAATGTCTCCTCTGCTATTTTAAAACTTATATCCGTCCTTATTTAGAATATGCTTCGCCAGTTTGGCATTCTTCTCTTTCTGCAGAGCTCTCTGATCGCCTGGAAAATGTCGAAAAGAGAGCAGTGAGAATCATTCTGGGTGATGATAGTATTTCATATGAAGAGGCTCTCATTAAACTGGACGTTCCTAAATTAACTGACCGCAGAAATACTCTTTAAAAAACGGAGCAAAGATAATGTGTTATCCCCAGATAACACTATTCTATTCTATTCTATTCCCCCCTCGCTCCCGTCTTCCGTGCGTCGGTCCGAGAGGAATGCTGGCAATTAGTTTTCTCCATATCCTGCTAATTCTTCTGCCTAATTTTAACGTAGTTTCATCCCATCATTTATTTCTGGACATATCTTGTAAGTGTATTAGTTAATTAGTTTTGTGTCTGTGTATTTCGTAAATATTTTATTCCTCTTCTAGCTTTAAGCTATTTGAGAATAAACTTGATTGATTAACTGAAAAAGAATAAAAAAAATATACAAACTGGAGTCAACTTTGAGGTGAAACAGCGTATTTTGAGGCCCTCTTGGAAAAGGCAATTCAATCAGTCGGGCAACCAAAATGTCGGGTTGCTGCTGTTAAACGGGGGAAAGAAAACAGGAAATTTTAAGATCATCTTTAAAGGACCCCTCGCACTATTGTCCTCTTCAACTTACAGTATTTTAAAATATTTGAATACTTCAAAACTAGACTGTACTTTCAACAAATAACCCACGGTTTTGGCTGTTTAAGCCTTTTCCAAGACCCGTTGAATTATAGCTAAAACAGGGAAGCAATTCACATAACCGGTTTGTCTGATGGAAAAACTTCTCGCAGACAACCGTCGACAGCGTGATACACATCGAAGGTAGCGAAACACGGCAAGTGAGAAAATCAGCGTGGTTTTGTTTGAGGGGTTTGAATGTACCGTACGAAATTGGGGTCTCCGGGTTGAGAAATACATGGAATGATTATGGGAGTAGGTTGCGTTAGTATTATAGGTAAGACAGGTCCTTTAACGGCCGGAATGACCTAATCCCAGCAAAGAATGTATATACAAACAAGCAGCGACATCCGACAGAAAATTACTAGGATCGGCCAAGATCAATATCATGTGATGAATTGTCATAAAATACAGTTATTTTAAACCCGTCCCTTTCCCACCAGCGACCTAAAACATCCTCACTGACAGCCACTACGATCTGAGTGCTTTAAATTACAGCCCAATCAAAGAGCTGCACCTGGAAGCTTCCAGTAATTGCTATCGAAAGAGACATTAGACATGAAGTCATGACCGACAGTCAATTTACATTCGATTTCGTCTCCCAGTTGCAAACGGTAATCAGATGAAGTGAGTTCGATCGATCTTGCTCAGCGGGAGAAAAAAGTGCAAGTTGGTACAACAATTTTTTGCGAGCCAAAGACGGGTCGAGCTTTTTGTTCGTATTCTGACAGGCTTTCATTACTACTTCTCAAAGGAACGCCTAGAATCGTCAAATAAGTTGAGAGTAGTTGTATCAACGGTCAAAGAATGTGCGGTCGTTAATTTCTATTGGTCAGTCCGGAAAAAACAACACATTCAACCGCGACGACCGTCACAGAAAGAGCGAGATTGGAAACAAGTTTGTTATAAGGCTTTATCCGCGATGACACAAGTAGGTGAAAACATATATTCAAACAATGTTTACAACGGATACGTCAGCTACGATTCTTCATCAGCGATATTTCGGCCCTTCTTGGTAAGGGTCCTCGTCAGGCTGTCAATCCTCTGGGTCAACGTCGGGGAAGGAAACAAACCTGTTATCATCACTTTTCAACCGTGTAGCTCCTCCCACAGGGCGGGGCTTAGCTACATTGAGTACAGGTTTAGCTACTTGATTAGCCTACAGGTTCGTTTCCTTCCCCGACGTTGACCCAGAGGATTGACAGCCTGTCCAGGACCCTTGCCAAGAAGGGCCGAAATATCGCTGATGAAGAATCGTAGCTGACGTGTCCGTTGTAAACATTGCTTGAATAAATGTTTCAAAGTCAGCTTGGGCTCAAAGAATATTTCAAAGAATATTTTTATTTAATTTTTTTTTTTTGTTATATATATATTCAAATAATGCATAAGACGGATATGCCAGGATAAGACGGACATATCCCTCTTATGCATTATTTGAATATATGTTCCAAAGTCAGCTTGGGCTCGAGGAATATTTAGGTAAAAGCGTAAACATTTTTCTTTATTCTGTTATTTTAGTGTTTTATTCGTGCCTTTTACTTTTTATTTTGCATCACTATGCTGTAACTAAGAGTTAGATCAGATTTAGATTTTCAGATTATTAATTAACACAAGAAAATAATAGATTCCTGGAACAAATTACATTTCCGCACAAAACAAGACCAAAGGTTTCGATAGGATCCCAAATAATTAATATTTGATCCAGACAATTGGGTCTTGTAGATACTCGGTCTTCGACACGTCTCAAACATTTTTACTATTAAAGTTTAGAAACAGATTAAGGCCAAGGGTGATCATCTGAGAAGACCAAGTTCAGATATGGATATAATATGTTTTAGCCCTATAACCTACGGCGTATCTACTTTGATGAAAATGATCAATACTTCCTTTCTTAGGCTACTTCTCCCAAACCGGTTTCGGCTGGATTTCGGACAAACTCCTTGCCTGGAAAAAAACTCAAGCTCAAAAACGAATTCAGCATGTCTCCTTACCCTTTAATCGAACCTCTAATCAACTTTAGATAAAACGAACGTCTTATCAAATACAACTAAAACTTTTACTTTAAACCGATTTCCCGAATTCTGGGTTAACTACTGGTCCGGCGAGAAAATATTCTTTATATTCGGATTCAGCATGTCTCTTTACCCCTGGCCCTAAATCTACTATTTGATTAACTTTTAAACAATATTTTTGTTTCCCTTAATTTCAAACCTCTCCCCTGCCCCTAAACATAGGGTTACAGAATACACCTTCGAACATGATCAAATATCTCAACCCCTTCGAGAGTTATCGTGCTAACAGACGGACAACCTTTACGAAGTCATAGGCAGCATTACCCATATACGTCATATTTACTTTGACGAAATTGATCAAAACTTCCCTGCCTTGTACTTCTGCCATATTTCCGGTTTCAGCCGAATTTCGGCAAAAATTTTGTCCGGCAAAAAAACAAAGCTCAAAAACGAATTCAGCACATCTTCTGAGTTCTGACCCCTACATTGAACCTCTAATCAACTTCAGATAAAACTTGAACTTTTTAGAAATTGTCCGGTTTCCACCGGATTCCGGACGAACTATATGTCTGGGTTGAAAATGATTGTCTGAATCAGCATGTTTTCTTACCCCTAAATCGATCATCGGTAAACGGTAAAAATGGCCGAGTCGGCGCCAAGCGCCGCGATTTTTCGTAAAAACAGTCGATATTTTTCTTGGAAACAGTCTATTTTTTTTTTTTTAAACAGTCGGTTTCTCGTAAAAATAGTCGATTTTTTCTTAAAAATAGTGGTTTTTCTTAAAAATCAGCCGATTTTCCGTCAAGACAGTCATTTTTTCTCAATAGTAGTCGTTTTTATCTGCAAAACAGTCGGTAAAAATGACCAGCCAGCGGTAAATACCATGCCCCCCCCCCAAAAAAAAAACGTTTTGGCTAGTAATGCCTCTGACAAGGGGCCCATGTATTTACGACAGAAATTTCTTTTCCCAACCTTCTAAGCTAGCATCTATGTAGACTTTCCGACAAGGCTAGTGCCCTATTACTTTCGACAGGAGCGTCGTCCTAGGAGAAATGAACTGACGCGTGAATTCGAAAAAATGTCAAGGTAACATCATACAGCTGAGGCAATAAAAAACCTGGCAGACGACGCGAAACTACGAGAATGCAACTCAATCCGGTAAAAGTCTAGTGATCATGTTATGACCCGGATGATATTTCTTCTGTTGAGGCAAACGTGCGAAGCAAATTGATGAACAAATATAGAGTGAAATTCAAACGAGAAGTACCGATCCTTGCTCCCTCATGATTGCCCAAAAAATAGCAGGGACATGACAACCAAAATAGGGTAGAGCATGTCAGAGGACGAACCTCGAGATTTATGAACTAATTCGTTCCTTTTTTACACAGGTTTCCAACAAAGTGTATAATTAATGTATTGTTTTATCTAAGTAATGACAGGGACCCATAAATTTCCTGCAATGAATGGCGAGTCATTACAGGAAATTTATGGGTCCCTGGTAATGACCAGTGTACTTTAGCATATTTTGCAGAAGAAAGCTGTGATGTTGGATTATTAATAATCGATTGGACTAAGAAGCCTGGGGCTGTGTCAAATGCGGGTTTACTTTTATCAGCTTTATAAGTTCTTTTAGTCAGGGTTGCCGCATCAAAGAAAAACAGAGTGACTCGTCCAAAACAGAGAGAATAGGGAGTAAAATTTTATTTTCATGGAAAAACACGAGTCAATGCTCCCAAACAAAGCACCCGAATTTCATTTTCACGAAAAAACGTGAAATGGTCACATTTGGTGAGAATCACTGCTGCAAAAATTACACATTTGGACGTTTTTTTTAAACAGGGTGAAGTTTTATATCAAAAGTTGGACAAAAGTGACAAAAAATAGACTGACAACTCACACTACCGTGCAATATGTGGCAATCCTGCTTTACGTGCCACTTTTGACCATAGACTACGATCGTTTATGGGTTCTCAGTTACAGAAGCTACCGAAGTTGTGTCTCATGCTCACTTGCTAGCACGTAAAAGCCCTGTGGTCCTTAAATCCTGTTAGTGGAATGTACCAATTAGTCCATCTGCTAAGGAGCACTTTTAGAAATTGACAAGTTAGTCCCATCCATTACGTCACCGTAAGTCGTTATCAAGTTTTCAGCTCAACAGGGGGTACGTACTCGTTATTCCTGGCGCACTTCAGACGCTTTAATGGAAGTGATGCTAACTCATGAAAAACTATATGAAAAGAATGTAGTCATGTTTATTTACATTGTTTTGTTTAGTGTTTTAATATGTGTGTTTTACTCATACTCCGCTGTTCTGCAAAAAGCGGGTCACAAATAAATACGTAAAATAAACTTCAGAAATTAATAGGACAAGACTATGCTCAGCGCTATCATCGATGTCCTACCAGACGTTCGGGATTCCAAACGAAAGTGAACGATACTACAATATAGTAGGTTTATTTGTCCATCTGTCTACAAGTACACTACGTAAGGTCACCTCCGGAATGGTTTATCAGAAGAAACAGAAACTTGTATATATTCTTTTTCTAATGTCGATTAGAGGCTCGATTTAGGGGTAAGGAGACTTGCTTGATACATTTTAATTTTTTTTTTCTGTAAAGGTTCAGAAAAGGAGTAAAAACACAGCGCTGAATCCAATTCATTATACCATAGGACAAGCATTGTTCTTAAATCCAGCTAAAAATGTAAACTTGGTTGAAGTGAAATATCAGTCTGAAGGTGATTATTCTTTGGTTTAGGGTAAGAACACATGCTAAAACCATGTCTCTTTAGTTTCGTCAGAGGATCGGTCGTTTTGTCGTGATTGAGTAGAAGGCGGGGCTTAAAAATATTCGGAAATAAAAATTCTCCAGTAAAACTGGTTGTAAGGTTGATATACTGGAAGAAGACAAGGTAAGATTGGTGAGAACGGAAATACTATGTCATCTTGCCTCGGACGGACAGTATGGAATGCACGTAACGATGTGATCGAGGATGTGATATTGAGCGTGTTCCATCCTACTTACCGTAGTTACTACGCATGACGTCACGAATTCTGGCTTTTTGCAGTCAAGGCTGGAACGATTTTTCTATTTTTCAGCGGAATATCAAGCCATGGGTGAATCCGACCAATCAAGTGACAGAGATTCGTGGTTACTACGCTTACCACGCTCCCGAGCGTGGTAAGCAAATAGTTATCATTATTACTATTTCGAGAAGGCTGGAACGGTCAGCGTAGTAGCTTTTCGTGAGGTTGGAACGGATTTAGTAACTAATAGTTACTATTGGTACGAGGGTGGAACACGCTCATTGTGTTCGGTGAAAAGTAGCCTATTGCCCAATGGATCTCGCTAAGGTGTCTGTAAGGACTGTATTGCAAGTTTATGCGTTCTGGAAATCTGTTAGATCCGACTGTCTGTATCACGAAATCAAACAAATACTCCCGTTTGAGATCCCATCGAAACCTTTGGTCTTGTTTTTTCCGCTTACATGCCAAACACACATGAATGCTAATTAGAAACGGTGGCGAAAACAATCATAGGCTATCCCTGCCAAAAAAAACTCCAAAAAGAGACTGCATGGACCATAATTGACTAAAAAAGTTCCCAAATAATGGGACGATTCCCTGACATTTTCTGGCCTAGAAACCCCGAGTCAATACATCCTCATTACCTAACGAGGTGTAATTCCCAGGCAGGGTTGTCAGACACATCAAACTTTTCGTGCTACTGAAGAGGAAAAAGTGCTACTTGAAAAAAGAGCTTGGACAGTCTCTGCATCACCCATTTTGTGAAGGAAAAAAAAGGAAAGACCATTGCTATGAAAATATGGCGGATGAAAACATTATCAACAGAGAAGATACAGACTCCTCAAATTAATTCACATGTGAGAAAAGTGCTTTTCTAATCGATGTTGTGCATTAAAATCGATTTACATTTGGAAAAGATTACAATGCAACCCCTTATCTCTGGGTTTATCAAGACTAACCGATAGAGATACCCTTGGCCATGCCGTCAGGATGGAGAGCACCAGACCCCCCGACCGCTATCCTTCAGTGGTAAACGAAGGGAATCAGAAAACGAGGGCGACCAAAGAACACACATCGCCACATCTACCAGTGGAACCTCCACAACACCAACCCGTCCATGCCTGGGCAGCGGCTTATATGAGGGTCGGCTGGATACCAATTCTTGGCGAGGGGTTGCCGACTCCCCGGTACCTGTACCGACCGAAATCAGTGATGCCGGCCATGAATTGGATAATTCGTCTTTCAAACATTTCTAAACATGCTTATTTTAATGTTCTAACACGTAGCAACCGGTGCCGACACCGTGCACTTGCTGTACACTAAAATCGAGAGTGGGCAACCCCTCGCTTCTTGGATGTCCTATGCGCCTCTTCAGGTGCAGAAGGACTTAGGTACGGAAATCCAGGACAGAGCAAAAAGCCTTCTTTTCGAAGAACAAGTGCGCAAGCGCTCAAACGGGGAGTGTTACAGTAAAATCTTTATCGCATCTTATTTTTGAACAGCGTTAGAACCAAGACATTTTACATCCCAATAACCAAAGAAGTACTGAACTAACCAAATTTTGAATCATCCCGCTTCTTGCCTGTCATTCACGAACATTGACTTGTGGAAAACCTGGGCCCAGTTGCCCACGAACGGGAGGAGGGGGAGGGGGGGGGGGGTTGGACACATCAAAATGCAAAAAGAGACCCCAATGCTCACAAGACAAGCCTAGACTTATAGACCTCAAGTATACCAGCTTAGAGTTTTATTTCAGTCACGGGCAAAAAACTTAACTCAACGGCAATTTGGGCCAACTTGCCCATGAACGTGGAGGGTGGTTCAGCTCCTTATATAAGTCCCAACCCTAAGATCTAAAAGCACAAGGAATTTCATAGCCCTATCTCTAGTTATTGTAAAAAAACACATTAAAAATTGGCAATTCGGGCCCCATTGCCCCTGAACCAAGTGGGAGTGTGGTATGGGACCTCAAAAAGCGAAAAGCGACCCCAATGCTCACAAGCCTACAAAGTCTCAACTTGCCCGTCACGGGTCACGAATTTTACTCTTCGGCAATCTGGTCCCAGTTACCCATGGGGGAAGTGCAACTTTGGTCAAGTTTGAACATTATTCACTGGGGAAACTGGGCCCATTTGCCGGGTCGGTGTGGGGGTTGGTACCCTCAAAAGGCACAACTAGACCCCAATACCCACACGTGTACCAAGTTTTAACTTGAGACCTGCGTTGGTTCCTGATTGGTTCACGAGTTATGAGCTCCACAAAAAACGGTGAAAACCGAAAGCAACTACAGCGCTCGCAAGAGTGGATTGTTCATAAATGAACACTCCACTAAAAAGTGTTACTTTTACAAGAGATGTCTCTAATAGTTCTTCATTTTCCTGAAAGTGTTACATTTAGAAAAAGTACCACGTTTGTGCTATCCGTGGCAACCCTGTTCCAGAGTCACGCTTGTTGCCACTTACAGCGGGCGCAATGACTGACAGCCCATCAGCCACACACAATCAGGCGTATACTACGGTTGTTAGGAAGATATTTATTGCAGCTGGCCAAAAAGGAGATGAAGAGAAGCGAGCGCCGGCTCGCAGCATAGAGATGAAGACATTAGTATTAGACGCGCACGCCGGGTACATAACGCAACTAGTTGGTACAACACGATGCCCGAAGACAGCTTCTTTAAGTGTAATTGCTGACTATTATTCAGAGAGGTATGAATTTAAAAAGAAGTATCCCTCTTGACCGATAAAACTAAAAAATCAGCCACGGGAGAAGGGAAGAATTTGCTTAGATGGCAAAGAAAAGAAAAAAAAGCTTGAGAGCAGCCTCGAGAGAAGCTTAAAGTAGACCGCAAAAAATGGTCTTTCTACCACACACACTATGATAACCATCCCTACTGCCACTATAAATGTTCAAAACCACAAAAAACACCGTCAAACAGTGAGCAAATTAAAATAAACAAACCAAATTTCCTAGAGTTGAAGTAATTCGGTCTGGACTAAATCTCAGCCGATTATCGGGGACAGCCGTCATGGCATGTAATTTCCATCTAATGCTCCAACTGTTTATTACAAATACAAATAACTTAAAAAAAACAAGACCAGTGTGGTACTCCCGAAGACACACAAAAATAATCAATTAAGTCTTATAATTCTTTGCTAATCAAACGTGGAAAATTTCGTCATCTGGAAAAGAAGACGTTCTGCGTGGGTCTTTTCTGGAGCCAAAACAGCAACCCGGCAATCAGGTTCAAATCTAAATAAACTGGTGGCTTCCGATCAGTAAGAGAAGGTAAACAGAATGTTTGGATTAGGTCTTTAATTCTTGACAACACTGAGAAAAGAAAGAAATATTGCAAATAGTTCAGCAATAAATAACTTCTGTTCAAGGCCGTATCCAGGGTGGGAGGGTTAGGGGGTTGAACCCCCCCCCCCCCGAAACATACAAAAATAACCGTCTTTTTGTACTTTTTTGTCCGACCCGCAGACAACCCCCCCCCCCCCCCGAAAGAAATTCCTGGATACGGGCCTGCTTCTGTTACACTACTATTCCCTCAACTTGTGAGTTGTCAAATCGCCGACTAGTGTGGAAGAAAGCAGCGAAATCGTTAAAAGCACTGAAAATGTGTAAGAAAACGCTGAAAATCGATGGACAACAAATTGATTCCATAACAGAAATATTACCCCCCTTCGAGCATTATAGACTTTCCAACCACCCATCAATAATGGCTAATTGCTACTCTTCTTCTAATAATTATTTATTTTCTGTTACTTGTAACTTGGAAACAAGTTCCATGAACAAATTAACGAAATGAGGTCTAAGGGCGACGAGTTGACACCATGCTGTGGAACTAGTGAAAACCAAAATGGGAACTTTGTTTGCAGATCAACCGATCCAAAAATAGAGTCGACCATGTGACCTAAAAGCTCAATACCTTCACAGCAATCATTCGACGCAAAATGTGTTGATAGCTATCATGGGGCGGCAGAAATGTGCTTGATTGCACTCATGCCAGGAGGCCCGTCTCGAACTCGAGAAGACGTAAATCTGGCCAACAACCAAAAAGAACAGACTGCGTGGCTCACTAGGTTCGGACTTCGACCTTGCCCAAATACCTTAAAAAAGTAACACGCGCAATCAACATATCTGCTATGCTAATTGGGCAGACTTAAGGATGTCATCAGAAGCTGTTTTAGTGGTGTTTCTGTTGCCATTCACTTGGTGGCTATGGGCTGACATGTCGTTGCCTCCCACACAGAGTTGCTTCATCAGACAATCAATCTAACTGCTTACTTATGCAACAGTCAGATATCACGGTGGACCAACTTTAGTTTACGTCAGCCACTGGCGCGATGAAATCCGAACTGCTAGACAAGGGGGCCGCAAGTTTCAAAGAGGAATGTAATGTCTCTACTCTCTAGTAATCGGGTGCCGCTGAATTTTTGCGCGGCATAAGAGTCGCAACTTTTTACCGATGGCATCAGGGGCGTAATTTGCTATGGGGCAGGAGGGGCAACTGCCCCCCCCCCCCCCCCCCAGCTGAAATTTAGCGTCTTCGAAACTAAGATGGGCTTACAGGATTCAAGCATCCGCAGAAACAGATCGGTTTTCTTTAGTATACCCTTGTCTTTATGGTAAGATTGGAACACGGAAGCCTTGAAACTTTTATAGCGATATGCATGCGCTATGCAGGGTTAAACACGTCTATGTCAGACGACCGAATAAGTGATCTTTTGGTCATTGGTACCCAACGTCCCAACCTGAAAAAGCGAATAAGGTCTGACGTCAATCCCGCAGTGGACAGTTTCGCGAATTTGAAGAAGTGTCGTTTCGCCTTGGTCGATTAGTAAAATATCTCTTTGTTTCTTTGTTTTTATTACGTTTTTCGGGAAAATCGGCTCCAACTTTGCCCCCCCCCCCAGATTTTGACGAAATTACGCCCCTGGATAGCATACTTTCAACCTCTCTTGTAACAGTCGGTGTTGACACTTTTTGCGTCTGGTTGACACCGACACCGTGACACTTTTCCTCTGAAAGTGACACCTTTTTTTTACGAATGATACTTTTTAGGTCAGAAAAGCACTTTTTCATTTACTTTACTAAAGTGACGGATTACCGCCCCCAAAACACAGCCAAAACATGTACTTTAATTTGATTTTGTACACAAAAACAGTTTGAAGCCTTAAATAAAGCTCATTTCCGATTAAATTTTGTTACAAAACTGTGATGTAACAGTTAAGAAATTTTTTTGAAAATGTTGTTACAAATTCAATCATTAACAATTATTCGCATTTTGCGCGTTGTGCAGGGGAATGCACAAACAAAATTCGAGGTGTCAAAAAGCACCTTTTTCTCAGCAATTGCGACACTTTTATGAGTCGAGCTCTTGGCAACCCTGGTCACAGTCAAGTGAAATGCCCACGATGTTTCAATCATCGCAAGCTACTGCACTGGAATATTTGAGGTCGTCATGAAACCCAGCTTGACACCCTATTGGGATTCAAGAAGATTACAGTTCCGAGGCAAAAAAAAATGTGGGTGGGGTCGTTTTGCCAAACATAAATGGCGTCCATTTGGTGTGTCGTTGCGTAGAGTTGCAAGATCTGAAAATGGAGATATTTTGCCGGCCTGGACGAGGAGGATTTGGTAAGAAATATGGGTAAGAAAATTTTGGTGGCCTTCGTCGCTTCAGGAGATCCCTCAGACTATGGACTATCGCTAGCGTTTTTTGAGACAAGGTTTTTCTTAAATTCATTCTGAATTTCTGAGTGTTGTATTTGATTATACTATTTTTATGCCGATATAGGGCCCCTCGGGCTTTTCGGGAACAAATTGTATGTATATATTCTTGCCATCTTACACCGTCCACCTGCCCAATAGGCTTATAATCGTTCTAACCCATCACATTTACGGAAAGCAAAAACATTCCCCGAGGACTCCACTTGAGGAGTCCCCGCATTTTTGTTTGTCCCGGGGACTCACTGCCCGTATTCTCGCGAGTCCCCACGGACGGGGAATGCTCCGATTATCATCACCATCATCGAAAAGGACTCCCTTTCAGATTCGGAGGGGAATCAATCTTTCCTGGTGTTGGTGCAATGTAAAATTAATTAAAAACAATCAGAATACACAAAACCAAAAATAAAGTGGATCCAGACTAATTTCGCCAACTGCATATTTTTTTTCGAACAAAATCCATTTTCGAAGAATTTCCCGTGTTCTCGCTGTTTCTGCACGCAGAGTCCGCGTGGACTTATTCCCTCTATTCTCGTAGTGGGTGTCCCAACGCCA
The DNA here is from genome assembly GCA_030848855.1 of Branchinecta sandiegonensis. Taxonomy (NCBI): domain Eukaryota; kingdom Metazoa; phylum Arthropoda; class Branchiopoda; order Anostraca; family Branchinectidae; genus Branchinecta; species Branchinecta sandiegonensis. Next base: position 1,933,701 of record JAUPMV010000002.1, on the reverse strand, counting down.
TGTTCCAGCGCCACCGTATGTTTTTCGCCACCCAGGAAATCTTGCATCATCAAGAGGATTAGTTGGGTCAGACGAAAGGTCAAATATTTTGGTAGGTCCACCGCCACCGTATGTTTTCCGCCAACTCATCAGTGCAGATAGCGCAGATAGCTGGTTCATGTAATTCCAGATCTAAATCCTTAAAGCACAACTCTTACTAGAAATGATGTTTTCACTATGAAGTGGATCACAAGAACGTTTTTCGCAAACACCATTACTTTCCACCTGAATTTAGCAATTTTCTTGTTAGCGCTTGTCGATTCTATCCAGCCTTCCTGCTCTCCGACGCGGCGGCTGGGCGCAAAATATTTGAAAACCGAACGCGCCGTGGTTAAAAAGTGAGAAACTAAGCAAATAAGAGAAGTCAAAAACAGACGATTCTCATATCCTTGTGTGGAAAAGAGTTCTCAGCGGACATTGAAGACTCGGGCAAACTTTGAGTTGCGTAACGGGAAAAACTCGGCATGCCGGAAAAAGCGCTAAAAATTCATAGAAACAAAACGAAACAATGGCGAAAGGTAGGGTTTTAAGAAGCTTATAATTTCATAAGAGAGCTAGGTATGTTATAAAAGACAGAATAAGCAAGAGGGGTCCTTTAAATGCGAAGAGGGGTTTACCGCACCAACGCTAACTCTACGTTAATCCTAGTTAATACGAAGACTGAGCTTATTGTTTCAAATAATTATTTATTTTAAGTCCAACTAAAGAAAATGTACGACTTTAACAACTCAAGGCCCCCAAACTATTCAAATTTCAAAGGGTGAGAAATCGCCCGCAGAAGTGCTTCTCTTGAAGACTTTCCTTGTTGATACGTAATTTTAACTTTCAGTAGCCGTGATATTTAGTCCGGTTGGCGCTCGACACCCTATCAGAATATTAGGTCTGACAAGATTTGACCCTACCCTCTAATCCTTTTGGGGACGTAAGATTTCCGGGGTGGCGGTAAACACACTTTTCACATTTGAAGATTTAAATCTGAAACTACCTGCACAGGCTACCTGAACTACTTGAATTAAACGGTGGCGGAAAACCGCGGTGGCGTTGGAACACTGCTACCCCATTCTCGCCGTTCCCTTCGGACGGCGAATCCGCCTTACGTCAGTTCGTTCATTATGCTAGCAAGCCGTACTAGAAAACAAAAATCGGACGATGTACTTACTGTGCCATAGAGCATTCCACATTTGCTAAGGCAGAGATACTTATTCGCCGCAACTCCTTTTAGACGGACGGTTCCCAGCTTTCCATCGGAAACGACAGGCGACCGGCGAAGAACGACTGCAAAACAAAGACCACTTTGCACATAAAAGAAGGCGATTGATCGGAAGTTGATAGGAATAACTATTAAGCCGCCACCTTCCGGTACTGCAGAATAAATAACTGACAGGGATCTAAAATCTATTAGGAAACGACATCCAACTATTAGTTCCAGGATGTTTAGTCGATCGGCGGCATGCATCAAAAATCCAAACATGCTCAGAACAGGGGATGTTGGATATGAAAAGCCCACTGAGGAAATGAGCAAAGAGAGTATCATCCTCAGGTTCTTACTGATTGGCAATGAGCCTATTCTAGGGAATGTCGGCTAGAACCGGTAGCTCTTAAAGGACCTGTCTTCCCTATAATACTAACGCAACCTACTTCCAGAACCAGTCCATATATTTCTAAACCCGGAGACCCCAATTTCGTACGGTACATTCTAACCCCTCTAACAAAACCACGCTGATTTTATCACGTGCTGTGTTTTGCTACCTTCGATGTGGATCACGCTGTCGACGGCTGTCTGGGAGAACTTTTTTCCATCAGAAAAACCGGTTCTGTAAATTGTTTCCCTGTTTTCGCTATGGGTCAACGGGTCTCGGAAAAGGCTTAAAACAGCCAAAACCGTGGGTTATTTGTTGAAAGCACAGCCTAGTTTTAAAGTATTCAGATATTTTATAATACTGTAAGTTGAAGAGTACAAAGTTCGAGGGGTCCCTTAAAGGACTATCCCCTTCGTCGTATAGCAGATTTATGAAGTTGGTTTACTACGATTTGTCTAGCTCCTGTTAGAGACCAGGGTCAAGCGAAGCCAAAGGGATTGCGGCGTTACAGACATTCTGAGTTTCAAGATACTGTGCTCATCCACTGCTCTCCTGAGTTCCCAAATGTTTTCCAAAAATCTGCACAGCCTTAGAATGTTACATTACAATTTACAGGAAATGCCGCCCATTTGGTACTGGTCGCCTTTTCTTTCCCAACTGCCGAATCATTTTCCCAGAAGCTTCGAATTTCACTCGAGGTTCACTCCGGCCTAACCAGGTTCGCTTGGATTTTGCTTGAAACACTGCCTTTTTTTTATTGTCCATCATTTCTTTATCATACCAAACACTACCTTTTAAGAGTCATTGTTGTCCTCTTGTAGCAAGCGTATCTGCATAGCCAGGCGCTGGGAAAATCGGTATGCCTATATTTTTGCACTAAGGTACCCATTTTGTTGGTGTGGCACCTTCTGGATGAATATTGGGAAATAAACGTTACACAGTGCTGAATTTCCTGCTTTTTGTCGGCCGCTTTTGTGGGCCACAAATCAGTACTGCACTGAGCTTATGCACACGCCATACATCCCGTCAAGAAAATGTTAAAGGATCCCTCGCACCTGCCTCGCACTATTGACTCTTCAACTTACAGTATTTTAAAATATTGAATACTTTAGAACCAGGCTATGCTTTCCAAAAATAACCCACGGTTTTGGCTGTTTTAAGCCTTTTCCGAGACCCGTTGACTTGTAGCGAAAACAGGGAAACAATTTACATAACCGGTTTTTCGGATGGAAAAACTTCTCGCAGACAACCTTCGGCAGCGTGATACACATCGAAGGTAAGGTAGCAAAACACGGCAAGTATGAAAATCAGCGTGGTTTTGTTAGAGGGGTTAGGATGTACCGTACGAAATTGGGGTCTCCGGATTTAGAAATATATGGATCGATTATGGAAGTAGGTAGCATTAGTGTCAAAGGTAAGACAGGTCCTTTAAGGTGTGACGTTCCGCTCTGAAGAAACTTTAGGAACAAGGACACGGATTTCACTCCTTTACTTTTAAATTGATTCGTGTACCAGTACATATAAAACGTATTTACATACGAAAACTACTCAATACAGTATCGATTTATGGCCCCCAAAAAGCGACAATACATTCAGGCATTGATTCCTGTATTTGCTTAACATACTTTTTTTTATCGATCCCTTGCCACTTTACAAACAATACCGCCGAAGTGGTTGTTCCGTTCCGTTGCCCATCCTTTTCATCGTTACTCGGACACAAAACAGAAATCAATTTCATAGCAAAACATCTAAATCGCCGATGATCTCCATAATCAGGAGACTATCTCTTTTGTTAAAACCTATGAACCGATTTGAATGCGCGTCTTATTGACTGCCAATCTTGCTGTCATCAGCAATAAGAAGCATATCAAGAATGCAGAACTCATAAAAACAAAACAAAAACGCAAATAACAAACATATTAACATAACCTCTGACACTCCCACAGTTGCAAAATGGCAGTAACCAATTCCATGTTAATGACTCAATAGAGCGAGTTGGACAGTGGTATAATAGCTTCCACTATTTCTTTCATGGGATACTTTTTTGTGTGTCCACACAGTCAAACAACGACACAGTATCGCGGAAAAACAGACACATAAGATTGTCCATAATCCTCACTCCTTTCTTAGGCTTCAAGCTTATAATACACACGATTTTTTGCGTTTTATGAGGTCGCATGACCTGACCTGACCGGACTTGGCCAATTTCTTCTGGAAATAACATTAAACTATTGGTGCGTTTTACCAAGAACAAATAGGTTTTACTGACTGAACGATGGTGACATCTTGGTTTACCGACGATCTGTTAGGCCCGAGGGCTATCGCATACAAAACAAATAAAAAACAAACATCAACTCTTCTAATAAATCTTATCTACAAAAACTCTTCTCTATGCTTCCAGCCTATCCGCAAAAACTTCCAAGCTGCCTAACCCCAAACAAACTTTTCTCCTCGAACTTTTCCACCAACCAACCTTCCCCGAAAATTTGCTCCCCAAATATTTCAACTCTCAAATCATTCAGTTCCACACATTCACACATAAAATGAAACAAATTCTCGTCCACACAACCACACACTGGGCAGAAGTAAAGACCACTAGATAAATAAGGCTATTCGAGTTCTGCGCAATCGTTCCTACAGAAGTTTCAGGGCGCAAGAGTTTGTAAGGGGTGTTTTGTTATGTATTTCTTCTTATACGTTTATTTATCTATTTTGTTGTTGTATATACTGTGCAAATGTATAATACACTGTTTCATTCATTCTGTTGTAGGTTAGGTACCCTGTAGCCCGAGATGCGTGTGGTGGTGGTCTTGACGTCACATAATACTGAGATGACTGGCACCAGTAAATGTGTCACGAATTCCCGATGGCCAACGCGGAAAGTCTCAAGTTACTTCGTTGTGTCTAACCGGCGAAGCTCGAACCCGATACAGGGGTCAACTTACGCTTAAGGTCATATAAGCGTCCGAAAACTAAAAGAAAGATAACCAGATAGAAAAGTGCCAGCATAAGTTAGCATGACATTATTTCATTAACGTGTTAATTAGTATTTGGGGACTATTCAGCGATTCAAGTCATGTGCCATAGAGGATCCAGTAAAGACCACCGAGATTTTATACGTTCCAGATAAGAGGGAACCACACCGGTGAGTTGATTTTTTGTTATGAACCTGAAATACTGAACAGTTTCTACCCACACTTATACTTCTGATTGAGCTGATCTTTTCCCCTATTTTCTCACACCTCAGCCCCGCCTTCCGTCAGGTGCTAACGCGTAGCCTATGATGAAGACGTAAAACATGCCCCTGATGATCCTGGTGATGTCAGCTCTTATTTTGACACCACGCTCATCAACAGAGGCGGCACGGAGCAGCTCCGAACCAGGATCAGCGATTTGTTGCTGTCTGCGTTGAGGGCCACCGGCGAGGCAATGAAGACATCAACCGCCCGAAAGATAGATGGACGGGTCTTACCATCCTTTGCCTTCTACGGCAGAACGATGCGCTTTTTACCAACCCGACTGGTCATATCAATGCATCGGCAATGAGACGCATGTAGCTACGTGCGAACATTTTCTGGATACCTGCAGCTCTCCCTGGCATGCATCTGTTTTCGACGAAGGAACGGAACAAAGAAGTCGTCTTCAAATTTATATGTTGTGGATCAGGTCGCAATTACTCCAACGATTAATAACTAAGACGACGGAAGTGCAGTTTGTTACCGAGAAACCAAGCCTTAGATCAGCAGTGGACCTCTTTCACCCGATCGGTTCACCGCGATAAATGATCAAGGCAGGACTAGGGTACGGTAATCGCCCATATTCCACAATCATAACATCAAATAGAACCCGGTCAGTTCCAGGCTTAGGCGAGGATAGTCTAGTCAAAACATCAGGTATCCAATATCGTGAATATTCTGCTGAGCTTGGAGTCGCATCAAAAGTTTGTAAAACTCCTTTCCAACGAACGACACTTCAAAATATTACTTTTATTTGTACAAAATATTATAAGTTAATAGTCAAGGATTGGACTGCCTATGAGCAGCGTATGAGGATTATTATTAGAAATTATGGTACAGTAGTATTACATTGATCTATTTTCGCATTTGCACCCGTAGAATCCAACCAATAGAAAAATGTATTTGCATAGTTTTGATAAAACATGCTTAGGCGGAATTATCGTGACGGGTAAGGGGCGATGAGGGACCTATTATCACAGCCATACGGTGGGGAAACCGGTTTTGAGACAGATTGCCTCGGTTTCGTATCGCAATGAACGAAATTTGAATAAGAAAAATGTCGTTAAAGCAGTTAAGGAGAGCTGAAAAAAAAGGCAGCTTATTTTTACATCAGATATTTGCTTACACTGTAACATTTTGACCCATCTTAGGGATTTTTCATTTTTTCACCCGAGGCTCTAGTAATAACGTTCAGAATGTGCGTTGCTTGCACGACACTAAACTACAAAACTCACCCAGACGCGGTGAATTTGAGTTACAAAAAAAGCATGCGTTTCCGGGGTAAAGACGCTAAGCCCAGTAAAGTCACGGCTGAAGAAAGTAGGAAAATGAGTGGGAAGATGTCTCCAGGATGTCTCACAAGGAATCTGACATTTTTAGTTTATTTTGTAGCAGTGGCTTACCTGTGTAGTTGGTAAACATTTCAAGCATACAGGGACAGGCACATAGAGGTACCACACATACGAAAGAATAAGCTCACTCGATGGAATCGATGACATGTGGACAGCGGATAAACGAAGTGATGCATTTCTGGCCTATTTAAGTGAATAAGTAAAGTGTAACTAGACTGTCGAATCTCATCTCTAATTGATTAAACTTTAAATACAGGATAATTAGTAAGGAGGAATGTATTATAATATTATGAAATGTACAGTATCGACTGCTGCATTTCCACTAACGTTGTTTGACAGGATGTCAGTGTCACACCCTCTGACGATTTCCAGCTTTGGGTCGGCCGTTTGTAAACAAAGACAACCGACTTGCACCCATTAACACTACACTGTTAAATCGTGTGGGCACGTGCAGCAACAGCACTCGCAAGATAAATGCTTTACATCAATTAGCATACACACTCTAATACCCCTCACCTTCCAATGTCTGCGCGGCGAAGTATGTCCATATCAAGTTTCAAATCTGGTATGCAGAAATTCGTTTTACGTAAAGATGAAAATTATACAAGGGACATATTAACGGTGGCACACAACTGAAACAGTTTTGATTGAATTACAAGACTATGTCCAATATCAGAGCAAAACCTCGTCGCAATGGTTATGACTGGATTAAAACACGAGCTAGAAGCTCATATGGCAATTGCAATGCTGGGTTAGAGGATGAAAGTAGGCATTTTCCAATTTGTGGGTTTGCTGTGATCATTTGTAAGCACGACCCTTGAGATAAGAATGATCATATGCCCTTGGAAATCATGAGAATGCATCATTTGGTACAGAGTATTCTAATTTTGCACTTGGCTGTGATGATGCGCACTTCAAGGGCGCTAGAAATTCATCTGCAATCAAAACACTAGAGGCAAAAATGACCATGAGCCATTTAGGATCATGAATATATATCGTTTGGTCAAAGGTGTGTTTTTTAATTTTCGGGTAAGATGCGTCCTTTAAGGGTGCTAGAAATTCATTTTTAAGCAAAACCCTTGTGGAACAAAAACCATGGGACCTCCGGGATCATGAAATGTATCGTTTGGTCAAAAGTTTGCATTTTCAATTTTCGGTTAAGATGTGCATTTTAAGGGAGCTAGAAATCACTTTCTAAGCAAAAACCTTGAGGCAAAAGTTGCGGCTAAGATGAGTACTTTAAGGGATGGTCGGATCTGGGAAGTGACAATTCTCATGCCTCAAGATCCCGGTCCCCCCCCCCCCCCCCCCCAAGATGGTCGGATCGGGGAGCTGACTAATTCTAAACCAATCTTGTCAAGTCTCTAATGTCCAAGTCAAGTTTCATCGTCCCAGCACATCTGGAAGTACCTTAACTCGCGATCACTGGAAATCTGCCCCCCCCCCCCTACAGCTTCTCCCACCGTGCCCGAATCCCGTCCGGTTCTGTCGTTCTGTCACTGGTTTTATATACGGCTTATGCTTGATCTTCCCACCAAGTTTCATCCCTATCGTTCCACTCAAAGCGTGTCACAAGATTTCCGGTTCTCCCCTCCAGACGCCCCCCACATTCATGGGATCGGGTCGGGTTTTATTTGGGACATTTGAGAGACGAGGTCTTTCCAAATATCAAGTTTCATCGAGATCCGATCATCGGTTCGAAAGTAACACATGCCTCATGACCGTGGATTCCCCATCCCTTCACTCCCCCCACGATGGTCGGATCGGGGAAGTGAATATTTCGAAGTTAGTTTGGTCGGGTCCCTGATACGCCTGCCAAGTTTCATCGTCATAGCACTCCTGGAAGTACCCTAATTCGAGACCAGTAGACCGACAGACAGACAGACCGACCGAAAAGTGATCGATATGTGGCACTTGCAAGGCTGGGTCAGAGGAGGAAAGTAGGAATTCGTCCATTTGTGGGTTTGTTGTGATCATTTGTAAGCAAAATCTTTGAAATAAGAATGACCATGGATCCTTACGAGAATGTATCGTTTGGAAATGCATTTGGCTGCGAGGATGCGCACTTTAAGGGGGCTAGAAATTTATCTGTAATCAAAACTCTTGAAGCAAAAATGACGATGAGCTCATCAGTAGCATGAAAATGTATATTATACTCAAAAGTATTGGTTGTACTTTAAGGAATTCAGTTGTAAGCAAACCCCTTGAGGCAAAAATGATCATGGGGCTCACGAAAGTGTATATTTTGCTTAAAAGTATTTTTTGGACGTTGCGGTTAGGATTATTAGTTAAGGGATGGTCGGATCTGGGAAGTGACAATTTCTAAGCCAATCTTGTCAAGTCTTTTAATGTCCAATCCAAGTTTCGTCGTCCTAGCACATCTGGATGTACCTTAATTCGCGAACACAGGAATTCCGGTCCCCCAACCAACTCCCCCCACATTGCCCAAACCCGGTCCAAACCCTTGTTCTTCCAGCCAATTTTCATCCCAATCGCTCCACTCTAAGCATGTCACAAGATTTTCGGCTCCCCCTCCCCCCCCCACCCACATTCATCGGATCCGGTCCGGACTTTAAATGGAACATCCGAAACACGAGGTCTTTCCAAATATCAGGTTTCATTAAGATCCGATCACCCGTCCCAAAGTTATACATACCTAAAAATTCCGGATTCCCCTTCCCTCCACTCCCCCCACGGTGGTCGGATCGGGGAAATGACTATTTCCAAGTTAGTTTGGTCGGGTCCCTGATATACATGCCAAATTTTCATCGTCCTAGCCCTTCTGGAAGTACCCTCACTCAAGGACAGTGGACCGACAGACAGACAGACAGAAAAGGACATGACCTGCGCCACGGGAATCTCGACCGGACCGATTCTGGCAAAGTGGCCGACTCTGGGGCAATTATAAAGATAAACATGAGCGATTAAATAATTTGACGTGTGGGCCACATCTCAAGAAAGCAGGATGCTCCTTAAAGGTACAGAATACTTGACTACGCAACTTTCGGCCATCAAACCGACCCGGGGGGCTTAGATATAGAGATACAGGGACTTATTGTCGACAGGACCCCCTTTCTTCGTTATCTCGAACACCCTCCTTAGTGTTCCCAAAGCTAGCTGGCAGGCCCTTGCCCCTTACGCACTGTAAAAGTTCGCCTTTGGCCGTGTTGACTAACACATCGGGATAGTAGTCAAGAGGTCGTGTGTTCGATTCCAAATCCCGGCGCACAAACCTTTTGCTTTTTTTTCTACAAAACTCAAAAGTCGAATTCTCGGAAACTGCCCGGAAACTGCAATGGTCGTAATGAGTATTTTTCTTACTCTCAATATCGACTCAGGGTACATTCTTGATATGTCAGCTAGCTCCCCGAGTCAAGTTTGAGTCAAGTTTTCTGTTCCTTTAAGCGTGAGAATTGCTACGAAGCACATCGTCTATTGGTGTCCGGGGACACAGGACTTCTAAAAAGTCGTTCACCTTGGTGTTTTCCTGTTAGAAATAATCGTGCTGGAAAATGAGAAATTTGAGACTGCTGTGCGCACAAATTGGCATGAACTCTAGCAGTTCATCTCCAGATTTGATAGGTTTATTCCACTGTTTGTTGCCATGCGCAAGACAACATGCGAAAGAGAGTTGTATTACATTGTACAGTCGTGAGAAAACTCGAAACACTGGAAATTTAAGGCCAGCTCTGACGTTTAGTGCCTGCGAACAGTCGGGGGCCAGGTTATTGATTGACGACTTTATGAGTCGGTTGCACAAGATCTAACGCCATGAAATAAAACTTGAAAAGTGCGCAAGAGTTGTAGCACTTTAACCAAACCAAAGAGAAAAGTTTGGAAGCCTCAAGATCAAGATAGTGGAAATAATCAGTGTTGGTCAGTACACTGTCAGAAGTTTCAAAAACGTTAAATACAAGGATGCGCAATTTCAACAAATATTATTTTGTATGTTATCTACCAGGTTCAAATCCCGACGTTTCCTGATATCAAAACAAATAATTCCAGATTTTTTTTTAAAAAATCCCCTTTATAACTATGTACGTGCTGTCGTGCATGGTGTGGAGCCGGCTGGCCTCAGCACCCGGTTCCGATTTTAAGAAACCATCTTGATTTTTATCTCCTGAACGGGGATCAGTAGGGAAGGGTTCAGCCACTTTCACTTGGATCAAAAGCAAGAAAGCGTCGGGACAGTGGACTGTTCATCAGTCGAAAGGCCAGTCAGCTCGGCGATTTCTCGAAAAAGTTTATTAGTTCTTGGTCGTGCGGCCGTTCTAGGTATCCTGGCTCCATGTGACCGTATTCGCAAATACCGCATGCCTGAGAGCTCAAGTTCGCCGATAATATTTTTGAGAACATTTTTGTCGCGCCTGTTTAGTGCTCCGACGCGTGCAGGACGATCAAAACAAAGGAACATATCTCGTATTTTTCCATTTCTTTTCCCAGCAACTCGAGATATAAACGGCAGGACGGACGCCACGTCGCCTGTAGAGTGTTTCATAACCGACGAAAACGGATATTTCTCACCGTCATCAAGAGAGAACGAAGAAAACATTGCGAGGGATAGGATTTTTTACTTTGAGACTAAAGGAGGAAGTTAAATAATTACTCTGAGCTTGTAGTTACTGAAAAAAGTTTTTCCGACCCTTTCCTGATTGTTTAATCACAGTTTTGGGCAGTTTGATAGGAAATGAGAACAACGCTCCAAAGTTCCACCAGCCTCGCATCCTATTGGTTGGCTAGACGGAAAATGTTAAAAACCGACCAGCACGATTCAAGATTTTATTTTGTGGTAAAAGTTTGGAAGCCTCAAGATCTCTTTTCTGATTAAACACTGTTTCACAGCTGTAATTAAACAACCAAGAAACGTTCGAAAAACATTTTCAAGTAGCCTACTGACAAACTGAGGATGATTACCAAACGCCCACAATTCAGTCTCAAAGTTGAAAACGTTATACCTCCTAGTTTCAAGTTCTTTGTTCTCCCTATTTCCGACGACGGCGAGAAACATCCGTTTTCGTCGGATAGGGTGCAATCTCTCTGTTCCGCTAAGACGTAAAACTACAAAAAATGAGAAGCGAAACAGTCAAGAAAACATTGGCTGGGCCAAAAAAGCCAATGACGCTGGCTCAGGTATAAAGGAAGGCATGACATGTTACAACTCCGCTGCCGCTCCACTCAGCTGAAACGACAATCCACAAATCAATGAAACTCACTCAATGTTGAACATTCCCAAGGCCGCATCCAGGGGGGGGGGGTTAGGGGGTATCCCCCCTCGAAACATATAAAAACCATCATTTTTACAGGCTTTTCCCTCTGATCTATGTCTGTTTTGTGCTTTTTTGTCCGGCCCGCAGGCAACACCCCCCCCCCCCCGAAATAAATTCCTGGATACGGGCCTGACCATTCCCCTTCCAATCGACATTGAAGAGCAAGTAACCGAGGACAAGAAGAAACAACCAACGAAGTTACCAGCGGGGATACGCGCTAGCGCCCCTTGGTGATGAAGGCCCCGTACCACCGGCAGCCTCAGTATCTTTGTTCAATCCATCACCGAGTCTGCATTTCTTTGGCGTTTGAATGAATGTGTATTTCTCGTCTTTACACACTAAGTGCTGATGACGGAAAATGTCGAAAGAAGAAAAGGACAAAACATAAAGCACTGTCACAACGTAAGAAACACGACTGAAAGAAACCTAGAAATATCGGCTGATTGCCGAAGTGCCGGGTTTACCTTCGGAAGTAAGTTTTGCCGTCAAGGGACAGGCACTGGTGCCAGTGAGGCCGAAAGTCCAGAGCCTTCGGCTCAAATTCATTTCTCTTGGTTCCTAGATCACCAATTTAAGTCAGCAGTGCACATTCCCCCGGTCTTGGGGTTTGGGAGGAAGACGACAGAAGGCTGACGAATCACGTCACTACTGAAACCAATTCCAAGGATTGATTGCACCGCAGTTCCAATCGAGTCGGTTTCCCAGAAATACCTAAACTCTCGCGGGAGTGCTGTAAACGACGTTCTGCTGGTCAGTGAAGTGACTGTTCTCCTGATTGAAAAAGAAGAGAAATAAACAGTGGTGAAACATAAACAAACATAGACGGAAGACCTCCGACACTTTAAGCAAAGCAACTGTTTATGAGAGCCATCGTGCCGACGACCGCTCAAATAGTTCTAATCGACGCGGTGCCGAGAATGAACAGAGCTAGACAAGCGAATGACGGGGAAGGATGCAACGCTTGAAGAGGTGAGTGAGAAAGGCGAATACAATAGGTGAAATCCGAGGAAATCGTTATACAGTGGACGAAAGTGCACTCCTAATAATAAGTCGTGAGCCCAAAGTTCCCTATTCTGCTCTCCTAAAAAAGGTTTAATATGGATACCCTTGAGAGTCGGAGACTGCGGCTGAGCTTAGCGGTTGGTCATAAGCTCCTCCACCATCCTTTTTTATCCGATATCCTTCCCCCTCCGTATGAAAACACAAGAAACCGACAGGACAGGGTCGCAAGTTCAAAGGTTCCAAAGTTGTCCTCCGTACCTGCAACACATATGCGGTACCAGAAAAGCTTTGTTCCGAGTTTCACAAAAATTTATAATGATGGCGGTAGCTGTCTTTGATATTATTCGAATGTCCGTGTTTTGTTTTTGGTTTTTATTTGTATACTATAATAGGTCTGTGATGACGAATTGATGATTAATTGTATATATTATAAAATGTGCATTATACTTGACGACCTTGACGTAATACCCAAATCTGGCATTGCCAGGATAGTGGTTTCTGAAATAAATTCGTTACTTCCTTACTAACTTACCTACACGTCTTTCCAGTCTGGAAGAAGGGGCTGTCAGAATTCGAAAGAACCATAAGGCCCGTTAGGCTGGTGCGTGTCCACTCCCAACACACGAAGCTGGTGTGAGTCTTCGCATGCTATACGGACTGAAAGTTGCAAATACAAGAAGGATGGTAGTTCTTTCAAACAAACTGACTTGCGTCGATATTTATTTTCTTCTCGTGTAAATGTGCATTTATCTTTAGGTTAGTGCGATCCACTCGGGGAAATCTGTCAACGAGCATGCTTGATTCGACTGTGAATGAATCTCAGAATGGAGGAGAGAAGGCAGACTACTTCTGTCGTGCACATGTCGGAGAAAGAATGAGACTGTGGATATGCATGTTTTATATCTTTGGGTATTTTGTCCATTAGCTATTTTTGTGGTTGAGTGGGGGGGTTGTAAAACTGAAATTATCAGAAGAAAAGACTAAGAAAAACGAAAAAAAAAATACATTTCCTTTTTTCTTCAGAAAAAGGGAAACAGGAAACGGCGCTGTTTCCCTTTTATAAGACACGAAAACGAGCAAATACCCATTCGAGTTTTAGAGTACGCTTGACTAAATCCCAACTTGCGAACTGGGACTGGTCAAGCCAAATGCATTCGCAACGTGGCAAATCAAACAAGCAAACGTCGGTGTCGATCGGCAAAATACAACAACAAAGAGCGTGTTCCATCCTACTTACCGTGGTTACCACGCATGACGTCACAAATTCTGCCTTTTTGTCGTCAAGGCTGGAACGATTTTTCTATTTTCCAGCGGAATATCATGCCACGGATGAATCCGACCAATCACGAGACAGAGATTCGTGGTTACTACGCTTACCACGCTCCCGAACGTGGTAAGCAAATAGTTACTATTAGTTACTATTTCGAAAAGGCTGGAACGGTCAGCGTAGTAACTTTTCGTGAGGTTGGAACGGATTTAGTAACTAATAGTTACTATTGGTACGAGGGTGGAACACGATCAAAGAAGCGAGCGTTTATCAACCAGCTTGATCACACCGAGGTGCTGATCACTCCAAAGATAGGCGTAGCCTGTAGTAAGTCCCCAGTGCCCAGCCGGTGACTACGAGAGGATATATAATGGTGCTCACCAAGTGAGCAACCCCTCAGGTCAGACCTCTCCTCGCCGCTTTCCAACATCTTTATTATGGAGTTACCTGTTTAAGGCGATGCATAAATAAGTATTGCCAACTGCAAAGCCACACACAGCTAAAGCGCGCTAGAGCAATAATAATAACAAAATGGAAATCAACGAGGATGTAATGTTGTGGAAAAAGCGGAAAGTTGGCTTCTAATCCATGGTAGCGCAATGGTAGCCGAGAAAATTCGCAGGAGCGTCAAAGTTTTTGCCAGCATGGTGATTATCACAAAGGCTTTCAGTAAAATGCCACCAGAGTGGTAGACTATGCAAAGCAGGTGAGAGGATGATGCCGACCGGGAGGTATGTAATTTAAGCTGGACCAGCGCAAATTTAGAGGGAACCCAACAAGAAGCATCAAGGAACATGAGCGAATAATAATGAAACCTCGAGGAGGTCATGGGCGAGCTGAAAGAACCCGGTAGGTAGAAGAACACTCTAAAAAGGGTAGCTTTTGGCACCGGTGGGGCATTGTCGTCGACGCACACTTGTTGGCGTGTACTAGATCTGGAATGAACCGACAGAAAAACTACTGTATCCCCAGAAAACATCTTCACGGCAAATCGCGAATCATCAGATCGAGACCAGAAATTACCGTACAGAAGTTATTTCTTGTCAAACATAAATTTTTATTTTCATGGCGAACCTAAGACACGTCTGGAAGGCGCAAAACTTTGAGAAACACCAAGTTGTAATGAACTGAGCGTCAATACCTAATCCTGGAAAAGCAAATCCGGTGTCTTAACCCAGTATTTACATTGCTCACAGACCTTTGCCAAGTGTCGTTGGGCTTGTGAGGCAGTTGCCCATCTATACTTGTGTGTAATAACTCCACTTGGGAGTTTAACTCATAACTATTATTTGTTTTCTACTTATATGTCAAATTATGATGTTTATTGATAATTATTGTACTCAGTTTGTGTTAATCGACCTAGGGTCCCTGACAGTACCCCTTATTTTTCGGGGGGGGGGGGGGGGGGGGGGGGTAGAGAAATGTTGTCAAACGGCATTCGTAACACAAACGCCTCAGTTTTGCTTCCGCCCAGTCGATGGCTGGAAACGACACTTTTCAACACCACAGAAAAGTACAAAATCGACCCCCTTCCAGTCTGACGGCTCTCGATCATTTTCCCGATTAGAAAACTGAGATTCGGGCGCTTTTCCGGGTCAAGAATCCGAAATCCCACGACGCAGGGCAGATGCATACGGTATAGGCACACTGTCCACCATTGATTGATCTGTCGGTGGCTCTATTATTTCCTCTGTGTAATATGACCTGTTACGTGTGTCTCCATTAAACGGAGGGGCGACTCGACAGCTGTGCCCAGTCTATTGTCATCACTGACTTTTATAGAGCTCCCGTTGTACATATTCAACGACCCAAAACAATACATTCAGGAAGCAGATGAGTGCGACTAAAGACTGAGTTCTGCTGTCTTAAGTCTCCCTCACAGACGGTCACTGCCAAAATTTGATTATTCCAAGCTGTGGAAGCAGAGAAAATCATGTACAACAACTAGTAAAATATCAAATTGAATAACAAAAATCTATCTGGACTGAAAATCTATCTGAAATATCAATGACAAACTTTAATATTTTGAAGAAAAAACCAAGATTTTTTAGTAGAAAATGCATTATTTTTAGAAGAAAATTAATGATTTCTAGTAATAGCCTAATGTTGATGTATCGTCTCTGCATCGTCTCGTTCTATCCAGAATATCCCAAACTGCAACTACCCGAGCAGATCTCCTCCGACAAATGAAACCAAAAGGTCCAAAAAGCCAAAGGTCCTGGGTTCAAATCAGGGGTGAGGAGTATTTTTGTCCTTCAGTTCACTACTTTTTTCGACCATTCGACAACACGACAAACGAAAACACTTCGGAAAAAAAATCTGACACTCAAGGCATGAGAAGAGCAGAAGTTGTGGAGAAACGGAAAAAAAATGTAAAGGCCCACGGTTATTTGTTGCATTACATTATTATTGTAATTTACTATCCTTTAATATCCCACTACGTCGGATGTCTTGCAGATTTCATCGGTAAATTCGCAGTGTCTCAATCGTCTTTGAGATAGTATCAACACTTCCAAACAAACCAGGTAACAAAACACAATGGCGCCATCTCGCGATTATCAGACGTGGCGCAAAAATCATCGGGAAGCGTTCCACACACCGCCCTGAATACTCTTGATGACTAACTCTCCTTGCCGATGCAAAATCACCGTGTACCTAGCGGAAGAGCCGGAAGCGGCACCACAGCTGTCCCCAGCGATCGCCATAATTGGCTGACACAGAATTTGAGTCGTTAGTGAAACGTTTTCTCGTTCTTCCTGAGGATCAATGGCGTGTTTTGGACTTGGTCATATAAAGCTCTCTTAGTCCACGCAGGATTATCTTATGCATGGAACGAGGGCTTAGGCCCGACACAAGATCAGGGAGACATTTTAAGGAAGTATGAAAAGATAACTGAAGACCAAGAACCCAAGATTGGCACATTAGACTCCAAACTTCAGAAACTCTTAAGTTTTATGCTGACATAAAAGATGTGTTTCGTTTTGAATATTATTTTAAGCTAGAACTAGATCCTGCTACACTAAAAACTTGGTTTGCCGATCGTCAGCAAATATTAACTTTTCAATAGGAGGAAAGCTGGGACGGGAGAGACTTACCTTTGCCCTCTTTGCAAGTTGCAGGAGGAGGATCTGAACCACTTCCTCTTAGAGTGCCAAGAGCTTTCGCATTTGAGAGTAACATTTGTTAGGGGTGGGTTTGTATCACTTCCCCGTATCCTGAAATCTACGAACCCCAAATGTATCGTAGATGTTTGTAAATATGTGACTAAAGGATTTAGTCTCAGGACTGAAAGTTTAGCTTAGTTTACGTAGCATAGTATTTCTAGAGGTGTAATAGTTTATCTTTATTTGTAATGTGTATGAAATCTTGTATGGCCTTTTGGCTCAATAAACAAGCATTATTATTATTATTATTATATAGAGTATTAGGACTGGGGCAAGCTTGCTGCTCCAACAGCAAGGTCCAGGTGAACGCAGAGCGATATTTCGTCTTACGCTTCGCACTGCTACGTTGTCTGCGACACGATTTTTCTATGACTTTAAACGTGGGCTACAACAGAATATTCATATCACAACGCCAAAGCCAGATTCTCTTTGTCAAATCTTTAGCACCAGAACAATGAACCCACGGGAGATGACCTCTGAAGACCCGGGAGACCTTCAACTACCCGGTTGACTCGTATATCATCTAGGTCAAATCGAGTTAAATCAATTAAGGTTTACTTAGAAGATACTTTGAGTTCAACCATCCTACAGATCACACATTTTCTTTCAAAAACGTATGCCCGTACTTTTAGGCTCAAAAAGTAGACTAATCTTTTTTTTCTTTCCCCGGATATATAACACGCGTTTTTCCGGACCAGCTGAGATATTTCACCGGTAACCGGCACTGCGACAAAACGCAGTTCCAAGTCGCCAGGGATTACCAACCCGTTTCAAGGGGGTGACCGATATGCGAGAAAAATACGCGGACTCAATAGCATCAGACAAAGAAGTCACCTAGCAAGCTAAAAGATAAACCACTAGTATTCAAACTTGGGACTTGTGTGAGTCTGAATCATGGAATTGCTTCTGATCACCCGCGACTAATAAACACGAGGAGAGTAGACAACAAAGGGAACTAACAAAATAAAAAAAAGAATTTTCGCCAGAGAATGATCAGATCCTTCAGGACTCAGTCTAAGTATGAACACTTAGTGACAACCTACTTCCAACCCTTGCACCGAGCAACCTCTCTCAAATTCCCATCTTCCTAAGACAACAAACAAAAGCAATGAACACTCAAAAACAAGTTGCCGCGCGTGCCGTGGTAAATCGACCGGTACAGGGTGAATGGTAAGAAAATTGCACCGATTAACAGCGGATTACGGGGCCAGTTAGCAGAATCAGCATGGGCTCAGTTATTTGACAAGTCCCGTGGCGGAGGGGCAGAATTGCTGTCATCTGGGGCACAAAGAGTCATGTTACGGAACTCAAATTATTTATGAAATAGGGGTCCCATGGGATGTAGTAGGGGCTGCAGCCAGTTGTAATTATATAAGATAAGCGCCCGTGACAATTTATACTGGCCACCACCTGAGTCAAATGCGGGCTTCTTTAGTTCATACCTTACTTAAATTTGTTACTTCCATTGCATTTTTATTTTCTATGTATAATCTACTGTTTGACTTTTATAGAATTCTTTGTTTCAAGACCAAGAATGTCTGGATCTGAACCGCAATCGCACAACCTTTCTTTCTCGCCTCTTTGGTGGAATAAAGGCCTTTATTACTATCACAAAAAAGATATACTTCATAAAGATTTCCAGAACTCGTGTTCTTGTTTCTACATGGAAGTATTATTTATTTATTTTACGTGCAGTGTAGGCTACATCTTGACAAAAGCTGATCTATTCCAGACGGCTGTTGACAGGTTGTTTGTTTTAATTCATTTGTCATTATTTGTATATACCTTTATTGTCCAGAGTCGAAGGAAATAAACAAATACTAGAAATAGCAATAGCCGTAAGCAGCGCTAGAACCACGACTGATTTTCTAAAATTAGATAATATTTTAGCAGTTAGTAGGGAAACAGCGAATAAATAAGCCGAGACTGAACGGCGGGGTAGCTGTTACACAGAATCGTCCTTTGTAATGCAAACATCAGTCCATACAACAAAAGTATCAAATTTAGTATGCTATGGAATACTAGACTGAGTACTACGACGTATTTTATTACTCTTTGGCAGGTATGCTTGCATTGGCAAGGAGGAGCTATTTATTTTTTTAATGATCCGACGTGTAAGCCACATAGTTCCAGGTTTTGAAACCGTAGCCGACGGGAACAAAATCTAAATAAGTCGGGGAGGTTATTAATAAAATAATATTTAAGTTTTCAGCCCCTTATTAATAAAAAAAAACGAAGTTGACCAAAATGCAGAAAAAAACCTTTCCTGTCATCGCCCCAATCGTCCAGCAAAAACAGCGTCCGTGTCAAAATTAAAACTCAGGACTAGTTTTTTCATTATAGTGGTATTTGAAGATAACTTACTTTAATAAGATATTTATAGTCGGTAGAAGCTTCAGTTATTTATTACAGGTTTGTTTCCTTCCCCGAAGTTGAACCAGAGGATTGACAGCCTGACGAGGACCCTTGCCAAAAAGGGCCGAAATATCGCTGATGAAGAATCGTAGCTGAAGTACCCGTTGTAAACATTGTTTGAATAAACAAAATCTGTTGATCTATTCTGTAATCGAATTTACCTATAGTGGTGAACAAGCCGAAACAAAGATCTTGGAAGTTTAAAAGTTTGTCTAACATTCCGACAGAAACGCTGCAGTGGTCCGGGGATCCAAATTATTTGGGTTTACTACTGATGCTAACGCCAATGAAATTTGATCCCCTCCCGTCAGCATGGGAATCCGAACATGGAGAATCTTATTTTGCTTGCAAGTGCAATTCGAAGTCAAAAGGTTAACCTAAAACTATTCGAGCGAAAGTGAACGAAGTATGATTGTCGGGGTGATTGAATGAGAAAACACTTACTAAAATCAGAGCTGCCATTTTTCGTTGCCGAAACAGTCCCATCAGGCAAAATCTGCAAATACATCCGCTTTTGCTTTGCGAACAATGTCACAAGGTCCACGCGCGCCAATTTGTGCGCTACGTTCACCGACGTATTATTATTAAGTCTGCGTAATAACTCCTCCATCATTTGGTTTGACGCCACTCTGTTTGAACTCCTAACCTTGTTAGACTCGTGCCTTCTCGTCCGTTGGTTCTGTCGTATCATCGTCCGACACTGATCTCCATAAGCCTCTGCAACAGTAACCATGGTAACCATCAGCAGTACTAACCAAACCACGTTAACAGTTCCGAGGCAGGGCGTTTGACCTATTCTCATGACTTATCATCCCTGTAGTCTCAGATCTTCCATCGGTCCCACACAAGGACCATCTTCAAATCGCAATGGACACTCGCTCACTGTTCCGATAGTCCTCCTATCTCAGTAGCTCTCGCTCTAAACGATCATGCTCTACTGGTTAGCAGATTTTTGAAAAGGACCTAGGCTATACCCACCGCGCTGACCAATCACAATGCTAGGACACTTCTAGAGGCAGTACGAAACCACGATTCCGTGGAAATGCGGTGGATTTTTAGTCGCTGGAAACCGAAACGTTACTGAATGAAGCAGTATAAATGATTAGGCTAGCTAGTCACGCAAGGGGATGGGATGGTTATATTAGTTTTATTTTTGTTTCTGGTTAAAGACTACTTCTGAAATACTGTATTGTTTACGTGTTTTATTTATTTAAATAATGTTCAATTTATTTACCGACAGGTTTTTTTTTGGGGGGGGGGGGGGCAGCTGCCCCTCCTCGCCTCCCCCTAGCTTCGCCACTGAGTGTAAGTGACGTTGTAAGATATAAAGACAGTAAGACATTTTAATGTTTTGTCAAAAGTTTTAACATCACTAAGTGAAGGTGGAGATGTAGCCACTCGCATTGGTTCGGTACATTGTGATGGAGAAGTAAAATGAAAATAAACAACGAAGGAAAATAAACCTCTGCACCACAAAGTCGAGGAAAGCTGGTTGAGGGCAGTGGCGCCGTTTCATTAAATCTCAGGGGGGGGGGGGGGGCAAACATCCATTTTTGGGCCCCCATCCTAGATTATTTTTTTTGCTCAAACGCAAAATTTAATTACTTTTTTAGGGTAAAATTAAAGCATTTTTAAAATATACCATGATGAGCATGTGCAAGAATCACGCATTGTTCAATTACCCTTCACAAATAAAAATGTTCACTGGAGCATGCTGTGACCTGGAGTTTGAGGCCTACCCATATGACAGAATAAGCGAAAAAAAAAAATCAGCCTGTTTTTGCTAAAAACACAAAGATTTTGGTTCAAAACCAGATTACTAACTGTGCGGTGCAGTGTGAAATTGACTTGACTTACTTTATTTACTACTAAATACAAAATAAACTATAAAAACACGCAACCGCCCGGGAAAGGCTCAAGAAGCCTGATGATGGACGACTGCAATCCTCTGATTCTCAACCTATATCAAATTTCATAAAAAAAAGAAAAAAAGAAGGACAAGACGATTTGGTAAATTCCTTTACTTCAGCATGTCAAAAAACAAGGAATATAGACACAGAACCTCGGAATTTTGGGCCCCTTTCAAATTCAGGGGGGGCCATGCCCCCCCCCCCCCAAATAGCGCCACTGGTTGAGGGCAGCCAAGTGCTTGGGACTGGGAGAGGGGAAGACATCAAAGCACAGGACTCGAAAAGGCTCAAGAATACCCTTGATGACTAACTTTCCTTGCCGATGCAAAACCGCCGGGTACCTAGCGGAAGAGCCGGAAGCGGTATCACATCTGCTCACAAAGATCGCCGTGATTGGTTGTCACATAATTTAAGTCGTTAATGAGACGTTTCCTCGTTCTTCCTGAGGATCACTGGCGTGTTTTGGGCTTCGTCATGTGGAGTATCAGAAGCAGTCGAGAACTGTGCGGAAGACAAAATGAAACTGGGATGCGATAAACGCGGCATGCGAAATTTAAAGTGTTTCTAAGTAGAAAGACAACAAAACACAAGCATATGAAAGGAAAACAAACGATTTCACCGTCACCAGTCTAAACTTTTTGTTTCTATTCATACGAGAAACTAAGTTCTTGCTGCCTAGATTTCGATACGGTACTTATGACCAGCGAGAAGAATGTGGTCTGAGACAAACGGACCACTTTTAGATGTCACTTAAATGACCCAGTTTATTTTTTATTTACATTTCTAAGTCTTTAAAATTCTTCACAAAAGAAACCCGATAAATCACAATACTGCACACCTCTTAGAGGTCTACTCGCACTTATTCAGCCTTTTTTATTATCCTTAACTACCCTATGGAATTAAAAACTTCAAAAATCTCCGCCCTTCGCTATTGTTTCGTTTTGCACCCAACTTTTTAGCACTATCTCTTTCAAAAACAAGAGCAAGAACAAGGTAACACTTTCAAAAACAAGAGCATTCAGTAGGCCTCTTTTGCTTGGCTTTACCACTTCTGAACCACGGCAACCACAGTTTTCAAATATTTTTCGTCGAGCCCCCGCTTCCGAGAGCGAGAAGTCTCGATAAAAGGCGTATTCTCGCCGTTCCCCGAGGACTCCACTTGAGGATCCCCGTCTTCTCGCGAGTCCCCGCGGACGGGGAATGCTGCGATTATCATCACCATCATCAAAAAGGACTCCCTTTCAGATTCAGAGGGGAATAAATTTTTGCTGGTGTTGGTGCAATGTAAAATTAATTAAAAACAATCAGAATAAACATGACCAAAAATAAAGTGGATACAGACTAATTTCGTCCACTGCATATTTTTGTTTAGAACAAAATCCACTTTGGAAGCATTCCCCGTATTCTCGTCTAGAGTGACTCCCTACATTCTCATCGTTCCCTCCCTTCCGTCTAGAGTGACTCCCTACATTCTCGTCGTTCCCTTCGATTCCCCGAGGAGTCCTCGGGGAACGGCGAGCATACGCCTAAAGAGTGTGTTTAACCCTACTTACCGTAGTTACTACGCATGACATCACGAGTTTTGGCTTCTTGGCATCAAGGCTGGGACGCACTTTTTCTATTTTCGGCGAAATATCATGCCACGGGCTAATCTGGCCAATCACGTTACACAGATTCGTAGTTACCACGCTGACTACGCCCCCGAGCATGGCAAGCAAAGAGTTGTTGCTTGAGTACTATTTCGAGAAGACTGGAGCGGTCAGCGTACTAGCACTATAGCTTTTTATGAGGTTGGAACGGAAATAGTAACTAATAGAAAGCTAATAGTTACTATTGTTAGAAGGGTGGAACACGCTCGAAGTGGACATTCGCTTATTTTAGCGGGCAAATATAGGTATTTTCGAAAAGATATTTCTGAACCATTTGATCATGACAAGATCATTTCTAGTAAGAGTTGTGCTCCAATAAAACGCAGTAAAGCTTCCTTCGCCACAATCTTTCGTTAAATCGTGCGAGGCTCAGCGCGGGTCCAATCCCGATTATCGTGCCACAAACGAAATGACGTCAGAGAATTTGTTCAAATAAGTCTGTTCCTGCGGTAGCTCTACCAAATCTGTTCTGGATCACGCGTAAGAGAAACCCGAGGAAAGAGCTTTCTCGAGACGAAAGGTGGGATCCGAAGGAACGATATCAGCTGGAAAACGCCACTGCGGTCGCAGAAGCCTAATCGGTCATCGAAACAACCTTGTCGTACAGCTCGCCTCCCCGTCCACTCGCTCGTACCTTTACATTGATATTTGTTCTTACTAATGGGTTTGACGCAAATAAAGGAACATGGTAATAATACCCTTGACGACTAACTCTTCTTGCCGATGCAAAATCGCCCTGTACCTAGCGGAAGAGCCGGAAGCGGTATCACAGCTGCTCCCAAACATCGCCGTGATTGGTTAACACAGGATTGAGTGGTTGGGTTAAAGTCGTCAAGGCCCATTCACAACGGGTCTTAGCTAATACTCGGTACCAGCCAGTTCCGGAAATAGCTCTGAGACCGAGAATTAGCTGGGTTTCTGCCGTTCGCAATTGATATTGGTGCCAGTTTCGGATACCAGCTTGTCTCGCACCCAAGTTGAAATCAGTTCAACTTTTGAGGGTACTATAGCCAATCAGATTATTTTGGGGAATACTGAGGTATATTCTTATTGGCTAGTTTCGACCCAAACCCAATATATAAAATCACATCCACGCCTTGCTGTCTTGAAAACCGAAAGTGAATTTAGGTCATTGTTATTCGGTCTGACGTGCTTCAGCATTAGCCAATCGGAACATTCCTGTACCCTGAAAAGTTGAACTGATTTCAACTTGGGTGCGAGACTAGCTGGTATCCGAAACTGGCACCAATACCAATTGCGAACGGCAGAAACCCAGCTAATTCTCGGTCTCAGAGCGATTTCCGGAACTGGCTGGTACCGAGTATTAGCTAAGACCCGTTGTCAATGGGCCTTTAGAACTACGTTTTTTCCTTCTTCCCGAGGATCACTGGCGTGTTTTGGACTTAGTCATATAGAGTATACACCATCTTCTGTCTCTTTTCACATGGACCATTAGTTTGACATAAGGGTCAAGGAAATGTTTCCAGACGCTTCTTACTTGGCAACCCGGATCTCTGTGTTAACTCAGTGAACAATCACGTCGAAACCTTTTTCATCACTTCTAGCCGCTTGTATCCAGGAAGAACTTTCAACTCGATACAATTTCTCATTCATTTGAGGGGCTGGAACCTCCTCAGCTATTAGGCACTAGTCAACTAAGCTTATCAGCCGGCATGAGCAGTGGCGTATCGGATAAGGGGATTCGGACCGGAGAAGTAGTTAGCTAAATAGCTTACAACTTGTACTATGTACTTATTACTATGTACAAATGTATGAATGACTGAAACTGGCGGGAGTATCACTCGAGGTTCAAAAGGCAAGCAATCCCCGCCGAAGCCTCGCTCGTAGGGGGGGGGGGGGGGCTATCGCTTTGCTCATTACTTACGATCAGTCCCAAGTACCCCGGGAGATCGCAAGCTACTGCAGTCTGGATGGAAAGGAAACAAAATGCTTATGGAGCACTGTCAGATATGTGTCTTCATGTGTTTTATTTATTTTCTTTCATTTACTCCGCTTTTCAAAATGGTGGGTTATAAATAAATTACTTACTTACTTATATACTGTGTAACGTCCACGAGAATCGCGGGCCCACAAGGGGTTTACAAGGATCAAAGCCTGATCCAACTTGCATCTCTGCCCCCGACCCAAGGCGTTACTAGCCAAAATGTTGGGGGGGGGGGGGCTAGGTATTTACCTACTGGCTGGTCATTTTAAAGGACTGTTTTTGCAGAAAAAACGACTGATTTTCAGAAAACCCGACTATTTTTAAGCTACTGTTCTGATGAAATGACGGCTGATTTTCAGAAAAACCGAATGATTTCATGAAAAAATCGATCATTCTTACGAACAAATCAACTGTTTTTACAAAAAACAGCGGCGCTTTGCGCCTATTTGGTTATTATTTACAGACTGGCCGACACCATTGGGGGGGGGGGGTGTCCCCCATACGTGACGCTCCTGGCACCGACCCGAATTTCCTGAACATTTCCTGAACACCATATTACAGTGTTCCAATTGGGAAGTAAGACTTTGGGTGATGATAGTATATAAGATAACAGTCATAAGACTTCCAGGAAACACCGGACAGTATCGGAACCATGCGGTCAAAGGGACAATCAGAGAAGCAACTGGAGTTGTAATCACTTCGTTCATGCTGGACTGGCCCCACTTTCTGTTTAGACTCGAAGAAGTTTAGTCTCCTCGTTGCGGTCAATCGGGAAGGATATATTGGCGCCACCTCGGAGAAGTTGTTTAGTCCGCAGTCCAAGGAGGTGACAGAAGCATGGGAGATACTGCGGAAGGCCAGTGTGGGATGTCCAAAACAAAGTTTCTTGGTACCCGCCGCAATGCTACAGAAAATGCAAGCCAGCGTCTATCTTTTAAAGAGAAATTTAGCTCGCGATTTTGAGGATCCCAAAACGTGACGGGATACCTATGCCTTCCGAATCAGAATCATTTCGTATTTCCCAATATTCGATTAAAATAGCCTGGGATGTCAAAACGTTAAATAAAAGCACGAAATAAAACCATTATAAGCACTATTGGTTACTATCCACTGTTGTGTCATGATCTTGTTTGCTTTCTGCTTCCAGGTTGTGGTGCTTAACGAAGTATGGTACAAATGATCTTCTATACCGTTGGCTGTGCTTGATCGGTGGTTTCTGGAGAAGTGGCTCGCAGCGTTTTAATTTCTCGGCCCGACGTGTGCTGCCGCTAGGAGTTGAACCGGAGGCCGGTAGGATGTCCCGATGTACCTCAGATCTGAGCACTTTTTACCAAATGACATGATTGAGATGGTGGCGTCGCTCCGAGAGGGTTGAGATCCGGAGTTGTTTGATACTGTCCTCGTATGACACATATGTCTGCCCAAGTATGATTTTGCAGGCTCGTTTCTGCAGAGACTCCAGTCGAGCTCTGGTCTTGTGAGAGCATGGGTTCGTACAGTTGCCCGTCCGTCCGTCTGTCGGCCTGTCTGTTATCACGATAACTCTCGAAGGGATTGAGATATTTTATTTGGGTAGTACAGGTCAAGTTCGCAGATTCCCATAGCTGTATATTTAGGGGTGGGGGAGGGGTTTCAAATTAAGAGACGAAAAAAAAAATAGTCTGAAAAAGCTATTGAGATAGTAGATGTAGGGGTAAGGAGACATGCTGAATCCATATCAGATTTTTTTTCTCTCTGGACAACTAGTTCGCCTGAAATCCGGCCAAATCCGGAAAAATTGACACAAGAAAAAGTTTGATCTGAACTTTATGAAAGGCTCGACACAAGGGTAAAAGGACATGCTAAATGCACTTCTGAAACTTATTTTCTCGCCGGTCATCTAGTTCGTCCGGAATCCGGTCAAAGCCGGAAAATTAGTAAGAAACAAAATTTTATTCTCAAGTCGTTTGAACTTCGATCCAGGGGTAAACGGGCATTCGGAATCTATGTCTGGAGTTTGTTTTCTCCCCGAACAATTAGTTCACCCAGAATCCGGCCAAAACCAGAATTTGGTAAAACGTTCATTCGCATCAGGGACAAGAACACGATGAATCCATTTCTGAAGTTTATTTTCTTGCTATTACAGAAATAAAGAGGGGGAACATTAATCTTGGACCCGTATCCGGATAGCCTAGCCGTTTGGCTGTATTTTGTCAAAATTCACAATTCGGCATAAATCTGCAGGACCCAACTGTCTGAATCAAGAGGTCCATTTTTGGGATCCCCCTCGAAACCTTTGGTCTTGTTAGTCAAGAAGCTTAATTACTCAGTCCTGAGATTTGGCAAACCTGGAATGACAGATTGTTGCAAACTGCAACAAGACCAAAGGTATTGATGGCCCAAAAATTTAACATTAGATCCAGACAATTGGGTCTTGTAGATATTCGGTCTTCGACGGACTTCTTAAACATTTTTACTATTCAAATTTAGAAACAGATTAAGGCCAATTGCAATCATCTGAGAAGACCAAGTTCAGATATGGATTCATCACGTGTATTTACCCTATAGCCTACGTCGTATCTACTTAGACGAAACTAATCAAAACTTCCTTCGTTACTTCTGCCAAATTTCCGCTTTCGGCCGGATTCCGGACAAACTACTTGTCTGTCAAGTTATATTATATTATTATTGTTGGATTTATAGGGTACGTTGTTGTTATTTATAGTAAAATTGTTAACAAGCATTGCATGTACGAATTCGTGTTCTCCACAGTGCTTGTGTCATATATTTGTATTTTTGTGTATAATTAAAAAAAACTTGAACTTGGCAAAAGCCAAAGCTCAAAAATGAATCCAGCATGTCTCCTACCCCTACATCAAACCTCTAATGAACTTCAGATAAAACCTTTACTCTTAACAAATTTTCCGGTTTCAACCGGACTCCGAGAGATATATACGTCCGGTGAGAAGATGATTGTCAGATACGTATTCAGCATGTAGGCTACATGTCTTACCCGCAAATCAAACATCTTATCTAATACAAATAAATATTCTCCGGTACTTAAAACAAATTCTCCGGTTTTGGCCGGATTCCGGCCGAACTACTTGTCCGCTGAGAAAATAATTTTCATATTCGGACTCAGCACGTCTCCTTACCTCTAAATCGAACCTCTAATCAACTTCACATTAAACTTTTACTTTTCACAAATTTTCCGGTTTTTGCCGGATTTCGGGTCAACTACTTGTCACTTGCTGTGACAGCAAAAGTCAACTAGCCTACCAGTTAGACAGAGTCAGCTAATTTAAGGATCCTAAGAAGACCTAAATGGGTATTTTGTGTCTTCTTTTACCATTTACCCAGTAATTGCTGTTCAAAGTAAAAAAAATCTAATGAATTAAAACGGACTCTTCAGTTCAGCTTCGCAGTCAGCTGGGGCTGAAGGAGTATCTATGTTAACTAAAGCATGTCTCAACGCAGGGGCGTCACGACTGGGAGGGGGGACCCCCCCCCCCAATGCTGTCGGCCAGTCGTTAAAAAATAACCAAGTTGGCGCGAAGCGCCGCGATTTTTCATGAAAACAGTTGATTTTTTTCATGAAAACAGTCGTTTTTTCTGAAAATTGGTCGATTTTTCGTCAAAATAGTCGGTTTTTCTGAACATCAGTGGAATTTTCTGAAAATCAGTCGATTTTTTTCAAAACTGTCATTTTTTGTTGTTGAAAACAGTCGTTTTTTCTGCAGAAACAGTCGGTAAAAATTGCCAGCCAGTCGGTAAATGCCTCGTCCCCCCCCCCCAAACATTTTGGCTAGTGAGCCTCTGTCTCTACGTATTCATCTACTGAAGGCCTATGAAAGATCAGAAGCAGCAAAGGTGTCAATAGTAGGTTGTGCTTTTTTATACTTTTTAAGTGTTGAAGTTTTATACCGTGATGTACTATGTTCAGCAGCATCACATATGGGGGGGGGGAGGACCCCCCCCCTCCCCCGAATGTTGCCTGCCAGTCGGTAAAAAATATCCTAGTCGGTGCGAAGTGCCGCCATTTTTTTTTGGAAACCGTCGGTATTTCTTAAAAATAGTCGATTTTTTCTTAAAAACAGTTGGTTTTTCGTAAAAACAGCTGTTTTTTATGGAACTTGCCCTTCGGCCAAGTGCAATTTCTGTCCGTCCGTCGGTCTCTCGGTCGGTCCCGGTTCTGCTGGTTTGGGCTCTTCCACATAAGCTAGGACGATGAAACTTGGTAGGCATATCAGGGACCCAAATAATTAAGTTGGAAATAGTCATTTCACCGGTTCGAGCATCGTGCGGGGAGTGGGAATCCGGAATAGTTCCGGCACTCCCACATAAGCTAGGACGATGAAACTTGGCAGGTGTATCAGGGACCCGAAAAGATTAACTTGAAGACAGTCATTTCTCCGATCCGACCACCGTGGGGGGAGTAGAGGGAGGGGGAATCCGGAATCTTGAGGCATTTATATCTTTTGAACGGGTGATCGGATCTTAATGAAACCTGATATCTGTTAAGACCTTGTGTCTCAGACGTTCCACTTCAAGTCCGAACCGGATCTGGTGACTTTGGGGGGAGTTGGAGGGGGGGGGGGGGCGGAAATCTTGGGGGATCGGGATGAAACTTGGCGGGAGAACAAGCACAAGTCCTAGATACATCATTGACACAACCGAACCGGATTCGGGCACTGTGGGGAGTATGGGGGGGATTCTGGTGATCCAGCGAGTTCGGTACTTCCTGATGTAATAGAATGATGAAACTCGGCAGGAACATGAGGGATCCGAATAGATCGAATTGAGTATAGTCATTTGCACGATTCGAACATCGCGGGGGGAGGGGAGGGATGGGGAATCCGGAATCTAGTATTAAAACCTTTGAACGGGCGATCGGATTTGAATGAAACTTGGCATGTGGAAAGAGCTATTGTCTCAGATGTTCCATGTCAAGTCCGGACCGGATCTGATACTTGGGGGGGGGGGGGGATTTGGAAGGCACCAGAATTTGTGCGTGTCACAAAGTTTCCAGACCCCCCCCCCCCCCCCCCCCCCAACCATGGATCATGCCAGGGCTCTTTGGGGGAGGGGGTTTCCTGGAATTGCGGTGATCGCGAGATAGGACACTTCCAGATGTGCTAAAGACGATAAAACTTGGCAGGCATATTAGTGACCCGACAAATAGACTTAAGGACCCGACAATATGCCATAGAAGACTTCCGTTCCTGGGTCCGACCAATTTTCGGGGAGTTGAGGGAGAAATTACTGACTTCCGTAGGTTGCGAGAGAATGGTCCGATTCCAGTGAAACTTTATGGGTGATAAGAACTGATGACTTAGATATGCGAAAGCATGTGTACGAACCCATGCGGCCATGGTTGGGGGAGGTTGGGGGGGGGGGGCGGAAACTTTGTGACATGCACAAAAACCAAACGGATGGGAGAATAGGATGTAAGTTGGACAGTACCAAGTTTATGCGGCCTAGATTTGTCATTTGGCGTCCGAATCGGATTCGAAAAGGTAGGAGGAGGGTGACGTGGGAACCGGAAATTTGCAGATATGCTCCGATTTTTATTTTATTTTGATGGGCGGAAAGAGAAGATGTTAGATGCGAAGTTTCTGTGTCCGAATCGTATTCGGCCACAGTGGGGGGGAGTTGGAGGGGGAGTCTCGGAAAGGTTGTGGCTCGCATAGGGGTTAAACGAGTGAACTGATTTGAATGAAACTTGGAAAGGAGAGAGATCGTAGCCTATGCCTTAAATGACATATTTTAGGGTCTGGACCGGATCCGAGCCCGGTGGGGAGGGGTACCGGAATTCCCGGAAAAATGCTCAGATACTTCCTCGTTTCTCACACCACCGACTCGTAACAAGCGCCATATGAGCTCGTAGCTCTTGTTCTTGAAACCAGCAGAAAAGCAGTAGTTTTTTCTTAAAAATTGTCGTTTTTTCTGCAAAACAGTTGGTAAAAATGACCAGCCAGTCGGTAAATACCTTGCCCCCCCCCCCTAAACATTTTGGCTAGTAACACCTCTGACTGTGTTACTTTGCCTGCTCGTAAGTTATAAAATACAGTATTTTTCCTAGAAACTCATGTAAAAGAGCAGCGTCAAACGTTTAGTTTCAAAATCCGATAGGATTCATTCGCAAGGGCCTATGAATATCAGTTAATAGGGTTTTTATCAATTTTATAGATTATCTTGGGGCATACTGTGCCCTTGCTCCAGAGCACAGTGCCAGGGTATGACACTATGACTAATGAGCACTGTTATCATATGCTGGATTTCGGGATTTTATGTGACCCCATCTTGACCCTGTCAGACCATTGTCTGCTTAATAAAAATAATGCTGGAGCCCTACAAGCGTTGTGCCAAAAACTGAGGATTCAGATAGGATAGAACTAGCTTAGGAAAAGAGATCATTAGTACAAACCTTTTAACTGAGCCTATGTATTAAGATTATTTTAACACATTAGTCGATTAGTATAATGAGGAGAGGGTTCTACAGTATACATAATTCTGCTGAAACTGGGTGATCATAGACAGATCTGGCTGAAGGTTTGCCTCCATTTCCTGTCATCTCATCAGTCTTCTGATCTCCTAGAACTGCCAAACCTCTATCTGGGGAGGTTTGGCACAGGTTTGGCAGGCCTAAGAGATGAAATAGGAGAGAAGATCCTAGGAGAAAAAATGAGGCAAA
This sequence comes from Branchinecta sandiegonensis, assembly GCA_030848855.1. Lineage (NCBI taxonomy): Eukaryota > Metazoa > Arthropoda > Branchiopoda > Anostraca > Branchinectidae > Branchinecta > Branchinecta sandiegonensis. The sequence goes on along the minus strand of JAUPMV010000002.1, from coordinate 1,902,202 downwards.
CCTCCTACTCAGGAGATCAGTAGGGACTAGAGCAGCCAGATTTGCAGAAAAAGGGCAGAAACACCATAGATAGCAGGTTCTATAATAAATACTAGAACAAACCACAGCTTCAGGAGATTACTTGACAGCCAGATCAGAGTAAACCTCCCAAGTAGGCGATTATAACAGTACAAACCTCCGATGACCAAGGTAGGAGGCTGCAAGAATGGTATTACAGTACTGTAGACTGTATAGAACTGAGATGGTCTTGGGACTTGGGTGACTGAACGGTTGTCGAGTTAAACACAAATGTAGATTGGCAAATAAACTGATTGACAGAACTGCAGTACTGTAAGTACTAATGTGACAAATCTGCGGAAAAACTGGCACAAACAATTCAATCCAAAAATCCAAAGCAATCTCAAGTGGCTTTTCAATTGAATTTACCGCTATATCAGCAACGCTGCAGCGATAAATGCTGGCCAGTGTTGCCAATATTGGTACAATTGCACCATTTTGGTACATTTCATCTCTGCTGGTACAAGCTGGTACAATCACACATTTATTGTTACATCTTAAAGTATGGTACAATCAGGGTCTGATCAGGGTAGAACGTGGCAAATTTAGATTTTTTTTTTTACTTATGTTGGAACTATCGGGGTTTGGACTTTCACAAGGCACAAGTGGGTGCATTGTGAAAATTAACTTGTTCGCAAGACCTTACGTAGAATACAAAACAAAAATCAAATAACTCTTGTTCGCTACCTCAGTCATTTTTCCTTAATATAGGTACAAAAAAAATCTAATTGTACCATATTTCTAAAATGTATAAATAAACGGGGATTTTGTCAGAAGCTGAAGTTGGAATTTAAATGCAGTGATGAGTGATGAGGATGAGTGATTTTGGAGAGGGTCTGATTCAATAGTAAACTTGGCTTTACTCCCCTAATGCTCTTCTGGGTGCTGACGCTAAGAGAGTGGTTGCCACATATTGGAGGTTTTCTATGAGCATGGTAATACACCCTAACTGGCGAAAAACGGACATACTCTAGTTGGATAACATTAGAAATTGTCTTATAAATATACAAAATCTAAATATCCAATCATACATATACACCTTGCGGCCACTAGCCAACTAAGAAATCATATTGGAGAAAAGTTCTTAGCCAACTAGTTCACTACCGTATAAATTTCGTATGGGAAATCCCACATTGCCAACTAGTTGGCTACGACAAGAAATCGTAGAGGCAAAAACTTTATATCCAACTAGTTGAATATTTTTCACACTCGTATAGGGATTTCAGAAAATATCCAACTAGTCGGATTGTATGAATTCAGATAGTGATTTCGGAAAATGTCCAACAAGTCGGAACAACTTTCAGTTTTAAGGGTCTCGGAAAATATCTAACTATAGTCGGATTGTATGAACGCGGATCGGAATTTCAGGAAATACTCAACTAGTCGGAATATCTTTCAGGTTCAACAAGGATTTTGACCCCATTAGTTGGCTATGCGCCACTTTGTCTAATACTCAATGAACTAATAGCCATCTAACTGGATAATCAATGTGTCTTTACACAAATTTTCTCATTTTACAGGAGCTTACAGGCCAGCTAGCTAGTTGGATAATCATCCTCCTTTCCTATAGGAATTTTCCTATTTTGGCGGCCGATGCCCGATGCCGGACCTGCCGATCCAACTAGTTGTCAAAAATAAGAAAATACCTATAGGAACGGAGAATGATTCTCCAACTAGTTGGCTAAAATAAGAAAGCTCGTCATGAATACAGAATTATCAAATTAATTTGCTAAATTAGAAAATTTGTGAATAATCATCCTTCGTTCCTGTAGGAACGTTCTTATTTTATGCCAACTAGTTGGATAATCATCCTCCGTTCCTACAGGAATTTTCTTGCTTTAGCCAACTAGTTCGATAATCATCCTCCTTTCCTATAGGAATTTTCTTATTTTGGCGGACCTGCCGATCCAACTAGTTGTCTAAAATAAGAAAATTCCTATAGGAACGGAGGATGATTCTCCAACTAGTTGGCTAAAATAAGAAAATTCGTCATGAATGCAGAATTATCAAACTAATTCTCTAAATTAGAAAATTTGTGTAGAGACACATTTATTATCCAATTCGATCGCTGTGAGTTCATTGAGTATTAGACGAAGTTGCGCAGAGCCAACCAATGGGGTCGAATTGTTGAAATCCTGAGTTTTTCCGACTAGTTGAGTATTTTATGAGATTCCGATCCGTGTTCATACAATCCGACTAGTTGGATATTTTCCGAAATCTCTATCCGAATTCATACAATCCGACTAGTTGGATATAAAATTTTCTCCTACACGATTCCTCGTCGTAGTCAAGTATTTGACAACAGAGCAAAATAACACTAGGGAGTAGTGCCCAGACCTATGCTTCCCATGTTTTGCAAACGGGACATATTCGCAGCGCCTATCATTACTCTTGCGGCATTTAAAGCGAGACAAACTTGCGGGTGTAGAAATTTCTAGTAAAGCAACGTGTGGCCTGCTCACACCAAGGAAACAATGGAGGCTGTATCATTGTTTTGTTATGTTCAGAATATGAAGTTATCGGAGCCAGCGCTGGTGAACGACTGAATAAGTTTCAGTAGGGACGTTTTCTATCGTTAGTGGTGCTAGTATCGCTGCTATTCAAGTGTGTGTCAATTTTGTCAAGTCTTGGCGTCACTCCCTAGTGTTATTTTGCTCTGGTTGACAATGTGGGATTTACCATACGAAATTTCTTACGCTAGCGAACTAGTTGGCTACAAACTTTTCTCCAATAGACGTTTTTCCGTGCTCCCACAAACAGTTTGTGTGTCGATTTTGGCTCGAAAAGAGTGTTTCCACGGTCTATTGTGCGGCCCACATGTGTGTTTCCACGACCAACAAGATTTTTGTGGCTCGCTTTGTGGCTCGAATTCGACAAACAACTGCCGAGGTGATTGCCGATTTTGTGGCTTGATTCTAGCGAGAAATTCAAATTTAGCCGCAAAATAACGTAAAAAAAAATAAAAATCTTCTCAAGTATGCAGACATAAAACTGAGAATCCTTTTTGCATGGAATGGTGAGGACGAAAGCCTGGAGTTCTGTTAACTGAAATTGTATATGACTTTTATTTTTATTTTTAAACATTTGGAATTACCGCCCAAAAAATATACAGAACGGCGTTTCCTCGAGTTACAACTTGGGGCTCGACTGTGTGGCACACAATCGTGTTTCCGCGACAAACACTCAGAAGTGTGTCTCGACGCCTTATATGATTTCTTATCGTACCCAACTAGTAGGCAACGCGTGATTTCCTATACGAAATTTCTTACAGCGGCGAACTAGTTGGAAAACAAACAAAAATCCTATACGATTTTTTCTCGTAGCCAACTAGTCGGCAACGCCAGCTTTTCCCATAGGAAATTTCTTACAGGAGCTAACTAGTTGGCTAGTGACCTCGAGGTGTATATGTATGATTGTATACTTAGATTTTGTATATTTATACGACAGCTTCCAGTATTATCCAACTAGAGGTGTCCCATATCTTGGTCAAAGACAGGTCAATGCAGGGTCAATTGTCATTTTTCTTGCGTTCTCTGGTACCTTTTCTCTGAGCGTGTTCCACCCTCGTACCAATAGTAACTAATAGTTACTAAATCCGTTCCAACCTCACGAAAAGTTACTACGCTGACCGTTCCAGCCTTCTCGGAATAGTAACTAATAGTAACTATTTGCTTACCACGCTCGGGAGCGTGGTAAGCGTAGTAACCACGAATCTCTGTCACGTGATTGGTCGGATTCGCCCGTGGCATGATATTGCGCTGGTAAATAGAAAAATCGTTCCAGCCTTGACGACAAAAAGGCAGAATTTGTGACGTCGTGCGTGGTAACTACGGTAAGTAGGATGGAACACGCTCTTTATGAGCGTTGGCAACGCTGACGCTGTCTGGCGTAATATTTGAAACTGCGGTAACACAAGGAATTGGTTGAATTGGTTCAATAGCTGGATTATCCAGGAACAAAGATCATCTTTGATCCAGGAATTCGTTGCCGGCTACTTCCTACTCCATTAATCTGGATGCTGTGTTGGCCAAAAACAAACAAAAGATTGCACGAGAAAAGACAAATCTAGTCACAAGGAGTGACAACCCCTTCATACAGTAATCCAGTCATAATCTATGGCTACAGTATACAAAATCATTCCCGAACTAGCAAAAATGTATAGCCTATTGCATGCTTTTACATGGACAGTTCCCCAACCAACTCTGTTCCTGCTCTGTTCTTTCAGCAGGTTGTAATTTAAATTTGTTTGAGGGCTGGTGTGATGGCTGGTGTAGCCTAGTTATTGTCCTGTGACATAAACTAGTAAAAACTAATTATGTAATTTGCATGAATTTGCACAAATCTTCAGTACCTTAGGTGAGTTGTGGTTAGTGCTAGGCAGGGGTGTCCCGAGCCTTTCTTCATTTGGGGGGGGGGGGCGAACCTGGTAAACTTGACTGAATCGGTACCTGATTTTGACCGAATTATATTTTTTTTTCTTCTAAAAATGCTGCGAGTTGCCTTCAAGAAGCTACAATGTAAAAAGTTGCAGAGGATGTACAAAATCAAGCCTAAAGAGAAAATTTGGCGCGTTTTCACGCTCATCCACTCCTGTTTTTCAGGGATATGCTGTCACTAGCATTTTACCTTTGGGGGATGTCCAGTTTGCGAACACGACTTGTGAAAACGTCGCTAATGGTAGACGGGACAAATTTAAGAGCAGCAGGGAAATTTTTTTTAATCTGCCTTTTTCCTGGCAACATTTTACTACTTTCCATGAAAATTCTAGCCTTTAATGTGGTGAAAAAATATTCCAAGCCTCTAACACAAACTATATGACGCACCCTTCTTCTAAATAGAGAATACTGTGAAATATGCCCCAGGTGAAAGTTTTGGAAAAACTGATTGTCAAAGTGCCTTTTTGCAATCCTAAGAATACCTGTTAAGCCCCAGAGCTGTCTGGCAAAAAACAGGGGCCATCCAGAGTAAAGTAGATACAAAGTACATTGATTCTGAATTTACAGCAAACAAAAGTAGGCTAGTTTTCACGTCAAGAGATGTGCTTGTTCCTTAAGTACTGCAATCAGTAGAAGTAAAAGTTAAGTAATGAATGGCAACCAGCTGAAGCTACCGTTAAATGGTAAAGAACAAGAGCTAAATAAATGCCACATAAATTACCCAGCTTGAACTGGGGTGAACCAAATAACGAATTTGTACTACCGAAAAACTAAAAAAAAAAATAAGAAACAGATCGGGAGCAGTAGAACAACCGAATTTCGTAATGGAATAAAACTCTTGTTAGAACCACTTAAATTAACCCAATGTGGCAAGTCTGGTAATAGATACGGACTAAAAAAAACGGTTCTCAGGTAGAAGAAATGTAATGAAATTCACAAAATCGGTCTACAACTGACTAATAACTAGACCATATACTTTCATAATAAGATAAATCACTCGAGCTACAAAGGGATGCACCAAATTCGGTGAAATCAATGTGGACTGAACAAAAGTTGGATGAATTACCAAATTCGATAAAGAATTGGAACCAATAAACATGTTAAATCACCCAATTTAGAAATGTGGGGAAAAAAGATTTATGAAAAGGTCATCACGGCTTTGCCGCGATGCCCGTTTTACTGAATGCACAAAACGTAGGGGGGGCGCTCCGCCCCCCTCCCCCTCGGGCCGCCCCTGGTGCTAGGTTAGTACGTTATAATTTGTGGGGTAGGTCTAGTGTAGGTTAAATGGTCATGTATTTTTTGTGGTGAAGTCAGAATCAAAATAGCTGCCTTTTTTATTGAGTGATAATAAGTAGGCCTGTTTTATCTGGTATTTGGAGTAGTAAGTAGGGCTTTCCTGTTGTAGGAATATGAAAGGCCTTGGGGTTTGTACCATTATAATATGTACCCTAAGCCATTTTTGGTAAAGCTGGGACATGCTGGCAGCGATGAGCATGGTTTAACCCTTATTCCCAGAGTTTTGTCTGCCAGTATTCAATCAATCAGTCAAGTTTATTTAAAATTTTAAATTTTACTGAATGCCCAAAACGTAGGGGGGGCGCTCCACCCCCCTCCCCCTCGGGCCGCCCCTGGTGCTAGGTTAGTACCAGGTTAGAACGTTATAATTTGTGGGGTAGGTCTAGTGTAGGTTAAATGGTCATGTATTTTTCGTGGTGAAGTCAGAATCAAAATAGCTGCCTTTTTTATTGAGTGATAATAAGTAGGCCTGTTTTATCTGGTATTTGGAGTAGTAAGTAGGGCTTTCCTGTTGTAGGAATATGAAAGGCCTTGGGGTTTGTACCATTATAATATGTACCCTAAGCCATTTTTGGTAAAGCTGGGACATGCTGGCAGCGATGAGCATGGTTTAACCCTTATTCCCAGAGTTTTGTCTGCCAGTATTCAATCAATCAGTCAAGTTTATTTTCCAAATAGCTTAAAGCTAGAATAGGAATAAAATATTTACGAAATACACAGATACGAAACAAACTAACTAATACACATACAAGATATGATCAGAAATATATGATGTAAAAATTGGGCAGAAGAATTAGTTGGATGTGGTGAAAACTGATTGCCAGTGTTCCTCTCGTACCGACGCACACAAGATGGGAATTGGGAGGGAAGGAGGAATAGACGGCCCATCTGGAGACAACACATTATCTTTGCTCCAAATTTTTTTCAAAGAGTATTTCTGCTATCATTTAATCTAGGAACGTCCAGTTCAATGAGAGCCTCTTCACAAGGGCGTCACTAAGGGAGGAAGGTACTCCCCCAAAAGGTCCTGAGAAAGTACTTTCGTCGGGTGAAGCCCGTCGTTAATTTAGGAATGCCCAGTTTAATGAGAGCCTCTTCACAGGGGTGTCACTAAGGGGGGGGGGCGGGTGTTTTTTCGGGCGTCGGTCGAGTCGTCGGCACATGGAGTTCTTTTCCTACGCAAAAAATAAAATCCTGCAAACACTGGGCAAACACAGAAGAAATGGAATTCTGCATGTTTTTTTCGGGCCTCGGTATTCTCGTCGGCAGATCGGGTTCTTTTTATACATAAGGAGTACAGAAGAAATACAATTTTGTATGCCTTTGTCCGCCGTCGGTCGACTCATCGGCACATCTATTAATACGTAAGAAATCAAATTCTGCAAACTTTGTCGGTCGTACCCGGGAAGTTTAAGTCTCGTCGGCACAACGGCTTATTTTTTCAAATCAAATGCTGTATGGTTTTGTCGGGCGTCGGTATTCTCGTCGGCATATCCGGTTATTTTACACGTAAGAAATCAAATTCTGTAAATGTTTATCGGGCGCATCCCGAAAGTTAAGTTTCGTCGGCACATGGACTTTTACAAGTAAGAAATAAAGATATTTAGGCTACAGTCTTGTCGGGCAAAACACAGGAGAAATCGAATTGTGAATGCTTTTGCCGGGTGTCCGTATTCTTGTCGGCACATCTGATTATTTTTATACGTAAGAAATTAATTCTGCAAACATAAATTTTTCCCGACAGAATACAGATTAAAAAATTGACCTGCGGCGCTTAGTTTAACTTGTTCTGGGTACAGTCGTTGAAAGCATCGCTTTTTAGCGAAAGCTGAAACGAAATGCCAAATATGTGAATTTAAATATACGAACTTACATTAAAGGAACAATCTCAACTGATGCATTACAGTTAGTTTTACACAAAATTGCGTCTGCGGTGCATTTTGTAGTATTCTCTATTTGGAAGAACGATGTTTCATTTAGTTGGCGTATTAGGATTGAAATTCTTGGGGGTTCGAGACACGTTAAAAGCGAGGACTTGTATGGTATGTATAGCAAAATCTTTCCGGAAAAAGCAGATTAAAAAAAATCGCCGGCGGCGCTTACTTCAACTTGTTCTGGGTACAGTCGTTGGAAGCTTCGCTTCTTTTTTTTTTTATACTAAATGCTGAAATGAAAAGCCGAATATGTAACGTTAAATTACTTAATCTCAATTGATGCATTACATCTGTGCTGGCGGGAAATAGAAGCGGCAACGGCGTGTTTTGTCGGCAAATTTTTATATTTTTATTATTTTAAATTTTTATGGGGTAGGTCTAGTGTAGGTTAAATGGTCATGTATTTTTCGTGGTGAAGTCAGAATCAAAATAGCTGCCTTTTTTATTGAGTGATAATAAGTAGGCCTGTTTTATCTGGTATTTGGAGTAGTAAGTAGGGCTTTCCTGTTGTAGGAATATGAAAGGCCTTGGGGTTTGTACCATTATAATATGTACCCTAAGCCATTTTTGGTAAAGCTGGGACATGCTGGCAGCGATGAGCATGGTTTAACCCTTATTCCCAGAGTTTTGTCTGCCAGTATTCAATCAATCAGTCAAGTTTATTTTCCAAATAGCTTAAAGCTAGAATAGGAATAAAATATTTACGAAATACACAGATACGAAACAAACTAACTAATACACATACAAGATATGATCAGAAATATATGATGTAAAAATTGGGCAGAAGAATTAGTTGGATGTGGTGAAAACTGATTGCCAGTGTTCCTCTCGTACCGACGCACACAAGATGGGAATTGGGAGGGAAGGAGGAATAGACGGCCCATCTGGAGACAACACATTATCTTTGCTCCAAATTTTTTTCAAAGAGTATTTCTGCTATCATTTAATCTAGGAACGTCCAGTTCAATGAGAGCCTCTTCACAAGGGCGTCACTAAGGGAGGAAGGTACTCCCCCAAAAGGTCCTGAGAAAGTACTTTCGTCGGGTGAAGCCCGTCGTTAATTTAGGAATGTCCAGTTTAATGAGAGCCTCTTCACAGGGGTGTCACTAAGGGGGGGGGGGGGGCGGGTGTTTTTTCGGGCGTCGGTCGAGTCGTCGGCACATGGAGTTCTTTTCCTACGCAAAAAATAAAATCCTGCAAACACTGGGCAAACACAGAAGAAATGGAATTCTGCATGTTTTTTTCGGGCCTCGGTATTCTCGTCGGCAGATCGGGTTCTTTTTATACATAAGGAGTACAGAAGAAATACAATTTTGTATGCCTTTGTCCGCCGTCGGTCGACTCATCGGCACATCTATTAATACGTAAGAAATCAAATTCTGCAAACTTTGTCGGTCGTACCCGGGAAGTTTAAGTCTCGTCGGCACAACGGCTTATTTTTTCAAATCAAATGCTGTATGGTTTTGTCGGGCGTCGGTATTTTCGTCGGCATATCCGGTTATTTTACACGTAAGAAATCAAATTCTGTAAATGTTTATCGGGCGCATCCCGAAAGTTAAGTTTCATCGGCACATGGACTTTTACAGGTAAGAAATAAAGATATTTAGGCTACAGTCTTGTCGGGCAAAACACAGGAGAAATCGAATTGTGAATGCTTTTGCCGGGTGTCCGTATTCTTGTCGGCACATCTGATTATTTTTATACGTAAGAAATTAATTCTGCAAACATAAATTTTTCCCGACAGAATACAGATTAAAAAATTGACCTGCGGCGCTTAGTTTAACTTGTTCTGGGTACAGTCGTTGAAAGCATCGCTTTTTAGCGAAAGCTGAAACGAAATGCCAAATATGTGAATTTAAATATACAAACTTACATTAAAGGAACAATCTCAACTGATGCATTACAGTTAGTTTTACACAAAATTGCGTCTGCGGTGCATTTTGTAGTATTCTCTATTTGGAAGAACGATGTTTCATTTAGTTGGCGTATTAGGATTGAAATTCTTGGGGGTTCGAGACACGTTAAAAGCGAGGACTTGTATGGTATGTATAGCAAAATCTTTCCGGAAAAAGCAGATTAAAAAAAATCGCCGGCGGCGCTTACTTCAACTTGTTCTGGGTACAGTCGTTGGAAGCTTCGCTTTTTTTTTTTTTTATACTAAATGCTGAAATGAAAAGCCGAATATGTAACGTTAAATTACTTAATCTCAATTGATGCATTACATCTGTGCTGGCGGGAAATAGAAGCGGCAACGGCGTGTTTTGTCGGCAAATTTTAGAGTCCGTCGGCACAAACGGGACGTCCCTCACCCAAAGGTAAAAGGCTAGTGACGCCCCTGCCTCTTCATATAAATATTATGATTACCCAGAATGATTATCACTGCTCTCTTTTGGATATTTTCCAGGCGATCAGAGACTCTGCAGAAAGAGAAGAATGCCTTCAAAATCAGTAGAGGACTCTACCATAATACACACTTCTTTTTTAGTATTAAAATAACCTTTTGAAGAGGCTCAGATGAGAAGAGTTTTTGTTGCCACTGTCTCTTGTGCTCTTGGTTATGCAGCTTTTGATTATCAGATTGGCAGACACAACCTAGAACAGAATGGACTTTCGGCGATATTTCCTGCTGTTCAAGCTGCTAGTAAAGTTACTGAGCCAAAGGTGAGTTACATTTTGTTAATATGTATCACCAATGGTCTTTGACTTGCTTTATTTACTACTAAATACAAAATAAACTATAAAAACACGCAACCGCCCGGGGAAGGCTCAAAAAGCCTGATGATGGACGTCTGCAATCCTCTGATTCTCAACCTGTATCAAATTTCATAAAAAAAAAGGACAAAAACACTATCTCTCAATTAACCTTTAATACCAAAATCTAAGAAAAAAGGAGAAAAAAAAGAAAATTAACTCCCCTCTCCCAATAAATGTTTTTTTAAGTTTTTACTTTCAATGACCCAATGTGTTCAGCCTCCCGAATGACAACTTTGATATCATTCCAAATAGCCGGAGCTAGATACCTAATTCCGAAAGCTGCACGTGTGGTGTCTCGGTACTCAACAACAAAATTATCCGCCTCTCTAGTCGCATACCTGTGGAGTGAACGATTTGCGCGAAAAAGTTCGGTAAAAACTGCAGGACATACATCATTCCAGCATCGATACGTAAAAACAGCAGTCATAAGGTATATGTCGCCTGAGGTTGTGGGCATTAATGGAATTTCAGCCAATTCCTGAGACAACAATTTGCAACTAGTACTGACACGTAAAGCAAGTCTTGGTAAGGTTTTGAATAGTTTTGATTGCTCTTTTTGAAGGGAACATAACTTTTAGCTCCTGGGATAGGGCAAATGGAGGGCAATAGAACTTCTATTGCTACAGATGGGATACATGCTCTCATGCTCGGTATCAGCGTAGCTTCGTGCCCTCGTTCGTGAGCCGGCTCAATTCTGAAGCAGTTTCAACAACTGCCATTATCTAAATATACGTCTAAAATTTTCATTTGTTCTTTAAATTATTACTAACTTTTATTGCTGTCTGAGAATCTTGTTCTGTTGTTGTTGTTGTATTTATTCACTTTACGTTTGACGTCATGATTGTTGTTATTGTATTTATTCACTTTACGTTTGACGTCATTTTATCTTGATACAGTTATTTTTGTTGACAAAAAAAAAACGAAAATTCGGCTAGTCCGTGAATGGTTTAAAAATAAATTGAATTGAATTGAATGGAATTGAAACTGGAAAACTGCAGAGCTTGCTTTGTTATTGTTTTAGTTGCTCGAACACTTTTCATTCTCCCTTTCAGTTCTACACTTTGGTGATTCAGACTAGCAGTTTGTCTGTTGTCCGCTTGTGCTAGAAAATAATAGATCGATAAAATAGGATGGTACCACCAGCAAGTCCCATAGTTTTCAGTATTTGTGTCCAGTTTCGACTGCCAAAATGCACTGGCTCAATTCTTTGCTGGTTCTCCCCTCTCCTGTGCAGTAAAAGTTGGAGAGGATTTCGGAGTCCAGGCAGGAAACTTCACCACCCATACTTGTCCACCGCCCATGGCTATAAATATTTATTTCAGAGGTTAGACCCTGATAGTGCTTCATTCATGTCGCAACTAGCTTCTCGAGAAAAGAGGTTCGTCCAGTTTTCCTCTGTTGAATATTGCGGCCAGCTTTACATGACGCCGAGAGACTTCTTGGACAGCGTGACTGGTGCCGAACCTAGGCGTAAGTTAAAAGTTTTATTTGATAGATTTCTTCCGCGGATGAATGTATTGATTTTTTCCCATCTTTGCAGAAATTGCAAATAATTGGGTTTGTATCAAAGAAAGAAGAAGGAAAATAGAAGATACAATAATTATGTAGATAAACATAATTGAAATAAACCTAGCATTGTTGGGTGATTGCTAGATAGACTGTTTAGAAGGTTAAGTGGTTCCAGGAAGCGAGGACGATGCTCAAAAGCAGCCTCATTTAGAGGAGGGTTTTCGCGAGATCTCGGAATCACTTTCCGGCGAGCGGAGCGCATCGCGAAAACTGTGGGAAAGTGATTCCTGGAGTGACTCTCCACTTTCCCGCTGGACTGATAGCGAAAACGCCTTGAAAGTTGATATCGCCGGGAAAGTATTGAATTACAAACTATTTCGACCCTTAATAATGCTTGCCATTTTTCTTTATTTATTAGTGATACTTGCACTGTTTTTCTCCACACCTTTGAAATTCACGCCGAAACATTCAACTTTCCGCGGAGCTTTCCACTAAGGAGGGTTTTCGCGAGATCTCGGAATCACTTTCCGGCGAGCGAAGCGCATCGGGAAAACTGTGGGAAAGCGATTCCAGGAATAACTTTCCACTTTCCCGCTGGACCGATCGCGGGACCGCATGGAAAGCGATATCGCCGGGGAAAAGTTGAATTACAAACTTTTTCGACTAAATATGGTTTACTTAACAGTTCTTTGACTCTCATACATCCCATCGAAGTCACATTAGTAACGCTTGCCATTTTTCTTCATTTTATTAGTGATAACTGCACTATTTTTTTCCACATCTTTGAAATCCCCGCCGAAACATTCAGCTTTCCGCGGAGCTTTCCACTAACCTCGTGGAGTCACTTTCCGGGAAAGCTGCTTCGGTTTCCAAAGCGCGAAAACCGGTTGGGAAAGTTCGGCAACTTTCCGAAGTAGCGCGAAAACCACTGGAAACTGATTCCGACTTTGCTTTCCAGCTCGCGAAAACCCTCCTTACACTGTAAAAAAAATCTTGCAGTATTTGCTACTGGGATTACTCTTGTCTTTATTGAGATAAGAATTAGAATTACCCCTAATTCCGATTAATTTTATCCCAATAGAGATAAGATTAATCCCAGTAGCAAATCCTGCATCCTTATTCGGAGAAAATTTTTACAGTGTAGGTCTCCGGGCGTGTTTCGCCCTACTTACCGTAGTTACTACGCATGGCGTCACGAATTTTGGCTTCTTGGCGTCAAGGCTGGGACACATTTTAAAATTTTCGCTAAAATATCACTCCACGGTGTAATCCGGCAAATCACGGTACATAAATTCGTGGTTACCACGCTTACTACGCTCCCGAGCATGGTAAGCAAATAGTTACTATGGAAGGTTGGAACGGTCAGCGTAGTAACTATTCGTGAGGTTGGAACGGAATTAGTAACTAATAGTTACTATTGTTAGAAGGGTGTAACACGTTCTCCATGTTTGAGTGTAAGACGTTCATTCAGACACCATAATCGTCCAGCGATGTCGGAAAAATCACAAGCACTAGTGGCGTTTTTGATCGCCGATGAAATTTCACCAGTAGACGAAGCGAGTTTGCCGATTCGTGGTTATTTACTGTTTTCGATAGCCGATAGCCTTTGGCGTTCGCCGTTGTTTTTGGGTGCGCAAAAACGGGATTTTGTTTTGCTGGCAGACTGGCGGTGTACTTCTGTTATAACATAAACTACACATTGGATATGTCTACTCACATTGGACTTCAAAGAGGCTGTTCTCATAACGCAGAACATAAAGAACATAATCCTCAGTTCCCTCCATTTTTGAAAGAAACGCCAAATCGTCAAACGAAATCCCAACGTCTACGGCAAACGGCGAGTCCTTGACCGATCGGCTATGGACAGGAATTCAGGCGATAGACGTTAGCCGATGAGAACAAAAACAGAAATTAAGATATACAGCTACGGCAATCGGCTTCCGGCGAACGTCAAAAACGACAAAAAGTCAGACGGCTACGCTATCGCCGAACTAATTGGCGATCAAAAACGCCACTACTGTCTTCATGGAAATTAATAGTTGAACTCGCAATAGATGAAGATGCTGTTTTCTCAGTTTGACGTTTCTCTTTTATTTCAGTGGGTGAAGGGGGTCAGAAAGAGAGAGACGCTGGTCAGCTTTTATCCATTGCTTCCATTGTCACCACTCAATAATATTAAACGGGGGGGGGGGGGGATAGGCTGATTCCGACAGATTCCTGTGTAACAGCAGCAGTTTCTTTCTCAGGAACACCTAATAAGCCGAAATTCTTCCTGTCGGGGGGGGGGGGGAGGGGGTTGCCCGCGGATCGGACACTAAAGACATAGATCAGAGGGAAAATCCTATAAAAAATGATTATTTTTTTATGTTTGGGGGGGGGGGCCTGAAGGAAGGTGTCCTTCCACCGGCCTGTTTCAGCTTTGAATAAGTTCAGATATTCATATTCAAATAATGTATACAACGGAACGGATACGTCAGCCACGATGCTTCCTCAGCGACATTTCAGCCCTTCTTGGCAGAGGTCCTCGTCAGGCTGTCACTCTTCAGGGTCAACGTCGGGGAAGGAAACAAATCCGTTGTATACATTATTTCAATATATGTTTTAAAGTCAGCTTGGGTTCAAGTTCAGTTCAGTTTGGTTTGTCGACGTGGCTCCGACAAGGGAGTCCTAGACTTCTAAATTATATTCGAAAAAACTGTTTATGGTATTGGTCACGGTACAAGTCCCTTGTCTAAAGCGCCATCTATATTGTCAATTTACGTGATATGGGGATGTGAACTGGTTAGATGAATTTGCCTTCAGGCGGGATCACTGTTCCTATGGCCGGCTTCTACCAGACTATTGTAGTGGTTTGCGAACTCTGTTCACAAGCCCCTCGGTAGCTCAGTGGTAGAGTGACTGCCTTGTAAGCAGAGGGTCCTGGGTTCAAATCCCGGCTGAGGAGCATTTTTGTCTATCAGTTCACTACTTATAAAAGTTCAGTTCAGTTCAGTTTATTGCTTACGACCAAAATACATTTAAGTATGATGCCAGTACTCGCCCCAAGAAAGGTACAAAAAAGCACTTGCAGTTTGCAATTGGGCGGGTACATAAAACTCATAACAGACAAGAGCACTAAAATAAGAAATAATAACCAATCTCTCATCAACTCATTTAATAATAATGAGAAAAAAGAAGATAATAAGAAAAATAGGAAAAATAGAAATAAAAAACAAAAAACTATGAACCTTGGCCTAAAAAATACTTTTTCAATTTATTTTTAAATAGCCCCAGGTGCTCAGCCGCCCGAATGCTCTCCGGAACAGAGTTCCACACATTAGGCCCTGAAAATCTAGTAGGGAAGCCGGCCCTGGTTCCACTTCTATGCGGGACGACGAAGTCACTAGCATGACGCGTTTCATAATGATGCAAAGATCTATTGTCACTAAAATAATCACGAAAAACCTCTGGACTTACATCATTCCAACATTGATAAGCAAAAATTCCGACTTGGTACTCCCGTAACTGTCTCACATTCAGCACTTGCAACTTTTTGAAGCAAGCTGCAGTGTTGTGTACACCTTCAGCATATCCACCAATAAGACGCATCGCTTAATTTTTAGGAATCTGAACACTTAAATTCAAATAAAAATTGCTTGCCCATAACCTGCAACCATACGAAATATATGGGTTAATCAAAGCGTGGTATATTTATTCAGATATTTATCTACTTGCTAAGAGAAAAAATGGATCTTTAGCCAAGAAAGATAATCAGCTTGTTGAGGCCAAGATGGAAACTAAAAAATACATGAAAGATGATACGAACATGAATGTATACAAAGATAAAAGGAAAAATGAGAGACCGAAAACAGAGAAACAAAAATGTTGTGGAATGGATGATACAACCTGCGAATCAGGGCGATTAAAGGAGTAAATTTTGTGTGTGTGCCGTTGATACGAGAACACTGTCAGAAGTTTAATAACAGATAACATGAGGATGCGCGGTTTCAACAGATAATGCGTAACAGATAACACTTCGGATGTTATCTGTTGTGTTTCAGAATGTTATGCATAATAAGCGTTACCTTCAGGAAGAACCGAAAAACCGCCAAAAAGTATCTGCTGAGTTTTCCGACATCATGACGAGAAGGAATAAAGTCAGTAGATGCTTTTTTCGCTCTTCCGAACAAATCTTGTTATGCATAACGTTTTCAGACACAACAGATGACATCCGAAGTGTTATTGTCACGGATTTATTGTGAAGTATCACAAGCCGTAACTGTATTCGTAAGACATGGGAAAATGTAACAAAGTGATTAATAATTATTTAATGGTCAACTTTAAATAATAGTTAAATTATGCATAAAAATAAGGAAAGTGAATTTTATTAGAAAAGTTAACCAGATAATAGTTATTATGACTAATAGAATGCTTAAAGTAAAGGAGACTGTTAGTTCAGTCAAGTGTGTTGAAGGCGTTACCGTCTTCGGTGACCCTGGATTGTCACACGACACCGAATCTGCCTAAAATTTCCCCTTCTGTCGACATGGAGTCGTCGAATCTCAGCGAGGCCGGGTCTAGTCCGGTTTGTGATACGATGCTGAAACATAGCTGCGTTTGGTCTCAGAATCGGAGAGCGAGAGAGGGAGGCGGCAACAAACCGCGAAGGCACTGGAGGTACCAAGGAGTTTATTCTCTGTGCCCAAGTCCACCCTGGTCCCGGAGCAGGTCGCTAAGCGAACCACCTGGGCCATGGACATTGCTCACTGTTGCTGGCAGTAGCCCATTTTACTCAAACATTCCGTCGATACCCTGGTCGCCGACCGACCCTTCAGTCGTGTTGGCAGACACGAGGTTATGCAACTAGCACCGTTGGTCGGACTCGTCGGAGATTTATGATACGTTTTTGGGCTGAAAGAAGAACGGGACAAACTCCCCTGCGGCCAGAAGAAGCCAAAGAGGGCCACAGAAAATACCGGGCCAGAAGACGCGAACTCAACTCAAAGCTTCAAGAAATTTTATTCAGTGAATTTTAGTTAATTGGAGAAAGAAGGACAGGCTTGGGGTCAGAATTGATGAGTGTGTAAAGTGAAAATAAGGCATTCGCCTCTTTTAAGGGGAAGATATGTCACGGATTTATTGTGAAGTATCACAAGCCGTGACTATATGGGAAAATGTAACAAAGTGAATAATAATTATTAAATGGTCAACTTTAAATAATAGTTAAATTATGCATAAAAATAAGGAAAGTGAATTGTATTAGAAAAGTTAACCGGATAATTATGAATAATAGAATGTTTAAGTAAAGGAGACTATTAGTTCAGTCTTCTGGAAGAGATATTGTTAATTGAGTATAAAGTATCTGAGGAAGGATACGTTTATTGTGATTGACTAGAGCCAATAAAAGGTATTCTTGCTTTACCCCTTACTTGTAACTTGTAAGTGTTATAGGCTTTGCCAATGTGTTTTTGAAGTCTCTAACGGGACGGCGTCTAGCACGCCCTAGGCTAGAGACCTCGCAGTGACGTCCAGTGGTGTTACCGTACTTGGTGACCCTGGGTCGTTACAGTTATCTGTTACGCAATATCTGTTTGAAACCGCGAATCCTCGTGTTATCTGTTCTAAAACTTCTGACAGTGTAGGTTTACACCTGAATCAGTTAAAACAACTTTTTTTTTTTTCAGCCCGTTTTGGTCGAAAAGTCTTGTCAGAAAATGACGTCACCAATACGCTTGGTTTCACTCCGAAGCTTGTCAATGGATCAGAGAAGCTCTTCAGAGAGTTAAACGACAAAGGTGAGCAGGCGGATCATCAGCTGGGGCTAATTTGAGACCTACTGCTCTTCCTAATTTTTGCTTAAAACAAAAGTACATTCCAAAATTCTAACGTGCGTAATTTCGTTGAAACTCTGCTGGGTTTTTTTTCAAAAAATTACAAACCCGTCCCGGCTGTCTTCAGCCTCGCGCGGCACCTTTGGTTTTAATGGGAACATGGAAATCATCCATAACCGATATTCAGCGGCGTCACGAGCCTTCGTTCATGGGGGGGGGGGGGAGGGTGGGGGCGAACCTGGTAAGACTTACCGAATCGGTGCCTAATTTTTACCGAATGAATTATATTTTGTTTCTAATAACACAGTGAGTTGCTTTCAAAGTGCCATATTGTAAAAAGTCGCATAGTATCAAGAACAAATAATCAGATAGAACTTGTGTCTTTAGTCGCATGCAGCGACTTTGAAAACCCCGACAGAATTGAGCGGACCTAGAGATATTTACTCTAGCTTTGAGCTGATGTTGATACCCGTTTACTCCTCTTCCGTCTTCACCGTTGATTATCGCACAAAAAATATTGAAGGAGGCTAGCAGGAGGCGTACTCTGCGCGCCGATCCGCTGTTTAGCGCGTCCATAGAACCAATCAGCTTTGACTACTAGATTTCCTCTTCAGCGTCTTAACAGCATATAGCTATTTGTAGAGGTACCGAAACGTGATGTGACGCGAAGCTAGTAACCTCCGCTCGTTTGTGTCGGGATATGTCGTTCGCATTTTACTCGACGCAGCATGTTTGTATGACCGAGATAGGGAGACAGCAGTTCTATGACATGGAACATCTGAGACGAAAGCTCTTTCCACTTGCCATGTCTCATTCAAATCTGATAACCTGTTCAGAAGTTATGCATGTCACTAGATTCCGGATTCCCCATCCCTTCACTCCCCCCACGATGGTCGGATCGGGAAAGCGACTATTCTCAGGTCGGTCTGCTCGGGTCCCTGATAAACCTGTCAAGTTTCTACGTCCTAGCACATCAGGAAATACCGATCTCCCGGGATCACGAGAATCCCGGACCTCCCCCCCCCGAACTTCCCCACAGCGCCCGAATTCTGCCCGGTTATGTCAACGATGTACCTAGGACTTGTGCTTATTCTTTGCACCAAGTTTCCTCCCGATCCCTCCACTTAAAGCGTTTCCCAATATTTCCGGCTTCTCCCTCCAGCTCCCCTTAAAGTCACTGGATTCGGTCCGGATTTTAACTGGGTCGTCTGAGACATGAGTTCTTTCGAAATATCAAGTTTCATTGAAATCCGATCACCGGTGGAAATTTATACATATCTCACCCCGCAGTGTTGCAACATCTAATTTTTCCTGTTTTAGGCTTGATATCGTACACGGAATATCTCTTCTTCTTATCGATCCTGACAAGTAAGTTCCTTTTTGGTTTGTTACGATACTTTCACCTGAATTCTGTGCTCCCACACCAACCTTATGAAGCGAGATGGAGGTAGTGAATGTGTTCCTCGGTTCGTCTGAATGCTATTCTCGTATCATGCCATGTCGATCCACATATATAAAAGAAAGAGTAGGAATACCCATCCAACTCCGACCCTGTTTCCCAGTGCGTCCGAATTTCGCAGTTAGACCGGAATTTCCGCAGTCGCATCCGGAAACACGGGATCACGATCTATACTAATATCGTTTACCTCTGCCGATATTCGCATGCCGTAGGCTTCAATGGGAATCGAGCTTTAAGGCATAAAGCACTCCTCGCACTATTTACTGTTTATGTTCATGTGTTCAGAACTACCCGACGAAAAATTTGTAACCTGCGTAGTTGTATGATAGTTGTACGAAAAAGATGCATGTGTTGATATATAATAGTAAAGAAGACTATCATTTATTGTGCCTCAGACTGGGCCAATCTTAAGCAGTAGTATCCAGTAGCATTCTGTCTTGCTATATTAGCATCCAGTCTTGCTAATAGTAGCATGTAGTAGAATGTAGTAACACGGTAGCCTTGGCATACAAGAATGTAGTAGCATCAGTTAGTACTGCACGCTACTTTTTCGTACAACTTCATACTACTATTTTGAGATAAATTTTTCATCGGGTATTTGAGTACTGTAAAACTAGGGTCTGCTTTTAACTAGTTATCCACAGCTTTGGCTGTTTTAAGCCTTTACTAGGCCCATTGACTGTTAGCAAAAAGCCGGCAAAATTGAGATAATCGGTTTTACGCATCAAGAGCATGGAACGCGAACACCAGTCGGGAGCATAATGCGTATGGAAAATAGTGAACCATAGCAAGTGCACAGATTAGTGAGGTGCCGTTACCGGGTTTAGAATATAACATATGAAATTTGGGTCTTTAGATTTAGGAATTAATGAATGAATACCATTACGAAAGTAGGTGGCATTGGAATTGCATGTACGAGAGGTACTTTAAGGCTCGGTTCCCGAGGCGTTCCGGTTTTTGCAAGTGAACCATTTTTCCGGACTGTCTGCTAATACCCCAACGAACTATAAAGAGCGTGTTCCACCCTTCTAACAATCGTAACTATTAGTTACTGTTTCCGTTCCAACCTCACGAAAAGTTTACTACGCTGACTGTTCCAACCTTCTCAAAATAGTGACTAATAGTGACTATTCGCTTATCACGCTCGGGAGGTACAGTGTAAAAAGTTTCTCCGAGTAAGGATTAAATTTAACCGCAGTATTTGCTACTGTGATTAATCTTACTCTACTCAGATCTCTACTGAGATAAGATTAATCCGAATTAGAGACAAGATTATCTTTTTAGAGACAAGATTAATCCCAATAGCAAATACTGCAAGACCTTTTTTTTACAGTGTAGTTACCACGGTTACCACACATCTCTGTAAAGTGATCGGTCGGATTCGCAAATGGCATGATATTGTGCTGGAAAACGGAAAAATTGTTCCAGCCTTGACGACAAAAAGCTAGAATTCGTGACGTCATGCATAGTAACTACGGTAAGTAGGATGGAACACGCTCAAAACCAACTCCTCTGTGTACATCGTGATACCAGCAACTGTTTTCCCCACAAAAGTGCCGACGGCACGTAGATGCATTCACTTATTTTAAGTTGCTACTCGCAACTGGCTAACCCTTCTGCTCATCATCTGGATGCGGTTCGGAAACGCCGGGCTTGTTAGTTTCGTCCATGACTACGAGGAATTTGCATTTAAGAATTAGCAATGTAACATATTTTCACCCTTGTAAATATTTCCAACGCCTCATTTCAGTTTTGTTCCTGTTATTGCTCGAAACGCGTTGCTAGGTAGGACAAGAATGTTTCATACCAGAAATTTATAGCGGTATTTATGATGGCCCGGATAACACATTTTGTATTATTTGTTTGTTGGTTCATGGCGAAATCTGAATTAAAAGTTAATAAATAAGAAATGGTAAGTTTGTGACGAGCAGAAGCTTAAGATTGGATTAGGATGAGTATGTTCAGGTTCTGAAAACGGATTAATGCCAAGCAAGATTGCTGATGAGGAATGAAGTACATTTTTAGAAGTGTGATAACAGATAATACGTGTTTGTGCATCCTTGTGTTAAATTTTACGATTATATCTGTTATAACTCTTTAGAGTGTAATGTTTCGTGAAAAGATAACACTTGATTTGATTTGATTTATTGTATAATTCAGGTACAAAATTTCGTGGTTATCCAACCAAATTGTTTGACCGTTGTCAGGTAATAGATACAACAATTAGTTAAAATCGAATTCATACTCAAAATAAAAGGTAAACCATTGAAGTCAACACCCGAAATAAGATTTCTAACAAAAAACTAGAAAAAAACATTATTGTAAAAATCCACAAATTTCGGAATGAAGCTATTACAATATCTTTCCCGGTTACATGCAATCGGCATGAGCTTCGGGACTTTGGTGGATACCTGCCTAGGTGGCCTTGGTCGCTAAACCTCAAAATCAGGGGGTAAAAGGGATCGGAGAGTTGGGCGTTCAACGAGTTTTAGTCCAAAATTTTGACACAACTTCTTCCTCCTATTAGACAGCGCATCCAGTCCAAATAAAGAATGTTATGACACTTACAAGGGTCATAACATATATGCCTTTAAAACGCAAAAATGTGCTATATTACGACAGTGTAACAGCAAATAAAACGATAACTAAAAAACACCAATCGAGGGGTCGCACCGTTGCGGTTCCGTGGTTTAATGAGGTTAGCATTTATGAAGGTCCGAATTATTATATCACACATTTTTGTTGATCTCTTGCATGAACGTTCATGACCTTGCTGCTGATCCAGCATTTGGACCTAATTAACATAGCCGCGATATCACAGCAATTCATTTTAAATATGCTGGTTTTATATTTCAGAGCCCAGGACAGGTTTTCGGATAGCTTTCAACATGTTTGACACTGATGGAAATGCGAAAGTCAGCAAAGAAGAATTTCTGGTGGTGAGATTTATTCCTCGATCTTGAGTAGAAAGACGGTGTATTTTACCTGAGAAGATGCCCCCCCCCCCGCTCGTAACGTACATCTGTAGCCTATTCACTTCAGTCCGGAAATTAAGAATAATGATTAGTTGCGTTTTTGCAGATACCATGGTATCTGTTACCACGGTAACTGGATCTGCAATTAGTCGTTTTTTGCAGTTACCGTGGTATCTGAATATCTGATACCACGATAACTGGCTAGATACCACGATAACTGCAAAAACGCCTTTTGACCGTGGTATCAGATACCACGATAACTGCAAAAACGACTTTAGACCGTGGTATCAGATACCATGGTATCTGCAAAAACGCAACTAATGATTACCTTAAATTGCACTTGCAAGCAATAAGGAAGTTTTATCTCGGTGAGTAGCTTGTGGAGAGAGTTTGGAAAAGTTCGCCTCATTTTCGTAGTTACAAGTTTTCACTGCACGGATCTGAAGCGAGACAGACCTCCTGCCGTGCGTCTTTTTGGCAAAAATTCAAAATGTATATTCAGACAATGTTTACAACGGATACGTCAGCTACGATTCTTCATCAGCGATGTTTCGGCCCTTCTTGGCACAGGATTTACAGGTTTGTTTCCTTCCCCGACGTTGACCCAGAGGATTGACAGCCTGGCGAGGACCCTTGCCAAGAAGGGCCGAAATATCGCTGATGAAGAATCGTAGCTGACGTATCCGCTGTAAACATTGTTTGAATAAATGTTTCAAAGCCAGCTTGGGCTCAAAGAATATTTATTCAAAATGTAACTTGGTGTGGCGGCTTTAAATGATTTGACATGATAGATATTTGCACAAAAAGCCAGAGGGCCATGGCAATAACCCAAAAGCCCATTCGCAACGGGTTTTTAGCGAATACTCGGTACCAGCACTACCAGCTAGTTCTAAAAATCGCCCCCGAGACCGAAGCTTTGCCAGGTTTCTGCCGTTCGCAATGGATACAGGAGCCAGTTTCGTAAACCAACTATAGTTTCAGACCCAAGTTGAAATCAGTTACAACTTTTGAGGAAACTAGCCAATCAGATTATTTTGGGGAATATCGAGGAATATTCTGATTTGCTAGTTTCTTGCCAAGCCCAACAGATGAAAATCACATCCAGTCCTTGCTGTCTTGAAAACCTAGAGTGATTTCGGTCATTGTTATTCGGTCTGACGTGGTTCAGCATTAACAAATTGGAATATTCCTCAGTATTCCCCTAAGTAATATGATTGGCTAGTAAGAAAACCGAAACTGGCACCAATATCAATTGCGAACGGCAGAAACCCAGATAATTCTCGGTCTCAGTGCGATTGCCGGAACTGGCTGGTACCGAGTATTAGCTAAAACCCGTTGTGAATGGACCTTAAACAAATACATTATCTTTTCGCCAAATTCAAACTAAATAAGCCTTCCTCGATGCTTCATCGAAAGCTTAAGGAGTCTTCCTATCTGGCGAACTCCCGTGAAGCATTCGTCCTTCTTTACTTTAACCATCCACTCCTCATCATACACTCCTTTTCCAAACACTTCTTGTCTCAACCCATCCAACTCATTACATTCACACATCAGGTGCACCACATTCTCATTCATATCCCCAGACATGGGGCAGTAGCAAGGACCAATCCGACTTAACCCCCTTCCCACATACCCCCTCCTATCCCCTAGCGGTGAACAATCAGCCCTCATACTTATCACCCACGCTAACTCCTCCCTATTCAAGCCTCCTTTAAAGTAAATACTATCCCTCGTGTCTCTTTAGCACCTCTGTAGAACCTCAACGAACTAGACTTACCAACATTGCAGTTCCACAGCTGTATCTCTTGATCCAGCAGTACCTTTTTAACAACACCTGCGACATCTCTTATTGCATGGCCCTCCCTTCCCCATTATTCCAAAGCGAGCTAACCCCTTCCTTTCCTTCCTTCAACTTGAATTGGCGTACGGTCCAACTTGTTTTCGGTCCCTTCTGCCTTTCTTTTTATCCGATATCCTCCTTGAATGCTAGGACGCTCCTAATGCTTGCGCGACTTTGATCATCTCGCAGAGCTGTTGCGAGTCCAGCGAATCCGGTTCCGAGACAAGTCCGAGTCCTTTTAAAAAGGCGTCTCGAGACGAGTCCAGAGTCCGAGTCCACCAGCTCTATCATCTCGCCGTACGTTAGCTCCTCGTCTAGAAACCCCACACTGGTCCGAAATTTGTTTTATCTGTGACACCCAAGAATCACTTGATTCGTCCCGTAAAGATTCCAAATATGCTGCTTTAAGCACCCGTACTCACGGCATATTAATAATTCTTTCCCAAAAATTGATCATATTAACCAACCTTCTATTTCTTACCGAAACTACACATAGATCTCCCCTCACCACTAATGCATTAATCCTGTTACTTAACCCTATAGTAACCTCTTAAAATAGCCTGTTTGTACTTGGCATAGATTTTCTCCCTTACTAAATCCCCAAATCTCTGAAGCATAATGCATTATGGTATACTACTTTAGTTGAAAATATTTCTTTATGCAGCTTAGATTCGTTACCTCCTTTAAACTACTTCTCAAAATAAAATTACCATAATTTTTTCCCTTTCTCGGCCAATTTCAAATCTTGGAATTTGTGTATGATTGCAAAGACATGTGTAGACGTTCGGTTTAAAGATTGAAGAATGATTGACGTATTGGAAAACGAGGCTTTCCCCGTGGATCTGTAATAATATACTGTACGCCTTGATTTAGCTCAAAGAAATTGGGAGCAGTCATACTAGCTGAGTTAAAACTGTAAAAAATAAAGATTAATCGATTAACCGCATCTTCGATAAGACTGAAATGTCAATTTTCGGTAAAGATGAAAGAGCGTGTTCCACCCTACTTACCGTAGTTACTACGCATGATGTCACGAATCTTGGCTTCTTGGCGTCAAGGCTGGAACGCATTTTTCTGTTTTCGACAAAATATCATGCCGCGGGGTAATCCGGCCAATCACGTTGCAGATATTCGTAGTTACCACGCTTACTACGCTCCCGAGCATGGTAAGCAAATAGTTACTATTAGTTACTATTTCGAGAAGGTTTAAACGGTCAGCATAGTAACTTTTTACGAGGCTGGAAAGAAAATAGTAATAATAGTTACGATTGTTAGAAGGGTAGAACACGCTCTTAGTCAATATCGAGCGGAGTTTTTGCGGTGATAATTTGAGCGTGTTCCATCCTACTTACCATAGTTACTACGCATGACGTCACGAATTTTGGATTCTTGGCGTCAAGGCTGGAACGCATTTTTCTATTTTCGTCAACACGTCTCTCCACGGGGCGATTTAGCCAATCAAGTTACAGGGATCCGTAATTACCACGCTTACTACGCTCCCGAGCATGGCAAGCAAGTACTTACTGCTAGTTAGTATTTCAAGAATGTTGGAACGGTCAGCGCCGTCGGCGTAGTAATTTTTTACGAGGTCGGAACGAAAATAGAAACTAATAGTTAGCCTACTATTGTTAGAAGGGTGGAACACGCTCTTAGTCAATATTGAGCGGAGTTTTCGCGGTGATAATTTGAGCGTGTTCCATCCCACTTACCGTAGTTACTACGCATGAAGTCACGAATTTTGGCTTCTTGGCATCAAGGCTGGAACGCATTTTTCTATTTTCGTCAACATATGTCTCCACGGGGTAATCCAGCCAATCACGTTACTGAGATCCGTAGTTACCACGCTTACTACGCTTCCGAGCATGTTAAGCAAATAGTTACTATTAGTTACTATTTCGAGAAAGTTGGAACGGGCAGTGTAGTAACTTTTTACGAGGTTGGAACGAAAATAGTCACTAATAGTTACTGTTGTTAGAAGGGTGGAACACGCTCATTGTAACTCCGAAGTAGGGCGTACTTTAGCAAATAGTTACTATTAGTTACTATTTGAAGAAGGTTGGAACGGTCAGCGTAGTAACTTTTTACGAGGTTGTAACGAAAATAGTAACTAATTGTTACTATTGTTAGAAGGGTGGAACACGCTCTTTGTAACTCCGACGTTGGGCGTACTTAATAAATTTTCCATTCAGTACTTTATTTTACTACCGATACTGAAGTGGGTAGGGTTACATGTGCAACCTATCAAGGGTGGATACTTACTTTAAGCCGTGGGATCCCAGCCCGATGAAAAATTTGTAGCCTGCGTAGTAGTATGGTAGTAGTACGAAAAGTTGCAAGTAATACTATGTAAAATCAAAGAATACTGTCATTTAATGTGCCTCAGACTGGTCCAATCTTATGTAGTAGCATCCTGTCTTGCCATAGTAGCATTCAGTCTTGCTAATAGTAGCTTATAGTAGTATGCAGTAACAGGGTAGCCTTGAAGTAGAAGCATGTAGTAGCATCATTAGTACTGCATGCCACTTTTTCGTACTACTTCATAGTACTATTTTGATATAAAGTTTTCATCGGGAGCGCAGCAGCTGCAGTGCGACCCTTGAACGTGGAACCGTGCTTACCGTCAGAACACAAGAGGGGGGGGGGGGGGTGCTATCCCCTCCGGCCTCCACCCCATGGCTAGGGAAATCGAGAAACGAACCGAAGTTGAGAAACAAGGATCTCGGATTTCCTTGCGAAATTATTTAAATTTTTTTTTACTGATTTTTCTCTTCAGTTTTGCTAGTTTTCTGCTCAGTTCGTTTATTTTTCTAACAAATTCCCGAATGTGAAACGGGAGAAGTAGCTATCACTACTCAGTCATAAGTTGCGTATTTGCTGATACCATGGTATCTGTTACCACGGTAACTGGATCTGCAATTAGTCGTTTCTGCAGTTATCGTGGTATCTGATACACGGGGCTCTGCAAAAACGACTATTGCCGAAATTGCACTTTTCGAAGTCATCCCAAAAGAAAAACAGATATCCAGTTAGATCACTAAGTGCTAAACTTCTTTCTCACCAATCTGACAAAATTTGATGAAAGTGAGAAGACTTTTCAGATACCACGACCAGTTACCACGGTCGGACCGTAGAATCTGAATATATGATACCACGATAACTGGCCAGATACCACGATAACTGCAAAAACGACTTTAGACCGTGGTATCAGATACCATGGTATCTGCAAAAACGCAACTATAGCCAGACGTTGAAGTTGTAGCTAGTTATCTCCATTGTTACCTTGGTATCAGATTTCTCTTTTAAAGGCGCAAACATGAAACTAATTCGCTATTATTATTATTATTATTTTGTTTGTAATCCTTCAAAACTCAAGACTAAACTCGAAATTGAAAACATAAACATATCAGTCATTTCAAAAACAATTAGATAAATATAAAGCAAAGCAACGGCGTCGAAAAATAATGATAAAATTCAAACCTAGCAAATATTTAGGGAATGTTATCGGTATTATTCTCTCATCTTTGATTTTGCTTTTCTTTTGTTTTTTACGTTAATTTTTTGAACTCTAGGTGATGCGGATTTTCTCAGGAAGCATTCGGAAGAACGTGAAATCCTATTTGTCTGACGACAAAACCGAAGCAGTGAGTTATCCCCACTAACACTCTCTGCGATTTCTATCTCCAACTAACGGCTATGCTTACTTTTACGGGCTTTCATTTCCAGAGGCCCACCTTGGTCTAACTAACATACATCTTTCCTGCTTTGTCCTGTTTTTCTGCTTGGATGGTTGGTTGCTTGAAGCAAAGACCTTAGCTGTGGGAACGACAGGGAACTCCCATAAGCCCCGCATGAATGACAACAATCAGCTCCATTAGCATTTGACGGTGCAAAACGAATAAGTCAGCTACATTTTGTTAAAGCGATATTTCGGTCCGTCTTGGCAAGGGTCCTCTTCAGGCTCAAGCCGCTCAACCTGGAAAATAAACTTGTAGAAAAACAATTAAAGATTCTTCGTTAAATATCTGATTTTGTGAACTTCTTCTCTGAAATTTGGTTAGAGTGAAAGCTGTGATTTCATTCTGGGCACGGCTGCTGTTTTTGCTGTTCGATTAGGTTGTCGAAAGGTAGAGATTCTTCTGAATTCTGGTTTTGGAGTCACCTGTCTCTTCTTTTTCTTTCCAGCTAAGATGGATACTTGTTGGATACTTGAGCGGCTTGAGCCTGAAGAGGACCCGTGCCAAGAAGGGCCGAAATGTAGCTCTAACAAAATGTGACTGACTTATCCGCTTTGCACCTTCAAATATGATTCGCAGTCAGCTTGGGCTGAAGGACTATCTATAGCTCCATTAGTGCTTGGACCTTCGTTAAAATCATTGGTCTGCTGGCATCTCGACCATTCGTTCAGCAAATCATCATCGAACTACACTTTGAGTGATGTTTTTTTTTCACGAGTCAAAGACAAAATTATGTAAATGTAGTTATGCCAGACAGTAAGCACCAATACTCCTGATGACTATCTCTCCTTGCCGATGCAAAATCTCTGGCCTCTCCGGGTACCTAGCGGAAGAAAGGCAGAAGTTGGTGTCACAGCTGTTCCCAAAGATCACCGTGATTGTTTGACACAGGATTTGAGTCGTTGAGTTTGAGTCATTACGGAGACGCTTACTCCTTCTTCCTGAGGATCACTGGCGTGTTTTGGACTTAGAGTATTCCAGAACGGCCTTGAACGGCTCCCAAACTTTTTTCGCAAAGTATGTTCCGTAAAGTTTGTCGCAGCTCAGACGAGAATCTCACCTTGTCAACTTTACGAAAATTTGATGTGGCAATTTAGCGTTGAAAAAAACGTTTCGAATTTTCAAGCTTATTATTACCATATATAAACCAAATTCATCATCTCAGCGTTTCTGTTTCCCCACTCCACATTTTTAAACTTATTTTAAAATATTGTTTTGTATCTCTTCTCCTATTGGTTAACCGTGCGAACTTTACGAAAAAAGTTAACTAAAGTTCAGCTTCTTGCCTCCTGCCGTAAAGGTTTAACGTTTACGGAACAACCGTACGAACTTTGAGAACTTTACGAATGCCTCAATACCTTCTTCTTCTTCTTCTTTAATGGTTCGCGTTCTCAGGCGATGGGGGATATCGCCCTATCACGACACGTATAACTTCCTCTTTAACACTTTCACAGTTCCAAATAGACTTTCACTTGTGTATGGTTATCAGTGGTCTTCCCGTTAAAATCAATCTTATCACTCATATACTTCACATAAAGGGGACCCGTCTATTCGGCTACCCGTCGATTCGTCCAACCGTCATTACGCCCAAAAATACGTCACATCCCCCACTTTTTCCGACAGTTCGCCTAACCGTCACAATACCCAAAATATCCGTCGATTCGCCCGCCCGCTGATTCGCCCACCCGCTGATTCGCCCACCCGCTGATTTGCCCACCCGCTGATTCGCCCAACCGCTGATTCATCCAACCGTCGATTTATCTACCCGTCGATTCGTCTACCGTCGATTTTTCAAACCTCGTTTTCATGAAGCGTCGATTCACCCACATCTAAAATCCGTCGATTCGTCCAAACGTCGATTGGTCCAAACGTCAATTTGCCCACCCAAGACCCCCCAAAAACCGTCACAACCTCCACTTTTTACGACTGCTCGCTTACCCGCCACAATACCCATAAAATCCGTCGATTCACCAAATTCTCAGAATTAACATCTGATCTAGCGCGGCCTTTATCATTGAGGCGGTATCAGAAAGCGAGTGAGTCTCAGGGGAGTAACTAAGAAGATTACGATACCGTCCCATGTAAATAAGGGTGAAAACTAGTCAATATAGCTCGAGTCAGATTGATAAGAAGCATCAAAAAGAGGATGAATGCAAGAGTAAAATATCAGAAAAAAGGACCACCGTTTTTATGGCACTTGCAGCTCCGCTCAAGTGCTATATACCGATCACTTTTCGGTCTGCTGGTCCGTCGGTTGTCGGTCTGTCTGTCAGGCCACTGTCCTCGAGTTAGGGTACTTCCAGCCGTGCTAGGACGATGAAACTTGGCAGGCGTATCAGGGACCCGACCAAACTAACTTGAGAATAATCATTTGCCCGACCCGACTATCGTGGGGGAGGGGAGACCGCGGAATCCGGAGTTTAGCATCATGCACAACTTTCGAACAGGTGATCGGATCTTAATGAAACCTAATATTTTGAAAGTCCTCTTGTCTCAGATGTCACACTTCAAGTCCGGAATGGATCCGGTGACTTTGGGGGAGGGGGAGTTGGAGGGGGAACTGGAAATCGTGCGACATGTTCAGAGTGGACGGATCGAGATGAAACTTGGTGGGAAGAACAAGCACAAGCCCTAGATACATAGTGGACAAGAACGGACCGAATCAGAGCACTGTGGGGGGAGCTGGAGGGCGGGTTCTGGAATTCCGGTGATCCCGACTTAAGATGCTTACACATGTGCTAGGACGATGAAACTTGGCAGGCATATTTTGGACCCGACCAAACTAACTTGGAAATTGTCACTTCCCCGATCCGACCACCGTGGGGGGAGTAGAGGGAGGGGGAATCCGGATTATTGACGTATTTATAACTTTCAAACGGGGAATTGGATCTTAATGTAACTTGATATTTGGAAAGACCTCGTGTCTCAGATGTCACACTTCAAGACCGAAACGGTATCCGATGACTTTGGAGGGAGTTGGAGGGGGGGGACCGGAAATCTTGTGACATCTTCAGAGTGCTCGGATCCGGACGAAACTTGGTGGGAAGAACAAGCACAAGCCTTAGATACATAGTTAAAAAGACCGGACTGGTTCCGAGAACATCCGAGCACTGTGGGGCGCGGGGGGGGGGGGGGGCTAGAGGGAGGGTTCCTAAATTACCGTGATTCCGACTTAAGATGCTTACACATGTGCTGGGGCGGTGAAACTTGGCAAGCGTATCAGCGACTCCACAATTTTACTTAAAAACAGTCGTTTCTCCGATTTGACAACCGTGGGGGGAGTGGAGGGAGGAGGAATCCAGAATCTTGAGGTATGCCCAACTTTTGAACGGGTGATCGGATCTTAATGAAACTTGATATTCGGAAAGAACTCATGTCACATTTCAAGTGCGGACAGGATCCGATCAATGTGGGGGAGTCGGAGGGGGGGGGGACTGGTAATTTTGTGACACGCTTTGAATATAGCAATTGGGATAACACTTGGTGGGAAGAACAAGCGTAAGCCCTAGATATGTCAGTGACAGAACCGGACCGGATTCGGTCACTCTGGGGCAGTTGGAGGGGGATCCAGAATTCCTGTGGTCGCAATTTAATGTAGGCTACTTCCAGATGTGCTAGGACGATGAAACTTGGCTTGGACATTAGAGACTTGACAAGATTGGATTAGAAATTGTCACTTCCTAGGTCCGACCATCCCTTAAAGTACTCATCTTAACCGCAAAGTACACAAAATACTTTTCAGCAAAACCTACATTTTCATGATCCCCATGAGCCCATGATCATTTTTGCCAAAATGGTTCTGCTTAGAAATGAATTTCTAGCACCCTTAAAGTGCGCATCTTAACCGAAAAGTAAAAAAATACTTTGACAAACATTATATATTCATAATCCTAACGGGCCCAGGATCATTTTTATGTCAAGGGTTTGTACAGAAGAATTTTTAGCGCCCTCAAAGTGCGCATCATCACAGCCAAGTACAAAAAAAATTGCGAAACGATACATTCTCATGATTTCCAAGAGTTCATCGTCATTGTTATCTTAAGGGTTTTGCTTACAAATGATCACAACAATCCCACGAATTGGCGAATTCCTACTTACCAAGCCTTGCAAGTGCCATAATAAGAGCTTCCAGCTCTTATTTAGGTACAAGTTTAACGAAAGAGGTGGGCTACATATTGCGGTTATGTGGTCCGTCAAAGAAAATTATCATGCCACAAGATCAATCAAGTCTCAGTAGAGTGTAAGCATTTTCTACGGATGTCTTCCCCAAACTTTCCCTGCAAACCAGATTAGTTTCTTCTCAACTCATATCGTACAAAACAATGCAGAACATATGCATAATAATGCTTGAACTACTACGTATAATATTCAGTATATACAAAATCATAACAGAAAATATCACAAGCGTAGCGAAGTGTTATTTGTTATTGAACTAAATGACGTCATAGATATGTAATTTTGATGTTAGTAAGACGACATGAGGGGAAGCTGGAGGGGGGGGGGGGGGGGGCACAACATGCCCTTTCAACATTCTAACCACAGGTAGTTACGGGTCGGACCTAGAGATCGGTCGATTAGCTCATCAGCTCTTACGATCCATCAAGTCGCATTAGAGCCAAGCATTTTCCGGAAATGTCTTCCCCACTGTAACACCTCCGGCAAATGAATTTTTCATCAATTCCACGCGCAATCTGGCGAATTACTTGTGATACTTTTCGCACTTCTGTGAAACCGGATACTCCAGTTTTTCTCTTACTTGGTTAGAGCTTTGTTCTAAGGCCAAGTATCAGGCTGAATAATTAACACACTTATTTTCGTGCCGTTGAAAAACGGTAAGTAATGTCTTGTAAAAGTTTGATCAGAATCGATTCCAGTGCCGAGATAGGGGCACGGAAACCCTAAACAAACAAGAATGGGGATATTATAGACATTTTTCGGGTGGTTCCCAAAATCACCACGCCTTTTTGCCCACTCTCACAATGCCCACGACTAAAAATGCCATAATTCAGGGTGTAGACCTGAAATCAAAATCGTCAAAAATGTCAACGGTCCAAAATTCCGACAGTTTAAAATGCTCTCAAGGAAAGCTAAAATCGTCCTGAGTAGTTATATAAAGGGGCTTCTGGCCCACCCTCCCTCCAATTTCAAAACCCCATTTTAACATCAATTTCTTAAATTTTAACATCCTTTATTCCAAATTAACCCCTTTTTTACAGATTTTTTAGTTTCATAATTACACGAAATAAGGTACCAGGAAATGATAATATTACCCCTTTAAGACATATAAACTAATACAATATACACTAATATATAAGTACACTTATTTTATTAACTATTACAACAATTCTAAATCATATCACTGGTAAACAGTTCTAAATCCACATATGTTTCGTTACTCTTATTTACCCGTACAATCGGTTGCAAAATCAGATTTTTCTTTAGAAGCAACTCGCTAACAATTGCATTTTATCTCTGTGGAATAAACAAATCACAGACTTTGTTATTATGATTAATAACGACAACCAACTTATCACCATATTTTGTCTTAGCAATTCTCATTTTAACGATGGCATATTTCAGTCCTAATACCAGTTCTTCCTTCCTGATTGTCTCATTATATTTGTTTATTCTGATTGTATTCATGACTTCCTTCGCTGACTCCATTTATTAGTGGCTGAATTTCTTTAATAAAAATCCCAATCGCTTTGAAACATCTGGTAATAGAAACCAACCACCTTTATCACGTAAATGCGATAGATAGAGACGCAGTACTGAGTTTGCGTGATGATGTGATGATTACCGATTTTGAACTTTATAAAATATTTTTGCAAAACCCCACACCCCCAGACTTTGAAGAATAGTTGCGTTAAGCAACCGCAAAGCAAAATATTGGGATGGCTATTAGTCTGGGGGGCCCCTGAACAGGGAAACTCCTAGGAGTTTTTTGAATCGCTACAAACTGCCGTCTGTAGGATTCGAACTTGTGAGGTCTGATGGGTGTTAATTAGCACGGGCCAGTGCGCTAACCAACTGAGCCATCGGGGTCCTCATTCGAATGGAGAAGTTTGCGTTTTCTGATGTAACATGAGTCATCGTAAATAGTTGCAAAACCTCTCGCCTCCAGACAAGAAATACGGGGAAAGTTAAGAGGTGTGATGGTGGTACACCTCGAGTGTTTGTTGTTGTTGTTGTTGTTGTGGTTGTATTTATTGTCTGGAGGCAGCCCTGATTGGAGAGGAAACTCGTAACGAGTTTTTTCCCGCCGCAGGATTCGATCTCACTGATAGAACAGCAGGCCAATTCGTTAGCTAGACGCTAACCCATTGCGCTATCTGGGCTTATTGAGAGATCTGAATGAAGGTTTTAACATGAGAATGCGTTAGTCATACCGGAGATTGATTATGCAATTACATCATAAATTGGTGGCGGGAACTGAATTATCTATGAATTACGCAGATAATTAATGCGCGTAGGAAATAAAGATCTTTTTGGTAGTTATGTGTTATTTGAAAGCAATAGGCTACGTTTTTGATAATTTCTCTTGACTTATTATAGATTTATTCTTACAATACTTATAACCGTTTAAGTGAACCTGTTTCATATATTTTTCGCGAGGAAAAAATCGAAAGGCTTTACGCATTTCGGTTTCACGCTGAATAACCTCTTCAATCGTTAACTGTTCACATTTTAACAACGATATCAATTCGGTATAAAAATCATAAGTGGTCTTGTATTCTGCTTTCCTGTCAGCAATATTCAGATGTTTTTCAATCAACTCAATAATGATAGCAACAAGACTTAAAGATACTAAAGGTAGCATTAGATACCCAGACAAACCTGCTACTGAAAAGATTCCTTTGGATAAAAAAAAGACAATTGCTAACAGTATTGTAAGATTTATAACTTCTACGGTAAACGAATAATTTCTTTTCCAATTCTTCCATTTATATCATAATAAAATTGTTTCAAAAATTATTTGACTGAATGAAAGCTTCGTGATTAGGAACACACGCGCCACCTGCGAAACTCTACTTGCTCTTTCTCGATCGGTCGGAGATATTTAGGTAGCGCTTGCTCCATGAAACGCAAAACTCAAGAGTCATCTCGGAAACTGTGCTGTCTGTGTTTCTCGATCGGTCGGAGATATTTAGGTAGCGCTTGCTCTATGAAACACATATTGAAACCAGTGATTTTCTTTACGGCTGAGAAAACGCAGACAGGAGAAATTCATTAATAAAAATATTCCCGTATTAAATGATGAAACTGCAGAGGTTATTCAGCGTTGTAAAACCATTATATCAAACAACGAAAGGGTTATACGAAGTTTACCGCAATACCGAATTAATGAACTGTGGACATATGCGAAAATTAATAAAATCAAAACAAATGGAGCTAAGAAACATGAAATAACAAATAGTATAATAAACCATCTTAATTAGAATATTTTGCTAGCTGAAGATACAATTAATATTCGACGCAGAAACGAAAGAATCCATAATAAGAACAGACCATCCGACTACAAGCCAGAACCGAAATTACGGACAATTCTGGAAGATGAGATAAAAGAAAATAATATCGCTATTACAAAAATAAAACAAGAGAAGAAAAAGATAAAAGAAAAAGATACAAGTGAGTTAAAAAGATTCTTAAAAAAAACTATCCACCCGTGGAAACCGAGATGAAGTAATACAAAGCGTTAAAGGGTACTATAATAAAATTATTACAAAACATGAAAATTCCGTAAAGAAAAATAGAGATATCATAAGAGATCAAACAGAAAGAAGTGATAGGAAAAAACAGAAAGTAATCGATTTATCAACTCTCTTTATAAATAAGAAACGGATTAAAGAAGAAACTACCATTCCTAATTATTTATTTGAAACGGAAGAAGAACAGCAGCCTACTATTTCTAGGGAAAATGAAAATTTGTATACTTTAAACGTTTCTATTGAAAGCAATGGAAGAGAAAAACATACTCTTATAGCTTTTGTTTTCGTTGATTTACAACGAAGAATGAATGAAAGATATCAATATAGAGTTCAATTCGTAACCAGGGTTATTTTCTATAGACAGGAGAATGATGAAGAAGTAGTAGTATTTTACAACAGTACTTCTTGGATTTAAATAAAAATAGCATACTTAATCATAGTCATTTGGATGATAATAACAAGAGACTTAGTTCTTTAAGTAATACTCCTTGATCTGGGCTACAATTTAGTCGGTATGAAGGAATTGATTATAGGATGACACGAATAGAATCGTACATGGGAGGAACGTTTAAAACACTGCCAGATTTCGTAAAAAATAAAAAAGCGTGCATAAATATAAGAAATTTAGATCAAAAATGCTTTCTTTGGTGTATCTTAGCACATTTATACCCAGCCAAGGACAACGCTGAGAGAACTTCGAAATATAAACAATGTGAGAACGAATTTGATTTCAAAGGGGTTACCAACTTCCCAATGGATACAAAAGATATACACAAATTTGAAAATAGATACAACATTAAGATTTGTTTATTTCAAATTGAAAAAGAGAAAATTATCAGAAGTCATATACTAAAAAGTACAATCAATGGGAAAACTGCAAAACATATCATTCATTTATTATATTTCGATAATCATTATGTACTGGTAAAGGATCTGAGCAGATTAGTTGGTCCTCAAATCTCTAAAAAGAAAACAAAGACATACCTCTGCACTTATTGCGGAAGACATTTTCAGAAGGAAGAACACTTTGAAAAACATGAAAGTACAAATAATTGCGAAGATCCTGATATTATAATGCCTCCTGAAGGTTCAAGTATACAATATAAGAATATTGCAAAACAAATGAAAGTACCTTATTGCATAATAGCCGACTTTGAGTCTTATAATGAAGAATACAATCAAGTACACGGCAAGAAAACAATAAAAGTGGCTGAACAAAAACCATTTGCATACGGATTTCAGGTATGTTGTTCGTTTGATCTGAACCAGAACAAATACTATGACTATTTCGGCGAAGATGCTGCTGAACATTTTGTTAAAACGATTACAAAAGTATCCACAAAAATCGCAGACAAATATGAAAACAGGCAGAGAAAACACACTTATACCGATGTAGAAATTACAGAAAAATGGAAAACACTAATGGATAAGACCTGCCATATCTGTAAGACTGAAATTACTGAAAATCCCCACTTTGATCACGATCACATGACTGGAAAAAATAGAGGTTTTGCTCATGCTGAATGTAATATGAAATACAGAATTCCCAAGCATATCCCTGTAGTGATGCATAATTTATCAAAATATGATTCTCATCTATTTGTGAAAGAGTTGATACCTGATAACGGCATATTTGAAAGTGTAGAAAGTTTCATATCATTCTCGAAATCAATACGTATTCCAAGACAGGATACGGAAATAAAATATGAAATCCGGTTTACAGATTCAATTAGATTTATGGCTTCATCTTTAGACAAACTATCAGCAAATTTAGCAAAATGCGATTGCAAAGAATCCTGTAATCATCTGAGAGAGAATTTCAAGTATACATCGAATAGTTACAAAAACGATGAAGAATTCAATGAAATAATTAAAAAAGGGGTTTATCCGTATGAATTCGTAGACAGTTTCAGTAAAATGAATTGTACAAACTTACCACCTATAGAAAGCTTTTACTCTAGGTTAACGGGAAAAGGTATTGACAAAACTGATTATAAAAGAGCGGTGTCAATTTGGAAGCAGTTTAATTGTAAAACATTACTTGATTATACCAAGTTGTACCTAAAAAGTGATGTGTTAATTCTATCAGATGTTGTAGAGAATTTCAGAAATGTATGCATATATAATTATGACTTGGATCCACTTCATTACTTCTCAGCTCCAGGACTAACATGGGACGCTTTCCTTAAACATTCGAAAGTAGAATTACCGTTATTCTCCAAGGAAGACATGTATACATTCATTGAAAAGGGGATAAGAGGTGGGGTATCGCAATGTATAAAGAGATACGCACAAGCAAATAATAAATATATGAGTAATTATAATAAGAATAATCCATCTAATTATTTAATATATTTGGATAAAAATAATTTATATGGGTAGGCAATGTCTCAGAATTTACCAGCGAATAATTTCCAATTCATTCCAATACCACATGATTTGAAAGAAAGAAATGAAAACACGTCAATCGGGTATTACAACCATCTAAAAAATCATGTTAGCTCGGTGATACAATTACCGAGTGTAGGTGCTATATATGATGTAGATTTGGAATATCCAAAAGAACTACACGAATTACCATTAGCACCAGAACATTTTAATGGTAAGCTTTGTACCACATTATTAGATAAAAACAATTACGTAGTTCACCACAGGAATCTAGAATTCAATTTACAAAAGGGTTTGATATTGAAAAAAGTATATAGAATACTAGGATTCACTGAAAGTGCTTACTTAAAGGGATACATAGACCACAACACAGCACTTAGAACTAAAGGTACTAACGATTTTGAAAAGGACTTTTTTAAGCTGATGGTTAACTCTTGCTATGGAAAAACTATGGAAAATGTGAGAAAACGAGTGGATATGGAAATAATAACTGATGATAATACTAGAGAAAAATGATAAAGAAACCCAACTTTAAAGCTGAAGTGAAAACTTTTCTGTGGCAAGAATGTCGAAGGAAAAGATAAAACTTGACAAACCAATGTATATAGGTTTTGCTGTATTAGAACTATCCAAGTTACTGATGTATGAATTCCATTATGATTATATGAAGCCTAAATATGGAGATAAAATTGATTTATGTTATATGGATACTGATTCTTTCATATACGATATTAGAACCGAAGATTTCTACGAAGATATCCAACAAGATTTGAATGAGAGATTCGATACATCTGATTATGCGAAAGATAATCCATATGGGTTTCCTAATGTAAATAAGAAAGTGATAGGAATGATGAAAGATGAACTAGCAGGACAGGTTATGACTGAGTTTGTAGGATTACGATCAAAAGTATATGCTTATGTAAAGGACAACCAAGACCCTTCAAAAGCTAGCAAGAAACTGAAAGGAATAAAAACGAATATAGTTAAAGATAAAATTACGATTCAAAACTATAAGGATGTACTGTTTGGTAAAACTGAAAACCTTTCTGTAACCCAGTATAACTTAAGATCATACAAGCAAAATATGTTCCTAGAAGAACGGAATAAAAAAGCGTTAGATCCTAAGGATGATAAAAGGATAGTAACAAGCGATAATATTACAACTTTACCTCTAGGTTATAAACATTAAATTCAAGTACCTACTTCCAAAATTCAAGTACCTACTTCAAAAATTCAAGTACCTAATTCAAAAATTCAAGTAAATCTTATAACGAAAAATTCTTCCTAAATAAATAAATGAAAAGGCACCAATCAAAGTATATGATTTTAGCGAAAAGAATAACTATCAGAACAAGCACGACCTTGCACCTCAGTGGCCATTTAGGTTATTAGTTTGTGGAAGTTCAGGAACAGCGAAAACCAGTCTACTCTTGAATTTAATTTATGAATATATCTGTTTCAACCGAATATACTTGTATGCAAAAGATCTTGAAGAAGATAAATATAAAGAACTTATAGACAATTTAACCACCTTGGAATCAAAATGTAAAACGAATATTTTAACCGTAAGTAATGACCTTAATGATATTATCGATGTTGATGACCTAGACCCTAATTATCAAAACTTGATTATCTTTGATGATTTTGTAACTGAAAAAGACCAGAAGAAAATAGAAGATTTATTCATAAGAGGAAGAAAGAAAAGTTGTGGGTAATGGTGTACGTTAAAGGCCTAGGAAGGAAACCCAGTCAAAAAACGGGAACATCAAAAAAGAAGCAAAAGTAAAGTAGGACCTCTAACAAATTTTGATATTATGGACGCAGTAGGGGATATACCATATTTTAGAGGTGTTTTCTCTATAGATACGCTACCCATACATATAAATAACCTAGAATGCGGTGTCATTAATTATGATAAACTCGGAATCCCTGGAACTCACTGGGTAGCGTATTGTAATCTACCTGATCAACCCTATGTAGAATTTTTCGATTCTTTCGGTACTCCCCCAGGAAAAGAAATAATTAAATATCTAAAAACTTCAAAGAAAAAATAGCTTATGAAAATCTTGCTGTTCAAAATATAGAAGAATTAAACTGTGGATTTCACTGTATTTCCTACATTAAGCGCAAACTGAAGGATTTCAGTTGGTAGCTTTTCGTCTAAGAAAATTGTTTTCTAATAAATGGAGATTTATTGTATGAAATGTAAAAAGAAAACTGACACTGAATCAATTTTTAAGGCAGTGTCACAGAAAAATAATGTTCCAATGCTGAAAGGTAAATGCGTTATTTGCGGATCGAGGAAAAATCTGTTTTTAAAAAAAAAATCGACGCAGAAAAAGATATTTTAAAGACGTATTATTCAAAATATTCATGTGTTGATGATATTTACCGAAAATTAAAAGAAAATGCAGTGAACGTTTCTAAAGATAACATAAAACATGTTTTGCAAAATGGGAATGTGTATACGTTACACAAATCTTCCTATCACAATTTTTGAAAGGAGGCGAGTCTATGTTCACTATGCTGATGAGCAATGGCAAGCTGATTTAGGTGACCTTCAGAAATATAAAAAAGCAAATGATAAAACAAATTACATCTTGACTGTTATTGATTGCTTTAGTAAATACGCTTGGTGTGTCCCTTTGAAAGATAAAACGGGTGCTGGAATAATAAACGCATTCAGTCATATATTTAAAGAAAGAATTCCTCAGAAACTACAAACTGATAAAGGTAAAGAATTTGTAATGAGAAATGTTCAATCTTTTTTGAAAAATAACGACATACACTGGTTTGCATCTGAAAGTGAATTGAAAGCGCAAATTGTTGAACGATTCAATAGAACGCTGAAAGAAAAGTTGTGGAAATATTTTACTCACAATAACACTACTAAATGGATTGATATTTTACCTTTATTTGTTAGAAATTATAATAACTCTTATCATCGTTCAATACAAATGAAACGAATTGATGCTAGTAAAAAGGTAAATCATAAAAAGGTTTACAATGCTTTGTTTCCTCCAGCAGATGACTACAAAATAGTAGCAAATTACAAAGTAGGGGATTTTGTCAGAATTAAAAAAGAAAAAAGTATTTTTGATAAAGGATATTTACCGAATTATACGAATGAAGTATTCCAGATAGCAACCATTAGACCTACCACCCCCATTACTTATGAAATATCTGACAAAAGTGGGGAATTAATTCAAGGAGGGTTTTATGAAAAAGAACTTTCAAAATTTATTATGAAATAAAATTACTTGTATATAAATGGATTCAAGACGTTTGAGTGATATGTTATCGGGTATAGTTAAGACCAGAGAAATTCAAAGAAAAAAAGTTCAACAATACTAGATGGAGAAAGCAGGGTTTCGGGAATATGCTTCAGAATTAAACGCTCCAGTTGTTACAGCAGAAAAAGAAAACACTGAAGCGATCATTAAGAAATTACAGAAGAGCGATGAAAATTCAAGCAGACGGTTTCAAAGATTAGGTGAAACATTTAAGACTGCTTCAGAGGTATCGAATCGAGCGCCAACTCCTGCTTTAGAACCACCTCCCGCTTTAGGACCACTGTTCATTGATATGAATAAAGATATTAATCCAGAGTTGTTAAATCAGATTAATTCAAAACATGAATCGCGGGGTGGTAATGATCATTATTTTAAAATGCCTATGTATTACATTAGTCATCCTGCGGATATAGAGGAAGCTCTGGATCTTTTAACAAATATAAGTCAAAGTTATGGTGGTAAAGGTTACTCTAGCCATGATCAAATTATTCAATTTATACAAGAATACAAGGATAGGTTAAGAGCTATTCAAAAAGATTTGAGATTAGTCAAACAACAAGGAACTGGAATATTTATGAATTGTGATGAAATGATTAAAAAATTGTACACTTTGATAGGTAGTAGAGTAAACGGGAATACATCTGATGAGTGAGAAATGAAGCTATTGATATTTTGGATTCGTTAATGCGAAATAAATTTTTTACGAAGAGAGATTACAATTCAATATATAAAGAATATTTCTAATAAATGGTGTTGTTAAACATTGAAGGTAATGAAAGTATCATTGATATAACATTTAGTCAACCAATCGAATTGAATCGTAATTGGGATTATGAAATAGGTTTGAATCAGTGTACTTTGTGGTATTCGTGGCATAATATAAGTGATAAATTTGGGAATAATACATTTCAATATAGGAAAGATGAAGAGGAGGGATGGATGAATGTTACTATTCCTAATGGGATGTATAACGATGATTGTTTGAATTATTTTTTGTGTCAGTATTTTGATACTCCAAAGGATAAGTGTCCTATTGTAATCTCATCCAATCCAGCATCTATGAGATTTGTCATAGTATTACAAGAAAAATATGTGTTTCGATTTAATAGTGACCTGTGTCAGATTTTAGGCTTTGAGAAGGATAGTGAGATATCTAAGAAAATCAATGAAGGCACGAAGCTTCCGAATATAACAAGAAGCGTTGATAAAATTCAAATTCACTGCTCTCTTGTAAACAGTTCTATCGTAAACAAAAGTAAATTTGTTCCGAAATACAGAACCAGGTTGTCAAACTGTTGAAAATCCTCAAATTCAAATTCACTGCTCTCTTGTAAACAGTTCTATCGTAAACAAAAGTAAATTTGTTCCGAATACAGAACCAGGTTGTCAAATTGTTGAAAATCCTAGACAATTAATCTACCTTCCTATTAACACAAAAGACTTTATTTTACTCCTTGAGAATGACAATTACTGATCAGTTGGGAAGACCTATCGATTTGAATGGTGATAACGTTGGATACGTTTTGCATTTGAGAAAAGCTTAAACGATTAGTGAAATAAAATTATTTACCTATAAATGTTGATTAATAATAAACGATTACTTTATAAAAAGCAGTATGGAAGTGGAATCGGTAGTATATTTAAAAACATTGCTAATTCTCAGTTATTTCAAACGTCAGCAAAACAAATAAAAGATGGAGCTATGTAAATGTATAACAAAATTATTAAACCGAGATTTGAGTTGTTGAAAAATAGAGCAATAGAATACGGGAAAGATCTGATTGATGTAAACAGGAAAGAACTCATTGATGTAATTGGAAACAAAAAATCGATGAAGGATCTTCTGGGTACAAATAAATGAATTTTAAACCAAAGAAGTCAGGACTTGATCAAAACGTTAATGACTGGAAATGGACTGAAGATTCTGAAATAAGTTTTATTTAATAATTTCTTTCTTATATAAATGGCAGTAAATAAAGTTATCAGTCCGCAATGGAACATTTTTGATGAGCCGCTTGTGGATGATACAGTGGTCAAATATGAGTTTAAAGAAATTCGAGAAACAGATGTGAATGTATCCAATAAAACAGAGTTTGAATTTGTAACAAAGAAATTAGATTCTTGGTTCTATCGAAGTGAAAGTTATCTTGAAGTGGGTGTAAGAATAGTTAAAGAGAATGGAGCTAACATAGATGCAACCGATGCTGCTACGTTATCTAATAATGGATTCAATTTATTTAGTACCGCTGAGTATATAATAAACGATGCTCCTGTTGAAAAAATTAATCATGTTGGTATTGCAACTACCGTTACAAAGTTGATTGAATATTCCGATGATTATTCTAGAAGTGCAGCTAGAAATCATTTCTGGTATAAGGATTATAATCAGGGAACCGATATCAACCCTATAAGTAGTTCATTTACCGTACCTGCAGGTGGAGCACTAGCAGGAACTGTGGTTGTCAGTTCTAAACCCAATCGAAATTATAATAAAGGGTTGAGAACTAAAAACAGCAAATTAGTAAATATGTATTTACCATTATCAGAGTTTTTCGGATTCTTGAAAGGAAACAAACGATTTTTT
The DNA here is from genome assembly GCA_030848855.1 of Branchinecta sandiegonensis. Taxonomy (NCBI): domain Eukaryota; kingdom Metazoa; phylum Arthropoda; class Branchiopoda; order Anostraca; family Branchinectidae; genus Branchinecta; species Branchinecta sandiegonensis. The sequence goes on along the minus strand of JAUPMV010000002.1, from coordinate 1,858,418 downwards.
CGAGGTGCATCGCATAGAATTTGTCTTAGAAGAAATGATGATAATAACATGATTGTAAGAAATGGTGATACTAATTGTAAAGTAGTCATTGAGTATTTATCCTGGAAAATTCCTGTCATAGCTTCTAGTATCGAAATGATGGGTGAATTGGAAAAGGGTCTTGCTAAGGATAAAAAGCATAATCTGATGTGGGAAGCATGTAATACTTATAAAAGTGATGTTAGTCAGAATAAGGAACACACCTGGAAAGTTGTGTCGGAGAGAAATAGTCCTACGAAAATCGTTGTGATGTTACAGAAAAATTACAAGCATAACAACCAAAAATAGAATAATATGGTATTTGATCATATGAATTTGACGGATATAGAGGTTAGAATTAACGGGGATAAATATCCAGAAGAACCCCTCAAATGCGACTTTAGTGATGAGAAATGCACGTACTCTAATGTATACAACAGATACATACATTTGGGTTATAAACAATTAGCGTTTGATACTGGTAGTGTAGTCAATATAGAAGAATTTAAAGAAGTATATCCACTATTCTGTTTCGATGTTTCCAAACACGAGTCAAATATTTATAATGGAACAACTGCTAATATTGAAATAAGTATAACATTAAAAGATAATCAACCCATACCATATAATATTTACTGTGTTATATATTATGAAAGAAAAGCTGCACTTGATATTATTAATAGAAATATGGATGTGAGTTTGTGAGTTTGGATTTTTATTAAAGAAATTCAGCCACTAATAAATGGAGTCAGCGAAGGAAGTCATGAATACAATCAGAACAAACAAATATAATGAGACAATCAGGAAGGAAGAACTGGTATTAGGATTGAAATATGCCATCGTTAAAATGAGAATTGCTAACACAAAATATGGTGATAAGTTGGTTGTCGTTATTAATCATAATAACAAAGTCTGTGATTTGTTTATTCCACAGAGATACAATGCAATTGCTAGCGAGTTGCTTCTAAAGAAAAATCTGATTTTGCAACCGATTGTACGGGTAAATAAGAGTAACGAAACATATGTGGATTTAGAACTGTTTACCAGTGATATGATTTAGGATTGTTGTAATAGTTAATAAAATAAGTGTACTTATTAATATTATCATTTCTTGGAACCTTATTTCGTGTAATTATGAAACTAAAAAATCTGTAAAAAAAATGGGTAATTTGGAATAAAGGATGTTAAAATTTAAGAAATTGATGTTAAAATGGGGTTTTGAAATTGGGGGGAGGGTGAGCCAGAAGCCCCTGACTAACTGTCGGTAGAGGAGGTCAAAATGGTCTGGGACAGCGAACAGCGAGATTAAAAGGGACACGATTACTACTGAAAATTGTGAAAGGATTATTTTATACTTCATAAAACTAGAATGATTTCCGCGAAAGTACGAAGAAATGGCGCAAGGTAAAATGGGTGCACTCTGAAGGCAAGAATTGTTAAAAATAACAGTTTTGAGATCGCTGTTGGTGTTTCATTTTTATTTTCAGAATTCGAAATTACATTGTAGTTGAACAGTTTCAATGCTCGATTATCGCCATCCGGATACTCCATCCGCTCCTTCGTTTCACATTCATCACTAGCTCCAATTTACTACGGCCTGAACAACTCAAACTGTACAATCTTGGGCATTCCGAACCATTGGTGTTGTGGGTCGTAGGCATTTTGAATCGTGAAAGAAATCCGGTAAAAACTCGAGTGAATAAGTTGACTTATAATTGTCGTCGGCCAGCTGTTCTGTAGAAGCTTGTAAAGTTACCTACTAATTAGTACAATCGTTTTCCGATTCATCCGACAAGGGTCATGTATAAGGAAGCATAACACGGATCAGAAAATCCCTTGAGCTTCAGTATTCCAGCTGTAACACTTCATAAATATTCTCCTCTGGGTTCCCGTCGGAACCTTTGTTATTCCTGCCGACCAAAGGTTAAGCCGACATTGGGCCGGGTCTAGGCCAACCCCCCCCCCCCCCGGCGAAACCCCCCCGCCAACCCCCCCCCCCCCCGGTACCAAAACCCACCGGTACCAAACCCCCCCCGGCGAACCCCCCACCCAGCTAAAAAAAACCGGTACCAAAACCCCCCCGACCAAAACCCCCCCGATGACAAAAACCCCCCGAATCCTTTACATTTAAATATTTAAATATTTAAATTGACTTCCCCTGATCTTAGTCTATCAAGGGGACTTCTGGTACAACAAGAACAAGACCAAAGGTTTCGATGGGATCCCAAAATATTTCATTTGCCCCTTAACTTAAACCCCCACCCCTACATATAGGGCTACAGAGCTACGAGCTCGACCTTACTCTTGACCCAAGGAATCCTCACACCAAGTTTCATCAAAATATCTCATTCCTTTCGAGAGCTACAGAGCGCATAGACGGACAACTTTTGCGATGTCATAGGTATCCTGCCACTTACGTTTTGGGATCCCGAAAAACTAACGGCAATTAACTGCAGCTTCCTCGGCAAGAAGCGGAAATAATTGGGGAAGGATTTGTTGGGGGGGGGGGTCGTTACACTGAGTCGCACGGGTTTTGATCTTTCACTTTTAACACCTCACTGACCACAGCTTCAGGTGAATGCGTGTGTTAGTTCACTTCAGCAATTATTATGTCACCGTCAACCATCACCTTCGCTTTACACTCCCCTCCCTTGGATATATTTGTTCTGCCTACGCTTACATTCAAAACTAAGAACTCATCCAGCCAGCACTTTTTGCTTCACATATACAACATACCCTTTGTGCACGCACAAGCTCATTCTTACACGTGTTACTGGATATCTACTGTACTTCAGACACTATTGTACAGTCAAGCCTACGAATGAAGTCGCGTCCAATTATTACTCTTATATATCCGTCAGAAGGTACATGAGCTAATCCGGGTACCCAGCTAATCCCTTGTACTATACGTAGCTTAGGGATTATTTGGGACTAGGAGATTCTTTTAGGATTGTCTTTTTTTTATTAGGATTCCACTTTTTTAAGGATTCGGGGGGGGGGGGGGGGGGTTCGCCGGGGGGTTTTGGTCGGGAGGGGGGGGCTTTGGTACCGGGGGGTTTTCGCCGGGGGTTTTTGGTACCGGGGGGGGGGGGGGGGTTTGGCGGGGGGGGGGGGTTGTTCGGGTTCTTTTTCGCCGGAACCCCATTGGGCCATGTCTGCCGACCAAAGATATTGGGGAGCACCAATCAAATTTTACTCTATTGAGAATTGAATGATCGTGTGGCATTATAATTTCCTTCAACGGACCAAATAATCGCAATATGTAGCCTACCGCTTTCGGTACATGTTTCACCTAACAATATGGTTGTTCATTGACATTTTACTCTTGCATTCATCTTCCTCTGTCATTATCAGCACCGAGGTCTTATATCATGCTTCTCATCATTCTGGCTCAAGCTGTATTGACTGGTTTTCACACTTATTTACATCGGACGGTATCGTATCCTTCTTAATTACTCCCCTGTGACTCTCAGTGGCTTTCTTCTACCGCGTTCAATGAAAAGAGACTTTCTGGATCAGAGGTCGGTTTTGAAAATTGGGCGAATCGACGGATATTTTGGGTCTTGTGACGGGTAGGCGAACTTTCGAAAAAAGTGGGGGTTGTGACGGATTTTTTTGGGTCTTGTGACGGGTAGGCGAACTGTCGGAAAAATTGGGAGTTGTGACGGATATTTTGGGTCTTATGACTCATAGAATTGGGTGAATCGACGCTCAAGAACAGGATGTTGGGCGAATCGACGGGTGGGCGAATTGACGGGTGGGTGAATCAGCGGTTGGGCGAATCAGCTGTTGAGCGAATCGACGAGTAGATGAATCGACGGATTTTTAGATTGGCCGTATTGACGGGTGGGTGAATCGACGGATGGGGGTAGTGACGGCGACCCCCACATACCTATAATCCATCTTTAACCTATTATAAAATTAGCATAATTCAAATCGTCATTACTAAATTTAAACGTCTTTACTAATCCTTGATAGAAATAAAACAGAATGAATGACATCCTTATTCCTTAGCCTCAATACCCTTTCGTTTGTATACATTCACGTGGTAACGAGTACGCGCTGTCCAGCGCTTTCAGTTCGCGATCCAAACGCTAGGTAGCGCGTCGCTCGAGCTTACCGGTTTTCCACTACACGCATTCAAGGAAGTTTCCTGTCTTCGCCACTGCTAAGACCAATGGCTTAAAGCAGTGGTTCCCAACCTTTTCCGTACCTCGTACCCCTAATCAAGGTTCAAAAAGGTTGCGTACCCCTTTTTTGAGAACGTGAAAAAGACGATATTTATTATCACAGAGGATAAAGCATACATCTGTAGAATGCATACAAAATCAATGAGACACTTGAGGCTTCTTTGTAGCTATAATTTTGTCAAATCTCGGCTCGACGTCATTAGCAGCAATATTTTTTACAGTCAGCCTGTTTCTGTGTTTGGTTTTTACCGTGCTAGCATCAAGCTGCATCGCAAACATTTATTTCATTGGCTTTCACTAGGGCTTTCTAATCAGAGTCGTCACACACGGGTTGGGCCCCCCCCCCCCAAAGTGGTCTGCAAGATGGTTAAAAAGAAACGAGTTGGCGCGAAGCGCCGCGATTTTTCGTAAATGCAGTCGTTAAAATAACCAGTCTGTCCGTAAAAATACCTGCGCCCCCCAAAAAACATTTTGGCCAGTGATGCCTCTGCTGGTAGTTGTAGGCTTTCGGCAATCAAAAATGAGTGAGGCAAGATTTTGAAGCTACAGACTAAATTGATTTTGTTACCTTCGCGTACCCCTTGACAGGGTCTCGCGTACCCCTTTGGGTACGCGTACCCCCGGTTGGGAACCACTGGCTTAAAGGGTTAAGACTTAGTCGGTATATCAGTACAGTAAACAAAATAGTCCTTGAGCCCAAGCTGACTTTGAAACATATATTCAAATAATGCATAAGACGGATATGTCAGCTGCGATGCTTTAGCAGCGATATTTCGGCCCTCTTGGCAATGGTCCTCGTCAGTCTGTCAATCTTCAGGGTCAACGTCGGGGAAGGAAACAAACCTGAAATTAATAATTGAAGCTTCTATCGACTATAGATATCTTATTCTGGCTAATTACTTTTTATAATAATAATAATAATAATTTATTGAGTCCCGCTGTACAACAAGTTGAGTGGAGAGTGGAGTAATAGAAAGAAAGAAAAATGAATTACACATAAAGAAAACGAAACACTATATAAACTTTATAAGACTTATAGATAAGTTAGGCGAGTCAACGGCGATTCGTATGTGTTTTTGGAAGCCCGTGTTTTTGTGTGTATGTGTTGAAAGCCCGTGTTTTTGTTTGTTTGTGTGTTTTTGAAATACCACTGTAGGGAAAAAAGTGGTCCTGAGATTTAATTTTTGACACGGCCGCTGTTTTTCGCGATGACAGGAAAGGTAGCGCCTGATGAATCAGCGGTGGGATTGAAAGAAGAGGATTTTTAGAAATTCTGGACATTAGAGGCTTCCCCGATGTTGACCCTGAAGATTGACAGCCTGACGAGGACCCTTGCCAAGAAGGGCCGAAATATCGCTGCTAAAGCATCGTAGCTGACATATCAGTCTTATGCATTATTTGGATATAATAACGTAAAAGGCGCTTTGAAGAACAGCGCTCTATGCTGGATCGGGAAATCCTCCTTATTTATTGTTAATTAATTTATGACCCATTAAATGCAGAAGGCGACAGTGGAGTAAAGCCGCTTATGATATATTCCTTCCTCCAATTTTATTAGAGCTATATATCGGATCTTCTTGGAAGGGTCCTCTTCAGGCTCAAGCTGGAAAATGAACTTCGGGAGAAACAACTAAAGATTCTAGCTGAAGTATCTAAACCAGTGGTTCCCAACCTTTTCCGTTGCGCGTACCCGTAATTAAGGTTCAAAAAGGTTCCGTACTCCTTTTTTGACGAATTGTAGTTTTACTATTTTTTACTACGACCAAAACGTCAAAAAGACGATGTTTAGGCTATTGCCATCAATGATAAGGCATGTAAATCTGAAATTGAGCACGATGGAGTATCTCATTTTAAGGAAACTACTGAAACTGAGTTAGGGGACTCAAAATCGACTGAAGCGAGGGATCAAAGCTAACATATTTGACGGTGCAAAACGGATAAGTCAGCTACATTTTATTAGAGCTATATTCCGGCCCTTCTTGCCAAGGGTCCTCTTCAGGCTCAAGCCGCTCAAGCTGGAAATTGAACTTGTCTCTTGAGCGGATTTTGAGCGGATCCGTTTTGCACCGTCAAATATGATTCGCAGTCAGCTTGGGCAGAAGGAACATCTATAACCCAAAGCTAACTTGATTTGGGACCTTCGGCTACCCCTTGTGAGGGCTTTTCGTATCCCTTTGGGTACGCGTACCACCGGTTGGGAATCACTGATCTAAACTATCTAGCGTTTCTGTAACTGCTTATGTTGCGTTTACGAGATCAGGTTTTCCCGCCAGGTTTTCTGAACTTTCATCGAAAAAGTGTAAACTTTTCTGTACGGAATTGATGATGATGCTAGAAATTCTGGCAAGAATTTCAGTTCCCTACCGCCAGATCTTGATCGTCAGTCGGTACCATTAGTCGGATAATAGCCTACTCTTGTCCCTTGGCTAGACTTTGCCATTAAAACTCGTAAGCTGTATAAGGTATTGTAACTTGAATATGCAGTTCCGATCGACTCCACGTCAGCCCTACCCCCTTACATATCGCGGGATTTCTTAAATTTTGCTATTTCTCCGTAAAAATGTTGATGCTCTTGTCCATACTGGTGTGGTGGATTCTTTAAATTAAAAATTGGAAGGTTCCAATTTAGGACGACAGCTTACACGCAAATCCATCGTCATGACCACTTGAATCTAAAATATCTTTTCTTTTGATGACACTTGCGACCTCCGGACGAAGAGTTATACAGCGTTCGTAATGTCTGTCCGTCCGTGTGTTAATCGATCCGACTTTTGCTAGTTCAGGCACTTCTGCATGTTTATTTATTAATAATAATAATTTGTTTATGACCCATCATAGACGCACAAAGAGAAAGATGGAGTATAAATACAGAGGAAAAAGTAATATACGGAAAGACACGGAACAACACCATACAAAAAACAACACGGAACTAAATTTTAAAAAATTAACCTAATAATGAAACAAAAAATAAAAAGAAAAAACAACAACAGGACTAGAACAAAAAACCCTTCCAAGGGTGGTTCGAAGGATTTTCTGACATCTTGGAAAAAAGTTTGTCCGCAGCATCAAGAGGATCCAGCAAGCTGTATCTCTCCCGCAGTCTACCATTCCTTGTCCAAGGCGGTACCCGAATGAGGAACTTTGCATATTTGAAATAATTAACAGAAAAAAATAGGTTAAGCTGACCGTGGGTCACACAAATGGTCGCGGAAACACTAGTTGCGTTTTTGATCCGAATTCTCCTCGCGATTCTCCTATTTCGCGTTTCTGGACTATTCAGAGGAAGTGAATTCCCCTTTTCTTGCGTTTTTGTCAGAATCGAGAACGGGGAAAGCCTCGCGATTCTGCAGAATCGAGAATTTGCTCCGATGGTGAATCGTCGATTCTCCTCTCTCTGTTCTCCTCCCTGATTGGTCGACAGAGTTCGGGTGTTCAGTATGCACATACACGCATACCGGGATGCGGGCGAGCTGCAAAATTAGTGTTTTTGTCAAAAGCGAGAATGGAGACGTCAGAGGAGCAAAAATGGTAATTTGTACGAGAATCGAGAATTCAGAAGCGAGAATTCGGAACGGAGAATTCGGATCAAAAACGCAACTACTATTTGGAGCCACAGCCTCTTTATGGGATAAACACATTATGTAAAAATAATTGAAGATGTCTATTCTAGACTATTTTCCTTTCAGTTAGAACGGATCTTCAGCAGTGCCTATAGAGATCGACGTGGTGAGTTAGGCTCCTTTGATTCGACCCTCGAGCGTCGCAACAAGATGGACACGACACTCCTCGTTCATCTCTTTGGTCCAACAGGCGAAAAGGAGTTGACGTACGACGAATTCAGCAAGTAATGTTTTTTCCTTTCCTTTTAAAGCATTGTCCTAATAGGTGTGATAAGCTGAATAACGCTATACGCGATGTTTACGTCTTAATACACACGCCTGTTCAAATACAACCCAAGAGGTTCTTATCAATGCGGCGATCGGTGTTGCCAAGTTAATACAATTTTTCGAGCTCTAAAAATATCCGAAAAGGTTCTTAGTACTACATGAAGTACACGAGTACAATATAACGCAAATTATACTGTAAAAAAGCTATTAAAATAAGGGATGGACAGCATTGATCCTCGAACTTACGAAAAGCAGTCGTAATAGAACAAAAACGTGTTTTTTAAGAAAAGTTGTTGCTTTAGCTTCCAACAAAGTAGAACTGTTGTGCATTCTTTGGCAACCCTGACGGCGCTGCGCCTCTCCTCGGCCCGCTGGCGGAACCAATCAAGCGATCTGATTGGCTCTGCATAAGGAAGAATAGGGCCGAGCTCTATTTTCCTTATTCACCTTATTACAGCGCGCCCCGAGGAAAAGAGGAATCTGTAAAGCATTGTCCTAATTGGTGTTGTAAGGTGTATTACGGCGTATAAAGCTTATTACAGATTCCTCTTTTCCTCGGAGCGCGCTGTAATAAGGTGAATAAAGGAAAATAGACTAGCGCTCTATTCTGGCTTATGCAGGGCCAATCAGATCGCTTGGTTGGTTCCGCCAGCGGGCCGAGGAAAGAGCAGCGTCGTCAGGGTTGCCACGGGAAGCACTAAAGTTCTACTTTGGTGGAAGCTGAAGAAACAACTTTTCTAAAAAATAACACGTTTTGTTCTGTTGTGACTGCTTACTGCTAGTTCAAGGACTTGTGCTGTCCATCCGTAGATTTACTTGCTTTTTACAATATATTGGGCGTCAAATTGTACTGGTGTACTTCAAGTAACACTAAGAGCACTTTTCTGATCTTCAGAAACTTGAAAAACTGTATGAGCGCGGCAACACTGAACGCTGCATTGATAAGAACCTCTCTGGTTCGTATTTGAACGGGCGTGTGTATTAAGACGTAAATATCGCGTATAGCGTTATTCAGCTTATTACACCTATTACGACAATGCTTAATAAGGCTTATACGCGGTAGACTCAGCTCAGGCTAATTCGTAAATCGCCACTTAAAGTACCAGAGGCAGAAGGGTGAAATGCTATGAACGTGTTCTATCCTACCAAGAATAAATAAGGGAAGAATTCAGAAGACATGAATCATGGGACGTTGTTTTCTGCCCGATCCTCAAGTACCGGGGGTGGAGCCTATTCGGCGCATGTCCAGACCACAGAGTAAATATTGGCGCTATTTCTTCTGATCGCCGTGCTTCGCGTCAAGGAAGTGCGCCAAATTCAAATTAAACCGAAAAGAGGCCGACATTTTGCCCTTCTCCCTCCAACAAATCGCTGCTACCACTACTTTAAAAGACGAGACAAGGGGCTAAAGTACAGTGAGATGATAAAAGTCGTGCAATCCTACATTCAAGGATGACGAAAATAAAGGCAGAAAAGGACCGATTTGGACTGAACACTATAAGTTTAAAGAAGGAAGGGACACGCTTCCAAACATTCATGCAATCTCTATGGCAGATTCTTAGTGATGAAAAAAAAAGACTGTCAATAGGATGGATAATGAAACATTTAGCCAACTACCCGAGATAATGATATACATTTTGACCAAAAATAAAAAATGGTTTTCTCAAATGTAGACGTGGTACTGTACAATTAACATTTTCAGTAATCAATTAAAATTTAAAATTAGGAAATACTTCAAGCCAACTGTTTTTCGCAACTAACCGAGAAATTTTATGAACTGAATTTTGTCTACAGAGTATAACTTAAAAACAAAACATAACAACTCTTTGAAACAGTTCGCCAGCTATGCCCAAATTCCAACTTGAATGATGTAAAAACATGATAATAAAAAAAACGATTACGAAAAGGCATAGACAATGACAAATTTGGGCAGGTGTAAATTGAAACTATCCGAGATAATGATATACCTTTTGGACCAAGAATAATAAGTTGTTATCACAAACTGATACGTCTTGAAAGATATCCTGCACTCAGCAATCATTAATTTCTGTTTTTCGCAACTACACGAGAAAATGATATGAACTAAATTTCGCGTAGAGTACAACTTACAAACAAAACATAGTAACTCATTGAGTACATTTCGACAGCTAAATGTTGTCCAAGCTTATTACCTTTTCTAGAAGCGATTCTTTACAGTCCTGAGAAGACCAAAATAAAATTACTAATGTTCACACCAGTCCTATTGAATCTGAACTAAATGCATGCGTGTTAGGTCTATGCTTCAGCGTTCAAGTTGCGTAATTGTTCCCCTGAGTCATCAGATGCCGCATTCCCTTGGGCTTCACCGTCTTTGTGAAGGGTCGTGACAACATAAGCTTCATATTGCAAATCTGACCCGAGATTGAAAAGGAGTTTCCATTTATATGATCCTCAGAATCTGCACTGTTTGAACTTCCCGCCTTTTCTGACTGCTTCATCACTTTTGCTCTGGAGGTAACACTTAACACTGCAAGAGGCAACACGCGAAGCTCCACCCAGGCTCCACCCCCGGTAAATTAGATCGGACGAAAAGAGATCTAGGATGCTGACATCGGGGTTATGTGAGTTCTCAATTCTTCCCTTATATATTCTGGATCCTACTTACCTTAGTTACTACGCATGACGTCACGAATTTTGGCTTCTTGGCATCAAGGCTGGAACGCATTTTTCTATTTTCATCGAAATATCACTCCACGGGGTAATCTAGCCCAGTGGTTCCCAACCGGTGGTACGCGTACCCAAAGGGGTACGCGAGACCCTTGCAAGGGGTACGCGAAGGTACCAAAATCTGTTTAATCTGTATTTTCAAAATATCACATCACTCTTTTTTGATTGCCGAAAGACTAATATTGGCAGCAGAGGCATCATTAGCCAAAAAGTTTTTTGGGAGTAAGATATTTTTATCGAGTGGCTGGTAATTTTTACCTACTGTGTTTCGAAAAAAATGCCGAAAAAGTGGCCGACCACTTAGGGGGAGAGGTGTCCCCAGCCTATGTGTGATGCCTCTGAATGCAAGCCCTAGTGAAAGTCATCAAAGAATATTGATTTCAGAACAGCTAGCCTACTGCTGTAAAATCAATTCCTGTGTCAAACAATATTGATCAAAAAGAAGCGAAGGCATTGCAAGTAATATTGTCATTCAGGTCTAGAACAAAATTAACGGAAATGTCTCGATGCAGCTTGATAAAAGCAAGGATTTGCGGGATGCAAATGAAGCTCAGATGATAGTATTTGTCCGTTATCGATATTCTGTCATAAAAGAAAATATTCTATTTTCGAAGACTTTCAGTACCGAGGACAGCATGAAGAAAAAATGTTCGTGTGCCTGTTATTCATCAGTGTGCAGTGACAGGGTAGAACTTATGACGGGATTCAAAATCTATTTAGTAGAAAAGTGATGTCAAGCTCCGGTAAAAATGTGATGACTGTAAAAAATGTTGCCGTTAATGAACATCGAGCCGAGACTTGACAAAATGTTTGCTACAACGCAGCCTCAAATGTCTCACTGATTCTGTATATACTTCTACACGTGTTTGCCTTTTCATTTATGACAGAAATATCGCCTTTTTCACGTTCTGAAAATGGGGGTTACGCAACCTTTTCGAACCTTGTTTAGGGGTACGCGGTACGGAAAATGTTGGGAACCACTGATCTAGCCAACCACGTTACTGAGATCCGTAGTTACCACGCTTACTACGCTCCCGAGCATGGTAAGCAAATAATTACTATTAGTCACTATTTCGAGAAGGTTGGAACGGTCAGCGTAGTAACTTTTCGTGAGGATTGAACGGAAATAATAACTACAGTAGTTACCACTTTTAGAAGGGTGGAACACGATCACTATGTTGTCTCTCGAGATTAATTGCAGAGGTCCAAATTCTAAAGTTTACAGGAGAAGGACTAAACAAAAATGGCTGCTTGGTTATAAGTAAGTAAGTAATTTATTTATAACCCGTCATTTTGAAAAAGCGGAGTAAATGAAAGAAAATAAATAAAACACATAAACACACAGAAAAAGACACTTAATTTAATCTTCGGCCAGGAAGCAGTGGATAAGGTCGTGCGCTGGTTGGGCCCTGTTGTCCATGATTTTTTATAGCGACGACGAAACATCCAAAAGGGTAACACTTGCATCTTGAATTTTGAACTTCTCCGTCAATGTACGGTTATGGAGCCGTCTGTGATCGATTTGAATACAGAATCGTCAGTGTTACCAGGGACCCATAAATTTCCTGTAATGACTCGCCATTCAGGGGGCTTGTCAATAAGAGATTTCTGATGCGCTCTTGACCGAGTGCCAGATAGTTCGAGAAATACCCACGGGGATAAAATACGCGACCATCCACATAGACAAAATTTTCGCACCTGTTGTGCTGAACTAGGAATATTTCTCTGTAATGGAAAAGTATCCTGGATCTTTTGTCCTAGCTTAGGTACCTGGTGGCATGCTGAATAGTCCCAACAAATTTTGTCTATCTGAGCAAGAACGCCGATTCGACCCAAGCGGATTTTGGGAAACTAGGTGAGGCTCGGGCAACATAGCAACACAGAAGCATAGGAAATGACAAGCCCCCTGAATGGCGAGTCATTACAGGAAATTTATGGGTCCCTGGTGTTACAGATATTATGACACAAATGGTAGACGCACCCAGTGTCGCTGTGGAGGGATTTCATCCTGTCCAACGAAAACGGAACTAAGTACACCGACAATCACGAAGCCAGGCCTTGACTAGAAGGTGCGAAAAAAGACAATTAGGATACGAGACTCTGTTTGTGATAAAAGTTTGGAACCTTCAAGATTTCATCTAGATGCATTTTCCTGTACTGAAGAATCAAAGGGGCGGAAAAACATTTCTGCTGATTTTTCGGAATATTTACCAAACGCCGATACTTTAGTCTCGAAGTCGAAAATCCTATATCTCACTGTGTTAAATTTTTAGTTTTTCTCTTTCCGACGATGGCATAGAAATGTCAATTTCTGTAGGATAGGCTGCAATTTTTTTTTTTTTAAACCCGTAGCATCTTTTCTAATTTAACTTATTTTTATATTATTTAAATAAAACATCGAAAATCATGTTACGTACTTTTTGTGGCTACTCCTCCATCCCTCAGTGACGTTAATTTTAACCTATTTTTACCCACTTTTAAACTATTTACGTCACCTAACTTTTAGTAATAAATCCCATATTGCATTTACTGTTCTTCCCATAAAAACTATATTCGAAATATAAACTTATTATAAATTTATCATTCCAAGCTCAATCATCTTCTCAAATCTCTAACATTCAATTTCCTACTAAAAAACTTAAAAAAAAAATAACCACTTACTTTTTCGCCCAATCATCGTTCACACATACCCATCGTTCATCTCTTCAACTCGTTCATCATCTTCAACTCTTCCAAAACCACAAACGCCCTCAACCCTCATTTCCCTCTCACTCGCTTCCACTCATCTCATAACACCAGGGCACAAATTTAACAACAACTTTCAACAATCCCCACGATACCCCTGCTCTAACCGCTCAAGAGGTGCCCTTCCCCCTCTTGGGCACCTCTAACACGGTGGCAATTAACTTTCCCAAAGAAAACAACGATATTCTGCCCTGGCTGACCCCAATCATTACACACACACCAACAGACACACTTCTACCTCCCACAACCCAGAATACCCCACAATCCTTGAAACGTTTTCCCTTTACACCAATATAGGGAAAAAGTTTCAAATCAAAATTTAAAATAATCTTACAATCCTCCACACTCATCCGTCCATACTTATTATTCCATTCGGACCTTCAACAAACAATCCACATCCACATCTTTTGACCCCCGCTTACTTTCTCTTATTTCATTCAGACGCATTTCATACCATGCCTGAAACCGTCTCCTACTCAGCTTTCCATTTTTCTTTCTCGTCTTCCACTCATGTACACAGACACTCGTCACTAAAAACACCAGCGCTCTTTCTCTTGGTTGTTGTTCACATTCGAAACACAGTTTCACAATTTTCTTCTTATCTTCCATACTATCAGCTGTAATATGTCTCCGTTCCAGGGGCACTCCATGATCTCGTGCTCTAATCCATCATTCACCGCACAACCCACATTCGGGCAGTTCACTTCTCACAAACCTTGCCATACGGTCACGATAAGGCAATATACCGTGGATAAGGAGAAACATTATCTCTTTCCATTCACTCTGGCACTTCATTTTAGCTAGGTGTTCAAAAGATACTTGAAAACCGATGAATGTTTCTCGCGCCTTTGCCCGGTAGTCAATATCTTTCTTCGTCTGCTCTTCAACAACCATATCAATTGTTTGTTTCCTTGTCTTTGCCTTCGTCAGGCTGTCGAGCACTCCACTCCCTTTAGTCTCGTATAACACCTCCACTACGTCTCTGAATTCCCCGGGTAACGAATTTGAAAGTTCTTTCCGCTTTTCACTATCCTCTTCATTTAAAACTCGGATAAACCATTCTCGACTTATCCCCTCCGAATTCGTCATTTTTCGCGACCATTTCACAAATGTTTCTCGGGAGTAGGGATTTACAAACCTTACCATAATCTATAATTCCAAGGCCGCCTAACTCATTTTTCACTGTCGTCATCTTAATACTGAGTTTTTCAAATTTACCCCTCCACACAAATCTCCAAACTTCTCTTTCAATCTGTTTCACTGTAGCATCATTTAACTCAAATACTGGGGCGTAATAAAACATAATTGGTAGGCAATAAGTATTTACATACTGAACTCTTTCAAACAGGGTACGCAGTATTTTCCTTCCTTCGCGCGGAGCGTTCCTTCCATCTTATTCATCACTTCTTTCCATACTTTTGCACTCGTTGTCTCTCTTCCCCACATAACTCCAAGTATCTTCGTTTGATCTGCTAGGTTGATCCAACTATCACTTTCAGTTTGAGAAGTTTCTCCCCTTAAACTCACTATTTTACTCTTCTCCGGATGGATTTTCACACAAAACCTAGTCTCATACCATCGCAGACCAAGTGATACCCGCTTCACGTCCTCCAGGTTTCCCACGACAAAATTTCCGTCGTCTATGAAAGCCAATGCCTTAAGACTCGTCCCGTTAGTTAGAGGCAGACCTTGTATCCTACTTTCAACATACTTAAAAAGGGGGTCCATATAAACCTCAAAGAGGCCAGGTGATAGGGGGTC
Organism: Branchinecta sandiegonensis; assembly: GCA_030848855.1. Lineage (NCBI taxonomy): Eukaryota > Metazoa > Arthropoda > Branchiopoda > Anostraca > Branchinectidae > Branchinecta > Branchinecta sandiegonensis. The sequence continues at coordinate 1,843,111 of JAUPMV010000002.1, read as the reverse complement.
TCCTTGACGAAGGGCTTTTTCCATTTCTATTTCTCTCGTTAACCCTCCATTTACCTTCACTACGACTTTAGGATCTTCGTACATATTTTCAAGTCTCTTCACTGCTTGTCTAGACATTCCGTATTTCCTTTCCATTAACACCCACAAAATTGCCCTAATCACCGAGTCATAAGCCTTCACTACATCTATGCTCATAATTGCCAACAACTCCATCTGGAGTATAAGTCTCTCCTGGAGTATAAGTTCTCGGTCTCCTTGCATTACAAGCTCTTTTAGAACACTTAAGATATTTTGGGCTTTTTTCCCTTTAATGCCACCATGTTGGTAAGATCCGATCACTCTACTTAAAACCTTGTTCAACCTGTGCGCCATTACTTTTGAGCATATGCGGTAGTCCGAACACAGATTTGAGATCGGTCGCCAATTTTTCAGATCGGTCTGCTCTCCTCCTTTATGGACCAGGGTTATTACCGCCACGCCGTCAGATGGGTATCCTTCGCCTATGAACTGGTTGCACACTCTTGTTTTGCACATTAAGATCACATAGGAACTCGAAATTTCCACTATCTTGATTCTGGAGTTTAAAAGCACTAGTGTAGAACCTCGTCACTTCAGAAATTATATCTTCGAGGTTCTGGGTCGTCTGTCCATTCGTCTTTTTGTTGTTTTTTTATGCAGTTCTCTTGTCTGCCTTTTCTTGCTCTCAGCTTGATGCTAAGTGTATCTGGCTGGATTCGTCCACTTGTGCCAACCTATTCCTAAGTTTCCAAGACTCGTATTCTTCTTCCTCAATATGTTTTATTTCACTTTTTACCTCTTCATATTCAGAGAACGAGGGACTCCCCCTATTTATCTCCTCTCTCAAGTTATTTAACACTCTAAATAAATGTCTTTTATGGCCGTGCACATTCCTCCGATAATCTCCTTCCATCCCTTTAATTTCTCCTGCTGTATATCGCTTAAACTTTTCCCAAAATTGCACCACATCCATACCATCTTCATAACTGTTTACGAAATCTCTTATTTTCCTCCTAACTGCTTCCCTTATTTCTTTTTTCTTCATACATTTTGAGCCATTCTCCACAGTCTGCCCTTTAAACCTTACAATGTCCATGTCCCTGGAGGCTATCAGATCCGAAATTTTTTAAGAAGAGACAAATTCCAGAGATTTTGTGTTGATCTGCCTCGCCCGGGTGTGTTCAAAATGATCGTGCTGCGATTTTATGGATTTTTTTTTATTTCTGTATCAGCTTAGTATTCTTTAATTTGATCAGAGTAAGAATTCACTGAACTAAGAAACTGCCGCTTATGAATGCAACTGCCAATGCTAACAAGTGCACAAGCGCTCAAACGTGGAGTGTAAAAGTAAAATGTTTATCACATTTTATATACAAACGGCTTTAGAACCAAGACATTTCTCATCCCCAATAACCAAACAAGTATTGAAATAACCTTGTAATCATCCCACTTTAAAAGCTTTAAATGTAAACAAACCGCCAGTATAAATCCAATGAAATGTTGAAGATCTTGCACGAATAGCATTAGTTCGATCACTGAATGGTCTGCCAGCCAGTCCTACCCTTCAAACCTCTTTTCCATTAGCAAGGTAATAACAAGTGCAATAAACCAATTCGTAGCAGCCTAATGCCCCCTTTGTCACGATTCATATCATCGATCATATGACAAAACAGTCAAGTTTCCAACTGCCAACAAATCATACTTGGGCAGACATATGTGTCATACGAGGACAGCACCAAACAACTCCGAATCTCAACCCTCTTGGGGGGGCAAGCACAGCCAGCGGTACAGCAAAGAGCGTCGCGTCGTCTTATTTGTTGCTGTTACACCAAATCCTCGTCCATAGATATATCTCCTCAAATATACAAGAGTCCGACTTGAGACCTGTCATAAAATGGCGGGTCATAAATAAATTACTTACTTACTTATAGACGAACTTAACTCATGGGAAATCTAGTCGCAGCTGCCCATGAACGGGAGAGGGGGGGGGGGGGGGGGTCGGGAATCAAATGCGTCCCATCAAAATGCGTATTTACACCAATTTTTCTTCAAGTAGTTTGATTCCAGTCAGGGGTCAAAAACTCTTTTCATGGGCAATCGGGGCCCACTTGCCCATGAATGCAGAGGGTGGGGCATTACAAAATGGGCAATCTAGGCCCAATTGCCTCTAAACCAAGTGGGGGTGGGGTTTGGACCCCGCAAAAAGTAAAAAGAGACCCCAATGCTCACAATCCTACCAAGTTTCAACTTGATACCTGTTGATTCCTGTCACGGGTAACGAACTTTACTCCTGGGCAATCTGGGCCCAGTTGCCCATGAACTGGGTGGTTGGGGGAGGTGCAACTTTAAAAGCAATTTCCCGGTCCTAGGAACTACACGTCCAAGGAATTTCATCGTCCTATGTCCAGTTCTGGTCGAGTTATGAACTTTAGTCACTGGGCAATCTGGGCCCATTTGCCCCTGGACCGGGTTGGGATGGGGGGTGGGACCCCCAAAAGGCACAACTAGACCCCAATACACAGCGCTCGCAATAGTGGATTGTTCCAAGGAACACTCCACTAAAAACAACAAAGCCCGACCCCTGTTCTAATTTTATTATTTTTATTCCAAGGGAGTTGAGAGACAGGAGTCCTGTTCTGGTGCAACTCCTTCTTCCTTATCAAATTTCAAAAGTTTTATGTCTGGTCCTTCTTATGTTAAAAAAAATGTACCTTCTACCGAGTATTCAAACCAAGGAATCCAGGATGTACCAAAATGAATGGGCCAGCTTTAAATCTGAAGTTCGGGCCACATTGAGTTAGATTCTCGAAGTTTTGAGTTTTAAAATCGAAGGTCTTTTTTACCTTCCTCACCCCGGACAAATCTCGTAACCGTCATGTTTTGCAGGTTTATGGAAAACTTGCAACTGGAAGTACTGGAGCTTGAATTCTACGAATTTTCGCGTGGAATGCATGTCATTACGGAAGAAGGCTTTGCCAAAATTCTGCTAAGAAACACACATTTACAGCCTGCCGAGTGAGTAGACGTGATTTATGTACTGTAATTAGTCTTCTTCTCTGCTTTGATTCTCTTTGTATTTTCCAGTTTGAGTGTATTGTATTGTTGAGTGTAGATCCAGAAGGGCAAAGCCGGTGGGCGGGACCGTGGTGTATCGGTGAAATTTAGAGCTAGACTTGCAGCTGAGGTCCATTATTTCTGATATTTCGACGGTGCAGTTTTTAGTTAAAACTGAAGCCTAAAGCGCCATTCAGATGCTTAGCTAGAGGTGAAACTGTGTTGACTCGAACATGTTGACTTTTATCACAGTCCGCTTTCATGAGTGGATGAACATAATTCTAATTTTTTCGACTACTAGTCCGTGATCAACAGCCGTTCAACGTTTTATGAAAATAATTCTGATTTTTGTCGACTATAATACTAGTCCCAGATCGACAACCGTTCAACGTTTTATGAAAATAATTCTGATTTTTTTTACTACTAGTCCGAGATCGACAACCGTTCAACGTTTTCAAGGTCCCTGCCGTACAGATCTCGAAGCGCGGTTTTTTTTGTGCGTCCACGACTGACATGGCATCAATGCTTGCTTTAATTTTCCTTCGTAGTTTAACTGACGTCGCATTGTTATGACGTCGCTATGTTAGACCTTGCCTAGAATACGCTTGTCCCGCTTGGCACCCCGGTCTGACCAAGGAACAATCTGCTCAAATTGAGTCGGTTCAAAAAAGGGCTCTGAAAATAATATTGGGCCCCAACTACACGAACTATGACAGCTCACTAACAGAACTTGACTTACTGTCATTGGAAAAACGCAGACATGAACTAACTGTCAGATTTGGACTGAAATGTCTTGATTCACCCTTCCACCGTCGACTACTGCCAGACTTCGAAAACCCTATTGTTGACGGACCGAGGACAAGGCGTCGAGAAAAGACAAAGAGTTGTCAACTGATATCGTCTTACCCGGCGACTAGTACTCAACGTTACATCAAGTCATTCGTTCCGTACTTTACTGATTATTTTAACCAAGCAACGCTAAATGAAGAATTCTGATATATTTTATTTTAATCTTTATGTATTTTCGTAGTTACACACATTTGCGTTGAAATATTTAGTGTGGTATGATTTATGTATTGACTCGTGTGTTTGACGTACCTGCGCTAGCTAACGCTATTTTGGTAAAATAAAGCATTCATTCATTCATTCATTCATTCATTACTTTGTAGGTACGACGAGTTCTTAGACCGCCTGGCCAAGAAAGAACGATACGATGCGGGTGTCACTTTTAAAGACTTCAAAGAATTCTTTCAGTTTCTGAACAGTCTTGACGACTTCGCCATTGCAATGCGAATGTATACCCTGGCTGACAAGGCTATCTCCAAAAGTAAGTTTTTAGTGTCGCTCGAAAATTATTTCATCCAAATCTCGTGTAGGGAAGGGGGGTCTATAGCTGGTTACTGGCAACCATATTTTCTTCGTTTCGGTGGAGTAGGTCACTGTGTGTTCTCATGGATGCGCATCCTTATGTTAAATGTTATGTTGGATACCGATAATATTTGTGTTGTCGCGTTGAAATGTTACTTTTTCGCGAAACATAAAAGGTCGTAACGCCAGTATCCACGGCATACAACATAAAGTTCTGCACGAGTATGCATTGGTAAGATTTTAAACGTGGGCTGTAAAGATGCCGAAGGGGTTGAACTAGCATAAAATCATTTCTCGTCTCAAAGGCAGCGAGTATTGTGGTATAGTATGCAGCGAATATGATTATTTCCTTAAGGACCGTTCACGCTTATGTTGTCAATCAATCAATCAATAAATCTTCATTGTTCGAAAAACATTCCTTACGTTATTAACAAAAAACGAATATTTGTTCTCTCGTCAAACATTACTATATACAATTGCGCTTTTACATAGTCAAATATTCAATAATTACACGAGAACAAAATTGCAACAAATTAAAGAGCTAAACTACAATAATTAACATAAAAAAGAGGAAAAGAATTTAAAATTTCGCGTTGAAAAACTCACAATAGAGGGGACAAAACTTCTTTCGTACCGCGCATGAATTGCCCGAATGGGTTGGATCTTAGGAACTGTGGCTCATGCGGTAGGGTTTTAACACGAATAAGAATACTTCGCCTTGTAAGCCTTATCCTCTGCAGCAGTTCAACTTGAAATCCAGTTGTACGCCGCTCGCAAACGTTTGGAACGCGTATCTGCAGATTTTCAAAATAGAGCCTTAAGCCTGACAATGAATCCCAAGAGTTTGCCCAAGAGAACATTACCTCTGATGACTTTCATGGGGAATTTTAGGTCAGCCTCTACCGGTTTCAGAATAATCCAGTATAATATCTGTTGCTACGTGTCTGTTGGAGTTGGACTAGAGCATATTTCTCGATATAGTTATGAGCCTACCAGGATTGCTCTTATTATTCCAGATAAGGTAAAAGCTTGTAAATGTAATTAGTAATATTGTTTAATACGACCGACTTTCATTCAAGGAGCTCATTGAGCTACATTTATATTACAAATATCTCTCCTTAAACGTTTCTCTTCTTCTTCAGTAGTCACGTGATGGAAATGCATTGCTGTGATGTGATTGGTTATGTATAGTTTTTAACACACATAATAGAAACCGTTCCCATTAATTTTTACCATAGCAAGCCTCGGCGGGATGAAAGTTTACCACACATTTTCGCGGATAGCACTTATTGTTGGGAATTCTGCGCCTGAAACGTAAGCTTGAACGGCCCTTTAGTTGCCCGCTATTGTAAACAAGAACTGGAAGCTCATATGGCACTTGCAAGTGTCAGATGGAAATGATGGTCAGAAGTACTTTTTTTCACTTTTCGGTTAAGATGCGCACTTTAAGGGTGCTAAAAATTAATTTCTAAGCAAAACTCTTGAGGCAAAAAGGATCATGAGCTCATGGCGATCGTGAAAAGTAAATTTTGCTTAAAATTTTGTTTGCACTTTGCGGTTAAGATGAGTTCTTTAAGGGATGGTCGGATCAGAGAAGTGACGATGTCCAACCCAATGATGTCAAGTTTCTAATGCTCCAGCAAATTTTCCTAGCACAACTCACGACCACCGAATTCCGGACACCCCCATACAACTCCCCCCCCCCCTTGATACCCGAATCCGGTCCGATTCTGTCGCTGATGCACCTAGGCCTTGTAACTGTACTTCCCACCAAGTTTCATCCTGATCGCTCCACTCTATGCGTGTCACGAGATTTTCGGTTCTCCCCTCTGCTCCCCTCTCACCATTAATCGGATCCGGTCCTGAATTGAAATGGGACATCTGGGACATGAGGTCTTTGAAGATATCAAGTTTCATTAAGATCCGAAAACCCGTTCGAAAGTTATGCATGCCACTAATTTCCAGATTCCGCCATCTCCCCCTCCCCCCACGGTGGTCGGATCGGCCAAGTGACTGTTTCCAAGTTAATCTGGTCGGGTCCCTGATATGCCTGCCAAATTTTATCGTGCTAGCCCACCTGGAAGTACATTAACGACGGATCGCCGGAATTCCGGAACCCCCGTCGCAACTCCCCCTACAGTGCCCGAATCCAGTCCAGTTCTGTCAGTGATGTATCTAGAGCTTGTGCTTGTTCTTCCCACCAAGTTTCATCCCGATCGCTCGACTCTGAGAGGTTCACACGATCTCCGGTCCCCCCCCCCCCCCCTTCGACTCCCCCCCCCCAGATTCATCGGATCCGGTCCGGACTTGAAACGAGACATCTGAGACACGAGGTCTTTCCAGATATCAAGTTTCATTAAGATCCGATCACCTGTTCGAAAGTTATCCATGCCCCTATTTTCCGGATTCCGCAACCAACCCCTCCCCCCACGATGGTCGGATCGGGCAAGTGACTATTTCCAAGTTAGTTTGGTCGAGTCTCTAATATGCCTGCCAAGTTTCATCGTCCTAGCACTTCTGGAAGTACCCTAACTCGAGAAGAGTGGACCGACAGACCGACCGACCGACCGAAAAGTGATCGGTATATGGCACTTGAGCGGAGCTGCAAGTGCCATAAAAATTATGATCTTCGAGATAAAGCTCGTGTTACTTTGAGTTTTTTGCCTTAAAACTTTCCGTAGTTGCCCCAAAAGTGTTTGCATGAACCAGAGACAAATCGTAAAGAAGCAATGCTGGCTGAATGCTGAAGAACATCCAACCATTCGCTGAATTCTATAGATGATCGTTGATCCGTTCGAATGCCTATTGGAACTTGAGCGAATTGGTAACGAAGCTCCTACCCTGGCAAGATAGCCGGAAGTGACTACTGCAAGTGGATGTGGTTTCTATACAGTCGAGAATGAAATATTGTTTATTCTTCGATCATATATACGTGTAGACTTCTGGGGCACCGCGATAATTGTCACTTAATTTCCCTGTTGTCTATTCTTAAAGTTCAGTGGGCGGATCAAACTCATGATGCCACATTACCACCCCCTAGAATACAATGTTACATCAGAAATCAGCAGATTCCTCAACAACTTATTTTCGCAACATATCGTTACGCCGTTTTTTGCTGACTGCCATACTCCGATTACTAGCTTCGACAAATATAAGCGGAGTTCTTTTTTCTTATCTGTTCGTTGTTATTATACACTCCGAGTTATTTGTATCGTCAACAAATATTCATATTAACGGTTGCACCTGAGAGTTTCTTGTAAGCTCTGGTACATTTTTGGCAATGTTGTAACTTTACATCCAGAAAACTAAACTTTTCTTCGGTACTATATACAAACAACAGAAAGTTTCATCAGAAAACACTAGAGCAATCTGCCAGCGACAGAGACGGTTTATTTTAGCAGCCATGGCACTCTCTTCACTCAGCTCTACAAAACGATTGATTTTCATGCATGGCCGAGAGTTTTTGAATTTCCGCGCCTTGCAATACCGTGATTTGAAATCGTCTCCGCCGAAGAGTCAATGACAAGCGATTACAAGAAAACGGATTATTTTGAAGCGCTATCTAGTGGAAGTCAGAAATGTATATCTGTAAAGCATGTTATAAAAATGAAAGCATAGTTAGTGCCCATTGTGCTTTAACCGCCCGTGAGGCAGTTTAAGTACCTTTATAATATGTTGGCTACTCTTGGATCGGATCGGGCGCGCTGAAGGCTCTTACTGTGACATACTTCAGGTGTGTTATTTCAGGTGAATTTGTTAGAGCCGTGAAGATCTGTACCGGTGCATCCCTCGCACCGCATGTCGTTGATGCCGTTTTCGCACTTTTCGACGTTGACGGGGACGGCGAGCTTAGCTACAGAGAGTTCATAGCGATCATGCGCGACAGGCTCCATAGGGGCGTGAAGGTGCGTATTCTGAGTTTGCAACGGGAAGTTAAAGGACATGTCTTACCTATAATACTAACATAACCTACTTCCATAATCACTCAATATATTTCTAAACCCGGAGACCCCGATTCGTACGGTACATTCTAACCCCTCTGACAAAACCTGATTTTCTCACTGTCCGTGTTTTGCTACCTTCGATGTGTATCACGCTGTCGACGGTTGTCAGCGAGAAGTTTTTCTATCAGAAAAACCGGTTATGTAAATTGTTTCCCTGTTTTCGCTACAAGTCAACGGGTCTCGGAAAAGGCTTAAAACAGCCAAAACCGTGGGTTATATGTTGAAAGAACAGCCTAGTTTTAAAGTATTCCAATATTTTAAAATACCATAAGTTGAAGAGTAAATAGTGCGAGGGGTCCTTTAAAGGAGCGAAGACGGGTACCCCGGTATTGTGCACAGTAACATTTATCGACACGAAGTTTCCTAGAATCTATCTAAGAAAAGCTGTAAAGTTACTTGGGGATTTAGGTGGTTCCACCTTCCCTGCGGCATCCATCAATCCGCGAAACGTCTTGTTCCAAGTGTCTCGGTCGACAGGGAGATTTAAAGCAAGCTTAAGCCACTCCAGTGGATCTGGCTAAACTGGCTAAAAGTGGATCTGGCTAAACTGGCTAATAGTGGACTGGCTAAACCTGCTGAGAACTTTCAAACAAACTTTCTATGCTGACCGTTTAATGAGGACCAAAATAAGTACCGATCTGTTAACTTTTCCGCCATAGTAGTTGTGCAAAGGCCACGAATCAGAGCAAAATAACACTAGGGAGTAGCGCCAATACCTATGCTTTGCAAACGGGCCATATTCGTAGCGCCACCCACTACGCTCGCGGCAATTAAAGCAGAGAAACTTGCGGCTTTAAAAATTTCTAGTAAAGCAAAGGTGCGGTCTGCACACACCAGGAAATTATGGAGGCTGTGTCATTTTTCTGCTATATTCAGGATATGAAATTATCGGTGACAACGGTGTTGAACGGCTGAATGATTTTCAGCAGGGACGTTCACAATCGCTAGTGGTGCTAGCATCGCTGCTATTAGAGTGTGTGTCAATTTTGTCAAGTCTTGGCGCTACTCCCTAGTGTTATTTTGCTCTGCTACGGATCTTCAGCTGCGACTAGAGTTCAAGTACATGTTCTGTTTCATAGAAATCTAATTGAAACATAAAGAGGCCAATGTTACAAGGGATCAAAAGTTACAAGGCAAAGCTGTTTCTTTGTGTAGCAATGGAGCATAAGGATATTTCGATAGGATTGCTATTAGTTGCGATTTGCAGATACCATGGTATCTGTTACCACGTTAACTGGATCTGCAGTTAGTCATTTTTGCAGTTACCGTGGTATCTGATAATATGGTTACTCTGCAAACACGACAGTTGCCGAAATTGCGCTTTTGTAAGTCATCCCAAAAGAAAAACTGATATCCAGTCACATCACTAAGTGCCAAACTTCTTCCCCACTTTTTCAGATACCACGATCGGACCGTGGTATCTGAATATCAGGTACCACGATAACTGGCTGCAAAAATGACTTTAGACTGTGGTTTCAGATACCATGTATCTGCAAAAACACAACTACTGGCTGGTCAGAAACTACAGTAGAAGTCGGTCGTCGTCTAACCTTGAACAGCGCAGAAAATGTGATGAAACTAAAACCTGACAAACATGTGTGTATAGTACTGACTGTCACAATTATTTGCGTAAAAACAAAGTCTGATAAAGCCACACGCTGTCATACTTTTGAACCTTTCGGCACTTTTGTTCAGTTATTCTTGTATCTTCTAACGACCAGACACCACCAGTTGTGTCATTTTCTTGACCGGCCGAAGTATCCCAACAGAAGAAAAAGAACATTAAAAAAAGGGACAAAAAATAACACTAAACAATCTGATTTCAGTAGTTGCGTTTTTGCAGATACCATGGTATCTGATACCACGGTCTAAAGTCGTTTTTGCAGTTATCGTGGTATCACGGTCCGACCGTGGTAACTGATCGTGGTATCTGAAAAATTCACCTCACTTTCATCAATATTTGTCAAATTGTTGGGAAAGAAAATAGGCACTTAGTGATGTGACTGGATATCAGTTTTTTTTGGGATCCCGAAACATAAGTGGAGGGATACTTATGACATCGCAAAAGTTGTCCGTCCGTCCGTTCGTCTGTAAGCATGATAACTCTCGAAGGGAATGAGATATTTTGATGAAACTTGGTGTGAGGATTCTTTGGGTCAAGAGGAAGATCGAGTTCGTAGATGGGCTTTGTAGCCCTACATTTAGGGGTGGGGAAGGGGGGGTTAAATTAAGGGACAAGAAAAATATTTTTAAATAGCTAATGTGATAGTCGGTTATAAGGTAAGAAGATATGCTGAACATGATGGTGAAAACCATTTTTTCGCCGGACAAGTAGTTCGCCCGGAATCCGGCCAAGACCGGAAAATTTGTTAAAAGTAAAAATTTTATTTGAAGTTGATTAGATGTTTGATTTAGGAGTAAAAAGACATGCTGAACACGATCATGAAAACCATTTTCTCGCCGGACAAGTAGTTCGCCCGGAATCCGGCCAAAACCGGAAAATTTTTTAAAAGCAGAAGTTTTATTTGAAGTTGATTAGATGTTCGATTTAGATGTAGAAAGACATGCTGAACACGATTATTAAAACCCTTTTCTCGCCGGACAAGTAGTTCGCCCGGAATCCGACCAAATCCGGAAAATTTGTTAAAAGCAAAAGTCTTATTTGTAGCTGATTAGATTCCGATTTAGTAGTAAGAAGAGATGCTGAATCCGTATATGACAATCGTTTTTTCTACCCGGATGCATAGTTCGCCCGGAATCCGGCTGAAACCGGAAACTTTGTCATGAGTTAAAGCTTTATTTGAAGTTGATCAGATGTTCGATATAAGGGTAAGGAGATACGCCGAATTCGTTTTTGAGCTTTGTTATTTTGTCGGATAAGTAATTGTCTGGATGAGATATTCAATTTTTGGGATCCCATCGAAACCTTTGGTCTTGTTCTTTTGGGATGATTTCGGAAAGCGCAATTTCGGCAATTGTCGCTTTTGCAGAGCAACCGTATATCAGGTACCACGGTAACTGCAAAAACGACTAATTGCAGATCCAATTACCGTGGTAACAGATACCATGGTATCTGCAAAATCGCAAATACCTGTGTAAAAAAAAAGCTGAAACATTTGGCTCTTAGCTGACACTACGTTCTTAATTTATTATTTCTATTTAACTGTTCTACAGGCAAAAAAACAAACCAGAGTGGTCTGAAATCTAGAGAAGTGTTCAAAAAGCATACCTGTACTGCACCAGCGGTGATTGTGCGCTAACTTCAACCTTGACCTTTCATCTTATATTTCAGTCTTCGATCAAGACAGAAGGGTGGGACGCCTTCAAGCATTGCATCAAGCAGGAAATGCGATCAGTTGTATGAGAGTCGATCTGCCGAGCTTCTGCTCCGTTTCAGCTGAACAAGTCGATAAAGCTAGTCGTTCCGAGCGTATAAGAGTGCTGCAGTGCCAAAAACTGATAGAAAGTCTGGAAGTGTTTCATAGTTCATCAAGGGCCCATGATTTTGTTCGATTACGGCTCGCGATATCCAGGGTGTGTTGTCAGTTAAAACATAAGTTAGTTTATTCTTTAAAACCGTGGACGAACGAGCCCATATTAGATTCCTCGGTTAACGTCACTTTGATAAAAATAAATTTTCAAACTCTGTCAACAAACACTGAATATTAGTCATGGTCACCCAAGACATCTAGATAAAACCCCTTGAGGTAGATAACAGCGGGAAAACCAGTTACATGCCCGGAGAACCGCAAACGATAATGAACAAATCATAGGCCTTTGATTTCATTAGTTGCTTGACAGATATGACTAATCATAAGTATCTACAACTTTGTTTTCTGCTTCAGAATTTCGTGTTTCGAACAAATTTTATTAAAACGTGCAATCGTTGTATGATCAAGTAAAATCTTAAGACGAAAATAAAACAGAAACATTTTTAGGGTCAAAGACATACAGGTCAGCAACAGGGGAAGGGCCTGCAATGAAAAAGTAAGGTCAATCTTCTTCTTCTTCCATGGTCCACTAGAGCAGACAGAGTCAAGCTAAGAAAGAATAAAAGTTGCGTTTTCGCTGATACCATGGTATCTGTTACCACGGTAAATGGATCTGCAATTAGTCGTTTTTGCAGTTATCGTGGTATCTGATACACGGTGCTCTGCAAAAACGACTATTGCCGAAATTGCACGTTTCGAAGTCATCCCAAAAGAAAAGCAGATATCCAGTTACATCACTAAAGGCGTATTCTCGCCGTTCCCCGAGGACTCCACTCCAGGAGTCCCCGAGTTTCTGTTTGTCCCGGGGACTCACTCCCCGTATTCTCGCGAGTCCCAACGGACGGGGAATGCTCCGATTATCATCACCATCATCAAAAAGGACTCCCTTTCAAATTCGGAGGGGAATCAATTTTTGCTGTTGTAGGTGCTATGTAAAATAATTAAAAATAATCAGAATAAACAAAACCAAAAATAAAATGGATCTAGACTAATTTTTTCAGCTGCATTCATTTTTCGAACAAAATCCATTTTATAAGCATTCCCCGTATTCTCGCTGTTTCTGTACGCGGAGTCCGCGTGGAGTGACTCCCTCTATTCTCGCCGTTCCCTTCGATTCCCCGAGGAGTCCTCGGGTTACGGCGAGAATACGCCTTAAGTGCTAAACTTCTTTCTCACCAATCTGACAAAATTTGATGAAAGTGAGATGACTTTTCAGATACCACGGCCAGTTACCACGGTTGGACCGTAGTATCTGAATATCTGATACCACGATAACTGGCTAGATACCACGATAACTGCAAAAACGCCTTTTGACCGTGGTATCAGATACCACGATAACTGCAAAAACGACTTTAGACCGTGGTATCAGATACCATGGTATCTGCAAAAACGCACCTAAAGCTAACGACAAAACGAGGAACTTAAACATACCATGGCACGACAAATGCCCGGGCCCCACTATAATCACACCTGGTAATGACGTCGGTAATAAGCCCGTCTTGCGGTCGAAATTGGGAAGAAAAGACGCTAAAAGCGTAAAATAGTCGAGATGGAAAATCCATCTCCGCCACTTTGAAGCGTATTTTTGGAGTGTTTGGACATATCACAAACCAGAGTCACTGACTTTAGCCAGTTTTGTTTACCTTTGAGTGATGATGGTGGTAATATGTCTTGATATTTCTTCGTTCCAGGTGTGACTAGGACGAAACGATTGGGTAATAACCCTACAAACCTACAAATTTGACTGAGTATGGCCCGGGCAAAAGACTGCCACGGCGTCGACTATTGTCCGGCCGGCGAATGACAATGTGCTGTGAGCTAACCGCGTCTAGTGCAAACAGGATTTTCCGGCTGGAAATTTTTACGCTTTCACCTTAACGATGAAAAATGATCATCACTTCCGTATAGGGTGACGATGATGCCGAAAATCCTGGCTGAGATTCCTGTTCGCGAGCACCCGACCCTGTTACTCTGTCCTAGCAAGAACGAATAATCAGATAGAGCCTCCGCCTTTGGTCCCATGCGACTATGGATATCGCGATAAAACTGAACGAAACTAGAGGTATTTGCTGTGAGGTCTGAGTTGATACCCTCTTCGCATACCATATGAACAACCATAGGATGCCAGCAGGGCATTAGACGTTACGTCACAATGATAGACAACCAATACGATGTAAAGGGGTATTGACTAAACTTTAGCCGATTATCTACGGACCTTGACGTTTTCATGACGTCATGGCTGACAGAAACATGAAAATTCGATTAAATTAATGTTGCAGAATATACATTTGTATCTATATATGTAGAGCCGAGCGGCCAGCGATGGCCGGACGCGTTTACACTTATAGACCGTTCTAGGGACGACCAGTTCCGTTAGTAGGCTAAATCGAAAATATAGACTAATCGGCTACAGTTTAGTCAACACCTGTAAAGGACGACTCAGTCGGTTTGTAGAGGTAACGAATTTATGATGTGTCGCGTAGCTCCTCCTCCGCTCCTTTGCATCGGGTGGGGTATCAGGATATATTCGACTCCGCATGGTTGTATGACAGAGATAGGGAGACGGAGGTTCTATCTGATTATTTGTTCTTGTATCTTACTGCTGAGAATGAAGTTTTACTAGAGGGTACAAGCGTTTGCGCACACCTCATTCTCATTCGGGAGTGCGAAAATGCTGACGCAGCTTCAACGCGTAGCAGGTGATCATATCTTACAGCACGAGCGGACTATTTACTGTTTATGTTCCAATATTCAAACACTCTAAAACTGAGCTCTGCTTTTTACGAATGCAAAAATTAGTGAGATTATCCGGTTTAGAACAATTAACGAATGCAGTTACGAAACGAAAGTAGGTTGCATTGGCATTACTTTTATATTTTCTTTTAAATCAATCAAGTTTATTATCCAAATAGCTTCCAGCTAGAAGCGGAATACAATATTTAGGAAATACACACGCCCGAAAAAAATTAACTAATACACTTACAAGATATGACCAGAAATAAATGATGGGATGAAACTACGTAAAAATTGGGCAGAAGATTTGGCAGGATACGGAGAAAAATTATTGCCACAGTATTCCTCTCTGAATACTACATTATAGGTACGAAGGGTCCTTTATCATTCATGTTAGGGGTATAAAAAAAAAGAAGAAGGTGGATTTCACTGAAAGCGAATTGTATTCAGCCTACCGATGACTTTGCTTTTACAGGCCATAATCTCATTCATTCAATTTTATTTCTCCTTTGAGACCCACAGACAACCATGAAATACCTACGCAACAATTCCACCATTTTGCAAATACTGTGAAGACAGTAAAGGCGTGCTTATTTGAACGTTGCAACTTTGAACAGTCCATTTTTGGGCTAAATGGCAAAATGAAGACCCAGAACACTAGTCGCTCTTTCTGCCAAAAAGGCCTCTCTCCCAAGTCCTCTGTCGTTACTGCTAATTTGACCGTTTTTGGCAGAGACGAGTCAGGGGCCCTTCGCCTGGGCAGACTGGTCAACTCACCTCGGAGTTGACCAATCTCCTTTCTCCTCAGGCCTGAGCAAAAGGGGGAGAGGGCTTGACCCAAAAACGGTCAAAAGAGCAGTGAGAAGTAAGCTGGTGCAAAAAACGGGAAAATGAACAAGGCCTTGGTTGATAAGTGACAGAAAACGCGACTACTCATTCGGGTCTTCACTACTTTGGCCGACTGGTAGCTGACTTAGTTAGAGCAATGGGGTGAAAATTGTACTCTAGGCCTACTGTAGTTTCGTCACATCTACATCCAGGATCCGCAATTTTGGAAATACGAGATAACAGACTGTTTGGGCTCCATCCATTTTATTTCGCTCTGGTGTCGCACATGTTCTACGGAAGAAGGAGTGGGAGAAGATGCTATTTTATGTATTCGAAGCTCGTATTTAAGTAAGTATTTTTAAGTATTATTTGCCAAAGTTATACCACAGCCACATGCTAACGGAGCGTTTCCACGTTAAAGACGCAAGCGTCACACTTTTGGAAATTTCGTCGGCTCTGCCCAAAAGGACAAAAGGGCCCAGGCGGCCCAGCTAGCACATGACAATCTACATTCTTTTCTGGCCGATGAATAAAAAATTGCATATTGTATTTGTTGTGTCTTATTTAATTCTTTTATTTTATTTCACATAACTCCGCTTGTCAAATGGCGGGTTGGAAATAAATTACTTACTTAATTACTTGGCTACTAACCGTGAACGTTACGGAAAAAGCATTATGAGCCTTTAACTGTTATGTTTCTGTAAAATAATACTAAACATGGTTTGCAACTATAATTTTAACGAAAAATCACGATTAAAGGTCACGATAAAAAAATATTCAGTAACGGCTACTGCAATCAATTGATTGCAGGTTCGTTTCTTCCAACAACAGCATGACGAAGACACTTGTTAAGAAGGGCCGAAATATCTATTTCGAAGATCTTAGCTGACTTTCATTTTAGCCATTGTTAAATATCCCGTCGTCCGTGCGTCGGTCCGAGAGGAACACTGGTGACCAGTTTTCTCCATATCCTGCTAATTCTTCTGCCCAATTTTTACATAGTTTCATCCCATCATTTATGGTCGTGTCTTTTAAGTTGTTAATTAATTTGTTTCGTTTTTGTGTAATTTGCAAACATTTTATTCCTCTTCTAGCTTTGAGCTATTTCGAAATAAAATTTGATTGATTGACTGAATATATGTTTCCCAGTCAGCTTGGTCTCAAGGAGTATGTATCTCTACTAGAGGCGTTACTAGCCAAAATGTTTGGGGGGGGGGGGGGGGAACAAGGTATTTACCGATTGGCTGGTCACTTTTACCGACTGTGTTTGCAGATAAAAACGACTGTTATTGAGAAACACCACTGTGTTGACGAAAATCGGCTGATTTTAAGAAAAACTACTACTTTTAGGAAAAAATCGACTATTTTTACGAGAAACTGACTGTTTTTAAAAAAAATCGATTTTTTTTACGGAAAATCACAGTGTTTCCCGTCGACGTGGCTGTTTTTTACCGACTGGCCGACAACATTCAGGGGGTGGGGGCGTCCCCCCCCCCCCTGATCTCTACAGATAGTGTGTTATCACATATGTTATTAAACTTCTGACGGTGTACTCTTCGTTATTCTTTGGTTGAGAAAAATACAGCTTTTTATTACCTGTGAAAGGATTCTTTGGCCTCGGTAAACTTGTTCCGAACCAAAAACGTCGCCACCACTTCAGCCACTTTTTCAGGTACATCTTCGTGGACAGCATGCCCACACTGTGGAAGCACGTGCATTTGAAACTTTCCTTAAAGTAAAGAAAGACTAATACAGAAGGGGTATGTCACTTCGGAGTTCACCTAAGTCTGAACGGCGCCGAAGAAGACGATGAAATCGAAACCTAGCAAATATTCTTGCACAGTACCGAGAGCAAACAATAACTGCGTAAAATGAGGTCAAACTAAGCAACACACTGTTTCAGTTTCTGCTTCAATTGCTTTTGCACCCTTTTCCCTCCACATCACGGCGTCCAAAGAACTGCAATAGTTTTACATTACTTTCATAATAATAATAATATAACTGCAATAATAAGGCTTTCGCCTCAATAAAATTAATGGCTGTCCTAAGTATTCCAACAGAAGAAAATGAAAATGAAAAAAAAAACGAACAACAAATTAGTCGAATTTGATTTCGTTTTTATGCCAAGAGAAAGCTTGCGTTCAAAATTCATTTTCCATTTCACTGTTTCGAGGCGAAAAAGGCGGTCGGAAATTTAGGAAAGTGTTGAAAAAAGCATACCTCCACTGGATTTGTAGGGAGTGTTTTCTATCATTATATGTTTTAGTCATAAAACGATAAATTCTTGACCCCCCCCCCCCCTCCCGTCCGACAAACTTCTAGCAGAGTTTCAAAGCTACGAAATACAAGGGAAACGGTTTTGTTGGAGCAGTGACTAGGGATAAATTACATTACCCCAGGGCAAGTCGATACCGTTTTTGCGACTAGGCGATTGGCTAGCAGCTTGGATTTCTGCCTTCCCCCTCCAATGTTACCCTAGATGTCTCAAGAACAAGGTAAAGCAAATATTCTATATAACAACTCGTTCCGGTGGCTACACAGACTTGCATGGAACTGTAGTGCGTCTGGCATGTTTGGGGGTGAGGGCTTTCCTTCTTTCGGGGAACTTCGGCGTCGGTCTATCTTTTCTCTCCAAACCCGAATTCTTTACTCTCGCAACCCCACGCTCGTGATTCTTTCGAGTCCACATATGAGACAGACGTTGCCTGTGTGGTTAGTTTGGAACCGCGAACTTTACGCGTGCTGCGTAGAAGGCTCGCAAGCTTAAAATGTATTTTGTTGTTGTTTTCAAGTGTTGTATGTATAATAGCTCTAGAAGCCGTAGTCAAAGTTAAATAAACAAATAAATAAAAGGGGTATCCAGTAGGTTATAACTGAACGACATCTTGTTACGCTCTTGAAGGACCCGTCTAACCTAGTTACTGCTTCGCTACACCGTCCAGAAGTGTCATAACACAAGGATGCGCAGTTTCAACACCGGGGATGTAATCCGTTATGATTTTGAAAACGTTGTTGTGCATTAAATGTTATGCATAACAAGCATTGCCAGGAAAAGCCGAAAAAGCATCTGATAACTTTTCCAATATCAATGACGACAAACAAAAAAGTCGGCAGGTGCTCTTTCGGCAGTTTCACGGGTCTTCCTAGCAATGCTTGCTACGCATAACAGTTAATGCATAATGCTTTCAGAATCACAACAGATTACATCTCAAGTGTTTTCTGTTGAAACTGTGCACCGTCGTGATCTCTGTTATAAAACTTCGGACAGTGTATCCGTCCCCAATCGTTCCATCTATTCTCATTTCCGAGAATTCGAACTTCCTATGTAATTTGTATCCACCTTAACGGCACTACGCTGATTTTTTTTATTTTCCATCTTTAGCTGCGTTCATTGTCCGGTGAATGCTAAACGGTGCTTCTTATATCGCGATTTGCATCCACCGGCGACTGCTCCCTGATCTTACAAATCGTTTTTGGACTCACCAGTGTCTGGTTAGCACTCACCAGTGCGGACTAACCAGAACCAGCCCGGCATGCAGGCTCTAGTAACGTCACCGGCGAGACAAAAACGCGCAATAGGACACGAATCGGACAACGGTGATGAAAAACCAGGGACAGCCCCGAGTGCAGCGAACCCAGCTTTTGGCTCTTTTCTTCTTGCGTCTGATGACGTCATTGATCATAAATTTGGTTATGCAAATTGTTCAGTGTTTCTCATTAAAACTAAGGGGGTCGAGCGAGGCTAAGAACAGCCGGGACGAGTGTAATCTTTTAGAAACCCAGCAGTTTTAAAGGAGTCGTGTATGTAAGAATTCTGAAACAGAAACTGCATCTACTGCGACTTGTTCTTCAAGGGAAGTTGTATTATGAGAGCATTGCAGGGACCTACTACACCACCGACAATAGCTACACCCCAAAGAATTCCGGTGAACCTGGATGGTCGCACCTACACTGTCAGAAGTTTCATACCAGACAACACAAGGATGCGCGGTTTCAACAGACAACACTTGGGATGTTATCTGGTGTCACAAAAACGTTATGCATAACAAGCACAAAGAGTTGAAAAAACGCCAAAAAAGCATCTGCTGAATTTTCCGACAACATGACGACAAACAAAAAAATGTTTTTTTGGCTGTTTTTTTGCTCTTCCTGCGGCATTGCTTTTTATGCATAACGTTCTGAAACACAAAAGATAACATCCCAAGTGTTGCCTGTTACGCATTGTCCGTTGAAACCGCGCATCCTTGTGGTTTCTGTTATGAAACTTCTGACAGTGTAGTTCATCCGGCATAACTCTCAGCTGGTACGACGTAATAGTAGCAGCGGCAAACATATTACCTTGCATTTGTCCAATAGTCAAATCTTTGTCAAGCCGATCGATGGCAGCTAATAGCAGGATTTTTGCAACAGGAATGGATAGAAACTTATTTGACAGCCCGTGGAACCAACTGCTCCAGAATCTTTCCGTTTTCGACAAGTCAATCCGCCAGGTGTACCCTGGGTGCCCCGGTAGAGGTTCCTGAAGGAAAAAACATGTCAAAGCCTCGTCGACTCTTAATACCCTTTGCTTTCCTGCCTGCCAATGAGAGATTTTTTAATTTTTTTTCTGCTCGTGCCTGCGTTGTCGAAAACGACAACTTCAAACAATACCAACTTCATCGTACGGAACTGACGAAGGTGCCAGAAATCCTGGCAGGAATTCCAGTCCCCGACCACGAACTGTCCGTCCGTTCAAACCAATACTCTTAACTAGACATACGCCAGGTTAGGTTTGGGCGGAACAGCAGCGCTGTGTCTGAGAGAAGCTCTTCTCGCTTTGACTTGGTGTCAAAGTCGCCATGCATGTCTCCAACTCATTTCAAGCTCTTGAGCGAAAAGCGTTGGGAAAAGAACTCAATAAAGCCGCTTTCACGTTGACGCGTCGTTGCGTATGCGTTTGTCTTGTGTTGCATAGCGCATCTTTCACACCTGCGCGAGGAGATTTAACGCTGGATGCATATTTGCGTTTTCCCTTCTCGGTTTCTTCTACTGAATTTTCATTTCTTTCGCCATCAGTAAGTTTTTCTCCAGTTTTCTTCAAAAGCTTCAAATGTTCACTGACTGATGCCTGCGCGTCGACACATTGCACGAATAGAACGAAGAATTTTATTTGTCTGCGTAAGCTCTGCGTCGAGTCGCAGCAAGCGCGACGAAGAGGTTGCGTAACTCAGTGTGAAAGGCTCAACGCGTCAGTCTGAAAGCGGCTTAATGCCTCCATTCATGTTTGGCAAATAACAAATTTAAGTAACAGAAATAGAACTACGCTTACCACAGTAGTATCATGCATTTCTTCTTGGGATGTAGCAGACTCCTCAGATTCTTCATCTTCTTCGAGGATGGCAGCCGCCGAATTAGACCGGACAAGTGGTGCGGTTTCGGCGTCTTCGACTGCAACATCGTGCAAGTTCTCAGCAGCACATCTGCCAGTGGCCAAACTGCAAAGTACAATATGGTGCATGGCAACGATAGCACAGAAGGTCAATTATGCATCATTTACTATAACTTTTCTCGAACAGGTATGCAATGCATATCTTCCTATGTCCCATATTATGACAATTACTTTTGTGGAGGTTGTTACGACCTCGTATCATCCTCCAGAGACGCTGATACGAAGCCGTATCAGCCTCCGCAGATGTTCATCCAGCACTTTCCCTCAAAAACTGAACTCATCGATCAGTTTTCCCAAATACTGAAAAGTTTAGAGGCTGACCTCCAAAATATAAATTAAAAGGAATACTTTCAGTAAAAAAAGAAAAAAATATATAAAAATAAAAGACATGTTGAAAAATGACAGAACATCTTACTCTCTTAGACAACCAGCCTATGCCTTAGGTCATACCTTGTCGCAGTCATATTTCCACTGAAGATACAGCTTGTCAACTGAAACAACATCCTAGCTTTCCAAAAGCTAGTTATTCAGCATTTAAAAGTGACAGAACATCTTACTCTCTTAGACAACCAGCTTATGTCATACCTTGTCAATTAGATTTCCACTGAAAATACAGCTTGTCAACTGAAAGAACATCCTACTACCCCTTGCTTTCCAAAAGCTAGTTATCCAGCATTGATCACTGTCTTTGATCTCGAATTTTTCTTGTTTTCTCAAGAGCCAACACGTGGAACTGCTATTGTTTACTTTTTACTTCCACGACCCTTAGAGCGTGTTCCACCCTACTTACCGTAGTTACTACGCATGACGTCACGTCATGAATTCTGGCTTTTTCCCCCTAAGGCTGGAACGATTTTTCTGTTTTCCAGCGGATCTCATGCCACGGGCGAATCCGACCAATCACGTTACAGAGATGCGTAGTCACCACGCTTACTACGCTCCCAAGCATGGTAAGCAAATAGTTACTATTTCGAGAAGGTTGGTATGGTCAGCGTCACGAGGTTGGAACGAAAATAGTAACTAATACCTACTTTTGTTAGAAGGGTGGAACGCGCTGCTAGAGTAGTGATTTTAGTAGATCTATACACGGCTTTCACGACCGCTAGATGGCATCTGAATCGCCAAAAAAGTAAAACACTGTATTGGTAGAAACTGAAGTGCTTGGGTCCCAACAGTAGTCATTTTAGTAGGTCTAAAGTAGGCTTGGGTTGTACTTTACTAAAATAAAATTCCCCACCCCATTAGCAAAAAAAGTACAACAAAAGAAGAATAAGTCCTACCTATAAAAATATTCTGTTCGAAAAAGCTATTATAGTTATTAACATACCTTCATCTCGGTTCATATCAAAATAACAAATTCGACAGCCATTTAAAAATATCAACCTCTCCTTCGGCTCGGCAGATATTTTCATAACCTACCTCGCCTTCGACTCAGATAGGTTATTTTCAATGGCCGTCTCAATGTTATTTTCCGATATCAACCTCGATAACGTATATAATCTGTAGTCTGATGATGATCTAGTTTTATTTACGCACTTAAGAAGAGGAAAATAGCGCAGTACAGACAATTAAAAGGAAAAAATACACTGAGCTTTCAATAACGTAGTAAGTGCACAAGATAAAAAAATAAACATTAAAAAAAGAAAGAAAAGGGACTAATCGGGTCAAAAAAATCTTCTTCCAAGATGGAATGCGGGGAAATGGTCAAGGGCAGAAACATGAAGGTCTGAACAATTTGAAGATCCAAATTTGCTATGGAGATATGATTTGCCAGATCCTCTGGCTATGGTATTGATAACCATATGGAATATTATTATGCTGTTTTATTCTTAATACGCAAATTCTGATTCACTTTTCAGATGAAGTCATGGCTCAACGAGCTAATTCCTGCGACGTGCAGGATCCTCCATCCTAAACCTTCAAATACGCGGAGCACAGATGTAACTTTAGAGAGTATAGTTCCAACTGGAATCTGTCTCTAGAGGCTAACTGGTCTCGCCTAAAAAGGTTTATTGCCTTTTCCCCCAAACTTGGGTCGTCGTAGAGCCTACGCTGAGTAGTGTCTCGCCCAAGGGTTTATTGCCCTTGACCCCTAACTAGGGTGCGTCGAAAAGAACCAACTGGTCACCTCTTCGGAAGTTGGGTCTTAGGGACTAACACAGAGCTAACCCCCTGCACCCAACTGGTAGTACAACTGCAAACTAAGAACCAACTGGTCACCTTTCGAACGTTGGGTAGAGACGCCCTGGGGGTGCTGCTTGCAGACCACCCTCGCCCAACTGGGCACGAGATCCAACTAGGTCTCATTAGGTTTAAAGAACCAATTGGTCACCTCTTCGGAGGTCGGGTGTAAAAGCCCGAGGGGGTGCTGCTTGCAGACCACCCTCGCCCAACTGGGCACGTGATCCAACTGGTTCTCATTAGCTTTAATTAAAAACCAACTGATCACCTCTTCGGAGGTCGGGTGTAAAAGCCCGAGGGGGTATTGCTTGCAATCACCCTCGCCCAACTGGGCACGAGTTCCAACTGGTTCTCATTGATCTCTTTTGGGCTGAATTCTGGGCGACGGGAAACTAATCTTGAATTGACTACGTTTGGTATGCGGGCCGAGCATCTCGCAGAAGAAAGAAGAAACTGGCTTGGTTGAAGATTCGGAACACTGAATTAAAGGACACCTGAACAATGAAACCATACTTGAACACACCCTGGAGAATGCATTTACAGACATGGGCACGGAGAGCATTCTTCTCCTGAGCGTGACGTTTTTAAAATAGGGATGTTCGTTTCTTGAGGTTTGCACATGCAGACTCCAAGACAAAAAGCGCAATTCATTCAAATCTTGTACAGCGCTGGCCGGATCGTATTGGAATTTCTTCTAGATATACGTTTGGGCTTCACTGATTAAAAAATATTCCAGAAGAAGGGTCGATTGGAGACATTTGTTCATTTCTAAAATTGTTCGGTACTGAAATAAGGACAGATGCAAAATGGAGCAAAAATCATAGCTTGGAAACACTATTTCGTATTTGGATTAGGTTTTCTGCAGGTAATGTTAACGGAAGTCATACAGCAGGGATGATACTTGGTACTCGTCATTCAGGCGTCCTTTAATAAAGTATTTTTGGTCGTAAGTTGTGTTTATAAATAAATCAATTCGTATTCCCTAGAACCATCCGAACCAAGTCTCCGAAGGTGTTGTTAAGGTCGTGTTGTGTTTAGTTGTCACGGTCGGTTGCGCCACGCTACCCTAAGGGCAACGAGTGACGACTAAAAGCAACTCCATTGTAGGGAGATACCTTCTACATACAGTAGCTGGTGCAGCCGTACAAAGAAGGCCGATAGTAATCGACATCCAATACATCTACAACACCATATGGCTACTAAACATAAGCCGTTTTCTAAGTTGGCAGACAAATCCTCTAACCACTCCTAGGAGGGGTTCTTGTTCCAGTGCTGTTTTCTGTCATCTTCTTGTTCATTTTAATTTTTTTGTTCCAGTACTTAGTTAGTGCTTTTTTTTATTTATATAGAGAACAGTGCCGTATAGGTATAACAAGCAAGCTTTTGCATGATTATTCGTATAAAATAATAAACGCGAGCCTGGATACGCTACTGCTCGAGAACGGAGTGTCGTGAGAAAAGATGCCATAGAATATAAGGTGTACTGGATCGGAATGACGAAATGAATCGAACTTTTTGGGATCCCAAAACGTAAGTGGAGGGATACCTACGACATCGCAAAAGATGTCCGTCTGTCCGTCCGTCCGTCTGTGGGCACGATAACTGTCGAAGGAATGAGATATTTTGATGAAACTCGGTGTGAGGATTCTTTCGGTCAAGGATAAGGATCGAGTTCGTGAATTGGCTCTGTAGCCCTACATTTAGGGGTGGGGGTTCAGATTAAGGGACAAAGAAAATATTTATAAACAGCTAATGTGATAGTCCATTCCGGGGTAAGAAGACATGCTGAACACGATGATGAAAACCATATTCTCGCCGGACAAGTAGTTCGTCCGGAATCCGGCGAAAACCGGAAAGTTCGTTAAAAGCAAAAGTCTTATTTGAAGTTGATTAGATGTTCGATTTAAGGATAAGAAGACATGCTGAACACTTATGTGAAAATCATTTTCTACCCGGACAACTAGTTCGCCCGAAATCCGGACAAAACAGAAAATCTGTAGAAGCAAAAGTATTTTTTTAAGTTGATTAGATGCGAGATTTAAGGGTAAGACGAGACACTGGATCCGTATATGACAATCATTTTTTACACCAAAATATAGTTCGTCCGAAATCCGGCTGAAACCGGAAAATTTGTTATAAGTTAAAGTTTTATTTGAAGCTGATTAGATGTTCTTTGTGGGGATAAGGAGATTCGCTGAATTCGTTTCTGAACTTTATTTTTTTTGCTGGACAAGTAGTTCGCTCGGAATTCGGCCGAAACCGAAATTTGGCAGAACTGTAAAGCAGGAACTTTCGATCAGTATCCTAAAATAGATATGGCTTATAGAGGTATATCTGAACTTGGTTGTCTCAGATGATTAGCTATTTGCTAAACCAATCTGTTTCTAAATTCCAATAGTAAAAATGTTCGATCTGGCGACTGGAGACTGGATCTGGCGATGACAAGACCCATTTGTCTGGATCAGATATTCAATTTTTGGGATCCCATCGAAACCTTTGGTCTTTTACAAATGCCTTTTAAGCTAACTTACCTTTTAAGCTGTCCAGGCATGGAGACCTGAGCTGCATCGATGTTCCTTGTTTGTCCGCTTTTCAAGCTGAAATGAAAAATTAGATGAACAGCCTCACTCCTTGGAACAAGACTTGCCAGATTGGTTTTGCCTTACCAACGGTCATTCCCCGCGCCGGAACCCAGACTCAGTGGTCTCACATCAGTTTCACCTGACCAGTAGTTTTTACTATCAGGGCGTGGCCACAGTAGGCCCCAATGTTGGGGCCTTAAACCGGGGTTAGTAAATCCCATATCAGACTGTTCCACACCCACCAACACACACAAATTCGTCGCAGAATCTTTTTTTGACGCGAGTTTAACCCAGTTAAAGGACCTGTCTTACCTATGATACTAACGAAACCTACTTCCATAATCTCTCCATATATTTCTAACCCCAATTTCGTACGGCACATTCTGACCCCTCTAACAAAACCACGCTGGTTTTCTCACATGCCGTGGATTGCTACTTTCGGTGTGTATTATGATGTCGACGGCTGTCTGCGAGAAATTTTTCCGTCAGAAAAACCGGTTACGTAAATTGTTTCCCTGTTTTCGCTACAAGTCAACGGGTCTGGGAAAAGGCTTAAAACAGCCAAAACCGTCGGTTATTTGTTGAAAGCACTGCCTAGTTTTAAAGTATTCAAATATCTTAAAATACTGTAAGCTGAAGAGTAAATGATGCGAGGGGTCCTTTAAAGATAGGAAGACAACTTACCACCACTCAATAGCGTGTTCAACAGTCGGGAATTTTGTAGGGCGCCCCCGCAAAAAAGTCTGCATACTTGTCAATGATTCCATTGCAGTTCCTTCGACAACGTCTATCACAACAACGCCAATCATGTTCGGAATATGACCACCGGCGGCAGCATGCACTGCGATGGCTCCCCCCATGCTATGCCCCAGAACAATGGTAGGGGGTGAGTTCTCGCGGTGGAGGGCGGTTAGAACTTCACCAACATCCCTGGAAAAAGATGATGGTAATTTATCAAGTAGATTGACTACTTCGCCTTCTTTCCCGGCGTCCTACCTAGTAAGTAAGTAAGTAAGTAAGTAAGTAAGTAATTTATTTATAACCCACCATTTTGAAAAAGTGGAGTAAATGAAAGAAAATACATAAAGCACAGAAAAAGACACTTAATTTTCAATCTTCGGCCAGGAAGCAGTGGATAACGTCGTGCGCTGGTTGGGCCCTGTTGTCCATGATTTTTTATACCGGCGAGGAAACATCCAAAAGGGTAACACTTGCATCTTGAATTTTGCACTTCTCCATCAATGTATGGTTATGACATAATTTCGACAAGTGGAGCAGGTGCTTTGCATATTTAAAATAACATGATCTCACCTTTTTAATCTCCTTCTTTCGCAGAACATGAGTGACAACTTGTCGGTTTACACTAAGCATGGCACTGTTCTGTTTTTTTCGAAAACAGAAGAACAGAAAACAGGGCATTTTGAGAACAGAACAGAAACAGAAACAGGTGTCGTAGAAAACAGTTAACCTGTTCTGTTTCTGTTCTGTTTAAACAGCTGTTTCCTGTTTTTCCACACTACCTATAACAAACCGAGTTGTGTGTTTGTTTCAAGCGAATAAAGTTCCCCGTCTCAGTTCTAAGCAAGGTTGTTACTAGTCAAACAAGTAAAGGAGAAATAAAAACGATGCTGATACTAGATTTACATGTTATTTTCTCGAGCGTCTTCTACGCTATGCGAGTGCATTGCTTTCGACCAAATACAAATAGATCGAAAAGGCCAATTCACTGGGAAGGACGGTCGTAGTGGGGAGGAGGTTTCCGTACATCATGTAACAAGGGCCGGAAGAAGACCCTCGCCAAGAAGGGCCGAAATATAGCTCTAATAAATCGGCTGACGTATCCGTTTTTCACTGTCGAATATTTAGAAATGTCTTTTCGTTATTATCATTTTAATTTCTCGATTCAGGGGATTACACATGCGAACTATCAGAAAAGGCCGATTCACTGGGCAGGACGGTTGCAGGGGGAGGGGGACTAGAAAACGCGGCTACATTTTGAAGAGAAACCAATCATGGGGGATTACAAAAATGCTCCATTTGGTCAAAAATATTATTTGCACTTTATGGTTAAGATGTACACTTTAAGGGGTTTAAAGTTCCCGCAGAATCAAATCACTTGTTCCAGAGCTATGCATGTTACTTGATTTACGGAAACTCCCTTCCTCATCCTAACAGTGGAATGCCAGACTTGAGGAAAATCATAACACAATCAACATAAGCTCAAGTCTGTTCTGCCTTCTAGCCAAGAAATTGGTCTTAACTCTACCTTCCGCCCAAGTTTGGGAGGAATGACAGTCCTAAAGTAAAAAAGGAAAAACAATTCTTCGTAGCCTGACTCTTATTAAACAAAAGTGTGTGAGATTACACGTTTTAGGGAGGATCTGCCAGCTTTCTTGCTCAGTTTTCAGAAATCTTGGTTGGCTTAACTATGCAAGCTACTAACATATACTGAGGAACAGACAAAGGACTAAATATCGCCACTCCTTTCCTTGGCCAAATATTCCCTGGGTTCCTGATGGTTCAAAACGGATATGTCAGGTGCAAATTATTACAGCTATATCTAAGCCCTATACTCATTTTCCTTTCCGTTTAAGTTCATTTTCCAGCTTGATCGGCTTGAGCCTGAAGAAGACCCTTGCCAAGAAGGGCCGAAATATAGCTCCAATATAATGCAGCTGATGTATCCTTTTTGGACTGTCAAACATAATTTGCAGTCATCTTGGGCTGAAGAAATGTTTGGTTCCTGATAATAATTTAGAAAACTGGTTGACCTCTTCCCGGTATGTTAGACTTTTCCCAGAAAAAAAATTATAATACAGCAGCTTCATGAAGAAAATTATTTTACGCCCAAATTCGAGACATTTATTTTACGCCCAAATTTGAGACATCTCTAAAACTGCAACTGCAAGCAGTGGTTCCAATCGAGGGTGGGTGGGGGGGGGGGTATGTTACCTGGCGAAATCTTCTTTTTTGATTTTATTGGCAGTATACAACAAGCCTACTGATATATGCTACTGGATCATGACACATTTTAATTTTGTTTTTTACTAGGCTACGATTCCTATAGCCGAAAATGTGTGAATTTAAGCTGCGTTGTAGTTACCGGTCGTTTCGCCTTAATGCCCCCTGAACATGGAAAAACCCCATGAATGATGACTTGATTCAAAGGCAGGAATGACTAAATTGAAACTCGGTTACCTGAAGATGGTATAAACTGTTAGTATATTAATTACAGATTCCGGGATAACTGTGTAATTTGGAAATAGCATAAACTTCATTTCAAATATTTTTGTTTTAAACTCAAGAAACAAACTGCAGTCATGCCAAATTAAAAATGCAGTGTTTTTGTGTAATTGTTTTCTTCGGTGTAAAAATTTCGTTAATTATTATTTCGAAGAGAAAAAAATTAGACGTAGATAGAAGAGACACTTTTGTTTGATCTATCTTTTTCTAAAATATGTATAGTAATCTTGGGAAGCTTGATGTAAAAAAGCCATTATGGCACTAGACAGGAAATAATCTCCACAAGACAAGAGAAAGACCTGGGCATTCTGGTAGATGAAGACCTCAAGTTCAGCCAACACACGGTAACACACCCAAGCAGTAGTTGCAAAGTCCTTCCAGACCCTTGGCCTGACCAAAAGGACATTTAGCTCCCGATCCCCACAAGTAATAACAAAGCTATACAAAGGCCTGGTACGACCAAAAGTCGAATTTGGGATGTGCGTAGCAACACCAATAAACAAGGGGGATCAGGCAGCACTTGAGTCTGTACAAAGAAGAGGTACTAAATGCATCAAAGGATATAGCACCCTGGACTATCAAACAAGATTAACGAAGTTGAACCTGCCAACCCTCTGCTACCGTCGCAGACGTGGTGACGTCATTATGGCATACAAACTCTTGGAGACAGACACCAACCTGTTCCAGCTAGAACAGAACACCCGAACCCGAGGACACTCCAAGAAGTTTTTTCGGAAGAGAGCTACAACCAAGAAGCGAAGCCAATTCTTTACTAATCGAGTGGTACCACTATGGAATTCCCTCAGTCAAAACACTGTCATGGCAGATAGTGTGGAGGCCTTCATGTCATCGGTTGACAAAGACTGGACTCGGAAGCCTTGGAAAACTTCATGGGATTCCCAAGATGCGGCCCTCTCCATCCATCACTGAGCCAGCGCACGACAGGATTACCTTTCGCTGGCAAGTGCGATTTAAGGTATTTAAGGTAAGTTCACATTCGTCTGACAGATTTTGAACTGAATGACCTGAACATTCATTTAGTTTGATCTAACCCAAAATACAGTCTGTTGATGCCCCCAGTCCCCAGAGTCTAATTTTGCCATGCATATGCCGCGTGCTCTCAAACAAATACGATACGATCGAGAGCAAAGTGGAGACGACAAGGAATCGTAGCCTGTCGTAACGAGATGGCCGCCGCGACTAACTTACGATTGTCAGTGGAGTTCCCGCTAAAAAAAAGAAAAACAGAAACAGACGGAAAACAGGTATAAAAAAAAACAGAAACAGGTGAAAACAGGCATAAAAAAAAAAACAGAACAGAACAGAACAGGTAAATAAAAGAACAGGGGACCTGTTCTGTTTCTGTTATTTTGCAAAAACAGAACACAAAACAGGTACCCTAAAAACAGAACAGAACAGAACAGAACAGAACGGTGCCCATGCTTAGTTTACACGCTCTCCTTGGGGCAACTGTCTTCGGAATTAGTTTCTTTTTTACCTTATTTTGTTATGTTTTCCCATGGTCTCTCTAGACTGCATTAAAATAATTGATTGATTGATTAATCGGTACCAATTTTTTATCCGATAAAGCTCGGATTACAGGATAAGCTCTCAGGTACTCCGGCATTAGGAGCGTGTTCCACCCTCCTAACAATAGTTACTTATTAGTTACTATTTCCGTTCCATCCTCACGAAAAGTTACTACGCTGACCGTTCCAACCTTCTCGAAATAGTAACTAATAGCTACTATTTGCTTACCATGCTCGAGAGCGTAGTAACCACGCATCTCTGTAACGTGATTGGTCGGATTCGCCCGTGGCATGATATACTGCTGGAAAATAGAAATATCGTTCCAGCCTTGACGGCAAAAAGCCAGAATTCGTGACGCCATGCGTAGTAACTACGGTAAGTAGGGTGGAACACGCTCTAGGAATGTAAGTCATTTCACTTGCTTGACACGATTTGCTGGCCGTCAAAGTTTGTCAATTCCCGACTTCAAGGCATTTAGTGATTTAGCGAAAAGGGAGCATATTCCACATTGCATCGGCAGGACAATAAAAAAAAATAAAAATAGGCTATACGCTATTATTTAGTATCCTCAAAAAATTTCCGAGCGAAACCGAACTCTTTTTAACCATTCTGGACGAAAATTTCGCTGAATAACTATTTACTATGGCCTCTTATGTTCCAAACCCTGTCATACCCTATTTACACAGTCAAAAAGTAAAAGCAAGAATAAAGGGCTGATCCCCTCCCCCCCCCCCCCCAGAAAAAAACCTTCCCTAATATACACGCTACTGGATCTAGGAAGTAAATTTCTTTCAGCCCACGTTGACTGCGAATCATGTTTGACAGTGCAAAACGGATACGTCAGCTGGATTTTATTAGATTACATTTGAGCCCTTCTTGGCAAGGGTCCTCTTCAGGCTTTTTTGGCACTACCCAGCTTCAGTCGCAAAACCCTAACTCCCCCGTGCCCCGCAAAACCCTTCCTAAGCAAGTTCATCCGGGACAGTGAAAGGATATCGATTACAAAGCGAGGTTGAGGTGGGTACAACCAAGGTTGGTGATAAGGTCGCAGACGAATATTGAGGCAGATAGAAACCTTTCAGATGTGCTTTAATGTAGTTTCATTGTAGACTCATGTACTTTTGTTTTGGTTACGAAAGTACAAAATGTCGAATAGACAAATAAAACGGTACACGATACTTTCATCCCTAAACAAAAGTACGTCAAAACTACAGTAAAACTACACCCGAAAAAACACAACTTAAGTCTTGCCGGCGAATCGAGATCTTTTTTCCAGTCAGAATTTGTAAACTCCTGTAGGGCGAAGAACAAGAGTTTGTTACTTCCGAAAATCGGGATTTTTTTTTTTAATGCACCCCCAAACCTGTTTTTCTCATTTTGTTTCTAGGTAAGCATGTCTTTTAACATAAAAAAAATCTACTTTGTGTCTACTTTATTCCGGATTGCCATTATTTTGCCACTTTTTTCGACGGACAGATTTGTGATTTCATAGGTGTACTTTACTGTTCATTGGGATCGCAAAAAGACGCTCTGCTCCTCGGCGTTTCACAAAATGTCGCCTGTGGAGCATTTCGTAGTATTCTCTATTTAGAATAATGGTGTATCATTTATTTGGCGATGAGGCCCGGAAATTTTGGGATTTGAAAGACATTAGAGGCTGTAATTTATATGAAATGAGTTTTTGCAGATACCATGGTCTAAAGTCGTTTTCGCAGTTATCGTGGTATCTGATACCACGGTCAAAAGGCGTTTTTGCAATTATCGTGGTATCTGATATTCAGTTACCACGGCAAAATATTTTAAACAGCTAATGTGATAGTCGATTATGGGATAAGAAAACATGCTGAACATGATAGTGAAAACCATTTTTTCGCCGGACAAGTAGTTCGCCCGGAATCCAACCCAACCCGGAAAATTCGTTAAAAGCAAAAGTTTTATTTGAAGTTGATTAGATGTTTGATTTAGAGGTAGGAAGACATGATGAACACGATTATTAAAACCCTTTCTCGCCGGACAAGTTGCTCGCCCGGAATCCGGCCAAATCCGGAAAATTTGTTAAAAGCGAAAGTCTTATATGTAGTTGATTAGATTCCGATTTAGGGGTAAGAAGAGATGCTGAATCCGTAGATGACAATCGATTTTTTTACCCGGACGCATAGTTCGCCCCGGAATCCGGCTGAAACCGGAAAATTTGTCATGGGCTAAAGCTTTATCTGAAGTTGATTAGATGTTCGAGATAGGGGTAAGGAGATACGCTGAATTCGTTTTTGAGCTTTGTTATTTTGTCGGATAAGTAGTCCCCGAAAGTTTCGATCGGTTTCGTCAAAACAAATATGACTTATATATGAGGGGTAAACACACATGCTGAATCCATATCTGAACTTGGTTTTCTCAGACGATTAGCTATTCGGCCTTAATCTGTTTCTGAATTTTTGTAGTAATGGTCTGGAGAAGACAGGACCAATTTGTCTGGATGAGATTTTAAGTTTTTGGGATCCCATCGAAACCTTTGGTCTTGTTCTTTTGGGATGACTTCGAAAATTGCAACTTCGGCAATAGTAGTTTTTGCACAGCAACCGTGTATCAGTTACCACGGTAACTGCAAAAACAGCTAATTGCAGATTCAGTTACCGTGGTAAAAGATACCATGGTATGTGCAAAAACGCAACTATGGTAAGTATACTTAAATTCTGCGGCACTTGCTTTAATTTGTCCTGGGTAGGCTACAAGAGTTGGCTTGCTTTCCTTTTTCCGCAAAGCTGAAAATGGGGATTGTGCGCCGTTGCCACAAAGCGGCAACGGTGCGTTTTTATGGGTACTTTCGAGTCGTATATTGTGATCCAGAAGTCGCTGAAATTAGGGTCTACCCCCCCCCCCCCCCCCCTGGCCTGAGTGCTTCGGGCCTCCCCTGACAAGTGCCATATGATCTCCTAGCTCTTGTTTTTAACTGATGGCTTCTCGTATGGTTTGATCCCGATGAAAAATTTATCTCAAAATAGTACTATTAAGTAGTACGAAAAAGTTGCATGATGTACTAACGATGCTACTACATGCTTCTACTTCAAGGCTACCTTATTACTGCATACTACTATATGCTACTATTAGCAAGACTGGATGCTACTATGGCAAGACAGGATGCTACTGGATACTACTACTTAAGATTGGACCAGTCTGAGGTACATTAAATGATAGTATTCTTTGCTATTACATAGTATTACATGCAACGTTTTCGTACTACTACCATACTACTACGCAGGCTACAAATTTTTCATCGGGATGGAGTCCGACGCATGATGCAAGAATTTTTTTTGAATTTATTTTAGCAAACTATCTCTAGTATAAATTTTAGCTGACCTATCCATTTAATGCCATCAAATGGTTTTGCAAATTCATGTTATGACTTATGATGGAGTGAGTCATAAATGCTAAATTGCGAATATTCTGCACAAGATGACATATTTTTTCCGGTAAATGGTTTCCTGATTTCCGGGATTTTCCCTCTCAAACGTGACCGAGCATATTTAAACACGATAATCTAGTACAGGTTTTTGACCCGTAACTTCAACATTCAATAACAGTCTCTTAATGACGGACTAAAATCGGCAAGCAATTGTCTATAGGCCAACTGGTTCTGTATCCTTAGAGCTGAGCCAAACCTTCAGGATACAGTACCCCCCCCCCCCGGGCAATTTTTCATAGCAAGAATAGAACACGAACTCGGGTTACATGTAGTTGGAAACCAAATCGCACTTGAGATTGCAAGAGACCTTGACCGTGTTCCACCCTTCTAACAATAGTAACCATTAGTTACTATTCGTGACCAAATCGCACTTGAGATTGCAAGAGACCTTGACCGTGTTCCACCCTTCTAACAATAGTAACTATTAGTTACTATTCCATCCCAGCCTCGTGAAAAGTTACTACGCTGACCGTTCCAGCCTTCTCGAAATAGTAACTAATAGTAACTACCACGCTCGGGGAGCGTAGTAAGCGTGGTAACTACGAATCTCTTTGACGTGATTGGTCCGGTTAGTTCGCGGCACGATATTTTGCTGAAAACAAAAAAATGTGTTCCAGCCCCAAGAAGCCAGAATTCGTGACGTCATGCGTAGTAATTACGGTAAGTAGGGTGGAACACTCTCCTTATTTTCTACCCCACTATTGCCGCCTGGTTCCAGCGAGTTAACCAAAACAATGATAATAATGATAAATGTATTTCAAAGCCCAGGGGCCATATACAAAACAAAACAAAAAGACACTTTACAAAAAACAACAACAATATCTTCATGCGGCTATGGAGCCTCACTACGAAGCTTAGTGACTCTAGCTTCAACGCTCTCTCTATATAGTCGCATACCTCGCATATAGCCGTTTCCGACGTGCTTTTCAGGATATCCGGAAGAAGCAAAACTTTCCCCTTAAAAAGCTCCTGGCATCGACTGAGAAACTCTTCCCCAGATTTGCAAAGTTGGCAATTATACCTGACATCTGGACCAGCCCTATCCCTATCAAAAACTCTAAATCTACCTAACAGGGGGAGAAAATTAGCTCCGGTACTATAATATGGTACTACAGCTTACCTCGCCATAGTTTCAGCCGATAGATCCTCGTCAGAGTCTGTTTCGGTGCTTCCATGCCCTCGAAGATCAATAGCTAAAGTATCACAGTCAATCATCGATGAAATGGCAACCTAAAGGATAATTACTTGATTGAAATGTGTTGGTGTTATCCTGGATCTACCAGCTGATTCCTCTTGGCGGATGCTGAGCCCTTTCCGTTCATGAGACAAACGAAAACACGGAATTCCTGTGACAGCACCGCCTTTATCGTCTGGCCGCGGCATGAAAAGAAACCTGAGCTTCGTTGCACACTGCAGGCCCACTTCTCGACCGCTTCCGGGCTGATTCTTTCTACATTCGTTCTTGCACTGCAGTGCTTCCGAGGAAAACGGCAGCGCTTCTCGGGGATCGTGGACTTGCTTACGGACCAAGTCCGTGCTTCCCTGCAAGGTACTGCTTCAACCAAGAAGAAATCTTGCAGGCAGTGAATCCAAAAACGCATCTTGTGCAGAAGCAAAGAAGTGCTACAGGAGCGATGCGGCAGCACTATTGCAACAAAACGAGACTCTGGACCATTACCTCACGTTTCCGGAAACTAATTGCCAGATTATCATGGTTCGGACATTCGATCGGGGTCAGGCGGACGCGGTCTCGAAACGTCCGGTACCACCATCCATTCCGCAAGGAAAAGTTGAGATTTGCTCAACCTGAAGACGGAAAAGCAGAAAATCGGCCGAGAAGACCTAGTCTGTCGATTTAGGAACAATATGGCAACCTTACGCAATGACTTCCCCCCTTAGGAAGTACGCTACAATACTACAAATATTCCTTCAGCCCAAGCTGATTGCGAATCCTATTTGATAGTGCAATACTCTATCCCTTGTGAGCAATTTTTACCAAATTTGTCAAAAAAAAGTAGTCTCCGACTGGCTCGACCAACTGACATGTCACTGGAAATTCAGAGGCCAGGTGGTGTTGTTGGTTAGTAACGAATAGTAGGCCTAGCTCGCCCAACCGTTTGGCATACCTAGCCGGCTTTTGGCATACGCTGTGCCTTATCTAACAGCATGCCTTTTAGAAGACTGGACGAGTGGCCTACAGTAGGATATGCTAGATCGAATGTGGCTGTAGTCTTTGCTAACCAGGTCCCAATTTGACGAGACTGCACCAGCCCAATTTAGAGAAATCAAATTCATGACTTACACTGAACACAGACCAGGTTAGTGCTGAATATCCACCTCCATGAAGCAACACCATCAAAGGACCCTTGCCGTCGCCCCCATGGTAGACATGGAATTTTCCACGCTGGGTAGTGACATATTCATCTCTGATGAAGAAACGCGACCATTCCTCTGGTTTGTAGCTTTTCCTGCGAGGACCTCTGTGACTGGAAACAAGATTTAGAACAGGATATTTAAAGCACAACTCTTACTAGAAATGATCTTTTTCCTATAAAATGGATCAGAAAAAAAAGCGTTTTCGAAAACACCATTACTTCCCACCTGAAACTAGCGATTCTCTTGTCAGCGCTTGTCGAATATATCCAGCCTTCCTGCTCTCCTACGCGGCGGCTGGGCGCAAAAGATTTGAAAACTGAACGTACCTTGGTTAAAAAGTGGGAAAACTAAGCAAATAAAAGAAGTAATAAGCAGAAGACTATCACAGCCGTATGTGTGAAAGAGTTGTCAGCGGACAATGAAGATTCCGGCAAACTTTTCGTTGGGTGACGGGAAAACTGGACAAGGCCGAAAAAGCGCTAAAAATTCGTTGTTACGAAACGAAACAATGGAGAAAGATCGGAATTTTAGAATCTTA
This sequence comes from Branchinecta sandiegonensis, assembly GCA_030848855.1. Taxonomy (NCBI): domain Eukaryota; kingdom Metazoa; phylum Arthropoda; class Branchiopoda; order Anostraca; family Branchinectidae; genus Branchinecta; species Branchinecta sandiegonensis. The sequence goes on along the minus strand of JAUPMV010000002.1, from coordinate 1,806,277 downwards.
TAATTCCACATGGGAGCTAAGTATATTATAAAAGGCAGAATAAGCAAGAGGGGTCCTTTAAGGTTGCAGAAAAAATCAAGACAATCAAAGTGACTATTTCAGGATGTCTGAGCTTTCCTGCCATGTCCGGTACTTCAAACCTCTCTCGCTTCTGCATTTATCAAAATTTATATGAAGCTCTGTTAGCATAGGCAACACAAATTAGTGACTGACACAAATCAGCTAATCAGTAAGTAAGTACGGTAATTTATTTCTGACCATGACCCGCCATTTGAAAAGCGGAGTATGTAAAATAAAATAAAAGAACAAAATAAAACACAAAAAATAAAATATACAATTTTCATTCATCGTCCAGAAAAGAATGACAGAAGAATAAGACACACACCCTTACTCTTTTGGAATATTCAATGAATGCACAAAACCAAGCAGAACAATATACTGAATAGAACTATCCACAAATATTTTCACGAGGGAATTAAGCTGGCAATGTTGTCAACTATTCTCAGATGTCGTCTGTCTGCAATACTCTTGATGACTAACTCTTCTTGCGCAATCGCCCTGTACCTAGCGGACGAGCCGGAAGCGGTATCACAGCTGCTCCCAAACATCGCCGTGTTCAATCACAGGATTGAGTTGTTGAGTTTGAGTCGTTAGTGCTACGTTTTCTCGTTCTTCCCGAGCATCACCGGCCTGTTTTGGACTTAGTGATATAGAGTATTCCTACTTTTCCCTATATCACAGTAAAGCCCCGAAGAAGCAATTTCCAAAGTAAAAGCCGATTGGTTGTCTGGACGCGCTGGAGGTGAGCGCGCCTCCTGCACTACTTCCTATGATTGACGGGCATCAACTCAAAGCTCAGCAAATACCTCTAGCTCAGCTCAGTTTTGTCGGGGTATTCATAGTCGCTGCATGGGACCAAAGACGGAGGTTCGATTGGCTTATTCGTTCTTGATGGTAGTAAGAAGGGTATAGAAGGCTCTGGGAACACATTAATTCCTCTGAGATAGCTCTTGCTATGGTACAACCTGTTAATGCACAATTGTACGCTAGATCAAAGGGTAAGTCTACTGTAGTCTCAGTCCGCACCACGCAAGCACTAAGGCAGCGTTTACAAGTCGAGGAAAACTTGAACAGAAACCGTTCTTGATGACAATATTATGTTTACACAAAATTGTATCTTCAAGCAAGAAAATATGATAAAATAAATTCACTAGCCAAAAAAAAATATGTTGATAGCATTTATGACATCAGTACTGATGACTGCTGATCTCAAAAGCTAGCAAGCCTTTTTTAGTCTTTTCACCAGTGCCGCCGACGAAATTGATTTCAAGTAGACCGGAATTCCTTTCACCTTGAAGGATTTCCGGTCTCGCTAGACTTTTTTTTCTAGTCGTCTTCACGAACAGAATCCTTTCAAGTTGACCGGAATTCCTTTCTACTCGACAGGATTTCTTGTCCGTGTGAACGCTACATAAGTCTACTGTAGGCTTAACTTACTTACCCAGTTTTGCTCTGGGCTCCAAAGGGTGGAAGACCTAATTTTGACTGCAGAACCTGCTTCTTCAAGTCCATGAATAGGCTTTTTCAGAACTCTTGTGGATGGAAACTGCTCAGCCTGAAATCAAATATTTCAAATTAAGATAGCAGTGGATCTCAATAACAGATGCAGAATGCGAGAAACAGGAACAACATTGAAACGATGGCTTTTCACCATCATTCTCTCCTCCAGTTTTGTCAGCATTTTGCTGGAAGTACAAAACTAGAAGAAACTCTTTTATTTCTCCTAAGAGATAAAGCTCCTCAGATCTCATTCTATCAAGTTATTTTGCAAAAACTGCTCCCCCCACTCTCGAACAATCCCGAACTATCCCTTACAGCACCATTGCCAGCCTGAGGCCAGCTGTCTTTATAAGGTGTTACCACGCACAGGCAAGTCACAGGACAGTTTTGTTCATGAGACCATGTGAGATTGTGCCAGTCTGAGATTCCTTTAGAAATCAAAATGAGATAACTAATATTCCAAATTTTATCTGCCTAGAACTTAGGTCAATCTTAGAAGATAATTAGAGTGTCCGAAAATAGGAAAGTTTTTAAAACAGCTCTGAAAAGATTTATGTTATCTAGCAATTATATTTCTTCTGTCTGATTTAATTGATTCATTTTCCGAACAGACCGGACAGACAAACCTCGGAGGAAGATCTGACCCATGTCGCAAACCTTTTTTATTTTTCATTTTTTCTTTAGTCTGTTGTCTGTTGTCGTAAATTCTCGTGTTGTCCTTCAATTTTAGTGTTGATGTGTGATAGTTGTTTGTTTGTTTTTTTCTTTACAATGCCTTAGGCTAGAATTGTATTAATAATTTTTACAAACCCATCAGAATTAGTGAAGCGTCGTTTTTTATGCCACTGGCATGTCAGATGCTTTTGAGAAACTCCAGGTTTATTCATATTTGCTATTTAAATTGTACCTTACCTTACCAGTAGCTTATACTACAAATTCCTGATTTCAGGATGGCCAGAGTCTAGTAGGTAGGCTACACTAAGCCCGTTTCTGATAACCATGCTCAAAGGCTAGAGCGCATGTCAGGGGTGTGGTTTATGCTCATACATGTGTGTACCCTTGTTCCCCAGAGATATACCAGTAACAACACTATGGCAATTAGACAAGCGAGTACTTTATTTTGACTTTGAAAGTGTTGTATAATGGTACGTACCCCTGTGGGGAATAATGCATACACATATGTATGAGCACCATGCTCACCCCTGCCAGCATGCTTCAGCATTTGAGCGTGGTTACCAAAAAAGGGCTTAAGGCGTATTCTCGCCGTTCCCCGAGGACTCCTAGGGGAATCGAAGGGAACGGCGAGAATAGAGGGAGTCACTCCACGCGTACACCGCGTACAGAAACAGCGAGAACACGGGGAATGCTTCCAAAATGGATTTTGTTCGAAAAAAAATAAGCAGTTGAATATATAAATATAAATTAGTCTGGATCCAGTTTATTTTTTATCTTGTTGTTTTTAATTAATTTTATATTGCACCAATACCAGCAAAGATTGGTTCCCTTCCAAGTCTGAAAGGGAGCCCTTTTTGATGATGGTGATAATAATAGGAGCATTTCTCGTCCGTGGGGACTAGAGAATACGAGGATTGAGTCCCCGGGACAAACAAAAACACGGGGACTCCTCAAGTGGAGTCCTCGGGGATCGGTGAGAATACGCCTTTAGTGTACTAGACAGGACAACCTAAGCCAAATCTTTATTACTCTATACCTAATGTTAGGCACAGTGACTCAGCTCTCACAAACTAAAAAATAATTCTAAATGGTTACTTTCTGACTTTCAGCTGAATCATCAATATTTTACTGGGTCGCGGTGCCCAGCATATGGCATCGGCCAACCGACAAGTAACACTGGCCTTTTCAAACTAGCTCATGGGTACATGATAAGAATGGAGAGGACGGCCTCGGAATTGGCTCCATAAGTGTTATAAGGAAATTTCTCTGCAGTCCTTACAACGTCCTAACTGTCGTATGTTCAAACAATGCAGAAAACGGATATGTCAGCTACGATGCTTTGGCAGCGATATTTCGGCCCTTCTTGTTTCCCAGTCAGCTTGGGCTCAAGGAATATTCTGTTCTAACTGTGAAGAAGAACAAGCCCAAAGGTTTCGATGGGATCCCAAAAATTTAATATCTGATCCAGACAATTGGGTCTTGTAGGTATCCGGTCTTCGCCAGATTCCTTGAACATTTCTACTAATAAAATTTAGAAACAGATTAAAGCCAATAGTAATCATCTGAGAAGACCAAGTTCAAATATGGATTCAGCATGTGTGTTGACACCTATAGACTACGTCATATCTACTTTGACGAAATTGATCAAAATTTCCTGCCTTACATCTGCCAAATTTCCGGTTTCAGCCAGATTCCGGGTGAACTACTTGTCCGGCAAAAAAAACTAAGGTCAAAACGAATTCAATATGTCTCCTTACCCCAACATCGAACCATTAATCAACTTCAGCTAAAACTTTTGCTTTTAACAAATTTTCCGGTTGTGGCCGGATTCCGGGCGAACTAATTGTCTGGTGAGAAAATGTTTTTCATATTCGGATGCAGGATGTCTTCATACCCGAAATCGAACCTCTAATCTACTACAGATTAAACTTTTGTTTTCCACAAATTTTCCGGTTTTCGCCAAATTCCGGGTGAACTACTTGTCCGGCGAGAAAATAGTTTTCGTATTTGGATTCAGCATGTCTCCTTACGCCTAAATTGACTGTCTCATTAGCTTTTAAAAATATTTTTCTCGACCCTTAATCTGAAACACCTCCCACCCTTAAATATACAGCTATGGGGCCCATCTACGAACTTGACCTGTACTTTAGCCCAAAGGATCCTCACAGCAAGTTTGGACAAACTATCTCAATTCCTTCGAGAGTTATCGTGCAAACGGACAGACGGACAGACCGACAACTTTACAAAGTCTCACGTTTTTGGATCCCAAAAAGCTTTATGACCTAGGCAGTGGCGTCGCCGTTTTCGTTGGGGGGGGGGAGGGCAGAACCAAACTTTTTAACGAATCTTCCTCCTAGAGCCTGGCAATTCGAGCTTGAAATCATTAAATACAGAAGTGAAAATGATTAAGTACAAAGAGTAACACAAAAGGGCAGCGCGAAACATGGCTAGCCAGCACTGGGCGTCACTTTCGTGAAACTCACTTTGAAAATATACTGCTTTTCACGATCCCAGTAGCAGGTCCCAACAGTTCTAATTACTGTACCCAAGACAAAACTAAATTTAGCGCCGCGGGTGAAAATTTTAAAATTCACATTTCTTCACCTGCAACATTCTACCCCTCCCATCCAAATACTAGCTTTTAATGTGGATCAAACACCAAGATCCCAAGAATTTTCAGAAACATTAACACGGGAGATATCAAAGCGCCGGCAAAGTTCGCTTTTTCCTAGCAAAATTAAACTATGCAGATTCTAGCTTTTAATTTTTCTCAGACCCCAAGCACAAAACGGGCAACGGCCCCAAGCACGCCACATAATAAATACTACGAAAGGCACCGCAGGCGAAATTAGTGGAAACATTTATGATCAGAGGCAAATCCGAGCATCTGGATTACAAATAAAAATAAAGGCTATTTACCGATTAGTACTGATGAAATCATAGATCGGTCCGGTCGTCTCTGTCCAGTGCCTGCCAGTTTTTTGCTAAACTACAGAGATTTTTGCACAGAGCCAAATAACGTCAAAAAAATGCGCCGCCGTAAAACTTCCGAAAATCGTCTTTTCAGACAGGGAGACTTGGTTACAAAACCCGACTGAAATCCAAGGTTTGGATTTAGGCGGTATAGGGAGGAGGGGGGGTGCAGTAGCCGGATTTTAGCTTTGAGGTCAAAACTGGACCGAATACGGGATTCGGGATAAGTGTGTAGCGAAAATTATGGACTGATATTCGGGATTCGGTATGATTACCGTATCCCAAGATTTATACCGAATATTTATGGACCGATCTTCGAGGTTCATTCTACGTATACTGAATCATTTTGGGTGGATATTCCTGATTTGGTATAACTGTATACCGAATCCTGGTTATTATACTGAATACTTATGGAGTAATACTCGGATTCAGTCTAGCATCTGCGAAACTGGATCGAAGTTAACATTACAGAATTCCGATCATTATGCCGAGGAAGTTTGGACCGATAGCCTGTTCGAGAATTGGGGGGGAGAGGGAACGCCCTTCCCCCAATGCTGTCTGCCAGTCGGTAAAAAATAACCGAGTCGGTGCGAAGCGCCGCAACTTTTCGTCAAAATAGTTGATTTTTTTTTTCATGAAAACAGTCATTTTTTTCAAATAGTAAATTTTTCGTCAAAACAGTATTTTTTTCTGAAAATCAGTCGATTTTTTTTCAAAACTGTCTTTTCTTTTCTTGAAAACAGTCGTTTTTTCTGCAACAATTTTTAACAGTCGGTAAAAATTGCCAGTCAGTCGGTAAATGGCTTGCCCCCCCCCCCCCCAACACTTTGGCTAGTAAAGCCTCTGGCCATCGGCCCAAAATTTTACCGAATCTCAAAAGTTGGGAGGGGCTGCACCCCTCACCTCCCTTGCAACGCCCCTGCCTTGCAACGCCCCTGGGCCTAGTTAGATAGTTAGAACTGTAGAGAAATGTTATCTAACTATTTTTAGGTCGATTTCGAGGTGGCACAGCCAATCAAGGTACAAACATTAGACACCTCTTAGAAAAAGGTAACTTCTTCTAGGAATCAGCTTTCATTTAAAGGAATAACTGAATACATAGACTGGGGTCCTACTGATACTGGAGTGAAACTACCCGATGAAAAATTTGTAGCCTGCGTAGTAGTATGGTAGTAGTACGAAAACGTTGCATGTAATACTATGTAATAGCAAAGAATACTATCATTTAATGTGCCTCAGAATGGTCCAATCTTATGTAGTAGTATCCAGTAGCATCCTGTCTTGCCATAGTAACATCCAGTCTCGCTAATAGTACCATATAGTAGTATGCAGTAACACGGTAGCCTTGAAGTAGAAGCATGTAGTAGCATCGTTAGTACTGCATGCAACTTGCAACTTTTTCGTACTACTTCATAGTACTATTTTGAGATAAATTTTTCATCGGGTAGTGAGGCTTCCTGAGCTTGCACTCAAAAGACACAGACACAGGGCTGCTGTCCTGGTAAGTGGTAAAGTACTAGACTTGAGCAGCCTTAGAGTAGTCTAGCCAGTCCGTTTTTGGGATCAGACCGACAGCTTAGCCTAGCCTAAGCTTTACCTGGAATTCTTATACTACAGAAGACGAGACAAACAAAACTATATAGCACAAATTCAACAAGCCGTATTTACAATTATCTTTTTTTGTTAACCTAAAGCCACTAAAGGTTCCAGATTGCTGGTCCAATATATATATATATATCGTTTATTCACCAAAATAGCAAAGATAGCTAGCAAAGGTAAGTCAACATAGCACTTTCAACGGGATATAAAATGGCCAATGATACATTGAAAGGTCAGGTCTGATACATTGAAAAATAGCCAGAGGCCACCAATGGCAAAGAAATGAAGAACTGGCCAACTCCTGTGTGTATTTTATCAAAACTACAGGGGAGGTATACAGGACAGGTACAGGAGAGGTCCTACCCCTGCTTTGTCAGCGATATTTCAGTCCTTCTTGGCAAGGGTCCTCGTCAGGTTGTCAAACGTCAGGGACAATGTTGGTGAACGGAATCAGCTACATATGCCAGAGCATATGTAGCTGATGTTTCCGTTTTTATCCATTGTATGAAGATATATGTTTCCAAGTCAGCTTGGGCTCAATGAGTATTTGTCATAACCCCTAGGAAATTTTACATCTTGATAGTTATGAAAGTTTTTGAGGGAAATTTCAGGCCTATTCGAGGTTGGTGGTTGGATACCTCTCCTGCACACCAGAGGTTTCATTAAGGGGGGGGGGGGGGGGGTAGACCCAACACGGTCTTAGAAGGAAATCCGTTGGCACATTCTAGCCCAAAAAAGCTTCTGTCTGCTCGAAGCGCCGATACCAACAAGATTCCTCAGCACATTTTTTTTACAAAAATCAGCTCGAATCTGGCCGATACAAATACTTCTGAAGTAATCCATCTGCACAATATCACCCAAAATAGCTTCTGTCAGGCACAAAGCCCCGACGAAAGCACACAGACCTTTTTTATCGCTGTTTTCATACAAAAATCTTTTCTAGTTTTCGTATGATATGGAATTTTATATGAGGGTAAGCAAGAAATTTGGTTTCAACTTTCTAATTAAACCGATAGAAAGACGTCCTAGGAAATCAGTTGGCACATTTGGCCCAAAATTTCTTCAGCCAGAAAGTGCCATCAAAACTATATTGACATTACTGTCGCGAATGACGTTCTGCACAAACACTAGCTCCAGACAAAACCCTATTCAGTCAGCTTCCATTGTAATTCCATTCAATTAGTTTCAATCTAGTATGTTTTTCATATTTATTGGTTCCTTTTTAAGGCAGATAGATTATTCTGAAGGAAAGACTTCTCTGGGAATTTGAAATCTTGTCTGAGGTTAGATACCCCTCCTGTAGTAAAGTAGAGGTGTGCTTATGTGAATGTTTGTTGACAGTGTTGCTGTGTCTGAAGCTAACTACCAGTTAGCAAAAGTAGGTAATTAGGGGCATCTGAAAACACCAGTATAGGTGTTACGGATCTTCATTTTACCATTTAGTCCGAAACTGCACTGTTCACATTAAAGGAACTGTTCACATAAGCATACCTCTACTGTACAGGAGGGGTATCCAGCCTTGAACTTTTACAACCTCGAACTTCGCCTAAAAAGGTTAAGAGGAAAGACCAACGCAGTCCTAACAACCCAACAAGGTCCTAAATGTCAAGAAAGACACCCTCAATGACATAGGGTACATTTAGGACTGTACAGAAGTTTGCTTGTAGTATTTTCAGGCCAAGTTTGAATTAACACAACATCAAATCTGGACTGAAAGGTTGGAAGGAAATTTCATTCCAGTCCTAACGAAGTCCTAACTGTCAAGAAGGAAACCCTCAGTGATCAATATTCTTTGAGCCCAAGCTGACTTTTAAACATTTATTCAAACAATGTTTACAGCGGGTACGTCAGCTACGATTCTTCACCGGCGATATTTCGGCCCTTTTTGGCAAGGGTCCTCGTCAGGCTGTCAATCCTCTGGTTCAACTTCGGGGAAGGAAACAAACCTGTAATAAATAACTGAAGCTTCTAACGACTATAAATATCTTATTAAAGTAAGTTATCTTCAAATACCACTATAATGAAAAAACTAGTCGTGAGATTTAATTTTAGACACGGACCCTGTTTTTGCTGGACGATTGGGGCGATGACAGGAAAGGTTTTTTCCTGCATTTTGGTCAACTTCGTTTTTTTTATTAATAAGGGACTGAAAACTTAAATATTATTTTAGCCTATTAGCCTAATAACCTCGTTCTATGTTTCTATTATCGAGTAATCGTCTGTATCTATTACTTTGAATAATGACTTCCGTGCAGTCACCACTGGCAGTTCCACTTCCACTGCAGTCATTATTCAAAGTAATAGATACAGAAGAGTATTCGATAATAGAAACATAGAACAAGGTTATTAATAAAGATAACTTACTTTAATAAGATATTTATAGTCGGTAGAAGCTTCAGTTATTTATTACAGGTTTGTTTCCTTCCCCGAAGTAGAACCAGAGGATTGACAGCCTGACGAGGACCCTTGCCAAAAAGGGCCGAAATATCGCTCAAGAAGAATCGTAGCTGACGTACCCGTTGTAAACATTGTTTTAATAAATACCTCAGTGATCCAGGACCCATTTTGAACTGCACAGAAATTTCCTTGTAACGTTTTCAGGCCAAGTTCAAGGTCATATCAGGCTTATTTCCTTACCATTCTGTACAAAAAGCATCCTCAGTTTTAAGTCTATTTGCTTGAAAAAGTAGTTGGCTTTATCGTTTAGACACTATTTTGCTGCTTAATTTGAATTTCCCATCAGAATCTAGCCACAAAATCGACAATCACCTCTCCAGTTGTTTGTTGAATTTGAGCCACAAAGAGAGCCACGAAAATCTTGTCAGTCGCAGAAGCACACTTGTGGGCTGCACGAAAGACAGCGGAAACACTCTTTCAAGCCACAGTCGACCCACAAACTGTTTGTGGGAGCACAGAAAAGTGCCTTATGCCTAATGCTGGATAGCATATGCCAAACGCTAGATACCTGTTGGTAACTTACCCCTGACCTACCTCAATATAAAGGAGTTCTGATTGATCGATTTTTTAGCTTAACTCAAATCATCAATATTTTACTGGGTTACAGTATCCAACACCTGGCATACATAGTGTATCCAGCTGTATCCAGCCACTATCCAGCGTTAGGCAGCATTGCCGTTAGGCATAGGGTATGCACTAGACATATCCAGCATTTGGCATAGGGTATCCAAAAATCAGGGGTTTGTGGCTGACTGAGCTAGACAGATTATTCTGAAGGAAAGGCTTCTCTGGAAATTTGAAGTCTTCTGAGGTCGGATACCCCTCCTGTGGAATTTGCAGTTTGTTTTACCTACCTTTTCGACCAGGTAAAAGATTTTATTTTACGCAAATGCCAGAGACTGTCACTTTCCTGTGCCAAGTAATTTGTAGTTCAATTTTGGTGTTATAAATAATTTATTTAATTATTATTTTGATTTCCAATTCCATTCCAACTGATGATCAGTGTTGCAGTACCGATTTTTTAAATTGTACTAGACATGGGTCTAAACTGTACTTGGAAGTGACAATCTGGACAATTCACACAATTGTGCGACATGTGCCAACACTGTTCCTATCCCTGGAAAGGGAAAATTTCGCACGACAATTTAGCGTATAAGATGACAGTCTCAAACACAATATTTTCATCATTCACCGATAGCGCGGGTTGTAGCTTTGGCTTGCTTTCAGAATAAGGTTCAAAGTAGATCCGGAAGCCGCGCCGAGTTTATTTTTGGCGGCGGCGAGCTGGAAGACCTTGGGCTGGCGGCGCGCCAACGTTTGTTGCCATTTTCCGGACTTTTTTAAGTAAAATATTTGAACTTTTGGCCCATAATTTGGAGCATATTCGTATCTGAATTGGCTGTATATGCAGGTTATTAGTATAAAAATATCGGTTGGACTGACCAGCTTAGACTGACCACAATTTCAGCTATTCTGCGTTTAAAGCGTCATCTCGCTGGTCCATACTGACTCTCGCCGCTGAGTCCTGCATTTTTGCTTGAACTAGGGACTTAGGGATTCACTTCTATTCTCACAAGAGGCGTTACTAGCCAAAATGTCTGGGGGGGGGGATAGGTATTTACCGACTGGCTGGTCATTTGTACCAACTGTTTTCGTAGAAAGAACGACTATTTTTCAGAACAAGAGCTACGAGCTCATATGGCACTTGATGCGAGTAGGTGGTACAACAAAATTAGATGACAAACCAAAATACACCGCCATACAAAAATGCGGTTCGGACATAGAAATACGATATCTAGTTTCACTCAAGTCTGAGTTTTCAGGCATCGCCTCGGATCCCCTAGGGCAAAGACTTTTCTACCTTTCAAGTTTGAACCCAAAAAATCTACTCGTTTGGTCCGTACACGTGCCACACGGTTTCCGGCGCCCCCCCCCCCTCCAACTTCCCCTACCGAGTCCGAATCTGGTCCGGACTACTAAATGGATCGTCTGAAGCATTTTCTTTTACCACCTATCAATTTTCACTCAAACCTGAGAGTTTTTTGGGAACTTCCGGTAACTACCCCCCTCCCCTCCCCCAGCGTGGTCGGTTCAAGCTCGGACCCTAAAATATGTCATCTAGAGCATGTGATCTCTATATTTAAATTTCATTAACACCGCTCCACTTGTTTAACCCCTATGCGAGCCAAAATGTTTTCGGGAATCCTCTTCCAACTCCCGCCACAGTGGCTGAATACGACTCGGAAACATCAACGTCGCATCTCTGACATCTCCTATTCCCGTCGAACCGGAGCATGGCCTATCCGCAAATTTCCAGTTCTCACTTCACCCCCATCCCCTACCGTGGCCAGATCCGATCCAGACACCAAATAACAAATCAAAGCCACATTAACTCGGAGCTGTCCAACTTGCATCACATTCTGTCCCTCCCCCCCCCCCCCCATCATCCAACTCTCCCAACCGTGGCCGCATGTGGTTCGGACGAATGTTTTGCTTGTCTAGGTCACCCATGAAGTTTCACCCGAATCGGACCACCCGTTTGCAACCTGCAGAAGCCAGTGATTTCCGGATTCCTCTTCCCTCAACTCCCCGTAGATGGTCGGATCCAGGAACACAAGTTTTCCAAGGGCATTATGTCGGGTCCTTAAGTCATTTATATGAATGCAAAGTTTCATCGTCCTTAGAATAGCTGGAACTATCCAAACTGGCCATCACTGGAATTCCGGGAAATAACCTCCGACTCCCCCCACAGAGCCCCAATACGATCTGGTTCCGTCAATTACGTATCTAGGGCTAATACTTGTTCTTCCACCAGGTTCCATCCCAATACCTCAGCTCTAAGCGTTTCACGAGATTTCCAGTGCCCCCCTTCAACCTCCCCCCCTCACATGTATCGGATTCGACCAGGAGTAGACATGGAACACCTGAAACGATAGTCCTTTCCACTTGCCAAGTTTCGTCCAATTCCGATTACCCGTTCAAAAGTTATGGATGCCACCAGATTCCGGGCTCCCCATCCCTCCACTCCCCCATGGTGGTCAGATCGGGGAAACGACTATTATCAAGTCAGTCTGTTTGGGTCCCTGTCATGCCTTCCAAGTTTCATCGTCCTAGCACATCCAGAAGTACAAAACTAGCGGGATCACCGGAATTCCGAACCCCCCTTAGCCCCCCACAGTGCCCGAATCCGTATGTCAACGATGTATCTAGGACTTGTGCTTGTTCTTCCCACCAAGTTGCATCCCGATCCCTCCACTCTAAGCTTTTCCTAAGATTTCCGGCCCCCCCCCCAGCTCCCCCCAAAGTCGTCGGATCCGATTCGGATTTCGAGCGGGTCGTCTGAGACACGGGGTCTTTCCAAATATCAAGTTTCATTAAGATCCGATCACCCGTTCAAAAGTTATAAATACCTCTAGATTCCGGTTTTCCCCTCCCTCCACTCCCCCCACGTTGCTCCGAACGGGGAAGTGACTATTTCCAACTTAATCTTTTGGGGTCCCTGATATTCCTGCCAAATTTCATCGTCCTAGCTTATGTGGAAGTGCCCAAACTAGCAAGACCTGGACAGACCGACAGACAGACCGACCGACAGACCGAAGGACGGACAGAAATTGCGATCGCTATATCGCACTTGGCCGAAGGGCAAGAGCCATAAGAAAACGACTGCTTTGACGAAAAATCAACTGATTTTCAGAAAAACAACTGTTTCTATGGCACTTGCCCTTTGGCCAAGTGCCATATAGCGATCGCAGTTTCTGTCCTTCCGTCGGTCTGGCGGTCTTCGGTCGGTCCGAGTTTTGCTAGTTTGGGCACTTCCACACAAGCTAGGATGATGAAACTTGGCAGGCATATCAGGGACCCCAAATGATTAAGTTGGAAATAGTCATTTCCCCGGTACGGGAGTGGAGGGAGCGGGAATCCGGAATCTTGAGGTATTTATAACTTTTGAACGGGTGATCGGATCTTAATGAAACTTGATACTTGGAAAGACCTTGTGTCTAAGACGTCTCACTTCAAGTCCGAACCGGATCCGATGACTTTGAGGGGGGTTCGAGCGGGGAGCCGGAAATCTTGGGAAACGCTTGGTGGAGGGATTGGGATGAAACTTGGCGGGGAGAACAAACACAAGTCCTAGATAGATCATTAACATTGCCGAACCGGATCTGGGCACTGTGGGGGAGTTGGGGGGGGGGGGTCTGGTGATCCAGCGAGTTCGGTACTTCCTGGTTCTCGTTGTTTTCCGTCTGGATAGTCCCAGGAAGTGACTCCCTCTATCTCGTGGCTCCCTCTACTCCCCAAGAAGTCCCAGGGGAACGGTGAGAGTAGGCTACTAAGAACAAATTGGGCTATTGAAAATTAGGTTTTTGGCCTAGATGTCTAGACAAACTGAACGAAACAGAAAGAAAGCTCATCGGACGATCTAAATGAGACGGCTTTTACAGATTGATTACTTATACACGAAACAATCATTCTCAAATTCAATTAGTACCTGAATCTATAGTTAAAACACGAGACACGACCCCCCCCCCCCCTCCCGCCGATGATGTGATCCTGGAAATAAGGTGTCAGCATTTTTGGGGGTCCTTCTCGCTTGCCAAGTATCGTCGCCTGGCTTATCTGTTAGTGCCCGAACTAGCAAAAGTTGGACAGAAAGACAGACATTACGATCGCATGCTATGGTACTTGAGCAAAACATCCATACAAGTGTATCACGTAAATCGTCATTGGTAAACCTTGCTAGTCAACAAAGAACAGAGACGAGACAAATCAAGAATACTATCACGGCTTTTCGTCGTCATTCAATTCACTCAATCAAGATATGTTTTGTAGGATTGCAACTGGTTAGATCTCGTGAGTCACGGAGGCAACATATGGATCTAGCTCTCATATTTTTATGGCACTTGCAGCCTCTGGCTCAAGTGCCATATACCGATCACAATTCCGTCTGTCGGTCTGTCGGTCGGTCCGAGTTTTTTGGCACACTTTTTCGAGTTAGGGTACTTCCAGATGTGCCAGGATAATGAAACTTATCAGGCATATCAGGGACCCGACCAAACTAACCTGGAAATAATCAGTTTCCGAATCCGACCATATGCGGGGGAGTGGAGGGCGCTGGAAACTTGAAAATTGAGGGCATTTTGTCACACTTTTTCGAGTTAGGGTACTTCCAGATGTGCTAGGACAATGAAACTTGGCAGGCATATCAGGGACCCGACCAAACTGACCTGGAAATAATCAGTTTCCGAATCCGACCATATGCGGGGGAGTGGAGGGCGCTGGAAACTTGAAAATTAAGGGCATTTTGTCACACTTTTTCGAGTTAGGGTACTTCCAGATGTGCTAGGACCATGAAACTTGGCAGGCATATCAGAGACCCGACCAAACAAACTTAGAAAGAATCAATTTTCCGATCCGACCATTTTGGGGGGGAGTGGAGGGCAGGGGAATCCGGGAAGTTGAGTAGTGTGTAACTTTCGAACGGGTGATCGGATCGTAATGAAACTTAATAACTGAATAGATTATATATCTGTGATGTCCCGTTTAAAGTCTTGACCGGATTCGGTAGCCAGGGGGGAGTTGGGGGGGGGGGAGACCGGAAATTTCAAGAAACGGTTAGAATGGAGGGATCGAAGTGAAACTTGCTGGGAAGAACAAGCATCTGCTCTATATAAATCGTTTGGACAAGTGTACTGGATCCGGACACTTAGGGGGGGGGGGGGGGTCCGGTGATGGTGGTTTTGGGGATTTTCACGTTGAAACTTGGCAGGCATATCAGGGACCCGATCAAACTGACTTCAAAATATAATCACTTCAATGACACTTATTCGTCTTCGCAGTTACCGTGGTATCTGATACCACGGTTGCTCTGCAAAAACGACAGTTGCCGAAGTGGCGCTTTTCGAAGTCACCCCTAAAGAAAAACTGATAAACAGTTACATTAAATGGGATCGACTAAAACCAGGAAGGGAAGGGAACGCGAGAAAAGCAGGAAGGCATACTAAAACCAGGAAGGGCATACTAAAACGAGGAAGGCTGTCGCCAGAATTCAAAACTGGAAAGCCGCACCGTTCCCTTCCTCTGTTCAGTATTCTTTGACGGGACGGCAACTTTTTAAATTCAAAGTTCCCCATCTCTTTAGTATCATGACAGGGGTAGGCATTAAGTTGCGTGAGGGGTCGGCAACTATAAAAATTATAATTCACCTTTTCATTTCTCGTGCTGACGGTAGGCGACTAAAATCTTCCGAGTCCAGTGAGGGGTCGGCAACTAAGATATTTCTAGTCCACCATTTCCTTCCTCGTTTTAGTACCTTGAAAGTGCGAAAACGAGGAAGGGAACTGAAAATATTAAATTACCTAAAAGAAGACTAATTTAACATTTCCAGTTTCCTTCCTTGTTCTAGTACTTTCGAGGTACTGAAACGAGGAAGGAAATGGTGGACTTGAAATATCTTAGCTGCCGACCCCTCGCTGGACTCGGAGGATTTTAGTCGCTTACCGCTAGAACGAGAAATGAAAAGATGAATTACAATTTTTATAGTTGCCGACCCCTCACTGAACTTCATGCCTACCCATGTCAGGATACTAAAACGAGGAAGGTTGGTGAACTTTGAAGTTGAAAAGTTGCCGACCCCTCAAAGAATACTAAACAGAGGAAGGGAACCTTTCCAGTTTTGAATTCTGGCGACAGGCTTCCTCGTTTTAGTATGCCCTTCCTCGTTTTAGTATGCCCTTCCTGGTTTTAGTATGCCTTCCTGCTTTTCTCGCGTTCCCTTCCCTTCCTGGTTTTAGTCGATCCCACATTAAATGATGAAAGCGAAATGACTTTTCCAGATACCAACGATAAGTTAGCACGGTCTGACCGTGGTATCGGAATATCAGATATCACGGTAATAGCCAGATACCATGATAACTGCAAAAGCACCTGTTGACCGTGATATCGGACACCACGGTAACTGCCAAAATTACTTTAGACCGTGGTATCAGATACCATGGTATCTGCAAAACCGCAACTAGTAAGAAATATGAAAAGTATTCCCGCCGAAAAAGAACGCCGGCCCGCCTCTGCAGTTTAAACGGTGTTAGGTATGGCGCGCCATTTGAAAACGGCGTGGCTCCGGGGTCTAGTTTGAAGCCAAGCTGACCATTTCATGACGAAATAAACAAAACAACGTTTCTGGGGTTTTTGTTGATCAGCTAATTATCCCTCCAGATGTTAAAGGATAAAAATACTTTCGGATATTTCGGTTGCACTTCCAGCAACCGTCTTCAGCGACGAACAATTAAATCACATCTGCCCACAATAAATAAGTAAGTGCAACCAACATCCGGAATTACGTTCACCCCTCCCTCGCTTCACATCTTAGAGGAATAATTAACTGATTAACAAAAAAAACGAAACAAATTTTCGAAACAAAGAGTTGAGGAAACACGTTTTGCTAAAGACACGTTGGATAAATACCCAGCGACTTCGATAGGTAAACGAAGCAGAAAGAGCGACATGACGCGATACATCCCTAATTTGCGATTTTCACCGCATTCCGTCTGTAGTATTAACCAAGCCATTTGAACAAAATAGTTATCGTGCTAGCAGGCAGACAGACTGACAGACAGACGAGCGGAAAAACTTTACGAAGTCATAGGTATCCCGTCACTGACGTTTTTGGATTCCATGAACAAATCGCCCCTTAATTTGAAGCCCTTCCCTCGCCCCTAAATATAGGGCCATGTGGCCATCTACAAACTTAACCTGTACTTTTGACCCACAGGAAATCTCCCACCAAATTCTAATAACATATCTCAACTCCTTCGACAGTTATCGTGCTAACAAACAGACAGACATACAGTCGGCCGGACGAACAAACCATATTTTCTGGCTCCTCTCGATTTCGAAACAAGAACAATCCACAAGGAGAACTCCCTTGGAGAACGGCAAAAGTAATACCACTTTTCAAATTGGCTGAAATAGAAATAAAGTGTGAACCGTCAACAAGATCTGTAAGCTCATGAGGCCCTTGCGAGAATAGGCTTCATGTGTATCAGCTAAGGTTTGTGCTGTCAAGAATTTGATTTCTTACGTGTAACAAATCGCGATTTCGATAAACTTGCGGGATTTGTACGACAAAAGCATAATGGTTTGATTTTCAGAGTGTAAAAAAATCCTGACATTCGACGAGACTTAACCGGGTTTTGCTCGTAAAAATACACAGAATTTGATTCCTCAAGTGTTCAAAAGGTGAATTTTTTCTATGACCAGTTCTTCTCTTTTTAATCATCGCTATTCCAAGCATTTATTTAAATTTAGTGGTCAGCTTATAGAATTATTCACCTTGTTCGGTTTATAACAGAAACGTTTGCGGCAACGGCAGACATCGGTTCACGACAGAAATGTCATTTACGTTGGCAGACGGTTTATTTCTTATCCGACACGTCTACGACGTCGGCCGACGAGTGTTGACAGAAACGCGGCGCATTCTCGTCGTTCCACGAGGACTCCTCGGGGAGTCGAAAGGAACGCCGAGAATAGAGGGTGTCATTCCGCGCGGACTCCGCGTACAGAAACAGCGAGAACACGGGGAATGCTTCCAAAATGGATTTTGTTTGAAAACAAAATATGCAGTTGACGAAATTAGTCTGAATCCACTTTATTTTTGGTTTTGCATATTCTGACTGTTTTCAATTACTTTTAGTTAGTTTTCAATTAGTTTTCAATTAATTTTACATTGCACCAACACCAGCAAAAATCGATTCCCCTTCGAATCTGAAAGGAAGTCCTTTTTGATGATGGTGATGATAATTGGAGCATTCCCCGTCCGTGCGAGAATACGCCTCTGGTGTTAGTGCAATGTGAAATTAATTAAAAACAATCAGAATAAATAAAACCAAAAATAAAGTGGATCCAGAGTAATTTTGTCAACTGCATATTTATTTTTACAACAAAATCCGTTTTGGAAACATTCCCCGTGTTCTCGTTGTTTTCTGTAGGTGGAGTCCGCGTGTAGTGACTCCCTTTCTTCTCGCCGTTCCCTTCGATTCCCCGAGGAATCCTCGGGGAACGTCGAGAATACGGCAAGAGTTTTCTTGGTCCAACGACAGTCCAACGATCTTCCTTTCTCCGTTTCGAAGTTCGCGTTGTTTAGTAAGTTCTACAACGAAGATCGTCTGTTTCTCAGTTGTTGGTAGTTGTCATGTCATTGAGCTGGTCTGAGCCTAATAGCTTGTTCACACGGGGCTGAAACAGCGGCCGATTCTCGATCAGCGGCTGATTTACGCGCGTAAATAGCGGTTGAAAAAAATCCAAAAATCAGCCGCTGATTTTCCGAATAGGCGCTTATTTTCATCGCGGTCTCCGATCGGGATAAACTAAATCCTTTGGAATGTGACCTCTGATGACTCTAGGGACAGTAAACAGACCGTAATTAGGAGAATTAGTTCAAACTTGGTGAGGTTTAGGTCAATCCAGTTCAAATTCTGTCAGACTGATGTGAACATAACATGGTTTTACACTAAGCATCTCAGGATTACTAAACGATTGCAAAAAAAAAAGGTAGAATAATTTTCTAATTACAACAGTGTATGTTCTGTTTATGTCTAACATTTATTTTCGTTGTTTTTCTTTAAAAAAATAAAAATTTGAATAAATTTCTCATTCAACCTCCACTGAAATGTAACTGAACATCAGTAATGATTGCATACTGTTCTCATATTATTTATATCTATATTATTAATTATGTTTTAGGTTCTCCTTCAAAAATAAAAATATTTAAATTATTTTTATTTTCTTTTTAACTTAAAATTGCTGAATCGCCTGAAATCTATCAATATTCAGTTTGTGACTTTTTCCTCGTATAAAGACTACAAGTCAACTAGATTTGACTTTGACGAACTCACAAGATGTTTTTTTTTAATTTCATATATTTTGTTACAAACAAAAAGAATATTCGGAATTAGGTTTTTCTTTTTAATTCTCCCGTCAACCCCAAACAGTCGATCCGCCGTCTGAACAGATCAGCCGCTGTTTACGCGCTTATTTCGGTCCCGTGTGAACAAGCTGTAAAGGCAAAACCGAAGTGCCAGTCATTTGAACTTTGAAGCCAATTCAAAGGAAGGAAGGTCTGAGCCAAAGATCGTGTACTGTGCTATCAGTATCTTTGTTCTGAGCCAACCTGAAACAGCTCACAGCTGGTGAGTAATCTGTGAACTAGTCTAATTAGGCTAAATCATTTTCTGTTATCTAACTGAAGATCTCAGGTATTTCTGTTTCTGTCATTGCAGTAGGCCTATAGAAGAATTGGACAGAAAAAAATTGCTTGTGTTCTTAATTCTTAGTCTGACCTTCCTCATACAGTAGAGGTATGTTTAACAGGGCCAGTTTAGCCAGTTTCAGGCTAAATTCAAATGCCCGTAATCTGTTAACTATCTATTTTGTCCAACTGGTACAAACTGGTAGTTTAGCTTTAGACACAACAAATGCATGAAAATGGCAAAGTCCAATGTCAACAAACATTCACATAAGCATACTTCTACTGTAGACCCATCCACTGTAGACCTCATACACCTGGCATACACATCCTGTGGCTGTACACATCTCCCTCTCCTCATAACATAAACATTTCAGTAATGAAAAGGGGTATCTGATCTTGTTTATACACTACCTCGATTGTTGCCACAAAAATGTTGAAATGAAATGTACCTGCTGTACTGACAGTCAAGAGGCAAAATATGAATTTTTCCAGCATGTGTAAACCATTCAATTTACTTCAGTCTACTGTAGTATGTTTCTCATATTTCTTGTTTCCTTTTTAAGCCAGATAGATCAGTGTTGCCAGATGGTGCGCATTTGCCCCATTTGGGCACTTTTTAGAGGTGGTTGCGCATTGGATTTTTCGAGTGCGCTCATTGAGCCAAATTTGCCTATTTCCCTAAATTTTGGCGCTAATTGGGCAAATTTTGCTCTCCACAAAAATCAGAAAATAAAAACCAGATTAGGATTTGTAAGGACCACACTGTGATTTTATATCCAGACTCCAGCTCTTGACGGTTGCGGGGGGCACAGAACAAAAACTTCATTTGGGTCCCTGGGAACACTGATAATTGATGCTTGCTGGTTCAAAAGGTGTTGGCTCCACTGCTCCATGTCTCAAAAGCCAGTGACAGAGGCGTTGCAAGGGGGGGGGGAGGATCCAGTCTCAGGTGCAACCCCCCCCCCCCTCACACCTTTTTGTGATTTAGTTTACTAAAACCAAATTGGTCTAAAATTGGTTTACTAAAATTTACTAAAATTGTTCAGTATTTTTTGGAAAGCATAACTATTCGGTATATTTACGCGGATTTGGTAGTGATACAGAATCCCAAATAGGCTATCGGTTCAAATCTATTTGGTATAATGATCGGAATTTGGTATAATTGCCAGTATTCGGTAGATATCATGGATTCAGTGAGAGAATTTTCTGAAATTATTTGGTAATTTTTCGATGTAGGAACTATTCGGTATATTTATCGAGATTCTGTAGTTAAACAGAATCCCGAAGAGCTATCGGTTCAAAATTATTCGGTATCCTGAATGGGACTCAGTAATTTATTTGGTATAATTTTCAGGATTCGATAGTTACCATGAATCCTGACTTTTGTTCCAGTTTCAACGAAATTGTACCGAATACAAATATTATTAGGTAGTCTTTCAATACCAAAACAATTCGGTATAATAGTAGGATCCCATATTTTGGATCCTAAAAAGAAGGTCTAATCATAAATGTTTCGAAAATTCCGCCTGCAGCGCTTTTCGTAATATTCTCTATTTTGTGGAAGGGCAAGTCATTTGACTGGAGTTAAAAGCCAGTTTTAGGATACTGGTATTCCGAAAAATTAAAAGCTTGAATCTGGATGGAAATAGTTAAATCTGGCAGGAAAAAGCTAACATAAAAAAAAAATCTCGCCTGCAGTGCTCACTTTACGTTATCATGGGCAGTATTGACTAGACAACAGATGTCGCTGCTGCCGGGACATCGCTCAATCCGGTTTCAGGAGCTTCTTAGAGTTTTGGTATTTAATCCGTGGTAAATGATAGAATATGTAAGAGAAGCAGTTAAATTGTAGCCTATAGAAAAAAAAGGATTTCTAAAATTTTCGCCTGAAGCGCTCAATTTAATTTTCTCTTGGATATAATAGATAGAAGCTGTTACTGCAATTGTGCCCGACAATATATTCTCGAAGTGAGTTTCGCCAAAAGGCCGCCGAATTGTTGGCCTATCGTCTTTCATGCTGCCCTGTAATGTTATTCTTCCTACGTAATCCTCTCTGTTCCATATTTAAAGCTTGAATTCTCAGTTTCTAGTAAATCTGGAATGGTTATTCCACTCATTGACAACTGTTTCAGAACAGAAGTTTTGTCGTACTCTAGTTCCGATTCGCATTTAACTCAGTCGATGATAGATGCAAATACTCAAGCCGTGATAACGCTGTGCTGGATTTGACCAAAGTAGTTGGAAGGGTTTTCACGAGATTTCCGGTGGCCCCCTTCGAGCTCCGCACATCGTTATCGGAATTGGTCCGAACTTGAAACGGAAGGTCTGAGACATTAGCTTTTTCCACTTGTCAAGTTCTACTCACATACGATAGCCCATTCGAAAGTTATTCTTGCCACTAGATTCCGGACTCCATATCCCTCCATCCACCACGATGATCAGATCGGGGAAGTGACTATTTCCAAGTCATTGTGGTCCGGTCCCTGATGCGGCTGCAAAGTTTCCTCGTCATAGATAATCTGGAAGTACCCCAAGTCGTGATCAACGGCATTCCGGGAAAGCCCCTCCAGCTCCACTCACAATGCCCGTTCCGGTCTTGTTCTATCAATAATATATCTAGGGTTTATGCTTACTGTCCCCACCAAGTTCCCCGATCCATCGGCTCTAATTGTTTCACGAGATTTCAAGTGCCCCCCTCCAGCTCCCCCCCCCGTCAGTTATCGGATCCGGGAAAAGACACTTAATTTGGGGGCCCTTCATTTTTTGGCCCTGTTGTCGGCCTAGAATTTTGAATTTCTCCGTCAATGGATGGTTAGGATATAATTTCGACAAGTGGAGCAGGTGCTTTGCATATTTAAAATAATGTGATCTCATCTTTTTAGATTCTTTTCAGCATTTCATATGCAAGTTTAAATGTTGTGTTTAAATAGTCATTCTTTCTGAACGAAGTTTGGCTCAGTCCTAAAGTACAGACTTTCTATTTTGTAGGCTCTCTGGTCACTAAGATGGTAGTCCCGCATCCAGATGTGGCAGAATCTGTGGAAGGTAGTTTGGCAGCTAAAAATGGAGAGGTTATTAACACCCAAGAAGAGTGTGAGAAGAATGGTCATTCAAGTTGTGACTGTAGTGATGAACCAGAAAAAGGAGTGGTAGTAAACCGTACAAGAAAAGACACAGTAAGAGAAGAAGATGTTAAACATAACCTTAAGAAGATTAAAGGTGAAATTCAGGTAAGATCAAGGACATTCAGATGTGTGACTGCAAAACAGCCTTTCCTACGTCCTGTTGTGTCGTCTTCTTAATTTCCAGTAGTTAGACCACAATATTCACATAATCCATGTTTGGCATGTAGCCTACTGTTCGCTATCATCTTCTGTAGAGGCTGTAGGCACCAGGGGCGTCACGACCAAGGGGGAGACGCCCCCCCCCCCCGAATGTTGTCGGCCAGTCGGTAAAAAAAAATCGTAAAAACAGTCGATTTTTTTCTTGGAAACAGTCGATTATTTTTGAAAAACAGTTGGCTTCTCGTAAAAATAATCGATTTTTTCCTTAAAATAGTAGTTTTTCTAAAAATAAGCCGATTTTTCGTCAACACAGTCGTTTTTCTCAGTAATATTCGTTTTTATCTGCAAAAACAATCGGTAAAAATGACCAGCCAGTCGGTAAATACCTTGCCCCCCCCCCAAACTTTCTGGCTAGTAACGCCTCTGGTATGCACTATCTTCCTCGAACACCATTTTATTGGAGGAAGAGACTGGAGGAGAGAGCGAAGGGGGCCAAAAAATATGTTAAAGCAAACTTATGACTAAGAGGATGGCTGGCCTTCTTAGTACCTGTAGATGTCACCGCTGCAGCATCGCTTCAGGGCGAATTGAAGGGCTTCGTCGACGCTACTCGACGCCCTCTACGCCACCAGTGGCTCTAGAGGAATTGAGGTCTTCCGTAGAGCCATCGGGGTGTACCAGTAGTTACTAGAAGTGACCATGATCCTTCCAACCTGTATGAAGAGAATTAAGGCGTATTCCTTTCGTTCCCCAAGGACTCCACTTGAGGAGTCCCCGCGGTTTTGTTTGTCCCGGGGACTCACTCCCCGTATTCTCGCGAGTCACCACGGACTGGGAATGCTCCGTGTATCATCACCATCATCAAAAAGGACTCCCTTTCAGATTCAGAGGGGGAATCATTTTTTGCTGGTGTTGGTGCAATGCAAAGTTAACTAAAAACTATCAGAATAAACAAAACCAAAAATAAGATGGATCCAGACTAATTTCGTCAACTGCATATTTTTTTTCGAACAAAATCCATTTTATAAGCATTCCCCGTGTTCTCGTTGTTTTCCGTACGTGGAGTTCCCGAGGAGTGACTCCCTCTATTCTCGCCGTTCCTTTTGATTCCCCGAGGACTCCTCAGGGAACGGTTAGAATACGCCTTTAAAGGTTGTAGCTTTCAGTGCTAGTTCCAGTCGTAGTTCCAACATGTGTTAAGGTATATACGGGTTGTAGGTAGCTTATGTTAGGATGTTGAGACACACCCGGAATAAGTTACAGATCGCCATCGCTTTCCAAATATATCGTCATTTACAGGAGCTTCAGCATGCAATGGTTTCAAGCTTGAACCAAAAATTGACGGAGATGCTAGACCATTTTGTCGCAGAGGTGGAAGAAGCCGAACTTCCAGGGAGATTGAAAACATTTAATGTTAATACACATGAAAAGAAAAGGTAGGGTATGGCGTGCACTCACAGATTAATTACTTCTTTTGTTTTTTGTTCTTTACCTCACTTTGGTAAGGTAATTAACGGGAAAAGCTGAATGCTGGTCCAACCTGAGCTTTAAAGGGCCAACTGCTACACAGTAGTTGCATTTTAGCAGATACCATGGTATCTGATACCACGGTCTAAAGTCGCTTTTGCAGCTATCGTGGTATCTGATACCACGGTGAAAAGGCGTTTTTGCAGTTATCATGGGATCTGGCCAGTTATCGTGGTATCTGAAAAAGTCATCTCACTTTCATCAGCTTTTGTCAAATTGGCGGGAAAGAAGTTTGGCACTTAGTGATGTGACTGAATATCAGTTTTTCTTTTGGGATGACTTTGAAAAGTGCAATTTTGGCAATTGTCGTTTTTGCACAGCAACCGTTGATCACATACCACTGTAACTGCAAAAACGACTAATTGCAAATCCAGTTACCGTGGGAACAGAGACCATGGTATCTGCAAAAACGCAACTAATGTACCAGACTCAGCAAAGCAACACCTATTAAAGTAGAGACTAACTGGAGCTTATTGAGGAAAGAATTTAAAGTCCCTCAACAGAACAGTAGTAATTCAGTATATTAAAAAATAATGTAAACAAAATAAGTTGGCAAGACGCGTTTAATTGATCCTCACTTGTCTCACTTTCGGCCTTGTCAATAGACGAAATGCCGTTTTATTTAGGACTTGTCGTGTCAAAGAATATCCTGACACTGTCGCAAATAAAATGCAGTTTGCAGTTTGTCTGTCAAAATTTGGACAAACTCAGGTAAACCAACTGCTACTTAACCCAGCTTATCTGAGGAGAAGGCAGTTATCACATGCACTCTCTAGTTCAATTTCGGAGCTCTTTGTCTGTGACAAGACCGCTCACAAGAACAAAAAGCTAGTCACGGAACAGAATCTTCTTGTCTGACAAGAAAAAACAATTGTCGCGCATAAAACGACATTTGCGAGACAAGTCCTTGACAAGACTCGAATTGTGTCACATAAAAGGCGGCTTGAGTTAAACTTCAATAACTTATCTCGACCACGTATGTAATGCATATCCATCACATGACCAACCCGATGAAAAATTTATCTCAAAATAGTAGTATGTAGTTGTACGAAAAAATGGCATGCAATATGAACTGATGCTACTACACGCTTCTATGTCGAGGCTACCGTGTTGTTGCATTCTACTGCATGCTACTATTAGGAAGACTGGATGCTAGTATAGCAAGACAGGATGCTACTGGATACTACTGCTTAAGATTGGTCCAGTCTGAGACACATTAATTGATAGTATTCTTTACTATTACATATCAATACATGCAACTTTTTCGTGCAACTATCATACAACTACGCAGGCTTCAAACTTTTCATCCCGACCGGTCATTTATACTACGATAATCTTCATACAGAAAGCAAGCGGTGGATATGACTTCATATCAACCTCTACTTCTTATCAACCTCTGTTGATATGATGTCGTATCTGCCTCGAGAGAGGTTGATATTAAGTCATATATAACTTTCTGTACGACTGACAGAACCTGTAGGACTTGGGATAATATGCACGAGTAACGACAAGAACAAATAATCTGATAGAACCTCTGTCTCCCTATCTCTGTAGTACGACCATGCGGTGTCGAATATTTCCCCAACCCTGCCCGGTGCAAACGAGTGGAGGTTTGGAGCTACGCAGCACATCACGTTTCGTTACCGCTACAAATAGCTATATCGCTGTGAAGCCGCGTAGAAGAAACATTCAAAGTAAAAGCCGATTGGTTCTCTGGACGCGCTCCAGAGCGGGTCAGCGTGCCTCCTTCACTTATTCCTCTGCTGTGAGCAAACGCAAAGAGGGAAGTAGACCGGTATCAACTCAAAGCTAGAGCAAGTACCTCTAGCTCAGCTCAGTTTTGTCGGATATCCATAGTCGCTGCATGGGACTAAAGACTAAGGAGGTTCTGTCAGATTATTTGTTCTTAGTAATGTTAATAATGGTTCAAAAAAGTTATAACAGTTAACATACCATTTTGGTTGATATCGCAATTGCAGAATTTTTGGCTTATTGGTATGATCAGGGACCCATAAATTCCCTGTAATGACTCGCCATTCAGGGGGCTTGTCAATAAGAGATTTCTGATGCGCTCTTGACCGAGCGTCAGATAGTTCGAGAAATACTCACGGGGATAAAATACCCGACTATCCAGATAGGCAATATTTTTCGCAGCTGTTGTGCTGAACTAGGAATATTCTCTGTAATGGAAGAGTATCCTGGATCTTTTGTCCTAACTAAGGTACCTGGTGGCATGCTGAATAGTCCTGACTGAAGATGGCTATCTATATCTATCTGAGCAAGAACGCCGATTCGACCCTAGCGGAATTTTTGGAAACTAGGTGAGACTCGGGCAACATAGCAACATAGAAGCATAAGAAATGACAAGCCCCCTGAATGGCGAGTCATTACAGGAAATTTATGGGTCCCTGATATGATGTTGGTTGCTTGCCACGTTAAGTGAACAAGAATAAGCATATGTGCACGCGTCACACTTTTTAAAATACCACTCTAATACGAAGAGACGTTGCTCACTGTCTGGTTAAAATGTAAACAGTATATCTGACGTCAGCATCATCATTGTCAACAAAGTAAAGTTTAAGCAATAACATTCTTAACTGCAAACCTTAACTTGCAAAACATCTTCGGGGATGTTCACAAATAATCGTATGCCTTCGTTTTACGAACTAAAACGTAAAGCAGTTTTGTCGCTAAAAAGCCGCCTTTTGAGGTCAGATAACAACCTGATCCAGATTCTTTCCACTTCAGTTTTTCAAATTTCACTGCCTTTGTAGAAAAAATGTAGTGATGAACTTATGGTTCGTTGATTTTTGATACATATGTGGTTATGTGTGATATGTAGGCTAGTGATAATGTGTGTTTTTTCTCTATGTATATCGCTACTGCTGAATTAAATAAATAAATAAAAAGCCCTAAACTCTCTCAATAACATGCAGTTTTACTGCTATGATTTGAAACCCAGATACCAGCTTAGATCTACTTATTTCTTCTTTTAATATATTTGTTTTCCAATCGCTCTTCATGTCCATGCATTTGATTTTATTGCTAACAGAAACATTTCCCAGCTTTCTGGTTATTTTAGTGGTATGTTCCAGGAAGAAGAGTCCAAGTGGATCATTGCCAGAGAAAGAGTTCTGCCACAGGAATTCACTGCTTACCGATTTGCTAGAAATCAATCACATTCAGACTATCTACCACATCTTTGCTGCCATTCTTGTTGTTCTTCTTCTCAACACCGTGGTGTATGATATCTTGGAAAAAGGCATGTAAGTATGCAGACTTGTGCTGTCCTCTAGCCCGCAGCGGTAGCTTGTGGGGTCCGCAAGGATGGATTTTGTGAGCTTAAAGTTGCACTGAAGAGATTAACGTTCCAGTTTCTGCCGTTTTGGCGTCAAGGCTGGAAGAATTTTTCTATTTTCACCAAAGTATCGTGCCTAATCCGGCCAATCACATCACAGAGATTCGTCGTTACCACGCTCGGGGAGCGTGGTAAGCAAATAGTTACTATTTCGAGAAGGTTGGAACAGTCAGCGTAGTAACTTTTCACGAGGTTGGAACGACAATGGTAACTAATAGTTACTATTGTTAGAAGGGTGGAAAACGCTCACAGTTGCAGTGTTACAGTCCAAATCCCCCGGTAGAAAAAAACAGAGCAGCTCCTAATGCTCCTATTCGTTAATTGCGTTTTTGCCGATACCATGGTATCTGATACCATGGTCAAAAGGCGTTTTTGCAGTTGTCGTGGTATCTGATACCATGGTCAAAAGGCGTTTTTGCAGTTATCGTGGTATCTGATACCATGGTCAAAACGTGTTTTTGCAGTTGTCGTGGTATCTGGT
The DNA here is from genome assembly GCA_030848855.1 of Branchinecta sandiegonensis. Classification (NCBI taxonomy): domain Eukaryota; kingdom Metazoa; phylum Arthropoda; class Branchiopoda; order Anostraca; family Branchinectidae; genus Branchinecta; species Branchinecta sandiegonensis. The sequence continues at coordinate 1,778,120 of JAUPMV010000002.1, read as the reverse complement.
CAGTTATCGTGGTATCTGATATTCAGATACCACGGTCACCGTGGTAACCTATCGTGATGTCTGAAAAAGTCATGTTCCTTTCATCAGTTTTTGTCAAATTGGTGGGAAAGAAGTTTGGCACTTAGTGATGTGACTGAATATCAGTTTTTCTTTTGGGATGAATCCGAAAAGCGCAATTTCTGCAAATGTCGTTTTTTCAGAGCAGCCGTGGCATCAGATACCACAAGTAACTGCACAAACGACTAATTGCAGACCCAGTTACCGTGGTAACAGATACCATGGTATCTGCAAAAACGCAACTATTAACTCTCGAATATATATCCACTGTGGAAGCACACTGCCTGTTACGTGCAGTCTTGAATAGCTTTGCCAACAAATAGTTTATGTTATTGGTCCGTACCTCCGACTGAACCAATCACAAACGACCCGAGAGGCGGGGCGTAATTGTGAAAAGACTCTCCGTGGGAAGATAAGGCTTGGCTAGAGAGCAAAAGCATGAAAGCAACTGTGAAAGGAAAATCAAAAATAGGCGGACTGGTGAGAAGGAAAACAACGAAATAATACCAGGTTTCAGTTCTGCTTTAAAAGAATCAATTTCTAGCGAGCGAAGCGTATCGTGAAAATCGCTGAAAACCTGTTCGGCGAGTCGCTTTCTGGTCCCGATATTTTGTTTCTCTCCGCCGGATTCACTCTTATTAGTGCTTAGCATGTTTCTTGGATTACTTTTTTTTTGCCCGAACCACTTTTCCCGGAACAAATATTCCTTGAGCCCAAGCTGACTTTGAAACATTTATTCAAATAATGTATACAGCGGATACGTCGGCTACGATGCTTCATCAGCGATATTTCGGCCCTTCTTGGCAAGGGTCCTCGTCAGGCTATCAATCTTCAGGTCCAGCGTCGGGGAAGGAAACAAACCTGTAATAAATAACTGAAGCTTCTACCAACTATATATAGCTGACGTATCCGTTGTATACATTATTTGAATTTCCCTTCTTTTGACAAAAGAAGGGAAGCTGCGCTGTAGAAAGCTAGATAACTTTCTGCAGCTGCGTGAACACAAATTGAAAGTCTGGGTTTGCTTTCTATATTCGCACAACACACTGTAAGACTATTAATTTGGCACCACTGCATCGGGTCGTTTGCTTTATGGCCGGAAGGCAGCGTCTGGAGTAATTCGTCGAAAGTATGATGCAGCCTGCCTAGGATAAGCAGAGCAAACCATCAAAATCTGTTAACTTAAATCCATAGTTGCGTGTTTGAGATACCATGGTATCTGATACCACGGTCTAAAGTCGTTTTTGCAGTATCTGATACCACGGTCAAAAGGCGTTTTTGCAGTTACCGTGGTATCTGGCCAGTTATCGTGGTATCTGATACTCAGATATCTGATACTCAGATACCACGGCCCAACCGTGGTAACTGATCGTGGTATCAGAAAAAGTTATCTCACTTTCATCAGTTTTTGTCAAATTGGTGGGAAAGAAGTCTGGCACTTGGTGATGTGACTGAATGTCAGTTTTTCTTTTGGGATGAATTCTGTAAGCGCAATTTCGGCAATTTTCGTTTTTGCAGAGCAACCGTAAATCAGATACCGCGGTAACTGCAAGAACGACTAATTGCAGATCCAGTTACCGTGATAACAGATACCATTGTATCAGGATGGATTCAGACATGGAGTGAAGACCTATGTAGAAAGACCATTAATTTGATTCATGCTTACGACCCTCTGCGGACATTCTTTGTTATTGATGCTGGTTAGCTTTTCATGTTGTTTCGTTAGTTTGTTAGTTTGTTTGTTGTTGTTTGTCTTTTTTTTTTTTTTTATCGTTTTGCTTCTTTCATAATACTCCGTATTTTGTGTTTTGCACTTTTACGGGTAATAAAGTTCATTCATTCATTCAGATACCATGGTATCTGCATAAACGCAAATTATATTCCATTTTGATGGTACGTTTACACACTGCGTAAATCCGAGCGTATTTTGAAATACGAGCGTGTCCTACGCATGTATTTGGGCTTGAAATGATCTCTACGCATATTTCTCTCATTACTTCTGGCGTGAATCTGTCTGTCGTCTATCTGTTAAAATTTTGGTATGGTCATTCTTCAGTAAGGTTCAAATGGCAAGGTAGCTTGTCAGAGATTATTTCTGTCCGAACTGGTGTTCGCCAAGGGGGAGTCTTATCTCCCTACATCTTCAAATCGGCCATATCTTCTTGTCTCGATTCTTTGCTTCCTGCTTACTTCTATAAAGACTATGCCTTCAGCTACATAGCCTATGCGGACGACTTGCTCTTAGTAAGCCGTAGCCGATCCACACTCACAAAAAATGTAAGTAAGCTGTCGTCAGAACTTCTGAAAATTGGCCTTGAAGTTAACCTTTCAAAATGTGAGTACCTGCATTTCAACCCTTCGTCAAATTGTTCGAGTGCATCTAAAGCTTCTATATCTCTTGGATCGTTCATCGTCAAATCAACAGACTCTCTACGGTGGCTCGGCATAACATTCAAATCTTCATTGTCAAAATTTTGCTCATCGGTTGTTCAAGAAGTTTATAAGTCGATCCGTAGCGCCTATGGGCGCATCGTCCCCAACCGGGGGCGCTATAATCGTAAAGCTTTGGGTAATTTGTACAGCACCTTCTGCGCTCCTTCTATACTATTTCGTTCTGGCGTCACTCATGTTCTGCGAAAGAAGGAGATTAAAAAGATGAGATCATGTTATTTTAAATATGCAAAGCACCTCCTCCACTTGTCGAAATTATGTCATAACCATACATTGACGGAGAAATTCAAAATTCAAGACGCAAGTGTTACCCTTTTGGATGTTTCGTCATCACTTTCAAAACTCATGGACAACAAGGCCCAACCAGCACACGATGTCGTCCACTGCTTCCTGACCGAAGATTAAAAATTAAGTGTCTTTTTCTGTGTGTATATATGTGTTTTGTTTATTTTCTTTACTTTTGTCATTTACTCCGCCTTTTCAAAATGGCGGGTCATAAATAAATTACTTACTTACTTACTTATTTCCATTTGTATGAATGGCATGTAGTGAAGTATAAATGTTGTATTTGTTTAAAGAAGTCTTTCAATCCCGTGCATTACGAATTGGTCTTCTCAGCCGGGATCTGGACATTTTGTTATTTAGTTTGTTATTAAAAAGAACCTGAACCTGAACCTGAATCTAGAAACACGGACGTATTCAAGAAATCGGTCCGTTTTGTATATAAATACGTCCGTATGGATAAAAAAAAATTCAAGCTCAAATACGTGCATAAAATACGCTCGGATTTTACGCAGTGTGTAAACCTACCATGAAAGGTATATCTGTCTTATTGATGACGCTGATATTTTTATATTTTTATTAGTGATATTTTGGCCCTTCTTGGCAAGGGTCCTCAGCAGGCTCTAGTTAGAATAACAAACCTGGGATCACGAATAGATCATCTGAATAGAACCCTTGCCAAAAAGGCCGAACAATCGCTAGAATAAATCTCAGCGAACCTATGCGCTTAGCGCCGTCAGGTGTGATTCGCAGTCATCTTTTTACCGATTTTGTAAGGCATGGCCGTTACTCGATGTGTGGCCGGTCCCATACATTAGTATTATCAAGAACAAATAATCAGAAGAACCTCCGTCTGCTTATCTCTGTAATAGGAACATGCGGGTCGAATATATTCCCGATAACCTGCCCGATGCAAACGAGCGGAGGGTAGGAGCTACGGGGAAATCACAATTCGCTACCTGTACAAACAGCTATATGGCAGTAGCGCCCGGAGAAGAAATTCTGTGAGCAATAGCTGATTGGTTGGCTACCATTGTGACCTCGCGTGTGACGCTCCGCAGAGCGGCTCCTCCACGCATGCAAAAGTTTTTCCTCTCATATGCGCAGCGGCGAACAGGGAACTAGAGGGGTATCAACTCAAGGCTCAACAAGTACGCTCATTTTTGTCGGGGTATCGGTAGTCGCTGCATGGAACCAAAGACGGAGGTTCTATTGGATTATTTGTTCTTAGTATTATAGCTTGCCCACGGCTTGCCAACAGTTTCTGGTTGAAAGAATTTTCAAGAAACATTCGAGGGGGATTTTTAAAGGGATTTACAGATATCCGTTTTTGACGAGATGGGCGCGGGAAATGAACTTCGAATAATTATTTGAATAATTAGGTAGCCTATCACCACATATCGTATTGCCATGGCCCTCGGGCTTTTTGTGTAAATATATCATCATCATCATCATAGGCTTCACTGTAGGCCCAGTAGGACCCGACAGACGACCCAGATATCTGGTAATCTGGAAGGTGAAGCCTGACTTTCCCACTTCCAAACAGTCAGGCGGCAATTTCAGAGTAATACTTTTTTCAGGGTGGATTATGATTTCAAGCTGATTCAGTACTCGTTTGGCCAGCCGAAAACAGTGCTTTTCATCTGGACTGGGATGATGTTCACAACTTCCGTTTTCGTGTATACAGCGTTCCATATGTGGGCTCACAAAAGAGGAACAATTACCAATAGTAAGTCATCATAACTGACCCTGTCTTCCAGGTGGGTCTTTCGAATTAGCCACACCTTGAAGATTCGCCTGAGTGGGTTGGTCGGAATTATCGTCTGAAGAATTTAGCGTCTCAATATCTGGCTGAGTATGATAGCTTTTTAGTTAGTCTCTCTGGGAGTCCTCTGTTATCATTGCGCTTCGTCAGCTTTTGAGCTTGTGTTTTTTGCAGAACGGGAATTGAGGAGCAAATACTTTTCGTTGGGGGAGGGGGCGCTTTTTGGTCCTTTGAATTTTTGTATTCTAGAGTGCGAGAATATCAAACAGTCTATCCGTCTGTCCCGCACAGCATTGCACTTTGTCATTTGTGAGCCTGCGTCTTTCCTGACTCTCTGTTGGGGCAAGCATCTTTTCTTTCCGGCTTACCTTGCTAATGGACTGCCTTTTGTAACCGAATAGCTAGACTGGAAACGTTAATCCGTAGAGAAGTAGCGACAAAATGCTACAGTAGAGGTATGCTTATGTGAACGTCTGCTAACAGTGAACGATCGTCGAAGAAAAAACTAAAACCCATACCAGGCATTTTTACTAGGAATGCTTGTAATAACCACTCACGCTTTTGTCTTTTTTTGAATATTTTTTTAATTCACGGCTGAAAGCGACTCAGATGACACCTGGTTGGCTTTTTACAATTTGAAAAATTTGCCACGAGGAACGCACCTTCAATGGAGAAGATGGCGGTCCGAACCTGCAGATGCCTTCAAAAGAGGAAGGACCTTTTTAGTAAATTCAAACCAAAGCAAGTTAGTTGAATTTCTACTTCAAGTTTGTGCCAGGACAACCCTGAAATAGTTGGCTGTTAGCTGATGTCAAGTTTATTGTTTTTCTTTTCCATTTCACTTTTTTACATGCACGTAACAAAGCCAGTGTAGTGGAACAGTTAAAAAGTGTTCAAATAAGCATACCTCTACTGTATCTCAAGGGACAACAACTCTCTCGACTTACCGGCCGGCTGGAAGGTAGCGTCTGGAGTAATTCGTCAGAAACATGATGCATCCTGCATAGGAGAAGTAGAGCAAACCATCAAAATCTGATAACTTAAATCTGTATTCCACTCTGGTGGTATGTTTACACACTGCGTAAATCTGAGCGTATTTGGAAGTACGAGCGTATCCTACGCACGTATTTGTGCTTGAAAAGATATCTAGAAACACCGACGTATCGGTCCGTACCTACCTTCCGGACTCGAAGTAGTAGCCGGACTCGAAGCTCATCGGCTGGATCTTTTTTTGCACTATTTTTCCTAAGCTCCGACCCTTGCATGCGTGGTTCCGTTTTTTTTTACGCCTGCTTGTTTACAGGCATGCAACTAAAGCTCTGGGATGGCTTGGCCCTTACTCTGTTCATCGTTTACCTGTGCTTGTTTTTCGTCGTGCCCGTTCTTGAAATTGCCAATCACAACTTGCCCCCTGCTTCGTCTGTTATCATCCTGGATGAACAGGTGAGTGACGCGTTATGCAACGGAAGTACGTGTCGGAATGGTATAGAATCCAGAGGCGTCACGTATAGGGGGGATGGGGGGGGCAACCCCCCCCCCCCCAATGTTGTCGGCCAGTCGGTAAAAAATAGCGGTAGGCCCACTGGATATTTTTCGGCTCGAATTCAAAGTGATGATCCAATTCAGTTCAGTTTAATTTCAAAATACTTTCCACGGACGTGCCGAATAGCAGTATTTTCGTCAATGGCCTATACAATAAATCACAATCGTCAATTTGACCATAACTATAACAGTTAAAACCCAAACTTGCTTACGTTCAATGGTCATATTCACAATTCGTCATGGGCATTAAAAAACTTGACGAACGAAGGTACGAAACTACGCTCGTATCGCGAGTGAGAAACCCATGTTGGTGCAAGGCGTGATACCATCTCAGCCACAGCTCTTCGTGGACGAACTCGTGTAGGTTGATGTTCTGGTGGGATGATATCTCGGTGGATGGGGTTCGCTAGGATACTTTTACCAAATTTCAGGGACAACTTAAGACGGCGGGTGGATAGGGTTTCTAGTTTAAATTCTTGGAGGAGGCTTAGGTATGGGGCTTTGGGGGATTTTGAAATTACAAGCAAGGCTCGGTACTGGATTCTCTCAAGACGACCCGACTGCTCCTGCGTCAGTCCGAAATGCCACACGGCACAACAGTATTCTAGGGAGCAACGGATGAAAACTAAATAAAAGCGTAACAGGTGATGGGGAGGCGTTCCATGACGGGATAACAATTTTAGGGACGAAATTCCCATGTTAGCCCTCTTAAGCATTGTGTCAACTTGTTCTCCCCACTTCATGTCCGACGTGAAGTATACTTCAAGTAACTTCAGCTTGCGTACTTGACAGGATATTGGTAGGTCGGGCTGAAACGAAGGATTAGACTCTAGAAAAGAAACAGTTAAAACAACGGATTTTTTGAAATTTACGGTCATTTTACCCTCTGCCGCTTCCTTGCACACGTCACTCATTATCGTAGTGGCAGCACTTTGAGTATTCTTGTAACATAGCTCTGTCAACGAAAGATCGTCTACGAACTTCCAGCGATCTGGCATATTGTTAGCTAGGTCATTTACCATGACCAGGATGAGCAGAGGTCCCAATAAAGTCCCTTGTGGAACTCCAAAAAATCGGCAAGGGACTTGAGTAACTGGTCTTGTATTTTGTACGTTGAGTTCTATTTAAAAGGAAATTCGCTACAGTTCTTGCAATAAAAGGTTGGATATCAAATTTCTCGAGAAGTTTCTTTAAAAGTACACTATGATCCAATGCTTTTAGGAGGTCTGTTGCGATCAGGTTGACCCACCATTTTGGTTCATCCAAGTGTTTTAGGATGGTATCCACCAGGATTACCGAATAATGTGATGTTGAAGTGTTTGGCATGTTGCCAAACTGCCTGGGGTCGATGTTCTTGAGTATGTGATCTTTCAGCCAGGCGCATAAGAAACTCTCGAAGACTTTGCTGAATATTGATGGGTGGTAGGCGATATATGCCATTTATGCATCCGAATCTCTTCTTGCTATGGTGGGAGGGGTGTGAGAGGATTAGAGGTTGGTCCCGGACATTTTTTGAAACGCTTAGGGACCCAATTGGGTTGAGCGATTGAGATGAAACTTGGCGATACTGCCGTCATGTGACCTAGGTGTGTCATTCAGAGATCCTGACCTGATCCATCCTCGGTGGGCAGATTTGGTGGGAGTCCCTGCTGGGAACCCAAAAGGGCAGTTTGTGGGTAGGAACAGAGAAATCCCTCAGGAACAAAACAAGGAAACAGTTTTGCCGGTGTAGTCAGTTTACCGTCAAGAAACAGAGAGGAACGAACAAGTGTTTGTTAGTGTTTTTACCCGAAAATATTTTCTGATTTACCGACAAATTTGTTTTTTCCAGTCGCCACATGAAAAAGTATTCCCACTGACGAACAGTTCTTACTTACTGAATTTTACGACACCATTTTATCGACAAGAATTTTCCCGGCCAACGTATCGAAAAATGAAAAACAACTGAAATCGGGATCTCGATCCGATCATCGGCTTGAATTCCCGACAAGGCTTATGTCGGTATCATCTCCGCACCGACGAAAATTTCCGATTTCCAGACAAGAGGTGTCCTGATTACCGACAGAGCTTTTGTCGCTATCAGAAACGGACTGAGGGAAGGGTTTGTCATAGCTCTTGTCGTTGTCGGTACTGAAAACGGGATCCGCGCACCGACAAATGCTGCCGATTTCCCAACTACAAGTATCATGATTTAGAGATTTTGTCGGTATCAGAGACGGAATGAGAAAAGTGTTTGTCAGAGCTCTACACTGTCAGAAGTTTCATAACAGATTGCGCATAACACTTTCAAGAATAACACCTTTTCACTTAGAAAAAAAGTGTTGTGACCAATTAAGTTTATACTATGTCGTGCCCAGATCTCCAACAACACCTTCAATAGGTAAAAATACTACACTGTCAGAAGTTACATAACGACAACAGCAGGTTGCGCGGTTTCAACAGATAACACTTTGGGATGTTAAATGTTATGTTTCTTTCGTTCCCGTTAGTATTTTCACCAATTGAAGGTGTTGTCGGAGATCTAGGCACGAAATAGTGTAAACTTAATTGGTCATAACACTTTATTTCTAAGTGAAAAGGTGTTATTCTTGAAAGTGTTATGCGCAATCTGTTATGAAATTTCTGACAGTGTAGTCGGTATCGAAAACCGGATTCGTTTTACCGTCTCCGCACGACAAACGCTGCCGATTTCCCAACAAGAAGTTTACTGATTTACCGATAGAGCTTTTGTCGGTATCAGAAACGGAATGACAAAAGCTTGCAAGCACTGCCGATTTACCGACAAGATTTTTCGTGGGGACGTCCCTGCCCCCACACCCCCCTAGTTTTGCCACTGTTGGTGATGCATGTACTCAATCTTGTATGGCCTTTTGGCTAAATAAACAAACTTTATTATTAGGGTTAGTCCCAACACATTACCACAACATTATACGGGCAGCAAATGTGTAGCATCTTTTCCCTAACTGAATAGACCCATATTGCCCTGATCAGTGGACCTGCCATCACCTTGGTGAATTCATTGTAGGTAATTTACAAATCATCTTAAATGCGTTGAAAGTGACAAAATCCAAACTGGATTTCCGGTCATGGAAGATAGAAACTCGAGGCGTTTGCACGAAGCTGAAAAAGTCTTAAAGTAACGGACACACCGGCATACCTATATTATTGACAAATCCTACCCCCTAATCGTTCCATCTATGTCCATTCATGAGATTCCGATTCCGATTTCCTTTTAGATGTCCTTTAGATTACAACTTCCTTTGCAATGCTTATAACGGGGTTAAGACTGATTCTTCCATTCTTCTTGTTTGGTGCTTTTCGACGCGGATTGGATTGGAAGCACATCGGTTCTGACGAGCTTGTTGGTTAGAAATACCGGTTATGCAAGATCTTCGCGTTTTTCGTCAAACAAAGGGGATTGCTACTACTACTCCCTTATTCCAAAAATCGCTTTTAACTTCAGTAGGCTACCCTTCTATTCAGTTTAATGTTTAGAGTAGTTCGTCTCCGCCGGAAACTGTTTCTTCTGGTCTGCATGTCTCGCAGGCAGCCCGTGTTTGACCGCTGCCTGGCGCTTGAACGACCCTAGCGAGACTGAAACTAAAAAAAAAAAAAAAAGTTCTCTCCATACTTTGGCCAAAATTTCTGAGAAATTAACAACGTACTCTGGAATCTGAGAGGAAATGCTATATATGATTTTTTTTTTTTTTTTCCGCCAGTGCGTTGGAAAGATTGGTAATGTCGAAAAACATGAATTCTTCTCCGTCCCCGGTTACTTCTTTTTAGGTGATGAATTTTTAATTTGTAGGTTCGGTTTTTGATGAAAACCTACGCGTTTGTACGCTCAAATGCCCCGACTGCAATAAGACACTCTAACATCGTGCGTCGGGGAGGAAGGAGAGAGGAATTGAAGGCTTTGGCACGTCAAGAGGAAATAGATGGACCCTGCCCTGATTTCGGGAAGTACCTGTACTTCCTCTTTGCGCCAACTTTAATTTACAGGCATCATTACCCAAGGTAAGTGAAAACCCGAGATCCCCCTCCCCTGTCTGCTAACGTAGCGACGAATCGTTTTCGTTCTGGCGGGCCCGCTGAAGCCGCGTTCGATTCACCAGCATTTTGGAAATGTTCCACTCATTGCGGGATCAGTGACTCCATTTGATTTCGTTTAAATGCAGCGGCCGCTGCATGATTACGACCTTTGTCCAATTTCGTTTTCATGCAGCGGCCACTGCATGATCAGCGACCCCATTTGATTAGACAGATAAGAAAAAGCTGCGTATGATTTACTATATGTGTAGGCGAAGTATTTGCTTGGGCTACCACCGTGTGCCAATATCCAGCATGGGATTAAAAGATTTGGTCTGATCAGGGGCGTCGCTATTGGGGGATTGGAGGGTGGTGCCACCCCCCTCGAAGAAAGAAAAAGCACAAATAAATTAGCTAAACTGGGTGCTCGCAGAGGGCTCTATCGAAACAAATGAACTAAGCTGTGCGTCTGAGCGCCCGACCACAAAAAATTAGCTAAGCTGGGCGCTGACCATGAAACCCAAGTGGGGGTCTGGCAGGCGTCCGATACAGTCAGTAAGGCTAGTTAAGGGCACCAAGAAACTAAGTTGACATCCAGCTTGGACATCGGCCGTTCTGGGGCCTCGAGCGCAGTCGTAGGTTTCGAGCTTGCCAGATTGACATAAGAGGCGGGCTGTTTCTAGTCATTTGGATACGAAGAGATTTTTCATTACATTTTGTTCGTTCGTCAGAATGAGAAGAATGCCTGTCAGATTTGAGCTTCCAAGATCGAAAAAAGGCAGTTATCAAACGCATGAATTTCACCTTGCATCGTACCGTTTTAACAAGAACCGCGTTTAACAAGACCGAGTTTTTAGTAAAAATCAGGCTGATATTGCTTGCGGCGCACATTTTAAAGAATTTGTTAGTCGAATCCCTCTATATTTCAACAGAAAAGAATTTGATGTTAGCAATTTTATTTTCTTCCAGAGCGAGGTTTATAAGTAAATCGGCTTCGTGAGCAATAACGGAAGATGATTGACGGCACAAATGTTCACGTCATTGGATGTCGTCTTTTTTTTACTGTAAATTCAGAACAAGTCTATACTCTGTGTCAATTTTTTTCTGGATGATTAGGACTTTTTTTCGGAAAGTGTCGAATTGCATCACTGTCATATACGAACTACCAGCAAAATGTCTCACAGTGTTCGCGACTCGCCGTAAAATGAGACAAACGGACATATCTATCATAAGTTCGTTTGGGATCCAAAAAGACGTTCTGACCATAAAGTATTCTATAAAGTTTCGCCTGCGGCGCGTTTCGTAGTAGGCTATATTAACTGGAAGGGCGAGTAATTTCATTTGGGTTTTTAGGCTTCTGGGGTTTGGCCCACATTAAAAGCTAGATTTTGCTGGGGTAAAAGGTCATATATACATATTTTATCTGTAACCCGCCAAAAGTACAAGATGGCAGGGGAGTAAAGAGAACAACGGAAAACAGCACAAGCTAAAAAACAGTATAAACACATAAAATTTAGACATAATTTTAACTGAGCCTGAAAAACTCATGAAAAACATCATGTATTTGATGACGAGGATGACAAGATGTACATGGTAGTGACGTTGATATTAAAAAATCCCGCCTGCGGCGCTCTTTTTCAAGTCCTTTTATTACGAATGACGTTCACCTTAACCTTACAAATACTGGCTTTATTGTTTCTTTAAATTCGTCCAGTTTCCCGCATGTGGTGCTCTCTTTTTTGGCTATTGTTTCTAACTGGTATGACTTGAGCCTTGCCGGACATTCGCCAGTCGTGTATTTTGAGGTACTCACCTCCCATACTCATGCCCTTCAAACCGCCCCTGAGCTTAGAGACACGACTACTTCAACATCATCACGAATTTAACTATAACCTATGCAACCAAAATCGGAAATAGGCGGCAGGGCGCCGGCTAGCCGACGCCCCTGGGTCTGATAGACCCGGCTGTCGCTGTTCCTACGAGAGCTGTCAGTTTTAAAAAAAGTTCCAGACTCCAGGTCACCCTTGAGTGACAATAGAGAAAACGTCTTAAATTGGAAATTATACCTAATAGTCCGTAATATATTAATAATATTATATAATAATATAATTATACCTACTAATCCGTACCGCCTATGGGCGCATCGTCCCCAACCGGGGGCGCTGTAATCGTAAAGCTTTGGGAAATTTGTACAGCACCTTCTGCGCTCCTTCTATACTATTTTGTTCCGGTGTCACTCATGTTCTGCCAAAGAAGGAGATTAAACAGATGAGATCATGTTATTTTAAATATGCAAAGCACCTGCTCCACTTGTTGAAATTATGTCGTAACCATACATTGACGGAGAAGTTCAAAATTCAAGATGCAAGTGTTACCCTTTTGGATGTGTCCTCGTCGCTATAAAGAATCATGGACAGCAGGGCCCTACCAGCGCACGACGTTATCCACTGCTTCCTGGCCGAAGATTGAAAATTAAGTGTCTTTTTCTGTGTCTTTATGTGTTTTATTTATTTTCTTTCATTTACTCCGCTTTTTCGAAATGGCGGGTTATAAATAAGTTACTTACTTACCTAAAAGTTGAATGTTGAGCGTATTGAATCCGTTGTATATATTCGTGTTAAACTATATTTTTTTGCCTTTTTCTTTCCTTTTTTCTTTTTTTTTCTCACACTCTGCCCCCTGTTATCGATATCTTTATCAAAACATATCAGTAGGCTACTGTCAACGAACAGCTCTAGATGGGGTTTTATCGACCACTGCGTAGTGTTCAAAAGCTGTAGTTGTACACTGTAAAAAAAAATCTAGCAGTATTTGCTATTGGGATTAATCTTGTCACTAAAAAGATAATCTTATCTCTAATTCAGATTAATCTTATCTCAGTAGAGATACCATTAATCCCCGTCGCAAATACTGCAGTTAACTGTTATCCTTACTCCGAGAAAGTTTTTAGAGTGTTACAGTTCTACAAAACCGACTATTTTTTTTTCTGTCGAAATTATGTCATTTCTGTCAACAGTGACGTCATTATTCCTGAAGAAACGGACTAAAGACAGTTTTAGGATCGTGTAAATGGATAACAGTTGGTGAACCGAACGTGGTTATTGAGATCTCGGGCATCGTTGTGGGCTCCCAAATTTGAAATCGGAAAGCTATTTGATTGGCACATTTCGTCCATGGGGGATATAGTTCCTATCGTTTCTTTTTCCGTAGCCGCGGAAGCTCTGACTCTGTATCTTTAGGACGCAGTCAACGTCCTGGCGAGCCGTGTTTGGTTACTTCGCCCAAGTCATCGGAATGGTCTTCTACATGTACTTCATCTTCAATCGCTTCTGCATTCCTGTGTTCCGAAAATTCGGCCAAGAGGCTTTCACGCTGAAAAGCGTGATTCTCTCTGTGTTTGGTTGCATGATGCCTGGGACCTTGGTGCTCGTCATTACCTTCTACTGCGTACTGCATGTGTGGATGAACGGCTTTGCCGAGATGCTGCGTTTTGGTGACAGAATGTTTTACAAGGTGAGATATGTGTTCCTTTAAGCCGCATTCACAAGCATGCTTAGCCAAGCACAGATGACTAAGCACGTGCCCAAGCTTAGCCAGGAAGTGAGTTCTAGAGCCCAGAACTCCGTGCCTGGTCCAAAATCTATGCCTAGGCATGGGTGTGAACGATGATGCTAGCTTGCGTGCCTAGGCATCAGTACTTGGCTAGGCATGCCTGTGAATGGGGCTTTAGCCGATCCTACTGACGGTGATTGTATTTCGGGGGCCTATGTACGAAAGGGAACTTCTGGTGTTGCCGAGACTTGCCGTCCTTTAGCCAATGTGCCTAGGTGGAAGTGCAAAACTATAGATACAAAAATATAGGGGGTAGATATTCCTTCAGCCCAAGCTGACTACGAATCATGTTTGACGGTGCAAAACGGAGAAGTCAGCTACATTTCATTAGAGCTATATTTTGGCCCTTCTTGGCAAGGGTCCTCTTCAGGCTCAAGCCGCTCAAGCTGGAAAATGAACTTGTGGAAAAACAATTAAAGATTCTTCCTCAAATATCTGATTTTGTGAATTTCTTCTCTGAAATCTGTAATTGTTTTCTGAATCTTTAATTGTTTTTCCACAAGTTCATTTTCCAGCTTGAGCCTGAAGAGGACCCTTGCCAAGAAGGGCCGAAATATAGCTCTAATAAATGTAGCTGACTTATCCGTTTTGCACCGTCAAATAGCATATATGGGATGTTAGATGGCAAAGCTGCTTTGAAGTATAGCGGCAAATCTACACTAAATATTCCTTGAGCCCAAGCTGACTTTAAAAAGGGCCGAAATATCGCTGATGAAGCGTCGTAGCTGACGTATCCGTCGTATACATATTTGAATATACAAATCTACACTGTTTAATTATTCTGTTTCTTAGTAGCCATTGCTATTGCCACTGAGAGAGCTTTTATCACTATAAACATAACTTGCTCTAAGTACGCCTTGAGAACCGGCCGTAGAAAAAAAATCATCAGAGCAAGTAGGCCAGCGACGGATTTAAATGACGTAAGCAGGGTTTCAGACTGTGTCAGCTAGAAATTTGATACTTTTGTAGCATCTGTTAATTGTTTAGAATTATTATAATTTCGTTAAAACGTTAATGCTCACGTCGCAGTAGAGATACAGTTTCTGTTCAAGTAGTTGACGTACGTGGCACCTTTCTCAATGACTACAAACCCGCGTCCCGGCTATTCTTGGCCCCACAACCAAGGGCTTGTCACGAGTTTACTCCTCCGATAAAGGAGGAGTCAACTCATCTAACGGCCAATCCTGGGCCTCGGGACTACCGGAGTTTTGGAAAAGAAGCCCTTGGTTTTGATGAGAAAACCTACATTTAACTGGTATTTCTGACCAGTGAGCTCCTCGGAAGAAATAAGGGGGGGGGCCTGATCTGCCTGGAAAAGAGCCAAGCACGGCAAATGCACAAATCAGTGTAGTGCTGTTAGGGTGGATGAAAAGTGACAGTGGAATAAGTTTATAATGTCGTAAATGAGAACTGATGGAACTATTAGGGACGTAGAGCGAAACAGTAATGTAGGTAAGTCCTTTAAAGGATCTGTCTTACCTATAATACCTACTTCCATAATGACTCCATATATTTCTAAACCCGGAGACCCCAATTTCGTACTGTACATTCTAACGCTCTAACAAAACCACGCTGATTCTCTCACTTGCCGTGTTTTGCCACCTTCGACGTGTATCAGGCTGTCGACGGTTGTCTGCGAGAAGTTTCCCATCAGAAAAAACGGTTATGTAAATTGTTTCCCTGTTTTCGCTACAAGTCAACGGGTCTCGGAAAATGCTTAAAACAGCCAAAGCCGTGGGTTTTTGTTGAAAGCACAGCCTAGTTTAAAAGTATTCAAATATTTTAAAATACTGTAAGTTGAAGAGTAAATAGTGCGAGGGGTCCTTTAAGGGTAAAAACACAGACATTCTTATTTTAGGACTGGTGGAACTCCTCGTCGTACGCTCGGTTCTATCGCACCTGGAACATTGTGGTGCACGACTGGCTCTACACTTATGTTTACAAGGACATCTACGAGTTCACTGGACGCAAGAACAAACTCTTGCCAAAAATAATGGTTTTCGCCATTTCTTCCATCGTTCACGAGTACATAATGGGGTTCACTATGAGATTCTTCTTCCCGATCATCTTCCTTCTGTTTGGTGTTTTTGGAGGTAAGGTTTTGTTTTGATTTTTTATCGTTGGATCAACCCCCATGGTGTGTCTAAACTAAGTCGTATCGGAATTCAAACAGGCACGACACCACACCCATTTGTTCTATTTTACCTCTGGAAAGGAAAAATCGGTGAATATTATTTTAATATATATATAGAGCAGAGCGCGTTTACATTTATAAAACTGCCTATGGACAATCAAATCCTATGTTGGGTCCTACATCACGTGACGTCCCTAAGTACGTCACGACTGTATGTAACTCCGATACAATTTGTTCGACACCTATGGTGTCGTGTAGTAGCACCAGATTATGGGTGTACCATATACTACCACCGTACGATCGTGTTGTTGTCTATTATTCGGAGTCAGAAATGAGTCATTGCTCACAACTGTCGCCTGGTATCGTATCATACCTATGGTAGCGTTGCTCCGGCAATCGTGACACCGGATTACAACACAAGCTTCGGAGATTTTTGTTCACTTCTTTGGGAACTTTTTACTCCTGTGACTTCGAACCTGCCAGTTAAGGCAACCCGTAGCACAGACTCACAAAGGATCCAACTGATAAAACCGCATTTAAAATCAACAGAGCGTTATCTCAAGTCCTTTGTGTTTTATTTATTTATGTATTTTAACGTTTCTGAATCCCGAATTTAAATTGATATATTTTGTACACTGTAAAAAAAAATCTTGCAGTATTTGCTACTGGGATTAATCTTGTCTTTTTTTAGATAAGATTACCCCTAATTCGGACTTTATTTATCCCAGTAGAGATAAAATTAATCCCAGTAACAAATACTGCATCCTTATTCGGAGAAACTTTTTACAGTGTAGTTATGTCTGTTATCGAGCTATTGGAATAATTGTAACATATGTGTGACTATGTGACAATGTATTACTATCCACCACTATTTTTGTAAAAAGATAACATGGAATTAGACGAATTAGAATTAGAACTGGGGAAAACTTTTGTCCGGACTTTGTACTAAGTTTGTAGGCCTACTTACCGTGTATCCTTTTGGGAACAGGTTCCTAGAAAGCGCAACGGTTCCCGGACTGTGCAAACCGCGACATAAAGCTTTGCAGTGTTCCATAGCAGCGCTAAAGCGAATCCGGCTTTGGAATAGAATTTGGAACGAATAGATTTTTATATACATTTAATTTCACAGCGTTGACGCTGGCTTTGACCTTTTCATCATAGAAATAAAAAAAATACACTTAAATCAGTGTGTTTTTTGTCATAGAAAACGCTCAAAGGGATTCTTGGTGATTATACAACTCGCCAAATGCCGGACAAAAAAGAAGCGTTTTCCCGCGACACAATTATGGGCCACACACTTCTGAGTGTTTGTCGCGGAAACACCCCAAACACTCGAGCCACAAGTTGAAACTCGCGGAAACGCCGTTTTGTCTATTTTTTGCGCGGTAATTTCAAATTCTTAAAATAAAAGTAAAATTCGTATAAAGTCTCAATAAATAGAACTGGCTTTCGTCCTTATCATTCAGTACTAAAAGGATCCTCAGTTTTATGTCTACGTGCTTGAGAAAGTTTGAAATTTTATTGTTTTGACATTATTTTGCTGCTAAATTTGAATTTCCCGCTAGAATCGAGCCACAAAATCGACAATCACCTCGGTAGTTGTTCCTCGAATTCGAGCCACACAAATCTTGTTGGTCGCGGAAACACACTTGTGGGCCGCACAATAGCCGCGGAAACACTCTTTTCGAGCCACAATCGAACCTAACTGCTTATGGGAGCACGGAAAAACGCCTTTAGTTTATAATATTGTTTTTTTTTTGTAGTTGCATTTGCCTTTCTGACCAACATGGGTGTGCGAGTTGGAAACGTCTTTCTTTGGGCCACGTTGTTCATTGGAACAGGATTACTCATGAGTCTTTACAGTATGGAGTTCTACGCTCAGATCAACTGCCCATCGGCTGAGGTATGTCACCTTTGATTAATCTATTATACAGTCGGAAGAAAATATTCAGATTTACTAAGCCTTAAGGGACAATCAAACTTGGACGACTTTTGTAGCCGGATGAGAAGTTTACAGTTGGAGGCTGAATCCGTAAAGGCCTCGACAGTTTTCATTGCGTCCATATATGCACATTTGGAATTTTTATTCCACCAGTGTAGAGATGGGCGAATCCGAATTCGGATTCGAATCCAGGATTTGTCCTTCTGGTCGGGTTCGAATCCGATTTGAATCACAAAAAAAAGAGATGAGGGGTAAATCCCCTTTCCCAAGATCTACGTTGTCAAATTCCGAGACTGTCCAACCGAAGTAGTGTCCGAAGCAGGGCGAGCGAACAAATCTGTCGTTTATTTGTAATCAGTCAGAAGCGTTATTTGAAACTCATTTAGTAATTACATCCCATCGATCCCCACTCCCCCTGATTTCAAGCAACATCGAGAAAGACCTGAAAGAGCAGTGGCAGAAGCTCTATCTCTCATACAGCCTATTCAGGTGTCTCGAAACCGATATCTGAAAAGCTTTGTTCCCTCGTTTGTCAAGTTTTTTGACACCAGTGCTAGTAAGTAATTGTGTACCTGAGGTTAACTCTCTTTATTAAATGTATTGGAGGATATTTTGAATTTATACATATGTGTTGACTGTAAACTGTAACTACATTTTTATTGACGACCCAACGAATATTCGGCTTGTTCGCTTCACGTTTCAGAAATAAACTGAAATGAACTGAATTGAAATGTATTAATATGCTACCGCAATGGAGGAGCGGGGAAAATTACCCCCCCCCCCCCCCGAGCGAGTTAAAGCGTGTGCATGTTTTAGTGGTTGCTGACTCGGGTTTGTTCGGATTTTTGTTTTTGTTCATTTGTCCATTTGTTTCTTTCTAGGGTTACATGAAGTGGCTTCCACGTTCCTGGACTTGCGAAGCTGTGCTATTGCAGTCCTAGGTTATCTAAGTGAATGCATTTTTAGTCGAAGTATTTGTAATCTGGCTGTGCTTTTTCCTCGTCATGTAGTTTCTCAAGACCTAGTCTGTGATATGGCTGTTATAACTCAGCAATGCTCATGTGCTTGTAGTTCGACTGCATAACTTGATGGTAGATCGGAATGGTTTGTTGTACTGAAGTTTTCGTACGAAAGGTGGTTTAGCTTCAGCCAGTACCAAAGTGATTTGTACGGATTATAATAAGTACGTAAGTAATTTATTTCTGACCCGCCATTCGAAAAGCGGAGTATGTCAAATAAAATAATTAAATAAAAAACAACAAATACAGTATACAGTTTTTCATTCATCGTCCAGAAAAGAATGTAGCGTGTCATGTGCTGGCTTGGCCCATGATTTTTGGCAGAGCCAGACGAAATTTAATGGTGACTGTTTACAGTCGTTGTTGATTTATCCAGTTCAGACGCAGCTTGCGTGACGTTCCCTCTTGCTAAATTACCGACAAATGGTTGGAAATTTCAGAAAGTGTGAACCTAAGCTCGGAAATGAGCTACGTTTCAACGAGGTTTGAGGTAGGGCATGAAGAGCCAAATACGCCCTTCATAAAGTTCCTTCCAGATTAGTTGTTTTTTGGCCGCTAGTTTTGCTAGCATTAAGTAAGCAATGACACTTTACTTCTTGGTGTACTTTTATCCAGGGTTCTTCGGCTATTTTCAATTCCTCTTAGGCCAAGCCGTGTTTAAAACTGTTTAAAATGCCTCTGCCTCTATTTGTGCTATACCGAACTCTTCTCTGTCAAACTTCATCAAGTTTGTCAATTCTGGCTTCCGACTTCGGTGCCGAGTGCTGGTTGACTTTTCCACGGGGCTAATGCGCGATTCGGTATGAAGCGAAAGCCTAATCGCTTATTCACCCTTCAGATAACGTATACCAAGATCTCACGTGTTATCGTTTTTGTTTCGCTAGCGCATCTGGCGGCAATCCTATTCTGGATTTTTGAGGGGCGTATTCTTCAGTGATCTGCAGCTTTCACCTTTGCACTTTTCCGAAAAATGTCCGCGATTTTGCGACGTAGAACAAAAATTGTAGGACAAGCATTGCCGAACCTTACATTCTGTTGCGCGAACAGACCGCGGATTTAGTTTCGGAGCAGAGCAAAATAACACTGGAGAGTAGCGCCAATACTTGAAAAGTGACACACACTCGAATAACAGCGATACTAGAGATAGTGAACATCTCTACTGAAACTCAATCGGTCGTTCACCAGCGCTGGCTGCGATAACTTCATATTCTAAATCTAGCAAAAAAATGATGCAGCCTCCATTGTTTCCTTGTTGTTTTCAGACCGCACCTTTGCTTTACTAAAAATTTCTAAACCCGCAAGTTTGTCTCGCTTTAAATGGCGTAAGTGTAGTGGGCGGCACTACCAGTATGGCCCGTTTGCAAAGCATGGAAAGCATAGGTCTTGGCGCTACTCTCTAGTGTTATTTTGCCTTGTTTGCTAGTGAGCACCGGCGTGAACCAGGGTTTCTCCCCCACCCTTCAAATTTGTTCATGCACAGATCAAATTCGAATCTTAGAAACCTTGCGGAAACAAGCTCAACTTGTTTTTCGCTGTTTGTTTTTCCTAGAACATGAGCGGGCTCTGTTTCCATTCTTGTTTAGTTTGTCTGATATAATTCACATAATTATCTGCGCTGATCTCATAAATTGGAGTGCGGAAAACCCTTGAAAACATTCCTTGTTGCCAGTCTCTCTTTCAATGTGTTTCCTGCGTAATTTCAGTTCTCTTGTGGTTCTTTAATTCTCTCCAATTTTTCTGCCAGTTAATGATTGCGTTTTTGCAGATACCATAGTATCTGATACCACAGCAAAAAGTCTTTTCCTAGTCACCTGATACCACGGTCTAATGTCGTTTTTACAGTTACCGTGGTATCTGGCCAATTATCGTGGTAACTAATATTCAGATACCACGGTCCCGACTGGGATATCTGAAAAATTCATCTCGTTTTAGCAACACAGGAGCCTGGTTTTTTGTCAAATTGGTTGGACAGAAATTTGGCACTTGTGGTGTGAGTGGATATTAGTATTTCTTTTGGGATGACTTCTAAAAGTGCAAACTCGACAATTGTCGTTTTTGCGAAGCAGCCGTAGTGTAAGATACCACGGTAATTGCGAAAACGACAAATTGCAAATCCAGTTACAGTGGTACCAGATACCATGCTATCTGCAAAAACGCAACTAATGTATTTTTGGCTTGTTAAAAGCCTGCGTGTGTTCAAGTAGCCTTGCAGTTACCTCATATGGTTTAATCGTTATTGCCTCAGAGGTGATTTCTCGTAAGTTTTTTCTCCCTATTATGAACCTAAGTACCTTCAGATATCCTAGCTGTGCCTTTGTGTTTCTATTATGCTGTCAAATAAAGCACGTCATGCTCGGAGAATAATTCGATCCATACATCCAGCTTAAAGGTCATGTCTTACCTATAATACTAATGCAACCTACTTCCATAATCACTCTATGTATTTCTAAACCCGGAGACCCCAATTTCGTAATGTACATTCTAACCCCTCTAACGAGACCACGCTGATTTTCTCACTTGCCGTGTTTTGCTACCTTCGATGTGTATCACGCTGTCGACCGGTTGCTAGCGAGAAGTTTTTCCATCAGAAAAAAGGTTATGTAAATTGTTTCCCTGTTTTCGCTACAAGTCAACGGGTCTCGGAAAAGGCTTAAAACAGCCAAACCCGTGGGCTATTTATTGAAAGCACAGCATAGTTTTAAAGTATTGAAATATTTTTAAATACTGTAAGTTGAAGAGTAAATAGTGCGAGAGGTCCTTTAAGACGTATTCTCGGTGTTCCCCGAGGACTCCTTTTGAGGAGTCCTGCGTTTTTGTTTGTACCAGGAACTCACTTCCTGTATTCTCGCGAGTCCCCACGAACGGGGAATGCTCGATTATCATCACCATCATCAACAAGAGCTGTAAGCTCATATGGCACTTGCATGTGTCAAGATGATTTGATTGATCAAGAGTAAGTTTCGACTTTGCGGTTGAGATGCGCGCTATAAGGGAGCTGGAACTTCATTTGTAAGCAAAACCCTTGAGGCAAAACTGCTAATGGGCTGATGGGCATCACGAAAATGCATATATTGCTTAAAAGTATTTTTTTTACTTTGCGGTCAAGATTGGTACTTTAAGGAATAATCGGATTTGGGAAGTAGCAATTTCTAAGCAAATGTTGTTGAGTCTCCAATATTCCAGCGAAGTTTCATCGTCCTAGCACATCTGGAAGTACCTTAACGCGCGATCACCGGAATCCCAGACCCCCCTCCCCCTCCTCCAACTCCACCCACAATAACCGGAGCCAATCCTGTTCTGTAAATGATTAAGCGGGTCAAGTATTTTCCGCCCTCCCCCCGATAATTGCCGGATTCGGTCCGGAAATGAAAAAGGTCACAAGAGAAAAATGTCCTCTGTTTAATTATTAAATTTCACTCGAATCCGATCACCCGTTCCAAAGTTACGCATGACTCAATATTCCGGATTCCCCTCCCTCAACTCCCCCCCCCAAGATTATCATATCGAGGATTTTTTTTTTATTCCAAGTCAGTTTGACCGGGTCCCTGATATGCCTTCCAAGTTTCGTCGTGAAAATCCCCCATAAACGGAATTCCGGGATACCCCTCCTCCCCCCCCCCTCAAGTGTCCGGATCCAGTCAAATTATGTAAAAGATTTATATGGACCAGATGTTTGTTCTTCCCAGCAAGTTTCACTCCGATACCATCATTCTAACCGTTTCTCGAGATTTCCGGTCCACCCCCCCACCCCACCCAGCTCCCCCGCGGTGCACGTAGCCAATCCCATTCAGCAAATGACTTACCTAGAGCATCTGTTTGTTCTTCCCACAAAGTTCCATCCCGATCCCTCCATTCTAAACGGGGCACGTATTTCCCCCCCCCCCCCAATAGTTGCCGGATCCGGTCCGGATATGAAAAAAATCATCGGAGAAATGTCCTCTGTTGAATTCTTAAATTTCACTCGAATCCGATCAACCATTCTAAAATTACGCATGACTGAAAATTTCGGATTCCCCTCCCTCCACTCCCCCCACCATTATCTGATCGACAAAATTTTTATTTTGAAGTCAGTTTGATTGGGTCCCTGATATGCCTGCCAAGTTTCATCGTGAAAGTCCCCAAAACCACCATCACCGGAATTCCGGGACCCCCCCCCCCCCCATAAGTGTCCGGATCAAGTAGAATGGCCTAAAGGACTTATCTAGAGCAGATGCTTGTTCTTCCCAGCAAGTTTCACTCCGATCCCTCCATTCTAACCGTTTCTTGAAATTTCCGGTCTCCCCCCCCCCCCCAACTCCCCCCTGGCTACCGAATCCGGTCAAGACTTTAAACGGGACATTACAGATATATATTCTGTTCAGTTATGAAGTTTCATTACAATCCGATCATCCGTTCGAAAGTTACAAACTTCTCAATTTCCCGGATTCCCCTCCCTCCACTCCCCCACCATTATCTGATCAACAATATTTTTATTTTGAAGTCAGTTTGATTGGGTCCCTGATATGCCTGCCAAGTTTCATCGTGAAAATCCAAAAAACCACCATCACCGGAATTCCGGGCCCCCCCCCCCATAAGTGTCCGGATCCAGTACAATGGTCTAAAGGACTTATCTAGAGCAGATGCTTGTTCTTCCCAGCAAGTTTCACTCCGATCCCTCCATTCTAACCGTTTCTTGAAATTTCCGGTCTCCCCCCCCCCCAACTCCCCCCTGGCTACCGAATCCGGTCAAGACTTTAAGCGGGACATTACAGATATATATTCTGTTCAGTTATGAAGTTTCATTACAATCCGATCATCCGTTCGAAAGTTACACACTTCTCAGTTTCCCGGATTCCCCTGCCCTCCACCCCCCCCCCCCCCCCCCCAAAATGGTCGGATCAGAAAACTGATTATTCCTAATTTTGTTTGGTCGGGTCTCTGATATGCCTGCCAAGTTTCATGGTCCTAGCACAACTGGAAGTACCCTAACTCGAAAAAGTGTGACAAAATGCCCTAAATTTTCAAGTTTCCAGCGCCCCGCACTCCCCCCCATATGGTCGGATCGGGAAACTGATTATTTCCAGGCTAGTTTGGTCGGGTCCGTGATATTCCTGCCAAGTTTCATTGTCCTAGCTCATCTGGAAGTACCCTCACTCGAAAAAGTGTGACAAAATGCCCTAAATTTTCAAGTTTCCAGCGCCCCAACTCCCCCGCATATGGTCGGATCGGGAAAATTATTATTTCCAGGTTACTTTGGTCAGGTCCCTGATATTCCTGCCAAGTTTCATTGTCCTAGCTCATCTGGAAGTACCCTAACTCGAAAAAGTGTGACAAAATGCCCTAAATTTTCAAGTTTCGAGCGCCCCCACTCCCCCGCATATGGTCGGATCGGGAAACTGATTATTTCCAGGTTCGTTTGGTCGGGTCCCTGATATTCCTGCCAAGTTTCATTGTCCTAGCTCATCTAGAAGTACCCTAACTCGGATATGTGGGACAAAAAAACTCGGACCGACCGACAGACCGACAGACGGAATTGTGATCGGTATATGGCACTTGAGCCAGAGGCTGCAAGTGCCATAAAAAGGACTCTTTCAGATTCGGAGGGGAAGGATCCCAAAACGTAAGTGGATGGATATCTATGACATCGTAATTGGGATCCCGAAACGCAAGTGGAGGGATACCTGTGACATCGTAAAAGTTGTCCTTCTGTCCGTCTGTTAGCACGATAACTCTCGAAGGGAATGAGATAGTTTGATGAAACTTGATGAGAGGATTCTTTGTATCAAGGGTAAGGTCAGGTTCGTAGATGGGCTCTGTAGCCCTACAGATAGGGGTGGAGGAGGGGGTTCAAATTAAGGGGCAGACAAAATATTATTTTTAAACAGCTAATGTGATAGTCGATTTTTAAACAGCCAATGTGATAGTCGATTACGGGGTAAGAAGACGTGATGAACACGAATACGCTAAACGTTTTCTCGTCCCACAAGTAGTTCGCCCTGAATCTGGCAAAAACCGGAAAGTTGCTTAAAAGTAAAAGTTCCATTTGAAGTTGAATAAATATTCGATGGGTAAGAAGACATGCTGGACAGGATGGTGAAAACCATTTTCTCGCCGGACAAATAGTTTGTCCGGAATCCGGCAAAACCGGAAAGTTGGTTAAAAGTAAAAGTTTCATTTGAAGTTGATTAAATGTTCGATTTAGGGGTAAGTAGACATGCTGAACACTTATGTGAAAAGCATTTTCTACCCGGACAACTAGTTCGACCGAAATCCGGCCAAACCCGGAAAATTTGTTAAAAGTTATAAGTTTTATTTGAAGTTGATTAGATGATAGATTTAGGGGTAAGAAGAGACGCTGAGTCTGTATATGACAATCATTTTTTAACCGTACAAATAGCTCGTCCGGAATCCTGTTGTAACCGGGTTTTTTATAAGTTAAAGTTTTATTTGAAATTGATTAGACGTTCTTTATGATAATCTTTATTATAGTAATAATAAGGAGATACGCTGAATTCGATTCTGATTTTTTTTTTCGCTGGACAAGTAGTTCGCTCGGAATTCGGCCGAAAACGGAAATTTGGCAGAAGTACCGTAAAGCAGGAAGTTTCGGTCCGTATCGTCAAAATAGATATGGCTTGTAGAGGTATATCTGAACTTGGTTTTCTCTGATGATTAGCCTGGCCATGATTTAGCCCTAGCCTTTTTTAGGATCCCATCGAAACCTTAAGTCTTGTTGCTAGTGTTGGTGCAATGTGAAATTATTTAAAAACAATCAGAGTAAAGAAAACCAAGAGTAGAGTGGATCCAGGCTAAAACTGCATATTTTTTGTTCGAACAAAATCTAATTTGGAAGCATTCCCCGTCTTCTCATCGTTTTCAGTAAGCGGAGTCCGCGTGAAGTGACTCCCTCTATTCTCGCCGTTCCCTTGATTCCCCGAGGAGTCCTCGGAGAACGGCGAGACTACGCCTTTATTGTCCGTCCCAAACCACCCGCAGCAAACTGTCTTTCGTCCATAAGTGCTGGATCCACCACTACGGCCTTCGGAGCTCATTCGTAGGCATATCGCTGAACGTGCGGACTTTCTGAGAACCCTCTATTTATAGGATTTAAACAAGATAGTCCATGCAAACGAAGGGCTCCAGAAAATTATACTGGGTCCCACGGCAGACGTCGGCAAGCTTCGTTGCGTCTACCATGATAGAGGCGGAAAGGCTGGTCTTGCAAGGGTGCACAACTTATGGGGGGGGGGGGGGTATGCCCGGGCCTCACTACGGACACACTTGTTCGTAATTCGGTTTATAAGACGTTTGGGACGCTCCTCTCTCATTGGTTGTTCATAACAAATTAAAATCGGGAGATGGATTTTCGAACGTTTAAAAACCGATTTACGAACAGTTATGTCCGTAGTTGGGGTCCGGGCATTAAAGTATGATCCATGATTTAGCCTTGATCTGCCTGCGAGAGAATGAGTTATGTCTATAGTAGAGGTATGTAACTTTGGACGTTTGAAACGGCGCCAGAAACTGTGACGAAATTTAGACCTAACAAATATGTATGTACAGCAATCAAAATTTAAATCAAAACCACACTTCGTAATTTCACTGACCTGCTCTTTTTTTGGTTACTTTTGCCCCTCTTACGGCAACATGACTTGTCGTGCGAAGTATTGCAAAAAAGTATCCCTTACTTTCATAAACGTCCGAAGTATCCCAAAAGAAAAAATGACACTAGAAATCAACAGCAGACGAAATTAAATGAATCTCGTTTCACTCTTTATGTCAAAAGAAATCTGAAAGGCTCGAAGGATATTCAGATCTTCATTTATCATTCCCAATTGACTGATAAAACAAAATAAATCAAAGATAGTCCAAAAATTAAAAAGGGTTCAAAGAAGCAAATCTACTAATTCCGTTTTCGATCTCAATTCTCGAATTTCGCGTTTTATGACTGTTGAGACGAAGACAATTCTCCTTTTTTTGTGTTTTTGTCAGAATCGAGAACGGGGACAGCGTCGCGATTCTGCAAAGTCGAGAGGTTGCTTCGATTGTCTATCCTCGATTCTCCGTTCTCCTTCCTGATTGGTCAACAAAGGCGGATGTCCAACCCATATAAGCAGGTATTACGGGCGGCTAAACTCTTGATGACTAGCTCTTCCTGCCGATGCAGAATCTCCGGGTACCTGCGGAAGAAAGCAAGAAGCGGTGTCATAGCTGCTCCCAAAGATCGCCGTGATTGTTTGACACACTATTTGAGTCGTTACAGACACGTTTACTCCTTCTTCCCGAGGATCACTGGCGTCTTTTGGACTTGGTTATATAGAGTATTGGTGTTTTCCCGATGAAAAATTTGTAGCCTGCGTAGTAGTATGGTAGTAGTACGAAAACGTTGCATGTAATACTATGCAATAGCAAAGAATACTATCATTTAATGTGCCTCAGACTGGTCCAGTCTTATGTAGTAGTGTCCAGTAGCATCCTGTCTTGCCATAGTAGCATCCAGTCTTGCTAATAGTAGCATGCAGTAGTATGCAGTAACACGTTAGCCTTGAAGTAGAAGCACGTAGTAGCATCAGTTAGTAATGCATGCTAATTTTTCGTACAACTTTGTACTACTATTTTGAGATAAATTTTTCATCGGGTAGAGCTAAATTCCGGCCCTTCTTGGCAAGGGTCTTCCTCAGGCTCAAGCTGGAAAATGTGTGGAAAAATAATTAAATTCTTTAAATATCTGATTTTGTGAACTCTGAAATTTGGTTGGAGTTTAAAGCTGGTGCTGTAATTTCATTCTTGGCCTGAAGAGGACCCTAATATAGATGTAATAAAATATAGCTGACTTATCCGTTTTACACCGTCAAGCATGATTCGCAGTCAGCTTGGGCTGAAAGAATATCTATGTTCATATTTGGAACGAGTAACGATTTATTTATTTCTTGCGAAGCTTATCAACCCCAGCCCCAAATCCCGTCCTTCCGCACTGAATCCTGATTGAATTTTCTCCTTCTGTTGACAGCACTAGCGTCACCTTTAGCCGTGATTCTTTTCCTAACATCAGCTGCTTCTTTTTTGGCGAAACTCTTTTTCAGTCGATTCTTTATTTCTTCTGGAGGTATCGTTGATGCACTTCTGACACTGGCGGCGTAACTACCACTTCGCTGTTGAAGCTGCGACCAATCAACTAAAAATATTGATACAAAAGTCAATGTCTTTACAGTCCTTATAGGAACGAAGGCTGAAACTCTGCATGGAGTTTGGTATCAAATCTCTGAATCACCCAATCAAAAAATATTTTCCCTTCTGAAAAGCTGACAAAAAGGCTCCCTCGCAAGGTAGCCCCTGCGGTTGAAAAGTTCAAATGTGCCCACCAGAGGTCTGCAAAGAGTTTTGTCCCTTCACTTCTAAAAGGAGGGTTTTCGCGAGCTGGAAAGCAAAGTCGGAATCACTTTCCAGTGGTTTTCGCGCTACTTTGGAAAGTTGCCGAACTTTCCAACCCGGTTTTCGCGTTTTGGAAACCAAAGCAGCTTTCCCGGAAAGTGATTCCTCGAGGTTAGTGGAAGGCTCCGCGGAAAGTTGAATCTTTCGGCGGGAATTTCAAAAGTGTGGAGATAAAACTCTGCAAGTGTCACTAATAAATTAAAAAAAATTGCAATCATAATTAAGGTGACTTCAATGAAATATATGAGAATCAAAGAACCGTTCAGTGAACCATATTTACTCGAAAAAATTTGTAATTCAATATTTTCTCGGCGATGTCAGCTTTCCATGCGTTTTCGCGATCAGTCCAGCGGGAAAGTGGAAAGTGATTCCAGAAATCACTTTCCGACAGTTTTCGCGATGCGCTTTGCTCGCCGGAAAGTGATTCCGAGATCACGCGAAAACCCTCCTAAAGTTGCATAACGAAGCATAAGCTGAGCTGCTAGTTTAAATTTATAATGTTATTTACGACCGTTGTAGCCCTATACACGTAGGCCTTTTATGATTCATGTGTGTGATCGTAAGTTGTATCCATGACTATACCAAACAAATTTGGCGTGAGCTATGATAAGTTTTTGGTGAATAAAAAGATTTATCTATCTATGATAAGGAGAGGGGATCCATCGGCCTGTACTCAGCATGTCGTAAAATAAGGGAGTCAGTCACTGAAGCAAAATAAAAAGAAAACAAGGAAAGTTCCCTCGGGCATGTCTTTGTCCGCAATCCGACAGTAAAAACAACAGATAAACTCAAACAGTATCTACCTAGGGCAAGGGGACAAAGTGGTAAATACAATGTGTAAAAAAGTGTAGTCGGTAATTGTCTATTTCATTTCAAATTCTGCTTGTCCATTGCTGAAGTCGAAGGACATTCAATGATACAAATTAAAGTATTTTTTTTTCTTCTTATAAATTTCCAAATAGGGACTCCGTTACCTGCCTAGGGTCACTGGATTCTTATGGTCGGTCCTGGCAGTAACTACAGGAAGATTGTCTCAAAATATTTCCATTATACTTTCTACCGGTTTTCACAAAAAATCCAATCAGTCAATCGTTCATTTACACCAAATTATCCATTAGATCGCATGTGCTGACGACAAGATTATCATACACTAGACAACAAAAGAAACAATTAGATTAGTTATATACAACTGATTTGTCAATTTAATTTAATAAACTACGCCAGATATATTCATTTGTTCCGTATTTCACTAAACATTTTAACTGTACTTGATTTATGTTCGTTTCGTATTTATTGTTTGTCAGTTTGTGTTTTATTTGTATTGTTAGTGAGAGTTTGTTTTTCCAGTTCCCGCCCGTGTTAGCCTAAGTGCTATTAGGGTTGAAATAAAATTGGTTGATTGACTGATATATAATAAAACACTAAAATAAGGTTATCAAATTTTCATAATATCGTCTGTAGACCTATCGGTTATTTATTCATGTTTTTAGAGCGTCGTTATAGTGTTGAACAAAATAAGGTAGAAACGAGTGGAGATATCTTACTGATGCTTTGACGGGTGGTTGTTTTAACTTTCGTTTTCCAGCTTCAGTATTAGAGTGTATCATCGGACGATCCCCGGTGATTTCTTCATATGCTGGGAAAATATTCCAATGCGTTTTATAATGGAGGCATTCGTACCCGAATTTCATCAGCGAACTGTGTCGTTGTTCGGTTAGAGTTTCTATTTTTAAGAACGGAAGACTTTCATTATACGACGTGCATGTGTCGCTGAGTATTATTTTGCAAACACGCTTCCGGAGTCTTTCAATCTTCGCATCTTGGTTCTGAGCGAGTCCAGCATGCCATACTTCGCTGCAGTATTCAAGTACTGGTCTTACATATATTTTGTATAATGTGCAGAGTACTTCATGTGAGAAACCAAAACGCTTTAGGCATGCAAAAGATATGAGGTGGATCACACAATTTTTTATGTATTCTGTGCATGATTCCCCATTTGACATCGGTAGAGATTATGAGTCCTAGAACTTTGACTCACTTGACGACTTGCAGGTCAGCCTACAATTCCACAGGAAATGGTTTGGATTTTGTAAAATTAATACGAAGGACAACGGTCTTTTCTCTACTTATGGAAATTTTTGCTTCCTCAGTTTGCTTTGTTAGTTGATCCAGTGTGGATTTTAAAGCCATTTCATAAGAGTCGACAAAGCGGAGAATCGGTAGTGAGAGCTCGTCAGCATATTTGAGTATATCTTGTTCCCTGCAATGGTGAAAGCAAGTGGACTTAGTCGAGTTCCTTGTGGGGCGCCACAAGTTATTAAGATTATATATATATATATATATATATCTGTATTGAAAAACCCAAAGGCCATATACAGGTTAAACAAACAACTCATAGGAAACTAAACAAAATAACAGACTAAGAAACAGCACTTCTCAACTCGAGTGCTTTTTGCACTAAATTACCAAAAGAAACAATCACTCTTGGTGACGTAGAACGTAAGATACCAAGAAGCTACCCACCATTCCGAGAAAACAATGAACCCCTTAAGTGTGATCCGAAAACTGATCACCAAGTTGTACACGTTGTTTTCGGAATAAGCCCCGCCCATTGCCAGGCCCTATGTTAGGCCTTATGGTGGGGCCACAAAGAGTTAATGGTGTTTTTATTTTTATGAATAAACTGAACTGAAACTGAACTGAACAGTTAAAGCACAACTCTCACTAGATATGATCTTTCCCCTACGAAACAGACCAGAAAAAACGATTTTCGAAAACCCCATTACTTTCCACCAGAAATTAGCGATTTTCTTGTTAGAGCTTGTCGTCGCTTCCTGCTCCCCGATGCGGCGGCTGAGCGCAAAACGTTTGAAAACTGAACGCGCCGTGGTTAAAAAGTTGTTAAACTAATCAATAAAAGAAGTCAAAAAGAGAAGATTAGCATATCCTTATATGTGAAAGAAGTGTAAGCGAGACAATTAAGATTCCGGCAAACTCTGCGTTGTCTGACGGGCAAAACTCGGCACAGCCAAAAAAGCGCTAAAAATTCGCAGGCACAAAACGAAAAAATGGAGAAAGGTGGAGATTTTAGACACTTATACTTCCACAAGGGAGCTAGGCATATTATAAAAGGCAGAATAAGAAAGAGAAGAAGCTTGCTAGCATTCTTGTGAGAAGTTTTCGTGCTCCCATCTAAGTTGCTCCGGTAACGACAATTTCATGCGCCAAGAAGTCAAATGCATGTCCGAAAATGATATTAAGAGGTTCAAAATCCATTGCCAAATTATTAGGCTACCAAACAGATAGGTTTACGAAAATGATTCCTACACACGGCTGGGCGGGTTTCTTTGACGTCTCTGACAGGCAAAGTGCGCTAGAGTCGCAACTAGTCGTCAGCAGAGGTGATCACAGACTCATTCGACCAGAAGAAGAAGAAGAAGAAGAAAAGCAAAAAGAAGGGAGGCAGAGGAAAGTGCTAACCTAAAGCCATAACCAGACCAAACAAGATGAAATAATTTCATCAGGATTTTAAGAATGTCATGGATGTGCAAGCAAATGTAACAAATTGCTACTAAGGGTTTTGCCTGTAGCTACTTTAAAATTGGTAAAGGATAGAACTTACCCTGCTGTTCAAGTTCGTGAACTTCGTCTAGCTCTTCTTGGCTCAGTCGATCATCCTTCACCAAAATATCTGACTCAAGTTCCGCCGCGTTTAGTGGCTGTGGGGGAATCGGCATGGAGTCGAGTGATATCTCTAAATTACGCACATGTGTAAGCTAATGGTCGCTAACATGGATGGTGAAGTAATCGGAGAATAGGCAATTTTAAATTCGTCAAAGGAGTTGAGACCTACTGGACCAGGGGCAGAAACAATGGTCATTGGTTCTGAGACAGCCGTTTTGTTTCTATTTGCGTCAAGTCCCCGAAACTGAGAGAACTGCGAAAAACAAAAAGGAAACGCCAGTAAGAAAAAACACGAAAAAGGAATGAGATGAGATGATCAGTCACTAGAACTTGGGACACCTCGTACGGTTTACTGTTTAGAATCCAACATTATGAAATAGTTGAATATTTCAGAACCAGGCTCTGGCTTTAATAGACCGGCTTTGGCCATTTTAAGCCTTTCTCCTGGCCCGTTGACTCCCAGCAAAACCATGAAAAATTTAGCATTTCTTTGTTTGCGAGTTCGCTTCGAACAATCGTCGGGACTAGGGATACGCATCGAAAATAGCAAAACACGACAAGTTTGAAAATCAGTGAGGGGTCGCTAGAGGGTTATTTTTCCCATACGAAATTCGGGGCTTAAGAAAGGATGGAGCAATTACGAAATTAAGTTGCATTGCCATTACGCGTGTTCCAACCTTCTACCAATAGTAACTATTAGTTACTACTTTCGTTCCAATTACCTCGTAAAAAGTTACTACGCCGACCGTTCCAACCTTCTCGAAATAGTAACTAACAGTAACTATTTGCTTACCATGCGCGGGAGCGTAGTAAGCGTTGTAACTACGCATCTCTGTAACGTGATTGGTCGGGTTCACCCGTGGCATGATATTCTGTTGGAAAATAGAAAAATCGTTCCAGCCTTAACGGCAAAAAGCCAGAATTCGTGACGTCAGGCGTAGTAACTACGGTAAGTAGGGTGGAACACGCTGTATAGGTACGGCGGGTCCTTTTAGGGAAGTCGGTTCTTAGCTTGATTCGGAGAGGAGCAACCGGCTGATTCGATGGCAATGCCTAGGAGACTGTATTCCCGATGCCCTAAATACCCAGGGTAGGTTATGAGATGAACTCACCGTTCATGGCAGCTTCCAGGTTCTTCTGCAAGTCCAAAATATCAGCTTCTTCTTCAATTGGCTTTCTTTCTTTCCGCCTTTGCTTCTTCCCTCTAGAGCACTTGACGTCCTCAACCGGAGACTGAGACTCTTCCTGATCTTCCTCAGATTCCAACACGTGTTCTTCTTTTTCATCATCCGAGTCCTCGCTCTCACACTCAATTGCATCGTCTCTTGGTAGGTCCGTGTCTGGTTCTCCGATGACTGATTTGATGAATCCACTCGCAGAAATTTCGACATCGATGTTGTCATCTCGCCTAGAAAAAGAAATCGTATACCCTGAGCCTCGTTTTTGTTGCAATACTGCTTCCGCATCACTGCTGCAGCACTTTTTTGCTACTGCACAAGACGCGTTTTTGGATTCACTGCCTCCATGGTTGAAGCAGCACCTTGCAGGGAAGTACGGACTTGGTCGTTAAGCAAGTCCGCGATCCTCGAGAAGCGCTGCCGTCTTCCTCGGAAGCACTGCAGTGCAAAAACGAATGTAGAAATAACCATCCCGGAAGCGGCCGAGAAGTGGACCTGCAGCGTGCAACGAAAACGAGGCTCTGGTGTACATGGACTGCGCTTCTGCATTTTGCGCCAAAACGTTGCGTGTCGAGTGGGGCTGTCGAAGGGGCTTTCCCATTGAGAGCGCAAGACTCTTGCGTTGTGCTTCAGAATCAGAATCATTTTATTTTTCCCAATATTCGTTAAAATAGCCTGGGATGTCAAAAAGTTAAATAAAAGCACGAAATAAAAAGTTTAGTCTGCGCTGCATATTCGTTGCGTCGTGTCTTTCACACCGCGAGAGATCGTGCGCTTCTCTTAAATTAGACATAACACTATTTTTTTTATATTATCCATTTTTTTATGTTTTCCATTTATGTTATCCTTATGTAACTATAAGCATCCGAAATGCCCGCCTTTCACCGTTGTTTCGTTTTGCGCCTACGACTTTTAAGCGCTTTTTCGGCCGAGCCGAGTTTTACCATTCTTGCAACGCAATCTTCGTCGAAAGCTTCAAGCTTCTCAGGTCTATCTTCTGTTTTAGATTTTTAACAACGGCGCGTTCAGTTTTTAAATATTTTGCGTACAGCCGCCGCGTCGGAGAGCGGGAAGGCTGGATAAAGTCGACAAGCGCTTAACAAAAATTGCTAATTTCACATGGAAAACAATAGTTGCGTTTTTGATCCGAATTCTCCGTTCCGAATTCTCGCTTCTGAATTCTCGATTCTCGTACAAGTTACCGTTTTTGCTCCTCTGACTTCTCCATTCTCGCTTTTGACAAAAACCCTAATTTTGCAGCTCGTCCGCAACCCGATATACGTGTATATGCATATTGAACACCCGTACTCTGTTGACCAATCAGGGAGGAGAACGGAGAGAGGAGAATCGACAATTCACCATGGTAGCAAATTCTCGATTCTGCAGAATCGCGAGGCTTTCCCCGTTCTCGATTCTGACCAAAACGCAAGAAAAGGAGAATTCACTCCATCTGAATAGTCCAAAAACGCGAAATAGGAGAATTCAGAGGAGAATCGCGAGGAGAATTCGGATCAAAAACGCAACTAATGATATTTTCAAAAAACGACATTTCTTAGCCATCATTTCTAGTAAGAGTTGTGCTTTAAATAAATTCTCAATTCAGTTCTGTAGAAGGTTTTATTCGAAGTGCTTGCAAATTACTGATGGAGTTCTGGAGTTGGCCGTTTGCTGGGTGAAAGCTTCTGCGCTTTCCCAGGCGGATGACTACACATACAAGCAGTAAATTGTAAATATACATAGAATAATTACAGATTTGTACATTTCCACTTTGAACACGCACATTTTACCTCTCGTTATTTTACTTTTATCTGCATGTCGTTGAATCCGCATCGTTCTTCTGGTTTTTAGTTACATGTCGTTTTACTGTTTGCTGGTTCCGCGTCGTTTTCCTGTTGTTATTGTGGTGGATTTTATGGTTTTGCGTCGAGTCTCTCCAAACGCAGCGCAAGACCAAACAAATAATCAGAAAGAACCTACAGCCCTCTATCTCTGTACTATGACTATGCGGAGTCGAGTATTTCCCCGTACCTTTTCCGCAGTGAACGAGCGGAGGTTAGTAGCTTCGCGCCACATCATGTTTCGTAACCTCTACAATTAGCTATATCGCTGTGCAACCACCTTGAGGAAAAGTAGAGGACAAAATTGGCTGACGCGCTCAAGAGCGGGTCAGCGCGCGGCCTGCAGCTCCTGCATTTCTTTCTCTGCGATGAGCAACGGCCAAGACGGAAGTAAAGTAGACGGGTAAAAAGCTACAGTAAACACCTCTAGGTCCGCCAAGTTTTGTCGGGGCATTCATTGTCGCTGCATGGTACCAAACACAGAGGTTCTATCTGATTATCTGTTCCTGGCAAGACGAAGCATAGTCTGAAACCAGTGTTATTTTGCATTGACAGATTTCAACGTTTGTGTCTACTACAGGAAGTAACGGCAATAGAGACTTGTACCCTGTCCGATGAAAACTAGTATTTCTACACGATCATTAAAGGGGCATAACCAAATAGTTTAATATTGAGATATCTAAAATTTTCGACTTTTGGGCTAAATTATCGGCGTTTGGTAACTTTTTTGAGTCTGTAAACTGCTGGAAACGTTAATCTGACTCTTTCTTGTTCGTACAATCACATTTTTGTAAAAAAAAAAGTTTCCTTGGAAATTATATCTTGAAGGCTTCAAAGCTTAAACACTCATACTTGAAAGTCTCACATCCTATTGGTCGTTTATGAAACCAAACAATAGGAAGCAAAAGTATTTTTTTTGCAGCAAAAGTCTGAAGCCTTCAAGTTCAAGCTCTCAATTCTGAAAAAAAAAAAATTGTACAAAACTGTGAGAAAACAATTAAGAAAGAGTCAGAAAAACCTTTCTAATCATTTACAGGCTAAGAACAGTTATCAAACATCGTTAATTTAGTCGCAAAATTGGAATTTTTTTTTATAACCCTTAACGTTTTCGTCGGATCTGTCTGTGTCAATCAACTGGAAGAGCGGTTCATGATCTCACAACGCCAGGTGACAATACCACAATCGTTTGAAAAGGAACCGCAATATCGAAAAAAAGGACGCAGAAACAAATAAACTACGAGTTATTGTCCATCAGGCAATGGCGGCATCCATTCATCCATATGGATGAATCATGTTTATTGAAACTACTTCTGTTCAGACTGAAGAAAAAAGCAAACAAAATATTTTCCAAGAAGCACATAGCACTATCCTATATGACCAACGACATACTCAGGCTATTACTACGAAAATACTCTTACAAGACGACCCCCCCCCCCCCCCAAACCCTAAACGAAACGAAGACCATTTACGACAAAATAAAGTTTTGTAGTGGACTCCTGTTCTTAGACTGGATATCAATGCAAAATAGATTTGGGAACGAAGAGCAATATGTTGCACACTGCGTTCAGTTATGAAAAATAACACTTTTCCGTCTTGTCGCCGGCAACAGTAGTAGCGTTTTTGCAGATACCATGGTCAAAAGGCGTTTTTGCAGTTATCGTGGTGTCTTGCCAATTATCGTGGTATCTTCAGTACATTCAGATTCCACGGTCCGACCGTGGTAACTGATCGTGGTATCTCAAAAGTCATCTCACTTTCATCAAACTTTGTCAAGTTGGTGGGAAAGAAGTTTGGCACTTCGTGATGTAACTGGATATCAGTTTTCTTATCGGATGATTTCGATACGCGCAATTTCGGCAATAGTCGTTTCTGCAGAGCAACCAGAGTATCAGATACCATGGTATCTGGAAAACGCAACTAGTATTTTGTTTCCGAACTGGAACCGACAGCTGAATCTGGAGACACAGCTTCGGAACGCAGCGGGTCCGCTGTTTGAGTTTTGAGGTGAATATTCGGATAACATCATGGCAAAGCAAAAGTCAACTCGGATAGCATCAATCAAATGAAGATGTGAATGAAGGTGTAGATGTGGATGAATTGAGGCATGGAACTTTTTGTTTGAGACCGCTGAGGAATGGATGGTGAGAATGATGAAGAGTGGTATTTTTAAGGTGATCAAGAGTTTGGGAAGATTCCTCAAGCTGGCAAAGAGGCATCGTGAGAATTTCATTATTATGTCACGGGATCCACCAATTTTTTTTCGTTGCGTATTTGCGTTGCCATTGCACTCGGGCTTTTTACAACAAATATCATATCATATTGATTAGGGGGACCCGTCTTTTCGCCCACCCGTCATAATGCCCCCAAAAAATGTCACATCCCCCACTTTTTCCGACAGTTCGCCTAACCGTCACAATACCCAAAATATCCGCCGATTCGACCACCAGCCGATTCGCCCACCCGCTGACTCGCCCACCCGCTGATTCGCCCACCTACTGATTCACCCACCCTTGATAAGCAAAAATAAACTCACTTGATGTCGCTGAACCTAGGGTAGAGCTCGCTCTCATAACTGAACTTCCGTTTGAAACAGTCCCTGATGCACTGCACATCGCGGTCAAAATACCTGGAAAAAGGTAAGAATCATCCTTAGTAAGCCCCACGACGCAGGCACGCAGCACAAATGACCCAACATCACTGCTTTAGAAGCTTCACAGGCTGTGCGCTATCAGCTTTCAGGATTCAATAAAAGTTTTGCTGTCCTCTACTTCTCAACAGAACTTTCTGCTTTTATGCTAAGATGTCGACTAGCTCAGGTCCAGAGCAAAATAACACTAGAGATTAGCGTCAAGACCTATGCTCTCCATGCTTTGCAAACGGACCATACTCCCAGCCCACTACGCTTGCGGCATTTAAAGACACACTTGCGGATTTAGAAATTTCTAGTAAAGCAAAGGTGCTGTCTGCACTCACCAAGGACAATGGAGGCTGTATCATTTTTTTGCTATGTTCAGAATATGAAGTTAACGGAGCCAGCGCTGCTGAACGACTGAATGAGTTTCGGTAGGGATGTTCTCTATCGCTAGTGACGATAGTATCGCTGCTACCTGAGTGTGTGTAAATCTTGTCAAGTCTTGGCACTAATCCCTAGTGTTATTTAGGAGTAACCGACATACTTGGTGTCAGAGCACTGTACAAATTTTTTTTTGCAGGATTTGCTACTGGGATTAATCTTGTCTTTATTGAGAACAGATTATCTCTAATTCGGATTAATCTTACCCCAGCAGAGGTAAGATTAATCCCAGTAGCAAATACTGCAGTTAACTTTAATCCTTATTCGGAGAAACTTTTTCACACTGAAGTGGGATATGAGCCCAACCCGATGAAAAATTTATCTCAAAATCGTAGTACGAAGTTGTACGAAAAAGTAGCATGCAGTACTAACTGATGCTACTACATGCTTCTACTTCAAGGCTACCGTGTTACTGTATAATACTGCATGCTACTATTAGCAAGACTGGACCAGTCTGAGACACATTAAATTATAGTATTCTTTGCTATTACGTAGTATTACATGCAACTTTTTCGTACAACTACCATACAACTACGCAGGCTCCTTATTTTCCATCGGGAAACCCAAAAGAAACAAATACGAGATTCTCGTTTTTTTGTTTTTTTGACAAGCCAATTATCCCTCTAAGATAGATGTTCCTTCAGCCCAAGCTGACTACGAATCATATTTGACGGTGAAAAACGGATAAGTCAGCTAGATTTTATTAGAGCTATATTTCGGCCCTTCTTGGCAAGGGTCCTCTTTAAGCTCAAGCCGCTCAAGCTGGAAAATATTTGTCTTTATATTTGTCTTTAATATTTGTCTTTAATATTTGTCTGAAATATAGCTCTAATAAAATCTAGCTGACTTATCCGTTTTGCACCGTCAAATATTATCCCTCTAAGATGTTAATCAAGGGATAAATAATTTCAGATATTTCGGTTGCAGTTCTAGGAAACGTCTTCAGCGAAGAACAAATCAGGCGAGTTATCCCCCCCCCCCAAGACAACACTGTAAAAAAGAATCTTGCAGTATTTGGTACCGGGATAAATCTTATCCCTCTAAGATGTTAATCGAGGGATAAGTACAATTTCAGATATTTCGGTTGCACTTCTGGGAGCCG
This sequence comes from Branchinecta sandiegonensis, assembly GCA_030848855.1. Taxonomy (NCBI): domain Eukaryota; kingdom Metazoa; phylum Arthropoda; class Branchiopoda; order Anostraca; family Branchinectidae; genus Branchinecta; species Branchinecta sandiegonensis. The sequence goes on along the minus strand of JAUPMV010000002.1, from coordinate 1,739,001 downwards.
TCCTCAGCGAAGCACAAATCAGGCGAGTTACCCCCCCCCCCCCCCCCCCAAGAACAACACTGTAAAAATGAATCTTGCAGTCTTTGCTACTGGATTAATATTGTCTCTAAAAAGATAATCTTATCTCTAATTCGAACTAATCTTATCTCAATAAAGATAAGATTAATCCCAATAGCAAATACTGCAGTTAACTTTAATCCTTACTCAGAGAAACTTTTTACAGTGAAGAGCTAAAAGCTCATATGGCACTCTCACGGGTGCTCTCACTCTAACCTGCACATCAGCCAGTGTATTCGCGCTGTCATCGCCCCCCTATTCCCCCTTCTGCGCTTTCCTGGGCAACAACGACAAATAAGCTGTTGTCGACTTATTTTTGTTACATTTGATGTTTTGAAATTAGTGTTAAAGTGGACGATAACCACAACATCGGCTCGATTTTTGTATTGGTTTAGAGAATAAAGTAAACTCAGATAATTGTAAAAGACAAATATTCCTTCAGCCCAAGCTGACTGCGAATCATATTTGACTGCTCCAAACGGATATGTCAGCTGAATTTATCTGAGCGATATTTCGGCCCTTCTTGGCAAGGCTCAAAGCTAGAAAAGCGACCTTATTTTATCACAGCTTCACTTTTCTATCTTTGACCCTGTCAGAATAGCTCTTTTTTCTGTCTTGCTCGGGAATTGATACTTTAGTTTGTTCTTCGCTGAGGTTGATGTTTTGAAATTAGTGTTAAAGTGGACGATAACAACAACATCGGCTCGATTTTTGTATTGGTTTAGAGAATAAAGTAAACTCAGATAATTGTAAAAGACAAATATTCCTTCAGCCCAAGCTGACTGCGAATCATATTTGACTGCTCCAAATGGATATGTCAGCTGAATTTATCTGAGCGATATTTCGGCCCTTCTTGGCAAGGCTCAAAGCTAGAAAAGTGACCTTATTTTATCACAGCTTCACTTTTCTATCTTTGACCCTGTCCGCATAGCTCTTTTCTCTGTCTTGCTCGGGAATTGATACTTTAGTTTGTTCTTCGCTGAGGACGGTTGCCCGAAGTGCAACCGAAATATCCGAAATTATATTAATCTCTCGCTTAACATCTTAGAAGGATAATTAGCGGATCAAGACCAACCAACATCTGATTGAAAAAGCCAATAAAATAACGCATCAACATCCCTGCAACTACTGCTCCACGGACTGTCGGTGAGCTGTCGAGGACTTTTAAAAACTTTGATGTCATATTTTTCTTCAGAGACACCGTTCTTTTCAATTATCCTAGGAATCAAGCTTTTTTGCTTCTATGTTAAAGATGTCGGCTATCTAATTTTCTGCCACCCAGTAGCATTTGCCGAGTCACCGCCATGACTCAGAAGAACAAAAGTAATGTCATATCTCCAATCAATCTTATTAACCAACTGGAAGATCATATCACTTAACGACCAGTCGGCAAATGCAGAAGGTGCGAGTCCAGGATGCGAAAATGTTGGCAGAAAATATAATGAAACTGTCACTGACTTTTTTCGGAAACCCACATGAAAATTAACAACATGCTTATTAGGTTCTCTGATCATTTGTTAAGGTGACGAGCATACCCAAATTTGTTATGCTAATAAGTTGCCCTAGCCTATTGCTAGCATCTGTGAGGACGGAAATAATATGCAAATTAGATAGTCATACGGAATGCCACAAAGTTTACTTCCATTATCCTGCTGATTTAGTCCCACAGCCTCTACAACGTAAAATTTACCAGAGTACTGGAAATTACAGACGCCTCAAAATATGCTGTTTCTGTTTGAAACCAACCTGCTCTCTTTTTGGCTATATAAGCTAGCCTTTTCGCCCAACAAACTATCATAAAGAATGACGCAACATTAACCTCTTTTAGGTAGTATATTGCGGGGTTCCAGGGGCGTCACGTATGGGGGGGGGGGCGGGGGCCACCCCAATGTTGCCGGCCATCAGTTGGTAAAAAAAAAAGATATCGGCACGAAGCGCCCCGATTTTTCTTGGAAACAGTCGATTTTTTTCTTGGAAACAGTCGGTTCTTTCTTGGAAACAGTCGACTTTTCTTTCAAACAGTAGGTTTTTCGTAAAAATAGTCAGTTTTTTCCTTAAAAACACTTTTTTTTAAATCAGTCAATTTTTCGTCAAACCAGCGTTTTCTTTCTTAACAAGACCAAGGGTGTCGATGGGGTCCTAAAAATCTAATACTTGATCCAGACAATTGGATCTTGTCTTCGCCAGATCCAGTCTTCGCCAGGCTAATCACTAGAGACAACCAAGTTCAGATATACCTCTATAAGCCATACCTATTTTGACGATACTGACCGAGACTTCCTGCTTTACTTCCGCCAAGTTTCCAGTTTCGCCCGAATTCCGAGCAAACTACTAGCCCAGCAAAAAAAAAAGAAAATTCAGAAACAAATCCAGCGTGTCTAAAGAACGTATCTATACAGAACATCTAATCAACTTTAAATAAAACTTTGACTTAAAAAAAATTCCGGTTACAACCGGATTCCGAACTAATTATATGTCCGGGTAAAAAATGATTGACATATACAGTCTCAGCCTCTCTTCTTATCCCTAAATCTGTCATCTATTCAACTTCAGATAAAACGTTTGCTTTTAACAGATTTTCCGGTTTTGGCCGGATTCCGGACGGACTAGTTGTCCGGCGAGAAAATGGTTTTCACAATCGTGTTCAGCTATTTGTCCGGCAAGAAAATGGTTTTCACCATCGTGGTCAGCATGTCTTCTTACCCCTAAATCAAACATTTAATCAACTTCAAATGAGACTTTTACTTTTAAACAATTTTCCGGTTTTTGTCGGATTCCGGAAGAACTACTTGTCCGGCGAGAAAATGGTCGTGCTCAGCATGCCTTCTTACCCCATAATCGACAGTCATATTAGCTGTTTAAAAATTTTTGTTTGTCCCTTAATTGTCCCTGTCCCTTAATTTAAACCCGATGAAAAATCTGTAGCCTGCGTAGTTGTATGATAGTCGTACGAAAAAGTTGCGTACGAAAAATGTAATAGTGAAGAGTACCTGACATGTAATAGTAAAGAGTACTATCATTTAATGTGCCTCAGACTGGGCCGATCTTAAGCAGTAGTACCCAGTAGCATCCTGTCTTGCTACAGTAGCATTCAGTCTTGCTAATAGTAGCATGCAGTAGAATGCAGTAACACGGTAGCCTTGACATAGAAGCATGTGGCAGGATCAGTTCGTACTGCATGCTACTTTTTCGTACAACTTCATACTACTATTTTGAGATAAAAGCAAGAAGCGGGTCATAAATAATAAATACCACACAAAGGCACTGCTGGCGAGGATTTGCTACTATACGACACAACAAAATAATCGTGAAAAAGGATTGGAGGGTGAAACCATGCACCAAACCTTAGCCACACAATTATGACACACAAAAGAACGACATTATTTGCCGTTTCCATGCAATTACTTTTTTCTCTTCAGAGAAAAAAAGGCTTTCCATTTTTACTGACTTTTCTACTGAGGTACGAAGGGGGATGCATCGTTTTATGATCATGCTGTCAAGTTCACAACGAATACTCACATTTCTGCGTTGAAGTGCGATACTGAAATCATTTGTGGAAAGTCAATCAAAATCGGCTTTGCTTCATCTTCTGTGACCATCAGGTTGAACTCGTTGAAATCCGAGTGGATAACTCCTGCGTTTCCGAGCTGGACGATGAGATCCATCAGTGAGTCATAAAGCGCCGCCGGGTCCCCAAGTTCTCGTACCTGACATCTGAAAAACGGCAGAGGCATCAACAAGAGGGGCTAGAGGCGTGTTAAGGCCACGTACACCCAAGCTTACTAGAGAGGCATACAGCAGCCAAGAGGGCTCTCAAACATATTTCCGGCATTGGTTCCAAGGCCCACCAACAAGGGTCAAAGGCAGTCCGACGGTCGCAACAGCAACCGGAGAGGTGTGCCAATGATCAGGAAAATCGAAAGTGATTCCCAGTTATCGGTCCTATCAGACACAATTTTCATTTCACAGTTGGATCTCACACAGTAGGCCTACTCGATGGAACCTCATTTTAAAGCCACTGCTGACAGTTTCGGATATTTCCCCATGACTGGTTGTGATGACGTAACATGGGTTCCCTTTCGGTTCAGGATAATCACTTGGACCTGCACCAGCAATTATGCTTAGTCGTTCATTTTCTCAGTTCCTTCGTCTTTTCCCAACCACTACGTTCTAAATTGAATAAAATCTCGCTGACCCACATCATATCAGAGTCAGTGGATGTACTGCTATGTCGATCGAGCAAAGGGAACTGATGCAAAAAGGCACCTAGAATCGAACCCATGATTTGAGAAGGAGAGGGTAGAGTAGAATCTATTCCTAAAATAACTATCACGCATATTCGCTTTTTATTAATACCGAAGATATAGTTAGAAAACTATCTTTTCGTTAAATCAGATAACTGTTTTGGAAACAGTTGTTTTAACTGTTTTAGAAAAGCAAGAACAGGTCCGAAACAAGTCGATGGTACCAGTAACGAATTTGTAAGATTTTCTATCCATCCAGATTTTGGGAATAAAACCGTAGGCCGGAAACAGAAATGGTCACATTTCACTGTACTTAAACCCACTCAAACAAAACTAAATTAACAAATTATCCAGCGGATGCAACTGAAAGATGTGTTAACTCGTTTGTGCCGTACTTTGTTCGTTCGTTTAATAGTTCTTAGGCGTGTTTATCTTGTATTATTTGTCATTTGCTATTTGCCATTTTTATATCCCGTTGAAAGTGGTATATTGACTTACCTTTGCTAGCTATCTTTACTATTTTGGTGAATAAACGATATATATATATTTGTTTGGACTCGTACTCATAAGGCAAATAGTACCAACAAAGTCAACAGGCCATCGTAGCGCCCCAAAGCCATCTGTCTGGTTCACAAAAAATCCTATTTCGGTAGTTTCTTAGTTTCTGCCAGGTAAGGGTTTTGAAAAGGGATGGATAAATCTATTAAAGTTCAATGGGCGGATCAAACAATCATGATACCACATTGCCACCCCCTAGAATACAACGTTACATCAGAAATCAGCAGTTTCCTAGACAACTTATTTTCGCTAATAAATCGTTACGCCGTATTTTGCTGACTGCCATACTCCGTTTTACTAGCTTTGACAAATATAAGCGGAGTTTCTTTTTTTTTCATCCATTCGTTGTTCTTATATGCTCCGTATTATTTGTATTGTTGACAAATATTCATATTAACGGTGTTAACTGAGAATTCTTGTAACCTCTGGACTCAGCTGCAAGTAGGTCGGTTATATTTGTACATTTTGGCAGTGTTGTAACTTTACATCCAGAAAGCAAAACATTTCTTCGGTACTACAAACAACAGAAAGTTTCATCAGATAACACTGGAGCAATCTGCCAGCGACAGAGACGGTTTATTTTAGCAGCCATGGGACTCTCGTCACTCAGCTCTACAAAACGATTGATTTCCATGCATGGCCGAGGGTTTTTGAATTTCCGCGCCTGGCAGTACCATGCTCTGAAATCGTCTCTACCGATACGCCGAAGAGTCAATGACAAGCGATAACACTAAAACGGCTTATTTTTGAAGCGCTATCTAGTGGCAGTCAGCGTTTTATAAAGATTAAAGCATAGTTAGTGTCCATTGTGCTTTAAATAGTCAAATATGGTCTCATCTGCGCTCATCAAAACGAGAGTTTAGTAAAAGTAAATAAAATAGATTTAACTAGTATATATTGTAAATACGTATTAGTTGTAATGTCGGGTTGCTGTCACCATTTGCCGCCTTCACATAAGACAAATATGATAAAGGAAAATAAAAAATAAGACAGGAAAAGTCAAGGAGGATAGGAACTTTATGTTACAATTCATACATTCTTCCAGGGGGGTCTTTGAAAGATTAGACTGATACTAAAGTTTTCCAAAAGTTGCGTCGGTTGGGTGGATTCCTGAAGGTTGCCATGGAGCACCGTGAACGTTTTATTGTAGGTTGATGTTGCGGTAGGGACTGGTATTAGTTTGTTTGTAGTTATTTAGTTATCAGAATTAGGAGTTGATTGCAGAGATGGGCGAATCCGAATCCAGGATTCGTCCTTTTGGCCGAATTTGAATCCGGACTCGAATCTTCGGCTTGTCAGACTGGATTCGGATTCGGACTCGGATTCAAAACCCTCAATCTTACGAATCCGCTCAAATTTCTAGTCTTCATCCTTCCTGCTTCAATTTTTCGAATTTTACACAGTGTGCTTAGGAAATCCAACTTTTTGGTCTCCACCACCAACCATCCTCAGTCATCTATTGCGTTATCTGATTACCTTAGATATCAGTGATTTTTTGTCACATCTGATATTTTAAAGTTTAACTGAAAAGCCAACTTATTTTTATACGTTTGATCTGAATACACTGAATTATTCTGACTCATATAGGGGATTTTTGTTTTTTACGTCGCGCAGTCTAGTAGTGACGTTTGGAATATCCACTGGTTGCACGACAAATAACTTTACGGCGAGTCGCGGAAAATTTGAATGTCTGCAAAAGCGAGTGTTTCAATGGCTAACAAAGCGAAGATTTTGAAATGTTCGATTCCAGATTGCAGAATCACATCCGAAGATAGCCCTCTGTTCCGTGCTACCCCGAATAGGTTTCCTTTGCGGAAGGACACAGTCAACAGAGAATTTGGCCAGCATTCCACCAAGTTGATTAGCAAGTTCGAATTTTCAACTGGTCATGTTCTTCCTTCATGGCGAATGCCAAGTTCTTCCTGGTCACTTTCACTTCCCATGTTACTTTAAGGAAATCCGCCATGACTTGTTATTACGGCGATTGGCTGCCGCTGTAGTTGCTAAACATTTCAAACATAGAGCTACGTCCGTATAGAGGTACAACAGTTACGGAAGAGAAATTACTAAAATTCAAGAATCGTGGATAACAAAGTAACGAAGTAACGCGTTTTTATCGGTTCTTCTGGCCTAATTAAGTAAAAATATGATGGGTAATCAGACTGTCGTATCTTAGCCCTATTCTGTTAACCTTTAAACTATAAGATATGTACAAGATTTGATTTTTTTTTTTTCAAGGCCGGATTCGAATCCTCAGCATGAAGTGGTGGATTCGGATTCGGAATCCGGATTCGTACCTAGCCCTAAATTCGGATTCGAATCCTTTCATACTCGGATTCGCCCATCTCTGGTTGATTGTTGAATATTTGGACGGGTACATTGCAGCTAAAGTACTTATTTATTTTTATATATATTTATTTATTTTTATTGTATTTTATTGTTCCTTTTTATACATTACTCTTCAGTTTTGAAGGATTCAAATAAATAATAAAAATAATAATATTTTGTCCCGCGATCACCCAAAGGGCTTTTTTGGGAATATATTCATTCATTCATACGATAGAAAAGTTACTTACAAGGGTACACCTTCTATATGTTCCATGACTACGCAGTGGCGATTGAAATCTATGGGCTCCGGTACAGGGAATCCCCTGTCTCTCAGTGCTTTCATGTAGGCAAACTCCCGCGTGGCCGAAAGACGAGACAAGTAAATCCAAGAAGCCGACTGTCTCTTCCCGTGATAATCTCTCTTTTCCTTTATCCTTCTAAACGACGTTCGGCCCAACCTGTAAGACAAACCTTAGCTAGCAGAGCTTCTCCAGACAAACCTTTGCTATCTTGGCTAGCAGGAGCTATTTGAGACAAACCTTCGCTAGCAAGAGCTTCTCCAGACAAACCTTTGCTAGCAGGAGCTTTCCACATACATCTTGGCTAGCAGGAGCTATTTGAGACAAACCTTCGCTAGCAAGAGCTTCTCCAGACAAACCTTTGCTAGCAGGAGCTTTCCACATACATATTGGCTAGCAGGAGCTATTTGAGACAAACCTTCGCTAGCAAGAGCTTCTCCAGACAAACCTTTGCTAGCAGGAGCTTTCCACATACATCTTGGCTAGCAGGAGCTATTTGAGACAAACCTTCGCTAGCAAGAGCTTCTCCAGACAAACCTTTGCTAGCAGGAGCTTTCCACATACATATTGGCTAGCAGGAGCTATTTGAGACAAACCTTCGCTAGCAAGAGCTTTTCCAGACAAAACCTTTGCTATCAGGAGCTTTTCCACACACATCTTGGGTTGCAGGAGCTATTTGAGACAAACCTTCGCTAGCAAGAGTCTTTCCAGACAAACCTTTGCTAGCAGGAGCTTTCCACATACATCTTGGCTAGCAGGAGCTATTTGAGACAAACCTTCGCTAGCAAGAGTCTTTCCAGACAAACCTTTGCTAGCAGGAGCTTTCCAAATACATCTTGGCTAGCAGGAGCTATTTGAGACAAACCTTCGCTAGCAAGAGCTTCTCCAGACAAACCTTTGCTAGCAGGAGCTTTCCACATACATCTTGGCTAGCAGGAGCTATTTGAGACAAACCTTCGCTAGCAAGAGCTTCTCCAGACAAACCTTTGCTAGCAGGAGCTTTCCACATACATATTGGCTAGCAGGAGCCATTTGAGACAAACCTTCGCTAGCAAGAGCTTTTCCAGACAAACCTGGCAGGAGCTTTCCACATATATCTTGGCTAGCAGGAGCTATTTGAGACAAACCTTCGCTAGCAAGAGCTTTTCCAGACAAAACCTTTGCTATCAGGAGCTTTTCCACACACATCTTGGGTTGAAGGAGCTATTTCAGACAAGCCTTCGCTGGCAAGAGCTTTTCTAAACAAAAATTTGGGTAGAAGGCTCCGAGCAATATCCTAGACAAATTTTTGAGGATGTCAGATGCCATCTCAGTACGGGTAATTCCGACTTATCGTTATATTTCCTACCCCCCCCCCCCTTTTCCCTTGCACTATAACATACACATACTTTATTGGTCCAGACACTTTAGAAGCTACACTTAGGCTAAGTCCAAAGCATGGAAGAATCCAGGTTGCAGAACACCCTCTTAAAAGGACCCATTACGTTTCATTTATTAAAGCACAACTCTTACTAGAAATGATCTTTTCCCTATGAAATGGATCAGAAAAAATGTTTTCGAAAATACCATTACTTTCCACCTGAAACTAGCGATTCTCTTATTAGCGCCTGTCGACTATATCCAGCCTTCCTGCTCTCCGACGCGGCGGCTGGGGGCAAAACATTTGAAAACTGAACGTGCCTTGGTTAAAAAGTGGGAAAATTAAGCAAATAAAAGAAGTACAAAAGAGAAGATTGTCACAACCTTATATGTGAAAGAGTTGTCAGTGGACGTTGAAGATTCCGGCAAACTTTTCGTTGGGTGATGGGAAAACTCGGCACGACCGAAAAAGCGCTAAAAATTCGTAGTTACGAAACGAAACAATGGAGAAAGGTGGGGATTTTAGAAACTTATAATTCCATATGGGAGCTAAGTATATTATAAAAGGCAGAATGAGCAAGAGGGGTCCTTTAACTACTATGCACATACACAACACTTACTAAGGCACTAGAGGTCCGAAGAGGGTCCAAATCCCCCTGGTGCATAGCTTGTAACAACACATATATATTTGCGACGAAAGATATTTACGACGAAAAATCCAATAATCGGCTTGTCCGCGAAGGAATTTTGAAAATAAACTGAAATTGAAAAACTGAAACACAAGAATTACACAAACTATTAGAAAAAATACCATGAGCATACGCAAACCAAATTATTTACTTATTTCTCTCAGAACTGAGGAGTACAAAATAATGTATAAAACAGAACTATGCCTAAACCATCTGGTCCATTCAATGACACTTAAATACTATACTCTTTTCTTATGCAAAACGAATACGTTCATGAAGGTCTTGAATTTAATTCGGCTAAGTCAGATGTCGTACTATTTAATTGGAAAGCTGAAGGTCCCGTTCCCTCCATTGCTCTTGGTGATATCAATGTAAAACCCGTTGAGAGCATTGTTTACCTTGGTCTCCCCATTGGCTCGTCATTAAAACACACCCGCCGGCTTCTTTCTGAACATTTTGAAAGAAAAATATGCGCTTCCTATGCTCTACTTGTAAAGAATGTAACCCGTTTCAACCGCTACTAGCTTCCCTTTATAACTCCGTTGCAATACCCCAATTTCTTTACCTAGAAGAATTTACCTTCTGGCAAATATTCTCAGCTAGTGAAAAAAATAAAACTCCGTTCCACTTTCTTCAGATTCTCCAAATACTTACTTCGGCTCCCGCCTTGGACAAGAAACACCAAAATGATGAAAATATATAACATAAGAGACCCTGAGCTTGCTATCACTAACCTGATTAGCAAGTACAACTCAAAAATCCAGTCCCACCCGTGGAGTAAAATTCTCAGAGTTTAAGTGTATATGTATGTACTGGTGTTCAGTTTTTACTCAGTCAGAGAGTCTCAGTTTGTAATTGTCGATTTCTTGTGTGTTTCATATGAAAGTGTTACGTTTTGCTTTTGTTTTGTTTTTTGTTTTCGTTTTTGTACTCCGTCCATTTTCTGTTTGAAATGACGGGTGATAAATAAATAAATAAATAAATAAATATACACGAAAACTACGACCGAACTTTGCTCTTTGCCGGGTTCTTTATATAGATCATTTATATATCCATCTGAATAAACCTGAACGTTAACCTTCCAAAATTCAGTTGCTATGATGATCCAGCATCACAATACGTACCTATAGTACTGATTAGCTCCAAGTCCCTAACCAATCGTCCATTCTTGTTCTCACAGTTCGAGCTTCCTAAGTAATGTTTATCAACCCTAACATCAATAAAATGATTCTAACATTTTCCTAGTTTTTCTCTTCTCGCTGCAGATCAGCCTCCCGCTTATCGCTTCAGAGAGCCTCAATTGTCACAAACACCCACACACAAGTTTTCTAGGTTTCTCATCAAAGCCAAGGAGTCTTAAAAACATCACAAAAGAGGTTAAAAACCCAAAGGACGGGTTTGCAATCTTTTCAATTTCAAAGGTACACTGTAAAAAGTTTCTCCGATTAAGGATCAAAGTTAACTGCAGTATTTGCTACTGGGATTAAACTTATCTCTACTGAACAAGATTAATCTGAACTATAGATAATCTTATCTCAGTAGAGACAAGATTAATCCCAGTAGCAAATAGGGCAAGATTTTGTTTTACAGTGTACGTTACAGTGTAACATATTGCAATTTAAATGGTATCTACTGCGACTTGTTCTTTCCAATTGGCCGCCCCAGGGAAGTCGTCGACGGCGAAGATGATGAAATATGATCCGTCGCCCTTACAAGAGGGACCTCGCAAAACGTACGTGCAGGTCTGCAACCTGAATGGAAGGATGCCCTGACAACAGCCCATCGGAGAGAAGACTGGACACCCTGGGTGGATTCGTGGATACCCTGCGTACCTCCGGTGGCTCAGGATGGTAAGGCACGAGGTAAGAAGCTCTGGAAGAAACTAACCTGTGAATCTTGACAACATAGCACCGCTTGGCTTTTTCTACGACTTCATCAGCTACCAGGTAAATGTCTGACTCTTTGCCCACACCAATTTGACGTCCAAAGGAGCCGATGACTCCTCGTGATGTAAGAGACTTCAGTGCAAGGTAGTCGTAACCGAGATTAGTTAAGCGGTATCCGTCGTCTAAAATGGGAGATAGGTCAGATCTTAGTTGTCTGGAGCAATTACTATGTGTCTGCACATTTTTCGTCTCCTAGAAATGCCACAACTCTCTTCTGACGGGAGATTCCTGCTAAGGAAAATGCCGAACAACATTCATCAAATGGGGGGGGGGGGACTCTACAGGACGCACCTTATCTTTATGGAAGTGCGATTTAAGGTAGTTCGAGGGGGAAACAGTTTCTGTTTTAACACCCTATCTAAATATTTTATCTGGTCTTAGACAAGAAGTCCGAATTCATTAGGTCAAACGCTAAGAAATCTCGGCATCCTAAAAAACGACTGGCGACTCTTCTCAGATGCCCTAAGAGGCTCTGGAAGTGAAGGGGGAACTAAGATTTCAGATAAGGTGAGAAATGGAGACAATCCAAAACAGGTACCGTATGTGAAGAGTACAAAGTATCAGGCAAAATGATGATAAACAGTTGGCTCTAACTCAGCCACTCTTGCTGAAAAAGGTTTTACAATCACAAGAATCCAAGCTGGAAATGTGATCTTCTAAGGCAACGCCCTGCAGCTACAAGAATCTCAAAATGTTTCCTGAAAATTTCGCTTCAGACAGTCTCGACTGAAAGCTCCTGCCCGGGGGACATCATAAGTAGGCCTATAGAGCTAAGTAGGGATGTTACCAAACTATCGAAACATGTGAAGATTGTCGACAGGGGAAAAATTGGAAATCCAAATGTGCAAAGTTTGGAAATTCAGGCATAAACCAAACTATGGTAATTTAAAATTGGCGACGAAATATGTCTTCTTTTCTCCTGAATTTCCCCTAACATATCTTCACCAATCATCTCCAATCCCGACCTTGAACCTTCTACAAACACGCACATCAGTAACAGATTGACCCCACCCACCAGCCCAAATCAGTTGCAAACACCCCTTCCTATAAGTAAGACTAAGCAGTAGGTATAAAAACAAGAAAATTAGCAGTTATAGCACTTACAATGCTTTCCACTTTCGTAGCAGACCAGACGAAGCTTGGCCAATTCTCTCAGAACTTTCGATGAGCCTCCATGTTTCAAACCAGCTATCGCAGACACTAACGGTCCAGGAACTAACTCATGATTCTTCATTCCCATTTCAACCTGAAAAACAACCACATAAATCACTTTTCTACCCATTCAATCTCTATGCTTAGCTGCAAGATTTGGCAAACAGTAGTCAGCAGTCCATTTTACGGTTAATCAGCTGTCTCTTCACAGATAATTCAAAGTTATTTAAAAAAAAAAAAAAAGGTTCTCAGCAAAAGTTAATGTTTCACAACAGCTACATAATGTGTTTTCTTTTGCTATTATTCTTGCCAAGCAGTAAGACTACTGGGCTGCTAAGGTAAGGTAACATTAGGTTTCAAGACAGCCAAAAAATCTGGTTTCATTTTGCTCTTACTGGTGCCACCCAGTTGGATTAATAAGCTACTAGTAGTAGTCTACCACAAATCCCTGATTTTGGTATAGCCTATGGTAGCCCTATGTCAAATGCTAGATGATCTGACTGAAGTTTCAATTAACCAAAAGTCTTCATACTGGATATGCCCAGGTACACAGCCAATACTGGATATATCCATCACTTTCCATCGGCTATCCCAAAATCAAGGATTTGAGGTAGACTGACTAAAACGATCTTCAAGAAATGATACCCATGCGCAATGAGGCACTAACAAGATGCTTCGCCAGGCCCGTATCCAGGATTTTTTTTTTGGGGGGGTGCCTTTTGGGGGGTGGGGGGGGGGGGGTTGACTGTGGGTCAGACAAAAAAGTACAAAAAAGACACAGATCAGAGAGAAAAGCCTATAAAAAAGATTATTTTGGCATGTTTCCACCCCTGGATACGGCCTTGTGCTTTGCTATCATGAAAAAAGGCAAAACCTGGGAAATCATTCAGATTGTTACTGGAATTCACAACCTACGGTGGAAACCTAATTGGAAACCCAAAGAACAAAAAAACTTTCTATTTTCATTTCCATCATTCATATAAATTCTGTCCTTGGCCTCCTTAAAAGAACCATAGCTAGTTCATCTCTGAATGTTTTCCTGAACCTATACAAGTTGTCAGGCCCTTGGTTGACTTTTGAATGTGCATGGGATCCTCCGGGTACAAGGGTGATGTACAGCTCCTAGAATCAGTGAAAAGGAGGAGGTGGGCGTAGAGCTGACATACTTATGACATATAAGCTAACTTCAAAAGAAAAGATCCAATCCATATGCCCATTGCTCAAAGCATTGGTGCAAGGGGGCATTCCAAGAAGCTCTTTAAGCTGTCTGTCAGAACATGTCAAGGGCAACAATTCTTCTGCTGTCATGTTGATTGGTCAACGAAACTGTATCCTCACCCAACAATGAAACCTCCAAGAAGTTGTAGGACGAAGAGTGCAAAGATGTGCCCTTGAAGTACCACTGGGATGCATCCGATCACTATACTGTCAAAAGTTTCACAACAGATAACACAAGGATGCAAAGTTTTAGACAGATAATGCTTGGAATGCTATCTGTTATGATTTTGCATAAGTTATACATTAATTTATGAATAACATGAACCGATGAGGTTATTACTCTTTAATTTCAGTGGCTCAGATGAACCATTCTCTTTTCAATAGCATAACAAAAGCAGGGCCTGCAAGGCTGTGCTAACTTATAGGAAAAAAGAAGAGAGAATATGGAGAAGAGACCATATAACAAAACCAAAAAAAAAATACCTTGCATGACCCCAAACAACAAACAACAACAAACAATAATTAGATAAAAATAAGTACATCTGTTTCCATACAGTGTTTCCACTCTTCTTATATGTAAAATTTTTCAGCCCATAACATTTGAAATACATAACAGCCACCATCCTAAGTGTAGAACCACCTAGCCTTGTCTTATCTGTTATGGACTTTCTGACAGTGTAACAACAGATCACAGATAACAACATCTAATAGATCAAGACAGTTCTAAATCTGCTCGGAAGTGCGAATCAAGGTAATTAAGGTAAAATCATGATTCAAACATAGGAAAAACTCGGTCTCTAGCTTTGCATCCTTTACATAAGTAGAAAAGATACAATTATACATTTTGTTCAAGACTGCCCAGCATGGACAAGAACATTTTAGAAGCATTCCAATGAGTGTTGATCTGATCTCTATTCTGAGACAGGCCTGCCTGAAAGAGTTGTCTAGAACTAGGTTCCTGGGGTTGACAGTATAAAAAACAATGTAATGAAAAGTTTTATGATGAGTAAACAGTGATGGTTCGCCCCCAACTTTATTTTTGGGGACAATGGGATATTTGTGGCTTGAGTTTCAGCCAGAGTTTTGGACCTAGCCCATAACATAATAATAATAAAAACATAAAATCTCCAAACTAAAGTTTTCACATGAAATTAAAGCACATATACAGGAGGGGTATCCAACCTTGAATTATGTGACCTTGAACTGGGCCTGAAAGCTTACAAGGAAATTACAAGCTTAACCCTGACCTACCCCACTACCAATGAATTCTGATTGGTTGATTTCTGAGCTTCACTCAAATCATCAATATTTTATTGTGTTCAAATATCCAGCATTTGGTATAGTCTATCCAGCATTAGGCATAGGGTAGACCAAACGCTGGGTATGCCCAGCATTTGGCATAGGCTTTCCCAAAATCAGGGGTTTGTGGTAAACTGGTTAAGACCTTTTTACAACTGGACTGAAATTTCGTTCCATCCTTTTAAGATTTTAGGCCAGGTTCAAGGCTGTGTAAATTCGAGGTTGAATACTGGTTGGATACTCCTCATGTATAGGCTACAGCACAGTAGAACCAGAGGCATGCTTCTTTGAAGCATTGCTTTCATTGGCTTCTTTGCACACTTGTCGAAATTCTGAGGGACCTTGATTTTGTTTCCAGCCTCTGAACCAGTCAAATGCAGGTTAAATGGGAATTTAATTCTCCCCTAAGATATAAGTGTTTCAGATTTTTTACACAAATAATGAAATAAGATTGTTCTCATTTGGGCTGCTGTTTATTTTCAAATGTTCTGTTGTTAAAATACAATGATGATCATGATCAGGAAAGGAAACATTTAAACCTTACTGATGTTAGCAAACGAAAATGTCCTCTGTCCAGATATTGTAACTTAGACACATCAAGTCTTCCCATTTTTAGTTTCTAATCACTCTCGGTTTAGTTTAAGTTACAAATTCACAATTTCATTTGTTCTTCTTCTTCCTCGAGCTGCGTTTTGTGCAGCGGCTGTTGGTGCCCGCTGGTGCTGGCCCTGTACAAAATTAAAAGAAGAAAAAATAGACATTTAAACACCAATAAATACGAGATCGTTCTAACCAACATGAGCTGAGGCCAAAATGAATGAATAGCCTCCCTCTGGAATAACTTGATAAGCACAAGAAACGGCAGGACAGAAAGGGAGGCAGTCTGTTTTTCCACTCTTCAAAACGCGACAAACAATTGGCACTGCGCAAAACATTTGAAGTAATCGCACAATGAGGAAATTATACTTTTTGTCCTACAATGCAATACAGGCAGTAGGGTAAGAACCTTTACTCATGATGTTTTGCAAATATCTTGTAGGCTCTTGAAGAAAGACAATTTAAATGTAATTATTTAAAGTACAGAAGGGATCAATACAACTTCTTTGATTTTACGCTGATCAGTGCAGCAACAAGAAACTACTTTGACATTGCTCTGCTCAATAAAGTTGACACTGAGCTATTCCGGCTATTTGTTGTTGTTGTTTGGGGTTTGACGCATTCGACTGAATGGTCATACCGGCTATTTATTGGGTCTAAACTAAGTTATATCGGAATTCCATATAACCTGTAACATGACTGTTTGTCATGCTTGTATTATGTATTGCCTTGTATTACAAGCATGAAGTAATACCCATTTGATCTGTCTTACCTTCAGAAAACAAAAAATTGTAAGTTTATTCCTATCCGTGAATATATATTTTAATATGTATGTCTAAAGGCAAGAGGGCTGCAAGGTGCCGATCGCATATACATTTATAAAATGACCCACATGGACAATGAAATCAGGTGTCGGGTCCTCAATCACTTGACGTCACTATGTATATCACAACTGTATGGAATTCCGATGCAGTTTAGCCGACACCATTTATTGCCCACAATATTTTAGCTGAAGATGGAGGCTGGTAAAGGGAAGAAAACCAGTACAAAGATACTTCAATGGAACTGCAGCACTAACTAAAACTGAACTGGAAGAACTTACACAACAGGTTAAAATACAGTAGAGGTATGTTTATGTGAACAGTTACTTTAACATAAACAGTGCAGTTTTGGGCCAAATGGTAGAATGAAGATCCAAAATACCTATCCAGGTGTTTTCAGATGCCCTTTATTAGCTACTTTGGCTAATTGGTAAGTTAGCTTTGGACACAGCAAGTGCATGAAAATGGCAAAGTCCAATGTCAACAAACATAAGCATACCTCTACTGCAGTAAAACCTCAAATAAGTCAAGCTAGTTGGGTTCAGCACGTTAATGAAAGATAGATCAACAGGCAGAAGAGGAAGTGGAACATGTATTTGTATTAGTGACCTAGTAAAATACAACGTAATAGCAATTGGAGAATTTAAAATGAGGCGGAGGCCATGGGACTGAAGGTCAAGTTGAAAGGTAATCAGAACATATGTATCATGACAACCCAAACAGACACAACAATACTAATGATTTTCTGCAATTGATTGGAAGATAGCCGGAAACAACACAACACTTGTAGCAGGAGACTTCAATGCACACTGTCATGAATGGGGATCCCTGAAGCACAACAAGGCAGGAAGAAATTTGGAGCAGTTTATGGCCAACAACCAATGGCTTACTGTAGCAACCCCAAAAAACCTCAACACACATTATGACCTACAGCTAGCATCACTGCATAGCAAACAAATTGTCAATCCCGCGGTATGATCATCTACTATCCGACCAGTTTGGTATCATCACTGAAATCCGAGTAGTCCCTGAAGAAGAAATTCTCCCCCCAGCTTCTTACATGGAGGCAAAACTGATTCAAACGTTGTGCAAAGCTTAACTCCAGTGTGGGTGTGAATCAGTAGGAAAGCTCAACATGAAACATTGGAAAAAAGAGTCCATCAGTTCATTAATCGGAGGCCAGGGAAAGGGAAAGTGTGGAGAAAAAGACAAGTATCCATTTCCTCTGTACATGTCGACGAGCACGAGAGAGATTATGACCATATGCCTTTATCCCTAACTGTGCGTATCACTTCAAAACTAGTGTTAAATGCTCCCCAATCACAAGATGGTTCGAACTGGTTCGAACGGCGCAACTGGAACCGCGCTAATTGGCCGTTATACTTAACTACGCTTGCTAGCCTGTTAAGTACGATTCGTATCCCTTACAATCTTCTCTGCTGTGGAGTTCATTCGCCAAGTGCCCGCTTACAGTTAAATATTTATTATCTTCAAATTATCTCGTGTATGAAAAAAGCGGAGAATGTGGCTGTTCCTAATGAACGAGTACGATGTCGGACCCGCAAGCCGATGTGGAGTTATGATCCAAATTTGAAAAAAGTGAAAAACCAAGCTAAGCTTTGGTTGCGAATCTGGATTGCGTGTGGGCGTCCCTCATGTGGTAATGTGTTCGAAATTAAACGTAAAACGAAATCTGCTTATAAGCGGCAGATACGCTCTGTCCGTGAATCAGGTGCTTGTTTTCCGACGAGTTCAAAGGATTGGAAGCGGGTGCTAAATTCTTCAAGGTTTGATGATTATAATAACAATAATATTCCACAGTCTTCTTGGACTCAGCATTACTTGAATGTTTTTTCCCGTGTAAATTTTGCTGTTCATCACCGTTATTCACAACTACTTTCGATTTGTTTCCCTACTAAAGTAGAACAAAAACATGTACCTCCCGTGTCTGTTGCAGATATTGTTAACTCGATTAAGCGGCTGAAATCATCTTCGGTTGATATCGACGGTATTAGTGTTCGGCATCTGCATAAAGATTCCCGTGATTTGATGAATCATTTGCAGTTACTTTATCAGATGTGTCTTTGTTCGTCACTCGTACCTGACAGTTTTCTTTGTGGGACTGTAACTTCGGTGTTAAAAAGAGGGAAAGATCCAAATAAATGTGATTCTTACCGGCCAATCACTGTTGCCTGTAATATAAGTAAAGTTTTTGAGTATGTACTACTCCCATCTGTCATTGATCATGTAAATTACGATGCCAATCAGTTTGGTTTTAAAAAGGGAATTGGATGCCAGCATGCACACAGGGCGCTTGCTGTTCTCCTCAAAGATGTGCATACCAAAGGTCAGTCATTACATATTTGTGCTTTGGACATCTCCAAAGCATTTGACACCGTCGTTCATTCACAAGCTCTGCTGTCACTGTATCAGCTTGGTATAAACATTTCTATTATATCTGTGCTACGTTTCTGGTATTCAAATTCGTATGTGAGATTGAAATCTAACGGTCATATTTTCGGGAATATTCCAGTGAAGTGCGGGGTCAGACAAGGAGGTGTCCTTTCGCCGTACATATTTAATGCTTGTATCGCCAGTGTTCTGACCAAGATCCCATCGAGTTGTTTTTATGGGTTCACTGAACTTTCCTATCTAGCGTATGCTGATGACCTCCTTCTTATTAGTCGGTCAAAAAGCTCACTTGAGCGAAATGTCCGTCTGGTTAGGTCTCTGTTTAAAGATATTGGCCTTTCTTTAAATATTGCTAAGTGTGAATACTTGTCCTTTAATAATGATCAATGTGCCAGTTCTCTGAATTGCGGGAGTTTTGCTGTACCTAGAGTAAAGAGGTTTAAGTGGCTGGGCATATCTGTTTGTGATTCTCTTGCTAGTATCCGGAGGAAGTTTTTATCTGATACTAAAGATAAATTAAGAATCGGGTATGCAAAAATTGTTGCTAATCGTGGTCGTTTCAGCAGACGTGGATTGGCTAAACTTTATTCTAGTTTTTGCGACCATGCCGTTTTGTCTGCGTCTGGTTTATATCCTGTGTTTACAAAGACTGATTTCAAGCAAATGAGGGTGGATTATTTTCGATACTGCAAATTCCTTTTGTATTTACCCAGATCGGTCCGAAATCGACGCCTCGTAGATCGTTACGGAGCTAGCGACATCATGTGTTCGCTGGAAAATCTGCAGACCAATATTGGTGCCGATGCGTGTTTCCGCCTTGGTGCGCACCACGGCCTCATCCGGCTTTTTCATTGAGTGCTTTTTTGTTGTTGTTATGTGTTATATGTTGTATTGTCTTTATTTCTTTTCTTTTCTTTGATTACTCCACTATCCTAATCTGTACAGTGGGTTACAAATAAATATTATTATATTATATTATCCTATCATCGTTGACAACAACGTCGTTGAGGACTACACTGAAAAAGCCGAAGCATTCACAAACCTATTCGAAGGACAGCTCGAGCCAAGATCTATCCTCACATAACCAACGAGAAGAGAACGCGAACCACATCTCCGGAATTGGATCAGATCAGTTACTGGCGCCCTTCAGCCTTGATGAGTTGATTTGGGCCATCGATGAAAAGCAAACCTGAATCATCACCAGCTAGCGAAGAAATACACCACATCTGGATCGCAAAGCCCAGATACATACAAAGGCCATTTATTCAGATGCTACAACAAATGCGCATCAGAATCAGTGTACCCTTCCAGATGGAAACAGTCTGTTCCAACTCCTGTCCTCAGGAACAACAAACCTGAACACCAGCCTACGTCTTTCGCCTCCACCCTGGGAAAGGTCCTAGAACCGATGATTTGCAACAGAATCAGTGGTTCTGCGAACGAAACACAATCATACCCAAGGAACAGACGGGGTTTTGTATGAATCATTCAAGCATCAACAGCCTCTACCGAATCATTTCAGATATAAGAAAATCGGTCAGTCAAGGACTAATTGTAGTGGCGGCATTAATCGACTTTGAGGCCGCATAGGATAATGTGCAACTCGTAAAACTGTGTATAAAAATGGAACAGTTTGGATTCCCTAAACAAATTACGGCTAGGATAAGAAGTTTCCTTACAGATCGAAGCTTCTTTATCAAAGTCAATGGTAAAAGGTCATCAACAAGGACAAGACCAAAGGTTTCGATGGGATACCAAAAATGTAATATGATCCAGACAATTGCGTCTTGTAGATATCCGGTCTTCGCCCGACTCCTTAAACATTTTTAGTATTGAAATATAGAAACAGATTAAGGCCAATGGCTAACCATTTGAGAAAACAAAGTTCAGATATGGATTCAGCATGTGTGTTTACCCCTATTTGTCATATCTACTTTGAAGAGATTGATCAAAACTTCCTGCCTTACTTCTGCCAAATTTCCGGTTTGGCCGGATTCAGGGTGAACTACTTGTCCGGCCAAAAATTAAAGCTCAAAATGAGTTCAGCAAATCTGATACCATGGTATCTGATACCACGGTCTAAAGTCGTTTTCACAGTTACTCTGGTAACTGTCAAAAGGCGTTTTTTT
This sequence comes from Branchinecta sandiegonensis, assembly GCA_030848855.1. Classification (NCBI taxonomy): domain Eukaryota; kingdom Metazoa; phylum Arthropoda; class Branchiopoda; order Anostraca; family Branchinectidae; genus Branchinecta; species Branchinecta sandiegonensis. Next base: position 1,717,893 of record JAUPMV010000002.1, on the reverse strand, counting down.
AGTTATCGTGGAATCTGGCCAGTTATCGTGGTATCTGATATTCAGGTATCACGGTCCGACCGTAGTGACTAATCGTGGTATCTGGAAAGTCGTCTCACTTTCATCAAATTTTGTCAAATTGGTGAGAAAGAAGCTTAGCACTTAGTGATGTCATTAGATATCAGTTTTTCTTTTGGGATGACTTCGAAAAGTGCAGTTTCGTCAGTAGTCGTTTCTGCAGAGCAACCGTTATCAGATAACCACAGTAACTGCAAAAATGACTAATTGCAGATTCAGTTACCGTGGTAACGGATACCATGGTATCTGCAAAAACGCAACTGTTGCCAGTTCCTGTTATTAAAATCAACTATTAGTGAGGCAAGTAGCCTAGTTCATGCCTTGCCTCTTAATAGTCTGTGGAACAACTGAGTGATCATGCCTGCTTGTTGTTGTTGGGGTGTTCTTAGTTTTGCCAGGTAGGAAAAAAAATCTTTACCATCCAAATAATTTACCATCAGTATAATAAGAATATTGACCATATTCAGCTAACCATTAGTCTCCCAAGAATTGCACCTCTACTTTACTGTACTGTTGATGGCTGAAGTTTATGAAATCCTAAGCTGCTAGTAAATGACATTACAGAGCCTAACTTCGCATTTTCTGGGAGTTGTTATCTTTTATTGTTCTGCTGGTAGTCAACTAAGCTGAACGGCTCAAGATAAGAATAATGTTCCTCCACTTTAAATCTTGGTTGGTACGGTAAGCCCTGGTTAGGCCTTGACCAGCTTCGTAACACCCTTTTACAGTCAGTGCAGTGTTCAACCTAGCAAACAGGCTTCTGCCCTATATTAATTAGTTACCAAATCAAGCGTGTGTCTCTGATATTTAGAGCATTATTATGACAACCAAGTTCTTATCTGCCAAAATATCTGCAAATCTTATTATCTAGATGGTGTGGAGATCTAGCACTGCATACCTTTAACATGAGAATCCTTTTTCCTAGCCAAGGAAACAGATTCTTGTGAAAATTGGTTACAAATAATTCAGTAACCATTCTAAAATTCCGAAAAGACGTTGGAAAATGGAGCTATTGAAACCGAATAGCAGAATATTGGAATAATCTCCCAGAAAGTGTTGTAAATGCCGAAAATTTCAACCAATTCAAAGCAGGTGTAGACTACCACCTGGCTGAAATTCAATTTAGTGTGTAAAGGGGCCTTATTATTGCAATTTATTATTATTATTATTAAAAGCAGCTTCTATTTTTGTGTAACCAACCTACAATATAGAGTATGTTAAGCCTAACTTTTATATTTACAGATGGTCATTGGTGGCAGCCTTAACCATATCATGTTATATAAAACAGTCGGAGACACTGGAAATATGGAAGGCAGTTCAGCTGCCTTTGAAGATCTTCCAGACGCTTGCTATTCTTGAGGTGATTTATTTGTCAAACTTGTTCTTTAGCTGTGGGAATTGGTAGGCACGAGATAAGACTTCCCCAGAAGACTACAGAACCACCTTCTCACTCTTCTGTTCTATTTTTTCTGACCTGATTTGGTAGCCTACTTTAGAACTCAAAGCAGTGAAAGCCATTAAAAGTATGAGATCCTGGCCTATTACTGATAGGCTAGGTTAGCAGTTTGTTTTAAAAGTTATCCGTCCGTCCGTCTGTCCGTCCGTCCGTCTGTGAGCACGATAACTCTCGGAGGGAATGAGATATTTTTGATGAAACTTAGTGTGAGGACTCTTTGGGTCAAGGGAGAGGTCGAGTTCGTAGATGGGCTCTGTAGCTCAACATTTAGGGGTGGGGAGGGGGTTGAAATTAAGGGCCGGACAATGATATTGAACAGCTAATGAGATAGTCGATTTAGGGGTAAGAACACAAATATCCAGACAAGTAGTTCGCCCGGAATCCGGCCAAAGTAAAGTTTGTTAAAAGTAAAAGTTTATTTAAAGCTGATTAGATGTTTGATTTAGGGGTAAGAAAACATGCTGAATATTGAAATGAAAATTATTTTCTCATCGGACAAGTAGTCCGCCTGGAATCCGGCCGAAACCGGAGCATTTGTTAAAAGCAAAAGTTTCATCTGAAGTTGATTAGATATCGGAGTTAGGGGTAAGAAGACATGCTGAATCCGCTTTGAAAATAATTTTCTACCCAGACATGTAGTTCGCCCGGAATCCGGCTGAAACCGGAAAATTTGTTAAAAATTTAAGTTTTAACTGAAGTTGATTAGATGTTCGATATAGGGATAAGGAGATACGCTAAATTAGAGACCGGAATTCGGTCGAAACCGGAGATTTGGCAGAAGTGTGGCAGAAAGACTTGATCAGTTTCGGCAAAGTAGATATGACGTATAGCCTAGGGGCAGGGGCGTCACCAGATTTTTACCTTTTGGGGGGGGGGGGGTATGTCCGGTTTGTGCCGACTGACTCAAAAATGTGCCGACAAAAAACATTTACGTACAAACGTACATTTCCCGCCAGCACAGAATAGAACCGGGGTAAAACTAACTGAAATACATCAGTTGAGATTATTCGTAATTTCGTATATTAAAGTTCACGTATTTGGCTTTTGATTTTAGCTTTTACTAAAAAGCGAAGCGAAATTTTTTAAGTCTTCCTTTTTTCCGGAAAAATTACCATGCAGTTCCCGGGTTTTAATTTAAACCCAAAGAATTTCTATCCTAAAACGAAAACTAAATGATACATCAGTTGAGATTATTCCATCCAGATAGAGAATACTACAAAATGCACCGCGGGCGAAATTTTTTGTAAACTAACTGTAATTCATCAGTTGAGATTGTTCCTTTGATGTAAATTCATATATTTAAATTCCCATATTCGACTTTTCGTTTCAGTTTTCGCTAAAAAGCGAAGCTTCCAACGACTGTACCCAGAACAAGTTGAACGAAGCAACGACGGCGAATTGTTTTTAAATCTCTATTTTTTCCGGAAAATTTGCACCCGACAAATGTTTGCAGAATTTGATACGTATAAAAAGACCCGATGTGCCGACAAGAATCCCGACAAGACTGTAAAGAACATTATTTTTTACGGTGTAAATAGAAGCCGATGTACCGACGAGACTTGAACTTTCGGCATGCGCCCGATCAAATCTACAGAATTTAATTTTTATTTTTTAGTTTTGTTTTTGTAAAAAGAACCCGATGTGCCGGCAAGAATACCGACGCCCGACAAATCTATCAAGCATTTGATTTTTTCTGTGTTTTGCTCGACTAGACTGTACACAACTTGATTTCTTACGTGTACAAATAACCCCATGTTCCGATGAAAGAACTTCCCGGGTGCGGCCGACAAAGTTTGTAGAATTTGATTTCTTACGTATAAGTAGAACCCGATGTGCCGACGAGTCGACCGATGCCCGACGAAAGCATACAAATTTATTTCTTCTGGATTCCTTATTTATAAAAATAACCCGCTGTGCCGACGAGAATACTGAGGCACAACAAAAGCATGCAGAATTCGATTTCTTCAGTGTTTTGCCCGCCAGATGTTTGCAGGATTTCATTTCTTGAGTATAAAAAGAACCCGATGTGCCGACGAGTCAACCGACGCCCGACAAAAACATAAAGAAATTATTTCTTCTGGATTCCTTATGAATAAATAAACCCGCTGTGCCGACGAGAATACTGAGGCACAACAAAAGCATGCAGAATTCGATTTCTTCAGTGTTTTGCCCGACAAATGTCTGCGCGATTCCATTTCTTGCGTATAAAAAGGACCCGATGTGCCGACGAGTCGACCGACGCCTGACAAAAGCAGACAAAATTTTAATTCTTCTGTGTCTTCTGTGTGACAGATGTTTGCAGGATTTCATTTCTTGCGTATAAAAAAAAACCGATGTGCCGACGAGTCAACCGACGCCCGACAAAAACATAAAAAAATATTTCTTCTGAATTCCTTATGAATAAATAGAACCCTCTGTGCCGACGAGAATACTGAGGCCCAACAAAAGCATGCAGAATCGATTTCTTCAGTGTTTTGCCCGACAAATGTCTGCACGATTCCATTTCTTGCGTATAAAAAGGACCCGATGTGCCGACGAGTCGACCGACGCCTGACAAAAGCAGACAAAATTTTAATTCTTCTGTGTTTCGTCCGACGAAAGTACTTTCTCAAAACTCCCCTCCCTCCATAGTGACGCTCCTGCCTAGGGGTAAATACACACATGCTGAGTCCTTATCTGAACTTTTTTTTCTCAGACGATTAGCCATTGGCCTTCTTCTGTTTCTAAATCTTAATAGTAAAAATGTTCAAGGAGTCTGACGAAGACGGATATCTACAAGTCCAAATTGTCTCGATCAAATATTAATTTTTTGAGATCCCCTCGAAACCCTTGGTCTTGTTTCATGTGCTTTAGAAACTCAGCAGGGGAAAGATGGACGGAATTCCCTCTTTTCATCAATCATATTAGTCTGGGACTTCTGCTTTTAGTGTCATTATTCGGTGATAAAAAAAATTATTACTGTAATAATAAGTAGGCTAATCTACTGGTTCAGTGCAACATGTAGGGGGACGTTTTCGCATGGATGGCTCTGGTCCCGTCGAGCTCGACGGACATTTTCGATGTTATACCGTCGATCTTTTTGTAATTTTTGCGTGTACGGATGAAGAGGTGAACGGGCCATCCAGCTGGACGGACGCCTCCCGTTCAACAACGCTCCGAGGGTAGCGTTGAGCTGAACGGGTAAATTGTGTGGATCTTCCCACTCATATTCTCCCATCTAGCTGAATGAGCATTTTCGCGTGGACGGAACCCATCTTCCTCAGCCGTTCAACGCCCGATCGATTTTCTCATTTTCGAGTTGACGGGATCACCGGTTCAGCTCTACAGCCATCCACGCGAAAACGTCCCCTAGCTTAGCTTTTGTTTTGGGCGAATTCCTGCGAATATTTTACCTGTTAATTTTTTCACATTTTCATCCCTCAGTTCTTATCAATATATGCCTAATTCAATACTGTGTTTCCAGGTTATACACTCAGCATTGGGCTTGGTCTCAACCAAAGTTGGAGTTGTACTTCCTCAGGTCTTCTCAAGAGTCTTTGTAGTCTGGGTTGGCGTAGAGAGCTGTAATGCAAGCAAGAGCTCTATTGGCCTTCATCTCATCCTTATTGCATGGTCTATCACAGAAATCATCCGATATTCCTTTTACTTCTTTGCTCTTCTTGGCGATACCCCGTATATTCTGAAGTTTTTAAGGTAAGTGGCAGTATTACAGATAGATCGTAGTTAAACATGGCAAAAAGTTTCGATGGGATCCCGAAAGAAAAAATGGATCGGACTTCTCCGTCCAGACTAAGGGGTCTTAAAGATTTCGTCTTGGCTTCTTTCGGTATGCATGTTATTTATCCCTAATCAACCATTCAACCATTCTGTCTCAGTTTTCGGTCTAGCCCGGATTACGACGAAAACGTCAGTGCTAGTCGAAAACTTCGAGGATATTTGGATCCAACATGCTCTTTATTAGATAAACAACATCTTTGTAAGTTTGATCGGAGGAATTTGATCTTTAAATTTTCGGTTTAGGCTACTTCAGAACGCGATCGTGCCATGAGCATGGTTGCTTGACATTACTCAAAGCAGTCTTCATATCTCTATAACGAAAAAAACCTTCGGATGATGTTTTTTTTATCAAGACTTGTTAATATATATATATATGTCGATCATTAACAAAAATAGCAAAGATAGCGAGCAAATAGATAGTTGGTAGTTGATAGATTTGGTAGTTGGAGGCCTACTGTATGTTTCGTATGTTATTCTCTGTTTTGTTTTATTCTTTTCTTTTTTCTACTTATCTTTACTCCACTCTCTTTTGTTGTAAAACATTTTGTGGGTTATAAATATACCTACTTACTGAAAGGTAAGTCAACCTAACACTTTCATTGGGATATAAAATGGCAAATGACAAATAATAACCTACCTATTATTATTAAATATAATTATATTATTAAATTATTATACCTATATAATTAAATGAAGCTAGCGACTTATGGAAATCGAAGCAGGAAGATTGAAATAACACGATGCCTCTTAAGTTTTCGGTTTTCACCATACACTGTAAAAGTTTCTCCGAGTAAGGACTAAAGTTAACTGCAGTATTTGCTACTGGGATTAATCTTATCTTTACTGAGATAATCTTTCCTTTACTGAGATAAAATTAATCCGAATTAGAGATAAGATTATCTTCTTACAGAAAAGATTAATCCCAGCAGCAATACTGCAAGATTTTTTTTACAGTGTATTCCTTCGGTAGTAGCAACCAAGCAGCAACAACATACTACAGATGTATTTTTACTCCCATATCAAACCTCGAATCGACCTCACAAAAACTTTTACTTCTACTAAATTTTCGGTTTCAGCCGGATTCCGGGCGAACTACTTATCCGTCAAGAAATAAGTTTCAGATGTGGATTCAGTATGTCTCTTTACCCTTGAGCCTACTATTTCACTAGCTTTTAATGTTTTTGGGATCCCAAAACGGAAGTGGAGGGATACCTGTGACATCGCAAAAGTTGTCCGTCTGTCCGACTGATAGCAAGATAACTCTCGAAGGGAATGAAATATTTTGATGAAACTTGGTGTGAGGATTCTTCGGGTCAAGGGTAAGGTCAAGTTCGTAGATGGGCTCTGTAGCTCTACATTTAAGGGTGGGGGAGGGGGTTCAAATTAAGGGACAAACAAAATATTTTTAAACAGCGAATTTGATATTCGATTATGGGGTAAGGGGACATACTGAGTACGATAGTGAAAAGTGTTGTCTCGCCGGAGAAGTAGTTCGTCCGGAATCCGGCAAAAACCGGAAAGTTGGTTAAAAGTAAAAGTTTTATTTGAAGTTGATTAAATGTTCAGTTTAGAGGTAAGGAGACGTGCTGAACACGATGGCGAAAACCATTTTCTCGTCGGACAAGTAGTTCGTCCGGAATCCGGCAAAAACCGGAAAGCTGGTTAAAAGTAAAAGTGTCATTTGAAGTGGATTAAATTCTCGATTTAGGGGTAAGAAGACATGCTGAACACGATGGTGAAAAGAATTTTCTCGCCGGACAACTAGTTCGCCCGGAATCCGGTCTAAACCTGAAAATTTAAAGTTGATCAGATGTTCTTTGTAGGGATAAGGAGATACGCTGGCTTCGTTTCTGAATTTTCCTTTTTTTTTGCTGGACTAGTAGTTCGCTCGGAATTCGGGCAAAACCGGAAAATTGGCAGAAGTAAAGCAGGAAGTTTCGGTCAGTATCGTCAAATTAGATATGGCCTATAGAGGTATATCTGAATTTGGTTTTCTCTAATGATTAGCCTGGATCTGGCGAAGACAAGACCCAATCGTCTGGATCAAATACTAGATTTTTGGGCTCCCATCGACACCTGTGGTCTTGTTTCCCTCGGCTTGCCCATCTACGAACTTGACCTGTACCCAAAAGGACCGTCACGCCAAGTTTGAACAGCTCAACCCCTTCGAGAGCTATCGTGCCAACAGACAGATAGACGGGCGGACGGACAGACTTCACGTCATCACAACTATCCCATCGCTAGCGTTTTCGGATCCCAGAGACTAAAAGCTTTTAGATCTAGACTTAAAAATCTGCAAACTTCCCTCTTCCTACGATATTCTCGGTTCTCGACTATGCAGCTTTTGCTTTGTTTACACCTTGCTATTGTGAGTTTTCGGCAGTACCAGACATGGTAACCTAAATGCTTTGCCAACCGCTACAAGAACTGAAAATCTTCCAGAGACCGTTAAAGTCAGGCTTCACGTTCCAGATAATCAGATATCTACGATATGCTATCTCACGTAATGATTAGATAACTGGGACTTCCGTACTCTTCCACGGAAATGTAGTTACTGAAAGCTTCGTAGAAGTTCACTTCGCTCACCCCTTTCCGCCGCCCCATCCGATTGTGTATTTGCTTTGTCTGCTAAACGTTGTTGCCTCTTTGACATCCTTACAGATTCCGGAAGCCGGAGCCGGATGTCCAAGTCCAACCTCCCAGACTTTCAGACGTTTTTGTTCTGGCTTTATCCATTTGAGCCCAGGCTACTGGGAAACTACTTCAAACAATAGTTCCGTTTTTGCAGATACCATGGTACCCGATACCACGGTCTAAAGGCGTTTTTGCAGTTACCGTGGTATCTGATACCACGGTCAAGAGGCGTTTTTACAGTTATCGTGGTATCTGATATTCAGATACCATGGTCAGACCGTGATAACTGGTCGTGGTATCTAAAATTCATCTCAAGGAGTCTAGTTTTCTGTCGAATTGGTGGGAATAAGTTATGTCATTCTGGATGTAATTGATTTCAGTATTTCTTTTTAGATGATTTCTGAAAGCTCAAATTGTCGTTTTTGCAGAGAAACCGTATATCAGATACCACGGTAACTGAAAAATGACTAATTACAGATCCAGTTACCCTGTGTAACAGATACCATGGTATTTGCATAAACGCAACTAATGGCTAAAAACGGATCCGTCAGCTTTATCTTCCGGACCCGCCTCTACGAAAACGGATCTCTGGAATCCAGAAGAAAAATTTGGAAGGTGAAGTCTGGCTTTTACAGGAACTACCTTCTCCGCAAAAACTCTTGTCTGTGCCTTCTTTCGTCGGAAGCCACGAAAAAGCGATTTGACAAACTCTGACAACCGTTAAGCATTCAATCTGGGAGAAAACGGACATCACCCTGATTTGGTGTTTCTTGGAGTCTGAGTGCTCGGGACGTTCCACTTCATTTGGGATCGACGAGACAACGCTGTCAAAGTTATACTAAGCCTTTGATGAATCGGAGTTCTGGTTGATTCGACAAACGAATATTTCCTACCGTGGTTAACCAGACGTCATGGGTGGGTGCGGTATTCGTCTTTCGACTTGTTTGATGGTCCGTTTCCCTAAATAATAAACTTCCGTGTCAAAGTTATCAGGCGACGATTTATAATAGTTTCCGAACTGCTGAATAACTTGTTTACTTACAAAGAGTAATTTCATTGTTATGATGCTCGCTGCGCTTGATCGCCCTTCTGCAGTTAAAGGCCTGTCGTACCTATATTACGGATTCCCTCTACGTCGTTCGATCCATTCTCATTTCTGAGATTTCGGCCTTCGTGGTCATTTTTGTCCATCCTAACGGTACTACACCCATACTGCTCGTTTTGAAGCAAATAAGTTTCCCGGCTGTTGGCTACGATCAGAAGGACCGTTGAGAAAGACGGTTTGTTCAGTTTCCCCATGTTCCTCGTCAAAGCCATGTAAAGGTTCTGCGCGCGGCTCTAAAGCATTGTCCAAATAGGTGTAATAAGCTGAATAACGCTAGACGCGATGTTTACGTCTTAATACACTCGCCTGTTCGAATAGGAACCCGAGAGGTTCTTATCAGTGCAGCGCGCGATGTTGCCACGCTCATACAGTTTTTCGAGGTTCTAAAGATCAGAAAAAGTGTTCTTATTACTATTTGAAGTACACCAGTACAATTTGACCCCCAGTATATTGTGAAAAACTATTAAATCTACGGATGGACAGCAGTTGTCCCCGAACTAGCAGTAAGCAGCGCAACAGAACAAAACGGGTTATTTTGAAGAAATATTATTTCTTCAACTTCCAACAAAGTAGAACTTTAGTGCTTCCGTGACAACCCTGACGGCGCTGCCCCTTTCCTCGGCCCGCTGGCGGAACCAACCAAGCGATCTGATTGGCCCTGCATAAGCCAGAATAGAACGCTAGTCTATTCTTCTTATTCACCTTATTACAGCGCGCTCCGAGGAAAAGAGGAATCTGTAATAAGTCTTATACGCCGTAATACACCTTATTGCACCTATTTGGACAATGCTTAAAGTTCAATGGGCACATCAAACTACCCCAATCCCACTCTTTAACAACCTAGGAACAATGCTTAAGTGCAGCTTTTTCAACAGTTTCCTCTCTGTGATATTTCAAAGTGTAATTTTTTGGGCCAGTACATGCTCAATTTACTAGCTTGGACAAAGATAAAAGTGATGTTTCTTATAATACTTAGTAGATCTTTATTTTATGCATAAATCAGCTTGTATAATTCAGATTTGAATAGGTTATTTGTTTTTGAATGATTTTCGTAGCTATGTTATTTCTTATAAGCTTATCGCATATTCTGGTACATTTTGTAAAGCAAGTTAATCAAGCTTCACAACACTATTCCACAAAGAAAAACTTTTATTAGGCACTTTAAGCCATGGAACTTCTGATGAAACACTAGAACAATCAGGTAAACTGCATCTGCGACTTGTTTCATTGTTTCATTGGACTATATTTAAAAAACAAATGAATACACAATTTACATTCCTGCCAGGAAAGCACAAATGTAGTGCTTGGCTAGGGCAGGGAAATAACCTATATTAATTTAAACATCAAACAGAATCAACTAACTGAACATTCTATTTAAAGAAAAAAAAAAAAGAGGAAAGGAAAAAAAAATAATCTATTTTTTGACTTGACTTGGGTGACATCTCAAATATATCCTTTTCTATCAAGCATTGCTGGGAGTTTTTCAATTTCCTGCCACGATATCACAGCTCCTAAGATTTGGATCGCCGAAATGCCAGAGAGGTAAAGACAAGGGATAATTTCGTAGCGCCTTCTAAAGGAAGTCGGAAATGTTTATTTGTGAAGCATTTAATACAAAGTAAAGCATTAGAAGTGTCCATTGTGCTTTAACAGCCGGGATGGGTCTGTGATTTATTTTCACGCAATAAACTATCTATCTATCTGTCTGTGCACTTTTACTGAAGCGAAAGCAAGCTAACTGGGATTCGAAACACAGGAGCGAACGCAGTGACCTGCCCCTCGAAAACCGCTAGACACGGCAGAAAAACATGCATCCTTGTTATTATCAGGGACCCATAAATTTCCTGTAATGAATCGCCATTCAGGGGCTTGTCATTTCCTATGCTTCTATGTTGCTATGTTGCCCGAGCCTCACCTAGTTTCCAAAAATTCCGCTTGGGTCGAATCGGCGTTCTTGCTCAGATAGACAAAGTTTGCTGGGGCTATTCAGCATGCCAACAGGTACCTAAGCTAGGACAAAAGATCCAGGATACTCTTCCATTACAGAGAAATATCCCTAGTTCAGCACAACAGCAGCAAAAAATTTTATCTATCTGGATAGTCGGTTATTTTATCCCCGTGGGTATTTATCGAACTACCTGACGGTCGGTCAAGAGCGCATCAAAAACCTCTTATTGACAAGCCCCCTGAATGGCGAGTCATTACAGGAAATTTATGGGTCCTTGTTATTATGAATATGCTAACGGACAAGAAATGAATGTATCCTCACTCTGCGAAACAGAGAGAACTAGATTTACGTTGCGTGGGTAACGTGCACGGTTTCAAAGTAGGATAGTAAAACTAGGAGTTAGGTACGTTAGAGTATTGCAACAGAAACTGTATTTACTGCGACTTGTGCTTTAAAGCACAACTCTTACTAGAAATGATCTTTTCACCATGAAATGGATCAGATATATCGTTTTTTGAAAAACCGTTACTTTCCACGTATAATTAGCGATTTTCTTGTTAGCGGTTGTCGATTCTAACCAGCCTTCCTGCTCTCCGACGCGGCAGTTGGCAGCAAAACATTTGAAAACTGAACGCGCGTGGTTAAAAAGTGATAGTCTACCATGTATTTCAGAATGAAAAACAGCACTTTCAAGCTTCTCGTATCCTTATGTGGGAAAGAGTGATCAGTGGACGTTGAAGATTCCGGCGAAGTTTGACGGGAAAACTCGGCACGGCCGAAAAAGCGGTGAAAATTCGTAGGCACAAAACGAAACAATGGCAGGAGGTGGGGATTTTAGAAGCTTATAATTCCATATATGAGCTAGGTAAACTGTAAAAGGCAGAATAAGCAAGAGGGGTCCTTTAAGGCGGTTCATTAATAGGCGTAACCCTTTTAATTTTGTAAATCCCAAACATCACTGATCAGGATAACGTAAAGTGATTTCGTAAACTGTATCTTTCATCTGACCGATTGTCTGGTGCAAAGGATAAGAGGGCTGAATCCGTCTGTCTGCTCTGTTTACATACTGGGTAAATGGTACGACTGGAGTAACCGAAAATTTCGGAAAGAAAAGGATCCTCTGATAAAAGTTATACACTGTAAAAAGTTTTTCCGTATAAAGATTAAAGTTAACTGCAGTATTTGCTACTTGGATTACTCTTATCTCTACGCAGATAAGATTAATACCAAATAGAGATAAGATGAATCTGAGTAGCAAATACTGCAGTTAACTTTAATCTTTATATGGAGGGACTTTTTACAGTGTAAGGCCAGTGGACTATATATAGACATCAAGAACTTTTGAAGAAGGTTGACTTTCGACCCAATAGTGATAACCCGGTCGTAGTCAGCTAGTCAACTAATGGGCCTTTCCAAGGTCCGAGTAGGGATAAAATATCATGCTTACTTGAGCTTGTTATTTTTAGTGTTTTTTTTTGTGTTTGCCAACTATTGAACCGACATCTTTCTTTGGTTAGCCGCATCATGTTGCAGAGCAACACTTTGGTTTTGTCCCGTTTTATGGCACTTGCAGCTTTGCTCAAGTGCCTTGTACCGATCACTTTTCCGTGTTGTCAGTCTGTCGGTGAGGTGATAGTGAGTTAGGGTAGTTCCAGATGGGCTATGCGATGGAACTTCTTATCAGGGACCGGGCCAAATTAATTTGGATATAGTCAAACCATAGAGGATAAATACTTACTATCCGGACTCTTCCTAGATTCCACGCATCACCACCTCAAAGTGGTAAACAGTTTGCTCGCACCGGTGCGAGCCTGAATTCAGCCGTTTCGATCCAGGCACTCCGACACTTTCAGAAGGCTTTCTCAAGGATTTTAAGTACAAGTGAATTCCTTAAAATACAAAAAATACTATTCAGCAAAATATACGTTTTCATGGTCCCGAATCCCGATGAGCCTATCATCATTTTTGTCTCAACGGTTTTGCTTACAAATGAATTTCTAGCTCCCTGAAAGTGCGCATCGTCACAGTCAGTTGCAAATATAAAATCCTTTTTACCAAACGAGACATTCTCGTGATATCCAAGGGCCCATGATCATTCTTATCTTATCGGGTTTTGCTTACAAATGATCACTACAAACCCACAAATTGGCAAATTCCTACTTTCATCCTCTGACCCAGCCTTGCAAGGGCCATATGAGCTTCTAGCTCATGTTCAGCTTTTTTTCTGTCCAGTATGATGTAAAAATCATACCTGTTCAAGTTTGTTCTGGGTCACCACCATTTGCCTGTACTATAGGCTCTCAGGGCATAGAGGGCCTTTACAGTCTCTCTCAGAGTAGTATAGCGGAAGGTAGACTTGAGTGTACGTGGGTATAAAAGGGTAGCGCGGAGGCGGTGTATTGGGGTTCTTTACCTTCGGTGGTAAAGCTACATACAGCACAGGTTGATAAATAAATTAATCTTTATTTTACCTTAAACGGCGTTACTACTTCCACTCCTATGATGATACGGCTTAACAATACTCCTCTATGTACATGGATACTCTTCAGCACTTAAGCTGCAATTTAAATCTGCAAACTGGAACTGCACTTATGATGAATATTGGAACTCATTAAATACGAATATTGAAGACTAACGAAGACTGGAGACGAAGACTCCAACTGATGAACTCAGACTCACCAAACACTCAAAACAAAACTAACCTCGCGAGTCCCAACTCCCGGTTTATATAACTTCCCTTGATCCCGGCTGTGCTTACCTTAATTGTGTACGCATTTAGCATTCTTATACTTACGTGAACCCAATATTGCTTACCTTAATTGCGTATACATTTAGCAATCTTGCACTTACGCGAAACCATAATTCTGCACTCGTCATCAAAAGCTGAATCGTGGTGACGTATGCCGAGGGAGTTGTGGCTTGCAGGTCATTACATACTAGTGTTACGATCATCCGTTACAGTAGGGGCTATATCCTCTCTCAGGATACACAGGCTATCTTAAGATCGGAGAACCATGCCCGATGAAAAATTTTGTAGCCTGCGTAGTTGTATAATAGTTGTACGAAAAGGCTACGAAATAATAGTAAAGAATACTATAATTTAATGAGCCTCAGACTGGCCCAATCCTAAGCAGTAGTATCTAGTAGCATCCAGTCTTGCTAATAGTAACATGCAGTAGATATATCGATAGATGGATAGTTTATTGCTATAAGCAGCCCGAAGGCCATGGCAAAAATTTAACATACGAAAAAACAAAAAAAACACTAATATATAATAATACTCTTTTCCTTTTGATTTGTTTTACTTATTCCAAAAACCTACTTCTGTGTTCCATCGCTAGCCTCAGAAATCGCCCCATTTTCTTTATACCAGCAAAACACTCATCCTTAAAAATTCGTTTTACCCACTCTTCGTCAAATACGCGCACGCCATACTCTTCTTTTCTCCATTCACTCAGCTCAATACAATCGCAAAGCATGTGAATCACACTCATCCACGCACCCACACATCGGACAGAAGTAAGGACCGAACTTCTGCTTACAATTACCAATATAACGTCTTCTACCCTCAATTGGTAGACAATCTGCCAACAATTCAATAATTATCTTCAACTCATCCCGTCTAAGACCCGCTTTAAAGTTCAATGGGCAGATCAAACAATCATGATGCCACATTAACACCCCCTAGAATACAATGTTACATCAGAAATCAGCAGATTCCTAGACAACCTATTTTCGCTGATATATCGTTACGGCGTTTTTTGCTGACTGCCATACTCCGATTTACTAGCTTCGACAAATATAAGCGGAGTTTCTTTTTTCTTATCTATTCGTTGTTATTATATACTCTGGATCATTTGTATTGTTGACAAATATTCATATTATCGGTGTTAACTGAGAATTCCTTCTAAGCTTCGGAACCAGCAGCAAGTAAGTCGGTTATATTTGTACGTTTTTGGCAGCATTGTAACTTTACATGCAGAACACAAAACTTTTCTTCGATACTACAAACAACAGAAGTTTCATCAGGTAACACTAGAGCAATGTGACAGCTATAGAGACGGTTTATTTTAGCAACCGTGGCATAGAGCATCACTCAGCTCATCAAAATCATTGATTTTCGTACATGGCCGGGAGTTTTTGAATTTCCGCGCCTTGCAATACCACGCTCTGAAATCATCTCCGCCGAGACGCCGAAGAGGTAATGACAAGCGATAACAAGAAAACGGTTGATTTTTGAAGCGCTCTCTGATGGAAGTCAGGAATGTGTGTGTGTGAAGCGTTTAAAAAAAATTAGAGCATAGTTGGTGCTCATTCTGCTTTAAACATTATATTCTCACCCCATGTAACACGGTAGCCTTGACATAGAAGCATGTAGTAGCATCAGTTCGTACTGCATGCTACTGTTTCGTACAACTTCATACTACTATTTTCAGATAAATTTTTCATCGGGTGGAAGGACTAGGATTCTCCATAGGTTCTCCCTGTTCACTAAAAGGGCTATAGGCGCTCTCTCTAATCCTTTTCCCTTCCTAATCAGTACTAACTAGGTTTGTAAGATTTCATCCGTCACGATGTCTACGAGTGAAATTGATAAATTTCAACTGGCTGCGAACCGGCGATAAACGAAGTCACCAGTTTTTGCGTTACTATACACCTGTCTCAGTGCGCGTCAAGTCGTGAATAACGGGTGACGAAACCAGTAAGAAAGATTGATTATGAAAAGATCCCAGGCAAAATTTGCGGATTTAAGCAGCAAAAGTGGCCGTCATTTGAGCATTTAATTATTTTACAAGGTAGTATTAGAAATCGCCATGGGAATACCTGTCCCCGCAACTCCCATGGTCCATTCGTAAGTCGCCCACAATGACCATCTCGTGTAGCGGGATGCGAGAGATAAACAAATTACTTGGTTTCTTTTTCGCGCTAACCAGCGGGTCATTTTCGGGATATTAAGAAGAATTATGGCTCGGCGCGCTATGTACTGCTGAGGGTGGTTTATTAGTGGGATGACGTTTTTCTACATCAAGGAAAAATTGGTCATTTGCTATGCGTATTCTTGAAATTACTTAGGTTGATTAATTTTGTGAATTGCGGCGTCTTAGTGAGTGGAGCCGAGAATTTCTTTCGTCGACCATTAGGATCCGCTGATTTATTGCTTATCTTGATTTTTAGGCGCCGCTAGTCGTAGACAATTATTTTCGCAGGAAATTAACGCTAAGGACATCTCACAAATTAGGCTGAAGGTGCTGTGGTCAGTTCTGTGGTGTCACGGATCGTACCGACTAAGGATAAGAGACCCCCCTTTGGAGTCCATTGACACCAAAGAGTGTCGGAGCAGCCAATCGCAGCGCCGGAAATAACGCCATCTTTGATCAGCTAGGAACTTCCCTGCTCCCGCTCGTTCGCAGGAAATGATAGGCTACTTATTGAATAAAGAGTTTGCACTCGAATATTCGATTTTTCAACTAAACCGGAGCAGTTTTTCGTGGCATTTGCATTTTAATAAGCCTCAGTTCATTTTTTCATTAATCCTTATTTTAATAAGAAAGGAAATAAAATGAACTAGTAAGTCCCCACCTGCTCACGCGATGGAGTTTGTTTCTAAAATCCAGCTCGGCTAAGGATCTCCAAACAAGCTGCATTGGATTTGTGGTTTGTCAAAGCTCCTTGGCTGCTTTTATCGGAAAACGCCACTTTCAACTTCCACTTTTTCTTCCGCTCTCAAGCAGGCAGGCCCATAGAGATCCAGAGCCCCTAGGCAGTTCGAGCCCCCTCTTTGGTAATTTAGCAAATGCTATTTTAATTTATTTGTTTATTCAGCCTACTTTAAGTAAACAAACCAAAGGTCCCGATGGGATCCCAAAAATCTAATATTCGATCCAGACAATTGGGTCTTGTCTTCGCCAGGCTAATCATCAGATATACCTCTATCAGTCATATCTATTTTGAAGATACTGACCGAAACTTCCTGCTTTACTTCTGCCAAATTTCCGCTTTCGGCCGAATTCCGAGCGAACTAATTGTCCAGCAAAACAAGAAAATTCAGAAAACGAATTCAGCGTATATCCTTGTCTCTATAAAGAACATCTAATCAACTTCAAATAAAACTTTGACTTAAAAAAAATTGCGGTTACAACCGGATTTCGGACGAATTATATGTCCGGGTAAAAAACGATTGTCACATACAGACTCAGCGTCTCTTCTTACCCCTAAAGTTGTCATCTGATCAACTTCAAATAAAACTTTTGCTCTTAACAAATTATCCGGTTTTGGCCGGATTCCGGGCGAACTAGTTGTCCGGATAGAAAATGTTTTTCATATAAGTGTTCAGCATGTCTTCTTACCCCTAAATCGAACATTTAATCAACTTAAGAAACTTTCACTTTTTACCAACTTTCCGGTTTTTGCCGGATTCGAACTACTTGTTTGGTGAGCAAATGGTTTTCACCATCGTGATCAGCATGTCTTCTTACCCCATAATCGACTATCACATTAGTTGTTTAAAAATATTTTGTTTGCTCTTTAATTTGAACCCCCACTCCTAATGTAGGGCTAAAAAGCCCATCTACGAACTTGACCTTACCCTTGATCCAAAGAATCCTCACATCAAGACTCACCAAAATATCTCATTCGCTTCGAGAGTTATCGTACTTACAGACGGACGGACAACTTTTGCGATGTCATAGGTATCCACTTACGTTTTGGGATCCCAAAAACAGACAAAAAGAATTAGACATGAAATAGACAGGTACCAATTATACTTTTTTTTTCTGATTATAAGTTTTGCATTTAAATATAAATTGCAAGATGCCGGGCCCCTTCCGAGGTTGGGGCCCCTAGGCAGCTGCCTAGTGTGCTTAGGAAAATGTTTGCCCCTGGTCTCGAGACACTGGAAACCATGCACATAGGTGTTAGAATTTGACCAACTTCAGTCAGAATCTTACCTCAACGGTTCCCTAGGGGTATTCTACTATGTATATTATATAACATAGTATATATTGTATTATGTAAATTAATAATTGCATGGTCAGTGTATCTCTGTTGACAGTTCCTATGCTATTTTCTTAACGAAGATTTTCTTGTTTAAATTATGTGAATTGGATTGAATTGAATTTATCAAACTTATCCTAAGGAGGGTTTTCGCGAGCTGGAAAGCAAAGTCGGAATCACCTTCCAATGGTTTTCGCGCTACTTCTGAAAGTTGCCGAACTTTCCAACCCGGTTTTTGCGCTTCGGAAACCGAAGCAGCTTTCCCGGAAAGGGATTCCACGAGGATAGTGGAAAGCTGGTCGAAAGCTCCGTGGAAAGTTGAATGTTTCGGCGGGAGTTTCAAAGCTGTGGGAAAAAAACAGTGCAAGTATCATTAATAAATAAAGAAAAATGGCAAGCGTTATTGAGTGGCTTCGATGGAATATATGAGAATCAAAGAACCGTTAAGTGAACCATATTTAATAGAAAGAATTTGTAATTTAACATTTTCCCGGCGATGTCAGCTTTCCATGTGTTTTCGCGATCAGTCCAGCGGGAAAGTGGAAAGTTATTCCAGGAATCGCTTTCCCACAATTTTCGTGATGCGCTTCGCTCGCCGGAAAGTGATTCCGAGATCTCGTGTTAAGCGAGGGAGGAGGGTTTGAAACTTAGCTGGTACCGCACCTCACATGTGATAGTTTCGAGTACAATCCGCCTACCCGTCAGGATATTTTTCGTTGTTCTCTTTACTTCGCTACCACCTTTTGTATTTGGCGGGTTACAAATAAAATATATATATATTCTAAATAAATCGTGGCACCGAAAGTATAATCATAGGAGGTAGTAATCGACAGACCATTGCCGTCGCTATGTGCCACTTAATTTAATCCGTAACCAGCAGGTGCAAGAGCAAAAATTGACATAACTGCTGATAAAGATTATATATTTAAAAATATATAATTATTTTTCCTGTGTGCTATATCAAGTATTCCCCTGTATGGAACACTAACCGAACAGAATAGTGTTATTTTAGACACGGGTGGGCCATAGATAGTCTCGAGCATACGGTACGGAAAATAGCATTCAAACTCGGTACCTGCTACAATACAACATCGTTCGCTCTTACTAAACGACTACCTCTTATTTATATCGTCCATCGCATAAACTCCCAACAATTTAAAATTATGTAATTTTTAGACGTCAGAATGCCTGGGAAGAGCTGACTAATCCCCAACCCTGACCTATAGGGCTATACAATTTATGCGGGGCTATACAGTTGATGCATTGTTTCAGGTATACGCTGTTCATCGTTCTCTACCCCATTGGAGTTACTGGTGAACTGCTGTTGTGCTACCAGGCGTATCAGGAGATGACCGCAAAAGGAAAGTTTTCCTATGAAATGCCAAATAAGCTAAACGTGATTTGGAAGACCAACGTACTTGTGCTCATTTATATGCTCTCGTATATTCCATGTAAGTTTCTAGTTATTCAGTACGTAGGCTAAAGGCGACTTTATAAGGCTGACGCTCGACTGCCCATCGGACTAGTCGTTGTTTGCGACTAGCTGGCAGTTCCGAACGTTCAAAAAAACCGTCTTACTAATAATACTGATTAACTCTACGTCCCTAGTCAGTCGCTCTAATACGAGGGTTCCAACTCTCCATGCCATTTTTTTGTGTTTGCCGTGTGCTCTTTTCCGTGGCTCTTTCGAGACAGACCAGGCTCCCGCCTATTGCAATTAAGAATCCCAAGGTTCAGAAATGCCGGTTTTGGGGGACAACTATGACAATATCTCGTAACTTACTTAAACAAGCTCTATCCCTCACTCTTTCTATATTCTGACTCCGAATAGCTCTAAGGGGAAACCATTAGTATTATTGAGAGAAAACAATAGAATGCCTAAATTGATCGTAATAGTTAAAACCTGGTATAAAGAATTGATTTTCCAGTTGGAAACATGCTTTAGTTATTGACCGAAGAAGTGAGTATCGCCTTCGAAAAGACTTGGTATATACACTGTAAAAAGTCTCTCCTACATCGGACTTTAGTGGTTGCACATCACCGAGTTCGGTGATTTTTATTCCGAATTCGGAGAGTTAAAATCCGAATTCGGAGAGTTAAAACCCGATAAGGGATTAAAACGCTAGAATGCAAAATACTGCAGATTAAGTTATCCTAATCTGCATTATTTTGCATCCTAGCGATTAAGTTATCCTAATCTGCATTATTTTGCATCCTAGCGTTTTAATCATGTATCCCACGTCGCGCATCTTTTGCCTACCCCAATCATTTGCTTATTTTTTTTCTGAGATGTGTTGCCTCGCTGGCACTCTTCCTGATTCCGGGATTTTGGGGTTCATACACCCTGGACTTCCAGATGTTTTCAGTTTCAGTTTAGTTTATTCATGAACAATAAAAACACCATTAACTCTTTGTGGACCCACCATAAGGCCTAACATAAGGCCTGGCAATGGGCGGGGATTATTCTTTATTCATATAGTCTCAAGGGAAACAAACCAAACAAATCAATAAAAGAAAAAGAAGGAGAGAAAAAAAAACAAAGAAGAAGAAAATAAGAATGAAGGGATAAACAAACTGACAAGAAAATCCACTAACGATCGATCTTCCATCAAAAAAGCGCCCTTACCCCCCCCCCCCCCCCCCCACAAAATAAGGAAGGAAAAAAGAAGAAAGGAAATTATATTTTCGATAAGAACAAGACCAAAGGTTTCGATGGGATCCCAAAAATTTAATATCACATCCAGACAATTGGGTCCTGTCTTCTCTAGACTCCTCAAGCATTTTTATTACAAAAATTCAGAAACAGATTAATGCCAAATAGCTAATCATCTGAGAAAACTAAGTTCAGATATGTATGTATGTATGGATTCAGCATGTGTGTTTACCCCTATAAGTCGTATTTGTTTTGACGAAACTGATCGAAACCTCCTGCCTTAGCTTACTTCTGCCAAATTTCCGGTTTCTGCCGAATTCGGGAACTACTTATCCGACAAAATAACAAAGCTCAAAAACGAATTATCGAACATCTAATCAACTTCAAATAAAGCTTTAACTCATGACAATTTTCCTGTTTCAGCCGGATTCCGGGTGAACTACGCATCCGGGTAAACGTTACGGATTCAGCATCTTTTCTTACCCCTAAATCGGAATCTAATCAACTACAAATAAGACTTTTGCTTTTAACACATTTTCCGGATTTGGCCGGATTCCGGGCGAACTACTTGTCCGGCGAGAAGATGGTCTTAATAATAGTGTTCAGCATGTCTTTCTACCCCTAAATCGGACATCTAATCAACTTCAAATAAAACTTTTGCTTTTAACAAATTTTACGGTTTTGTCCGGATTCCGGACGAACTGCTTGTCCGGCGAGAAAATGGTTTTCTTAATCGTGTTCACCATGTCTTTCTTTTCTTAAATCAAACATCTAATCAACTTCAAATAAAACTTTTTCTATTAACAAACTTTCCGGTTTTGGTCGGATTCCGGGCTAACTACTTGTCCGGCGAAAAAACTTCTTTCACCATCGTGCTCAGCATGTCTCCTAACCCCCTAATTAACTATCACATTAGCTGTTTAAAAATATTTTGCTTGCCACTTAATTTAAACCCCCTCCCCCACCCCTAAATGTGGGGCTACAGAGCCCATCTACGAACTTGACCTTACTCTTGGCCCAAAGAATCCTCACACCAAGTTTCATCACAATATCTTATTCCCTTCGAGAGTTATCGTGCTGACAGACGGACGGACGGACGGACAGACGGACAAATTTTGCGATGTCATAGGTATCCCTCCACTTACGTTTTGGGATCCCAAAAAAGACTTGGCCTGTGACTTGAAAGCTGAAAGGGTAGACGCAACCCTTACCTCCTCAGGTATTGAATTCCACACCCCCGGAGCAAAGTGTTTTATTATGAAAGAAGCTCTAGTTGTTTTACAGGGGGCACTCGCAAACTGCCGGGCATTCCGAGTAGAATACTCGTGGAAATCCTGATTCTGCGAAAACAAAGTCTGATGTACTGATGAAATTAGAAGAAATGTGGTTCAGTCGAGGTTTCAAAGATGATAGATGGTCCCTAATTAATACTACCCTTATTTCAGTTGTGCTCTCGTCTTACTGTTTTTTTGACGAAGTCGAATACTGACTACACTAGCGTATAGCAGCAAATTGGACGGGATTTATATGGGGTCGGTATAATAATAGTAAGATGAAAACCAAAAATGCTCCTGAATCGGGATTTAAACCCTTAAACTTCAGCTTCACGTACCGGCGTTCTAGCCTCTTCAGATTAAGAGCATGTTCCACCCTTCTAACAATGTAACTATTAGTTACTTACTCTAGCCTCGTGAAAAGTTACTACGCTGACCGTTCCAGCCTTCTGGAGCTTAGTAAGTGTGGTAAATACGAATCTCTTTGACGTGATTGGTCTGATTAGCCCGTGATACTATATTTTGCTGAAAATAGAAAAATGTTTTTCAGCCTCGACGCCAAGAAGCCAGAATCCGTGACGTCATGCGTAGTAACTACGGTATGTAGGGTGGAACACGCTCTAAGTCTATGGTTTTCTCCATGAGTTCAAGTTCAAGTTCAAGTTTTTTTAATTATACACAAAAAATACAAATACATGACACAAGCACTGTGAAGAACACGAATTCGTACATGCAATGCTTGTTAACAATTTTACTATAAATAACAACAACCTATAAATCCAACAATAATAATATAATATAACTTAATTTATCTAACCTGGATAATATCTTAATTTAAATGACCTGCCATCTACCAAATAAATAAATAAAAAATAGAAAACTACCCTCTTGCGAAAAATAAACAAAAATGAACTATTTGACATAAGTAAGCGAGAATGCGTACAGCATAAACCAACCACACACGAAACAATCGTTCAGTTAACCAACCACACTCTAATAAACACATTCTTATACAATAAATTTCATAATAAATTATATTGCAAACATAACTATTATAATTTTTTTAAATTAAGAATCAGTAGTACTGAGGTCTCGCAATGTGGCCTCTGGACTGTCTACTAGGCTCCAACATTTGTCGTGTATTTGTCGCGGTAGGAGTCGCTTGTAGGCTATAATTTCCATCTTCATACAAATATTGGTACAGTCAACTATGTCTCATTTCTAGTCTTTCCGCCACTATACTTGCACATGTTCGCCCAACGGAAGAAGACTCTGTCCCCAGCGCCAACAGCAAAGAAATTGAAGTAAGCCTTACCTGTGGACATAACTGTAAGTGCAATGAGCAGTCTGAACCTGGTGTGTATCGGTTATAAGTCTTCTTAGTTCTTGTTGTAGCGTTTTTCATTTATCATGTATTCTCAGGTTTTAGTAACCGGCGGTCACTGGTAGTTTTGTTGGTCCCGCCCCCACCTTCCTGAATTAAAGCACACCCGACATCATAAAAACCCTTTGGTCGTCTATAATGCTGGTCTGACACTCTAATACACACTTGACGCGTTGTTGCGTTACGCCGAAATCCTCGTCGTCTTTTTTTTTTCAGAAGAAAGCCATAAGCTTCTGATTGGTTAGTTAACATCAGGGTTGCCACCGGCAGTACAATGGTACTCTTTTTAGTGCATTTTTTTTCTCAAAATAGTGAGCTGGTAGTACATTTTAAAAAAGTAGTACTTATTCAGCACATTTTAGAAAGGCAGTACTATTTGAAAAAAATACCCTTTCTGTCAATGTCCATGTGGGCCTAGTTGTATTCTGCTCATTTTATCGAAATATTTGATCTGATTACTTTGATTTTAATCTGGTTCTGAGTGAAACCGCTATTTTTCATGAAGGTCATGCTAAAGTGGGTTGCAGTAGCAACAGTGAAGACAATGCACGTCGCGCAACACGTGTACATTTTTTTTTAGGTAGTACTTTTTCTTCTCTAGTAGTATTTTTTTGCTATTTGGGTAGTGCATTTTATTTTAGTCAAGTGGCAACCCTGGTTAAGATCCTACGGTCCTGGCGTAACTTGCATTAAACAATTAGAAACCTACAGTCTGCAGTAAAAAAAAAAGAAATCCTGCGCCATTTTTCTAGTAAGAATATTACTTACAAAGGTCATATAACATGTGTATTTACGGACATCCTTTACAACATTTTACCCAAGGACTCGTGTCCATGATGTTGGTATTAGGCTATCAACAACATTTTTTTTTACATTTCCACATTTACCACTTCGGGCCCTGGGACAAGCTCCTTCCGAGGCTGGGGCCGTGGGCAGTTCCCTAGTTCGCCCAGGCAGAAGTTCGACATTGTCGGTTTGCTTGATCGTTACTGCAGACTCTTAAAGTTTAACCGAGTAGGGCTGAACATTCCTTCAGCCCAAGCTGACTGCGAATATTTGATAGTGCAAAACGGATACGTCAGCTGAATTTTATTAGAGCTATGTTTCGGCCCTTCTTGGCAAGGGTCCTCTTGCAGCCGTGTCCAAAATGGAATAACAGCAACCTTTTTAACTCCAAGCAACTCTCACAAAGGAATTCACTAAGTCAAATATTTACCGCTAAGCTAGAATCTTTTGTTTGTTTTCCCACAAGTTTGTATTTCCAGCTTGAGTGGCTTTGAGCCTGAAGATGACCCTTGCTAAGAAGGGCCGGAATATAGCTCTAATAAAATTCAGCTGACGTATCAGTTTTGCACTATCAAATACGAATAGGGCTGATATCAGACAGTCTAGTAACACATCACTTATTCACTTAAATAGGCTGTTTGTGCGTTGACCACATATAACCGATTTCATCGAATGAACTTATTCTTTCAGATTTGTGGTACCTCTATGCGCTTGCCCTCTACGCTTAAAATATGTACCAACTAGAAATGTAAGTCATTGCCGAAAAATAAAATAAAAATGTCATATTGCTCATTTTCCCATGTTTTACTGGCGTAACATTTCCTATATTTAGCCCTGGAAAAGCATGCCTTTGTTGAAACTAAAATTCTTCGGTTTAATTTCAGTTTCAATACGTTTTAATGTAAACATTCTTTAAACAAAACAACAAACAGAACGCTCCCAAGAAGGGCACAACCGTGTCCTGTGCGGGAGTGCACAACTTTTAATCACCTGCTACAAACGATTACACACATTTCTCGTGTTAACCTACTCATTTCTTTTTCTTTACCCCCACCTCCAACCCAGCCCTCATTCACGAATAATAATAATGAAATAGTCATCTTAAATAAAATTCCAGATAAATATTCCCCATTTATCTAACTGTCCAAAAAAATAATTTTTCAATCTATTTTTAAACAAAAACTGGTTCTCCGACTCCGTGATTCTCTTCGGAAGATGATTCCATACCTTCACACTCGACTTCCTCACACAAAACCCTCTTCTTGACGACTCTCCAATATCATTCACCAACAAACTCACGTTTCTTGTCCTCTGGGTGAATTTTCGATTGTCGTGCAAGCAGCGCACACTCTGAATTTTTATTACTAGAGACCCGGGTGAAAAAATTTAAAATCCCTTAGACGAGTCAAGTAGTTCAGTGTATTCAAATATCAGATGTTAAAATAAGCTTTTTAACCTTTTAGGTTAAACTTTAATAGGTTTTTGATATCCTGGTCAAACAGACGGGGCTTTCCAGCTCTTTTTCTTTGATATATCACTCACATGATTCTGCTGAGGTGGGAAAAGCTAGGGCATCTTTGTTTCTTACCTTGGTTTCACGATTTCCCATAAATTATGACGAGCACTTCTTCTTTAATTGATTCTTCTTTCTCTATTAATCAATTTGATCTCTTCTTGTTGCGCAAGCAGAAAATTTAACAATACTTTCATTCGAGTGAAGTGATGGGTAGCCGTCAGTTGAAATTTTGCTTATTGATTGTTATTTGCGATCGTGAATTTCGTGATTCAAACAGAGAGCTAGGCTATCTGCCTCACTGGAAAATGAGACCGTTTTAATCGGTTGTGATGATATGCTGAAAACGGAAACACAATTTAGCTGAAACTTGTCGTAAACCTCTCTAATGGGTTGGTCTTGGAAGAAGAAGATTCTAAAAACTGTGATCAGTGCTGAGGAGGTAATGGACTTCGATAAGTGGCTGGACACCTGTTTCATATCTGAGTGCGCAAATACTGCATGACTAGAGGTGTATTCTCGCCGTTCCCCGAGGACTCCACTTGAGGAGTCCCAGTGTTTTTGTTTGTCCCGGGGACTCCCCCCCCTTATTCTCGCGAGTCCCCATGGACGGGGAATGCTCCGATTATCATCACCGTCATCAAAAAGGACTCCCTTTCAGATTCGGAGGGGAATCAGTTTTGCTGGTGTTGGTGCAATATAAAATTAATTGAAAATAATCAGAATAACACAACCAAAAATAATGTGGATCTTGACTAATGTTGTCAACTGCATATTTTTTTTTCGAACAAACTCAGTTTTGGAAACATTCCCCGTGTTCTCGCTGTTTTCTGTATGTGGAGGCCGCGTGGAGTGACTCCCTCTATTCTCGCCCTTCCCTTTGGTTCCTCAAGGAGTCCTCGGGAACGGCGAGAATACGCCATAGAAGGGAGACGTTTGTCGTTTGCCAATGCCGATTTGCCGTTGGGACTTTCAACCAATATCAGGGGCTCAGGATCCTTCAACCATTCCAATTCCAGTGTTCCAAACAAGTTTGGTGGTGGCAGACGGGTTCGTCTTCGGGAACGTTTTAACTTGGCTCTCTAGAGGCGTATTCTCGCCGTTCCCCGAGGACTCCATTTGAGGAGTCCCCGCGTTTTCGTTTGTCCCGGGGACTCACTCCCCGTATTCTCGCGAGTCCCCACGGACGGGGAATGCTCCGATTATCATCACCATCATCAAAAAGGACTCCCTTTCAAATTCGGAGGGGAATCAATTTTTGCTGTTGTAGGTGCTATGTAAAATTAATTAAAAAGAATCAGGAAACAAAACCAAAAATAATGTGGATCTAGACTAATTTTTTCGGCTGCATATTCATTTTTCGAACAAAATCCATTTTAGAAGCATTCCCCGTACTCTCGCTGTTTCTGAACGCGGAGTCCGCG
The DNA here is from genome assembly GCA_030848855.1 of Branchinecta sandiegonensis. Lineage (NCBI taxonomy): Eukaryota > Metazoa > Arthropoda > Branchiopoda > Anostraca > Branchinectidae > Branchinecta > Branchinecta sandiegonensis. The sequence goes on along the minus strand of JAUPMV010000002.1, from coordinate 1,690,889 downwards.
CGGAGTGACTCCCTCTATTCTCGCCGTTCCCTTCGATTCCCCGAGGAGTCCTCGGAGAACGGCGAGAATACGCCTTAGGCAAGGTTCATCTTCAGGTCGTGGCAACTTCCGATCCGTCGGCATTTTACTGCGAATATTTCTGTTAGTTTCTGTTAGTTCTGTTAGTTAGATTACTCTTTGATTCTCGCCTGGATCCTGTATCAGAGCCGATAGCATTCGATCCTGACAACGTTAACAAAATATTGTATCATCAGGGACCCATAAATTTCCTGTAATGACTCGCCATTCAGGGGGCTTGTCAATAAGAGTGATGCGCTCTTGACCAAGCGTCAGATAGTTCGAGAAATACCCACGGGGATAAAAATACCCGACTATCGAAATAGACAAAATTTTCGCAGCTGTTGTGCTGAACTAGGAATATTTCTCTGTAATGGAAGAGTATCCTGGATCTTTTGTCCTAGCTTAGGTACCTGGCGGCATGGTGAATAGTCCCAACAGATTTTGTCTATCTGAGCAAGGACGCCGATTCAACCCAAGCGGAATTTTTGTAAAGTAGGTGAGGCTCGGGCAACATAGCAACATAGAAGCATAGGAATTGACAAGCCCCCTGAATGGCGAGTCATTACAGGAAATTTATGATCCCTGGTATCATGGAGGACTCAAGACGACAGTATAGTGACGCGATTTTTCGTCAAAACAGTTTATTTTTTTATGAAAACAGTCGTTTTTCTTAAAATTGGTCGATTTTTTTCAAAACTGTCATTTTTTGTTGTTGAAAATAGTCGTTTTTTCTGCAGAAACAGTCGGGAAAACTTACCAGCCAGTCGGTAAATGCCTCGCCCCCCCCCCCCCCCCCAAAAAAAAACATTTTGGCTAGTGACTGGTCTCACCCATTTTCCGATATCAAGCAACTCCTTCACCGGTAGTTTGAGTTGGAAGGTGAACGTTCCTAGAGATCTTGTTTCCTGCTTCTTTAACTGTTTACGGCAAGTGTCTTTGATCATTTTGTTTCCTCAGCGTGTTGGGAGAAATAAGCGGCTATTATCGAAGAAAAGTCTGGTTTTACACCGTCATGATACTCCACGCTTGTTACAAGTGATGAGTCGACGGTTTGCAATCAATTTTGTTTGCTTAGCGTCCGTGTTTTTGTTCTATCAATACCGACTCATAATCTGCATGGATTTGTCCTACCGTGTGTCAGCTCGCGTTGAATAATGCTCCAGTTGGATTTCGAGATGTTCTCCAGCTCTAAAGCACGAACAAAGGCGTGAAGGATGGTTAGTCGTTTGGTCCTAAATGTGCACGGCAGATGTGCATTTGTGATGTATGAGAGACATTGAGTTGAAGACTTGACAGCACTCTTCGAAATGTGCTATTTGCGATCTTGAGACACGGAAAATGAGCCGCTGCCATTTCCAGTGGGCAGTGATTTGCGTCATTAAAGCTGTTAACTGTAATTGCTCGCTCTGCGGCAGGGCTGTGCAGATTTTTGGAATATTTAAGCGGAATTCACACAGAGGGCGTCTAAAAATCGCCAGGCAAAAATACGCCTCGCAACGTCTAGCGAAATCGCAGGTTGTGTCGGACGGAGAGCGGATACGCCCCAGTATTATTTCCAGAAATATGAACAAAAAAAAATAGAGAGGTGTATTAAACCTAGAGGACTAGCTTGCTCTGCTACAGCACAGCCCAAAGCCGTACAGCCTGTCTACAGCTGGCATCTGTGCACAACCTAAAAATTAATGACAAGAACTTCCTGCTAACTATACTGCTGTGCTGTCGTACATGGCTCTACTGTACCTTCTTCTCCGATTCCTTGGCCAATTTCTTTTCAGGCATTTTCCCTAATTCCGTTGCCTTTGTACTCCTTGATACCAGTATCATAGATTACTGGATAACTCTGAACTAGGCTAATTAGCAGTTCCACATCCGTCTCAAATTATTTGCCAGGCTTTGCGATTTTTTCCGGCTCGGAGCCGAACCCCGACGAAGCGATTTTTTTTTACCTGACGATGCGTTTTTTCAACGCCTGGCGTAATAAATATCGCCAGACGTGGCGAAATTCGCTCTCTGTGTGAATTGGGCTTTAGGACGCCCTTTTTTTACTAATAAAATAAACACCCATACTCAAACGTTATTGCTTTTTTTTTCAATAAATTCAGTTTTCTTCTCTAAATTTCAAACAATTAATTCCTATTTTCCAACAATAATCTTTTAAGGTATTTTTTGAACCAACCAAGACTCAGGGACTGCCGGATCTCAGCGGGAATCGAATTCCAGGCACGCCCTACAACCACTTCCAGGCCAACGTCTGAACGCACTGAGGGAGTGGAAGGAACCAGTATGTCATCTCGGTTTCTTAATGCATAAGGGGTAACTTCATTAACAAGTCGAGACATCCCAGAAAAACATGACGGGAGGTCACTACAAAAATACTGAAATGCAAATAAACATAACGAAAGAGTGTAAATATCTATTAGTTTTAATAGATGAACAGGAGCACTTGTTGTTGACTGGATAATTTTAACTGCTTTCCGTTGTAGATTATGGATGGGGGAAAGTAGCGACGGAAAAGTAGACACCCATGTAGATGAGCAATAATATAGATATGGATATATAAGAGAGAAATATTATAATCGGAGAATAGAAAATGGAAAAATTCTTTTAAGCTTCCGTACTGTTCCCACTCCTCGCGAAATTTTGACACTTATCATCTCAGTATCCGCTTGAAACTTAGATTTTCATCCAGGAGTATTCCCAGGAATCGGACGTACCGTTCAGGTGATAGAATATAGGTATATAGAATCTCTTGAAGTAGGTAGCTCAGCCACTGTCGGGTAACTCTTACCAGTACGGAAAAAATAAGAAGAAACGACTTTTTTTACATTTAAAGCTAGTGAGTTACCATCAAACCATTGATAAATTTTCTCAGTCATCATCTAACGCTGCAGTATAAGGGAAGGTTCGTCTGGAGCCGCGGCACTTATCGTGCTGTCATCCGCAAATGCTACCATTTCTTCATGTTGTTTCGTTGTAGTGGTTGTTGTTGTCTGGAAAGCACCATCCTGGCACAATCTGCAGCAGACATTGGGCACTGTCTTACTAAAAAGCCGGTATAGGTCATTAACATAAATGAGGAAAAGAGTTGGCCCAAGTATTGATCCTTGGGATACTCCATATCGAACAGGAACATGCTCCTCATGCTCATCAAAAGATTCAGCGGCGATAGTCCGTCCGCTGAGGTATGAAGAAAACCATGACAGCTGATCCCGACGTACTCCATGATGAGATAATTTACTGATTAAAATCTCGCGGGTCAGACTGTCAAAAGGTTTTTTAACATCAAGAAATGCGGATATTAGTCCCAAATCCAGCGAATGTCTTACAAACTGTAGAAGCTAGGTATATTATAAAAGGCAGAATAAGCAAGAGGGGACCTTTCAGGAATGGGGACAACCATGTATAAATAGCACCACTGGTATGATAGCTTCTTGAGTACTGTGTTGCCTTCTGAATTCAAATTGGGCCTTAGAGATACAATCATAAGCATGATTACAGTACACGTTGTACTTATGATAGTAATTCGTTCTACGTCAGTAGCATTTCCATCCATTGTAGTTCCCGAGATTCTACACCGCAAAAGTGTATCCGATCTCTTCTATTAGCATTACACTGATTATCACGCTTGCCACGATTGTTCTCTTTACGTGACATCAGGCTCCGTATCATTGTTTCGCAAAAGCTTATTGATCCGAAGACCGGTTATATAAATTTTGACAAGATTGTCGCCCAACGCAAGAGACTTCGAAAGAGGCTAAAAACAGCCGTAGCCTTGTGTAATTTTATGTAAGCGTAGCTAAGTTTTTAAATGGTCAACTATCTCAGGAAATCTTAGCAGAAAGACTATGTAGCTAAAGGTTATAAGTGTATCGTTCTTTTTGGGATCCCAAAAAGTAAGTGGAGGGATACCTATGGCATTGGAAAAGTTGTTCGTCTGTCCGTCCGTCTGTGAGCACGATAACTCTCGAAAGGAATGAGATATTTTGACGAAACTTAGTGTGAGGGTTCTGTGTGTCAAGTGTAAGGTCAAGTTCGTAGTTGTGCTCTGTGTCCCTACATTTAGGGGCGGGGAGGGTTCAAATTAAGTGGCGAACAAAATATTTTTAAACAACTAATGTGATAGTCGAATGTGGGATAAGGAGACATGATGAACACTTATGTGAAACTCATTTTCTACCCGGACAAGTAGTTCGTCCGGAATCCGGCCAAAACCGGAAAATTCGTTAAAAGTAAAAGTTTTATTTGTAGTTAATTAAAAAATGCTGAATGCTTTTATGATAATCATTTTTTACCTGTACATATAGTTCGCCAGGAATCCGGCTGGAACCGGAAAATTTGCTATAAGTTAAATTTTTATTTGAAGTTGATTAGACGTTCGATATAGGGGAAAGAAGATACGCTGACTTCGTTTTGTAGCTTTCTCTTTTCACCGGACAAGTAGTTCCGGAAAACCGAAAAATTGGCAGAAGTAAGGCAGGAAGTTTTCGTCAAAATAGATATTACTTATAGGAGTAAACTCGCATGCTGAATCCATATCTGAACTTGGCTTTCTGAGATGATTAGCCATTTGGCCTTATCTGTTTCTGAATTTTGATATTAAAAATGTTCGAGGAGTCTGGCGAAGGCAAGACCCAATTGTCTGGATCAAATATTGAATTTTTGGGATCCCATCGCAACCAGTAACATTTAGTAACAGAAATGACAATATAGAAATTCGTCTATAATTCGTACAATCTTCTTGCATGGTGATTAAAAATTATGCATAGGAATTACCTTCACTTTCTCAAATGATTCCGGAAACGCACCAGTCTTTAATGAAAGGTGTATGTGTATTATATAACGTATGGTTCTATTAACACCTGATAATATTGCTATGCTCATATATAATAATTTATTAAAGCCAACAAAGGGCCATACATCAGCATTCATTCTCGCACTTAACTAACAAAATTGACCTTCAATATTACATACAATACAATTATTCCTTTTTACCCTTCTACTATTAACCAAATTAACTCCAATCTAAGCTTCCATTATACACTTAAAATATTCACATACAGACCGAATTACCTGACGATTCGTCGACTCCATAATACCAGGAAATAGTATGGGTGCCCCACCAAAATATCTATCTCTAATTTCCTTCACCCCCTGACAATCCGTCAGCAGATGGCATAAACTCTCTTCAACCTCACCACAAAATCGGCAAGCACACTCGGCCGCCGGCAAAGACCTATTCTTTTCAAAAACCTTTTTCCTGCTTCGTAATGGGAGACAGTTCGCCCGGAGTCGGAACCACATCTTTAATGTTTCTGCGGGTAGACCTAGCTTAAAATAAAATTCTAATCCAAATAAATTCTTAAACTTCGGATAATTAGTGAGCGACTCCGACTTCCGAATAGCCTCATTCCATAACTGAATTTCTTGGTCCTGAAGTACTGAAATAACTTTTCCTATCAGATTTTCCAAATCTTCGGCATCAACATGGCCATCATTCCAAGCATACGACAGTCCAGCTTCGTCCAACAGCTTTTTCACTTGCCATGGCCAAGAACGCTTCTTTTTTGATCCCAGGGCCTCTAAGTATGCTACTTTCAGCAGCGTATCTTCTTGGAGACTTACTATTTTTAACCCAAATTTAACTACTTGCACTAGACTACGCGTTCTAAGAGACAGCAGAGACAGAATTGATATTCCTTTCCTTCTGCCCAAGCTGACTGCGAATGATTTTATTATTGCTCATATTGTGCGTTAGATACGAATCCTGGTTAGAAACCATAGATGCATATGCACCTGTTCTTACTCGACGTAAATACATATGTGTTTCCTGCTTGAATTCGCATTGCCGAACAATAAATGACCCACGTTTTTACCGTCCAAATTTATATTAATTCCCTGTTTTATACTTCTGGTCCAAAATTTTGCGGTTGCATTACTAGCCAACCAATGTGCTTCAGTGCATGGGGTGTGAATAACTTGACATAATGAAGAATATGTGTCATTGTTCGTCCAGCTATTATTTGTCATCTTCTGAAATACCCTTTACTCTTTTGACGCTCGTCTTCGCATTACCTAAGTATGAGGCTTTTGTTAAATCGTGCCTGGTGAAGAATGAGCTTCATTTCAGTCCATTTACTGCAAACGATTCTTGTCTCCCTGTGACGCGTTTCAGGAACGTTCTGCTTCACCTGAAGCTAAGAATACGCGAGGTATTCAACTTTTCAAACAAGAAGAGTTTTGACATTTCAGCTTAATGACAGTGCAGATTTGGAGATGTGACAGAATCAGGACCATTATCACCATCGACGCAAGTAAGAAAATTACCGGGCAAGAAATAATATGCTGCCACCAGTTTCTCGCAGCCTCATCTGACAAACATGTCTCGAAGCTCAGTCTCGCCAGTCAGTGAGCTCGCCTAAATGAAGCAGCGCGGTTTCGAATTGTCTCTTGCCAAGGTCCATGACCAGGGTCGTCCCCAAGACCACCCTAAACCGTGGTCTAGGGCTCAGCAGTCAGGCGTCCCTGTATATAGTAGATTTAACAACCAAATATTACCAAAAAAACGGTTTTATTCTGAAAATGCTATATAACCGTTCAAGGTTCAAGGTTATCTTTATTTACAAAAAAAATGTATCATTATCACTTTCCGCTGCTGAGAGCAGAGCTCGATCTCACGCGAAAAAAATAAATAAAACCAAATTAACTTAAACATGACGAATCATATCCCAATAACATCCATCCGCTAAATAATCATACAGCTAACCGAGAGCAAGGCCAAGGCACAGTCACAATTAAACAAAAATAAATATATAAATAATAAAAAAAATTGGACAAGGATGGGAACATCGATAGGTATTATATAAATAATAAAATAAGAGACAACCAGAAAGTAGGAATCGCTTACCTAACTTCTGTAATTCTCGATCAGCATTCTTCTAAGCCGTGATTTTATTACGTAAACGTAAACGGATTTCATCCAAATCCCAGAGCTAACCCGCTTCTCTTCCTTGCTTTTTGAGGAGGGGGCGTGTAATTATGTGCTTTGGCCTAGGGCGAACAAACGTGTAAATCCGGTCCTTGCCCTGTTTATGACCGGTCGATCAAGGCTTGATAATGAGGGATCTTCTCTGTTTATCCTCCGTTCTTTGATTTGAATTGTTGGCTGCTCTAAAAGCATCAAAAGCTCTTGGGTAACCAATCGCCCGCTTCCAGTACAACCGGTTCCCGACCACACACCTTAAAGGATCCCTCGCATTATTTACTCTTCAGCTTACAGTCTTTTAAATATTTGAATACTTCAAAACTAAGCTGTGCTTTCAACAAATAACCCACGGTTTTGTCTGTTTTAAGCCTTTTCCGAGACCCATTGACTTGTAGTGAAAACAGGGAAACAATTTACATAACCGGTTTTTCTGATGGAAAAACTTCTCGCAGACAACCGCCGACAGCGTGATGCACATCGACGGTAGCAAAACAGGGCAAGTGAGAAAATCATCTTGGTTTTGTTAGAGGGGTTAGAATTTACTGTACGAAATTGGGGTCTCCGGGTTTAGAAATATGTGGAGTGATTGTGAGGTAGGTTGCATTAGTACAAGTCCTTTAAGCAAGGAAATTGTTTCTTCTTTGTCAAGCCAAGCATAATGAAGGTTTAGTTTGCCTCCCTTGAAGAGCTATTGTATTGCTTATTTGTTCATGGTGCGGAAATGGTACTGCCCGATGAAAAATTTGTAGCCTGCGTAGTTGTATGGTAGTTGTACGAAAAAGTTGCATATAATACTATGCAGTAGCAAAAAATACTATCATTTAATGTGCCTCAGCTCAGGAACAGCATAGCAACTACGAGTGCGGCGCAAAAATAGAGGAGAGTGCGAAATAGAACCCTAAACGCGCTTGTGTTTCAAGAGCCGGTCACTGCATTGCAATCGTCTTCTTTTATTTTGCGATAGAGAGGACAGTATTGCACGTTGAGACTATTCCCTCCTGGCTACCGATTAAAGTTAAACTAAAAATCCAACTTATTTTTGTGTCATTTAATTGAATGCACTGAACTATTTGAGTGCTGTAAAGGGATTTGTTTTTTTCCGTTATCTACTCTAGCTACGACGTTCAGAATATCTGCGGCTGTCCCCACAGCTTAAATTTTACCATAAAGCGGGAAATTTGAATCTCAACACAAACGCGGCTTTTCAGTGGAGTGGTGAGATTGGTGAAGATTGCTTAGGGCCTGAACAAAAAAAAAAATCATGAATCTTTCTCGTAAGGCATACAACAAAAATACAAGCGCATAGAGGTACCTTAAATCACGCGAAAATTCAACTATTTGAAAACCGATTATCGTGAATAGCGGAACAACGAAGTAACGCATTTTCAGCGGGTCTTCGCCAATTTAAGTGAATAAGTGATAGATAACTAGATTGTCCTATGCCAGCCCTTTTCGGTTAAGCTTTCACCACTGACCCGGAACCGATTGAAAATCGGTCTGAAGAGGACCCTTGCCAAGACGGCCGCTAGAATAAAATTCAGTAAAAACATCACTAGAATAAAACTGAGCTGACGTATACGTTTAACCCGCTCACCTCCGTCATGTTTTATCTGCGAATGAGACGCGAGACGCGAAACAGTGCCGTAAATCAATAGTGTCAGAGATGGGACATGTTTTTTCGAGGGTTGTTTTTAACGTCGCTTTCGATTATCGACGGCATTCGTTGCGTTTTTTGGGATCCCAAAACGTAAGTTGAGGGATACCTATGACTTCGCAAAAGTTGTCCGTCCGTCCGTCCGTCTGTAAGCACGATAACTCTCGAAGGGAATGAGATATTTTGATGAAACTTGGTGTGAGGATTCGTTGGGTCGGCGGACCAGTCGAGTTCGTAAATGGGCTTTGTAGCCCTACATTTAGGGGTGGGGGAGGGGGTTAAAATTAAGGGGCAAACAAAATATTTTGAAACAGCTAATGTGATAGTTGATTATGGGGTAAGAAGACATGCTGAACACGATGGTGAAAACTATTTTGTAATCGGACTAGTAGTTCCCCCCCAAAACCGGAAAGTTTGTTAAAAGTAAACGTTTTATTTGAAGTTGATTAGATGTTTGATTTAGAGGTAGGAAGACATGCTGAAGACGATGGTCAAAACCATTTTCTCGACGGACAAGTAGTTCGCCCGGAATCCGGCCGAAACCGGAAAGTTTGTTAAAATTTAAAGTTTTATTTTGAGTTGATCAGATGTCCGATTTAGGGCAAGAAGACATGCTGAACTTTTATGTGAAAACAATTTTCTTCCAGGACATGTAGTTCGCCCGGAATCCGGCCAAAACCGGAAAGTTTGTTAAAAGTAAAAGTTTTATTTGAAGTTGATTAGATGACAGATTTAGGGGTAAGAAGACATGCTGAAAACTTATGTGAAAAGTATTTTCTACCAGGACAACTTGTTCGCCCGGAATCAGGCCAAAACCGGAGAATTTGTTAAAAGCAAAAGTTTTATTTGAAGTTGATTAGATGACAGATTTAGGGGTAAGAAGAGACGCTGAATCTGTATATGACAATCTTTTTGGCCGGGTCATATAGTTCGATCAGAATCCGGCAGAAACCGGATTTTTCTATCTGTCTCTCTCTCCTCTCTAATATGGCACTAACGTCACACCCGGTTTTGTTTTTTTCACGAGCCATTCCCTGTTGGCCAGAAAAAATATCTAGGGTGTCGCAGGACAGCTCAGAAAATGTGTGTGACATCGCGAGCGATGAGCAAAAAATCATGGACCTTCTGTCATGTCTAATCGTCAGGCCAGAATCTATTCTTGTCCGCCTCGTATTTTAAGCACCGAGTTTCTAATAACGGTGTCCCTTTCAGACGGTGATATATTTACCGCATAAATTTGATGCATCTCTTTCAACGTTTTGACGGAAGGTTGCGTAATTACAACAGCGTCCATTTGAAACGGTTGCGGCAATCGCCTGATACCTCATTTATGATAAGATCGCGAGCTTCTGCATAGTTATGACAGAAGCCGATACGGCTACTTTGCTGCGCTCAAGATGCGATCACAGTGATTACTGAGCCTATTTGAGTATTTTCATGGAAAGCGGGTAATTTCCGACAAGGCACTTAACATGTGCGGTTTTTCTTTTCTCACAGTTCCGTGTACAATACACATTTTCGCTGATTGGGACCATTTACTGGTGAGAATGTTAATTTGGACAAAGATTTCCAAATAATCGGTTCCGCTCATTCTTGTGGCTTCCAAGTCTCGCCTCAACGAACTTCCTTAGCATCTCTGGGAACGTCCAGCTAACTTCCCGTTGGTTTTAGTGTGATAGCCGGCAATTGAGGAAATCTGAGTACCAAGAAAGCGCTGCTTTGCTTTTCATAACGTTTAAACTAAGTTGTATCGTAATTCCATACAAGCATGACGTCACACTGACGTTACACCCATTTGATCTTTTTTACATCAGAAAACGAAAAATTGTAGTTTATTCCTATCGGTGAATATATATTTTAATATAGATATATAGAGCCGAGTGGCTAGCGAGGCGCCGGTCGCGTTTACATTTATAAAACGACCTAGGGACATTCAAATCCTATGTTGGGTCCTAAATCACACGATGTCACTAAGTACGTCATGACTGTATGGAATTCCGATACAATTTAGTCGACACCTTCATAAGGCATTTTAGTTTCTGCCTTATTTCTCATCTGATTTCCAAAAATTAGTTGCGATTTTTGGAAGGTGGTTGCTAACTGTGTCAAATCGACCATCATCACATTTTCTATCGTCTTCACATCGTGTCGTCAGGTCTTGCTCGTCCTGTTCCGAGTACCCTTACTACATTCATAAAGGTAAAGGCAGGGACGTCATTTGAGGAGGGGGGCATCTGCCCCACCTTGGCTTTCCAAGAGGGCCGAAACCTACCCATGAAAAACCTACAAAGGGGGCCCCGCACGACGCCGTTGCCCCCCCCCCCCCCCGTTCAGGTTTCCGCGAAATGCGCCTCTGAGTAAAGGTAAATGCATCAGCCTATGCAGGCGTAACTGGTGGGGCTGATCTCCTATTCTCTTCCCCCAGGCAGGAAGTGCAATGGGCGGTTGGGGGTTAGCCATCCTGATCGTTTCGCACACCCATTCTGTTACCTTCCCCAGATTCCGCTAGGTTATAAAAGAGGTGAGCTTCATTTAAAAAAGTGGTGAATGTATATTATTAAATGGACATTGTAATTGGGACAACACGCACTTTTCAGCAAATGGTCAGGGAACCATCAGTAGCTAGCTCACAACTTAGTTGCTAACTTCATTTCATGTCATAGCTCTCGCCTTGTTAATAACTGAGCACAGACAAGATGAGAGAATGTACGATAATTCATGACACCCTGAAGATCGTTGTGCCCTTTGGTTCTCGAAAAAAACACCTTTTAAAATGAATGTTACTGCTAATTCCTAAAATGATTGGGTACTAAAGTCCGCGTCACTGAGATGTGAGATGCACTGACTTTGTCTGCATTCTGTCTTCTAGTCTAGAATGGGATCGCACCGTGCTATCAACTGGAGCTCGCTCCTGTTCCGTTGAGGTCGGGGGGGGGGGGGAGCGTAAGGGTAAAACCCGTCCTTCCCCGTGTCCGATGTGTGGTAGTATGAATGAGAACCAAAAGTAATTTATGTGTGATATGAAAGCTTGAGTAAAGTTCGATTACAATTTTTTTTTTTTTTTTATTTACTTCAGCCGTAGGCATATACATAGGGAAAAACACACATTATCACTAGCCTACATATCACACATAACCACATATGTATCAAAATCAACGAACCACAAGTTCATCACTCCATTTTTGCACAAAGGCAGTGAAAGTTGAAACTGGAGTGGAAAGAATTTGAATCAGGTTGTTATCTGACCTCAAAGGAGGCTTTTTGGCGACAAAACTGATTTATGATTTAGTTTGTAAAACGAAGGCTTACGATTATTTGCTAACATCCCCGAGGCGCTACACCCGTGCGGGAGTTGGTGAAGTTTTCTTTAACAGTTATTGTAAGTGACGCGGGTCATATTTATCGCACCAGCAGTGAAATTCATACAAAGAGCAAAACAGTAAGACTGCAAACGAAAAGTATGAAACAGCCTATCAGAGATAATTGCAGAACGGAACTGAAATTTCTAGCAACTACAGTTCCTCGCACACACGTCATTCTTGTTAAATGACGCAAACGCGTGAGATCTCGCAGATCAGGCGTAAACCAGAAGCCAAAGTATTTAAACTCTTCAACTAATTTCAGACGTGACGAACACAGCAACACAGGAGGAACTATTTTGATTTTCAACTCTGGTGGTATAAATGCCACGCACTCCGTTTTTATGGCACTTGAGCTAACTCAAGTGCCTTATAGCGATCGTAACGTCTGTCTGTCAGTCGGTCTGTCCGCATTTTGCTAGTTTGGGCACTTCCACATGACCTAGTACGATAAAACTTGGTACGCATATTAGGGACCCAACCGGATTAACTTGGAAATAATCACTTCCCCGATCCGACCATCAATGGGGGAGTGGCAGGATGGGAAATCCGGAAATTAGTAACATTCATAACTTTGGAACGGATAATCGGACGTGCATTAAACTTGACAGGTATCAAGAATAAGTGTCTTGGATGTTCTTTGTCAAATTCGGATCGGATTCCGATAACTGGGGGGGGGGCTGGAGGGGGTCACCCGAAATCTCTTGAAACGCTTTTTCTAGTTTTTGTCAAACCCCTACCCCTTTCATCACACTAGTATAGCTCTGCGCCTGGATGAGTCATTCTTTCGTCACACTAGTATAGCTCTGCTCGTGGATGAGTCATTCTTTGCTTAAATTCGTTCGGAGAGGGCTAGAGCAATCGAAGGTCGAAGGGGTTAGTATAATATGTTGACGAACCTTAGTAGGGGTTGATATAGATTAGGGACTTCCCACAAGCTAGGACGATGAAACTTCGCAGGCATATCAGGGACCCGACCAGATTAACTTACAAATAATCACTTCCCCAATCCGACCGAGGAAAAGGGGAGCAAAAGGAAGCAAAAAGAGCGCTGCCCAAATGCGGTATCGATCCGCGGACCTCTGTGGCGTAGGTCCAGCGCTCTACCACGGCGCCACGTCTTGCTGTATTTAGAAGCGAATGCGGGAAGAGATACGGTTTAAAGATTAAAGTAAGACTAAGAGGTCAGAACGAATGCTAAATGCTAACCAGAGCAAAATGACTAGAGCTAGTTTGCTCTGATGCTAACTAAACTTCAACTAAACAAATCTCGTGAAACACTTCCACATAAGCTAGGACAATGAAACTTGGTAGGAATACCAGGGAACCGACCAGATTAACTTGGAAATAATCATTTTCCAGATCCGATCATAGTGGGGGGAGTGGAGGGATTGGAAATCCGGCAACTATTAATATGCATAACTTTGGAGAGGGTAATCGGACATGACATGTGTCAAGAACAAGTGTTTCGGATATTCAGTTTCAAATCCGGACCAGACTCGATAACTGTGGGGGGGGGGCTGAAGGGGGGCACCGGAAATTTCCTGAAACGCTTCCGCATAAGCTAGGACAATACAACTTGGAAGGCATATGAGGGAACCGACCAGGTTAACTTGGAAATAATCACTTCCCCGACCAGCCATCGCGGGGGGGGGGGGTGGAGGGATGGGGAATCCGGAAACTAGAATCATACATAACTTTGGAACGGGTAATCGGACATGCATGAAACTTGACAAGTGTGAAGAACAAGTGTCTCAGATTTTCAATTTCAAATCTGGCCCGAATACAAAATCCGATAACTGGGGGTGGCGGTAGAGGGGGACCGGAAATCTTTTGAAACACTTAGGGTCTAGGGATCGGGATGGAACTTGAAGGGAAGAACCAGCATTAACCCTAGATCCTTTATTGACAAAATTGGACCGGATCGTATCGCAGTGGAGGGTGTCGGAGGGGGTTTCTTGGATTTCCGCGGTGATCACGAGTTAGGATACTTCCAGATGTACTATGACCATGAAATTTGGCAGACATATTAGGTACTCTCCTAGGTCGACTTAAAAATAGTTCCTTCCCCGATACGTTGATGTTGGGGGGAGTGGAGGGATGGGGAATCCAGCACCTAGTGACATGCATAACTTTAGAACGGGTGATAGGACGTGAATGAAACTTGACAAGTGTCAAGAACAAGTGTCTCAGATGGTCAATTTCAAGTTCGGAACAAATCCGATAACTGGGGTGGGGGGAGCGGGAGGGGGGTGCAAGAATCCTCGTGAAACGCTTAGAGTCGAGAGATCGGGATGGGACTTGGAGGAAAGAACAAGCGTAGGCCGTAGAGACAATACTGACAAAACAGGACCGGATCTTGTCACAGTTGGGGGAGTTTGAGAGGGTTTTCCACAATTCTGGTCATCACGAGCTGGGGTACTTCCAAATGTGCTATGACCATGAATCTCGGCAGTATGTGCTATGACCATGAAACTTGGCAGGCATTTTAGGGACTTTGTCAGATTGGCTTAAAAATAGTCCCTCCCCCGATCCGATCATCGTTGTGCGAGAAACAGTTATCAGTGAGTGGAATAACCATTTCAGATTTAGTAGATCAAGCCGATTTTCTGATGAAATGAATATCGGGAGAGAGATGCAGCCTTGACAACGGCAAACCGTATCTGACAAACATGCTAACTGTCCTTACAAGTGCCATATGAGCTTTCAGCTCTTGTTTCCGTATTAAAGACAATATCTTTCTCCAGAGCAAATTTCGCACATAGTCGAAGTAGGAGGTTTAAGGCATTAATACTCGGAGCCACGAGGACAAGTTCATCAGCGTAACTCATATTATTATAACACTTATTACTAATGGAGCGAATGTGGAGCCAAATATTTGGAGCGAATGTGGAGCCAAATATTTGGAGCGAATCAATCAATCAATCAAGTTTAATTCCAAATAGCTTAAAGCTAGAATAGGAATAAAACATTATAAATAAAACACACGAAACAAATCAACCAATACACTTACAAGATATGACCAGAAATAAATGATGGAATGAAACTACCTAAAGATTGGGCTGAAGAATTAGCAGGATATGGAGAAAACTAATTGCCAGTATTCCTCTCGAACCGACGCACTGAAGACGGGAGGGGAGGGGGGAATAGATGGGCCATCTGTGGACAACACATTATCTTTGCTCCAAATTTTTTTGAAAGAGTATTTCTGCGGTCAATTAATTTAGGGACAAATGTGTAGTGTCACTGGGAAGAGTTGATTTAAATACAAAAGAGTATGTAAGGTTCCTCAGGCTAGCCTTCTCATAGGGATAGGTGCATCTAGGTAGTCCTTGTTTTGTTTTCAGTTGTGTCAGTTTGTGTTTATTCTTTATATCTTGGCCATGGCCGATGGCTGTTAGAGTTGATGCAATCTTATCTAAAGACCTTTCTGTTCTCTTCTGCCTCCCTTCAATGCTTTGGTACTGAAATGCGTCTCAAATCGCTTGCATGTCATGGAAGAAAAGTATACATGGCGCGTATTTTGTTCGAGGGGAGTGGGGGATCGTGTGAACCTAATCAAATCTTTCAATCCTGTAGCCACAAGTTTATTATGGTAGTACTTGTACTTAAGACTTTTCTTGTTGATGGGATACTTTCGGCATCGTAAATGTCCTTCTAAGCACGATAACTCACGAGCAAAGAAACCGAAAGCTTTGGTCTTATTTCTGTGACTAATTGAAGCAATCGAAACGGGAAGCTCATATATGAGCTTCATATATGAGCTTTTTCGAAGAGAAAATTTCAAATCATTCTTCGTCGTAATCTGTATTAATGGCCCTTCGTTAATCTTCAACGCATTTCCACAATGCTCCTTAATTACTTACACATTGCCATATTTGTCCGTCGGTTTGTTCTGTACATAATTCGGAACGGACAACCGGGTCGAAGTTATAATGGTAAAAGTCATCTGTCACATCTCGCTTTGTTCCCAAAGCCGTACACCTCTTTCCTGTTGTGTATTGTGTAGCTTTTCCTTATTTTTCCTACTCCATTTTTGTGTATTTATACATTATGATGGGTTATAAAATTATTAATTAATTAATTTTGATGGTTTGAAGGACGCCCGTCCGTCTGCTATAAGCACGATAAGTTCGGAACGGTATCAACAACTCAAAAGTAAAATAAAATATTTGGTGGCTAAACTGGGATTTATTCTACTGGCAGTTCAGTCCTTCTTGGCAAGTCGCCTCTTCAGGCTGGAACGAAAAGACGAACCTGCAAAAAAAAAAAATTTAGCACCCATAAACAGCCTATCCGATGTTGATGGGTTACTTCTTAGGGATTGCTGGGAGTGAACTGCCAGGGTTTCGCACGGCTGCTTGACTCTCAATTGGGTTGTTGATATGGTCCGCCTTTTCGTTAACTTGGATTTTGCTGTGGAGAAGGGGTTGGGGTTTAAATTGTGATGTCAGCTTGGTCTCAAGGAATTCTCTAGTAATATGAAATGTGTTGCTCTTGGACGCCTGCGGCATGTAATGTACTATAGCTGCGACAGGCTGCCGTCAGTGTTGCCAAGTGTGACACTTTTAGTGGTTTTTTACACTTTTTGTCTCTGGTTGATACCGTGACACTTTTTCTCTGAAAGTGACACGTTTTTTTTACGAATGGCACTCTTTTAAGTCAGAAAAGCACTTTTTCATTTACTTTACTAAAGTGACGGATTACCGCCCGAAAACCTGTACTGTACTTTGGTTCTGTAAACAAAAACAGTTTGAAGCCTTAAATAAAACTCATTTCCGATTAAATTTTGTTACAAAACTTTGACCTAACAGTTAAGAAATGTTAAAAAAAATGTTGTTACAAATTCAGTTATTACGAATTTTGCAAGCTGTGCAGCGGAATGCAAAATAAAAATTCGAGGTGTCAAAAAGCACCTTTTCGTCATCAATTGCGACACTTCAATGAGTCGAACTCTTGGCAACCCTGCTAATGCCGTGTATTGGCAGCCGGCAGGACGGGAAAGGATTGATGGATCCCAGTGACGCCTCTTTACTTACTATTATTAAAATTAGAAAAAACAAATCTGACAGGTAGAGAAGCGCGAAAGCCAGATTGGACTCAAGAATTGTAACTGTTGTCACGCAGGTTCCAGGCGATCAGTCAATAAATCACACCCAATAGTCAAAACCACATGAAAGGGAAAGAAGAGACAGAAACATGGCTGAGAAACTGTTGGGGGTAAGCTGTGTGTTCAGCGTCTTGTTCCATTGCATAAAGGGTGTCTTGGTCAATACTTGCACGTCAAAAACAGGGTAATTCAGGCAGGCGAGATTAATATGGCAAGAAAAATAGCATTATATCTCCTGTCACTTTTGTTGCATTCAGGTGACACCACAGGAAATGGTAAGAAAGCGTTGACGTTCTACAGAATGATTGCACCAGTTTTGTTAAGGGAATAAAACGTATACATCACCGGTGGCATATGACATATAACAAATTATCAAATGACGATGAACAGAGTAGCGTACTTCTAATTACCGCATACTCTGTCCAGACTTCAGATGTGCACATGGAAATGAGTAATGACTGAGCTGCCTGCGTGCGGTCCTTTTATTGACGATTCTCCGTGAGATGCCCAACATTCACGCTAGGATATGTAATGCAATTACTAGACACTAATTACAATTATCAAGGGACATAAATTTGTCGCTAGAAACTCTTCAAGTTCCTCCATCCAGAATTGAAGTGCAGATGTAATCTTTTATGTAAAATTAGTTATTTACTTATCATCAGAAGCAGCGCTGGGATAGAACACGGACGTAAGTTACCATGACCACTATAAATAATGTAGCATAGCATGCGGTCTATGAGTTTATTAGCCGTAATTAGAATACGTATTAACTATGCTCGACCTGATAGTAAATCCAATATGTACCATGGATATTCCATGGTATACGCATTTGCATCATACGCTGGCATTAATGTGCTAGTTTCCCAGCTGCGAAAATTTGACTATAGTTAAAAGTGGGCACGTGGTGTATTATTAGTCTCTTGGTTGCATCTCTTCATCGTAAGCTATTACTTTTTTAACTCTTGTGGCGAGCTCATGTGAGTTGGTTATTACATGGAAATTACTCTGCGAGTTGGGCCTAGAATCCACGAGGTCTTACGCCAGTTACGGGAAAACGTAGGTGAAGGGAGACCTATGACTCTGGTAAATGTTGTCCGTCCTTTTTTAAGCACAGGAACTCTCGAACGGAATGAGATATTTTGTTCAAACTTGGTGTGAGGATTTTTTGGGTCAAAAGAAATTAAAAATTCGTAGATGGGCTCCGTAACTTAAGGCAAACATGCTGAATCTGTGTATGATAATTATTTTCTTACCGGACAAATGGTTCGCCCGGAATCCGGCTGAAACCGGAAAATTTGTTAAAAGTAAAAATTTACTTGAAGTTGATTAGAGGCCCGATACAGGGGTAAGGAGACATGCTGAATCTGTATATGCTAATCGTTTTCTCCCAGAACATACAGTTCGCCCGGAGCCCGGTCAAAACCGGAAATTTGTTAAAAGGAAAGGTTTCACTTGAAATTGATTACAGGAGTAAGGAGACATGCTGCGTGTATGCAAATCATTTTCTCCCCGAACGTATAGCTCGCTGTGCTTTCTCCGTGGACATACAGCTCGCCCGGAATCCGACCGAAACTGGAAATTTGTTAAAAGTTAGGGCTTTACTTGAAGTTGATTAGAGGTTGATACAGGGGTAAGGAGACATGCTGAATCCCTGTAAAATAATTTTCTCGCCGGGGCAGATAGTTTGCCGGGAATACGGCCAGAACCAGAAATTTGCTAAAAGTATCAGTTGTGTCTGAAGTTGAGCCGTTTGGCCGAAATTTTTCAATAAAACACCACTACGGTTCGGCCGCAATTTTTCAGTAAAACACTACTACGGTATCATTTATGTTTATTTTCAAACGGCTGATTGTTGATAAAAAAATAAAATGTTTAAGAAGTGTGACGAAGACCAGATCTCTAAAGGCCCCGATTGTCTGGATGAAAAAGTCTAATAAATATTTACAATTTTTGGGATCGCATTGAAACCTTTGGTCTTTGTTTTTGATCTGATTTGTATTTCGTGCCAAGGTAAACCTTACTCAGTCCACGAAGCTCGAGCCGTCTTCTCGTCGATCAGCTGTTAAAGGACCATAAAGTCTGTTCCTGAAGTTTGTGTTGATTGTAGTTACAGGTGCATTGACAAGGACCTTTAGCTTCACCCTGTCTTACCCAGTTCTGAAAATTATGCTGAGCCTGAAACTGGCTGAGACCGAAGTTCAGATAGATTCGACTTTCAAATTTTCTACTACTCCCTGTACTAACCAATCAGATTATTTTATTTCCTGATCGGATAGTGCGAAATCAGTTCAAGGAGGAAAAAGAAGGCTTTCAAAGCAGCAAGGTACGGATGCGTTTTTGTCTATCTGACTTGGTTTGACATTGGACAACTGGAATTTTCCGCAAAATAATCTGATTGCCAGGTACAATCTAAAGTTGGACTGACTGCAATTTTGGTATTGACTAGTTAGTTAGTACCCAACTTTGGCGCCAATCTCCGTTACGAATGGCAGAAACTCTGAGAAGCCTCCGTCTTGGAACGATTTTCTGAACTGGTTGGACCAGTACCCCGATGAAAAATTTATCTCAAAATATTACTATGAAGTAGTACGAAAAAGTTGCATGCAGTACTAACGATACTAACGATGCTACTACATGCTTATACTTCAAGGCTACCGTGTTACTGCATACTACTATATGGTACTATTAGCAAGACTGGATGTTACTATGGCAAGACAGGATGCTACTGGATACTACTACATAAGATTGGACCAGTCTGAGGCACAATAAATGATAGTATTATTTGCTATTACATAGTGTTACATGCAACGTTTTCGTACTACTACCATACTACTACGCAGGCTACAAATTTTCCATCGGGACCCATTACTCTGTTCTACCTTACCAATTACATTTGGTTCTAATTTGTGAGTAAACTTCTTGGAAATTAGTGTTAATGTTTATTTTAATTTGTGTTTACTCTTCTACTGCCCTTATGACCTACTGTTCGTGCTCTTTCTAGTTTTATCCCCATTTGGAGTTCGACCGTAGTGACAGCCAGAAGCGTTACTAGCCAAAATGTTTGGGGGGGGCGGGTGCAAGGCATTTACCGACTGGCTGGTAATATTTACCGACTGTTTTTGTAGAAAAAAGGACTGTTTTCAAGAAAAAAATGACAGTTTGAAAAAAGTCGACTGAGTTTCAGAACAACCGACTGGTTTCAACAAAAAAGTCTACTGTTTTAACAAAAAAATCGCGGCTTTACCGACTAGCCGACAAGATTGGGGGGCGTCCCCCCTCCCCCCAGTCGTGGCGCCCCTGGTGACAGCGCGGGCACTCCTTTATGTCAACCGTAATTCCTCAAAAGAGTCGGCAAAATATTGAGGGTTGTAACATTTCCAAAATTTTGATTTTAGGATACATGCCACTGGCCTAGTCCAGTAGTATCAAAACTTGGCTATATAGACCTTGACACAGCACAGTTGTACTAATAGCAAATTGTCCTATTATCTCTTGAAAAGACCTCCGCTTAACAAAGACTATCGTGACTATGTGTCTTGTACGGATCAACACCGTCAGAAGTGAAGTACTGTCAACTGCTATTGAAATATTATGAACGTTTAAGTGACTTGAAGATGACAAAAAGCTGAAAAACTGAAAGGCCTAGGATCGGTGACGGTGAATTAAATGTATTCTTAAAAATACTCGACCACTTTTGACGGCATATAGCTTGTCACACGGTACCGAAGTCATTTTGCCCATTCACGGTCTACTCCTGAGAGAGGTGCGATAATGAAAATCCCTTTTGTGCTCCGTGAAGCTCTCAAAATGCAGCTTAGACCCACGAATACTTGAACTTGCATCATACGGCATATCACGTGCAAGAGTGATAAACAGTGAATAGAAGAGGGTCCTTTGGAGCAAAATTGTGGCATCATCTTCCATAATAGCGTGAAGTATGGATACGGACTCATCAAATTGGCTGTCATATCTCGGTACCGTCTTTTCCCATATTACGTTAGCCGCCAACTGCGCTCATTAACCATGTCCCACTGAAGTTTTGATGTTTGTGGGATGGATCTTGAGCGGCACCTTCCGTAACGGGATCTGTTGGAAGAGGCCCACTAATATATCAAGAAAGAACGCGAGTTGGTTGAGATTTCTTCAAACTAGCCCTAGAAGGTCCCACCAGTTAAGGTCGCATTTTGGTCTGTCAAGAACCCCCAAAAGACATTCTGCCTGCTTTTAAAGTATAAGTGACTTAAAAGGATAATCTATATATATATATATATATACGTTGGACTATATATATATATATATATATATATATCTGCATTTAAAAGGTTTGGATTGCAGGATTACAGGTTTGTTTCCTTCCCCGACGTTGGACTTGAAGATTGACAGCCTGACGAGGACCCTTTGGCAAGAAGGGCCGAAATATCGCTGATGAAGCATCGTAGCTGACGTATCCGTTGTATACTTTATTTGAATAAATGTTTCAAAGTCAGCTTGGGCTCAAGGAATATTTATTTAAAAGCTATTAAGCCATATAGAGAAAACAAAAAAAGCAATCTCAAAATAATAAACGAATATTCACAATCTCACTTAATATCCTACCGACCTATCGATTTTCTACTAAACTAATAACCTACTCGTGCTTGAAACGCTTCATAAGTTTTACCTCAATAGCACCATTTCGCTATCCTTTCATTTGCATTGATCAAACTTTAATCACTGTGATCAAAAACTTGATCATGCTAATGCTGGTCCTGGAGTCAGGGGCGGTTGGGGGGGGGGCATGGGGGTTATGACCCCAAAACAGACGACTGCCGCCAAGTTAAATTGTTATACCGGTTGGAAATAAAGGGCAAGAAACACAGTAGGCCTACAATAGACACAAAATCGTACAAATTTCAAGAAATACTGACCAGGGGCCTCACGTATGGGGGGGAGGGGGTGCGCCCCCTCCCAATGTTGTCGGCCAGTCAGCAAAAAGTATTCAAGTCGGCGCGATTAAATAGTCAATTTGTTCTTTAGAAACAGTCGACTTTTTGTTGTTTGGAAACAGTCGACTTTCCTTCAAAAAAGTCAGTTTTAAAAAAAACAATCTTTTTTTTTTAAATCAGTCGATTTTTCGTCAAAAGAGTCGTTTTTTCTGCAAAAACAGTCGGCAAAAATGACCAGCCAGTCGGTAAAAACTTGCCCCCCCCCCCCCAAAAAAAAAAACAACAAAAACATTTTGGCTAGTAACGCCACTGATACTGACATCCATTTTACAAGGTTGAGGTAAAGGTCATTCGTAATGACAGGAATCCCAGCAAGTTCGTCATTTTACCTTTATTTAAGTTTGCCTTTCTTTCTGACAGTAGCCACAATGTTCTAAAATAGTCATTTTATTAATCGCCAAAATCGTGGGACACGCAAAATAGGGGATACTCGTTCTATAACATTACATTTTAGTAAGCAAAAATCTTTAAACTAATTCATCTTTCATAGTCAAACTAATAAAATATTCACAATATAATAATAAAAATATGGTACACTACTTAATACTAATTTAATCGTAATAATTAGCCCACACTAATTAACTGTAAATCCGAAGGATCCTTGGGATAAGACTGTCCCCGTACCGGTTAATCAGTTGGCCAAAGGGGTTATTTGAGAATAAAAACACATGATTATTCCGAGTCTGCCGACATAATCATGAATTTAATGTTGGTATTCCGTGGCAAAATATGTTTCTGGGACGCTGGTTTCACTTCTTATTCAGTCGGTCGAAGTGTCCCATAATGTAAGAAACAGCTGCTAACAGGGGTAAATGCAATCAGAAAGCTCTTGGCAAGCTATACTCTTCCTTCTTGCGACCATTCTATTCTTTTTCTATCTGGTGTTTATCCTATTTTAAAGAAAAAGGATATTAAAGCTATGCGATCTTCTTACGTTCATTTTTGTAAATTTCTTCTTTTTCTCAGTAATCTTTTTATAACTAAAATCATTAGTAAGTACTCGCTAGCGGATATCACGGAGAAATTGTCTGTTCTCCACAGAAAACTGTCCGAAACGGCGTACGCGCGTCTGTCGCCCTCTCATGGGCTTATTCGTCTGTTTGACTCTTGAGTAGATTTTGTTTGTATCTGTTGTGTTTTCCCTAATTATGTCTTCTTTGTATTCAACTGTTTTCGTCTTGTAAGATTTGTGGGTAAAAAATAAATTATTATTAAAAGTAGTACAAAATAGTCCACACAAGTCAATTTTGACGGTCGTCTTCACGGAGCCGTGAGTCAGGCTTTATTTGGACGTCCTGAGTCTGAGCCACCAAGTATTTCAACGAAATGACTATCTGTCTGTTCTAGAACTTGTTGTTGTTTTTTCGAGAAGGTCAATATAATTCACAGGTAGCCTATATCTGGAAGGGTTGTTAAATGCTATTCCTAACAAACAAACAGCACTGGTGGCAAAGAAGAATCATCCGAAACAAGATCAAAGGTTTCGACGGGATCCCAAAAATCTAACATTTGACTCAAACAATTGGGTCATGTCTTCGCCATTCGGTGTTCGTCAGATTCCTTGAATATGTTTACGGTTAAAATAAAGTTCAAAAATGGATTAGCGTGTATCCTTGCCCCGATACCGAATCTCTAATCGATTGCAGAAACAACTTTGAGCTTCAACCAAATTTCCAGTTTCAGCCGAATTCGTGATTAGCTAATCACGAATTCGGCTGAAACATTATAAAACATTCATGATTTTACAGAAATTCGGAATCCCTCCTCTGCCTCTAAAGATAGGACTAAAGGACCCATCTACGAACTTGACCTGTACTTTACCAGTGAATCCTCATTGAACAACATCCTCGTTCGAACATTACATATCAACCCCTTCGACCTTCGATTAGATTAGATCTCCCCGACGCCACGAAGAATAAACAAATGCATGTCGGCATCCACGTGCAGAGCTATACTAGTTTGGGAATAAAGGGGTAGGGACTGCTAGAGCCGAAAATTGGTCGACAAATTTTGTGTCGGGTTTTCGCCGGACTCTGGGTGAACTACTTGTCCGGCAAGAAAATAACTTTCATATTCGGATTCAGCATGTCTCCTTATCCCTAAATCAACTATCTCTAATAGCTTTAAAAACTAAATTTTGTTCCCCTTAATTGAAAACCCCTCCCCCATCCCTAAATGTAGGGCTACAGAACCCATCTACGAACTTGATCTTACCCTCGACCCAAAGAATCCTCACACCAAGTTTCATCAAAATTTCTCATTCCCTTCGAGCGTTATCGTGCTCACAGACAGACGGACATTTTTTGCGATCTCATAGGTATCCCTCCACTTACGTTTTGGGATCCCAAAAAGACAAAATTATTCCAGGCACAAACGATACGTGCTGGCTGTGACGCGGCGACCAGCAGATAATGTAGACCATTGCTGTTTGTCAGCACTTTGGAACAACGTTGACGGGCCCTGGGAGTCCTGTGGGTGATGTGAGAAAGTTGGTGGAAAGGCGTCTGTTGCAAAGATCTATTCAGTATTTTTGGCCTTTTCAACCAGGGAATCAAATCTTGGCAGGTGGCCAAGGAGGGGTAGCTGTCTCCGAAGTTGTTAACTTACCTTTATTTGAAGGGAAATGTTGCTGCTGCGACAATATATATATATTTTTTGGGCCAATACATGCTCAATTTACTAGCTTGGACAAAGATAAAAGTGATGTTTCTTAAAACACTTAGTAGATCTTTATTTCATGCATAAATCAGCTTGTCTAATTCAGATTTGAATAGGCTATTTGTTTTTTAATGATTTTTTAGCTACGTTATTTTTTATAAACTTATTGCTTATTCTGGTACATTTTATAAAGCAAGTTAATTATGCTTCACACCACTATTCCACAAAGAAAAACTTTTAATAGGCACTTAAAACATGGAACTTCTGATGAAACACTAGAACAATCAGTTAAACTGCATCTGCGGCTTGACTTATTGGTGACATCTCAAATATATCCTTTTCTATCAAGCATTGCTGGGAGTTTTTGAATTTCCTGCCACGATATCCCAGCTCCTAAGATTTGGATCGCCGAAATGCCAGAGAGGTAAAGACAAGGGATAACAAGAAAACGGCCGATTTTCGTAGCGTCTTCTAAAGGAAGTCGGAAATGTTTTATTGTGGAGCATTTAATGCAAAATAAAGCATTAGAAGTGTCCATTGTGCTTTAAGCAAAAACAACGTATTTTGGGGCCTTCTTTGCAGAAAAGTTCCAGGTGGAAAAATGCAAATTGCATAAATGACATTCCTGCCCGTTAATTAAGTAATTTTCTCGGATGGTCTCTTTTACAAAACTCTATGTTATTATGACATGGTAGTTGTTTCGTTTCTTTCGTTCCTTGCCAAAACACGAGCATTTTTCAGAATTATAATAACTCGCTTGGTGAGAAGAGCTCGATGGCTTTGGTATGCTTAGCACTGACACTGGAGAAATGCCTTCATAAGAAAAGATTGAGATATTAGAATTCTTGAAGAAGCTGCCATGCTTTGAACCGATACAGCGCCAAATGGATAGAAATTTGAGAACTGAGTTTGGTGGCAGAGTTTATGGGAACATTTTTCAGCCCCCACAGATACCGCCGGCTCTTTTGAAGAATGGCCGTAGTCATTTAATTGACAGTCTCGTCAAACTCCAGTGGAGAAATCACATGATAACAGTTGTGCGGTATTGCATTTCTTACTTGTTCCTTTAAACCAGAAAACCCATCCCAAGCCTCGTAGCCTTGTAGACAAAAACCCTTCGGGACCAAACAATCTAAGCTAGTGACTGAATTAGAGCCGACAAACCCCGGGTATAGCTCGTTGCCACTTGGCAGACTGGCGACCTCTCGACTTCAGGATTGTTCGGTCAAGTCGAAATGAGGGAGCACCCGAAAAAGCATCTTGGCACCCGAAAACCCGGAGGTGTCAACTCAATCAAATAGCCGTTGAATTAGTGACAATGGTGATTCTGAAACTGACTGATTGATTTTTATTATTTTTTCGTGCAGGGCTTATCTCTGTTGATTTTCCCATCCCTCAATTCTTTTCCGCCATTCTTGACTGGCTGAAGGATGACAACTGCTTCTTTAGCGATTTTCCTGGTGAGCTACAGCTCATTAAGGGTTATATTGTTTGTGAGAAGTTATGGTCACTGGTTATGTTTGCATTGAATGAGAAGGAAGACTGCGCTCGTCTACCGACTTGACATACCAGCTAAATATAAGTTGCGTTTTTGCAGATACGACGGTATCTGATACCACGGTCTAGGGTCGTTCTTGCAAGTTATCGTGATATCTGATACCACGGTCAAAAGGCGTGTTTGCAGTTATTCTGGTATCTGGCCAGATATCGTGGTATCTGATATTCAGATGCCACGGTCCGACCGTGGTAACTGATCGTAGTATCTGAAAAAGTCATCTCACTTTCATCAGTTTTTGTCAAATTGGTTGGAAAGAAGTGCACGTTCGTACTTGCTACAGCTTGAAGCGGACCCTTGCCAAGAAGGGCCGAAATTTCGCTGGGATTCTGGAATACAGTTCAGCTGATTTTATCCATTTAGCGCGTTGAGCATAACTCGCAGTCAGCTTGGGCCGAAGGGATACTTATGTCGAAACTTGTAAACGCGAAAAACACTGTTAAAAGTTTCTCCTTTATCGGACTTTAGTAGTTGTGCGTCACCGATTTCGGATTTTTTTGGTTCCTAATTCGGAGGATTGAAATCCGAATTCGGAAAGCTATAATCTGATGCAAGATAAAAATGGTAGAATGCAAAATACTGCAGCATAGCCTACTCTGCAGTATTTTGCATTCTAGCAATAAAAATGAATAAATAAAAATGTCCAGTATACTCTGCAGTATTTTGCATTCTAGCGTTTTAATCCTGCATCCGAATTCAGATTTTAATTATCCGAATTAGGAATAAAAATGTCCGAAATCGGTGACGCACAACTAGTAAAGTCCGAAAAGGAGAGACATTTTACAGTGAAGGCTTCAATGAATATGATTACAAAAATGGGGGTCGGTCCCGAGTTCATAAATATGCTTTCCTCCTTTGTCCATAGAAGGAACGATCAAACTTATGTCGCTCGAGAAATCAGGGCCTAACCTTTGGACCTTAAAGCACACGTCGCAGTAGTTACCGTTTCTATTTAGTAGTCTAACTTGCGTGATTCTTTTGTGATGCTAGGTGCTCGGTTTCTGAAATATTGCAGACCCGTCAGGGTTGTTCCCAGCCTCGCGGGCCCCAGGGTTTTGACCAGAGACATGGTAAACAAACTGCATAACCGGTATTTACCGATCCGCCTCGAAAAGAACCAATCACGGCAAATGAAAAAACTGGCGTATTGCCGTTAGGTCGGATCAGTTTGAAATTTCGGAAATGAGAACAGTTTAACGATGTAGAGTGAAGCAGTGATATAAGTGAGACGGGTCTTAAAAGAAGGAAAGGCAAGCCGGATATCCAGGATTACATCAACGGAGATTTCAGGTCCGACCCCGAACTAGTGGAAGTGAGAGTCACACAGTCAGTTTCTGCAAAACCAAAGTCAATGGTCGTACAGCGGTTACGGACAGGAAGTTTTCGAATGAGAATTTCTCAGTTCTGCTCTGATAGATCCGAAACTTCTCATGAAGTTTAAAAACAGTTCCAGACGACCTACCACATAACCGCAGAGCTGTACGGAATTACATCGGATGGCGACATAAATTCGGTGATTCTTTACACGCTATGATTAATCTTGGACCACGACGGTCCAGTTCCATCTTACTAAAACATGCGACGACGAACCGAACATTTTTCTCAGACGTAGGGATTACTGCCGTGACTGGTGTAACTTGACATTCTACAGAGAGTTGTTTTGCTGTGCTTCGTGTCTACGTGGTCGTAGTTGGGTCTGCGATTACAGCCCGGGCCACATTCAGTCACATCTGTACGTAATTTGGTTCGTTAATTTGATTATTACCCACTCTTGCGTTTCATCCCAGTCACGCGTGGAACGAAGAAATTCAAGATATATTACCACCATCATCACTCGTAGGTAAACA
This sequence comes from Branchinecta sandiegonensis, assembly GCA_030848855.1. Lineage (NCBI taxonomy): Eukaryota > Metazoa > Arthropoda > Branchiopoda > Anostraca > Branchinectidae > Branchinecta > Branchinecta sandiegonensis. The sequence continues at coordinate 1,662,676 of JAUPMV010000002.1, read as the reverse complement.
AAACTAGCTAAAGTCATACCTGATCGTATCTGGTACTACGGTCTAAAGTCGTTTTTGCAGTTATCGTGGTATCTGACACCACGGTCAAAAGGCGTTTTTGCAGTTATCGTGGTATCTGCCCAGTTAGCGTGGTATCTGATATTCAGATACTACGGTCCGACCGTGGTAACTGGTCGTGGGATCTGAAAAGTCATCTCAGTTTCATCAAATTTTGTCAGATTGATGAGAAAGAAGTTTAGCACTTAGTGATGTAACTGGATATCAGTTTTTCTTTTGGGATGACTTCGAAAAGTGCAATTTCGGCAACATTCGTTTTTGCAGAGCAACCGTATATCAGATACCGCGATAACTGCAAAAACGACTAACTGCAGATCCAGTTACCGTGGTAACAGATATCATGGTATCTGCAAAAACGCAACTCATGACTGTCGTCTGTGATTGGTCCAAAGTTACGTTCAAAATGGCGGAGATGGATTTTTCCATCTCGTGTATTTTACGTTTTCAGCGTCTTTTCTTCCCAATTTCGACCGTAAGACGGTCTTATTACCGGCGTTATTACCAGGTGTGACTATAGTGGGGCCCGGGCATGCGCCTGTTCTCGGTGGTAGCGGAGAACTACGGACCAACCAAGTGGTAACTGCAGTGTTGCCACTGGTCACAGAATTCTGCGACTTTTCAGAACCTTTCGACGTCTTCAAGCCAGCATTCTGTGACAGGTAAGCGGTAAAGAATGTGATTGTGAAGTTGAAAAGGCTAGATTTCTCTTTAGTAATTAGTAAATGAGTTTCATAAGCGCCAGAATGTCACAGGATTTTGTGTCCAAATATCACAGGTTCCGTCAGAGAAAAAGTGGCAACACTGGGTAACTGTGGACTACTCAAGACACAAGGATTCCAGCAACCTACCACATCGTGCATCAACACATCTGACCTTGCTTCCGGACCGGATTACCAATAATCCGTTATAACGCTATACCGGCTTGTTATACAATTAGGAACCATTACGTCTTGTTTCCAACTCTTCATTGCGGTTTCGAGGTATCCCGGACACGAGTAAATTCAACTCTACGGTTTTCTCAGGGCAGTCAAAGCTGAAAGGGTCGACGATGGCGTCATTACCTAGCGGACACTAAACCAAGCATATCGCACCCAAGGCTGATTGCTAATTGTCCATCCTGGACGGTACGGGCCCGGCCGCATTTGCTGAGCAGCCAATCGGAGAGCTGGGAGCTTGCAATTAAAAAATCGACTTAAATGTGTTGACGATTAAGAAGTTTTCAGGTGTTACATCAAATTAGTTCGCGTTCAGGCTCAGGTGAGAGTGCTTCAGTCTCCTGCCAGTGTTACTGCGAGCGTCCCTCTTGGGGATCTAATGATGGAAATATCTTATGACGATCGCGAATCGAGCGACTTCCTAGTGGATGAGAACGGACTAACCGACGCTGGATACGTCAAATACTACCACGTTCCAGTGACGTGTATACCCCTTCATATAGTACAGAGTGACCATCAAAATGAAACAGTGCTCGACCTTATGGACCTCAGCGAAAATCGGTTAAGTAACTATGAAATCAACAATAACGACGTCCACTCGTACGAAAAGGTCTATTGTGAAGCGGAAGACAGCAAAGGTGATTTCTCCTCCGTCGGCGACTGGAATGAAATGAGTCCCGATTACGAACCTCTGTCACCCTCGAAACCCGAGATCACGCGCAAGCAGAGAAGGCCTAGGGGTGGGGGTGCGAACAATCAGGGTGTCCGGAAACGGACGCCTCGGACACCCAAAGCGCCACCTGTGGAAACAATGCGCCGCCGACGGTCTGCAGCCAACGCAAGAGAGAGACGGCGAATGAACAGTCTCAATGATGCTTTCGAAAGGCTGCGGGAGGTAGTGCCATCTCTTGGCTCGGACCGAAAGCTGTCCAAGTTCGAGACCCTGCAAATGGCTCAAACGTACATCAATGCTCTTAGTGAGTTACTATCCAGGTTTTGATAGGCGGTTGACTTAGAAAGAACTAATTATTCCAGTCTGCCAAACAGTGTCAAGGTGCTTTTTTCTAGTCTACGAAAATCGGAGTTGCAATAAAAGAAATACTCGCGAACTGCGATCAGTTTGAGCTGTAATTCTAAGCGTTTTACTGTGCGCAAATATTTAGTGCTGTGACGAGGTGCAATAAGTTTATCATGTATTCATGTTACTTTTTTTCAGCGTAATATAACGTATGTGTAAGAACCTGACCGGTTAGTCTTTAGACGTACATCATGCGAGTGTCCGAAGACTGTCCCACGCCAAGTCGATAAAATTCCTTGTGGGAATCCTTCCCTTGCTATTCATTCGACTTGTTGGCAATCTCGAGTCATTTCTTTATACGAAATCACCGACGCCACATCCTGCCACAGGGCATCTGATTTCCATAATAACAAGATTCAAATTAACCAAATGATCGATTTAGCGCAAGCTTCTAATGTCACCTAACGAAGAAGCTTGTTGCAAAAAGTCACTGGGGTCCCCGGGGGGAAATCGAACAAATGCAAATCTAGCTGACACTGCTAGCATTGAGAAGCAACTGACCCCTTTCCTGCACGAAGTCCTTCCCGGTGAACGGTCATGCAGCTAGAGGAGTAGAAAATTGCATTTTTGAAATTGTGGAAAAATCACTACCCACACTGTCAGAAATTTCATAACAGATAACACACGGATGCGCGGTTTCAACAGACAATGCGTAACGGATAAAACTTGGGATGTTATCTGTTGTGTTTGAAAACGTTATGCATGAAATTTTATGCATAAAAAGCTTTGTTAGGAAGAGCCAAAAAAGCATCTACTGACTTTATTCCTGATCGTCATGATGTCGGAAAACTTAGCAGATACTTTTTGGCGGTTTTTCGGTTCTTCCTGGTGGTAACGCTTATTATGCATAACATTTTGAAACACAACAGATAGCACCCGAAGCGTTATCTGTTAAGCATTATCTGTTGAAACCGCGCATCCTTCTGTTATCTGTTATGAAACTTCAGACAGTGCACAAGTGGTTTTTCACAAGTTCATTTTCCAGCTTGAACGGCTGAAGAGGACCCTTGCCAAGAAGGGCCGAAATATAGCTCAAATAAAATTCAGCTGACGTATCCATTTTACACTTTCAAATATGATTCGCAGTCAGCTGCAGCTGAAGGACTAACAGAAGATTGCTCCTTCTTTAGGATGAACTTGGCGACTGCGAGAGAAGTCAGTTTGCTGTATCTACACTCGTAGAAGAGAGGAGATAACACATGCTTGCGCATCCTTGTGTTAAAAATTATGAGAACTTATATGTTATGGCCTTTTGATTGTTGTGTTTCGAGACAACACTGTCATGACCGTCTTAAGTGTTATGTTCCGCGAAGAGACATTTAAAAGGGCCATAACAGACGTATTCTCACAAAGTTTAACAAAAGGACGCGCAAAAATGCTATCCTACTTAAGACATTGTAGCCATAAGGCCATAAATATTCCTTGAGCCCAAGCTGACTTTGAAACGTATATTCAAATAATGTATACAACGGATACGTCAGATACGATGCTTCATCAGCGGTATTTCGGCCCTTCTTGGCAAGGGTCCTCGTCAAGCTGTCAATCTTCAGGATCAACGTCGGGGAAAGAAACAAACCTGTAATAAATAGATGAAGCTGCCGACTATAAATATCTTATTCGGGCAAATTACTTTCAAATACCACTGTACGGAAAAACTAGTCCCGAGATTTAATTTTTGACACGGCCGCTGTTTTTGCTGCAAGATTGGGGCGATGACAGGAAAGGCCTTTTTCTGTATTTTGATCAACTTCGGTTTTGTTATTAACAAGGGACTGAAAGCTTAAATCCCTTCCCGACGCTGACCCTGAAGATTGACAGCCTGACGAGGACCCTTGCCAAGAAGGGCCGGAATATCGCTGATGAAGCATCGTAGTTGACATATTTATTCAAACAATGTTTACAACGGATACGTCAGCTACGATTCTTCATCAGCGATATTTCGGCCCTTCTTGGCAAGAGTCCTCGTCAGGCTGTCAATCCTCTGGGTCAACACCCAGATTACAGGTTTGTTTCCTTCCCCGACGCTGACCCAGAGGATTGACAGTCTGACGAGGACTCTTGCCAAGAAGGGCCGAAATATCGCTGATGAAGAATCGTAGCTGACGTATCCGTTATAAACATTGTTTGAATAAATGTCAGCTTGGGCTCAAAGAATATGTAGCTGACATATCCGTTGTAAGCATCATTTGAATATATGAACTCGCTACTGGAAAGGGGAGAATTCTTATTTTTAAATTCTTATGGAAATTATGGCTTTATAACTACAATACTAGCTGGCTTGCGTTTATTCTTCAGGGATATTGGACATAAGATTTTTGATTTACTTCCTGAAGCTTCGTTGGGAGGGATCACAGCTGGTTTTCGCTACACTAGATCCAACTATGCATCCGACCACGCTTCCGTTGTCTTCCTCTTGCCCCTTCCACCAGTTGTTTCCGGCGAAAACGCAACATAGATTAAAAAGATGAGATCGTGTTATTTTAAATATGCAGAGCACCTTCTCTACTTGCCTAAATTATGTCATAACCATACATTGATGGAGAAATTCAAAATTCAAGATGCTAGTGTTACCCTTTTGGATGTTTCCTCATCGCTTCTCATGGACAACAGGGCCCAACCAGCGCACGACGTCGTCCACTGCTTCCTGACCGAAGATTAAAAATTAAGCGTCTTTTCTGTGTGTGTATGTGTTTCGTTTATTTTCTTTATTCTCTTCATTTACTCCGCCTTTTCAAAATGGCGGGTCATAAATAAATTACTTACTTATAGGGAAACTTCCGCAAATTAGAAATTAGACGAAAGGCTAACAGTAAAACTTAGCGGCCGTCGGCGGATCAAAAACGCAACTCCTGCTGTACTGTATTTTGTGATGTCAACTGGCCATTCCTTTGAAACTTTGTGTCAACGATATTTCGGCTCTTGATGGCACGGGTTCCCTTTAGGCCGCAGCTAAAATATGAACTTCCGATCGTCCAAACAAAATATGCAAAACAAACATGATTCGCAGTCAGCTCGGGCCGAAGGAATACTGGAAAATACTGGAAAGCTGTCTTCACCTGAACTCGTCCTTGCCTAGAGTATTTTGCTGGACTACCAGTAAATCAGAATAACTGTCAAGCTTCGAGTACTTTAAACTCGGGTTTCAGTTATTACTTTGCATGTGAATGTCGGCAACAGTCGGCTGTGGAAGTCTATATAAACCAAGGATAGTTAATTATCCGCTCGGGGAACGTAAACGCTTAATAATAACAAGACCAAAGATTTTGATGGGATCCCAAAAAATTAATATTTACAGACAATCGGGTCTTGTAGCGGTCCAGTGGTAATCATCGGAGAAGACAAATTTCAAATATGGATTCAGCATGTGAGTTTACCCCTATAGGCTGCGTCATGTCTACTTTGACGAAAGTTCCTGCCTTACTTCTGCCAAATTTCCGGTTTCAGCCGGATTCTGGGCGAACTACTTGTCTTGCAAAAAACTGAAGTTCAAAAACAGATTCAGCGTATCTCCATTCCATCCATATCTCCATAATCAACTTCACATAAAACTTCAACTTTTAACAAATTTTCCGATTTCAGCAGGATTCGTGGTGATATGTGTCCAGGTATAAAATGATTGTCGTACACGAATTCAGCATGCCTTCTTACCCGTAAATCGAACACATAATGAAATTCATATGAAACTCTTACTTTTAACAGATTTTCCGGTTATGGCCGGATTCCGGGCCATCTACTTGTCCAGCGACAAAACAATTTTCATATTCGGATTCAGCATGTTTCACTATCCTAAAATCGAACCTCTAATCAGTTTCAGATTAATCTTTTATTTTTGACGAACTTTCCGGTTCTGGCCGGATTCTAGCCGATCTACTTGTCCGACGAGAAAATCATTTTCATATTCGGATTCAGCATGTCTCTTTACCCCTAAATCGGATATCTAATCAACTTCAGATAAAACTCTTACTTTTAACAAACTTTCCGGTTTTAGCCGGATTCCGGGTGAACTAATTGTCCGGCGAGAAAATGGTTTTCATATTCGTGTTCAGCATGTCGTCTCACCCCGTAATCAACTATCTCATTAGCTTTAAAAAATGTTTTTTTCGCCCCTTAATTTGAAACCCCTCCCCTAAATATGCAGGTATCGGGCCCATCTACGGGAGTAGATGGGAAGTGTAATAAGGCACTTGTTACGCAAGTGACGGGAACGTGCAATAAGGCACTTGTTACGCAAGTGACACTCAATATGGTAAATTCTCGGAAACACTTTACTAGTTTACCGAATTTCATGGACAGTCCTCCAAATCCCCCTTCCGTGCCCGGATGTGGTTCAGTCCCGCGAATGACATATCATGAACACATATTTTTACTCTACCAGCCATCACGTTCCACTCGAATCTGAGAACTTCCGGAAAATTTACGGGACCAGACCCCCTCCAGCGACACCCAACAGAGGTCGCATCCGGCTGGCTCAAACGGCAAATCTAGGGCTCGCGCCGTGTGTACCGTCAAGTTTCATCCGTACGCGTGTAACAACATTTCCGGATCCCCCCTTCAGCTCCCCTACCGATGTTCGATCCGATCCGGAACTGGAAAAAACATATACAGATCTAATGATCTTTGTGTTGTCACTGTTTCATCCCAGTCCTTCCATCCGTTTGCATGGTAACAAAGTTCCGGCAACCATCCAGCTCTCTGGATATCATATCCAAGATGTTTCGTTAAATTTCCGAACCGCATCCGACACTGGGGGGGGGGGGATCTGGATGGGTGACGGAACTTTATATCTGCTCCTACCACCCTTCAAGTTCCACTAGATCCAGATCTGTCGTTTGTAACTTAGCGGATCACAACTTCCCCACCTCCCTCCACCATAGTGGACATTCGGATCCGGGAAAGGAAGGTTTTCTTCAGAACTGGGCCGGATCCCTTATAAGCATGCCAGGTTTCATTGTCCATCGTTCCCAATTTCATTGTCTCCACTTGATTGCGGCTTGGAGACGCTCAGGCTCTTAATTTTCTTCCATGAACGTAATGAAACATCGTTGGATAATTAGAATTGCAACATTTGTGTGTCTTAAAGATAAGAATGTGAATTGCGGATAACTTCAATTCATTGGCTCAGCCTCCGGCTCAAGTGCCATTATATCGATCGTAAAGTCTGCCCGTCGGTCTGTCACAATTTTTCTAGCTCGGGCACTTTTGTAGAAGCTAGGAGAATGAAACTTGGCAAGCATTTAAAGGACCCTGTTCAATGCTTTAGGAAACCTTCTTTGCCCAGATTCGGTTATCCATAAGGGGTTAGTAAGGGTACAGGGGGGATGGAATTTCGAACTTAATGGCATGCGTAAGCTGCGAACTGGTGATCCGATTAGAGTGAAACTTGGTGGGCGGTAAGAGAAGATGCCCTAGATGATCTATTTTTCGAGGGGTTACCCACTCCCCGTCAATTACTGTACACCCCTTCCCGGCCGAAACAAGCGGTGCCAACACCGGTGCCGGTTATAAATAAGCGATTCATCGTTCAAACGCTTCTAAACATGCTGATTTTAATGTTCTAACACGTTGTGACCGGTGTCAGCCGATGCCGACACCGAGGCACCGGGCACTTGCTGTGCACTAGAATCAAGAGTGGACAACCCCTCGCTATTTGTATGCCCGAACTGGATTCGCCCAAGGCGGGTGAATTTTTTGCCATGTCTAGGGGTCGAACGAGCGGAACGATTGGGATGAAAGTTGGAAGGTACAAAGGTCAACGGCCTACATGTTCCATTTTGGGTTCCATCCGGATCCGACCGCGGTTGGTAGAGTTGGAATGAGGGTGCCGGAAATTCGAGTGAAACTTGATGTATTGTATTAGCAGAGACCCTAGATGTCTCATTTCTAGGCCCGAACCGGATCTGGCGACGCTGGAGTTGGAAGGGGGAACTTTGTGACGTCTTCATTTACTTTCTGTACCACCTACTTGTAACAAGTGCCATATGAGCTCGTAGCTCTTGTTATTTCCGATCTTGCTCGAAAACTGGTTGCTATTTAGTACAAGAATGTTCATGCCTGAAATCTCACTGTGTAAATCTGAGCGTATTTTACGCACATATTTGGACTTGAAAAGATCCCTAGCAATACGAACGTATTTCATTCAACTTCTCGCAGACAACCGTGGAAAGCGTGATACACATCGAAGGTAGCAAGACACGGGAAGTGAGAAAATCATCGTGGATCGGTTAGAGGGGTTAGAATGTACAGTACGAAAATGGGGTCTCCGGGTTTAGAAATATCAGCGTATTTCGCATTTCAAAATCTGTCCGTTTTGTATATAAATACGTACATATTACTAGACATCTTTTCAAGCCCAAATACGTCCGTAAAATATGCTCGGATTTTACACAGTGTGTAAATCCAATAATGACCTACAGGAGAGGGCTAGGTGTGTGTCAAGCAGAAGCTGGAGATCAGGTTAGGACTAGTATGTCCAGGTTTTGATCCCGATTTCAATGCTTCATCGCTGCGTGACCATCGTCGCAAAGTATTAAGCTCCGTGCACACACAGTCCCATAAGATTTCGCATGCAAAATTCGTGTCACTACGGAGAAACGGTGAGTCAAAATTTCAGAGCGAACGAAGAAATTCGCATCGCTAAGAAAACCGGACTGTGTGTGCACGTACCTTAATGGACCCCTAGCACTATTTACTGTTCAACATACAGTATTTTAAAATGTTTTAATACTATAAAATATGCTGTACTTCCAACAAATAACCCACGGTTTTGGCCGTTTTAAGGCTTTTCCGAGACCCATTGACTTGTAGAGAAAACAGGTAAATAATTTACATAGCCGGCTTTTCTGATGGAAAAACTTCTCGCAGACAACCGCCGACAGCGTGATACACATCGAAGGTAGCAAAACACGGCAAGTGAGAAAATTAGCCTGGTTTTGTTAGAGGGGTTAGAATGTACTGTACGAAATTGGGGTCTCTGGGTTTAGAAATATATGGAGCGATCATGGAAGTAGGTTGCACTAGTATTATAGGCAAGACAGGTCCTTTAAGGCTTTATAGACTTTTGCGACAGCCAAAACGAAGAGAAGACCGCATTCCTGACCGTCCTCGGACTGATCAGTTCACTCAACCTTAGTGAAGCAATCTAGCCATGGAGGCGCGTACTCATAATAGAGAAGAATTGAGAAAAATGAAGAAAAGTGGAGCACATCGATGTCCGAAACGGCCAAAAGCCTACCTAAGAAGAAGAAGATATTTTACAACATCGTCCCGAAGCAAAACATCTTACACCGGACCCAAGTTGCGTCCACGCTGCTTCAGATTATAATCAAACTACACTTGCTCAGCAGGGTTATTTCTTTTCTAGGTCTTACAAGTACAGTAATTTAAATAATAAAAAATGAAAATATGAAAGTGGAGAGGCCAAAGAAGACAGTAGGCTAAAGTAATAGATTACCAAACCAATCATGAGGTGGAACCAACAAGAGCTTCGAACCGCTTTCCAACCAACCCCTTCCGTTTCGCTACGGAAGCACTATCTGTTTACTAAATAGCCGCACCTTCCTTTCACACCACAAGTACAATCGACGCCTAATCATCAGTTATCCATTACTAAACAATCACCACCTAATTTAGACAACACACTGGTGTTACGCGAAGAGTAGCTAAACTGTGAGACTTCACCTATGGACTATCAGAAGTAGTTTATAATAACTGACAGATGAATGGTTGAATAGATTGGTGCAATACATATAGCTACAATTAGGGGTGTAATAACAGGTATCCTGCAACTCTTCCTGCAGGAACTTTAGCTTGAGCTTAAAAGATAGTTTTATTGACCCAACTCGTAGCGCCGAATTGGCATTAAGTATGACGACCGTTACAGTTAACGGGCTAAAAAAGCTTGAGTATAAACAATCATATAAAACAAAATATGTCACTTGGAATCCACCAGTTGTTTTTTAATTTCGTCTGTGAAGTAAGGTATAAAAGAAATCAAGTACCGGTTTTACGAAGTGTCGAGGGCCTGGTCACAAGCTGGTCAATTAAAGACTCGCCGAAACTCGGCGGCAGAAAGTGGAGCCTGGTCCGCTTCGAAAAGAGCCAGACACGACATATGCAGAAGTGAAGAATCTAGGGGACACAGAATGAACCCGTATGCGTAATATCGATATGACAGGTCCTTTAACTTCGACCCGAAAAGACGGATTCGAGGAACGCTTTTCATGTAAGGGGATAATAAATAATTATTAAAAGCATCGAATAAACGACAAAGAAATGTACTTCTGCAAAATGCTGTTTTCTTCTTGTTTTTCGTATACACTACCTAAGGACGCCATCTTTCAAACGAAAAATGAGCTGATGATTCAAAATAAGCGCCATAACAAACCAAGTTCGCCGTAAGTGGATCTGCTTTGAGCGGTACCAAGTATACGTCCAACAGAGACGCATTTAACACACATCGTAGCAAAGCTCTAGTAACAAGTCGATAATATTGACAACGATGGGGAGTCTAAAAGGGCGTGCGGCGGGTAAGGGGTGGCGGCGACAGAAGACCATGGGTCGTGACCATTAGGTAGTGGCGGCTGCGTACTGTGAAGGTTAGGATCCGTGTTCTGGATTAGAATAGGAGTCGTGCCCATTCGGCGGTAGGATTAAAGAAGAGAAGAGTAGTTAAAGCGGGTCTTTCTACCACACACACAATGCTAACCATCCCTCCGGTCACCAAGAATGTTCAAAACCACTAAAAACACGGTAAAACAATGAGCAAATTAAAAGAAACCCACCAAATTTCCTAGGTTTCAAATACCTCTTTCTGGACTAAATCTCAGCCGATTATCCCGGACAGCTGTTATGGCACGTAGGGAGCCAAGGGTCAAAATAATAATTTCCATCTAATGCCCGAACTGTTTATTACAAACAGAAATAAATTTTAAAACCAAGACCCCTGTGGTACCTCGGAAGAAATACAAAAATTATCAGTTATGTCTTATAATTCTTTGCTAATCAATCCTGGACAATTCCGCCATCTAGAAAAGGAAACATCGTGCGTGGGTTTTTTTCTCGAGCCAAAACAGCAACTCGGCAATCGAGTTCAAATCTAAACAAACCCGTGGCATGCGATCCCTAAGAGAAGGTAAACAGAATGCTTGGATTAGGTCTTTAAGGAACAAAACGGCGTGGTGGCTCTGAAATGGAATACGCAGAGTATTGACGACTATAACTCTCCGTGCCAATGAAGAATCCCCGTGAGCCCAGCGAAGAGCCAGAAACGTCACAACAAACGTTGTTGATTGGTTCATACAGTATTTGAATCAATTTAGAGGGTTCGTTTGAGTGACTTTTCTTGTAGTTCCCGAGGATCATTGGCGTGTTTCGGACTTGGTCATATAGAGTATTGCAGGTCCCTTACGTAGGACATTATTAAGAAAACAAGGAATTTTAGCTTCGACTTCCAACTATTTTATATTATTTAAGCTTATGTATTACCACACTAAAAACTCCCTAAGTAAGAGAATAGCTGCGTTTTTGCAGATGCCGTGGTATCTGTTACCACAGTAACTGGATCAGCAATTAGTCGTTTTTGCAGTTACCGTGGTATCTGATCTGCGGTTGCTCTGCAAAAACGACAAGTGCCGAAACTGCGCTTTTCGAAGTCACCCCAAAAGAAAAACTGATATTAAGTCACATCACTAAGTGCCAAATCAATTTGACAAAAATTGATGAAGATGAGATGACTTTTTCAGATACCACGGTCGGACCGTGGTATATGAATATCAGATACCATGATAACTGGCCAGATACCACGATAACTTCAAAAACGACTTTAGACCGTGGTATCTGCAAAAGCGCAACTAATGACGAATTAACTTTTTCTGGTGGTTTATTGTGAAATTAGCGTTTAAAGAAACGTCGCGAAGTGCAAGTGTGGAATGCAACAACGGTTTAATCAACAGCAGCAACAATTAGCGTTCTTCAAATAACCGTAATAAATACAGTCCATGTAGCCTAATCCAGACAACCGTAAAAGCCGTCATGTCTAAAGAGTCTAGCGAACCCTAGACTCCGTTCCATATTTCCATTCTTTCGCTAAACAAGCAACCTCCGAAGAAATAATATGGCATTGATGATGCTGGATACGAATTATTATTTCATAAATCAGACAGCAGCGAAACGGTAGAGCTATTTAAAGGGATCTTTAATTAAACGAGTAATATTTCACCTCACGCTTGACTACGATGCTAGTATGATGTAGAAAGAATGGAGTGGTTTAATCGTCTCATGAAGAACCCGCTGAGATAATCTCCAGTACGACACGACGATTTCCAGCCAGCGCTATAAAAATGAAGGAGCGTAGTAAATACTCCTTCAGCCCAAGCTTACTGGGAATCATTTATAAAAGGTGACTAATAACGGACAAGTCGCTGGGATCTTAAGCGATATTTCGGCACTCCTTGGCAAAGGTCCTCTTCAGGCTGTACTTGGAAGAAACGAACCTACAGCTACAGCCTAAGGACCTTGCCAAGGAGGGTTGAAATATCACTGAACAATATCTTAGATGATTTTATCCGCTCTGAGTCAATTTTTGTATAAATATGTGGTGTTAAAGTTTACCTGAAAAGCCAACTTGTTTTTGTATCATTTAACTGAACACACTGAATTATTTGGATTCTGCTAGGATATTTTTGGATTTTCCACTATCTGCACTAGTAGTGACTTTCAGAATATCTACAGCCGTCCCGCAACGCAAATTCTACTATGATGCGAAAAATCTGAATCTCAACACAAACGCGGCTTTTCAATGGCCAGTGGTGATCTTGGTGAAGAGCAGAACCCAAATTTTCGTAAATCTTTTTCATCAAGCATACAACACAGGTACAAACACACAGAGGTACCACAAATCCGCCAGGTAATTTCCACCATTCGAAAATCGGTTATTCGTGAATAGCGCAGGACCGAAGTAACGCATTTTCATCGGGTCTTCAAGCCTATTTAAGTGAATAAGTGATGAGTAACTACATTGTCCTATATCAGCCCTTTTCGGTTAAACTTTAATAAGACAATCGAAGTTTATAAGGAAATAGTCTAATATTTTGTTTGTTAGAGGTATGTTTGTTACTTCGGATGTCACCCCACACTGAGCGACGAGAAGAAATGATACAAATTTAAATTTAGCAAATATTTATGCACAGTAAGGAGTGATAATAAAATGTCCCACTTTTTTTTAAAGCACAACTCCTACTAGAAATGATCTCTTCACTATGAAACGGATCAGAATTTTTTTTTCTCGAAAATCCCATTACATTCCATCTGAATTTAGCGATTTTCTTGTTAGCGCTTGACGACTCTGCACAGCCTCCCTCCTCTCCGACGCGGCGGCTGGGCGCAAAACATTTGAAAACCGAACGCGCCGTGGATAAAAAGTAGGAAAACTAAGCAAATAAAATTAGTCAGAAACAGGAGATTCTCATTTCCTTGTGTGTGAAAGAGTTGTCAGCGGACGTTGAAGATTCTGGTAAACGTTTCGGTGTGTAACGGGCAAAACTCGGCACGGCCGAAAAGGCACTACAAATTCGTAGGCACACAACGAAGCAATGGAGAAAGATTGGGATTTCCAAAGCTTAAAATTCCATAAGTGAGCTAGGTATATTGTAAAAGGCACAATAAGCAAGAGGGGTCCTGTAAAGAACATTAATAAACGAGCAGCAGACGAAACTGGAACACCCTGATTTCATTCTGTATGTCAAAAGGGCGTTCAGACGCTTGGCTCTTAATAGACATAGTTTATTATTCGCATCTGACTGGTTTAGAGCTAAAACACAAAATCAATTCAGTTCAAATTCTGAGAAGTGTTCAGCAAGCAGTACACAAACAAAGCAGTAACTCTACAATGCTGTGGCTCTGCCACACGTTATAGCTTTGGCACCACTTTGGCATATATTGCTACAATCCCAACGTCAGAATATTAGATCTTATTATTATCGGTACGCCAAGTATCTGTTGAGTCTCCCCCGATGGGCAAAGAATACAAAAATCAGTACAAAATACCATCTTGCCGATCCTGTGACTGCGATTGAGGCAAGAATAAAGAAGTTTGAAAGTTCATTAAACAGATCCCACGGTTTATACAACTCATTTACTTGCTAATGTTCGTATCATCTTAGATTGTTCTTATGTTAAAATGTTGTATTGCGTGTTGTTGTTGTTTTTTCTCTTCTTTTCTATTTTGTTTACTCCGTCTAGGTCCCCTCGGGCCAATTTTGATGGGAAATAAATTTTTTCATTCATTCATTCAAATCGGCACTACTCTCCCCTCGATTTCTTAGTTCTCAACTTCGCACACAACTTTATTGCCTTTACTAGGACTGGAGAATTTGCGATATCGTTGGCAAGATACAGAATTTTTACGGCGAATATTTTTATCTCAACAAAACAGTGCAGACAAGGCAATAGCATTACTGCCTTTTGGCCATCGAGTTTGGTCTATGTCAAAGTGGAAACTGTGGTTGTAGAGATTAATGATAACAAGTGCGCAAGCGCTCAAGCGTGGAGTGTAAAAGAATGAACTGAACTGACTTAGATTTCCCCCTTCCCGTAACGTTTAATATTAGTTATCAGTGAAACCAACAATTGAGCTCTCAAAGAATCTCCAAACACGTCTCCGGCTATCTCTCATACACTCATTTATGCTCGCTATGAGCACTGTAGGTTTGTTCCAAAGCACTCCTACCTAGCTCGAACACCCTAATGTCAAAGTCATAAATTTTCAAAGTGCGTCTCATCTGACACTTTCCACGCGAGAACACATGTTAGTTCATTCAGGGACCCATAAATTTCCTGTAATGACTCGCCATTCAGGGGGCTTGTCAATAAGAGATTTCTGATGCGCTCTTGACCGAGCGTCATATAGTTCGAGAAACACTCACGGTGATCAAATACCCGACTATCCACATAGACAAATTTTTTCGCAGCTGTTGTGCTGAACTAGGAATATTTCTCTGTAATGGAAGAGTATCTTGGATCTTTTGTCCTAGCTTAGGTACCTGGTGGTATGCTGAATAGTCCCAACAAATTTTGACTATCTGAGCAAGAACGCCGATTCGACCCAAGCGGAATTTTTGGAAACTAGGTGAGGCTCGGGCAACATAGCAACATAGAAGCATAGGAAATGATAAGCCCCCTGAATGGCGAGTCATTACAGGAAATTTATGGGTCCCTGGTTCAATTAGAAACGCAATCCCTTCGCGTCTATCGTAATTCAGTCTCCAATCACAGTGTTGCCCATCTCTGTCTTTCCAGTTTTGCTTCGTATAAACCCCGTCGGCTTGTTCCAGTACACTACTGGATTTACTTTCATCAATCTTGAAACGTATTTCGTTTAGTATACGTTGTTCAAACACGCTAATGTCAAAGTCATAAAGTTTCAAATCCATTTCATCACCCTTCCACGCGAAAACACATCATCATCATAAGGTTAGGATGGCGCTTAGTTCCACTTCGTGTAGATCTCTTTCTGCCTTCTCGGTTGATCGTTGGTGGTGGCTTTCGGTCGGACGTTTTGCTTAGTAGACTCCGTTCTCCACTAGCATCTCAAACTTTTAATTCTGGTTGGGCAGGGAGATTGGCACTAGTGATGACTTGAAATTGGTTCGGGAGTTTTAGCTCGTCGCACACGCTTTTCAGTTGACGACTTCTTCGTTGGGGGATGCGGCATTCGAAAAAGAAGTGTTGGGGTGTTTCTTCTTCTGCCTGGCACATACGGCAGTTTGGGGAGTGGGTTGTTCCCCAATCGAATAGGGTTTTGTTCAGAATGATGGTTTGAGACTTGAGCCTGTAGAAGATGCATGATCTCAGTCTATCTGTGAATGGTGAGCAGTATGGTCGGAGGTTGGGTGTTGAGATTCTCGCTCTGGATGTGTCTCTCGCTGTTGTTGGTTGTTGAGGGAATTGGTTACTAGCTAGGGCTTTGCCGGCGTGCTTGTCGACCACTTCATTTTGATAGATGCCTTTGTGGCTTGGGATGTGTGACTGCCTGACACTTCAAACCCTTTGCGAACATGAAACCAAACAAACGCAATGTGCACCTTACGAAAAGTGATGTGTACAAGTATACGAGATTTTAATTTGATGAGTGTTCTCGTTCACGCACTTAACACATGGGCAATCTGTGCCCCGTTACAAACGAACGGGAAGGGTGGGGGAGGTGAAACTCCAAAAGTATTTCAAGAGCCTGGACACCGTAAAGAAATGGAATTTCATTGTCGTATCTCTGATTGTGGTCTATGTTACGCAAATTACTCACTGGGGAATCTGCGCTTAGTATTGTCTGAAAAACCCGGATGTTCGAGGCAGGACCCCCCCCCCCCCCTAAAAAAAACGTACACATCCAGACCCCAATCCTTCCAAGTTTCTACTTGATACCGGTCATGGTTTGCAAGCTATGAACTGGGCACAGTTGCCCCTGAAGTGAAACCGAGGAATGGTGAAGGTGTGTGTGGGGGGAATAACTTTAAACTAGACCCCAATATCATCAAGTTTACCAATTTTAAATTCTGCTACCTGTAACGGTTCACAAAATCTCAAATTAATCCGGGCCCAGTTGCCATGAACGGGGAGGGTGGGAGACGTGCAGTCTCAAGATTTTCTTCGTAGCCTGAGGATATAGGTACAGAAAAGTTCGTCATTCTACCTCCAGGCATGGTAAAGTTTAGATCTTGGTCACGGGGCAATTCGGGCCCGATTGCCCCAGAACCGAGTGAGTGTGGGGATTCGGGACCACAAAAAGTACAATTATTCAGTCCCAACAATAATACCAATTTACAAATTGATGCCTGTCATGGCTCACGAGTTAAGAATTCCACTATCTGGACAATCTGGGCCCGACCCTGAACTAAGGGGGGGGGGGAGGTTGGACCCCTAACAAGCACAATTAGACCCCACTGCCAACACTTGTAACAAGTTTCAACTTCATCTCTGTCATTGTTCACGGGTTATGATCTTCACTCAATGGACAAACCGGGCCCAATTGCCCCTCAACCTGGTGAATCTGTGGGGTGGGACCCCTACTAAGTAGAATTAGACTCCAGCGCGAACAGTTGTACCAGCTTTCAACTTGATATTTGACATTGTCCAAAGGTTATGAACTCCACTTTATGGGCAATCTTTGCCCAAATTGCCCCCGAACCGAGTAGGTGGGGAAGTTGGGACCCCCAAAGGCACTAGACCACAATACCCACAAGTGTACCAAGTCTGAACTTGATACAAGCACTGGTTCACGAGCTATGAGCTCCACAAAAAAACGGTGAAAACCGAAAGCAGCTAGAGCGCTCGCAATAGTAGATTGTTCCAAGGAACACTCCACTAAAAAGAAACTTGAAAATCCTAGATCTTGATCGTCTCTGAAACCACCGAATCTCAGGCTCAGCTTGTATGTTTAGGAAACTGCCTGTCAAAACTGCAAACGTGGGGGCTGAGACTGTTGCTTGCGAACAAAATTCGATCGATTCCAGATCTCGCGGCACCTCATTTCAGTGAAAACCAAACCTTAGCTTATTATCTTCGGCCCGTGAGTCATGAAAGAAATAGGGAAATTCGATTAAATTAATGTTACAGAATATATATGTGTATTCTGGGGGAATATATATATATAGAGCGGCCAGCGAGGCGCCGGACGCGTTTACACTTATAAAACGTTCTAGGGACAATCAGTTCCGTTAGTAAATAGAAAATATAGACTTTTCGTGTGACGTCACGAGCCGTAGATAATCGGCTAAAGTTTAGTCAACACCCTCATTTCTTCATCCGGGTTGTGTGCAAAACGTCCATATTACTGAATGTCCCCATGGTAGAACATCCTCATGGCAAAACGTCCCTGACTAGAAAACAAAGAAAAAACACTAAGAATTGCTTGTTTTAGGATTCCAAGGTTTTCATCTGACCCCGCTTACTTTCAAAGCGGATTCTTTTTTACGAAGTAAGCTAAACATTTTGTTGTGTGTAATTTTGTATTTATCTATTAATTTATACTCGTTTCTAATTGATCTCGGTTTTGTTCGCTGTTACTTGATTCATAGTTGAGATGTGACTCGATGATGTCTTTCCATATTTAATTAACTGTTTTTTTTGTGATATATTTCATTGACTATCAAAGGAACGGTCTTGCCTGTGCCTCTCCCTACGTCCATAACAGTTATATTCATTGTCATTTCCGAGGACTCGAACGTCCTGTGCAATTTTTATCCACCTTACCGGCACTACGGAGATTCTTGCATCCTCTCGACTATGCTCTTTTCGAGCCAATCAGGATCCTGCTTGTTGCTTCCAAAGAACTGATTTATTTACCACCACATTTATTCACTCTTCCATATCATAAAAACTGCTTATGCAAGTTTGACATGTTTCTTACCAATCCCGAGGGGGGCCGCGCTGCTCGCTTTTTAATGTTTAAGAAGACATGAAGAGTGCAGCAGGCTTTCAGCAGAAACTATATCTGGTGCGGCTGGTGCTTTCAATGACCAAGGATTGTCAGTTATAGGACACGACAGGTGGCAGTTCCCTCTCTATTCTTGTAGAAATGATGGATATCTTAAGAAATGTGTACACCATCAGCTCTTTTATGTAATTGTCCCCAAACCTGCCCCTACAACAAGGCGAACTTCAGAATCAATGCTTGAGGATGTTTCGCCACGGGACATTACGTAGGTAAGACGAGGCAACCAACCGCAAGCTTCAAGTAAGAACAAGAGGATCCAAACCTGTTCTTTCTTAAACAAGAGCTGGAAGCTCATATGGCACTTGCAAGAGTCAGATGGAAGTGATGGTCAAAAGTAGTTTTTTCACTTTTCGGTTAAGATGCGCCAAACTTGCAAGGCTGGGTCAGAGGATGGAAGTGATGGTCAAAAGTAGCTTTTTTCACTTTTCGGTTAAGATGCGCCAAACTTGCAAGGCTGGGTCAGAGGATGGAAGTGATGGTCAAAAGTTTTTTTTTCACTTTTCGGTTAAGATGCGCACTTTAAGGGTGCTAAAAATTAATTTCTAAGCAAAACCCTTGAGTCAAAAAGGATCATGTGCTCATGGCGATGGTGAAAAAGTAAATTTTGCTTAAAAGTAGATTTTCTCCTGTTTCCTGTCATGTCAACTCGACCTCCTTTCAGAGAAGAATTGCTAATCTAATCTTTGCTAGCGTAATTTAGCTTGAAAGTTCGGTTATTCCTTTACCTTTGTTTGTCCGTTATCCGTCTGCAGAACCTCATAATTCTTCCTGACACCCCATACAGCCCCCCCCCTCGGTAACCGAATCCGGTCCGATTGTGTCACTGATGCACCTAGGACGGCCCGTACTTCCCACCAAGTGCAATCCTGATCGCTCCACTCTATACGTGTCACAAGATTTCCGGTTCTTATCCCCCCCCCCCGCCCCCCCCGTTCATCGGATCCGGTCCTGAATTGAAATGGGAAATCTGAGACACGAGGTCTTTCAAGATATCAAGTTTCATTAAGACCCGAAAACCTGTTCGAAAGTTATGCATGCCACTAATTTCCGGATTCCGCCGTCTCCCCCTACGATGGTCGGATCGGGCAAGTGACTGTTTCCAAGTAATCTGGTCGGGTCCCTGATATGCCTGCCAAGTTTTGTCGTCCTAGTCCACCTGGAAGTACATTAACTACGGCTTGCTGGAATTCCGGAACCCCCCTCCTCCCTCTCCAACCACAGTGTCCGATAGCTGTGACAGCCCAAGCTGACTGAGAATCATATTTGACGGTGCAAAACGGATAAGTCAGCTACATTTTTATAGAGCTATATTTCGGCTCTTCTTGGCAAGGGTCCTCTTCAGGCTCAAGCTGGAAAATGAACTTCATTTTCCAGTTCATTTTCCAGCTTGAGCGGCTTGAGCCTGAAGAGGACCCTTGCCAAGAAGGGCCGAAATATAGCTCTAATAAAAAATAGCTGACTTATCCGTTTTGCACCGTCAAACACAGTGTCCGAATCCGGTCCAGTTCTGTCAGTGATGTATCTAGAGCTTGTGCTTGTTCTTCCCACCAAGTTTCATCCCGATCGCTGCGCTGTGAGAGTTTCACACGATTTCCGGTCCCCCTCCGACCCTCCCACCACAGATTCATCAGATCCGGTCCGGACTTGAAATGAGACATCTGAGACACGAGTACTTTCCAGGTATCAAGTTTCATTAAGATCCGATCACCCGTTCGAACGTTGTACATGCCCCTATTTTCCGGATTCCGCCACCTCCCCTCCCCCCCACGATGGTCGGATCGGGCAAGTGACTATTTCCAAGTTACTTTGGTCGGGTCCCTAATATGTCTGCCAAGTTTCATCGTCCTAGCACTTCTGGAAGTACCCTAACTCGAGAAGAGTGGAGCGACAGACCGACCGAAAAGTGATCGGTATATGGCACTTGAGCGGAGCTGCAACTACTGCAAGTGCGATAAAAACATGTTCTACCATGTACCCCCTGCAGTATGCAACATAAAACTGGAATATGTAATGATTAAAAAAAAACACGACAAAACTTGACTAGTTCCTCTCTGGGACTATTACTAAAACTTCCGTGATAAAAGAACGTTTTCTTCTTTAGCCCTAGTGGGTTAAGATGAAAAGATAAATGGACCCTTTTCCTTCCCAAGGGATACACGAAGAGGCGAGAAAAGAAACAAAGCAGCCACGCGGAAAAGATACAAGGATAAAAGGTATCAAGAATTAGACAAATATCAAAAACGATATGCCCTATCAACACCGCACTCTGCCTACATGCGCATGTGTTCATACTACCAGGGTAGGCCAAACGAAGACAAGTGAGCGACACATAAGAATTTCAAGTAATTTCTGGTAGCGTACCCTACTAATAGATCAAAGCAAATGCTTCACGCTCCCACATTGCTAACAGCAAGTCCGTCGGACTTTCTATGCGTGCAAGAAACTTAAAGAAGAATCTCCTTCTTCGCTGCTAACCAGCACTGGCACAACTGCACCATCTAATAACTTTGACCGTCAGCAGCACTGTATACCCTCTCATAGTTTCAGATTCTTGGACTTAGGAGTTGTGGACTGGAATACTGAAGAGGCAGCCATCAGGTTTTCAATATACTGGCCCAATACTTGATTCTCAGATTTCAAGCACATGTTTTCTTCCTTAACAGTGTCAACCCGATGTGAAAGGTCTGAAAAACAGTAACATTAAAACATCTGACAGATCTTTGGTTCCTATTTAGAACATTCTGAGGTAGATGCTAAAGAAACACAAATAGAACTAGAGGAAAAGGAGGTGTTATATTGCCACCCAGAAGGGTTTCGGGCCTATTTTGTCTTTGTTGCAAAGAATGAGACAAGAGACAAACTTACCATCAAGTGTATTCTGGAGCTCCATCACCTGGGCAATCAAGCGGGCCTTTTCTTCCAGGTCTATTTCGTGTACTGGTTCAAGATCTACAAGTAAAAATCGACCTATACGGTTATATCTTCAGTAAAATTTTCATAGTTTTGTACTTCTTGTGGTGTTTAGGGTGGGTGTTAGTGGGTTTAGTAGTCTAACCTAGCGGGCTGGAGACTGTCAGATGGTACTGACAAAAGCTTAAAACTGGAACAATGCATTCCTATTTCTTTCAAGGCAGTAGTGATGAGCTAAGCCAATCAACTGCCTTCAAGTTTGCTAGCAATAATGCTGGATGATTGCAATGCTGATAACACGTTCATTCTTCTAGATATAGGCTAGCAAAAAGAAAGGCCCGTCCGAAGAAGGGCCAAAATATCGTTGGAACAATCTCAGCTGACTTAACCAGTCAGTGGCAGCAAATATTCTGGATGGCAACCCTGTTTGAGAAGAAGATTGGAAAGAGAACATTTCTGAGCTCTGGGTTCCGGTTGGTGCAACAATCAACGATTCAGTGGCAGTAAATAATTCATTTCTTTTTAAGGACCCCCCCTTGCTTATTGTGCCTAGCTCTCTTATAAAATTATAGGCTTCTAAAACCCCCAATTTTCTACATTGTTTCGTTTTGAGCCAACGAACTATTGCGCTTTTTCGGCTGTGCCGAGTTTAGCCCGTCACAGTTTGCCGGAATCTTCAAGGTCTGCCGAAAACTCTTTCACACAAAAGGATATGAGAATCTACTGTTTTTTACTTCTTTATTTGCTTGTTTTCAAACTTTTTAACCACGGTGCGTTCAGTTTTCAAATGTTTTGCGCCCAGCCGCCGCGTCGGAGAGCAGGAAGGCTGGATAGAGTCGATAAACGGTCAACAGAAAATCGCTAATTTTAGGTGGAAAGTAATGGTATTTTCAAATAATGTCCATTTGATAGTAAAAAGATCATTTCCAGTAAGAGTTGTGCCTTAGAGATAGCAGAAAACTTCACCACCCTTTTATTACCGAGTAGCCCCGGAGTAGCTTATTCTTCATAATCTCCAACATACCTATTCTCAATTTTGCTTTCCCATTCACATTAACGAAAAAACAAATCAGAGAAGAGGCTTGTATTGGATTTCATAAACGAGTTACAAGTGAACAAACCTGGATGCTTGCAAATGAACAAATGGGCCGTCACATCGAAACAGAATAAACAACATTTTGTCAACATCTATTACTTATTTGATGCAATGCCATGTTACTAGGCCCAGTCAGGGCAAGGTCTAAGGTGATTCCTTATCAAGGGACTTCAGGTGCTCTTTAGTAAAGCTTGGTAGCCCCAGTCTACCGTACACCCTTGATTTTGGGATACTCTATGCCAAGCCCTGGATACCCTATGCCAAACGCTGGGTAGCCTAACCCAGTAAAATATTGATGATTTGCGTGAAGATCAGAATCAATCAATCAGAATTCCTTTATAGTATAGTAGGGCAATGATAGGGTAAACACAGCATTTGGAATGGGGTATCCGAAAATCAAGGATTTGTGGTAGACTGGGTAGCAGACACACAGAAGAGTCAGAAATGGCTTAAGCTAGCCTCCTTTGTCACCATTACTCAAAATAGTAGAAACAGCATCCAGTTTAGACTTAATTGGAAGGTTTGAAGCAGGGATAGCCACCATCACAAGAAAAGTCTACCATAGTGCGATTGACCACCATAACTGGCTGGTGAAAGTTTGTACAAAGTTAGTTGTATGAACTTTTAAGCTTAGGTAACAGCAGTAACTGTTGCCACTTAATACTACTATAGCCAGAATGGATGATACTATAGCCAGACAGGACTGCTTAAGACTATCCTGGTGTGAAGTACAGTTAACAAGAGTATTTCGTTCTAGGATACTACCAGAGATGGGCGAATTGGATCACAAAAGGATTCGAATCCGAATTCAGGGGTACTGGCTAGGTATGAATCCGATTCCGAATCCACTATTTCATGTCGAGGATGCGAATCCGGAATCAAATCCGCCCTAACAAAAATCAAATCATGTCCATAGGTTATAGTTTGAAAATCATAGGCGACAAAAAAGCACTGATATCTAATAGCATGATAAATTACTGAGGATAGTTGATAGTGGAGACCAAAAAGATGGATTACCTAAAAACACTGTGTAAAAACTGGGAAAACGAATACTGGAAGGATGAAGACAACAAATTTGAGCGGATTCGTAAGATTGAGGGTTTGGAATCCGAGTCTGATATCAGAATCCAGCGAGTTAAGCAGAAGATTCGAATCCAGCCAAAAGAACGAATCCTGGATTCAAATCCGAATCCGGATTCGGATTCGCCCATCTCTAGCTGGTCGATGTTCCTTCAGCCCAAGCTGACTGAGAATCATGGTTGACGGTGCAAAATGTATAAGTCAGCTACAGTTTATTAGAGCTATATTCGGCCCCAGCTCTAATAAAATGTAGCCGACTTATCCGTTTTGCACCGTCAATATCATCTTTGGCTACTATAGATCAATACATGCAAATTTTTCGTACAATGCACACATAGTTACACAGACTATAAATTCTTTGTTTGGTGTAACTTAACAAAGTAATAAGATTACGGCCTCACCTCACTAGGTTCCTGCTAAGCCTAAGCTAGGTACATATTGTTGAGACATAGCCTACTTATTTGAGCACTGCTCTAAATACTTCACCACCTTAGTCTTTCTCACAGAACAGTCATATAGAAAGGAAAAATAACAAAAGTGATATCAGCTAACAACAAAATGTTTCAGCTTTATTCCAGCCAAACACTGAGCTGGATTCTACAATTTAGATTTTTTGCTGACTTTTAAGTATGCTGTTTAGTTTGATACCACCTATCTGGTGAGCTACCCTTAGCAAATATAAAATATTTCAGAGAAAGAATAGAAGGAAATTACAAGCAAATATTTCAAAAATAAGACCGTGATGGATTAAGCATGCCTCTACTACAAGTCGGTGGCCTATCTAGGCTATAATATCTATATACCATTTTTTCCCATCCTTGTTAAAATGTTCAGTTTATATGGGTAACCAACAGAGTTCAGTATAGTGCCCGTCTGTGGGCAGTGGGGACCATCTAACAAAATGCCTTGCTTTTCAATACCCTATGGCATACTGGGAGCAACAATCACCAGTGATACACAAATCCTCAATTTTTGTGCAAGGCGGATGGTGCTCCAACGTCAAGACATGCCACAACTTATGAACACTGGTGGACCCCAATATATCAGCAATAATGCTCATAAAGGAGGGGTGTCCAACCTTGAATCTATACAACCTCAAACCTGGCTAGCAGAGGTTGGAAGGAAATTTCATTGCAGTCCCAACCAGTTCATAACTGCCAAGAAACAAAAACCTGAATGACCCAGGAACTGTTCTGCACTGCATAGAAGTTTCCTTGTCAGATTTTCAGGGCAAATTCCAGCTTATAATAAATTCAGTCATGTTGCTCAAATGTCTAGCACCATGCCTGATGTTTGAGCACTGTAACTTGAAATCCATGCATGGTGCATGGATTTCAGCATATAGTGCACACATGAGCACAGCAGAGCACAGGCATGTCAAGCCGGTATTTAGTGTGTAAAGATAGAAATTGTGCTTTTAATGTGTGCACTGTATGCTAAAATCCATGCAACATGCATGAATTTGTGACTAAAGTGTGACTAACTGTGACTAAAGCCCCGTTCGATTTAGCCTTGTCCGCTTAATGCCGTTTTATTTGTCCAGTCAGCTGACAATTGCCAGTGCCCTGTCAGACATGATGCTGTGAATGATGACATGTTCTCGGAACAAGTTTCGGTCGTGTCTCAGGTAGATTTCTCAACATCGTTTTATTTGAGATGCTTGTCCGCTGAGTCATTCACCTGACAAGGCTTAAAGAAAATGGGTTTAAATGTTGACAAGGCAGTAACAAGAAGACAGGACCGAGACAAGGAGGCCTCGAATCGAACACAGCTTAAAAAAGGGCTAGTGTATAGTACTGTACTAGACTGGGCCTCGATTCCATGACGGTGGCACACAAAGTTCCCATAGCAAAAATTACCTGGGCTATCACTGTCTGCCAGAGGAATGTTTGATGTATCAAACTCAGTCTTATTGGAATCTAGAGAACCAGTTTTATCCATATTTCTGCTTTAAATTTAATTTAAGACGGGACGAGAAGTTTCCTTACTCTAGTCTTTGCTGAGGAACGCCCTCACTTACGTCTGAAATTATTACTAAACGTAAACGATAACGTCTTAGTTGACACTTGGCATTTTCGGGACTTTGTAGTTGTTAACTCTTAAAGTTCTGCCTGAAGTCTGTGGCCTTGAGACTCTGCCTGGCTTGCTAATCTGTCATTAAAGCCCTGATGGGGACGTACCATTTTCTTATTGTCAGCCCTAAAGAGGGACTTGTGTATGAAATGAATTTTGCAAGTACGAACAAGGACGTCCAGGTAATGACAGGCTGGTGTTGACTCTTAATTGTATCGGCATTCCATACAGTCGTGATGTATATTCAGTAGAGGTATGCTTATTTGAACACTTTTTTAATTGTTCCAGTACCTTGGCTTTCTTCCTTGCGTATAAAAAAGTAAAATGGTAAAGAAAAATAAAAAACTTGAGGCATTTTTCCGTGCTCCCACAAACAGTTTGTGGGTCAATTGTGGCTCGAATAATGTGCATTTCTGCGGTCTTTCATGCGGCCCACAAGTGTGTTTCTGCGACCAACAAGATTTTCGTCGCTCGCTTTGTGGCTCAAATTCGAAACAACTGGGGAGGTGATTGTCGATTTTGTGGCTTGATTCTGGCAGGAAATTCAAATTAAGCAGCAAAATAGTGTCTAAACAATAAATATAACTACTTTTTTAAGTATATAGACTTAAAACTGAGGATACTTTATGTACAGAATGGTAAGGAAATAAGCCTGGAGTTCTATTTATTGAGGTTTACATGAATTTTATTTTTATTTTCCGATATTTGAAATTACCTCCAAAGAAATAGACAAAACGGCGTTTCCGCGAGTTTCAACTAGTGGCTAGACTGTGTGGCACACAATCGTGTTTCAGGGACAGACACTCAGAAGTGTGTGGCCCACAACTTTGTCGCTGAAAAAGGCCTTGATGTCAGCTAAAAGCCAACTATTTCAGATTTATCCTGGCACAAATTTGAAGTAGAAATTAACTTTCTTTGATTTTGAATTTATTAAAAAGGTCCTTCCTCTTTTGAAGGCATCTTCAGGTTCGGACCGCCATCTTCTCCATTGAAGGTGCATTCCTCATGACAAACTTGTGGTTCTGCGAGGCCAATGAGCTGATTCATTAGAGAATCAGGTCCGGATCAGGTGGTCTCCTTCATAGAAAGCTTTCTTAGAGACAGAATGCTAGCAGTTAAGGTCAACCCCAAAATATCTGCAACAAGGAAAAAAGAAATTGGCCTGCCGCAAGGGGCTGTCCTCAGCTGCCTGCTCTTTGCCCTTTTCCTGTGGGACCTCAGACCTCCGCACAAACACAGAGAATTTGCCGACGACTTGGGCTCATGGGCTGTTGGTGCATCGCACTCCGAGGCTGAACAGAAACTCCAATCAGAAATGCTTACCCCGGAGCAGTTCTCTGCAAGACCAGAACTCCCACTCGCTCCGTCGAAATCGATAGTTGTCCAGTTCCACAGAAAAAAATCCTCTATACCCTGTAACATTACTCTCAACGGACAAGTCATCCCTGAGACACATCAGACGAAATATCTTGGAATAATCCTGGGCAGAAAGCTGACTTTTCAGCCCCACCTTAAGGACCTATCTATCCGATGCCTCCGCAAAACCCGCCTCATGCTCAGGTTGGCGGCTACTCCATTTGGATGCTCCGAAAAGATCCTCCTAGCATTCTACAAGCAATACATCAGACCTCTTATAGGTTATGGACTGATTGTCTATGGATTTTGCGCCAAAACGACCCTAAACCAGCTCAAAACAGTCCAAAATACGGCCTTAGGATTGCTTTTGGGCTCTGCAGATCTACCAAAACACAATTCCTTCTGGACGAAGCAGGAATGGAACCCATCTCAGCTCGGCAGGAACTCCTGCTAGCCAGATACATCACCAAGATTGAAGGTACATCCCACCACATACTGAACAGCTGGCTTCTACATCAACAGCCCTCCCCTAGTCTCCCGCCCGAAATCAAGCCCCTCCAAGCATACCACCCAATTTTGCCATGTGTAGTCAAGCCGAAAATCAGCACTTTGCCACCGTGGACGATCGTCAAGCCTACGATATCCCTCCGTTTTTCCGACACGAAGCTGTTCTCTAGGATATTCACCAATGCCAGCTATCTTTGCAAGGAGCACCCTGTTACAGCAGGTTGCCCTCCGAAAAGGTCCTTCTTGACACACATAGCCTTGGAAGGACAGCTGAGCTTATAATGCCAGCACCTTACAAAACGTGCTAGCAAGTATTTGTAGGAAATAGCTGGGAAGTGTCAACTAAAGAAATGGTTATTCAGCGGTACCCACCACCTGTGAAACATATATGGTAGTTTGTATTCAGGCATACACTTTTTTTAAGAAGGCATTTGAAAATACACTTGTAGGATTATGACTTTCTTTTCATCTTTCAATTAAATTTATAGAAATCAAAATAAAACAAAGCGAAAATAAATTGTGCCATAACGTTTGTGGAGTGTCCGTCCGTCTCTGAATGGCTAGCACATCAAACTCGTAAGCGAAGTATCGCTAGTTCGAGCCTCGGTGGAGCCTACCGTTTGGTTTGGGTGGGGGATTTGTGGCGTAACTCTGTAAGACACGACCAAACCCCACCCATTCAGCTTTAAATAGGCACCTAGAGAAATCCGGTGCAGGTGACGGGAAGGGTGTGCGAAAGCACCAGCATGGTGAGCCCCCAACCGCCCATTCCACTTCCTGGCTGAGGGCAGAGGATCGGAGATCAGCACCGCTAGTTAGGCCTGTATAGGCTTATGCTGGTACCTTTACCTTTTTTTGACGGACTGATTTCGTCACCTGAACAAGTCTAGTAAGGACGTATAGACCATCTGCGAATTTTCGAACAACATTCATGCAGAAACGTTTCCGTGTTCTCATTGCTTTCGTTCCGGGTAGGCTGAGGAAGTGACTCCCTCTTTTCTCGCGGTTCCCCTTAAGCCCCGATGAGTCTTCGTGGAACGGCAACAGAACCCTTAGGTTTCTTAGCCTATGTCCAAGAACGATGGTACTGCTGGTCAGGGGCGTCGCTAGCCAAAACTCGAAGGGGGGGGGGGGGGGGGCAAGGCGCCTGCCGGCGCCCTACCGTCCGTTTCAGCTTTTCGTCGCATATATAATAATAAAACTCGTGATACCTGCAAGCGTTCAAGACTGAAGAAGCCTAGTCGTAGCTCAGGGACGGTTTGAAGGGCTTGGACATGGAAGGTGACTACATCAAAATATACGACTGGCACATGTCCGGCAAGGCTTAAGAGTCATATCAGTTAGAAATAATAGCCAAGAAACACAGCACCACATGCAGGAAACTGCACAAATTTAAAGAAACATTAAAGCTAGTATTATACGGTTAAGGTGAACGTCATTCGTAATAAGAGGAATTCACTTCCGCAATAGCCCTAATGACTGCTGCTCGTCCGAGATCATGCCTGCGCTAGCTAACGCTATTTGGTAAAATAAAGCATTCATTCGGGACTGCATATCAGCGGCGAAATTTTGAAGTAGGCTATGACTTTTTTCGTGCAAAACAGTACTTCCCCCCAGCAAAGCCTAGCTTTTAATGTGCCCCAAGCCCCGAAAGTCCAAGCCTAAAATCCGAATGAAACAATGCGACCTTCCAGTAAATAGAGCCTACTACGAAAGACGCCACAGGCAAATTTTGTGGAATCCGGTATGATGGGAACGTCTTTTCGGATCCCAAATGGAAGTAAGGGCCACTTAGCACGGATTTGCCCGTCTATCTTTGTTCAAGACGAATGCGGAAGAACGTGAGACAGTTAGCTGGAAATTCGCCTCTTTCCGAAAAAGAACTACTGATCATCCAGAGAAAAAACTTGAAACAGAGCAGACTTGTTCTGAATTTACAGTTAAAAAACAAAATAAAAATCAAATGACGTGTTGCAATAATCAGGCCCGTCATTACATCTTCTCTCATTGCTGACGAAGTCGATTTATTTTTAAACGTCGCACTGGAAGAAAATTCTTATCATCAAATTATTTTCTGTTAAAATACAAAGTATCTTTGCATGAAACTAACAAATTCTTGAAAAGGTACGCCACAAGCAAAATCAGCCTGATTTTTACTTGAATTGGTACACAATAGATCGTGTTAAAACTTGGGTTAAAACTGCGCTGCAGGACGAAATTCATGATTTGACAAACGTCTTTTGTCGGTCTTGGAAGCTCAAATTTGACAGTCATACTTCTAATCCTGACAAAATATGATACAAAATATCTTCGTATCCGAATGACTAGAAATAGCCCGCCTCTCTATGTCAATCTGGCAAGCTCGAAACATGCGACTGAGAATGCAATTTCTTAAGTATCAAACGCTCGAGAACCCAGAGCCGCCGATGTCCAGCCTGATGTCAACCCAGTTTCTCGGTAACCATGAACTTCAATTTTTGTGGTCTGGCGCCCATTTTTGCTTTTTTCTTTCTTTGAGGGAGGGGGGATACCCCCCCCCCCCCCGTAGCGACGCCCCTGCTGTTGGCACGGTAACTATCGTTGGAATTGCAGTTGGAAACATTGGCTTTTTTTTTTCAGCAAACCGTTGATGACCATCGACACCTAATACACTTCATAGGACACAATGCCATTGACGTAATTAACGAGACGAAGTTGTCCACCCATTCAATGTACCTTAAAGTCGTCGATAAGTTCAATGAGTGGTTTGTGTCAGCCTTTGTAACTGCCAGCCATGCCAAGTTCATCATTCTCCATGATTCGAAAAACGATGAGGGAATTAAAAACTTCTTCAACGATGTGTATGAACATTATATAAAGGTTAGTTGACGAAGCCTACCTACCTGACTCATTAGTTGCGTTTTTGCAGATACGATGGTATCTGATACCACGGTCTAAAGTCGTTTTGCAGTTATCGTGGTATCTGATAGCACGGTCAAAAGGCGTTTTTGCAGTTATTGTAGTATCTGACCAGTTATCGTGGTATCTGATATTCGGAAACCACGGTCCGACCGTGGTATCTGAAAAAGTCATCTCACTTTCATCAGTTTTTGTCAAATTGGTGGGATAGAAGTTTGGCACTTAGTGATGTAACTGAATATTAGTTTTTCTTTTGAGACGACTTCGAAAAGCGCAATTTCGGCCATTGTCGTTTTTGCAGAGCAACCGTATATCAGATACCACGGTAACTGCAAACACGACTAATTGCAGGTCCAGTTACCGTGGTAACAGATACCATGGTATCTGCAAAAACGCAACTATTGAGTCCCATTTTAACGGAAGCTTACCGTACACCTCCTTCTACTCTCTGGCTGTCCCCGTCAAGCCTCAAAGCTACGAGCACACACAGTCTGATTTTCGCCGTCAGATGCGAATTTCCTTCTTCGCTCGGAAATTCGGACGCATCGCATGCAGGCTTCGGTATGAAAATGCTGTTCCTATCTGGATAGAAAATATCTGTCGTACCTGTGAAGCTTTAAGGCCCATTCACAACGGTGTTTTACCTAATACTCGGTACCAGCCAATTCCGGAAATCGCTCTGAGACCGAGAATTAGCTGGGTTTCTGCCGTTCGCAATTGATATTGGTGCCAGTTTTTGATACCAGCTAGTCTCGCACCTAAGTTGAAATCAGTTCAACTTTCGAGGGTACTAACCAATCAGATTATTTTGGGGAATATTGAGGAATATTCTGATTGGCTAGTTTCGAACCAAGCCGAATAGATAAAATCAGACCCACTCGTTGCTGTTTTGATAACCGAAAGTGAATTTAGGTCGTTTTTATTCAGTCTGACGTGATTCAGCATTAGCCAATCGGAACATTCCTGAATATCACCCTGTTTTGGCTAGTACTTTGGAAAGTTTAACTGATTTCAACTTGGGTGCGAGACCAGCTGGTACCCGAAACTGGCACCAATATCAACTGCGAACGGCAGAAACCCAGCTAATTCTCGGTCTCAGAGCGATTTCCGGAACTGGCTGGTACCGAGTTTAAGTTAAAACCCGTTGTGAATGGGCCTTTACTTTAATTACCTTAGTGTGCACTTCGGAGCGAGTAAAGTTCAGTTGATTCGTGTTGCTCCGTGGATGATCTGCGTAGCTTTGGATAATTGATCTGGTTTTCCCAACTGTCCTTCCAGTTCATGTGTTTCCTCTCTTTGTCCACCGAGTTCTTAAAGTTTCACTGAAAAGGGCAGAAATAGGACAGTCTTGTTACCCCTCATACTCACTTAAAGAGGCTTGAAGACCCGATGAAAATGCGTTACTCCGTTGATACGCTATTCACAAAAAATCAGTTATCAAATAGTGGAATTTCTCTGTCGGATTTGTGGTACCTCTGTGCGCTTGTACTTGTGTCGTATGGTTGGCTAAAAAAAAATATGGTAAATTTGTGTTAAGGCACTAATCAGTGTTCACCAAGCTCATCGCTGCCCACTGAAAAGCCGCGTTTGTGTTGAGATTCAGATATTCCGCGTTATAGTAGAATTTGCGCTGTGGGGACGGCCGTAGATGTTCTGAACCTTACTACTAGAGCAGAAAGTGGAAAATAAAAAAATCTCTTAGCAGAATACAAACAACGCAGTGTGTTCAACTAATGATACAAAAATAAGTTCGCTTTTCAGTCAAACTTTAACGCCTTCAGAAGATGGTGCTGAGTAGGTAGATACCCGAAAAAAGGAGTTTTGCCGTTCTCTCATTTTGTCTCTTTTTTAGTTTCTTGGATTGGGCTTTTGTATATAAGTGGTTGGACCTTCCATGTCGAGGAAAATAAGTCATTTTTCAGATTCAATGCAAGGAAGCTTATGAATAATTGCCAAAAAACAAAATCTGGAACAATGAAATTACTTGGTAGCGGATGTGAACATGTAATAGTTCTTTTTGTTTACTGAGTAACATCCAGAAATTTAGCTAAAAGTGGACACTTTCTGCAAAATTCTTTCTGTAATAGGCAACAACCTGTCACAGAAAGTGATTGGTAGTGTAGTGATACAGCTACTGAGCTTGTAGCTTGCACACCCTGTAGCTCTAATCCAGCTTTTATTTTTCAGCTGTGTATGAATCCATTCTACGATAGCAAGTCTTATATTACATCCCCTGCATTTGAAAAGAAAGTAGCCTACCTTGGCCGAAAATTTCTAACGTCATAGCAGTTCAGGTATTTGATTGTAATTTTTGTTAACGTATTTCTGTTATTCAGCTTAATATTCGTATGGTTTGTAATGAATCGGATTTTCCTTATCTTGTGTGCACTCAGTCTGCTACATAGATTTTTGTAAGGTAGACAGAAAAGGTTAAGACTAATATTCAAGATTCTGTGTCAGACAGTGTAAGGGGTTGAGCGATAGTCCAAACCGTATCCAAACATTGGGCGCATTGATTGTTGTTGTTCCTTCTGTTTACTCACTGGTGTCCTGTATTTTCTCTGAAAATAGTTTGTCTCATCCTCTTCTGGTGATTCTCTCCAGAATCTGCCTCCGACCAGGTTCTGGTGAGTAGGAGCGTGTTCCACCCTTCTAACAATAGTTACTATTTCCGTTCCATCCTCACGAAAAGTTACTACGCTGACCGCTCCAACCTTCTCGAAATAGTAACTAATAGTTACTATTTGCTTACCATGCTCGGGAGCGTAGTAAACGTAGTAACTACGCATCTCTGTAACGTGATTGGTCGGATTCGCCTGTGGTATGATATCCTGCTGAAAAATAGAAAAAATCGTTCCAGCCTTGACGGCAAAAAGCCAGAATTCGTGACGTCACGCGTAGTAACTACGGTAAGTAGGGTGGAACACGCTCTAGGTGATGGTAGGGGGTATAAATTAATAAGACGCTGGTAAGTCCTGAAGTTCTTTACAGCACTGTGGAGCATTCATCAAGTCATCTAAAAACGACTTATACGAAACACCAAGAACAACTGGCGACTAGGCCTACAAAGATTGCAGCTATGTATCGGACCAAATAGGAATGTAGTGACGGTCCAATCCGTGTCAAAAGGTATGCATCAGAAACAGCATGGGTCAGCGACGTGCCAAGCCATATCAGAACATAGTGCGCATTTATCGCGCTCATCGTAGTTTCTGGTTTTTACTCGATATTGTCAGAGATTTCCTCTGTAAGTAGTTTTTATAGCACTTGCCTTCCGGCCAAGTGCCATATACCGACCACTTTTCCGTCGGTCGGTCTGCCGGTAGGTCAGTCCGGTGATCGCTAGTTAGGGTACAGTAGAGGTACGTTTATTTGAACAGTCACTTAAATGTGAACAGTGCAGTTTTGGGCTAAATGGTAGAATGAAGATCCAAAATTCCTATCCACATGTCTTCAGAGGTCCTTAATTTCCTACTCTGGCTTTAGTCACAGTAACTGCAGGAACATGGCTAAGTCCAAAGTCAACAAACGTTCAAATAAGCATACCTCTACTATGCTTCCAGATGTGCTAGGACGATGAAACTTGGCAGGCGTATTAGGGACAGGACCAAATTAACTTGGAAATAGTCACTTCCCCGACCCGACCCCCGTGGGGGAGTGAAGGGAGGGGGAATTCGGAATATTGACGAATGTATAACTTTTGAACGGGGAATCGGATCTTAATGAAACTTGATATTTGGAAAGACCTCATATCTCAGATGATACACTTCAAGTCCGGAACGGATCCAGTGACTTTAGGGGGAGTTGGAGGGGGGGGGGGCGGGAAATCGTGTGACATGTTCAGAGTGGACGGATTGGGATGAAACTTGGTGGGGAGAACAAGCACAAGACCTAGATACATAGTTGACAAGACCGGACCGGATCAGGGAACTGTGGGGGGAGTTGGGGGGAGGGTTCCGAGATTGCGGAGATCCCGAGTTAAGATGCTTCCACATCGGCTAGGACCTAGAGACGATGAAACTTGGCAGGCATATCAGGGACTTGACAATTTTAACGTAAGAACAGTCGTTTCCCCGGCTTGACCATCGTAGGGGGAGTGGAGGAAGGGGAATCCGGAATCTTCAGGTATGTCCAACTTTTGAACGGGTCGTCGGATCTTAATGGAATTTGATATTCGGAAAGAACTAATGTCTCAGATGTCCCATTTCAAGCACGGCCAGGATCCGATCAATGTGGGGGGAGTCGGGGGGGGGGGAGGGGGGTTCTGACACGCTGAGAGTGTAACGATTGGGATGACACTTAGTGGGAAGAAAAAGCATAAGCCCTATATACATCAGTGACAGAACCGGACCAGATCCGGGCACTCCCCGATGAAAAATGTATCTCAAAATAGTAGTAGTACGAAGTTGTACGAAAAAATAGCATGCGGTACTGACTGATGCTACTACGTGCTTCTACCTCAAGGCTACCGTGTTACTGCATACTACTGCATGCCACTATTAGTAAGACTGGATTCTACTATGGCAAGGCAGGATGCTACTGGATTGCTACTGGATACTACTACATAAGATTGGACCAGTCTGAGGCACATTAAATGATAGTATTCTTTGGTACTACATAGTATTACATGCAACTTTTTCGTACAACTACCATACAACTACGCAGGCTACAAATTTTTCATCGGGTCTGGGGGGTGGGGGGGATTTCGCTGATCGCGACTTATGGTACTTCCAGATGTGCTAGGCGATGAAACTTGGCTTGAACATTAGAGACTTGACAAGATCGGCTTAGAAATTGTCACTTCCCAGATCCAACAATATCTTGAAGTACTCAAATATTCTTTGAGCCCAAGCTGACTTTAAAACATTTATTCAAACAATGTTTACAACGGGTACGTCAGCTACGATTCTTCATCAGCGATATTTCGGCCCTTTTTGGCAAGGGTCCTCGTCAGGCTGTTAATCCTCTGGTTCAACTTCGGGGAAGGAAACAACCCTGTAATAAATAACTGAAGCTTCTACCGACTATAAATATCTTATTCAAGTAAGTTGTCTTCAAATACTACTATAATGAAAAAACTAGTCCTGAGATTTAATTTTTGACACGGACGCTGTTTTTGCTGGACGATTGGGGCGATGACAGGAAAGGTTTTTTTCTGCATTTTGGTCAACTTCGTTTTTTTTTTATTAATGAGGGACTGAAAACTTAAATATTATTTTATTAATAACCTCGTTCTACGTTTCTATTATCGAGTACTCGTCTGTATCTATTACTTTGAATAATGACTGCACGGAAAAACTAATGCTGAGATTTAATTTTTGACACGGCTGCTGTTTTTGCTGCACGATTGGGGCGACGGCAAGAAACATTTTTTTCTGCATTTTGATCAACTTCGGTTTTGTTGTTAATAAGGGACTGAGGCTTAAATTTTCTTCCCTTAATAACCCCGTTCCACGTTTCCGGTAGGGAGTACTCGCCTGTATCTCGGTTAATGCCTGCTCGGTTTTTCTTTGAGCGTGTCCGAAAGCTTTCAGGACTGTAAAGGCTGCATTTAATGCTGCATTTTTATTTCTATTTTCGTCCGAAAGCTCTTACCTTATATGCAGCATTAAATGCAGCATTTACAGCACTAAAAGCTTTCGGACACGTTCTTTATTTCTTCTCTGACACTTCTGATTTCGAAATTTAGCCTTAATCGCCAGCTCCCAAGTTTCTTCTTGAAAATTCAGCGTAAAATTTAGCATCTTCGCTGAATTTTTCGATGAATTTTATGCTGAATTAATGCTGCATTAACTTAGCGAAAATTTAAGTCCGAAAGCGAAATGCTGCATAAAATGCTGAATTAATTCAGCATTTTCGTTCGTTTCCGAGCTTTCGGACACGCTCTTTATCTCAACTGCTTCTCGAATGGTTTGATGGAGTCCGGTGCACGTTGCAAGAATTTCAACATCGCGCCGCGTGAACCACCAGTAGAAGAATTTGTAGCAAGTTTTGAGACAGGTCTCTTCCATGAAGATGCAAAATGTTCTGCAAAGTGCAGATGATCACTGGCCACTGAAACGCCGCGTATGATTCAGTTTTTCTGCGTCATAGTAGAAATTTTTCTGCGTCATAGTAGAAATTTGCGTTGTGAGGACAACTGTAGATGTTCTGAACGTCATTCTAGATCAAATAGTAAAAAATAAAAAAATCCCTAAACACAATCCAAAAAATGCAGTATGTTCAGTTAAATGATACAAAAATAAGTTGGCTTTTCAGTTAAACTTTAAAGTGCGCATCATCACAGCCAAGTGCAAGAATAAAATACTTTTACCAACTGATACATTTCGTGATTTCCGATTTCCATGATCATTCTTATCTCAAGGGTTTTGCTTACAACTGACCACAACAAACCCACGAATTGGCAAATTCCTACTTTCATCCTCTTGCCCAGCCTTGCAAGTGCCATATGAGCTTCTAGCTGTTGTTTGATCTGACCATCTTTTGTTGACTTCTTTTTAGAACTTTTCAGCAGTTAGCGAGGATCCTAGTATACCACGAAACCCCGGAGACCTTTCTCAACTGAAAGTTTCTCTCAAGCAGAAGAAGGGATTAGAAATCACCGTCATGGGTGGTGTTTCGGCAAGAAAAAATATAATGGAATAAGATCAGTATATTTAACTTATAAGGTCGTACCCGTTACTAAGGAAACTCACAAAAACTCTCAACAACCTACCTAAAGCAAAATCTCACTTTGTTCATTTTCTTCTCTAATCCTTTTTTGACAAAGCGGCACAAACTCTGCGTATGTCCTATTTATATGTGCTATTCAGGATGACGGGAAACTGGTATGACAAACCGCTAATGGTGAGAATAGACGAACAGTTCTTCCCGGCTTGATTTTCTGCAGTTTCAGTATTAAGATGGAAATCCACAAGTATTCCGTAAGGAATTGATGATGGTGATGAAAATTCTATCAAGAATCACGCCCACGACCACCCGATCCTCATCTCTGTTCAAAACAATAGTCCGTCTCCTCCGGAAGCTCCGTTAACGCACTCATTAAAGGACCCCTCTTGTTTATTCTGCCTTTTAAAATATACTTAGCTACCATATGGAATTATAATCTTAAAAAATTCCCACCTTTCTCCATTGTTTCCTTTCGTAACTACGAATTTTTATCGCTTTTTCGGCCTTGCCGAGTTCTCCCGTCACCCAACGAAAAGTTTGCCGGAATCTTCATTGTCCGCTGACAACTCTTTCACACATTAGGATGTGATAATCTTCTGGTTATTACTTCTTTTAGTTGCTTAGTTTTCCCACTTTTTAACCAAGTTTGTGTCAAATGTTTTGCGCCCAGTTGCCGCGTCAGAGAGCAGGAAGGCTGGGTACAGTCGACAAGCGCTAACAAGAGAATAGCTAGTTTCAGGTGGAAAGTAATGGTATTTTCGAAAACGTTTTTTCGGATCCATTTTTATAGCGAAAAGGTCATTTCAAGTAAGAGTTGTGCTTTAAGTGAAACAACGCTCCCTCCTTTTCTCAGCATAGCTGGCAAGCAAGTTCACCCGCTGCAACTTTCTTTCAGAGACTGTGGGACAATTTGTTTTTAAAGTTTAACCGAAAAGCCAACTTCTTTTTGTGTCATTTACCTGAATACACTGAATTATTTGAATTCTGTTAAGGGATTTTTTTTATTTTCCACTATCTACTCTAGTTACATTCAGAATATCTGCGGCCGTCCCCACAACGTAAATTCTACTATGACGCGGGAAAGTTTAATCTAAACACAAACGTTGCTTTTCAGTGAGCAGTGGTGAGATCGGTGAAGATTGCTTAGTGCCTGAACAAAAAAAAATCATAAATCTTTCTCGTGAGGCAAACAACAAAAATACAAGCGCATAGAGCACTGTTTTTCATTATTCTCTTTACTCCGCTACCGCCTTGTGTATTTGGCGGGTTACAAATATATATAGGAACCACAAACCACACGGAAATTCCAATTTTTTGAAAATCGATTATTCGTGAATAGCGGAACAACGAAGTAACGCATTTTCAGCGGATCTTCAAGCCAATTTAAGTGAATAAGTGATGGGTAACTAGATAGTCCCATCCCAGCCCCTTTCGGTTAAACTTTAAAGAAATCTAGGAGGTGGGGAGCAGGCTTAAAGTGGATCGTAGGCGCGGCGTTACTTTCGCGGCGAAACGCCGCGATTTATTTGGGCCATTTTCAGTCTGGTCAAGGTATTGTCTCGCAAATGCAGTTTTTTTTTGTGTCGAGGCGTGACAATGGACCATTCCTGTCAGACAAGAAGGCCCTGTTTCATGATTGTCCTTGTCAGCGGTCTTGTCACAGATAACCGTAAAGAACTATAAACTGCGTTTTATTTGCGACAGTTGTCAGGAGAGTCTTTCCCCCGACAAGGCAAAAATTAAACGGCATTTGGTCATAAGTGACCAGAGCAAAATAACACTAGGGAGTAGCGCCAAGACCTATGCTTTTTATGCTTCGCAAACGGGCCATAGTCGTAGCGCCGCCCATTACGCTTGCCGCATTTAAAGCGAGACAAACTTGCGAGTTTAGAAATTTATGGTAAAGCTAAGATGCGGTCTGCACACACCGTGGTAACAGGGGAGATTGTACTTTTCTTTTGCTGTGTCCAGAACACGAAGTTATTGGAGCCAGCGCTGGTGCACGACTGATTGAGTTTCATTGGGGAAGTTCTCTATCGCTAGTGGTGCTAGTGTCGCTGTTATTTGAGTGTGTCACTTTTTTCAAGTCTTGACTCTACTCCCTTGTGATAGTTTGCTCTGGTCATGACACGGCCGAAAAGTGAGACAAGTAAGAGTCAAATAAAACGTGCCAAAGTTTCGCGGTAGGTTTTTGGCAGGATGCAATGTATTCTATAATAATTTACCTAACTTTTTCCCCTCCCGTTTGTATTCCTTTGTCGGACATGGTGCTTCGTTCCTCCTTAACCCCATCCCAGTGGGAGCTTGTTAATTTACAGTAGCTAATCTAGCCTCCTACTCCAGTTGCCATGGAGTAGTTCTGCAAACATTCGTACGATAATCCAGTGACCGCTGTGTTTCTGGAGTAGTTGAATTTTGGAACTGGAACAGTCCACTTCCAGAAACAGAACAACAGAATGGTTGAGTAGTTACCAGGTAGGGTAAGTTACAAAAGGGGGAGGGGTAAAGGTTTGTCAGCGGAAGACAAGAGGAGAGAGAAGAGAGTAGTGTCTTCAGTTTGTTGTTCGAAGAGTTCGCAAGAGGGTTTGCCGGTCAATAAGTTTGGCATCCGCTGGTAAAACAAAACAAAAACTCACAGATACACCGCTTTGCACTCGTATACCAAATTGAATGGGATACAACTCAGCAGCTGATTATGGTTAGCATGGCAACCGCGTATACTGATCAGTTTGCCGGAAGTTCCATAACTGCAAGCTTGTAGACGATAGTGATTGACTACGGTAAGGTCTTTTTTCAGCTCTGATAAGATTTTTGTTATAGGAAAGGAAATGGAAGATGTGTTCGTCCGGTCTACACTATATTCGTTGCCCAAACGAAAGGACCAGACCTGTATGCTATTTTCGTACCCCGCCATAGCTAACTACTGCCAGTGCTACGATGTTTCCAGAGGGAAGCGGGAATCTTCTAAAAAGTTGGTGCACATTCCAGTCTATTGTCAATGCGAAAATAAAATACAACAGGTTGTGAAGGATCAAAGTGGATTCTGTAGATGTGGTGAACCTTTCTCATCTTACCGAATATCGTTGACTGATGATGTCCCATCCTATAGCTGCAGAACGCTTGGCTCTGGATTATGCAGCGACTTCAGGATTTGCGATGAGCTTTATAGGCTAAATAACCAAATGATAGACATTCTTGAGAAGAGGAAGAACATACGTCCTGTTAGACATATCTTCACTGACAACCAGAAGCCTGTTCTACGAAGCCCTTCCCTGGAGAGCGTGACCGAGGTTATACACTTCCAAAATACATCTGTTGGGCGGCGAATCAGGTCAAACTCGGACCTGCGTGAACGTATTCGGACAGTGCGCGATGCTACAACGCTATTGCTAAGAGATTCGGAATCGTGGGGTGAAGGCAATGCTAGTCATGATAAGACAGGGAAAAGCTCAGAAGATGCTAAACCGGCAAAGAATTTGTTCTCAGCTGCTGATACATCGTCGACTGACGCGGAAAACCGTAACAAGCATGTCACAAACGATCGTAAGGAAGGATCGACATGGTCTTCAACAATAGTCACTGACAGAACCTCTGCCCGCCAATTAAATAGAGAGACACCCCCTGAACGTAATTGCCAACCCTATGCTCAGCATAATCTGCCAAAGTTAGCTTTCCAAGATGACACCGTAAATTCGGCTTCTACCAGCTGCCAAAATGTATTGACTGACAAGGCGAAGAGGGTATCTTTAGTAAGAAAGAAGTCTGGGTTGTCTTACGAAGAGCTTTGTCGACTCCGTGACTCAGGACTGGTTTCTCGTCGAGGCAGGTTTTCTAGTGCGCCGGTTGTCTCCAGTGCCGCCGAAAGAACCGAGCGGGTCGCTTGTGTATTCGCCTATAGCAGCCGAAATGGCAGCGATGACGCAAGAGGAACCGATCTCGCAGATCAACTTAAAAGTCCGACGTCAG
This sequence comes from Branchinecta sandiegonensis, assembly GCA_030848855.1. Taxonomy (NCBI): domain Eukaryota; kingdom Metazoa; phylum Arthropoda; class Branchiopoda; order Anostraca; family Branchinectidae; genus Branchinecta; species Branchinecta sandiegonensis. Next base: position 1,621,565 of record JAUPMV010000002.1, on the reverse strand, counting down.
AGAATAAGACGGAGACAGGGATGTCAATATTGGAACTAAAAAATAAGTTGAACCGATTGAAAATCGTCTCGGCTGGGAAGAGAACAGTCAGGCCGAACAAGACCCCATCGCAAGAAGATAGTAATCACGAGTATACCTTTAATCGTTCAGAGTACCAAGATGAAGCTTATTCTATCACAGAGGCTAGTTCGAAATCCGAGGGAAATGCATCGTCCGACAGAGAAAGGCAGATAAATCGGGAAGGTTTGTCGCTGCAGTCTGCTGGTGCCTGTAAAGGAACGCGAATTCTCGAGCGCACGGCTTGGGATGTAAACGAGGGTGACGAGAACGTCGAGTTCTGGAAGAAAAAGGAAGGAATTCGTACTGATCCTAGAGGTAATAAGATATCCGACTCTCGGCTTCACGATCCACTGAGACCACATCATGATTGGGGGAGTGTCAAGGTCGCGGACAAAGCCTTTAAGAGAATCCTTCCTGAAAGCGAAAACGCTAAGGGAAAAAACGTGATATTGACTGGGAATTATGGAAGACGAGAAAAAGAGTACAGTGTGTCATCTTCCCCTAGTTCTGAACCCGAGGAAGAAAGAGATAAGATCTCTCAAGGCGGCAGTAAATGGGATGACAAAACTCGAGCGGGACGCAGGTCCGGATCTTTCACGGAGCGATGCGAGGAACGAACTGCCTTGAATGAAAGTAGCCGTAATGCTCACGGAGATTACATCGAAGCTGGGAAAACAACAATCACGCCTAGTGGGAGCGGACGCAGTGAAGGGTTGGAGACCACTTCGGGCGTAGCGGATACGGTCTCGTCTTCCGGTGTCGTTTCAAAAGCGCGACATACCTCAACGAGAGATAAACAAAAAGAGGACACACAGGCCTCCATGCTGATGAAATTCAGCAGCCGACGATCGCATACAACTAGCGGTAAGCATAAACAATCTGCAGCTTCGCCAGGATTTGAGAGTCAAGCGGAACAGGATTTCATAAGGAACGCAGCTGCGGATACAGATGCGTCTTTCAATCCGAAGAGAAAGCCAGACAAACCTAACTCTGCCACCTCAAAACGTCAAAATACCAGAGCTGGAGAGCATGTCCAGAAAAAGAAAGAGAGGGAGCTGGACCAGTCTTACAGAACTTCGGATCGAGATGTGCATGTTGATTCGAAGAAAAAGTCGGACAAACACAGTTCTGCCACCTCAAAAGGCCAAAATACCAGAGTAGGAGGGCATGTCCAGAGTAAGAAAGAAAGGGAGCTGGACCAATCTTACAGAACATCGGATCGAGATGTACATGTTTATTCGAAGAAAAAGTCGGACAAACACAGTTCTGCCACCTCAAAAGGCCAAAATACCAGAGTAGGAGGGCATGTCCAGAGTAAGAAAGAAAGGGAGCTGGACCAATCTTACAGAGCATCGGATCGAGATGTGCCTGTTGATTCGAAGAAAAAGTCGGACAAACACAGTTCTGCCACCTCAAAAGGCCAAAATACCAGAGTAGGAGGGCATGTCCAGAGAAAGAAAGAAAGGGAGCTAGACCAGTCTTACAGAGCATCGGATCGAGATGTGTCTGTTGATTCGAAGAAAAAATCGGACAAGCTCAGTCCTGCCACCTCAAAACGCCAAAATACCAGAGCTGGAGGAGATGTTCAGAAAACGAAAGAAACGGTGCTGGACCAGTATTACAGAGCATCGAATAGAGATGTATCTATTGATTTGGTGCAAAATTCGGGCAAACTCAGCTCTGCCACCTCTGGAGGGCATGTCCAGAAAACGAAAGAAAAGGAGTTGGACCAGTCTTACAGACCGTCGGATGCAGGTGTGCCTTTTGGTACAGAGAAAAAGCCGGACAGACTCGGCTCTGCAACCTCAAAAGACGAAAATGCTAGAGCTGGAGAGGATGTCCAGAACACGAAAGAAATGGAGTTGGACCTATCTTACAGAGCATCGGATACAGGCATGTCTGTTGATTCGAAGAAAAAGTCGGACAAACTCAGCTCTGCCACCTCAAAAGACCGAAATGCTAGAGCTGTAGAGAATATCCAGAAAAGTAAAGAAAAGGAGTTGGAACAATCTTCCAGAGCATTTGGCAATGATTCCGGCAACATTACTGAAACCTTGGAAAGTCTTGCAGAACTTAGCGAGCAAAGCAAAAAGACTGCGTTCGAAACGGGATACAACCATGGCTTCAACGAAGTTCTATCTTGTGTTAACATCACTAAGAACGAAAGCAGAGAATCCGGCCCTCCGGAGGCCCCCATAGATGATTCCGAAATAACCCGCCAGAGGAGTGAACGAACGACGGACAATGAAAAGGGCGCCCTTTCCAATCGTGGCGCATCTCCAGTTACTTTTCAAGGCGAAGTCGAGAAGTACTCATTAATTAGGAACTTCGATACTGAAGACCCTCACTCGCGTTTAATGATTCTGATGGGAGTCAAAGAGACTGAAGACGGAATCATTGAGGAAACGTCTTTCCTTCGTATTACTGGTCAAGCAGGAAAACCCGAAATGAGCAATGAACAGATCATGAAAGCTCTGAACAGGTCAACTGACCACCAGGTTACAGAAGACTCGGGCTTCGGTTCGTCAAAGGTTCTAGAAAGTCAAAGCTCTATCAGCAGCAGTGACATGATATCAAAAATTAGGACCACAAGTCGGTGCGCTGAAACTACAGGCTCGGATATCACACTTGATGGGAGCTATGATCTTGCTACCGCATCAGGCACTCGTCAAACACAAATCAAAACCAGTGCCGAGAAGAAAGCGAGCGGCAACCATCCCGTCGACAAGCCTAGACATTTGGATTTTCTTGGGGAGGCCTTTTCTACCGCTGAACCTAACACTAAGCATCTGCGTAAAATATCGGAAGAAAGCGGTGGTTCGCTGCTATCAAACGTGTCGCTTGGAGGCCCAAGTCTTCGTAAATTCGTAAGGCAAACTTCGGAAATTGTTGGCTCCGACTATAGCCAGGACAGAACTCAGTCCGAGAAAACCGATTCTGGGTATCAAGGAGTCGGGAGGGCAGCTCTTCTGAGTGGTCGAAGCGACGATTGTAACAAAATCAGCACAGAAAAAGGATACCTGGTAACAGAAGCACTTGAGACAAAAAGCCGAGGACCCATCCGTGAATCAAGTGAAAACTCAAGGGGAGCTCAAAGGGACGTTGAAAGTACATTTACACGCCAAGGAAAAGAAGAGAGCTATGACGAGAACGCTTACTTCGTGAAGCTACAAACCCCCTCCGCCGTCACCATGTTAGATAAGCGGGACGAGGAAGCGAATCAGTGCGAAAAGAAACCATTGGCACTCTCACCAGAGCATGATGCCGAGTTTCCTTCTTCTAGAAGCGAAGTCGACTCGTTGACGACTCTTACGGAAAGGAGGGACATTCAGGATCACGCATCTTCCAATAACTCCTCAAAAAGTGAACTTCAACCAGTCATAGATACGACAGAACTGCACAGAATTAACATGAACGAATTCGATCAGTATTTGAACTACGTGTCGCCCTTTGGGCAGCCTAATTCGCAGCCCTTAGGAACCAGCTCATGTAATAGCAGTCTGCGTGATATCCATATAAATGACGAGAAAACGCGGCTTGTTGATGATACCGAAGAAAGAGTGGATAGTTGCGCTCCGAGTACGTCTCGATCTTATCACACTATTGAAAGAGGGGTGCGTCCGAGGGATACAAGACAAGACGAGTTCAAGAGTGCCCCTCAGGTGCATACGCCGCAAGAACTAAGCAGGGATGGCTTTCTCGCGGATACTCCCTTGAGCGCCGACCTCTCCGAAGTCAGCCGGCGATCAAATTTGGGAAAAATACGGAATCATGCCGAAAGTCAGCTCACTCATAAAGTAACAAGACTTAAATCCAGAGATCACGCTACTTCCTCAGATGATGCAGATCCAGTCTTTGGATGGCGTTGTGAGGTCGAAAACAGAGGAACAGCAGATAGCCAATCCGAGAAGAAAATGGAATCTGCTGTTGGTCCACAGGGCAGGCGGAAAGGGTTGAACTCTAGTGCAGATGACGATAATGAAACATGTTTCCGGCCCGGACTGCAAGCAGTTTCGGCTTCAAGTGTCCCTCAGGGAACCAGCGCAAAAAAAATCCTAGGCAAAACGTTCGCTTCGGTGACCGTGCAAAACAATCCATTGGCAACCGTCTCCCAGGCAGATTCTTCGCTAATATCGACTAGTGCTGTCTCGAACATTGTTATGAGTAGACGGGAAAAGCCGATTTTCTCAAGCGTTTTGAAAACACAAAATGCATTGGCTGCGACAAGTACTCCCAAAGAGGGCTCGGAAGCGGGCAACGGGAAGCAGCCTTCACAAGTGTCCGATAGTGTATCCAAACCCGACCAGCGGCGGATTCTGGATACAGCTGTAGCAGGAAGCTCTGACATGAATAGCCGGTTTTCTTTGACTAATCCAGGCAAGGTCAGTCCAGAAAGTCAGGATAAGAAAAATCCTGATAGTGATCCGCGGATTCTGGATACAACTGGAACAGGAAGCTCTAGCTTGAGCAGCCGGTTTAAGTTCGCTAACGCCGGGAAGAGTACTCCAGAAATTCAGGGTAAGAAAAAACCTGATATTGATCCGCGGATCCTGGATACAGGTGTGTCAGGAAGCTCCGGCTTGAACAGCCGGTTTTCGTTCGCCAATCTCGGCAAAGTTAGTCCAGAAAGTCAGGATAAGAGACATCTTGATAGTGATCCGCGGGTCCTGGATACAGCTGTGGCGGGAAGCTCCGGCTTGAACAGCCGGTTTTCTTTTGCCAATGCCGGCAAGGGTAGTCCAGAAAGTCAGGAAAAGAGAAATACGGACAGCGATCCTTCGTCAAGCAGTAGCTCATTGAGGAATATCAGAGAGTTCATGCGGATGAAGCAGGATGGAAATGGAACTTCTAGCCCAGCCGTGTTCGGCCAGAAGTCAGGTAATATCACCGGAGCCTTTCTTGCAATCGATGAGCTGAAGAAGGAGAAAACCCTATTGTTGAGGAAAGTGAAGGGCCTCATGGACGTGATCGAGGTAAGTAAAGTCTCTTTCTCGCAAAGTTCCTAATCGTGTCTTATACCCATACCGAAGCCGCGTTCTGTATGCACTGAAGTTAGTGTTGGCCGATATTTGATATCGATATATCGGACCAAATATCGAGTGATCGAAAAGGATATTTGTATATTTATAAATATTGCAAATAATCTAATATAAGTTAAATTTGCATATCCGAAATTTGAGCAAAATGTTTTGCGCAACTCAGCTTTTATTTATTCGAAGTTTTCTTAAAATTTGGGGAAACGAGACTTATACTATATCGGAATATGGTACCGAAAAAAAAAATATCAATATCGAAAGTAGAAAAATTTAGATACATCGAAAACTTCAAATATCGCTCAACACTAACTGAAGAACAATTCATGAGACATATAATGGAGCTGTCACAACGCTCTCGGTCCGGTTTCACTGACCTCGTTTGATTTATCAGTGTGTTTGCTGAAGCGCGTCTGATTGGTTCTATTTCTGGAATAGCTCTCCTGAACGAACGAGTGTTCATTCGAGAGCAAGTTTGCACTTCTGTCCAGTGAAGACGTCAGGGTTTTAGTAGGACCAAGAACTAATAATCAGATAGAACCTCCGTCTCCCTATATATGACCATGCGGAGTCGAATATTTCCCCGTACCCTGTCCAATGCAAACGAGCGGAGGTTAGAAGCTACGCGGCACATTACGTTCCGTTACCTCTACTATAGCTATATAGAGAGGTTGCACCCTGCTCGACGAAAACGGATAATGCTACACCATCATCAGAGGGAGCATAACAGAAAAAACATAACAAATTTAACATTAGGAGGTATAGGGCTTTCGACTTTGAGACTAAATTGATTGCAGGTTTGTTTCCTTCCCCTACGTTGACTCTGAAGATTGACCCGATGAAAAATTTGTAGCCTGCGTAGTAGTATGGTAGTACGAAAACGTTGCATGTAATACTATGTAATAGCAAAGAATACTGTCATTTAATGTGCCTCAGACTGGTCCAGTCTTATGTAGTAGTATCCAATAGCATCCTGTCTTGCCATATAAGCATCCAGTCTTGCTAAGAGTAGCATATAGTAGTATGCAGTAACACGGTAGAGTTGAAGTAGAAGCATGTAGTAGCATCGTTAGTACTGCATGCAACTTTTTCGTACTGCTTCATAGTGCTATTTTGAGATAAACTTTTATCGGGAACAGCCTGACGAGGACCCTTGCCAAGAAGGGCCGAAATATCTCTGCTAAAGCATCGTAGCTAACATATCCGTCTTATGCATTATTTCAATATATCTAAGTTATCGGCGTTTGGTAACTATTCTGAGCCAGTGGATTGCTGGAAACGTTAATCTGGCTTCTTCTTGTTGGTATTATAAAGCTTTTGCAAAATAGTTTTCTTTATAATGAGAGTTTGAAGGCTTCAAAGCTTATAAATAAAGACGGAGTCTCGCATCCTATTGGTCGGTTGCGACGCGTTTTTGAAATCCGACAAATAGGAAGCACGAATTGTTTTTGTACGGAAAGTTTGAAGCCTTCAAGCTCCCAATAGCTCCCATTTCTGATGTGACTTTTCTACAAAGCTGTAATTACACAATTAAGAAAGAGCCAGCGAACTGTTTCCAACCGTTTACAGGCTCAGAACAGTTATTAAACATGGATAAAACAGGCGGAAGTCCAATACCTCGCTATGTTAAATTACTCCTTTTCTACCCTTTTCCGTTTTCGTCGGGTAGGCTGCAATCTCTCTACCGGTGTGAATCTGCGTAGAAGAAACTTTCAAAATCAAAGCCGATTGGTTCTCTGGACGCGCTCCAGAGCCGGTCAGCGTGCCTCCTGCACTTCTGCGATGAGAAACGGCGAAGACGGAAGTAGACGGGTATCAACTAAAAGCTAGAGCAAGTAGCAAGGACCAAAGACGGAGGTTTTATCGGATTATTTGTTCTTGGTAGGACTGAAAGATCGTGCATTAAGGCGAAACACGACTGGTAATGATGAACAGAAAAAGATCAGTTCTGAGGTAGCTTACACAAGAGCCTGTTAGTCCTTATTCACAAGGTTGACACACTCGATTAATGAGGCTTCCACGGCCTGTGGCGAACAAGAAACTGGTCGGGGGGGGGGGGAGCGACAGAGCACTAAAGGGGACGTTAAGAATCTTCATTCTTCATCATAAAGAAATAGCCAAATATCGATTTTAACGTCATTTTGATAAGTGCAGGTCATTTATGTCATATTTTATGAACTTTAGAACTTGGAAAAAGAGAAGGCAGACTTAGCCGCCAAAACAGAGGAAGTGGAGAAGGTCTTTATTGAGCTCGAATCGAAAAGCTCCGACAGAGAAGACAGTCTCAGGTCTGTTCTAAAGCTTGTTTCGACCCTGGATTTCCTCGTGTCCGTTCTTCGTCGGGACAACAGTAAAAGGTAAACTGCACCGCTTTTCGATGGAATCTTCCCGATTTCTTTCATCCCCGTTTCCGATTCGGTTGCTAACGACGGTTAGAAAGGCTAACAAAGGGGTATTTATTTTAGCGTGCAAACAGCGTACTCCCATCTATAACATGAGTCACGCGACTGAAGGAGAAAGCAATATTTTGATTTCGTTCGGAAATCCGAATTAGTGTCCGTCAGGAAACTATCGTATATTGAACAGGAATATTTCTTGTTTGAGTGCTGCCATTGACATCCCGTAAGAAACACAAACTAAGCAGCATGTTAACTTGACAAAATTAGCCCCTTCAGGACTTTGGTGGTACAAAAGAAGAAATCACGGGAAGCCGCGCGGATTTTTCTTTCTAAATTTATTGATTTTTTTGTATTTCTGATGTAAAAAATTTAGTAATTCGATGACAGAAACAGAAAATCGCAACATTTGATGATACACAATGGGCAACCGTCTATGGGCCCCTCTCCGTCTAGCGGCCCACTAGAAAAAAAAAAAAAGTATCGACTTGATTCTTCCGCTCCAAGAATTCTTAAGCCCGGAGACCCGAATTTCGCGCGGTACATTCTAACCCCCTAACGAGGATTCACTGGTTTTCACACTTGCATCGTTACTGTTTTCGATTGTGTATCATGCTCCCGACGATTGTTTATGGATAGCTCCGTCCTCAGAAAAAAATGGTTATGTAAATTACCCCTGTATTTGCTAGAGGTCAACGGGGCTGACGAGGCATTAAGACAGCCAAAACCGTGGGTATTTTGTTAAAAGCATAGCCTAGTTTTAAAGTATTCAACTATTATGGAATACTGGGTCGTAAGCAGTAAACACTGCCAGGGGTGCTTTAAGTTTCCTCAGATTGATTCGTGCAAATGAATAAAGCCGCGTTCGATTTACCCTTGTCTCGGTCCTGTCAGCGAAATGCCGTTTTATTTAACTGCTTTGTCCGCTTAATGCCGTTTTATTTGTCCTGTCAGCTGACAATTGTCAGTGCTCTGTCAGACAGGACGCCGTGAATGATGACATGACCTCGGAGGTTTCGGTCCTGTCTCAGGTTGATTTCTCGACTGCGTTTTATTTGTGATGCTTGTCCGTTGAGTCATTCACCGGACAAGGCTAAATAAAACGGCTTCAAAGCGTGACAAAGCAGTAACGCGAAGAGAAAACCGAGACAAGGAGGACTCACATCGTACGCAGCTTAAGTCCGAAACACGCCAGTGAACCTTTGGGAAGAACGAGAAACGTCACATAAACGAATCCTCAAACTTGATTCAAATCCTGTTTCAACCAGTCACGTGTCGCGAGTTGCGTTTTTGCAGATATCATGGTATCTGATACCACGGTTTAAAGTCGTTTTCGCAGTTACCGTGGTATCTGATACCACAGACAAAAGGCGTTTTTGACTTTTGGGGGTCCCACCCCAACCCGATTCAGGGGCAAATGGGCCCAGATTGCCCAGTGAATAATGTTCATAACTTGACCAGAACTGGACATGGGACGATGAAATTCCTTTTAAATGTAGATCCTAGGGCTGGAAATTGCTCTTAAAAGTTGCACCTCCCCCACCCACCCCGTTCATGGGCATCTGGGCCCAGATTGCCCAGGGGTAAAGTTCGTTACCCGTGACAGGAAGCAACATGTATCAAGTTGAAACTTGGTAGGTTTGTGAGCATTGTTTTTTTTTTTACATTTTGCGGGTCCCAAACCCCACTCCCACTTGGTTCAGGGGCAATTAGGCCCAGATTGCCTATTTTTTAATGTTTTTGACTTGACAGTAACTGGAGATAAGACGATGAAATTCCTTTGTGCTTTTGGGTCATAGGGGTTGGGGATATATATGTGGAGTTGAACCACCTCATCATCCCCGTTCATGGTCAAGTGGGCCCAAATTGCCCATAAAAAAAGTTTTTGATCCGTGACTGGAATCAAACTGGAAGCTGGTATACTTGAGGAAAAAGAGGTGTAAATACGCATTTTGATGGGTCCCGACCCCCCCCCCCCCCCCCTCCCGTTCATGGGCGGCTGGGCACAGATTTCCCATGAGTTTAGTTCATCTGTGACAGGTCTCAAACAGTCCAACTCTTGTACATTTGGGGAGATATATCTATGGATGAGGATTTTGGTATAACAGCAACAAATAAGACGACGCGACGTACTTTAATCTTTAATGAACAGTTGGAAACTGGACTGTTTTGTCATATGATCGATGATATGCCGTTCTTAATGAATTGTGACAATTATTAGGCTGCTACGATTTGGTTTATCGCACTTGTTATTACCTTGCTAATGGAAAAGAGGTTTAAAGGGTCGGACTGGCTGGCAGACCATTGTTGGAACTCAAGCTATTCGTGGAAGATCTTCAACGTTTCTTTGGATTTATACTTGCGGTTTGTTTACATTTAAAGTTTTCAAAGTGGGATGATTTCAATACTTGTTTGGTTATTGGGGATGTGAAATGTCTTGGTTCTAAAGCTGTATGTATAAAACATGTGATAAACATTTAACTGGTAACTGATCGTGGTATCTGAAAAAGTCATCTCACTTTCATCATCACTAACAATAGAGCCTACGATTTTGTCAAATTAGTGGGAAGAAGTATGGAACTTAGTGATGTGACTGGATATCAGTTTTTCTTTTGGGATGACTTCGAAAAGCGCAGTTTCGGAGATTGTCGTTTTTGCAGAGCAACCGTGGTATGATACCACGATAACTGCAAACGACTAATTGCAGATCCAGTTACCGTGGTAACAGATACCATGGTATCTGCAAAATCACAACTAGCGACGTTTCTGGCTCTTCGCTAGGCCACGAGTATTTCATCGTCACGAAGAGTTAGTCATCAAGAGCATTACATTACAGGGACGGTGGTGATGGTCGTCCCTATCTAGCGGCCGACTTGAACACTACACTGTCAGAAGTTTCATAACAGCTGGATAATACAAGGATGCGCGGTTTCGACAGGTAACACTTAGGATGGTGTTATGTTGTTCAGACGTTACGTCATATATACAACTGATACGTCAGCTACGATGCTTCATCAGCGATATTTCGGCCCTTCTTGGCAACGGTCCTCGTCAGGCTTTATTACAGGTTTGTTTACTTCCCCGACGTTGACCCTGAAGATTGACAGCCTGGCGAGGACCCTTGCCAAGAAGGGCCGAAATATCGCTGATGAAGCATCGTAGCTGACGTATCCGTTGTATATATTATTTCAATATATGTTTCAAAGTCAGCTTGGGCTCAAGGAACATGTAGTTACGCATTATTTCTACTGACATATTTACTGACCGAGCTGTTGTCAGCTGAATTTTTATATCTGTTCATTATTTTGTTGTATACTGAACCTACTAGTCGGCTTGTCCGTGTTATGGCTTTCTTGAATATGATTGCATTGAACGGAATTAAAAGTTACCCATACAAAAAGAGCCAAAACACCACCGGAAATGCATCTGCTGACTTTTCTGTTTTTCATCATGATATCGGAAAAGCCAGCAGATACTTTTCCGGCTCTTCCTTGCAATGCTTGTTATGCATAACATTTGCAAAATCATAACAGATAACATCCTAAGTGTTATTTTTTTTAACTGCGCATCCTTGTGTTCTCTGTTATGAAACTTCTGACAGTGGACCATGAGACAATATGCAATGGATGCCTGAGATTTCGACTGCCTAAGGACCTCCATAGGGTTAATCCGGCGCTGCAGAACACGAGTTCCCCGCCATTATCCTTCTAAACATCCGGCATTAAGCCGCTTTCACATTGACGCGTCGTTGCTATCTGCGTATGCGTTTATCTTGCGCTACGTACAGATCGCGAAGCGTATCTTTCACACCTGCGCCACAAGCTTTCACGCTGGATGTGTATTTACGTTTTCCTTTCTCGGTTTCTTGTTTCTTTCATCATTACTAAGTTTTCATCATCGTGAGTAGGTTTTCTCCAGTTTGTCTTCAAGAACTTCCTTTTTCACTGAAAAATCTGATGCGTACGCGTCGACGCAACGCAAGAATAGAACTTGGTTCTATTCTTGCGTTTTATTTGTCTGCGTAAGCTCTGCGTTGCGTCACCGCAAGCGCAACGCAGAGGTTGCGTAGCTCAGTGTGAAAGCTTCGACGCGTCAGTGTGAAAGCGTCTTTACCCTGACAGATTTCACACTCCAGTTTGTTCATCCTTTCAGACTCGCAGCCATCAACTGGCATCTACAACAGCTTAAGGAAGTGCAACCAACTTTGGAAGACTGGAATCGAACTCATGACCTACTGAACATGGAAAAACAACATGTATCAACCGAGATCTTCCAATGTATGAATATCGTCTCGTCAGCTATAGATACTCTACACCTTGGAGTGACACACGAAGATTCAGGGACGATGGTATGTTGCGTTCTATGCACTTTCCTCGTACTCTTTACTTATGGCTAATCCGAACTGCTATAAAATCCGAACTGCTATAAAACTGATATCGGAAAAGTCAGCAGATGCTTTTCCGGCTCTTCCTTGCAATGCTTGTTATGCATAACATTTTGCATTCTTCAGCATAGAAGAATGCTGATCGAGAATTTTAGAAGTTAGGTATGTGATTCTCTTTCCGGTCTCCTCTTATTTTGTTATTTATGTAAAGTCTATCGATATTCCATCCTTGTCTACTTTAATTTCTTATATATATATTTATTTTTGTTTAATTGCGACTATGCCTTGTTTTCGGTTAGTTTTTATGGCACTTGCAGCCTCTGGCTCAAGTGCCATATACCGATCACAATTCCGTCTGTCGGTCTGTCGGTAGGTCCGAGTTTTTTGTCCCACATATCCGAGTTAGGGTACTTCCAGATGTGCTAGGACAATGAAACTTGGCAGGCATATCAGGGACCCGACCAAACTAACCTGGAAATAATCAGTTTCCCGATCCGACCATATGGGGGGGAGTGCGGGGCGCTGGAAACTTGAAAATTTAGGGCATTTTGTCACTTTTTTTCTGAGTTAGGGTACTTCTAGATGAGCTAGGACAATGAAACTTGGCAGGAATATCAGGGACCCGACCAAAAGAACCTGGAAATAATCAGTTTCCCGATCCGACCATATGCGGGGGAGTGGGGGCGCTCGAAACTTGAAAATTTAGGGCATTTTGTCACACTTTTTCGAGTTAGGGTACTTCCAGATGAGCTAGGACAATGAAACTTGGCAGGAATATCCGGGACCTGACCAAAGTAACCTGGAAATAATAAGTTTCCCGATCCGACCATATGCGGGGGAGTTGGGGCGCTGGAAACTTGAAAATGTAGGGCATTTTGTCACACTTTTTCGAGTAATGGTACTTCCAGATGAGCTAGGACAATGAAACTTGGCAGGAATATCAGGGACCCGACCAAACTAACCTGGAAATAATCAGTTTCCCCATCCGACCATATGCGGGGAAGTGGGGGCGCTGGAAACTTGAAAATTTAGGGCATTTTGTCACACTTTTTCGAGTTGTATGTATGTATGTATTTATTTATAACCCATCTACAACAGCTACAAAAGCATGAGACGGAGTACAGAAAAAGAAAAGAAAAAAAGAAGGAACTAATAAACTCATACCCAAATACAAAACAACACCAAATTCGATAAATACTAAAATAGAATGCCGCTCCAGGGGTGGTGAGACGGCTTGTCAGCAGTCATCCGCTTGAAGTGTTCGGCCATTTCAGTTACCGGTTCCCGCAGACCGTATTTTCGAACTAGAGGTCTATTTCTTGACCAAGACGGGATTCCAAGGAGATATTTCCCATATTTAAAATAAATTTTTCGGAGTTCAACTTTATCACTGTCACTTAATATGTCCCAGAAGGGAACGATATACAGAAAATGGCCCATGACTGAGCTGTTGAATATTCGAGTAAGTAGTTTCCTACCCAAATTTAGCTGGGATACAACTACTGAAACGTAAGAATTTCGCACTTTATTCTCAGTGTGCTGTACCAGAAGCTTCCGCGTAGCAGCAATAGTCCGACCGATTGGGATACCCAAGTACATGAAGTGATCGACTGGAGTAGCAACAGTATCTCCCAAATTAACCGGAGCTTCAATAGGATCTTTGCAATTAAACAAAAGCACTTGGGATTTATCTGGATTCAAAGACATACCAATCTTATCATAGTTAGTACTTAGATCCCGGAAATACCGTTCAAGACCAGCAACAGTTCGACTTATGTTAAAAAGATCATCCGCATAACAAAACTTCGAAACATCTAACCGCGGAATATACAAGACGTATCAATGTTACTTTGGGCAGGCAGAAGCGCATTGTTAAACACAATAGGGGACGTTATCGACCCTTGTTTGATACCCTTTTCTACCGGGATATCAATAGTTAGCTTTTGTGAATGAGGCAATTTAACCTGCACTTTAAGTTGACGATACATGTCGTAAAGTGGGGCTACCACATCTATTTCAACTCCCGATTTTATAAGTTCTAGCATAGCTTGGGGATGTATAATCGAGTCAAAAGCACGTTGCACATCATAAGTACCAATAGCAAGCATTTCATCGCTTTCATATGCATCTTTCAAAACATTACATAGCGAACGGAGTAATTGTGCGCAACCTAGGCCCTTTATGAAACCAAATTGAAAACCGGGCATTTTACATTTCGCTTTTATCCTTGAAATAATAAGTAACTCGAATAACTTACACAGAACACTTGAAACTGTGATGGGTCTATACGATGAACAAAAACCGCTCGGTTTACTATTATTTCAAGTTAGGGTACTCGGTTAGGGTACTTCCAGTTGTGCTAGGACCATGAAACTTGGCAGGCATATCAGAGACCCGACCAAACAAAATTAGGAATAATCAGTTTTCTGATCCGACCATTTTTGGGGGGGGGGGGGGGGTGGGTGGAGGGCAGGGGAATCCGGGAAACTGAAAAGTGTGTAACTTTCGAACGGATGATCGGATTGTAATGAAACTTCATAACTGAAGAGAATATATATCTGTAATGTCCCGTTTAAAGTCTTGACCGGATTCGGTAGCCAGGGGGGAGTTGGGGGGGGGGGAGATACCGGAAATTTCAAAAAACGGTTAGAATGGAGGGATCGGAGTGAAACTTGCTGGGAAGAACAAGCATCTGCTCTAGATAAGTCCTTTAGACCAGTGATTCCCAACCGGTGGTAAGCGTACCCCAAGGGGTACGCGAGACCCTTGCAAGGGGTACGCGGAGGAACCAAAACTGATTTAGTCTGTAGCTTCAAAATCTAGTCTCACTCATTTACGATTGCCGAAAGCCTAATATTACCAGCAGAGTATCACCAGCCAAAATGTATCTTAAGGGGCAAGGTATTTTTACTGACCGACAGGTCATTTTTACCGACGTTACGAAAAATCGCGGCGCTTCGCGCAGACTCTTTTCTTTTTAATCGTCTGGCCGACCTTTTGGGGGGGAGGGGTGTTGTCAACCGGTGCGTGACGGCTATGATTACAAGCCCTAGTGAAAGTCAGTGAAATAATGTTGATTCCAAAACAGCTAGCCTACTGCCGTAAAATCTGTTCCTGTGTCAAACAATATTGTTTCAAGAAGAATCGAAGACATTGCAAGTGATATTGTCATTCAGGTTGCGATTTGAGCCTACGAAAAAGTTTGCGATGCAGCTTGATGAAAGCACGGAGAACATCAAAACCAAACACAGAAACAGGCTGACTGTAAAAATATTGCCGTTAATGACGTCGAGCCGAGATTCGACAAAATTCGACCTCATTGATTTAGTATATATTTCTCCACGTGTATGCCTTACCATTTATGATAATAAATATCGTCTTTTCACGTTCTGAAAAAGGGGGTACGCAATCCTTTCGAACCTTGATTAGGGGTACGCGGTACGGAAAAGGTTGGGAACCACTGCTTTAGACCATTGAACTGGATCCGGACACTTATGGGGGGGGGGGGGGGGTCCCGGAATTCCGGTGATGGTAGTTTTGGGGATTTTCACGATGAAACTTGGCAGGCATATCAGGGACCCAATCAAACTGACTTCAAAATAAAAATTTTGTCGATCAGATAATGGTGGGGGAGTGGAGGGAGGGGAATCCGCAGGGGAATCCGGGAAATTGAGAAGTGTGTAACTTTCGAACGGATGATCGGATTGTAATGAAACTTCATAACTGAACAGAATATATATCTGTAATGTCCCGTTTAAAGTCTTGACCGGATTCGGTAGCCAGGGGGGAGTTGGGGGGGGGGGAGACCGGAAATTTCAAGAAACGGTTAGAATGGAGGAATCGGAGTGAAACTTGCTGGGAAGAACAAGCATCTGCTCTAGATAAGTCCTTTAGACCATTGTACTGGATCCGGACACTTATGGGGGGGGGGGGGGGGTCCCGGAATTCCGGTGATGGTGGTTTTGGGGATTTTCACGATGAAACTTGGCAGGCATATTAGGGACCCAATCAAACTGACTTCAAAATAAAAAATTTGTCGATCAGATAATGGTGGGGGGAGTGGAGGGAGGGGAATCCGAAATTTTCAGTCATGCGTAATTTTGGAATGGGTGATCGGATTCGAGTGAAATTTAAGAATTCAACAGAGGACATTTCTCCGATGATTTTTTTCATATCCGGACCGGATCCGGCAACTATTGGGGGGGGGGGGGGGCGGAAAATACGTGACCCGTTTAGAATGGAGGGATCGGGATGGAACTTTGTGGGAAGAACAAACAGATGCTCTAGGTAAGTCATTTGCTGAATCGGATTGGCTACGTGCACCGCGGGGGAGCTGGGGGGGTGGGGGGGGGGGTGGACCGGAAATCTTGAGAAACGGTTAGAATGATGGTATCGGAGTGAAACTTGCTGGGAAGAACAAACATCTGGTCCATGTAAATCTTTTACATAATTTGACTGGATCCGGACACTTGAGGGGGGGGGGGAGGAGGGGATATCCCGGAATTCCGTTTTTTGGGGGATTTTCACGACGAAACTTGGAAGGCATATCAGGGACCCGGTCAAACTGAAAAAATCCTCGATATGATAATCTTGGGGGGGGGGGGGAGTTGAGGGAGGGGAATCCGGAATATTGAGTCATGCGTAACTTTGGAACGGGTGATCGGATTCGAGTGAAATTTAATAATTAAACAGAGGACATTTTTCTCTTGTGACCTTTTTCATTTCCGGACCGAATTCGGCAATTATTGGGGGGAGGGCGGAAAATACTTGACCCGCTTAGACTGGTGTGATCTGGATCGAACTTCGTGGGAATGACAAACAGATGCTCTGGATTAATCATTTACAGAACCGGATTGGCTCCGGTTATTGTGGGTGGAGTTGGAGGAGGGGGAGGGGGTCCGGGATTCCGGTGATCGCGCGTTAAGGTACTTTCAGATGTGCTAGGACGATGAAACTTCGCTGGAATATTGGAGACTCAACAACATTTGCTTAGAAATTGCTACTTCCCAAATCCGATTATTCCTTAAAGTACCAATCTTGACCGCAAAGTAAAAAAAATACTTTTAAGCAATATATGCATTTTCGTGATGCCCATCAGCCCATTAGCAGTTTTGCCTCAAGGGTTTTGCTTACAAATGAAGTTCCAGCTCCCTTAGAGCGCGCATCTCAACCGCAAAGTCGAAACTTACTTTTGATCAATCAAATCATCTTGACACAAGCAAGTGCCATATGAGCTTACAGCTCTTGTTTGATTATTTAGCGGATGGATATTTTTGGGTATGATTCGTCATGTTGAAGTGATTTTGGTTTTATTTTTTTCTCAGCAGCGGAAAGTGCTAATGATGCGTTTTTTTTGTAAATAATGTTAACTTTGAACTGTAGCGTATGTGGCGGACCAGTTGCTTGAGTCCCCTGCTTGTCAAGTTAGTAGACATTCCCAACCCCTATCTCATTGCGGTAGCTCTCAGCGTGAGGATAGAAGTTTGGTGAAGACATTCTAGTGCGCAATATCTCATCTCTTTCTTCATCTTTTTTTTTTGGCTTGGGAAGTTATATACTGCCTTTTGCGCATCGTGTGTTAGCTTCCTTGCTGGATTACGTTCTGTACTCAGGAAAAAGGACCTTCGACGCATACGCTCGACATACTTCAGATATCGGAGATTTCTCTCTACCTACCAAGGCGGAACCGCTACCGGATCCGCCGTTTTTTTTAATATCCGACCCACCGTTGACGCTTGAAGCCCTCTCCTCTAATTTGTGTTCTCCGATCGGAAACTTACTTGTCCACGATCCCATCAGTGTGATTCTAAATTAGTGAACCTTTATGGGAAATATTTTTCGAGTGTTTTACGATTATTTTATATTTACAAAGGTACAAAGTACCATCTTGCCGACCCTGTGACTGCGATTAAGGCAAGAATAAAGAAGTTTGAAGCTCATTAAACAGATCCCACGGTTTACACGACTCATTTACATGCTAATGTTCGTATCTTCTTACATTGTTGTTGTGTTGTAATGTTGTATTGCGTATTGTTTTTTTCTATTCTTTTCTGTTTTGTTTACTTCGTCTAGGCCCTCTCGGGCCAATTTTGATGGGAAATAAATTTTTTCATTCATTATTCATTTCTTTGTCCTTTTCTACTGCACTTACGCCCTTGGGCAGTGCGTCATAAATCCTTCATTCATTTCCATTTTAGGCCGCGGATACATCAAAGGAAGATGTCGCTGAGTCTCACGTGCCTATCGCCGACGTCTCGAGTTCCGGAGGAGGCGACATCGTCCGTGACTACATCTTAAAAGTGGAGCGCACAATGTCCCTCTTAGGGACAAACTTTGTAAACGAGAATCTTCCTGAGCTACCCCCACACCCAGACCTCTGCGAATGGAACTTTGTAGACCCTGTTGAACTTCTGGAGAAAGAACTCAATAGGGTCGAAGACCTTGAAGAAGACCTCACCGTTGCAAAATCTCCCAAAAGAGATATCAAGACGTTCGAATCAGTACCTTGGCCAATTGAAGCCTCTACGCGAGAGGGAAGCCCCGACAGGCAAGGGGAAGTCTACTCGCCAATTTACAGTCCGCTAGGGCTGTAGCACTGCCCACGTACTTTGAAGTTTAACTTCTGGATTAAATGCTACTTGATAATGCTAATAAAAGCTTAAAGGCACAGAAAACTTGACTACGCAACTTTCGGGCCATCAAACTGACCTGGGGGGCTTCGATAAAGATACAGGGACTTAGTTTCGACAGGACCCCCCTTCTTTGTTATCTCGAACCCCCTCCTTAGTGTTCCCGAAGCTAACTGGCAGGCCCTTGTCCCTTATGCACTGTAAAAGTTCGCCTTTTACTCCCGGCACACAAACCTTTTGCTTTTTTTCAACTAACTCAAAAGTCGAATTCTCGGAAACTGCAATGGTCGTAACGAGAATTTGTCTTACTCTCAATGTCGACTCAGGGTACATTCTTGATATGTCAGCTAGCTCCTCGATTCAAGTTTGAGTCAGGTTTTCTGTTCCTTTAAGCGTCCCATATACCGGCGTACGCCTCGATCGGATACGGAGACAAGCTGAACAGCAAGAACAGCTGAACAACAACTCCATGCCAGTCTCCCCCCACATATGTTTCCAATAATGGAGTCCAGAATTCAGAATTTCTCTCTGCACAGTAAAACTTCAAGTGACACAATTCTGGTTATTCATCAAATTGGTTATGCACCGTCGAAGAACCGTAGCCATTTTGGGGGTAAGGCCTACACTGTCAGAAGTTTCATAACAGATAACACAAGGATGCGCGGTTTCAATAGATAATGCGCAACAGATAACACTTCGGATGTTGTCTGTTGTGTTTCAAAATGTTATGCATAATAAGGGTTACCACCAGGAAGAGCCGAAAAAACGCCAAAAAGCATCTGCTGAGTTTTCCGACACCCTGATGATAAAGAATAAAGTCAATAGATGCTTTTTGGGCTGTTTTTTTGCTCTTCCTAGCGAAGCTTGTTATGCATAACGTTTTCAAACACAATAGATACATCCCAAGTGTTATCTGTTACACATTATCTGTTGAAACCGCGCATCCTTGTGTCTGTTATGAAACTTCTGACAGTGGAGCTTTGCTCAGTGGGAGATAGCTTCACTGTAAAAAGTTTCTCCGAATAAGGATGCAGTATTTGCTACTGGGATTAATCTTATCTCTACTGGGATAAATTAATCCGAATTGGGGGTAATCTTATCTCAATAAAGACAAGAGTAATCCCAGTAGCAAATACTGCAAGATTTTTTTTTTACAGTGTTAGGACACAGGTTGGACGGTAAACAGTAATTCGCTTTATTTGATACAAAATTTCACTGATGAACCTTAAAGCCGACAGAGAATCTGCTCTCAAAATTTCAACGGTGACAATTGGGCAGACGGTTTCAGTAATTCTACAACGTCTATATACAAAACGTGCAAGAGGGAAAAGAAATAAACTCAGTACGACCTGATGGCAGGGGGTACCATTTTACAATCCTCCTGGTCAAGGGTCTTGTCAATTACTGGGCGGTACTTCAGGTCGACCTAGAGAAGCAGAAAGTTAAAATAGCAAAATTTGGACGTTCGCTCACTTAACTGGTCAATCGAGATACCCGTTGCAGCGGTACGTGATCGCTGTTTGGGGGTATCAATCATTTTATTTTCAACCCTAATAGCACTAAGCTAACCGGGCGGGAATTGGAAAAATAAACATTCACTAACAATACAAATAAAACACAAACTAACAAACAATAAATAAGAAACGAACATGAATCAGGAACAGTTAAAATGTTTAGTAAAATACGGAACGAATGAATTTAGGTATCTTTCTGAAGATTTCGTAGGTGGGGGAACAAGCTTGGGTTTCGGGTCATCCTTTCTTCGCGTGTTAGGTCCATGAGAGGGTGTACAAATTGGGCCTTTCTGGATCGATCAGTTTTTCAGTAAGTAGGCTACTTTTACAGATACGGAAACAAATCTGTCACGGTTCGTGACGGCTACTGATATCGGAATGTTACATAAAATAGTGCTGGAGCAGAAATATGGGGATATGCGGTAGCTGATAACAGAGGCGTTACTAGCCAAAATGTTTGGGGAGAGGGGCAAGGTATTTACCGACTGGCTGGTATTTTTACCGACTGTTTTGCAAATAAAAACGACTATTATCGAGAAAAAACGAATGTATTGACGAAAATCGGCTGATTTTAAGAAAAACTAAAATTTTAAAGAAAAATCGACTATTTTCAAGAAGAATCGACTATTTTTCGAGAAAACCGACTGTTTTTTAAATAATCGACCGTTTCCAAGACAAAAAAATCGACTGTTTTTACGAAAAATCGGCGCTGTGCGCCGACTCGGCTATTTTTTACCGACTGGCCGACAACATCCGGAGCGGGTCGTCCCCCCCCCCCCTAGTCGTGACGCCCCTGGCTGATAAGGTTGATAAGTTACATTTTTAAAGGATTGTATGTCTAAATAATATAATAGATTTAGCAGTAAATGGTGATTTATAGGCAGGTGAATCAGTCCAGTCAGTCCTGGATTCGTGAGTAAAGTGCTGCAACCTAAATAGGAACCTGGAGCCATCCCGGCACGCCATGGACTTCCACATTCTCAAGTAATTCGAACAACGAATATTCTCGCGAACATACGAACTCCCTTGAAGAGCCGAGGGGTTAGCTACTCCCCGGCACCTGTTGTACACCCTTTCTAGGCAAATTCGGCGATTCCCGCTTCCAAACATTATAATTTTAATATTCTAACACGTGGCAGCAGGAGCCAACAGCAGCTGCTGCTGTCAGCAGGGTTGCCACATCAAAAATATTTAGAGAGTGACTTTTGGCCCAAAACAGAGAGTAAATTGGGAGCGAAATTTATTTTCATGAACTGTCCACTTTTGGTCGAAATCGCCTCTATAAAAATGACACATCTTAATTTTACTTTCATGAAAAAAACTTGAAATAGCCACTTCTGGTCGGAATACCTGCTGCAAAAATGACACATTTGGTCATTTTCGGAAATAGAGTGATTTTTATGTCCTGCGTAGGACAAGAGTGACAAAACAAAACACAGTGACAATTCACACTATCGTGCGACATGTGGCAACCCTGGCTGTCAGCCGGGCACTTGCGGTACACTAAAATCGAGAGTGGACATCCCCTCGTGAAAAACAATATCATGAGCGTAACGTAAGAAACGTAGCTTACTTATCGCAAAGCCTCAGCGATTTAGTGTGAAAAAACTTGAATTACAGACCTACGTTGCGGAAAAAAACCTAAGTCTAATCCCTCAAGCGTTAAAGGTTCACCTAACCCCACAACCCAGTGCGAAAGCACCTGAACGCCCGACTGTGCCGCTGGATTACTTATACAGCGTTTACAAGTATAGGAAAACTTTACCAGAATCCGATCATTGTGACAAGATTATGTTTACACGCAGAGGGAAAAAAATAAATTCTTCAAACCAGAAAATCTGAGAAAAATAAATTCACTAGCCAATACAAAAATTTCTGGGAGCATTTATAACATCAGTGCTGATGACTGCTGCTCTAGAAAGCTAGCTAGACTTTGTTTTAGTCTTTTTACCAGCGCCGCCGACGAGATTCCTGATGAAAAATTTATCTCAAAATAGTACTATGAAGTAGTACGAAAAAGTTGCATGCAGTACTAACGATGATACTACATGTTTCGACTTCAAGGCTACCGTGTTACTGCATCCTACTATATGGTACTATTAGCAAGACTGGATGTTACTTTGGCAAGACAGGATGCTACTGGATACTACTAGATAAGATTGGACCAGTCTGAGGCACATTAAATGATAGTATTCTTTGCTATTACATAGTATTACATGCAACGTTTTCGTACTACCATACTACTACGCAGGCTACAAATTTTTCATCGGGTTCCTTTCAAGTAGACCGGAATTCCTTTCATCATGAAAGGATTCTCGTCTCGCTAGGCTTTTTTCTAGTCGTCTTCACGAATGGAATCCTTTCAAGTCGACCGGAATTCCTTTCTACTCGACGGGATTTCTTGTCCGTGTGAACGCTACTTTAGCTAGTAAAGTCCAATCCTACCTTGCCGGTATGTGGGTCGCACCAGGAGAGGGTGTGCTTTCTCCAGTGTTCTTCCATAGGCTTGGCCGTTTGTCCTTCAACGGGCTTATTGTAGTCGTATTCATCCACACGAATCTGCGAAAGGAATACATTAATTACCAGGCCTGAAACCTCCCGGATTAGATCCGTAGATGGCACCAGTTCTGAAAATTTCTTTGATTTATCCTTCCATTTCCGGAAGCCTTCCCTCACAAATATTGGTGAACAATACTCTATGTGACGTCCAATTTGAAGTCCAAAGCACGCCAGTGATCCTCGGGAAGAACGAGAAAACGTAGGACTAACGACTCAAGCTCCGCAACTCAATCCTGTGTCAACCAATCATGGCGATGTCTGGGAGCAGCTGTGATACCGCTTCCGGCTCTTCCGCGAAGGTACAGGGCGATTTTGCATCGGCAAGAAGAGTTAGTCATCAAGAGTATTGCAAATAAAGCACATGCACTACTGAGGGGCTAAGGTGAACAGTAAAGGTATGGTGTGGATGGTTAATTGAATGATTGTTTCGTGTGTGGTTGGTTTATGCTGTACGCATTCTCGCTTACTTGTGTCAAATAGTTTGTCATTTTTGTTTATTTTTCGCAAGAGGGTAGTTTTCTATTTTTTATTTATTTATTTGGTAGATGGCAGGTCATTTAAATTAAGATATTATACAGGTAAGATAAATTAAGTTATATTATATTATTATTGCTGGATTTACAGGGTACGTTGTTGTTACTATAGTAAAATTTTTAACAAGCACTGCATGTTCGAATTCGTGTTCTCCACAGTGCTTGTGTCATGTATTTGTATTTTTTTGTACAATTAAAAAAACTTGAACTTGAATGGTTATTTGAACAGTTACTTAAATCTGAACCGTGCTGTTTTGGACTGAATGGTAGAACAAAGATCCGAAACACCTATTCGTGTGTTCTCAGCCCTCAGGGGTCCTTAATTAGTTACTTAGGCTAACTGGTAGTTGACTTTCGTCACAGACAGTGGACGAAAATGACACTGTTCACAGTCAACAAATATCCAAATAAACACACCTCTACTGTGTTTCGGCAAGTCACTGTGGAGGCAACTTTTGATTCCCGGAATCTTCTGATTTAGCATGCCCAAAACCTCTAAACTGCGAAGGCTACGAAAGATTAACCGTGTATGTACGATTAGTGCTGCAAGTGACTTACGCACTTGGCGTCACCAGGGGCGTCACGACTGCGGGGGGGGGGGGGGGATTTTTCGTCAAAACAGTTGATTTTTTCATGAAAACAGTCAGATTTTCTGAAAATCAGTTGATTTTTTGTCAAAACAGTTTGTTTTTCTGAAAATCAGTAGACTTTTTTCCAAACTGTCATTTTTTTTCTTGAAAACAGTCGTTTTTTCTAAAGTCAGTAAAAATTACCAGCCAGTCGGTAAATGCCCTGCCCCCCCCCCCCCCCCAAACGTTTTGGCTAGTAACGCCTCTGGGCGTCACCATTCTTTAATAAAATATGTTTACATGTAACCGATTCTGGCCTTTTTGCCACCCATGAATTCGTCTTCAACGCTGTGAAAAGACTTACGAAATAATTTATATTAGTTGCGTTTTTGATCGAAAGTTTGAAATTACCTTCAAACTCAAAGGTCTTTATTACCGTTTTTGGTCGCCGATCGGTCAGTTTCCTTGTCCTTCAAACTCTGACCGTCGAACTTCGTGAGCTAGCAAGTTCGAAGTTTGCTTGAATCGTCGGAAAAAACGTCGACCCGGCAAGGATCGCCGGAGCAAACGGTGAACATCGACGGCGTTCGAAAATGGCGAAGAAAACTTCGATCAAAAGCGCAACTGTTCTATTCCTTTAGCGCCGTTGACATGGCCAGCTGGTTTGGAGGAACATAAATTTGTTTTTTACTAATTTCAGAGGTCAAATGAGAACCATGGGGCTGTGGCGCAATGGATAACGCGTCTGACTACGGATCAGAAGATTCCAGGTTCGACTCCTGGCAGCCTCGTCCTCATTTTACACTTTTGGTGACGGACGAAACTCGCGAGAAAACTGGGCAAATGAAATCAAACCAAGAGAAAAGGACAGTAAGGAACAAGACCAAAGGTTTCGATGAGATCACAAATTCGAAAGCTGCAACAGCAAGTCTCCTCCCCCTATATCGACTATCTCATTGGGTTTTAAAACTTCATGCTAAATTTCCGACTGTGGCCGGATTCCGGGCCAACTACTTTCCGACAAGAAAATAATTTTTTATATTCGGATTCAGCATGTCTCATTACCCCTTCATTCACTATCTCATTAGCTTTAAAAACAAAACTTGTTTCGCCCCAAAATTCGAAACCGCTCCCCCACCCCTAAATTTAGGGCTACAGAGCCCGTCTTTGAACTTGACCTGTACTTTGGCCCAAAGCGTCCTCATGCCAAGTTTGAAAAACATCTCAACCCTCTCAAGAGTTATCATGTTAACAGACGGACAGACACATAACTTTTACGAAATCATAGGTATCCCGTCACTTACGCTTTGGGACCCCAAAAAGCAATAGCTGTTTCACTTATAGTTTCTCTCAAATAAAAAAATTGGAGGGTCTCTCTGCATTAACCATTTCCTAGCCTTCGGTGCTATTTAAAGGAAAAGTTCGTAGTTTAAATTCACAAAAGTTTAAACTCGCACATGCCGCTTGTAAAACTGAAAGGTACCGTAATAGTTTTGTGCCTCAGTTTACCTTGTATCATAACAACCTTACCTGTATTCCTGTATTTATTCTATGACCATTGTAAATATGTTTTAGCTGTAGGTCAATGACAAGTGCCAATTAATTTGCTCGCGCATGAAATGTTGTGCCGCATTTATTTGGAATTAAATTAAATTAAATGTATCACCCCTAAACAAAATGGAATCTTGTCCTTTGGACAGAGTACCACTAGTTTCTCAGTCATTGCCCACAATAAAGGTAACATGCAAATAGAAAACGAGTAGCCTACCTTAAAGCCGCGTTCACAAGCATGCCTGTCCCTAGGCATCCGTGCTTGGCTAGGCATGTTTGTGAACGGGGCTTAACCGAGCTCAGAAACTTCTAGCAAAACAGGAAAGAAAATTTCGCTGAAAAGGGTTAAAAACACTAAATTTGTCCAGCATATTGAGTAGGTTATTAATTCCTCAGTTAGAGTCAACAAACAGATGACACGTATCGAACTTATTACGAGGGGTTGCTCACTTGATGTCCACCAATACATATTCTCCTGTGGGCCCGCGCTGGGCACTTACTGTACTGTCCAGTATTTGAAGGCATCAAACGGATAAGTTGCTGAGATTTGTTCTAGCGATATTTCTGTCGTTCTTGGTAGGGATTCTACTCAGGCTGAAGCTCGGAAATGGCCCTGCAATTCTTCTGGGTTCAGCCTGACAAGAACCTTGCCAAGAAGGGCCGAAACTTCACAAGCACAAATTTCAGCTGACTTACACTTTTAGTGCCATCAAAGCTGTCACTTGGGCTGAAGAAGTAGCTTACTTAAAGGACCCCTCGTACTATTTACTCTTCAACTTACAGTATTTTAAAATACTTGAATACTTTAAAACCAGGCTGTGCTTTCAACAAATAACCCACGGTTTTGGCTGTTTTCAGCTTTTTCTGAGACCCGTTGACTTGTAGCGAAAACAGGAAAACAATTTATATAACCGTTTTTTCTGATGGAAAAACTTCTCGCAGACAACCGTAGACAGCGTGATACACATCGAAGGTAGCAAAAGACGGCAAGTGAGAAAATCAGCGTACTTTTGTTAGAGGGGTTTGAATGTACAGTACGAAATTGGGGTTTCCGGGTTTAGAAATATATGGAGTGATTATGGAAATAGGTTGCATTAGTATTATAGGTAAGACATGTCCTTTAAGCTTTGTGCCCACAGAACGCGAGTCTGGTCAGTTTACAATTTTTTTTCGCGCCGCTTTTCGAACTCGTTTCATAACCCCCACCGAAAGTGAATACTTCCAACGAATTGGCCAGGAAAAACAAAACTGCCTTGTCAATTTAGTATATATGAAAAATATCCTTGTCAGATAATATCCTACGTCAATAATATACATACATATGTCAATCAATAATACCTCTCTCAAGAATATCCTTTTCTACTTTGGCCATTTTCTAGCAGACGAATAGAGACGCGACGCGAAAAATATTCGACTTTGAATTGAAGCGGAGTGGTGCGAAATTCTGGCCTGATGAAGCGAATTTTTCCCGCTTTCGATGCAGAATTCGCCGAGACGAATTCGAATCCTCGTTCCGTGGGCAGCAAGAAGGGCAACAATTAAGGAGAGCGAAACCTGCCAATTACAAAGTGCCGCAGGTTTGTTAGTTGTTAAGTGTATTTCTTTTTTGCAGTTGTTGTGATTAGAAGATGTTTTGTCTATGTTTGTATCTGCTTTTTCTTCTTTTTTTTTCTCTTTATATTTACTCCGTGTTTACACGGTTTACACCATGTGTGTATTTCGGGTAATAAATTTATTGGTTGATTGATTGATTCTTTCGGAAACCTCCGGAAACGGTATGGGATAAACGCTACCGGATGCTAAAGGTAGTTGAAGCATAAAAGTAACAGAAAAGTAAGTTTTACCTTGAAATCTTCACGGGCATGGGCACCTCGGGATTCCTTTCTAGCTTCGGCTGAATAGATGGTCTGAATGGCATTAACCATCAAGTTTTGGAGCTCCAGCGTTTCAATAAGATCAGTATTCCAAACTAGGCCCTTATCTTCCACTAAAAAGAAAACAAACCCATAAGCGCTGTTTATCATTCAGGTAAAAATAATCAACAATTACAATTAGAATTCGGTTTATTTATCCATAAATATCTTTTACAAACAAAAAATAGTGCTGGGCATGTCAATACAGTTAAAAAGGTCAACCAAGGGATATATTTTAAATTGTAACCTATGATTTATATATAGGCTACAATTCACGGTTTAGAATACAATTCATCAATATACGAACGCGAATTAAAATGACAAGTTCTAAAAACAACGTTTTAATCGTTTTACCGCTCTTTACCTTCACAAAGATTGCGTTTCATCAATTATCTTAGAACATCCCAGTAGAAACACTCAGTAGTGTGAGGCGCACTTTAACTACAGGCTTAAAATTTCCTATTTCGATTTCCAGTGCACAGAATAGAGTTTTTTAAAGCATTGCCCGCTTTATTTTCAGAAACAGCTGCGATGTAATACAACAAATACAATGGTTACGAAGCTTCCCTCCTTCTACTAAAGTTTAAAACTGAAAAGCTAACTTATTTTTGTATCATTTAACTGAATACACTGCAGTTTTTGGATTGTGTTAAGGGATTTTTTTTATTTTTTAGTATTTGCTCCAGATTGACGTTCATAATATATACGGTCGTCCTCACAACGCAAATTTCTACTATGACGCAGAAAAATTGAATTTCAATACATATGCGGCGTTTAAGTGGCCAGCGATCGCCTTACGGAAGGTAGCTCACTGCGTGAACACTTATTTTTCGTAAATCGTTTTCGTCGAGCATACAACACAGATACAAGCGCAAAGAGCATACAAATCAAACAAAGAAATTCCACTATTTGAAAATCGATTCTCCGTGAATAGCGGAGCAACGAAGTAACGCATTTTCGCCGGGTTTTCAAGCTTCTTTAAGTGAATTAGTTACGGGTAACTAGTTTGTCCTATCTAAGCCCTTTTCAGTTAAACTTTAAGACTTGAGCCACTCCATGTCCGGCGGGAAAACTTAATTTTACGTTTTGGCCGACCAATCCTTGCCAGCGAAAAACATAGAGATATACTGTCCGATCTAGCACCGGCGACAGGACGGAGGCGGCACCAAAATCTCCTGGTGCCAGTTAAATGTCGCACTAACTGGCAGCTAACCGGTATTCGAATTCCTTCGTACCATATTTTACTGAGAAAGTTAACAAAAAACAAGTGAAGTCCAAGCGATTTATTTTCTTTTATGTAATAATTGTATATATTCAAGTGTTTTACACATGAAATGTAATGGTCGACGTATTTAGTGCCATGTCGGCGCTACGAGTTAGATCAATAAAAATATATATCTATCTATCTATTCCTGCAAATCGATGAATAGATCTAACAACTAACTCTTTTAGGCCCTAGGACACAGAAAAAGACGAATGTCGCGTGAGGGTCAAGTAATTTCTCAAATATCGCACGAACTGTTTCCGAACGCAATTCAATCGTGGCACGCTCTAGAAATACGTCTCCAGCTTTTTATCAACTTCCATTGGAGACCAAAAGCAATATTACGGCTAAGAAAGTCATCGATGAAAATGAAACAGACCGAAAAAAAGGAATGTAGCGTGAGGGGCAGGTCATTATCAAGTTCGATCCGAGACCAAATGAAATATTAGGGCTAAACCACTGACGAAAACGAAATCGACTAAAAAGAAGAAGGAATGTAGCAAGAGGGGCGAATAGTTTTTCGAAACTATTTCCAGACACACTTCAATAGTGGCACGCTCTAGGAACACACGGAGCGTGTTCGACCCTACTTACCGTAGTTACTACGCTGGACGTCACGAATTCTGGATTTTTGCCGTCAAAGCTGGAACGATTTTTCTGTTTTCCAGCAGAATATCATGCCACGGGCGAATCCCACCAATCACGTTACAGAGATACGTAGTTACCACGCTTACTACGCTCCCGAGCATGGTAAGCACATAGTTACTATACTATTTCGAGAAGGTTGGAACGGTCTGCGTAGTAGCTTTTTACGCGGTTGGAACAAAAATAGTAGCTAATAATTACTACTGTTAGAAGGGTGGAACACACTCATGATAACTGTTTTCAACATCGTATCAATACCAAACGAAACTAAAAATACAAACGACTCGAAGGCATGTTTTTTCAAAATTGCATTCGAACTTCGGATAGGAAGTTTAGTTCAGTTTTGTTAATGTGTGACAGTTAATTCTTGTTTACTGTTACAGTGTCATATACTATCTGCCCGTCCGGCTTAAAGAACATTATTATTATCTAGTTATCAGGTCAGGCTGGGGATAGTGAGCGCTTCCTTGATGTTTTGACGTCTAAAAGTTAAATATTTTTTCAGCCCAAGCTGACTGCGAATCATATTTGATAGTGTTGCGATAGTGCAAGCCTGAAGAGGACCCTTGCCAAGAAGGTCCGAAGTATAGCTCTAATAAAATTCAGCTGACGTATCCATTTTGCACTATCAAATATGTCGACAAAAATTACAAATTACAGGATTACTGGGAGATTTTAAGAAGAATCTAAATAGGAGATAGGAACCTAGGAACAGTGAACGATGTTACAGTCGACATGTACATTGTAAAAAAAAAATCTTGCAGTATTTGCTACTGGGATTGATTTTGTCTTTACTGAGATAAGATTATTCCTAATTTAGATTAATTTTATCCCAATAGAGATAAGATTAATCCCAGTAGCAAATACTGCATCCTTGGAGAAACTTTTTACAGTGTATAGTCGTATTATATGTTCGAGACAGTGTGTATGACCCACTTGGGGATAAATGCACAGTACTCTCTTCTATTCTATTAGTTCTATCTGCGCATAGAACAATCTATAGTATATATAAAGACACCAGTTAAATGCGGTCATGTTTTTTCAAATATCTCCGTTTTCTTCTGTACCTTCCTCGTCGCATGCGCAATCACCGAATCATGGAGAAGTTTATTGTCTTGGACCCAACTGTCAAGCTAAAAGAAATAAGTGGACATCTGCCACCATCCAACCGCCTTCCTGCCCATTGCCCAATGCGCCTGCTAATGCAGTAAATTTATTGTTCTTTCGTGTTTCGTTGTGTGTTTCTTGTTTTGCGTTCGTTTCTCTTTTGCTGTTGTTGTAAATTTTGTGTACCCTCTGTATTTCTTGTCAAGCGTTCATTTTGTATGTACTGTGCAAATGCCTTACTACTATGCTGCATGTAATAAATTCATTCATTCATTCATTCATTCAGTGTGTATGACCCACCCGGGGATAAATGCACACTACTCTCTTCTATTCTATTAGTCCTATCTGCGTATAGAACAATCTATAGTATATATACTACCTATACATGTCTACATATAATAACTATGAACAGCACTTTAT
This sequence comes from Branchinecta sandiegonensis, assembly GCA_030848855.1. Lineage (NCBI taxonomy): Eukaryota > Metazoa > Arthropoda > Branchiopoda > Anostraca > Branchinectidae > Branchinecta > Branchinecta sandiegonensis. Next base: position 1,590,988 of record JAUPMV010000002.1, on the reverse strand, counting down.
GGGTCCTTCGTTGAACCTACCTTTCACATCATCGAGACTTGGGAAAAGTTCGGAAAGCTTGTCGCATCCCTTCTTGAGGGAATCACCGGTTCGGAATACGGCAGCGTGGTTCTGCATCGCCTTCTGCATCTGAAGACGAAGGTCGGCGGTTCGAACCGATCCCTTGCTGTGAAGAAGCTTGTCAATGTTGGCAATTGACGCTTCACCGGAGCTCTAGAAATATGCCAAACTGATTCCTGAAGTTAGAGTAGAGATATGCTTATTTGAACACTTTTCAACTGTTCCACTACCTTGGCTTTGTTAGTTGCATAAAAAAAGTAAAATGGAAAAGAAAATTAACAAACTTGATATCAGCTAACAGACAACTATTCAGTGTCGTCCTGGCACAAACTGAAGTAGAATTCAAGTTTCAAAAAAAAAAAAAAAATCAAGTCGTGTGCGTGTGGGAGGAGGCGGAGGCGTGTGGGCTAGCAATTTTGTATCTTGTTACAAGAAATTTCAAAATCTATAGAACAGTGCTATCCGGGCAATCACGTCGCATGACCCCAATAAGAATCACAATGAACGTTTTCGATCCAATAAAATAATGGATGTCTCCACAATTAGAGACTACCAAGTTGCAGTTTTCACTTATAAGTATTTTAATGATCATTTAAATTCGTCTTTTCAGAATTTGTTTTCACAGAATCAGGATTTCCACGAGTCTTCTAGTAGTAGTAGTAGTAGATTCTTAATTCTGCTCGGAATGCCCGTCATTTGGCGAGTGCCCCCCGTAAAACAACTAGAGCTTCTTTCATAATAAAACACTTTGCTCCGGGGGTGTGGAATTCAATACCTGAGGAGGTAAGGGCTGCGTCTACCCTTTCGGCTTTCAAGTCACAGACCAAGTCCTTTTTCTTATCGAAAACATAATGTTCCAAAAATAATTTCCTTCCTTCTTTTTTCCTTCCTTTTTTTTTGGGGGGGGGGGGGGGCGAGGGCGCTTTGGTGATGGAAGATCGTTCGCTAGTGGATATTTCTTGTCAGTTTGTTATGTCTTCATTCTTCTTTTCTTCTTCTCTTTTTCTCTCCTTCTTTTTCTTTCTTTTTTGATTTCTTTGGTTTGTTTCCCTTAAGATTAGATGAATAAAGAATACGCCCAGCCCATTGCCAGGCCTTATGGTGGGGCCATAAACAGTTAGTGCGGTGTTTTTTATTTTTATGAATAAACTGAACTGAACTGAACTTTCATTTCGAAAGTTGTATAACGAAGCATAAGCTGAGCTGCTAGTTTAAATCTATAATGTTAATCATGACCGTTGTAGCCCTCTATACGTAGGCCTGATTTTTCGTCTGATTTTTTTCGAAAATAAGGTTACCGTCGCTGTTCCAACATTTTCCTGTCTTAGCGGTCAATTTCAGAAAAACTAGTTACGCCTGAGACCGCGGATCAGATATCCTAAGATGTATGCTTACCGGTTTCAGATCTCCAATCTTGTCTCCGGGTTTGTTCTCTTCGGCAATCGTCTTTGCGCAGGCGCGGCCAAAAACGACCAAATCAAGCAAAGAGTTGGCACCGAGTCGGTTGGCTCCGTGCACAGAAGCGCAGGCAGCCTCACCACAAGCATAAAGGCCTGGGATGACCTTGTCCTGCCCATTCTCATGAGTGATAACCTAAATAACAGAAAAAAGAGGCCATGAATCATGAGTTAAAGAGCCGGCCCAACTCTATTGCTGTTTCGTTCCATGTCACTAATCGTCCCCATCCGTTGTCTTTCCTACGATTTCTAACTGTCTATGTCAGTTTTATCGAAAATAATGGCACTACGCTAATTTTTGGTTTTTCCTTGTTCAGCTCTTTTCGAGGCGTATCAGCCTCCCCGTTCTTGCTTCCAAGGAGCCCAATCGTCATACATATCGATTAAGCAAGTTTTCGTGTTTCTAATAAACAATCAGGGGAGACGAGCTAGGCTGATGAGTGCACGAACGGGTTAGTATCTCTGAGAAAGGGCCGAGTTTCAAAGTAGTCATATTTATTATGATACTGTGATAGGTAGTGTATCTGCTGCGATTTATTCTTTACTGATAGTCGCTGAGACGGCCAAGACTCATTCGGCTACTTCGCGAAGTACTTGCCGCTTGGGCTTACCAATGACGCGCCTGTACGATTACTCGACAGCTACATAGGGTCTCCGCTCCGCTCTCTCTACTTCCGCTTCCTTCGAATTTTGCTTCGCTGCGGGAAGCAATGGGACTTTCCATGCAGTTGCAATGTAGCGATCAGGGTTCATTCTCCAGTCCAGGACGTTCAGTATACGGCTGAGTTAATGAGCGCAGGTGCAATTGTTGCAGGCCTTGATCAACACTCTTTTTTAGGACGTGCACCTGGAGTACTCACTGTCAGTCGTTGGCTCGGTTGCTTGCCGTTACGATGCCAGTGTTTGTGTCAGGTCGTGTCGCTTTTGTATTTCTTTATATTTTAAGGTCAGATCTATATTTTTTCAATCTGTATTTGGATTCTTTAGTACTTATAACTTCATTGGCTTTGGAAGCATATTATTAATCTTAGATCTTTCACCATATTTTCGTACACGGTGTTCTGTGGTTGATTCGGAATAGGGTTGGGCGCTACACGGTTTCCAACTAAGCCAAGCAGAAATCGCACGTCTGTCATCTTACACCATCTGCATGTGGTTCATATACGCATCGAAATTCAGATGCACTAAAACTTGAACTTCCGATCCAGCTTCAAAGGATCTTGTAGGGATACTCGAGAAAGAGCCTAATGGCAGAGGATACTCTGTATGACTAAGTCCAAAAACGCCAGTGAACCTCGGGAAGAACGAGAAACGTCGCCCGAACGATGACTCAAATAGGTATTCTTTCAGCCCAAGCTGAACGCAAATCATATTTCAAACTCTTTCAGTTCATTCTCCAGCTTCAGCGGCTCGAGCCTTAAGGGGAGTGCGGCTCGAGCCTGTAATTTGATTACAGGTTTGTTTCCTTCCCCGATGTTGACCCAGGAGATTGACATCGCTGATGAAGAATAGAAGCTGACGTATCCGTTGTAAACATTGTTTGAATAAATGTTTCAAAGTCAGCTTGGGCTCAAAGAATATTTATCTACTTAAGAGGACCCTTGCCAAGAAGGGCCGAAATATAGCTCTAATAAAATGTAGCTGACGTATCCGTTCTGCATTGCCAAATATGACTCGCAATCAGCTTTGGCTGAAGGAATATCTATCACCGAAGTACGGAACTTCAAATCGCACAGACATGCCGCCGACAAGTATCCATCTTAGCTGGAAAGAGGAGGAAGAAACAGGTGACTCCATAACCAAAATGCAGAAGAATCTCTACCCTTTCAACGACCCAATCGAGCAGCAAGGAAGAATCTTTAGTTTTTTTTTTCCCACCACTTTATTTTCCAGCTTGAGCCTAAAGAGGACCCTTGCCAAGAAGGCCCAAAATATAGCTCAATAGCATGTCGCTGAGGTATCCGTTTTGCATTGTCAAAGATGACTCAAATCCACGGTCAACCAATCAACGGCGTTCGTTGGGGACAGCTGTGGTGACGCTTCCAGCTCTTCCACTAGGTACATGGCGATTCTTCACCGGCACGAAGAGTTAGGGCGCTACAATCGGAAAGCTTTAGGAAATTTATACAGCTCTTTTTGCGCACCTTCCATTTTATTTCGCTCTGGTGTCGCGTATGTTCTACGGAAGGAGTTGCAAAAGATGAGAAAGTGCTATTTTAAGTCTGCAAAGCACCTGCTGTGTTTGCCAAACTTATGCCATAGCCAAATGCTAACGGAGCGGATACAAGTTAAAAAATCATCTCTGCCAAAAATCATGGACAACTGGGCCCAGCCAGCGCATGACATCCTGCACTCTTTTCTGGCCGAAGAAGAACAAGACCAAAGGTTTCGATGGGATCCCAAAAGTTTCATATCTGATCCAGACAACTGGATCTTGTAGATATCCGGTCTTCGTCAGACTCCTTGGAAATCTTTACTATGAAAATTTAGAAACAGATTAAGGCCAATGCCTTATCATCTGAAAAAAAGACCAAACTTTTCGATGGGATCCCAAAAATTCAATATCTGATCCAGACAACTGGGTCTTGTCTTAGCCAGATCCAGTCATCGCAAGAATCCTTGAACATTCTTACAATTAAAATTCAGAAACATATTAAGGCCAAATAGCTAATCACCTGAGAAAACCAAGTTCAGATATGGATTCAGCATGTGTGTTTACCCGTATAAGTCATATCTGTTTTGACGAAAAGTTCCTGCCACTTCTGCCAATTTCCCGGTTTCGGCCTAACTCTAGAACTACTTGTCCAGCGAAAAAAGAAAGCTCAAAAACGAACTCAGGGTATCTTCTTTCCCCAATAATGAACATCTAATCAACTTCAAATAAAAATTTAACTTATAACAAATTTTCCGACTCCAGCCGGATTCCGGTCGAACTCTATGTCCGGGTAAAATATGATTGTCACACACGGATTCAGCGTCTCTTCTTACCCCTAAATCGGTTATCTAGTCAGCTAGAAATAAAACTTTAACTTCTAACAATTTTCCGGTTTTGGCCGGATTCCGGGCGAACTACATGTCCGGGAAGAAAATTGTTTTCACATAAAAGTTCAGCATGTCTTCTTGCCCTAAACCGGACATCTGATCAACTCCAAATAAAACTTTTAATTTTAACAAACTTTCCGGTTTGGGCCGAATTCCGGGCGAACTACTTGTCCGTCGAGAAAATGGTTTTGACCATCGTCTTCAGCATGTCTTCCTACCTCTAAATCAAACATCTAATCAACTTCAAATAAAACTTTTACTTTTAACAAACTTTCCGGTTTTGGCCGGATTCCGGGCGAACTACTTGTCCGATTACAAAATGGTTTTCACCATCGTGTTCAGCATGTCTTCTTACCCCATAATCGACTATCACATTAGCTGTTTCAAAATATTTTGTTTGCCCCTTAATTTGAAACCCCTCCCCCACCCCTAAATGTAGGGCTACAAAGCCCATTTACGAACTCGACTGGTCCGCCGACCCAACGAATCCTCACACCAAGTTTCATCAAAATATCTCATTCCCTTCGATAGTTATCGTGCTTACAGACGGACGGACGGACGGACAACTTTTGCGAAGTCATAGGTATCCCTCAAATTACGTTTTGGGACCCAAAAAACTGGATATTGTATTTGTTTTTTAATGCAAAGCAAAAGAAAAGGCTTTCGCCTCTAAATAACTCTAAGAGATTTTGAGTAGTCGAACTGATCAGAGTTAAAAGTCCCATCAACAATGCACTTGAAACTATTGATCGATCCAGCATAACCGCATCATCGGTAAGGCTGTTCCAAGGATCAACAATTCTGTTGCCTTTGTTTTCTGTTGTGTTTGGTTGAATTTCTTTATTTTATTTTACATAACTCCGCTTTTGCAAATGGCGGGTCAGAAACAAATTACTTACTTACTTACTTAGAGCGTGTTCCGCCCTTCTAACAATAGTAACTATTAGTTACTATTTTCGTTCCAACCTCGAAAAAAGTTACTAAGCTGACCGTTCCAACCTTCTCGAAATAGTAACTAATAGTAACCATTTGCTTACCATGCACGGGAGAGTAAGCGTGGTAACTACGCATCTCTGTAACGTGATTGGTCGGATTCACCCGTGGCATGACATTCTGCTGGAAAACAGAAAAATCGTTCCAGCCTTGACGGCAAAAAGCCAGAATTCGTGACGTCATTCGTAGTACCTATGGTAAGTTGGGTGGAACACGCTCTTAGTCATCAAGGTTATCCTCCGCTGCGAGACGCTGGACTATAGGAGGATAGAATATATACTGAACATTTTACGGACTAACCTGGCCCTTGAAGTTGGTTGGTGTGCCACCCATGTTGTAGTGGACGGTTGGCAAGACGGGAATTGGTTCCCTAGTTACATCAACACCAGCAAAGATCATGGCCGTCTCAGAAATGCCGGGGAGTCGGGAAGCGAGCTGTAAAGACGATACAACTGTGAGCAATACAATTGACTAACAGAATAAAAATAAGAGCATATCCCTTTGTTAGATTACAGCATACTATCCTCGTATTCTCTCAACATCTCAGATCTGGCTAAACACTGGTGGTTGAAATTTCCGAGCTAGAACATAAGAGAGTCCGCGCAGGGTGACTATGACAAGAACTTCTGATATAAATGCAAAAAATACTAGCTTCTTCCAGGATCCTAGAATAAATTCCACCCTAGATAAAATCGTCATCGACTTCGGTCCTGTACTGCTTTATCTTGCGGTGCTTACTGTTTCACCCCAACTTGTATAAAACAAATCCTTGCAAACTATAGGCCTTCGCTGCCTGCTTTTTAACAACATAGGGGAGAGACAGGTAAGACGGACCCAGTAACAGTTTTTCAATTACTGCCTTTTCTGTTTCTGGAAAATCGTAACAAACTTTACTCCATCGGATAGCTTATTCATCCCTGCTTCCTTGCTTCTTTTTTTTTTTAAATTGTCCTCCCTACGGTTTCTGAGATAAAGCAGATTTTGGTAGGAAGGCCAAAAGGTCCGTCTCATCCGAAGGGGGTGGCAAGATGGGCCACTAGAGGGGGCAAGAAGGATCATCCTTCTCGTAATCAGCTTTAGTTATCTGTTTCACATAAATGAATCAAGTAAAATCAGTAATGTCCACAGTGGCTCTTTTCAACACGCTGAAGCCAGAAAAGGAAAAGTCAACACGAATTGTATGAAGTGATGCCTGTCTTGCCGTTCCTCTAGACGGGATGGGCTTTGGTAGCTTTCAGGTCCCCCCCCCCCCAGGCCCTTTCCCGGGTCCGTCTTACCAACAAATCATGTGGTCCGTATTATCTGCAACGGGTAGATTTCAGACATACTGTCTTCAAACTCGCTAGATTGCACAATGGAGGTTTCATCACTTCTAAAGAAAGTACTTGTAACAAAAGCCCTAAAACTTATAATTTTCCAAACCAGAGATATCACAAAAAGAACTTGACATCAAATTTTCCAAAGCCGCCTTCTTAAAACATGAACTTCAAACTTCTTGAAAAGTAATGAGCCAATCTTCTTGTGTTTTTTTTTTCGGCAGAACGGAAGGCTAGATGGGTGTACCTCACTGTCACCACTGGATGGCATTGCTACCAATCTCTGAATTTTAAAATGGAAAGTTCCGTCTTATCTGGCGGTCAATCTTAACTGTCTCTCCCCTACTACAGCCCCCCCCCCCTCAGCTCGCCTCAACTTTATACCTGTTCAGATGGAAGGTGGTGGAGCTGCAAGTAAACATGATCCTTCTCCGGTCCACAGCCGCGACCCTCTAAGATCTCAATCGTCATGGACCTGGACACGACGTCACGAGAAGCAAGATCCTTAGCGACGGGGGCGTACCTCTCCATGAAGCGTTCACCCTCGGAGTTTACGAGGAAACCACCCTCTCCACGGCAACCCTCCGTGATTAGGCAGCCAGCTCCGTAGATTCCTTGTGACGAAAAAAGGTTTAGGAATATAAATTGCGCTTTTGCAAATACCATGGTATCTGATACCACGGTCTAAAGTCGTTTTTGCAGTTGTCGTAGTATCTGATACCACGACCAAAAGGCGTTTTCGCAGTTATCGTGGTCTCTGGCCAGTTATCGTGGTAACTGATCGTGGTATCTGAAAAAGTCATCTCACTTTCATCAAATTGGTGGGAAAAAAGTTTGGCACTTGTGATGTGACTGAATATCAGTTTTTCTTTTGGAATAACTTCGAAAAGCGCAATTTCGGCAATTGTAGTTTTTGCAGAGCAACCGTATATCAGATACCACGGTTACTGCAAAAACCACTAATTACAGATCCAGTTACCGTGGTAACAGATACCATGGTTCTGCAAAAACGTAACTATAGAGTCAACATCGTTTCCTACGTTCTTCCCTCAGGAAAGTTGCTTTATCACTAAAGGCGTCTTCTCGCCGTTCCCCGAGGACTCCACTTGAGGAGTCTCCGCGTTTTTGTTTGTCCCGGGGACTCACTCCCACGGACGGGGAACGCTCCGATTATCATTACCATCATCAAATAGGACTCCCTTTCAGATTCGGAGGGGAACGAATTTTTGCTGATGTTGGTGCAACCTAAAATTAAGTAAAAAGAATCCGAATAAACAAAACCATAAATAAAGTGGATCCAGACTAATTTCAGCAACTGCATATTTTGTTTCGAACAAAATCCATTTTAGAAGCATTCCCCGTGTTCTCGTTGTTTTCCGTAGGCGGAGTCCGCGTGGAGTGACTCCCTCTCTTCTCGCCGTTCCCTTCGATTCCCCGAGGAGTCCTCGGGGAACGGCGAGAATACGCCTTAAGAATGCCCAATCCTTTCCCACTGTGTACCCGGGACGCCGAAATTCTTTATTAATTTTTATTTTTCACCCATCAAAAAGCAAATGGCATAGATGGAGTAGGAATAAAGAAATAAAAGAAGAAGGAAACACCATAACAAGAGGAGACCAGACAAACGTAGAGACTACGACAACATTATCCTATCTACAAAACCATCCTACTATAGAAGAATGCTCTCCCGGTGATGCTTAATCTTACTGTTGTAATTATGTATAAGTTGTTGAACTGCTGTAAGTGGGTCAGTGATGTTGTAAGTAATGACGATTTTACTATTTCGGGTCGAAGGAGGGAGGCGGAGCAGGAATTTACAGAAACGAAAATAAACAGAGCGAATTTGTTTTGTCGTTTCGATCCTAATTTTGAATCAGACCTAAGACACAGGTATTCATTCAGTCCAAGATGAGCGCGGCTAAAGGTCCTAGCAAGGGGGACCCAAATGCTACATCAAAAGGTGAAAGGTGGATGAGTACAGTGACTGAAGTACATGATTTCACGAACTGAGACTGAGAAGGTTCCTGAAGGTAGATTTGGCTCATAGAACAAATTTCCATTCGTAGTTTTCCTAGAAGTTTAGAGAGCCAAATTTTAATAATATATATAATGGAATTTACAATTTTTACTGGAATTTTTACTTTAGTTTCCTTATTTTCGCTGAAGATGCTTTCCCTACTTTGTTGCCAGATTAGCAACGGCCAGGCTTTTTGCGTGAATATTTGAAATTATATTATTATTGCTGGACAAGAATCAGCTGACTTATTATAAGCGCAGGCAAATATGGTGAACATAATTAATTAATAAATATTCCTTCAGCCCAAGCTGACTGCGAATCATGTTTGACAGTGGGAAACGGATACGTCAGCTGAATTTTATTAGAGCTATATTTCGGCCCTTCTTGGCAAGGGTCCTCTTCAAGCTCAAAGCCGCTCATGTTGGAAATACGAACTTGTGGGAAAAGGGCCGAAATATAGCTCTAATAAAATTCTGCTGACGTATCCGCTTTGCACTATTAAATATAACATAATTAATCAGTCAATAGCTCCACCTGTAGGTGGCAGAGAAATAACCAACCAAGAGGAGTAAACGGTGTTGCACTTCTGTAACCCACATGGCTTTGTGCTCTGAGCCACTTGTAAATCAAGAGACGCTGCAACCGTGTGATCAAACGTCTCTTTGCTAGAGCTTTCTAAGGACGGCATACTCTGGTTATAAGGAGAAGTCATTACCTGTTGGGTGGAACTGGACGAATTCCAAATCCTGGTTTGGTAAATTGGCTCGTGTCGCCATTGCCATACCGTCTCCAGTGCAAGTGTGAGCAGAAGTGCAAGAGAAATAAGCACGGCCATAGCCTCCAGTGGCAAGAACCTACAAGGAGAACAACTAAATTGTATGTTGTGGCTCAGGCCCCATCCAATTTCGTCGTCATTCCCAACCAAGGTGTATACACATATGCCATCTAGGCAATAAGTTCAGGATATTGTCGGTAGGTGGCGTATGTCTTTTATCGTCATCGCGACCTAGTTCGTTACCTGGATGATGTTGATCCTCCATCAGCAACATCACTTTTCCGGTAGCCACACTGTCAGAAGTTTCATAACAGATTGCGCATAACACTTTCAAGAATAACACCTTTTCACTTAGAAATAAATTGTTATGACCAATTAAGTTTACACTATTTCGTGCCTAGATTTTCAACAACACCTTCAACTGGTAAAAATACTAACGGGAACGAAAGAAACATAACATATAACATCCCAAAGTGTTGTCTGTTGAAACCGCGCATCCTGCTGTTGTCGTTATGTAACTTCTGACAGTGTAGTATTTTTACCTATTGAAGGTGTTGTTGGAGATCTGGGCACGAAATAGTATAAACTTAATTGGTCATAACACTTTTTTTCTAAGTGAAAAGGTGTTATTCTTGAAAGTGTTATGCGCAATCTGTTATGAAACTTCTGACAGTTCATTAGTCATCAACTTACCATCTCGTTGACAAAGGAGACTTTTGTATAAACTGAGAAGTACACATTTTTTATTGATAGTGAAAGAGAAGAGTGCGTCTGAGCCCTAGGCTACCTAGGACATCCCTACCCTCGTTTGCTGATTGGTTCTGAGAGTGGAAACTAAGGTCAGGCCCGCCGGTCTTCAGAAGAAAATCCCGCTTTCCACAAGGTCCCAGCGACCCCTATTCAAGACCTAGCCTTATCCACCAACCTCAAACCATATCATGATTTTAGTATGATTCTTTTATACTCTTTAAATTCAATTTAAATTTTCTTTGTTTAACGGTTTTTGAAAACCATAAAAAAACAAAAATAATACACTCAGTACACTACACTAAAACAATCAATTCGAACGGGCTCCAGGTCGAACCTGGGGCGTCCGCAGAGACCGCTCCCATTCGAGCCACACAGGCAGAGACAACCTCAAAAGAGGGGAAGATGCAGCCCGCACAAGTGGATTAGACGACCTGAGAATCCTGTTCTGCAAAGAAAGAACGTAGCCTGCCTCAGTTACCTCTTTGCTTGTAAGATACGCCTCCTATGCTACTTTGTGTACACCAGTCCTGCCAGTGCACATCCCTTGACTGTATACAGCGAGCCATCTATTATCGACTGCTTCCTGGCCGAAGATTGAAAAGAAAGTGTTTTTTCCTGTGTGTTTATGTGTTTTACTTATTTTTTCACTTACTCCGCTTTTTCAAAATGGCGGGTTATAAGCAAATTAATTACTTACTTACTTACTAGTTATAGAATGCGGTAAACAGTTCGTCGGTACTTACTGTGTTCTTGGCGCGGAAACGGTGGAGTGAGCCATCTTCAAGGCAGATGGCGATGATGCCTCTGCATTCCCCATCTTCCATAAGAAGATCCAAAGCGAAATATTCGATGAAGTAGTTGCAATCGTATCGTAAGGACTGACCATAAAGGGTGTGCAGAAGCGAGTGTCCAGTCCTATCAGCCACACAGCAACATCTGAAGGAAAAATGCTGAGTGTCAAGCTATCTCTATCACCATTATTGTAATAATAATAATAATTTATTTGTAACCCACTGCACAAAACAAGGTGAAGATAATGGAGTAAAGAAGAGAAAGAAACAAATAAACAACTGAAGAAACACTAGTACAAGAAAATACACACAAAAATCAACAGAACAAACGCATGAGCCCGTGATACGGAGCAAGCCGTTTATATGCTGGCAAGGCAAGAGATATAAGTGAGCTTTCATAACAAATATGACTTCAGCTTGTGGTGATTTTGAAGAGGGGACACTTTGGCTGCTCTGCAATGATAGTTCATCTGACTTTTCCCGAGAATATGGTATTATTTATTGACGACCATCGACTCAGTCATCGACTGCAGGGCGGACTTCAAGCAATGACGGTGAAATGCTGGCCGGGGATTTTATTTACAGGCCCTTGACCATTTGAACAGCTTTAATAAATGCTCGCATAGGCGCTTGGAATGTCGTTACAACAAGTTTGATGTTCCAAAGGACAAGCTGCAGAACACCAAGCTGTGAATAGGCTGTCAGCAGAATTTCCAAAAATAGCATCGTGTGTAAGCGAAACATCGTATGACTTATCCCTGCTCTACACTACAAGCATCGCTCCTCCAGTTGGGCGATTGACACTTGCACTTACCGAATGCAAGTGTTGACACTTGCTTGTTCGGTAAACTTGCTTTCACAGCGAACACGAACAGTTAGCATTCCGCATACCTTGGCTGCTTCCAGCCATAAGCCCTACCAACGGTTATCTTCCTTGGCATCGGAATAGAGTAATTATTCCTAAGTTAGGTGTTCTAGATATTTCGGAGAAATTACTAATGCTACACAGGAAGCTGTCGGGTTCAGCCTACTCTCGGTTTTCCCCACATCACCCCCTTACCCCCCTGTTTATGTGCTAGTATTTTTGTTTGTATAGTTATTTCAGTATTTTCTTCCTTTCTTTTTCTTTATTGTACCCCACTTGTTCTTCCTCTGGAATTTGTGGGTAAGAAATAAATTATTAGTAGTAATATTATTACAGGAAACTTTTTTTTTCCGGGCCCCGTACCGCAAACCCATTTTGGGGGTCTGCTAGTAGCCGAACTCAGTTGGTCAAAGGGAAAGAGCCGCTAAGCTTCCTAATGAGTTGGAAGCATCATGGTCATGTGCAATGCCGGATTAAAGCATGTGGAGGCCGCTAGGTACCTAAGCAGTTGGAATTTCAGGACCTCCTGTTTCATAATCGCCTTGATTTATGCATTTTGGCCGCTATAGTAGGGATGGCCGTGATTACTATACATTCCACGTATGTGATTCACACCGAAATAAGTTCAGAAAGCTTGATGTTTATCATTTTTTAAAGGACATCTGAACAATGAAACCATACTTGAACACACCATGGAAAATGCATTTACAGACATGGCCACGGAGAGCATTCTTCTCCTGAGCGTGACGTTTCCAAAATAGGCGTGTTCGTTTCTGGAGGTTTGCACATGCAGACTCCAAGACAAAAAGCGCAATTCATTCAAATCTTGTACAGCGCTGGCCGGATCGTATTGTAATTTCTTCTAGAGATAGTTTGGGCTTAACTGGTTAAAAAATATTCCAGAAGGAGGGTTGATTGGAGACCTTTATGCATTTCTAAAATTGTTCGGTAGGCTACTGAAATAAGGACAGATGCAAAATGGAGCAAAAATCATAGCTTGGAAACACTATTTCGTATTTGGATTGGATTTTCTGCAGGCAATGTTAACGGAAGCCATTCAGATAGGGATGATACTTGGTACTCTTCATTCCGGTGTCCTGTAAGGTAAATCAGCATTATTTGGTCCGTCTTGGCGGGGTCCATAGGCATGCGCCGACTCTGCCTATTCAGTAATCAATCACTGCGCATGTGCCATTGTGCCTCGACAGTCATCGCGAGTCATTCACTTCGTCAAAGAGGACAGTGACAGTGACCCCATGCTCGATCAAAGGGTTGGTAATAGCAATTAATAAAAGACACATTCATGGTCAGATCCCTTAGTAAAGAGCTATTTGATGTGGGTCAGGTAGGGGCAACTAGAGGGAGCGAGTCTGGTCAAGCCACCGTGTTCTCCCTCAGGCCTGAAACAGTGAGACACGGCTTCTAACCTGTGGGCCTGGCCCCCCTTGCCAAAGTTGTATGACTGTCCACCAAAAGCCCTCTGATAGATTTTGCCATCCTGGGTTCTGCTGAAAGGCATGCCATAGTTCTCCAGCTCGATGACAGCATGTGGTGCTTCTTTTGTCATGTAGTGGATGGCGTCTTGGTCTCCAAGCCAATCAGATCCTTTGACTGTGTCATACCTTAAATAGAAATTAGCATCAGACGATATAGCCTTCACCTTTTATTGCCAGTCTCACTGACACAATCACTGACCTGATTTCATTGGTCCTTTCTGTCTTTTCGCTTTACTCAGACGGAAAGCGATATATTTTTGCTGTAGTATTCTTAATATACGGCCTTCACAAAAGCCACTAGACTGCCTGTGTTCGTTTGACCAGAACGAATTGCAGCAGTATTGCTATTTATTATTATTATTTATTTATTTTCTTACCCACTAATAACAACAAAGGTAAATAGCGGAGTAAATTCAAAAACAAAGAAAGAAAAAAGAAAAACACAAACTACGAAAAATAAACACATTCAAGACCGTGAAACGGTGGCAGTTGGCTTGCATCGATATCAGAAAGCTTTGTGACACTTTGTTGATAATATTCAGTTTTCACGCTGTAGACACACTCAATGTTAACCTATAAAGGATCTACACATTAACTCAGAACAAGATGAGAGGTAGGATATGACATGGAATGTCTTCTTGTCGCAAGCGACCCAGCTAATGAACTGGTTGGCCGATCACTTGGATAGAGTCCTGTATTTAGTACCTGTTTCTGTGTTTAAAGGACCCCTCTGGTACTATTTACTCGATCGTTTAAAAGCACCTTAAAAGTAGGTTCTACTTTGAACTAACTACTCACAGCTTCGGGTGTTTTAAGCCTTTTCCCCGGCCCTTTGACTTCTAGCAAAAAAGCGGAAAATTTACACAGCCAGTTTATTTGATGAATAAACTTTTGTTGCCAACGTTTGACAGCATGATACACATTTAAGGGAGAGAAACAAGGCAAATGAGAAAATCAGTAAGGTGTCGTTAGGGGGAGGGGCTTAGAATATACCATATGAAAATTGGGTCTCCGGGTTTAGGAATGGATGGATCGTTTTTAGGGGAGGGGGGAGTAAGAAAATTACTTTTTCTTCACTTCAAATGATTACAGTCTCATCTGTTATGTTGCCATCACACTCTTCACAGGTCAAGTGGTTACCTGCCAAGACATATCACAGGTGTGTTAAGCATGGTGTCGTATAGAGATGATGGCACGCGCCTTTACCCTTCCAATTCCAGTGGAAAAGCTCTTACTGCAGGCTCCCTCTTACCAGAATTTTCACTTCTTTCTCATGAATATCACCTACTACACTCAACAGCTCATGTCAACTGTCAAGGATTTCCCTTATTATGCTTGAACTACATGACAAAAAGAACAAGTAATCTGACAGAGCCTCCATCTCCCTATCTCTGTAATATGACTATGCAGAGTAGAATATTTCTCCATACCCTGTCCGCTACGAACGAGCGGAGGTTAGTAGCTTCGCGCCACATCGCGTTTTGTTACCTCTACAAATAGCTAAATCGCTGTAAACCCGCCGTGAGGATAAGTAGAAGTCTAGTAGCTTGTTCGCACGGGACCGAAAGCGCGTAAACAGCGGCTGATCTGTTCAGACGACGGATCGACTGTTTGGGGTTGACGGGAGAATTAAAAAGAAAAACCTAATTCCGAATATTCTTTTTGTTTGTAACAAAATATATAATATTTAAAAAAAACATCTTGTGAGTTAGTCAAAGTCAAATCTAGTTGACTTGTAGTCTTTATACGAGGAAAAAGTCACAAACTGAATATTGATAGATTTAAGGCGATTCAGCAATTTTAATTTAAAACGCAAATAAAAATAATTCAAATATTTTTATTTTTGAAGAAGAACCTAAAATATAATTAATAATACAGATATAAATAATATAAGAATAGTATGCAATCATTTACTGATGTTCAGTTACATTTCAGTGAAGGTTGAATGAAAAAGTTATTCAAATTATTAATTTTTTTTAAGAAAAACAACGAAAATAAATGTTAGACATAAACAGAACATACGCTATTGTAATTAGAAAATTATTCTACCTTTTTTTTGCAATCGTTTAGTAATCCTGAGAGGCTTAGTGTAAAACCATGTTATGTTCACATCAGTCTGACAGAATCTGAACTGGATTGACCTAAACCTCACCAAGTTTGAACTAATTTTCCTAATTATGGTCTGTTTACTGTCCCTAGAGTCATCAAAGGTCACATTCCAAAGGATTTAGTTTATCCCGATCGGAGACCGCGATGAAAATAAGCGCCTATTCGGAAAATCAGCGGCTGATTTTTGGATTTTTTTCAACCGCTATTTACGCGCGTAAATCAGCCGCTGATCGAGAATCGGCCGCTGTTTCAGCCCCGTGTGAACACGCTATAAGCTGATTAGTTCTTTGGAGGCGCTCCAGAGCGGGGAGTACGCCTCCTGCCAGCCTCCTTCACTATTTTTTCTGCGATGAGCAACGGCGAAGACGGAAGACGAGTAAACGGGTATCAACATGAGCTCAAAGCTAGAGTAAATACCTCTGGGTCCACTAAGTTTTGTCGGGGTATTCATGGTCGCTGCATGGGACTAAAGACAGAAGTTTTATCTGATTATTTGTTCTTGATGACAACCATCAAACATTGCCTTACATGTGCCACCTCCAGTCATCTTTTTCCATGTTTCCTAGAGCAGCATTGATTCCTCCTTGGGCAGCAACAGTATGAGATCTAGTTGGGAAGAGCTTAGTCACAACAGCAGTCTTAAAGCCTTCTTGAACCAACCCAAAGGCAGCACGGAGTCCAGCACCACCTGCTCCAACAACAACTGCATCATAATCATGATCAATGATTGTGTAATCTCTCTTTGACTGGAATGTAAAAATCCGAATAAGAATTTGAACGCAAGGACCAATAAGGCAAGTTGCAACACTGATTTAGACTAAAATCTGCCCAGCTTTGTTCGGCACCAAGTTCTATGTGTCACTAGCTTGGGGTTTTGAGGCCTAATGTAATAAAGATCATTTTCTTTGCCTACCTATATCCTATCCAGCAAATCCCAAGATGAATGGCACTGAGCAAGGGTCAAGGTTAAAAATTGTATTACTCAACTACAGTTTTTTCTTGCACAATGGGTTTTAAGGAGGGGATACCCTGTATCAAACAAAAACTGTCAAAAGGCAAAACAGAAGCTGGCTAAATGTAGCAGATGTATAACCATACATCGTAATTTCTGTTGAGCCTTTGGCTATTTTGCTCAGTTAGCTTCTGCACCCTCTCACAGCGAAACCACAGCATCCTTAGTATTGCAGCTTTTTGTATTTCTCTAGGACCAGCCAAAGAACTTTCACAAAAAAATTCAAGGTTCTCAACTTCCAAAATTTTCAAACAGTTTGGCCAAACAACTGGCCTCAAAAGTGCTAAAAGGAAGTTTCTATGCAGTCCTAACTGTATTCTAGGTCATTAATATTTTTCTTCTGGAAAGTTTGGGCTGCACAGACGTTTCCTTTTGACATTTTTGAAGATAATGTCAAGGTTCTGAAATTCTAGGTTGGTGACCTCTTCTCCACTATAGTCCAAAATCCCTCTACTATACCTCTAGGATCTACCATAAGCTACACATACGCTGTATATGAGTAGCATGGACATCTCTTCCAGAATGCCCCCGTTTGAGCGTGGGTATCAAAAAAGAGCTTTAGTGGGCAGTAGAGGTATGTTTATTTGAGCATTGCATAGCTCACTAACAAAAATACCAAAGCCCATAACAAGCAACTTATACAGCGATATGGCCTGGCCTACCCTGTGGTGGAGAATGAACAGATTGGCACTGAGTTGCATTCAATGTACACTATGCAAGGTAACCGCAGTCAACCATAGAGTTGAATTTTCTCCCAGGTTTTATTTTGTTAAACAACAGGACAATGCCAACCTATGTCAAGTACACAGTCAACTGGGTCAGTCAGCCACAAATCCTTCATTTTTGGATACCCCATGCCAAACGCTGGGTATATCTAGCATTTGGCATAGCGTATGCCTAATGCTGGATACCCTATGCCAAATACTGGATAGTTGTTGGTACTCTAACCTGACTTACCCCACTATAGATGAATTCTGATTGGTTGATTTCTTAGCTTCACTCAAATTATCAACATTTCATTGGGTTCAAGTATCCAGCATTTGACATAGTGTATCCAGCGTTAGGCATAGGGTATACCAAAACGCTAGGTATACCTAGCATTTGGCATGGGCTTTCCCAAAATCAGGGGTTTGTGGTAGACTGAACTGGGATGAATAAAGCAAAACAAGTTTAACTGAGAACTGAAAATAAGATATCAAAATGAAATCCTAACTGATGTGCAACTTATTGAAAAGGTCTAGAGCAGGTCTAGGTCAGCCTACCACAAACCCCTGATTCTGGGAAAGCCTATGCCAAACGCTGGGTATACCTAGCGTTTGGTATACCCTATGCCTAATGCTGGATACACTATGCCAAAAATGCTGGATACCTGAGCCCAATAAAATGTTGATGATTTGAGTGAAGCTCAGAAATCAACCAATCAAGAGTTCATGTGTAGTGGCGTAGGTCAGGCGGGGTTAGGGTACCAATAGCTATCCAGTATTTGACATAGACTATGCTGAACGCTAGAAATACCCAGTGTTTGGCATAGGGGATCCAAAAATCAGGGGTTTGTGGCTGACTCATCTAGGATATGTAAACCGTTCTAGGGAAAATCAGTTAGGTTCAAAGGAAATAAAAAAAGGGAAATTCATGTGTGCGTAACAATGACAATGTCACAAACCTTGGATAATCGGCCAAGATTTAGTCAACACCATTGCAAAGGTGAATCCAAAATGGCTCTGCTGGAAGAGTGATGGCAACCAAGTCCAGAGTGATAAAACGAAAGTAAGTGAACCAACAAAACCCTAACAAATGTTTGGTTACACCTGGCTTACAGTTACATCTAGCAAAACTAATGAAAATTAAGCATCTAAGAACAGATGTACAAAGTACGTAGGCTCTGCTAATCACAATGTCGACAAGTAAAGATGTTATGAATGACAATTAGTTGTCTCCTCACCTGAACAGATGTGACTGCTCCTGTGGCATTAACAGCTTTTGATGAGTTTTTCGAGAGCAGACCTGCTGCAGCCTTGCTAATCTTCAACATCTTTACTTTTAACTAACACAAGTTTGTTCTCTAAGATTCTGAATTATATAACCATGTGAATGTATTTCTTTTCTGGCTTATTTTTCGGTCACGGCGCTCTAGCGCTCAAATAAAGAATTTGCTACTCTGAAAAACAAGACGCTAGATGGCTTCCACTTCGCCCTGCCTCGCTGCTCCTTCCTAACAAGACCAAAGGTTTCGACGGGATCCCAAAAATTTGAATGTTTATTAGACTTCTTGATCCAGACAATCGAATCTTGTACATTTCCAAGTCTTCGCTAGACCCCTTTTACATTTTTGCTATTTATCCATAATCAACCGCTTGAATATGTAACCTACAACAAAAATGTTACCATTTTGAAGTTTTTTGCTTACGGGCAAACAACTAATCAAATGAGGAAACCAAGTCCAGGTACGGGTTCAACAATTGCAGGTTTACTCCAATGTCTCATATCTAATCGACCTCCAAAAGGTATTTTAGAATTGTATTGTTGTTTTTCTACCAAATTCCTCGTATTTTAGCAGCATTCCCGGCGAACTGCATGCAGAGCAAAAGATCTGGTGACGCTGGAGCCGAACCTTGCAAATTTTGCCAGCTTATCCGTCAAGGAAATAAAGTTCAAAATTCGGTAATTCCCCCGGGGAATCCCCTTCAAGACCCAGTTCCTAACCCCTGATTTTTTTTGGCAAGTGAGTACCCCTCGCGTAGATCTGGGATTGGTTCACGGAGCACCTAGGACTGGCTAACACAGACCTAGCACCTGGGATTGGCTCACCCAAGTGTCTAACCCCTCGAGTACTCCTTTAACGGGTAAACCCAATTCCTAATCCCTCGCGCGCACCTGGGATTGGTTCACGAGTACCTGGGAACGGCTCACCCACCCCCTCCCCAAACAACTTTAGTACACCCACTGAGTAACCCCTCACTTATCCAGTACATCTTTTTTCCAGTGAGTAACCCCTCCGTTTTGCACCATCCAATATCAGTAACCCCTCCCTTACCAAGTACACCTTTTTTCAGTGAGCAACCCCTCACTCACCCAGTTCACCCTTCTTTCAGTGAGTAGCCCCTCGCGTACCCTAGCAGTTCCCTCTTTGGTACACACCATGAATCAACCCCCTCGCTTGGCTGACCCAAGGGTCTAACCCCTCGAGTACTCCTTTAACGGTTACACCCAATTCATAACCCCTCGCAAGCACCTAGGATTGGTTCACGAGTACCTGGGACCGGCTCACCCCACCCCCTCCCCAAACAACTTTATTACACCCACTGAGCAACCCCTCACTTATCCAGTGCATCTTTTTTCCAGTGAGTAACCCCTCCATTACCAAGTACACCTTTTTCAGTGAGCAACCCCTCACTTATTCCTACAATTCCTACTACATTTCCTACAATCACACAGAAGATGTCGCACACACTCATTCATATCTCCACACATCGGGCAGAAGTAAGGACCAATTCTCCCGATCGGCCTACCCGTGTACCTCCTCCTATCTCCCAGCGGTAAAATATCAGCACGCATACTATTTAATAATTTCAATTCCTCCCTATCGAAACCCCAAACACATTCACCCCATGTCTCTTTCGCCTCTGTATAAAACCTTAGAGACGGGAGACCTCCTCTGACCTTCGATTACGTCACTGAATAAACAACTTCAATGATCTTCGCCACGTGCGCAGAGCTATAATCATTTGAGAATAAAGGGGTAGGACCGCCATAGCCGAAAACTGGTCGACAA
Organism: Branchinecta sandiegonensis; assembly: GCA_030848855.1. Taxonomy (NCBI): domain Eukaryota; kingdom Metazoa; phylum Arthropoda; class Branchiopoda; order Anostraca; family Branchinectidae; genus Branchinecta; species Branchinecta sandiegonensis. The sequence continues at coordinate 1,570,533 of JAUPMV010000002.1, read as the reverse complement.
GTCTCCTTACCCCTAAATCAACTATCTCAATAGCTTTTACAAAATATTTTTTCCCCATTAATTTGAAACCCCCTTCCCCACCCCTAAATGTAGAGCTACAGAGCCCATCTACGAACTTGACCTTACCCTTGACCCAAAAAATCCTCACACCAAGTTTCATCAAAATATCTCATTCTCTTCGAGAGTTATCGTGCTCACAGACAGACGGACAGACGGACATTTTTGCGATGTCATAGGTATCCCTCCACTTCCGTTTTGGGATCCCAAAAACGACGTCAGACGACTAAGAATGCACAGCCCAATTCGTCGCGAAAACAATCCGTCTCCAAGCTGCAAAACGGCCCTAGATCCACATCCTTCCAGTTTTATAACCTACAGTCGATGTAGAGCCTTTCCTGAAGTGGCAGTCCATCTGACCCAAATCAAAGAAAACAACAGCAATTACCTAGAGCATTGGATCACACTAGTCCTTACGACTTAACAGATGTGTCCTTGAACCGGCCTGAACACTTGACCTCCTATTAGTAATTTAGATCGAGTACGAATAGCTACTGGGAAGTCAATCCTCCTTTCCAGATCTAGTACTACTATCCACCGCTGCTATGAATACTACGTACTTATACATTTATGTGGTCGAGTATTAGTAGTCGCTGGTGGGTTGGTTATTCAACCTTACAACTGTACAGAATTCAAGGTCGAGGATAGATAGCTCCTACGGTAGAAAGTACTCACCTATTACTTTCTGGCTTCAAGCTCCATACGGTCAAGTACTTTTGGCTTCCCAAGACACGAGTACCTACTTGACCAGTCTAGTACTAATAGTGGCTGAAGGTTCGATTCCTGCACTGGTCGAGTACCGATAGCTCCCATGACCCTTGTTACTCGACTGGTCGAGTAGCCTACTGTTAAGCATTGTCCAAATAGGTGTTGTAAGGTGTATTACGTCGTCTAAGGCTTATTACTGATTCCTCTTTTACTCGGGGCGCGCTGTAATAAGGCGAATATTGGAGAATAGACTCGCGTTCTATTCTTGCTCATGGCCAATCAGATCGCTTGGTTGGTTCCGTCAGCGGGCCGAGGAAATGAGCAGCGTCTTCAGGGTTGCCACGAGAGGAACTAAAGTTCTACTTTGTTATAAGCTGAAGAAACAACTTTCTTCAGAAGAACACGTTTGTTCTGTTGCGACCAGGGGCGTCACGACTGGGGGGGGGGACGCCCCCCCCCCTAATGCTGTCAGTAAAACATAGCAGAGTCGGCGCGAAGCGCCGCGATTTTTCGTCAAAACAATTGATTTTTTTCATGAAAACAGTCGGTTTTTCTGAAAATCGGACGATTTTCCGTCAAAATAATTGGTTTTCTGAAAATCGGTCGATTTTTTTTAAACTGTCGTTTTTGTTGTTGAAAACAGTCGTTTTTTCTGCAGAAACAGTCGGTAAAAATTACCAGCCAGTCGGTAATGCCACGCCCCCCCCCCCCCCCAAACATTTTGGCTAGTAACGCCTCTGGTTACGACTGCTTATTGTTAGTTCGAGGACCAATGCCTGTCCATTCGTTAATTTAACAGCTTTTTTCAATATAAAGGGCGTCAAAATGTACTCGTATCCTTAAGAACACTTTTTCTGATCTTTAGAAGCTCGAAAAATATTATCACCGTGGCAAAACCGAATGCTGAATCGATAAGAACTTATTGAGTTCCTACACCTATTTGGACAATGCTTTAGCTTCTGCGTAGACGAGTACTCGACCGGTCGAGTAATTTTGCCTTTTAGGTGTCAGTTCTATGTCTGAGAACGATATACACTGTCTTACGGAAAGGGTTCATTCGCAGAAGTTGTCGAAGTACTATCACCTCATTTAACCGCTAAACCCAGAGTCGGAGCAAACTAACACTAGGGAATAACACCAAGACTCGTATAATGGCGCCAAGACGGTATTCCAAACACAGAAAAAAAAAGTTACGACCTCCTCGTTTCCTCGATGTATGCAGACCGCATCTTCGCTGTATTAGAATTTTCTAAGCCCGCAAGTTTTGCCTCGCTTCCGGATGCATGGAAAGCACAGGTCTTGGCGCCACTTCCTAGTGTTATTTCGCAGTGGATTAAGTCCTAAGTGGCGTAGTCCTAAATTCGTCTAGAACGCCCATGCCAAGAACAGCCGATATTTTGCTGACGCAGTGAAGCAGCCTAAGAAATCATCGAGTTTCAGGGTGACTTGCCGATCTGCATTCTGCAGTCGAACGTATCAGGACAAGAGTGACGCAAAGTGCACTAAGCTACGTTTACACGGTGGATATTTACCCGTACTCCGCGGGTATTTTTCCACGCAACAGCAACAAATCCCCGGGTATTTTGGACTTCAATTTCGCGAACTATTTACCCGAGTATTTGCTTGTCGAAGGGTATTCTTCAACGTCAGCAACAACAAATCGGATTTTCGAGCAATAATTTTGATTATGTCCATATAAGAAGTGATCCAAATGGACACATGTTGGTGTCCATTGTAGAGAGATACCCTGAGCTTTACAACCTTGGAATCGACTGCCACATGACAGTACTCTCCCTTGAAAAATACCCGGGTACCGTGTGAACACTTTCCCCGGTATTTTTACCACATCAGAAAAGGCGAAGGTCTTCGGGAATAGAGATTGCAGCCTACCCGACCGAAAATGGTAAGGAGCGTAAACAAATAATTTAACAGTGTGAGGTATAGGACTTCCAACTTTGAGACTAAATTCTCGGCGTTTGATGGGTATTTTTTTCGCGTAAATTGTTTGAAAAGTGTAACGAATTAATCTCCGGCAAACTTCTTGTCCGACTTGCTTGTATAATCAAATTTGTGTAAAAAATAGAGCTTGAATGCTTCAGAATTTGGCTACTACAACGAATCTTGCTTCCTATTGGTTGGTTTTGGCACGACGCGTCATAACCGGCCAACTGTGTTCATGTTCATACTTTGAACCCTTCAGGTCTTATTTCTAAGGAAACTTCTTCACAAAAATATGATGAACAAACAAGAAAGAGTTCTAATTCACATTTCCGTGGCAACGCTTCACGCGGCGAAGCCGGACCTTAGAATTTAGAGGGTGTTCCACTCTCCTAACAATGGTAACTATTAGTTACTATTTCCGTTCCAACCTCACGAAAAGTTACTACGCTGACCGTCCAACCTTCACGAAATAGTAACTATTTGCGTACCATGCTCGGGAGCGTAGTAAGCGTGGTAGCCACGGATCTCTGTAACGTGATTGGCTGGATTACTCCGTGGAGAGAGATTTTACCGAAAATTTAAACATGCGTTCCAGCCTTGACGGCAAAAAGCCAAAATTCGTGACATCATGCGTAGTAACAACGGTAAGTAGGGTGGAACACGCTCTTAGTCTCGAAGTCGAGTGTCCTATACCTCCCAATGTTAAATTCTTCATTATGCACTTTTAGCTCGAAATCAAGTATGGACCGATTCAAAGAAAAAACCGACACAATGTATTATAAATACGATAAATTAAATAAAACTTCGATTTGACACTCTTGGCACTGACGAACTGACATTTTTTCGGTCACTTGATTACTTCGAGGCAGTTGTTTCAACTGACCGCTGTTGCGGCGTGGCAGCTTTAGACTAGTGAGTTAGCCTCAATCCATCTGGCAAACTTCGTTATCCTCGTGTACACTCCAGGATATCCCGGTTCGGCACACTTGTTCCCGAATGAGACTAGACCGATCTGCACCCAGTTGCCGTTTTTGTACAGCTGAAGTGGACCACCGGAATCACCCTGAAAAAATGGAATGTTAGAGTTTCAAGAATGCACACCTCATTTCATGGTTCGGGCATACGATCAGGCTCGGGTTGTCGCGGACTGGGATTCCGGTCAAGATTTCCGGCACCATGACGATCGCCCTGATCGCCTGTCCGCGCCATCTGGGCGGGTTTGCCTGATGTGATCTTTGCTCGGTAGTGGAAGAGCACCGTGAGGCTATGCAGTGAAGCGTCCCAGCGATGGCAAGCCAGGAGGAGTCGCTCTTCGAACGCTGAACGACTAAGAGCCTGTTCCACCCTACTTACGGTAGTTACTACCCATGACGTCACGAATTCTGTTTTTTCGCCGTCAAGGCTGGACGATTTTTCTATTTTCCAGTAGAATATCATGCCACGGGCGAATCCAACCAATCACGTTACAGAGATGCGTAGTATCACGCTTACTACGCTCCCGAGCATGGTAAGCAAATAGTTACTATTTCGAGAAGGTTGGAACGGTCAGCGTAGTAACTTTTTAAGAGGTTGGAACGAAAATAGTAACTAATACACTGTCAGAAGTTTCATAACAGATTGCGCATAACACTTTCAAGGATAACACCTTTTCACTTAGAAATAAAGTGTTATGACCAATTAAGTTTACACTATTTCGTGCCTAGATCTCCAACAACACCTTCAATTGGTAAAAATACTAACGGGAACGAAAGAAACATAACATATAACATCCCAAAGTGTTTTCTGTTGAAACCGCGCATCCTGCTGTTGTCGTTATGTAACTTCTGACAGCGTAGTATTTTTACCTATTGAAGGTGTTGTTGGAGATCTGGGCACGAAATAATATAAACTTAATTGGCCATAACACTTTTTTTCTAAGTGAAAAGGTGTTATTCTTGAAAGTGTTATGCGCAATCTGTTATGAAACTTCTGACAGTGTAGTTACTATTGTTAGGAGGGTGGAACACGCTCAAAGAGTTTCGTTCCCAGCCAGACACAAAATCTGACAAGAAAGCAATCTGCCAGATTTATGGTTTCCATTCCGGCTCATCTCCAGTGGTTCCGAACGCCACTCCATGTCCGCCGGGGAAACTTAATTTTACGTTTTGGCCGATCAATCCTTGCCAGTGAAAACATAGAGATATTCTGCCCGATCGAGCACCGGTGACAGGACGGACGCGGCAGCCTGGTGCTAGTTAAACGTCGCACTAACTAGCCTGGTGCTAGTTAAACGTCGCACTAACCGGTAATTCCTAACCGGAAACTAACCGGAATTCCTGTATACCATATTTTACTGAGAAAATTAACAAAAAACAAGTGAATCCCAAGTGATTTATTTTCTTTAATGTAACAATTGTATGTATTCATGAATTTTAACACATGAAATGTTCTATAAGACCATACTATAACAAGGACATAGATGCTCTCCAAAATGTTCAGCGGAGGATAACCAAATTCTCTCCCAGATTGCGTTTCCTTCCCTACGAAGAGCGGTTTCGCGAGCTTGAAATCCCAACCCTCGCCTATAGATTCCATCGTTGTGATCTTATTAAATGCACAAGCTCTGCAATGGAGCTTATGACAACGTACCAGCCCAGAGAATCGTGCAGTTCAATAACAGTAACCTTCGAGGGCACCTGCACAAACTGAGGACGGAACGTTTTTACAAGGACATGGGCCGCTGGACTTTCGGCAACCGAGTAGTCCAGCACTGGAACTACTTACCAGAGAGAGTAATCTGCTCCACAAACCTACTGACATTCAAGAAGGAAGTTGATGAATATTATTGTGACATTTGTGACATGTCACGTCAGCTACGATTCTTCATCAGCGATATTTCGGCCCTTCTTGGCAAGGGTCCTCGTCAGGCTGTCAATCCTCTGGGTCTTTTAACCTTAAACTTTAAACCTTTTTTTTTAAGGAAACAAACCTTCGATTGCAGGTTTGTTTCCTTCCCCGACTTTGACCCAGAGGATTGACAGCCTGACGAGGACCCTTGCCAAGAAGGGCCGAAATATCGCTGATGAAGAATCGTAGCTGACGTATCCGTTGTAAACATTGTTTGAATAAATGTTTCGAAGTCAGCTTGGGCTCAAAGAATATTTCCTATTTTAAATTAAATATAAGAAATATAAGATTATTTAAGATATTAAATGTATGAACGCCTGATCAAAAACACTGTAGTTCGTGCGAGATGTCAAGAAAATTGACTAAATGAATCAATGCTGACAGAAACGTCCTGTTGCGAACGCTAGGAGCGCACGACAAGATTTCGCATGCGAAAATACATAAGCGAAATGAGGTGCGTCAAAACTTCGAGATGAAGGAGGAAATTCGCACCCGATGGTGAAAATCGGACTGCGCGTGCACGTACCTTAACTCGTCAGGAATCCAACAAACTTTTCTCAGTTTTTTTTTTAGTTCAATACCCATTATTATACAAACCAACTTTTACATGCTAAACTATAACATGAACACGCCTTTTGTAACCCCCTTAACATCCTTTTTACATGTAGCTGATACTTCTGACTACAGGAAATCCTGAATGGGCCTGTGGGGGCAGTAAAAAACAAACAAAAAAAAGCTTCACTTTACATTAATTTTCACATATTTTTTCGAAAAAGTTAAAACTGGAAACATTTTCTCTTGCCCTTTTCTCTTATCAAAAACACACTGTACCTGGTACAGTGTAAAAAGTTTTTCCTTATAAAGATAAAAGTTAACTGCAGTATTTGCTACTCGGATTATCTTTATCTCTACGCAGATAAGATTCATACCAAATAGAGATAAGATGAATCCGAGTAGCAAATACAGCAGTTAACTTTAATCTTTATACGGAGAAACTTTTTACAGTGTAAAAAAAACTTTTTGCAGTGTTGCAGCACAAGTCCTTAGGAATTTCTTTTTGCTCCTTAAAAATAAAAAACCTACCTACCTAAAATAAAAAAATTACCTACCTGGCAGGCATCTTTACCCCCGTCCGCGTAGCCGGCACAGACAAAAATCTCTGTGATTGGCTGAATGTACGCTCGGTCACAGTCTTCATTCCTCCATACTGGAATCTGAACTTCTCTCAAGATATTGCTTTCTCGTCCGCCTAGAGGAACAAAAATAATCGGGTTAACTGTAAGTGCCAACACGGTCCTATTCTTGCGTCGGATGCGAATTTCCTTCTTTGCTTCGAAATTTTGATGCATCCATTGCAGGTTCCCATATAAGGCGTGTTCTCGTCGTTTACCGAGGACTCCACTTGGCGAGTCCCCGCGTTTTTGTTTGTACCGGGGACTCGCTCCCCGTATTCTCGCGAGTCCTCACGGACGGGGAATGCTCCGTTTATCATCATCATCATCAAGAAGGACTCCCTTTCAGATTCGGAGGGGAATCAATTTTTGCTCGTGTTGGTGCAATGTAAAACAAAGTAAAAAGAATCAGAATAAACAAAACCAAAAATAAAGTGGATCCAGACTAGTTTCGTCAACTGCATATTTTTTTTTTAACAACATTCATTTTAGAAGCATTCCCCGTGTTCTCGTTCTTTACCTAGGCGGAGTCCGCGTGGAGTGACTCCCTCTATTCTCGCCGTTCCCTTTGATTCCCCGAGGAGTCCCCGGGGAAGGGCGAGAATACGCCCTCTAGTGACGCAAATTTCGCTTCAGTACGAAATCTCATTGACGCCGCTCAAGCTGGAAAATGAACTTGTGGAAAAAGAATAAAAGATTCTTCATTAAATATCTGATTTTGTGAACTTCTTCTCTGAAAATTGGTTGGAGTTAAAGCTGGTGCTGTGATTTCATTCTGGACAGGGCTGCTGTTTTTGTTGTTAGATTAGGTCGTCGAAAGGGCGGAGATTCTTCTGCATTTTGGTTTTGGAGTCACCTGTCTCTTCTTGTTCTTTCCAGCTATGATGGATACTTGTTGGCGGCATGTATTTCGACGAGCCAATCGAACAACAAAAACAGCAGCCATCTCCAGTATGAAATCACAGCTTATATTTACGGGGATTCGGTAGTTATACAGAATCCTAAATAGGCTATCAGTACAAATCTCTTCGGTATAATGATCGGGAGTCGGTATCATTGCCAGTATTCGGTAGTTATCACGAATTTGGTGAGAGAATTTACTGAAATCATTTGGTATTTTTTCGATGCCGGAACTATCCGGTATATTTATGGAGAAACCGCAGTTACACCGAATCCCGAATTAGCTATTGGTTCGAAATTACTCGGTATCGTGATTGGGATTCGGTAATTTACTCACTATAATTTCCAGGATTAAGAAGTTAACCACGAATCCCGACTTCGTTCCAGTTTCGACGAAAGTATACCAAATATGAATATTGTTCGGTAGTCTTTCGATACCAAAACAATTCGGTATAATAACCGGGATACGGTAGTTATACAGAATCCCGAACATGCTACCGGTCTAAACTTATTCGGTATAATAAATGGGATTGGGTAATTTATTCGTTATAATTGTCAGGATTCGGAAGTTACCACGAACCTCGAAACTCAGAAGAGGTCGAATGAAGCACTGGTTGCAGACAAAAGGGATGATCTATGATGTCATCGATAGTCCTTACTTTTATTTTGGATCCCAGAAGAATATCAAATCATAAATATTTCGAAAATTCCGCCTGCAGCAATTTTCGTAATATTCTCTGTTTTGTGGAAGGGCGCGTCATTTGACGGGGGTTTTTCAGCCAGTTTTAGGATTAACATTTCGAAACATTAAAAGCTAGGATTATGATGGAAAGTAAATTTGACAGGAAAAGCAAAAAAAATATTTTGCCTGCGGCGCTCACTTTATGTGGTTATGGGTGGTATATTGACTAGACTACAGTTGCTGCTGCTCCATCGCTCCATCCGGTTTCTGGAACTTCTTAGAGTCTCAGTATTTAATCAACGGTAAATGATAGAATTTGTAAGAGAAGCAGTTAAATTTTAGCATACAGAAGAAAACAAATTATTTCGAAACTTTTCGCCTGCGGCGCTCGATTTAATTTTCTATTGGCTATAATAGATAGAAGCTGTTACTGCAATCATGCCCGGCAATATATTGTCCATGTGGGCTCCGCCAGAACGCCGCCTAATAGTTAGCTTGTCGTCTTTCATTCTGCCCTTTATTGTTACTCTTCCTATGTAATCGTTTCTGTTCTATAATTTAAAGCTCGAATTCTTAGTTCTAGGATTCGATAAATTTTTGAAAGATTCGATAAAATTTTTGGCTCTGCACCCCCCACCGAAAATGCACTTGCGACGCCCCTGCCTAGACGTCCGAGGCTTCCGCGTAGTTAAGCCAACCCTTCCAGATTTTCATGATAATGATGACAGCTAAATTTGCTGTTCTTCAACATTTCCTAGATGTCCCCTTTACATTTCAAATATCTCTTGCATCCCAATCGCAACTGTCAATCACTTTCCCATTCTTCGTACCAGGCCCGTATCCAGAAATTTTTTCGGGGGGGGGGGGGGGGGGGGTTGCTTGCGGGTCGGACAAAAAAGTACAAAAAAGACATAGACCAGAGGGAAAAGCCTATAAAAATGACTATTTTTATATGTTTCGGGGGGGGGGGGGGGGGTCAACCCCCTAACCCCCCCCCCCCTGGATACGGCCTTGCTTCCTACATTTGCATATTTGTTGTGTCGCTCGAAAGGGCTGCCTCTATGGCACATTCCAGATATCCTGAATCTGGGGTGTCCAACACCCCGGACTTCCAGACGTTTTTTGCCTGGCTTCACCTTCCAGGTCCGTCTCGACGAAAACGGCTGTCCGGAATCCGGAAAAAAACCTGGAAGGTGAAGCCTTTTGAAGGTGAACAACCAACTTTGTTCCCAAGTGCCTTGCGCATGCAGTTGCTTTCGTGAAATGCAAGCCCTTAGACGATGGACGCCCTCTGTGGGTTGTCCTTGGGCTGAAGCTAGAACAAACAACTCATACTAATTTAGCTGAATCAATTATCAAACTCCTTTAGTCTTTTCTGGAATGAACGGGTTTATCCACATAAACATTTGCGAAGTTGGTAGCTGTTTGGCAAAAACCCGTTACGTCAAATGTTACCTTTGTGTAAAAGAGGTTTGACAAGTTCTAAGACCGATTTTTATTCTACTTTAGAACCGCTCCACACCTACAATACTGCTGTTATTCAGAAACGTTTTGTCGGTCCTTTTCAAATGCTCCACCTGAGTACTGTTACTGCCACTTGTATAGTAGTATGATACAAATGCAGTAAACAGGTTTTCCATTCTTAAGTAGTTCTCAGGAACCCGTTAAAGTTTAACTGAAAAGCAAACTTGTTTTTGTGTCATTTAACTGAATACACTGAATTATTCCACTGTCTGCTCTAGTTCAGAATATCTACGGCCGTCCGCACAGCGTAAATTCTACTATGACGCGGGACATTTTAATCTCAACACAAACGGGGCTTTTCAGTGAGATTGGTGAACATTGCTCAGTGCCTGAACAAAAAAAATCATAAATATTTCCCGTAAGGCATACAACAAAAATACAAGCGCATAGAGGTGCCACAAATCACGCGGAAATTCCACCATTTGAAAATCGATTGTTCGTGAATAGCGGAACAACGACGTAACACATTTTCATATATTAAATAATGTATACAACGGATACGTCAGCTACGATGCTTCATCAGCGATATTTCGGCCCTTCTTGGCAAGGGTCCTCGTCAGGCTGTCAATCTTCAGGGTCAACTGTCGGGGAAGGCTTACAGGTTTGTTTACTTCCCCGATGTCCCCGAATATATGTTTCAAAGTCAGCTTGGGCTCAAGGAATATTTACACATTTTCAGCGGGTCTTCAAGCCAATTTATGTCAATAAGTGATGGGTAACTAGATTGTCCTATCCCAGCCCTTTTCGGTTAAACTTTAAACTAACACTGCGGACAGACGGCTAAGGCCGGGTGCTCGCGGACTGCAATTCCTGCCAGAAAGCTCGCCACTACCATCAATTCCGTGCGGAATGTTGAGATTTTGTCAACTGTATGATGAAAGTGCAGGAAATCCGGCCGGGGAAACCTGATCTTCTTTCCAACTGACTGTAGCAACGTGACGGTACAGAGTTCTTTTACTGCCAGATGTTTGATACCAAATAGGCCAATGCCAAATGATTGCGCATCTTTGTGTTAAACTTCATGAGACTATATTTGTTATGATTCTTTTAAGTGACATGTTTCGAGACAAAGCTTTTGTTACGACTCCTTTAAGTGATATTGTTTCGTGAACAAACAACACTGAAAATAGTCATAAGAGATTTATTCTCATCACATTTAACCAAAGGGTGCGCAAATATGTGTCATCTATTATCGAACTTCTAACAGCGTACACGGTGAAAAATTTATCTCAAAATAGTAGTATGAAGTTGTACGAAAAAGTAGCATGCAGTACGAACTGGTGCTACTACATGCTTCTATGTCAAGGCTACCTTGTTACTGCGTTCTACTGCACGCTACTATTAGCAAGACTGGATGCTACTATAGCAAGACAGGATGCTACTGGATACGTACTACTGCTTAAAATTGGTCCAGTCTGAGGCAAATTATTAGTATTCTTTACTATTACCTTCAATACATGCAGCTTTTTCGTACAACTATCATAAAATTACGCAGGCTACAAATTTTTCATAGGGTAGCAGCTTCATAGTCGCTGCATTCGCGACGCTTTCAGGAAGACGATAATGATGGTCCACTAATCGACTTTTAAAGTTTAATTTAAACTATGGTAGTCTAATAGAATTGTTGACTGATTTAAGCGAAAGGAGATCACCATTTTCTGACAGCAGTAATTTTCTAAACTCCAGAGTTTTGCAGAGACTAGTGGCCTATTTTGAATTGTATTATTTTTTTTTGGGCCTTGTGCAAGCAACATTGAGTGTATGCGCCTTTGTGGTGAATTTTTCAAGCGGACCGTAGTCAGTCGCGTGGAGCAAACGCCACCTTTCGCGGGAACCTTCTCCTCGCAAAATCCCCCTAGCTTCGCTTTTCCTAAAGCCTCAAACGACCCCTCGCACTATTTACTCTTCAACTTACCGTATTTTAAAATATTTGGATGCTTAAAAACTAGGCTGTGCTTGCAACAAATAAACCCACCGTTTTGGCTGTTTTAAGCCTTTCCCGAGACCCGTTGACTAGTAGCGAAAACAGTGAAACAATTTACATAACCGGTTTTTCTGATGGAAAAACTTGTCGCAGACAACCGTCTGCAGCGTGATACACATCGAAGGTAGCAAAACACGGCAAGTTTTTTTTTTTTAGTTTAATACTCTTTATTATACAAACCAACTTTTACATGCTAAACTACATAAATACATCTTTTATAACCCTCTTAACATCCTTTATACATGTAGCTGATACTTCTGACTGCAGGAAAGCCCGAATGGGCCTGTGGGGGCAGTAAAAAAAATGAGATTCACGTTACATTAATTTTCACATACTTTTTCAAAAAATAGAAGAAAACTGAAAGACGAAGAAGAAAAAGAAATGAAGAAAGAAAGCAAAAAAAAAATAATAACAACAACAAACAGTAGTAAGTGGGAAACCATGCCGTCGTACCAAATCAACCAATCATCTCAACAAATGGATTAAAATTGTATAAATGGTGGCCTGTCAAGAAATGTTTCTTTCGTCGAACCTTGAACTGAGCTAAATTTACCAGCGTGCAAGTACAAACTTACTAAACTCACCTTACCAAGTGAGAAAGCCAGCGTGGTTTTGTTAGTGGGGTTACAATGTACCGTACGAAATCTGGGTCTCCGGGTTTAGAAATATATGGAGTGACTATGGAAGTAGGTTGCATTAGTATTACAGGTAAGACAGGTCACTCACCATAATCAGTGGCTCCAAACCCGATGACAGTCGGAAGTTCTCCGACTAGCGAGAAACTATCATCTTCTGCAGACGGCAGGCATGCAGGGCGCACATAGTCATCATAGGTGGCAGAGTCATCGAGCGAAAAAATCGAAACGTCATTGTAGAACCCATGGGCTCTAAAATTCGGATGCACTCGAACTTCAGTCACTTTGAATGACTGCATGTGGGTTTTGTCGCCAGATATGAGGTTTGTACGCCCAAGCTCGACGCTAAACTGACTGGCATCAAATCTGCGAAGTACGCATACATTAGCAAGAATCAATAATCCTATACTTGAACGTTCATTTCACTTTACCTCAACGGAAGCATGCTAAACTAATACGTGAAGTCCTCTGAGCGCACTCTCTAAACGCTCAACCTCTACAACGTGTGCCCGCGAAACGCCCAACACTACCCCATGACCTATGTTCATCCGTATGGTCTGGAACAGGTTAGATTGGACGGTCTAGTTTTTGGTTGAATGGTAAAAATAAGAAGACCAAAGGCTTTGTCAGGATCCCAAACGGGGACATCTCTCTCTTGACTTCTCGGACCGCAAATATTATTTATTGTTCCTATAGATAGATAGATAGATATTTAATGCATAAAAGCCAACAAGGGCCATCGCACCACAACAAAAAAATTATTTTGTTTTATAAGAACAACAACACTATGCCAATATTTAAATTTTAGAGCAAAAAACAGTCTAGCAAGTGAAATTTCGGACGTTTCAGCCTTTCCCGTTTCGACTTTTTTTTATTCGAGCAAATACTCCATTCGTTCATATATTTTCGGTCTTCACCGAACTGCGACAATATGATTCATCCTTAAATACTACCATGGACATTTAGAATTTTTGTGTTAGAAATATGAAGGGATCCTAACCTCTTTGTCAAGCCTACCCCTAATCATATTCATCGGTCAATTTCATCCGTTCTCAAATGTTCAGCTTTTCCCGGATTCCGGCCGAATTGTATTTTTGCTCTAAGGAACTATTGTCATTTTCAGCAAGTTCTTCTGCTCTTATACTGAAAGCGTGCCGGGAAAGATAAAAGAGCGAGGTCAAGTTTATCTTTGCGTTACATATCTCTACACCGAAAATACTATCAGACAATTCGACTAGTTCGTAAACTTAAACGCAAATAATTCTGACCGGATTCCGACTGGATTATTCATTTGAGGTGATAACAGATAACAGTTCCTGGGTTCACCATGTCCTTTCCAGTTACATTAACCTTCCAAACAGTTTGTCGTAGTACTTTTTATGTCCCTCAATTTCCAAGTCCGCTCTTCTCCCCTGAATGTAGAGATAGCGATCTCATCTGAGAACTCCGCTCCGCTTCGGACCGATTCATTAAATCAAATTTGTCATTATTTTTTTTTTCCCAAGGCTCCCTTCGCATTCTTTAATGTGAAGCTAACACAGGTGAAACCGAAAAGGGGACCCGTCTATTCGCCCACCCGTCGATTCGCCCAACCGTCATTAGACCCAAAAAATACGTCACATCCCCCACTTTTCCCGACAGTTCGCCTAACCGTCACAAGACCCAAAAGATCCGTCGATTCGCCCACCCGCTGATTCACCCACCCGTCGATTCACCCACCCGTCGATTCATCCACCCGTCGATTCACCCACCCGTCGATTCACCCACCCGTCGATTCGCATACCGTCGATTCGCCCAACCTCGGTTTCGTGAAGCGTCGATTCACCCACTTCTAAAATCCGTCGATTCGCCCACCCGTCGATTCGCCCACCCGTCATAAGACCCAAAAAATCCGTCACAACCCCCACTCTTTCCGACAGTTAACCTACCCGTCACAAGACCCAAAAAATCCGTCGATTCGCCCAAAAATCCGTTACAAACCCCACTTTTTCCGAAAGTTCGCCTACCCGTCACAAGACCCAAAATATCCGTCGATTCGCCCAATTTTCAAAATCAACCTCTGACCTGGCGTGGCCTTTATCATTGAACGCGGTATCAGAAAGCGATTGAGTCGCAGGGGAGTAATTAAGAAGGTTACGATACCGGCCCATGTAAATAAGGGTGAAAACTAGTAAATATAGCTTGGGGCAGAGTGATCAGAAGCATCAAAAAGAGGATGAATGCAAGAGTAAAACATCAGAAAAAAGAGCTACCGTTTTTATGGCACTTGCAGCTCCGCTCAAGTGCCATATACCGATCACTTTTCGGTCTGTCTGTCATGCCACTGTCCTCAAGTTAGGGTACTTCCAGACGTGCTAGGACGATGAAACTTGGCAGGTATATCGGGGACCCGACCAAACCAACTTGAGAATAGTCATCTGCCCGATCCAACCATGGGGGGGGGGGTGAGGGGAGACCGCGGAATCCGGAATTTAGCAGCATGCATAACTTTGGAAAAGGTGATCGGATCTTAATGAAACTTGATATTTGGAAAGACCTCTTGTCTCAGATGTCTCCCTTCAAGTCCGGAATGGATCCGGTGACTTTGGGGGGGGGGGGGGAGGGAGTTGGAGGGTGGAACCGGAAATCGTGTGACATGTTCATAGTGGACGGATCGGGATGAACTTGGTGGGAAGTACAAGCACAAGCCCTAGATACATAGTTGACAAGATCGAACCGGATCCGAGCACTGTGGGGGGAGTTGGAGGGCGGGTTCCGAAATTCTGGTGATCCCGACTTAAGGTGCTTACACATGTGTTAGGACGATGAAACTTGGCAGGCATATTAAAGACCCGACCAAACTAACCTGGAAATCCGACCCGGTGGTCGGAAGATCCTTTATTCCTTGTTATATTCTTTATTCCTTGTTATTCTTTGAAATAATATTCTATAAAATAATATTCTAATAATATTCGAATATTCTTTATTCCTTGTTATTCTTTGAAATATTCACTCTCAATATTCTTTGAGCCCAAGCTGACTTTGAAACATTTATTCAAACAATGTTTACAACGGGTACCTCAGCTACGATTCTTCATCAGCGATATTTCGGCCCTTTTTGGCAAGGGTCCTCGTCAGGCTGTCAATCCTCTGGTTCAACTTCGGGGAAGGAAACAAACCTGTCATAAATAACTGAAGCTTCTACCGACTATAAATATCTTATTACAGTAAGTTATCTTCAAATACCACTATAATGAAAAAACTAGTCCTGAGATTTAATTTTTGACACGGACGCTGTTTTGCTGGATGATTGGGGCGATGACAGGAAAGGGTTTCTTCTGCATTTTGCAGTCATTATTCAAAGTAATAGATACAGACGAGTACTCGATAACAGAAACGTAGAACGAGGTTTTTAATAAAATAATATTTAAGTTTTCAGTCCCTTATTAATAAAAAAACCGAAGTTGACCAAAATGCAGAAGAAACCCTTTCCTGTCATCGCCCCAATCGTCCAGCAAAACAGCGTCCGTGTCAAAAATAAATCTCAGGACTAGTTTTTTCATTATAGTGGTATTTGAAGATAACTTACTGTAATAAGATATTTATAGTCGGTAGAAGCTTCAGTTATTTATTACAGGTTTGTTTCCTTCCCCGAAGTTGAACCAGAGGATTGACAGCCTGACGAGGACCCTTGCCAAAAAGGGCCGAAATATCGCTGATGAAGAATCGTAGCTGAGGTACCCGTTGTAAACATTGTTTGAATAAATGTTTCAAAGTCAGCTTGGGCTCAAAGAATATTGAGAGTGAATATTTCAAAGAATAACAAGGAATAAAGAATATTCGGATATTATTAGAACATTATTTTATAGAATATTATTTCAAAGAATAACAAGGAATAAAGAATATAACAAGGAATAAAGGATCTTCCGACCACCGGGTCGGATTTCCAGGTTAGTTTGGTCGGGTCTTTAATATGCCTGCCAAGTTTCATCGTCTTAGCACATGTGTAAGCACCTTAAGTCGGGATCACCAGAATTTCGGAACCCGCCCTCCAACTCCCCCCACAGTGCTCGGATCCGGTTCGATCTTGTCAACTATGTATCTAGGGCTTGTGCTTGTACTTCCCACCAAGTTCATCCCGATCCGTCCACTATGAACATGTCACACGATTTCCGGTTCCACCCTCCAACTCCCTCCCCCCCCCCCAAAGTCACCGGATCCATTCCGGACTTGAAGGGAGACATCTGAGACAAGAGGTCTTTCCAAATATCAAGTTTCATTAAGATCCGATCACCTTTTCAAAGTTATGCATGCTGCTAAATTCCGGATTCCGCGGTCTCCCCTCACCCCCCCCCCCCCCATGGTTGGATCGGGCAGATGACTATTCTCAAGTTGGTTTGGTCGGGTCCCTGATATACCTGCCAAGTTTCATCGTCCTAGCACGTCTGGAAGTACCCTTGGTCAACTTCGGTTTTTTTATTAATAAGGGACTGAAAACTTAAATATTATTTTATTAAAAACCTCGTTCTACGTTTCTGTTATCGAGTACTCGTCTGTATCTATTACTTTGAATAATGACTGCAAAATGCAGAAGAAACCCTTTCCTGTCATCGCCCCAATCGTCCAGCAAAACAGCGTCCGTGTCAAAAATTAAATCTCAGGACTAGTTTTTTCATTATAGTGGTATTTGAAGATAACTTACTGTAATAAGATATTTATAGTCGGTAGAAGCTTCAGTTATTTATTACAGGTTTGTTTCCTTCCCCGAAGTTGAACCAGAGGATTGACAGCCTGACGAGGACCCTTGCCAAAAAGGGCCGAAATATCGCTGATGAAGAATCGTAGCTGACGTACCCGTTGTAAACATTGTTTGAATAAAGGAATCGGATCTTAATGAAGCTTTTATACTTGGAGAGACCTCGTGTCTCAGATGTCACAGTTCAAGTCTGTGATAGATCGAATGACTTTGGGGGGAGTTGGAGGGGGGACCGGAAATCGCGTGACATCTTCAGAGTGGACGTATCGGGAAGAAACTTGGTGGGAAGAACAAGCACAAGCCGTAGATACATAGTTAAAAGACCGGACTGGATCCGAGCACTGTGGGGGGAGTTGGAGGGAGGGTTCCAGAATTACCGTGATCCCGACTGAAGATGCTTACACATGTGCTGGAACGATGAAACTTGGCAAGCAGTTAGCGACTCCACAATTTTAACTTAAAGGACCCCTCGCACTATTTACTCTTCAACTTAAAGTATTTTAAAATATTTTAATACTTTAAAACTAGGCTGTGCTCCCAACAAATAACCCACGGCTTTTGCTGTTTTAAGCCTTTTCCGAGACCCGTTGACTTGTAGCGAAGACAGGGAAAAAATTTACATAACCGGTTTTCTTGATGGAAAAACTTGTCGCAGACAACCGTCGACAGCGTGATCCACATCGAAGGCAGCAAGACACAGCAAGTGAGAAAATCAGCATGGTTTTATTAGAGGGGCTAGAATGTACCGTACAAAGTTGGGGTCTCCGGGCTTAGAGATATATGGAGTGATTATGGAAGTAGGTTGCGTTAGTATTATAGGTAAGACAGGTCCTCTAAGAACAGCCGTTTCTGCGATTTGACCACCGTGGGGTGAGTGGAGGGAGGGGGAATCCAGAATCTTCAGGTATGCCTAACTTTTGAACGGGTGCTCGGATCTCAGTGAAGCTTGATATTCGGAAAGAACTCATGTCTCACATGTCCCATTTCAAGTTCGGACAGGATCCGATCAATGTGGGGGAGCCGGGGGGGGGGGGGGGGGACCGGAAATTTTGTGACACGCTTCGAATATAGCGATTGGGATAACACTTGGTGGGAAGAACAAGCGTAAGGCCTAGATACATCAGTGAAAGAACCGGACCGGATTCGGTCACTCTGGGGGAGTTGAAGGGGGATCCAGAATTCCGGTGGCCGCAATTTAATGTAGGCTACTTCCAGATGTGCTAGGACGACAAAACATGGCTGGAACATTAGAGACTTGACAAGATTGGCTTAGAAATTGTCACTTCCCAGGTCCGACCATCCTTTAAAGTACTCATCTTAACCGCAAAGTACACACAATACTTTTCAGCAAAACCTACATTTTCATGATCCCCATGAGCACATGATCATTTTTGCCAAAATGGTTCTGCTTAGAAATGAATTTCTGCACCCTTAAAGTGCGCATCTTAACCGAAAAGTAAAAAAAAATACTTTTGACCAACCATATATATTCATGATCCTAAAGGGCCCATGATAATTTTTTTGTCAAGGGTTTTGATTACAGAAGAATTCTAGCGCCCTTAAAGTGCACATAATCACAGCCAAGTGCAAAAAAAATTACCAAACAATACATTCTCGTGATTCCCGAGAGTTATAATATTCGGTATGTACCCAACAATTGCGAAATCATAACAGAAAATATCACAAGTGTAGCGAAGTGTTATTTGTTATTGAACTAAATTACGTCACAGATATGTAATTTTTGATGCTAGTCAGACCATCCGCCTTACATGAGGGGAAGCTGGAGGGGGGAGGAGGGGGTATGGCCACAACATGCCCTTTCAACATCCTAACCACAGGCAGTTACGGTTCGGACCTAGAAACGGGCAAATTAGCTCATCAGCTCTTACGACAAGTCTCATTAGAGCCAAGCATTTTCCGGAAATGTCTTCCCCACTTTAAAACCTCCCGCAAATGAGTTTTTCATCAATTCCACACGCAATCTGGCGATCTACTAGTGATACTTTTCGCACTTCTGTGAAACTGGATACTGGATATTCCAGTTTTCCCTTACTTGATAAAAGCTTTGTTCTAAGGCCAAGTTTCAGGCTGGAGAATTAACACACATATTTTCGTGCCGTTGAAAAACGGTAAGTAATGTCTTGTAAAAGTTTGACCAGAACCGATCAGAGTGCCGAGATAGGGGCATGAAAACCCTAAACAAACAAAAATGGGGATATTATAGACGTTTTTCGGGTGATCCCCAAAATCAGCACGATCTTTTTGCCCACCTCACAATGCCCACGACTCAAAATGCCGTAATTCAGGGTGAAATCAAAATTGTCAAAAATGTCATTCCGACAGTTGAAAATGCTCTCAGGGAAGGCTAAAATCGTCCTGGTTCAAAGTGCCGACGACTAACTGTCGGTAGGGGAGGTCAAAATGATCTGGGACAACGGACAGCGAGGTTAAAAGGGACAGGATTACTACGGAAAATTATGAAAGGATTATTTTATAATTCATCAAACTAGAATGATTTGCGCGAAAGTACGAAGAAATGGTGATCTAAACCTTGCACCCAGAAGGTAAGAATCGTTAAAAATAACAGTTTTGAGCTCACTGTTGGTGTTTTATTTCTATTTTCAGAATTCGAAATTACATTGTAACTGAACAGTTTCAATGCACGATTATCGCCATCCTGATACTCGGTCCGCGCCTTTCGTTTCACATTCATCACTAGGTCCAATTTACTACGGCCTGAACACCTCAAACTGTACGATCGTGGGCATTCTGAACCGTGGGCTGGGTCGTAGGCATTTTGAATCGCGGACATTTTGAATAGTGGGCATTTTGAGTCGTGGGCATTTTGAGTCGTGGGCGTTGTGATCATGGTCATTATGAGCGTCAGCCCATTTTTCCTGCTGGACCGATTCAGCTAAAATCAGGTTCAGGCCGGAACAACAAAAGAAATCCGGTAATAACTTAAGTGAAAAAGTTGACTTATAATTGTCGTCGGCCAGCTGTGCTGCAGAAGCTTGTAAACGCTACCGACTAATTAGTACAATTTCCGATTCATCCGACAAGGGTCATATATAAAGAAGCATAAAATGGATCAGAATATCCCTTGGAGCTTCAGTATTCCAGCTGTAATAGTTTCATAAATATTCTCCTCTGGGTTTCCGTCGGAACCTTTGGTATTCCTGCCGCCCAACTTCTAGCCGACTTTGGGTCGAGTCTGCCGACCAAAGGAGTACCAGTCAAATTTTAATCTATTGAGAATCGAATGATCGTGTGGCGTTATAATTTCCTTTAACCGACCAAATAATCACAACATGTAGCCTACCGCTTTCGTTACATGTTGTACTTAAAAACATGGTAGCTCATTGATATTTTACTCTTGCTTTCATCCTCCATTTCCTCTTTCATTATCAGCACCGAGGTCTTATATCATGCTTCTCATCATTCTGGCTCAAGCTGTATTGACTAGTTTTCACCCTTGTTTACATCGGACGGTATTGTATCCTTCTTAATTACTCCCCTGTGACTCAGTCGCTTTGTTCCATCGCGTTCAATGAAAAGAGCCGCGCTGGATCAAAGGTCGGTTTTGAAAATTGGGCGAATCGACGGATATTTTGGGTCTTGTGACGGGTAGACGAACTTTCGGGAAAAGTGGGGGTTGTGACGGATTTTTTGGGCGAATGGACGGATTTCTTGGGTCTTGTGACGGGTAGTTCGAACCGTCGGAAAAAGTTGGGGTTGTGACGGATATTTTGGGTCTTATGACGGGTGGGCGAATCGACGGATCATAGAATTGGGCGAATCGACGCTCAAGCAACAGGACGTTGGGTGAATCGACATTGGGCGAATCGACGGGTGGGCGAATCGACGGGTGGGTGAATCAGCGGGTGGGCGAATCAGCGGTTGGGCGAATCAGCGGTTGGGCGAATCGACGTTGGGCGAATCGACGTTTGGGTGAATCGACGGTTGGGTGAATCGACGCATTTTTAGATTGGGTGTATTGACGGGTGGGTGAATCGACGGGTGGGGGTAGTGACGGCGACCCACCGAAAATACTAAGTGATCAACAACATATGAATGAAAAGTAAACAATATATTGACAAACGTAAAAATATATGTTGCACCCGCAATCAAGACAGAACTAGGAGCTTGAGTAGGACCCAAAACTTCTAAATCACGTTAATCAGAACGTTGAACTGAATTTAGCATGACTGTCCCGGCGATGCTGAATTAGCTTTGCTTCATTTTCTCATCCGACCAATACTCAGACCGGGATCAGCTGGGAAACGTGGTACAGCTGCGTATTTCTCGATGAAGTTGTTTGATTTGCAGACAGTGGAGAGTGAAGAAATGCCACGTCTTTTTGGATCCCAAAACGTAAGTGGACCTATGACATCGCAAAAGTTGTCCATCTATCTGTCTGTCTGTGAGCACATAACTCCAGAAAGGAATGAGATATTTTGATGAGACTTGGTGTAAGGGTTCTTTGGGTCAAGGGAAAGGTCAAATCAAATTCGTAGATGGGCTTTCTAGCCCTACATTTAGGGGTGGGGGTTCAAATTAAGGGGCAAACAAAATATTTTAAACAGCTAATGCGATAGCCGATTATATCGTAAAAAGACATGCTGAACACGAAGGTGAAAACTATGTTCTCGCCGGACAAGGAGTTCGTCCGGAATACGGCAAAAACCGGAAAGTTGATTAAAAGTGGAAGTTTCATTTGAAGTTGATTAAATGTTCGATTTAGGGGTAAGAAGATATGCTGAACACTTATGTGAAAAGCATTTTCTACCCGGAACACTAGTTACATATGGCTTACAGAGGAATATCTGAACTTAGTTTTCTCTGATGATTAGCCTGGCGAAGACAAGACCCAGTTGTCTGGATAAAATATTAGATTTTTGGGATCCCATCGAAACCTTTGGTCTTGTTTTCCGATTGTCTCCTCACCCGACGGAAAAATCAACACGGGCTATAAATATCAGGGAGCCGGAGCCTGCAGTCGACGCAGCAAAATCATTTACCGTTCTGCCTGTCACGGCCCAAACTGCTACTGCGACACGATGAGGAAAGTGAAAACAAGTCCAGTTTGGGATCCCAACAAAACCTTGGTCTTTCGTGTTCACATCCGGCGAGAGAAAAAAACGTCGCAGGTGGCATATTAATGCTTGCAACGACACAAATCCTCTTATTCTAGGGAAAGTCAAGGTCAGATACTTTTGGCAGGAGGAATCAAAAAATTATATTTCGAGCCAAATAAAAATATGTCTGAGGCACGGGCCGAACAAGTAATCGGTCACGTACCGTCTGTGTAACTGGTAAATTTAGACCGTCTAAGAGTCACCCTACTTACCATAGTTACTATGCATTACGTCAAGAATTCTGGCTTTTTGCCGTCAAGGCTGGAACGATTTTCTATTTTCCAGCAGAATATCATGCCACGGGTGAATCCGACCAATCACGCTACACAGATACGTTGTTACCACGCTTACTCTGCTTCCGAGCACGGTAAGCAAATAGTTACTATTAGTTACTATTTCGAGAAGGTTGGAACGGTCAGCGTAGTAACTTTTTACGAGGTTGGAACGAAAATAGTAACTAATAGTTACTATTGTTAGAAGGGCGGAACACACTCTAAATATACCAGTTACATTGTAGGAAGTTTACATAACAACAAGAATAACAAGTTTACATTCACACAAGAATGGGCAAGAAAATTATTAGATAACAAACCTTCTGTTAACATTACAGAATCTTTCCGTATGACCCTATAAGTGTTATGTTTTACAGAAGCTCCTCACAAAAACATAACCCAATTTTTTGCAACATTAACAAACAGTGTGGATCATTATAGCTGTTGAAGTTCCGCATCATTTAGTAAATTTTATGAAATAACTGACAGTGTATCAATCATCCATCAATACAGCAAAGGGAAATCATGAAACACACCGTCCTTGTAAATTGTAAACTTTAAATTAATTAAATAATGAGGGAGGCCTCGAACCAAGGCCCAATCGCCTCCCCTGAACCATGCAAAAACAATTGTTTTTTGATGACTTTAACCTCTGTTTTTTTTTTGTTTTTTTTTTTTTAAATCCCACCTCCACTCCTCTCAGTGACGCAACTTTCTTTATTATTAAAAAATCAAATATCTAATCTTTATACGTCACCTACACTTTACTCATACACTAAATTCAAATTATTTCTTATTTCTTACTTTAATTAATTATCAATCTTTTAATTTTATTTGAGCAGTTAAACCAAAAAAACACAAAAAGAGCCGTATCCTACAATCAATCTATAACATTCACATTAAAATAATGGCTCAGCCGGTATCACAGGGTGCCCTTCCAGCATAGGGAACCCCTTCCACCGTGACCAAAATTACCAAAAATAAAATAAAATAAAAATCCTCTTACGGCTCTTAACCACTTTACTATGATGACTTTAACCTCTGTTTAATGATTTGTTTTACTGTTTGTTACAGATCAGGTCCGACCCGCGGGGAGACCCACCCGCCAAATAAGTTCCTGGTTTTGGCCCTGTCTCGATCCCTTTTTTGCAGTGCTCAATGTCGGATAACAACATGGTAAATCTGATGATGAACTCTACACGGTCAACATCGGGCTGTTACCTTAAAATCCTTGTCCTTTAAGCGCTTCGACAGGGACGAATACCCTTCCCCATGGAGGGTATGGAGGCCTTTTTCCGCGACACAATTGTGGGCCACACACTTCAGAGTGTTTTTCGTGGAAACATGATTGTGTGCCACACAGTCAAGCCACTAGAACTCGCGGAAACGCCGTTTTGTCTATTTTTTGGCGGTAATTTCAAATATCAGAAAATAAAAATAAAATTCCTGTCAAATCACAGTAAATAGAACTCCAGGCTTATTTGCTTACCATTCTGTACCAAAAGTATCCTCAGTTTTAAGTATATATGCTTGAAAAAGTAGTTAGCTTTATTGTTTAGACGCTGTTTTGCTGCTTAATTTTAATTTCCCACCAGAATCGAGCCACAAAATCGACAATCAACTCGCCAGTTGTTTGTCAAATCTGATCCACAAAGCGAGCCACGAAAATCTTGTTGGTCGCGGGAACACACTTGTGGGCCGCTCAAAAGGCCGCGGAAACACACTTTTGAGCCACAATCGGCCCACAAACTGTTTGTGGGAGCACGGAAAAACGCCTCTAGTCCCAACTAGAACTAATGGATACAACGGATACGTCAGCTACGATGCTTCATCAGCGATATTTTGGCCCTTCTTGGTCCTCGTCAGGCTGTCAATCTTCAGGTTCAACGTCGGGGAAGGAAACAAACCTGTAATATATAACTGAAGCTTCTACCGACTATAACTATCTTATTCGGGCAAATTACTATTTATATTAATTTTATATTATATTAATTTGCCCGAATAAGATAATTGTAGTCGGTAGGAGCTTCAGTTATTTATTACAGGTTTGTTTCCTTCCCCGACGTTAGACCTGAAGATTGACAGCCTGACGAGGACCCTTGCCAAGAAGGGCCGAAATATCGCTGATGACGTATCCGTTGTATACATTATTTGAATAATTTTTTCAAAGTCAGCTTGGGCTCAAGGAATATTTAGAAAATAATGGTTTCAGGGGAAACAGTTTCCTACCTTTTTTGTTTTCCATCCTGTGTGCAATGAGCTGCTGTTAGGACATGCTTCCTTGTAATAAGTGAGCCACCGCACCAGTATTCTCTTCCGTTAGGACCAGTAAGGTAAATTGCAGCCATCCACGGCCATTCGCCGACAGTGGCTACTTCGCCGCCAACAACACGCAGGGAAGCTATCGTAACCTTCCCACAGACATCTGAAAAATATAGACTTGAGTTCGAAAGCAAGATATTAGCTGCACTTTTGGGATCCTGAAACATCAGAGACGGTATACTTATGACTTCATAGCAAGACAAACCCTTGAAGGGGTGCAGACAGTTTTTTGGGATCCCAAAACGTAACTGGAGGGATACCTAGGACTTTGTAAAAGTTGTCCGTCTGTCCGTCCGTCTGTAAGCAGGATAACTCTCAAAGGGAATGAGATATATTGATGAAACTGGATGTGAGGATTCTTTAAGCCAAGGGACAGGTCAAGTTCGTAGATGGGCCCCAAAGCTGTATATTCAGAGGTGGGGGAGGGGTTTCAAATTAAGGGGCGAAAACAAATGTTTTTTAAAAGCTATTAAAGACCTAATCCAAAGATTCTGTTTATTTTTTCTTAGTGATCGCATGCCATGGGTTTGTTTAGATATGAACTCGATTGCCGAGTTGCTGTGTTGGCTCGAGAAAAAACCCACGCACAACGTCTTCTTTTCTAGATGGCGGAATTTTCCAGGATTGATTAGCAAAGAATTATAAGACCTAACTGATAATTTTTATATGTCTTCAGAGGTACCACACTGGTCTTGGTTTTATAATTTATTTGTATTTGTAATACACAGTTGGAGCATTAGATGGAAATTATTATTTTGACCCTTGGCTCCCTATGTGCCATAGCAGCTGTCCGGGATAATCGGCTGAGATTTAGTCCAGACATTCTTATTTCAAACCTAGGAAATTTAGTGGGTTTTTTTTTTTGCTCATTGTTTTACGGTGTTTTTAGTGGTTTTGAACATTCATAGTGACAGTAGGGATGGTTAGCATTGTGTGTGTGGCAGAAAGACCATTTTGTGTAGCCCGCTTTAAGATAGTCGATCTAGGGGTAAGGAGACATGCTGAATCAGAATATGAAAATTATTTTCTCGCTGGACAAGTAGTTCACCCGGAATCCGGCAAGAACCGGAAAATTTGTAAAAAGTAAAAGTTATATCTGAAGTTGATTGGATTTCGATTTAGCATTGTGTGTGTGGCAGAAAGACCATTTTGTGTGGCCCGCTTTAAGATAGTCGATCTAGGGGTAAGGAGACATGCTGAATCCGAATATGAAAATTATTTTCTCGCTGGACAACTAGTTCACCCGGAATCCGGCAAGAACCGGAAAATTTGTAAAAAGTAAAAGTTATATCTGAAGTTGATTGGATTTCGATTCATGGGTAGGAAGATGTGCTGAATCCGAATATGAACATTATTTTCACGCCGGACAAGTAGTTCGCCCTGAATCCGGAAACTTAGCATGAAGTTTCAAAAAAACAATGACATAGTCGATATAGGGTGAGGTCAGGGACCCGTAAATTTCCTGTAATGACTCGCCATTCAGGGGGCTTGTCATTTCCTATGCTTCAATGTTGCTATGTTGCCCGAGCCTCACCTAGTTTCCAAAAATTCCGCTTGGGTCGAATCGGCGTTCTTGCTCAGATAGACAAAATTTGTTGGGACTATTCAGCATGCCACCAGGCCCACCAGGTACCTAAGCTAGGACAAAAGATCCAGGATACTCTTTCATTACAGAGAAATATTCCTAGTTCAGCAGACCAGCTGCGAAAATTTTTGTCTATCTGAATAGTCGGGTATTTTATCCCCGTGGGTATTTCTCGAACTATATGACGCTCGGTCAAGAGCGCATCAGAAACCTCTTATTGATAAGCCCGCTGAATGGCGAGTTATTACAGGAAATTTATGGGTCCCTGGTGAGGTGGACATGCTGTTGCAACTTTCGAACATACTAATGATAAACAAAAAGTGTATGCGATCAGTCTTGCTCCAAATTCCCAACCGGCTTTTACTGGGTCGAAAAATCAGAATGCACCCGACAACTGTCTGGTGAGCAATTTAATAAAATTTGTTAACCAATTTTCGGAAACAGGTGGCTATACCGCAGTCCCTACCTTACCCCTTTATTCACACAGGCGAAAGCTCTGCGCGTGGGCGACGTCACTTTTGTTTAATCTATGGACGCAGGTGGAGTGATGGTGACTTCGGTCGCGTGTATAACGCGCAAAGTTACTTGCGTTTTCGGAGACTAAGATAGTACCAAGATAATACAATCCGTTGCGGAAACACTGAATTCTAGCTTACAGTGAGCGTGTTCCACCCTTCTAGCAATAGTAACTATTAGCTACTATTTTCATTCCAACCTCGTGAAAAGTTACTACGCTGACCGTTCCGAGGTCAGGACCGTCAGTTACTTTTTGCTTACCAAGCTCGGGAGCGTAGTACGCGTGGTAACTACAAATCTCTGTGGCGTGATTGGCGCCATTAGCCCGTGGCACGATATTTTCCTGAAAACAGAAAAATGCGTTCCAGCCTTGACGCCGAGAAGCTAGGAACCGTGACGTCATGCGTAGTAACTACGGTAAGTACGCTGGAACACGCTCAGTGATAGATAATGGAGACAAATTTTCTTACCCTCAGATGTACAGAGATAAAATAAAATGTGTACTAATTGCACAAGTTTCTAGCCCCTCACGAAACTGACAGTGTTATAACAACTTTCAAGTATATAGAAATGGAACCAAACTTTTCTTAACATCAAATACAGGGGGAAAATAATAGGTGCACCAGCTAGAAAAGTTGTAAACCCCTCGTCACCGAAGAGGATAATCGTCTAACAGCCGATTGTTACTTACAAGTCCCCCTTGCCCAGTAAGGATGTGGGGGGGGGGGAGGGGGTAACTCAGAAATCGTGTATGCAATAACGCTTCCGAATTAACTCCTTTAAGGGATGACAAAATCTCTATTCAAAGCGTCAAGCGAAAAACTTATGTTTCCCGCTTGACAAGGAGTTCGCCTTTCGTTTGGCAAACAAAACGGAGTTGGCAGCCCAGACTACCGAAATAGTGAAATAAAATCATGTTCATTTAACGCAGTGCCGTGTTAGCGTAGTGGAGTATTGGCATTGTGTCGCGTATGCGTAGGCCTACTTTCGCTTGGTAGATCTATTGGGATAGTCTCATGTTCGGGTAATGCCGGATTTTCATGCCATCGA
This sequence comes from Branchinecta sandiegonensis, assembly GCA_030848855.1. Taxonomy (NCBI): domain Eukaryota; kingdom Metazoa; phylum Arthropoda; class Branchiopoda; order Anostraca; family Branchinectidae; genus Branchinecta; species Branchinecta sandiegonensis. The sequence goes on along the minus strand of JAUPMV010000002.1, from coordinate 1,542,426 downwards.
GCGTTGTGCATCCCCGTTGCCCAGTTACCCGTTATTCCGAAGCTAGTCAGTCTTACATAACCACCACTTGTTTCATCGATAAAACAAAGCGAAACGCCGAGGATCTGAACGAGGGTCTCACACTCGTCTTAGTTTCACATGGATGGAGCTGATTTTGTGAAGTGGTTTTTCTGCTGCGGTAATAGAAAACAATCCTCGGTTACCTTTCTTTTTAAAAGATTGTCCGGTATTATCCGACAGAGATATTTCGTTCGAGCTGACAGATGGACTGACAAACTGCGGTCTCGGTGGCGCCTGACTGACGACTGCTGGTGCTGCGGTAATGGGGGAGGGTTTTCTTGTGGTAAAAAGATTGAAGAGGTCGGCAATAAATGGTCTAGTAGTCGTGGTGGTAGTAGTTGTGGTCGTACTTGTTGTCGGCCTTCTCGTGGATCTCTCCCTGTAGAGAAGTAAGAGGTTAGGAGATATTTGGTAACAAGCTATCTTCTATACAGTAGACGTATGCTTATGTGAACGTTTGTTGACATTGGGCTTTGCCATTTTCATGCACTTGCTGAGTCTGAAGATGAGTATCAGTTAGCCAAAGTAGGTGATTAAAGGAATCTGAAAGCAGATGAATAGGTATTTTGGATCTTCATTCTACCATTTAGCCCAAAACTGCACTGTTCACATTCAAGTAACTGTTCGCATAATGTTCATATAAACATACCTCTACTCTACGATTCCTAATCCGGATGTTTTTTCTCTCATCACTCCTGTCATTTTGCAGACTGTTAGAGCTCTATAAGTCTAAAAAACATTTGTGCTGCTATTACCCAAATGATTTTTTATGAATTGTTCTTTTTTAAGATTTCATGTTTTCCGTCAGATTTCGGTCAAACTAATCAGTCCAGTTCAAACTTAGCAGCATTGCTTCACTGCTTGATCCAAAATATTGCCCTGCTCAAATGATTCTTTTATCGGTCAATTTCGACCTACGCCTAAAATCATTTCATTCATTGTCGTCATCAAGGGTCTCGAAACGGCCGAGAATGAGCACACGAAAAGGGTCGACTGGAGGCGTGGTACTCAGGGGCGTCACGCATGAAGAGGAGGACGCCCCCTACCCAATGTTGTCGGCTAGTCAGTAAAAAATAACCGACGCTATTTTTTTTGTAAAAAAACAGTTGATTTTTCATGAAAACAATCGAGTCAATTTTCCATCAAAACGGTAAATTTTGTCTTAAAAACAGTCGATTTTTCTGAAAATCAGTCGATTTTTCGTCAAAACCGTCGTTTTTTCTTGAAAACAGTTGGTTATTCTGCAAAAAGAATCGGTTAAAAACCAGCGACCAGCCAGTCGGTCCTCCCCCAGACATTTTGGGTAGTAACTACTCTGGTGGTACAAATCAATGAATATTCCCTTCGGTCACCGAATAACAGGCATAGGTTTTCCAATCACAATGCTTTATTAGTGAAGTGTTAATTTATGAACAGTCCAGTATTGCGATCGGCTTTCGGTTTTGACCTTTTTTAGCGGAGCTCATCAGTGCCTGGTGCTTGCTTGGTTCACAAGTTTGGAGGGCAGACTCTACTGAACCCAGTCCTCCGCGACATCCTGCCCCCCAACTTTACAACAGAAAGGGAGAGGCCTCAAAGACAAGCTTCCGAACCAGTCCCTACCCTTCAACCAGTGTTTTGCCGACACGTGAGATACAAGAATAGCTTTGTCCCCTCCTTTGTTTCCCTACGGAACAGAAATGAATTGGTTATTATTTTACCCCTCGTTGTCTATTTCCCCAATCGTTACTTTTTATATTGTTTGTTCTCAGTATTTTATATGAAATTCGACCACTTTCTAGTATATGTTGACAATTTTGGTTAGTTTTTAATATATGTTAACTTTACCACCTGCTATTCGGCTAGTCCGTAATTGGTGTTGAAATAAAATTGAATTGAATTTAAACAACTTGGTATGCACTTTGGCACGGGGGTGTAAATGTGCCTTTTAAAAGTCCGATTCCCCACACCCACTCTGTTCAGGGACAGCTGAGCCCAGTCTTATGTTCGTATTTCCTTGACCATGATGATGAAGTTTTGTACCAGATAAAGTTTCACATCTCCTGTCCCCAACTATGGCCAAATTTCGTGAGCTGGTACTGGTTCAGGACGACGAAAATTTATTTACTCTGGGACCATAGGACCTAGAAGCCTCTTTTGGAGTTTCTGTCTTTCCCACATTGCATGGACAAACTGGCCAGTACTTCTAACTTCATAACTTAACAACGGTTCGGGTTCGGACGACGATTGACCAGAAAGAGGCACGAGTAATAAAAGGATATTAACACGTAGTAGAAGTAGACAAGTAGGTGAGAATTCGTAACTCCAGAGCCTAAACGAAGGCCGTTAGAACATTGTTCCTGCCCCTCACTCTGAAGCCTGAAAGGGCTCCTTTAGTTTTCGTGCCTCTTTTTAGTAGTCATGCCTCCTACACTTCTGTCGTGCCATGCCGCGCCTCTTTTTAGTCGATCCCGAGGACGAAAACTGTTGTACTGAGTTGACTGAAGCCGGGGGTGTCATGTATGGGGAGGGACGGGGAGGGGAGAGACGCCCCCCCCCCCCCATGTTGTCAGCCAGTCGGAAAAAAATAACCGAGTGTTTTTCGTAAAACAGTTGATGTTTCGTAAAAAGGATCGATTTTCCATGAAATCAGTCGGTTTTTAGTAATCCACTGTTGCGAGCGCTGTAGCAGCTTTCAGCTTTCGGTTTTCGGTCTTAATCATACTTTGTGGAGCTCTTAACTCGTGAACCAGTGCAAGTATCAAGTTCAAACTTGGTACACTTGTGGGTATGGGGGTTTAGTTGTGCCTTTTGGGGGTCAAACCCCCCACACCCAACCGGTTCAGGTGCAAATGGGCCCAGATTGCCCAGTGAATAATGTTCGTAACTTGACTAGAACTGGACATAAGACGATGAAATTTCTTGGAAGCGTAGGTCCTAGGGCTGGAAAATTGTTTTTAAAGTTGCACCTCCCCCACCCACCCCGTTCATAGGCAACTGAGCCCAGATTGCCCGTGACAGGAATTCATATGGATCAAGTTGAAACTAGGTAGGATTGTGAGCACTGGGGTCTCTTTTTACTTTTTGCGGGTCCCAAGCCCCACCCCCACTTGGTTCAGGGGCAATTGGGCCCAGATTACCATTTTTTAATGTTTTTAACTTGACAATAACTGGAGATAAGGCCATGAAATTCCTTTGTGCTTTTAGATCATAGGGGTTCGGGAGAGTTGAGGGTTGAACCACCCCCACCCTCCCCGTTCATGGGCAAGTGGGACCAAATTGCCCATGAAAAAAGTTTCTGAACCGTGACTGGAATCAAACTCAAAGCAAATCTTTAATCAACAGTTGGAAACTTGACTGTCTTGTCATATGATCGATGATATGCCGTTCTTAATGAATTGTGACAAAGAGGGCATTCGGCTGCTACGATTTGGTTTATTGCACTTGTTATTACCTTGCTAATGGAAAGACGTTTAAAGGGTGGGACTGGCTGGCAGACAATTCCGTGTTCGAAGTAATGCTGTTCGTGCAAGATCTTCAACATTTCATTGGATTTATACTGGCGGTTTGTTCACATTTAAAGCTTTTAAAGTGGGATGATTTCAAATTAGGTTATTTCAATCCTTGTTTGGTTACTGGGGATGACAAATGTCTTGGTTCTAAAGCTGTTTGTATATAAAATGTGATACACATTTTACTTTTACACTCCACGTCTGAGCGCTTGCGCACTTGTTCTGAAAATCAGTCGATTTTTCATCAAAACAGTAGATTTTTTCTTAAAGATAGTCGAGTTTTCTGAAAATCCGTTTATTTTTCGTAAAAATTGTCGGTTTTTCTGCAAAACAGTGAGTAAAAATGACCAGCCAGTCGGTAAATGTCTGCCCCCCCCCCCACATTTTTTTTTGTTTTTGCTAGTAACGCCTCCGAATGAAGCTGGTTACGGAGCGGCAGCGTCCTAACCTCCATCTGGTGCATGGGCAACTGGGCCCAAGTGCAAGTCGCAATGGCCAGTCTACTGAAGCTGGCCGAACGAGTAGTTTTGGGCATGTTCAGCAGTATTGTCACTTATACCGCATTTCGCGGCATAATGCCTCGATTCTGAGAGAAATGCCGCATAAAACTTGGATGATACCGCAACTATGCCGCAAAAATGGCTTTTTTACCGCATTCGTTACCGTACCTAAAGTTTGTCCAACTTGAAGTTCCAATCTTTCGTGGTTGTCTGGCAAAATATGTCTTTGTTGCCCATATAACGGTTATTTCAACAACGCGTTCGATTCGCGAAAGTCAACTGCAGACCTTAATTAATAACCTAGTCGGCACCTTGTCCCGTGCATGGTATTCGAAAAAGGTTGTGAGTTTGCAGGTTTGAGATTTTCAGTTCATCTGATGACATCTGTCAGCCCAGACAGTTAATTTCCACTATATAATTTGTGTTATGTAGGTACAATAAAGACGTGGGTTGCTTTACGTGAACGGATTACTATATTTAAGTGTATATTACCAGTCAGAGAAAGTTTGCTCGACTGATGATGATACATACTACATGTGTGCCACCCAAAAAGTACTGGCCTATCCTATATAGGGGGTAGGCGGCTTTTCTGCTTCTGTGGTCTGTTTCTTTACCAAAACATCAGGTTTCAACTTGAAACCAAGTTTTAACTTGTTGGCAGTTCAATGATTCTACTAATTCGAATATATCAACAAGAGGCGTTACTAGCCAACAAGGTGTTTACCGACTGGCTGATTGTTTTTGTCGACACTTTTCGAAGCCCAACTCTTACTAGAGAAGATCTTTCCGTGATGAAATAGCTCAGAAATATCGACTTTTCGAAAACATTACTTTCTACATGAAATTAGCGATGTTCTTGTTAGCGCTTGTCGAATCTATCCAGCCCTCCTGCTCTCCGACGCGGCCGGCTGGACGCAAAATACTTGAAAATTGGATGTGCGGTTGTTAAAAAGTGGGAAAACCAAGCAAAACAAAACAAGTCCAAATCGTCTATCCAAAATTAACAAGACCAAAGGTTTCGATGGGATCCAAAAATGTAATATTTGATCCAGTCAACTGGATCTTGTAGATATCCGGTCTTCGCCAGACGACTAGGCTTTCAGGGCAACATCAATGGCGAGAAGGGAATTTGAGTGTTGGTGAAGTCGGCTTCATAATATAGGAGGATAGATTTTAAGATGTAGGCCATATAGCCAGCCATACTAAATCCAATTTCAAAGAGATATAGCTGTTCGTCTAAACAGTAAGCGATGAACGCCGAAGTTAGAATCTTAGACTTAAAAAACATCCCCAGTTATCGTAATATGGGCTAAACAGCACGTGTTTTCTGGCATTTGTGGCAGATTTTCACCACATTTCACTTGACCATGAATCCGCATTCATATTAACATGACAATTTTGACTCCTTCTCTCCCGAAAAGCATGCCGCAATTTTTTACCGCAGTTTGCTTGAAAGATACCGCGGAAACGCCACTTTTGAAGAGTGGCAACACTGATATTCAGACAAGACTTGATGCAGCTATAGAGTTGGTCCTGTGAAATTGGTGTGCGTAAGGGTTTATTTCATCCCTATACGCAAGACCGCAAATGATAAACAGCTTCTTAATTGTGGAAACAAGCCAAGTGAAAACACTTGTCCTAATAAGGCAATAGAAGGCGATTTACATCATCCTAAATCACCTCCCCTGCTCCAGTATAACACCCCGTTGGTCAAGCTTAAGACACTCAAAGAACAAATGTCGGGTAAAAGCACGCTTGGAGATCAAATAAATCCGACCAATTTCTCGGTTACAAGCCAAAGACGCAACGCACTTAGCTTCCCAGCTTGGGGTACCTGTGGATCATTCGCGCGCCAAATTATGCGTCGTAACTTGCTTGAATTTGCCTGACATGTGCTTAGCTTAAGGTGGGAATAGGAGTTGGTGCTTCATCAAATGAAACAACCTACTCTGTCGTACAAAATGCGTTCCGTGACCTGCTAAGAGCTGACAGGTCGCCAGCGATTCTCATTACGCGATACGTTTTTATGACTATCGGTAGAGATGTGTGAAATGATACCAGTGATAATAGTTTTTGTTAAGGGAGTCAACAAATTGGATGGCTGCAAGCAACATCCCGTGGGATTAGACAACGATAGGCAGACGCTATACTTTATTTGGCAATCTCAGAGTGATTTTTCAGATGAACGTTCCCCGCTCGAAGGCCAAACAAACTTTCAAACTCCACGCTTGAGCCCTTGTTTCCTAGCCGAATTGACGGTAATAGCCTACACGGTGTGAGGTAAACCCAGAGGGTAAACCTCTGGTAAACTATGAATATCATTATCTACTGAGGCGCAGTGCGAAGCGCTGTGCTGAGGCGTCCAAGTCCTCAGCCACACCACAACCAACCACACCCAAACCGTCTGGGGTATTAAGCATTGTCCTAATAGGTGTAATAAGCTGAATAACGCTATACGCGATGTTTACGTCTTAATTCACACGCCTGTTCAAATACAACCCAAGAGATTCTTAGCAAAGCGGCGTTCGGTGTTGCCAAGTTAATACAATTTTTCGAGCTCTAAAAATATCCGAACAGGTTCTTAGTACTACTTGAAGTACACGAGTACAATATAACGCAAAATTATACTGTAAAAAAGCTATTAAAATAAGGGATGGACAGCATTGATCCTCGAACTGACGAAAAGCAGTCGTAATAGAACAAAAACGTGTTTTTTAAGAAAAGTTGTTTCTTTAGCTTCCAACAAAGTAGAACTGTTGTGCATTCTTTGGCAACCCTGACGGCGCTGCGCCTCTCCTCGGCCCGCTGGCGGAAACCAACCAAGCGATCTGATTGGCTCTGCATAAGGAAGAATAGGGCCGAGCTCTATTTTCCTTATTCACCTTATTACAGCGCACCCAGAGGAAAAGAGGAATCTGTAATAAGGCTTATACGCGGTAATACACCTTACAACACCTATTTGGACAATGCTTTAGGGTCGTAGCTACGTAGAGAGCCACATTTTCCTCCATGGTGTTTTTTTCTTTTTTAATAAGTATTAATACCAGATATGTCAGGTGAAAAAGGGGGTGTTTTTATCTGGGGAATGTTGCAAATAATAAGGCGCTAAATGGTTATACCAAGCGATCGTAAATCCAGGGTTTAACTGTTTCTTACTGGTAAACATGGTCACTGAACCAATATTACGGCGGAAAACACAAACCAAATAAAACAATAAATGATAAAATTGGTCACGGGGGTGATTATTAGCGTTAAAACGCACATCAGAGCCGAATGGGGCGCATCCCAAGGCTCAGCCAATCAAAAAATGATACAGTGGTAGTTTCCCTGGGTCGGATGTCAGACCAAAACCAGAGGTAAAAAAACACCGGATTAATCTTTTTATATAATATTTGTATGTATTCAAGCAGCGTACAGCGTATAGGTGTCCGTATGGGACATGCTGTCCATACGTAATATCAATGGGTAATACAAATATCTTCCAAAACTCCAGACTGGTGGAAAATAGCTCGTTGCCAATTCTTTCCTCGGCATGTGTACCCTTTCTTTCCAAATCTGGGTGAGCCATTCATAACAGATAAAGATAGACATGCAAGTTAATTCCCCCCAGTCTACCTTCCCAGCCAAACCTTTAAAGGAGTTATATCACAAGCGTCCTAGCACTTGCAATGTCTAGAATCCCCCCACCCAAGACCCAAGATGAAGCCACGACTCGATCCGACGGCTGGGTCATTTAGCGGTGCGGGTCGGAAGCGCCCGATATGGGGAGGATGGAATCATAGTTTGACTTTGGATCTAATAAAACGTTTCTATTGTAGCAGCCATATGGAATCTGTGTAGAATAATTAAACTAATTATTTGCATTATCGATTTCTTTAAGTATTGTGTTTTCTGATTTTTCTTGTTAATTCCTGTAAGTCCAAGAATTAAGGACGTAAAGATCACAATAAACAAACGCCGTAAATTATACTAAATTCGTTATAGTGATTTCCTTGAAGATTCTGCAACTGAGCTAAATAATATTAAGCTTCCGGGACCAAAAAATGTCAAACTGGCCGATCATTTCTTCTTCCGACATATCTAAACGTCCACAGGGTGATATACCTAGTTCTTTTAATCCCCTTACACGCCACTCGATCTTCTCGAAGGTTCTAGTAATCGTTTGAACAGCGACAGGAGATCAATGAATAGTTAATTAGCAATGGCGGATTGGCGTTCAGGAGTGAATGGTGTTCAAGTAATTTGTGGATAACGTTGGCTACCGTGAGGATTTTGGGAAACAAAGGTAACAGTGTGTTCGTAAAATCCGACCCATTGAAAAATGATGGTGTCTCCCACCTTCTCGGCCCACATGAATCAAAGACTTTAACAATGTCGGGAATAAGTTGGGTGATGCAGCAGTTCATGAAATGGGGAAAGGGGTTGAAGGAAGATTAATTTGAGAAGGCGAATAATTCATCACTTACGGAATGACTTGGTCCGTCGTCGGGCAGCAGACGCCTGGCACGAATAGGCTCTGGAAGCAGATGGACTTTCGTAGATTAGTCAGATCCAACAGCAAAACTGGGCACGCCGTCAGGTCACTGCACTTTCCATTTTGCCCATCGGGGGTTGTACACCCACGGAAGAAATCTGACTGATATGGTGTCACATCGCTTTCGTTCTTATCCTCAGCAAGGAAAGACTCCCTCTTCACCGTCTGCTTGCTAATAATCGTACTAGCTGTGCCAGCTGTTCCTGTGGCATTCACATAGTGGAATATCGGTGTCTGCAATAGCGCTGACTGCTGCACAGCTTTCTGAATCCCGTTCACTACAGGGGCCAAGTCCTCTATTTTCAAACTTCGATTGAGAACGCGGTGACTGTACTTCAACAGATTATCCCTCGCACGGTTCAAGAAGACCTGATACCGCTGATCACTCTGACCCGACACCGCGACAACCGCACATAACAGAATCACAATGCCCCTACCCATTCCACCTTTCTTGATATCACCTCACCGGCAACAAACACTGGTCAAGTCGTTAGCAATTCAATGAAGGTGAAAGTTATTACACTTAGTTACGAGTGAGTTGACGAACAGTAAACAACGCTCAAGAGCAGGTGAAAGCGAAACAATCAGGTGGAGCCCAATGTCGAAGGTCAATGCACAGGCGTACCCGTCCTGAGAGTTGGCGCTAACGCTGCCAAAAGTCAACTAAGTCGGAAATAAAGGCACTGAGTGAAGCGCTGGCTTGAACTTGACCTTGCAAAGCTAGGAGAAACCCACAATAACAGCCCTTTACAGGCTCCTTGCGTCAAAATAAACCTTGTGATATTACCACGTTAAGTAAAAAATATAAGTACCGTCAGTTCCAACCGAAAACGTCAGCATGCAAAATAACACGAAACAATTTGCTCTAATGCAAAAGATAGTGAATTTTCACTAGCTTTTGGCCAGAGTACATGTTGGCAGTTTGGCAAAGAAATTAGAATAGTCAAAGACACATGACTGGAAAATCCTCGGGAAAATCATATACTGAGAGTTGTTCAACGAATAAAGCTTTCATTTTAAAGTGTGTTATTTTATAGGCATTTTTTTAAGTTTATGATATCATTGTTTCTTGTGTGTTTCTTTCATAAGCGGGTCTAGTTGGCTTTTATTGTAACAAATAACAATACTTGTTCAAATAACGACAATTTGTTCCTACGGCCCAAGCTGACTGCGAATCATATTTGACGGTGCAAAACGGATAAGTCAGCTACATTTTATTCGAGCTATATTTCGGCCCTTCTTGGCAAGGGTTCTCTTCAGGCTCAAGCCGCTCAAGCTGGAAAATAAACTTGTGGAAAAATAATTGAGATTCTTCCTTAAATATCTGCTTTTGAGAACTTCTTCTCTGAAAGTTGTTTGGAGTTAAAGCTGGTGCTGTGATTTCATTCTGGACTCGGCTACTGTTTTTGTTGTTCGATTGGGTCGTCGAAAGGGTAGAGATTCTTCTGCATTTTGGTTTTAGAGTCACCTGTCTCTTCTTCTTCTTTCCAGCTAAGATGGATACTTGTTGGCGGCATGTATGGGCGATTAGTTCCGTACTTCGGTGATAGATGTTCCTACGGCCCAAGCTGACTGCGAATCATATTTGACGGTGCAAAACGGATAAGTCAGCTACATTTTATTCGAGCTATATTTCGGCCCTTCTTGGCAAGGGTCCTCTTCAGGCTCAAGCCGCTCAAGCTGGAAAATAAACTTGTGGAAAAATAATTGAGATTCTTCCTTAAATATCTGCTTTTGAGAACTTCTTCTCTGAAAGTTGTTTGGAGTTAAAGCTGGTGCTGTGATTTCATTCTGGACTCGGCTACTGTTTTTGTTGTTCGATTGGGTCGTCGAAAGGGTAGAGATTCTTCTGCATTTTGGTTTTAGAGTCACCTGTCTCTTCTTCTTCTTTCCAGCTAAGATGGATACTTGTTGGCGGCATGTATGGGCGATTAGTTCCGTACTTCGGTGATAGATGTTCCTACGGCCCAAGCTGACTGCGAATCATATTTGACGGTGCAAAACGGATAAGTCAGCTACATTTTATTCGAGCTATATTTCGGCCCTTCTTGGCAAGGGTCCTCTTCAGGCTCAAGCCGCTCAAGCTGGAAAATAAACTTGTGGAAAAATAATTGAGATTCTTCCTTAAATATCTGCTTTTGAGAACTTCTTCTCTGAAAGTTGTTTGGAGTTAAAGCTGGTGCTGTGATTTCATTCTGGACTCGGCTACTGTTTTTGTTGTTCGATTGGGTCGTCGAAAGGGTAGAGATTCTTCTGCATTTTGGTTTTAGAGTCACCTGTCTCTTCTTCTTCTTTCCAGCTAAGATGGATACTTGTTGGCGGCATGTATGGGCGATTAGTTCCGTACTTCGGTGATAGATGTTCCTACGGCCCAAGCTGACTGCGAATCATATTTGACGGTGCAAAACGGATAAGTCAGCTACATTTTATTCGAGCTATATTTCGGCCCTTCTTGGCAAGGGTCCTCTTCAGGCTCAAGCCGCTCAAGCTGGAAAATAAACTTGTGGAAAAATAATTGAGATTCTTCCTTAAATATCTGCTTTTGAGAACTTCTTCTCTGAAAGTTGTTTGGAGTTAAAGCTGGTGCTGTGATTTCATTCTGGACTCGGCTACTGTTTTTGTTGTTCGATTGGGTCGTCGAAAGGGTAGAGATTCTTCTGCATTTTGGTTTTAGAGTCACCTGTCTCTTCTTCTTCTTTCCAGCTAAGATGGATACTTGTTGGCGGCATGTATGGGCGATTAGTTCCGTACTTCGGTGATAGATGTTCCTACGGCCCAAGCTGACTGCGAATCATATTTGACGGTGCAAAACGGATAAGTCAGCTACATTTTATTCGAGCTATATTTCGGCCCTTCTTGGCAAGGGTCCTCTTCAGGCTCAAGCCGCTCAAGCTGGAAAATAAACTTGTGGAAAAATAATTGAGATTCTTCCTTAAATATCTGCTTTTGAGAACTTCTTCTCTGAAAGTTGTTTGGAGTTAAAGCTGGTGCTGTGATTTCATTCTGGACTCGGCTACTGTTTTTGTTGTTCGATTGGGTCGTCGAAAGGGTAGAGATTCTTCTGCATTTTGGTTTTAGAGTCACCTGTCTCTTCTTCTTCTTTCCAGCTAAGATGGATACTTGTTGGCGGCATGTATGGGCGATTAGTTCCGTACTTCGGTGATAGATGTTCCTACGGCCCGAGAAAAACAGTAGCCGAGTCCAGAATGAAATCACAGCACCAGCTTTAACTCCAAACAACTTTCAGAGAAGAAGTTCTCAAAAGCAGATATTTAAGGAAGAATCTCAATTATTTTTCCACAAGTTTATTTTCCAGCTTGAGCGGCTTGAGCCTGAAGAGGACCCTTGCCAAGAAGGGCCGAAATATAGCTCGAATAAAATGTAGCTGACTTATCCGTTTTGCACCGTCAAATATGATTCGCAGTCAGCTTGGGCCGTAGGAACATCTATCACCGAAGTACGGAACTAATCGCCCATACATGCCGCCAACAAGTATCCATCTTAGCTGGAAAGAAGAAGAAGAGACAGGTGACTCTAAAACCAAAATGCAGAAGAATCTCTACCCTTTCGACGACCCAATCGAACAACAAAAACAGTAGCCGAGTCCAGAATGAAATCACAGCACCAGCTTTAACTCCAAACAACTTTCAGAGAAGAAGTTCTCAAAAGCAGATATTTAAGGAAGAATCTCAATTATTTTTCCACAAGTTTATTTTCCAGCTTGAGCGGCTTGAGCCTGAAGAGGACCCTTGCCAAGAAGGGCCGAAATATAGCTCGAATAAAATGTAGCTGACTTATCCGTTTTGCACCGTCAAATATGATTCGCAGTCAGCTTGGGCCGTAGGAACATCTATCACCGAAGTACGGAACTAATCGCCCATACATGCCGCCAACAAGTATCCATCTTAGCTGGAAAGAAGAAGAAGAGACAGGTGACTCTAAAACCAAAATGCAGAAGAATCTCTACCCTTTCGACGACCCAATCGAACAACAAAAACAGTAGCCGAGTCCAGAATGAAATCACAGCACCAGCTTTAACTCCAAACAACTTTCAGAGAAGAAGTTCTCAAAAGCAGATATTTAAGGAAGAATCTCAATTATTTTTCCACAAGTTTATTTTCCAGCTTGAGCGGCTTGAGCCTGAAGAGGACCCTTGCCAAGAAGGGCCGAAATATAGCTCGAATAAAATGTAGCTGACTTATCCGTTTTGCACCGTCAAATATGATTCGCAGTCAGCTTGGGCCGTAGGAACATCTATCACCGAAGTACGGAACTAATCGCCCATACATGCCGCCAACAAGTATCCATCTTAGCTGGAAAGAAGAAGAAGAGACAGGTGACTCTAAAACCAAAATGCAGAAGAATCTCTACCCTTTCGACGACCCAATCGAACAACAAAAACAGTAGCCGAGTCCAGAATGAAATCACAGCACCAGCTTTAACTCCAAACAACTTTCAGAGAAGAAGTTCTCAAAAGCAGATATTTAAGGAAGAATCTCAATTATTTTTCCACAAGTTTATTTTCCAGCTTGAGCGGCTTGAGCCTGAAGAGGACCCTTGCCAAGAAGGGCCGAAATATAGCTCGAATAAAATGTAGCTGACTTATCCGTTTTGCACCGTCAAATATGATTCGCAGTCAGCTTGGGCCGTAGGAACATCTATCACCGAAGTACGGAACTAATCGCCCATACATGCCGCCAACAAGTATGCATCTTAGCTGGAAAGAAGAAGAAGAGACAGGTGACTCTAAAACCAAAATGCAGAAGAATCTCTACCCTTTCGACGACCCAATCGAACAACAAAAACAGTAGCCGAGTCCAGAATGAAATCACAGCACCAGCTTTAACTCCAAACAACTTTCAGAGAAGAAGTTCTCAAAAGCAGATATTTAAGGAAGAATCTCAATTATTTTTCCACAAGTTTATTTTCCAGCTTGAGCGGCTTGAGCCTGAAGAGGACCCTTGCCAAGAAGGGCCGAAATATAGCTCGAATAAAATGTAGCTGACTTATCCGTTTTGCACCGTCAAAAACGACAATTTATTCAAAAATTATAATTTACAAGTACCTTTTCAAACCGTTCATCGCAACATTCCCTAGTCATCTCATCACATGAATTATACACAGCATCACCTGGTTCAATAAACAGTCAAACATGAACTAAAAAAAAGGGTACAAAACTATGTTGTAAAAAAACTCTCTCAGCAGTTCCATTTGGATAAGAGATGTGAAATCGCCACTCTGGATAACCCTAGGGTCATCGCCAAGTTCCTATGACTTCCCATTCCACGATCTAGCGAGAAAAGGATAAGGTACCTGCTTTAACAGATTGTAGCCTAACTTGTGGACCTAAGGTACAGCACAACAATATTAGGGTACGCTCTTCCCCGATGCAACATGTTCAGTTGAACCTGTATCGGAGATAGAAAAAAGAAAGTCCCGCCCCCCCCCCCCCAAACAAAACAACAAAAAACATACACATACCCCTGCTGATAACAGCTTTACAGGACATGTCTTACCTATAATACTAATGCAACCTACTTCCATAATCACTCTATAGACCCGGAGACCCCAATTTCGTCCGGTACAAAACCACGCTGATTTTCCACTTGCCGTGTTTTGCTACCTTCGATGTGTATCACGCTTCGGCTGTCGACGGTTGTCTGCGAGAAGTTTTTCCATCCGAAAAACCGGTTATGTAAAGTGTTTCCCAGTTGTCGCTACAAGTCAACGGTCTCGGGAAAGGCTTAAAACAGATTTGATAGTGCAAAACGGATACGTCAGCTGAGTTTTATTGGAGCTATATTTCGGCCCTTCTTGGCACGGGTCCTCTTCAGGCTCAAAAACCCTCTTGGGGTTAATGAATATTTATTTATAGGCTTATAACAGCCAAAACCGTGGGTTATTTGTTGCAGTAAGTAAGTTGCTTGTAACACTAAGTTGTAAGTTGAAGAGTAAATAGTGCGAGGGGTCCTTTAAGGCTTTGATCCTACGAAACGTCTTAGGGAAACAAAAACAAGACTGACGAACATAGCAGGTTAGGCCTAGTCTATGTTAAAAAATGCTGTATAAAAACTACGCCCTCATCTGGCACTTGTTAATGGAAGACTGTAAGAAGAAGCAATGAGGACGTGTTGTGGGTGTTATTTGACTACGGTAGAGATACGCTTCTTTGAACGTAAGTTAACTTTAAACACCGCCATTTTCATCTACTTGCTGAGACAGAAGCCACCAATCAGCCAAAGAAAGTCCAAGATTACAAGAGCAGGACAAAGTTAGGCTGGTTTCCACCTGCCTAGTAGCCTACTTAACTTTTCGATTTCAATACAGGTGATGCTACATTAGAGGTATGCTTATTTGAACACTTTTTTAACTGTTACACTACCTTGCTTTTGTCAATTTCATATAAAAAGTAAAACGGAAAAGAAAAATTACAAACTTGACATCAGCTAACAGCCAAGTATTTCAGGGTTATCTTAGTACCAAACTTGAAGTAGAAATTCAACTGAATTTCTTTGATTTTGAATTTTAAAAAGTCTTCTTCCTCTTTTGACTGCATCTGGAGGTTCGGACCGCCATCTTCTCCATTGAAGGTGCGTTCCACTTGGCAAAATTTTCAAATTAACAAAGGAAATCAGCTGATGGTTAAGTCACTTTCATCAGTGAACTAGCAAAATATTCAAAAAGTGCAAATGGCGTGAATGGTTATTAAAAGTATTTATTGAAACAAATGCCTTGTTTGGGTTTTAGTTTTTTCGTCGGCGATCGTTCACATTTACAAGACGTTCACATAAGTATACCTCTACTGTATTTACCGGGTAACAAAGGCTTTCTAAGGTTATACCAGTTCGCTAGCTGAACGGCGCAAACAGCTTGGCTTTACTCCTTTCGCTAGCAGATACTGGGGATTCCTCTAAAGCAGTGGTCCCAATAGGTGGTACGCGTTCCCAAAGGTGTACGCTAGACCCTTGCAAGGGGTACGCGAAGAAACCAAAATCGGTTTAGGCTGTAGCTCCAAAACCTCGCCACTTTCATTTCTTATTGCCGAAAGCCTAAGCCGACCACATGGGAGGAGGGGTCGATGAAAAAATGTTGATTCCAAAACAGCTAGCCTGCTGCCGTAAATATGTTCCTGTGTCGAACAATTGTTTCAAGAAGAATCGAAGACATTGCAAGTGATATTGTCGCGATGCAGCTTGATAGAAGCACGGAGAATATCAAAACCAAACACAGACATAGGCTGACTGTGAAAATATTGACGTTAATGACGTCGAGCCGAGATCTGGCAAAATCTGGCCTCAACGCCGAGATCTGGCCTCAAATGTCTCATTGATTTTGTATACATTTCCTCACATGTACGTCTTTTTCATGTTCTGAAAAAGAGGGTACGCAACGTTTTCGAACCTTGAAGCGGTACAAAAAAGGTTGGGAACGACTGCTCTAAAGTAAAAGATCTCTACTGTCGATTTGCAAAGAGCTGACGGTGGTAATGCTAAGCTAGCCCTGCAGTAACTAAAGGTAAGACAGTTTTGCTCCTACCACCAAAGACAAAGATTAAGCTGCTTTGCCTACCCAGTAGCCTTTTCTATTTTCATGCTGGTAATGCCGAGGGTAATACTTTGCCAGTAGCGCAGCGTTTACATGCAGAAGAGAACTTGACCAGAATCTGGTCTTGGAGACAGGATAACCTTTACACAAAGAGGGAATAAACCTGTTTTATCCGGGCAGCAAACTGAAATTTAAAGCAGGATCCAACTAACCAACAGAGCATCATAGCTTATGTGTAAGCGCAAACAAGAAGAAGTGGTACCGACCGCCCGACAGACTGACGGAAGGGCAGACATGGGCATTTCGGCCGGTGGTCGCAAGGGCCATACAAAAATTTTTCGAAAAGCTAAAAGTCATCTTCACTGTACCAAAACTATAAAAAAGACACATGGCCTAATAACCTATCTAAGGATTCCTACTTCTAAAATGCACTCGCGGGTACTGCAGGAGTTAGGTAAAAAACACTCGCTATAATCACATAAAGGCTTCACGAGTTTTCATAAAGAAACGATGCAGTGGGAATCCGACGATGGTGAAGTGGTCACCATCGATTCCCTCAATGAGAACACTTCCGACACCTTGCGTGCCATAAGACCCAGCTTTCCCGCTAGAAAAAAGGGCAGCCCTTTAGATTCGCACTACAACTCTAGCGCTGAATTCCAGGCAGTTGGTCCAATAGATGCGTTTTTGCAGATACCATGGTATCTGATACCACGGTCTAAAGTCGTTTTTGCAGTTATCGTGGTATCTGAAACCACGGTCAAAAGGCGTTTTTGCAGATATCGTGGTTTCTGGCCAGTTATCGTGGTATCATATATTAAGATACTACGGTCCGACCGTGGTAACTGGTCGTGGTATCTGAAAAGTCTTCTCACTTTCATCATATTCTGTCAGATTGGTGAGAAACAAGTTTAGCACTAAGTGATGTAACTGGGTATCTGTTTTTCTTTTGGGATGACTTCGAAAAGTGCAATTTCTGCAATAGTCGTTTTTGCAGAGCACCGTGCATCAGATAAAACGATAACTGCAAAAACGACTAATCGCAGATCCAGTTACCGTGGTAACAGGTACCATGGTATCTGCAAAAACGCAACCAATGAAAGTTCCTGGGGATAGGAAGAAATCGAGGACACAAGGAACTCTGATAGAAGGGATCGACTAAAAGAGGCACGTTATGGCGCAGGAGGCACGAGTAATAAAAAGAGATTTGTGAGTAGTAGAAGTAGACAAGTAAGAGTAGTAAGAGTTCGTAACTCCAGAGCCTAAAAGAAGGCACGCTAGAACATTGTTCCTACCTCTCACTCTGAAGCT
Source organism: Branchinecta sandiegonensis (assembly GCA_030848855.1). Taxonomy (NCBI): domain Eukaryota; kingdom Metazoa; phylum Arthropoda; class Branchiopoda; order Anostraca; family Branchinectidae; genus Branchinecta; species Branchinecta sandiegonensis. The sequence continues at coordinate 1,524,985 of JAUPMV010000002.1, read as the reverse complement.
TGAAAGGGCCCTTGCAGTCTTCACGCCTCTTTTTAGTACTCGTGCCTCCTACACTATGTCGTGCCGTGCCGTGCCTCTTTTTAGTCGTTCCCCTGACAGTAGTCGATCCAAGTCGAGGTTAGAGGCGAAACCGACGGGTAAATGGTAAGAAATGGCTACTTTTATCGCCTTCTGGTTTAGCATTCCCTGATATTGCGACTAAAAGGCATGTCTATCCCCTCAAATTGTCACGTGAACCATATACCCAAACAGATTCCCGACTAGATGGTTTGAGTGATGCCATCTGTGAACAATTTAGTATGTTGCGAAGGGTCTTCATTATGTTCATCAGTTGCAAATTTATAGTTCTCATCTGGTCTACCTTTTAAACTGAAGTCAGAATTAAAGGGACACTGTTTCCGAACCTTTTAAATTCGGCCAAGATTTAAAAGGAAATATTATTTCTGAACTGCAGGTCCTAATGTAACGCTTTAGTCCGGGATCCAGGCACCTCTATCGTTCAAGGGGGGGGGGGGGGGGGGGGGGGGGTAGCTTTTCTAGACCAACTTTCTGTGCTGAGAACAAAAATCTTACCGCACCACTCCGCACCGATGTCGGTCACCAACTTTTTAGCCTATAAAGGCAGATAAGACAAACTGTATAAAAATAATTTTCCTAGCGGGACCGCATTAACTAAATTAAACAAACTATACATATTCTGAATCCTCTTTTTGTGTGCTATCGAATGGTGTATTTTTTTTTAAACTTACTTATTTTTCTTCGAGATGCCTTAGAAACCCAGAAAAGCAAAAATTCTTTAACTTTTTTTTAACTAAATTGTCGTTTTTCTCGGACTTCCAGCAAACTACATATTTTTATTATTTCATTAGAAAGATAAGCTCCTTACCAATCGCTTGAGCTATTAACACTTTTAAGAATTCAGGATTTTCTTAAAGCAGAGCATCCAAGTCTTCATCAATGAGTGAAATATATTAGTTTGAAGGTAAGTTTAGGGATAGTTTTTGACGCGGAATTCAATTATGACATTAGTTTCTCTCTTGGGATGCATAGAGATCATATAGGCTTTATAACATAAAGGCTGAATAACTTAAAAGACCTCTCTCACTTATTCTGCTTTTTGCAATATACCTAGCTCCCATACAGAATTATAAGCTTCTAAAATCCCCACCTTTCTCCACTCTCTCGTTTTGTGCCTATGAATTTTTAGCGCTTTTTTGGCCTTGTCGAGTTTTGCCCGTCACACAATAAAAAATTTGCCGGAATCTTCAACGCCCGCTGACAACTCTTTCACAGACAAGGATCTCAAAAGCATCTGTTTATTACTTCTTTTATTTACTTAGGTCCCACTTTTTAACCACGGCGTGTTCAGTTTTCAAATGTTTTGCGCCGAGCCGCCGTTTCGGAGAGCAGGAACGCTGGAGACAATCGACAAGCGCTAACAAGACAATCGCTAATTTCAGGTGGAAAGTAATGGTATATTCGAAAACGTTTTTCCTGATCCATTTCATTGAGAAAAGATCATTTCTAGTAAGAGTTGTGCTTTAAGGGATTTGGATGCTATGAACAGACGATCACCCTTCCCTGGATGAATTTTCTGCACTTTCATCTTAAAGTTGACAAAGTTTCAACGAGAAAGATCAGCAAAAAAAAAATCCTGGCAGGAATTCCACACCGCAAACGGCCGACTTCGAAGTCTGTTCAAGCAGTAAATGGACAAGTCGTTTCCCTGCCAGGTTAGGTGAACGGCAAAGGCATCCTAAACCCATCAGTATACAATAAAAAGAGCTACGAGCTCATATGGCACTTGTTACGAGTAGGTTGTGTGAGAAGCGAGAAAGTGAATCTGAGCATTTTTTTCCGGGAGTTCCGATACCCCTCCCCACCGTGCTCGGGTCCGGTCCAGACCCTAAAATATGTCATCTAAGGCAGAAAATCTCTCTACTTTCCAAGTTTCATTCAAATCATCTCACTCGTTTAACCCCTATGCTAGCCACAACATTTCCGGGACTCCCCCCTACTGTGGCAGAATACGACTCGGACACATACTATCATCTCTTCTCCCCGTCCATCAAGTTTAACTCGAATCGGAGCATAGGTGCAAATTTCCAGTTCCTACTTCATCCTCCTCCTACCTTCGTCGGATCCGGTTCGGACCCTAAATGACAAATCTAGGCCGCATTTACTTGGTACTATCCAAGTTGCATTCTATTCTGCCCATCCGTTTGGTTTTTGTGCATGTCCCAAAGTTTCCGGACCCTCCCCCCCCCCCCATACAGTTTCACTTGAATCGGACTATTTTTTCGCAACCTACGGAAGTCAGTAATATCCAGATTCCCCCTTCCTCTACTCCCCGAAAAATGGTCGGATCCAGGAACGGAAGTCTTCCTAGGGCATTGTGTCGGGTCCTTAAGTCTATTTGGTCGGGACACTAATATGCCTGCCTAGTTTTGAGTGGAGGGACGGGAAATCCGGAATCTAGTGGCATTTATAACTTTTAAACGGGCAATCGGATTTGGATGAAACTTGGCAAATGGAACAAATCTGTTGGGGGTAGCTCATTTGCCTCGGTAGCTCAGATGGTAGAGCGACTGCCTTGTAAGCAGAGGGTCCTGGGTTCAAATCCCGGCTGCAGAGCATTTTTGTCTATCAGTTCACTACTTATAAAACCTCAAGATTCCGGATTCCCCCTCCCTCCACTCCCCCCACGATGCTCGGACCGGGGAAGTGCCTAGTTGGGGTCCCTGATATGCCTGCCAAGTTTCATCGTCCTAGCTTATGTGGAAGTGCTAGCTTATGTGGAAGTTTGTTAAAAGCGAAAGTTTTATCTGAAGTTGATTAGATGACAGATTTAGGGGTAAGAAGAGACGCTGAGTCTGTATATGACAATCTTTTCTTACCCCGGACATATAATTAGTCCGGAATCCGGTTTTAACCGGAATTTTCTTTTAAGTCAGAGTTTTATTTAAAGTTGATTAGATGTTCTTTTATAGGGATAAAGAGATCCACTGGATTCGTTTCTGAATTTTCTTCTTGTTTTTGCTGGACTAGTAGCTCGCTCGGAATTCGGGCGAAACAGGAAATTTGGCAGAAGTAAAGCAGGGAGTTTCGGTCAGTATCATCAAAATAGAATGGCTTATAGAGATATATCTGAACTTGGTTTTCTCTGATGATTAGCCTGGCGAAGACTGGATCTGGCGAATACAAGACCCAATTGTCTGGATCAATTGTTAGATTTTTGGGATCCCATCGAAACCTTTGGTCTTGTTATCCAAGAGAATGATATAAAAGGACGTTATAGTGAGAGTAAAATCGTGTAAAGATGAGGAAGTGAAGGAGTGGCGAAAGTTTGAAAGCACGAAGATACGCAGCGTGGACAGACAAACTAAACAGTTCGTTTAGTTGTTGTTGGGAAAAATTACACAGGTCGAGGCGCCGATGCCGTGCGCAAGTGGTCGAGGGAGTTGTGATCCCAGAACAGCATCAACCGCGAACAAAGATAAGGTTGGTAAGGTGAACAGAAATTGCCAGGATCTATTGTGGGTCGGAAGAAGGGCCGGTAAAATTCCGAAATGCTTTTGATGTTTTTTCTGTATGCCACGGGCATGTTTGGAACTAGAACGAGGAAAGCCTCGCGATTCTGCAGAATCGAGAAGTTGCTGCGATGGTGAAATCTCGACTCTCCTCTCGCCGTTGTCCTCCCTGATTGGTCAACAGAGTGCGGGTGTTCAGTATGCATAAACACGTATACCGGGTTGCGGACGAGCTGCCAAATTAGTGTTTTTGTCAAAAGCGATAATGGAGAAGCCAGAGGAGCAAAAACGGTAACTTGTATGAGAATCGAGAATTCAGAACGGAGAATTCGGATCAAAAACGCAACCATAATAACTTACTAGGATTCGCCAGTTGCGACATAATCTTCAATAACGTCCAAGGGAACGTTTCCGAACCTAACTACTGAGCTCTCAACGAAGGAAACGGGCTGCAGTTCTTCGTCAGGAGTCTTTCTGTAGTAGAAGCAGACGCCAGTGAAAACAGAGTGCGATTTCCCGGAGAAACTGCAACGAAGAAAAGAGTCAAACCGAAGACAAGAGTTGCGTTTCCAGACAACAATGAGTTTAACACGGATTTCAACACTAATATGCAAATACCCATTTTCATCCCACCGTGTTTACTCTCGAGCCTAACGTCTAAACACGTAACGTAACTTGCTATTGCATGTTGCGTGTTCTAGATAATGGGTGTTAAACCCGCTATAACACGGAGGCTTAAAACACTTTTAAACATGAACACAGTAACACAGTGTTTGACTCGGGTAATTGAAAACGCTTTTTGATAAACTCAAGGAAAACACGAGTGTCTGAAAATGCAACTAATATATACGCGGCATGTGTGCCATTATCTGCTCGAAGGATCAGGCATGGAGAGATCCAGGGCAGCTACGCCACACACACGGTTAATCCATATCTGAACTTGGTTTTCTCAGATGGTTAGCCAAATTTTTGGGATCCCGTCGAAACCTTTGGTCTTGTTTTAAGATAATAGTGGAAGCACTGGCTAAGAGAAAAGTAATTCGTCCCTCACTGTTTTCGGCAAAGATTGAGAATCACTGGCACATTCTGGTCCTTCACTTTGCGATGGTTGTTAAGCCCTTATATGTGTTTAAGTATACGTTCACGTCATATTTTTCAGTTTCCGTTTGACTAGCCCCGTTCAAAACCTTCGCAATAGCTTGTACGGATTGAATACTTTGCATCTGTTCTTTCTTTTTTGACTTTACCTGAGGCATCTGATTGCAAGCTCCCGGTGATTCTGAACTGACTTTACCCTCATCAATATGCACAAATGTCGGCTTCTTTTTATTAATCCCCTGGGTTTTATTCCCTCTGCTTAGTTGCTTTCGGTAACCCAGTCGACTTCGAAGTAATAGGCGGGTCTGAATCTTTGCGCGTGTAGGGGCGAACTGACGCGTAGGGGCGAACTGACGCGTAGGGGCGAACTGACGCGTTGGGGCGAACCGACGCGTAGGCGCGAACCGACGCGTAGGGGCGAACTGACGTGTAGGCGCGAACTGACGTGTAGGCGCGAACTGACCTGTAGGCGCGAACTGACCTGTAGGCGCGAACTGACGTGTAGGCGCGAACTTACGTGTAGGCGCGAAAGGCGCGAACTGACGTGTAGGCGCGAACTTACGTGTAGGCGAACCGACGCGTAGGGGCGAACCGACGCGTAGGGGCGAACCGACGCGTAGGAGCGAACCGACGCGTAGGAGCGAACCGGCGCGTAGGCGACCCGACGTGTAGACGAATCGACGTGTAGGCGAACTGGGAACTGTCGGTTTTTTTGTTTAGGCGAACTGACGTTTATGCGAACTGACGTGTTGCGGTAGTGACAGCGACCCATTGGCCTGTTCCAATAGTGTTTACAATGGCTTCTTTTTGCCAAGGGGATTGTTCAACGGAAAGGCAATAATTTCAATAGTCAAAGCGGCTAGGAAAAATGGATGAATAAGTACAATTGCTAGTAATTGCCTTCATTACGGTATGTTTTTACAAGTTCATTTGGTCACCCTGGACAAGTAAAACGCTCGATATTTAACCTGTGCTTGCCTAGTCTACGAACCAGAAAGAATTACAGAAAGAAAGATTTCAGAGCTTGTCCGGAAAGGCCATACTTCCTACTTCTGCACGCATCACCTGTTTAAAGTTTAACCGAAAAGGGCTGGGATAGGACAATGTAGTTACTCATCACTTATTCACTTAAATAGGCTTGAAGACCCGATGAAAATGCGTTACTTCGGTCCTGCGCTATTCACGAATAACCGATTTTCGAGTAGCGGAATTTCTCTGTCGGATTTGCTGTATCTCCATGTGCTTGTAACTGTGTTGTATGCTTGATGAAAAAGATTTATGAAAATTTCTGTTCTGCCACTAAGCAGTCTTCACCAAGATCACCGCTGGCCATTGAAAAGCCGCGTTTTTGTTGGGATTCAGATTTTCCGCGTCATAGTAGAATTTGCGTTGTGGTGCGGCTTTAGATATTCTGAACGTCACTACTAGAGCAGATAGTGGAAAATCTAAAAAATCTCTTAGCAGAATCCAAATTATTCAGTGTATCCAGTTAAATGACACAAAAATAAGTTGGCTTCTCAGTTAAACTTTAAAAAACAAAAAGAATTGTGAAAAAAGGGAGTCCAAATAAAAACAAACTTTTTCAGGGTTTCTATAGCTTCATTCCTGTCTTTTGGCTTTCCAATGATTTTTCCATCAAGGGCAGTGACAGTATCAGATGCAACGAGTAGGTCTGGTGCACTGGAATTTTTTTTCAGGTAGCAATCCAGTGCATGTTGCGCTTTTGCCTCTGCCAACATTTTAACCATCTCGGCTGGTTCGTGCACGCCATCCGATATCTTTCTTTCGTCCACTTCTGCTTCGAACACATCGAACTGCAAACCCTAGAATGGAAACAAAACTTAAAGTAGGATAACTAAGTATTAGCTGCGTTCGTTGCACTCCGGGCTGTCTCTGGTGTTTTGTCACCAGTGCCCGGTTGAGGTGGATGGTGAGTCTTACGGCGGACGCTCTTCCGGTGGGGATGCGGAGAAAATATATTGGTAGAGATAGGAAAGGTACTGGTCCTTATTTTTGTCCAATGTGTGGTATTGATGGAGAGGATGCGGTACACTTGATATGTTATTGTGAGGAGCTGAAAGAATTAAGTGTTATGTTTCCCGCCATGGCCCTTGGGCTTTATTGGGAATAAATTCTTTCATTCATTCATTCATTGTCCGGTTCTTCTCTTATAACGCGTTTTTTGGTTCACCGGTGAGTTGATGAAAACTTGCTAACTCCTCGCTGAAGCCGGGCTCCTGAGCAGGTTCTGGTTAGTCCTCACCGGTGAGGTAAAACCGGACAGCGGTTAGTTCAAAAACGGGTTATAAGACTGGTGAGCAGTCGCCGGTGGATGCAAAAACGGCTTATAAGAAACAAGAGCTGGAAGCTCGTATGGCACTTGCAAGGCTGTGTCAGATGGAAGTGATGGTCAAAAGTATTCTTTTCCCTTTTCCGTTAAGATGCGCCAAACTTGCTAGGCTGGGTCAGAGGATGGAAGTGATGGTCAAAAGTTTTTTGTTTTTTTTTTTCGTTTGAGATGCGCACTTTAAGGGTGCTTAAATATTGATTTCTAAGCAAAACTCTTGAGGCAAAAAGCATCATGTGCTCATGGCGATCGTGAAAAAGTAGATTTTGCTTAAAAGTATTTTTTGTACTTTACGGTTAAGATGAGTTCTTTAAGGGATGGTCGGATCGGAGAGTGACGATGTCTAACCCAATGATGTCAAGTTTATAATGCTCCAGCATAGTTTTATCGTCCTAGCACATCTGGAAGTACCTTAACTCACAATCACCGGAATTCCCGACACACCCTACAGCTCCCCCCCCCCCCCTCGGTACCCGAATCCGGTCCGATACTGTCACTGATGCACCTAGGACTGGTGCCTGTACTTCCCACCAAGTTTCATCCTGATCGCTCCACTCTATGCGTGTCACAAGATGTCCGGTTCTCCCCTCCGACCCCCCCCCCCCCCCCCCCCAGTTCATCGGATCCGGTCCGAACTTGAAATAGGACATGCTGAGACAAGAGGTCTTTCAAGATATTAAGTTCGTTAAGATCCGATAACCCATTCGAAAGTTATGCATGCAATTAATTTCCAGATTCTGCCGTCTCCCCCTCCCCCACGATATTCAGATCGGGCAAGCGACTGTTTCCAAGTTAATCTGGTCGGGTCCCTGAGATGCCTGCCAAGTTTTATCGTCCTAGCCCACCCGGAAGTACATTAACTACGGATCACTGGAATTCCGGAACCCCCCTCCACCTCTCCCCACAGTGTCCGAATCCGGTCCAGTCCTGTCAATGATGTTGCGTGTGCTTGTTCTTACCACCAAGTTTCATCCCGATCGCTCCACTCTGAGAGTTTCACACGATTTCCGGTTCTCCCCTCCAACTCACCCCAGATTCGCGGATCCGGTCCGGACTTGAAATGAGACATCTGATGCACGAGATCTTTCCAGATATCAAGTTTCATTAAGATCCGATCACCCGTTCGAAAGTTATCCATGTCCCGATTTTCGGGATTCCGCCACCTCTCCATCCCCCCACGATGGTCGGATCAGGCAAGTGACTATTTCCAAGTTACTTTGGTCGGGTCCCTGATATGGCTGTCAAGTTTTATCGTCCTAGCCCACCTGGAAGTACATTAACTACGGATCGCCGGAATTCCGGCACCCCCCCCCCTCCAACTCCCCCCACAGTGTCCGAATCCGGTCAAGTTCTATTAGTGATGTATCTAGAGCTTGTGCTTGTTCTTACCACCAAGTTTCATCCCGATCGCTCCACTCTGAGATTTTCACACGATTTCCGGTTCCCCCCTCAGACCCCCCCCCCAGATTCATCGGATCCGGTCCGGACTTGAAATGAGACATCTGAGACACGAGATCTTTCCAGATATGAGGTTTCATTACGATCCGATCACCGGGTCGAAAGTTATGAATGTCCCTATTTTCCAGATTCCACCACCTCCCCCTCCCCCCACGATGGTTGGATCGGGCAAGTGACTATTTCCAAGTTAGTTTGGTCGGGTCCCTGATATGCCTGCCAAGTTTCATCGTTCTAGCATATCTGAAAGTACCCTAACTCGCAAACTCCGGACTGACCGACCGACAGACCGACGGAAATGTGATCGGTATATGGCACTTGGCCGGAAGGCAAGTGCCGTAAAAACGGAGACCACCGGTGAGAACTCCCGTGAGAAAGAACGCAGCTATAAGTCCTTCATAAAATCCGATGACGAATTGCCGCCAGACGCGCTAGAGGTACAATGACAATCACACATGAGATCGGGGGATAAGTTATCTGACGGGTGAATAAGCGATTAGGCTTTCGCTTCATATCGAATCGCGCATTATCCCCGTTGAAAAGTCAGCCAGCACTCGGCACTGAAGTCGGAAGCCAGAAATGATAAACTTGATGACGCTTGACAGAACAGAGTTGGGTAAAGCAACAAGAGCTGTAAGCTCATATGGCACTTGCATGTGTCAAGATGATTTGACTGATCAAAAGTAAGTTTCGACTTTGCGGTTGAGATGCGCGCTCTAAGAGAGCTGGAACTTCATTTGTAAGCAAAACCCTTGAGGCAAAACTGCTAATGGGCTGATGGGCATCATGAAAATGCATATATTGCTTAAAAGTATTTTTTTTACTTTGCGGTCAAGATTGGTACTTTAAGGAATAATCGGATTTGGGAAGTAGCAATTTCTAAGCAAATGTTGTTGAGTCTCCAATATTCCAGCGAAGTTTCATCGTCCTAGCACATCTGGAAGTACCTTAACGCGCGATCACCGGAATCCCAGACCCCCCTCCCCCTCCTCCAACTCCACCCACAATAACTGGAGCCAATCCGGTTCTGTAAATGATTAATCCAGAGCATCTGTTTGTCATTCCCACGATGTTCGATCCAGATCACACCAGTCTAAGCGGGTCAAGTATTTTCCGCCCTCCCCCCAATAATTGCCGGATTCGGTCCGGAAATGAAAAAGGTCACAAGAGAAAAATGTCCTCTGTTTAATTATTAAATTTCACTCGAATCCGATCACCCGTTTCAAAGTTACGCATGACTCAATATTCCGGATTCCCCTCCCTCAACTCCCCCCCCCAAGATTATCATATCGAGGATTTTTTTTTTTATTCCAAGTCAGTTTGACCGGGTCCCTGATATGCCTTCCAAGTTTCGTCGTGAAAATCCCCCAAAAAACGGAATTCCGGGATACCCCCTCCTCCCCCCCCCCTCAAGTGTCCGGATCCAGTCAAATTATGTAAAAGATTTACATGGACCAGATGTTTGTTCTTCCCAGCAAGTTTCACTCCGATACCATCATTCTAACCGTTTCTCGAGATTTCCGGTCCACCCCCCCCCCCCAACAGCTCCCCCGCGGTGCACGTAGCGAATCCGATTCAGCAAATGACTTACCTAGAGCATCTGTTTGTTCTTCCCACAAAGTTCCATCCCGATCCCTCCATTCTAAACGGGTCACGTATTTTCCGCCCCCCCCCCCAATAGTTGCCGGATCCGGTCCGGATATGACAAAAAATCATCGGAGAAATGTCCTCTGTTGAATTCTTAAATTTCACTCGAATCCGATCACCCATTCCAAAATTACGCATGACTGAAAATTTCGGATTCCCCTCACTCCACTCCCCCCACCATTATCTGATCGACGAAATTTTTATTTTGAAGTCAGTTTGATTGGGTCCCTGATATGCCTGCCAAGTTTCATCGTGAAAATCCCAAAAACCACCAGCACCGGAATTCCGGGACCCCCCCCCCCCCATAAGTGTCCGGATCCAGTACAATGGTCTAAAGGACTTATCTAGAGCAGATGCTTGTTCTTCCCAGCAAGTTTCACTCCGATCCCTCCATTCTAACCGTTTCTTGAAATTTCCGGTCTCCCCCCCCAACTCCCCCCTGGCTACCGAATCCAGTCAAGACTTTAAACGGGACATTACAGATATATATTCTGTTCAGTTATGAAGTTTCATTACAATCCGATCATCCGTTCGAAAGTTACACACTTCTCAATTTCCCGGATTCCCCTGCGGATTCCCCTTCTAAGTGTCCGGATCCAGTACAATGGTCTAAAGGACGTATCTAGAGCAGATGCTTGTTCTTCCCAGCAAGTTTCACTCCGATCCCTCCATTCTAACCGTTTCTTGAAATTTCCGGTCTCCCCCCCAACTCCCCCCTGGCTACCGAATCCGGTCAAGACTTTAAACGGGACATTACAGATACATATTCTCTTCAGTTACGAAGTTTCATTACAATCCGATCATCCGTTCGAAAGTTACACACTTCTCAGTTTCCCGGATTCCCCTGCCCTCCACCCCCCCCCCAAAAAAAAATGGTCGGATCAGAAAACTGATTTTCCTAATTTTGTTTGGTCGGGTCTCTGATATGCCTGTCAAGTTTCATGGTCCTAGCACAACTGGAAGTACCCTAACTCGAAAAAGTGTGACAAAATGCCCTAAATTTTCATGTTTCCAGCGCCCCCACTTCCCCGCATATGGTTGGATCGGGAAACTGATTATTTCCAGGTTAGTTTGGTCGGGTCCCTGATATTCCTGAAAAAGTTTCATTGTCCTAGCTCATCTGGAAGTACCCTCACTCGAAAAAGTGTGACAAAATGCCCTAAATTTTCAAGTTTCCAGCGCCCCAACTCCCCCGCATATGGTCGGATCGGGAAACTTATTATTTCCAGGTTACTTTGGTCAGGTCCCTGATATTCCTGCCAAGTTTCATTGTCCTAGCTCATCTGGAAGTACCCTAACTCGAAAAAGTGTGACAAAATGCCCTAAATTTTCAAGTTTCGAGTGCCCCCACTCCCCCGCATATGGTCGGATCGGGAAACTGATTATTTCCAGGTTCGTTTGGTCTGGTCCCTGATATTCCTGCCAAGTTTCATTGTCCTAGCTCATCTAGAAGTACCCTAACTCAGAAAAAAGTGACAAAATGCCCTAAATTTTCAAGTTTCCAGCGCCCCGCACTCCCCGCTCCCATATGGTCGGATAGGGAAACTGATTTTTTCCAGGTTAGTTTGGTCGGGTCTCTGATATGCCTGCCAAGTTTCATTGTCCTAGAACATCTGGAAGTACCCTAACTCGGAAATGTGGGACAAAAAACTCGGACCGACCGACAGACCGACAGACGGAATTGTGATCGGTATATGGCACTTGAGCCAGAGGCTGCAAGTGCCATAAAAAGAGGGGAAGAGGCATTTTAAACAGTTTTAAAGATGGTTAGGCCTAAGAGGAACTGAAAATAGCAAAACAAACCTGGATAAATGTACACCAAGAAGAAACGTGTTTTGTTTTCTTTACGATAGCGCACGTAGCGGCCAAAAAAGAACTAATCTGAGAGGGATTTTATGAGGGGCGTATTGATTTAGTTTTGCTGGCCTTGGTCGGCTTGGAAGGTTCTTCAGGCAGACATGGAGCAGCGGGAGCGCCTTTGCGAGGTTTTCTCCTTTTGGTGTTTGAACTGAGTTTTCGGGTGTTATTTTTTAATTTTATTTTCTTTTCCCGCAATACCCCCATGGAGTTTCTAGGCATAAATTCAATTACTCATGAGACACAGATTATTATCATTTACTCTCATTGGTTTCATTCCCGTGACACTTGACCAATTCTGGACCAAGTGAAACAGCTTATAAAAGCTCACCCTTGAGGAAAAAACTATAGCTTCCAAAAAACTAGAGCTGAAAGCTCATATGGCACTTGTAAGAACACTTAGCATGTTTGTCAAATTTTGTTTGCAGTTGTCAAGGCTGGATTTCTCTCCCGATATTCTTTTCATCAGAAGACGGCTTGATCTAGTAAATCTGAAATGGTTATTACACGCATTGACAACCGTTTTAGAATATAAGTTTGGTCGTACTCTGGTTCCGATTCGCGTATAACTCAATCGGTGGTAGAAGCAAATACTCTAGCTGCGATCATTCTGTGCCCGAATTGGATATGACCAAAGTAGTTGGAAGAGTTTTCACGAGATTTCCAGCGCCCTCTTCGAACTTCGCACATCGTTATCGGAACTGGTCCGGACTTGAAACGGGAGATCTGAGAAATTAGCTCTTGCCACTTGTCAAGTTCTATTCACATCCACATTCTAAAGTTATTCATGCCACTATATTCCGGATTCACTATCCCTCCATCCCCCACGATGATCGAATCGGGAATGTGACTATTTCCAAGTAAATGTGGTCCGGTCCCTGATACGACTGAAAAGTTTCCTCGTCATAGATAATCTGGAAGTACCCCAAGTCGTGATCACCGGCGTCCCGGGAAACCGCCTGCAGCTCCACCCACAATGCCCCGGTCCGGTCCTGTGCTGTCAACAATGTATCTAGGGCTTATGCTATGGTCCCCACATTGGCTCTAAATGTTTCACAAGATTGTCGGTACCCAACTGCACCCCCGCCAGTTATCGGATCCGGTCCAGACTTGAAACTGAAAGTCTGAGACAACTGTTCTCGAGTCTTGTCAAGTTTCATTCACATACGATCACCCGTTCTAAAGTTATGAATTTCTCTAGATTCCTGGTTCCCAATCAATCCACTTCCTCCATGATGAACGAGTCGGGCAAGGGACTATTTCCAAGCCAATCCGACCGGGTCCCTAATACGCGTGCCAGTTTTCGTCGACTTAGCACATCTGGAAGTACCTAAACTCACAATCGCCGGAATTCCGGGAAACTCTCCCCAATTCCACCCACTGTGACACGACCCGGTCCTGTTTTGTCAATAATGTATCTAGGATGTAAGCATGTTCTTCCAACCAAGTATCATTCCGATCCCTTGACTCTAGGCATTTCATGACATTTCCGCCCCCCCCCCCCCCCAGTTATCAGATCCGGTTCAGATTTGAGACTAAACATCTGAGACACTTGTTCTTGAAACTTGTTAAGTCTCATGCACGTCCGATCACCCGTTCCAAATTTATGAACGTCACTAGATTCCGGATTCCCCATCCCTCCACTCCACCCACGATCATCGGATCGGGGAAGGGGCTATTTTCAAGTCAATCTTGTAGAGTAGCTAATACGCCTGCAAAGTTTCATGGTCCTAGCATACCTGGAAGTATCCTAACTAGTGATCACCGGAATTCCGGGAACCCCCCTCCAACTTGTGACACGATCCGGTCCTGTTTCGTCAATAATTTATCTAGGATTTACGCTTGTTCGTCCCTACCAAGTTCCATCCTGATCCCTCGACTCTAAGCGTTTCACGAGATTTCCGGTGCCCCCCTCCAGCTCCCCCCAGTTTCCGGATCCGGTCCGGATTTGAGCTGAACATATGAGACACTCATTCTTGACATTTTTCAAGTTTCATACATGTCCGATTACCCGTTCCAAAGTTATGCATGTTACTAGTTTCCGGATTCCCCATCCCTCCACTCCCCCCACGATGGCCGAATCCGGGAAGTGATGACAAATTTTTTTGTCTAGTTTATGTGGAAGCGTTTCACGAGGTTTCCGGTGCCACCCTTCAGCCCCCCCCCCCCCAGTTATCGGATCCGATCCGGATTTGAAACTGAACATCTGAGACACTTGCTCTTGACACCTGTCAAGTTTCCGAATACCCGTTCCAAAGTTTTGCATGTTATTAGTTTCCAGATTCCCCATGCCTCCACTCCCCCTACGATGGTCGGATCGTGAGAGTGATTATTTCTAAGTTAATCTGGTCGGGTCTCTGATATGCCTTCCACGTTTCATCGTCCTAGCTTCTGTGGAAGTGCCCAAACTAGCAAAACTCGGACAGACCGACAGAACGACAGACATTACGATCGCTATGTGGCACTTGAGTATGCTCAAGTGCCATAACAAGTATAAAACTTACCAACTGCTCTAGCATATTCTTTCTTTGAGGTGACGTGCTTGCAAGCACAACTTTCTTACTGCTGAGAAACTTGAACATCTGAAAATAAAGAATGCTGATAAATATTAAAATCTATAAATAGTGAACTGAAAACAAAAATGCTCCTCAGGTGGGATCTGAGGCAAATTGTATAGTATTAATCCACATTCTGGACCAAGCTGAAATATAAGGTAATTTGAGATTAGACTAACACATATTGTGACAAACTTGATTCACAAAAATCAAAATCTTTATAATAGAAGGGTCTTTCTATGGTTATGATTTGTCTGTGTTGATGTTAAGGAGGGATTGACAACCTTCAATCATATAATCTAACAACAGCTGTAAGCTCATATGGCACTTGCAAGCATACGTAGTAGGTAAGGGTAACAGCTAAGATTTGTGCTGTGTTGAGGCACAAACGATTATGGACCTTTCGGATTCATGAAAATGTACAGTTTAGTAAAAATATGCTACGCAATTTGCGGTTACAATGTGCAATTTACGGGGGGCTCGGAATCCATTTTGTACGCAAATGCATTGGTACACAAATGATCATTGGACCTTGGGTCATGAAAGATTCGCTCGTAACTATTACTGTTTTACATTTTGCTAAGATGCGCACTTTAAGGGGTTCGAACTGAATTTGGAAACAAAATACTTGAGGCACAGATTATCATGGGCCCTTGGGGATTTTAAAAATGTATAGTTTCTTAAAAATGTTTGTATGGCAATTGCAGCCTCTGGCTCAAGTGCCATATACCGATCACAATTCCGTCTGTCGGTCTGTCGGTCGGTCCGAGTTTTTTGTCCCACATATCCGAGTTAGGGTACTTCCAGATGTGCTAGGACAATGAAACTTGGCAGGCATATCAGGGACCCGACCAAACTAACCTGGAAATAATCAGTTTCCCGATCCGACCATATGGGGGGGAGTGCGGGGCGCTGGAAACTTGAAAATTTAGGGCATTTTGTCACTTTTTTCTGAGTTAAGGTACTTCTAGATGAGCTAGGACAATGAAACTTGGCAGGAATATCAGGGACCCGACCAAACGAACCTGGAAATAATCAGTTTCCCGATCCGACCATATGCGGGGGAGTGGGGGCACTCGAAACTTGAAAATTTAGGGCATTTTGTCACACTTTTTCGAGTTAGGGTACTTCCAGATGAGCTAGGACAATGAAACTTGGCAGGAATATCAGGGACCTGACCAAAGTAACCTGGAAATAATAAGTTTCCTGATCCGACCATATGCGGGGGAGTTGGGGCGCTGGAAACTTGAAAATTTAGGGCATTTTGTCACACTTTTTCGAGTTAGGGTACTTCCAGATGAGCTAGGACAATGAAACTTGGCAGGAATATCACGGACCCGACCAAACTAACCTGGAAATAATCAGTTTCCCGATCCGACCATATGGGGGGGAGTGCGGGGCGCTGGAAACTTGAAAATTCAGGGCATTTTGTCACACTTTTTCGAGTTAGGGTACTTCCAGTTGTGCTAGGACCATGAAACTTGGCAGGCATATCAGAGACCCGACCAAACGAAATTAGGAATAATCAGTTTTCTGATCCGACCATTTTGGGGGGGGGGGGTGGAGGGCAGGGGAATCCGGGAAACTGAGAAGTGTGTAACTTTCGAACGGATGATCGGATTGTAATGAAACTTCATAACTGAAGAGAATATATATCTGTAATGTCCCGTTTAAAGTCTTGACCGGATTCGGTAGCCAGGGGGGAGTTGGGGGGGGGGAGACCGGAAATTTCAAGAAACGGTTAGAATGGAGGGATCGGAGTGAAACTGGCTGGGAAGAACAAGCATCTGCTCTAGACAACTCCTTTAGACCATTGTACTGGATCCGGACACTTATGGGGGGGAGGGGTCCCGGAATTCCGGTGATGGTGGTTTTGGGGATTTTCACGATGAAACTTGGCAGGCATATCAGGGACCCAATCAAACTGACTTCAAAATAAAAATTTTGTCGATCAGATAATGGTGGGGGAGTGGGGGGAGGGGAATCCGCAGGGGAATCCGGGAAATTGAGAAGTGTGTAACTTTCGAACGGATGATCGGATTGTAATGAAACTTCATAACTGAACAGAATATATTTCCCTTTCAGAGTCTTATTCTAACATAGGTCTAACTTTCAATGAAAGTAAAAGCGAGGTGCTTATCTTTAATGGGGAAAAAGAAGCTGATAATATTTCTGTTAAGCTTGGCAGCCAGTATATTGTCCCTACAGGTTGCCTCACATATCTTGGTCTGCCTTTCTACTCAGACCTAAAATCGACAAGGCTTGGTCTAGTCACCGACTTTTCAGAAAAAGTACGGAAGTGTTACGGTGCCCTAGTTTCCTGTAAGTGTGTGTATAACCGACATATTCTGGCACGTCTCTACAATGCTGTGGCTCTGCCACACGTTATAGCTTTGGCACCACTTTGGCATATATTGCTACAATCCCAACGTCAGAATATTAGATCTTATTATTATCGGTACGCCAAGTATCTGTTGAGTCTCCCCCCATGGGCAAAGAATACAAAAATCAGTACAAAATACCATCTTGCCGATCCTGTGACTGCGATTGAGGCAAGAATAAAGAAGTTTGAAAGTTCATTAAACAGATCCCACGGTTTATACAACTCATTTACGTGCTAATGTTCGTATCCTCTTAGATTGTTGTTATGTTAAAATGTTGTATTGCGTGTTGTTGTTGTTTTTTCTCTTCTTTTCTATTTTGTTTACTCCGTCTAGGTCCCCTCGGGCCAATTTTGATGGGAAATAATTTTTTTCATTCATTCATATATCTGTAATGTCCCGTTCAAAGTCTTGACCGGATTCGGTAGCCAGGGGGGAGTTGGGGGGGGGGGGGGGGGGGGAGACCGGAAATTTCAAGAAACGGTTAGAATGGAGGGATCGGAGTGAAACTTGCTGGGAAGAACAAGCATCTGCTCTAGATAAGTCGTTTAGACCATTGTACTGGATCCGGACACTTAGGGGGGGGGGGGGGGTCCCGGAATTCTGGTGATGGTGGTTTTGGGGATTTTCACGATGAAACTTGGCAGGCATATCAGGGACCCAATCAAACTGACTTCAAAATAAAAATTTTGTCGATCAGATAATGGTGGGGGGAGTGGAGGGAGGGGAATCCGAAATTTTCAGTCATGCGTAATTTTGGAATGGTTGATCGGATTCGAGTGAAATTTAAGAATTCAACAGAGGACATTTCTCCGATGATTTTTTTCATATCCGGACCGGATCCGGCAACTATTGGGGGGGGGGGGGAAATACGTGACCCGTTTAGAATGGAGGGATTGGGATGGAACTTTGTGGGAAGAACAAACAGATGCTCTAGGTAAGTCATTTGCTGAATCGGATTGACTACGTGCACCGCGGGGGAGTGGGGGGGGGGGGGGGGTGGACCGGAAATCTCGAGAAACGGTTAGAATGATGGTATCGGAGTGAAACTTGCTGGGAAGAACAAACATCTGGTCCATGTAAATCTTTTACATAATTTGACTGGATCCGGACACTTGAGGGGGGGGAGGAGGGGGTATCCCGGAATTCCGTTTTTTGGGGGATTTTCACGACGAAACTTGGAAGGCATATCAGGGACCCGGTCAAACTGACTTGGAATAAAAAAAAATCCTCGATATGATAATCTTGGGGGGGGGGAGTTGAGGGAGGGGAATCCGGAAGATTGAGTCATGCGTAACTTTGGAACGGGTGATCGGATTCGAGTGAAATTTAATAATTAAACAGAGGACATTTTTCTCTTGTGACCTTTTTCATTTCCGGACCGAATCCGCCAATCATTGGGGGGAGGGCGGAAAATACTTGACCCGCTTAGACTGGTGTGATCTGGATCGAACTTGGTGGGAATGACAAACAGATGCTCTGGATTAATCATTTACAGAACCGGATTGGCTCCGGTTATTGTGGGTGAGTTGGAGGAGGGGGAGGGGGGTCTGGGATTCCGGTGATCGCGCGTTAAGGTACTTCCAGATGTGCTAGGACGATGAAACTTCGCTGGAATATTGGAGACTCAACAACATTTGCTTAGAAATTGCTACTTCCCAAATCCGATTATTCCTTAAAGTACCAATCTTGACCGCAAAGTAAAAAAAATACTTTTAAGCAATATATGCATTTTCGTGATGCCCATCAGCCCATTAGCAGTTTTGCCTAAAGGGTTTTGCTTACAAATGAAGTTCCAGCTCCCTTAGAGCGCGCATCTCAACCGCAAAGTCGAAACTTACTTTTGATCAATCAAATCATCTTGACACATGCAAGTGCCATATGAGCTTACAGCTCTTGTTTTTTTTTTCACTTTGCGGCAACATTGGTGTTTTAAGTATGCTGGAAAGTCATTTGTAAGCGAAACCCTTGAGGAAAAACTTATCAAGGGCCCTTGGGAATCACGAAAATGGATCTTTTGGTCAAAAGTATTGTTTAACTTTTCAGTTAAGATACGCACATTAAGGGGACTAAAAACTCATTACATATACTTGAGGTACAAATGATCATGGGCCCTTTGGGGATTATGAACATGTTCGTGAGATCAGAAACACGTCCTTTTGTCAACTGTCAAGCTTCCTTCCCGTATGGAAATAATTCAGGTCATCGTATTATGGGACATTTTTCCAATCGTAAACTACTGAAAACAATTGGAAACGATCGTTAACAATTGCTTTTTTACGACTGGAAATAGTCGTTTACGATTGGAAACAATTGTTTACGACTGGAAACAGTTGTTTACGACTGTTACCAATCGTTTGCGATTGAAAACAAATGTTTCCATACGTAGTGAGAAACTGCTTCCAGTCGTAAAAAAAACAATTGTTTACGACCGTTTCCAATTGTTTACGATTGGAAAAATGTCCCATAATACGATGATTTGAATTATTTCCATACGGGTTCGGATCCGATCAACCTTTCAAAAGTTATGCATGAAATTCTGGTAGTCCGGATTCCAGTTCCCTCCGTTCCCCTGAAGATAGTCGGATAAGGAAAACGACTGGTTCCAAGTCAATCTGATCGGGTCCTCAATACACCTGCCGAATTTGGTCGTCCAAGTGCATTTGGCAAAAATACAAACGAACAGACAGTCAAGATCAACATGAGAAATTCAAGAGAGCTAGGGGCAAATTGAGAAAGCTAACTAGGAAACTGTACCAGGATCATGAAGCTGTATTAGACAAAGAAAGCAAGCATAACCCAAAGAAGTTTTGGCGATACGCCTCCGCTAAAAACCCTGGTCGGCGATCTATCTCTAAGCTAACAACAGCCACAGGAGCTGAACTCACGGATGTCAAGGAAATAGCAGATGAGCTCAATCGCCCAATCGCCCCAATTTTTCTCTATGTTCAGTAATGTGTCGGATGCGGAACTACCTACAACTAATCCCAGACCAGTTCAACGTCCAATGCATCAAATTTAGATTGATGGCCTAAATATCCTCAAGAGACTTAAATCACTGGATGGCAACAAGTCAGCTGGACCGGATAACCTGCATCCCCGTCTTCTCAGGAAACCGCTGAAATAATTACTGAACCGCTGACCCAAATCTTCAGAGTTTCACTGGATACAAAGCAAGTACCATCAGATTGGAGAACAGCATTTGCCACCCCCTTATTCAAGAAGGAAGTAAGATGAAAGCAGAGTACTACCATCCCATTAGCATTACTTCAGCTATAGCTAAAAGCTTGGAAAGGGTGGTGTCGGAAATTACTCTATTCTTCAGCATCTGAAAATCAATGGGATCCTGTCGCCAACATTCAAATTCAAATTCATTATATTCTCCAAACATTCTTTTACAATGAATAGCATAGGACGTCAACGAAAATAATAACCCTTTTTTATTTATCATTGACTTGTGGCGGTTATATTTAAACGATACGTATAAATATAAATTAACATCTATAAATAAATATAAATAAAAAGTCATCAATTCATAAAAATATTAAACTAATTTGTAACTATATATCTACAATTATAATATGACAGTATATATAATTAGCCTAGGTCAACAATACCTCAAAATATTTACAGTTGGAAGTCATTTTGTTGTATCGAATTAAAATGTTTCACGAAATACGGCACGAAAGACTTGAGAAAACGATCCGACGAAGCAGCTGGAGGCATTTCTAATAGTTGGTGTTTGAGATTTTTTGATCCCCGGGTTGTTTTCTCTTGCCTACTGCTTTGAAAACTTGGAAGTAAACCAACATGGTTTCCAACCAGGAAAATCAGTAGAAAGAAACCTGCTGGAGACATGCGACGCAATAACAGACCCGATTGATCAAGGATTACCTGTGGATGTTCTTCTGCGTGACCTAGCCAAAGCTTTCGACAAAGTTCCCCACCCGCACCTGAAACAACAAGAGCTGTAAGCTCATATGGCACTTACATGGGTTAAGATGTATTGATTGATCAAAAGTAAGTTTCGACTTTGCGGTTGAGATGCGCACTCTAAGGGAGCTAGAACTTCATTTGTAAGCAAAAACCTTGAGGCAAAAATGATAATGGTCTGATGGGCATCATGAAAATGCATATATTGCTTAAAAGTATTTTTCTTACTTTGCGGTCAAGATTGGTACTTAAAGGAATAATTGGATTGGGGAGGTAGCGATTTCTAAGCAGATCTTGTTGAATCTCTAATATTCAGGCGAAGTTTCATCGTCCTAGCACATCTGGAAGTACCTTAACTCGCGATCACCGGAATCCCAGACCCCCTCCCCCCTCCAACTCCACCCACAATATCCGGAGCCAATCCGGTTCTATAAATGATTTATCCAGTGCATCTGTTTGTTATTCCCACAAAGTTCGATCCCGATCACACCAGTCTAAGCGGGTCAAGTATTCCCCTCCCCCCTAGTTGTCGGATTCGGTCCGGAAATGAAAAAGATAACAGGAGAGAAATGTCCTCTGTTCTATTATTAAATTTCACTCGAATCCGATCACCCCTTCCAAAGTTACGCATGACCCAATATTCCGGATTCCCCTCCCCCCACTCCCCCTAAGATTATCATATCGAGGATTTTTTTTTATTATTTCCAAGTAAGTTTGACCGGGTCCCTGATATGCCTGTCAAGTTTCGTAGTGAAAACCTCCAAAAAACGGAATTCCGGGACCCCCCCCCCCCCCCCAAGTGTCCGGATCCAGTCCAATTGTGTAAAAGATTTACATGGAGCAGATGTTTGTTCTTTCCAGCAAGTTTCACTCCGATCCTTCCATTCTAACCGTTTCTCGGGATTTCCGGTCCCCCCCCCCCCCCACAGTGCCCGGAACCAATCCGGTTCAGTAAATGATTTACCCAGATCATATGTTGTTTCTTCCCACAAAAGTCCCATCCCGATCTCTCCATTCTAAGCGGGTCACGTATTTCCCCCCCCCCCCAATAGTTGTAGGATCCGGTCCGGATATGCAAAAGATCACCAGAGAAATGTCCTCTGTTGAATTCTTAAATTTCACTCGAATCCGATCGCCCGTTCCAAAGATACGCATGACTCAGTATTCCGGATTCCTCTCCCTCCACTACCCCCACGATTATCAGATCGACAAAATTTTTATTTTCAAGGTAGTTTGATCGGGTCCCTGATGCGCCTGCCAAGTTTCGTCGTAAAAATCCCAAGACCGCCATCACCGGAATTCCGGGAAACCCCCTCCACCCCCACCCCTAAGTCCCCTCCACCCCCACCCCTAAGTGTCCGGATCCAATACAATTGTCTAAACGATTTATCTAGAGCAGATGCTTGTTCTTCCCAGCAAGTTTGACTACGATCCCTCCATTCTAACCGTTTCTTAAAATTTCCGGTCTCCCTCCCCCCCCCCCCCAACTCCCCCTGGCTACAGAATCCGGTCAAGACTTTAAATGGGATATCAACTATTTATAATCTATTCAGTTATTAAGTTTCATTCCAATCCGATCACCCGTTCGAAAGTTGCACACTACTCAATTTCCCGGATTCCCCCGCCCTCCACTCCCCACGAGATGGTCGGATCGGAAAACTGATTATTCTAAGTTTGTTTGGTCGGGTCTCTGATATGCCTGCCAAGTTTCATGGTCCTAGCACATCTGGAAGTACCCTAACTCGAAAAAGTGGGACAAGCTGACCTCAATTTTCAAGTTTCCACCGCCCTCCACCGTCCCGAGCCTTTCTTCATTGGGGGGGGGGGGCGCACCTGGTAAAATTGACCGAATCGGTACCTGATTTTTACTGAATTTATTAACAAAAATTGTAAAAACATAGTGAGTTGCCTTCATGAAGCTACAACGTAAAACTTTGCAGAGTATATACAAACAAGTCTAAAGAGAAAATTGGCGCGTTTTCACGCTTTTCCGCTTCTGTTTTTTTTTTTTTTTACGGAGTTTTTCCAGCAGGACTTGAAATAATCTTAACCCAATGGTGTTGCTGCATAGTCGCTAACGGCTGTGCCCATGATTAATTAAGGCGCCGCAGGCGAAATTTGTTTAATCCGCCTTTTTTTCTGGCAACATTTAGTTACTTCCCATGCAAATTCTAGCTTTTAATATAGTCCAAGCCCCCAAAAATACCAAAGCCTCAAACGCCAATTAAATAAGGCAACCTTTGTCTAACTAGTGAAGACTGCGAAATGCGCCGCAGGCAAAATTTTGTGGAAACACTGATGATAAAAGTGCCTTTCTGCGATTCCAAGATTATATATTCAACCCAGAGTTGTATGGCAACGAAAGAGGCGATCCAGGGTAAAGTCGATACAAAGTACATTTGTTCGGAATTTACAGCAAATAAAAGTAGACTAGGCTAGTTTTCACGTCAAGAGACGTGCTTATTCCTGAAGTACTGCAATTCTAAGAAGTAAAAATGAACAGCAACCAGCTGAAGCTACCGAAATGGTAAAGAACGAGAGCTAACTAAATGCCACTTAAATTACCGAACTCAGTAACTGAGTTGAAGCAACTAATGAATTCGTCTATAACGAAAAACTAAATAAAAAAATAAGGAACAGTTCGAGAGCGGTATTACAACCGAATTCGTATGAAATAAGACTCTTGTTAGAACAACCTAAAACAACCGAATTCGGCAAGTCTAGTAATAGAAACGGACTAAAGAAAAATCCGGTGAAATACCATATTCGGTAACGAATCAGAACCTAATGAATCTCACCGAATTTAATTATGAAATGGACTGACCGAATGCGACCGAAGTACCGAATTCGGTAGAGAACGAGACCAAATAAACAGGTCAAGTCAAGAAATTTACGCAGGGACGGACCGAATGCGGCGAAACCGATGCGGACTGAACAAAAGTGTATGAATTATCGTATTCGGTCACGAATCAGAACCAAATGAATCTCATTAATAACCGAATTCTGAAATGGACTGACCGAATGCAACCGAATTACCGAATTCGGTAAAGAATGACACCAAATAAACAGGTTAAATCACCGAATTTACGAAGGGACAGACCGAATGCGGTGAAATCGATGCGGAGTGAACAAAAGTCGGATGAATTAGCAAATTCGATAAAGAAAGGGGAACGAATAAACACGTCAAATCACCCAATTTCGAAATGCGGGGACAGAAGGTTTTATGAAAAGGGCATCACGGCTTCGACGCGATGCCCGTTTTGACCGAATTTTCGCCTTCGGCGAAAATTTGACCGAATGCCCAAAACGTAGGGGGGGCGCTGCGCCCCCCCCCTCGGGACGCCCCTGCCCTCCACTCCCCTCATATGGTCGGATCGGCAACCTCCCTATTTGCGGTTAGTTTGGTCGGGTCCCTGATATGCCTGCCAAGTTTCATTGTCCTAGCACATCTGGAAGTACCCTAACTCGAAAAAGTTTGACAAAAAACTCGGACAGACCGACCGACGGAATTGTGATCGGTATATGGCAATTGGGCCAGAGAGGACACAGAGAGTGAGGCCTTATCACAGAAGGAAAAACAGTCTTCTCAAACAGCTGTGAAGTTATCAGTGGTGTTCCACAGGGTAGTGTGCTGGGACCTACCCTGTTCAATATATTTGCGATATATAAACGATATATTTGGATGGCAAGAAATCGTCTAACCCTATTTTCTGATGATTCAAAGCTGTTTGGTGCAGTTAACCGTGACTCACTTCAGTCAGATCCCAATCGCATCCAGGACTGGGCAACAACATGGCATATGTCTTTCAGAACTGAAAAATGCAGTGTTACAGACTTCGGCAAGAAAAACGCACGCGCCCAGTATACCATGCTAGACAGAACCACAAACAGCATCAAAGAACTGCAGGCCGTTGATGAGGAAAGAGATCTTGGGATTGTTGTTGATCATCAGCTGAAGTTCCATGCAAACAACAAACAGACTGCCTTTGTGCAAACTCTGTTCTTTGCCTTCTCAAAAAAACGATATTCAGTAGATCTTCCCACGTTTTCCTGAAGTTGTACAAGGCCCTTGTCAGGCCAGTGTCTTACTTTGGAATGTGTTAGCATCACCATGGTTCAAGGGGGATGTAAAGCTCCAAGGAGTGCAAAGGAGAGCCACTAAGGTAATAACAAACATGAAAGATAAATCCTATGAACAAGGTCTGAAGGAGCTGAAACTGACAACACCTGTTTTTCTACGATGGCGAGCTGACATGCTTATGACACATATGCTGACCTCACAAGAACAACCCCCAATGTATAAGCCCATTGTCCAGAGCGTTGGCGCATAGAAGGGGACACTCTAAGAAGCTGCTCAAGCCATCTGTCCGAACTCAACAACGACAACAATTCTTCTCGTGTAGAGTTGCCAACAAATGGAACAGTCTGACCAACTCAACTGACCTTCAAAAAGTCGTTAGATGAAGATTGGAATGGTGCGACCTCGAAGTACTCCCGGATGGTTTCCAATTGTAGACTAAAAATTCCACTGGGTTATTCGAAAATTGTTGCTAACAGAGGGAAATACAATCGGGAAGCTCTTGGCGAACTTTACTCTTCCTTCTGTGACCATTCTGTTCTGACAACACCTCGATTTGATTTTCTCTTGGGTAGAAGCACCGACGTTCCGGCAGCAGGAGCTACAGTAGTTTAGTCAACACTACCCATGATCACAAGGTGAGAACCGCAGACATACAGTGAGTGGTGCAGGCGAGATTAAGTTAGCTTTTGCCTGCCAAATTTAACTATTTCTATCCAGATACTAGCTTTTCATGTTTCGAAATCCCAATCCTAACACTGGCTTAAACCCCGTCAGATGATGCGACCTTCTACAAAATAGAGAATATTATGTAAAGCGCTGCAGGCAGATTTTTCGAAACATCTGTGATTAGATCTTCTTTTTAGGATCCAAAAGAAGTAAGGCCTATCAATGAAATTATAGATCAGCCATTTTGTCTGCAACCAGTGCTTCACTCGACCTGCTTGATTTCGAGGTCTGCTGCAACTCCCTAATCCTGGCAATTATACCGAATAAATTACCGAATCCCAGTTATTATACAGAATAAGTTTAGACGGATAGCATGTTCGTGATTCTATATAACTACTGTATCCCGGTTATTATACCAATTTTTGGGGTATCGAAAGACTACCGAATAATGTTTTATTCGGTATGATTTCGTTGAAACTGGATCAAATTTCGGGATTCGTGGTAACTACAGAATCGTGATAATTACAGACTCTAATTTTCACTGTACTCCTAGTTTATATTACACTGAGTGTCTTTTCAACTATAGCTACATAGAGCCACAGAGGTACCAAAAATCCTTCACACAAAAACTTCATTTAATGTACGTTGATTATATCAATATAGCATCAGCAGAACACTGTGGAACAATGCAGTAACGCATTATCGGGTCTTCAAGCCTAACCAGTGCAAACAGCAAGGTATACTGTAGCAAAACAAGCATCTTTAGACCTATGTACCACCAAACTAAACAGATCTATAAATATCTTATAACAGAGGCATCATTTGACCCCCCCAGGGGAGCAGCAAGAAACAAAGTGAATTGACAAAATTATGACAGGCAGCTGTGAAAAGTTGATGACAGGAAGGTCCTTCACCAAAATTGTTAAGCCGAGCAAATGACAAGGAACGACACCACTGCCTCCCTAGGGTTTCGCGAAGTCTTGTCGGGTGTGAATGCGTTCGGCTTTCGCCCTAAACGCCGCCAAATATAAACTGTCATTCAATCGTCCAACATTATAGTCTCCTACTAAAAATTAAACACAACGCCACTGTCTTATAATAGACTAACTATTCTGCAGTTTTTCTCGTGTCCGGTGAATTTAAATTTTCCCCCGTTGTTGCCCGTTGAACTCGTTACCGTTCCAAGTGCTCTCAAAGAAGAAATAGATGAAAATAAACAGGGGTCTCAAACTTTACTAAAGTTTCTTCCAATCAGCTCTAGAATGGTAATAATCTATTTGGATTCTGTAGGCAATAAGGCGTAGGCCACCAAATTGATCATGGGGTAAATGTAGGCATTAGTTTCATTTTTTATCTGAATTCTCGATTCTTACACAAATTACCATTTTTGCTCCTCTCGCTTCTCCATTCTTGCTTTCGACAAAAACACTACTTTGGCAGCTCGTCTGCAACCCGGTACACCTTTTTATGCATATTGAACACCTGCACTCTGTCGACCAATCAGGGAGGAGAATGGAGAGAGAAGAATCAAGAATTCGTTATTGGAGCAACTTCTCGATTCTGCAGGATTGCAAGGTTTTCCCCATTCTCAATTCCAACTAAAACCTTTGGATCAAAAATGTACCTATTGATGAACATTTTTGGGTCACACACAGGCTAACCACATTACACAGGCATGCTTATGTGAACGTCTGCTAACAGTGAACGATCGCCAAAGAAAAAACTATACTATGAATACTTGTAACATCTACTCTTGCTTTTGTCCCTTTTTTGAATATTTTGCTAATTAATGGCTGAAAGTGACGTAAGGTAAATACTCCTTGAGCTCAAGCTGACTTTGAAACATATATTCAAATAATGTATACAACGGATACGTTTGCTATGATGCTTCATCAGCGATATTATGGACCTTTTCGGCAAGGGTCCTCGTCAGGCTGTCAATCTTCAGGGTCAGAAATTTTTTTTCTGAAATGGGAAATTCCCAGTACTCGAGGGAATTTCCAATGTCTAGCAATTGAGGGGATTTCAAGAGAATTAAAACATTTGCCAATATTCAGTCTTGTGCTTGTTCTTCGCACAAAGTTTCATCCTGATCGCTCCATTGTAATTGTGTCACAAGATTTCCGGTTCTCCCCTCCACCCCTCCAACATTCATTGGTCAGGTCCTGACTTTAAATAGGACATTTGAGACACGAGGTCTTTCCAAATATCAAGTTTCATTAAGATCTGCACCCGTTCCAAAGTTATACATACCTCAAGAATTTGGATTCCCCATCCCTCCACTCCCCCCATGATGGAAGGGGAACTGACTATTTCTAAGCCTGTCATGTCAAGTCTCTAATATTCAAGCCAAGTTTCCTCATCCTAGCACATCTGGAAGTACCTTAAATGCGCTATCACCAGAATTCTGGACCCCCCTCTAACTCTAACCACAGTGCCCGAATCCGGGTCCGGTTCTGTAATTGATGCTTGTGCTTGTTCTTCTCACCAAGTTTCATCCCAGTCGCTCCACTCTATGCATGTCACAAGAATTCGGTTCCTCCCTCAGACTCCCTCCACATTCATCAGATCCGGTCTGGACTTGAAATGGGACATCAGAGATACAAGGTTTTTCCAAATATCAAGTTTCATTAAGATCCCATAACCCGTTCCAAAGTTATACATTGCTCAAGATTGATTCCCCTTCCCTCCACTCCCCCCACAGTGGTCGGATCGGGAAAGTGACCATTTCCAAGTTAGTTTGGCTGGGTCCCTGATATGCCTGCCAAGTTTCATCGTCCTAGTCCTTCTGGAAGTACCTTAACTCGAGAACAGTGGCCTGACCGACAGACAGACAGACCGAAAAGTGATTGGTATCTAATTGCTAAAAAAAAAAAAAAAAAAGGATGCTTCAAGGATTCCATTTCTTAGATTAGAAAATACATGGAGGTATTTGAGGTTTTGGGAAATAGTCAAGATCTATTCTGTTAAAATTTCTGAAAATAAAAGGTCTGTGCTGTTAAAATTTGTATCTACCATATGGAACTAAGGAGAATTTTTCAAAATTCTTTGTTTACTTGCTTTTATTATCCAGACCTAAAACCAATCAATCAATTTTATAGAACCCTAGTAGCACTAGGCTAGCATGGGAACATGAATGCAGGTGCACCTTCAGGGGTAGATACATAGGCCTTCTTAGGTTGGTAAAAAGTCAACACTTGCTAATGTTTTTGTAGAAAGGAAGATGGAGGGATCAGGTTGGTATTGGAAATGGTAGGTTAGTTTTTTAAATACAAATATACAGTATGGAAAGGTTGCCTAGTAGGCAGAGGCGTTACTAGCCAAAATAAATATTCTTTGAGCCCAAGCTGACTTTGAAACATTTATTCAAACAATGTTTACAACGGGTACGTCAGCTACGATTCTTCATCAGCGATATTTCGGTCCTTTTTGGCAAGGGTCCTGACCAGGACCCTTATGAAGAATCGTAGAATCGGACTTATGAAGAATCGTAGCTGACGTACCCGTTGTAAACATTGTTACTAGCCAAAATGTTTGTGGGGGGGGGGGGGGGGGGCAAGGAATTTACCGACTGGCTGGTATTTTTACCGACTGTTTTTGCAGACAAAAATATTGTTTTCCTGGTCAGGACCCTTGCCAAAAAGGGCCGAAATGTCGCTGATGAAGAATCGTAGCTGACGTACCCGTTGTAAACATTGTTACTAGCCAAAATGTTTGGGGGGGGGGGGGGCAAGGAATTTACCGACTGGCTGGTATTTTTACCGACTGTTTTTGCAGACAAAAATACTGTTTTCAAGAAAAATCGATTGATTTTCAGAAAAATTGACTTTTTTAACGAAAAAAATGGACTGTTTTGGCGAAATATCTCGGCGCCTCGCGCCGACTCTGTTGTTCCTTACCGACTAGCCGAGAACATTGGGGGGGGGGGGAGGGCGTCCCCCCCCCCCCGGTCATGACGCCCCTGCTTGTAGGCATCTGGGCTTGGTAGGCAACGTCTCTTCCTTGATTTACACCTTTCTCGGTATAAGCAGAAACATCTGATTGACCTTTTGTTCTTTTGCAGGAAGTTTTTGTCATGGTTAGAAGAAGGAAAAGCTCAATTTTCTTGGATTGCAGAGAAACCACGTCAGTTTTCACAATTAAGAAAATGATTCAAGGTAGGTACGCATATCTGTGATTTTCTGGTTAATTTGAAATATTAATGATGATAGTTTTCAGAACTATGGATCGTGACATTCGAAAGTAAGGTTGGTCCGATTGAAGTTTAACGAAAAAGGCTAAGATACAACAGGCTAGTTGGGTCTAGGCGAGAACCCCCCCCCCCCCGGACACCCCGCCCCCCTCCCCCCGGCGAAAACCCCCCTGGCTAAAAAAAAACCGACCATAAAACCCCCGACCAAAACCCCTCCGGTACCAACCCCCCCCCCCCCCTCCCCATGTCCTTGACATTTAATACGAATCCAAAACATTGAAACTTGACCTGTACTTTGACCCAAAGAGTTATCGTGCTGTGAGGATATATTTAGAACAAACAAATATTTACAAAAAACTTACTAAACAAACTCTGTCCTCAACTCTCTCTATTTCCGACTAGCTCTAACGCCCACGCTCTTCTCCAGACTGTAAGAGATTTCAAGTAAAAAAAGGACCTAAACGAACTTACCCCGTTGGTCACCAGCCCTTACAGACTGGGTAGAGATTTGCTAGGACGTTGGACAGCCAACCCTATTCGTTGAACCCTCATGGACTGGATAGAGATTTGCTCGGACGTTGGACAGTGAACCCTATTGGTTGAGGCACTCTATGGACATTTGAAAACGGGATAAAAGGACGGACTGCCCAGTTTGGAAATCAGTTCGACTGGGAGTTCGACTCGAGCCACAGTTCGAGCTGGGCACAGTCTCGACATAGTTGACCTAGTGACAAGTGCTACCGACCTAACTCCAATGTAAGTAAATACGAAATATATGTGCTTTAGTTATTGACCTACGAACTGAGTATCGCCTTCGAAAAGACACGGTGCACTAACATCCGCAAACCAATAGCCATTATTATCATGCTCGCACGCCACACGCTACTACCCTAACTAGCCCCTATACACACTACAACACAACACACATATTTTTAATATCATAGTGCCAAATTTGAACAAAATATGTCAACTCTTTCGATAGTTATCGTGCTAACAGACGGACGGACGTACAACTTTTGCGATGTCATAGGTATCCCTCCACTTTCGTGTTGGGATCCCAAGAACTAACCGCACTTAACGGCAGCTTCCTCGCCAAGAAGGGGAAGGAATTGGGAAAGGATTTGTTGGGGGGGGGGAGGGTCGTTTTGATTTGATCTTTCACTTTTAACACCTCACTGACAACAGCTTAAGGTGAATGCGTGTGTTCGTTCACTTCAGCAATTATTCTGTCACCATCAACCTTCACCTCCGCTTTACACTCCCCTCCCTTGTTTATCTTTGTTCGGCCTGCGCTTAACGCATTCAGAACTTAGAACACATCCTGCCAGCACTTTTTGCTTCACATACACATACCCTTTGTGCACGCACAAGCATATTCTTACACTTGGTACTGGATACTGTGTCCAGTTATCCTACTCTTATGTCTCCTCATGAGCTAATCTGGGTACCCAGCTAATCCCTTGTACAATCCGTGGCGTATGTATTTGGGACGAAGAGATTCTTTTGGGATTGTCCTTTTTTATGCGGGGGGTTTTCGCCGTGGGGGGTTTGGTACCGGGGGGTTTAGCGGGGGTGGGGGGTTAGCCGGAACCCAGTCTAGTTTACCCATCACTTATTCACTTAAATAGGCTTGAAGACCCGATAATGCGTTACTGCGTTGGTCTGCTATATTGATATAATTGACGTTCATCAATTGAAGTTTTTGTGTGAAGGATTTTTGGTACCTCTATGTAGCTCTAGTCGAAAAGACACTCAGTGTAATATAAACTAGGAATACAATGAAAATTAGAGTCTAGTCATTCCTAACAGAGGACTGGGGAAACAAACAAACCAGGTTTGTTTCCTTCTCCGACGTTGGACCTGAAGATTGACAGCCTGACGAGGACCCTTCCCAAGAAGGGCCGAAATATCACTGATGAAGCATCGTAGCTGATGTATCCGTTGTATACTTTATTTGAATAAATCTATCTACGAACTTGACCTTACCCTTGACTTGACCCAAAGAATCCTCACACCAAGTTTCATCAAAGTATCTCATTCCCTTCGAGAGTTATCGGGCTGACAGACGAACGGACAGACGGACGACTTTTGCGATGTCATAAGTATCCCTCCGCTTACGTTTTGAGATCCCAAAAAACGCGTCATTTCCGCCTGGGATTCAGAGGTTAAAATAATTTATCAAAGGGCAAAAGAAGGGTGAAAGTAGAGCTAGGCTTGTGCCTGGTTAGCTCTAAGTTATCAGTTTTGCCTCTAAATGCTTTTTATGGCACTCTCATCCGGCGCAAGTGCCACACACCGATGACCTTGCCGTCCGTCTGTCGATTGGTCAGTCCGGTGTTTGTGAGTTAGGGTACTTCCAGACATGCTAGGACGATGAAACTTGGCAGGCGAACTAGGGACCCGATCAAACTAACTTGGAAATAGTTACTTGCCCAATTCGACCATCGTGGGGGGAGGGAGGGAATCGGAATCCAGAATTTCTATTTTTGAACGGGTGATCGGATCCTAATGAAACTTGATGTTTGGAAGACTGCGTGTCTCCGATGTCCCATTTCAAGTCAGGACCGGATCCGGTGAATTTGGAGGGAGTCGGAAAGGGGGGGGGGGAAATCATGTGACACGCTTAGAGTGGAGCGATCGGGATGAAACTTGGTGGGAAGAACACGCACAAGACCTAGGTGCATCACTAACAGAACTGCAACGATTTGGGGACTGTGGGGGGTTCCGGAATGCCGGTGATACGGAGTTACGGTACTGCCAGGTGGGCTGGGACGATGAAACGTGGCAGGCATATCAAGGACCCAACCAGATTTACTTGAAAATAGTTAGTTCCGCGATCCGAACATCGTGGGGGGAGCGGAGGGAGGGGGAATCCTGAATCTTGAAGTATATATAACTTTCGAACCGGTGATCGGATCTTAATGAAACTTGATATTTGGAAAGACCTCATGTTTCAAATGTCCGACCTCATGTCTCAGATGTCCCGTGTCAAGCCAGGACCGGATCTGATGGATGTGTGTGTGGGGGGGGGGAGGGGAAACCAGAAATCATGTGACATGCTTAGAGTGGAGCGATCGGGGATGAAACTTGGTGAGAAGAACAAGCACAAGCCCTAGATACATCAGTGACAGAACCGGACCCGATTCGGGCACCGGGGGGGGGGGGTGATTTGGAGGGGGCGGAATTCCGGTAATCGGAGGAGTACTTCCAGATGTGCTTGGACGATGAAATTTGGCTGAAACATTACAGAATTGACAAGATTGGCTTAGAAATTGTCACTTCCCAGATCTGACCATTCCTTAAAGTACTGATCTTAACCGGAAAGTATTATTTACATTTTCGTTTATTATTTTTATTATTTACATTTTTTGTATTGCCATGAGCCCGTTATCATTTTTGAATAAAAAGTATTGCTTACAAATTAATTTCTAGCTCCCTCAAAGTACACATCTTCACCGCACAGTAAAAAAAAAAAAAAATATTCCTTGAGCCCAAGCTCACAATACATGTAAAAAAAAAAATTGTTTTGACCATACGATACATTTCACGATCCACGAGGGCCCATGATGCTTGTACGACAAGGGTTTCGCTTAAAATTAATATCTAGTACACTTAAAGTGTGCATTTTATTCGAAAAGGTAAAAAATTACTTTTGACCACAACGATATATATTCGTGAAGTGAGTTCCTTGAAATACAAAAAAAACAGTATTAGGTTAACAGTATTACCTGTTTACCAAACGATACATTCTCGTGATCTCCAAGGGCCCATGATAATTCTTATCTTATCGGGTTTTGCCTACGAATGATCGCGACAAACTCACAAATTGGCAAATTCCTATTTTCGTCCTCCGACCCAGCCTTTCAAGGGCCATATGAGCTTCTAGCTCTTGTTTATGACACTTGCCTTTCGGCCAAGTGCCATATAAGCTACCGAATCACTTTTCCGTTGGTCGGTCGGTCAGTCCGGTGACCACGAGCTAGGTTAATTCCAAATGTGCTAGGATGTATCATGGACCCGGCCAGATTGACTTGGAAATAGTCACTTCCACCCAGAACCTTGAGATATTCATCACTTTTGAACACGTGATCGATCTTATTGAAACTTGATATTTAGAAAGACCTCGGGTCCCACTTTAAGTTTGGACCGGATCCGATGACTGTTGGGAGGGTGGAGTTGAAAGGGGAACCGGAAATCTTGTGATACGCTGAAACTTGAAGGATCGGGACAGAACCAATCCAGTGTTCGGCTTGCCCGTGAAGGAATTTTGAAAATAAATTTAAATTGAATTGAAATTGAAGAACAACCATAGGCCCTTAGATACTTCATTGACAGAACCGAACCGGATCGGGATGCTCTGGGGGGAGTTGGAGGGGGGTATTCTGGTGATCCTGAGTTAAGGTAATTCCAGACGTGCTGGCAGGCATAGCCGGGACTCGACCAGGTCGACTTGGAAATAGTCAGTTCCCGATCCGACCATCGTGGGGGAGTGGAGGGAGGGGGAATCTGGTATCTTGTGCCATGCATGACTTTTGAACGGGTGATCGGATCTGAATGAAACTGTAAATTAGGAAAGAGCAAGTAGGGGGGAGGGGGCAGGCTCTCGATTCAACCATCCGATCTTGGTGGAACTGGAAGTGCAAAGAATACTTTTGACCAAACGGTACATTTTCATGATCCCCAAGGGCCCGTAATCATGTGCCGCAACGGTTTTGCTTACAGCTCTATCCCTAGTCTCCTTAAAGGTTAACTGAAAAGGCGACTTATTTTTGTATCATGTAACTGAATACCCTGCATTATTTGGACTGTGCTGAGGGATTTTTTGTATTCTTCACTATTTGCTGTGGTATGACGTTCAGAACATCTACCGCCGTCCTCACAACGCAAAATTCCACTGTGACGTGGAAAATCTGAATCTCAATACAAAT
This sequence comes from Branchinecta sandiegonensis, assembly GCA_030848855.1. Classification (NCBI taxonomy): domain Eukaryota; kingdom Metazoa; phylum Arthropoda; class Branchiopoda; order Anostraca; family Branchinectidae; genus Branchinecta; species Branchinecta sandiegonensis. The sequence continues at coordinate 1,490,315 of JAUPMV010000002.1, read as the reverse complement.
GTGGCATTTCAGTGGACAGTTATCAGCCCGCGGAAGTTAGCTCACTGCATGTACTTCTTTTTTATAAATCGTTTTCGTCAGGCATACAACACAGGTACAAGCGCATAGAGGTACCACAAATCCCAGAGGAAATTCCACTATATGAAAATCGATTATTCGTTGAATACCGGAGCAAGGAAGTAACTCATTTTCATCGGGTCTTCGAGCCTCGTTAAGTGAATAAGTAACGGGTAACTAGATTGTTCTTTCTCAGCGCTTTTCGGTTAAACTTGAAAGTAAAGTCCGCATCTTGAATACTTTGACCAAACGATGCATTTTTATGTTTTCCAAGGTCCCATGATCACTTGTGTCTCAAAGGTTTTGCGTACAAATGAATTCGCATCTCCAAGTTTAACGAAAAAACAGCTTATTTTTACATCTGATTGAATACACTGAGATAATTTGACTCATTTAAGGGATTTTGTATTTTTTTCACCCGGGGCTCTAGTAATAGAGCTGCTTGCGAGAAAACCGAACATTCACCCAGACGCGGAGAATTTGAATTTCAACAAGGGCCTGCTTTTCCAGTGTGACAGATGCGAAGTTCGGAAGAGTTAAGCCTGTAATGATGTTTAGAATGTTTAACGATGTTGCAAGGAATCGGGCATTTTTATTTTAGTTTTATGCAAGTGCTTACATTTGTAGTTGTAAAAGCTTCAAGCGTAGAGGGACAAGCACATACAGGTACCTCAAATTCGAAAGAATAACTTCATTTCATGAAATGGATTATTTTGCGGATAAAGGACAAACGCATTTTTATTGGGCTTTAAGGCCTATTTGAGTAAATAAGTGATGTGTAACAAGACTGTCGAATCTCAGCCCTATTGGTTAAACTTTAACCGCAAAATGCAAAAATTACTTTTGGCCAAACCATAGATTTTGTCATCGCCAAGGATTTGTTTTGCTTAAAGTTTAACTGAAAAGGGCTGGGATAGGACAATCTAGTAAAATCTAGTTACCCATCACTTAAAATTGGCTTGAAGACCCGCTGAAAACGCGATACTTCGTTGTTCAGCTATTCACCAATAATTGATTTTCAAATAGGAGAATTTCTATGTGATTTGCAGTACCTCTATGCGCTTGTGTCTGTGTTTTATGCCTTACCAGAAAGATTTATGATTTTTTTTTTGTCCAGACACTAAGCAGTCTTCACCAATCTCACCACTGCTCATTGAAAAGCCCCCGTTAAAATTTACCGCGTATTTGTTTTGTGGGGAACGGCCGCAGATCTTCTGAATTTCATAACTAGAGCAGATAGTGGAAAATAAAAAAAATCCCTTGGCAGAATCCAAATTAGTCAGTGTATTCAGTTAAATGACACAAAAATAAGTTGGCTTTTCAGTTGGACTTTAAAATTAACTCCTAGCCTCGTTAAAGTGGATGTCTTCTTCATAGAACTTGACGACTCAATTGACGGCTATGAAATGAGCCATTCGAATACGGCCTTGTCTAACCTTAGCTGATTTAGGATATATAGCAACAAATGCCATATATGGCAATAGTGGCAATAAATGGCTGATATATTGCAAATGCCATATGAGCTTTCTGTTTTATATTTTCTGTGCTCCGTAAGTTGTCTAGTTCGTTGACACTGAAGCAAAAATTTTCATTTCAGGTATTACCAATGTGGCTGCCGAGAGTCAACGTTTGATTATTGAGGGAAACATTCTTGATGATGAAAAAACCCTCGCTGACTACAACATCAACACTACGAATGGGCGAGCTCAAACCCCTTTGGAAATCAGACTTGTTTACAGGTAAGTGCAGTAGATGAGCCAATCACCCGTTGCTGGTGACAGAAATCCATCCAGAAACGCCATCAGATGCAACACTCTCACTAGTTGCGATTTTGCAGATACCATGCTCTCTGTTACCACGGTAACTGGATCTGCAGTTAGTCGTTTTTGCAGTTACCGTGGTATCTGATATACGGTTGTTCTTCAAAAACGGCAATTGCCGAAATCGCGCTTTTCTAAGTCATCTCAAAAGAAAAACTGATATTCAGTCACATCACTAAGTGTCAAACTCCTTTCCCACCAATTTGACAAAAATGATGAAAGTGAGATGACTTTTTCAAATGCCACGATCAGTTAACACGGTCGGACCGTGGCATTTGAATAATACCACGATGACTGCAAAAACGCCTTTTAACCGTGGTGTCAGATACCACGGTAACTGCAAAAACGACTTTAGACCGTGGAATCAGATACCATGGTATCTGCAAAAACACAACTATTTGTTCTCAGTATTAAATGGTGTTGTAGCAAAAAAGGGGAGAAACCGTTTCCAGTCGATAGTAAGTAAGTAATAAGTAATTTATTTTTCACCCGCCATTTTGGAAAGCAGAGTATAGGAGATAAAAGAAAGAAATAAAATCAGAGACAAAACACATGAGATAACAATTTATTTCTTGGCCAGAGGACAGGATAAAAGGTCATGCCAGGGCTGGGTCCAGTTGTCAATGATTTTTGTGAGAGACGAGAAGACTTATAAAAGGGTAAAACCGCTTTCACATTGACGCGTCTTTGCGATGCGTTTATCTTCCGTTGCATAGACCTGCGCTAGAAGCTTTCGCGCTGGATGCTCATTTACATTTCCCTTTGTCGGTCTCTTCTGCTGAATTTAGCAAGTTTTTCTTCATCATCAGCATATTTTTTTTTAGTTTTTCTTCAGAAACTTCCATTTTCCACTGACAAATCTGATACGTACGCGTCGAAGCAGTGCAAGAATAGAACTTGGTTCTCAAGAATAGAACTTGGTTCTATTCTTGCGTTGCGTTTTATTTGTCTGCGTAAGCGCTGCGTCGCGTCGACGCAAGTACGACACGGAGGTTGCGTAGCTTAGTGTGAAAGGCTCAACGCGTCAATGTGAAAGCGGCTTAATACTTGTATCTTGAACGTGAAACTTATCCGTTAGCGTGTGGTTGTGGCATAATTTTCAAAAATGGAACAGGTGCTTCGCATATTTAAAGGACACCTGAACAATGAAACCATACTTAAACACACCATAGAGAGTGCATTTACAGACATGGCCGCGGAGAGCATTCTTCTCCTGAGCGTGACGTTTTCAAAATAGGGATGTTCGTTTCTGGAGGTTTGCACATGCAGACTCCAAGACAAAAAGCGCAATTCATTCAAATCTTGTACATCGCTGGCCGGATCGTATTGGAATATCTTCTATACATACGTTTGGGCTTAACTGGTTAAAAATTATTCCAGAAGAAAGGTTGATTGGAGGCATTTGTTCATTTCTAAAATTGTTCGGTACTGAAATAAGGACAGATGCAAAATGGAGCAAAAATCATAGCTTGGAGACACTATTTCGTATTTGGATTGGGTTTTCTGCAGGCAGTGTTAACGGAAGTCATACAGATAGGGATGATACTTGGTACTCTTCATTCAGGTGTCCTGTAAAGTAGCACGATCTTGAATGATTAATGATTGGAATGATTATTTTGAATACAGCTGCACCTTTCTTTCTGCAATATCCTAACACCAGCCAACGGAAAACTAAAGGTCGAATTCACCTATAAAAATTGGCTGTGGGGCTGGGAAACTATCGCACATATTTAGCACTTATAGATACTTACAGATTTGGTTAATCTTCAGTTTGAAACTGGTGTCTGCCTGCTTGCCTGCTAGAACGGAGCTTTCTACTCGAAAGCAGGAACATGGTTTGATCTAACAAGAGCTTGGCTGCGCAACGTCTACACTTTCCGCATAAACCCTAGAGGTTACACCCTTACCACTTTCTAGCAATAAGCTGAAATCGGGGTACTAGGAAAAAGAAGTGTTGCTGAGAGCAACAATTCCCAAAATACCTTCTTCGTCTTCTTCCTTGGACGCGCAATACCTGCATGACCCAGAAGTATGGTATCGTTAACCCGATTCGGAAGCTCGACGAGCTATACCAACAACTAAAATGTAGTCAGAGCGGCCATGAGTGGCAAGGGCTCTTTGAAATTTTGTGGATTATTAGTGTGATTTTCTCTCTGTGTTTTTGCCTTTGTTTTAATTGTTCTGTGATCTTTTTCTGTGTTTCTTCTACTTCTTTTTGTAAATACTCCATCATTTCTCTTTCGGGTACGATGGGTGAAAAATAAACATTACATTACACTTTGTCCTTTGGTTTCTTTTGGACACAGAACTCCCCAATGACTCCATAACAGGTAAGGATGGACATGGAAATTCTTCGCAAGCCTTGCAGGGAGGATTGGGCCGCTGTCACTACCTCCACCCGTCATTTCGACCACTTCCAAAATCAGACGGGTGGGGGCAGTGACGGGTGGGCAAACTGTCTGAAAAAGTGGGCAAACTGGCGGATTTTTAGGCGAAATGACGGGTGGGCGTAGTGACGGGTTCCCGGAGGATTTCATGGTAGATCGGATCGAACGCCTTTTGGAATTCGATTGCTATGAAGTTGACCATCGCTTAGGTTCGTCTGGGTGTTGTAACATGGTGTCAACCAAGGTGATCAAGTAGTGTGCGGTTGAGGACTCAGCAGATTACCGAATTGCTTAACGTCAATCAAGGGGATAAGTAATCCTTTCACCCATTTAGCGGCGAAGCTTTTGTATGCCCTGCCAAAGGCTGGAGTCATGATGATAGCCAGGTCGAACACCACACTGTCAGAAGTTTTATAGCAGATAACACAAGGATGCGCGGCATCAAAAGACAACACTCAACAGATAACACTTGGAATGTAATCTGTTGTCGCACCGCAAAAAAAGCATTTGCTGAATTCCCCGATATCATGACGACAAAAAAAGATAGCAGATGCTTTTTATGGCACTTGCAGCCTCTGGCTCAAGTGCCATATACCGATCACAATTCCGTCTGTCGGTCTGTCGGTCTGTCGGTCGGTCCGAGTTTTTTTGTCCCACATATCCGAGTTAGGGTACTTCCAGATGTGCTAGGACAATGAAACTTGGCAGGCATATCAGGGACCCGACCAAACTAACCTGGAAATAATCAGTTTCCCGATCCGACCATATGGGGGGGAGTGCGGGGCGCTGGAAACTTGCAAATTTAGGGCATTTTGTCACTTTTTTCTGAGTTAGGGTACTTCTAGATGAGCTAGGACAATGAAACTTGGCAGGAATATCAGGGACCCGACCAAACGAACCTGGAAATAATCAGTTTCCCGATCCGACCATATGCGGGGGAGTGGGGGCGCTCGAAACTTGAAAATTTAGGGCATTTTGTCACACTTTTTCGAGTTAGGGTACTTCCAGATGAGCTAGGACAATGAAACTTGGCAGGAATATCAGGGACCTGACCAAAGTAACCTGGAAATAATAAGTTTCCCGATCCGACCATATGCGGGGGAGTTGGGGCGCTGGAAACTTGAAAATTTAGGGCGTTTTGTCACACTTTTTCGAGTGAGGGTACTTCCAGATGAGCTAGGACAATGAAACTTGGCAGGAATATCACGGACCCGACCAAACTAACCTGGAAATAATCAGTTTCCCGATCCGACCATATGGGGGGGAGTGCGGGGCGCTGGAAACTTGAAAATTTAGGGCATTTTGTCACACTTTTTCGAGTTAGGGTACTTCCAGTTGTGCTAGGACCATGAAACTTGGCAGGCATATCAGAGACCCGACCAAACAAAATTAGGAATAATCAGTTTTCTGATCCGACCATTTTTGGGGGGGGGGTGGAGGGCAGGGGAATCCGGGAAACTGAGAAGTGTGTAACTTTCGAACGGATGATCGGATTGTAATGAAACTTCATAACTGAAGAGAATATATATCTGTAATGTCCCGTTTAAAGTCTTGACCGGATTCGGTAGCCAGGGGGGAGTTGGGGGGGGGGAGACCGGAAATTTCAAGAAACGGTTAGAATGGAGGGATCGGAGTGAAACTTGCTGGGAAGAACAAGCATCTGCTCTAGATAAGTCCTTTAGACCATTGTACTGGATCCGGACACTTATGGGGGGGGGCCGGAATTCCGGTGATGGTGGTTTTTTGGATTTTCACGATGAAACTTGGCAGGCATATCAGGGACCCAATCAAACTGACTTCAAAATAAAAATATTGTCGATCAGATAATGGTGGGGGAGTGGAGGGAGGGGAATCCGCAGGGGAATCCGGGAAATTGAGAAGTGTGTAACTTTCGAACGGATGATCGGATTGTAATGAAACTTCATAACTGAACAAAATATATATCTGTAATGTCCCGTTTAAAGTCTTGACCGGATTCGGTAGCCAGGGGGGAGTTGGGGGGGGGGGAGACCGGAAATTTCAAGAAACGGTTAGAATGGAGGGATCGGAGTGAAACTTGCTGGGAAGAACAAGCATCTGCTCTAGGTAAGTCCTTTAGGCCATTGTACTTGATCCGGACACTTATGGGGGGGGGGGGTCCCGGAATTCCGGTGATGGTGGTTTTGGGGATTTTCACGATGAAACTTGGCAGGCATATCAGGGACCCAATCAAACTGACTTCAAAATAAAAATTTTGTCGATCAGATAATGGTGGGGGGAGTGGAGGGAGGGGAATCCGAAATTTTCAGTCATGCGTAATTTTGGAATGGTTGATCGGATTCGAGTGAAATTTAAGAATTCAACAGAGGACATTTCTCCGATGATTTTTTTCATATCCGGACCGGATCCGGCAACTATTGGGGGGGGGGGGGGGGAAATACGTGCCCCGTTTAGAATGGAGGGATCGGGATGGAACTTTGTGGGAAGAACAAACAGATGCTCTAGGTAAGTCATTTGCTGAATCGGATTGGCTACGTGCACCGCGGGGGAGCTGGGTGGGGTGGGGTGGGGGGGTGGACCGGAAATCTCGAGAAACGGTTAGAATGATGGTATCGGAGTGAAACTTGCTGGGAAGAACAAACATCTGGTCCATATAAATCTTTTACATAATTTGACTGGATCCGGACACTTAAGGGGGGGGGGAGGAGGGGTATCCCGGAATTCCGTTTTTGGGGGATTTTCACGACGAAACTTGGAAGGCATATCAGGGACCCGGTCAAACTGACTTGGAATAAAAAAAAAAAATCCTCGATATGATAATCTTGGGGGGGGGGGAGTTGAGGGAGGGGAATCCGGAATATTGAGTCATGCGTAACTTTGGAACGGGTGATCGGATTCGAGTGAAATTTAATAATTAAACAGAGGACATTTTTCTCTTGTGACCTTTTTCATTTCCGGACCGAATCCGGCAATTATCGGGGGGAGGGCGGAAAATACTTGACCCGCTTAGACTGGTGTGATCTGGATCGAACTTCGTGGGAATGACAAACAGATGCTCTGGATTAATCATTTACAGAACAGGATTGGCTCCGGTTATTGTGGGTGGAGTTGGAGGAGGGGGAGGGGGGTCTGGGATTCCGGTGATGCGCGTTAAGGTACTTCCAGATGTGCTAGGACGATGAAACTTCGCTGGAATATTGGAGACTCAACAACATTTGCTTAGAAATTGCTACTTCCCAAATCCGATTATTCCTTAAAGTACCAATCTTGACCGCAAAGTAAAAAAAATACTTTTAAGCAATATATGCATTTTCGTGATGCCCATCAGCCCATTAGCAGTTTTGCCTCAAGGGTTTTGCTTACAAATGAAGTTCCAGCTCCCTTATAGCGCGCATCTCAACCGCAAAGTCGAAACTTACTCTTGATCAATCAAATCATCTTGACACATGCAAGTGCCATATGAGCTTACAGCTCTTGTTTTTTAGGGGGAGGGTGGTCGGCTCTTCGTGGCAATGCTTGTTATGCATAACATTTGTCGCGACAAACGAACAGAGTACATTTCAAGTGTTGTTTATTGAAACCGCGCATCCTTGTGTTATCTGTTATGAAACTTCTGACAGTAGATATTCCTTCAGCCCAAGCTGACTGCGAATCATGTTTAACGGTGTAAAACGGATAAGTCAGCTACATTTTACACCGTTAAATAAACTTCGAACAGTGCAACGAACTTGTTATTGGCAACCTTTTTCGGAATAGGTACTCTTGATGACTAACTCTCCTTGCCGATGCAAAATCGCCGTGTACCTAGTGAAAGAGCCGGAGCGGCACCACAGCTGTCCCGAACGAGGGCTGGAATGGTTGACACATGATTGGAGTTGTTGAGTTAGAGTCGTTAGTGAGACGTTTTCTCGTTCTTCCTGAGGATCACTGGCGTGTTTTGGACTTAGTCGTATAGATAGAGTATTGGTGTTATGAAGCCGTGAAGCCTAAACAGGATCGCGGATTATTACTAGGGGTAATGGCTGGGAGAAAGAAGTTATTATCGCTGTCCGTTCTTTTTGACTATGTGATGACTTTTATTTTTCATTTTGTTTGCAGAGAAGCCAATGGAGAGTTCGAGAGCCCAGAAGTGACACCTCTGTCTTCTCCTCCGGAGCTGCCTGAAGTAATGAAGCCACGAGAGAACCAGTTAGAGCCATAAATCTTCAGTTGTTATTCTGCTAATCTTAGGCCGGTCACTCTTCTAATCTCTGACCGGTCTGACCTTTTTTAATTCGTCAGTGTATTATAGTTGGGCAAGTGTAAAATACCATCTTCCTACAGGTCCCATGTTGACCGTAATACTGATTTGAATATTGTTTCTGCGACCAGTTAGGTAAGCTACCAACGCGTGATATTGGAGGAGAACTTCCGTCTTCCGCCTGTGCTGCGTGCAAGATGTCCAGACCATTGTCTGATGAGGGAGCTGCTGCTGACAGGGTTGCCACATCAGAAAAATTTAGTGAGTGACTTTTGGCTGAGACAGAGAGTGAATTGTGAGTGAAATTCTAGTTTCATGAAAAAACGTGTAATGGTCATTTTTGGTCGGAATCACGGCTGCAAAAATGCTTTTTGGCGGAATCTCAATCGGTTCAGAATCCTCTGAGCATGACGAGCACGAAAAAAATCCCAAAAATTCTACTTCTTCACTCCCACCAAAAATAAAAACTAACTCTTTATGTAGCACAGACAGAGTCGAATGCTTTAAAATTACTTGCATCGAGTTGAATTCCGCGTTTATTTTTGCATTTTCTGGAATTGTCACACTATTGAATGACAAATCTTGACATTTTCATAAATAGAGTGAATTTTATGTCCTACGTAGGACAAGAGTGACAAAAAAAGGGTGACAATTCACACTATCGTGCGACATGTGGCAACCCTGGCTGCTGATCCGAGCTATCTCTTTTACTACGCGCGTGTATTTTGTCGAGTTGCGCGACGTTGGACAGACGTTGCGCGGATATACCAGTGTAGGGTTACCGGATACCGGATACAATACTCTGTATGACTAAGTCCAAAACACGCCAGTGATCCTCAGGAAGAACGAGAAAACGTCTCACTAACGACTCAAACTCAACGATTAAAATCGTGTGTCAACCAATCACGGCGCTCGTTCGGGACAGCTGTGGTGCCGCTTCTGGCTCTTCCGCTAGGTGCACGGCGATTTTTGATGGGCAAGGAGAGTTAGTGATCAAGAGTATTTTGGCCTCGGAGATGACGGAGAGGCCGCAGAGTGCATTGTCGCTGCATGATTATTTTGTAATCAGGAGAAGACGGAGGTTCTCCTGTGGGATAAAAGGAATTCGTTTAAACTCGTAGCATAGTTCCGGAAATTTATTTCTCATTGTTTTTCTCCGTTTAGCTCAGACTATAGTGTCAGTTTATTTCGAAAGTGGCTGACGCACGGATTAGAGACATAGGCTATTACTTTTTGCTGGAATATAGCCCAAGCTTCGAAACATAATCTAGTTAGGTTGAATAAGTGATTTCCCGCCCATGTGTTCTTAGAAGCTATTAAAAATTTGCTAATAAACAGAAGCAGACAAGACTTCTTCGTTGGGGGTTTCGAATAAGGAGTGACCATTGGAAGCAGGCTTACAAAAGGATATGTAACACAGGGAAAGCCTTGCTCTATCTGTGAACCGAGGGGGTGCTCACTTTCCCACTTGGTGTACATCAAGGAGGCCTGCGAGATTACCGTCGTTGTAAACATGAGCGGACACGCGACCCTGTACAAAGCAAGTGCAGCACTGGACAATATTGGCGTTTGTCTGTGGCATATTTGTGTCCCAAACCTTTGTGTGTCTATGCCTCGGAAACACGAGTGTGTCATACTCAATCAACTCGAGGAAACGCCGTTTCCTCTTTATTTACGATGGTTTCAAATGGCGGATTACAAACAATCTCGATAAATAGAACACCAGGCTTACTCCGTTACTAGAAGGACTCTAAGTTATATTTTTGTATGCTACTCAAAGTAGCTAATTTATCTCTAATTTCCGCTAAGTTCAATCGAGCCGCAAAATCGAAAATAACCACGATAGTTGTTTGTCAAATTTGAGCCGCAGAGCGTACCTTGTTGGTCGCGAAAACAGATCTGTGGACCACCCAAAAGATTGCGAAAAAACTTCGTTGTGCGACAGCCTGTTCGTGGGATCCCGAAAAACGCTTTACTTTTCTCCAGTTTTCTGAAGGGTTCAATAGTCATCTAACTTCCGAAAAGCCTATAGTTTTCAGCGAACGGGCTAGCACCTTAGTGCAAAAGTCGAGACATATTTCGCAAATCTCTTAAGAGTTCTTTTTAAGCCTATGGCTGTGGAGATGCGCCGGTCGTTAAAACTAAGCGATATCATATCACAATGAATCATCGTAAGAAATTGGATAGTGAAAGATTGCCCCGTGAAAGATAACCCCGTTCCACGTTCCACGTTTTTTTTTTTTTTTTGAAACGGGGTTATTAAGGGAAGAAAATTTAAGCCTCAGTCCCTTATTAACAACAAAACCGAAGTTGATCAAAATGCAGAAAAAAATGTTTCTTGCCGTCGCCCCAATCGTGCAGCAAAAGCAGCAGCCGTGTCAAAAATTAAATCTCAGCACTAGTTTTTCCGTGCAGTCATTATTCAAAGTAATAGATACAGACAAGTACTCGATAATAGAAACGTAGAAACGAGGTTATTAATAAAATAATATTTAAGTTTTCAGTCCCTTATTAATAAAAAAAACGAAGTTGACCAAAATGCAGAAAAAAACCTTTCCTGTCATCTCCCCAATTGTCCAGCAAAAACAGCGTCCGTGTCAAAAATTAAATCTCAGGACTAGTTTTTTCATTATAGTGGTATTTGAAGATAACTTACTTTAATAAGATATTTATAGTCGGTAGAAGCTTCAGTTATTTATTACAGGTTTGTTTCCTTCCCCGAAGTTGAACTAGAGGATTGACAGCCTGACGAGGACCCTTGCAAAAAAGGGCCGAAATATCGCTGATGAAGAATCGTAGCTGACGTACCCGTTTTAAACATTGTTTGAATAAATGTTTCAAAGTCAGCTTGGGCTCAAAGAATATTTATGATCAAGTTCTGTCAAGAACTTATCTAATACTTATGCTTGTTCTTCCCATCAAATTCCATCCCGATCCCTCGATACAAAGCGTTTCACAAGAATTCCGGTGCCCCAATCCAGCTTCCCCCCCCCCCCCCCAAGTATCGGATCTAGTCCGGGCTTTACATGGAACACCTGAGACAATAGCTCTTTCCACTTGCCAATTTCATTCAAATCCGATCGCCCGTTCAAAAGTTATAAATGCTACTAGATTCCGGATTCCCCATCCCTTCAGTCTCCCCACGACGTTCGGATCGTGCAAACGACTATTCTCGAGTCGGTCAATTCGAATCCCTCATATTCCTGCCGAGCTTCATCATCTATTACATCATGATGTACCGAACTCGCTGGATGACCAGAATCCCCCCCAGCTTCTTTCATTTCTAATCGTTTTCAAGTTGTAAAATATAATAACATTTATTCTGACCCACTCCCCACCACCTGCGGAGTACCACAAGGTACTCTTTTGGGTCCCCTACTTTTCCTAGTTGTGATCAACTCCCTTGCTTCCGAATCACATGAGAGATGGAAATTCGTCGATGACCTCTCAGTTCTAGAAGTTTGCCGACGAAACGAAAAAAGTTCAGCAATGGAGATACTCGGAAACATCACAGAGGAAGCCGCAGAATCAATGATGACCGTCAACACTGACAAGTCAAATATTATGACCATCAGCTTTCTAAAATCTGTTCCTGATTTCTCCCAACCCATTCCCCCAGAAGTAACTCTTTCGGAGGTAAAGCTGTTGGGTGTTACCCTTTCTAACGACCTTAAATGGGACTCCTATGTCGAAACTATGACTAAACAATCTTTCCCCTCGCTATCCCTCCTAAAACACATGGTTAAATTTTCATCCCCCCGTTCAGATTTGCTCCACTTTTATACTTCGTTTATACGCCCAGTTCTCGAGTATGCTTGTCCGGTATGGCATTTTGGTCTTACTAAAGATCTTTCAGACCGGATAGAATGTATCCAAAAAAGGGCTTTGCGCATTATTGGGCGGGAAGGAAAGCTCCCTTATTTGTATCTTCTCAAAAAGTTTGGGCTCACTACGCTTGAGGAAAGGAGACAAACACTTTGCTATGGTTACGGAACACAAGCGTTTTCTGACCCAAGGTTCCGTGATCTCTTCCCACCCATTCACGATCCTCCCAGAAGTAGACCCCCCCCCCCGGGAAAAATCCCAAAAAGTCCCCAAATTAACACCAGTCGTTTGCACTCACGAAAGATACAGGAAAAGCTTCGTTCCATCTTTCGTGACACTTTTTAATTCTCACGAATAAAACTGAATATGTTTTGTTCCATCTGGATTTATATAATTTGGTTGTGCATAAATTGTATATATATATATATATATTGACATCTGCAAATTTGCTGTAAATGTCCATTGACAACGTTTTCGTTTATAATATGTTGACGAAAAATGCAAATTCGGCATCATTGCTGTGAAAGTCATTTTTAAATTAAATTCTACTCTCTCTCTCTCTCTCCCCCCACAGTGCCCGAATCCGGTCCGGTTATGTCAACGATGTATCTAGGACTTGTGCTTGTTCTTCCCATCAAGTTTCATCCCGATCCCTCCACTCTAGCAAGATTTCAGGTCCCCTTCCTCCAGCTCTTCCCAAAGTCACCGGATCCGGTTCGGATTTGAAGTGGGTCGTATGAGACACGTGATCTTTTCAAATATCAAGTTTCATTAAGATCCAATCACCCGTTCAAAGTTACGTAAACCTCAATAATCCGGGATTCCCCCTCCCTCCACTCCCCCGCGAAGCTCGGACCGGGGAAGTGACTATTTCCAACTTAATCTTTTGGGGTCCCTGATATGCCTGCCAAGTTTCATCGTCATAGCTTATGTGGAAGTGCCCAAACTAGCAAAACCCGGACCGACTGACAGACCAACGGACGGACAGAAATTGCGATCGCTATATGGCACTTGGTCGAAAACCATGTTCAGGTTTAATTAATCAAATCTTCCTGCCTTACTTCTGCCAAATCTCCGGCTTTGACTGGATTCCGGGCGAACTACTTCTACGTCAAAAACTAAAGCTTAAAAAATTCAGCGTTTCTCCTTACCCCTATATCGAACATCTAATCAACTTCACGTAAAATTCAACATTCATGATTGTCAGAAGCGGATTCAGCGTGTCTTCTTACCCCTAAGTCGAGCATATAATCAACTTTAAATAAAACTTTACTTTTAACAAACTTTTCGGTTTTAGCCGGATTCCGGGCGAACTACTTGTCCGGCGAGAAAATGGTTTTCATATTCTTGTTGAACATGTCTTCTTACCCCTAAATCGACTATCCCATTATCTGTTTAAAAGAAAGTTGTTCGCCCGTTAATTTGAAGCCCATCTACGAACTCGATCTCTCCCTTAAAGGACACCTGAATGAAGAGTACCAAGTATCATCCCTATCTGTATGACTTCCGTTAACATTGCCTGCAGAAAACCCAATCCAAATACGAAATAGTGTTTTCAAGCTATGATTTTTGCTCCGTTTTGCATCTGTCCTTATTTCAGTACGAACAATTTTAGAAATGAACAAATGTCTCAATCAACCCTTCTTCTGGAATTTTTTTTAACCAGTTAAGCCCAAACGCATATCTAGAAGAAATATATAGATATATATATCTAGAAGAAATTCCAATACGATCCGGCCAGCGCTGTACAAGATTTGAATGAATTGCGCTTTTTGTCTTGGAGTTTGCATGTGCAAACCTCCAGAAACGAACACCCCTGTTTTGAAAACGTCACGCTGAGGAGAAGAATGCTCTCGGTGGCCATGTCTGTAAATACATTCTCCATGGTGTGTTCAAGTATGGTTTCATTGTTCAGGTGTCCTTTAACCTAAAGAGTCCTCACACCAAGTTTCACTAAAATGTCTCATTCCCTTCGAGAGTTATCGTGCTGAAAGACGGACGGACAGACAGGCAGATGGACGCTTTCACGTAAGTCATAAGTATCCCTCCACTTATGTTCTGGAATCCCAAAAGTACGTTGAACTACAGTGAAACTACATCCGGAAAACTGCAACTTTAAACTGGTTTGCAGAATTTGATACCTTCTGTGTAACAACACCAATGGTTTCGATGGGACCCCAAAAATCTAATATTTGATCCAGGCAATTGGGTCTTGTCTTTGCCAGAACCAGTTTTCGCCAGGCTAATCATCTGAGAAAACCAAGTTCAGATATACCTCTATAAGCCATATCTATTTTGACGGTACTGCCCGAAACTTCCTTCTTTGCTTATGACAAATTTCCGATTTCGGCCGAATTTCGAGTGAGCTACTTGTCCAGCAAAAAAAAGAAAATTCAGAAACGAATTAAGCATATCTCCTTATCCCTTTAAAGAGCATCTAATCTACTTCAAATAAAACTTTAACTTATAAAAGAATTCCGGTTTGAACCGGATTCCGGAAGAATTATATGTCCGGGTAAGAAATGGCTGTCATATACAGACTCAGCGTCTCTTCCGATCTTAACTCTGCCATCTAATCAACTTTAGATAAAACTTCTGCTTTTAACAAATTTTCCGGTTTTGGCCGGATTCCGGGCGAACTAGTTGTCCGGGTAGAAAATACTTTTCATATAAGTGTTCAGCATGTCTTCTTGTCCCTAATCGAACATCTAATCATCTTCAAATAAAACTTTTTCTTTTAACAAACTTTCCGGTTTTTGCCGGATTCCGATTTATCGGGCTGACAGACAGACAACTTTTGCGATGTCATAGGTAACCCAACTCTCCACTTAAGTTTTGGGATAAAGCACATCTGAAAGGTTTCTATCTGCCTCAGTCTTCGTCTACGACCTTACCACCAAATTGGTCCGTGTCTCAATATGCGACACAAAATGCCATGCACAGCAATTGAAGAATGAGAAGCTCGCTTTCAGAATCATTTTCGAGTTGTAGGAGTGTCCTGACATTTTTATCTGAGAGACTGTGGAGTTTTACGAATGATTTTCAGATGTACTTTAGCAGTAGCATAGAAGCCAAAAATTTACCTCCCGACTTGAATGAACTATTTCAGCATCTGCAGAACCCCTCCTGCCCTGGGAAGAAAATTATGGGGGATAATTAAAATCTCCATGGTCTTTTTCAAGTGTATACCCACCTCAACCTAGCTTTGTAATCCACATTTTTCCACTGTCCTGGGTACACGTGTTTGTTGGGCCTGCTTTCGTTAGAATTCTGATGGCTTTTCCATTGTGTTTAAAAAATCCAGGCTTTCTTTTCCACTTGTAGTCAAAGTTTGACCCACAATCATGCACATAACCTTGTCTATCGATTTTGGTCTTTTATTCATGTGATCCAGTCCGACTACATTTTAACGACTAATCTATTGTAGTTTTGACATTTGACAGGCCAAAATCTGAAAAACTTAAGTGAGACAGATACAAATCCTTGAGTAAAATTGATTTTAAACACATGAATCATGTCTCCGACCTAGCGAGGTTATGAAACCTGATTTCAACGACTCGGCTTGCCTTTGACGGGTTTACGAACGAAGCTGGATAGTGCCAAAAATTAACAGTTTTTGTTAAAACGACTCTGACTGCCTTTGGGACCCGGGACCTCAGCGAGGCCAAAATAAACGACTGATACGACTTAGCAAAAGGCAGGTGGACCCCCCCCCCTTTGGACCACCCCCGCCATAAACGTGAACGACGATCAGACGGCGAAATATTTTTTCAAAGCCTGTGTTTTACTGCTTTTTATACCGTAATCTTTGAGACAGATGATGATAGTGCAGTTTCGCCAGCATTCATGGAAGAAATTCAGTTAATGTCACTGACCAGTGTAAAAGGAAATTTTTACTAGAAAGATAGAAGGGAAATTTGGGCTATGTCATCAGAAAACAATGATCAGGTAGGTAACTTCGATATGTCAGCTTCTGTATTTGAGTTTTATGGTACGCCTATATGTTTTCTTCCCTTACTGCCTTTTTGGTCTACATTAATTATGTTGACTATTGTGTCCTTTTCTTCATAGGGAGTACAGGAGGGGTATCCAACCTTGAACTTATATTGAGAACTTGGTCTGAAAAGTGTAAAAGGAAATTTTGGTTCATTCCTAACAAGGTCCTAACTGTCAAAGTCAACAAACACCTAACCTAACCCTGACCTACCTCAATATAAAGGAGTTCTGATTGGTTGATTTTTTAGCTTCACTCAAATCATCAATATTTTACTGGGTTACAGTATCCAGCACCTGGCATAGTGCATCCGGCGTTAGGCATACGGTATGCTTAACGCTAGACATATCCAGCATTTGGCATAGGGTATCCAAAAATCAGGGGTTTGCAGTTGACTGCCTTAGAGCAGCCTAAGAGGAGATAAAAAAATATAGAATTGTTTTGTTGTTGAGACAAGAGACAATTGATGCAAATCTTCAGAGGTCTCAGTTGGCTATTGTTTGTTTAATCAGGACCTATCAGTTTATTTTTAAATAGCAATTGCTAACGATGAGTTTGATGAGGGATGTAAAGATGTGAGATTTCTCTTTTCAGATGGTAACTTTTGGAAATTGGTTAGGATTTAAAGGACTGATGCCCCTGCCGAGTAGCATATATTAAAGTCCTTGATTCATTTGGGACGAGAAGGGGGGAGACACCATCATCTTTTGATGGGTCGGATTTTTACGAACACACTATTACCTTTGTTTTCCCAAAAATCCTCACGGTAGCCAATGTTATGCCAAAATTACTTGAGCACAATTCACTCCTGAAAGCAAAGCCGCCATTGCTAATTAACTATTCATTGATCTCCTGGCCCTGGTCAAAAGATTACTAAAAACTTCGAGAAGATTGAGTGGCGTATAAAAGGATTAAAACAAATCATCATCTGGACGCTCAGCAGTCTCTTGTTTGTTTAATCAGGACCTACCAGTTTATTTTTAAATAGCAATTCCTAATGATGAGTTTGATGAGGGTAGTAAAGATGTGAGGTTTCTCTTTTCAGATGGTAACTTATGGAAATTGGTTAGGATTTAAAGGACTGATGCCCCTGCTGAGTAGCACGTATTGAAGTCCTTGATTCATGTGGGACTAGAAGGTGGGAGACACCATCATCTTTTGATGGGTCGGATTTTTACGAACACACTATTACCTTTGTTTTCCCCAAAATCCTCACGGTAGCCAACGTTATGCAAAAATTACTTGATCACAAATTCACTCCTGAAAGCAAAGCCGCCATTGCTAATCAACTATTCATTGATCTCCTGGCGCTGGTCAAAAGATTACTAAAAACTTAGGCGTATAAAAGGATTAAAACAAATCATCATCTGGACGTTTAGATATGTTGAAAGAAGAAATCATTGGCCAGTTTGATATTTTTTGGTCTTGGAAGCTGAAAATGATTTGGCTCAATTTCAGAATCTTCAAGAAATCACTATAACCAATTTAGTATAATTTACGGTTTTTGCTTATTGTGATCTAGTTTACATCCTTAATTCTTTGGACTTCAGGAATTAACAAGAAAAAACAGAAAACAAAATACTGAAAGAAATCAATAATGCAAATACTTGGTTTGATTTTCTAAAAATTTTCCATATGCCTGCTACAGTAAGCCTCCCCATGTCAGGCGCTTCCGACCCGTGCCGCTAGATGACCCAGCTGTCGGATCGAGTTGTGGCTTCATCTTGGGTCATGGGTGGAGGGGGGGGGGTCTAGACGTTGCAAGTGCTGGAATGCTTATGATATAATTCCTTTAAGTGGGCAAGGGCTGTCGCACTGCTACTCCTTTTACCTAACAAAGAGGATTTGGAATGAGGTCCAAGAAAATATTCCATCAGTGAAGGCCACAAGAAAAATGATTGGAATAATGGATTTAATACTTCTCAACTTTTTATCACCTATCTTCCAAGACTTTTGATTTTCCTGTTTTGCATTAAGCGCTTACTCCTCTAGTCCCCAGGCCTGCAAAGAAACGAGATCAGCAACTCTGAATTCAGTTAACCAATCTTGCCAGGAGAACAGCATCAGACTCGCCCTAAAATTGTCAAATTAGCAGGAAGGACAGATGACCTGGTAAAGAGCCTGTTTTCCTTTTTGGAAAAAAAATGCAGCTACTTTCTGGCTAGATGCTGTGTACCTGTTAGGATTCTGCAATTTCTGGCTATGAGAGGGGATGGTTTACCTCTAGGTAAAACAAGAAAATATTTGCATAATGTTAGAGTTAAAACCGGTCCTTACTCACTATGTCAGGATCCAAGAAGGAAATTATGTTTTTCTTTGTATGAGAGTGTGTGAAACTGAATGTGTTTAGACAAGAATTGTTTGGAGTGAGAGTATGTAGGACTGTAGTAGTGAGTAAATTGTTGAGAGGATGAAGGAAAAAAGTTTCCTGGCTATTCAACTGTTTGGAAGGTATCTCCAGTTAGAATTAGCACATGGATAAAATTGTATGTCACAGAAGTTTGAAGCATAGGAAAGAGTAATACATCTCATTTTTTCTTGGAAACAGTCGATTTTCCTTAGAAACAGACTATGTTTATCACATACAATCAATTGTTTTGAAAATGACCAGCGAGTTGGTAAATACCTTGCATAGATGTAGTGTTCCTGTTTTTTATTTTTTTTGTCTAGTGCAATGGCCCTTATTGGCTTTTATGATGATTTATATTTGATAGTGCTAAACGATGTCAGCTGAATTTTTCCAAAATTCAAAAACCAAATTCAAAACCAATTTTTCCCACAAGTTCATTTTTCCAACTTGAGCGGCTTTGAGCCTGAAGGGGACCCTTGCCAAGAAGGGCCGAATTATAGCTCTAATAAAATTCAGCTGACGTATCCGTTTTGCACTATCAAATATGATTCGCAGTCAGCTTGGGGCGAAGGAATATTTATTTGTGATGATTATGATCTATCTATGATGTTAGCAAAAAAGCTCAGAAAGTCTTATGACCCATTCAGGAAGAAAATAATTCAAATTATTCAGATTCAGACCCAGCCTGTAACAGTATATCAGAATTATAATTAAGGGTACTGATACAGTGACAGTATGCTTATTCAGTTTTCCACGACTGAAATGAAATGAACGTAAATGAATTGAGGCCATGAAAACAAATGAAAAAATGTGTAGACATCTTTTGTGAACATCGTCCCTGAGCCATGAAAAATGTTGTCAAGACCTACCCCAGCTATGTCAGAACCTGCCTCCAGTCTGGGCAGATCCGGACAAAAGTAGCTAATAGGAAAATGGTATCTACAGAGAAAATGTTGCAAGTAACGAGATTCTACAAAGGAACAGTAACAGCTAAGACGTGACTCTAGATAAACAGAAAAAATGTAATCAACAGAACCTGAAACGAAATCTCCAAACTTGCCGACCTCTTCCCTATGCCTTTGAGCTGGTCAGTGACAATTTCTAGGCCAGAGGGTCAGAGGTGAACTATTTGAGTGGGGTTTTAGGATGGTTGCTTCGTTAGTAGAAAGGGAAGTTGAAACTGATTCAGTGAAATTAAAAATAACCTTTTGCCTAGTTCTACAGTGTATCCATATGCTGTTCAGCATGTACGGTTTAGGCTATAATGTTCAGTATGTTGACTCACGTCCTAATGATGTCATCCAGCATCGGTGTTTTCCTCACCCACTCCCTCTTATTTTTCGTTTAGTTAATTTCTCACTGACATCGTGGCTGATCTTAATTGTTTCATTTTTTTTTCTTTCAGAGAGCAAAGAATCATCATATACAAGGTAGATATTCAGTTTTTTAGTTTTTGGGATTTAATTCCAGTTGGTGTGAACTTTAGGGATCAACTTGATAGTTGCTGTAAAATCAAAATAGCCCACCCCCATCAGAAAAGAAAGTCACTTCATTTTAGCAATAATGTGCATTGCACTGCCAGGTACTTTGGGAGTAAAAGTTTGCCAGGATGTGACTTGATTGCTGTTTCGTTTGTTAGGCAACTAACACAATGTCCATAATTTCAAATATGCACTGTCTGTTGTTTGCAGGATAAACTCCGTAGAGAAACGAGAAACTGAAGTGTTGGTGGTTTAAGTGACACCACATGCTGTCAGAAACATGTGAAAGTTGTTGGGTGGAACTGCAGTTACTACAGTTACAGGTGCAGTCTGTTACCTTGTTATGCTGTGGCATCACTCTATTTTTGCATCCATTGCTAGCTTAGAACCTCCCTACTAAAACTTCTATCTAATTTATATTGGAGACAGAGTTGAAATGCCATTAACTCAAGAGTTGTGCTTTCTTTTTATCTTTGAGATAAAAACATTTTTGTTGAATGTCTGCCTCACCTCATACTTCACATGTCCTTGATTCTGCTGATATTTCGAGAGGCTTGTTCTCTGGTGGTGTCAGAGTGAACTGTCTCATGGGATCGCAGAAAAATCAGAACATAAGTACAGTTTTTTGTGTTTTTTTCAGGTGGCCCAAGAAAGGACGGATTAGATCAGGACAGTGTCTATTCCTGGAGGCAACCTCACCAGGTATTTTTGATCTTGTCATCTAACATTAGAGTGTGGCCAAGTCTCGTTATGGGATGTTTTCTATTGATTTGGATACCCCAATCTAGGCGGAGTCGCCCACTCATTGGCTGTGCTTTCAGCAGAACTTGAATTTAAAGCACATAGGACATCATTTTGTATCTACCTGATTTAAACTTTGCCTTATCTGAAAGAAAGTTGCTGATTAGCACACAAAATCATTTCCTAGTAAACAACTTAGAGTGCCTACCGGTTGGTAGGGTTTATGAGATTGTTTGACAGGAATTACAAACACCTATGGCCAAGGCTGCGATTTTTCGCACTACTTATACTGCACAATAAATAGCTGACCGGAATATGTCCGTTTGTGTTTGCCTCGCAATAAAAGTTTGTTGTGGAAGTCTGTCATGGCGTGTCGTCTGGAATTGGCGACACGAACTGCCTGGATTATTTTGCACTTCTTTCCTTTTCGTTTTAAATGTAAAAAAGAAAACCCATTAAATTGTCTTTACGCCTTTGGCTCTTGTAAGAAAATTTCGGACTTTTTACGTCACCTTGAACGTTATTGGCTTCCAGATTCTCAAATTTTGAGCGTTCAGTTCCGGATCGGGACACGGTATTTTGCTCAAAAATGAGCATGGGTACTAAGAAAGACTGATGCGATTCCGGGTAGGAAACAAGTTATGTGAGTATGAGGATTGAAACACACAACAGGAGTGGAAACAAAGAGTGAATGGGCGTAGTAACTGGCACGGCTGCTTTAAGTTCATAATCAAGTTTGTTTTTGTTGGTTCACATAATAGCTATGATCATGAGCACAATGCTGAATGTAACAAAAGAAGAAGAAGAAAAGAACAAGACGTCTATCTATACCCAAACGTGGTCACTCTTAAGGTTCAAGGTTTCATTTGCTCTTGAGGTTTCATTTGCATTTTACAAAGAAAATCACATACGACAGACGAGCACTTTCATGGAACAAAATTCTCTAACACAGTGCTTGTTTAATAATATTTAAAATTCTTTAATAAAACCGACTTAGACTCAACCGTAAAATTGAACAAAAAACAAAGCTACTAGATAACCCCTCGCACTAAAAAGATGAGTAAATAAAATGGGCTAAGAGAGAAGACAGTCAACCACAAACACCTGATTTTTCGATAGCCTATGCCAAAGGCTGGGTATATTCCACATTTGGCATAGCCTCTGCCTAACACTGGATATCCTATGCCAAACACTGGATAGCTGCTGGTACCCTAACCCTGACCTACCTCACTACAGATGAATTCTGATTGGTTGATTTCTGAGCTTCACTCAAATCATCAATATTTAATTGGGGATCAGTATCCAGCATTTGGCATAGTGTATCTAGCATTAGGCATAGGGCATACCACACGTTAGATATACCCAGCGTTTGGCATATACTTTCCCAAAATCAGGAGTTTGTGGTAGACTGAGAGAAGACATACACCAACATCAGATCGGTGAGACCATTTTCCAGGAAAGAACCCCGGATTTTTCGTAAAAGCAGTCGATTTTTTTCTTGGAAACAGTTGATTTTTTTTTTAATCAGTCAGTTTTTCGTAAAAATAGTCGATTTTTCATTAAAAATGGTAGTTTTTCTTAAAATCAGCCGGTTTTTTTTGTCAACACAGTCGTTATTTCTGAATAATTCTGAAAAATCTGCAAAAACAGTTGGTAAAAATGACCAGCTAGAAAAATATAAAAATTAATTGCAGGTTCATTTCTTCTAGCTACAGCTTGACGAGGACCCTTGCTAAGGAGAGCCGAAATGTCGCTTGAACTAATGTCTGCTGACCTCATTTAGTGCCATCTAATAGGGCTCTCTACCAGCATTCCGTTGCAGCATTTTTCGTGTTCTTCCCACAAATCTGGGATTCAGTAACTGTTTTGTTGTCGTAAAAGTGCATAGCCGAATTTCTTCGTCACCAAACAGTGATGGCGTTATTATTACATCATGAGCGTGTTCTACCCTTCTAACAATAGTAACTAGTAGTTGCGGCTTTCGTTCCAACCCCGTGAAAAGTTAGTACGCTGACCGTTCCAACCTTCTCGAAATAGTAACTAATAGTAACTATTTGCTTACCACGCTCAGGAGCGTAGTAAGCGTGGTAACTACGAATCTCTGTGATGTGATAGGCAAAGTTAGCCCGTGGCAGGATGTTTTGGTGGAAATAGAATAATGCGTTCCAGACTTGACGGCCAAGAAGCCAGAATTCGTGACGCCATGCGTAGTAACTACGTAAGTAAGGTGGAACACGCTCTATATGATACGATAGGATTTTTATTGCAAAAAGCCAACTGAGCATAGCAACTGCCACAAAAATCACGTAGAAGAAAAAGACAAAAAAACAACAAAAAAGTGAAAATCCTAGGTATAACTTATTAACACTTACATTAGATCCTCCCGATGCTTAGCTGCCAACCGGACTAACACCGCGAAATTTCTCATTACTGCGAAACATTTATCTCCAGTCAGATCTACTAACCCTTCCTCCCCTAAAGCACTCCTCCCAAAGATTTCCTCCCTTAATCCCCCCAACTGCCTAGAAAGTGTTAAGCTGCTATTTAGAATGAACACTGTTTATCTATTCCAGAGTTACGCCGCTGACTCCTATATGTCGACCTATTATAGTGCTTCGTATCCGTACCAGACTTTCGGCATGCCGGATGCTACGTGGTCAAGTGCCGTCGACGCATCCCCTATCTTTGGCAACTACACTGCCGCCATCGCGCCAGCAACAGGCCAGTATGGACATGATAATGCATTCCACTTGGAAGGCATGTTCGGTGGCGGAGCTCCTGCCAGTAACAGTGCGTTCGGGGGGTTCAACCAAAGCTATGGATTTAACATGGGCGTGACCCCTGCCGGCAGTGGGCAAGTGAATGATTTTGCATCGTGGGGAACGAAGAAAACCCTTGAGCCGTACTATACCCAGAGAGACAGTGTTGTTGAGGCTCCAGTTAAGATCGCGGAGCATAGCATCCAAGCCTTGTCGTTGGACGATAAGCCTCGGGAAGGTGAAAAGATCGAAGCGGAAGCGCCTTTGCAAGTAAATCAGGGGAAAAAGACATCTTGGGCCGCAATCGCGAGTCAGCCGGCAAAGCCGCAAATGCCGTTGAAAAAGAAAATCATGGGCCCGCCCCCGATGGTTCAAACAGCCAGGAACACAAGCATGGACATCGGAACTTGGGAGAATAAGAATGGAAGTGCGCCTGTAGTGTCAACGCAGGTCCCTCCCCCTGTGATTCCGCAAACTAATGCCCCTCCCCCTAAAGTTCTGACTCAGGGCATGAATGCTCCACCCCCTAGCCGACCGTCGTGGAACAATCCTCCGCCAACGAGTAACCAACGGCCAAATGCGCAGCCAGGACAGCATTTCGGGCCTCCTCCGACGCATAATAGTGCTGCTAGTGTTCAACAAGGCCAAGAGATGGCGCCGGCTGTGACGAGTCCCGCGCTGGAGCAGTTAGTTAATAAGCATAACTATAATCCATCCGAGTTTGATGTGAGTGCAAAGAATGCCAGGTTTTTCGTCATTAAGTCCTATTCTGAGGATGACATTCATCGTTCGATAAAGTACGAAGTGTGGTGCTCCACTGAGCACGGTAACAAGAAGCTGAACGAGGCGTTTAGTGAGCAGCAGGGCAAAGGGCCAGTGTATCTTTATTTCTCGGTGAACGGCTCCGGACATTTCTGCGGAATGGCGGAAATGTTATCCGCAGTCGATATGGGTTCCTCATTGTCCGTCTGGTCGCAGGACAAGTGGCGTGGACAGTTCCAAGTGAAGTGGATTTATGTGAAGGATGTTCCCAACTCGGCACTGCGTCACATTCGACTCGAGAATAACGAAAATAAGCCCGTGACAAATTCCCGCGATACGCAAGAAGTCCCGCCGGAAAAAGGCAGACAAGTTCTAAAGATCCTTCATTCGTATAGACACGGGACGTCCATTTTTGACGACTTTTTCCACTATGAGAAACGCCAGGAGGAAGAGGACCAGAGGAAGCAGGCTGTAGCTCATAGAGCTGAGCAGAAGGTAAGCCTATCTTAAGGCGTATTCTCGCCGTTCCCCGAGGACTCCACTTGAGGAGTCCCCGCGTTTTGTTTGTCCCGGGGACTCACTTTCCGTATTCTTGCGAGTCGCCACGGACGGGGAATGCCCCGATTATCGTCACCATCATCAAAAAGGACTCCCTTTCAGATTCGGAGGTGAATCAGTTTTTGCTGGTGTTGGTGCAATATAAAATTAAACAATCAGAATAAACGAAACCAAAAATAAAGTGGATCCAGACTAATGTTGTCAACTGCATATTTTTTTTTTTCCGAACAAAATCCGTTTGGAAGCATTCCCCGTGTTCTCGCTGTTTTCTGTACGCGGAGTCCGCACGAAGTGACTCCCCCTATTCTCGCCGTTCCCTTCGATTCCCCGAGGAGTCCTCGGGGAATGGTGAGAACACGCCTTTATAGTTGTATCCAACGATTTCTGGTGTTTTCCAAGCCCTTAAAAATGCAGTGTACGGAAAGGTTGGGACTTGGTTTCCAGTTATTTCTGTTTAAATTGAGGCTCATACGCTGCACAGACAAACAAGACACTCAGCCTTGCGGGGAAGGTTTCATCACCTTAAACTCTCAATTACTGTTAAATGAGTTGTGTGGTCCTTAGTATCCTCGCAAATCTATGCTAATGTCGGAATACCGTGTTTTTGCTTTCGTGGAAAAACACCGAAAAAGAGATTTCGAGTTTTTTGCCTGAAGGGTACAAAACATAAAGCCTGCTCCTTTTTCATTTGATACGGACCTCCAGGACATTGGAGGACGGGACTGGTGTGGCTAATTGCAATAGCTCCAGCTTCTTTCAGACGGCCTCCCGCTTACATGGTGCTTACGTATTAACGCTTCTCCTTACGTTCCGCGCAAGGCCACGCGTTTTATCCCACTTCTGACCAATCGAATCCGTGATGTCGGGGCCTGTAAAAAATACCGCGCATCAGTACGAGTGGTGCAAAACGCTGCGTACCACCTTCCGGTGGAGGCTGCTGACAAGTATGCTCCATGATTTTCATGCTCTATGCATTTTACACTATAAAACTTCTGCTACCTTTAGTACATTTTCTCATCTGTTTCAGGATCGTGGAGGAAATCGTGACCGCGACAACCAGCGGCCTCGTGACTATCCGCGCCCAGATAACCAGGACAATCGCGATGGATACTCGCGAGATCGAAATGAGCGCGGTAGCGAGCGTCGCGACCAGCCGCCGCGCGACCGAGAACAACGCGCTGGTGACTATGCGCGCAACCAGCCGCAGGCGCGCCGCGGCGGAAGGAATTAAATTGGTGTCTCTGTGTACTGTCCTGTGCGACAATATGGCTTCTTGGTCATTTTCGGCTATATTACATTATAAACCATTAGTGAGTAGGCTATAGTGGATCTATGGAAATGTTTTACTTTCGTGGCAGTGAATTTGTCACCTCTGATAAACTTTAGTGGTGTTGAACTTCTCTTCCTTTAACCACATTAACAAAGAACCTAAAAAAAATGAACACTCAGTGTAGACTATTAATTGTTACAAACAAGTGGTACTTTCGCAGTGATAGAGTAATACTGGGTGGAGGCTGGTCGGTTGAAACCATTTGTGAACTGCTTGGAAATTGTTCATTCTGTTATTATGGAGCATGGTCGAACTTTTGATTCCCGTGACGCGAATCGCAGGGACTCCGAAAGACAGTGGACCCTATGGGGTGTTTCGATTTTAGTGACTAAATCAATTCCTCTGGTACTGACCGATGTTTGTTGAAAGACAATAGGAATTTTATGATTTATTGGACTTGGCAGTGCAGTTTTTTCCACGTCTGTATCACAGGATGCTCTATCATGAGTGAAATACAGCTCTGTCCTCGACTCCCTTTTGCCGTTTTAGTTGTGAACTGTTTCGACAGATGGTGTTAGCTTCGCGTCTGGGAAGCGCCTGGAGAAATCAGTTTGTCGTTATTCTGCCTTGTGAACCGGGATTTGGATCAAGTTTTTGGATGGTTTAAGAATATGCTGCACATTTCAGCGCTCTTGTTGTATGGTAGTGATGGTGTCAGTTCCAGCCGAGTATGGCATGGAACAAAGTATAGCCTTGGTGGTGTAAACTCGGTCTTAGATTAAACTGTCAAACCACCCTTTAGTTGGCCAAATGTAGCACAGATGTCGATTGACTATCCCATGCATTTATGATCATTCGTTCGTTTTCTCTTCAATCAGTGATCAATCATCGTATTTGTTCCTGAATATCTGTTTAACAACATGATAACATAGGACTGTCAACGTAATCAAAATATAATTATAACAAAATATATTATACACAATTCATTTTAAAAGTTGGACGACTTCATAACTTTGTAAAAAAAAATTAAACGGTATGTCAAACATAAAAAATATGAAATATGTAATACTAGATTAATTGTCAAAAGATTACACGTGTCTTCACTTGTTAAAAAACTTGACAAAATATGGCACAAATGACTTAAGGAATCTATCAGAAGAATGACTAGGTGGGTTTTGCAGCGTTAATTTATTAGCCGTTCTGGTGCGTGCTTGTTAACCATTCTTTGCTGCATAGTCAGGCAGAATACCCCTGTGCTTTTCTGTTGAAATGCACTTCCTTCCGAATTTCATGGCTTAGTCATGGCGCCGTTCTGATAGGAGTTGAAATCCAAGTTGTTCTCGTCTTGTCCCTTCGGCATTCTCAATCTCTAAGACTCCCGTTGTCCCGGATCTCTTCCAGCTTGTATTAAGGTCCGTTGTTTTCCATGACATACCTTGTTCCTGAAAAACTAATCAGTTGCGAAATAACCGCCGCGACAAACCCCGTGAAACGCGCGTTGTAGGAACGAAGTTCAAGAGCAAAAGATGGTGCCGAAAGCTAAATCAAGAAAAAAAAATATTGATTTGATTTGCGATAAAAAATTTGTTTGCAAAAGAATATCACTTGCATTGCTCTAATAGATTTGATTCGTCGTGCGAGAAAAAAGTGAGATCATCCGGATTGTAGGCTACATACTCGCCAACGTTGAATTATGGAACCTCGAAGTTGGCCTCTAAAATGTTGAATAAAAATTTTCTGAGCAGTCCTAGAAAATCTGAATGACCTGGGCCTAGTCAGGACTGCACGGAAATTTTTACATTTTTGAGGTCGATGACCCCTCCTGTACCAGGAAGAGATTTTTAGATTCTTACAATCCAGTTTGTGATTAAGATTTCGATTGCGAAATGGTAGTGGTCCTTTGCCTCGAATTCGTAACTTAAATTAAGACCTCAGGTCAGCATGGACAGATTTTAAAAATTGCAACTACAGTGACTTGGAAAATGTTCATCTTAGCGGCTCGGGGCCGTCTAGGTGTTACTCTGGTAATGTGTTTTCTTGTTTCGGCAATGTTTGTGAGGGTTGGTTTCTGGAAAAGAAGGAAAATGTGTGAAATTGTCAAACCTGGTGTCACCAGTCCTTTAAGAGTGTCACTACGGCTGATGCGTCTTCATTTAGAATTTAGAAATCATTGGCTTAAACTGTCTTTAAGTTTCGACTAGCATGTTTGTCTTTTGTTTTTACATCCGTCACGTTGTAGCACAAGACCAAAGGTTTCGATGGGATCCCAAAATTTTAATATTTGACAGACAGTTTGGTCTTGTAGATATCCGGTCTTTGCCAGATCCTTGAACATTTTTTACTGTTGAGATTTAGAAACTGGCCAATGGTTAATCGTCTGAGAAAACCAAGTTCAGATATGGATTCAGCATATGTGTATTTACGTCATATCTACTTTGACGAAATTGATCAAAACGTCCTGCCTTACTTCTGCCAAATCTCTGGTTTCGGACGGATTCCGGGCGAACTACTTATCCGGCAAAAACTAAAGCTCAAAAACGAATTCAGCGTATCTCCATACCCCTATGTCGAACATCTAATTAACTTCAGATAAAGCTTTGAATTTTCAGGTTTTGGCCGGATTCCGGGCGAACTACTTGTTCGACGAGAAAATGATTTTCATATAAACATTCAGCATGTCTTCTTAACCCTTAATCGAACATCTAAACAACTTTTAATGAAACTTTAACTTTAAAACTTTCCGGTTTTGACCGGAATCCGGGCGAACTACTGGCCCGACGAGAAAAAGATTTTCGTAGTCGCGTTCAGCACGTCTTCTTACCCCTGAATCAACTATCTCATTAGCTGTTAAAAATATGGTGTTCGCCCTTAATTTGAACCCCCACCCCTAAATGTAGGGCTACAGATCTCTTCTACGAACTCGACCTGTCCCTTGACGCAAAGAAACCGAGTTCATCAAAATATCTCATTCCCTTCGAAAGTTTTCGTGCTCACAGACGGACAACTTTTACGAAGTCATAGGTACACTGTAAAAAAAAATCTTGCAGTATTTGCTACGTGGATTATTCTTGTCTCTATTGAGGTGAGATTATCTCTAATTCGGATGAATTTTATCCCAGTAGAGATAAGATTAATCCCTGCAGCAAATACTGCAGTTAACTTTAATCCTTACGCGGAGAAACTTTTTACAGTGTATCCCTCCACTTTCTTTTTGGGATCCCAAAAAGCTACAAGCTGGATGACAAGCTGGATGACAAGTCATCCAGCTTGCAGAAGGTTTTTTATTCCAGTTTTCTATTAATTTACAAACAGGTTATTATGAATATTTTTGTTTACAAGATGCTTGGCTTCTAATCATAGTGATGGATAGTTGAATGAAGCAGGGAAGCTCTTCTAGTGCTTGATCTTCAGCAGTCCCACCGTCGAAGGTGTTTTTTTTAATTTTGAAGGTGTTAATAGGTAGCCTAAATATACCCTTGGACTTTTTCCTGTTTGGTACTGCTGAAATTGAGTGTGGAGTTTTTATTAAGTCTCTTCTCCTTACCTTTTCTTATTTTAGCTATCAGCTCCGTTCGATGACTTCCGCGCTTTGCCGGTGTAGTTTTCGCCGGAAGAGAGTTGGTTCTCACAACATGCCGAAATGCTTGCGATTTCATACGGTAGGACCCTACTTTTCTCACCTAGTACTGCTGATCCTTCGAAGGTTACTTATAGCCAGGCTTCACCTTCTAGATTTTTCTTCCGGATTCCATACATCCATTTTCGCGGCGAGGAATCCCCGGAAGGTGTAGCCAGGCCAAAAACGCCTGACCCCTCGTTCACACTGCTGCGATTTCTCGCAAAGTTCTCCGTCATGCGACACAAACCGTCAGGGGTGTCGCTAGCCAAAACTCGAGACCTGCCGCCCGTTTCAGCTTTTCGTTGCACAGGTAATAATTAAATTTGCGATAATTGCAAGCGTTGAAGTAGTCTTATCTTTGAGCTAAGGGGCGGTTTGAAGGGCACTAGTATGGGAGGTGACTACCTCAAATTACACGACCGGCGGATGTCCAGCCAGAGTCATACGAGTTAGAAACAACAGCAAAATAGACAGCACCACATGCGGGAAATTAGACGAATTTAAAGAAACATAAGCCATGATTTGTAAGGTTAAGGTGAACGTTATTTATAGTAACAGGAATTCGCTTCTGCAATTTCCCGTCCCGCAGCAGTTCGTAACGACAGCACATCAGACAGAGTGAAAATGAGCGCCGCAGGGGATTTTTTTTTTTTTAATATGACCTTTTCGGGCAAAATACTACTCCCCAAAAGAATCTAGCTTTTAATATGGCACAGACCCCGAAATTCGAAGCCTAAAAACCCGAAAGAAATGACGCGCCCTTCTAGTTAATATAGCCTACTACGAAAGGTGCTGCAGGCGAAACTTATGGAATCCTTTATGATCAGAACGTCTTTTTGGATCCCAAATGAAAGTAAGGGGCACGTATGTTTGTCTGTCTTTTTTCACGACGAATCCTAACAGTGAGACATTTTGCTGGAAGTTCGTATATTCAGTTCGACCCTTTCCGAAAAAAAGTACTGATCATCCAGAAACAACTTGAAATAGAGTACAGACTTGTTAGCCGATTTATTTATAGGCCTAAACCTTAAACTTCTTATCATCAATCTCTTTGCTGTTAAAATACAGAGACATGAAACTAAACAATTCTTGAAATGTGCGCCACAAGCAAGATCAGCCTGATTTTTACTAAAACCGAGAGATGTTGGTAAAACTTGGTCGCGGATCGTGTTAAAACTGTCCGCTGCAACATGAACAAGACCAAAGGTTTCGATGGGATCCCAAACTTTTAATGTTTATCAGACTTCTTGATCCAGACAATCGAATCTTGTACATTTCCAAGTCTCCGCTACATTTTGAAGTTTTTTGCTTACGGGCAAACAACTAATCAAATGAGGAAACCAAGTTCAGATACGGATTCAACAAGCATGTTTACTCCAATATCTCATATCTAATCGACCTCAAAAAGGTATTTTAGTATTGCGTTGTTGTTGTTTTTCTACCAAATTCCTCGTATTTTAGCAGCATTCCCGGCGAACTGCATGCAGAGCAAAAGATCTGGTGACGCTGGAGCCGAACCTTGCCAATTTTGCCAGCTTATCCGTCAAGAAAATAAAGTTCAAAATTCGATAGTTCCCCCGGGGAGTCCCCCTCAGGACCCAGTTCCTAATCCCTGATTTTTTTTTCGCAAGTGAGTAACCCCTCTCGTAGACCTGGGATTGGTTCACCGAGCACCTAGGGCTGGCTCACACACACCTAGCACCTGGGATTGGCTGACCCAAGTGTCTAACCCCTCGAGTACTCCTTTAACGGGTACACCCAACTTCTAACCCCTCGTGTGCACCTGGGATGGGTTCACGAGTACCTTTGACCGGCTCACCCCACCCCTCCCCAAACAACTTTAGTACACCCACTGAGTAACCCCTCACTTATCCAGTACATCTTTTTTCCAGTGAGTACCCCCTCCCTTACCAAGTACACCTTTTTTCGTTGAGCAACCCCTCACTCACCCAGTTCACCCTTCTTTCAGTGAGTAGCCCCTCGCGTACCCTAGCATTTCCCTCTTTGGTACACCATGAATCAACCCCCTCGCTTGGCTTACCCAAGTGTCTAACCCCTCGAGTACTCCTTTAACGGGTATACCCAATTCCTAACCCCTCGCGTCCACCTGGGATTGGTTCACGAGTACCTGGACCGGCTCACCACACCCCCTCCCCAAACAACTTTAGTACACCCACTGAGCAACCCCTCACTTATCTAGTACATCTTTTTTCCAGTGAATAACCCCTCACTTATTCCTCCTTTTTTTTACAATCACACATAAGATGTAGCAACACTCTCGCTCTCCACACATCGAGCAGAAGTAAGGACCAATTCTCCCAATCGACCTACCCGTGTACCTCCTATCTCCCAGCGGTAAAATATCGGCACGAATAATTTCAATTCCTCCCTATCGAAACACGCTATAAATAAACGCATTCACCCCCATGTCTCTTTCGCCTCTGTATTAAACCTTAGAGAGACCCTTCTACCTTCGATTACGTCACTGAAGAAACAAACAATTGTCGACCACGTGCGCAGAGCTATAATCATTTGGGAATAAAGAGGTAGGACCGCTATAGCCGAAAACTGGTCGACAAGTTTTGTGTCCGGTTTTCACCGGATTCCGGGTGAACTACTTGTCCGGCAACAAAATAACTTTCATATTCGGATTCAGCATGTCTCCTTACCCCTAAATCAACTATCTCAATAGCTTTTGCAAAATATTTTTTTTTGCCCCTTAATTTGAAACCCCCTCCCCCACCTCTAAATGTAGAGCTACAGAGCCCATCTACGAACTTGACCCATAGAATCCTCACACCAAGTTTCATCAAAATATCTCATTCCCTTCGAGAGTTATCGTGCTCACAGACAGACGGACAGACGGACATTTTTGAGATGTCATAGGTATCCCTCCCCTTACGTTTTGGGATCCCAAAACCTGCCTTTTTTCGATCTTCTTGGAAGCTCAAATCTGATTGTCATTCTGACAAACGGACAAAATGTGACAACAAAATATCGTCGTATCCAAACGACTAGAAATGAGCCGCCTCTTTTTGTCTATCTGGCAAGCTCGAAACCTACGACTGGGAATGCAATTCCTATCAAGTCTCAAACGCTGGAGGCCCCCGAATGGCTGATGTCCTAGCTGGATGTCAACTCAGTTTTCTTGGTGCCCTGAACTAGCCACTGTCTTTATCGGACGCACTGACAGACCCCCCATTTGGATTTCCTGGGTGAGCGCCCAGTTTAGCCCAATTTTTGTGGTGTCGCTCTGCGAGTGCCAGTTTAGCCCAATTTTTGTGGTGTCGCTCTGCGAGTGCCAATTTAGCTCAATTTTTGTGATCGGGCGCCCAGTTTAGCTAAAAAAAAATTACTGGGCGTTCTGCGAGCGCCCGTTTTAGCTTTTTTCTTTCTTCGAGGGTGTGGTA
This sequence comes from Branchinecta sandiegonensis, assembly GCA_030848855.1. Taxonomy (NCBI): domain Eukaryota; kingdom Metazoa; phylum Arthropoda; class Branchiopoda; order Anostraca; family Branchinectidae; genus Branchinecta; species Branchinecta sandiegonensis. Next base: position 1,457,063 of record JAUPMV010000002.1, on the reverse strand, counting down.
GCGACGCCCCTGCATCGGGCGATAAGCAACGCAGAATGGGTTTTGTCGCATTGTCGCCTGTGTTGATTCAGTTGATCCGACATAACGCATGCGGCTTTGAAGAAAAGAAAAAACTGCGGCGGAGAAAAGAAAAAACAAAGACTAGTTAATTTTCATGACTAAAAGTTGCTCTACCTTGTTCTGATTTTAATCCTATGATGGCTGAATGCAAAATATCTCCTGAATTAACTTGTATTAACCTGTTTTGAACAAGATGACTTATAGGTTTTGACTGAAAATTTACTAATAGTGAGTGCAGGGTCGTCTTTAAAAGTCTTTAAAAAAAAATAACTTCACCTGATCTTGACGACTTTTATGGAGTCTAACGGATTGCTCAGGCAACCTACCGGAATGCTCAGGGCATCTACCGAAATCTTGCTCAAGGAATCTACCGGAACTAGTCTCAGGGAATTTACTGTAGGCTGGATCAGGGGATCTACCAGACTCCCCACGGAATCTACTCGAGTGTTGGAGTCTACCAGAATTTTGCTCAGAGAATCTACCGGAATTTTGCTCAGGGAATCTACTGGAGTTTTGCTCAGGGAATCTACTGAAGTCTTTCTCAAGAAATGTATCGGAACTTGTTTCGGGGAATTTACTAGAGTCTGGATCAGGGAATCTACCGGACTTTGCTCCACGGAATCAACCAGAATCTGGCTCAGGGAATCTACCGTAATTTTGATGCTTACCGGATAAGAATAGACTCACAGCATACCAGGATGACCCCGGCACACAACTTATCAGAGTGATTCTGGCAGACAGACAACATAGCGGATTGGAACATTCATCGAGTGATTCCGGTAATCTCCTAAGTTTCTGTAGCTTTCAAGGATTAGGCAACCTACTGAAAGTCAGCAGATCCAACTACAAATACTGTTTCAGGAATAATTTCACGGTACCGTCTACTCCAGTTTCAACAGCTTTCTCGACTCCTCGCCAGTGGTAAGCGGAGAAGAGGTCAAAGCCACTAGTATGGAAAGCGTTCAAGCTGGCCAAGACAATCCCTGTTACCTCAGCAAAAGGGGAAAGACTTTTCAGCAAGATGAGTGTTGGTTAAGGCCACTTTGCGTTCAGCATTGCCTGACCAACGTCTGTTACTAATCGCATTTAAAACCGATCTAAGGCGTATTCTCGCCGTTCCCCGAGGACTCCACTTGAGGAGTCCCCGCGTTTTTGTTTGTCCCGGGGACTCGCTCCCCGTATTCTCGCGAGTCCCCACGGACGGGGAATGCTCCGATTATCATCACCATCATCAAAAAGGACTCCCTTTCAAATTCGGAGGGGAATCAATTTTTGCTGTTGTAGGTGCTATGTAAAATTAATTAAAAAGAATCAGAATAAACAAAACCAAAAATAAAGTGGATCTAGACTAATTTTTTCAGCTGCATATTCATTTTTCGAACAAAATCCATTTTAGAAGCATTCCCCGTATTCTCGCTGTTTCTGTACGCGGAGTCCGCGTGGAGTGACTCCCTCTATTCTCGCCGTTCCCTTCGATTCCCCGAGGAGTCCTCGGGGAACGGCGAGAATACGCCTCTAGTTGACGAATGTGAAATCTCATTTGTTGTGAACAAATGGGAAACGCTTTAGACGCGACGAATAAATGTTTACGTTGGGTTGAAGATCGAAGACTTTTTAGTTTTGACAATCTTAAAGTTTAACCGAATAGGTTCCAGGTCCAACACGACTAGTAACGTATCACTTATTTATTTAAATATTCCTGAAAACCCGATAAAAATGTGTTACTTCGTTTCTCCGTTATTCAGGGATAGTCGATTTCATAGAATGAACTTATTCTTTCGGATTTGTGATACCTCTATGTGCTTGTCCCTTTACGCTTGGAATATTTACCAACTAGACATGTGAGCCATTGCCGAAAAATTAAATAAAAATATCGGATTCATTGCAAGACATATCCTAAATCATTTTCCTACTTTTCTACAGGCGTAACTTATCCGAGTCGCATCTTTAGCCCTAGAAATGGAGGCCTTTGTTTAAATTCAAATTCTCCGAGTCTGGATGAATTTTTGTTTGTCATGCAATTTAAGCAGCGCACGCTCTGGACGTTATTACGAAAAATACAAAATCCCTCAGATGTGTTCAAAATATTTCAGTATTCAAATATCAGGATGAAAAATATACTGCCTTTTCAGTAAAACTTTACCGAGCCTATTATATATATATATCGTTTATTTACCAAAATAGCAAAGATAGCTAGCAAAGGTTAAGTCAACCTAACTCTTTCAACGGGATATAAAATGGCCAATGACAAACGACAGATAATACCAGATCAACACGACTAAGAACTATTGAACGAACGAACAAAGTACGGCACAAACGAGTTCATCTTTCAGTTGCATCCGCTGGATAATTTGTTAATTTAGCCGGTGTCTGTCCGTCCGTCTGTCACTACGACGTCTCTCAGGTGGTTGAGATGCAGGAGCGTCACGACTGGGGGGGGGGGGGGGACGCCTCCCTTCCTAATGTTGTCGGGCAGTCGGTAAAAAATAACCGAGTCGGCACGAAGCGCCTCGGTTTTTCGTCAAAACAGTTGATTTTTTTCATGAAAACATTCGTTTTGTTCTGAAATTACCAGCCAGTCGGTAAATGCCTTGTCCCCCCCCCCCCCAAACATTTTGGCTGGTAACGCCTCTGTTGAGATGTTGTTCAAACTTGGTGTAAGGATTTTCTGGGTCAAAGTACAGGTACAGGTCTAGTTTGGATGGATGGGGGTCAGAGGCGTTACTAGCCAAAATGTTTGGGGGGGGGGGCAAAGAATTTACCGACTGTCAGGTAATATCTTTTCCGACTGTTTTTGCAGAAAGAACTACTGTTTTCAAGAAAAAAACGACAGTTTCTAAAACAAGAGCTGGAAGCTCATATGGCACTTGCAAGGCTGGGTCAGATGGAAGTGATGGTCAAAAGTATTCTTTTCCCTTTTCCGTTAAGATGCGCCAAACTTGCTAGGCTGGGTCAGAGGATGGAAGTGAGGGTCAAAAGTTTTTTTTTTTACTTTTCGTTTGAGATGCGCACTTTAAGGGTGCTAAAAATTAATTTCTAAGCAAAACCCTTGAGGCAAAAAGGATCATGTGCTCATGGCGACCGTGAAAAAGTAAATTTTGCTGAAAAGTTTTTTTGTACTTGGCGGTTAAGATGAGTTCTTTAAGGGACGGTCGGATCGGAGAGTGACGATGTCTAACCCAATGATGTCAAGTTTCTAATGCTCCAGCATAGTTTTATCGTCATAGCACATCTGGAAGTACCTTAACTCACGATCACCGGAATTCCGGACACCCCTACAGCTCTCCCCCCCCCCCTTGGTACCCGAATCCGGTCCGATTCTGTCACTGATGCACCTAGAACGTGTGCCTGTACTTCCCACCAGGTTTCATCCTGATCGCTCCCCTCTATGCGTGTCACAAGATGTCCGGTTCTCCCCTCCGAACCCCCCTCCCCCCAGTTCATCGGATACGGTCCGGACTTGAAATGGGACATGCTGAGACATGATGTCTTTCAAGATATCAAGTTTCGTTAAGATCCGATAACCCATTCGAAAGTTATGCATGCTACCAATTTCCGGGTTCTGCCGTCTCCCCCTCCCCCCACGATAGTCAGATCGGGCAAGCGACTGTTTCCAAATTAATCTGGTAGGGCTCCTGAGATGCCTGCCAAGTTTTATCGTCCTAGCCCAACTGGAAGTACATTAACTACGGATCGCCGGAATTCCGGAACCCCCCTCCACCTCCCCCCACAGTGTCCGAATCCGGCCCAGTCCTGTCAGTGATGTATCTAGAGCGTGTGCTTTTTCTTCGCACCAAGTTTCATCCGATCGCTCCACTCTGAGAGTTTCACACGATTTCCGTTTCTCCCCTCCGAATCCCCCCCCCCCCAGATTCGTCGGATCCGTCCGGACTTGAAATGAAACATCTGAGGCACGAGATCTTTCCAGATATCGAGTTTCATTAAGATCCGATCACCCGTTCGAAAGTTATGCATGTCCCTATTTTCCGCATTCCGCTACCTCCCCCTCCCCCCACGATGGTCGGATCGGGCAAGTGACTATTTCTAAGTTAGTTTGGTCGGGTCCATGATATGCCTGCCAAGTTTTATCGTCCTAGCCCACCTGGAAGTACATTAACTACGGATCGTCGGAATTCCGGAACCCCCCTCCAACTCCCCCCACAGTGTCAGAATCCGGTCCAGTTCTGTCAGTGATGTATCTAGAGCTTGTTTTTGTTCTTACCACCAAGTTTCATCCCGATCGCTCCACTCTGAGAGTTTCACACGATTTCCGGTTCCCTAACTCCCCCCAGATTCATCGGATCCTTTCCGGACTTGAAATGAGACATCTGAGACAAGAGGTCTTTCCAGATATTAAGTTTCATTATGATCCAATCACCCGTTCGAAAGTTATGAATGTCCCTATTTTCCGGATTCTACCACCTCCCCCTCCCCCCACGATGGTCGGATCGGGCAAGTGACTATTTCCAAGTTAGTTTGGTCGGGTCCCTGATATGCCTGCCAAGTTTCATCGTCCTAGCATATCTGGAAGTACCCTAACTCGCAAACACCGGACTAACCGACCGACCGACCGACGGAAATTTGATCGGTATATGGCACTTGGCCGGAAGGCAAGTGCCATAAAAACGACTGTTTTGACGAAATGAAAAAAAAATCAACTGTTTTGACGAAAAATCGCGGCGCGAAGCGCCGACTCGGCTATTTTTTACCGACTGGCCGACAGCATTGGGGGGGGGGGGCGTCCCCCCCCCGGTCGTGACGTCCCGAGAAGGTGAGAGACAGACACCATCATTTTTCGATGGGTCGGATTTTTTATGAGCACACTGTTACCTCTGTTTTCCCCAAAATCCTCACGGATGCCAACGTTATCCACAAATTACTTGAACACTATTCACTCCTGAACCCCAATCCGCCATTGCTAATTAACTATTCGCTGATCTCCTTGTGCGAGTGAAAATATTACTAAAACCTTCGAGAAGATCAAGTGGCGTGTAAGAGGATTAAAACAAAGGGAGAAGAATCAGGAAAAATCCTGATTTCTTCGGAAGAATAAATCATCGGCCAGTTTGACATTTTTTGGTCTCGGAAGCTGAATATTATTTAGCTCATTTCAGAATCTTCAAGGAATCATTCTAACGAATTTAGTATAATTTACGGCGTTTGTTTATTGTGATCTAGTTTACATCCTTAATGGGAATTAACAAGAAAAAAAAACAGAAAACAAATACTTAAAGAAATCGATAATGCAAATAATTTTCTACACATTTTCCATATGCCTGCTACAATAAAAACATTTTATTAGATCCATAGTCAAACTATGATTCCATCCTCCCCATGTCGGGTGCTTCCGACCCGCACCGCTAGATGGCCCAGCGGTCGGATCGAGTCGTCGCTTCATCTTGGGTAGGGGGGGGGGGGGGTTCTAGACGTTATAAGTGCTAGAATGCTCATGATAGAACTCCTTTAAAGTAATTCTGTTATTGTTCTTTCGTATTTTAGGTTGTCGCTTTGATGAGCCCTTGCGACGCGAGGATGCAGCACAACCTTCTTTACGCTTGTAGCTACAGTGTCACGGTACGGAGACCGTCTATTGACATCCATCGGTGTCGAGTCACTTAAACCACATTGTGTGACATGCTTTGTTGTGGGAGTTGCCGCAAAATGTGACACAATTAGAAGTTTACCATCAGCTTTTTTTGGTACTGTGGCCTAAGCTTCCCGCCAGAGGCGCAGAGAGCGTCGACCGACTCCAGTAATTAGAATGGCATACAGTCTGTAGCTGAGTGATCAGCCGCATTTCAGGTACGGTGTTTTGCGCAAAGAGAGCCTTAGCATGAATTGAAATCATCTGATGAATGGATTATTAAGTGATACGTGCTGAAGAAATCCGCCGTGTTTTGTGCCCGAGTGAAAAAGTGGTTTGTGTTGCTGCTGGATGTAATGAAGAAAAGGAATATGTGATGAGCGAGGGAAATATGAAAGGGAATGCCAATATTGAAGGTAAGCGTTACGAGAGTGGGAAGATAATAATTATGAGCTGTTATACTTCACTGACAACCCTGATTTTCACGGCCACATTTGTTTGCAAGATCCCCTGCCATTTTACATATACTTCTTATTTTATTTATTTATTTTTAATCTTGTCGGTTAATAATCGCGGCAACACTGACAAACAATAAGTAGCCTATATGAATCGAAAAAACAGTGAAAACAAAAGAGACATAAAACTACTACTAGAACGGGTCTACAAACGCCAGATTTTGAAATCTTGTTTGTCTGGTCCTAGGGTTTCTGGTGTCAAGTCATTCCATGGTTTGTAAACGCGGCTGTGAAATGAACTTTGGCCAATTCTCTTTTTTGAGCATTGTCGTTTTGGTGTATTGTCGGGGTCGGAAGTGAGGGATATGTGAGGAACAACTATTATATATTTGTTCAAGCTATTATGACGGGATTTGGCGTAAGAATTCTTCTGGCTTTGTACTTCTACGTTTAAAAGTGGGGACGGGTATTTGGCTTAGCTGTGAAACATCCCCCTTTTTACAAATCCGTGCACGGGTAGGCTAATGCTACGTACAGACGATCGAGTTTTTCTGCCGGATTCTCTGCACTTTCATCACAGAGTAGGTATTGATAATGGTGCTTAGGTTGAAACTCCAGTCCGCGACCGCCCGATCCTAGTCGTCTACCTGTAGGCCTATATTCAAACAACGAATAAAACGGATATCAGCTACATACGATACTCGGGAAGCGATCAGGATTAGGCAGCCTGACGAGGATCCTTGCCATGAAGGGCCGAAATATCGCTGCCTAAGCATCGTAGCTGACACATACAATTGACATTCCGTTATAATTTTACTAAAAATGTTCGGTATTTTTCCGATAGCAGAACTATTTGGTATATTTACGGGGATTCGGTAGTTCTGCAGAATCCTAAAGGCTGTCGGTACAAATATACTCTGTATAACGATCGGAATTCGGTACAATTGCCAGTATTCGGTAGTTATCACGAAATCGGTGAGAGAATTTACTGAGATTATTTGGCAATTTTTCGATGCCAGAACTATTCAGTATATTTATGGAGATTCGGCAGTTAAACAAAATCCAGAATAAGCCCAGTAAGCTTGGGCTCAAACTGTGTTTTGTCTACCTGTACCTTAAGTGGATGATTAATTGCGAGGGGTTGCCCACTATCGAGTTTAGTGTACAGCAAGTGCCTGGTGCGTCGGTGCGAGCCGTGCCGGCACCTCTGTTTTCGGTCGGTGTCGGCCGGTGCCAGGAAGTGGATAACCCCTCGATTAATTGAGTGTTTTTCTTTTGTTTATAAGTAAATGAGACAAGTTGTGTCGATCTGAAATGATCAGTGGCTCAGCGCTGAAAACTATTATTATTAGTAACTGATAAAAGACTCATTGGAGCCGCAAGCCTTTTACTCGTGTTGTTGTTAAGCCGCGCGGTTTCCACTGTTAGGTGTAGATTACCAAAGTTTTTTGGCACACTGAAAATCGGAAGCGATGCCAGAACACCGCTGTAAATACTTGTTTCAGTATTCATTTAAGATGATCGTTTTGTACTGTTTCTGCACCAGTCTCCGCGGATCGGCTTTAATCAACCGTTAAAGGATCGCACAATTTACTCTTCAACTTACACTATTTTAAAATATTTGGATACTTTAAAACTAGGCTGTGCTTTCAACAGATAGCCCGCGTTTTTTGCTGTTTCAAGCCTTTTGTGAGACCCGTTGACTTGTAGCGAAAACAGGGAAACAATTTGCATAACTGGTTTTTGGGATCCCAAAACGTAAGTGGAGGGATACGTATGATTTCGCAGAAGTTGTCCGTCTGTCAGCACTAACACTCTCCAAGGGAATGAGATATTTGGATCTGGAAGTGTGAGGACTCCTTAGGTGAAGTTTCGTAGATGGGCTCTGTAGCTCAAAAATTTTTTTTTGGGGGGGGGGGAGGGGGAGGGGGTTCAAATTAAGTGGCGAACAAATATTTTTTAACAGATAATGAGATAGTCGATTTAGGTGCAAGAAGGCATGCTGAACACTATTATGAAAACCATTTTCTCGCCGGACAAGAAGTTCGCCGGGAATCCGGCCAAAACCGGAAAATTTGTTGAAAGTAAAAGTTTTATCGGAAGTTGATTAGGTGTCCGATATAGGGGTAAGAAGACATGCTGAATCCGCTTCTGACAATCATTTTCCACCCGGACATAGAGTTCGCCCGGAATCCGGCTGAAACCGGGAAGTTTGTTAAAATTTAAAGTTTTATCTGAAGTTGATTAGATGTCCTATATAGCTGTAAGGAGATACGCTTAATTCGTTTTTGAGCTTTAGTTTTTGCAAGACAAGTAGTTCGCCCGGAGTCCAGTTGAAACCGAAGATTTGGCAGAAGTAAGGCAGGAAGATTTGATCAATTTCGTCAAAGTAGTTATGACGTATAGCCTAGGAGTAAATACACACATGCTGAATCCATATCTGAACTTGGTTTTCTCAGATGATTAGCCATTGGCCTTCTTCTGTTTCTAAATCTTAATAGTAAAAATGTTCAAGCAGTCTGGCGAAGACCGGACATCTACAAGACCCATTTGTCTGGATAAAATATTAAATTTTTGGGATCCCATCGAAACCTTTGGTCTTGTTCTGATGGGAAAATTTCTTGCGAACAACCGTCGACAGCGTGATACACATCGAAGGTAGCAAAACAAAGCTACTAGAAAATCAGCGTGGTTTTGTTAGAGGGGTTAGAATGCACAGTACGAAATTGGGGTCTCGGAGTGATTATGGAAGTAGGTTGCGTTAGTATTATAGGTAAGACAGGTCCTTCAAAAACGAGGGGCGGGGTTAGTATTGGGTGATATTCAGGAATATCGATATTCAATATTTTCAAATTCGATTATCGATATTTCGATTATCGTAAACCGATATTTGAAACTGCTACAATTATCATAGAGAAAGAAACTTAACAAGAAAAAAATAACTAACATAACAATATCAAACATTCCCATTAAGAAAGAGTATAATAGCATTTCCACACTTTTTCCCTAACTGAAATCAAGTTTGAAATCCCCACTCGTTCTTTTATTCTGAAAATCCCGATTAATAGAACTCTTGCACATCGTAATGCAACTATCGAAAAACATAAAGTTTACAGGTTTGTTTCCTTCCCCGAAGTTGAACCAGAGGATTGACAGCCTGACGAGGACCCTTGCCAAAAAGGGCCGAAATATCGCTGATGAAGAATCGTAGCTGACGTACCCGTTCAAAACATTGTTTGAATAAATATCGAAAAACATCGAGATTTGAAAAGTCAATATCGAAACATCGATATTTCGATTATCGAATATCGCCCAACACTAGGTGGGGTGGTATCGGCAGAGGTTCTTTCATGCTACCCCACCATCCGTTTTTATTCCTAGTAGCTATTAATAAGACCATAGGATTGTTGGGCTGAGTTTGTTGTTGGAAAAGCTGTTGTGATTGATGCAGCTGGCTGATAATGTCCGTGTCTGCGGTCACGAATTAAGTTTAACCTAGACAATCCCGATTCTTCATAAATGCAAATATGAAGTTATTCGAAAGATTGAGTACTCGCGTGTGCAGGAAAGCAGATAAATCGTGATTGATGAGCGACCACGATCTACTTATGTTTTAGAATGGAGAAATCGATTCAGGCGACAAAAGCGATCTCCTAGAGGGGCAGCTAAACAACCAGATAGCAAGAACGTATCTTGATGGGGGGGGGGGGATTTTCTTTTTTCGCTTCTTACCTATTGCACACACGTAGAGAAATTTGATATTCTAGAAATAAACTGTTGTACTAAAGGTTTAAAATTGTATGGATTGTCTGTTCCGACAGAGCAACTTCTTTATGAAATCCGTTATACTTCTAATTTATTTTCGGATTTTCTAACAGAACTTTCACTGGGGAGAGATCTGTTAGCCTACTGAAAACGGTTTCTGGAAAAACTGAGACTATTTCCAGAGCGCGGAAAGCTCGGCATCTTTCCGCAGGAGCGCGAAACCGTCGCAAAGTGATTTCGGCTTTCCTTTCCAGCTCACGAAAAATCTCCTAGGCTACAGTAGGTTAAGTAATTATAACCGGAGACGTCGGACCGTCCAGACCAGAGCATTTAGTGCCCATCCCTTCATTAGTGTCATGGTGTAGTGCTGGGCTGGAATTCGCTAAAATTTAAGAAAGAAAATTGTAAATTAGGTTGTCATCCTAAAGGATCTTTTTATAGGTAATTTCTTATTTCTCAAATTGCTCCGACTAACTAGACTAAGTAAGATATACTAAATTATTAAAAAATCCATGAGAATGTCCAAATACCATCTTCGATGTAGTTTAAGCGGTCCGAATTTCGCAGTCCTGTGCGAATTTGCTTCTCCGCTCCGGAATTTTGACGCATCGCATGCGGATTCGGTCCGATAATTTCGTTCCGATTTGAGTAGAAAATATTCTACTTTTTCCGGAGCGAATTTTAAACGCATGCTAAATTCTGCTCTGAGAATGGAAAAACTATAAGCTGTGTTTGAAATTTCAATTGTTTATACGACCTATTTAATGTCAGCTGCAAAACCGTGTTTGTTAGAGAAAGATCTTGGCTGCAAGTGTCTGTTGAATGCAAGCTACCAGGTAGGCAAACTTAAATGTTTACTAGGCTATCTACAGGAGGTCTGAATATTTTTACAGTTTATCTTTTGCAATTGAACAGCGACATTTCATACACTTGCTGCAATAATAGGAAAATACTGGTCAATCAGAGCAGTTCCTTAATTGCTTCTTTCTTTGATACTCCTCAGAACTGTTTTAAGTTACATAGGCTACACCTCCTGTATTTTATATAAACAAAATAAAATAGACAGTTTTTAATAAACAGAATTTGCAAACATTCGGCAGTCAATCAGGATCATCTGACTGTAGGCTAAGCAGTGGATTTTTCAAATCTGGGGCCAAGTTTCCCGTCCGAATTTCGTTTTATCTGAAAAACCTGTCGGGCATAGTGACGCGAATTTCGCATGTGCGTTTTCGCGTGCGGACTCTTACCGGACTGTGTGTGCACTTAGCTTTAGACTTTCGGTATCAATATTTGGCCCGGTATATTGGTGCTGATGTCGAATGCCGCCCAACACTAGTTGAGGAGACGAATTGTGGCTTTTGAATTGAATTTATTTATAACCCATCTAGTAGAGCCGGAGTATGATAAACAAAAGGAAAAAAAGATGTGTTGCGTAGTTCTAGGAAAAGGTACTGGAGGCTGGTAAATGTAAAGTTTGCACGGTTGTTGTGTTGTGGGTTTGAAGATGCTTCAAGGAGATGTGATTGGCCTCAAGCATGTGCTTTAAAATTCGGAATATTGCTGCATCTTAAGTAGGAAAATCGCTGCGGTATTCACCAGCATAATTTGCCTACGTCATGTTTGGCAGTCGCGGTTGGACGTGCCGTGTATTCTCCATTTGCATTTTTTAATATGAGTTTGAAGTTCTAGTCATTTCCGATGCTTAAGTTAAGGTGTTTAGACATAGAGCTTTCCTAGAACTTTCTATAGTTTCTAGGGTTTGGTTATACTAATCTACTACATGTACTAATCTAACCACATGGGGTGCTCGCAGTCGCTCTGAAACCTGTAGCGTTCTACTGTGGCAAAACTTTCAAAACGTTTGGTCCACGCAGAGACTTTTCGTAGCTAGAAGTTAGTAATCTAGAAACTGCTTCGAAGGACTGCGTCAACTGGTCGCGTGGGATGTGTGTAAACCTTCCATAACAAGTTCAAAGGTTTCGATGTAATCCCAAAAATCTAACATTTGATTCAAACAATTGGGTCATGTCTTCGCCATTCAGTCTTCGTCAGATTCCTTGAATATTTTTACTTTTATAATAAAGTTCAAAAATGGATTCAGCATGTCTCCTTGCCCCAATACCTAATCTCTAATCGATTTCAGAAATAACTTTGAGCTTCAACCAAATTTCAAGTTTCAGCCGAATTCGTGATGAACCATTTGTCCAGTAAGAAAACTAAGTTCAAATATGGATTCAGCGGACCTCCTTACCCCCTCAATGAATATCTTATTAGCTTATAAAACATACATGTTTTTACCGTAAATTCGAAACCCCTCCTCTGCCTCTAAAGATAGAACTAAAGGACCCATCTAAGAACTTGACGTGTACTTTACCAGTGAATCCTCATTGAACAACATCCTCGCTTAAATACTAAACACATATTTCCTCGTTTGAACATTATATATCAACCCCTTCGACCTTCGATTACACTAGATCTCTCCGACGTCCATAGAAGAAACAAATTAATGCCGTCATCCACGCGCGCAGAGCTATACTAGTTTGAGAATAAAGGGGTAGGGACTGCTATAGCCGAAAATTGGTTGACAAACTTTGTGTCCGGTTTTCGCCGGATTCCGGGTTAACTACTTGTCCGGCAAGAAAATAACTTTCATATTCGGATTCAGCATGTCTCCTTACCCTATCTCATTCCCTTCAAGAGTTATCGTGCTCACAGACAGACGGACAGAAGGACCACTTTTTGCGATGTCATAGGTATCCCCGAGGGTATCCCTCCACTTACGTTTTGGGATCCCAAAATCTAAAAGCTACCATCGTAGTTCCATCTTGTATCTCCCTTCGTATATGTTTGGCTAGATGGTAGCTGGAACCATTGGTTGAAGGTTGTAACACACCCTTGACGTATCCGACATAAGGCATATTCTGGCCGTTCCCCGGTGATTCCTTGGGGATTCGAAGGAAACCGCAAGAGTAGAGGGGACTACTTTCTGGGACTCCCCGGACAGAAACAACGGGAAAAAGGGGAATGTCTCCGTTTGGATTTTGTTCGAAAATTCGCAGATGTACATTTTTGCCCGTCTTATTGTGACAATGTAATTAGTTTTTAAATAAGTTTTTGTGGACCACTTTATGTTGACTTCTGTTTATTTTGGTCTTTTTACGACCTTTGTAATTGTATTATATAGTAAAATCACAATAAAATGGACGTCTTTTTGTCAAAATCAGTATTTTTCCACAATTAAACTCAATTTTCACCTCAGAAATTCCTTTGAACTATCTCTAGCATCTATTTTTCAAAAAACGAACCACACCAGCAACTACCCAAATCGCCGTCCCACCGGATCTGAAAGATAGTCGTTTTGCGATGATGGTGATGATAACCGGAGCATTCCCTGTCCATGGGGGACTCGCGAGGGTACGAAGAGAGGTAGGTGCACATGAGAGGTCAGAGGTAGGCTTGTGTCAGACGGGAGGTTAGGAACGTGTCCGAAAGCTTTTTAGTTCTGTAAATGCTGCATTTAATGCTGCATATTTATTTAATTTTGTCCGAAAGTTGTTACCTTTATTTCTTCTCTGACACTTCTAGAATACCGAAATTTAAGTTGGGAAGGAGAAGAAAGAAAAATTAGATAAAGGACGACTCAGACTTCGCAAAGTTTTTCGCAAAGTATGCTCCGTAAAGTTTGTCGCCGCTCAGACGGGAATTCGACGTAAATAACATTACGAAAATTTTGTGTGGCAATTAGTTCTAGAAAGAAATAGATTCTAGGAAGATACTGAGCGTGTCCGAAAGCTCGGAAACGAACGAAAATGCTGAATTAATTCAGCATTTTATGCAGCATTTCGCTTTCGGACTTAAATTTTCGCTCAGTTACTGCAGCATTAATTCAGCATAAAATTCATCGAAAAATTCAGCGAAGATGCTAAATTTTACGCTGAATTTTCAAGAAGAAACCGGGGAGCTGGCGATTAAGGCTAAATTTCGGAATTAGAAGTGTCAGAGAAGAAATAAAGAACGTGTCCGAAAGCCTTTAGTGCTGTAAATGCTGCATTTAATGCTGCATATAAGGTAAGAGCTTTCGGACACGCTCTCAGACTTCGTAAAGTTTTTCGCAAAGTATGCTCCGTAGCCTAAAGTTTGTCGCCGCTCAGACGGGAATTCGATGTAAATAACATTACGAAAATCTTGTGTGGCAATCTGTTCTAGAAAGAAAAAGATTCTAGGAAGATACTAGGAGAATCGCCGTGCTCCCCAGTTTCTTCTTGAAAATTCAGTATAAAATTTAGCATCTTTGCTGAATTTTTCGATGAATTTTGTGCTGAGTTAATGCTGCATTAACTGAGCGAAAATTTAAGTCCGAGAGCAAAATGCTGCATAAAATCCTGAATTAATTCAGCATTTTCGTTCGTTTCGGAGCTTTCGGACACGTTCTAGGAGTCGTACACAGGGTTGCCACATGTCGCACGATATTGTGAATTTTCACTCTATTTTGTTTTTGTCACTCTTGTCCTACGTAGGACATAAAAATCACTCTATTTCAGAAAATGACCAAATGTGCCATTTTTGCAGCAGGGATTCCGACCAGAAGTAACTATTTCAATTTTTTTTTTCATGGAAGTAAAATTAAGATGTGTCAATTTTACAGAGGCGATTCCGGCAAAAAGTGAACATAGGTTTCACTCCCAATTCACTCTCTGTTTTGGGCCAAAAGTCACTCTCTAAATATTTTTGAAGTGGCAACACTGGTTGTACATATGTCCAGGTTCTGTCGATTTTTTTGGTTCTCTTCTGTCGTTTCTTTGGGCTTGAAGAGGACCCTTGCCAAGAAGGGCCGAAATATAGCTATAATAAAATTTAGCTGACGTATCCGTTTTGCACTATCAAATATCATTCGTGGTCAGCTTGGGCTGAAGGAATATTTAGATTCTGTCGTATTTTAACTTTCCGCAGAGCTTTCCACGAGCACTTGGGAAGCACGCTCAGGTGAAGTGGTTTCCAATGCGAAAGGGCTGCGCGGAACTCGACAACTTCACTAGTTGGCGTTGGGGCTAGGATGGGGCTTTCGGGTCTACCTCAGCTCTGAAAGGCCATTAGGTTAGTTTTGGAGGATTGTGAGCGTACTGGCGGGGTCCCTCCACTACGTCCACACGTCACAAGCCCCACACGTCAGACCCCCAAAATCCGGCAAGTCGCCCACATTTTCCGACAGTTCACCCGTACGTCACACCAAGAATAAATAAGGGAAGAATTGAGAACTCACATAACCCCGATGTCAGCATCCTAGATCTCTTTTCGTCCGATCTTATTTACCGGGGGTGGAGCCTGGGTGGAGCTTCGCGTGTTGCCTCTTGCAGTATTAAATGTTACCTCCAGAGCAAAAGTGATGAAGCAGTCAGAAAAGGCGGGAAGTTCAAACAGTGCAGATTCTGAGGATTATATAAATGGAAACTCCTTTTCAATCTCCGGTCAGATTTGCAATATGAAGCTTATGTTGTCACCACCCTTCACAAAGACGGTGAAGCCCAAGGGAATGCGGCATTTGATGACCCAGGGGAACAATTAAGCAACTTGAACGCTGAAGCATAGATCTAACACGCATGCATTTAGTTCAGATTCAATAGGACTGGTGTGAACATTAGATATTTTATTTTTGTCTTCTCAGGACTGTAAAGAATCGCTCCTAGAAAAGGTATTAAGCTTGGACAATATTTAGCTGTCGAAATGTACTCAATGAGTTACTATGTTTTGTTTTTAAATTGTACTCTACACGAAATTTAGTTCATATCATTTTCTCGTGTAGTTGCGAAAAACAGTGTAAAGTCCTAATTTTAAATTAATGATTGCCGAGTGTAGGATATCTTTCAAGACATATCAGTTTGTGATAACAACTTATTATTCTTGGTCGAAAAGGTATATCATTATCTCGGATAGTTGCACTTTACATCTGCTCAAATTTGTCATTGTCTATGCCTTTTCGTAATCGTTTTTTTTTTTCATTATCATGTTTTTACATCATTCTAGTTGGAATTTGGGCATAGCTGGTGAACTGTACTCAAAGAGTTGTTATGTTTTGTTTTTAAGTTGTACTCTGCACACAAAATTCAGTTCATAACATTTCTCGGTTAGTTGCGAAAAACAGTTGGCTTGAAGTATTTCCTAATTTTAAATTTTAATTGATTACTGAAAATGATAACTGCACGGTACCATTCAAAACGTCTACATTTGAGATAACCATTCATTATTTTTGGTCAAAATATATATCATTGTCTCGGGTAGTTGGCTAAATGTTTCACTATCTATCCTATTGACAGTCTTTTTTTTCATCACTAAGAATCTGCCATAGAGATTGCATGAATGTTTGGAAGCGTGTCCCTCCCTTCTTTAAACTTATACTTTTCCGTCCAAATCGGTCCGTTTCTGCCTTTATTTTCGTCATACGCACGACTTCTATCATCTCACTGTACTTTAGCCCCTTGTCTTGTCTTTTAAACTAGTGGTAGCAGCGATTTGTTGGAGGGAGAAGGGCAAAATGTCGGCCTCTTTCTGTTTAATTTG
This sequence comes from Branchinecta sandiegonensis, assembly GCA_030848855.1. Lineage (NCBI taxonomy): Eukaryota > Metazoa > Arthropoda > Branchiopoda > Anostraca > Branchinectidae > Branchinecta > Branchinecta sandiegonensis. The sequence goes on along the minus strand of JAUPMV010000002.1, from coordinate 1,440,644 downwards.
AATTCGGCGCACTTCCTTGACGCGAAGCACGGCGATCAGAAGAAATAGCGCCAATATTTACCCTGTGGTCTGGACAGGCGCCAAATAGGCTCCACCCCCGGTACTTGAGGATCGGGCAGAAAACAACGTCCCATGATTCAAGTCTTCTCAATTCTTCCCTTATTTATTCTTGGTCACACGGCCCACATTTTCTTCTGGCGAGTGACCAGTGATGGAGGGTAGACAAAGGGCTTAACGCATCATGATTTCTGAGATCCAAAACAGCTGAGATATACTATACTCCACCATTGCTGTCGTGGGTTCCCAGGTGGGCTTCTTGACAGAAGTGTCAACAAAAATCATCGGAATTTTTGGACATGTGATTCATCAGAAGAGGCGACAATACATAAGGTGGTCGCAAAATTTTCATGAAAGATCCTGCCACAGGTTAGGCTTATCGTAAAAGCGCGAAAACAAAAGGAAACTTATTCCCACTTTGATGTTCAGCTCTAAAACCTTGCGTATGCTGCACTTCCATCTTTTGTTCGCCTAGCTAGGCCTACTCCATCTGAAATATTTTCTGAATTACTAAACATCAGTTTAGAATCTCATTGATTATCTTGACACCGTTCCCACCCTCGCGGTGGCTCACATCAAGATAGTCTAGCGTATATTATGCGGCTACCTGTGATGAAGCCGTGATCAACTTTTTTACATTCTTGCAGGTTATTCCACTTCAAAGTTAAACAACAAACGGACGAAGATAATCCGGGAGGATAATAACTCAACTATATCCAGGTTTGTTACTTAATGTCTTCATGCGCTATTTTGGCGAACGGAAATGATCCGTGAAGTAATCTCAGACAAACGCATTTCTATTTGTGAGCTTTGGAGTCTATATAGCTGACTTCGACTTTAAAGTTTAACTGAAAAGCCAACTTATTTTTGTCTCATTTAATTGAATACACGGTCAGAAGCTTCATAACAGATAACATGAGGATGCGCGGTTTCAACAGATAAGTGCGTAACAGATAACACTTCGGAGGTTATCTGTTGTGTTTCAAAATGTATGCATAATAAGCCTTACCATCAGGAAGAACAGTAAAACCGCCAAAAAGTATCTGCTGAGTTTTCCGACATCGTGACGATAAGAAATAAAGTCAGTGGATGCTTTTTTGGCTCTTCCTAACAAAGCCTGTTATGCATAACAATTCATGTGTAACGTTTTCGTTTATCTGTTAGGCAATATCTGTTGAAACCGCGCATCTTCGTGTTATCTCTTATGAAACTTCTGACAGTGTACACTGCATTATTGGATCGTGTTAAGGGATTGTTTTATTTTTCACTATTACTCTAGCATAACGCTCATAACATCTACGGCCGTCGTCACAACGCAAAATTCTACTATAATGTTAAATTTGAACCTCAGTACAAACGTGGCTTTTCAGTGGTCAGTGATCAGCTAGCGGAAGGTAGCTCATTGCGTAGCCACTTACTCTTCGTAAATCGTTTTCGTCAAGCAGTCAACACAGATACACATAGAGGTACAACAAATACGACAGGGAAATTCCACTATAATAAAGTTGATTATTCGTGAATAGCTGGTCAACCAAGCAACGAATTTCGGGTCTTCAGGCCTCTTTAAAGCACAGCTCTTACTAGAAATGATCTTTTCCCTATAAATGGATCAGAAAAAAGGGTTTTCGAAAATACCAATACTTTCCACCTGAAGCTAGTGATTCTCTTGTTAGCGCTTGTCGATTATATCCAGCCTTCCTGCTCTCCGACGCGGCGGCTGGGCGCAAAAGATTTGAAAATTGAACGTGCCGTGGTTAAAAAGTGGGAAAACTAAGCAAATTAAAGAAGTAATAAACAGAAGATTATCACATCCTTATGTGTGAAAGAGTTGTCAGCGAACAATGAAGATTCCGGGAAACTTTTCGTTGGGTGACGGGAAAACTGGGCAAGGCCGAAAAAGCGCTACAAATTCGTAGTTACGAAACGAAACAATGGAGAATGCTGGGGATTTTAGAAGCTTATAATTCCATATGGGAGCTAAGCTGGAGCTAAGTATATTATAAAAGGCAGAATAAGCAAGAGGGGTCCTTTAAGTGAATAAGTGATGGGTAACTAGATTGTCGCATCTCAGACCTTTTCGGTTAAACTTTAATGCCAACTTAAAATAATTAATTCGAATACTTTCTTGCATTCTCTGTGTCTGGATCACCCAAATTCGAGTCGCTAGATCAGACCAGGACTCCGTATGATGCTAACATTGGATCATCGATTCGGAAATGACTCGGAAAAGTACACTGCTAGATAGGCACTGTCAGGTAGCTCCCAGAAGAACAATCGAAGAGACCAAAGAATATTTAGCTTTCTTGTATGAATTAAAAGTAAAAATACAGCATAATGAAGTAATTTTAAATGAAGCAAATGTGTGAGAATGGGGGGGGGGGGGGGTTGCAATGAGTTTTATTTCTGTATGCTATGAAATGAAGATGATAAAATGAAGCTAATTCTTGTGAATAAGGAATTTAGTAGTGTTGTATAATAATAGTTAATAGGAAATTTTAATATTGTAATTGGTATATAGAGGAAAGAATATCATGTCCAGATATTTTGCCCTGGAGTTAAAGCAGAACCCGCCTGTAAAGTGGTTCCCGCCAGCATGGCAGTATTTTCATGAATATACCTTGAGCCTATGAAACACATTTTCAAATAATGCATAAAACAGATACGTCAGCTACAATGCTTAAAATGTATCAAATTTACCTGAACTTGATGATTTTTAGGTAATCTACCGGAGTATTGCTCAGGGAACCTACCGGAATTTTGTTCAGGGAATCTACCGAATTCTTGCTCAAGGAAAGCATCGTAGCTGACGTATCCGTTTTATCAAGAACAAATAACGAGATAGAACTGCTGTCTGCCTATCTCGGTCATACAAACATGCGGAGTCGAGTAAAATACGGCCGACTCCCGACGCAAACGAGCGGAGGTTACTAGCTTCGCGCCACATCACGTTTCGTTACCTCTACAAATAGCTATATCGCTGTTAAGTCGCCGAAGAGGAAATCTAGCAGTCAAAGCTGATTGGTTCTATGGCCGCGCTCCAGAGCGGGTCGGCGAGCGGAGTACGCCTCCTGCTAGCCTCCTTCAATATTTCTTGTGCGATAAGCAACGACGAAGACGGAAGAGGAATAAACGGGTATCAACATCAGCTAAAAGCTAGAGTAAATAGCTCTAGGTCCGCTCAATTTTGTCGGGGTTTTCATAGTCGCTGCATGCGACTAAAGACATAAGTTCTATCTGATTATTTGTTCTTAGTTTTATGCATTATTTGAAAAAATACTTTCATGGAGCGAATCTTCTCGGTGTGACAGTGACAGTTAGCCGGGAAGTGCTAGGGCGCACTGTCAGAAGTTTATAACAGACAACACAAGGATGCGCGGTTTCATGCTTGGAATGTTATCTGTTGTCGCGGCAAACGTTATGCATGCAATGTTATGCAAAACAAGTATTGCTAGGAAGAGCCGAAAACCGCCAGAAAAGTATTTGCTGAATTTTCGATATCATGACAAACAAAAAAGCAAGCAGATTCTTTTTTTTCGGTTTTTCTGCTCTTCCTGGCAATGCTTGTTATGCATAACAATTCATGCATAACGTTTGTCCCGACAACAGATAACATTCCAAGAGTTGTCTGTTGTGCGTTGTCTGTTGAAACCGCGCATCCTAGTGTTGTCTGTTATGAAACTTCTGACAGTGCGACACAGCAATAACGGTCGGCCGTAGCTTTCCAGACTTATTTTGCTTGACTTCTTTTTTTCCCAATTTTGTCTATTTCAGAGTCTACAATGGAACAAGACGGGGGTCTGGGAAGTCGCGAAGCTTCAACAGCGCGAATTACAGTCAAATCAAACAGCTCTGTCGAGAACGGGGAATACTTTTTGACGATAAGCAGTTCCCCGCTGAGCTGAAGTCACTTGGTCTCAAGAAGAAAGTAAAGCATGGAAACATAGAATGGAGGAGGCCATATGTAAGTTATTTTTCTCATGTCACGTTGGGCATTCTAGAGAAATTTTCGCCCTTCTTTGTAAGAGTTCTCTTAATGGACACCTCTTGCTTATTCTGCCTTTTATCGAAGCTAGGAAGAAGTTTCTAGGAAACTAATCAAATCTGTCGATCTGCCGGTCGGCACGCTAATCACGGGATCGGATACTTTCGAGATCGGACGACACACGACGGGCGTATTGCAGTCATGACATTATTCAGTGTAAATCTTCGTTTTTTGGATCCGCTGATCCCTTAAGCCGCGTGCACACATAGTCCGATAAGATTTCGCATGTGGAAATATGCGTGCGAAATTTGCAGCATTGTGGGGAAACCTGCATGCGATGCGTCTAAATTCCGGAGCGACGAGGAAATTCGCATCCGACTGAGAAGACCGTTGAGTGGATGAATCCCGGACCTTTTGTCAGGTCAACTCCCGAACTGGTGATCCGATATCGACGAAAGGGGGGTTGGGTCAAGAGGGAACTTGGCGAGTCCCTGATTTTGCATTCTGAGGTCTGGGTCGGATTGTAGGATCGTGGGAATTTGAGAGGTTCCTGATGTCCCGGAATATTTGTCAGAGGCTGTAGCCTTTTTGTACGCCACGCATTTTCAGTTTTCTGGTTCGCGTTATGTCCTGCGTCATCTAGATCAGTGGTTCCCAACCTTTTCCGTACCGCGTACCCCTAATCAAGGTTCGAAAAGGTTGCGTACCTCCTTTTTCAGAAAGTTTATGATAACGCGTACATGGGTAGAAATGTATACAAAATCAATGAGACATTTAAGGCTGCTTTGTACCTAAAATATTGTCAGTCTCGGCTCGATGTCATTAACGGCAATATCATTTACAGTCAGCCTGTTTCTGTGTTTGGTTTTGATATTCCCGTGCTTTCACCAAGCTGCATCGCAACATTTTCGTTAGCTTAATTCGCAACCTGATTGACAGTATCACATGCAATTCTTCTTCTTCGATTCCTCTTGAAACCAGGGGCGTAATTTCGTCAAAATCCTGGGGGGGGGGGGGCAAAGTTGGAGCCGATTTTCCCAAGTCAAGTGAAAATGAGCAGTTTTATTTCAATAAGAAAAACGTAATCAAAACAAAGAAACAAAGAGATATTTTACTAATCAACCAAGACGAAACGACGCTTCTTCAAATTCGCGAAAACCCTGCATAGCGCATGCATATCGCTGTAAAAGTTTCAGGGCTTTCGTGTTCCGATCTTACCATAAAGACAAAGGTATACTAATGAAAACCGATCTGTTCCTGTGGATGCTTGAATTCTGTAGGCCTATCATAGTTTCGACGAGAGTTTTGAAGACGCTAAATTTCAGCTGGGGGGGGGGGGGGGGGCAAACATCAAGCTGGGGGGGGGGAGACTGGGGTCTGGGGAGGCAGTTGCCCCCCCCTGCCCTGTATCAAATTACGCCCCTGCTTGAAACAATATTGTTTGACAGGAACAGATTTTATGGCAGTAGCTAGCTGTTTTGGAATCACTGCTATTTCGTTGACATTCACTAGGGCTTATAATCAGAGGCGTCACACACGGGTTTGCAACACCCCTCCCCCCAAAGTGGTCTGCCAGACGGTTAAAAAGAAACGAGTCGGCGCGAAGCGCCACGATTTTTCTTAGAAACAGTTATTTTTCTAAACTGTAGGTAAAAATGACCAGCCAGCAAGTAGAAATACCTTGCCCCGAAAAATACATTTTGGCTAGAAATGCCTCTGTTGCGAATATTAGGCTTTCGGCAATGAAAAATGAGTGGGGCGAGATTTTGAAGCTACAGACTAAGCCAATTTTGGTATCTTCACGTACCCCTTGCAAGGGTCTCTCGTACCCCTTAGGGTACGCGTACCACCGGTTGGGAACCACTGATCTAGATCACAAGCTACTGGGTCCCTTCATTATCAATCCACTTCGCTACAAATTGCTTTGTAAAGGAAAAAGATGAATGATTACAGCTTTAAACTGAACCTTCTCACCTGTTCATCACGTGCGTTTTTGCATTAATAACCAAAATGGTCATGAAACTCCTGTTAAAAATGTTATTTTAATAGAATGTTTGTTCGAGTTTTTACTTTCATGTTCGTGGTGTGCCATTTCCTTCACTGATATTTTTTGGGTTCTTGAACCAGCTCACACTGTACCGCAAAGGTCTGAAGGTCACCCGTAGTCGCAACTTGTCTGCTATTTCTGCTTCCTTTCTTTCCCATTAAATAGTAAAGTGCTAAGAGACAAACGGTAAAAAGTCTGTGTGAAAAGGTCCCCGTCCTTTGACCTCCGGGTGAGCAAGTTAAATTCTTTACTTAATGTAAAAGTCTGATCGTGAACAGAGATGGGCGAATCCGACTCTGAAAGGATTCGAATCCGAATCCAACGCTAGGTACGAGTCCGATTCCGAATCCACCATTTCATGCCGAGGATCCGAATCCGACGTTAACAAAAATCAAATCAAAGACATAGGTGATAGTGCAAAAATCAGAGGTGACAAAAAGCACTGATATCTAAGAACGCGATAAATTACTGAGGATGGTTGGTGGCGGAGATCAAAAAGCTGACTTGCGTAAGGCCATTATGTAAAAGTTGGGAAACGGGAACTGGAAGGATGTAGACTAGAAAATTGAGGGTTTGGAGTGCGAGTCCGAATCCGAATACAGCCTGACGAGCAGAAAATTTGAATCCGGATTCTAATCCGGCCAAAAGGACGAATCCTGGATTCGGATTCCTCCATCTCTGATCGTGAATAAGCTTGCCTCCTGCTTCTGCATGTATCTGACAGGAACAGTCCCGCATTAATCACTTCCATTTCTTGGTTGCAATTTTTTTTTTATATTAGAAAGTAGCGCACTGAACGACAAAATGCTAGATTAGAACCCGCAGCCTTCCGCTCTAGTTGCCGACGCTCTAACCACTGGGCTACCGAGGAGCTTGTGAACAGGTCTAGGCGAAAAAAAACTGCCCCCCCCCCCCGATGACCCCGGCGAAAAATCCACGGTACCAAAGTAGGCAATCCCCCCGGCCATCTGCACGCACAATCCGTATCACACATTCACGATTTCCTCATACTGTCTCTGAAACCCCAAATAAATAAATCCCTTTTTTTTTGTATCTTGCGAGTTGGACCACAGCGGTCAATCTCTTCGTACTAGCCTCAGGTGCGTCATGTCCAGTTGAATTCCTCGAACATCTCATTGGAGCTTTAAAAAATTAGACGTGGCTTTGGCTGTTTTTATCCTCTCTCCACCCTCCAGTTCTTGGGATTCCAAACGAAAGTGCATAGCAAGTGTTTTTGACCAATGATATTCCTAAGTACTCCCTCAGCCCAAGTTGGCTGCGAATCGGAATCTGATTCGATATTAAAAATTGCGTTAAACGAATAAGTCAGCTAAGATTTTTTCCATCGATATTTCGGCCCTTCTCGGCAAAGGTCCTCGCCTCGTCAGGCTGTAGCTAGAAGACCCCCCCCCCCAATCCTTCCATCATATATCGCTGAAGCAGATCTTGTTGACATATGTTTGACGTCATTTTTGGGATCCCAAAACGTAAGTGAAGGGATACCTATGACTTTCGTAAAAGTTATCCATCTGTCTGTCTGTTCTTTCGCCTGTCAGCAGGATAACTCTCGAAGGGAATGAGATATTTTGATGAAACTTGGTGTGAGGTTCTTTGGGTCAGGGGACAGGTCGAGTTCGAAGATGGGCTATGTAGCCCTACATTTAGGGGTGGCGGGGGAGGGGGTTCATATTAATGGGAGAACAAAATATTTGTTAACAGCTAATGAGATGGTCCATTTAGGGGCAAGAAGACATGCTGAATCCAGAAATGACAATCATTTTCTATCCTGATATATAGTTCACCCGGAATCCGGCTGAAACCGGAGAATTTGTTTGAAGTAAAAGTTTTATCTGAAGTTGATTAAATGTTCGGCGCTGTGGTAAGGAGGCATGCTGATTACGTATATGAAAGTTATTTTCTCGCCGGACAGATAGTTCTCCCGGAATCCGGTCAAAGCCTGAAAATAGTCGTATATGAAGTTTATTAGAGGTTTGATAGGTAAGGAGATATGCTGAATCCGTTTTTGAACTTTAGGTTTTTGCCGTGCAAGTAGTTCGCCCGGAATCTGGCCGAAAATGGAAATTTGGCAGAAGTTTTGATCAGTTTCGCCTAAGTACAGGGGTAAACTTCATGCTGAATCCAAATCTGGGCTTGTTTTTCTCAGACGAATAGCCATTTGCCTTAATCTGTCTCTTAATTTAATAGTAATAATGTGCAAGGAGTCTGGCTGGAGACCGGTTATCCCAGTTATCCATATTAAAAATAAAATTTTGGGATCCCATCGAAACCTTTGGTCTTGTTTATAAATAATAGTCACAGAGTAACACTCGGGTGATAGTCTGTGAAATAGCCAAAGGAAGCACCCCCCCCCCCCCCCCATGCAACCAAGAATACAGAAACTCGAGCACAAGAGTGGTTAAAAAATGGAGAAGTAGGGCGCATTTCTTTACAGACATGTTTTAAAAAAATAACGAAAAGTCATAGTCTCCGTGTTAGTCATAGCCTGTGAAATTTAAAGCGGGCCACAAAAAATAGTCTTTCTACCACACACACAATGCTAACCATCCCTACTGTCACTATGAATGTCCAAAACCACTAAAAACACCGTAAAACAATGAGCAAATAAAAAAAAAAACACCAAATTTCCTAGGTTTGAAATAACTCTGTCTGGACTAAATCCCAGCCGATTATCCCGGACAGCTGTTATGGCACGTAGGGAGCCAAGGGTCAGGATAATAATTTCCATCTAATGCTCCGACAGTTTATTACAAATACAATAAATTATAAAACCAAGACCAGTGTGGTACCTTTGAAGACATTCAAAAATTATCTTTTAGGTCTTATAATTCTTTGCTAATCAGTCCTGGAAAATTCCGCCATCTAGAAAAGAAGACGTTGTGCGTGGGTTTTTTCTCGAGCCAAAACAGCAACTCGGCAACCGAGCTCAAATCTAAACAAACACATGGCATGCGATCACTAAGAAAAGGTAAACAGAATGTTTGGATTAGGTCTTTCAACATCAGCAAGTAGTAACTTCATCCTTGCGAAGATTTTCAGTTCAATCCTATATATTTAGAATATTTTTCATATATTCTGGTTCGAGGCTTGTTTCGAGCAGTAGCTGAAAATTGAATTTAGACTAGTTGAGGTTTGATACGAACTTACATTCGGCCTACCTTCAGCCACACTTGCTAGGCATAAAACTTTATTCCTCATGGATTTTACCAGTGAAGTGGGCAAACATTAAATATGACTGCAGACTCCGGTCCAAACATTAAATATTTTTACTCGTTAACGAACGTGTGATTTCAATTTCGTTATAATTTACTTTTTCGTCTGCGAAGGTGTTTTTCACATGATTGGATAACTGTGGGTGTGATTGTTACTTTCCGGTTTAGGGCGAAGAAGCTCCTTATCTGACATATGGTCTTGTGCAGGATCCTTTCAAGTGAGGTATTTTGTCATCCGCTGTCTTCTTGTCAGGTTTGTGCGGATTCGATTATTAAATTTCGAAATTCCGGAGGGGAGAGGGCGAAAAAATATACCTAAAGAATTTGCAAACATGGTTAGAACATGACGATGAAGATATGATCTAAAAAAAACATGGTAGCATCACGCGTGTGTCACTCTTCCTATGTCGTTTAATCGGTGAATGTTGTAAATTAAACGGGACCTCTTGGATTTAGTGTCAATTAGTTTTGACGATTGAAGTGACAGTTCGTGATTTTTTTTTGTCTTGTGGCGACTGGTTTTCGAACTACTTCCAACGACCATTAACCGTTATTGTTATGTCATACCCAATCCCATCATTTATCATGCATTTACAAAGGAGTTTTTGCTGCATTTGCCGCGACAGCGTTTAGTGTTGAAAGTTAGGCTGTGGCAAAACATTTCAAAAGACGAGGAATTTCTAAAGAATGTAAAAAAACATCGTTCGTTTATTAAAGGCAAGTTAACTGTGGATGCTTGTTTAACAATCGAATTTAACACACTGTAAGAAAGATAAACGGTAGCCTATGCTAAATACACTGGGAAACTTCACACGGACAACCGAACACCCTAAATAGAATGAGGACAAGGCACGGTTGTTGCAATTGCTAATGACTTATTACTTGCGCTTCCGTTTTGTATTGCGTTTGGCTTTGAACGCTTTAGCACTCCTGTTTCGCCATTTCGCTCTTTTTGTATATATAGCCTGTAGAGCTTGTCATAAACCGTTTATGTATCCTACGCGTGTTTTAGCTTATAAAATGCAGGACGGAAATGGCTCTTTGATCAGTATTTTTAAAATAATTGAAAAGATAAGTCTAGTCCTGAACCGCGCCTGTTTTCTCCATAGTGCTCTGAAACATCCTTACCTTAAATGTCTCCAGAGGTAGTTAACGCCTCTACTGGAACTTAAAGTTTAACTGAAAAGGGCAGAGATGGGACAGTCTTGTTACCCCTCACTTATTCACTTAAAGAGGCTTGAATACCCGATGAAAATGCGTTACTTCGTTGCTCCACTATTCACGAATAATCAGTTTTCAAATAGTGGAATTTCCCTGTCAGATTTGTGATACTACCTGTGTCGTATGCTTGACGAAAAAGAGTTAAGATTATTTTTGTTCAGACACTTAGCAGTCTTCACCAAGCTTATCACCGCCCACTGAAAAGCCGCGTATGTGTTCAGATTCAAATATTCCGCGTCATAGTAGAATTTGCGCTGTCGGGACAGCCGTAGATATTCTGCTCCTCGCTACTATAGCAGATAGTGGAAAATATGGAAATATCTTAGCAGAATCCAAATAGCTCAGTGTATTCAACTAAATGATACACAAATAAGTTTGCTTTTCAGTTAAACTTTAAAGGACACGTCGTTCATATTACAGTAATTCGTCCTTCCTCCGCAGTATTTCCATCCACTCTCGTTCCGGAGACTCCACACTTAATAATTGTATCCTGTCTCGTTATTAGCACTACGCTCAGTATCACGCTTGCCACATTTCTTCTTTTACATAACGTATCAGGCTCCAGACCATTCTTTACGATAATTTAATTTTTTCTGTTATGCAAATTTTGCCAAGATTGTCGTCCAGGGGAAGGGACAACAGCCGAATCCTTGTGTAATTTTCTGTAAGCATAGCTAAGTTTCAAAGTGGTCAACTGTCTTGGAACATCTCAGCAGAAACACTATGTAGTTGGAGGTGTCCTTTAAGGGCATCCAGGAGCCGCCAGCCGTCTCTCATATAAGCTAATAGCGAGACACATTGTCCCTCGGGCATCCCTCGGGTATAAAAGACCACAACTCAAAATTCTAAGAAACATGATTTTAAATTTGTAAGCTGGGTCGAAATTTTGGTTTAGTTGTGAAATCTCCCCGTGCCAAAACATCCCCAGCGAAACGTTGCCATGACGGAAGCGTCCCCGTGATAAAACCTCGCCATGTTAAAAAGTCACAACGCCAAGACGTCTCTCGAACAAACGCCCCCAAGCAGAAATTTAATTTTTAGCACGAGCTGGGTAAAACAGCTTCAAAGTTTTGTATTACAGATTTGGGATCGAAGTCTTGTAGGCAGAAAAGAGGGATGTAGGACAGATGCTTATAGGACCCGTCGTACCAATAAGTGCAACCTATATCTGTAATCGCTCCATCCATTCTTAAACCCAGAGATACAAATTTCATATTGTAATTATTTTATTTATTTACTTATTTGAATCCAATACCGGCCAACTAGGGCCAACCCACAATATACCAACTCCCCCCATTTCAAATATACCAACTCCCCCCATTTCAGATTATAACCCCCCCTGTCGATATGTCACTTATTTTCACGCTTTCCTTCTTTCGCTAATTCTGATGCGTATCATGCCTCCGACGACTGCTGGAGAAAAGCTGACGCGTCAGATAAACTGGTTATCGACATTTTTCCGTGTTTTCCTAGAAGTCGACGGGCCTGAAAAAAGCTTAAACAGCCAAAGCCGTGGGTAATTTCTTAAAGGTATTGATAATACCTTGATAGTATTCTACTATTTTAGAATATTGAAACATAAATAGGGGTGCTGCGAGGGGTTCTTTAAGACACGTAAGGTTTCCCCCCAAATATACAGCTCCACCTGTCTCGTCGTGGGCTCTAGCTGACCACTAGCAGTTCTAGGTCGTTTAAGAAGATCAAGGAGGATGTCATAAAACACCATCAATCAAAAATAGAACAAAAACAATGATTTATAGCACACATATGACTCCAGTAAAAGAGAATAACAACGAGATCAATCAGATATATCACAAAGTAAACCAATTAAATATAGGAAAATACGACAGAATTGAATACTGAAAAATATTTGAGCTTTCTTAAAGAAAAGACGTATGTGTTAAAGCACAACTCTTCCTAGAAATGATGTTTTCCCTATGAAGTGGATCACAAAAACGTTTTTCTAAAAATACCATTACTTTCCACCTGAATTTAGCGATTTTCTTGTTGGCGCTTGTCGATTCTATCCAGCCTTCCTGCTCTCCGACGCGGCGGCTGGGCGCAAAACATTTGAAAACTGAACGTGCCTTGTGCCATAGTGGGAAAACTAAGCAAATTAGAGAAGTCAAAAACAGAAGATTCTCATATCCTTGTGTGTGAAAAAGTTCTCAGCGGACGTTGAAGATTCTGACAAACTTTGAGTTGCGTAACGGGGCAAGACTCGGCACGGTCAAAAAAGCGCTAAAAATTCGTAAGAACAAAACGAAACAATGGAGAAAGGTGTGGATTTTAAAAGCTTATAACTCCATAAGGGAGCTAGGAATATTATAAAAGATAGAATAAGCAAGAGGGGTCCATTAAGCTTTGTTAAAGAAGTTCACACTTCTGCACCAACTCTTCGATTTGAAGTCTGACAAAAATCTTCGAATTTGGAATCAAGCTAACTCTGATTATTTTTTTTATCTCAAGTGCCATATACCGATCACAATTCCGTCTGTCGGTCTGTCGGTCGGTCCGAGTTTTTTGTCACACTTATCCGAGTTAGGGTACTTCCAGATGTGCTAGACAATGAAACTTGGCAGGCATATCAGGGACCCGACCAAACTAACCTGGAAATAATCAGTTTCCCGATCCGACCATATGCGGGGGAGTGCGGGGCGCTGGAAACTTGAAAATTTAGGGCATTTTGTCACTTTTTTTCCGAGTTAGGGTACTTCTAGATGAGCTAGGACAATGAAACTTGGCAGGAGTTCAGGGGCCCGACCAAATGAACCTGGAAATAATCAGTTTCCCGATCCGACCATATGCGGGGGAGTGGGGGCGCTCGAAACTTGAAAATTTAGGGCATTTTGTCACACTTTTTCGAGTTAGGGTACTTCCAGATGAGCTAGGACAATGAAACTTGGCAGGAATATCAGGGATCTGACCAAAATAACCTGGAAATAATAAGTTTCTCGATCCGACCATATGCGGGGAAGTGGGGGCGCTGGAAACTTGAAAATTTAGGGCATTTTGTCACACTTTTTCGAGTTATGGTACTTCCAGTTGTGCTAGGACCATGAAACTTGGCAGGCATATCAGAGACCCGACCAAACAAACCTAGAAATAATCAGTTTTCTGATCCGACCATTTTGGGGGGAGTGGAGGGCAGGGGAATCCGGGAAATTGAGAAGTGTGTAACTTTCGAACGGGTGATCGGATTGTAATGAAACTTCATAACTTAATAGAATATATATATGTAATGTCCCGTTTAAAGTCTTGACCGGATTCGGTAGTCAGGGGGGAGTTGGGGGGGGGGAGACCGGAAATTTCAAGAAACGGTTAGAATGGAGGGGTCGGAGTGAAACTTGCTGGGAAGAACAAGCATCTGCTCTAGATAAGTCCTTTAGACCATTGTACTGGATCCGGACACTTATCGGGGGGGGGGGGTCCCGGAATTCCGGTGATGGTGGTTTTGGGGATTTTCACGATGAAACTTGGCCGGCATATCAGGGACCCAATCAAACTGACTTCAAGTCGATCAAATAATGGTGGGGGGAGTGGAGGGACAGGAATCCGAAATTTTCAGTCATGCGTAATTTTGGAATGGGTGATCGGATTCGAGTGAAATTTAAGAATTTAACAGAGGACATTTCTCCGATGATTTTTTTCATATCCGGACCGGATCCGGCAACTATTGGGGGGGGGGGGAAATACGTGACCCGTTTAGAATGGAGGGATCGGGATGGAACTTTGTGGGAAGAACAAACAGATGCTCTAGGGAAGTCATTTGCTGAATCGGATTGGCTACGGGCACCGCGGGGGAGCTGGGGGGGGGGGGGTGGACCGGAAATCTCGAGAAACGGTTAGAATGATGGTATCGGAGTGAAACTTGCGGGGAAGAACAAACATCTGGTCCATGTAAATCTTTTACATAATTTGACTGGATCCGGACACTTGAGGGGGGGGGGAGGAGGGGGTTTCCCGGAATTCCTTTTTTGGGGGGGGGGGGTTTCACGACGAAACTTGGAAGGCATATAAGGGAACCGGTCAAACTGACTTGGAATAAAAAAAATCCTCGATATGATAATCTTGGGGGGGGGGAGTTGAGGGAGGGGAATCCGGAATATTGAGTCATGCGTAACTTTGGAACGGGTGATCGGATTCGAGTGAAATTTAATAATTAAACCGAGGACATTTTTCTCTGGTGACCTTTTTCATTTCCGGACCGAATCCGGCAATTATTGGGGGGAGGGTGGAAAATACTTGACCCGCTTAGACTGGTGTGATCTGGATCGAACTTCGTGGGAATGACAAACAGATAATCTGGATTAATCATTTACAGAACCGGATTGGCTCCGGTTATTGTGGGTGGAGTTGGAGGAGGGGGGGGGGGGGTCTGGGATTCCGGTGATCGCGCGTTAAGGTACTTCCAGATGTGCTAGGACGATTAAACTTCGCTGGAATATTGGAGACTCAACAACATTTGGTTAGAAATTGCCACTTCCCAAATCCGATTATTCCTTAAAGTACCAATCTTGACCGCAAAGTAAAAAAAAATACTTTTAAGCAATATATGCATTTTCGTGATGCCCATCAGCCCATTAGCAGTTTTGCCTCAAGGGTTTTTCTTACAAACGAAATTCCAGCTCCTTTAGAGTGCGCATCTCAACCGCAAAGTCGAAACTTACTTTTGATCAATCAAATCATCTTGACCCATGCAAGTGCCATATGAACTTACAGCTCTTGTTTTTGTATTATTCTGTTTTGACCGATGATGTTTTTCATAGGGACATTTCGTTTGCACATGCAACACGAAGCTTTATTTTGAACCGGAATTCTGAACCAGCCCCTTCCATTTTAGGAGATCAGCTTCAAACCGAAATTCATCGCCGACGGCTCCACCCGTTTCGACGTGGAGCAGGGCGAGTTTGGCGACCCGTGGCTGCTGGCTGCGATGTCTTACCTCACCCTTACCCCCCGATTTCTCGACAGAGTTGTACCACCTGACCAGAACTTCGACTTCGATTACTGTGGCCTGTTTAGGTAAGTAAGATAAGACTTTCTCTTTTTGTTTCATTGATTTTAATTTTATTTGATTTGATTTTAACTCTCGAATGGAAAGATATATTTTGATGAAACTTGGTGTGAGGATTCTTTGGGTCAAGGGAAAGGTCGGATTAGCAGATGGGCTCTGTAGCCCTATATTTAGGGATGAGGGAGTGGGTTCAAATTAAAGGACAAACAAATTGTTTTTAAACAGCTAATGAGATAGTCTATTAAGGGGTAAGAAGACATGCTGAACGCGGTTATGAAAAACATTTTCTCGCCGGACAAGCAGTTCGCCAGGAATTCGGCCGAAACCGGAAATTTGGCAGAAGTAAGGCAGGAAGTTTCAATCAGTTTCGTCCAAATAGATATGACTTATAGAGGTAAACACACATGCTGAATCCACATCTGAGCTTGGTTTTTCTGGTCTTCTCAGAGGATTAGCTATTTGGCCTTAATCGGTTTCTAAATTGTTATAGTAAAATGTTCAAGGAGTCTGGCGAAGACTGGATCTGGCGAAGACAAGACCCAATTGTCTGTGTTGATTATTAAATTTTGGGATCCCATCGAAACCTTTGGTCTTGTTTTTATGGAAGGGTTTGAACCATTTGATGTATTTCTTTTCTACGGTTCAAACCCTGAAACAATTGTAAGAATATTGTGTTATTGAATTGTATTAGTTTGAGTTAAGACTACAAAAAACATTGAAACTCTGGAAGCTGGTACGGCGGTTCGTCTTATTGTTCATAGATTCAAAGAAATCGTTCCGCCCGAGCTGTTCGCGAACAATGTTTAGTGATGCTAAACGGATTTTGTGAGCTAAGATTTTATTTAGAGATGTAGTCCGTATTCGCAAGGATCCTCTTCAGACCGTAGCTACAAAAATGAAAGAAAAAAAAGAGCGGCAGCGCGCATGGCACTACTCAGCTAGACTGAGCTCTTAAGGGCTAGAGGGTAGCCAATGGGATTGCGGCATTGTTGTAGGCTTCTGAGTTTTGAGATACTGTGCTCCGCCACCGCCCCTTCTAGTTGCCATGTGGGGTTCTTGACAGTAATTACGACAAAATCTGCCGAGTGGCTTGATCGCTCGTTCCCCAATTGCGGATAAGGGGTTCGCAAAACGTTTCCAAATCCAGGCCTGCCACAAGGCGGCGGGACCGTGCTGCCGAATCGCTCTCTTCACTTACCGGTTGGTAATATTTCATGTGATAGCCGATATTCACTTCTTACTTAATTCAGCATCCAGTATGTTCTCTTAATTAGTGCAAGTCTCTTGCAAAACATGAAGATCTCACCGTATTGTTTTCAGTCTGCTACTGTGAGACACGAAGTTCCCACGAATTTGGGTTTCAAACAATCAATCCTGAGTCATCTGTTTCCCCACGATACGTCCCATCTTAATCTGTAATACCAGGGACCCATAAATTTCCTGCAATGACTCGCCATTCAGGGGGCTTGTCATTTCCCATGCTTCTATGTTGCTATGTTGCTCGAGCGTCACCTAGTTTCCAAAACTTCCGCTTGGATCAAATCGGCGTTCTTGCTCAGATAGACAAAATTGCCAGCATGCCACCATGTACCTAAGCTAGGACAAAAGATCCAGGATGCTCTTCCATTACAGAGAAACATTCCTAGTTCAGCACAACAGCTGCGAAAAATTTTGTCTATCTGGATAGTCGGGTATTTTATCCCCGTGGGTATTTCTCGAATTATCTGACGCTCGGTCAAGAGCGCATCAGAAATCTCTTATTGACAAGCCCCCTGAATGGCGAGTCATTACAGGAAATTTATGGGTCCCTGGTAATACTAAGAATTAATAAGAAGGCTAATCTTTTCTTTTCTCCTGCATTGTCACCGTGTAAATTCACTGATTGAGTAGTTGGCTAAAGACTTGTAGCTGTCAGAGGGTCAATCCCACGATTACTGTCAGTCAAGGCTAATAAGGCTACATCCACGAAGCCAGCTCTACCAGGATAATATAAGGTTTGAAGCCAAGCTGACCATTTGTTACGAAAGAAATAGAAAACCGTGATTTTCGGGGTTTTTCCTTGATCAGCTAGTTATCCCTCTAAGATGATGTGCGAGGGATATATATAATTTCGGATATTTCGGTTGCACTTCCGGCAAACCGTCCTCAGCGAAAAAAACAAAACTAAATCATAAGATCCAACACATTACCAACGGAAAAACGATGCGGAGCCAACAAACCATAAAACGACATGTAACTAAAAACCCGAAGAACGGTGCGGATTGAACGAGATACACATGCAAATAAAGTAACGAATATTAAAATATGCGTGTTATAAGTGTATACGTACAAATCTGTGATTATTTAGTTCTGAGTTCTGTGTCTATTTACAATTTACCAACTATTTTTACAATTATTCCCTGGGAAAGCGCAGAAGCTTTCACCCAGCATTTACACAATCCTTGTTTCCCAGGGATCGACTAAAACCAGGAAGGGAAAGGAACGCGAGAAAACCAGGAAGGGCATACTAAAACGAGGAAGGGTATACTAAAACGAGGAAGGCTGTCGCCAGAATTCCCGCACCGTTCCCTTCCTCTATTTAGTATTGTTTGATGGGTCGGCAACTTCTCAAATTCAAAGTTCACCATCCCTTCCTCGTTTTAGTATGCCCTTCCTGGTTAGTCGCCTACCGTCAGAACGAGAAATGAAAAGGTGAATTACAATTTTTATAGTTGCCGATCCCTCACTGAACTTAATTCCTACCCATGTCAGGATACTAAAACGAGGAAGGGATGGTGAACTTTGAATTTGAGAAGTTGCCTACCCCTCAAATAATACTAAGTAGAGGAAGAGAACAGTGCTGCGATTTCTGGCGACAGCCTTCCTGGTTTTAGGATGCCCTTCCTCGTTTTAGTATGCCCTTCCTGGTTTTAGTATGCCTTCCTGCTTTTCTCGCGTTCCCTTCCCTTCCTGGTTTTAGTCGATCCCTGTTTCCCATCACTGTCAAATACCTTCACAGAACTTGAGAAATTTATCCGAAATCCGGCCAAACCTGAAGTTTGGTGAAAACAAAATTTTTGACGTTCATATCGGGAGTAAGAACACTGATGATGAATCTCTCAACTTTACTTTCTCGTCAGACATGTAATTCTGCCGAAATTTACCAAAACTCGGAAATTTGGATCGAAGAGATTCTGGGTTCGCCTCTCAATATCACCATCTCTTTTTTTCGGCATGCAGTTTGCTCGGAATACAGCTAAAACGAGGAATTTGGTCAAAGTAAAAGGCTTTTCTAAAGTTATTAGAGATGAGATATACGGGTAAACATGCATGCTGAACCCATATCTGCACTTTTTTTTCAGTTGTTTGGCCGCAATTTGTAAAAAAAAAAATCCCCAAGTTTATATAATTTTTTAGATTTTCCAGCGGTTGATTACGTGTAAATAGTATAGTAACATGTTTAAGGAGTTTGGCGAAGATCGGAAATCTGCAAGACCCGAATGTCTGGACCAAGAAGTCGAATAAATATTCAGTTTGTGGGATCCCATCGAAACCTGTGGACTTGTTCTTTACCGTACATAAGCGAAGTCAAGTACGTTGTGTCCCAATCGAGCCCCCCCAGTTCCCATTATGTCCCAGACCTACACCGGTACTCGAGCGTTAGGACTAAACGGAGGGTGTTATTTTTTTCCAATAAAAAAAATACAGAGGGAGAAAAAAAAAATTAAGAGTCTTAGCCGAATCCCTACGCTATAGTTTGGTCTATGGCACAATGTTTTAGCTCACTCAGTTTTGACGCTATGGTTCAGAGACTGGCGTTTGCCCCAGACCTCCACCCGCCCGCTCCCCTACTTTGTCTGGTTGTGGTGTCGAATGGAATACAGGCTTATGCGAATTTTGGAACCATTTTAAGATTGCATTATCTATCGCCGGCTCTTTTCCTTTTTGGGATCCCAAAACGTAAGTGGAGGGATACCTATGTTACCCGGATAATTTTGTGAAAGTAAAAGTTTTACTTAAAGTCGATTAGAGGCTCGATACAGGTCAAGGAGACATGCTGAATCCGTATATGCAAATTATTTTCTTCCCGAACAGACACTTCGCCGGGGACCGGCCAAAACCGGAAATTTGTTAAACAAAGTTTTACTCAAAGATGATTAGAGTTCGTTACAGGGGTAAGGAGACATGCTGAATCAATATATGCAAACTATTTTCTCCCAGAACATTCAGTTCGCCCGGAATTCGGCCTAAACCAGAAAATTTGTTTAAGTAGAAGTTCTATGGTCCGTTGTAGGGGTAAAGAGACACCCTGAGTCCGTGCATGAAAATTATTTTCTCGCCCGACACATAGTTCGCCCCGAATCTGGCCAGACCAGAAAATATGCTAAAAGTATCAATTTTGTCTGAAGTTGAGTCGTTTGGCCGTAATTTTTCGAGAAAGGGGTTTCATTTATGTTTATTTCCAAACGATTGATTAGTGATAAATAGTAAAATGTTTAAGGAGTCTGACAAAGAGCAGATCTCTAAAAGCCCCGACCGTATGGATAAAAAAGTCCAAATATATAAAAGTTTCTGGGATCCGATTGAACCCTTTAGTCTTGTTTCTTAGTGGAGAGTGTGGAGACGGATAAAAGTTCTTGTTGTCTCTGAGAGAAGACGAATAAAGATATAAATTGGTAGAAGGAAGGTGTTAATAAAGTGTATCATGTATTTTTATAGTCAATAAAGTTCACTTCAAGCTTGAGCCTGAAGAGGAACTTTGCCAAGAAAGGCCGAAATATCGCTATAATAAAATTCAGCTGACGGATCCGTTTAACAGTGCATAGTCTTTATTTCTGTAAAAAAATTATCTATCAACTATAAGATAATTGTAAATAAAACAGAGAGATTATAAAAAAAGATCCGTAGGCTATAAAAGTAAATTCGTAAAGATACGTAAATTGAAAAAAAAATGTATTGGATAATTTAAATGTGGGTAATGTAACAAGTGATGCCAAATTTTTTGTTATCTATTGTTTGTCATGGCAGTTTGGTTAATAAGTACTATTCTACCATTTACCACTTCAGTTCTATGCTGTAATTAACAAAGTAAATTGTATACATTAATTGTAAATTATGGACCTTCAGATTTATGATCAGAATGTTTTAAATATTGTTATTATATACTAGCCAGTGAACTGCAAAGCTTTTAAGGAAATTAAAGATTGTTATTATTTTACCCTGTCAGGTTACGCCTAATATTAGATTGGATTAAAGGTGGCTAGACAAGTACCTTATTGATGGTAAATTTGATGGTAATCAACTTTCAGGTTTTATTTCTGGCGGTTTGGAGAATGGGTGGAGATAATCATAGACGATCGCCTACCAACAATCAATGGAAAACTAGTCTTTCTTCATTCCAGTGATCAGAGCGAATTCTGGGCAGCCTTGCTAGAAAAAGCGTACGCCAAGTAAGTAACTCCTGTTTTTTATTGTTTAAAAGATTGTTTAAAAAAAGAGCAAAGAAATTTGTGTTGGAGGGGTGAGGAGTCACGATTCAGAGAATAAAGGTATAAGTTATTATTTCTTTTTTATTACCTTTATTTATTTATTTTTCTTTCTTATTCTTTTTTTTTCTTTTGTGTGGTTTATGGGAAAAAAAATTGATTAATCGATGTTGACATGAAATTAAGTTATGGTTTAAGTTAAGTTGAAGTAGTTTGTGGCCAACCAGTCCATTTATGTCTTCTCATGGGCGGTTACCATCATGATTGGTTATTATGTAATTTAGCAATAAAATAATCTAATCTAATAATATGTGAAGCTCTACCAATTAGAGGCCCTCCCAGCGCCGGATGGAGAAACTCTTCTACTAGTCCCATAATTGGGGACTAGTAGATACGTATAGTTATTGTAGATTTCTCTTGTACCTTCCTCGACGTTATAAGAATTCTGGTATAACTACAACTTTTTTTCCCTCTGAGGCTGTGACCCTTGTGCAAAGTTATCTTCAGTTGCCCAGGACCATGGCTGTATCCAGGGGGGGGGGGGTTAGGGGGTTGACCCCCCCCCCCCCCCCGAAACAAACAAAAACCATCATTTTTACAGGCTTTTCCCTCTGATCTATGTATTTTTTGTACTTTTTTGTCCGACCCGCAATCAAACCCCCCTCCCCCCCCCCAAAAGGCGACCCCCCCCCCCCCCGAAGTAAATTCCTGGATACGGGCCTGCCCAGGACCTTCACGTTTCTGCCCTTGGCCTTTTCTCCGCATTCCATCTAGGAAGAAGATTTTTTAGACCCGATTAGTCCCTCTTCTTTTTTTTAATGTTTAAAGCACAACTCTTACTAGAAACGATCTTCTCACTATGAAACGGGTTAGGAAAAATGTTTTCCGAAAATACTACTACTTTCCACCTAAAATTAGCGATTTCCTTGATAGCGCTTGTCGACTCTATCCAGCCTTTCTGCTCTTCGACGCGGCGGCTGGGCGCAAAACATTTGAAAACGAATGCGCCGTAGTTAAAAAGTGTGAAAACTAAGCAAATAAAAGAAGTAAAAACAGAAGATTCTCATATCTTTCTGTGTGAAAGAGTTGTCAGCGAACTATAATAATAATAATAATATTTATTTATTACCCACTTACATCAAAAAGATTAATAGTGGAGTATGAACTTGAAGAAGGAAAAAAAAAACGGAAAAAGACGTAAAACAAAAACTTAAGTCAACAAAACATTAATCAAACAAACGGATCAAACCTTGGTGAGGCGACAAACGTCGATACGCTGTTTCTGAGAGCTTTTTGTGTAGGTCAGTCAACTTCTCAGTAATATTCGGAAGATAAAACTTTTTAACTATCTTTCGATTCTTGTACCACAGAGGAAGATAGAGAAGAAATTTACAGAATCGGAAGTAAGAAGATCGAATATCACTAATATCTTTTTTCTTAAATATAGGGTAAAGCCCAGAAAGGTAAAGAACAGAATGATCGGAGAAAGTAGAGTAAAGCTTACCAAGGGCGACACGATTGTATTTCCCTCGATTGGCTACAATTTTAGAGTAACCAATCTGGATTTTCACTCTACTCACAACTTTGAAGGTTCCGGCAAACTTTGCGTTGGGTGAAGGACAAACTCGGCACAGTTGAAAAAGCGCTAAAAATTTGTAGGCACAAAACGAAACAATTGTGTTTTTAGAAGCTTACAATTCCATAAGGCAGCTAGGTATATCATAAAAGGCAGAATAAGCAAGAGGGGTCCTTTCATTTTTTTATCTTGTGCATTTACTACATTATTGAAAGCTCATTTTTTCCATTTTATTTGTCTGTACTGCGCTATTTTCCTCTTCTTAAGCGCGTTATAAAATTTCGTCATCATCATCATCATAAGGAAGTCAGTCCAGCCCGAGTGGTAGAGTGTCTGGGCAGCGGCTTATAGCTAGATAAGATAAGATTTTTGTTCTGCTCTAGTCGACGGCCACGGACGATAAGCGACCTAAGCCCCTCTGGAGCGGCAAAAGCGACTAATGTCCCAAGCGAAGTCTCATTAGATTTTGACCCTTTCGAGCTAATTTGTATACCCTGTAAAAAGTTTCTCCGAGTGAGGATTAAAGTTAACTGCAGTATTTGCTACTGGGTCAATCTTATCTCTACTGAGATAAGGTTAATCCGAATTAGAGCAATTATCTTTTCAGAGACAAGATTAATCCCAGTAGCAAATACTGCAAGATTTTTGTTTACAGTCTATATAGAGGCGGGGGCATGTCTGTATATAGAGTTTTTTTCGGGTTGAAGGATCCTTTAGCTCCTCTGGCGACCAAATTTGTCCTACCCCCTAAGGTACAACTCTGACTGTTCATGTTCGTGCTCCATTCATGTCCTAAAGACCAGCGTGTGTCCGAGATACTCGTGTTACAGTGAGCGATTATGTTAAAAATGTGACACGCTATTAGTCCGTGAGAGGTGCCTATATGGGCGGGCGCTTGAATTCGCCAAAAGACGTAGATTAGGCTCTTACGATGACTCGTTGCGTCCTAGTGGTGATGAAATGGGAGGGGGGAGTAGCGATTCCCACCCGGCACACGCAAAGAGAATATCCTGGTGTGGTAGTTTTTATGGTACTTGCCTTCCGGCGAAATGGCATATACCGATCGCATTTCCGTCTGTCGGTCGGTCAGTCCCTGTTTTCGCTGCAAATCAATGGGTCTCGGAAAAGGCTTAAAACAGACACAACCATGGGTTATTTGTTGAAAGCACAGTAGCACAGAAAGCACAGTTACAAATACTGTAACTTGAATAGTAAATAGTGCGAGAGGTCCATAAATATTATCTGGATAGTTTGTATTATTATATTTAGGTTGTATGGCAGCTATGAAGTGTTACAGAGTGGCTTCACGACGAAGGCCTTGGAAGATCTCACGGGGGGAATTGTTCAAAGTTTCTCCCTTGCTCAACAGGATAACTTTCTGACACATCAGGTGCTAAATTCTGCAGTTCCAAGGTCAACATTATTAGTGGCCAGTATACAATTGGTAAGTCGACTTTTTTTTCGTAATTAACGCCTATGTATATCCAAAACTGAAAATCCGCCATACTTGTTGCTATCACACTATCATTAATGCACTATCATAAATGCCACTGTGGGTACTTTTTGGGATCCCAAGACGTAAGTGACGCGATACATATGATTTCGTGAAGACGTCCGTCTGTCTGTTAGCACGAAAACTCTGGAACGGATTGAGATATTTTATTCAAACTTGGTGTGAGGATCCTTTGGGTCAAAGTACAGGTCAAGTTCGTAGATTGGCCCCATTGCTGTGTATTTACGGGCGGGGGAGGGGTTTCATTAAAAAAAATAGTTGATGCTGATTCCGAACTGAAAATTATTTTCTCGCCAGACAACTAGTTCGTCGAAATCCGGCTAAAACCGGAAATTTAGCATGAGGTTTTAGAACCCAATGATATAGTTTAGATGGGATAAGGAGACATGTTGTTGCAGCTTTCAAACAGACTAAAGATTTACTGGGTCAAAAATGCAAAATGCATTCGACAGCTGTCTGATGAACAATTCGGTGAAATTTTGTCGACCAATTTTCGAAAAAACAGGTGGCAATCCATTCCCTGCACTACCCCTTTATCTATACAAGGCAAAGTCTTATCACGTTGGTGACGAAACTCACTTTACCCTTTGTCTAGTCTAGAGATGGCGGAGGGAGAGTAGGGGCCGGTAAAGTACACTGGAAAAAGTCTCTCCTTTATCGGATTTTAGTAGTTGTGCGTCACCGATTTCGGACATTTTTATCAGTAATTCGGAGAATTAAAATCCGAATTCGGAGAGTTATAATCCGATACAGGATTAAAACGCTAGAATGCAAAATACTGCAGAGTATCCTGCTTTCTTTCACTTACCCCGCTTTTTGTGGCAGTTGCCTTCCGGCCAAGTGCCATATACCGATCACTTTTCCGTCGGTCGGTCCGGTGATCGCGAGTTAGGGTACTTCCAGATGTGGTAGGATGATGAAACTTGGCAGGCGTATCAGGGTTCCGGCCAAACTAACTTGGAAATAGTCACTTGCCCGATCCGACCATCGTGGGGGGAGGGGGAGATTGCGGAATCCAGAAAATAGGGGCATGCATAACTTTCGAATGGGTAATCGGATCTTAACGAAACTTGATATCTTGAAAGACCCCATGTCTCAGATGTCCCATTTCAAGTCCGGACCGAATACGATGAACTGGGGGGGGGGGGCTTGGTGGGGAGAACCGGAAATCTTATGACACGCATAGAGTGAAGCGATCAGGATGAAACTTGGTGGGAAGTACAGGCACAAGTCCTAGGTGCATCGGTGACAGAATCGGACCGGATTCGGTTACCTAGGGGGGGACGTAGGGGGTCTCCGGAATTCCGGCGATCGTGAGTTAAAGTACTCCCAGATGTGCTAGGACGATAAAACTTTGCTGGAGCATTAGAAACTTGACATCATTGGGTTAGACACCGTCAATCCTTCGATCCGACCATTCGTTAAAGAACTTTCTTTCCGCAAAATACAAAAAATACTTTTAAGCAAAATTTACTTTTTCAGGATCGCCATGAGAACATGATTCTTTTTGCCTCAGAGTTTTGCTTAGAATTTAATTTTTAGCACCCTTAAAGTGTGCATCTTAACCGAAAAGTGAAAAATATACTTTTGACCATCACTTCTATCCTCTGACCATCCTCTGACCCAGCCTTGCAAGTTTGGCGCATCTTAACCGAAAAAGTTAAAAAAAATTTAACCATTACTTCCATCTGACCCAACCTTTGAACCCCTGACCAAGCCAGTTTTTGTTTTCCTTCTTGTTTTCTTTTGCTTTCTCTCTCCTATTTTCATATTTAAAGTGAAACCATACGTTAAATTTTCAGCCCCCTTCATTTTTTCTTGTTGGTGTATTACTTACTACATGTGCTTGCAAGTGCCATATGAGCTTACAGCTCTTGTTAAAAATGGCGGGTTACAAATAATTTACTTACTTACTTACTTATTATCTATTAACTTATTTTCGTGGGGGCCTAATTCGTCTGAAGTTTGTACGCTTGAGGTCAAGAACCTTCTGCTCTGTCACGAATTCACATTTTTTAGATTGTACAAACCACCTTCTATATCAGTCTAATTTACGAAATAGTCTCTCTTGTCAAAAGGTCTTTTTCAAAGTTGAAAAATAGTTGAAGCCAAACCGCAGTTCCAATTAAGCGCGGGTCATTAATTAAGTACGGCAATTGGGATTTTTTCCTGGGACGGTTGTGGTCTAGATGATAAGCTTTAAGCTTACTTGTGGTTTGGAGTAGCCCAGTGAGCCCGATTTCAGAAAATGTGGAAATTGTTTTTCCCGCAAACTCTAGGTTGATAAGGTGGCACAGCAGGCAAAAACTAAACTATCATGTTTTTAAATTTATTTCGTCGTCTTTTGTATTAAGGGTTAACTTTAGACATCGATGTTGTTATCGGAAAATAACACCAAGACGGTCATTGAAAATAACCTATCCGAGCCGAAGGCAAGGTAGGTTATGAAAAATATCTACCGAGCCGAAGGCGAGGTTGATATTTTTAAATGGCCGTCGAGGTTGTCATTCAGATATAAACCGAGATGGAGGTGTGTTAACTGTTATAACTTTTTCGAACAGAAATTATCTCTGGAGGCTGATATGACTTATATCATCCTCTCCGGAGGCTGATATGACTTATAACATCCTCTCTGGAGGCTGATATGACTTATAACATCCTCTCTGGAGGCTGATATGATTTATATCATCCTCTCATATCTACCGCTAACTTTCTGTGTGAAGATTATCGTAAAATAACTGACCGTAGGTCATGGGAGGATATGCATTACATACCTGTTCGAAAAAAAGTTATAGGCTATTTAGCCTTTGTTTATTTTATAGTCATTAAGTACGATTCAGCCCAAGTTTACTGCGAATTATGACGCTCAACGCATAATTCAGTTAAGATTTTTTCAGCGATATCTCGGCCCTTCTTGGTAAGGTTCCTCTTCAGGCTGTAGACATAAGAAGCGAACCTGCATTAATTAATAGTCAACAGTAATCGGTGAAGAAAATAATATAAAATGCTAATAGAAAGCTTTAAAATTTAACCGAATAGGGCTGAGATCCGATATCCGATATTTACTTAAATAGGCCTGAAAACCCGGTAAAAATGTGTTACTTCGTTTGTCCGCTATCCACAGATAATCTGTATCATCGAATGAACTTATTCTTTCGGATTTGTGGTACCTCTTCTATGTGCTTTCCCCTCCATGCTTGAAATATTTAGCAACTACAAGGGTAACCCATTGACGAAAAATAACACATAGGACAAAAATACATATCTTATCGTCACTTTCCTACTTTCTGGAGCCGTGACTTTTTGGAACTTACCGTCCGTAACACAAGAGTTACGTTTTTGCAGATACCATGGTATCTGATACCACGGTCAAAAGGCGTTTTTGCAGTTATCGTGGTATCTGGCCAGTTATCGTGTTATTAGATATTCAGATACCACTGTCCGACCGTGGTAACTGGTCGTGGTGTCTGAAAAAGTCATCCCACTTTCATCAGTTTTAGTCAAATTGGTGGGAAAGAAATTAGGCACTTAGTGATCTGACTGAATATCATTTTTTCTTTTGGGATGACTTCGAAAAACGCAATTTCGGCAATTGTCGTTTTTGCAGAGCAACCGTATATCAGATACCGCGGTTACTGCAAAAACGACTAATTGCAAATCCAGTTATCGTGGTAACAGATACCATGGTAGGCCTATCTGCAAAAACGCAACTAAGGAAATGCAGGCTTTTATTGAAATTCAAATTCTTCGCGTCTGGATGAATTTTGGGTTGTCGTGCAAGCAGCGCACATTCTGAACGTTATTACTAAAGCCCCGGGTGAAAAATGCATTTTTAAACATTGAGGGAAATGGTAAAACGTCGACCCAAAACACACACTCAGGTGGTCTTGGTAGCTGAATTTTGTCACAGGGGACGAACTGGCACCAGACTGGCACTATTCTAAGAAGCATCTGCTGTACTTGCGGGTATCAGAAGACAATTTCAGTTTTAATTCAGTTTCAATATAATCTAAAAGATAACGGACAAGCCGATGGGTTGTTTTTACGTCAAAACATGACGTCAGAACATAACAGTCTACAAAAATATACAATTTTGCGAAGTTTATACTGACGTCTTATGATGTATATTGTCAATAACATACTAGTAAAAATAAAATACAAATTTAACGTTCAAAAGCGATCCGAGTTATATAAACAGTGTTGCCACATCAAAAATGTTTAGAGAGTGACTTTTGGCCCAAAACAGAGAGTGAATTGGGAGTGAAATCTATTTTCATGGAATATTCACTTTTGGTCGGAATCGCCTCTGTAAAAATGACACATCTTAATTTTACTTTCATGAAAAAAAACTTGAAATAGTTACTTCTGGTCGGAATCCCTGCTGCAAAAATGACACATTTGGTAATTTTTTGAAATAGAGTGATTTTTATGCGGTTTTTATGTCGGTCGGTAGGACAAGAGTGACAAAAACAAAATAGAGTGACTATCCTGCGCGCTTGCGGAGGCAGGCAGTGCAAACCAGTTGTTTCTCACTATTCTTCGAGGAAGGATGTCGACAGGCATCCGGCACCAAGGTAAACGCTAAGCACGCTGATTGGTTATTCCGCGGTTTCCGGAGGAGTTTGGGTGTGGAGTTTGGTACCGTTCTAGGTACGATCGACCTGAGCTCCACTTCTGTAATGTGTCATGCTGGAAACACGACTTGGGTGGGGCAGAAAAAAATGTATCAGGTGCCATTATCTTCACACGACACGCTCTGTAAATCATTGTCAATCAGTAGTATGTAAAATAATTCGAACAGGCTTTGATATGCAAATAGTGTGTGATCTCAGCTCACGATTCGTCAGTGTGTATGGGTGCGACTATATACTAGCGGCATAGTAAATTTTAATCGATTCTGCAACAAGATTCTGGGCTGGTTGGTTTAAGAGGCTTTAAGAAATGTTTTAAACACACCTTAAAGGACCCGTCTTACGTATAATACTATTGCAACCTACTTCCACAATCACTCCATATATTTCTAAACCCGGAGACCCCCATTTCGTACGGTACATTCTAGCCCCTTTAATAAAACCACGCTGATTTTCTCACTTGCCGTGCTTTGCTACCTTCGGTGTGTAGCACCCTGTCGACGGTTGTCTGCGAAAAGTTTTTCCATCAGAAAACCGGTTATGTCAATTGTTTCCCTGTCCTCGCTATAGGTCAACGAGCCTCGGAGGCTTAAAACAGCCAAAACCGTGGGTTATTTGATGAAAAGCACAGCCTAGATTCAAAGTATTCAAATATTTAAAGTACTGCGAGTTGAAGAGTAAATAGTGCGTGGGGTCCTTTAAGTCCATGTCTCTTTTTTAAAAGTGTGGGGGGGGGACTGGATAGCTTCATTGTTACTTTCGGATGCTCTCCGTCTTGTTTTTCCATCATCGATTTCTATTTCCAAGGGCGCGTTATGCTTTAATATTACAGCGTTGTCGAGCCGTAGTTTTCATGAACCTACCATTTTTTTATGGCGATGACCTTCCTGGTTCCCTGATCACACCAGTTAAATTCATTTACTGTGAATAGGAGAGAAATATGTAGATGTACAGATTTGCAGATGTAAAGTAGGCTACAGATGTAAAGGGCATCATTGCAGTGACATGCCCTGGGGAATAGCGATGATTCTGAAGTGATGGCCGTTGATTTGATGTAGATTTGGAGTGAATTTAAATCCTCGCTCTGTGGTAAATGTCTTGGGATTGTGTTCCAAATTTGCTTTTGCTTTCTTCTACATATCCGCGAGAAGCGCTGCCGTCTTCCTCGGAAGCACTGCAGTGCAAAACGAATGTTGAAAGAATCAGCCCGGAAGCGGCCGAGAAGTGGAGCTGCAGCGTGCAACAAAAATGAGGCTATGTGAGAACAGGAGAATTTAGACCGTGTCTGCTGCGACTTAAAGCACAACTGTAACTAGAAAGGATCAATAAAGTGGTTCAGAAATATTGTTTTCTGAAAAAACAATTACTTGCCTCGTGAATTTAGCTATCTTCTGGTTAGCGCATGTCAACTTTGTCCTGACTTCACGCTTTCCGAAGCGGAGGCTCGGCGCAAAATATTTAAAAACTATTCGCGCCGTGGTTGAAAAGTGGGAAAAGCTAGGTAGATTTGTGGCATTAGTCTAGATGCGCTGTTCCTGGTTTTGCTGCGTTTTGGACCGTGCATGCCTCATATTTAACTGTCAACTAATGCGTAATTAACAAACGCGGTTAAAGGGTCACCCATGAGTCGTATTGTCATCGATCGCGATCAGTATCTCTTCGTCGTTGGTGTGACTAAGGGCCCAGGTTTTGTTGTGTGCGGCTATTTACAAGTGCCTCCCTTTAGGAGAATGTCTCCATGATCTCCTCCCTTATAGGTTTCCTCAGTTCTGTTA
This sequence comes from Branchinecta sandiegonensis, assembly GCA_030848855.1. NCBI lineage: Eukaryota > Metazoa > Arthropoda > Branchiopoda > Anostraca > Branchinectidae > Branchinecta > Branchinecta sandiegonensis. Next base: position 1,410,130 of record JAUPMV010000002.1, on the reverse strand, counting down.
GTACGATAACTCTCAAAGGGGTTGAGATATTTTATTCAAACTTAGCATAAGGATTGTTTGGGTCAAAGTACAGGTCAGGCTCGAAGATGGGCTCTTCAGCTCTACATTTAGGGGTGGGGGAGGGGTTTCAAATTAAGGGACAAAAACAAAATATTTTTAAAGCTAATGAGATCCGAAATATAAAGATCCGAAATCCGAAAATCCGACTATAACCATAATTTTCTTGTTGGACAAGTAGTTCGCCCGGAACCCGGTAAAAAACGGAAGATTTGTGGAAAGTAAAAGTTTAATCCGAAGTTGATTAGAGGTTCAGTCTAGGGGTAAGGAAAATGTTAAAAGGATTTGGAGAAGACCGGAAATCTACAAGATTCGCATCAAGTAGTCCAATAAATATTCAGTATTTGCGATCCCATCGAAACCTTTCGACTTATTGATATTGAAGTAAAAAAAAGGTAATCCGTGAACAAGCTACCGAATCCTATCTGACGAAAAAGAAGTGTCATCTCAGTGGACCTGTGACCCAAAATATTGGGGAAAAGATACTTTGTTAAAGGATAGGTAGAATGCCGTCGAAGTTTACTGCACTGTCAGAAGTTTCATAACAGATAACACAAGGATGGCGGTTTCAGTAGATAATGCGTAACAGAAAACACTTCGGATGTTGTCTGTTGTATTTCAAAATGTTATGCATAATAAGCGTGACCATTAAGAAGAGCCGAAAAACCGCCCAAAAGCAATTGCTGAGTTTTCCGACATCATGACGATAAAGAATAAAGCCAGTAGATGCTTTTTTGGCATTTTTTTTTTCTTTTCCTAGCAAAGCTTGTTGCGCATAACATTTCATGCATAACGTTTTCAAACACAACAGATAACATCCCAAGTGTTATCTGTTACACATTGTCTGTTGAAACCGCGCATCCTTGTGTTATCTGTTATGGAACTCCTGACAGCGTAAGAACAGCGTATTATGGGCCAATGTTTGGGCTACTGCAGTTGTGGCGCCTGTCGTCACACTAGCTGTGTCGCCTCTGTCTTGGCGGCCGTCGTCGGTCGAAGACCCTGTTTCTGTCTCATAAAAGAAAAACGGTGATTCCGACCAGCTATTTTTTTTTTTTTTTTTACAGTCCATTTGTTCGTGTTTGCGGTCTGGTTAGTGAAATAAGATGAATCCAAAGTTGCTGGAGCTTTACAACATTAGATGTTTATTTTGCAAGTTTGCAGTTAATTACGCTTTCTGACGTGCGGTGAATAAAATGTCAATATGGGAGGTAAATCGTATTGTCCCTCTAGTATGAATCTGATCGTTGATCGTTATCTTTGCACGTTGGTGGTACCTAGATAGTTTCTCAACTTTTCGCAATGTTAGGTTGTCAAAAGTTTAGTGTTAAGTAAAAAAAAATATTAGTCAAGTTCTAAAGAGCCGCTCTATATTTGGAAGTAAACTTATGAGTGTTTGTAATGACATTTTTACTGACAGAAAACTGAGGACCGCCAAGCCTTCGACTGCGTTACACGCAGTATTTCGGCCCTTAATGGCAAGGATCCTCTTCAGGCCCAAGCTAAAGAAAACGAATCTGTGATAAAAATATGACGTATTTTCTGTACTTGAGCTTATTCTATCGATATTTCGATATCGCTAGTCCTGGCCGAATGGTTAGCGCGCCGAACTCAAAAGCGAAGGGTCGCTGGTTCGAGTCTCGGTGGTGCCGACCATTTGTTTTAGGGCGAGGGATAGTGGCAAGCCAAAAAACCACCGATCTTCAAATAGGTACTTAGAGAAATACGGAGAAAAGCACGGGAAGCGTTTGATGATTTGCCCTCAACCACGCATCAGGAGATCCGCACCTGCGCTATGCCAACCTTAACCGGTTTGCATACGGAAGTTTGCTTGAAATTTCCATCCTTTTTAGGAAGGGTCCTTTCCAGGCTTAAGCTAGGAATACGAACCTGTGATTAAATCTGACGCATTTGACATACGACGTATCCGTTTAGTCCGGTCAGATGAGATTCGGAGTCAGCTTGGGCTGAAGGAACACCCCGTCGATAGAGATTTCTTTATCGCCCCACACAAACGCGGTTCAAGCTGACACAAATGCATTTCCCTGGCGCAGTAAGCTTTGTCTTTCTTTGAGTCAGTAAGAAAATTTGTCGATCAAGTTTCGGAAAACACCAGTCCTTACCCGACCCCTTTATCCATACAAGCGAAAGCTCCATATCGATGACGACGCATTTTACACCTAGCGTACGTATTCTTTGGGTTTAGTCATGGCAGCAGACACACGGAAGTCTGTCGTGTCGTGTCGGGGGTTCGAAGGGGTTGAGATTATGTTGGTCAGACTTCGTATGAGGATTCAGTAGCAAAGTACAGGCCAAGTTCGTAAATGGGTCCTTTAGCCCTATATTTAGAGGCAGAGGGGGGTTTCAAATTAAGGGCAAAAAACGGGTTCCGGCTAACCCCCCACCCGGAGAAACCCCCCTGACAACCCCCCCCCCCCCTCGGACCGCCACGGATAGTACAAGGGATTAGCTGGGTAACCAGATTAGCTCATGTACCTACTGACGGATACATAAGAGCAGGATAACTGGACGCAGTATCCAGTAACAAGAAAGGATATGTGTATGTGAAGCAAAAAGTACTGGCAGGATGTGTTCTAAGTTTTGAATGCGTTAAGCGCAGGCCTAACAAAGATAAACAAGGGAGGGGAGTGTAAAGCGGAGTTGAAGGTTGATGGTGACAGAATAATTGCTGAAGTAAACGAACACACGCATTCACCTTAAGCTGTTGTCAGTGAGGTATTAAAAGTGAAAGATCAAATCAAAACCCGTGCCACTCAGTGTAACGATCCCCCCCCCCCCAGCAAATCCTTTCCCAATTCCTTCCCCTTCTTGGCGAGGAAGCTGCAGTTAGGTGCGGTTAGTTTTGGGGATCTCAACACGAAAGTGGAGGGATAGCTACGGCATCGCAAAAGTTGTACGTCAGTCCGTTCTTCCGTCCGTCTGTTCGCACGATAACTCTCGAAAGAGTTGACATATTTTGTTCGAATTAGGCACGATGACTCTTTGGGTCAAAGTATACAGGTCAAGTTCGAATGTTTTGTGAATGTTTGAAGGGGTAAGGAGGCCCACTGAATCCATATCTGAACTAGATTTCTTGCCGGACAAATTATTCACCCGGAATTCGGCCGACACTGGAAATTTGGTTGAAGCTCAAAGTTGTTTCTAAAGTCGATTAGAGATTCGGTATCAGGGTAAGGAGACATGCTGAATCAGATTTTGAACTTTATTTCCTTGACGGGTAACCTGACAAAATTTGCCAAAACCCGGAAATTTGGATCGAGAGTTTCGGCTCTCAGTGTTACTAGCTCTTTTGCTCTGCACGCAGTTCGCCGGGACTGCTGCTAAAATACGAGGAATTTTATAAAAAAAATAAACTTTCTAAAAGACTTTTCTGAAGTCGAGTAGAGATGAGATATTGGCGTAAACATGCTTGCTGAGTCCATATCTGAACTTGGTGGTTTTCTTATTTGATTAGTTGTTTGACCGTAAGTTGCCAAAAACTCCAGAACGGTAACATTATCTTTTTACATATTAAAGGTTGATCATGGACAAATAGCAAAATGTTAAAGGGCTCTGGCGAAGACCCGGAAATAACAAGATTCGACTGTCTGGATCAAGAAGCCCAGTAAATAATTCATTTTTCGGATCCCATCGAAGCCTTTGCTCTTGTTTCCATTCTTGCCACAGTCAGTTTCTTCTTCTTGCCATAACCCGTTCTTCCTCCATCCTTTTGCAATCTACAGGAGGGTTTGCCAATCTTGAATGCAAAGAAATTTCCTCTTATTATTTTCTAGACAAATTTCGAGGTTATGTAATTCGCTCGGTAATACTCTCGATGACTAACTCTCCTTGCCGATGCAAAATCGCCGGGTACCTAGCGGAAGAGCCAGAATCGGTATCACCTCGGGTATCACAGCTGCTCCCGAAGATCGCCGTGATTGTTTGACACGGGATTTGAGTTGTTGAGTTTGAGTCGTTACGGAGACGTTTTCTCGTTCTTCCTGTGTATCACTGGCGTGTTTTGGACTTAGTCATATAGGGTATATGAGGTTGGGTACCTCTCATGTATATTATTTAGAACACCCGCCTAGAAAGGGCGTATTAAACTGTTAGAAGTTTCATAACAGATGACACGAGGATGCGCGGTTTCAACAGATAATGCGTAACAGATAACACTTTGGATGTTATCTGTTGGGTTTCAAAATGTTATGCAAATAATCGTTACCATCAGGAAGAACCTAAAAACCGCCAAAGAGTATCTGCTGATTTTCCGACATCATGACGATAAGGAATAAAGTCAGTAGATGCTTTGTTGGCCTAACAAAGCATGTTGAACCGCGCATCCTCGTGTTATCTCTTGTGAAACAAATGACAGTGTAGCGATTAGTTTTCTTTCCAATCACTCTCTCTACGAGTATGTGGAAGCAGTGGCTCACAATCAGTTGCAGCTATCATCGGCTGAACCGAGTGCCCTTTAACCCCTTCCTGTTTTCTTTAGGGTCGAAAGAACAAACGGAAGTTGAAATTGCAGAACGGTCTCGTCACCCAACACACGTACAGCGTAACGGGACTGGCGCGGATACAGACGAAGTTTGGCGAGACCTCTCTCATCAGGTTGAAGAATCCCTGGGGTCGGGGTGAGTGGAACGGGGCTTGGTGCGAGAAGTCGGAGGAGTGGAGTCTACTCTCTACCAGAGATAAGGAGCTTCTGAGTATACGGGTCCGCAACGAGGGGGAGTTTTGGTAAGTCAGCTGGAAAGCCGCCCAGAGTTTAGTTTATAGTTTAGTTTAATACTCTTTATTTTTTATTTATTTATTTATCTATCACCCGTCATTTCAAAAAGAAAAAGGACAGAGTACAAAACGAAAAGAAAAGCAAAACCAAAGAAAAACATAACACTTTCATAATAAAAAAAATCAACAAATACAACTGAAAAGCTCTCTGATTGACAACTGAACACGACTACATACATACACACTTAGACTCTTAGAATTTTGCTCCAGGGGTGGGATTGGATTTTTGAGTTGTACTTGTTAATCATGTTAGCTATAGCAAGCTCAGGGTCTTTTATGTTATATAATTTCATAATTTTGGTATTTCTTGTCCAGGGTGGGAGACGAAGAAGGTATTTAGAGAATCTGAAGAATGGTTATTATCCAAACCAACTTTTACATCTACATGAACACACCTTTCGTAAGCCTCTTAACATCCTTTATACATGCAGCTGATACTTCTGATTTCAGGAAAGCCCGAACGGGCCTGTGGGGGCAGTAACAAAATAAAAAAAAATTCACTTCACTTTACAATAATTTTCACATACTTTTTGTAAGAAGTATCATAATAATTCTCAAACTCGACATATTTCGGCGCCGGAAGCTTAGCAGTCCATCCACCGGGGGGGGGGGGGGGGGGGTAACAGTCACAAAAACGAGAGAAAGATAAAGAGAATGCGTGTTACGATCCTCAGGTTCTTTACTGGATCATTTGCTTACTGTTTTCACATTGGCGCTCTATCACTGTCTCACGAAATCATTATTTCCGTCGTCCTAAGTCTTTGAACGCCTTATCTGTCCAGAGTGCATGGAGATAATACAAAGCTTTTTTCTGGCAGGGTTCTGAGATTCTTCGGGGTAGGCATTTGACACACTCAGAGCTGTGCTGCGACCGATGTAGTAACTGATATTACAGCTTGTTTGTTTTGTTGCTGGGCGGTGTGGCAGATGGAAAGAAGACGACCCTTTATTTATGCACGAGACATAAAACACATTAGCAGAGCCAACAATCAAGAACTAAAAGCTTTCGTGATTTATTGCGTCCGTTTTATTTCAGTTTCCACTTTAATATTCGTAATTGCTTTTGCGTTTCTCAAGCCAGAGGCTCATTTTATTTGGAGCACATGGTATTCCATTACCACGCTTATTGATGCATGCCTGAGAATTTTCAGAAAAACTTGAATAATTGTTGCCTGCAAGGGACGCAACGATTTGAGCCATGTAATCAACCTGTTCATCTGCGACTCTACCGACCTTACGCTTAATTTGAGTCGACGGTACATGAAGAAGGTATCAGCCGTATTAGAAAATAAGCGCATTAACGTGATTAAAAAGATCTGAATGAGCTTCACCCGAGTACTTAGCGAGCCAGTATGGTATGGGTGGAAGCATGAATGGAACTGATTTGAATACAAGTCCAATTTTTGCCTTGCCCGTGCAGCGGCGTTATGGGTTTCGATGCTTGTCCCTGTTGAATTGATTGTTATGAATAATGTAGAATTTGATATGTCGATATTTTGAAGGTTTAAAGTTGAAACAATGTTGGTTAGACCACAATTTACAATTCCGCATTTCTACGGAAATAATGTTGGAGGGGCATTAGGATTCATTGAGCCTGAAGAAGACCCTTGCCAACTGCCAAGAAGGACTGGAGTAAGGCCGCCATCAAATATGGCCAACATACGATTCATAGTGATTACTACTTCTAAGTATTATAGGCAAAGAATAGGAATTAGTTATTGCGATACGATACGATACTTTATTGTACAACGAGATTTCAAAGCACTGGATTGCCGAACTTGCCGCTTTTGTCAGATACATCATAACTACATGACATCATAATATGGCAATAGTAATACATAAGAAGGCAATGGTCAATAGAAAGAACCAATCAGAATAAAACATTAAACAGAAAAACATTGTGGGGTATATGTTTGTCACTTGTTAAAACTTCGACAAACGCTGGTACACGCTCGGTTCTTGGACTGATGGGGTTCGGAACCGGGACTTTTTGTGCTTTATCTCGAGGTAATCTAGGTTTTGGCGGGCAATGTGGGGCGGAAATAGGTGCCTAGGTTTTGTTGCGTAAGCTACAAGTCGACATAGGCTTCGCTGCATGATGGCTTGCGGACTTGAGATTAGGCTGAAGGATCTCAGTTTCCAAGTACACTGTTAGAAGTTTCATAACATATAACACAAGGATGTGTAGTTTCAGTAGATAACACTTGGGATCTTATCTGTTATGATTTTGCAAATGTTGAAAGTTAATAAAAAGCATTGCCCGGAAGAGCCGAAAAAGTATCTGCTGACTTTTCTGGTTTCATAATGACAAACAAAAAGTCAGCAGATGTTTTTTCGGCGGTGTTTCGGCTCTTCTTGTATGCATAATGTTTTAATGCGTGACGTTTGAAAAACATAACAGCCAACATCCTAGGTGTTATCTGGTGAATCCGCGCATCCTTGTGCTAACTGTTATGAACTGCTGACAGTGTAGGCTATTGCGCGCTTAGGTTGTACGGTGTTGCCGATGCTGTGTTTAGTTCACCCGTCAATGCGCTAAATACTTTTTTTTTTCTAGGATGTCTTTCAACGATTTCAATCGCCATTTCACTCACTTGGATTTGGTGCATGTCGGTCCAGATGATTGGATGAACGAACCTGCACTACACACCAAGAAGCCATGGCGGGCCGTCCTAGCAAGGCGGAGGTGGCGGTCTGGGTACAATGCAGGAGGGGGTCCTTCTTATAAAAGTAAGTACACGAATCGAAGGATAACAGATCCCTCGTGGACCTTATTCGTTTGAAGCGTGAATTAGTATAAAGAAGAAATCGTACCTTCTGATGATTCCCCAGTGAAACGGAAATATTTGATGACTGAGTGATGTGATGCATTTCTAGTTTGATTCCAGCTACTTTTTGGCGGGGTGACCATTTCCGATATGCCATCAGTTAAAACGATCGGATTTTTTTTTCTGCGCCACATGGACACGCCGGAGATTCCCCTAAAGTAATACCTCCAGGTTCATTCAGTGGTACAAAGCAACAGCTGGAGTCTGTCGGCTCTACCTTAGCTATTTCCTCATCAGGGTGGATGTCAAATTTTTTATTTTCCTGGCTCAGGAAATATTTTCCCATCAGGAAAACTGATAGCTACAGAGCCTTACGCGTTTGCTATTTTCCACCTCCTTGTGTGGTAAGAAGGTGGAAAATAGCCAACGCGTAAGGCTCTGTAGCCATCAGTTTTCCTAGTTGAAACTATGTCTGACTACGCCTTCAGTCTAGTGTCAATCCATCAGTCGATGATTTTATTACTCATTTGAAACTGGGACGGAAAGTGCCCCGTGAAGTATAATTCTCGCCATAAATTTCAGTAGATTTTTGGTTTTGGTTTTGAGTAGAGGTGAGTTAGGAAAATGTTGTTTATTGGATTATAAATAACTGTTTTCTTCGGTAATTTAAATTATTGGAAATTTAGCGCTAACAAGTTTAACGCTAACGAAGTTTAGCTCTCCACTCCAGTTTTTTCACCTTTCACTACCGTTATGGAAAGAATGGAGTGATGAACTTGTGGTTCGTTGATTTTTCAGTCGTTTAAACTAGTGGGTTTGTGTAGTATTTAGTGGTTAATGTGTGTTTCTCCCTACGTATCGAGCTATGGTTGGAGTAAATAATAAAAATAAATATCATACCATATAATACAGAGGCAGGCGAAACAAGTGATGGACGGTTCTGAACCGCGTCAGTACAAGAACCGAGTGTTAAAATAGAGTTTTATATCATCATTCGTCGAAGTTTTGAAGAACTGACAAGCGTTTTCCCCACAATGTTTTTACTGTTTAATATTTTATTTTGATTGGTCATTTTTTTACTATTGCCTTATAATGTAATTATGACATACCTGACAAAAAAGCAAGTTCCGCAATCCAATGCTGTGAAAGTTCGTTCTGCAATAAAGCATCAGTATCTAAGTTATACTTATAGAAAACTGTACGAATTACTATTTTTTCACAGCTACTTCCAAAAGAACCTATTTGCATTTGAGCTTCATGACTGCTGAATCATGGCTGTATGTGCGCGGGAGGATTCCTTGAAAGAGCCTGCAAGGTCGCTAAATGTTCCCTAATTTCGCTGTGGTAGATCTTTCTGGGATCCCAAACGTAAGTGGAAGGACATTGCAAAAGTTGTCCGTCTGTCCGTCTGTCAACACGATAACGCTCAAAGGGAATGAGATATTTTGATGAAACTTCGTGTGAGGATTCTTTGGGTCAAGGGTAAGGTCAAGTCCGTAGATGGGCTCTGTAGCCCTACATTTAGGGGTGGGGGAGGGAGTTCAAATTAAGGGGCAAACAAAATATTTTTCAACAGCTAATGTGATAGTCGCTTATAGGGGAAGAAGATTCGTCGAACACAATGGTGAAAACTATTTTCTCGTCGGACAACTAGTTCGCCCGGATCCGGCCCAACCGGAAAATTTGTTAAAAGCGAAAGTGTTATTCGAAGTTTATTTGATGACAGACTTAGGGCTAAGAAAAGACGCTGAGTCTGTATATGACAATCATTTTTTACCCGGGCATATAATTCGTCCGGAATCCGGTTGAAACCGGAAATTTTTTATAAGTTAAAGTTCTATTTGAAGTTGATTAGGTGTTCTTTGTAGGGATAAGGAGATACGCTGAATTTGTTGAATTCGGCCGAAACCGGAAATTTGGCAGAAGTAAAGCACGAAGTTTCGGTCAGTATCGTCAAAATAGATATGGCTTATAAAGGCATATCTGACATTGGTTTTCTCAGATGATTAGCGTGGCGAAGACTGGATCTGGCGAAGACAAGACAAATATCAGAGTTTTGGGATCCCATCGAGACCTTAGGTCTTGTTTTATGTGAGGTATAGATCACTGCCAAACAAGCGAGTTTTAATAACCATCGAGTTTCAACCTACGAGTACTCAGCGTCGCTACGCTACTTCTTGCATTACTTGAGTTCTCACGCGTGACAAATAAACATTTTGACAGAGTGACAAATCGTCTTTTTGATTTGCATACCGTTAAGTCACCTATCAGCGGTACTTTGTTGTCTTTGATTAAGAACAAATGGCCAATCCTAGTCCTCCTTTTAAACAGAATGACTTGCTGGTGTACGCAGTCGATCAAACACGCGTCTTACTGCCGTGCCAAGAATAAAGTGAGAGAGGGAAGGAATACGGTGGTGTAAATAACAGGAACATGTTGTCGATGAAACAGGGAGGCTGCGCGAACAGCCAATTTGAAGTTGAAGGGAATCGACTGAATGCAAGAACTCGTTGTAGAACAATTGTCCATGCATCCATGATTCGACTAGTTTTTTTTTTACCGAATCTCCCACTGAACTTATGGTTTCACGTCGTCTCTTGGTTGTTTGTAAAGTCCATTCCTGTGACCGAACCAACCACAGTCCAAGAGGCGGGACTTAATTGTAAAGATCTCTCCACTGGAAGATTAGATTTTTCAAGAGAACCGAGTCACGAAAATAACTGTATACCAGTTTTCGAGAGTAATCGGGCTGGTCATTGAACTTGTTATTAGAAAATAACCGATTAGTAACAGGTTTCAGTTGTACTTTAAGCCACCATTTCCGGAAAGAAAGCCTTCAAATCGTCGACATCGAAAAACTGTCTGAAAGAAGACATAATCTTTTCTTGCGTTATGGCCACGAAATTTTGAATTCTCGACACCACTGGACCATCCTTCCGGACTTGGTTACGCCCTCTCATGGACCTAACACGCGAAGCAAGAACGACCCGAAACCCAAGCTTGTCTCCCCGCCTACGAAATCGTCAGAAAAGATACCTAAATTCATTCGTTCCGTATTTGTTGTTTGTTAGTTTGTGTTTTATCTGTATTGTTAGTGAGTGTGTTTTTCCAATTCCCGCCCGTGATAGCCTAGTGCATACGGTTGAAATAAGTTATTCCCGGCATATTCGGAATCAGCGGGGCCGATCTGGTTAGAATCCACTTTTCAACCTACTCTTACCTACTCTTACCTACTACCAACCTTTTGGGTTAGGGGGTGTCACATTTTCAAGACGTGGGGGGTCGGACTATTAGGTATTTCTCCGTTCGTCATGCCAGCCCTCTTAAGGTCGACTCAGGCGGCGAGCGTTCGTAAAGTTTTTCGCAAAGTGTGCTCCGTAAAGTTTTTCGCCGCTCAGACGGGAATTTGACCTAGATATCATTACGAGAATTCTTTGTAGCAATTTGTTCTAGAAAGAAAAAAGGTTCTAATTATTAGAGATTATTATTATAATATATGAACCATAGGTAGATATTTATTAACACTAAAAGCCGTAATGGGCCATGGTTAATATCCAGATACAGGAAAGGAACCTCCAATAAATGAATTAGAATAATCAAATAACAAAAATAATATACATTTATTCAAACAATGTTTACAACGGGTACGTCAGCTACGATTCTTCATCAGCGATATTTCGGCCCTTTTTGGCTAGGGTCCTCGTCAGGCTGTCAATCCTCTGGTTCAACTTCGGGGAAGGAAACAAACCTGTACATTACAGGTTTATTACAGGTTTGTTTCCTTCCCCGAAGTTGAACCAGGGGATTGACAGCCTGACGAGGACCCTTGCCAAAAAGGGCTGAAATATCGCTGATGAAGAATCGTAGCTGACGTACCCATTGTAAACATTGTTTGAATAAATGTTTCAAAGTCAGCTTGGGATCAAAGAATATTTAAAAATAATATAAACAACTAAATCAGTTCAAAACAATTTAATCCAATAAGTAATTCTTTTTGCCAGCTCACCTGACAAAAACCAACAAGAACAATAAAATTCTAAAAAAATTAAAATTGTTTATGATTATCCTTGCAAAAAACGTTTCAAGTTATTCGACCTTATTATTATTATTATCATATAAACCACAAGAATCATCATCTCATCATTTTTCAGTCTCCTATTCCCCATTTTCAATTTTTTTTTATATCTTATTTTCGATCTCTTCTCCTATTGGTCAACGTTCCGAACTTTACGAAAAAAGTTAACTAAAGTTCAGCGTTCTTGCCTGCTTCCGTAAAGTACTTTACGCGGGTTACCGGAGCAACTCTACGAACTTTCCGAACGGCTTTACGCACTCTACGAACGCCGTCTTGAGCCGTGCTTTACTGTAGCCTACATTTGTAGACGGTACATGAGCTGGCAGGTTAGCCTCCGATCAGTACAGTAGAGGGATGTGGTTGGGGACGGTGCCATTTTTGTCAACTTGTGGTGATAAAAGTCAGTTGTTGTTGAGTCAAAGTTGAAAATAGCGCTCAAGGTCGCCAAAATATTTGAGTGAGTGTTTTAGTTTTTTTTTTACCATTTAGCTAAAAGCTGAACCGCCCAAAATTAAAAAAAAACACCTTCCAAGTAACGTACCTCTACGTCTTCACAGGGCATGGTCGTGTTTTTTTACACTGCTCATTAGCTGAAGACGATAGTTCGTTATCGGTTCTCGCTGAAAGAAGGCTTTGGACTAAAACCCGAATGCACTTCTTAACTTTAACTTAACTTAACTTGGTTTTTCTGGCTAATCTACTACCTTCGTAGTCGTTTTCTGCCACCGAAAATTCAATGAACAGAGAGCTTTTGTGCTAGAAGTATTTTTTTTTCTAGACACCACGGCAATGAATCCCCAGTTCCACCTTCATATACCGCGGAGTCACGTCAGCAAGTGTCATGTTGTGGTTTCGGTTATGCAGGAATACTCGACGTTTCCAACCCGGAAGAAAAACCGAACCGTTCTTCATCCCATCGGTTTTGCGCTCTATGAAATTCCACCGACAATATCGCGGTTGACACCGACGTTCGTTTCCGAACATGTAAGTACCATGGGTATGTAAGCAGTAGCCAACTTTTTTTTTCTTTTTTTGGGGGGGGGGGGGGTATTTACCGATTTGCTGGTCATTTTTTCCGCCTGTTTTTATAGATAAAACTACTATATTGAGATAAAACGACTGTGTTGACGAAAAATCGGCTAATTTTGAGAAAAGCTACCATTTTTAGAAGAAACCGACTGTTTTTAAAAAAAAATCGACTGTTTCCAAGAAAAAAATCGGCTGTTCTTACGAAAAATTGCAACTGGCAGACAACATTCAGGGGGCGTCCCCCCCTTCCCCACCCCCCTAGTCGTGACGCCCCTGGATGTAAGGGCTACTCAGTTCAATTCAGTTTATTCCTAGAATGTGAAGCGGACAAGCCGAATATTCGTTTGGTCGTCAATAAAAATGTATGTACAATTTACAGTCATAAAAAAAGTAATAAAAGTAATCGTCCAATACATTTAATAAAAAGAGTTAATCTCAGATACACAATTACTTACTAGCACTGGCGTTAAAAACTTGACAAAGGAGGGAACAAAGCTTTTGAGATATCGGTTTCGATACACCTGAATAGCCTGTATAAGAGGTACACCTTCTGCCACCGGTCTTGCGGGTCTTTCTTGATGTGGCTTGAAATCAGGGGGCAGTATGGATCGATGAGATGTACTGGTTTCATCAACCCTATACCAATCAACCCTATACCAAAAGCAAGCGACAGCTTTTGTTGACGGCTAGCAAGGGAATCTAGGCCAAACTATTCAAGGAGGGCACAGTATGGGACTCTTGGCGCTTTTGAAATTACCAACAATACCCGAAATTGAACTCTCTCAATCGCGTCTGGCTGCTCTTGCGTCAAGCCGTAATGCCAAACAGGGGGACGGTATTGTAAGCAGGACCGTATAAAAGATGTATAAACTGACAAAAGGCAGTCTGGAAAGCTCCGCTACTTATGCGCCGTCTGTTTTTGCGAGTTCGGCTAAAAATCGCTTCACTTCCCACACCTGCTTTGGTGTTTCGGAAAAGCGAAGTGAATTGCTCATGAATGCTAAACCATGATAACCATAAGGCCTGATGATGTCCTCACTTTCAGTCACATTGGTCTTAGAGGACACAGCTTGAAAGTTTGAGGTGAGAAATTCCGAAAAGACATTGGAAAATGGAGCTTCAAAAACCGGACGGTTGAATACTGGAATGACCTCTCAGAAAATGTCGTAAATGCCCCGATAATACCAATCAGTTTAAAGCAGGTGTTGATCGTCACCTGGCTGAAATTCAATTTAGTGGACACAGTGTCTAGAGAATTAATAGAGACAAAAGCCTTTTTGCTGCAGTTATATTATGTTATATTATATTATTATTGTGATGCGAGTGGAAAGTGATCTTGCTTTAGTTTTTTAATGCCCGGCAGGGAATAAAATCTAAGTGTAAGAGTAAGCATAGGGTGGGGTACTAGGAAAAGTAAGGTACAATATCTCCGAAAATGATAATAGCCCCAATGGCATATAAGCGTCAGCAATGCCAGCGGCATAGAAAAATGAAGCTTTATTACTGTACAACGATGTCACACGACATATTTGTAACACAAAAAAAATACCCTAAGGCATCAACGATTAAGTCAAACACAAACAGTCGCACGAGTATTTTAGGACAGGATAAATAAAACGTACACAGATAAGAGTACTAATTTAGGTCAGCACATACTCTGTCAGTGTGTTTTTCTACTTTCTTGCGTTTTCTACATTATTGTTGTTGTTAGTAATGTTATTTTTTCCACTTTCCTTTCTTTCTCTGTTCTTTTTCTTCTTCTACATTTAATTATTCCGTCTTTTTTGTGCATTTGTGCATTACGATGGCAATAAATCTATTATTATTATTATCACTTGGACAAGATCCGTAAATTGAAAGAATTCTTGGAAAGTTTGGAAAGCGGGGAGGGGGGGGGGGGGGTCCAGTCTGATTTCAGTGAATCAGTTAGAAAGCCAGAATCCCTTACCACGCACCGGAGAATCCATAGAGGTCTGCTTGGGAGTAGGCGCTGGCTAATTCGGAGGTCGTATATATATTGGCGAAGCAGGAAACATACAAACAAAAATGTGAGTCTTGTCCTTTTTTTTTTTTTGGGGGGGGGGTCCCTTCCCTGCCAAGGCTAGATGTCATATCTATGTACTTGGATATTAACTTTGTCTTACAAATGGGATTCGGATGCCAAACAGCAGTCACAGCTGCATGAACTCGAAGTCTTAGTTGTTGATTTGGTAAACAAATTGAGCCACTTCATGATTGGTGGGATGCAGAATTTCTGACGAACTACATACCACTGTGATTCTCGACGTGGGAATATAAAACTGTTTCCCGTGTTAACACGGAATCCCAGAACCCTCTTGTGGCTTACACTTGCGGCTATCATATCCGATTTAACTGAAATGCGAGGAATCGATGCTTTGTGGGATTGACCTAACATAATAATAATAATGTTCATGTATCCAGCCGAAAGGCCATACTAGCTTAAGGACATGTATAATAAACTGTTACCCTTTACATTAATTAAACTAAGCTTTCTGTTCGAAGTTTGAACGTTTTAAGCCCAATTCACACAGAGAGCGAATATCGACATACCAGGCGTTATTACGCATCGTCAGGCCAAAAAAAACGCTTCTTCAGGCTTCGGGTCCGAGCCGAAAAACATCGCAGTGCCAGGCAAACAATTTGAAATACAGAAACGGTGGGTGTAGAACAGCTAATCAGTTTAATCCAATCGTTAACCCATTTTTACACAGTTCTATTCCAGCATTTATTTCAGATCATATCTTGTAAGTGTATTAGTTAATCTGTTGACGTTTTAATGTATTTTCTAAACATTACCGCATGTTTACCTCTTCCAGCTTTAAAGTTTAACTGAAAAGCCAACTTATTTTTGTATCATTCAACTGAGTACACTACATTATTTGGATTGTGTTAAGTGTTTTTTTTTATTTTTCACGATTTGCTTTAATATGGCCTTCAGAATATCTACTGCCGTCCTCACAATGCAAAACACTACTCGCGGAAAAATTTAAATCTCAATAAAAACGCTGTTTTTCAGTGGGCAGTCGCGAGCTAAGTGACCACTTCTCACTGCGTGAACACTTATTTTTCGTATATAGCTTTCGTCAAGCATAAACACAGGTAGGCTACAAGTGCATAGAGGTACCGCAAATCCGACAGGGAAATTCTACTATTTGAAATTAATTATACATGAATAGTGGAGCAACGAAGTAACGCATTTTCATCGGGTCTTCAAGCCTCTTTAAGTGAATAGGTGATGGAAAACTAGATTGTCGCATCTCAGCCCTTTTCAGTTAAACTTTAAGCTATTTTGAATTGAAGTTGATTGATTGATTTGACTTAGTTCACTGTTCCCCAGTAATTTATGATATTGGTACCAAGGACTGTAAAGACAATTGGATTAGAGAA
This sequence comes from Branchinecta sandiegonensis, assembly GCA_030848855.1. NCBI lineage: Eukaryota > Metazoa > Arthropoda > Branchiopoda > Anostraca > Branchinectidae > Branchinecta > Branchinecta sandiegonensis. The sequence continues at coordinate 1,393,999 of JAUPMV010000002.1, read as the reverse complement.
AATGCGTGGAGATTCTCAAAATTCGGTAGAAAATTCGGAGGTCTTCGCTAAAAAGTCGTCTTTTGTGGTCTGAAAATCGTAAAAAAATTGAGTGAGGAACCTGAAGTGTAGTTGTGCCTGCCAGTATTTAGACACCCACTTTTAATTCCGCTTTAATTACATATATTTATAAATTCCACGATGAGGTCAGGGTTCGTAGATTTTGTTTGTTTTTGTTCATTCACGGAGCTTGGACGTAATTAATTTGTTGTGTTTGTCGAAAAGGCCGGTTCTGAATTAAAATTAATAAGGTTATTATGTTACGTCAGTTGTTTTGGCAGCTTGCTAGTCTTGTTCCGTTCACGGATTTTATGAGCAAGTTTAGTCACTACTATGGTAGACACTTTCGTTTTGCCAAATTAAAACAAGGTAGGTCGGTCGTGTCCATGCCCGTGACCTTCAGGAGAAGAGTTATTACCAGCCTTCGATTGCATTGTATGGAAATTGATATGTCGATCATTTTGGTCGAGATGAAAACATAAGCAGGATGGTAGTTTAACCTGTTTATTATCCTTTCGCAGAGGGTCGGTTAAAGGACCTGTCTTACCTATAATACTAACGCCACCTACTTCCATAATCACTCCACATATTTCTAAACCCGGTGACCCCAATTTCGTACAGTACATTCTGACCCCTCTAACAAAACCATGGTGATTTTCTCACTTGCCGTGCTGTGCCACCTTCGATGTGTATCACGCTGTCGACGGTTGTCTGCGAGAAGTTTTTTCATCAGAAAAACCGGTTATATAAATTATTTCCCTATTTTCCCTACAAGTCAACGGGTCTCAGGAAAGGCCTAAAACAGTTAAAACCGTGGATTATTTGTTGAAAGCACAGCCTAGTTTAAAGGTATTCAAATATTTTAAAACCCTGCAAGTTGAAGAGTAGATAGTGCGAGGTGTCTTTTGAAGGAGTGCATCGACATGAAGGAAAATTGGGGGGGAATTACTATTACGGTTGACAGGGATGATTACTTTAAAGTTGAATCGAAAGGGCTGGGATGCGAAAACAAAACAAAAGCAATCCTAAAATCGACTCCCCACCGAATCTGAAAGGGAATCCCTTTTTGATGATGATAATCGCTGTATTTACCGTCTGGACAAAGAAAAGTGTGGGGGTTCCGCTGTGGGAGTCATCGGGGCGATGAGAATACGCCTTTGGTCTAGAGGGTAGAGGAGGGTTTTCGCGAGATCTCGGAATCACTTTCCGGCGAGCGGGCGCGTCGCGAAAACTGTGGGAAAGCGATTCCAGGCATAACTTTCCACTTTCCCGCTGGACTGATCGCGAAAACGCATGGAAAGCTGACATCGCCGGGAAAATGTTAAATTACAAACTATTTCGAATAAAAATGGTTCACTGAACGGTTCTTGATTCTCGTGTATTCCATCGAAGCCACCGGAATAACGCTTGCCATTTTTCTTTATTTATTAGTGATACTTGCACTGTTTTTTTCCCAAACCTTTGAAATTCCCGCCGAAATATTCAACTTTCCGCGGAGCTTTCCACCATCCTCGTGGAATCACTTTCCGGGAAAGCTGCTTCGGTTTCCGAAGCGCAAGAGCCGGGTTGGGAAGCTTGGCAACTTTCCGAATTAGCGTGAAAACCATTGGAAAGTGAATCCGACTTTGCATTCCAGCTCGCGGAAACCCTCCTTAGATCTGGCCTGCTCGTATAGCTCTTGTTTAGTAGAAGCATTCAGGCCTGCGTGGCATGACGCCTTGACAGAATTTTTTTTTTTGATTTCATCAAAAAACATATAAATTAAACAAACAATTTACCATTAACGGCCACTTTTAAGACAAAAGAATCCTGACTGTGGCCGCAATTCTAACCACCATGAATCCGCTATATCATTTCTTCATTACCCCCCTTCGTTGGGGTGGGGTAAAAAAATAAATAAATAAATAACATTAAATATAAACCCTTTCCTATTATCACACTTCTTTCCTTTTCAATGAATGGGATTTAACCATTCTCTTGAATGATGCCAGACTGTTATTGAATCTTTACGCAAGGAGAGTCATTCTCATAATGCCAATTGATGGACCATTGCTAGCGTTGCATCCTCTCAGTGACTATCTGGCGATCAACTCAACGGGTTGCCGAATTCCTGCAAACGAATATTTATTGGGCTCCATGCAAAATTAGCATAAATTAACGCTGGTGTACGGTCCTGAATTACAAGCTATTAGAGCGAAGAATAATGGTTTGTAATTTGTGCCGCACTGACTATCAGATATTCGATATCAACAAACTGAAGTATTCACCGTTGATGATGAAATTCCGTGTTGCAACAGCGGATCAAATCTAGTCTTCCTGGAGGGGCTAGTCCCGCAGCAGCGCTTAACCGACATGGTCGTTCCAGTTGGCTACTGAATAGTTACTAATGTTGGTCTTCTTAATATACGAAAAAAAAACTATAGTGCTTCCAGAATTTGTTGGTGGTTGTCTCCCATCTTTCCGCTCCTTCTGGTGCTTTCGGGGCAGCTTTTCGCCAGTCTCTGCCGCTTTGGGGGAGATCTACGCAAGCACCATTTTTGTTTGTTTGGGTTTTTCTCCCTTTTTTGTTAATGATTTATCTGGTTGTTTTTATGGCACTTGCAGCCTCTGGCTCAAGTGCCATATACCGATCGCAATTGCGTCTGTCGGTCGGGCGGTCTGTCCCACAATGGCGAGTTAGGGTACTTCCAGATGTGCTAGGACGATGAAACTTGGCAGTCGTATCAAGGATCCGACCAAATTTACTTGGAAATAACCAGTTTCCCGACCCGACCATCTTGAGGGGGGAGTGGAGAGAGGGGGAATCCGGAAAGCTAAGTAGTGCGTAGCTTTAGAACGGGTGATCGGATTGGAATGAAAATTGACAACTGAATAGATGACATATCTCTGATGTCACATTTGAAGTCCCGACCGGATTCGACAGCTGCGGGGGAGTTGGAGGGTGGGGGGGGGGGGGAATACCGGAAATCTCGAGGAACTGTTAGAATGGAGGGATCGGAGTGAAACCTGCTGGGAAGAACAAGTCGAGCAAGCATCTGCTCTAGGGGATTCTCTTGGGGATTTTCACGACGAAACTTGGCAGGCATACCAGGGACCCGGTCAAACGGACTTGGAAAGAAAAAAATCTCGATTCGATCAGCATGGGGGGAGTGGAGGGATGGGGAATCCGGAATATTGAGTCATGCGTAACTTTGGAACGGGTGATCGGATTCCAGTGAAATTTATAAAGAGATCGGGATGGAACTTGCTTGGAATAACAAACAAATGCTCTAGATAAATCATTAGTTAGAGGGGGGGGGGGCGGAATTCCGGTGACCGTAAGTTAAGGTACTTCCAGATGCGCTAGGACTATGAAACTTGGCTGGAAAATTAGAGATTCGACAAGATTAGCTTAAAAGGCGACTCGTCCAAAATCCGACCATTCCTTAAAGTACTAATCTCAACCGCAAAGTAAAAAAAAAACTTTTAAGCAAACTATACATTTTCATGACCCCATGAGCCCATGCTCATTTTTGAATTCCGGTGATCGCGAGTTAAGGTACTTCCAGATGTGCTAGGACGATGAGACCTGGCTGGAAAATTAGAGATTCGACAAGATTAGCTTAGAAGGCGTCACAGCCAAAATCCGACCCATCATTAAAGTACTAGTCTCAAGCGCAAATTAATGTTTGAATTTAAATATACGAATTTACATTAGCCGAAAGGAATAATTTCAACTGATTCGTTGCAGTTCGTTTTACACCGGTTCTATTCTGTGCTGGCGGGAAATATAGGCCGTTGCCGCGAAGCAGCAACGGCGTGTTTTGTCCGCAAATTTTTTATTCCGTCGGTACAAACTGGACGTCCCCCCCCCCCCAAGGTAAAGGCTAGTGACGCCCCTGCGTAGGCCTACAGGGAAAAATGGTTATCCACGTCAAGGTATATACCTTGCCATGGATACCGTTTCCCGAGTTCCGTTTCCCAAATTCTACAGTGAAAATTTCGAGGGTCCCTGTAATGGCCGTGCGACTAAAACCAAGGCTATGTAGAAAAAAAAAATAGGTATTAACGTCAGTTTTGTTGTTTCGAGCCTGCTCTAGGATTCAGTACGTTTGGGGTGTTTCAGGCATGCTGAAAATAGTTTATCCTTTTTACCGCGCCTGATTTTTTGCACTTTCATCACTAAATGGGAAGATATTCAACTTTTCTGTATGGAATCTATGATGGTGCGGAAAATTCCTTGCAGGAATTCCAGTCCTCGGCCGCCCGACCGTTGTCGTCTTTTCGCAGAAGAAAGGAGTACTTTGTCTGGATTGGCAGTATCTTTCCTAGCCGCTTGGCGTTTCCACACTGAACCCCTGAGAAGGGTTCTTACCCGATGAAAAGAAATCTGAAAATTGTAGTATGAAGTTGTACGAAAAAGTAACATGCAGTAACAACTGATGCTACTACATGCTACTATAGCAAGACTGGATGCTACTGGAGCAAGGCGGGATGCTACTGAATACCATTGCTTAAGATTAGCCCAGTGTGAGGCACATTAAATTAAAATATTCTATACTGCTGCATATCAATACATGCAACTTTTTCGTACAACTACACAGCCTACAAATTCTTCATCGGGTACTAATACTAAGGTTCGTACTAAACTAAGTTCTTACTAATATTGCAGAAACCACTCGACGTCACAAACCACTGCATCGCCCGTGAAGTAGTGACGTTTTTCACTCTCCCCCCCGGTGATTACATAGTCGTACCTCAAACTGCCCATCCCAACTGTGATGCTAAGTTTCTACTGAGAATCTTCACGGATGAACAGAGTATTATCTGGTAAGATATTTGTCACCTTATCTTTACTGTAAATAGCGAACTGGAATGTACTCGGGCGGTGTTCGAAAACACGACCTTCCGTCAAATTAAATTAATCTGTTAACGTTTGACCCAACTCAGTGTTATAGTTTAGTTTGCTTTGTAGAAATAACAATAGTAATAATCATTCTTGGCGCAGCTCCATCCCAAGATCCCAATATAACTCGAAAAACTGTTTAAAAGCGAACGAACTTATTTCAATTCTTATTATAATTTTTTCTAATTTTTTTTTTAATTTTTCATTTTTAATGATTCATTTATTTTTTTTAATATTTTAATGCCTACCCAGTACTCCTGGTAAGCATACTGTGAAATAGAAAAAGATAATAAAGCTTGATCGAACTCTGGCTTAATAGTCGAGCGAGAGGGGGGTATTTGTCAGGAGTGGGGAGGGGGGGGGGGCTACGGGTATGAAGCTTAGTAGAAAGTAAGAGCACGTGATGGTGAGGTCCGAAGGTCTGACCCGCCCTATAAGGTCAAAACTCAGTCATTAATTTTATTGCCAATATCAAAAATGGTATATAGAGTATTGAAAAAAGGGCACAATACAAAACAAAAAATAAGAAAAAATAAAGCTGGTATATTCAAACAGTAAACATCCAAAACCAGACACAAATAACATTGTTTTCCTCCGAAGCTTTTGCCCAAAGATACTCTCTCTCGTTCCGACCGCATTATCTGCATCTGCATGCATTCGTCGTAATTTCGATCATGGTTTTCTCGAGACAAGCTTTGTGTACTTAACGCGTGTTGATTTCAGACAATTGGCAGAAGAGCTATTAGCTTTTGTTCTTAACTAGATAAGCAAAAACAAAGGTGTTACATGTGGATGTCATTTCTTTGGTTGCCTGCAAGCAATGCCTGGCAACGCCTGCAACCATGGTTGTTGATCATGGTTGCCAGGCAATGCCTGCAACCATATTTTTTTTTGTCTGGGGCTAAGGCTCTGATAGGCGAGATCTATATTCGTCCCAAGCATATTTCCATAAATTTTAAAAAAGTTAAGCTGTACGGAACTAAATAAATGGAACTGAAATAAAAATGCGAAGATCGAGCTTATAGACAAATAGACCAGAAACCAATTTTCAACTTACACAACTAAGACTTATTTTCTTGTTGCAGGGAGGTGAATGATGATAATATCGTGTTCTGGGGGAACAACGAAGAGTATCTCGAAGAACCTTGTCGACATGTGAGTACACTAGTGGCTATTTGTTTCCTCTTTAGAACTAAGAAACTAAACTGAGAGTTCATTTTATTATTTTATTCGGGGGGGGGGGGGGATCAGAGGGCGTACTTTAAGGGAACCGCGCCCGGTTCGGACAAGCTCATTCAACCTCATGGATTTTGTCTTCATGTTGGATAGTGTTGAGCAGACAAACCTGCTTGTTCCCGAATTCCCCTAGGATTAATCTCATCTCTGCTGGGATAATATTAATCCGAATTAGAAATAATCCTATCTCAGTAGAGACAATATTAACCCCAGTCGCAAATACTGCAAGATTTTGTTTACAGTTACACTGTAAAAAGTTTCTCCGAGTAAGGATTAAAGTTAACTGCAGTATTTGCTACTGGGATTAACATTATCTCTACTGGGATAAGATTAATCCCAATTAGAGATAATCTTATCTCAGTAGAGACAATATTAATCCCAGTGGCAAATACTGCAAGATTTTTTTTTCCAATGTAGTCAGCTTGTACTGAAGGAGTATTTTTGTTCAGCAGCATAGCCTTTAGTTTACCACTGAGCAGTCTACCCGTCAACATTCATCCACTAAAAAATAAATAGGAATATCGGGGCAGCCGTTGTTTTTTTTCATGCCAATTAGGCTGTATCTCATCCAGGTTGGAGTCGCTCATAGCTTGCTTTCCCGAAACATCGTTCAGTGATAAAGCATGGGTAAATCCTTTCTAATGTTGTTTCGCAGAAATACACTTTCAACAAATTTTGGAGCAAAGATAATGTGTTGTTCCCAGATGGCCCATTTATTCCCGCTTCCACTCCCGTCTTCTATGCGTCGGTCCGGCAGGAATACTGGCAATCAGTTCCATGTCCTGCTAATTCTTCTGCCCAATTTTTACGTAGTTTCATCCCATCATTTATTTCTGGTCATATCTTGTAAGTGTATTAGTTAATTTGTTTCGGGTCTGTGTATTTCGTAAATATTGTATTCCACTTATAGCTGTAAGCTATTTGGATAATAAACTTAATTGAGTTCTTCTATGTAGTATGCTGACATAGTTCGAATCATAATCATAATAGAGATGGTATCCGAGAATCTGAAAGCCACTGACGAAACTGGAACAAAAGTCGGGATTCGTGGTTAACTACCTAATCTTGAAAATTATGCCGAATAAATTACCGAATCCCAATCATGATACCGAATAATTTTGAACCGATAGCTTGTTCGGGATTCTGGTTTAACAAACGAATCTCCATAAATATACCCAATAGTTCTGGCATCGAAAAATTACCAAACGATTTCAGTACAATTTTCTCACCAAATTCGTGATAACTATCGAATACTGGCAATTATACCGAATCCCGATCATTAGGTGCGTTTTTGTTCGACTTTTACCTTTCCCTTTTCGGCTTTAGCTTTTAGCATTTCTAGCCGTTTCTACTAAGGACTTCTCTCTTTTCTTGGATGAAAACGCAATTTTGACAAATACCATTTTACTTGTATTTTATTTGTACTATAAACTGTCCATCTTAAATATCCGGGGTAGTCTTCAAATACTGCTAATGATTTTGACTCAAATCCATCTTTTGATGGATTTTGGGGTAAAGTGATAAAAATCGCGAAGTAAAAGCCAAAAGGAGAGCGTACCTACCAAGTTTGCCTTTTTGCAAAAAGCCGAGGGAAAAGGCGAAAGTCGGCGTTTGCCTTTTTGACAAAAACGGGAAATTGTCAAACGGTGCTGAGGACCATTTTACGAAAACGCAAAAAAAAATAAAAAGCCGTCGAAAAGGCGAGTGAAAAGTTGAACAAAAACGCAACTATTATACCGAATAGATTTGTACCGATAGCCTATTTAGTATTCTGTATAACTACCGAATCCCAGTAAATATACCGAATGGTTCTGCTATCGAAAAAATACCGGACAATTTTTGTAAAATTTTCCTGAATACTAACGACTGAAAATCCGCTAGATGACTACGTTAGGCTAGGAACTAAAATTATGAATCATGGTCGTCTAGAAAAATAGCATGGTCCTGCGGATCTGCCATCTGCAGGAAAGGGGACTAAAACATTTTCGAATGTTTTAAAGCCAGGCTTCACCTTCCAGATTCCCAGACGTCCGGGGCTTCCGCACAGTCAAGCAAACCCTTCCAGATTTTAATGATAATGATGACAGCTAAATTTGCTGTTCTTCAAAATGTCCTAGATACCCCTTTACATTTCAAATATCTCTTGCATCCCAGTCACAACTGTCAATCACTTTCCCTTTTCTTCCCCCATTTGCATATTTTTAGTGTCTCTCGAACGGGTTGCCTCTATGGCACCTTCCAGACATCCAGAATCTGGGGTGTCCAACACCCCGGACTTCCAGACGGTTTTGGCCTGGCTTTACCTTCCAGATCCGTCTCGACGAAAATGGCTGTCTGGAATCCGGAAGAAAAATCTGGAAGGTGAAGCCTCACCTTTAGATGGGCGTCTCTTTCAATACCGTTGTAGAAGGAGACGCTTACGTCTTTCATCATTACAGGCTTGAAAAAGATGTCGCTGAAGCAACCTCGTTCTAAACCTAGTGCTTTGTAGGCTTGCGCGATAGCCAACCAGTTTCGACCCTTCGTGTGTCATGTTGTGTAAACGTGAATTAAGTTGTATAGACGTACTTAATATATTTTGTTTTTATCCATACTGTGAGATTTTATCTGATTTAAGTTTCTTCTGACTGAAAAAGCTATTATCACCTGGGACGTCATGGCTTTGAAGAAATAACTGAACCAATTTACTATATACATATATATATATTCAGATGTGGTGCACCCTAGAAGCGACCACATTACTTTTCGAACAAATTTCGACATATCGTGACGATCAATAATTTAACCTACTATACTATATATTTAAGTGGGATGCACATTTGAACTGACCACATTTTTATCTTGCTTTCAGAACACGTGTCGACATATCGTGACAAAATATCACCCTCGTTATCCTTCAGACGTCGATGCACTCGTGCTGAAGAAAATACTAAAGGAACACTGGAGAGGTAATTTTCTTTTTTTCTTTTTTTTTGCAAATTATGGCTCTCTTAGCCACTAATTATATAATTACCATCGGCGGGTCTTCAGGCATCGCAATGACTCCGTCAAGCAAGCTTTTTGTTCAGGTTATCAGCGTGTCCCGAACGTGTTAATCTGATACTGATAGTATTATATTTAAAGTACTAGTAATTAAAATTCCTTCAGTTCTGAGATCAGATCACAGGTTCGATTTTTTAGCTTGAGCCTGAAGACGAGTCTTGCCAAGAAGGGCTGAAAGATCGCTAGGATAAAACTCAGCTGACGTATCAGTTTAACGCTTTCAAGACTACTACTGGCATTTAACAATTGAGAAAGTGAAGCATTAGAAAGGCTAGCTAACCTTTAAAAAACGTAAGCTAAGCTATTTAATTCATTAAAGCTATTTCGTTTTTTCTTCACCTTTAAAGTTATCTGGAGAATTTCTTAGCCCACTGACGTATTCCTTTCTTTTAATTTGTGAAGGCAAAGAAGCCATTCATTCATTCATTTATTCGTACTACGCAAACTACGTAACATGAATATAAGGCAAGAAACAAGACCCCTGTTGGTGATCCACTAGCTAGACACTAGGCTAACCTACATTGAAGAGGACAGAAACTGTATGTTGAGAGGACCACGGTCAGAAATGCTTCTAGAAAACGCTTGTGTTCCACCCTTCTAACAATAGTAACTACACTGTCAAAAGTTTCATGACAGACAACAGATGGATGCGCGGTTTCAGCAGAAAATGCGTACCGAAGAATCGTCAAAAAGCATCTGCTGAATTTTCCGACATCGTGACGACAAACAAAAAAGTCAGTAGATGCTTTTTTGTCTGTTATTTTGGCTTTTCCTGGCAATACTTGTTTTGCATAATTTTTCACGTATAACGTTTTCCAACACAACAGATAACATCCTAAGCGTTGTCTGTTGAAACCGCACATCCTTCTGTTGACTATTATGAAACTTCTGACAGTGTAGTAGTTACGATTTCCGTTCCAACCTTGCGAAAAGTAACTACGCTGACCGTTCCAGCCGTCTTCGTAATGCGTAGCAGCTATGGTAAGTAGGGTGGAACGCGCTCATGCTCATGGCCACGCAGGCCATTCAAGTTGTTAATGATAACCAAGAACGCTGGTAGTTGTCGTAGAACCCAGAACACAGCAGAATAGACCCAACATGGACCTTATTCGCTCCGAAGTCCGAATTAAGGAGTTAAGGTTACTCGATCAGATCACCACGGTAAAAGCGGACCGCAGTAGGCTTGACATAGATAAATCTTTTTATTCGCCAAAAACCTGTCGTGGCTAACATGGCTTACGCCAAATTCGTTTGGTATCGTCATTGTAATTCGTGAGAACACGTGTAAATCATAAAAGTACGTATATACATCAGTCGTAAAAAAACGTCAGAATTTAGGAAGGTTGAGACTTAAAGACAACGCTAATTCCTTCCTACTGGTACTCAACACGCTTCTTTTTACCATGCAGCGTTTTTAGTTAGTTTGCACTATTCTCAGTTGGCGTATTTCCACGAGTAACATCGTCTGACCTGATATTTGATTGCGAAGACCCAACACTGCTCCTTTCTTGGAGCTCTGTTGACATATTGAAAATGCAGCGCCTGAGTTGTGAGAGTATAGGAGTTAAAGAAGCCGAATCTCCGTCCTTTTTCCGAAATGTCAGTTGTTCAGAGCGAGAAAATCAAAATAAATTTATGTGCAAATAATTTAGACCCTTTCCGCGACACTAGTGAAATCCTGTTTCGCGAGTAATAATTATATTGTTTACTCGGGCACGAATCCACACTGTAAAGAAATACAAAAACATTACCGTATTGAGACAGTTTTTTGCCACCCAAAATTCATCCTGGGAAGCATGAACGACCATGACCAAGAACAAATACCCGATGAAAAATTCTTTGACTGTGTAGTTGTACGAAAAAGTTGCGTGCATTGATATGTAGTAGTATGGAATATTTTGATTTAACATACCTCCGACTGGGTTAACCTTAAGTAGTAGTGTCCGATAGCATCCAATCATGCTGTAGTAGCATCCAGTTTGCTAGTAGTAGCATGCAGTAGGAATAGTTACTGCTAAATGCTACTTTTTCGCACAACTACATACGACTAATTCTCGAAAATTCGTCATCGGGAAATCAGATAGAACCTCTCTCTTTGGTACCATCCAGCGACTATGAATACCCCGACGAAACTGAGCTTATCTAGAGGTATTTACTGTAGCCTTTTACCCACTACTCTACTTCCGTCTTCGCCGTTGCTCATCGCAGAGAAAGAAAATGCAGGAGGCGTACTCCGCGCGCTGACCCGCTCTGGAGCGCGTCCAGAGAACCAATCAGCTTTGACTTCTACTTTTCCTCGACGCGGCTTCACAACGATATTGGTATTTGTAGAGGTAACGAAACGTGATACGTGCCGCGAAGCTAGTAACCTCCGCTCGTTTGCAGCGGAAAAGGTACGGGGAAATACTGGACTCCGCATTTTCATATTAGAGAGATAGGGAGATGGAGGTTCCATCTGATTATTTGTTCTTGCCATGAACCAACTACCTGGCGTAATGGAAAATGCACTAATTCTAGGAAGTCGTTATTGCACGTCCAGGGTTGCGGATAGACCACCAAAAAACAGTTAAATTATGGACATTGTGTCAAAAAAAAACTGTAAAGCATCGTCAAAGCTGTTATTTGGGTGGATATTTCAGAGAGTAGCGTCATATTTCCGGCCGACATCGTGACAGCGGTGATAGTTCAACTGTTACACTGAACTCATAAATCGGTTGAATTCCTATGATGTCTCGACCGCAGGCTACAGCACATAAGTAAAGCGAAATTGCATATTGCATGGGATATTTGTCTTGTTTCTGGCTTTTAACTATGGTGGTGGACTTTCTCGCACCTTGATCTAGTCAACTACCTTGGCAGTGTGCCAGAAAGTTCCAGTGACCCAAACAATCGTGGTCTCTTTCTTTAAATCGAAAGTCGCAGCAGATACAGTTTCTGTTCCAATATTGTAACATACTTGGTTCCTTTAGAACTGTGCCACGTTTAAAAAAATAGAAACCAGTCAGCCGCGCTCGGTGTCTTGTCTTCCGTGGAAAACGTGGAAAAAAACTGCAAAACCGGTTGTTCTGACCAATGAGCTCCTAGGAGCAATAAGCGGTAGCCAGTCCGATTAGAAAAGAGCCAAACATTGCACATTCGGAGTCGGTGCAATGCCGTTAGGATGGATAAAAATGGCATAGGAAGTTCGAAATTTCAGAAATGAGAATTGATGGAACGATCAAGGACGTAGATTGAATCAGTGATACAGGTACGACAGGTCCTTTAAAGTTCAGCTGAAAAAGGAAGGTTATTTTTACATCTGATATCTGAATACACTGAAATATTTTGACTCATCTAGTAAGATTTTTTTTTTTTTTCACCTGGGGCTATAGTAATAATATTCAGAATGTGCGCTGCTTGCACGACAACCCAAAATTAACCCAGACGCGGAGAGTATGAATTTCAGCAAAGGCCTGCATTTCCAGTGTGACAGATGCAAAGCTAGGAGAAGTTACGCTGTACAGGCTAGTAAAATGGTGTTAAAGGACACCTGAATGAAGAGTACCAAGTATCATCCCTATCTGTATGACTTCCGTTAACGGTGTCTGCAGAAAACCCAATCCAAATACGAAATAGTGTTTCCAAGCTATGATTTTTGTTCCATTTTGCATCTGTCCTTACTTCAGTACCGAACAATTTTATAAATGAACAAATGTCTCCAATCAACCCTTCTTGGAATGTTTTTTAACCAGTTAAGCCCAAACGTACATCTACAAGAAATTCCGATACGATCCGGCCAGCGCTGCCCAGGATTTGAATGAATTGCGCTTTTTGTCTTGGAGTCTGCATGTGCAAACCTCCAGAAACGAACATCCCTATTTTGAAAACGTCACGCTCAGGAGAAGAATGCTCTCCGTGGCCAAGTCTGTAAATGCATTCTCCATGGTGTGTTCAAGTATGTTTTCATTGTTCAGGTGTCCTTTAAGATTTGTCTCACAAGAAATCGGACATTTTTATTTTTGTTTTCGGCGATGGCTTACATTTGTAGTTGGTAAACATTCCAAGCGCAGCGGTACAATAACATAAAGGTACCACAGATCCGAAAGTATAAGTTGATCTGATGAAATCGATTATCTGTGGATAACGGGCAAACGAAGTAACGCATTTTTATCGGGCTTTCAGGGCTATTTAAGTGAACAAGTGATGTGAAACTAGGCTGTCGGGTCTTAGCCGTATTCAGTTAAACTCCGTAGAATCTCCGTAGTCGTCCGGTATCTAAGCTTCCAATATGTAAGTTCTCGATTAATCGACGTCCAGAGTGAGCGTGAACCCGCGCCGGTTTCAGCGCTTACATTTGTCGGCAAGGTTTTCTCCATTTCCAAAATTTGTCCATGTTTTCGATGGTGATATGATATGATATATATTTGGTTAAAGCCCGAGGGCCATCGCATACAAAACAAAATACAAAACAAATAAAAAACAAACATCAACTCATCTAATAAAATCTAACTCTGACAGGAATCCCAGTTTGTAACCGTTTGTCCGCACCATCAGTTAATCTCTCGCACCATTTTTGTTTTGTTTCCCGCCTATTTATCTAGCGGGCAAATGAGCTGTTTATTTAGGAGCACGTTCCACCCCTCTGACAATAGCAACTATTAGTTACTATTTTCGTAGCAACCTCGTAAAGGCTACTACGCTGACCGTTCTAGTCTTCTCAAAGTAGTAATTAATAGTAACTATTTACTTACCACACTTGGGGGCGTAGTAAGCGTGGTAATCATGGGCGTCGCTATGGGGATGTTGGGGGGGGGGGGGTATCCCTCCAAGGACATCACTAGGCTTTTATCTTTTTTTTTGGGGGGGGGGGGAGAGTCCGGTTTGTGCTACGGACTAAAAAATGTGCCGACAAAGGATTTCCATTTCCCACAAGCATAGAATAGAAACGGGGTAAAACTAACTGCAATGCATCAGTTCAGATTACTCCTTAAATGTAATTTCGTATATTACAGTTCACATATTCAGCTTTTCATTTCAGCTTCGCTAAAAAGTGAAGCTTCCAGCGACTGTGCCCAGAACAAGTTGAAGGAAGCGCCGCAGAAGAAATTTTTAATTCTGCCTTTTTCCGGAAGCATTTTTAGATACCTACCATACAAGTTCTAGCTTTTAACATGTTTCAAACCCCCAAGAATGTCAATCTTAAAACGCCAACAAAAATGAAACACCAGTCTTCCAAACAGAGAATACTACCAAATGCGCCGCAGGCGAAAATTTGTGTAAAACTAATTTTAATGCATCATTTGAGGTTATTCCTTTAATGTAATTTCGTCTATTAAAGTTCACATATTCGGCTTTTCATTTCAGCTTTCGTTAAAAAGCGGAGCTTCCAACGACTGTACCCAGAACAAGTTAAAGTAAGCGACGAAGGCGAAATTTTTTTAATCTGCCTTTCTTCCGGAAACATTTTGCTATGCTTACCATACAAGTCCTAGCTTTTAACGTGTTTCAAACCCCCAAGAATGTCAATCCTAAAACGCCAAGTAAATGAAACACCGACCTTCCAAATAGAGAATACTTCAAAATGCGCCGCAGGCGAAATTTTGTTGAGAAACAGTTGAGATTGTTCCTTTAGTATAAATTTGTATATTTAAATTCACACATTCGCCTTTTCGTTTCAACTTTAGCTAAAAAAGCGAAGCTTCCAACGGTTATACCCCGAAGAAGTTGAACTAAGCACCGCATGCGAAATTTTTTTAATCTGTATTTTTTCCGTAAAAGTCTGCGCCCGACAAATGTTGGCAGAATTTTCTTGTTACGTATGTGACGAAAAGCTGAAATGTGCGGCAGGGCACCAGCAAGCGCCCTGCCATCCCTTCTCGAGTTTTGGCTAGCGACGCCCTTGGTGGTAAACTACGGTCTATGTGATGTGATTGGCTCGATTAGCCCGCGTTACGATATTTCATGCTTGTGAACGCGGCTTCAGAAATTTAACTCGACCGAAAATGTCACAGTTTTATTGTACCCGTAATCTCTTTTAGATTACTTACCTGGCCGTCCAAGTTTTGAGATTTGCAAGAACCTCATTATGCTCAGGGATTATACCATCAGTGGACGGCTCACCGTTTTTGACGTTCCTGGGGTTCTTCATTTACTGGAGTTGTGGAAGGTAAGATTCTCAAAGGACCCGTCGTGTCTATAATAAGAATGCAACCTCATTCCGTAACTGCATTCATTAATTCTTAAGCCCGGAGAACCCAATTTAGTATGTTACATTATAAGCCCGCTAACGATACTTCACTAATCTTTACACTTGCCAAGATTCACTATTGTGAGTGTTCGTGTATCCTGCTACTGATGCGTAAAACCGGTTATCTGAATTTTGCCGAGTTTTTGCTAGAAGTCAATTGACCCGGGAAAAGGCATATAACAGCCAAAGCCGTGGATAAATTGTTAAAAATAAAGCCTAGATCTACATGGTTCAAATAGTTCTGAATATTTTGAGCATAAACAGTAAATAGTGCGATATGTGCTTTAAGGGCCATCAGAGAACTGCTGTGACTCACCGATATTAGACTTTTCATCACATCAACTGGATGAAAATGGCATCATCCAAAGTTCACTATCTTCCTATGAAGATTGTCGGCGTCGGCAGAAAAATCTCTCCCGATCCATGACCCAATCGAGCAGCAAAAACAGCAGCCGTGTCAAAAATGAAATCACAGCAACTTTTTTAACTCCAAGCACCTCTCACAAAGGAATTCACGAAGTCAAATATTTAACGCTAAGCCAGAATCTTTAGTTTGTTTTCCCACAAGTTCGTTTTTGGGATCACAAAACGTAAGTGGAGGGATACCAATGACATCGCAAAAAATATCCGTCTGTCCATCTGCCTGTGAGCACTATAACTCTCGAAGGGAATGAGATATTTTGATGAAACTTGGTGTAAGGGTTCTTTGGGTCAAGGGTAAGATCAAGTTCGTAGATGGGCTTTGGGGGTAAGAGACATGCTGAGCACGATGGTGAAAACCATTTTTTCGCTGGACAAGTAGTTATCCCGGAATCCGGCCAAAACCGGAAAGTCTGTTAAAAGTAAAAGTTTTATTTGAAGCTGATTAAATATTTGATTTAGGAGCAGAAGACATGCTGAACACGATGGTGAAAACCATTTTCTCGCCGGACAAGTAGTTCGTCCGGAATCCGGCAAAAACCGGAAAGTTGGTTAAAAGTAAAAGTTTCATTTGAAGTTAATTACATGTTCGATCTTGGGGGTAAGAAGACATGCTGAATACTTATGTGAAAAGTATTTTCTACCCGGACAACTAGTTCGCCCGAAATCCTTCCAAAACCGGGAAAATTTGTTAAAAGCAAAAGTTTTATTTGAAGTTGATTAGGTGACAGATTTAGGGGTAAGAAGATACGCTGAGTCGGTATATGACAATAATTTTTCACCCGGACATATAATTCGTCCGGAATCCGGTTGTAAGCGGATTTTTTTTTTTTAAACCGGACATATAATTCGTCCGGAATCCGGTTGTAAGCGGATTTTTTTTTATGTTAAAGTTTTATTTGAAGTTGATTAGATGTTCTCTATCTATAGAGATAAGGATATACGTTGACAATTAGTTCACTCTGTATTCGGCCAAAACCGGAAATTTGGCAGAAGTAAAGCAGGAAGTTTCGGTCAGTGTCGCCAAAATAGATATGGCTTATAGAGGTATATCTGAACTTGTTTGTCTCTGATAATTAGCCTGGCGAAGAATGGATCTGGCGAAGACAAGACTCAATTATCTGGATCAAATATTAGATTTTTGGGATCCCATCGAAACCTTTGGTCTTGTTCCAACTTGAGCGGCTTGAAGAGGACCCTTGCCAAGAAGGGCCGAAAAATAGCTCTAAGGAAATTCAGCTGACGTATCCGTTTTGCACTATGAAATAGGATGTTAAATAACATACGAAGATGATTAAATTAACAAGAGCTGTAAGCTCATATGGCACTTGCATGTGTCAAGATGATTTGATTGATCAAGAGTAAGTTTCTACTTTGCGGTTGAGATGCGCGCTATAAGGGAGCTGGAACTTCATTTGTAAGCAAAACCCTTGAGGCAAAACTGCTAATGGGCTGATGGGCATCACGAAAATGCATATATTGCTTAAAAGTATTTTTTTTACTTTGCGGTCGAGATTGGTATTTTAAGGAATAATCGGATTTGGGAAGTAGCAATTTCTAAGCAAATGTTGTTGAGTCTCCAATATTCCAGCGAAGTTTCATCGTCCTAGCACATCTGGAAGTACCTTAACGCGCGATCACCGGAATCCCAGACCCCCTCCCCCTCCTCCAACTCCACCCACAATAACCGGAGCCAATCCTGTTCTGTAAATGATTAATCCAGAGCATCTGTTTGTCATTCCCACGAAGTTCGATCCAGATCACACCAGTCTAAGCGGGTCAAGTATTTTCCGCCCTCCCCCCGATAATTGCCGGATTCGGTCCGGAAATGAAAGAGGTCACAAGAGAAAAATGTCCTCTGTTTAATTATTAAATTTCACTCGAATCCGATCACCCGTTCCAAAGTTACGCATGACTCAATATTCCGGATTCCCCTCCCTCAACTCCCCCCCCCCCAAGATTATCATATCGAGGATTTTTTTTTTATTCCAAGTCAGTTTGACCGGGTCCCTGATATGCCTTCCAAGTTTCGTCGTGAAAATCCCCCAAAAACGGAATTCCGGGATACCCCTCCCCCCCCCCTCAAGTGTCCGGATCCAGTCAAATTATGTAAAAGATTTATATGGACCAGATGTTTGTTCTTCCCAGCAAGTTTCACTCCGATACCATCATTCTAACCGTTTCTCGAGATTTCCGGTCCTCCCCCCCCCCCCACCCCACCCAGCTCCCCCGCGGTGCACGTAGCCAATCCGATTCAGCAAATGACTTACCTAGAGCATCTGTTTTTTCTTCCCACAAAGTTCCATCCCGATCCCTCCATTCTAAACGGGGCACGTATTCCCCCCCCCCCCCCCAATAGTTGCCGGATCCGGTCCGGATATGAAAAAAATCATCGGAGAAATGTCCTCTGTTGAATTCTTAAATTTCACTCGAATCCGATCAACCATTCCAAAATTACGCATGACTGAAAATTTCGGATTCCCCTCCCTCCACTCCCCCCACCATTATCTGATCGACAAAATTTTTATTTTGAAGTCAGTTTGATTGGGTCCCTGATATGCCTGCCAAGTTTCATCGTGAAAATCCCCAAAACCACCATCACCGGAATTCCGGGACCCCCCCCCCCATAAGTGTCCGGATCAAGTACAATGGCCTAAAGGACTTATCTAGAGCAGATGCTTGTTCTTCCCAGCAAGTTTCACTCCGATCCCTCCATTCTAACCGTTTCTTGAAATTTCCGGTCTCCCCCCCCCCAACTCCCCCCTGGCTACCGAATCCGGTCAAGACTTTAAACGGGACATTACAGATATATATTCTGTTCAGTTATGAAGTTTCATTACAATCCGATCATCCGTTCGAAAGTTACACACTTCTCAATTTCCCGGATTCCCCTGCGGATTCCCCTCCCTCCACTCCCCCACCATTATCTGATCGACAATATTTTTATTTTGAAGTCAGTTTGATTGGGTCCCTGATATGCCTGCCAAGTTTCATCGTGAAAATCCAAAAAACCACCATCACCGGAATTCCGCCCCCCCCCCCCCCCCATAACTGTCCGGATCCAGTACAATGGTCTAAAGGACTTATCTAGAGCAGATGCTTGTTCTCCCAGCAAGTTTCACTCCGATCCCTCCATTCTAACCGTTTCTTGAAATTTCCGGTCTCCCCCCCCCCCCATCTCCCCCCTGGCTACCGAATCCGGTCAAGACTTTAAACGGGACATTACAGATATATATTCTCTTCAGTTATGAAGTTTCATTACAATCCGATCATCCGTTCGAAAGTTACACACTTCTCAGTTTCCCGGATTCCCCTGCCCTCCACCCCCCCCCCCCAAAAATGGTCGGATCAGAAAACTGATTATTCCTAATTTTGTTTGGTCGGGTCTCTGATATGCCTGCCAAGTTTCATGGTCCTAGCACAACTGGAAGTACCCTAACTCGAAAAAGTGTGACAAAATGCCCTAAATTTTCAAGTTTCCAGCGCCCCGCACTCCCCCCCATATAGTCGGATCGGGAAACTGATTATTTCCAGGTTAGTTTGGTCGGGTCCGTGATATTCCTGCCAAGTTTCATTGTCCTAGCTCATCTGGAAGTACCCTCACTCGAAAAAGTGTGACAAAATGCCCTAAATTTTCAAGTTTCCAGCGCCCCAGCTCCCCCGCATATGGTCGGATCGGGAAACTTATTATTTCCAGGTTACTTTGGTCAGGTCCCTGATATTCCTGCCAAGTTTCATTGTCCTAGCTCATCTGGAAGTACCCTAACTCGAAAAAGTGTGACAAAATGCCCTAAATTTTCAAGTTTCGAGCGCCCCCTCTCCCCCGCATATGGTCGGATCGGGAAACTGATTATTTCCAGGTTCGTTTGGTCGGGTCCCTGATATTCCTGCCAAGTTTCATTGTCCTAGCTCATCTAGAAGTACCCTAACTCAGAAAAAAAGTGACAAAATGCCCTAAATTTGCAAGTTTCCAGCGCCCCGCACTCCCCCCCATATGGTCGGATCGGGAAACTGATTATTTCCAGGTTAGTTTGGTCGGGTCCCTGATATGCCTGCCAAGTTTCATTGTCCTAGCACATCTGGAAGTACCCTAACTCGGATATGTGGGACAAAAAAACTCGGACCGACCGACAGACCGACAGACGGAATTGTGATCGGTATATGGCACTTGAGCCAGAGGCTGCAAGTGCCATAAAAATTGTATTAAAACTTGTTTTATACTGATCTATTTAAAAGCAAAATATGTTGGATTTGAAAGAAGACTTTATTTGGAAAAAGTTAGATAGTTAGATGTAGTTGTTGAAAGAAAACTTGGTTTATTGGAAATTAATAAATTAAATTTTAGTTGGAAAGAATTAGGGACTAATTTTTGTAGAAAATTTGAGTTTTGTTTAGAAAGAGTAGGTGACGTTAAGTGTTTAAAAATTACGAACGTCACCATTGAATGCGCTAAACGTACACGTCAACTGATTTTGTTCGAGCCATATTTCGGCCCTTCTTGGTCAGGGTCTTCTTAAGGCTGAAATGACAGGTTCACTTTTCTAGCTTTGAGCCTGAAGAGGACCCACGCAGCTGACGTATCCGTCTAGCGCAATCAACGATACCAGTTATGCATGTTCGTCTATGTTTCTCACTGAGACGCGAGAGCGGCCAGAAACAGCCAGGACCGGTCCGGTCTGGCCCCAGGCCAGAACTGGAAGAAACGACGGGCAATCAAAAAGGCAGGCTTGTTTCAACCAGTCCTCGATGTTGTATCTGAAGTTAAACAGTCTGACGAGGACCCTTGCCAAGAAGGGCCGAAATATCGCTCCCAGAGCATCGTAGCTGACCAATCCGTTTTTAGCAATCGTTTTGAATGTAGTTTTAAATGACCCAGACATGTTAGAATATAGGAACATAAACTCTATTTCGATTTGTAAAAGCCAACATATTTTTGAATTTGAAATGAATACACTAAATAATTCGGATTACGCTAAGTTTTTTTTTTATTTTCCACTGTCTTCTCTAGATTCGACGTTCAGAAC
Source organism: Branchinecta sandiegonensis (assembly GCA_030848855.1). Taxonomy (NCBI): domain Eukaryota; kingdom Metazoa; phylum Arthropoda; class Branchiopoda; order Anostraca; family Branchinectidae; genus Branchinecta; species Branchinecta sandiegonensis. The sequence goes on along the minus strand of JAUPMV010000002.1, from coordinate 1,373,127 downwards.
ATCTGCGGCCTCAACGAAAATTCTACTCTGACGCGGGAAATTTTAATCTCAACACAAACGCGACTTTTCAGTGGGCAGTGGTGTGCTTGGTGAAGACTGCTTGGTGCCTGAACAAAAAAAATTCGTAAATCTCTCTGGTAAGGCATACAACACAGATACAAGCGCATAGAGGTACCACAATCCCACGGAAATTCCACTGTTTGAAAATCGGTTATTCGTCAATAGCGGAACAACGAAGTAACGCATTTTCAGCGGGTCTTTAAGCCAATTTAAGTGAATAAGTGATGGGTAACTATATTGTCCTATCCCAGCACTTTTCAATTATACTTTAAGAATGCACTTGCTCTTTGCCCCAGCGGAAGCCCTTTATAGGCCAAGACTCAGTAAAATTCCGTCATTCACTTTTCCTTTTTTTCTTCAAGTCTGCTTTCCTGAAGTTTGATCGGAAACGTTCCGGGAAAACGAGCAGCTTTAACCTTCGACAGATCCTATGGGAATCTGGAGCCACAGTCAGCAATAAAGTCTTGGAGTGTCTAGTCTTACGTTTCTCCAAAGAAACCAATATATCCGCCGAGACGTTCATCATGGTAGTTGTCCGTCTCTACCTTGCTCACGGTAAGTTTCAAGCTTCTTTCAATTGCCCCGTCAAGGACGGATGGTATTAGAAATGCTATACCTCAGCCACCGCACCGAGCCTGCGCCCTGTTCTTTTGAATAGTGTCATTGGGCTAGTGTTATTTGTGTGAATGACGATCCAGTGCATAGCAAATTAACACTAGGAAGTAGCGCCAAGACCTATGCTTTCCATAATTCGCAAATGGGACATATTCATAGCGCGGCCCACTACGCTTGCAGCTTTAAAGCGAGACAAACTTGTGGATTTAGGAATTTCTAGAAAAGCTAAGATGCGGTCTGCACACATCGAGGAAACAGGAGAGGTTGTATCTTTTTTTCGCTGTGTTCAGAATGTGAAGTTATCGGAGCTAGCGCTGGTGCACGACTGGATGATTTTCAGTGGGGACGTTCTTTATCGCTAGTGTCACTGCTAATCGACTGTGTGTAACTTTTTTCAAGTCTTGGCGCTATTCCCTAGTGTTATTTTGCTCTGATTCAGTGCTACCATGTAGAAAGTAAAAGACGTTAACGAAATTATTTATTTATTCAGTGAATTTAACCTCGGGAAAATTAAAAATTCAGAAGTAGCGAGTACAGTAATAGTACTCACTCGAGTCGGGGATTCCGTAGTCGGAACAAGATGCATTACGAGAAGAGAAAGACGAATATTCTACTAGACACTAGTAGTATAAGCTGCAAGAGAGCGGTTCTTTGAAAAGGCTATAATCATTGTCTTGTGAGGGTTTATCACGGGATAACTTGTATCCGCAAACGTTACATTCAGAGCGTTCGTTAATTCGGACAAAACCATGGCGTGAGACTAATGGTGCTAGTGTAAGTCACTGTATTCTTGCATTTCCTCTCTGTTAAAAAGAAACAGTATTATCACACAGGTTCTTTGTCCGTATTGGAGTTGCCATCAGATCATAGCCTGCGATGTCGCGCGACGAATTGTACCACGCGGTCGCTCACTATCAGACCCAAATTTAAACTTTAAAATCAGTATCAGTTGTCCCCCGCGGCCCACATCCACATTTACTAAAACTTGAGCCGATATTTCTGTTTCAGAGCGATACATGAGCATCAACGGAAAGACTAAAGGGAACATCCTTTCCTTGGAAGAGGTGAGTATTACGAACTCGTTTAGGTAGGCCAAGGAAAGTCACTTGTAAGGACAAATGGCAGCGTTCTGTTGTCTTATAACGAAACTAGGCCGGTTCTGCCTAGCGGGGGAGGTGGTTTGTCTATAAATATTCCTTCAGCCCAAGCTGACTGCGAATCAGATTTGATAGTGCAAAACGAATACGTCAGCTGAATTTTATTAGAGCTATATTTCGGCCCTTCGTGGGTAGGGTCCTCTTCAGGCTCAAACCGCTCAAGTTGGAAATAAGAACTTGTGGGAAAAACAAGTTTGGTTTTCCCACACCAACTTGAGCGGCTTTGAGCCTGAAGAGGACCCTTGTTTGTCTATTTCAAAGCGCGGGACTGCGGCCGTCTTGTCAGAAATGTTGTTCAGACCACATAGCGGTCGCATGAAATTGGGGATTCCCTTGGTAGCGCTTGCCGACTCTGTCCGGGCTTCGCTCAAAAATAGCCTACTTGGTTTTTGTCACGAAAATTTAAAAACAAAATGCGTATCGGTGCGAAATTAGAGAGAAATCTGGTTTAGCAGCGCATGTTCGTTGGCGTCTCAAGACAAAACAAAGGTTATTGTCTGGCAACCGTGGAAAATCTCGGATATCACTGACAGCGTGTTCCACCCTACTTACCGTAGTTACTACGCATGACGTCACGAATTCTGGCTTCTTGGCGTCAGGGCTGGAACGCTATTTCTATTCTCAGCAAAATATCATGCCACGGGCTAAGCCGGCCAATCACATCACTGGGATTCATAGTTACCACGCTAACTACGCTCCCGAGCGTGGTAAGCAAATAGAACTTGCTTACTATTTCGAGAAGGTTGGAACGGTAGTAACTTTTCACGAGGTTGGAACGAAAATAGTAACTAATAGTTACTATTGTTAGAAGGGTGGAACACGCCATGAGAAGCGAAAAATTCAAATAGAGTGTTTCACAAAAGAAACAAAAAATGGTTCTCAGCTTGCTCGCGACTCATGCCACACTGTTCGCTTACTTCGTTGTTCGTGTTTAGTGTAGGCTATATTGAGTATGTAGCTCTTCATGTTATATTATACTCCGCTAGTTTTCCCTTGTGGAATTATGGGTTGCAAATAAGTTATTTTATTACTACCACCAAGTTCTCATTTTCATCATGCTTAACTCTTACAGATGATACTGATGACCATCTATTCCTGATTCGAGTTAGCGTTTCCGTAACCTACGGAAACAATTCCACACGATACCAAAGTTTACTACCTGATGCAATCAAAACTATCAGCCAGTGAAGAAAAGACGATGAGTGATTCGACTTTCTTAAATCAAAAACTCACATGACAGAGTGTTTGTCCCAGTGGTGGAGAGTGATTGGTGCTTCAAGTTTACTGTAACTGCAAATTCCAGTTATTCTCCGATAATTGGAAAATTGGAGGAAAATTAGTTCGAAATCAAGTCGTTACCGGCTCTATGTGAATTGCTTGCACGCTAGCTGTAGCGCCGAGTTGGTGAGGGAGCGCGGAATGCTGAAAATATACCCCTGCGCCCTGATGTAAAATTCCAAGAGATCGACGACAGTCGCTCGGGACTTAACATGAGCTTTGGCTTTAATTTGAATCGCCCAACTCCAGGCTCTTCCCAGATTTTTGGTCAGTGATTTTGCCAGAAATGAAATGCAGAAGTGTGCCAGCTTTTAATGTTCCCACCGAAGTCCTTTCATCCCCGAATGGTTAAACCATACCATCATTTGGGGAAGATTTGTTTTGTGATCGGAAATGTCAAACCCGGTTAATTCTGAAACTGACGGGAGTACGGTTTTTGGACCGGAAAACTGATTCTAACATACGTTTGAAAAAAAAACTAGTAGCCTATTGGACAGGCAATAATAAACATACCGTCTCGCCATTGCGACGAGCAACAACCTATGAACTCTACGACCAAGTGCACACTAAACACTGGCTGGTGCAGTTTATTCACTTTACACGATTTTCTATTAACGTATTTGAATTAAATGCGACATGTACCTACCCCAGATTCCTCAGACTCAATTTTAGGGGTATATATAAGATAACAGTAAGGCGACCATTTGGAACAGTAAGGCAGCTGTTGGAAAGTGAATCGCGTGAGCAGGGGACTCAGGGAGGGGCTGACAAGAGTAGGTTGTGAGAGAATTTCAAGTTTAATTGTGTAAGGTGAAAAAAAGGACTCTGCTCAGTCTAGTAAACTAAGCCCTTTTTTATAACCATGGTCAAATGCTGCGATATGCTGGCAGGGGCATGGACGTCATACGTGTGTCCCCTTATTCCCCAGAAGGGTACCAGAACCCTTTCAAATGGTGTGATCCACCTCAGATCTTTTGCATACCTAAAGCGTTTTGGTTTCTCAGATGGAGTACTCTGCACATTATACAAAACATATGTAAGACCAGTACTTGAATTCCGCTGGTGCAGTTTATTCACTTTACACGATTTTCTATTAACGAATTTGAATTAAATGCGACATGTACCTATCCTAGATTGCTCAAACTCACTTTCTGTCAATTTTTTGAAACTTTAGTGCCTTCACTAAATTACTCCGCAAATCCCTGAAGGGATGCTGGAGTTCTGTCTCTGTTTTTGGTATCCCGATGAATCTTCGAAACTTCGGGGAAAGCATGATCATGTTTTGGGCAACTGCTAAGGCATTGGATGCTGTCCAGTAAAGCAGAATATCCTAAAGCCGGGAGAAAGTTAAGATCAGGTAAGCGGGCGTCAGCGGAAAAGTCTTATCACTGACTGGCAATGAGCCTATGAAAGGGACTGTCGGCTAGTTCTCCCCTCCGTCAAATTAACACTATATTAAATGCGGTCTCCTCTGTTTCTTGTCGCTCTAGCTAATGACCGCCCGATGAAAAATGTGTAGCCTGCGTAGTTGTATGATAGTTGTACGAAAAAGTTGTATATATTGATATGTAATAGTAAAGAATACTATCATTGAATGTTCCTCAGACTGGGCTAATCTTAAGCAGTAGTATCTAGTAGCATCCTTTCTTGCTATAGTAGTATCCAATCTTGCTAATAGAATCATGTAGTAGAATGCAGTAACACGGTAGCCTTGACATAGAAGCATGTAGTGGCATCAGTTCGTACTGCATGCTACTTTTTCGTACAACTTCGTACCACTATTTTGAGATAAATTTTGCATCGGGCGTAGGGGTAGCCAAAGGGATTACGATGCTTATAGGTTTCTGAGTCTCGAGATACTGTATCTGCAACCACTTTCCTCAGTTTCCAAGTGAGGTTCTTGACAGTAAAGTCATCCGAATGGCTTCAACGCTTATTGCTCTAAAAAGCCGGCGATAAAAAAGGGGGGTCGTAAAATGTTCACAGGCCTGCCACACAGTACTGCACGTACATTCGCAGGGGGAACCGAACACGGACAGACCGGACACCAAATCTGCCCCCCCCCCCCCCCCCCCCAGACTTATTGACCCTGTTCTGCAACCACTGTATTTCGTGTTCGGTGAAGCAATCGCCCCAGTAGCGGCGGAACCGTTCGGTTGGCTAGAAATCCTTCATAGTCGATAACTACCACGTCTTGGTTTGAGGTCAATCAACTCAGAGACAGTGAACAAAGTCGAGGCAGCTGCAGACCGTCACTGGCTCGCAATCAATTTGTTTTTTTAGTGACTCTTAAGAGATCTATAGAGGCAAAAGCCTGTTTCGGCTGCAAATGTCTTTATCAAGGGCTATCGATAATAAAACACAAAAAAAATCTTCTTTTTCTATCAGTTGTCCCCTGAACTGTGATAAAATTTTAGAGCTAAAGGTATACTTACGGCTGGCGCGAACGCAGCCATCGGGATGATGAGAATGCTGAATCCTCGGTAAATGTACTTAACGAACGTCTGAGCCTTATTCAGCTTCACTGGCCGGACTAAGGTTAAAACCTGGAAAAGCCATTCGTTATTGGGTTCCCTCGAGCGAACATTCGAATGAGGCCATCGCTTAAAGGACCCCTCGCATATTTGAATACTTTAAAACTAGGCTGTGTTTTCAAGAAATAACCCACTGTTTTAAGCCTTTTCCGAGACCCGTTGACTTCCAGTGGAAACAGGGATACAATGTACATAACCGTTTTTTCTGATGGAAAATCTTCTCGTAGACAACCGTCGACAGGGTGATACCCATCGAAGGTAGCAAAACACGGCAAGTGAGAAAATCAGCGTAGTTTGTTAGATGGATTAGAATGTACCATACGAAATTGGGGTCTCCGGGTTTAGAAATATAAGGAGTGATTATGGAAATAGGTTGCGTTAATATTATAGGTAAGACATTTCCTTGAAGCTTGGTGCCGACAGCAGGGGAATCTTTTCTGCGACGCGAACTGAAATCGACTTGAAGTTGAAATGGAGCGGCGCGAAATTTTTCCGCTAGCGACTCCAAAATCGCCCAGGCGAACGAGAATTCATGTTCTGCGGGCACCAAGCTTTACCTATCGTAAAGGGTAAATGTCGTGTCGCCAGCTGGAATTTTCGCCACCTGGCGACAAAGGCGTATTCTCGCCGTTCCCCGAGGAATCAAGGGGAACAGCGAGAATATAGGGAGTCACTCCACGCGGACTTCGCGTACGGAAAACAACGAGAACACTTGGAATGCTTCAAAAATAGATTTTGTTCGAACAAAAAAAAAGGTGCAGTTGACGAACGGATCGACTTTATTTTTGGTTTTGTTTATTCTGATTGTGTTTAATTAATTTTAAATTGCACCAACACCAGCAAAATTGATTACCCTCCGAATTTGAAAGGGAGTCCTTTTCGATGATGTTGATGATAATAGGATTATTACCCGTCCGTGGGGAGTACTCGCGAGAATACGGGGAGTGAGTCGCCGGGACCAACAAAAACGCAGGGACTCGTCAAAAGGAGTCCTCGGGGGACGGCGAGAATACGCCTTATGGCTGCTTGAGGTGACTTGCAGCCGCAGTCCAACGGAATCGCTTTGCCGTATTTCCGCAAGGAGAAGCAACAAGAGCTGTAAGCTCATATGGCACTTGCAGGGGTTAAGATGTTTTGATTAATCAAAAGTAAGTTTCGACTTTGCGGTTGAGATGCGCACTCTAAGAGAGCTAGAACTTCATTTGTAAGGAAAACCCTTGAGGCAAGAATGATAATGGGCTGATGGGCAACAGGAAACGCATACATTGCTTGAAAGTATATTTCTTCCTTTGCTGTCAAGATTGGCAGCCTACTTGAAGGAATAATCGGATTTGGGAAGTAGCAAATTTCTAAGCAAATGTTGTTGAATCTCTAATATTCCAGCGAAGTTTCATCGTCCTAGCACATCTGAAAGTACCTTAACTCGCGATCACTGGAATCCCAGACCCCCCCCCCCCCTCCAACTCCACCCACAATACCCGGAGCCAATCCAGTTCTGTAAATGATTAATCCAGAGCATCTGTTTGTGATTCCTACAAAGTTCGATTCCGATCACAGCAGTCTAAGCGGGTCAAGTATTCCCCCCCCCCCCCCGATAATTGTCGGATTCGGTCCGGAAATGAAAAAGATCACCAGAGAGAAATGTCCTCTGTTCAATTATTAAATTTCGCTCGAATCCGATCAACCGTTCCAAAGTTACGCATGACTCAATATTCCGGATTCCCCTCCCTCAACCCCCCCCCCCCAAGATTATCATATCGAGGACTTTTTTTTATTCCAAGTCAGTTTGACCGGATCCAGATATACCGGAATTCTGGGAACCCCCTCCCCCCTCAAGTGTCCGGATCCAGTCAAATTGTGTAAAAGATCTACATGGACCAGATGTTTGTTCTTCCCAGCAAGTTTCGCTCCGATCCCTCCATTCTAACCGTTTTTTGAGATTCCCCCCCCCCAACTCCCATACGGTGGCCGTAGCCAATCCGATTCATTCAATGATTTACCTAGAGCATCTGTTTGTTCTTCCCACAAATTTCCATCCCGATCTCCCCATTCTAAGCGGGTCACGTATTTTCCGCCCCCCCCCCCCAATAGTTGCCGGATCCGGTCCGGATATGAAAAAGATCACCAGAGAAATGTCCTCTGTTCAGTTCTTAAATTTCACTCGAATCCGATCTCCCGTTCCAAAGTTACGCGTGACTGAATATTCCGGATGCCCCTCCTTCAACTCCCCCCACCATTATCAGATCGACAAAATTTTTCTTTTGAAGTCAGTTTGATCGGGTCTCTGATCTGCCTGCCAAGTTACATCGTGAAAATCCCCAAAACCGCCATCACCGGAATTCTGGGACCCCCCCCCCCCCCCCCCCCCACCTAAGTGTCTGGATCCAGTACAATTGTCTAAACGATTTATCTAGAGCAGATGCATGTTCTTCCCAGCAAGCTTCACTCCGATCCCTCCATTCTAACCGTTTCTTGAAATTTCCGGTCCCCCCCCCTACTCCCCCCTGGCTACCGAATCCGGTCAAGACTTTAAACGGGACATCGCAGATGTATAATCTACTCAGTTATTAAGTTTCATTCCAATCCGATAACCCATTCGAAAGTTACATTCTACTCAATTTCCCGGATTCCCCTGCCCTCCACTCCCCCCAAAATTGTCGGATCGGAAAACTGATTATTTCTAAGTTTGTTTGGTCGGGTCTCTGATATGCCTGCCAAGTTTCATGGTCCTAGCACATCTGGAAGTACCCCAACTCGAAAAAGTTTGACAAAATGCCCTAAATTTTTGATTATTTCCAGGTTAGTTTGGTCGGGTCCCTAATACGCCTGCCAAGTTTCATTGTCCTAGCACATCTTGAAGTACCCTATCTCGAAAAAGTGTGACAAAAAACTCGGACAGACCGACAGACGGAATTGTGATCGGGATATGGCACTTAAAAAACACGCTGGACAGTAAGGCGGCAAAAGCTTATTTTAAAATCTGGTTGTCAGCAAACGTTGTTACTGTAGACTGATTTGGCTTTAGCTATATCTGCAAGCAAATAGCATCGGCAATCGAATAATTACTTTCATTCTATTTACACTGCTCCGAGAATTCGATCCCACTGTGAAATGAACTGTCTGCTGTCGTCACTAGGCGACTCGCGCAACGATTTTAGTCGCGCAGATTATAGTTTTAAAGTTTATCTAAAAAGCCAACTTATTTTTATATCATTTATCTGAACACACTGAATTATTTGGATTCTGATAAGGGACTTTTTTATTTTACACTATCTTCTCTAGTAGTGATGTTCAAAATATCTGTAGCGGGCCCCACAACGCAAATTCTACTATGACCCGGAGAATTTGAAACTCAATACAAACGAGGCTTTTCTGTTTCTAGGTATCGGCTTCGTGAACACTGCTCGTTGCGTGAACACATATTTTTCGTAAATTGCTTTCGTCAAGCATACGGGGGGAAGGGGGGGGGGGTACAAGCGCATAGAGGCATCGCAAATCCGACAGGGAAAATCCAGTATTGGAAAATCGATTAGTCGTGAATAGCGAAGCAACGAAGTAACGCATATTCAGCGGGTCTTCGAGCCTCTTCAAGTGAATCATCATGGTTGTCTTTTTGTAGTGTATTTTGTAGTGTAGGTTAGTGTATAGGTAGTGGACCCCCAACAAGATAGCTTCAGGGGGCCTTGTTTCTTGATTTATATTTATGTTATGTAGTCTAACTAGTACGAATAAATGAATGAATGAATGAGTGAATCTCAGCCCTTTTTGGTTGGACTTTAACTGAAAAGGACTGAGAAAGGACAACCTAGTTACCCATCACTCATTCACTTAAGTGGCTTGAAGACCCTTCGTTGCTCCGCTATTCACGAATAATAGATTTTCATGTAGTAGAATTTCCCTGTAGGATTTATGGTACCTCTATGCGCCTGCACCTGTGTTGTATGCTTGACGCAAAAGGTTTACGAGAAATAAGTGTTCCCGCGGTGAGTAGTAATCACCTAGTTCACCGCTGTCCACTGAAAAGCCGCGTTTGTGTTGAGATTCAAACTTTCCGCGTCGCAGTAGAATTTTCGTTGTGAGGACGGTCGTAGATATCTGAATGTCATACTAGAACAGATAGAGAGAAAAAAAAAATCTTAACACAATCCAAATAATGCTGCAGATTCAGTTAAATGATAAAAAAAATAAGTTGGCTTTTCAGTTAAACTTTAAGAACAAAATTATTAAAATTTGGTTGTCCTCAAATTCTGTTTATTTTTTCTTGCAGCTTCCACTGCAAACAGTAGCAACTGCTTTCTGAGCTAATTTCTCATTCTTTCTACTTGAAAAACTCCGAAAAACGTCATCAGCCGCCGCTCGCGCGATGATTTTGTCTACTACGAGTTAGTCAAGTCCTGCCAGAGCCATGGTTAGATACGGTTGGATATAGACCGGTCTCAATTTTGTTTGAGTTCGTCTGATTCAGTTCAATTCACAGACTCAGTTCACATTCAGACACATCTGTACGTAATTTGGCTCGTTAAGTTGGCTACTACCCACTCTTACGTTTCATTACGTTTACGTCATTTTACGTTTCAAAAATTTACCACCATCACTCATAGGTAAACAAATTTAGCTAAAGTCAGTGACTGTCGTCTGTGATTGGTCAAGTTACGTTTCAAAATGGCGGATGTGGATTTTTTCCATCTAGTCTATTTTACTGCAATCAGTTCTTTGCAGTTGCGCTGGTTTCCCAGTGCAAATTTGTGTCCCTTAATTCTGCTAAAGTAGGATTCAACAAAGTGTTTCGGCGGTTTTTCCGACTGCCCACCATTTGCAGTGTCTCTGGTGAAATGGTCTCAAGGCGATGTCTAACATTTGATGAGATAAACCGTAAGGCTAGGTCAAGCCTATTTTTGAGACTCCACAAGTCGGATAATGTGCTAGTTAAACATGCAACTGACCCACTCTTCTCAAACCTGAAGATTAACCAAGCACTGCTCTAGTGATGGCTTGGATGTTGTTGTTTAGCCTTTTTGTTTTTATCTTTATTGTCTTTTTGTAGTGTATGTTTATGGCGAAAGCTGAACATTATAGATATTTATTTATTTATTTATCACCCGTCATTTCAAACAGAAAATGGACGGAGTACAAAAACGAAAAGAAAAAACAAAACAAAAGCAAAACGTAACACTTTCATACGAAACACACAAGAAATCGACAATTACAAACTGAGACTCTCTGACTGACTAAAAACTGAACACGAGTACATACAGATACACTTAGAGCGTGTTCCACCCTCGTACCAATAGTAACTATTATATAGTTACATAGTATACTATGATTGGTCGGATTCACCCATGGTATGATATTCCGCTGGAAAATAGAAAAATCGTTCCAGCCTTGACGACAAAAAAGCAGAATTTGTGACGTCATGCGTGGTAACTACGGTAAGTAGGATGGAACACGCTCTTAAACTCTGAGAATTTTACTCCACGGGTGGGACTGGATTTTTGAGTTGTACTTGCTAATCAGGTTAAAGATAGCAAGCTCAGGGTCTCTTATGGTATATATTTTCATCATTTGGTGTTTCTTGTCCAAGGCGGGAGCCGAAGTAAGTATTTGGAGAATCTGCAGAAAGTGGAACGGAGTTTATTTTTTTCACTAGCTATCTTTACGTTTTCAGCGTTTTTGCTTCCTAATTTCGACCGTAAGATAGTCTTATTACCGGCGTTATTACCAGGTGTGACTATAGTGGGGACCGGGCTTCAGACTTTTCGTGTCCGGCTGTGGAAGGCAGACTTCCGAGGACCAAGCCAGGTAGCGCGGTCAAGGACTGGCCACCTCCGGCCACAAAATATCCAGGGCGACGTAATACTTCTTCTAAACTAGAAATGAATTTCTTCAGCTCTAATCTCTGAACTGAAGCTATCCTGATGACAGGAAGTGATTCTCACCTCTGACAGAAAGAAAGTCGTAACTCCCAAACCGACAGGTAGGATGTACGAGTGGTCAAAGTCGGTCAGGTTAGGTATCCATCCAAATCCTTCGGTGCTCAGCTGTTCAGCGACTAGTCGGGATTCTAGAAAATTCTGTCAATTATTCGAACTCGCGCGTTCTCAGTGATGCCAAAATCACGCTCCGAACCCAAGCTCAGTGTTGCCACTTACTCAGTGACATTTTCGTGCAAAAAAACTGTGGCTGTGAAACTCGGTTCTTTTTACCGTTTAGATCTCACTTTTCAGCATCATAGTCATGTACTTTTGCATTTTTTACAATCCTACCGGGCACATAATTCTGCGCGCTTTGTCTATGAAGTCGAAAACTGTGACAAATTGTAGAATTCTGCAACCAGTGGCAACTCAGCCCAAGCTGTGTCCGAACCGAACAGGGCCAGACCATGGCTCTGATTTCCGCCCCCTCATGTGCGCGCGCTGGTTATGCCAGACGGACTCTATTGCGTCCACTTGAAACCTAGCTTCTCGATAAAACTTTAGTTGCGTTTTTGCAGATACCATGGTATCTGATACCACGGTCTAAATCTGTTTTCGCAGTTATCGTGGTAACTGATACCACCGCCAAAGGCGTTTCTGCAGTTATCGTGGTATCGGGCCAGTTATCGTGGTACTGATATTCAGATACCACGGTCCGACCGTGGTAACTGACCGTGGTATCTGAGAAGTCATCTCACTTTCATCAAATTTTGTCGAATTGGTGAGAAAGAAGTCTAGCACTTAGTGATGTAACTGGATATCAGTTTTTCTTTTGGGATGACTTCGAAAAGCGCAATTTCGGCAATTGTCGATTTTGCAGAGCAACCGTATATCAGATACCACGATGACTGCAAAAACGACTAATTGCAGATCCAGTTACCGAGGTAACAGATACCATGGTATCTGCAAAAACGCAACTCATGGCTCTGATTTCCGCCCCCTCATGTGCGCGGGATGATTATGCCAGACAGACTCGATTGCGTCCCCTCGAAACCTAGCTTCTCGATAAAACCTTGTTTTATTTGTTTCTAGCCCGTGCTCGTTACCAGTCCCGTCTGGCGGTTTTCTTCAGCTGTGTTCATATTCGTGGCGTATTAACCAAATAAGAAGGAAGCTTTAGACGTGTTTCATTTACTGAAGTTACGTCGAGATCAAGTTCTCCGTCCTATTCGGCCATACGTCATCATTACAAGAGGACTGAAAAGAACGGCATTACGGTGAAACTGGGATGGCATGCTCTCGAACGAACGACTCCAGATAAGTTCTGAGCGGCAGGAGTAGGGTTTCATTTATCACCAAGTTCATGTTCTTTTAATTTTTCAATTTTACTAAAAACATTACACCACTGGGCAAAGAATAATCTATTCGTTATTTGGGTGTTATTTTTGACCAGAATCTGTCATGAAAAGAGCACATTAATTTGGTCAGGACTAAGGCTTCTCGTGTATTAGACTTTTGTTTAGACTTAAGCATTTTCACCCGCATTCAGCTCTGAGATCCCATTATTTTTCTTTGGTTCATTGCCATTTTGATTATGCGTCAATAATGAATGAATGAATGAATTTATTCCCAATAAAGACCAAGGGCCATGGCGGGAAACATAACACAATAACAAAAACAAGCTATCATACACTCCAACAACAAACCAAAAAATCAACTTCTATAAAAATAGTTCACGGTGGTCCATAGCTAGCTTCAGGAATCTACCCAGCCTTCGGATCTCACCAAAACACTTACTTCCCATACTTGAAACCAAATCCCTTTCCTCCCAAGCCTCCCGACCAAACACTTCCTTTCTTAATTCTTTCAACTCCTCACAATAACATATCAAATGTACCGCATCCTCTCCTTCAATGCCACACATTGGACAAAAATAAGGACCAGTACCTTTCCTATCTCTACCAATATAATTTCTCCGCATCCCCACCGGAAGAGCATCCGCCCCAAGACTCACCATCCACTTCAATTATGCCCCCCCCCCCCCAATCCCAACTTACAGTATAATTCTTCTCCCCATGTCTCTGAATACGTTTATAAGTCATATCAAATCCATTCAAATCATAGAGTATCAGGTTTTGTGCATTTTGAAATTGTTTCCTCCCGCCAGGCGAAGTTCCCAATAAAACTTCAACCGAGACCCTGTTTACACTACATAATATTCTTCCAGTAAGAAGTGCAATGCAATATTTAGTAATACTTTTTAAAATAAAGCTTGATCGATCATTGCTATACCCGAATACTTTTCATCAATTAATCTTTTGTGTCTTTACGATTCCTCTGAGACTGAAAAGAGACCCAAACATAAATTACGAATGCCTCGGGTTGTTACCGAAAGGTCCAGGTTCTGTCTTCGGTATCTCATTCCTCTTCACTGGGAGAGTGTGAAGTTAATTATGGATTAAACGGTAGGAATAGCTGCTATAAAATCACGGCTTAGAAGAATGCTGATCGAGAATTACAGAAGTTAGTTTTTGTGATTCTCACTTTCCGGTTGTCTCTTATTTTGTTATTTTGTATAAAGTCTATCGATATTCCCATCCTTGTCTACTTTTATTTCTTATTTATGTATTTATTTTTGTTTATATTTGACGGTGCAAAACGGATAAGTCAGCTACATTTTAATGTAGTAGAACTAATCGCCCATACATGCCGCCGACAAGTAACCATCTTAGCTGGAAAGAAGAAGAAGAGACATGTGACTCCAAAAACCAAAATGCAGAAGAATCTCTACCCTTTCGACGACCGAATTGAACAGCAAAAATAGCAGCCGTATCCTGAATGAAATCACAGCACCAACTTTAACTCCAACCAATTTTCAGAGAAGAAGTTCATAAAGTCAGATATTTAATGGACAACAAGGCCCAACCAGCACACGATGTCGTCCACTGCTTCCTGACCGAAGATTAAAAATTAAGTGTCTTTTTCTGTGTGTATATATGTGTTTTGTTTATTTTCTTTAATTTTGTCATTTACTCCGCCTTTTCAAAATGGCGGGTCATAAATAAATTACTTACTTACTTACTTACTTAAGGAAGAATCTTTCATTGTTTTTCCACAAGTTAATTTTCCAGCTCGAGCGGCTTGAGCCTCCAGAGGACCCTTGCCAAGAAGGGCCGAAATATAGCTCGAATAAAATGTAGCTGACTTATCCGTTTTGTACCGTCAAATATGATTCGCAGTCAGCTTTGGCCGTAGGAACATCTATTTTTGTTTAATCGTGACTGTGCCTTGGCCTTGCTTTCTGTTAGCTTTATGATTATCAATCAATCAATCATTTATTAATACCAAATTATCCACTGGATAGCATAGGCTGACGACAAAGTAATCGTACACTACACGACAAAACAAACAAGAATAGTTTTATACAATCGGTTTGTCAAATTAGTTAAAATACAATGTTACATATACGATAAAACACCAAAATACACTGAATTTAGCGGATGGATATTGTTGGGTATGACTCGTCATGTTGAAGGGTTTTAGGTTTTATTTATTTGGAGTTTGGTTATTGGGAAGGGTTTGGTTTCATTTATTTTTCGTGTGCGCTCGAGCTCTGCTATCAGCAGCGGTAAGTGCTAATGATACATTTTTTTTTCAAATAAAGATAACCATGAACCTTGAAAAAAGAGGTGAAGTCATATTTGATGGTGGAAAACGGAGCGAGTCGGTGAAGTAGAGAAGTCGGTTTACAGATAAAACGAACTAAAACGAAAACGGATTGAGAGTGACGTCATGGGGTCAGTAACTGAAAGGCGGCTTTGGTATATCAGCACTACATCAGTCGATGGGATCCCAAAAATCTAAGATATGATCCAGACAATTCGGTCTTGTCTTCGCCAGGCTAATCATCAGAGAAAACCGAGTTCAGATATTATATCTACCTATCTATCTATACCTCTATAAGCCATATCTATTTTGACGATACTGACCGAAACTTCCTGCTTTACTACTGCCAACTTTGCGGTTTCGCCCGAATTCCGAGCGAAGTAATTGTCCAGAAAACAAGAGCTGTAAGCTCATATGGCACTTGCAGGGGTCAAGATGATTTGATTGATCAAAAGTAAGTTTCGACTTTGCGGTTGAGATGCGCGCTCTAAGGGAGCTGGAACTTCATTTGTAAGCAAAACCCTTGAGGCAAAACTGCTAACGAAAATGCATATATTGCTTAAAAGTATTTTTTTTACTTTGCGGTCAAGATTGGTACTTGAAGGAATAATCGGATTTGGGACGTAGCAATTTCTAAATGTTGTTGAGTCTCCAATATTCCAGCGAAGTTTCATCGTCCTAGCACATCTGGAAGTACCTTAACGCGCGATCACCGGAATCCCAGACCCCCTCCCCCTCCTCCAACTCACCCACAATAACCGGAGCCAATCCGGTTCTGTAAATGATTAATCCAGAGCATCTGTTTGTCATTCCCACGAAGTTCGATCCAGATCACACCAGTCTAAGCGGGTCAAGTATTTTCCGCCCTCCCCCCAATTATTGCCGGATTCGGTCCGGAAATGAAAAAGGTCACAAGAGAAAAATGTCCTCTGTTTAATTATTAAATTTCACTCGAATCCGATCACCCGTTCCAAAGTTACGCATGACTCAATATTCCGGATTCCCCTCCCTCAACTCCCCACCCCCAAGATTATAAAACGAGGATTTTTTTTATTCCAAGTCAGTTTGACCGGGTCCCTGATATGCCTTCCAAGTTTCGTCGTGAAAATCCCCCAAAAAACGGAATTCCGGGAAACCCCCTCCTCCCCCCCCCCTCAAGTGTCCGGATCCAGTCAAATTATGTAAAAGATTTAAATGGACCAGATGTTTGTTCTTCCCAGCAAGTTTCACTCCGATACCATCATTCTAACCGTTTCCCGAGATTTCCGGTCGACCCCCCCCCCCCCAGCTCCCCCGCGGTGCACGTAGCCAATCCGATTCAGCAAATGACTTACCTAGAGCATCTGTTTGTTCTTCCCACAAAGTTCCATCCCGGTCCGTCCATTCTAAACGGGTCACGTATCCCCCCCCCCCCCCCCCAATAGTTGCCGGATCCGGTCCGGATATGAAAAAAATCATCGGAGAAATGTCCTCTGTTCAATTCTTAAATTTCCCTCGAATCCGATCACCCATTCCAAAATTACGCATGACTGAAAATTTCGGATTCCCCTCCCTCCGCTCCCCCCCACCATTATCTGATCAACAAAATTTTTATTTTGAAGTCAGTTTGATTGGGTCCCTGATATGCCTGCCAAGTTTCATCGTGAAAATCCCCAAAACCACCATCACCGGAATTCCGGGACCCCCCCCCCCCCCATAAGTGTCCGGATCCAGTACAATGGTCTAAAGGACTTATCTAGAGCAGATGCTTGTTCTTCCCAGCAAGTTTCACTCCGATCCCTCCATTCTAATCGTTTCTTGAAATTTCCCGTCCCCCCCCCCCCCCAACTCCCCCCTGGCTGCCGAATCCGGTCAAGACTTTAAACGGGACATTACAAATATATATTCTATTCAGTTATGAAGTTTCATTACAATCCGATCATCTGTTCGAAAGTTACATACTTCTCAATTTCCCGGATTCCCCTCCCTCCACTCCCCCCACCATTATCTGATCGACAAAATTTTTATTTTGAAGTCAGTTTGATTGGGTCCCTGATATGCCTGCCAAGTTTCATCGTGAAAATCCCCAAAACCACCATCACCGGAATTCCGGGACCCCCCCCCCCCATAAGTGTCCGGATCCAGTACAATGGTCTAAAGGACTTATCTAGAGCAGATGCTTGTTCTTCCCAGCAAGTTTCACTCCGATCCCTCCATTCTAACCGTTTCTTGAAATTTCCGGTCCCCCCCCCCAACTCCCCCCTGGCTACCGAATCCGGTCAAGACTTTAAACGGGACATTACAAATATATATTCTATTCAGTTATGAAGTTTCATTACAATCCGATCATCCATTCGAAAGTTACACACTTCTCAATTTCCCGGATTCCCCTGCGGATTCCCCTCCCTCCACTCCTCCCACCATTATCTGATCGACAAAATTTTTATTTTGAAGTCAGTTTGATTGGGTCCCTGATATGCCTGCCAAGTTTCATCGTGAAAATCCCCAAAACCACCATCACCGGAATTCCGGGACCCCCCCCCCCCCCATAAGTGTTCGGATCCAGTACAATGGTCTAAAGGACTTATCTAGAGCAGACGCTTGTTCTTCCCAGCAAGTTTCACTCCGATCCCTCCATTCTAACCGTTTCTTAAAATTTCCGGTCTCCCCCCCCCCCCAACTCCCCCCTGGCTACCGAATCCGGTCAAGACTTTAAACGGGACATTACAGATATATATTCTATTCAGTTATGAAGTTTCATTATAATCCGATCATCCGTTCGAAAGTTACACACTTCTCAATTTCCCGGATTCCCCTGCCCTCCACCCCCTCCCCCCCAAATGGTCGGATCACAAAACTGGTTATTTATAAGTTTGTTTAGTCGGGTCTCTGATAGGCCTGCCAAGTTTGATGGTCCTAGCACAACTGGAAGTACCCTAACTCGAAAAAGTGTGACAAAAATGCCCTAAATTTTCAAGTTTCCAGCGCCCCCACTTCCCCGCATATGGTCGGATCGGGAAACTGATTATTTCCAGGTTAGTTTGGTCGGGTCCCTGATATTCCTGCCACGTTTCATTGTCCTAGCTCATCTGGAAGTACCCTCACTCGAAAAAGTGTGACAAAATGCTCTAAATTTTCAAGTTTCCAGCGCCCCAACTGCCCCGCATATGGTCGGATCGGGAAACTTATTATTTCCAGGTTACTTTGGTCAGGTCCCTGATATTCCTGCCAAGTTTCATTGTCCTAGCTCATCTGGAAGTACCCTAACTCGAAAAAGTGTTACAAAATGCCCTAAATTTTCAAGTTTCGAGCGCCCCCACTCCCCGCATATGGTCGGATCGGGAAACTGATTATTTCCAGGTTCGTTTGGTCGGGTCTCTGATATTCCTGCCAAGTTTCATTGTCCTAGCTCATCTAGAAGTACCCTAACTCGGAAAAAAAGTGACAAAATGCCCTAAATTTTCAAGTTTCCAGCGCCCCGCACTCCCCCGCATATGGTCGGATCGGGAAACTGATTATTTCCAGGTTAGTTTGGTCGGGTCCCTGATATGCCTGCCAAGTTTCATTGTCCTAGCACATCTGGAAGTACCCTAACTCGGATATGTGGGACAAAAAACTCGGACCGACCGACAGACCGACAGACGGAATTGTGATCGGTATATGGCACTTGAGCCAGAGGCTACAAGTGCCATAAAAAAAGAAAGTTCAGAAACGAAACCGGCGTATCTCCTTATCCCTATAAAGAAATCTAATCAACTTTAAATAAAATTTTGACTTTAAAAAAAATGCGGGAACAACCGGATTCCGGACTAATTATATGTCCGGGTAAAAAATGATCATCATATACCGACTCAGCGTCTTTTCTTACCTCTGACCCACTAATCAACTTCAGATAAAGCTTTTGCTTTTAACATATTTTCCGGTTTTGGCCGGATTACAGGCGAACTAGTTGTCCGGCGAGAAAATGGTTTTCACCATCGGGCTCAGCATGTCTTCTTACCCCTAAATCAAACATTTAATCAACTTCAAATGAAACTTTTACTTTTAACCAACTTTCCGGTTTTTGCCGGATTCCGGACGAGCTACCCGTCCAGCGAGAAAATGGTTTTCACAATCGTGCTCAGCAGGTCTTCTTACCCGTAAATCAAACATTTAATCAACTTCAAACGAAACTTTTACTTTTAACAAACTTTCCGGTTTTTGCCGGATTGTCCGGCGGGAAAATGATTGTCACCATCATGCTCAGCATGTCTTCTTACCCCATAATCGACTATCACATTAGCTGTTTAAAAATATTTTTTTTGTCCCTTAATTTGAACCCCAACCCCCAAATATAGGGCTACAGAGTCCATCTACGAATTCGACCTTACCCTTGACCCAAACAATCCTCACACCAAGTTTTATCAAAATATCTCATTCCCTTCGAGAGTTATCGTGCTTACAGACGGACCGACGGAGGGACGGACAACTTTTGCGATGTCAAAGGTATCCCTCCACTTACGTTTTGGGATCCCAAAAAACGAAAAACCTACCTGGCTGGTCAAAAGGCATTCCAAGGGCCATGTTCCTGAGGGCTAGCGATGTTCCGATCCAGATTGGCATTTGTATTAAAATGGCCGTGTTGGTTTTAAAAGGATGGCAGTTGTCCCGGACGAATAACTCTTTTAGCTCATTTCGAACGGCTTCGTCAAATTTCCGCTTTGCTGTGTTTTTGTCCCACTTATTCTTTCGTGCTGCAGCCGCAATTTCCAGGCGAATAACCTTGGCGAGTTCATCCATTTCGGGTTTGAGTTTGTGAAGTCGAGCTAACGTGATGTGCTACAGAAGAAAGTAAAAAAAAAGGTTGCAAGGATTTTCGCGTAGGCCTACCGGTATTCGAACTTCCTCCACCTCTTTCAGTCAACTCCTTACGACAATGTAATCCTGGCTCGGAGCTTATGCCCAGGATACTGTTCCGAGTGAATGCGCCCCTCATAAAATTCCTTTCAGATTAGTTCGTTTTTGGCCGCTAGGTGCGCTATCGTACACTGTCAGAAGTTTCATAACAGATTGCGTATAACACTTTCAAGAATAACACCTTTTCACTTAGAAATAAAGTGTTATAACCAATTAAGTTTATTCTATTTCGTGCCTAGATCTCCAACAACACCTTGAATAGGTAAAAATACTACACTGTCAGAAGTTACATAACGACAAGAGAAGAATGCGCGGTTTCAACAGATAACCCTTTGGGATGTTATCTGTTATGTTTCTTTCGTTCCCATTCGTATTCTTACCAATTGAAGGTGTTGTTGGAGATCTAGGCACGAAATAGTGTAAACTTAATTGGTCATAACACTTTATTTCTAAGTGAAAAGGTGTTATTCTTGAAAGTGTTTTACGCTATCTGTTATGAAACTTCTGACAGTGCAAAGGAAACAATGACACGTTACTTCTTGGTGTACGTTTATCCAGGTTTGTTTTGGCTATTTTCAATTCCTCTTAGGCCTAACCATGTTTAAAACTGATTAAAATGCCTCTTCCCCTCTTTTTGCTTTACCCAAATCAGTTCTATCAAGCGTCATCAAGAGCGTGTTCCACCCTCGTACCAGTAGTAACTATCAGTTACTAAATCCGTTCCAACCTCACGAAAAGTTACTACGCTGGCCGTTCCAGCCTTCTCGAAATAGTAACTAAAAGTAACTATTTGCTTACCACGCTCGGGAGCGTGGTAAGTGTAGTAACCACGAATCTCTGTCACGTGATTGGTCGGATTCACCCGTGGCATGATATTCCGCTGTAAAATAGAACAAGAGCTGTAAGCTCATATGGCACTTGCATGTGTCAAGATGATTTGATTGATCAAGAGTAAGTTTCGACTTTGCGGTTGAGATGCGCGCTATAAGGGAGCTGGAACTTCATTTGTAAGCAAAACCCTTGAGGCAAAACTGCTAATGGGCTGATGGGCATCACGAAAATGCATATATTGCTTAAAAGTATTTTTTTTACTTTGCGGTCAAGATTGGTACTTTAAGGAATAATCGGATTTGGGAAGTAGCAATTTCTAAGCAAATGTTGTTGAGTCTCCAATATTCCAGCGAAGTTTCATCGTCCTAGCACATCAGGAAGTACCTTAACGCGCGATCACCGGAATCCCAGACCCCCCTCCCCCTCCTCCAACTCCACCCACAATAACCGGAGCCAATCCTGTTCTGTAAATGATTAATCCAGAGCATCTGTTTGTCATTCCCACAAAGTTCGATCCAGATCACACCAGTCTAAGCGGGTCAAGTATTTTCCGCCCTCCCCCCGATAATTGCCGGATTCGGTCCGGAAATGAAAAAGGTCACAAGAGAAAAATGTCCTCTGTTTAATTATTAAATTTCACTCGAATCCGATCACCCGTTCCAAAGTTACGCATGACTCAATATTCCGGATTCCCCTCCCTCAACTCCCCCCCCCCCCCAAGATTATCATATCGAGGATTTTTTTTTTATTCCAAGTCAGTTTGACCGGGTCCCTGATATGCCTTCCAAGTTTCGTCGTGAAAATCCCCCAAAAACGGAATTCCGGGAGACCCCTCCCCCCCCTCAAGTGTCCGGATCCAGTCAAATTATGTAAAAGATTTATATGGACCAGATGTTTGTTCTTCCCAACGCCGGATCCGGTCCGGATATGAAAAAAATCATCGGAGAAATGTCCTCTGTTGAATTCTTAAATTTCACTCGAATCCGATCAACCATTCCAAAATTACACATGACTGAAAATTTCGGATTCCCCTCCCTCCACTCCCCCCACCATTATCTGATCGACAAAATTTTTATTTTGAAGTCAGTTTGATTGGGTCCCTGATATGCCTGCCAAGTTTCATCGTGAAAATCCCAAAAACCACCATCACCGGAATTCCGGGACCCCCCCCCCCCCCCCATAAGTGTCCGGATCAAGTACAATGGCCTAAAGGACTTATCTAGAGCAGATGCTTGTTCTTCCCAGCAAGTTTCACTCCGATCCCTCCATTCTAACCGCTTCTTGAAATTTCCGGTCTCCCCCCCCCAACTCCCCCCTGGCTACCGAATCCGGTCAAGACTTTAAACGGGACATTACAGATATAATTCTGTTCAGTTATGAAGTTTCATTACAATCCGATCATCCGTTCGAAAGTTACACACTTCTCAATTTCCCGGATTCCCCTGCGGATTCCCCTCCCTCCACTCCCCCACCATTATCTGATCGACAATATTTTTATTTTGAAGTCAGTTTGATTGGGTCCCTGATATGCCTGCCAAGTTTCATCGTGAAAATCCAAAAAACCACCATCACCGGAATTCCGGCCCCCCCCCCCATAAGTGTCCGGATCCAGTACAATGGTCTAAAGGACTTATCTAGAGCAGATGCTTGTTCTTCCCAGCAAGTTTCACTCCGATCCCTCCATTCTAACCGTTTCTTGAAATTTCCGGTCTCCCCCCCCCCAACTCCCCCCTGGCTACCGAATCCGGTCAAGACTTTAAACGGGACATTACAGATATATATTCTCTTCAGTTATGAAGTTTCATTACAATCCGATCATCCGTTCGAAAGTTACACACTTCTCAGTTTCCCGGATTCCCCTGCCCTCCACCCCCCCCCAAAACGGTCGGATCAGAAAACTGATTATTCCTAATTTTGTTTGGTCGGGTCTCTGATATGCCTGCCAAGTTTCATGGTCCTAGCACAACTGGAAGTACCCTAACTCGAAAAAGTGTGACAAAATGCCCCCCCCCCCCATAAGTGTCCGGATCAAGTACAATGGCCTAAAGGACTTATCTAGAGCAGATGCTTGTTCTTCCCAGCAAGTTTCACTCCGATCCCTCCATTCTAACCGTTTCTTGAAATTTCCGGTCTCCCCCCCCCCCAACTCCCCCCTGGCTACCGAATCCGGTCAAGACTTTAAACGGGACATTACAGATATATATTCTGTTCAGTTATGAAGTTTCATTACAATCCGATCATCCGTTCGAAAGTTACACACTTCTCAATTTCCCGGATTCCCCTGCGGATTCCCCTCCCTCCACTCCCCCACCATTATCTGATCGACAATATTTTTATTTTGAAGTCAGTTTGATTGGGTCCCTGATATGCCTTCCAAGTTTCATCGTGAAAATCCAAAAAACCACCATCACCGGAATTCCGCCCCCCCCCCCCCATAAGTGTCCGGATCCAGTACAATGGTCTAAAGGACTTATCTAGAGCAGATGCTTGTTCTTCCCAGCAAGTTTTACTCCGATCCCTCCATTCTAACCGTTTCTTGAAATTTCCGGTCTCCCCCCCCCCCCCAACTCCCCCCTGGCTACCGAATCCGGTCAAGACTTTAAACGGGACATTACAGATATATATTCTCTTCAGTTATGAAGTTTCATTACAATCCGATCATCCGTTCGAAAGTTACACACTTCTCAGTTTCCCGGATTCCCCTGCCCTCCACCCCCCCCCCCCCCCCAAAATGGTCGGATCAGAAAACTGATTATTCCTAATTTTGTTTGGTCGGGTCTCTGATATGCCTGCCAAGTTTCATGGTCCTAGCACAACTGGAAGTACCCTAACTCGAAAAAGTGTGACAAAATGCCCTAAATTTTCAAGTTTCGAGCGCCCCCACTCCCCCGCATATGGTCGGATCGGGAAACTGATTATTTCCAGGTTCGTTTGGTCGGGTCCCTGATATTCCTGCCAAGTTTCATTGTCCTAGCTCATCTAGAAGTACCCTAACTCAGAAAAAAAGTGACAAAATGCCCTAAATTTGCAAGTTTCCAGCGCCCCGCACTCCCCCCCATATGGTCGGATCGGGAAACTGATTATTTTCAGGTTAGTTTGGTCGGGTCCCTGATATGCCTGCCAAGTTTCATTGTCCTAGCACATCTGGAAGTACCCTAACTCGGATATGTGGGACAAAAAAACTCGGACCGACCGACAGACCGACAGACCGACAGACCGACAGACGGAATTGTGATCGTATATGGCACTTGAGCCAGAGGCTGCAAGTGCCATAAAAATCGTTCCAGCCTTGACGACAAAAAGGCAGAATTTGTGACGTCATGCGTGGTAACTACGGTAAGTAGGATGGAACACGCTCCAAGTTTGTCATTTCTAGCTTCTGGCTTCCGACTTCAGTGCTGAGTGCTGGCTGACTTTTCAACGGGGCTAATGCGCGACTCGACATGAAGCGAAAGCCTAATCGCTTATTCACCCGTCAGATAACTTATCCCCAGATCTCACGTGTGATTGTTATTGTTCCTCTAGCGCGTCTGGCGGCAATTCGTCATCGGATTTTATGAAGGACGTATAAACGCAAGCTGCTCCTCAGCTCCTCGTTCAACTGGAAGTCTCGCAAGTGGCTGTTCGTCAAACTTGATACTCGCTCCAGCTTGGGAGACGGGTCCCCTAGGTGTAAGCTCCGCGCTAGGACATCATCACGTAGCTTCCTCTAATGAGAGAATATACAAGTGCGCAAGCACTCAGACGTTGAGTGCGAAAGAAAAATTTGTATCACATTTTATATACAAAAGAGCGTTATAACCAAGACATTTCACATCCCCAATAACCAAACAAGTACTGAAATACCCTAATTTGTAATCATCCCACTTTAAAAACTTTAGATGTAAACAAACCGCAAGTACAATCCAAAGAAACATTTATGATCTTGCACGAACAGCTTGAGTTCCAACACTGAATAGTCTGCTAGCCAGTCAGACCCTCTAAACCTCTTTTGCATTAGCAAGTTAATACAAGTGCAATAAACCAAATCGTAGCAGCATTAAACTCGAGAAATGTCCGTAGGCTCCTTCAACTTGATGAAATAAAACTGGGTCATTTCTCTCAAGCTCTCTCTGGGATAGCCACAGCAGGTTTATGCAGAGGTAAAACTGAGCTGCCGTTTCTGTTTCTATGGATCCGATCGGTCGAGTAGATATTTCCGCTGCAAGCCGAGATTAATTCGCTGCTTGCACAGCAATATTTGCGTTTTTGCAGATACCATGGTATCTGATACAGAGGCCTAAAGTCGTTTTTGCAGTTTTCGTGGCATCTGATATTCAGATACCACGGTCCGACCGTGGTATCTAAGAAAGTCATCTCACTTTCATCAATTTTTATCAAATTAATGGGAAAGAAGTTTGGCACTTAGTGATGTTACTTATCAGGTTTTGGGATCCCAAAACGTAAGTTGAGGGATAACTATGACATCGCAAAAGTTGTCCGTCTGTCCGTCCGTCCGTCCGTCCGTCTGTAAGCACGATAACTCTCGAAGGGAATGAGATATTTTGATGAAACTTGGTGTGAGGATTCGTTGGGTCGGCGGACCAGTCGAGTTCGTAAATGGGCCCTACAGCCCTACATTTAGGGGTGGGGGAGGGGGTTCAAATTAAGGGGCAAACAAAATATTTTGAAACAGCTAATGTGATAGTCGATTATGGGGTAAGAAGACATGCTGAATGAACACGATGGTGAAAACCATTTTGTAATCGGACAAGTAGTTCGCCCGGAATCCGGCCAAAACCGGGAAGTCTGTTAAAAGTAAAAGTTTTATTTGAAGTTGATTAGATGTTCGATTTAGAGGTAGGAAGACATGCTGAAGACGATGGTGAAAACCATTTTCTCGACGGACAAGTAGTCCGCCCGGAATCCGGCCCAAACCGGAAAGTTTGTTAAAATTAAAAGTTTTATTTTGAGTTGATCAGACGTCCGATTTAGGGCAAGAAGAAAAGCTGAACTTTTATGTGAAAAAAATTTTCTACCCGGACATGTAGTTCGCCCGGAATCCGGCCAAAACCGGAAAATTGTTAGAAGTTAAAGTTTTATTTCTAGCTGATCAGATAACCGATTTAGGGGTAAGAAGAGACGCTGAATCCGTGTGTGACAATCATATTTTACCCGGACATATAGTTCGACCGGAATCCGGCTGGATTCGGAAAATTTGTTATAAGTTAAATTTTTATTTGAAGTTGATTAGATGTTCATTATTGGGGAAAGAAGATACCCTGAGTTCGTTTTTGAGCTTTCTTTTTTCGCCGGACAAGTAGTTCTAGAGTTCGGCCGAAACCGGGAAATTGGCAGAAGTGGCAGGAACTTTTCGTCAAAACAGATATGACTTACACGGGTAAAGACACATGCTGAATCAATATCTAAACTTGGTTTTCTCAAATGATTAGCTATTTGGCCTTAATCTGTTTCTGAATTTTAATTGTAAGAATGTTCAAGGATTCTGGCGATGATTGGATCTGGCTAAGACAAGACCCAGTTGTCTGGATCAGATATTGAATTTTTGGGATCCCATCGAAAACTTTGGTCTTGTTCTTTTTGGCTGACTTCAAAAGGACCAATTTCGGCAATTCCCCTTTTTGCAGAGCAACCGTACATCAGATACCACGGTATCTGCAAAAAAAACGCAACTAATGTTTGAGTTGACTAACCTGGTGTATAACTAAGGGCAAAACTGCAAGTCGCAGTACGAAGGTCGCAGATATGATGGTCAGCCACCATGGCATACCTGTGCTGTCGTGTAACATCCTAAGCAGATCCTGAGCGCCGTGGACAATGTTGGAATCGGAAAGTGTGTCGAGAACAGCTATGGAATCCAGAATTCCTGGACTTGTTGCAGCGTCAGACGGTGTGGAATAATCTCTTATACTTGGGCCAACTATACTGGACAGAAGTATATGCCTCTGGTTGCATTTTTGAAGCGTTACATTAGGCGAAATAACGCAGGATGTCTGGTGGAATACGACTCTGCTGCCGATACGTCGTAACATCTGAAATTATATAGCTACCTCAGTCTTGTTTTCCACGGCTAATTTGTCTCAATATACACCCAGTGCCACCCAAACTTTGGTGAGGCCCGTCAGACGGTCCGAACCATAGATGGACTCGTTCTGGCCCTAGGCCAGACACTCGAGATTTCACTTGCAGGTGTTTTGAGGCAGTTCCTATTCCCTATCATGTATTTTACCAAATTTTCTGTCGTGTCTAAAACCAAGAACTAAAATGAAGTCGAACGGTGGCGCATGCATCATCCCTTACCACCAAAACTTGGCAAAGTAAAAAGCCAAATGGACACAAACTCATCCCATAGTCCCAAACGTATAAACAAAGGAAAGAAAGATATAGAAGCATACCTCGCACCGTTTACTTTTTATGTTCCAATATTCAAAATTATCTGAATATTGTAAAGCTCGGCTCTGCTTTTAAAAAAGTATCCCCGGCCTTGCCTGTTTTAACCCTTTTCCCAGGCCCACCGACTTCTAGCAAGATCTCGGCAAAATTCAGAAAACCGGTTTTATGCATCAGTAGCATGATACGCGACACTCGTCCGGCCGGAGCCTAGTACCAAGAATAAATAAGGGAAGAATTGAGAAGACTTGAATCATGGGACGTTGTCTTCTGCCCGATCCTTAAGTACCGGGGGTGGAGCCTATTCGGCGCCTGTCCAGACCACAGAGTAAATATTGGCGCTAGTTCTTCTGATCGCCGTGATTCGCGTCAAGGAAGTGGGCCGAATTCAAATTAAACAGAAAGAGGCCGACATTTTGCCCTTCTCCCTCCAACAAATCGCTGCTACCACTAGTTCAAAAGACGAGACAATGGGCTAAAGTACAGTGAGATGATAGAAGTCGTGCAATCCTACATTCAAGGATGACGAAAATAAAGGCAGAAAAGGACCGATTTGGACTGAACACTATAAGTTTAAAGAAGTAAGGGACACGCTTCCAAACATTCATGCAATTTCTATGGCAGATTCTTAGTGATGAAAAAAAAGACTGTCAATAGGATAGATAGTGAAACATTTAACCAACTACTCTAGATAATGATTACATTTTGACCAAAAATAATAAATGGTCATCTCAAATGTAGACGTTTTGAATGGTACCGTGCAATTATCATTTTCAGTAATCAATTAAAATTTAAAATTAGGAAATACTTCAAGCCAACTGTTTTTCGCAACTAACAGAGAAATGTTATGAACTGAATTGTGTGTGCAGAGTACAACTTAAAAAAAAAACATAACAACTCTTTGAGTAGGCTACAGTTCGCCAGCTATGCCCAAATTCCAACTTGAATGATGTAAAAACATGATAATGAAAAAAAAAACGATTAGGAAAAGGCAAAGACAATGACAAATTTGGGCAGATGTAAAGTGCAACTATCCGAGATAATGATATACCTTTTTGACCAAGAATAATAATTTAATTTGTTATCTCAAACTGATACGTCTTGAAAGATATCCTACACTCAGCAATCATTAATTTAAAATTAGGACTTTATACTGTTTTTCGCAACTACACGAGAAAATGATATGAACTAAATTTCGTGTAGAGTAAAACTTATAAACAAAACATAGTAACTCATTGAGTACATTTCGACAGCTAAATATTGTCCAAGCTTAATACCTTTTCTAGAAGCGATTCTTTACAGTCCTCAGAAGACCAAAATAAAATTACTATTGTTCACACCAGTCCTATTGAATCTGGACTAAATGCATGCTTGTTAGATCTATGCTTCAGCACTCAAGTTGCTTAATTGTTCCCCTGGGTCATCAAATGCCGCATTCCCTTGGGCTTCACCGTCTTTGTGAAGGGTGGTGACAACATAAGCTTCATGTTGCAAATCTGACCCGGGATTGAAAAGGAGTTTCCATTTATATAATCCTCAGAATCTGCACTGTTTGAACTTCCCGCCTTTTCTGACTGCTTCATCACTTTTGCTCTGGAGGTAACATTTAATACTACAAGAGGCAACACGCGAAGCTCCACCCAGGCTCCACCCCGGTAAATAAGATCGGACGAAAAGAGATCTAGGATGCTGACATCGGGGTTATGTGAGTTCTCAATTCTTCCCTTATTTATTCTTGCTAGTGCTTATGGAAACTGGTTGATCGCGGCAAGTGCAAAGATGGTGAGGAGTTCTTAGCGGGTTCAGAATGTAACATAGGAAATTCGGATCTCCGGGTTTAAGAACCCCGGTTTTTATGATATTATGGAAGTGAGCTTTTCTTGGCATCATATCTATACGTACGACAGGTCCTTTTTTTTCGACTATTTTATTTTATTTTAATTATTTTATTTCCCGCGTAGCTTCTTTTTCATTTGTTGTTGCTTTAAATCGAACTAAAACAAGTGGCTACGTCTCCAACAAGTGGCTACGGCAGGTCCTTTAAGGGGATAAAATAAGAACGGGGAACTGGCGGGAAGGAAATAGCCTATGCAAGCGGCAGAGTCCTCTGTCTGAATGATACCCGAAGGAACACAGAACTTTTACAATAGATGGCGCATCAGCTTAGAAGTTTGACATGGAATCTGAAGTTCTTATTCTTCACCGGAAAAGTAACAGGTAAATTGATCAAATATCGTTATATTTACCTTTCTTCGCAGCAGGAAAGTCCCCAGAAGAAAGATCAAAGCAACACAAATGTTTAATAACCTTCAACAGGACAGGGACAATTTTCCAACATGAAGATCATGTTCGCGAAGAAGAAGAAGATAAATCTAAACTGGGATCCCAAAGGTAGGACTTTGTAAATTTCTGTATATTGAGAACAGGTAAAGTCTGGGTGGAATTGTGGCATGCTTCTTGAAGACTAAAACTTCATCAACAGCCATTTTCATGCAATACCCTAAAATTGTTCCATGACAGTTGAGGTACAGGAGCGGTATCCAGCCTCGAATTTACAAAACCTTGAACCTGGCCTAAAGAGGTAAAAAGGTTGGAATAAAATTTAACTGCAGTCCTGTCAAGGTCCTAGCTGTCAAGAAGGAAACCCTGAGTCTGCCCTGAGAGGCCCACAGGGCCCAGGGCCTGTTTTGGACTGCAGAGAAACTTCCTTGTAAGGTTTCCAGATTTCAGGAATTCAGGCCAAGTTTGAGGTCATGTAATAGATTTGGGATTGGATACCCCTTCTGTAGAGTAAGTTAGAGAGTAGAGGTATGCTCATTTGAACATGCAAAAACACATCAGTGAACATTTGCTGAATGCTAAACATTAGTAATGTAAACATTTTAAAACCCACTCTAGTGGAGGCAGTCTATACCTCTGTACCACTGTTGCAGTCTCCTACCTTGGAGGTTTGTCCTGATCTTGCCACTGTTATTATCTCCTACCTGTGACTGTGAGTTTTCCTCTGATCTGGCTGTCAAGTAATGAAGCTGAAGCTGAGGTTTGTCCTAGTACAGTAGAGATAGGCTTATGTGATTGTTTGTTGATATTGGGCTTTGCCATTTTCATGCACTTGCTGTGTCTAAACCTAACTACCAGTTTGCAAAAATAGGTAATTAAGGGCATCTGTAAACACCTGAAGGGGTATTTTGGATCTTCATTCTATTATACCATTTAGCCCAAAACTGCACTGTTCATATTAGAGTAACTGTTCACATAAACATATCTCTACTATATCTACACAGTATCTACTTAACCTGCAATCTGTGGGGTTTCTGCCAATGTGGCTGCTCTAGTGATCTCCTGAGCAGTAGGCTTGGCTCATTTTTATAGTGATATGATCTCCTAGGACTGCCAAACCTCTCCAGATAACCACCTTGAAGTGTTTGCCCACCAACCAGCCGCCCAATAACTCCCAATTCGAACAAATGGGGTATTGGGCGGTAAAGCCAAGTGCTTGGCCCAAGAGAAAAATTTAGAAATGCCCATCAAATCATCGGCCCTGCAAATGAGAATCATCCTTAAGCTGGGTTGACACAATGCAAGTTTCAATGCAAAAAGCTGGATGATAAATATTTTTTCGATATTCCTAGATGAGCTGTCTCATGCTAAAGTCCGGGAGGCAGTGCTAGAAGTGCACAAGCGAAAAATGGAGGAACTCCCACTAAAACACCACCCGGGTTAAAATTCCAAAAATTCAGATGGTAATTATGCCAGGACTTGGGCAGTAAGGGTGGCAGTGAAATAACCAAAAAACCAAGAACTACCAAATCTCTGCCCAAATTAAAATGTATCAAACACATTCCAGGAATTTAAATTGATGTTTATAAGCTGATTGGTGATAATAGTTATCATAGGTTTCTTTCTGAGTCATAAAATTATCCAGGGCTAGGCTAGGCTAGAGCCTACACTGACACCCAAAGATATCTGGTCTGCTTTCACTGGTAAGGCCTGCTTCATTCAAAACAGTACTATTTCTTATTGCTGTTATTGCGGGTGGTGATTTCGCGGGCGTTTCTTAGTTTTTGCTTGGGCATTTCTAGCACTACCACCCTTACTGCCCAGTGCCCAGACATACTTTTCCAGACATACCTTCATTCAAAAAATTTAGAATTATAAGTTGGTTGGTGCATGGCCGTTTCTCCACTTATTGCTTGGGCTGTTCAAGCACTGCCGAGTGCCGGCCAACGCCCAGGCATAGTTATCTCATCGAAATTTTTTGGAATTTGAACACAGGTGATGATTTAGTATCTGTTTCTCTGTTTTCCACTTGGAAGTTTCAGGCACTGTCACCCTTACCGCAAAATGCACAGACATAGTTAACTCATGAACATTTTCTTGAATTTTAATGTTGGCGGTGATTTGGCGGGGGTTTTCTGATTTTTGATTGGATGTTTCAAGCAGTGTCGCCCTTACCACCCAACGCCCAGGCTTAACTCGCCCAGCTTTTTGCACTGAAACTAGCATTGTGTCAACCCAGCCTAAGTTTCTCCATTTCACTCTTGGCGTTTAAAGTCCTGCCGCCCAATGCCCCATGCCTTGGTATTGGGCATTTTTGGGTGGCTGGGCGGTGGGCGAAAACTTCAAACTGGTTCCAGATAGAGGTTTGGCAGTTCTAGGAAGATCATAAGACTGATCAGGTGACTGCATAAATTGAGGCAAATGAGATGACTTTTTGAGATCCCAAAATGTAAGTGACAGGATAGGCTACTTATGACTTCGTAAGGGCTATCTGCCATCCGTCTGTCAGAAAAGGATAAACCTAGGAATGAGACATTTTGAAAGCCAATGAAATAGTAATCTGTGTATGAAGATTATTTTCTTGCCAGAAAAAAGTTTGGCCTGAATCCGGTCGAAACAGAAAAAATTTATTAAAAGGAAAAGTTGTATTTGAAGTTGATTTGAGGTCAATTTGTCAAAATGTGTGTGTTTTCTTATCCGACAGGGGATTCCGCCGAAATTTGCCAAAACCAGGAAATTTGGTCGACTCAAAAAGTTAAATTTTTAAATCAACTAGGCCTACTGAAATTTTTTATTGCAAATCTGTAAGTCTCAAAGTAACACAGAGAAGGTTAGCTCAAACGTTAGAGCGTCAGACAGCAGATCGAGAGGTCCTTCATTTGCCTCTCAGTGTCTCCAGCTCTTTTGGTCGTCATACGTTTTGTGAAGTTTTAAGCTGCTAGGCGCCAATTTCCGTCAGTTTAAAGATTGGAAGTATTGGTAAAAACACATTCTAAATTTGTTTTTGAAGTCTATTTTCCTATCGGAGAAGTAGTTCGCCCGGGCCCCGGAGTACAGATTAACAAGGTATTTTTTCGAAGTAAAACACTTTTCTATAGTTGATTACTTGATTAGAGATGAGATATAGGGGGTAAACATACATGCTGAATCCATATCTCAACTTGGTTTTCTCAGCTGATTAGCCGTTTGCCGCAATTTGTCAAAAACACCACTACGGTATAATTTTTCAAGTGGTTAAGGACAGTGGTGAAACTAGGGGCACCAACAAACGCTTTTACCATTCTGTTTCTGATACCGACAAAAGCTCTGTCAGTAAAAGAGGAAACTCCCTGTTGGAAAGTAGGCAGCGTCTGTTGGTTGGCACGCTTTAGCATTCCGTTCTTCATACCGACAAAAGCTCTGTCGTTAAGCCACGAAACTTCTGCTGGAAAATATCGGCAGCGTTTCTCGGTGCGGAGACGGTGCTCGGATTCGGTTTTCGGTACCGATAAGAGCTCTGGCTAACACTTTCCTCATTTCGTTGTCGGGCACAGATTCGTTTCCAGCACCGACAAGAGCTGTTTAGGTAAATCAGTAAACTTCTTGTTTGGAAATCGGCAGTGTTTGTCGATGCGGAGACGGTGCGCGGATTCCGTTCCGTTTTTTTTTTAGTTTGGTGTGAATTTGACCAGATTATGATTTTTATTTATAGACGTTTTCATTAGTTGACATGTTACGTATGATTAAAGGTTTTACTTAGAGTTTTATTGTGAGATACATGTACATTGACCTAATGAATAACATTAGTTATAGTTGTTTTTAAATGTTAAATTATACATGATGGAAGAAATTCAATGTTCGGCTTCGTCCGTGACGAATTTTTGAAAATAAATTGAATTGAATCGAAGACTCAATGTCAGCTGATCTTTCTACTAAAATATAGTTATTTGGTCTTCTTAATGATAATCTTTATTTAATTAAAAAATAATCTGAATAATCAGATTTCTAGAAAAAGTGAGGTATATAAATGAGGCAGTAAGAAAAAAAGAAAGCAAACAAAAAGGTGAGCATAGTCAAAGAAAGTCTAATAGATCCACAAAGCATGCATGCTTGCCACCAAAGCTGTCTTGAAGGGCCACAATTTTTTTTTCTTTTCTTTTTTTTAGTAATTTTGGAGATTGCTCCCTCAAGCATGTTAGGGGGATGGTGGTGTGGTTAAACTTATGAAACTTGAATTTGTAAAGCATTTTTACATAACTAACAGAATATTATGGGTGATATTTCAAAGAAAGCTGATCTCATGTCCATTTCAGGTGATGATGATGATTATATACTGAAACGTGCAAGACAACAATGGTGAAGAGTGACCCAGTGCAACAGCAAGACATCTTGATCATTATTCCTGGTGGACTAAAAGCTAGTCATACTGAATCCCAATATGGCTGACCGAGAATCATTGATTGGTGGATACAGTAGGGTTAGGAAAGAAAAATACTGGCCCAAAACATGCTCCCAATATATCAACCATATTTTTGGAAGACTAAGTTTAAGAAAGTGTCTGATTGTGCTGGTGTTCCTGGGAGTTGCAACTTTTTATTTAAACAGTTTTGTGACAGCTCAACAGCGAATGAAACCGTAAGTAGTGTTATTGCTCCTATTGTCCTTGTATGTTATGTCAGTGGATGTTATATGGGCGTGTTTCGAACACTAACCTCTTTTGGCCTAGTACTGGGACATGTCAGCT
This sequence comes from Branchinecta sandiegonensis, assembly GCA_030848855.1. Lineage (NCBI taxonomy): Eukaryota > Metazoa > Arthropoda > Branchiopoda > Anostraca > Branchinectidae > Branchinecta > Branchinecta sandiegonensis. Next base: position 1,338,806 of record JAUPMV010000002.1, on the reverse strand, counting down.
CAGTTTTCGTCAGTGTGGATATCCATAGCAGTCTACTGATTTCTGAATAGGATATGCCAAACGTTGAGTAACCCAAAGTTTGGAAAAGACCTACACGTCGGTTACCCTATGTTAAATTGTGGGCACCCTGACCTTAACCTAACCCACTGAAACAAAATGCTGATGTTTGTTTCTTGAATTTGAAGTCTTTGATTCATGTGGGCCGAGAAGGTGGGAGACACCATCATTTTTCGATGGGTCGGATTTTTACGAACACATTGTTACCTTTGTTTTCCCCCAAAATCCTCACGGTAGCCAACGTTATCCACAAATTACTTGGAACACAATTAACTCCTCAACGCCAATCCGCCATTGCTAATTAACCATTCATTGATCTCCTGGTGCCGGTCAAAAGATTACTAAAACCTTCTAGAAGATCGAGTGGCGTGTAAGAGGATTAAACAACTAAGTATATCACTATGTGGACGTTTAGATATGTCGGAAGAAGAAATCATCGGCCAGTTTGACATTTTTTGGTCTCGGAAGCTGAATATTATTTAGCTCAGTTTCAGAATCTTCAAGAAATCACTATAACGAATTTAGTATAATTTACGGGGTTTGTTTATTGTGATCTAGTTTACATCCTTAATTCTTTGGACTTTCAACAGTTTGTATGCACGGCTCCAAAAACCACGCGTTTCTAACGTACCAAAAATCGGAAGTGAATTTTTGGTAGTGTGCACACAGTCTCAATTTTTAGCGAATGTGTAAGGTCTGGCGAACTGATTTTTTTTTCGTCAGTTAGCAACAGTCTTAGGACTGTTAAAGCAAACATTCAGGACGATTGAGCTTTCTGCTTGGTTTCTACGATTTTTTTTCCTCCATTACTGACGCAACAGATTTTTTCTTCAGATTCTCTCCAGAATCTTCAGCAAAACGGTTTTATTTGTAAAAGAAAAGTGAACCATGATTTAAAAATCGGACTCTACATAATTGTTTGAAGAACGGGTGCTATTACCACCGACAGGAGTGGGGGGGGGGGGAAGGGTAGCCTTTTTACTATGTTTCATCTCGGATAAAAAGTAATGTCACTCTTTCCGGCCATCTACTCTGCCCTGCGACGAAAGGCGCATATTGCATCGATTTAACCCATGCATCTTCTTTCTGTAAGCTTTGGATCGTTCCAGGGAAGTACAATTAAGTTAGTTCTGGATCTATACTGGATCTAATATCGTATTAAATAATTAATTAAATAATTAATAAGATATTTATAGTCGGTAGAAGCTTCAGTTATTTGTTACATGTTTGTTTCCTTCCCCGACGTTGACCCAGAGGATTGACAGCCTGACGAGGACCCTTGCCAAGAAGGTCCGAAATATCGCTGATGAAGAATCGTAGCTGACGTATCCGTTGTAAACATTGTTTGAGTAAATGTTTCAAAGTCAGCTTGGGCTCAAAGAATATTTACCATAGTCTGAGGGGGGGGGGGGGGTCTGATACTCAAACTGTAGAATGTCCCTGTGGATAGTCGTGAAAATGCGAGGGTTTTTACACTTCATCCGAACAGCCTAAGGCCAATCATGAACCAGGCACCAAGATAACACAACTGTGTCACTTTTTGAGGAATGTCTGAAAGAATGGCTCAGGCGGTAGATTCCGCTATGATTGTTTCATCATCGATAAGAAGGTATGCATAACAGATAGGCCGAAGGGGTCAAGCGCTCGCTGGAGGTGTATAGCTTGCCCATGACAATGAGGATGGTCATCCCAGCCAGTTGAACCAGGGATTCATCCATGTGGCTCACTTTTGATTGGATGTGTTTATTGCCCATTACATAAAACATCACTGGTACGTAACACTAATTCTACACGAACACTGTTTCTTTAACTACTTAATTGCCAGGTAGAGGCTGTTGAGAGGTCGAGGGATTCCTTGATTCGACCACGACGCTCAATGGCAGCGTGGTTGCGCGCAATCCATCGATCCCGGGAGCATAGTAGCAACCCGAGCAAGAATTTAGCATATTTGTGAAACGTACTTCTAATAGCTGGAATGTCGGAAATGTGCAAAACTTTCCAGAATGGTGCTAGCGCACCGATCTGTTGCAGCGAGCTTTGAATGCAGCAAGCATACCATACGTTTTTCTGACTTAACCAAAATATGCGCTTTCTCTCCGAGAGCTTGTAGGTTCAGCTTCAACTGAAGGAACAGTGAAAAAAGTAACCCTTACCTGCTTTCGGATACCAAATTCCATTTTTATATGTGAATATTATGATTTCTGTTTAAGTCAAAACAGATATATTTATGCCGCAGGAAGTGGGAGCAATCATACTGAGCTGCTGGCGTATAGCTGTTACCGAAAATGCCATATCTTCGGTACTGTTTAAGGGTCAAACAGTTCTAAAATTCCAATCACAGACATCCTTTCGGAAAGGGGATTTCACAAGCTTAAAGGACCTGTCTTACCTATGATACTAATGCAACCTACTTCCATAATCACTCCATATATTTCAAAACCCGGAGACCCCAATTTCGTACGGTACATTCTAACCCCTCTAATAAAACCACGCTGATTTTCTCACTTGCCGTGTTTTTCTACCTTCGATGTGTATCACGCTGTCGAAGGTTGTCTGCGAGAAATTTTTCCATCAGAAAATCCGGTTATGTAAATTTTTTCCCTGTTTTCGCTGTAAGTCAACGGGTCTCGGAAAAGGCTTAAACAGGCCAAAACCGTGGGTTATTTGTTGAAAGCACAGCCTAGCTTTCAAGGATTCAAATATTTAAAAATATTGTAAGTTGAAGAGTAAATAGTGCCAAGGGTCATTTAAAAATTTGTCCCGTATATTTGATGCGTTTTTGCTGATACCATGGTATCTGTTACCACGGTCTAAAGTCGTTTTTGCAGTTATCGTGGTATCTGATACCACGGTCAAAAGGCGTTTTTGCAGTTATCGTGGTATCTGGCCAGTTATCGTGGTATCAGATATTCAGATACTACGGTCCGACCGTGGTATCTGAGAAGTCTTCTCACTTTCATCAAATTTTGTCAGATTGGTGAGAAAGAAGTTTAGTACTTGGTGATGTAACTGGATATCTGTTTTTCTTTTGGGATGACTTCGAAAAGTGGAATTTCGGCAATAGTCATTTTTGCAGAGCACCGTGTATCAGATACCACGATAACTGCAAAAACGACTAATTGCAGATCCAGTTACCGTGGTAACAGATACCATGGTATCTGCAAAAACGCAACTATTGTTTTCAGTTGCCTCGTTCTATGTCTGCGTTTCCTCTTCCAGACGGAAACCTCCACCTCAGCCTCTGTTAAGCTGCCCTTCCTTGGCATCTGGGAGGAGGATTCAGAATGACGTTGGTCACGAGCCTCATGATCACACTTCTCCTGGAAGGTTGAGACTGGATGCAAAAGTCCTGCTCTTTGCCGAAACTCAGTATTCCAAGCTGGGGAGAGACATTGCCGAACTTCTAGTCTACAACCGTTTAAAGTAAGTTGTCGGAAAGTCTGGGATTTCGCTATCCTGTTGTTTTCTTCCTTCCTGAGACTTCCTACCAGATTCATTTTTCTTTAAGACAAGAGTGCTGGTACAGTTTAGGATACTCAGAAGGGCATGATCAGATTGATGGAAAGTTTCCCTCCAGTCATACACGAATCCTCAGTCTTAGCGCACACTTTTGGATGTTCCTTCGTCGCTATTGAAAATCATCGACAACAGAGCCCAACCAGCGCCCGACCTTCTCTACTGCTTCCTGGCCAAAGATTGAAAATTAGTATCTTTTTCTGTGTCTTTATTTGTGTTTTGTTTATTTTCTTTCATTTACTCTGCTTTTTGGGATCCCAAAACGTAAGTGGAGAGATATCTGTGACATCGCAAAAGTTGTCCGTCCGTCCGTCCGTCTGTAAGCACGATAACTCTAGAAGGGAATGAGATATTTTGATGAAACTTGGTGTGAGGATTGTTTGGGTCAAGAGTAAGGTCGAGTTATAAGATGGGCTTTGTAGCCCTATATTTAGGGGTGGGGGAGGGGGTTTAAATTAAGGGGTAAGCAAAATATTTTTAAACAGCTAATGGGACAATCGATTATGGGGTAAGAAGACATGCTGAACACGATGGCGGAAACCATTTTCTCGCCGGACAAGTAGTTCGCCCGGAATCCGGCCAAAACCGGAAAGTTTGTTAAAAGTAAAAGTTTTATTTGAAGTTGATTGGATGTTCGATTTAGGGGTACATGCTGTACACGATGGTGAAAGCCATTTTCTCGCCGGACAAGTAGTTAGCCCGGAATCCGGCCAAAACCGGAAAATCTGTTAAAAGTAAAAGTTTTATTTATTATATGTTCGGTTTAGGGGTAGTAAGACATGCTGAACACGATAGTGAAAATCATTTTCATTTTCGCACACTTTTGGATGTTCCTTCGTCGCTATTGAAAATCATCGACAACAGAGCCCAACCAGCGCCCGACCTTCTCTACTGCTTCCTGGCCAAAGATTGAAAATTAGTATCTTTTTCTGTGTCTTTATTTGTGTTTTGTTTATTTTCTTTCATTTACTCTGCTTTTTGGGATCCCAAAACGTAAGTGGAGAGATATCTGTGACATCGCAAAAGTTGTCCGTCCGTCCGTCCGTCTGTAAGCACGATAACTCTAGAAGGGAATGAGATATTTTGATGAAACTTGGTGTGAGGATTGTTTGGGTCAAGAGTAAGGTCGAGTTATAAGATGGGCTTTGTAGCCCTATATTTAGGGGTGGGGGAGGGGGTTTAAATTAAGGGGTAAGCAAAATATTTTTAAACAGCTAATGGGACAATCGATTATGGGGTAAGAAGACATGCTGAACACGATGGCGGAAACTATTTTCTCGCCGGACAAGTAGTTCGCCCGGAATCCGGCCAAAACCGGAAAGTTTGTTAAAAGTAAAAGTTTTATTTGAAGTTGATTGGATGTTCGATTTAGGGGTACATGCTGTACACGATGGTGAAAGCCATTTTCTCGCCGGACAAGTAGTTAGCCCGGAATCCGGCCAAAACCGGAAAATCTGTTAAAAGTAAAAGTTTTATTTATTATATGTTCGGTTTAGGGGTAGTAAGACATGCTGAACACGATAGTGAAAATCATTTTCTCGCCGGGCAAGTTATTCGCCCGGAATCCGGCCAAAACCGGAAAATTGTTAAAAGTCTTCGTAGTTGATTAGATATCCGATTTAGGGGTAAGAAGAGATGCTGAATCCGTGTATGACAGTCATTTTGTACCCGGATATATAGTTCGCCCGGAATCCGGCTGGAACCGGAAAATGTGTTTAAGTTAAATTTTAATTTGAAGTTGATTAGATGTTCGATACAGGGAAAAGAAGATACGCTGAGTTCGATTTTAGCTTCTTTTTTTTTGCCGGACAGGTAGCTCCGGAATTCGACTGAAATTGGGAAATTCGCAGAAGTAAGGCAGGAAGTTGTCGTCCAAACAGATATGACTTAAAGGGGTAAACACAAACATGCTGAATCCATATCTGAACTTGGTTTTCTCAGATGATTAGCTTTTTGGCCTTAATCTGGTTTCTGAATTTTAATAGTAAAAATGTTCAAGGAGTCTGGCGAATACTGGAACTGGCATAGACAAGACGCAATTGTCTTTATCAAATATTGAATTTTTGGGATCCCATCGACACCTTTGGTCTTGTTTGAAATGGCAGGTTAACAAATTACTTACTTACTGCTCTAACGTTAGGGCATGTCCTGGAGCAAGGGTACAGTACCCATACAAATCTGTTTGAAAAACGAATTTTTAGATTTTCAATTCAACTGATTAACAGTGCTTGATGTCCTAACCTTGGAGCACATTGCCCAGAAATTGAAGATTTGTTTATGACTGTCTTGTTTGTCTGTGTTCACATCCGAATAGTGTTTGGATATCTAGGCGATTAACCTTATCTCCAAACTTCAGTAATCTGCTATGAAAGAATGCAGGACCCAGAAAAACAAGCGTTAAATCCGAAGTTAAAGGTAGTGTCAGAAATAAAATAATGACATTTATTTTAGTCGAGGATGTTTTATGTTCAAGGACAATTTTAGACGGGGGTATTTTTGGCTGGGGCATGGCGGGGACGTTTCTTGTCGGGATCTTCTGCTAGGGGACCTCCTGAGATTAGACGTTGAGATAAGATAAATAGACAGTAACCACCGGAAGAAACAATTACTGCCTTAACGATACATGCCTTCAAGGATTTACACGACAAAAGCCCAAAATCCCAATTCGGGGCTAAGTAAGTAGCCTAAACAAGCTGTGACCGAGTTCGTCCTTGTAAAATTTTGAATGTCCTACTAGTACTATAGGTACTGTGCAAAACGACTCAGTCTATGCATGGGGGCGTTTCTTTGTGGGAAAGATTCTTCATGGAGATTTTTTGCTGTGACTTTGCCAATCACGTTTTACGAAGAAGACGATTATTAGGAGCAGAGGCGTTACTAGCCAAAATGTTTTTTTTTGGATGGGGGCAAGGTATTTACCGACTGTTTTTGCAGATAAAAACGAATGTTATTGAGAAAAAGACGACTGTGTTGACGAAAAATCGGCTGATTTTAAGAAAAATACTATCTTTAAGAAAACATCGACTATTTTTACGAGATACCGACTGTTATAAAAAAAAGACTGTTTCCAAAAAAATCGACTGTTTCCAAGAAAAATCGCTCGGCTACTTTTACCGACTGACCGACAACATTCGAGGATTATTACCCCCCCCCCCCCCCCCCTCCCCCCTAGTCGTGACGTCCCTGATTTTTTCTGTCGGGACATTTCAACAGCTAAACTGTTATATTTGTTGGTGAGAAATATTTTTCTATCGTAAATGTTCTTTTTAGGTACAAACTTGAAGTAGTTGGAAAATCGCTGCCAATCCTAACTAGTTCAGATAAGGGGAAATATGCAGTGTTAATATTTGAAAATTACGAGCGCTATTTACAAATGGACAAGTGGAACAGAGAACTATTAGACAAGTATTGCAAGCAGTTTGGTGTTGGAATTATTGGTTTCGTAACTCCAAAAGAAGAAAATAGTTATGAGATGGAAGTAAAAGGATTCCCGCTACGACGAAGTGTGAATCTCCAGTTACAGGTATGTATTTTAATGTACAGGCACGTAAAGACGCTAATAGCGTATGGGCTATTTTCATATTGTTGCAAAGTGATTTGGTTTCACAGGCCAAAATAAGGTGGCATGCCACCCCCTGGCCCCTTCCTGCACTTTTCTAACGCTCTCATTGTATCTTTATCCGCCGCAATTCCGTCCAAATCTATGACCAAAAATGGGAGGCCCGAATTTCCTTTCTCGGATCGGACCGCTTCCGCAAAATCCAACAATTGTGCTGCCTCCTCACTGCCTACCTCCTTCTCATCCGCCTGAGTAGAGACTCCGTGAGAAGCCTACCTTAAAGGACCCCTCGCACTGTTTGCTATTCAACTTGCAGTATTTTAAAATATTTGAATACTTTAAAACTAGGCTGTGCTTTCAACAAATAATACACGGTTTTGGCTGTTTTAACCCTTTTCCGATACCCGTTGACCTATAGCGAAAACAGGAAAACAATTTACATTACCGGTTTTTCTAATGGAAAAACTTCTCACAGACAACTGTCGACAGCGTTATATACATCGAAGGTAGCAAAACACGGCAAGTGAGAAAATCAGCATGGCTTTGTTAGAGATAGAGGTTAGAGGTTGTTAGAATGTACCGTAGAAATTGGGGTCTGCGGGTTTAGAAATATATAGAGTGATTATGGAAGTAGGTTGCCTTAGTATTATAGGTAAGACAGGCCGTTTAAAGGAACAGAAAACTTGACTCAAACTTGACTCGGAGAGCTAGCTGACATACCAAGAATGTACCCTGAGTCGATATTGAGAGTAAGAAAAATTCTCGTTACGACCATTGCAGTTTCCGGGCAGTTTCCGAGAATTTGACTTTTGAGTTAGTAGAAAAAAAAGCAAAAGGTTTGTGTGCCGGGAGTAGGAAAAGAACGCACGACCTCTTGACTACTCTCCCGATGTGTTAGTCCACACGGCCAAAGGCGAACTTTTACAGTGCATAATTACAGTGCATAAGCGGCAAGGGCCTGCCAACTAGCTTTGGGAACACTAAAGAGGGGGTTCGAGATAACAAAGAAGGGGGGTCCTGTCGACAATAAATCCCTGTATCTTTATCTAAGCCCCCCAGGTCGGTTTGATGGCCGAAAGTTGCGTAGTCAAGTTTTCCGTGCCTTTAAGCTGGGTTCGGTTTGAAATGTTGATGCGAATACTTGGAGCAGCTCAGTGGTGTTAGATGGATTTGCATCCGACTGTCGAAGACGTCGTCTGAAATAACCTACCGAATTATTAAGTCCAGGAACAGTTATAGCTTTACTGAGAGAAGATCCATCATTTGCATAAGACACCTAAATAGTGGATGGGGGGAGTTAGACGCTCAAGTTGCCTTCGGAGCTTGTGATCCTGATTGCCTGTGTGCCCGAATTCCTGCGACTTGCTCTTTATCATATGCAGGGTATTCATTGCATTGACCAGCAAGGTAGCTTAAGAGCGTGTTCCACCCTTGTAACAATAGTAACTATTAGTTACTATTTTCGTTCCAACCTCGTGAAAAGTTACTACGCCGACCGCAGGGGTGGCCCGAAGCACTCAGGCCAGGGGGGGGGGGGGGTGAGACCCCTCATTTCAGCGACTCCTGGATCGTAATATACGACTCGCACGTACCAACAAAAATGAACTGTTGCGACTACGCGGCAATGGCGCACATTCTCCACCAACAAATAATAGAGCCGGTGTAAAACTAGCTGCAATGCATCAGCTGAAATTATTCTTGTAACTAAAACTTTTCTATATATACCTTCATAGCCTCAGCTTTACATTTCAACTTTCGCTAAAGAGGAAAGCTTTCAACGCCTGTACCCGGGACAAATTAAAGCAAGCGCCGCAGCTGAATTTTTTTTTAATCTGCCTTTGTCTAGAAAGATTCTAGCCAGCCTTTAATGTGTTTCAGATCTAAAAAGTTCCAAGCCTAATCGCCAAGTAAATGACACATCGTTCCTCTAAATAGAGAATACTGTGAAATGCATCACAGGCGAAATTTTGTGAAACGCCGAGGAGCAGACCGTCTTTTTGCGATCCCATTGAAAAGGAAAAAAATAGCTTTGAAATCACAAATCTGACCGTCGAAAAAAGTGACAAAATAGTGGCCACAGAAAACAAAGTAGACACAAAGTAGATTTGTTCCGAATTAAAGCAAAAAAAGGAATTTTCACGTTAAAGACACTCTTATTCAGAAACAAAACGAGGAAGTTTGCCAGTGCATTAAAAGAAAAAAAAACGGATTTATTGACGTAAACGCCGAGGAGCAGAGCGTCTTTTTGCGATCCCAATGAAAAGTTAGGAATAGCTATGAAATCACGACTCTTGCCCATAGAAAAGAAAGTAGCTTTGCTCCGGACTAATAGCAAAAAAAATAACTTTCACGTTCAAAACACACTTCCTCAGAAACGAAACGAGGAAAACAGGTTTGCCAGTGCATTAGAAAAAAAAATACGGATTTACGGATTCATTTATTCGTACTACATAGACTACATAACATGGATATAAGGCAAGAAACAAGACCCCCTGAAGCCTTCTTGTTGGGGAGACGTAACGAACTTTTGGTCTTGGCCTGACAGGAGTTTACAGATAGAAAAAGACGCCGGTTCGCCGACGAGACTTGAGTTGCGTTTTTTTCCGGGTGATTTGATGTACTTTTGTTTCCTTATGAAAGTACCGTGTACTGTTTTATTTGTCATTCGACACACTGTACTTTCGTACTCTCGTAGTGAACTAAATTGCAACTTAAAACTGGTTTGCAGAATTTGATTCTTCGAGACAGAAGATGCTATACACAGCAAATGAAGACGAGAAGTTTTCTTTTAGAACAACTTAAACATAAAGGAGATCATTTTCGAGTTGTATGAGAGTGTCCTGAATTTTACGAAGTCTTTTCAGATGTGCTTTAACACTAGCATACAGGGGCGTCACGTATGGGGGGGGGGGGGGTGGATGCACCCTCCCCCCGATGTTGTCGGCCAGCCGGTAAAAAAAATAGCTGAATCGGCGCGAAGCTCCGCGATTTTTCGATTTTTCTTCAAAACAGTCAGTTTTTCGTGAGTCAATTTTTCTTAAAACGGTCGGTTTTTCTTTAAATCAGTCGATTTTTCGTCAAAACAGTCGTTTTTTCCGCGAAAAAACGACCGGTAAAAATTACCAGCTAGTCGGTAAATACCTTGCTCCTCCCATATTCGATAGTGCTATGATACGCAGTCAGCAGTGATACATATTATTCGCAGTCAGCTTGGGCTGAAGGAATATTTTTGCTCCTCACCCCCCCCCCCCCCCCCCCAAACATTTTGGATAGTAACGCCTCTGCTAGCATAGAGGCCAAAAATTTACCTCCCAACTAGAATGAGCTATTCCACCGTCTGCAGAACCCCTCCTGTCCTGTGAAACGAATTTCGGGTGTACATTCAAATCTTCCGTGTCCTTTTCAAGCGTTGTTCCCACCTCAACCTCTCTTTGTAATCGACATTTTCCCGTCTGCTCTGGGCACAATTGTTTCTTGGGTCTCCTGTCATTTGATTTCTGATGGCTTTTCCATTCTGTTTAAACATTCTATTCCTTCTTTTTTCACTTATAGCCAAAGATGACCAACAATCAATGCACATAACCTTGTCTCTCGCCTTTGGTCTATAAGGTATATAATGTTACCCAGTTAGACTTCACTTTAACAACTAACCTATTGTAATTTTGACAGGCCAAAAATATGAAACACCTAACTGAGGCAGATCCAAATCCCATGGGAGTAGAACAGGTAGCCGCATTGCTGCCCCCATGAATCATGTCTCTGACCTACCGGGGTTACAAAACCTGGTTTAAACGACTCGACTTGTCTTTTGGGATTGGCTTACGACTGAAGCTGTGCAGAGACAAAATTAACTAGTTTTCTTTAAACGACTCGGATTGTTTTTGATGAAAATGAATGCCCAGGACCTCCGCGGAGCCAAAATAAACGACTGATACGACTTAGCAAAAGGCCAAAATAAACAACTGATACGACTTAACAAAAGGCAGGGGAGTGAGTCACCACCCCCCATCACCCCCCCCCCCCTTCGGCCCCCCCCTGGCTGACCGTTCCAACCTTCTCGAAATAGTAACTATTTGCTTACCATGCTCGAGAGCGTAGTAAGCGTGGTAACGCATCTCTGTAACGTGATTGGTCGGATTCGCCCGTGGCATGATATTCGCTGGAAAATAGAAAAATCGTTCCAGCCTTGACGAAAAACAGAATTCGTGACGTCATGCGTAGTAACTAAGGTAAGTAAGGTGGAACACGCTCTTAAGTCACTACACGTTTTTTTTTTCAACTGAAAAGAAGAAGTTATGAGGAAATTATGTAGAGGCTGTACCCCCCTGCTGAAGAAAAAGGATGTAGCAGCTATTCGAATAGTATACTTCCGCCACTGTAAATTCCTCCTCTACTTGCCAATTTGGTATAAAAAACGAAAAATGATAAATAAATTTTCAGTAACTAATGTAACTGTTAATTGACGAGCTGCATAGGAATTTGTCGGTCGCCGCGTTTTCTCCGCATCACGGTCTTGTCGGTTTGTTTGAAGTGTAATCTGTTCAAAGTGTAAATTTTTATCGTAGTTTAAGTGTGTTTCTTTCTTTTCTCTATGTACTCTACTATTTCTATTTTATAGAAGTGGGTTAATAAAAAGATTCATTCGTTCATAGTAGAGAAAATAGTTTCGGTCCAGTAAGAGGAGGACAGAGTGAAGAGAATCGGGATCCAGGTTGTCCTTAAAGCACAACTCTTACTAGAAATGATCTTTTCCCTATGAAATGAATCTGAAAAAAGTTTTTAGAAATACCAGTACTTTCCACCTGAAACTAGCGATCCTCTTGTTAGCGCTTGTCGACTATATCCAGCCTTCCTGCTCTCCGACGCGGCGGCTGGGCGCAAAACATTTGAAAACTGAACGTGCCTTGGTTAAAAAGTGGGAACTAAGCAAATAAAAGAAGTAATAAACGGAAGAGTATCACATCCTCATATGTGAAAGCGTGGAGAAAGTTGGGGATTTTAGAAGCTTATAATTCTATATGGGAGCTAAGTATATTATAAAAGGCAGAATAAGCAAGATGGGTCCTTTAAGTTTTTACTTTTTATAGGATGCTTTTCTCAACTCTGAGTCGCCAGTTCTTCGGATTACACGAGCTGGAGACGTTTGGTGGGGCGATTTGCCAGGTGACAAGTGGACGTCCTTCGTTCCAGCCCATGACACCTATGAAGCCGTAGAGACCGCTGTTACAATACTCGAGAACACTAATGTTTCTACAAACGTTATAACTGTGATAAGGGTAAGCACACTATTTTGAATGAATGAATGAAGCTTAATTCCCATTTTTAAGACAAAAGTCACAAATGGAGTATGAAAATAAAAGAAAGAAAAGAGACAAGAACATACAAGAGGTAACACATACACTAAAAAAAAAAATCTTGGAGAAATTGCTACTGGGATTAATCTTATGTCAGTAGAGATAAGAATATCCCAGTAGCAAATACTGCAGTTAACTGTAATCCTTACTCGGAGAGACTTTTTACAGTGTAGATTTTGATACTCTTATTTACACATGGGGCAACATAGCCATATGCAAAGTGTGGCTAGCATCAAGCGAACGACTAAAACCCGATATTTCCCCAGATACTGCAATAAATGGATCGGTGACATTATACCTTTAGTCCAGTAAAAGTACGGTTTGACCCGGACAAAATTGCACACAAATGTTTTTGACACTAAAACGTTCAGAAAAAATCGCTGAATAACATATCCAAACTCCACCGAAATCGCCCGATGGGAAAAATTTCTAGGGCAGCTTGAAAGGGTGGAGGCGGTGAAAGATTAAGGGGCGAGAAAAAAGTTTTGTTTAGGGTGAAATCACAGTCAATTCAGGGGTAATGAGACATGTGATACGTTTCTTGACTAAAACTAGTTTATTCCGATCACCTATACTATACAGAGACTGGTATGCAACTGAAATGAATTAACTTCATACAAAGTACCTGGGGGAGAACCGGTTTGCCTTGCGGCGCAATAATACGGAGGGTAACGATTACGTGGTACAAATATATATCAACTCTCCCCCTCCTACAAAATCAACCACCAAGTTTTTTGTAGCCTAGCCTATTAGGTGTTTGGACGGTACGCCTAGGGTACAATCTTGGCGGTTCTGGCGAAGACCGGGACTCTGACGGACCAGACTCATCGCTCGTGTCAGACTCGGATGGACTGATCTCGGTTTGACACGGACCATCGACGAACTCTACTTCGGGTCTTACTCCAATCTTTCGTATCTGGTCGACGTGTCGTTTCCAGACTTTACCATCAACTTTTACTAGGTACATAACCGTGGATACTCTTTTGAAAATAATACCAGACACCCAGCGGAACTTCCCTGTCACATAGTAGTCAGTCACCAAAACATTCTGACCAATCTCAAAACTTCTTTTAGGCATTCCACCAGACGTACATGTATCCACCGCAGGGCTCAGTTTAACATTCATAAAATCAAGGCGAGTTCTGAGCTTCCTTCCCAGAAACAACTCTGAAGGCGGGACACCCGTCGATGAGGGCGTAATGCGGCACGACATGAGCACTTCTGCCAATACCTTACCTATCTGCTTCCCTTCAGCGTGTTTAGCCTTCAATTTCCTTTTTAAAATGTCCACAAACTTCTCCGCCTGCCCATTCGAATTTGGGTGATAAGGTGCTGTGTGGGTCAGCTTTATACCATTCTGGCGCAGAAAATCCGACATTTCTGCGCTAGTAAACTGCGGTCCATTATCAGCCACAATTTCAACAGGCAAACCATACCGGGCGAATACGCTTCTGAAACAGTCGATTGTTTTTCCACTGGTCGTACTCGACATCTCAAACGCTTCCACCCACTTCGAATACGCATCTACCATCACCAAAAACATACGGTCATGGAATGGACCCATAAAATCAACATGCACACGTTGCCATGGGTACTCTGTTTTCGGCCACGAAACCACGCAGGCATGGGGTTTAGGGCGGGTTGACTGACACGGAAAACAACTCGAAACAAAACTTTCAATGTCACAATCTATACTCGGCCACCACACCAAACAACGAGCAAGTGACTTCATTTTTACTATACCCGGATGCCCGTCGTGCAATTCATTCAAAACATACTCACGAAAACATTCCGGGACAATCACTCTCAATCCTCTAAACAGACAATTTTTCTCAGTCGTAATCTCATTTCGCACCCTGTGATATGCGCGAAAAATCGGATCATTCTGATGCTCGTTAATCCAAGTACCATTCACTGTAAATTCGAATACCTTAGATAATACCGGACATTTTGCCGTTTCTGCCGCCACATTTTCTGCAGACACCGGCAACGCATTCAATTTGGACACGTGCATTAACGTGCATTCAGATTCAGACACAACCCTATTAAGTACACTCGGTTGCGGGAGTCGTGACAACGCGTCCGCATTACAATTCAACTTGCTAGGCTTAAACCGTACGTCATATTGATAGGCTGCTAACTGAATAGCCCATCTTTGCAATCTGCTGGTTGACAACACTGGGATCCCGGTTTTGGGACCTAATATAAGCGACAGGGCTTTGTTGTCCGTCTCCAGCAGAAACTTTCTCCCGAACAAATACAAATGATACTTTTTTAGGCCGAAAATTACGGCTACTCCCTCTCGTTCTATTTGGGAATAGTTTCTTTCAGCACTCGTCAAGCTTCGCGACGCGAAGGCAATCGGCCTTTCTGTGCCGTCCGGAAAAACGTGCGATATGACGGCTCCAACACCGTACGGGGAACCATCTGTCGACAACACTAGTGGATACTGAGCGTTGAAGTGAACTAGTACCGTTTCACTTGACAAAACCCTTTTTAACTCGCGAAACGCATCTAAACAACTCGCGGACCAATCAAATTTCGCGTCTTGACGTAACAAACGATTCATGGGTTCACATAACTGAGACATATTCGGCACGAATTTGCGGTAGTAGTTTGCTAGGCCTAAAAACGACGACACTTCATCTCTGCTTTTGGGTTCCGGCATATCCTGGATAGCGCGAACCTTTTGCGGATTAGGCCTAATACCATCATTATCTACTACAAAACCAAAATATTCGATACTCGGCTGCATGAACCGACACTTTTCTTTCCGGAGCCGAACGTTATGCGCTTGCAACCTCTCTAAAACCGTATTCAAATTCTGTTCGTGTCCTTGATCACCACGACCTGTAATGATAATGTCATCCAGAATATTTGCCGCCTCTGGTAAACCATTCAACACTTTTTCCATTGTCTCTTGGAAAATGGCGCCCGCAGTCGAAATACCAAACGGTAAACGTCTAAAACGGTACAGTCCACGATGAGTGTTTATGGTAACATACTCTCTAGAACTTTCTTCCAGTTCGATCTGTAAATATGCCCCTGTCATATCTAACTTCGAAAACTTACGTTTTTGGTGCCGCGTACCTTTTTCGTCCTTATCCTTACTTTCTTCCGGATTCAACAATCTGGTGAACACGTCCTCCGGCGTTGGCATAGGATACTGGTCCTCTTCAATATACCTGTTCACCGTGACCTTGAAGTCACCACATATTCTGATCTCTCCATTTGGCTTCACAATTGGCACGATTGGGGCTGCCCAGTCGGAAAATTTCACTTTTTCCAGCACCCCGATAGACTCGAGACGGTCTAACTCTTTTCCTACTCCCTCCTGGAGAGCTAATGGCACTACACGGGGCTTGAAGAAAATTGGTTTAGCATTAGCCTTCACATTGATTCGCGCTTTCACATTTTTCACATGACCCAATTCTTCTATGAACAACGACTCATATTTTCCGAATATTTTGTTTTCGGTATCACTGCAATCGCCTCCTTTAGCCATTTCCACTTTGCACACTGCTTTCCAATCCATTTTCAGCTTTTCCAGCCAGTCCCTTCCCAGCAATGGCGGGTTTTCTCCTTTGACTACGATTAACGGTAGAATTTCGGACTGTCCGTTACATTCTACGTTCGCGTTCATTTGTCCCATCACTGGAATTTGATGGCCCCCGTAAGCCTTGAGTACTTTACGGCAGGGCTCCAGTACCGAATTGTTACAAAATTTCCTGTATGCCGTCTCCCCGATTACTGACACTGCTGAACCTGTGTCCAGTTCAAACGTAATCGACTTATCGTTCACTTTGACGTCCACGTAATATGCGGAATCGGAATTTCGCACCGACCTGATGTTGTAAATCGGCACTTCCGAATCGGAGTCTCCGACCCCTCGCTGTGACGTCACATGCTTGACTGACGGCTTCCTTTTGTCATATTTTCGAAAATCCGGCTTGCTTGCCGCGGACTTGTCTGCTGCATGTTTACTTTTGCAAACAACCGCAATGTGGCCTTTTTTACCACATTTCCTGCAATCGGAATTTGCGAAATAACAGTTCTTAGACTCGTGGTTATTCTTACCGCATCGGTAACAAGACTGTCCATTAACCACTCTGAACACTTCGTTGCTGGTAGCATTTTCCGAAGATGCTGCTCTCATACCTGACATTTCCATATCGGCTGCTTCTATGCCTACGGCTATTTCGTATGCTGTTTCCAAAGTCAAATTCCTTTCCACCAACAGTCTCTTTTGTATGGCTTGGGATGCTAATCCGCACACAAAACGATCTCTAAGCGCGTCTGGAAGGAATGTTCCAAACGTGCAGCTCTCGGCCAATCGTTTCAAATCGGCAAGAAAATCAGCAATTTTCTCATTCTGTTTTTGCACTCGCAAGTTGAACTTATACCTCTCGGCGATCAGTATAGGCTTTGGGCACAAATGTTCACTGGTAAGTTTAATGAGTTCCTTGTAGGTTTTTTCACTCGGCTTAGCAGGGGCTACTAAGTTACGGATTAACGAATACGTTCTTTCTCCAACGCACGTCAGGAAAATAGCTCTTAGCTTGTCCTTTTCCGTTATTTCGTTTAATGCAAAATATTGTTCTAGTCTTTCCACGTATTCCTGAAAACTTGTTGTCGGATCATACTCCTTAAGTACACCGATCATTCCGTTATTCATGTCCAGTTCGTTCAAAGGTTCATTATCCAAAATAATCCTCGTCGCCACTGATACGTTTCTTGACTAAAACTAGTTTATTCCGATCACCTATACTATACAGAGACTGGTATGCAACTGAAATGAATTAACTTCATACAAAGTACCTGGGGGAGAACCGGTTTGCCTTGCGGCGCAATAATACGGAGGGTAACGATTACGTGGTACAAATATATATCAACATGCTGAGTCCATATCTGAACTTTATTTTTTTCCAGACAAGTAGTTCATCCGGAATCCGGCGAAAACCAAAAATTCGGTATACTATAGAAGTTAAGAGTTTATTTTTAACAAAGAATCTTTTTTTGGTCAATAGCACAGTCGGTTTATGGGACCTGCTGAGTCCATATCTAAACTTTTTTTTTCATCCACCTGACAAGTAGCTCGCCCGGAATTCGGCGAAAACCGGAATTCTCTACCGTACAAGAAAAAAAATTTCTAAAAAAAAATGATTTGTCTAAGCATTGCCGGCTTATGGCCAAGAGGACCTGCTCAGGCCATATCTGCACTCTTTTTGTCCGACCGACAAATCGCCCGGAATCCATGCGAAAACCGGAACTCCGTACCTAAGTTCCTTATGGACTAGAAGGCTACGAACGACGATCTTTTTGCAAAGGAGAAAAAGAACTTAACAATCAACAAAGGGAAGTCTGGAAAAACCCTTATGTATTACGGCATCGCCAGTTCTTGGGCCAAGCTAGCTTCCTCCTTCAAGTTTATCTATCCGGATCAGATACATTTTACGCTTTTAGCAGCGTAGTTCGATTCTATGCATGTGAATCTGCAGATAATAGAATGGGAAAGCAACAACGAACCCCGAGAAATGGGTATGGTGAATTTCTGATGAAGTTACATCACAGCAACGATCAAGAAGAAACCAGCCCCCAAAAGTCTTTTTCGCGTCGACCCGTGCCAGTGCCAAGCAGGTTGTGACTAGCGACACGGTCAAATGCGACGGCCGTAGTTAACAACGAAACAGCTGCATAGGTTGGTTCCAACATATCTTTCAACCAATACACTACCACATGGAAATAGAAGTCTTCATAATATACTTTGGCTACCTTAACGAAGAGATCGCAACGCGGATCCGTCAAGATAGAAAGAGTGCTTGGAACCGTAGAAATGGCATGCTGGCACCAAAATCCAAATCCGGGTCTATCATGTGAGGATCCGTTCGGTCCTGTTCCAAGGGTTCCTAATATGGCCCATAAAGGTAGTCGATGCTCAATCGCTCAATGTTTTTGAACACGTCCGTCTTCGAACGCTCCTTGGCGTACGCCTCAGCGACAGGACCCGGAAGAAAAAAAACTGAAGACGGTGATTAGACGGCCATTAGACGCCGCATCGTTGGTGAAGAAACACCAACTCACCTAGCTCTGGAAGTCAAGTCGCAGATGTGATGACTCCGAGACAAAGAAGGAGCGCTTGCCCCCACCCCTCCCTGGAAAAAAAGCAAAGTGGGGCCCAGACATGGCTGAACGCCCTGAAACTAAACTGCACTGCAAACCCATAGGAAGTTTCCGCTGCCACGGTGGTTGTGGGATTAACTTGGATGCAAATCGTGATGTTCTTCACCAAAGAACGCGACTCATTGCTCAGTTTCTTCTGCCAAGGTTCGTAGACAGGGAAAGCTAAACAGCTTGCGTCCTGAACCAAGAAAGTCAAGTTAGTAACTATTGCAAGAACAGTATACCCTGCGCACTTGCTTGAGGAGAATGCATGGGACCAGCTCCAGCCGAACCCAAACACTGATGCTCCAAACCGACTTTTACTTTTACGTCTATCGAATTCCCGTTTTGTCTACTGTCTACCTTCTGTCTACTGTCACATCTGTAACATTTTACTTCTACCGAATTTCCAGATTTGCCGGATTCCGGGAAAATTATTTGTCGCGCGAAAAAATAAAGCACTAATATGGACTCAGCATGCACTCTTACCCCGAAATCGACTGTCATATTGGCCTAAAAAGAACATTTTTTGTAACACCTTAATTTTTCACACCCTCCACCCTTTCAACCTGCCCTAGAAAGTTTGCCCATCAGGCGATTTCGGTGGATTTTGGATATGGTGTTCAGCGATTTTTTCTGGACATATTAGTGTCAAAAACATTTGTGTCGCAGTTTTGTCCGGGTTGACCCCTTTTTTTTCGTACTTTTACTGCATTACTTGTCGATAATCTAGAATTACGGGCCTACGGAGGTAGTCCTAGAAGATATTTGCAATACCTATGAAACGGCGAACGAATGCATTTTTGATGGCACTTGCCCTTCGGCCAAGTGCCATATAGCGATTGTAATTTCTGTCCGTCAGTCGGTCTGTCGGTCCCGGTTTTGCTAGTTCGGGCACTTCAAGATAAGCTAGGACGATGAAACTTGGCAGGCGTATCAGGGACCGGACCAGATTAAATTAGAAATAGTCGCTTCCCCGATCCGACCATCTGGAGGGGAGTGGAGGGAGGGGGAATCCGTAAAAATTAGGAAAAATTAGGTATTTTTAGCTTACGAACGGGTGATCGGATCTTAGTGAAACTTGATATATGGAAGGACCTCGTGTCTCAGACGTTCCGTTTTAAATCCAGACCGGATCCGGTGACATTGGGGGGAGTTGGAGGGGGAAACCGGAAATCTGGGAACGCTTAGAGTGGAGTGGAGAGAACGCTTAGAGTGGACTTTGGGGGAGTTGGGGGGGGGGGGTCCGAATTTCTATTGATACCGCGAGTTCGGTGCTTCCTGATGTGCTAGGACGATGAAAATTGGCAGGCATGTCAGGGACTCGACCAGATTAAATTGGAAATAGTCACTTCCTCGATTCGACCATATGGGGGTGGAGGGAGGGGGAAGCCAAAAATTGAGGTATTTTTAACTTGCGAAAGGTTGATCGGATCTTGATGAAAGTTGAAAGTCCTACATACGTGACTGACATAACCGGACCGGATCCGGTCACTGCGGGGGAGTTTGGGGGGGGGGGGGGTCCGGATTTCTAGCGATCCCGCGAGTTCGGCATACTTCCTGATGTGCTAGGACGATGAAACTTGGCAGGTATGTACGGGGTTCCGAACAGATTGACTTGAGAATAGTCGTTTCCCCGGTCCGACAATCGTGGGGGTAGTGGATGGATCGGGAGTCCGAAATCTAGTGGCATGCATAACATTTGAACAGGTGATCGGATTTGAATGAAAACAGTCGATTTTTTTCTTGGAAACAGTCGTTTCTTTTTTAAACAGGTACCCTTGCCAAGAAGGTCCGAAATATAGCTTCAATAAGATTCAGCTGACGTATCTGTTTTGCACTATCAAATACAATTAAAGATAGGGGTCAGGTCAGGTCAGGGTCAGAGGGCAAAAACGTTGTAGTTATACGGGAATTCCTATAACGTCGAGGAAGGTACAAGAGAAATTTGTGTGAAATTTGTGTTCTCTTGCAGGACCAAGGGGCTTTCGACGGGATCGAAAGACTACTTTTCGGATCCGGGCTGGATTTCTGGATCCATCGTGTGCTGCTATTAGATTCCATGTCATTCCTGAGTCACGGCCGCTTAATGGTTCCTCTAGAAAGATATATTTTAGTGGACATAGATGACATCTTCGTTGGGACACCTGGACAGCGATTGACTGTTGATGATGTAGATGTGAGTAAGCTTACTACGGTAAATGCACGCTCTCTTGAGGGTTATTTAACTGCGGACGGAGCCATTTTCGCTCAATTATTGCGGTCAAGGTACACTGTAGAAAAAAATCTTGCAGTATTTGCTACTGGGATTAATCTTGTTTCTACTGAGATAAAAATATCTCTCATTCGGATTAATCTTGTCCCAGTAGATAAGATTAATCCCAGTAGCAAATACTGCAGTTAACTTTAATTCTTACTCGAAGAAGCTTTTTATAGTGTAGTCTATACCTAATCTTAATAGGTGTTTTATGTGTTGTTGAGAATTTTCATAATTATTATTGATTTACTTCCCATCATAATGCTCAACTGTAAGATACCGAAGGATGCGCAATTTAAATAGACATGAGGGAACACAGCTGTTGATGGTAAAGAAATAATGTGCTATGGGTCTTTTATGTGTTTCTGTGAAACATAACATTAAACGTGATTTGCAACGTTACTTTTAGTTTTAGAATCATAAGGTCATAACGTGAATATTCTGTAACGTCAGTAGATAGTGTGCTATCTCGTATCTGTTGAAATTGCGCATTGAAGCACAACTCTTACTAGAGAAGACCTTTTCACTATGAAACGGATCAGAAAAATGTTTCTCGAAAATACCATTACTATCCATCTGAATTTAGCGATTTTCTTGTTCGCGCTTGTCGATTTTATCCAAGCTTCCTGCTCTCCGACGCGGCGGCTGGGCGCAAAATATTTGAAAACTGATCGCGCCGTGGTTAAAAAGTAGGAAAACTAAGCAAATGAAAGAAGTCAAAAACAGAAGATTATTGTATCCTTGTGTGTGAAAGAGTTGCCAGCAGACGTTCAAGATTCTGGCAAACTTAGCGTTGGGTAACCGGCAAAACTCGGCACGGCCGAGAAAGCGCTAAAAATTCGTAGGTAAAAAACGAAACTATGGAGAAAGGTGGGGATTTTAGAAGCTTATAATTGGAGCTAGGTATATTATAAAAGGCAGAATAAGCAGAAGTGTCCTTTATTTGTCATACAACTTAAGACAGTGAAGTTCATTGAGTCAATAACGTTATCATAATCGTCATAACGTCATAGCCAGGGGCGTCCCGAACCTCTCTTCATTGGGGGGGGGGGGGGGGGGGCGCACCTGGTAAAACTGACCGAATCGGTACCTGATTTTTACTGAAAAAAAAATTATAAAAACACAGCGAGTTGCCTTCATGAAGCTATAACGTAAAAAGCTGCAGAGTATATACAAACAAGTCTAAAGAGAAAAATTGGCGCGTTTTCACGCTTTTCCGCTTCTTTTTTTTCATGGATACCCCGTCACTAGCCTTTTACCTCTGGAAGACCTTTCCAGTTTCGCCAACAGGACTTGAAATAATCGCAAAAACGGTATTGCTGCATGGCGACGTTGTCGCTAACGGCTGTGCCCATGATTAATTAAGGCGCCGCAGGCGACATTTTTTTAATCCACCTTTTTTTCTGGCAACATTTAACTATTTCCCATGCAAATTCTAGCTTTTAACATAGTTCAAGCCCCCAAAAAATTCCAAGCCTCAAACGCCAACTAAATGAGGGAACCTTTGTCTAACTAGTGGAGACTGCGAAATGCGCCTCAGGAGAAATTTTGTGCAAGCACTGATGATGAAAGTGCCTTTCTGCGATCCCAAGATTACCTATTCAACCCAGAGTTGTCTGGCAACGAGGGGCGATCCAGGGTAAAGTGGATACAAAGTACATTTGTTCGGAATTTACTGCAAACAAAAGTAGGCTAGTTTTCACGTCAATAGACTTGCTTATTCCTGAAGTACTGCAATCCTAAAAAGTAAAAAAAATGAACAGCAACTAGCTGAAGCTACCGTAAATGGTAAAGAACGAGAGCTAAATAAATGCCACTTAAATTACCGAACTCAGTAACTGGGTTGAAAGAAAAATGAATTCGTAGTATAGCGAAAAACTAACTAAACAGATAGAGAGCGGTATTACAACCGAATTTCGGAATGGAATAAAACTCTTGTTAGAACCACCTAAAACAGCCGAATTCGGCAAGTCTAGTAATAGAAACGGACTAAAGAAAAATCCGTTGAATTACCGTATTCGGTAACGAATCAGTACCAAATGAATCTCACCGGATTTAATTATGAAATGGACTGACCGAATTCGACCGAATTACCGAATTAGGTAGGGAATGACACCAAATAAACAGGTTAAATCATCGAGTTTACGCAGGGACGGACTGAATGCGGCGAAATCGATGCGGACTGAAAAAAAGTTGGATGATCGTATTCGGTCACGAGTCAGAACCAAATGAATTTGATTGTTGACCGAATTATGAAATGGACTGACCGAAGGCGACCGAATTACCGAATTAGGTAGGGAATGACACCAAATAAACAGGTTAAATCACCGAATTTACGCAAGGACGGACAGAATGCGGCGAAATCGATGCGGAATGAACAAAAGTAGAATGAATTATCGAGTTCGGTCATGAATCAGAACCCAATGAATCTGATTAATGACCAAACTATGAAATGGACTGACCGAATGGATAGAACAGATACGGACTTGAGAAAAGTCCGGTGAATTACCGAATTCGCTAACGAATGAGACCAATAAACAGGTTAAATCACCTAATTTACGAAGGGACAGACCGAATGCTGTGAAATCGATGCGGCGTGAACAAAAGTTGGATGAATTGGTAAAGTCGATAAAGAAAGGGGAACCATTAAACACGTTAAATCACCCAGTTTCGAAATGTGGGGACAAACGATTTTATCAAAAGGGCATCACGGCTTCGCCGCGATGCCCGTTTTGACCGAATTTTTCGCCTCCGGCGAAAATTTGACCGAATGCCCAAAACGTAGGGGGGGGGGGGTGCTGCGCCCCCCCGCCCCCCCCCCCCCCCTCGGGACGCCCCTGGTCATAGCACTACTGTAGCAGAGACCCGACTTGTCGACTGTGTCGTGTGCGATTCCGAGGACGTGTCTGCATGCAGTGGGTTTTTGTGCATCTGCTTCGACCTCAGTAGGTTTCTTTCAGTCCCGGTAGAAGTCTCCTTTCCGTGTGCGTTGAAGCCGACGTCGCTGCTTTTTAGACTGGGGCTCAAGGTGAGCGCTATATTTTGAAACTTAATGGGCTCGTTTCTAGGCCATGTTACGAACTCAAGAACTACTTTCGAGGGCAGCTCCCGGCTTTCGCTTCAACTTGGGCTTTTCTGGAAAGTTTTACCAGCGTGGATATTGGGAAGAAAACGAGGGCGATGCTTATTTGTTAAGTAAGTTGAATCACGTGACCATTAAAAGAAATGTAGCTGTAGACGCCAATTGTTGTCAAAAAAGCATTTAATAGTGCAAAACGGATACGTCTCAGCTGAATTTTATTAGAGCTATATTTCGGACCTTCTTGGCAAGGGTCCTCTTCAGGCTCAAAGCCGCTCAAGTTGGAAAAACGAACTTGTGGGAAAACTTGTGTTCTAAAAAGACGTGGAGTGTGAAAGTAAAATGTTTACCACATCTATATACAAACACCTTTAGAACCAAGACATTTCACATCCCCAATAACCGAAAAATATTGAAATAACTTAATTTGAATAAAAGCTTTTAAAGCTTTTAATGTAAACAAACCGCGTGTACAAATCCAAAGAGATCTTGAAGATCTTGTAAGACGGGTTTCAGTTTCAGTACTGAATGTCTTGCCAGAAAGTCCGACCCTTTAAACATCTTTTCAATGAGCAAGCTGACAACAGTTGTAGTAAACCAAATCGTAGCAGCCACATACCCCCTTTGTCCCATCGTCATTATAAGAACGGCATATCATCGATCATATGACAAAACTGTCCATTTTCCAACTTTTCATTAAGGATTGAAGTAGGCTACGTCGCATGGTCTTTTTTGTTGCTGTTGCACCAAAATCCACATATATACATACATATACATGTGTATATACATACATGCTATACAAGTAAACAAGAGTTGAACTTGAAACCTGTCATGGTCAAACTTAACTCAAGGGAAATGTGGGCCCAGCTGTCCATCGGGAGGGGGAGGGGGGGTCAAAATGCGTATCTAGACCTATATATCCTCAAGTATACCAACTTAGAGTTTGATTCCAATCACTGGTCAAAAACTTAACTGATGGCCAATTTGAGCCCACTTGCCCATGAACGTGGTGGGTGGGAGGGTGGTTCAACTCCACAAATATTTTCCCAATCCTAGGATCAAAAGCACAAGGAATTTCATCGTCCTATCTCCAGTTATTGTCTAATTAAAAAATAAAAATTGGACAATCTGGGCCCATTTGCCCCTGAACCAACTGGGAGTGGGGGTGGGACCCCCAAAAAGCAAAAAGAGACCCCAATGCTCTCAAGCCTACCAAGTTTCACTTGATACCTGTAGATTCCTGTCACGAACTTTACTCTTGAGCAATCTAGGCCCAGTTGCCCATGAACGGATGGATGAGGAAGATGCAACTTAAAAGTAATTATATCCCACCCTAGGATCTACAAGTACAAGGAATTTCATTGTCCTATGTCCAGCTCTGGTCAAGTTATGAACATTATTCACTGGGCAATCTGGGCCAAATCGCCCCTGAACCGAGTGGGTGTGGGGGGTGGGACCCCCAAAAGGCACAACTAGACCGCAATACCTACAAGTGTACCAGGTTTGAACTTGGTACCTGCACTGGTTCACGAGTTATGAGCTCCACAAAAAAATGGTGAAAACCGAAAGCTGGTACAGTGCTCGCAAGATTGGATTGTTGATAAATGGACACTCCAATAAAAATCGAGGCACTTCGAGCAACATAGGTCCAAGCGTATCCTAAAAATAAAGTCAGATATTTAAGGAAGAATCTTTTATTATTTTTCCACAAGCTAATTTTCCAGCTTGAGCGGCTTGAGCCTGAAGAGGACCCTTGCCAAGAAGGGCCGAAATATAGCTCTAATAAAATGTAGCTGACTTATCCGTTTTGCGCCATCAAATAGTATCCTAAAGCGTTACGCATGCCGCAAGAGGCAACTGATAGCGAAAGAATCGATCGTCGTAAAAAAAAAAGAGCTTTCACAGCTAAAATGCCGAATTTGACTTAATCGTCAACAAAAAAAGGACACATTTAGCCTAAATGTGTGATACCATTCGTCATGTGCCGATAACTCGTCACAAAGAAATTTCAAAGAAAATAAAGCGTGACTATAGGTACCATGATGTTGATACATTGTAGAGCTCGACAAAAGACGGAACTAAGTTCCATCTGCACCCTTCATGTATTGGGGCAGTTGGTGTTAATTTACGACCCCCTTACAAACCCATCGCGGCTGTTTTTAGCTTTACTTGGCATTGATTTCATAAGAAAAACTGACCTTTCTGACCAATGAGCTGCACAGAAGGTCTGAGGCGCCTCGAAAAGTGCCAAACACAGACAATGCAAGAGTCGGTCTAGCTCCATTACGGTGGATAAACATTAATATGGGGAGTTGGAAATTTCGGCAATTGGACCGGATGGAACGTTTAGGGACGTAGAATTGATGAAAGTTTTTTTTTTTTTACCTTGACTTGCACTTCCTTCTCTTTGACTCCGAACTCTCAGCCATTCAACCAACGACTAAAGAAGAGTTATACCCCCGCCCGCTCCCTGCGGGTCCGGCCTAGTAAATTATGCCGGACTCTCCGATCACGGTCGGGGTTTAAACTGGGGACGCCCGCAAATCCCTCTCTACCCTTCATCACAACCTAATTAATCCTTTCTAACACAGACCCCCAAACCACCTTCTACGTCCAACTCGGGTCCGTCCTGGTTAGCACGCCAAACTCGTTGAGTGAAGGGTCGCTGGTTCGAGTCTCGGTGGTCCCTAAAGTTTGGTTTGGGGCGGGGTTTTGTGGCGTAACCCTGTAAGACAAGTGAAAGTCCACGCAGCTTTAACTAGGTACCTGGAGAAAACTGGGAAGGTGACAGGAAGGGTGTGCGAAAGCACCAGGATGGCTAGCCCCCAACCGTCCATTGCACTTACTGCTGAGGGTAGAGAATCGGAGATCAGCACCGCCAGTTAGGCCTGTATAGGCTGATGCTGATACCTTTAACTTTTACCTTTACATACGTCCAAAAGAAGCAGGGTTGCCAAGAGCTCGACTCATAAAAGTGTCACAATTGCTGACAAAAAGGTGCTTTTTGGCACCTTGAATTTTTTGTGTGCATTCCGCTGCACAACGCGCAAAATGCGAATAATTGGTACTTGCTGAATTTGTAACATACTTTTCAGAACATTTCTTAACTGTTACATAAGAGTTTCGTAACAAAAATTAATCGGAAATTAGCCTTATTTAATGCTTAAAACTGTTTTTGTATACTAAATCAGAGTAAATTACATGCTTTTGGGGCGGTAATCTGTCACTTTAGTAAAATAAATGAAAAAGTGCTTTTCTGACCAAAAAAGTGTCATTCGCTGAAAGGTGTCACTTTCAGAGAAAAAGTCTCAAAAAGCACCAAAAGTGTCAGAGTTGATAACACTGAACAGAAGACCGCCTTAGTTAGAGTCGATCTTCAGAAGATGCCGATTTTTCAGCATTTCCTTGTCCTTTAGAAAATGCAAACGCCTTCGACTGGTTTGGTCATATGTGGAGTCACCAGCAAGCGCACACCTACGAGAGTGATGAGGCGATTGAGCTGGATATGATAACCAACAAGAAGTTCGCCCAGGTACTTAGTCGTCTTGTTTTTTCCTGGATTCTGTACGTGGTTGGCAAGTTGTTTACCATTTCAGGTGACAGTCCATCATTATGTGAATAAACTCCCTTCTTAAATTGTGACCAGATTGGCCAGAGCGGTCACCCGGCGACGAACTTAGCTACTAGTGACGATGTTAGCTCCTCCTACTTGACGTTCCGGCTCGTCTCTGCGAGGTTAAAAACCGTTGGAAAGGGGTTGAAAAAAGAAAAAAAAAATCAGAATTGGGTGGTAGATCCCTGGCTTTTCAGCTGGTATGGGAGGGCCAAAACTGTACTGTCTTAACTAATTGGCTGTTGAACTTATCTATAGTATCATCCTAATTTTTGTCTAGATGAATGTCTATGGCCATTTCTGTCTTTCCAAGTCAGATATTTTACAGTAGACAACCTTATGGTGTACGTTGATTGATAAAAGTGTTTGATAAGACTGTTTTTTGAAGTTAACGTGGCTCAGATTTTCGGGTTAGTGCTATCACCAATTTCAGTCAGCGGCTTTCACTTGTGACACTGGTTCGGTTTCTTTATGTTTGTCCTCTGTAGTTACACAGAAAATGTAATACGTAATCCCATGGTTTTGGCGTAATTAACATCAGTTCTTCGTCTAAATAATAATAATTTCAGTTTAGTTTTCAGTTGGGAAATTAGCTTTTATATCTGCAAAAAGCGGTAGTATATTCGAGAGAGAGACAAATTTAATATATAACGGAATTTTACACACAAAAAAATTCAGTATCATAACAGACCTGCCACGTGAAAATCTATACAGATTTGTTTGTGGCAGGACTCAATAATTAAACCACTTTGCATAATTGTGTTGGGAACAAAAAAGAAAAGGGAAAAAAATAAATGCAATACTGAAAATAAACAACTATACAAAGATAAAAAAAAATGAAAAAATTCAGTATTATATGTATTTAGAAGACAATTAAACCTCGTGGCAATCCAGAACCGATTCGTGCCCAAGGTAACCCTCTCTCCTGACCCATCTTTACTCATCAAAAAACTTTTCATCTTATTTTTGAATGAACATACACTCTCGGCCATCCTAGTGCTCTCCGGCAGATTATTCCATACTGAAACACCCACATTTCTAAACACAAAACTAGACCGTGAAGTGTGTCGTCTCTCATGTACAGGGTCCTCTGAATTCCTTGTATCATATGAATGGTACGCAGAATTCATTGACAATATATTACAAAAATAATTAGGTGCTAGCTGATTTAGACACGTGAGAGGTCAAGTTCTTTATTCTTTCCAGGAGAATGGGATTCCGACGGACTCGGGGTACTCAGTCGCACCGCATCACTCTGGAGTCTATCCGGTCCATGAATCTCTGTACGACCTGTGGAAGAAAGTCTGGGGGATTAAAGTAACTGCCACAGAGGAATATCCCCATTTGAGACCGGCGAGGTTAAGAAGAGGTTTCATCCATAAGGATATCATGGTAGGTTGCGTGTGGGCCTGTAATCGGAGGAGTTGAGCCAGTAATAGAATATGTAGATAGTTTGACTTTTCTTTGAAGCTTAACCGAAAAGTGCTGAGATGAGACTATCTAGTTACCTATCACTTATTCACTTACACAGGCTCGATGACCCGATAAAAATAAGTTAGTTCGCTGCTCCGCTATTCATGAACAATCGATTTCCGTATAGTGGGATTTTTCCTGTCGGATTTGTGGTACCTCTATGTGCTTGTACCTGTGTTGTATGCTTCACGACAACGACTTACGAAAATAAGTGTTCACGCAGTTAGCTACCTTTCGCGAGCCGATTACTGGCCACCGAAAAGTCGCATTTGTGTTGATATTCAAATTTCCCGCGTCATAGTAGAGTTTTTCGTTGTGAGGACGACCGTAGATATTCGAACATCATTCAAGAGCAAATAGTGAAAATAAAAAAAATCCCTTAACACAAGCCAAATAATGCAATGTGTTCAGTTAAATGATACAGAAATAACTCGGCTTTTCAGTTATACTCTTCTATAGTCTTCAACTGACCGTTGACCTGAACGGTCGCAAATACCGGTTAACTTTTTGTTTGTGAAACCGTTGAAAGCCGTTACTGAAAGTCTGCGTTTGTGGAATGGCGCCAAGTGAAGGCAATGACGAGATGTCAGTTAGTCTGGTTTATCAGCCAGTTTTGAATTTTTTTCAGAAAAGTCTTGACTCGGGAGTTGATACAAATTCGGTCAAAAAGTTTGCTGCAGAGTTCTTCACTGTTGACGCGATTTTGGCTGCGAAAAAGTTTCTATGGGCTCTTGCCTATCCCAGTGAGCTCCCCCCGAGAAGAAATGCCCAGGCCAATCATCTGTGTGATATTGTGGATGCTTTCCGTCGCTGTGATGACTTGGACGTTGCTGTTCCGGATTTCGTCATACGATTTCCGAGCGAAGTTCCGGTCGTTCCAGCTGTTGCCATATCTGTCTTGAGTAGCAAGCTAAGCGCTGTTGCTAACGATGTCCGTTTTATTGCTGAAGCAGTTTCAACTCTTGATCGCTTCACTGCTATTTTCACTCGTGCCGAGGCTTTGACGGCCATCCCTCCCTCACCACCTTCAGATACGCACACTGTTGTTGTTAGTAATGTCCCGTCGGATCTTCTTAACATTGATTCCAGGACGCAACACATTGACACCGTTGAAGGTAACGAAGGGATTACTAATGTCAGAGCGAATACTCAAAGAAATCGTCTCATCGTCCACACTTCAAGTGCTTCTTATGCAGAGGTTGTTGCGAGATCAATCACCAAGGGTTTGCCGGAGGGTACTACTGCCAAAGTTATCTCTACTAAATTTTTGGGTGTTGTCAGGAGTGTTCCAGTCACCATTACGGCCGACGCCTTGAAGACCCTGATTCCTGATTCTTGTGAAGTCGTGCCTATTTCGGGCTCTCGTTCTTTCAAAATCGGGTTCAAAAGTCAAGTTGGTCTACTTACAGCTATGAAAATCGGGGTAAAAATCGGGTATGAAATTTTTCGTGTTCATGAATTTCACCGAATGCCTAAGCGCTGCTTTCGCTGTCAATCCCCAAACCACGGTGTAGCCAAATGCCCGCTTCCGTCTGATTCTCCAAAATGCGCTCGTTGTGCTGGCACCACAGTTATAGCAAAGACTCACCTTGCTCACTGCCTCCAAAGTGTGCCAATTGCGACGGTTGTCATGTCTCTTTTAGCCTCAGATGCAGCGTTATGAGGAACGTCGTGGGTCTTGGCAAATAATGGTTTTTCAGGAAAAGAAACTGCGATATGTGTCATTAAATGTAAATGGCACAAAGGACAAAGATCTTCTACTTGATGATTTGCTAGGCAGCTCGGACATTCTTTGTATTCAAGAGCATCTGCTATCCGCCCCTAGTAGCGAAAGTTTGCGCCGATCTCCTGAGCACTTTGTGTTCATTCAGCCGGCAATGAAAACCAGAGGTCGTCCTTCCGGTGGGTTTGCCATTTTTCTTCGAGCCAGCGAGTGTTCAGCACCACCAAAACTGGTCCAGTCTGGGCGTTATGCTCTTGCCGTTCAGTTGGACAATATTGTTCTTGTTAATGTATATTTACCTTGCGACCGGCGGAACATTGCATCACATAGTTCATTTGCTAAGGCTTGTCAGAAAATCAGAACACTTCTATCAGACATTTCAAGGAAAGGAATGAAATGGGCTCTTGTTGGTGATATTAACACTGATCTTCTAACTTCTTCTGTGCGGACTGATTTATTTTTCGAGTCTTTACCGGTAGCTCACAGTCTCATTGAGAAGTCTCTACCCTTTTCATATATACATAATCGTGGCGCTAATGTTTCCAACCTTGATCATTTGATTGTTTCTGAAACAAGTCTCATTGATGGTATTGTTGAGGTTGATGAGGAGAAAATTGAGGACGACCATCTGCCACTGTCTTTCTGTTTGGTTGTCCCTGTTGCTCGAATCAGTTGTCCAAATCCCAAGAAGGCTTGGATCCAAAAGCGTAACTGGAATTGTGTAGATACTGTGCTCTACATTTCTACATTAACTAATCTTCTCTCGCTTTTAAAAGTTCCTTTTCACCTTTTTCAGACTGGTATAGCAGCTACTACTACGTCCGTTGATATTAATTGTTATTATAGCGAGCTTGTCCATTGCTTGAAATTGGCAGCCGATATTGCTGTACCGACTGAGAGAATTCGAGTTGGTACAAGGAAACCTATTTGGAAAGTCAGTCCTGAAGTTAAGAAGGCGAAAAACACGGCAAAATTTTGGCTAAAAATTTGGATTGCTTGTGGACGCCCAGGGAATGGTACTGTTTTTAATCTATTTGCTAAAACGAAGCGTGAATACAAATCTTCACTTAAAAATTCTCGTTTGAATGGCTTAGATGCTCCCAGTGACAAAAAAGCGTGGCAAAAGGTCCTTCGTACAGATAAAGGTTCAGCTGTACCTCCTTCCGCGCTAACTATGGCTGACTGGACCAACCACTACCGTGGTCTATTCAGTGGTTGCAAAAACCAGATTCAGCAGCACTTTGAAAATTTACTTCTTAAATACCTACCAAGGAAAATATTTCAACCTTCTGTTCTTCCCGTTACTTGCTCTTCCATCGAAATTGCTTTCCGAAAATTAAGAAGAACTGGTTCCACAGATTCTGATGGCCTTAGTGCCGATTTTTTCAAAATTGAGCGTCCAGCTTTAACGCAACACCTTCAGCTGCTATTTCAAATTTGTTTATGCCAGGGTTTGGTTCCGAATAGTTTCCTCCTGGGTACTATAACATCGGTGATTAAGCGAGGGAAAGACGCGGACCTTTGCAAAAGCTATCGGCCAATTACAGTTTCTTGTACCATAAGCAACATCCTGGAATACGTCCTTCTTCCAGAACTAGTTGAAAAATGTAGCTTTGGTTCAATGCAGTTTGGATTCCGTTCGAGCGCCAGTTGTGCGCACGCTCATCACATATTGACAAAAATGATGAAACAGGCTACCCGCGACAAGTCTTCTATACATATATGTTCTATAGATATAGCTGGTGCTTTTGACAATATAACGCATTCTCAGGCCCTATTTTCTCTCATTACTTCTGGCGTGAATCTGTCTGTCGTCTATCTGTTAAAATTTTGGTATGGTCATTCTTCAGTAAGGTTCAAATGGCAAGGTAGCTTGTCAGAGATTATTTCTGTCCGAACTGGTGTTCGCCAAGGGGGAGTCTTATCTCTCTACATCTTCAAATCGGCCATATCTTCTTGTCTCGATTCTTTGCTTCCTGCTTACTTCTTAAAGACTATGCCTTCAGCTACATAGCCTACGCGGACGACTTGCTCTTAGTAAGCCGTAGCCGATCCACACTCACAAAAAATGTAAGTAAGCTGTCGTCAGAACTTCTGAAAATTGGCCTTGAAGTTAACCTTTCAAAATGTGAGTACCTGCATTTCAACCCTTCTTCAAATTGTTCGAGTGCATCTAAAGCTTCTATATCTCTTGGATCGTTCATCGTCAAATCAACAGACTGTCTACGGTGGCTCGGCATAACATTCAAATCTTCATTGTCAAAATTTTGCTCTTCGGTTGTTCAAAAAGTTTATAAGTCGATCCGTAGCGCCTATGGGCGCATCGTCCCCAACCGGGGGCGCTATAATCGTAAAGCTTTGGGAAATTTGTACAGCACCTTCTGCGCTCCTTCTATACTATTTCGTTCTGGCGTCACTCATGTTCTGCGAAAGAAGGAGATTAAAAAGATGAGATCATGTTATTTTAAATATGCAAAGCACCTGCTCCACTTGTCGAAATTATGTCATAACCATACATTGACGGAGAAATTCAAAATTCAAGACGCAAGTGTTACCCTTTTGGATGTTTCGTCATCACTTTCAAAACTCAGGGACAACAAGGCCCAACCAGCACACGATGTCGTCCACTGCTTCCTGACCGAAGATTAAAAATTAAGTGTCTATTTCTGTGTGTATATATGTGTTTTGTTTATTTTCTTTATTTTCGTCATTTACTCCGCCTTTTCAAAATGGCGGGTCATAAATAAATTACTTACTTACTTACTTACTTAAAGCCATAGGGCCATGACTGAACACCATTAAACTGGCGAACCTTATCTCTCAGTCAAACTAAATATCAGTAATGCATCTGATTCTCTCATCGCAGCCTACATATTCCGTTTATGGAACTTCAAGTGCGATTTAGAGATCGAAGCCTGTCCCTCCTCTGGCCGTCTGACCGTGTTTTGCCTATTAGGGCAGTTTCATATTTCATTCTTTCACTGTGATTCTAAGTTAGTGAATAACCTTTATGGAAAATATTTTTGAGTGTTTTGTGGTTATTTTGTATTTCTTTGTCCTTTTCTGCTGCACTTACGCACTTGGGCAGTGCGTTCTAAATCCTTCATTCATTCATATGCGCTAGCACGGTGAGAATAAAGAGCTCGACCCAGTGATCTAGGAAACTTTCCTTTCCCGGATCCGATCGTCTTCTGGGGGAGGGAGTGGGGAACCGGGACATTGTGACACGCCTAATTTGCGAACAGGTGGGTAAACTTGATGGGTGGGAGAATCAGACGTTTTGGATTTCCATCTATGTGTCCGAACCGTATCTGGCCACGTTAGGGGGAGGTAAGTTGGAGGGGGGCAGGAAATCTTATGACATGTGTTAGGATTAAACGGAGAAAGGGATAGGGACAAAAGATACGTTTCTACCGCTCCCTACCGACCGGAAAAATTTTCTGAGTAAGTCAGGGAATGAATTGATTGTCCCGTCTTTCGTGCACCAGTAGATCCCATTTCTTTTCTGGTATTTTGAAAGTTGTTTCTCTGTCGACTTTTTAGGATCCCAAAACGTAAGTGACGGGATACCTATGATTTCATAAAAGTTTTCCGTCCGTCTGTTAGCACGATAACTCTCGAAGGGGTTGAGATATTTTGTTCAAACTTGGCATGAGGACTCTTTGGGTCAAAGTACAGGTCAAGTTCGAAGATGGGCTCATTAGCCCTACATTTCAATCAATCAACCAATCAATCTTTATTATTTGAAAAACATTCCTTACGGTATTAACAAACAACCGAATGTTTGTTGTCTCAACTAGATACAATTGCGCTTTTACATAGTCAAATATTCAACAAGAACTGCAACAGATTTTAAGCACTAAACTTGAATAATTAACACAAAAAAGAGGAAAAGAATTTAAAATTTCGCGTTGAAAAACTCACAAAAGAGGGGACAAAACTTCTTTCGAATTACCCGAATGGGTTGGATAGTAGGAAGTGGTTGTGCTGCCATTCTCTGTGGCCTTATGCGGTCGGGAATATGAGGAGGGGGAAGGATGTGCCGATGGTTGGGGTCTTCCAGTAGTCGTTCACCAAACTTGGTAGAAAGTTGGCACATTATGTGTGTTTAAGGTTGCTATGCAAGGGTTTGGTGTCTCCGGAAGGACGTATGTTCCAGCGCGCGTTCAGCAGATTTGGGGGGTTCCGCTGGACAAGGAACATCCTTGCTTGGGGGGCGCGGAGGGTTTTTGCGGCACGCGACAGAAGGGCATAGACCAGACTAGACCGATATTCAGGGACTTCCTTCGTTGCTGTGATCCAGAGCAGATCAAAAGTTAAGTTGCTATTTTGTGTGAAAGTGTTTAACCAGATCTTTAATATAGTTAGTTACGTTCGCTTTATCCTCCAGTTAACCCTGGACACCCCAGTTAAAATTAAAGGGTGAACAAAAAATTTTTTGAAATCTAATGAGATAGTCTATTTAGGGGTAAGAAGACATCCTGAATCCGAATATGAAAATTATTTTCTCGCCGGACAAGTAGTTCACCCGGAGGAAAATTTTTGAAAAGTAAAATTTGTTTAGAGGTTCGATTTATGGTTAAGAGGACATGCTGAACTCGAACGTGAAATGTATTTTCATGACGTACAAGTGGTTCACCCGGAACCCGGCTTCCTTGCCGTACAACTGGTTCACCCGCAAAACCGGAAAATTTGTGAAAAGTTAAAAGCTTAAGCTGAAGTTTGTTAGAGGTTTGAGTTAGGGGTGAGGATATATGCTGAATCCGAATATGAAAATGATTTCTTGCCGGACAAGTAGTTAGCCCGGAATCCGGCCACAACCGGAAATTTAGCATATTCGGTATCGGGTTAAAGAGACATGGTGAATCCAGTTTTGAACTTTATTTCCTTGGCGGATAAGCTGGCAAAATTTGCCGAAACCCTGAAATTTAGATCGAAAGGTTGTCACCTGCTCTTCTGCTCTGCTTGCAGTTCGCCGAGAGTAGCCTACTGAAGGAATTTGGTGAAGTGGTCAAGTTGGTCTGAAGTCGTCTAGAGATGAGATGTTCGAGTAGACATGCCTGCTGAATCCATATCTGAACTTGGTTATAGTCCATAGCAAAGTGTTAAAGGGGTTTGGCGAGACCGGAAATCTACCAGATTCACTTGCCTGGATCAAGTAGTCCAACAAATATTCAATATTTGGGATCCCGTTGAAACATTTGATCTTGTTTTTTTACGACTCTAATGACTTTGACCCTACTCTTAGGCGTATTCTAGCCGTTCCTCGAGGACTCCACTTAAGGAGTCCCCGCGTTTTTGTTCGTCCCGGAGACTCACTCCCCGTATTCTCGCGAGTCCCCACGGAGGGGGAATCCTCAGATCATCATCACCATCATCAAAAAGGACTCCCTTTCAGATTCGGAGGGGAATCAATTTTTGACGAATAAAAGGTTTGAAGCCAAGCTGACCGTTCATTTCAAATACAATAGAAAAAAACTCTGTTTTTTTCGAGACTGTTTGCCGGAGGTGCAACCAAAATCCGAAATTTTTTTATCCCTCGCACATCATCTTGGAGGGGTAACTAGCTGATCAAGAAAAAAACCCGAAAATCTCGTGTTTTTGGGATCCCAAAACGTAAGTTGAGGGATACCTATGACTTCGCAAAAGTTGTCCGTCTGTCCGTCCGTCTGTAAGCACGATAACTCTCGAAGGGAATGAGATATTTTGATGAAACTTGGTGTAAGGATTCTTTGGGTCGGCGGACCAGTCGAGTTCGTAAATGGGCTTTGTAGCCCTACATTTAGGGGTGGGGGAGGGGGTTCAAATTAAGGGGCAAACAAAATATTTTGAAACAGCTAATGTGATAGTCGATTATGGGGTAAGAAGACATGCTGAACACGATGATGAAAACCATTTTGTAATCGGACAAGTAGTTCTCCCGGAATCCGGCCAAAACCGGAAAGTTTGTTAAAAGTAAAAGTTTTATTTGAAGTTGATTAGATGTTTGATTTAGAGGTAGGAAGACATGCTGAAGACGATGGTCAAAACCATTTTCTCGACGGACAAGTAGTTCGCCCGGAATCCGGCCCAAACCGGAAAGTTTGTTAAAATTAAAAGTTTTATTTGGAGTTGATCAGCTGTCCGATTTAGGGCAAGAAGACATGCTGAACTTTTATGTGAAAACAAGTTTCTTCCCGGACATGTAGTTCGCCCGGAATCCTGCCAAAACCGGAAAATTGTTAGAAGTTAAAGTTTTATTTCTAGCTGATTAGATAACCGATTTAGGGGTAAGAAGAGACGCTGAATCCGTGTGTGACAATCATATTTTACCCGGACATGTAGTTCGACCGGAATCCGGCTGGAGTCGGAAAATTTGTTATAAGTTAAATTTTTATTTGAAGTTGATTAGATGTTCATTATTGGGGAAAGAAGATACCCTGAGTTTCGTTTTTGAGCTTTCTTTTTTCGCCGGACAAGTAGTTCTAGAGTTCGGCCGAAACCGGGAAATTGGCAGAAGTGGCAGGAACTTTTCGTCAAAACAGATATGACTTATACGGGTAAACACACATGCTGAATCCATATCTGAACTTGGTTTTCTCAGATGATTAGCTGTTTGGCCTTAATCTGTTTCTGAATTTTAATTGTAAGAATGTTCAAGGATTCTGGCGATGACTGGATCTGGCTAAGACAAGACCCAGTTGTCTGGATCAGATATTGAATTTTTGGGATCCCATCGAAAAGTTTGGTCTTGTTTTTCTATTGTATTTGAAATCAATTTTTGCTGGTGTTGGTGCGATGTAAAATTAATAAAAAGAAACAGAATAAATAAAACCAAAAAAAGTGGATCTGGTCTAATTTCGTCAATTGCATATTTTTTTTTCGAACAAAGTCCATTTTAGAAGCATTCCCGTGTTCTCGTTGTTTCACGTACGCGGAGTCCGCGTGGAGTGACTCCCTCTATTCTCGCCGTTCCCTTGGATTCCCCGAGGAGTCCTCGGGAAAGGCGAGAATACGCCTCTTATCGAACATAGTGATAGGGAGACCAGCTGCATGGAGTCCTAAATGTTTAGCATCTCTTGTAGGTTCTGCCGCGTCAGACTTGTGGGCTCTACACCCATACAGTATTCCTGGAACATTATCCTGGAGGTAGAGAAGTTTTGGACAACAGTATTCTGGGCGGAGAGCTTTTCCAGACAGTCCTCTTTAATAGGGTGAGTTTGGGTTTCCTCTCTTAATTGCTGATGTTCGGCCTCCTATTGGGAGGAGTCAAGCGATGACAACTGACAGCTTCTGTTGGCCCCGCCCTGGGGGAGGAGCCATACCATGAGAAAGTGATGCAGTGATACTTGCTTTTTTATTGCATGACATAGTTTAATAGGCAAACTTCTTATTATTGATTGGCTGTACAGAATACATAAACAGAAGTAAACCACGCTTTGCAGCATGATTTACAGCAAAAAAACAATATAGATGCGATTTTGTACTGACGGCTTTTAAAGTTGCAAAGCTGGTGAAGTTTCTAAACAGTTTGGTTTTCGTTCTTTCCTATCAGAAATAGTTCGATTGTTGTCAAGAAGACTGATCCTACAGAAGTTAAAGTTTAACCGAAAAGGGCTTAGATCGGACAATCTAGTTACCCATCACTTATTCACTTAAATAGGCTTGAAGTGGAATTTCTCTGTCGGAGTTGTGGTACCTCTATGCGTTTGTAGCTGTGTTGTGTGCTTGACAAAAACGATTTAAGAAAACTAAGTGTTCACGCAGTGAGCTACCTTTCGCGAGCTAATCAATGGCCACTGAAAAGCCACGTCTGTGTCGAGATTCAAATTTTCCGCTTCATAGTAGAATTTTGCATTGTGAGGACGGACGGAGATATTCTGAACGTCATACTAGAGCAAATAGTGAGAAATAAAAAATTCTTTGACACAACCCAAATAATGCAGTGTGTTCAGTTAGATGATGCAAAAATAAGTTTGCTTTTCAGTTAAGCTTTAAAAAGCACCTCGATTCTGGATGGCATATCTTCCTTCCGTTGGATGTGGTCCCGTCACCATTGTTGGAAAGTATTTAAAGAAGCCATAAGATAAGATAAGATTTATTTACACTAAGAGCCAAGGCCATGGCAAATACATGAAAAATAAACACAATTTGCTGACCCGTCTTGGGGTAACAGACTGTTTCGATGGGAAAAAACTTAAAAAGAGAAACTATATTACTATGTCACATAACTGTAACTAGCATATAGCAGCTTCTTGGGGAGCTGGGGCCTCTTCTTGGTATCTTATGATCTACGTCACCAAGAGTGATTGTTTCTTTTGCAAATTTTGTGAAAAAAGCACTCGAGTTGAGAAGTGCTGCTTCTTAGTTTGTTATTTGGTCTAGTTTCCTGTGAATGGTTTGTTTATCCTGTAAATTGGCCTTTGGGTTTTTCAGTACAGATATATACATATACTCGGAATTACGTACAGAGGACATGTTTCTTATAGTATAGACACTTCTACAATTTATAAAAATCTTATACATGATTGAGAATTCGAAAAGGAGGTAGTCGTCTGGAGAGAGTGAACGATGTTATGATGGGATGTTATGTCCCGTATTCAAATCGTTTATTCATTAAGAATCTTACTCACGGCGTGCGCCGACTAACTGACTCCAACGTTAACATATAAATACACATAATTATATAAACCAAAAAAGGCAAGCGTAACTGCCGAGTCAACTGCTATTTCGGTTTGCATCGAAACAACAGAGA
Source organism: Branchinecta sandiegonensis (assembly GCA_030848855.1). Lineage (NCBI taxonomy): Eukaryota > Metazoa > Arthropoda > Branchiopoda > Anostraca > Branchinectidae > Branchinecta > Branchinecta sandiegonensis. The sequence continues at coordinate 1,299,282 of JAUPMV010000002.1, read as the reverse complement.
AAAGAAAAAGAAAAACACTATACTAAACGGTAAAAAAAATGTGCTTAAAAACCAAAATCATGTGGGCTCTTTAATGGTGGATGAAGCGTTAAACAGTTTAACAAATGCCGGAACAAAGCTGTTACTGTATCTTACGTGGGTGCATTGGACAGGTTGCAGTTTTGGAATTGGGCTTGCAGCTAGTCTTGGAGGTTGTATGCCCGTGACTGTTTATGGCTCCTGTAGCTAAAAAACTGTATTCTATTATATAATAACATTGAATGTCGTCAGGGTCAACGCAGCTATCTTTTATCCTTTATCTTATCCTTTAGTTTTTGGCGTCTTAAGACTCATTCACGGACACTCCTGATCCCGGCAGATATCGGTGCGGAATTTGGTTGTAATTATTTGGTTGATTTTACTGACCGGCTTTCTGATGGGATTTTTCGGGTCCCATGCTAGGCTTTACGTCCGTTGGCATAGTCGAAATCAAGTTTCAGACAAATAACTAAACGCACCTTATGATCAGGTCTAAAAAAGTTCAAAACTTGTGCATAGCGCCGGTGGTATTCTTTCAGTCCATGGTTCGGGCAGGAGGGAAGTTCGAGTAAATTAGCAATTATTCGGATTATTGTAGACATTTTCGAACAAGATAGAAGAGAACTTTTATTCTCCGTTTTCGAGAAGTAGGAGGAGCTTACCTCTAAAAGGTAATTCCTCAAACGACTCTGTTCTTCACTTGTCTGTCCTTGTAATTGGTTTAATTTGCGTTTTAGATAAGTTTGTTTATGACACACATGTCGAATTACGCTAACGACCGACTCGCTCTGTACACCTTCGAATCTCTCATCAACTTCGTTCAGTGCTGGACGAACCTGAAGCTGAGTACGCATCCGCCGCTGACCTTAGCGAAAAAGTACTTCGACTTCTATCCAGAAGAGCAAGAGCCTGTTTGGGGGGTGAGTATAATTTGTTGTACCTCGGCATGGCATTTGTTTTCCTTGTAGCAGAAGTTAGTAGTCCCTTGCGTTCACCAGAGTGTCGCGCTTGTGTCTAGGTCGAAAGAACTAGGTCAGTAGAGTTCGTTCATACAACACATACACACGAACAGTTTGTACTGTTACAGATTTTCCCAAAATAGCTTCAAAACATTCAGTTACGTCAAGTCTTGGCGATATCATCTACGACTTAATACACAGTTTAACCTGTCCTAGAACGGTAGTAAACCTGATCCCTTCAGCTATTCCATCTTCGTCTTGTACCTCGAAATCCTGGTCTTCAGTGGTTAACTGTCGAATGGTCAGACTAGCATGCTTTTCAGGCAGTGACAGCATAGCATAACTCCCATGTAGAGGCATAATAATCAAAACTAAACAGTAGCTTCAGGTAGACAGCATGAGTAGGACGAAGAGTTTTAGACTAACAGCGCAATTCAGATGCTAAAAACACTGAAAAGGTTTGGGGTTCATAAAGACAAGCTAAAGCTAATGTTTTGAACTTTCATTCGACCCTTAGTCGAATACGCTTGTCCGGTATGGCACTTTGCTCTTACCCAAGGCGAAACGGATAAAATAGAGCGAGTTCAGAAGTGATCGCTGCAAATTATCTATGGCGGTTCCTACCATACTCTTTTTACCTCAAAGAATTTAAAATTGAATCCCTTTCTTCCCGTCGCGCAAAACTATGCCGTAACTTTGGCTCCTCCCTTCTCCTGCACCCCCTGTACCGTTCAGTCCTTCCCCCACCCTTTGTTCCTGTAAGATCTCGTCCCCCCGAGAAGTGGCTGAGAAGGCTCCCAAACTGACCCCAATCTACTGTAACACTATGCGTTACAGTAGAAGCCTTGTGCCGAGTTTCGTAAAGCTGTATAATGATCTTCAGTATTTTTCTGCCCTGTTATTTCTTTTGTTGACAACTTGGAGGATAAACATTCCTTCAGCCCAAGCTGACTGCGAATCATATTTGATGGTGCAAACGGATACGTCAGCTGAATTTTTATTGGAGCTATATTGCGGTCCTTCTTGGCAAGGGTCCTCTTCAGGCTCAATACCGCTCAAGTTGTAAAAACAAACTTGTGGGAAACAAACAAGTTGTTTCCTTTTGTTTTCTTGTTCTTGTTCAACTTATTTTATTTTTGTTTATGACTAAAAAGCATCGTATTTGGGCTCTGCCCACGAGAGATATGTTTTGCTTTATTATCAAATAAACAAATAGACAGCAAGTATCGGGTGAGCCGAGTTAGCGCTACGACGCTTGTGCATCTTCGATTGCTCCCCAACCCTGAAAATAGGGCCATGTGGTCCATTTACGAACTTCGCCTGTGTTTTGACAAAAAGGATACTCACACCAAGTTTAACAAATATCTCAACCGCTTCAGAGTTATCGTGCCAACAGACGGACGGACGGACAAACCCTACGAGCTCATAGTATCCCGTCACTACATTTTAGAATCCCAAAAAAGCATGACTTGACTATGATTAGGATTTATAATAGAGCTCGACTAAAGACGGAAAGCTCTATCTGTACCTTTCATGTATTGGGGCGGTGGGGCTGATTCAGGGACCCCCTCACAAACCCTCGCGGCAGCTTTTTGCCTCACTGGCCTGGATTTGGTGAGAAACATGGACAAACTTACGTAACTGAAATTTCTAACCAATGAGCTCCCTCGGAAGTCCTGATCCGTGTTCAGGAGAAGAGACAGAAAGGGATTGATTTTGGCTAACGATTTCAGATGCCGTGTCAGACAATAAACGTACGCTTGATTTAGGAAATGACAAACCCTGACCGATGACAAACATAAGTTGCGTTTTTACAGATACCATGGTATCTGTTACCAGGGTAACTGGATCTGCAATTTGTCGTTTTTGCAGTAACCGTGGTATCTGATATACGGTTGCTCTGCTAAAACGACAATTGCCGAAATTGCTTTTTTCGAACTCATCCAAAAAGAAAGACTGATATTCAGTCACGTCACTATAAGTACCAAACTTCTTTCCCACCAATTTGACTAAAATTGATGAAAATGAGATGACTTTTTCAGATACCACGACCAGTTACCACGGTCCGTGGTATCTGTTGATACCTGCAAAAACGTCTTTAAACGTGGTATCAGATAACAAGATAACTGCAAAAACGACTTTAGCCCGTGGTATCAGATACCATGGTATCTGCAAAAACGCAACTATAGTCCTGTAATTTGGCTGTATTTTTGTTGTTGTTTGTTGTTGTCGTTGTTTTGGATTCCTTATCCAGCATTGTTTTCTGATACATATTTTTGTTTCCAGAACCCGTGCGACGATGCTCGGCACATGAAAATCTGGTCTCAGAACAAGACATGCAATCAACTTCCGAAATTCTTGGTCATAGGACCTCAGAAAACCGGCACGACTGCCCTCTATTCATTTCTCTCTATGCATCCAGCAATAATGTCCAACCTCCACAGTAACGAAACATTTGAAGAAATACAGTTCTTCAATGGACGAAACTACTACAAGGGAATTGACTGGTAAGATTCGGCTCCCCGAAATATCGTCTCCCAGACTGACACCCACTCCCCCCTCTACCGATCCGCCTGTTTGGTAAACGCTCCCTATTACCTGTTTGCCTATTACGTAAAATGTACCACAATAGTGAATAGTTTTGTGTACCCATTTCAAACACAAAAATGTGATAAATGAATGGTATGATAGAATTTCACGAAACAAGAAGAACAAGACCAAAGGTTTCGATGGGATCCCAAAAATATTCGATCCAGACAATTGGGTCTTGTAGAGATCCAGTCTTCGCCAGACTCCTTGGGCACTTTACTAATAAAATTTAGATATAGATTAAGGCAAATGGTAATTATCTGAGAAGACCTAGTTCAAATATGGACTCAGCGTGTGTGTTTACCCCTATAGCCTGCGTCATATCTACTTTGACGAAAGTTCTTGCCTTACTTCTGCCAAATTTGCGGTTTCGGCCGGATTCCGAGTGAACTACTTGTCTTGCAGGAAATTGAAGTTCAAAAACTGATTCAGTGTATCTCCTTACCCCTATGTCGATCCTCTAATCAACTTCAGAGATCTTGTCGCACTGTGTGGGCACGTTGCTTAAAGGACCCCTCGAACTATTTACTCTTTAACTTACAGTATTTTAAAATAATTGATTACTTTAAATCTAGGCTGTGCTTTCAACAAACAACCCACGGTTTTGGCTTTTTAAGCCTTTTTCGAGACCCGTTGACTTGTAGCGAAAACAAGGAAACAATTTACATAACCGGTTTTTCTGATGGAAAAACTCCTCGCAGACCACCGTCGACAGCGTGGTACACATCGAAGGTAGCAAAACACGGCAAGTGAGAAATCAGCGTGGTTTTGTTAGAGGGGTTAGAATGTACCGTACGAAATTGGGGTCTCCGGGCTTAGAAATATATTGAATGATTATGGAAGTAGGTTGCGTTAGTATTATAGGTAAGACAGGTCCTTTAAAGGTCTCATTGTAAAGGGAGTACGTAAGAACTTCTCCCAGACCGAAGGTTGACCGTCTGCTTTAAGGTATATGAACTTCTTCCCGAATCCTGGCAATAGCAGTGGCAACGATTTGCTGTTCGAGAAGAGTGCGACCTATTTCGATGGCGAACTTGTTCCGAAGCGGGCTCACACGTTGCTGTCGAAAGCCAAAATTGTAAGTAAAAAAATTTACTGAATATAATAAGTAGTTAAACATTTATTCAAACAATGTTTACAACGGGTACGTCAGCTACGATTCTTTATCAACGATATTTCGGCCCTTTTTGGCAAGGGTCCTCGTCAGGCTGTCGGAAGGAAACAAACCTGTCCTTCCCCGAAGTTGAACCAGAGGATTGACAGCCTGACGAGGACCCTTGCCAAAAAGGGCCGAAATATCGTTGATGAAGAATCGTAGCTGACGTAGGCTACCCGTTGTAAACATTGTTTGAATAAATGTTTCAACGTCAGCTTGGGCTCAAAGAATATTTAAGTAGTTAAACGTATCTAAAGTGGACCACAAAAAATGGTCCTTCTAACACACACAATGATAACCATCCCTACTGCCACTACGAATGTTCAAAACTACAAAAAACTCCGCCAAACAATGAGCAAAAAAAAAAAATTCCTAGCTTTGAAATAATTCGGTCTGGACTAAATCTCAGCCGATTATCCGGGACAGCCGTTGTGGCACGTAGGGAGCCAAGGATCAAAATAATAATTTCAGTCTAATGCTCCAACTGTGCATTACAAATACAAATAAATTTAAAAAACAAGACCAGTGCGGTTCTCCTGAAGACATTAAAAAAAAAAAAAAAATCCACTAAGTCTTATGATTCTTTGCTAATCAAACGTGGAAAATTTCGTCATCTGGAAAAGAAGACGTTTTGCGTGGGTTTTTTCTCGAGCCAAAACAGCAACCCGCAGTCAAGTTCAAATCTGAATAAACTGTTTGCTTGCGTCAGTAAGAGAATGTAAACAGCATGTTCGGATTAGGTCTTTAATGCATAATCAAATGTAAGCATGCGCGATATATAAAGAGATGATCGTCAGCCTCTGTATTTTGAGCGAGAACACGAAATGATTTGTTAATATTATTTGCGTATCTGTTATTTATTCACCTGTTTCGAAAATTTCTGTTCATTTGTTGTTAATGACCGATAAATATGAACGCCAATGATATAAGATTACATACTATCTGTAATTATTAGTTGTTGATATGAGTTGAAAGTTCATTTGTAAGCGTTATTATTGAACTGAACACATACGGACTCACCCCTCCGGGGTTTGAAAGAATCAGTGGACCTACTTACTTATTTACTACAGGCTAATGCCCATTAGTTGCGTTTTGCAGATGCCATGGTATCGATACCACGGTCTAAAGTCGTTTTCGCAGTTACCCTGGTATCTGATACCACGGTCAAAAGTCATTTTTGCAGTTATCATGGTATCTGGCCAGTTATCGTGGTATCTGAAAAGTCATCTCACTTTCATAAAATTTTGTCGAATTGGTGAGAAAGAAGTTTAGCACTTAGTGATGTAACTGGATATCAGTTTTTCTTTGGGGAGGAATTCGAAAAGTGCAATTTTGGCAATAGTCGTTTTTGCAGAGCAACCGTGTATCGGATACCACGGTAACTGTGAAAACGACTAATTTCAGATCCAGTTACCGTGGTAACAGGTACCATGGTATCTGCAAAGACGCAACTATTATTTCGACTTCAGTCCGCTGAGCTAAATTTAAAGGACCCCTCTTGCTTATTCTGCCTTTTATAATATATCTAACTCCCTTGTGGAAGTATAAGCTTCTAAAATTTTCACCTTTCTCCATTGTTTCGTTTTGTGCCTACGAATTTTTAGTGTTTTTTCGGCTGTGCCGAGTTTTGCCCGTCAGACAACGCAAAGTTTGCCGGAATCTTAAATGTCCCGCTAACAACTCTTTTACATACAAGGATATGATAATCTCCTCTTTTTGACTTCTTGTATTTGCTCAGTTTTACAACTTTTTAACCACGGCGCGTTCAGTTTTCAAACGTTTTGCGCTCAGGCGCCGAGTCGGATAGCAGGAAGGCTGGATAGAGTCGACAAGCTCTAACAAGAAAATCGCTAATTTCGGGTGGACAGTAATGGTGTTTTCGAAAATCGTTTTTCCTGGTCTGTTTCTTAGTGAAAAGATCATTTCTAGTAAGAGTTGTGCTTTAAAGCTTTGTGAATTTGCAACAGTACAATTTGGATTGTGGACCTGACGAGGACGGCTGCCAAGAAGGGCCGAAGCGGCCAAGAATGCACTGTTTCTGCCTAAAACCAACTCCTCTCTTCCTGTATTTCGTGAAACTTGCAAACTGTTTCCGTCCACGAAATTATCATAAATACCTACACAACTTCACATACGTCCACCTCCTTCAGGATGCTACTTGCACGTGGCTAAACCCTTTGCTGGCCCCCTGGCATGAATAGAATCGATGGCGCCGGGATTCTTGAATTCCATCCGTGTGCATAATGAATCATCAGTGAATAGTTAGCACTGTCATAACCTGAGAGTTTTGATTATCAGCATGTTCATCCTTATGAATATTTGTAACGTCTCCTTTCGAAAGTTTTTGGTCTTTCTCGAAATGTGTTTTTATGGCACTTGCAGCTTCGCTCAAGATACCGATCACTTTTCGGTCGGTCAGTCGGTCCACTCATTCTTGAGTACTTCCAGGTGTGCTAGGACGATGAAAGTTGGCAGGCAGGCAGGACCCGACTAAACTAACTTGGAAATAGTCACTTGTGAAATTTTGGCGGGAACAGCAAGCATAAGTCCTAGATACATCATTGATGTACTATTACGATGCAACTTGGCAGGCATATCAGGGACCCGACCAGATTGACTTGGAAATAGTCACTACACCGATCCGACCATCGTGGGGGAGTGAAGGGAGGAGGAATCTGGAATCTTGTTGCACTCATTACTTTCGAACGGTTGATCGGATCTGAATGAAATTTGAAAGTTTGAAGGGACAAGTGTCTAAAATCTTCCATTTTGGGTTCGGAACTAATCCGATAAATGCGGGGGGGGGAGGGTCCCTGTGATCCCGAGTTAAGGTACTCCCCAGGTGTACAAGCACAATGAAACTTGGCAGACTTATCAAGGGCCCGAGCAGAATGGCTTGGAAATTATCACTCTCCGAGCCGACCATATCATGGGGGGAGTGGAGAGAAAGGGAATTCGGAATCTTCGGTCACGCTTAACTTTCTAACGGGCGATCAGCTCCGAATGAAACTTGATAATTGACGAGAGCAGGTGTCCCTGATGTTCCGTTTCGAGTCCGGACCTTATCCGACTACTTTGGGGGAGTTGAGGAGGGTGGAAATCTCGTGGCATATTTTAGACTGGAGGGATCGGGATGGGACTTGGTGGGAAGACCAAGCAAATGCTCTAAAATAAATCATTTGCAGAACCGGACTGGATTCGGGCAATGCTTACAATTTTTGTGTGCTTACAAATGAATCCCTTAAAGTGTTCATCTTAACTGCAAAGTGCAAAAATTCTTTTGAGCAAACGATACATTTTCTTGATACTCGAGGGCCCCTGATCATTTTTGCCAAAAGGGTTTTGCTTTCAAATGAATTTCTAACTGCCTCAAAGTGCGCATCTTAACCGCAAAGTGAAAAAAAAATACTTTTGACCAAAGGATACATTTTCATGATCCCCAAGGGCCGATGGTCATTCGTGCCTTAAGGTTTTGCTTCAAGTTCAAGTTCAAGTTTTTTTAGCTATACACAAAAATACAAATACATGACACAAGCACTGTGGAGAACACGAATTCGTACATGCAATGCTTGTTAACAATTTTACTATAAATAACAAAAACGTACCCTATAAATCCAACAATAATAATATAATATAACTTAATTTATCTAACCTGTATAATACTTTAATTTAAATGACCTGCCATCTACCAAATAAATAAATAAAAAATAGAAAACTACCCTCTTGCGAAAAATAAACAAAAATGACAAACTATTTGACATAAGTAAGCGAGAATGCGTACAGCATAAACCAACCACACACGAAACAATCATTCAATTAACCAACCACACTCTAATAAACACATTCTTATACAATAAATTTCATAATAAATTATATTGCAAACATAACTATTATAATTTTTAAAATTAAGAATCAGTAGTACTTTGAGTCGGGACCTTATAAGCTAAGGGCTAAGACAAACAAAGTCTTAGCCCTCTTAAAGTTCGCATCGTAACCGCAAAGTGCAAACAAATACTTTTTGACCAAACGATACATGATTAGGATCCCCAAGGGCCCATTGTCATTTTTGACTCAAGGGATCTGCTTAGAAATCATTACAATAAACCCACGAATTTACAAATTCCCACTTTCATCGTCTGACCCAACCTTGCAAGTGCCATATGAACTTCTAGCTCTTGTTTTTATGTGCGACGAATGTTTCAGGCCTTAAACCTTAGCTGGGATTGACGCTGACCCACAAGAGAGAGTACGCTTGTATCAAGCAGAAGCTAAAGATTGGAGTGCGTCATGCTTTGATACAGGATTTACTGTGATGATCGTGTGACAAGATATAACACTGTTGCTGGTCAGGGTGTCGTTGGTGATTGAAGTAGGCACAGTTGAGGTTTGTAACATTAGACGTACCCAATTGTCAGATGTCATATTGTGACATTAAACTTGCGCCACTAGAAAGCATATAATTCAATCAATCAATTTTATTTCAACCGTAATGCACTAGGCTAACACGGGTGGGAATTGGGAAAACACTCACTAACAATACAAATAAAACGCAAACTAACAAACAGTAGGTACGAAACGAACATAAATCAAGTACAGTTAAAATGTGTAGTGAAATACGGAACGAGTGATTTTAGGTATACATATCGGAGTCGTTTAACGAAAAATCAATTATGCCAAGTCGTTGAGTAAAAGTTTCGTCTGTTTTTTTGTAGCTTTTCGGTTACAGCTTTTGAAAAATCCGATGGTGAGAAATTTCACCTGATTTTATAAACGTAAGCTCTAGGGGTACGTAGAAGGTTTGCTTGTTGTTGTTTTTTTTTGCTCGGGCGCCCTTTCGTCCGAAGTCGTAATAAGTGATTCCCTTGAGGCTTTAAACGAGTCCCAGGTAAATATATTCATTCATGTTAGCGTCTTATCTTCCAGGTTGCCATTTTGATCCCACCCTCAAAGCGAGCTTATAGTTGGTATCATCACGTCCGAGCCCATGGTGATGCGGCTGCCTTGAATTACACTTTCCAGCAAGTTCTTACTGCCGATGAGACATCCCCCAAACCTCTTAGAGATCTGCAGTATCGGTAAGAACTTCCATGTTCCTGTCTAATTTTTGCCAGTAATATGTAACCATGCATAATGATAATTATATTGTATGGCGCTAAACAAATAAGTCAGCCAAGATATGCTCTCTCGATATTTCGGCAAGGATCCTCGTCAGGCTATAGCCATAACCTGCAATTCCGGTTAATATATATATATGTATATATATATTACTTATTGACCAAAATAGCAAAGATAGCTAGCAAAGGTAAGTCAACCTAACACTTTCAGCGGGATATGAAATAGCCAATGACAAATGACAAATAATACCAGATAAACACGACTAAAGGCGTGCTCTCGCCGTTCCGTTCCACTTGAGGAGTCCTCGCGTTTTTGTTTGTCCCGGGGACTCACTCCCCGTATTTTTGCGAGTCTCCACGGACGGGGAATGCTCCGATTATCATCACCATCAAAAGGAATCAAGTTCAGATTCGGAGGAGAATCAATTTTTGCTGGTGTTCTGCAGTTTAAAATTAATTAAAATCAATCAGAATAAACAAAACCAAAAATAAAGTTGATCCAGACTAATTTCGTCAACTTCATATTTTTTTTTCGAACAAAATCCATTTTGGAAGCATTCCCCGTGTTCTCGCTGTCTCTGTACGCGGAGACTGCGTGGAGTGACTCCCTCTATCCTTGCCGTTCCCTTCGATTCCCCGAGGAGTCCTCGGGCGAGAATACGCCTTAAGAACTATTAAACGAACGAACAAAGTACGGCACAAACGAGTCAACTTATCTTTCAGTTGAATCCGCTGGATAATTTGGTAATTTAGCTTTGTATGATGGAATATGATTCGCAGTTGAAGAAGTAGACCTACTTGTAGTATAATTATATGTAGTATCATTACAGCCAGGAATGCAATTCTGAAGAGCCTTGAAATTATCTGTAATACAACCAGCTTCCCGACATACTAAACCGATATCGGCTTGTTCCATGCTCACAGACCCCAGCTTCGCCTATGCAAATACTTAGTTGTGATTTTCAGTTGATATGCGAACCATAGCAGTTTATTTATTTCTAGCATGTTTTGTCCGAAAAAGCCTAAAGCATGTTTATTTGATGCTTTAATACTGTAGGTTTTTTTTAGATAGGATATTTTTATTTTTAACTAAATTAATGATGAAAAAAATTAGTCCCCCTTGCAGTAATGAAAAAGACCTAAGGTCCTTTGCTGCAAATATTTTAGGATTTGCGATGCACGGAAATTTAGAAATATTTTTTGTGATGGCGTTAAAAAGGGAGGAAATTACGTTGGCGTTGTGTCTTGGGTCAAACTGAGAGTAGGAGAAACTATATTGGAAGCTTCTCTGAACGTTCTGGTGTTCTGGTCTAGTGTGTGGAGACGAGAATTGAAGTGCGGTGCATGTCACGTGTGAATGTGAAGGACTAAGAGGATTGAGGCATGAAGTGGCCGGATGATGTGTTGAATGAAGAGTTGAAGAGTAAGATGATTGGTAGTATTTTATTCGGTTCGTTATTTGTTTTTGTTCGTATTGTTAACATGGCCTTCCGGCTCTTTTTAGCAATTAAATATTTACACATGGATAACAACGTTACAACGTTAAAGTTTAACTGAAAGCCAAGTTGTTTTTGTGTCATTTAATTGAATACACTGAATTATTTTGATTCTGCAAAGGGATTTTTTTCATTTTCCACTATCTGCTCTAGTTGTGACTTTCAGAATATCTGCGGCCGTCCCCACAGCGTAAATTTTACTATGGCGCGGGAAATTTTAGTCTCAGCACAACACGGCTTTTCAGTGGGCAGTGGTGAGATTGGTGAAGATGCTTAGTGCCTGAACAACAACAAAAAATCATAGATCTTTCTCGTAAGGCATACAACAAAAATACAAGCGCAGAGAGGTACCACAAATCGCACGGAAATTCCACTATTTGAAAATCGATTATTCGTGAATAGCGGAACAGTGAAGTAACGCATTTTCAGCGGGTCTTCAAGCCAATTTAAGTGAATGAATGGACGAAGTAGTTTATTACATGCCGCCTAGTAATAAGGCATTTTGCACAGTACATACAAAAAAAAAGGTAAACTAACGCTTAACAAGAAATTCAGAGGGTACAAAATCTGCAACGACAGCAAAACATAAAGAAACGCAAAACAAGAAATACACAACGAAACACGAAAAGAACAATAAATATACTGCATTAGCTGGCGCATCAAATAAGTGATGGGTAACTAGATTGTCCTATCCCAGCCCTTTTCGGCTAAACTTTAAAGACCTAATCCAAACATTCTGTACACCTTCTCTTACTGATAGGAAGCCACCAGTTTATTGGATTTGAACTTGATTGCCGAACTTGGTTGCTGTTTTGGCTCGAGAAAAAAACTAAGTCTTCTTTTCCAGATGACGAAATTTTCCACGTTTGATTAGCAAAGAATTATAAGACTTAATTGAATATTTTTTGTATGACTTCAGGAGTATCACACTGATCTTGGTTTTTAATTTATTTTTATTTGTAATAAACAGTTGGAGCATTAGATGAAAATTATTATTTTGATCCTTGGCTCCCTACGTGCCGTAACGGCAGTCCCGGATAATCGGCTGAGATTTAGTCCAAACCGAATTATTTGAAACCTAGGAAATTTGGTTTCTTTTTTTAATTTGCTCATTGTTTGACGGTGGTTTGGGGGGGGGGGGGTTGAACATTCAGAGTGGGTGTGTGGTAGAAACACCATTTCTTGTGGTCCGCTTTAAGTAATTTTAACCTTATATAAGGAATTTTTGGAAGGAATTTTGTGTCTAGTTTTCCTTCGTCTTTCAGGTGTCTCAGTCCCGGTATGTATGCCCAGCACTTGGACCGGTGGCTGAACTTCTATCCTCCACAGCAGCTATACATAATTGATGGAGAAGTCCTGAAGCAGAATCCGGTAGAAATAATGAATAAGCTGCAGCATTTTCTGAAGATCTCCCCCTTCGTCGACTATTCTCCTCTTTTGAAGTAAGTGTTCTTCTTGTGTTTATGTTCAAGTTCAAGTTCAAGTTATTTTTATTGACAAACTTATATATACACAACTAACGTAATACTAACATACCCAAAAAACAAAATTTATTTATTAACAGAATCCCAAGGGCTCTATGGCCCGTTGGTTGGGAAACATCTATCTTTGCATTAAAACCAAATAATTCACCAGGTGTTCTCGCGAATACAACCGACCTCCACATCACCACGCAACAAAATAAAAAAAAAAACAAATAGATAAACAGACAAATTCATCGAGAGCCAACACTATAACGTCTCATTTTTCTAAACTAATAAAATAAAATAAACACCCATATTTCAAAGTTATTGCTTTTTTTTTTCAATAATTTTAATTTTCTTCTCCAAATTTCAAACAATTAATTAATATTTTCCAACAATAGTCTTTTAAGGTGTTTTTTGAACGAACCAAGACTCAGGGACTGCCGGATCTCTGCGGGAATCGAATTCCATGCACGCCCTACAACCACTTCCAGACCAAAGTCTGAACGCACTGAGGGAGTGGAAGGAACCAGTATGTCATCTCGGTTTCTTAATGCATAAGGGGTAACTTCATTAACAAGTCGAAACATCCCAGAAAAACATGACGGGAGGTCATTACGAAAATACTGAAATGCAAATGAACATAACGAAAGAGTGTAAATGTCTCTTGGTCTTAACAGATGAACAGGAGCACTTGTTGTTGACTGGAGAATTTTAACTGCTTTCCGTTGTAGATTATGGATGGGGGAAAGTAGCGACGGAAAAGTAGACATCCATGTAGATGAGCAATAATAAATATATGGGTATATAAGAGAGAAATATAATAATCGGAGAATAGAAAATGGAAAAATTCTTTTAAGCTTCCGTACTGTTCCCACTCCTCGCGAAATTTTGACTCTTATCATCTCAATGTGCCGCTTGAAACTTAGATTTTCATCCAGGAGTATTCCCAGGAACCGGACGTACCGTTCAGGCGATCGGCATATAGGACCTCTTGAAGTAGGTAGCTCAGCCACTGTCGAGCAACTCTTACCAGTACGGGAAAAAATAAGAAGAAACGACTTTTTTACATTTAAAGCTAGTGAGTTGCCATCAAACCATTGATAAATTTTCTCAGTCATCAGCTGAAGCTGCAATATAAGGGAAGGTTCGTCTGGAGCCGCGGCACTTATCGTGCTGTCATCCGCAAATGCTACCATTTCTTCATGTTGGTTCGTTGTAGTGGTTGTTGTTGTCTGGGAAGCACCATCCTGGCACAATCTGCAGCAGACATTGGGCACTGTCTTACTAAAAAGCCGGTATAGGTCATTAACATAATTGAGGAAAAGAGTAGGCCCAAGTATTGATCCTTGGGGTACTCCATATCCAACAGGAACATGCTCGTCAAAAGCTTCAGCGGCGATAGTCCGTCCGCTGAGGTATGAAGAAAACCATGACAGCTGGTCCCCACGCACTCCATGATGAGATAATTTACTGATTAAAATCTCGTGGGTCAGACTGTCAAAAGCTTTTTTAACATCAAGAAAAATAGCTGCGGGTATAAGTCCCGAATCCAGCGAATGTCTTATAAACTGTAGAAGCTTATTACACGCATGCTCAGTTGAATGTTTCGCACGAAAACCAAACTGGTGCTGATGGAAAAAGTGTTTAGCGCCCAGATAACCGACTAGGCGCTTTAGCATGGGCTTTTCGAATATTTTTGAAAATACAGACAAAAGGGAGATAGGCCTGTAGTTTCCTGGGTCCTCCCGGCAACCTCCTTTAAACAGTGCTATCACCCGCGCCAACTTGAGGCGCTGGGGAAATATTCCTAGTTGGAAAGACTGGTTTACCAAATGGCAAAGCGGTGTTATTATCGATGGAAGGATATGCTTAATTACTTTTGCAGGAATTTGATCAAATCCTGCGGAAGAATTCTTCAGGGATGAAATTATATTTGTTAGCTCCTGCTCCGTTACTGATTCAAGAGCCATTGATTTCGAGCATGGAGGACCAAGAAACTGCTTCCATGACTGGGGCGTAGAAGGCTTAGACACACCATCCGCTGTTTTTTTTCCGACCTCAGCAAAAAATTTTGTCAACTGATGCCGCACTTGGCCTTCATCCGTGATCATCTGATCTTCTACCTTAAGAGACTTAGGGAGACTTACTGATTTTGGCGACGGTCGCGCCGCTTCCTTAATTACATCCCATGTCTTTTTTACATTTTTCCCACAATCTGCAAACCTCTGGGTAAAATATTTCGCTTTAGCTTTGCGTATCAGGGATTTTAGCATATTACGGTATACTTTATATTCTTCTAGCTTAAGGTTGGTGGGTCTTTTCTTATGTGCTTTCCATAGATTCTGCTTCCTTTTAATTGACTTGAGAATTCCGGATGTTGTCCACGGAGCTATAGGTGTTGATCTTTTAGACCGGCATGAAGGGGCTATTTTACAATGTTCCAGAAACTTTTCTTTAACATTGTCATAAAACTGGTCGAATATCTTGTTATAATTTTCTCGTGTTATCGACTCAGATAAAACAAATTCCCACGATGTATTACTCAAAAGTTCCTTGAGCCCGTCCAGCTCTTTTGGTGTATACCGAAATTTAGGTTTATTAACCGGGATTATTCGTTGTCCATTTTGAGAAAGGGGAAATAAAACTCCAATGGGGAGGTGATCCGACATATCTGAAAGCAACACTTCGTTCTTTACTGAATGCATCGATGAAAAAACATTGTCTATCAAAGTTGCTGTCTGGTTTGAAATTCGCGTTGGTATATTAATGCAAGGCGCCAGTCCGTGTGAAACTACCAGTGACAAAAGGTCAGAAGCTTGGCTACATGTTATATCTATCAGGTCAATGTTAAAATCTCCCATCAGTATCATCTCTGATTTTTCATTAGATATTTTCTCAAGAACATCTTCCAATATATCCATGAATTCCTTTATAGATCCACTAGGAGATCTATATACTTCTCCCAGTATTATTTTTTCTTTAAGATTGCTTTGGACTTCTATAAATAATGACTCAAACACTCGTTCAGTATTTCTACATAGGTCATCTCTACGAACTACTGATAGGTTTTCATTTACATAAAAACCAAGACCACCCTTTTGCGCATTCTTCCTGTTCAATAATATAGATGTATATCCAGGTATGTCCAGGAGTAGCTGATTATTATCATTTAAAAACGTTTCACATAGACCGATTACAGCAGGACGCGAGTTCCGGCACAGTAACTGAATGTCATCGAGGGAAGAATTTAGTCCCTGGATGTTAAGATGCACAACCGGGAGAACATCTTCCCGCCGAGCTCCAGAATCCCAGAATCCCAGCTCCTCAACAAAAACACTATCAATTATATTTTCAAAATTTTCTCCAGAACTAACATTAGGCGCGATTCCTATCGGGTTATTTAAAATTTCATTAAAATTTACTCTTCTAATTTCGTATGAGTCTAAATTATCTTCCATGATCTCAGCGTTAGCCCTCAATGAGCTTTGTCTATCATCCAAAATCACTTACCAGCACTAGTGACGTAGAGATCAGGCGGAAGTCGGGTGAACACCGGTGACATGTGAACACCATGTGAACACCGGTCTACAGGTTGCAGATTTTGGAGGCTAATATATGTATGTATGTATGTATATTCTTTATGACCCGTCACATTCAAACTGAATAAGAACGTAGTAAATGGAAGAAAAAGAAATAAAGAACAAAAGAGAGAAAAGACAATTAGCGAGCAATGACAAAATGTATACAGCACTTCAAATGAAGACAAGACCAAAGGTTTCGATGGGTTCCCAAAAATGTAATGTTTATCAGACTTCTTGATCCAGACAATCGAATCTTGTACATTTCCGAGTCTTTGCGAGACCCCTTTACATTTTTGCTATTTACCCATAATCAACCGCTTGAATATGTAGCATACAAAAAAAATGTTACCGCTTTGAAGTTTTTTGCTTACGGCCAAACAATTAATAAAATGAGAAACCAAGCTCAGATACGGATTCAACAAGCATGTTTACTCCAATGTTTCATATCTATAATCGACCTCAAACAGGTCTTTTAGAATTTTATTTTTATTTTTATTTTACCTTCCAGGTTTTTGCAAATTTTGCCAGCTTATCCGCCAAGGAAATAAGGTTCAAAATTCGATTCAGCATGTTTCCTTATCCCGATACCGAATCTTTAATCGACTTCAGAAACAACTTTGAGCTTCAACCAAATTTCCAGTTTTGGCTGAATTCCAGGATAATCATTTGTCCTGCAAGAAAACTAAGTTCAGATATGGATTCAATGAGCCTCCTTACCCCTTAAACGAATATCTCATTAGCTTATAAAACATATTTGTTTTTACCCTTAATCCGAAACCCCATCCTCTGCCTCTAAAAATAGGGGCTAAAGGACCCATCTACGGACTTGGCCTGTACTTTGCCAGTGAATCCTTGTACGAATTTGAACAACATATATCATCCCCTTCGACCCCGCACCCCTCCCCCGACATCCAAAACCCAAAGAATACGTACGCTAGGTTTAAACAGTCTTCTAATAAACCCAATTAATTTTGCGCGTATGCGCGCGAGCACGCGCGAGCGAAGTCACCATTCCCCCTTAGGCGTATAGATGAAACAAACTGACGTCACCCACCCGCGCAGAGCTTGCATTTGTGAGTAAAGGGGTAGGGTAGCGACTGGTCAAGGTAAAAAATTTGTCAGCAAATTTTGTTAAATTGTTACCAGATAGTTGTCGGATGCATTCTAACTTTTCGACCCAGTAAATGCCGGCTGGGACTTTAGAGATAACTAAACCGATCGCATATACTTTTTGTTTATCATTAGTGTGTTCGAAAGTTGCAACAGCATGTCTCCTCACTCTGTATCGACTATGTTAAAACTGTGTGCTAAATTTCCGGATTCAGCGCGAAGTAGTTGTCCGACGTGAAAATAATTTTCTCATTTGGATTCAGCATGTGTCCCTACCCCTGAATCGAACATCTAATCAACTTCAGATACAACTTTCGCGTTTCCCAAAATTTCCGGGTTTTGCCGGATTCCGGGTGAACTACTGGTCTGGCAAGAAATTTATTTTCATATTCGGTTCAGCATGTTTCCTTACCCTAAATTGACTATCTCATTAGATTTTAAAAATATTTTTGTCGTCCTTTAATTTGAAACCCCTCCCCACCCCTAAATATAGAGGTACAGAGCCGATCTTCGAAATCGACCTGTACTTTTACCCAAAGATCATCATGCCAAATTTGAACGAAATATCTCAACCCCTTTGAGAGTTATCAGAACAGACAGACGGAGGGACGGACAGACAGACAACTTTTGCGATGTCATAGGTAACCCTCGACTTACGTTTTGGGATCCCAAAAAACACAAAGGGCGAGTTAATCAGGGGTGGTTCCACGACTCAAAATGTCCACGACTCAAAATGCACACGACCACGAAATGCCGACAGTTCAAAGTGTCACATGATTTCCGGTTCCCCCCTCCGACCCCCCCCCCCCCTCTTACCCCCGCATTCATCGGATTCGGTCCAGACTTGAAATGGGACTTGACTGACTGGACTTGACTGGACTTTTTTAGTCGTGGGCATTTTGAGTCGTGGGCATTTTGAGTCCTGGGCATTTCGAGTCGTGGGCATTTCGAGTCGTGGGCATTTTGAGCCGTGGGCATTTTGAGTTGTTGGCATTTTTAGTGGGCATTTTGAGTCGTGGGCATTATGATAGTGGGCATTTTGAATGTTAGCCTTAATCAGTGGTCAACCACTGGGCACAAAGCACTGGTAACCACGGGTGTGCGGCCGTTCCCAGAACTTTCTGAACTAGCTTATCTACAGCCTCGTTGGGTTCTACCAGGCTGAATTTTCTTATTAGGTGCCTGTTGCGTGTCCACGATGGCCTTTTTAGTAAACAAAAAAAAATTATACATCAATCCGATGAAATTTCAGTTTACTCACAACGAATTTGTGAGCTAAACCGCGGATCAGGCTGCGGATTGTCGCCTGACGGACACACAGCGGATCTCGGGAACCGCACCTTGTATTTTACTGTCTGTACGAGCTTATACCAGTAAGATTTTGTTGGAGTCCCAGACACCGCCAGTTAGGCGGACTTTCATCAGAACCGACCCTATTTGGTAGATCTAGGACGACATTCAACTGCAAAAGCGAGAGAAACCTCCCATTCAAGAGTTGCGATTTACATATACCATGGTATCTGATACCACGGTCTAAAGTCGTTTTCGCAGTTACCGTGGTATCTGATACCACGGTCCGGCCGTGGTAACTGATCGTGGTATCTGAAAAAGTCATCTCACTTTCATCATTACCAACAATAGAGACTAGGATTTTGTAAAATTGGTGAGAAAGAAGTTTGAAACTTAGTGATGTAACTGGATATCAGTTATTCTTTAGAGATGACTTCGAGAAGCAGCAATTGTCGTTTTGCAGAGAGCCGTGGTATCAGATACCACGGTAACTGCAAAAACGACTAATTGCAGATCCAGTTACCGCGGTAACAGATACCATGGTATCTGCAAAAACGCAAATAATTTCTACTTACGAACCTCACTACAAGGCAGCCATCAACGGTTGGCGTTTGACTCAGTATCGATTCTAGTTCAACTCCTCGCCAGGGTGCTTGGTTCTGGATGGAACCGGTGGCCACATTTAAGTTCTGCATAAAGACGGAATCCACCAATGCTATTTTACCGAAAACATCTGGGAAATACTAAATACTAGACTTGCTGACAATAGTTGCGTTTTTGCGTTATCTGTTACCACGGTAACTGGATTTGCAATTAGTCGTTTTTGCAGTTACCGTGGTGTCTGACATCACGGTCGCCCTGCAAAAACGACAATTGCCGAAATGCGCTTTTCGAAGTCATCCCAAAAGAAAAACTGATATCCAGTTACATCACTAAGTTTCAAACTTCTTTCTCACCAATTTTACAAAAACTCATGAAAGTGAGATGATTTTTTCAGATACCAAGATCAGTTACCACGGCCGGACCGTGGTATCAGATACCACGGTAACTGCGAAAGCGACTTTAGACCGTGGTATCAGATACCATGATATCTGCAAAAACGCAACTATTCTAGATATTCCTTCAGTTAACCATCTTAGCTGGAAAGAAGAAAAAGAAACAGGTGGCTCCAAAACCGGAATGCAGAAGAATCTCTACCCTTTCGACGACCCAATCGAACAGCAAAATTAGCAGCCGTCTCCAGAATGAAATCACAGCACCAGCTTCTACTCCAACCAATCTTCAGAGTAGTATTTCACAAAATCAGATATTTAAGGAAGAATCTTTAATTGTTTTTCCACAAGTTCATTTTCCAGCTTGAGCCTGAAGAGGACCCTTGCCAAGAAGGGCCGAAATATAGCTCTATTAAAATGTAGCTGCCTTCTTCGTTTTGCATCGTCAAACATAACTATTCTTTTTAAGGTTTGACACTAAAAAAGGATTCTTCTGCAAAATGGAAGGTGATAAACGTCGACCTGTTTGTTTGGGGAAGAGCAAAGGACGCCAGTATCCAGTTATGGATCCTCAGTCAGAAAAGTACTTGCAGGTAAGAGAGTAAATTGCGGGTTTAAACAGAGCTTATGAACCGACTGCTTGCATGTTCTCGTAGCCCTGGTCTGGTGCACAGTTCCCCTTCCAGGAACGTTGCCAAAACGTTTGCGCTTCAGCGCGCGGGCACGGTGCCCCAAAATTGGGCAATCTATTTCCCACTGAAGTACCTTTGTCCTACACTTTGCGAAAAGTAGGCTCGTGTGGCGCTATTGTCTCACTGCCGTTAGCCGGAAGTGTGAAGCCGCTTTCACATTGACGCGTTGAGCCTTGCACACTAAGCTACGCAAGCTTTGCGTCGTGCTTGCGTCGACACAAAGCAGAGCTTACGCAGACAAGTAAAATGCAACGCAAGAATAGAACCAAGTTCTAGTCTTGCGTTGCGGCGACGCGTAGGCATCAGATTTGTCAGTGGAAAATGGAAGTTTTTGAAGAAAAACTAAGAAAAAACATGCTGATGATGAAGAAAAACTTTCTACTATTGAAAGAAAGTAAAATTCAGCAGAAGAAACCGAGAAAGGAAAATGTAAATGAGTATCCAGCGCGAAAGCTTCTCGCGCATGTGTGAAAGATACGCTGCGCAACCTGTACGCAACGCAAGATAAACGCATCGCAACGACGCGTCACTCGGAAAGCCGCTTGATTCGTGGTTGGGGACAAACCAACTGACGCTTCCCGAGGTTTGCCCTGGAATTGTCTAGACCCTTGTGTACAGCTTAGTGGCCTCCTGCTAAAGTACTATAGAGGTCTGGCCTTTCCTTGTGTCATCTCTTTAAAGTTTAACTGAAAAGCCAACTTATTTTTGTGTCATTTAATTGAACACACTGAATTATTTGGATTCGGCAAAGGATTTTTTTCTATTTTCCACTATCTGCTCTAGTTATGACATTCAGAATATCTGGTGCCGTTCCCACAGCGTAAATTCTACTATGACGCGGGAAATTTTAATCTCGACACATACGCGGCTTTTCAGTGGGCAGTGGTGAGAATGGTGAAGATTGCTCAAATCCCACGGAAATTCCACTATTTGAAAATCGATGATTCGTGAATAGTGGAACAACGAAGTAGCGCATTTTCAGCGGGTCTTCAAGCCAATTTAAGTGAATATGTGAAAACTAGATTATCCTATCCCAGCCCTTTTCGGTTAAAAGATTTGACACGAAAAAAGGAACAAAACCTCCCCACTCCACGAATATAATGCACAACCTTTCTCTCAAAAGACCACCTCAGACCTCTCTGGATACTCTTGATTACTAACACTCTTTGCCGATGCAAAATCGCCGTGTTCCTAGCGGAAGAGCCGGAAGCGTAACCACAGCTGTCGCGAACGAGCGCTGTGATTGGTTGACACATGATTTGAGTTGTTAAGTTTGAATCGTTAGTGAGACGTTTTCTCGTTGTTCCTGAGGATCACTGGCGTGTTTTGGACTTAGTCATATAGAGTATTGGGTGCATATAGAGATCTGACCTCTTGCGTTTACGTAGTCAGTTGGGATACCAGCGACATACTGGAAGTAAGCATTGGCGCTGCTTGTTTCTGGGATCCCAAAACGTAAGTGGAGGGATACCTATGACTTCGTAAATGTTGTCCGTCCGTCTGTCAGCACGATAACTGTCGAAGGGAATGAGACATTTTTGTGGAACTTGGTGTGAGGATTCTTTGGGTCAATGGACAGGTCGAGTTCGTAGATGGGCTCTCATGTAGCCCTATGTTTAGGGGTGGGGGTTCAAATTAAGGGGCGAAAAAAATATTTTTCAACAGCTTAGGGGTTAAAAGACATGCTGAACACGAATATGAAAATCATTTTCTCGCCGGACAAGTAGTTCGCCTGGAATCCGGCCAAAGCCGAAAATTTTGTTCCAAGTACAAGTTTTATTTGAAGTTGGTTAGATGTACGAATCGGGGGTAAGAGAAACATGCTGAACATATATATGAAAATCATCTTCTCTTCGGACAAGTAGTTCGCCCGGAATCCGAAACCGGAAAATTTGTTAAAAGTAGCTGTTTATCAGAAGTTCACTAGATGTTCGATTTAGGGGTAAGAAGACATGCTCAATCCGTATATGACAGTCATTTTCTACCCAGACATACAGTTCGCCCGGAATCCGGCTGAAACCGGAAAGTTTGTCAAAAGTAAAAGTTTTATTTGAAGTTAACTAGATGTTCGATTCGTGGGTAAGAAGACATGCTGAACATTCATATGAAAATCATTTTCTCCTCGGACAAGTAGTTCGCCCGGAATCTGGCCAAAACCGGAAATTTTATAAAAGTAAATTTATCAGAAGTTGATTAAATGCTCGATTCAGGGGTAAGAAGACATGCTGAATCCGTATATGACAATCATTTTCTACCCTGACATACAGTTCGCCTGGAATCCCCGGCAAGTTTGTTATTAAGTAAAAGTTTTATATGAAGCTGGTTAGAGGTTTGGTGGTGTTAAGGAGGCATGCTGAATCCATACATGAAAATTATTTTCTTGCCGGACAAATAGTTAGCCCGGAATCCGGCCAAAACCTGAAAATTTGTCAAAAGTTCAAGTTTTTTCTGAAGCTGATTAGAGATTTGATGTGGAGACCTGCTGAATTCGATTTTGAGCTTTATTTTTTGCCGAATAAATAGTTCGCCCACATCCGGCCGAAACCGGAAATTTGGTAGAAGCAGGGCAGGAAGCTTCAATCATTTCGTCAAAGTAGATATGACTTATAGGGGTAAACACACATGCTGAATCCATATCTGAACCTGGTTTCTCAGATGATTAGCCATTGGCCTTCCTCTGTTTCTAAATTTTAACAGTAAAATATTCAAGGAGTCTGGCGAAGACCGGATTTCGACGAGACCAAATTGTCTAGATCAGATAATTTTTTGGGATCCCGTCGGAACCTTCGGTCTTGTTTCACATGCAGCCGCAAGCCCGTGCTTTCAGGGGCAGTTGGACCCTTGTTCTCCCGCTACACCTATCACTGGAGGACTTGGGCGAGCATCCAGACCCTAATTCAATTTTATGGGACCGAGCGACTGAAAAGTCTGTGGTATTTGGCGCATGCTGCAAGTGCAGTACAGGAAAAGGACAGAAAACAGAACCATTTACGGCGTGTAGTTGTAACCAGTTGCAGGAATTGTTTTTGCACTACGATCTTTCGCGGTTGGTCATTGCCACAGAGAGGTAACTAGGAGCTGGACTCGCTGGCTTACCGGATCCGAGAAGTGATCGAATCGAATTTTTCTGGGCTTGGAACATTCGCTAGGAAAAATAGTAATGTGGGTCAGATGTAGTGGAACCGAAAACGGAGGTGGTCTTGGGAATCGGAAAACGCTAAGTTTGTCCTCGTCAGCCTTCCCTCCCCCGAAAACCGATGCTGTTTTTCTATTTGATGGTGCAAAACGTATAAGTCAGCTACATTTTTATTAGAGATATATTTCGGCCCTTCTTGGCAAGGGTCCTCTTCAGGCTCAAGTTATAATAGGTAATATACCTCCATCTCGGTTCATATCAGAATAACAACCTCGACGGCCATTTAAAAATATCAAAGTTCATTTTCCAGCTTGAGTGGCTTGACCCTGAAGAGGACCCTTGCCAAGAAGGGCCGAAATATAGCTCTAATAAAATGTAGCTGGCTTATCCGTTTTGCACCGTCAAATATGATTCGCAGTCAGCTTGGGCTGAAACAGAGATAGGCGAATCCGGATTCGGATTTGTTCCAGAATACGTGTCTTTGGCCGGATTCGAATCTTATGCTTGTCAGGCTGGATTCGGATTCGGATTCCAAACCCTCAATCTTACGAATCCGCTCAAATTTTTAGCCTACATCCTTCCAGTTTCTGTTTTTCCGATTTTTACACAGTTGGCTTAGACAATCCAGCTTTTTGGTCTCCACCACCAACCACCCTCAGTAATCTATCACGTTATAACCTTGGATATCAGTGTTTTTACCACCTCTGATTTTTAAACTATAACCTATGTACATGATTTGATTTTTGTTAACGTCAGATTCGAATCCTCCAGCATGAAATGGTGGATTCGGATCGGATTCGTACCTAGCCCTTGATTCGGATTCGGATTCGAATCCTTTCATGATCTGATTCGCCCATCTCTGGGCTGAAGGAACATCTGTTTTTCTATCACCTTAATCTTTATTCCCTAATATTTATTTTCCTTGCAGTCCTTCTACATGTCGCACAATATTGCCCTCGAAAAGCTGATGAAACGGTTGGGCTACTACGTTCCTGATTGGCTAGCAAAGGCTTTGCTAGAGAGACCTGCAAACGACGTTCCGAACTTGAAGCACCCAAGCAGAAAAATTAGAAATTTACAGCGAGGATAATCATACGTAGGCCTAGCTAAAGGTAGGCTCTGGAACCAACATATTGCACCATTTCGTCATTATTGGTTTATGGTTTTCGCGGAAGTGCGTTGTCATTTCTGAGTCAAAACCATTCAATCTAGGGGGACACCAAAACACGAAGCTTGTTCTCTTCACACAAAACGATTCGAAGTAATGTTGCTTTTCGAGTCGTCGTGACCTTTTTTTCGATCATCCTTTGCGTTTTTTATGGCACTTGAGCATACTCAAGTGCCATAGCGATCGTAATTTCTGTCGGTCTGTCCCGGTTTTGCTAGTTTGGGCACTTCCACATAAGCTAGGACGAGGAAACTTGGCAGGCGTCTCAGGGACCCAACCAGATTAACTTACAAATAATCACTTCCCCGATGTAGAATTTTCCCAGATCCGGGAGTCCGGAAACTGGGAACAAGGGTAGCAAAAGGGCAATGTATCGATCCGACGTCCTCTTTGGTGGAAGCATCGCCAGGTAGACCACACCGCTGCTCTTGCTTGTGTTTAGAGCCGAATGCAGGAACAGGTACAGTTTAAGGATTAAAATAAGACCGACAAATGCTAAACTATTTATCTGATTGTGTTCTGCCTTTTGCCAAGAAAGTAAGCTACTTCTGTCTCCATTTTGTACTCTGGGCAAATGAGGTCAAAGTAGCCTATTTATATTTTGATACTGTTCCAGATTGGGACTCCAGAATAGAAACTTCCAGTTCCTTCAGTTTGAGTAGTTGTACAGTCCCAAACAGTTACTTCCCTGATCCGGCCATCGTGGGGGGAGCGGAGGGATGGGGAGTTGAGAAACTAGTAACACACACAACTTTGGAACGGGTAATCGGACATGCAAGAAACTTGACAAGTGTCAAGAATAAGTGTCTCAGATGTTCAGTTTCAAATCGAACCGAATCCGATAACTGGGGCGGGGGACCTGGAGGGGGAACCTGAATCTCGTGAAACGCTTCCACTTAAGCTAGGACGATTAAAATTGGCAGGCATATCAGGAACCCCAACAGATTAACTTGGACATAATCATTTACCCGATTCGGCCATTGTGGGGGGAGTGGAGGGATGGGGAATCCGGAAACTAGTAACATGAATAAATTGACAAGTGACAAGAACAAGTGTCTCACATGTTCAGTTTCAAATGCGGATCCTATCCGATAACTAGGGGGAGTGGAGGGGAGCACCGGGAACAAAATGATATTTGACTCTGTAAATAACTCCCAAGCACGAAACTCCCGCCAACATTTCGCCTATTCTTACAAGTGCCATATGAGCTTTCAGCTCTTGTTGAATGGATGTAACTGCTCGTGTTTCAGTTTTCTCCCGTGGCGCTGAAGCACATCTATCGTATCGGTGGTGGTATAATTTGTGGCATGAAAAACTTAGCAGCAATTAAGATGTGTGCCCAAGTCTGAACAAAATGGAACGGTCTGGGAGAATTTTGGACAATAGAAGTCCTAAAAATCCCAAAACTCTAAACCGTAGTTGACGAACTTGTGCATGTTTGATAGAAGGAGCCACCTTTGAAACTCTACTCGAAGTTTCCTCTGGTTTGGCTATTGATTAAAGTAAGTTGATAAATTAGATTGCCGTATAGAGAGCCTGATATTTTTGTATTGTCTTGTTACTATGTCAAACAACGTTTCTGTGTTGTTACATCGTCGAAGGTGTCCTGTATTCGTTATTCTTTGTAATGAGTGATCTAGTGTTGCTGTCGTTCTATAATGTTTGGTTTTATCGATTCTGTAACTATAGCCCGGTACTTTTTTGTTTACTTTTATAGTGGTGCAGAGATGGGCGAATCCGATCATGAAAGGATTCGAATCCAAATCCGAATGCAGGGCTAGGTACGAACCCGATTCCGAATCCACTGTTTCGTGCTGAGGATTTGAATCTGGATTCGAATCCAACCTTAACAAAAATTAAATCATGTACATAGGTTATGGTTTAAAAATCAGAGGAGACAAAAATGCATCGATATCTAAGATAATCAGATAACGTGATAGATTACTGAGGATGGTTGGTGGTGGGGACCAAAAAGTTGGATTGCCTAAGCACACTGTGTAAAAATTGGGAAAACAGAAACTAGAAGGATGAACTAGGAATTTAAGCGGATTCGTAAGATTGAGATTTTGAAATCCAAGTCCGAATCCAGCCTGACAAGCAGAAGATTCGAATCCGGCCAAAAGGACGAATCCTGGATTCGAATCCGGATTCGGATTCGCCCGTCTCTGTAGTGATGTCGCCTGCGTAAGGCCGTAGTAATCAGAAGAACAAAAAACGAAAACACGCTAGGTATCAGTGAGCGAAAGGTGTCGAGATTGGACCGTTGCACGTCCAACAGACCTGGGCTTCAGGCGATGCGGAGACCTTTGGTCCCGCCACATTAGCCAGGCGTGGACCAACAAAAATATCCCCTTCTTCTGTCTTCGAAATGAGGAACGTTGAACCCAGGAACCTCGGATCCACCCTCAGAAACCGTCTGAACTCGTTTTCGGTTGCGATTCGTGTGCCGCTAAACCTGAGTAATGCCATACATCACATTCGCGAGACGCAAACTGAGATTATAAGTAGCGATTTTCTGTGATGGGTGCTCGTGCATACCGGAACTTGAGGTTAAAAGACGTGATGCCCCAAAGAAAACTGTTTAAAGAATTAATAAATCTTGGTCAAATGACGGATAAAGGACTGACAGCCTGGAAGCTTTGGGATCCGAGAGTTCCATTACTACATTATCTCGAATATTAGGGAGGGGATTTTCGGTCTACTACTGTAGCCTACCTGCTAATGGAGCTTGCGTCAAAAAACGGACAGGCGCCTTTGGGAATTTGCACTCCATCTAGGTACTCCTGGGCCAATTTTGATGGGCAGTAATTTTGTTCATTCATTTATTCATATAACCTGTTTAGCATAAACATCACCCAGCTTTCCATGACTTACCGTTTAGAATAAGTCTGCTCTTTTTCTTGTCGTTTTAGTTACATTCTTCATTCCAGCAATAATCCGGTATATTTTAAGCGCTTTCTTAATGGCTTAAAGTGTGAAGGTGACGCATTCTGTATCCAGGTTTTATATGCTGTAGAGTGATTCAGCTTTACATTAGTTGCGTTTTTGATCCGATTTCTCCGTTCCGAACTCTCGCTTCTGAACTCTCGATTCTCGTACAGATTACCGTTTTTGCTTCTCTGACTTCACCATTCTCGCTTTTGACAAAAACACTAATTTGGGATCTCGACCTCGTCCGCAACCCGGTATATGTGTTTATGCATAACGAACACCCGCACTCTGTTGACCAATCATGGAGGAGAACGGAGAGAGGAGAATCGAGAATTCACCATCGGAGCAACTTCTCGATTCTGCAGAATCGCGAGGCTTTCCCCGTTCTCGATTCTGAGAAAAACGCAAGAAAAGGAGAATTCACTTCATCTGAATAGTCCAAAAACGCGAAATAGGAGAATCGCGAGGAGAATTCGGATCAGAACGCAACAATTGTCGGGCATCTACAAGACCGATCTCACGAACCGACCTCAGCAGTGCTCCCATCGTCGTACGCCGTACTAAATTCTACGTTTTATCAGCAGTGGATAGGCCTTTAATTTTACGAACTGCGTGGTGTTTGTTCCAGCGCAGTAGTTAAATTTACAAAGATTTTTTTAAGTAACGTTAAGCAACAATTGCAACTGCAATTTACTGGGCGTCGCATAACCTTGAATTTTCGCATTCTAAATGTTCGTCGTAATCAGTTTGCACGGAATTTGATTATGTCGTGGAAAAATTTTAACACACTGCGTTTCATCGGCCATGTCCAACACGATGTTCGCTATGGTTTTGTTGTTTTCCCGATCCTACATGTTTTTAATACGGTGCTTTTTCGAACGCGTGTTTATTCGGCCAAGTGCCATATAGCCATCGCAATTTCTGTCCGTCCGTCGGTCGGTCCGGGTTTTGCTAGTTCGGGCACTTCAACATAAGCTAGGCCGATGGAACTTGGCAGGCGTATTAGGGACTCGAAAAGATTATTTTGGAAACAGTCGTTTCAGCTGATCCGACCATCGTGGGCGGAATGGATGGAGGGGGAGTCCGGAATCTTGAGGTATTTACAACTTTTGAACGAGTGATCGGATCTTAATGAAACTTGGTATTTGGAAAGACCTCGTGTCTCAGATGTCCCATTTCAAGTCCGGACCGGATCCGGCGAATGTGTAGGGGGGGGGAGCCGGAGGGGTGAACCGGAGATCTTATGACACGATTAGAGGGGAGTAATCGGGATGAGACTTGGTGAGAAGAACAAGCACCAGATACATCAGTTACAGAACCGGAGCGTATTCGGCACTGTGGGGAGAGTTTGGGTCGGGGGAGTTCTGGTGTTTCAGCGAGTTCGGTACTTCCCGATGTACTAGGATGATGGAACTCGGCAGGAATGTCAGGGATCCGAATAGACTGACTTGAAAATAGTAGTTTGCACAATCCGAACATCGTGGGGGGAGTGGAGGGATGGGGAATCCGGATCTAGTGGCAGTTGGCGATCGGATTTGAATGAAACTTGACCAATGGAAAGAGGTATTGTCTCAGATGTTCCGTCCGGACCGGATCCCATACTAATAAGGGTGGTGGTGGAAGGGGGCACCGGAAATCTTGTAAAACGCTTGGCGTCGAGGGATCGGGATGGTATAAGCATTAGACCAGGATCATATCAGGGGGGGGAGTTGGAGGGGGTTTCACGGAATTCCGGTGATCGCGAGATAGGATACTTCCAGATGTTCTAAGGAGGATAAAACTTGGCAGGCATATTAGTCACCCGACCAAATAGACTTAAGGACCCGACACAATGCCCTAGGAAGACTTCCCTTCCTGGCTCCGACCGTTTTTCGGGGGGTTGAGGGAGGGAGAATCCAGAAATTGCTGGCTTCCGTAGGTTGCGAACAAATGGTAGGATTCAAGTGAAACTTTATGGGTGATAAGAACTGATGACCTAGATATATACAAAGCATGTGTCCGAACCCCATGCGGCCATGGTTGGGCGAGTTGGGGGGGGGGGGGGGGTCCGGAAGCTTTGTGACATGCACAAAAAACAAACTGATGGGCCGAATGGGATGCAAGTTGGACAGTACCAAGTTTATGCGGCCTAGATTTGTCATATGGCATCCGAACCGGATCCGACCAAGGTAGAGGATGATGAAGCGGGAACCTGAAATTTGCAGGTATGCTCCAATTCGAGTAAAACTTGATGGACCGGAAGATGGGAGATGTTATAGATGCGAAGTTTATGTGTCCGAGTCGTATTCATCCACAGTGGGGGGAGATGAAGGGGAGTCCCTGAAATGTTGTGGCTCGCATAGGGGTTGAACAAGTGGAGTGATTTGAATGAAACTTGCCAAGTAAAGAGATTGTATGCCTTAGATGACATATTTTAGGGTCCGGACCGGATCCGAGCACGGTGGGAGGGGTACTGGAATTTCCGGAAAAATACTCAGGTTTACTTTCTCGTTTCTCATTCCACCTACTCTTGACAAGTTCCATATGAGCTCGTAGCTCTTGTTATGTGACTAACATCGTTCACGGACACGGTATTGATCATGTCAAACTTTGAATTGCATTATCAGCGTCCTTACTGTTACAAAGTCCGTGGTGGGCACCTAGATACCACAAAAGTAGTCTATAGTCTTCGGTGTTTCATTACGAGTTGCCCTCGTGTCCTATGCTTCCAACACGGACTGGTAGTGTTGGGAGATAATCGATACCGTTATATTCGACCGTAAGTATCGAATCGAAACCGATATTTGACGTGTTCAGTTATTTTCTCCATCTGTAGTTGAATGTCGGAGTTGGAACTGTCAGCAACCCCCGAAATTGGACCAATATGTTTTTCGTAATTCGATATACTATAATCAAAGTTTTTAATATGATATGTTACAAAATGCTCTCTGACTGTAACTTTTGTTCTTAAATTTTAGTAAAACAAGATATATGAGAGCAAACATGGTCCTGAAATATCAGTATCGAAAATCGAACAACACTACGGACTCTCTCAACTACCGAGTCCGAGAGCTAATCCCGACGAAAAATTTATCTCAAAATAGTACTATGAAGTAGTACGAAAAAGTTGCATTCCGTACTAACGATGCTACTACATGCTTCTACTTCAAGGCTACCGTGTTACTGCATACTACTATATGGTATTATTAGCAAGACTGGATGTTACTATGGCAAGACAGGATGCTACTGGATACTACTACATAAGACTGGACCAGTCTGAGACACATTAAATGATAGTATTCTTTGCTATTACATAGTATTACATGCAACGTTTTCGTACTACTACCATACTACTACGCCAGGCTACAAATTTGTCATCGGGATTGAGTAGGTGGTGGATACGGAAAAAACACACGTTCGTGAAAACGCATCGCTGATATTCTTGTCGGATATAATAATAATAATTTATTTTTTTACCCACGACAACAAACAAGAAAAAGTGGAATAATAAACTAAAAAACAAAAAGAAAAAAAAAGAACTTAACTACGAGTATGTGGGGGAAGGAGAACAGAATTATAGCCAAACTGACGGTGGACACGGATGTTGAAAGCGCAAATTGGGTACGTTGGCCTGAGGACAACTCGGGCAGGGAACCCCCGAGGAGCCAAAACCAGGGATGCTTGGTTTCCAACATTAGTTGCGTTTTTGCAGATACCATGGTATCTGTTACCACGGTAACTGAATCTGCAATTAGTCGTTTTTTACGGTTGCTCTGAAAAACGACTATTGCCGAAATTGCACTTTTGGAAGTCATCCCAAAAGAAAAACTGATATCCAGTTACATCACTAAGGGCTAACTTCTTTCTCACAAATTTGACTTTTTGACTTTTCAGATACCACGATAACTGCGAAAACGACTTTAGACCGTGGTATCAGATACCATGGTGTCCGCAAAAACGCAACTATTGCATTGGAATCATGATTACGCTGAAATCACTTATTACCACATTTCTTTGTACGTTTAGTGCTGTGCAATAACCGCGGAACTGTAGCCTATTTCGTCAAAGTTGAGGCTGGGCTCATAAATTTTAGGGCATAACAAGTAGATTTTTATTGTAAGAGGTATAGTAAATAAATGAAGAATGCTTTCATTAATCCAGTTAGGAGATCGGTCGTTTGATGTTATGATGTTAAGCATCTTACATGATGTTAAGCTCATTCTATTGTGCCAAACTGTATCGTCCAGATGCTAAGTGGAATAAAGCTGCTGTAAGTTGTTACTTAACTAATTTATTCGGGCTGTCATTTGTAGAGCCAACGTTGTTTTAAGACAACTGCTTCTACACTGTTAGAATTTTCATAACAAATCACGACGATGCACAATTTCAAAAGATAAAACTTAGCGTGTTAGCTCTTAAAACACGTTACGTATTGAGCGTTAAGCCGCTTGCACATTGACCCGCTGAGCCTTCCACACTCAGCTACGCAACCTCTGCGTCGCGTTTGTGGCGACGAAACGCAGAGCTTACGCAGACAAATAAAACGCAATGCAAGAACAGAACCAAGTTTTATTCTTGCGTTGCGTCGGCGCGTACGCACCGGGTTTTTCAGTGAAAAATTGAAGTTTTTAAGAAAAATTGGAGAAAAACCTTTTAACGATTTAGAAAACGTACTAATGATGAAAGAAACGAAAATTTAGCAGAAGAAACCAGGACAGGAAAACGTAAACACGCATCCAGCGTGAAAACTTCTCGCGCAGGTGTGAAAGATACGTTACGCAACCTATACGCGATGGAAGATAAACGAATACGCAACGCATCGCAACGACGCTTCAGTGTGAAAGCTGCTTTATGCGGACAAGAAGAGCCGAAACAGCGCGGGAAAAAGATCTGCCGTAAATACGAATCATTTTGCATTGGTCTGCTCGTCCGAAATAGCTGTTTTAGATAAACTAATGCCGGCGTTTTGCACACTTATCTAAAGTCCTTTGATCCTGAGGCAGAGCTGCTGCGATCCATCAAATTCCAGTCCGAGACAAGTCCGAGTCCTGAAAAAGGCGTCTCGAGGAGTCCACAGCTCTGGCGGATGGACAGCTCCGTGAAAGATGAGTCCGAGTCCTTGAAGAAGGCGTCTCGGGGCGAGTCCAGAGTCCGAGTCCACAGCTCTGGCGGACGGACAGCTCCATGAAAGATGTGTCCGAGACGAGTCCAAGTCCTTTGAAGAAGACGAGTCCAGAGTCCTAGTACACAGCTCTGACGGACGGACAGCTCCGTGAAAGATGAGGCCGAGACGAGTCCGAGTCCACAGAGTCCTAGTCCACAGCTCTGACGGACGGACAGCTCCGTGAAAGATGAGGCCGAGACGAGTCCGAGTCCTTGAAGAAGGCGTCTTGAGGCGAGTCCGAGTCCATAGCTCTGGCGGACGGACAGCTCTGTGAAAGATGAGTCCGAGACGAGTCCGAGTCCTTGAAGAAGGCGAGTCAGATGAGTCCGAGACGAGTCCGAGTCCTTGAAGAAGGCGTCTCGAGGCGAGTCCACAGCTCTGGCGGACGGACAGCTCCGTGAAAGATGAGTCCGAGTCCTTGAAGAAGGCGTCTTGAGGCGAGTCCAGAGTCCGAGTCCACAGCTCTGGCGGACGGACAGCTCCATGAAAGATGAGTCCGAGACGAGTCCAAGTCCTTGAAGAAGGCGAGTCCAGAGTCCTAGTCCACAGCTCTGACGGACGGACAGCTCAGTGAAAGATGAGGCCGAGACTAGTCCGAGTCCTTGAAGAAGGCGTCTCGAGGCGAGTCCAGAGTCCGAGTCCACAGCTCTGGCGGACGGACAGCTCCGTGAAAGATGAGTCCGAGTGCTTGAAGAAGGCGTCTTGCGGCGAGTCCAGAGTCCGAGTCCATAGCTCTGGCGGACGGACAGCTCTGTGAAAGATGAGTCCGAGACGAGTCCAAGTCCTTGAAGAAGGTGAGTCCAGAGTCCTAGTCCACAGCTCTGACGGACGGACAGCTCCGTGAAAGATGAGTCCGAGACGAGTCCAAGTCCTTGAAGAAGACGAGTCCAGAGTCCTAGTACACAGCTCTGACGGACGGACAGCTCCGTGAAAGATGAGGCCGAGACGAGTCCGAGTCCTTGAAGAAGGCGAGTCCAGAGTCCGAGTCCATAGCTCTGGCGGACGGACAGCTCCGTGAAAGACGAGGCCGAGACGAGTCCGAGTCCTTGAAGAAGGCGTCTTGAGGCGAGTCCAGAGTCCGAGTCCATAGCTCTGGCGGACGGACAGCTCTGTGAAAGATGAGTCCGAGACGAGTCCAATTCCTTGAAGAAGGCGAGTCCAGAGTCCTAGTCCACAGCTCTGACGGACGGACAGCTCCGTGAAAGATGAGGCCGAGACGAGTCCGAGTCCTTGAAGAAGGCGTCTCGAGGCGAGTCCAGAGTCCGAGTCCACAGCTCTGGCGGACGGACAGCTCCATGAAAGATGAGTCCGAGACGAGTCCAAGTCCTTGAAGAAGGCGAGTCCAGAGTCCTAGTCCACAGCTCTGATGGACGGACAGCTCCGTGAAAGATGAGGCCGAGACCAGTCCGAGTCCTTGAAGAAGGCGTCTCGAGGCGAGTCCAGAGTCCGAGTCCGCAGCTCTGGCGGACGGACAGCTCCGTGAAAGATGAGGCCGAGTCCTCGAAGAAGGCGTCTTGAGGCGAGTCCAGAGTCCGAGTCCATAGCTCTGGCGGACGGACAGCTCTGTGAAAGATGAGTCCGAGACGAGTCCAAGTCCTTGAAGAAGGTGAGTCCAGAGTCCTAGTCCACAGCTCTGACGGACGGACAGCTCCGTGAAAGATGAGGCCGAGACGAGTCCGAGTCCTTGAAGAAGGCGTCTCGAGGCGAGTCCAGAGTCCTAGTCCACAGCTCTGGCGGATGGACAGCTCCGTGAAAGATGAGTCCGAGTCCTTGAAGAAGGCGTCTCGAGGCGAGTCCAGAGTCCGAGTCCACAGCTCTGGCGGACGGACAGCTCCGTGAAAGATGAGTCCGAGTCCTTGAAGAAGGCGTCTTGAGGCGAGTCCAGAGTCCGAGTCCATAGCTCTGGCGGACGGACAGCTCTGTGAAAGATGAGTCAGAGACGAGTCCATGTCCTTGAAGAAGGCGAGCCCAGAGTCCTAGTCCACAGCTCTGACGGACGGACAGCTCCGTGAAAGATGAGTCCGAGACGAGTCCGAGTTCTTGAAGAAGGCGTCTCGAGGCGAGTCCAGAGTCCGAGTCCACAGCTCTGGCGGATGGACAGCTCCGTGAAAGATGAGTCCGAGACGAGTCCGAGTCCTTGAAGAAGGCGTCTCGAGGCGAGTCCAGAGTCCGAGTCCACAGCTCTGGCGGACGGACAGCTCCGTGAAAGATGAGTCCGAGTCCTTGAAGAAGGCGTCTTGAGGCGAGTCCAGAGTCCGAGTCCATAGCTCTGGAGGACGGACAGCTCTGTGAAAGATGAGTTTTAGACGAGTCCGTGTCCTTGAGAAGGCGTCTCGAGACGAGTCCAGAGTCCGAGTCCATAGCTCTGGCGGACGGACAGCTCTGTGAAAGATGAGTCCGAGACGAGTCCGAGTCCTTGAAGAAGGCGAGTCCAGAGTCCTAGTCCACAGCTCTGACGGACGGACAGCTCCGTGATGAGTCCGAGACGAGTCCGAGTCCTTGAAGAAGGCGTCTTGAGGCGAGTCCAGAGTCCGAGTCCATAGCTCTGGCGGACGGACAGCTCTGTGAAAGATGAGTCCAAGACGAGTCCGAGTCCTTGAGAAGGCGTCTTGAGGCGAGTCCGAAGTCCGAGTCCATAGCTCTGGCGGACGGACAGCTCTGTGAAAGATGAGTCCGAGACGAGTCCGAGTCCTTGAAGAAGGCGAGTCCAGAGTCCTAGTCCACAGCTCTGACGGACGGACAGCTCCGTGAAAGATGAGTCCGAGTCCTTGAAGAAGGCGTCTTGAGGCGAGTCCAGAGTCCGAGTCCATAGCTCTGGCGGACGGACAGCTCTGTGAAAGATGAGTTTTAGACGAGTCCGAGTCCTTGAGAAGGCATCTCGAGACGAGTCCAGAGTCCGAGTCCATAGCTCTGGCGGACGGACAGCTCTGTGAAAGATGAGTCCGAGACGAGTCCGAGTCCTTGAAGAAGGCGAGTCCAGAGTCCTAGTCCACAGCTCTGACGGACGGACAGCTCCGTGAAAGATGAGTCCGAGACGAGTCCGAGTCCTTGAAGAAGGCGAGTCCAGAGTCCTAGTCCACAGCTCTGGCGGACGGACAGCTCCGTGAAAGATGTGTCCGAGACGAGTCCGAGTCCTTGAAGAAGGCGAGTCAAGAGTCCTAGTCCACAGCTCTGACGGACGGACAGCTCCGTGAAAGATGAGTCCGAGACGAGTCCGAGTCCTTGAAGAAGGCGAGTCCAGAGTCCTAGTCCACAGCTCTGGCGGACGGACAGCTCCGTGAAAGATATGTCCGAGACGAGTCCGAGTCCTTGAGAAGGCGTCTCGAGGCGAGTCCAGAGTCCGAGTCCACCAGCTCTGTCCTGAGGACATACCTAGGCTAAGGCCAAAGGTACGAAAATCTGTACTCGAATGAGACAGATTTCGATGTGACTAAAATAACAACATAAGAAAGGATGCTTGTCTTTGCCAAGATGAGACTGCCTAGATTGCGTTATAAAGCTAACTGGACTGTTTGGGGCATAAACAGATGAAAACCCTACACACAAATCAGCGGGTCCTAAAGGTGCAGTGTTGCCACCGGCAGTAAAAATCTTACTAGATCTAGAGAGAAAAAAAGTGAATATAGAGGATCTAGTAAAAATCATTTTAATCTAGCAAAAAATCCCAATTTCTAGTAAAAAAAAATGGTCCAACCCAGAATTTGTGTAATATTTCACAAATCCTGATGAAATGTATAAAGAAATTAGGATCCACTCTTGCTCCTAACTCTCTGCAGCTGGCTCCATACACATGCAGAGGCCGGAGGGACAGTTCTCAACTTTGTCTGTTAACCAAGCCCAGGATCAGGTCACTTTGTTGACCATTGTGCTAGGTCTTTGGTCCCTGATGAAAACGAACGAACCAACTGTTTTCAGAAAAATCGGCTGTTTTAGGAGAATTTGACCTGCAAAGATAAATTGACTGTCTTTAGAAAGTCGCAGCGCTTCGCGCCGATTGATATGTTCTTTACCGATTGGCCGACAATATTATGAAGGGGCGCCCTTTGGCTGCTCTTTATGACCAAGTCCGTGGTCGGATATATTTTGTATGGTTTCTTTACGGATCAGAAGTGTGACTCAGAATCACAGCCTCAAAATTTCACTCTCTTTCGATGTATTTCTTTATTGTTGAAATTTAGTACGGGTTCCCTAAGTTATTGCACACAAGTTTCGAGTTAGTAAATTTTATTAGAATCGGTAAAAAAAAATCTCTTGAGTCTAGTAAACTTAATTTTGGTCGGGTGGCAACACTGAATGGTAGGACCGAGAAGGCAATAAAGACACACCCGTTTGGGATCATTTCAGAGCCTTTGTCCTTGTTTTATAGTTTGAAAGCTACCGATAGGAGTCGAGACCTTTGTCTATTGCTCGTCTCCGAGACCTTGTCACTTGCATTTTGTGTTGCAGTCGGAAGTAACCCCAATGGCAGCCAAGAGAGTGTTGCAACTTGCAAACAAATGCACAAGCAGTTTGTGTATCAAAAGTAACTTCTCATCGAGTTCCGGCCGAAACTATACATTTCACGGAAGAATCAGCAACATTTCCTCATCCAGCTTGTCCTCTTAATCAAAGACAATAATAGTGGAAAGACAATAATTATTATATTACAAAGACAATAATTACTGTCTTTGCTCTTAATGACGACTCAGACGGTGTTCGAGGGGTTCGTAAAGTCTTTCGCAACACTGTACAAAGTTTCTCCGAGTTAGGATTAAAGTTAACTGCAGTATTTGCTACTGGGATTAACCTTATCTCTACTGGGATAAGATTGACCCGAATTAGAATAATCTTATCCCAGTAGAGACAAGATTAATCCCAGTAGCAAACAATGCAAGATTTGTTTTTTACAGTGAAAGTATGCTCCGTAAAGTTTGTTGCCGGTCAGACGTGAATTCGACCTGATTAACTTTACGAGAGTTGTGTGTGGCAATTTGTTCTTGAAAGAAAAAGATTCTACTTATTATAGAATATTGTTATCATAAATGAACCAATGGTAGATATTTATTAACACTAAAAGCCATAACGGGCCATGATCAATATTCAGATACGAAACAAGTAAACTCCAGTAAATAAATTTACAATAATCAAAAAATAAAAATAATATAAATAAATAAATCATTCAAAGTAGTCTAATCTAATAAGTAACCCTTTCTTCTCATTTCACTTGACATAAACCAATAATAACAACGAAACTCTGCAAAAAATTGTTTATAATTATTATTGCAAAAAAAAACACATTTCAAGTTATTCGACCTCATTATTGTTAGCCTTCCATATATAAACCACTAATATTCATCATTTCATCATTCTTCAGTTTCCTAATCCCAGATGTTCGAATTAATTTCATAATCTTGTTTCCGGTCTCTTCTCCTATTGGTCAACCTTCCGAACTTTACGAAAAAAGTGAACTAAAGTTGAACTTCTTTCCTACTTCCGGTAAAGTAGGCTACCTTACTCTGGTTTACTGAGCAACTTTACGAACTTTGCGAACGACTTTACGAACACCGTCTGAGCCGTCCTTTATCCGGATATCGATCCTCTAATCAGTTCGGTCGGATAACTTTTTCCGTCCCTGAATCCTCAGTCCAGCCCCCATCGTTGACTATTGAGTTACGAAACCCATCTCTAAACTTCAAAGGAATATCCCTACCAACAATCACTGAAATATCACAATCCCTCACATAAGTGGACATAAAGTCGGATATGGGAACTGACAATTTTTAAGCCAATCTTGTCAAGTGTCTAATTTCCAAGCCAAGTTTCATCGTCCTAGCACGTCTGGAAGTACCTTAACTTGCGATCACCGGAACTCCGCCCCCCCCCCCCTCTGACTCCCCACAGTGCTCGAATCCGGTCCGGTTCTGTCACTGATGTAAAAAGGGCCTGTGCTTGTTCTTCCCACCAAGTTTCATTCCGACCGCTCCACTCGAAGCGTGTCACAAGGTTTCCGGTTCCCCCCACCCCCCACATTCATTGGATCCGGTCCGGACATTCATTATGATCCGACCACCCGTTCGGAAGTTATACATACCTCAAGACTCCAGATTCCCCCTCCCTCCACCCCCCACCCACCCCCCACGATGGTTGGATCGGGAAGTTGACTATTTCCAGGTCAATCTGGTCGGGTCCCTGATTTGCCTGCCAAGTTTCATTCGAGGTTTCATTGTCCTAGCCCACCTGGAAGTAACTTAACTCCGGATCACCGGAATTCTGGAACCCCTCTCCAACTTCCACAACAGTGGACGAATCCGGTAGAGTTCTGTCAATGATGTACCAGGGCTTGTGCTTGTTCTTCCTACGAAGTTTCATCCCGATCGCTCCACTCTAAGTGTGACACAAGATTTCCGGTTCCCCCCTCCGACTCCCCTTCCCACATTCATCGGATTTGGTCCGGACTCGAAATGGGACATCTCAGACATGACATCTTTCTAGATATCCAGTTTCATTAAGATTCGATCACCTCCTCGAAAGTTATGCATGCCCCTAAATTCCGGATTCCGCCGTCTCCCCGTCCCCCCACGATCGTCGGATCGGGCAAATGACTATTTCCAAGTTAGTTTGGTCGGGTCCCTGATATGCCTGCGAAGTTTTATCGTCCTAGCGCATCTGGAAGCACCCTAACTCGAGAACAGTGGCCTGACAGACAGACCGACCGACAGATCGACAGACCGAAAAGTGATCGATACATCGCACTTGAGCGGAGCTGCAAGTGCCATAAACACGAGTTAGCCTTGTTCCGACACGATCTCGAAAGTCGCCAGAAGAGCCTCTAAACAATCAAAAAGTTTGAAGATAAATTCGAAGTCTTTCGTGAATTGAGATATGTCTTACAACTGTATGGAAAGCGTTCAAGCTGGCTAAGACAACCCCTGTTTCCTCGGCAAAAGGGGAAAGAATGTTCAGCATGATGAAGTTGGTTAAGACCACCTTGCGTTCAACAATGGCTAACCAGCGTCTTGAAAGTCTGTTACTAATCGCATGTGAAACCGATATAGTGAACAAACGTGAAATTGGGTGTGTTGTGGACAAATGGGAAACGCTTAAAATGCGACAAATAAATGTTTAGGATGGGTTGAAGGTCGTAGACTTTTTAGATTTAAGTGACAATGTTAAAGTTTAACCGAATAGGGTTGAGATCCAACAGTCTAGTAACATATCACTTATTCACTTAAATATCCCTAAAAACCCGATAAAAATACGTTACGTCGTTTGTCCGGTATCTAGGGATAATTGATTTCGTAGAATGAAGTTATTCTTTCGCATTTGTGGTACCTGTATGTACTTGTCCCTCTACGCTTGTAATATTTACCGCTAGAAATGCAAGCCATTTTCGAAGAATAAGTGGAAAAGTATAAAATCCCTCAGATGAGTCAAAATATTTGTGTATTCAAATATCGGCTTTAAAAATAAGCGGCCTTTTCAGTTATACTTTAACGGAACCAGTTGCTTCAGACATGAACCGTTTCACTTCAAATAGTGTATACATATAATTTGTTACGAGCTCAGTTACGAGCCCAAGGCTTAGGAGCCTTGGGCTCGTAACTGATCAGTTGTGGGCTAGTTCTAGGTCGTTTAAGGCAACATGCATAGCCGGTATTTTTTATTTTTTTTTACCAAGAAGCTCCTCGGAGGAAGCAAGAGGAACTCAGAGGAAGCCAGATCTGTCTAAGTGCCGTTATGGTGAATAAAAATAACATGGGAGGTTCAAGAGCTTGTTTAGTTAACCTCGTCTCGCTCGGGATAATATTAGTAAGTAAGTAAGTAAGTAATTTATTTATGACCCTCCATTTTATTGCCATTTTATTACCATTGTATCCCTAGGCGGTTTTGGTCTGTTGTTCCTATGTTGTGTTTGGTCTTAAATTAATTCAATTTGAAGGGATGCCGGATCTGATGTAGATCTTGAAGCCCCCCCCCCCCCAAAAAAAAACAATTATTATCACATTTTGGTTATTGGTCCATTTGAGCCGGGGACACTTAACCGTGGGGAGTCGGGCCGTTTCGCCGACAGCCCTAAACTTGGATTTCTCCGTCTTTGTATTGACGTATCATTCCACTTTATAAACTACGCACATTTTCAGCGTATTGACAGCGAAGAGAAAACTTCCTCGTATAAATCTCACAGTTCTGGTTCATCGTTCGCAATCTCGTTTTTTTCCACCCATGCGAATTTCCCCAGAAACTGCGATTCTCCGAAAAACCGCGATGCAATCAGCGCTCAGCTTAGATTATTGAGTGGTTCACCCGCGGCTCGCCCGGTGCTCTCTGTTGCAGAGACGCTCATTAATGCGTGCGTGCGTCATCTACGCACGGGGTGGAAGGCGGGGGTTACAAGGGGGTTGATTCGTCAAATATTGATCCGCGCCCTCGAGCGGTCTCCACCCAGTAACACGGCAGTTTTCGTAAGCTGAACATTTGAAAATGAACCTGATGTTATAAGCAGGCAAGAAGAGAAGAAGTGTATGACGGGATAAAGAGAGCTTGGTTATTGACCGACATAATTAAAGTGAACTTTCAAATTAATGTGGATTACCGAAAAGGAAGGTTGGTCTGCTTAACACACAAGGTACGGCATTGAAGTATTTTTATCAGGATGTTGGCTGAGAGGGTGTTTCGCCTTAATTCCTTTTTGAGATACGTATCTTAGGCTAGGTTAAAGTCTAGTGAGAATTCCAGATCGACAACTAGGCTAGATCAGCCTAACCTTGCTTGAGATTGCCCGCTGCGTCGTTGCACAAGCCAAGGCTTGGCTATTGTTGGCTGCATTGTGATTAATTGTGAAGGCAGAGTCTTCGTGATAGCTTAGTGTATTGCAGTCAGTCTAGGCCTCTTTCGTATAGGTCAATATTACGAAATACTTTTGCCAAAATAACATAAAATATTTTTAGGGGAAAGATATGCTACCAGAAATCGCGCGGCGATTTGAAAAGATGGATAAAAAGAGACAAAGCAATTCCTTCGCACGTACCTATCGTACTGGCATTCAGTTGAAAACTAAACTGTCTCTATTTTAGCTTTGGTGCACAAATTCTGGATTATTTAATGAAAAGTTGCTAACAATTGAAAACGAAGTCGTATGTTAGTGTCCCTTTGCAGAAGCCAAGGCTATCGTTGGCTGCATCGTAAGGCAGAATCTTCGTTTAGCTTAGTAAGTTGCAATCACATTTTGGTAGCCAGTCTAAATATATTTCGAATATATATTCAAACGATGAATAA
Source organism: Branchinecta sandiegonensis (assembly GCA_030848855.1). Lineage (NCBI taxonomy): Eukaryota > Metazoa > Arthropoda > Branchiopoda > Anostraca > Branchinectidae > Branchinecta > Branchinecta sandiegonensis. The sequence continues at coordinate 1,257,186 of JAUPMV010000002.1, read as the reverse complement.
AACGGATACGTCAGCTACGATGCTTTGGCAGCGACATTTCGTGCAATAATCCAGTTATTGAAGGTTCGTTCCTTCCCCCACGTTGACCCTGAAGCTCTACAACCTGACGAGTACCCTTGCCAAGAAGGGCCGAAATATCGCTGCTAAAACATCGTAGCTGACGTAGCCTATCCGTTTTGTTCACTGTTTGAATACATGTTTCTCAGTCCGCATGGGCTCAGGAGTATTTATATTTCGAACAGGCCGATACATACAAATGCTTTTGCCAATGTAACAGAACAGTTTTGTGCAAATAAGCTTATAGTGAATTGTTGGATGGAGAAAAAGGATGACAGAAAAATCTCGATAATACCCTCATTTTGTTTCACCGGAACTAGTTGCTGGTCAATCTTTCAGCGTTTTCAAGTGACACTGTAAGGGTAGGCCTAAGGAGAAACTGAAAGTTAGGAGCGACCGTTAGAAATAAAGCACGGAACCATTGAGCTTTTATTGAGTATGTTGTGTTCAGCCATGTGTACTGTAGAGCGTGCTAACAAAACCGGGTTTTTGGATTTGCCTAGATATCACGTGAAACTTTCAGGTACCGTACATATATTAAGCCTGCTCAGTGGATTTTGCCTTAGTAGCATAGAGTTTTTGACCGCCTTTCAACTCGTTCAGCTTTCAAGAAGTATACGTGCGTTGGTCCTGCACTGCCGGCTGTAGGTTGTTCGTGGGCGACCCCGACAGCCCCCACCGCCAACACAGGAAAACAGCCAACGTTCACTTAAAATTTGCCGCTGATCAAAAAGCCCTTGAACAGTCTTCAGTGTTGGCGATATAGCAGATTTATCCGTGGTTTTTGGGCTCATTTTTCGGGAGCCTTTCTTGAAAAAAAAAGAACGAATTTTACTCAGTAAACCTCATAGATAACTCTGTGGTTCCTCGGTGGTTCCTTGAAGCTTTTGAAGTTTGCCCATGATCACTTGACCTGTCTACCACACATCCCTGATTTTTGGACAGGCGGCCAACGTTTGCTAAACCGACAGTTTGAAATAGCCTATGCCAAACGCAGGTTACCATGCCGAAAAAGCAGGGGTTACCAATAACCAAGTTAAGTTTCTTCGCGTACTTTAAGAAATCTAAATGCTTCCTGCTACCCTCTTAATTATTTCCTTACTTCTTTCGATGTGTCCGAAACGGTTTAAAAATGCCAATGCAATCCAAGAATCGGTTTTTGAAAGTAGTTTAGATTAAAATGTCTGCGACTTCTCGTCAGACCCCCCCCCCCCCCGCCGGTGCGTCACGGGCTCGGCCCTAGTGCTTTTTTCATTATTTATTTTACTGGAATAGCGGTCGATAGCTAGGAAGAAAATCTACGGAAGTTAGTGGTTGAGGATAGACGAGGCCGCAGGCCCGTATCCAGGAATCTTTTTCGGGGGGGGGGGGGGGGGTTGCCTGCGGGTCGGACAAAAAAGTACAAAAAAAAGACATAGATCAGAGGGAAAAGCCTATAAAAATGACTATTTTTGTATGTTTCGGGGGGGGGGGGGGGGTCAACCGAAAGTTCTTCCAGATGTGTGTTCTGCGCGCGGCATACGCGAAAAACCTTACAACCCCAGGTTGCGTTCCACTTACTTATTGTCAGTAACGATCGTACAGTTCTGTTATTATTTTAGTTCCACAGCCACGAATGCTACAAAATTATCTCCATCCAGGGACATATCCAGGGGGTTCGAGCCCCACCCGCCAAAAAAAAAATCGTTTTTTTAGGCTTTAACCTCGGATCTGTGTCTTTTTTGTAGTTTTTGGTCCGACTCGCGGGCAACCCCCCCCCCCCCCCCCCCCCCCCCGAAATCAATTCCTGGATACGACTTGGCCCCACCCTCTTTCAGTTTCGTCCCGCTAGACTTCCAGTGGTTGGGAGCATCATAAGTAACCTACACTGTCAGAAGTTTCATAACAGGGAACACAAGGATGCGCAGTTTCAATAGACAGCACTTGGGATGTAATCTGACTGAATGAATAACTTTATTGTGAATATCCGCTAGGATAAATAAATTAATATATGTTACAAAAATGAAATGTCTGTCACTTGTTAAAATTTTCCACAAAATATTGTCTGAATGACTGCCTGTATCTCATCGACGCCCCAGGGTTGCATGGTTCCAACTTGTTTTGGTGTCGGGTGTAGCGCTGGGCTGATATTGACGGCGGAAGGATGTCACGGTGCTTCGAGGACGATAGTAATGTCTAAAAGACATGACCAACTCATGCCTTCTCGCTGTTGTGACTTTGAAAACGTTATGCATTAGATAGTGCAAAACAGATACGTCAGCTGAATTTTATTGGAAATATATTTCGGCCCTTCTTGGCAAGGGTCCTCTTCAGGCTCAAAACCGCTCAAGTTGGGAAAACGAACTTGTGGGAAACACCATCAAATATGATTCGCAGTCAGCTTGGGCTGAAGGAATGTTTATATTATGCATTAAATGTTATGCATAACAAACATTGCCAGGAAGCCATGACAGATTACATCCCAAAGTTTGTCTGTTGAAACTGCGCATCCTTGTGTTTTCTGTTATCAAACTTCTGAGAGTGTAATAACTATCTATTGAGCAGTGATTCAGCAGTGAGCAGAGAGTCTGTCCAAACCATTACTTTTTTCGTCCCAGAGAGGATAAAATAACTACCACGATAGTAGCTGGCTCAGCCTTTCATTGTCGTCCTCAATCTCCTTATTTACCGTCCGTGTCAAGTAACTACACTTTGACGCAACGACTCTACCTGCCATCAGAAGCACCCTCCTATCATACAGGGGTGGCGCGGGATTTGTTTTAACCCCCAGATTCTTCTGTCAAGTGGGAAAACAACAGAATTGTTATGTCATTATTATACCTGATTAATAGGGGTCCACATCCCCTTGTATGGGGAAGGTGCGAAAACCTTACCCTTGTAAAGTGTTGCTTCCGTAATTCAGGAGCGAGGGTTTCGGCTGTTGTCATAAAAGTGAAATTTAAAAGGGCAAAGGGGCCAAGTCACTGGGTCTGTTTGTCTTAAGTGGGTGGAGGACGCCAACAGAGTTAAATCGCAAGCATTCTAGCATTTGCTATGTCTAGATCAGCCCATCCAAGTCGCACTCGCGGACTCAGTGTGAGTTTCGTAACGTCTAGTGGCGCGATACGGAAGTCACCGTATAGGCAAGCTCAAAATAGATCTTTACAAGAAAATCAGAGAAGAAGGAAAAAGATTTAGCCGGTATATGGATATAAAGTAAAAACTTGTAGCTAAATGTATGCAGTAGGCTAATATAGTCCTATATCTCATTCAGTTATTTGTTTTGAGGTTTTTATGCAATTTCTGCTTAAAAATCGCCACATTGTCAAGAAGAAAGAGAGCATCCCCCGAGCTAGTCAATGCAATTTGACCTACTGAATAGTTAACGAGCGGACTGGACTGACTTGATAGTGTTCATAAGGAGTCGATTCAGTTTATCTTAGTTGGGAATAATGTTAGTGAATAATGTTAATACACAAAAAGAAGATACAGTAGTGTTAACAATATTATTTTTTATCGACTGATTTTCGCCATAACTGCATTAGTGTTGGGCGATATCCGATATCGATAACGATATGTCGTTACATCGGGCGAAATATCGATGACGAATATCGAAACGTAAATATTGACATCGAAAACGATATTTCTACATTTATAATTACTGTAAAGAATCCAACATTAGTTAAATTTATGTATCCAAATTGGAGCAATATTTTTTCTTATTCGGTTTTTACTTATACGAAGTTTTAGTTGATGTAAGATGTTTTTTTATGACAGTTTTGTGACAGTTTTGAAATGTTGATATCGATATATCGAATATCGAAAGTGAAAATATCGATATATCAGTGTATCGAAAAATCCAAATATCTCCCAACATTAAACTGCATTTGGAATGGTGTTTTCCATCATTTTCATAAGATGGCCTGCTTGGGGAGACCGAGGGGTTGCTCACTCCCAAAATGGTTGTACAGTGGTGCCCAGCCGGTGCCCAGCCGTGCCCAGCCGTTGCCCAGGGAGGGTGTACAGTGGTGCCCAGCGAGTGAGCAACCCCTCGAGGGAGACGATGATAGCTGTTGCAATTAGGAACACACCAGAGTGCAAGGTCGTTTATGTAGTGAATTAACTCCAGACAGGGTCAAGAACACCTGGAGACAGTGAACCATGAACGTCTGTTTAGAGGGATTTGCAGATTGCAGATCTTCATAAGGATACTGCGCACTTGCTACAGGGCACTGCGTTGAGTCACTGTGCCCAAAAATTGAGGATTTGTCTTACTGAAATCATACCGCTGGGGTTCGTCCGAGCAGGCGCGGTCATTATGTCAGTTAGTTTCCGCCCGAGCTTTTTCTAGCTTAATTAATCATGTTTTGCCGTAACGTACCCCATCCCCTTTAATTTCCTCCCTCACTGTTTATTTATTCGAATGTTTGATGGAGACTTGTACCTTTACATGGTGTCTCCACCTGTGTTGCTGAGACAGATGTTGGATGTAAACTGGTCACTCGCATTCGCCCAGCAGGGACATGACACGTGGGCAAAAAGTTACAACGTGTCCCCTGTATATCATCATGCCATTTTCCGTTCCATCCTTCATCTTGATTAACAGCAGTTCGTGACATGGCGTTTCCGGAGGGAAGTCTGCATTTTCATTCACGGGTCTCTTTTCAGATACAGGGTTGAGGAAATGAGCTAGTCGACACGGTCGTTCAAAAATTTGCTTCAAATTGAAAACCACGATCTGCTTGCTTGTATAACTAAAGGTCAATGTATTTTAATGGTGTGGGCAGCCGGGAAGCGACTCAGTAACGCTGTAATATATCTATTTTGCAATATTTTAAGCGTGTTCTTATATCAGGAATCTTTATCGAAAATTATAAAAGAATGGGTGGGTTTGGCAATATTTTAAGCCTGCGCTTCCGTCAGAAATCGTTATCCCAAAGTATTAAATTCGGTCTCAGTTATGAATTAATACATAAACGGTTATAATTATCGTTACAAAAAACTGTAACGATGATTATTCTGAGCAGGACCAGTGGCGTGATTGGTCATTTTAGATATGGACTTGATTTTATTATTTCAGTTTTGGTTAGGCCAGTTAAGTAACGTTAATTTTGATTTATTTCCTTTGTTACTTTTTATTTCTAAAAGAGTAGCAATATCAAAGGTAAACGACAATAAACGAGTACTAATAATATACTAATCGTTACCTTCCCGGATCTCTCATTTTTCAGGATATCGGCAGATTTTCATTACAGTGCTTTATAGCAAGAATAAATAAAGAAATTGATGAAAGCGAGATGACTTTTTAGTTACCACGGTCGGACCGTGGTATCAGAATATCAGATACCACGATAACTGACCAGATACCACGATAACGGCAAAAGGGCCTTTTGACCGTGGTATCTGCAAACCGCAACTATTATATTTGTGTTCCTGGAATCCTGGACTTGACTTCTGAGCAGTCACACGTTAGGTCTTTAGCCATTCACTTCATTCACCATTCACTTTCACTTAAGCCTGTGAATGATGTAGTATTGAGACTGAAATGTTTGAATGTCATTATGTTTGATGAGTTTCCAGTTGTTATTATTATCATCTTTGACCCGTCATTGGCTGAAGCCAAGAAGAGGGAATAGAAGCAACAAAAATAAAGAAAAGAACTAAGTCAGTATATTCCCTGCCTGGCTTATCAGATATCCTTCAGGTTTCGAAGGGTCCTCATTTCTAGTCTTTGACTCATTTGTTTCGAGTGCAGTCATCAAGCACATCTTCTTTGTTTTCAAGCGGTCTTTTCTCTTGTCTGAATGTCCTTTTGAGAAGTAAGATTACATTGTGCGCGTGCTTTTGTGAAGATTCGTAGAGATAAATAACCTCAATAACTATTCGAAACCGAAGATACTCCCCTTAAATCACTTTGCATTGTCCCGCATCAGACCTTCGTTTCTAGTGCAAAATACGATGTTCCTATTTAAAAACCAACTGTAGGCTACGCAAAATTTCCTGATACATGTGAACTGTTTCTTCCACCAAAGTAGGTCGGCGACGTAGTTGTTAATTACAGATTCTCTAACTCTTCTGCTCTTTGCCTGTCACTATTTTTTTCCGATTCCGAGACTCCAGGATTCTTAAATTCCTTCCTTGAGCTTAATGAAACATCTGTGAACAATTAACAGTTGCATGCTCCAGAGTTTTATATGTGTAAACTTGCAAACAGTTAATCCTTGCGAACATTTTGGATGTCTTCTTTCTTTTTATTTTCTTTCTTGCTTGAAATGTGTTGCTATGCACTTAAAGAACGTTTGATACCTGAAATATTGTATCGTCTTGACGGTGGGCCACAACAGATGGTGGGTTTAAAGGAAGTAAAAGTTGAACATTTCAACAACCTTACTGCAAATGCGGTTAATGCTGAGTCGATCCAAATTTAGTATATACCCTTTTAGATGCTGCTTACGATGGAATCATCAAGTATTTTTGTGAAATGGAGAGGCGAAAGCTTTTTATATTCTGTGAATATAAGGTTTGAAGCCAAGCGGACCATTCATTACGAAAGAAATAGAAAACCGTGATTTTCGTTTTTTTTCTTGATCAGCTAGTTCTCTCTCTAAGATCATGTTCGAGGGATAAATATAATTTCGAATATTTCGCCTGCACTTCCGGAAAACCGTCCTCAGAACCTCAAACAAACCGAAAATCACGGTTCTCTATTTCTTTTATATTCTGCAATACTGTTATCAGTATTACGTATATGATTAGTTGTTTCGGTTTCGCCCGTTACTTACTCTTTGCTTGTTTCACTATTGCCTATTTTACGCTCTTCACTAATTCTACCCCTCCACTATTTGCACTCCCTTTTCCATGGACCGTTCGTTTTCACCATTTTCCCTTATCCAGCCCATGCTTTGTGATTCATGTGTAGGCTATGACGTATTTCGCCCTTTCCTAGTACTCTATATGACTAAGTCGAAAACACGCCTGTGATCCTAGGGAAGAACGAGAAAACGTAGCACTACGACTCAAACTCTACAACTCAATCCTGTGTTAACCAATCACGGCGGTGTTTGGAAGCAGCTGTGATACCGCCTCCGGCTCTTCCGCTGGGTATACGGCGATTTCGCATCGGCAAGGAGAGTTAGTCCTCAGGAGTATTACTCCGTTCTCTACATTCTTTCCATCTTACTTTCCCATTTTCCGCTCGTCTTTACCATTTTGACTTCAACATTAACAAAAAATCTTTTCCCTTCCTTTATTTCTATCCCCCTTCAACCTGTGCTGCGGTCGGGTATATGTCGTATTTCATCATTTATACTTCCTTACTTGCTCCCCCTTTTCCGTAGGTCTATCCCATTTTCCACTAGTCTTACCACCAACTGGAAAACCTCTCTTTCCTTTATTAATATCCCCCTTATTTACCACGTTGCCAGAGGAAAAAAATCGCAAGCCTTTTATCTTTCCCTGGGGCCTGACGCCGTTCATTTTGGTAAAAAAGCTAATGACGATTCGCTGGGTTTGCGTTTCCCGAGTCCAGTTCCAGTGCGCAGTTTTTGCCGGTATCTGAGCGTTGTTACGCATCGTTTGCTACCTCGCCTTTCTCCTGTTCAATAATCCTGATCGTGGTTGCCATGACGACTCGCTGGAATGACGTCATTTGCAGTTTCTCTCTAAACATAAAACTTGGCTTTCCCTCCTGGATTTCAAGTCGCATGCGATGCGTGCGCCTTGTCGAAATAAATTTCGGAGCGACTCCAGAGAGCAGTTTTTCTACGAACGCATTCGGAAGTGTGTCCGACAGTGGAGTACGACTTATCCCGATATGTGAACATGTTGTCTATTCTAGGTGAGCCGACAGGGGACGTGATGAGTGACGGACAAAGCAGTGCGAGTTCGGGGTCTGGGCCAAACGGCAACGGCCCCAGCTTCTCGACATTGTCGTCAGGCCTCTTCATGCATGATTCCATCGGGCTCAACTTGGGACTTGGCTTCCATGACGACCCGAACAAGTCTCTACCGCCTTTCAGCACATTCGGTGGGGAAGGTGATTTTGAAGGGCTGACGGGACGGTTGCTAGATATTGGACTGCCAATGACGTCAGGACAAGCCTGGGACTTTTACGGTGAAGGATTAACTGCAAGATTGACCGATATCTCGAACCCTGGTGCTGGTTTGATACACCTTGGACAGTTGCACCAGAACGGTAATATCCAGTACCGACCATGGGAGAGCAAGAACGACCCCGGTGGAGGAGGCCCTACCATCTTAGAGTTGGGTAAGATCGACCCAACATCTTCCGCTGGACTGACTCATACGATCACATCCGGTTTTCATGACAGCTTCGCTGCGCTGAATCATCCAAAGCTGCCGTCCTTCCAGTCGCAGTTCCCTGCGTACATTCCAGGCCAAGAGCCAGCGCTGCCCCATAACCTTCCAGTATTTCTCCAGCACCCACCCACTAGTTTACCAGCGCAACCTCAACCGCCGACTTCTAAAGACTCTAACGGACCTAATTACGAAGAAAAGCATATAACGCTTCTTAGTGGAACGGGTGGTGCAATTGTTACTCCCAGCAAGTCCCCAACGATGATCGTACCTGAGCAGATAACTCAGCCGAAGGAGGAAAAAGCCTTCCCAGGCCCTCCATCCCAGGAACATTTCCTGCCTAGACAGTTTCCAGAAAATAGTAGAGTTACGTCTAGCCCTGTTGATAAGACCGATAGGCGGCGAAAGCCGAGGATTGAGCTAACGCCGTTAGAGCCGCCAGTGGAAACGGCGGCGCAAGTCCCCTCCATCTCCAGCTCCGAGATGGGTATGCTGCCCGGACTGGCAGAGAACTTTCGTCCAGGAAATATGGTCATGTCGGACCTGGACTCTTTACCTGGATGTGACGATGATAGACCTGTGAAAAAGAAAAGAAAACGTTGTGGTGAGTGTCCTGGTTGCATGAAGAAGGACAACTGTGGTGATTGCGCCCCCTGCAAGAACGACAAGAGTCACCAAATCTGCAAGATGCGGCGATGTGCCAAGTTGACCGAAAAGAAACCAAAGGTATGTGGAATTAGTTTCTATTTTTAGCCGCTGTCTCCTGGCCGCGTGGCTCCATATGGAAACCAATGTTAGACATGTGTATATAACCTTGAATGACCGGTTGCCGAGTTATAGCCGTCTCTCCGGATGATTGAAAAAAATGTATGCCTAGCCCGCGGCAGAGCGCTGGTTGCGATCGAGGATGTACTGGGTTTAACGAGGTGGAGTCGCCAATGCCAGGCCTTGGGGCAGTGCGATGATGATTTGGTAATCACGGGGCTATATATACATACCTCGCGTGTTGTGGTTTAGATCCTATAATCGTTCGCACTTTTTAGCATGCGGTGGTGGGAGATTTCGAGACTTGTGTCACATTGACTAGCGCTTTCACCCATCCATGTTGACTGGTTCCTCGTTGGTTCGTTGGTTCTATCGCCGTTGGCTCAGACAGGCTGTGTCAATTGGATTATATTTTAAGTTGGCATTTTTTCAACGAGAAGTGATAGGGTCGGTAAACGCAGTAGTTCCGTTTTTTGTCTCAACTTTTCCTGGCGGATTTTTTCTCAGTTCTCCTATTTCGAGTTTTTCGACTATGGACAAAGCCAATTCTTCTTCGTGTTTTGGTAAAAAAAAGAGCACGGGGATGGGAACTCTGCAAACTGAGAAGTTGGTTGATGTCACTTCTTGATTCTTCGTGTCTCGTTCTCAGTAGTTCTCCTCAGTTAAAAACGCTATTTTGTATGAGAATGAATAAATGAGAAATGGACCAGTGAATTATGGGCCCTTGGGTATCATTAATATAGCCTATATGATATTTGACGGTGCAAAACGGATAAGTCAGCTACATTTTATTCGAGCAATATTTCGGCCCTTCTTGGCAAGGGTCCTCTTCAGGCTCAAGCCGCTCAAGCTGGAAAATAAACTTGAAGCCTGAAGAGGACCCTTGCCAAGAAGGGCCGAAATATTGCTCGAATAAAATGTAGCTGACTTATCCGTTTTGCACCGTCAAATATGATTCGCAGTCAGCTTGGGCCGTAGGAACATCTATAGCCTATATGGGTTTTCAAAAGTATTTTTTTTTTCACTTTTCGGTAAGATACGCACTTTAAGTGGGTCAGAAGTTCATTTTTAAGTGAAAACCCTTGTTGCACAAATGATCACGGGCCGAAATGTATCGTTTGATCAAAAGTACTATTTTGACTTTGTGGTTAAGATGCGCACTGTAAGGGAGCTAGGATTCATTTGTAAGCAAAGTACCTTAATTCGCGTTCACCAGAATTCCGGATCCCCCGTCCGACACTCCCCCCACAGTACCTAGATCCAAACCAGTTCTTTTATCACGCATCTTCGCCCCCCCCCCCCCAACAGTTATCGGATCGGATCCGGACATGAAAAAGAACATCAGAGATATGCCCTCTGTCCAGTTATCAAATTCCACTGGAATCCATCACCCGTTCCAAAGGTACGCATGACTTAATATTCCGATTCCCAGTCCCTCCACTCCCCCAACGGTGATAGGATCGAGAAAGGTTACTATTTCCGTCCGTTTGATCGGGTCCCTGATATGCCTGCCAAGTTTATTGTGAAAATCCCCAAAACCGCCATTACCGGAATTCCGGGAAAAACCCCTCCATCCCCCCAAATTGTCCGGATCCAGTCAGATTGTGTAAACGATTTATCTATTTAGTGTTATTTATTTATTTATTTTTTTATGAAGGAATGATATATAGCGGATTCATGGTGGTTAGAATTGCGGCCACAATCAGGATTCTTTTGTCTTAAAAGTGGCCGTTAATGCTAAATTGTTTGTTTAATTTATATGTTTTTTGATGAAATTAAAAAAAAAGGTCTGTCTGAAATGTCTGTCTAGAGCAGTTGCTTGTTCTTACCAGCAAGTTACACTCTGATCCCTCCAATCTCTAACCGTTTCACGAGATTTCCGGTCTCCCCCCCAACTCCCCCACAGCTGTCGAATCCGGTCCAGATTTGAAATGGGACATCAAAGACATGTCTTCTATTCACTTACCAAGTTTCATTCGAATCCGATCACACGTTCGAGAGTTACGCAAGACTCAATTTTCCTGATTCCCCCTCCCTCCACTCTCCCCAGATGGTCGGATCGGAAACTGGTTATTTCCAAGTTAGTTTGGTTGGGTCCCTGATATGCCTGCCAAGTTTCATCGTCCTGGCACATCTGGAAGTACCCTAACTCGCAATCGTGGGACAGAACGCCCGACCGACCGACAAACGGAATTGCGGTCGGAATATGGCACTTGAGTCAGAGGCTGCGTGTTTGGCTCTTTTCGAGGCGGATCAGGCTCCAGGATATTTCTTCTGAGAAGCTGATTGGTCAGAAATAGGCTACCGATTATGCAAGTTTTTTCGGGTTTCAGAACCAAGGGGTTCGAGCGATGCTGAAAACAGCCGGACGAATTTGTAATCTGCAAGAAACCCAGCAGAGTCTCAAAGGGGTCACGTGTTAGAATATTGGAATATAAACTGCATCTGACTGTATAAACTGTATATAAACGTGTGCTTTAAATCTAGTCGAGCCTTAAAGGACCCCTCGCACTATTTACTCTTCAACTTACAGTATTTTAAAATATTTGAATACTTGACAACTAGGCTGTGCTTTCAACAAATAACCCACGGTTATGTCTGTTTTAAGCGTTTCCCGAGACCAGTTGACTTGTAGCGAAAACAGGGAAACAATTTACAAAACCGGTTTTTCTGATGGAAAAACTTCTCGCAGGCAACCGTCGACAGCGGGATATACATCTAAGGCAGCAAAACACGGCAAGTGAGAACATCAGCGTAGTTTTGTTAGAGGGGTTGGAATGTACCGAACGAAATTGGGGTCTCCGGGTTTAAAAACATATGAAGTGATTATGGAAGTAGGTTGCAATAGTATTATAGGTAAGACAGGTCCTTTACGATTGGTTTGTATGGGCTTCCAGATCGATTCTCGGACGACTAGTTTGATTCACGAGGTGGGCCCGGGAAGAAGCACAACAGGTCTTTTAATTTCAATTTCGGTCTCCCCTTTAAGCTCGTTGGTCTGTTCTACTTGCATTTTGAAGGGCCGTATGTTTTGGGCACACATTTCCTATTTTATGCAACCGCCATGTGATACAATGAAAGCGGTAAATCTAATCATGCTGGGATGAAAACTGTCGATTTCCAGAATAATTGCCAGCGCGCTTGCGCACGTCTGGCTTTCTCACGTTGGACCCGAACAAAAGCCCCGGAAAATGAACGGTAACATTTATATTCATCAGAAGCCAGGTGCGTTTTCTCTGTGCCTCTATAGTTCGAAGCTCGCATAGAGAGCTTTTGTTATACGAGACAAGCCATATGTCTACATTGAAAGTTCGACGATGCGAACACGACTAGAAAACGGTGCTCATCTGGTGCCGTGTGGCTTTGGATCTTCTTGTCTGACAAGCTTGGAAATTCGATTTTGCTGCTCTAGATTTCCGCTGGAATTCTAATGATTCCCAGGACTAATGCTGTAGACGTTGACTCATTAAGGTGCCATATGTGGTATTCGTCGAGGTTTTCGTTAGGTCTGTCGTGTGTGTGTTATGCTGAGAAATTTCGATGGCGACACAGCTTTCGTTCATGAAAACGTTCGTAAACGTACTTTTACTGTATTTCTGTCGGGAGGTTTTGCCTGCTGGTCGGACAAAAAAGTACAAAAAAGACATAGATCAGAGGAAAATCCTGTAAAAATGATTATTTTTGTAAGTTTCGGGGGGGGGGGGGGCAACCCCCTACCCCCCCTGGATACGGCCTTGCGAATGTGTGATGACTGAAATCTTTTCTCTTTTTTACGGTTGGCCAGCAACAGAGGGTGGGTTTTGGTGAAGCAAAAGCTGAACATACCCAATTGCCCCCAAAACACACTTTGACGATGTACTTTGGACAGTGACTTGGTTTAATTGAAACGAAGCAAAAGAAAACGGACAGTTCAAAATAAGGTATCCTTCTGCGTCATGTCAGGCAGCGGACAAAGACTGACACTAAAAATGGAAAACAAGATTGCAGTATTCCAAGGATAGGTAGTGGAAAGTGCTTGGGAGTAATTAAATTACAAGCAGCTTATTATGACGGCCCTTTGATGTCAAATTAATATCCCCATGCCGTAAACGGTTAGAAGCGTCTTTTTCCCGTAGGGATGTCCCTGATATTAAGTCAAGAACGCCTGTTTTCCGTACCATGAATATTTCCATTGCTTGGTTTTGTTAGCGACACCCTTGTAGACCAAGTTAGTAAATTTTTGTCAATTTCTGTCTCCGGCTGCCGCGAGGCCATCTAGAGGTCGTGGCTTGAACTTTTTGTCGGCCATGTTCCGTTTGTTTGTTTACAAGTTAGACTGGAGGAAAAAAAATGTTTGGTTTTGGACAGCAGTTTGGCTTCCAAGGCTCTGTGGTAAGGCAGATAAAAGGTTATGGTTGCCAGTATGTGCTGGAAACATTTGTCTTGCTGGCTTATTTTCACGTTGGGGTCTGTTTTATTTGCTTTCTCATGACTGTCTTGACTCAAGACTTGAGTCTTGACAAGAATCTGTAATGCGCAATATTCCCGATGGTGCTTTTTGTGGCTACCTGACTGTACAAGAACTTTACCTGTACTTGAGTGTATACACATAGCCTAGGTGCTGTCACAGGGTTAGCTGGCTCTCAAGACTTAGCCTAGGCCTTGCGGGATTGTTGTCATCACTTTGATCTTTTTTCTAGGGCTCGGGTACAGGAGAGATACCTGACCTCGTTTTTACACAACCTTAATTGTTGTGCAAAAATGTTAAAATGAAATGTACATGCTGTCCTGACAATCAAGAGGCAAAATATTGACTTTTTCAACAGTCATGTATCCTAAAATATCCAGATTCTATGCCTTTTCTTTGTTTAAGCTGATTTGAAAAGGGATTTTCTGGCTATTGACTTTGGTAACTTTACCTTTTTCATCATTTTGTAAGTCAATCAAGGTACGGTTAGGTACGGAAGTGATCTTGTTTGAAAAGAAAAATATGTTTGAAGACCTAATCCAAACATTCTGTTTACCTTCTCTCCTTGATTGCATGCCACAGGTTTGTTTAGATTTGAAGTTGATTGCCTAGTTGCTGTTTTGGCTCGAGAAAAAAACCACACACAATGTCTTCTTTTCTAGATGGCGGAATTTTCCAGGATTGATTAGCAAAGAATTATAAGACGTGATAATCGGCTGAGATTTAGTCCAGACAAGAGTTATTTCAAACCTAAGAAATTTTTTTTTTTTTTTATTTGCTCACTGTTTTACAGTGTTTTTAGTGGTTTTGAACATTCATAGTGACAGAAGGGATGGTTAGCATTGTGTGTGTGGTAGAAAGACCATTCTGTGTGGCCCGCTTTAATTAGAAATATTGAAACAATATTTATTCACCCAGTATGTAAACCATTCAATTAGCTTCAATCCAGGATGTTTGTCATATTAAGCCAGATAGATGATTCTGAAGAAAAGACTTCTCTGGTAACTTGAAATCTTGTCTGAGGTTGGATACCCCTCCTGTGTAACAGTAGCCTATAATAAGACTATGAGGAAGTTTGCTGCTGGGTTACACAACAATATATGCTCTGGTACAGTCTACCACAAATCCCTGATTTTTGGATACCCTATGCCAAACGCTGGGTATATCTAGCGTTTGGCATAGCCTATGCCTAATGCTGGATACCCTATGCCAAATGCTGGATACCGTTGGTAACCTGACCCTGAATCACCTCATTATAAAGGAGTTCTGATTGGCTGATTTTTTAGCTTCACTCAAATCATCAATATTTTACTAGGTTACAGTATCCAGCAACTGGCTTAGTGTATCCAGTGTTAGGCATAGGGTATGCCAAACGCTAGAAATACCTAGCGTTTGGGATAGGGTATCCAAAACCAGGGGTTTGTGGTTGACTGTTCTGGTACCATGAACACATAAACAAGAGAGGCTACTTCACATGAATCATAATGTTTTTAGTGGGTCAGAGTGTGATGGCATTTGGCGTGATCTGGTCTGAGCCTAGTCTATCCAAACTGGAGTCAACTAAATCTCAGTGGATTAACCAAGACTTGCGTCGTAACACGAGAATTCGGTATTGTCCAATTACAAATTTAATTGATTGTCCGTAGAATGATTTATAAATGGCCCATGAATGTGTACTGCACTTTGCTGGTCGCTTGGCTCTATATATTTAGATACAAACATATACTCTGCAATATTCATTCACTCAAATTTCCATATTTTTTTTTGAAATCAGAGTAATTTCAGAGGCCTTGGGTAATAGGCTGAGATTTAGTTTTGACCTGTATTTGTGGTAGAATGGCCTGTGTGTACTGGCACCTCTCTAAAACATATCGTGTTTGTCCTGGTCCAGATTCAAGGCTCATGGATCACTAGCCTAGTTATAGTACCGGCATGCTTTTTTATATCCCACTTACATCCAAGTGTAGTGCTTGGAGCCTACCAATGAACACTTTGGAGACTGTGCAGTTAGTTGTATGTAGTGATAGCCTATGTAGCGCATAGCAGAAAATACTTTCATTTAACCTGTTAAATGTGCTTAGCAAGCATGCTACTAAAGCTTACGTCCTCATACAACTAACTTTTGACAGTCTTTCATTGGAATAGCCACAGGTTACTTTTCACAGTCTAGTCTGAACCAATATAATCAGGTGAAGGGTCTGCAAATAAAGAAACTTTGTTTCCAGCTGTGCCTTAGTCTATTGTCATAAGCTTTAGGTTTGAGCTGGTCACTCCTGTTTTTCTGCTGCCTAAGTATTATAATTTTTTAGTTGAAATTTAATGCAAGTGTCATAACAAAATTTGGCAGTTTAATTAATTACAGTACCTATAAAATATATGCCTGATCAGATTCAGTAAAGTGAGGAGTGATTCAGTTGATGCAAGTTCACACTCTAGCTGATTTGAGATATGGATCTTTCCCAACTTTGGTCTTGCCTGCTCTGCCTAAAAGAAAACAACTCTTTCTCTTTGCCTAATTGCCTCTGCGGACAGGGTGGAAAACTGAGGATCAGTTAAAGCAAAAATCAGTTTAGTACCGTACCGTTTGGAGGATGATGACATCACTCTTCTGAGGGTTATTCTGGCGAAGAAACAAGCAGGAATATGATTAAAATCGGTCATACACGGAGAAAGCAAAAATCAGCGCAGTGCCGATCCCGTTTGGAGGACGATGACATTCACATAGCATGAAAAACGCGGAATTGCATTTCAGACACCAACTTATCAGACACACGCAGGATTAGGATTAAAAATTAGAATGAAACGCGTAATGAACATTGTATGTTGTTTCTTGCCAAGCTGTCCGACCATGTACTATAAACAGGGATACAAAAGCTATGGACATAAGTCAAGTTAGAGGCATAAGTCCAATTTTTTGGTGATTGTTCATTGATTCTGCCATATTCTTTGGTTTGGAACTTGCTTTTGAAACATCACTGTCTCAAATTTTCTGGGGTTCTGTGACCATTCAGTTTGTTGATGACTCGACTAGGCATCTTTTGATTGTTTGTGGTTTATGGGGCAAGACAAATCACTATTGATGTGCCAGATTACCTCACCCTAGCAGGCTCCCCCCACAGGGGTGAATTGACTCATGTAACCCATCAGTAAGGTGTCGCGTGGATCATCTTAGGGTTCCTCCACCCCTCATGAGGGGAAGGTGCTCCCTGGTGCTGGTGGCAACAGGTGACTTAAATGCCTGCAATTATTCAATCATTTGTCTACCCTCTCTGTTGGTACAGTGGTTGATTGATAGGCCAAATGACGGAAAGAAGGGAGGGTGATACGGAGAGGGTGGCTAAGATGGGAGAAAGGTTTGGTGGTTAGTTTTAGCGCAGTGATGGATCAGTTGTGTAGATCCTATGTCTGCTGAGTTGGATTTGGTGAGCTTTTTTGCTTCAGTTGAAGAGTTGAGCCGGTCTAACACCTTTGGGCTCCTGATTTAGACGTGGTAACTCTGTGTTTGTTTGATCTGGGAGGATTGCCAGCTCCCAGGTGTATCGCATGTAACCATAGTTCAGTCGCTGGCTTGACTGCCCGCCACTGGTCTTTCTGTTCCTCTGGTTTTCCAGTAAAGAGGCTCTGGTTACTGTCCAGGCTCTCCGGAAATGCCATGTCAATTATGGTTTGCCCCCCCCCCCCCCCCCCCGTGACTGTCAGAAGATCCTGTGCAAGCACTAGCGTCAGCCCTTATTTTTAAACCATTTCCAAAGTACCCTGAATGCATCAGCTACACCCACTATAGCTGTCCGTACCGGAATTCGTATTCTGTTTTGTTTTCATTATATAGTCCCTTGGGAGATTAGAAAGTTGCCTGAGTTGAAATTTGTAATTCCGTCAGGAGTTCCGACGAGAGTGAGAGTTTATCTTCCACCCCCTCTCACCGTCGCTCCCACCTCGACCTCGAAGTCTTGCATGTATTTTACGTAAGAACGTCACCGTAGTTTTACGCAATCCCTTTTATATGTTGCTAATTTTCCGCATGGGTTTGGGAAACAGCAGGCTGGGAGCTAGCTGCATTATGCTATGGTCTCGTTTCCAAACTTAGTCGCTGGCTCTGCAGCAATAAATTTCGTGACTCGACAGCCTCGTGGCAAAGGAGACACGGAAATCATGTCTCGCCTTACATTTAGAAAACATCTGCTCGTCTAGCATCGGATCAGCTGCCTCTGATCTGCATTGCTTGTCCGCTTCCATTCGGAAGTGCCATGTCTTTGTTCCGGCCATCCCGCCGAAAATTTCATACAAAGTAGCTCCGCCGGAGGCTAGCAAATTTCAATTATATTTTGGTTGGAGAAGTTGGACATGGGCACTTGAAAGAAAAGATGGCGAACTTATTTCTGTCAAAAGCGCAACATTCCGCATCTCAGATCCACTATACTCGTTCGGCCCAAGCAGACTGTGGATTATATTTGATGGTGCTATTCGGATAAGTCAGCTGAGAATCTGTGCGTTTTTTTTGCGTAAAGATGGAATTCTGGGTATTTTATGTCTAGGCAGAGACCCATGATATAGTCAAATAGAGCCGAGTAGCCTACTTAGTTAGACGATAGAGAAGGGCGCCCTTGAAACTGAAACATAGGAAGTAGTGAGCTGAAAGACAAGATTTTATTTCACTATTTACTGTCAGTAACCCTTCCGACATTCATAAATATGTTTAAAGTATATTGTAGAGGGACACACAAATTAGGACAAAAAGACACGCTTCACTAAAATCGTCAGGTAACCACCCCATTACGTTGCTAGCTCACATCTCGGCTATTAATTCATAGCATAGCTCCTTCCTTGTTCTGAACTAAGCGCAGAAAAGGGGGTATAATAATTCGCGAAGATTATAATACTTAGTTAGCAATGGGACGTTTAGCATGTAATCTACTTACATGTGGCCTACAGATGACCTGGTGAAAGTAACTTGTAGAATAGATTGGAATAGAAAATATTACCAAAAAAACGAGGGCCATGACAACAAAATTTGTATAAATACACTAAATTATAGAACTAACAAAACTAACTATTATAGAACTAACTATTCTAAAAATCTCATTCCGTGATAACCTTTTGACTGGTTACTTTTCGTGTGGAAAAGAAGTATATATCCCTTGCTACTTGTCCTCAACCCTCAGCTGCAGGATGTGTGAGAGCTTTCGAGCATATTGTGAGTAAATTGGACCATGTAGGCTAAACTAACACATATCTTACAGCCCGCACGAGAGAGCCGTGGGCGACCCTCGATGAACCCTATGCAAAATCCGTCAAACATGCCACAAGGACCGCCAATGGTAAGTACCGTTCGTGGGTCCGTTCCTGTCGTTTCAAGCCTGCCGAAACCCAATGCCTCTGGGTTTTCGTTTTTTTGCATCGAAACCTTACAATCCAGTGTTTGAAGCTCCTTGAAGAAATTGAGACTGGACATTATATCTCGAATATCCGCTCATCTGTGAAACGAGAGCCCGCTATCGATTTGGACGAGTCAAACTTCGGGTGACTCAGCTGCTCTATCGATCGGGTCCCCGTCCGATTTTTACTGCAATTACCAACGCACAGCACAGAGAGAGCGGAACTTCCGAGTTAGAGCACACATCTGTTCCCATCCAACTCTGCGGAAACTTGAAAACTTGTGCGTATTGATCTTTTCTTGGAAGTGCGTATATCCAGGGCCCCGGGAAATGTGTAAAACTTTCCCCTCCATGGACAACTTTGATGTTTCGAGTACCGAATGGGCGTAAGGAACTTCGATTATTTTCCGACGAAAACTTTTCTGTTTGAATTCCCGTTTGCGTCAAAAGTTTCTCCCCTCGGGTCTCAGATATCCCGAGATTAGAACATTGGAAATGCAAGCCGAAGTTCGGGTCCCTCTTAAGGTCCTAGGTCCTTTCAGAACTACTGTCATTTTTATGTTGACAAATGAACAGAGGATTTTTATTGGGCCGAAAGATTTGCTACTGCTCTTAGATAAACAAACAGATGCCGATGAAATAGAGTACTGGAGAAGAAAGAGAAATAATACGTCAAAAAGATTAACAAATAAAAGAGCCGTTCTTTAAAGCACAACTCTTAGTCCTTAAGAGTTACCTGCCTTCCCCTAAATTATATCCGGCGAAGTCGTCAACAGATTCTCGTTATTGCTTTCTTAATATTCTTCCTTTAAGACATTTTGTGACTGTTGAATCTATCCTCTCCAAACTGAAGTATGACCGTGTTTTGCTTCCTTCGTTTTTTGTTCCTCGAACCTTTTCCCGCTTAAAACTATTGAACACGGACATCTAACTAGAAATTTTAATATACTGTATCAGCCAAGAATTATAACTGAAAGATCGAAATTTTCGCTTCGAAACTCGGTAATTCGGAATTGGAATATTTATACTTCTAATTTGGACAATTCACAGTCAATTCAAACAACCAAACGTAAACTTAAATTTATGTTGTTATATTGAGAATTTGTTTCGTGATAAGTGTGCGGATTGCCTTTGGGAGGTTAAGTTTGTTCCCATTTTATCTAGTTTTGAAGATACTGAACCTGGGGGATGTGAAAAATCAGTCCAGGATCGTTCCTTGGACTGAAATCACTTTTCTTCGGTTCTTGTTATCGTTTAGTTTAATTTTTTATTGTTTGTTTCGCTGGACGTGTCAACGGGTTGTGTTGGGGACCGGGTGCTGACGGGGGAATACGCATATTTCCATTTGTATGAATGGCATGTAGTGAAGTATAAATTTTGTATTTATTTAAAGAAGTCTTTCCATCCCGTGTATTACGAATTTGTCTTCTCAGCCGGGCTCTGGACATTATGTTATTTAGTTTGTTATTAAAAAGAACCTGAAACCTGAACCTCTTATTAGAAATCTTTTCATGATCAAATAGTTCAGAAATATCGTTCCGAAAACACCAGTAAAATACTTCAAAAACTTAAGCCCCCGCCAACAAAATCGTCCGAGAGGTACCTGAATTCGTTTGTCCCTTATTTTATTAAGCATTTTAGCTCGACAAATCTTTGAATGTATTGTTTTATGATTGTAATCCGTTGTAATGTTGACAATCCGAGGCTAGCTGTATGCTATTGTGGAGAATTAAACAGATTTGATTTGATTTGAATGTTGGAAGCTGCACCAATATGGCGAAGCGGCGTACGGAATTTTCAGCTTTACAGAAATTATCAAGAATAGTTCATGATGGCTGAAAGTTTATGGAAGTTTATAAAATAATCAAAACTGTGTATACGGTATATAGATAGCCCAAAGGGCCTGCAATCCATTGATTTCTTGGATGCGGTTGAAAAAAATGGCTTCGGCCTTCTGTATTTGCAAAGAGCGAATTGTTCGATCACAAATTGTCGAAGGGGTTCAGTTGTTTTTTGCAGTTGGAATGTTTTCATAGAAAATTGTTTTGCAGCCTATTCTTTTAATTATTTGTTCTTCCTTTCAGTCTGGAATGGGGCAGTTTTTCGTCCAGAGCAACGGAGGCCAGAACCAACCAGTAGGAGACCCGATGCACGGAGTTCGCCCTCCACACGGTGTCTTTCTCGACGGAAGGTTTCAGCAGAATGCCTGGCCCTCTCCCCCACCTGCCAACCAGTGGGAGCAGTTTCCTTCCCCCTTAACGTCCATGGATGAGCAGAGATTCCAGCACTTCCCTGACAGACAGCCTCAGCAGTATTCATTTGGGAATCAGCCGCCCGGGTTTCCGTATCAGCAGCAGGATCAGTTTGCTCACTTCGCACCCCGTCCGCCCTCAGGGGCGCCGAATCAGCCGCGGCCTAGTCCTCAGCCCTTCAGCCCGCACGGAATGACGTCGCCCCACCCGTCACCGCAGGCTCAAAATCAGCAACGATCTCAGAACTACATGGAGATTTCCTCGAACGGAAATGGCCAGTTCCAGTCCGGAAATAACTTTCAGAGCGAGCAATCTCCCGCTTCCAATGGCTCGGGTCTGCGACAAGATGATGATCCCCCATACGGAAATTCGTGGGGTCAGCAGTTTCACGATCAGAGCTCCAGACGTGAGCTGAATAACAAGATCAAGGAGATGATTTTGAATAAGCAGCAGAGTCAGGCGCAGTCGGGACACTCAAACGATCAATGGTACAAACAGGGCCAAGAGTTCATGAACTATGACTACCAACAGCAGAGTAACGACACGGTCAGTCTGAATGTGAACATAAAAAGTGAAGAAACAGTTATGCAAGAAAATTCAAAGTCCGATCATTTTTTAGCGCAGGGCCACCCTCAGATATCGCTAAAGTCTGAGGGTGGTAATGCCCACTCGGATGATAGCGCGGTGTTGCCAGACAGCACAACTGGCAGCCCGGGACAAAACTTTAGGCGTGCCAAAACCGATCTCGCGGGGGAATTTAATTCAAATTTCAACGAACAAAAATCACAGTTTTTCGGCAAATCTACCTCATCAGAGATCTCTGGCGTGAGACCCTTTGATATCCGGTATATCGTTGCCAATAGTGGCGATACGTCCACTCTTCCTTCTGGACAATATTCAGACTTGCACTCCATGCAGTATCGTGGTGCCTTTCAAAAGCCCAATGCTTGGCAGAACGGTACTGTGCCCGCACAAGAAAAGATGAAGCCGTCCGCAGTGAAGGCTGAAGAGTGCCCGTGCGGTCCCTCTGACCAAAGTGAGTAAGCCACTGTTGTCTCAGTGTGGCGTAGCCAGAGGGGAATTTCTAGGACCATTTGCAGACCTTTCACAGTATTCGTTTATTCATGTGTGGGAACAATGAATGGTGTTACGTTTAGCCATCTATTTGATAAACTGCCAGGTATCATTTGCCGTCGGCCGGTGTTGAGGGGGGGGGGGGGCAGCCACCGATAATCATCTCTTTGCTGTACTGTTACACGGCGATGTGGCATCGTGTAAATGGCTTTGAAAAGATCTAGTGAAGTCTGTCTGACTTGCACATCTTACTGGCAATTGGGCTACTTATTCTTTTCGCCTGAGCTGCCATCTAGTGGCGTATGAAGAAACTAATTATAGATGTAGGATAAGCCGTTACGAGGCGCAAGAGAATCAGAGCGCAGGAAGCACCGTGATAGTGGAGGGAGTAAATTTGTTGGGACTTGGAAGTACCACATGTGCTAGGATGTAATAGAGGACTGCTTACATAGGTCAATTGTCATGTACTCGGTCAGGAAATGGTCCTAGAAATTGCTTTATGCCAGAATTCGGCTGATACAGCGTATAGAAAGCGCTCTTGAAATCATAAAGCCACGTGGTATCCGAACGCAGAGGTTCGGAGGCAAAGCTCTGGCTACGTCATCTGTTCTTTTCTTCTTTGCGAACGGCGATATTTACCCCTTTTTATCAGCATGCAATTGATCTCGTTCTAGTGCCTTCGGATTCCTGTCCATTTTATACTCAGTTGGGTGCTTCGGATTCAGTACAAAATTTGCGAAAGATTTTAGAAGATCGTTTCGGCGTTCACGGCGTTCGCGCACTTCGTTTCGAAAAAGTCGTCTTCACGGGAAAGGAGGGGAAAACCGTCACTGGGTGTCCGGTCGCCAAATGGGTAAGTCTCATATGCCTCGAGGGGTTGCTCTCTCTGCGCCACCGGTGTACACCTCGGCGCGGCTTCGGCACGGCACTGCGGGACGCGCCACTTTTTGTACATCGTTTTTGGGAGTGAGCAACCCCTCGATATGCCTATCCTCCCTTATCAAAAGAATCAATCGATATAACGTAGACTCGCGTAGAAAACGCTACCACTAGCTACGGCTAACAGAATCTCAATCACCGCTTAGTAACAACGAGCGTGTTCCACCCTTCTAACAATAGTGACTTTAGTTACTATTTCCGTTCCAACCTCACGAAATGTTACTGCATTGACCGTTCCCACCTTCTCGAAATTGTAACTAACGGTAACTATTTGCTTACCATGCTCGGGAGCGTAGTAAGCGTGGCAACTACGGATCTCTGTAACGTGATTAGCTAGATTACCTCGTGGAGCGATATTTTACCGAAAATTTAAAAATGTGTTCTAGCCTCGACGCCAAGAAGCCAAAATGCGTTAAATATGGGTGGAACACATTCAACGAGTCCTTCAGTCTCCCCCGCTCTTTAATTCTTAGTTCTATAGTTCAGACAGGATACACTACTTAGTGACAGACCTTTTGTTCTGACAGGTAACGGATATAAGGTAACGGATCCAGCAATATTCGGCCCTTCGCGGCATGGGTCCTCGTCAGGCTGTAGGCTGTAAACTTCCTTAAAATCCGCTTTGGTCTTGTCCATCCTCGGGCTTCCTAATCGCCCCACTAGACAATCGTACGGTCATACCAAGTCGTCCTTTGAATCCCCTACTTGGATGGGGGAACTAGACATTGCAAGTGTTTGAGTGCTTCCGATTAACCCCTTTGTATGTCCGAGAAATAGATAATAAGTATCCAGGAAATCTCCAACTCCTGTAGAAGCAGCTTAGTCTGGGGGTATAAGGGCTACTTGCATTCCCATAGTTCTGCGCCGGGGCTTTATCCTGCCGGGATTATTACTGGGATTATTCATCGTTCACCATGCCGGGAGTACACTAGTGGAAATTTGTTTTCGTGGAAATCCTTTTCGGACTGCACCAACCCCACGGTCCTCTACCAAGCCACCACTTCGAAACGTATGTGGTCGCTTGTTTTCCCTATTTTCTTTACTAACTCAGGTCTTTTGAGAGAGGGGAAATAACTTGGGCCTACTGAGGAGCAGCTATAAGTTTTTGCTTTGTATTCACGAAAGGTTCACTTTGCTGTGAAAGATTACCATCATTGAAGCTGGACGTTCTCTGGAGATCTATTCTTGCACCTAGGTCTGTGTCCCTATAATTGTGGGAGGGGATAGGGGTGGGGTTTTGTTGTATGGGGGCTAGGGGCCAGACAGAATCACGCCAGGGCTTTCGCAAGGAGACATACTGAATCCGAACATGAAAACTATTTTCTCGCCGGGCTAGTATTTCACCCGGAATCCGGCGAAAACCGGAAAATTTGTGAAATTAAAAGTTTAATCTGAAGTTGATTAAAGGTTCGACTTAGGGGTTAGAAGACAAGCTGAATCCAAGTATGAAGATTATTTTCTCACCGGACAGGTAGTTCGCCCGGAATCTGGTCAGAACCAGAAAATATGTAAAAAGTAAAGGTTTTATTTGAATTTGATTAGGTGTTCGATTTAGGGGCAAGAAGGCACGTTGAAATCCGTATATGACAAACATTTTCTCTCCGGACGTATAGTTCGCCGAAATCCGGTTGAAACCTGAAAATTTGTTAAAAGTATAAGTTTTATCTGAAGATGATTAGAGGTTTGATGCAGGGGTAAGGGGACATGCTGAATTCGTTTTGAACTTTTAGTTTTTTGTCAGACAAGTAGTTCGCCCGGACCCCTGCTGAAACCGGAAATTTGGCAGAAGTTTGACAGGAAGTTTCGATCAGTTTCGTCAAAGTAGATAGGACACACACACATGGTAAATGCTGGTTTTCTCAGATGATTAGCCATTGGCTAATAATAACAGTAAAAACGTTTAAGGAATCTGGCGAATATCGGATACAAGATCCAGTTGTATTGATCAGATATATTAAACTTGTAGGATCCCATCGAAGCCTTTGGTCTTGTTTAATACCGTACTGTTGGTTCATGTTCTGCATGAGAAAATTACAATGTTCGGTTCTAGATATTCCTTTAAGCCCTTTTCATGACATGCCAGCTCCGAAGCAGAGTAAAACAACACTAGGGAGTAGTGCGAAGGCTTGAAATAAGTGAAACACACTCGGATAGCAGTGCCACAGGACACTAGCATCGTTAGTGATAGAGAACTCCCCTAATGAAACTCAATCAGTCATGCACCAGCGCTGGCTCCAGTAACTTGATATTATGAACACAGCGAAAAAAAAGGTACAATACAACCTCCGCTGTCTCCTCGAAGTGGACAGACCGCACCTTCGCTTACTAGGAATTTCTAAGCCCGCAAGTTTGTCTCGCTTTAAATGCCGCAAGCGTAGTGGGCGGCGCTACGAATATGGCCCGTTTGAAAAGCATAGAAAAACCAGAGCAAAATAACACTAGGGAGTACCGCCAAGACTATGCTTTCAATCCTTCATAAATGGGCCATTCTTGTAGCGCCGCCCAAACGCCCCGTGTTTAGAATTTTAAGTTATTGGAGCCAGCGCTGAGGCACGACTGATGGCATTTCAGTATGGATGTTCTCTATCACTAGTAGTGCTATTGTCGCTGCTATTCGAGTGTGTGTCACTTCATTCAGTTCTTGGCGCTACTCCCTAGTGTTATTTTGCTCTAGTGGACAACAAGGCCTTGGCGCTACTCCTTAGTGTTATTTTGCTCAGCTCCGCAGATGGGAGTTAATTGGCGAATGCTATTCTTATCCAGGTTCCAAGCAGATTTTTCCATGTATTGATTTTCACGAGCTCTTCGCCGATTGGCGAAGCTGAATCATCGTGTCTGACTCATATGAGCAATTTGCGTAGTAAGCACCCGTTTAGGATCGTTCAGAAGGAACAAGATCAACGGTTACGGTGAGATCCAAAACCGGGGATTTTTGCCTACATTTTTGGCCAAATCTGTTTTGCCGGACACGGCTGGTTTAACCAGCCGAATAAGATTAATCATGTGTTCTCTCCCCTACATCTTATAGGTTGAGGACGGTTTGCCGGAAGTGCAACCGAAATATCCGAATTTTTATTTATCCCTCGCACATTATCTTAGAGGGATACCTAGCTGATCAAGAAAAAAACCCGAAAATCACGGTTTTCTATTTCATGTTTCTATTTACAATTTACCAGCCTCTTGTCCCCGCCTTCTTCTTTATAATACCATAGGAAAATGAATGGCTCGTAAAAACTTGTCTCGAGCCATCAAACAACCAGATAATTCTGACAATCATAATGATAGTACAATGTGAAGACAATGTATGCTGTAAATTCATCTACCGGTTTTGTTTTGTTTTATTTCATGTTCGTTGGTCATTTCTTTCTGTCGGGCGAAAAGCAAAGGAGCTAATTACTTACTTACGCTATCCTTCACCAGAAGCAATACACATTTATCGCCCGTAATTGGAGTCAAGTCTGTCTGCTAAGGCGGATTTAGTTTTTTCGCGGTCCGAACAAAAAAGGGCCGTAGCTATTCTTGGAGCCCCAGCTGATTGCTGAAATTTTGTAAGGTTGTTTTTACGAATGGTATTCTGACAGACATTATTTTATTGAGCATCGTTGAAAGACTGAAAATGTTAGCCTACCGAGGGGATACCCACTTCCCGGCACTTGTTATACACCTGTTCCCGGCACCGAACAGTACCAGCTGTGCCGGCAATACATTAGGCGATTAGTCTCTCAGCGCTTCTAGATGCACCGAGTTTACTATTCTAACACGTGGCAACCCCGGCACCGGGCACTTGTTGTACACCAGAATCGAGAGTGGGCTATCCCTCGTGACTACTTGACATGGGCTAGTCCGCAAAATTTTTTTGAGCAAGTCTCTCGGTCATGTAAAAGGAGACTATGGTCAAGTCAGGAGGCCCCTGATATGTAATCCTTTGAGGTCGGGCTGATGATATTGGCCTCGGAAAGTATTTTTTCTTTTTTTTCTAAAGCTTTTTGGTCATGAATACCCCTCAACAAGGCTACAAGCCTCACTGCCAATCCATATGATAACGGAGTCGCTAAAGCGACAAAGGTCCTTGGATGTCTCGTTATATTACGTGTTAGTTGCCATGTGCGATCGAACCAATAAAAATAAAGCAAAATTTTTAATGTTTTGAATATTTTTCCCTTGGCATTCTTTAGTAAAATTTGCGTCGTTCCACCATTTTCTGCAAGCAACTCATCGGCATGAAGTGCGAGACCAGGTTAAACGTATAAAATTTGAGAAGTTGTTTCTTTAAGTACTGCAAATTTCTGATTAATCTTCCAAAATCCTTTCGTAATCGTAAATTGGTTTCGAATTTTAACGTTCAGGGCAGTATCAATACACTCTTTCGTTCACATTCAATCTATTTACCCTCCACCAACATCCTGCCCTCTAAACCCACGAAATTATTAGCCAGTTTTTGGGATCCCAAAACTTAAGTGGAGGGATACTCATGACATCGCAAAAGTTGTCCGTCTGTCTGTCCGTCTGTCCGCGCGATAACTCTCGAAGGGATTGAGATATTTTGATGAAACTTGGTGGAAGGGGTCTTTGGGTCAAAGTACAGGTCAAGTTCGAAGATGGGCTGTGTAGCCCTATATTTGAGGGTGGGGGTTCAAATTAAGGGACAAACAAAATATATTTAAACATCTAATGTGATAGTCGATTATGGGTGAAGAAGACATGCTGAGCACGATGGTGAAAACCATTTTCTTGTCGGACAAGTAGTTCGTCCGGAATCCGGCAAAAACCGGAAAGTTGGTTAAAAGTAAAAGTTTCATTTGAAGTTGATTAAATGTTTGATTTAAGGGTAAAAAGACATGCTGAACACGACGATGAAAACCATTTTCTCACCGGACAACTAGTTCACCAGGAATCCGGCCAAAACTGGAAAGTTTGTTAAGTCAAAGTTTTATTTAAAGTTGATTAGATGTTCTTAATAGGGATAAAGAGATCCGCTGGATTCGTTTCTGAATTTTCTTTTTTTTTGCTGGACTAGTAGTTCGCTCGGAATTCTGGCGAAACCGGAAATCTGACAGAAGTGAAGCAGGAAGTTTCGGTCAGTATCGTCAAAATAGATATGGCTTATAGAGGTATATCTGAACACAGTTTTCTCTGATGATTAGTCTGGCGAAGACTGGATCTGGCGAAGACAAGACCGAATTGTCTGGATCAATTATTAGATTTTTGGGATCCCATCGAAACCTTTGTCTTGTTCATTCCTGAATCCGTTTAATGTGCTTGTCACTGTGTACAAATTTTAAGTCTATTTAGTGTGTTTTTAAACTATATGAAAAGAATGTAGTCATGTTTACATTGTTTTGTTTAGTGTTTTAGTGTGTGTTTTACTCATACTCCGCTATTATCCAAAAAGCGGGTCACAAATAAATAAATATAGCCGAGCGGCCGACAGCATCCTGCTGTCCTTACTCATATCAGAACCTGAAACATTCGTTCTGGGGGATTAAAGTTTGAGCGAACTTGGGTTGAAAACATTTAGAGTGGATGAATGTTGAGCGTCAGTTGTTCTGGAAATGTACAACAGTTAGGATTCTTATCCTATCTTATCCGTTGCAGGTTATACGACGATCGTCGTCTGACGAGAAAATCTTGTGCGCCATTCGTCATCGACCCGGACATAGGTGTGCCACTGCTTGGACAGTCGTAGCCATAGTTGTGTGGGAGGGGTTCCCCGCCTATTCTGCGGATTCGTACTACAGTGATATTTTGCAGAAAATAGATGAAAGTGGTGTCGAGCCCACAAAGAGACAGTGTGACATGAATCGCGAAAGGACTTGTTTGTGTCAAGGGTTGAAGTGTGAGAGTGCGGGTGGATCTTTTTCGTTTGGGTGCACGTGGAGCATGTTCTATAACGGATGCAAGTATGCAAGGAGCAAGACTGTCAGAAAGTTCAAAGTTCCAAATGAAGCAGTGGTAAGTTGTTTCTTTGCGATTTGTACCTAGTCTTGGCCCTTGCAGTGTATTAGAGTTGGACGTGCTGTTGGGGGGGGGGGGGTATTGAATCAGTGTATGAATTTTCATCAGTGTATGAATTTTGTTTTGTTACCCATAATTGGTAACTTATGGGAATGCGGATTGACGAAAGTAGATAATAATAAGCAAAAGAAGAAGAGAAAAGGTATTCTACAGTTTCCAAATAAACACGCAACTCGAAATCATACATAAACATAAAGATCAGAATAACATGCCTTTTTCAGTCCTGGGGATTCGTCCTAGAATCAGCTAGGGTTTTTAAAGTGTCTATCTGCTGTAGTTCGCGTAGGGGTCGAACAGGCGGAGCGATTTGAATAAAACTTGGAAAGAATAGAGACCACGTGTCCTAGATGACATGTTTTAGGGTCCGGACCGGGTCTGAACGTGGTGGGGGGGGGGGGGGGGGGGGGTACAGGAGTTCCCGAAAAAAGCTTCGATTTGAAACTGTCTATCTACAACGATTGTGGTTGCTATAGTTCGCGTAGGGGTCGAACAGGCGGAGCGATTTGAATAAAACTTGGAAAGAATAGAGACCACGTGTCCTAGATGACATGTTTTAGGGTCCGGACCGGGTCTGAACGCGGTGGGGGGGGGGGGGGGTACAGGAGTTCCCGAAAAAAGATTCGACTTGAGTGAAACTTGATAGCCGGTACGAGAAGATGCCTTGGATAATCTGTATATGTGGCTGAACCAGATTTGGCCCTGGTACGGAACTTTGAGGGTGAGGAGTACCGGCAAAAGTACGGCAAACTAGTATGGTAACATTTGTCCTAGATTATCTGAGGCGATGCCGGAAATGCCCAGGCTCGCGTGAAACTAGATACGGTACCTTATTTCTAGGTCCTATCCTAGGGGGGTTGAAGGGGGGATTTTATGACATTCTCATCTACTTTCTTGTACCACCTTCTGCAGTATCTTGTCAGTGAAATCTGGAGCTCGATTGGAGGACCGCTACTTGTTCTGCATTGAAAAAAAAATAACAACCGCGAAAAAGAAACCTGGCCCTCGACATAGGGGCTTTTCCTTACCGCCTCATCCTCAAAATGCACGTCCAGGTCCACACTGATCTCCCGGAATCACTACATTTTGATAATAAACGAAAATGAGAGAATAAATTTCCAAATATTAGGGGGGAAAATAGTAAATAAAATATGGGTTTATTTTCAAAAGTTAGGTGACGTGAGTAGTTAAAAGTGGGTAAAATAGATTAAAATTAACGTCACTGATAGATGAGAAGTAGCCACAAAACGTCCGAAATCTGATTTCTTAGTTTTTAAATAATGTAAAATAAGTTAAATTACAAAAGATGCTACGAGAAAAAAAAGAAAACGAAAAAAAGAAAGAAAAATACTCTAGTTGAGCAGTACTAGTAATACTTTCCAGTCTAACTGAATTGCGAAAAGGAATCGTATCATGCTGGTCTTAGTTATTCAGAGGGCCTTCCACTAGCATGATTCACTTTATAACTTTCTATGATATCCGCAGATGGCATGCATATAGCCTACGACATAATGGTGCTGTGCGCGTTCTTCTTTGAGCGGATAAAATGTTGGTTTGAAATCAAAACCAGTCATATTTGGTTTCTACGGATGAAATAGTCATTCGATCTGACCAGAAATGGTCCATACCTACCAGCTATTCAAGGGGACTCTGGATAAGGGTGAACAAGGTTACTGTTTATAGGGTAATTAGTGGAAGCCCTTGTGAAGGCATAAACATGGTACTGCGTTCATTTCGACAAAACTGTGAAACAGACCAAGTCCTTTTTCTTATCGAAAACATAATGTTCCAAAACATAATTTCCTTCCTTTTTTTTTGGGGGGGGGGGGGGGGGGCAAGGGCGCTTTGGTGATGGAAGATCGTTCGCTAGTGGATATTTCTTGTCAGTTTGTTATGTCTTCATTCTTCTTCTCTTTTTCTCTCCTTCTTTTCTTTCTTTTTTGATTTCTTTGGTTTGTTTCCCTTCAGATTAGACGAATAAAGAATAAGCCCCGCCCATGGCCAGGCCTTATGTTAGGCCTTATGGTGGGGCGATAAACAGTTAATGGTGTTTTTTTTATGAACAAATTAAATTGAACTGAACTGAACTGTAAAAACTATTTTTCTAGGAACCTCAACTAGAATCGATGTTCAACAATCTGTGCGACCATGTCGCGGCTCTGTTTTCAAAATACTCACCAGATGGCTACGCCCGACAGATGCTGCACAGCGCACAGGCCGCTAGCTGCCGCCTGGGTAGCAAACCAGGCCCTTTTGCCGGAGTCACCGCTTGCATGGATTTCTGTGCTCATGCGCACAAAGACCGGCATGATCTGGAAGATGGTGTGACAGTTGTGGGTATTTTTGCCTAGCTCCATTCTTCAGAATAGTCTAAGATATAGAGTTGGGCGATATTTGAATTTTTCGATATATCGATGTTTTCACTTTCGAAATCGGTATCGATATTTTTTTTACCATGTTTCGCTATTGGATACGCATCGCCTCCCCAAAATCTAAGAACAAAATTGTCGTTAAATATCATATTGCATTATCTCAACCTCCGAATAAATAAGAACTGAGTTTCGGAAAACATATTGCTCCAGTTTCGGATATATAAATGTAGGTTATGTTGGATAATTTGCAATAATTATTAATGAACAAACATCGTTTTTGATATCGATATTTGGTCCGATAAATCGATATATCGTTATCGATATCGAGTAGATACCGATATCGTGTAGACGGCGTCTGTACGACGAAGAACCTTCCCAAAAAGATGTGTTTGTGTTCAATGATACGTTATCGTTACCTATTTGTACTAAACCTAAACTGTAGCATGGGTTTGTTTGCGTAAAAATCTTCTGTCACAGCGAGCACGCCATTAGAAAGATCGTAGGGTACGCTACCCAAAAAAAGAAAAGTAAGAAGAAACTAAAGAAATACTAAAGCTTATACACCGAATGGGGCTAGTATGTGGCTTGCGCATACGTTTAGCGCTCTTGCTCGGGCGCTAGCAATTTTCATCTCTTATGCCACAGCGATGAGGAGAAGTCCGCAGTCATGTTCAGTAAATATTAGGTGGGTGCATGTCCTTTAGTTCGGGCACCATGTGTAGTGAATAGCACCGTAAGGCTACGGGCACACTGGTGATCATTCGCGTCTGGAATTAAACTGTAGCAATTAATCTTCTATTACCGAGTTGCATTAGAAGTTTTTGATGCTGTAAGGTTCAAGCTAGTCGGGTAGTGAGCTCGATTATTTTTTTCCGCGAGCTCGTTCTCCGATGTGTACGATACTTACGTCTCTTTTCTTCCTTGGTCAGTGGCAACTCTGGGCATCAACAAGATATCTCCAGTCGTGTGTACCTTATCTTATTCAACACTATAACGACGCTACAAAAACATAAAGAAATAACCGATAGGCCTATAGACAATATTATTAAAATTCGACAATGTATTTTAGTGTTTTTCCGTATATCTAAGTGTTGTATTTTAATTAATTTGACAAACCAATTGTATATAAATATTCTAATTGTCTCTTTTGTCGTGTAGTGTACGATTACTTTGTCGTCGGCCTATGCTATCCAATGGATATTTTGGTACTGGTACTAATAAATGATTGATTGATTGATTGAGATACTCCCGTTCCCATCTCACAGAGTGGACTTTTCCAGGTTGCGACGTTTACGAAGCACCGAGGAAGCGATAAACCGGAAGATGAACAGCTCCACGTTCTTCCCCTATATGTGCTGGAGAGAACTGATGAATTTGGCTCTTCCGAAGGGCAGATGAAGAAGGTCTCGGACGGAGCTCTAGATGTCTTTACCAGGTATTGCTTTCACTTTGATATTTTCATGTAATATGGATGTATTCCAAAGCTAAATGACCATAATGCGGTTGATACATACAAAGTAACATTTTGACACCCCTTAGAGGTCTTTCAGAATTTGAGTTTTACTAAACTTGCCTTGTACCGGGGGTACGCGTACCCAAAGGGGTACGCGGAGGTACCAAAATCGGTATAGTCTGCACCTTCTTTTTCCGACTGGCCGCCCACTGGGGGGGGGGGGGGGCACCCCAACCAGTATGTGACGGCTCTGTTTACAAGCCCTACTGAAAGCCAATAAAATAATACTGTTTCCAAAAACCTACTGCCGTAAAATCCATTCTTCTGTCAAACAACAATGTTTCAAGGAAGAATCAAGACATTGCTAGTGATATTGCCATTCACGTCGTGAATGAAGCTAACAAAATGTTATGAAGCTCAGATGATAGTCTTTCTCCATTATCGAGATTCTTCTGACATGGGAGAAAATGTTCTGTTTTGCGAAAACCTCCAGTCGAGGATAACATGACAAGAGATATTCAAGCTGTTTCGTAAACTCTTCGTACAAAAGTGTATCTTGTGTGATTGGTATTTATCAGTTTGCAGTGATGGAGTAGACCATTATAACTGGATCCCAAATCCATTTGGTGGAAACAGGGCAGAAACAAGCAGACTGTAACAAATATTGCCGCTATTCTCATTGAGCTGAGATTTGACAAATTTTTTGCTACAAAGCAGCCTTCCTGTTTCTCATTGATTTATTTCGACAATGGGACCTATGCCTTATCATTTATGACAATAAATATCGTATTTTCACGTTCTGAGAAAGCAGTACGCAACCTTTTCGAGCCTTGATTAGGAGTACGCGGTACGGAAAAGGTTGGGAACCACTGGCGTAGGCCATGCCGTGTTAAACGAGAGGCTGCAAAAGAACTTGCAGATCGGATATGAAGGAGACAAGGACTTGTTCAAGTTTAAGTGTCCCTTACATCGATGTAAATAAATACAGAATGCGCTAGTCTGGCAGAGGGAAAGACTCGAAGGCCAAGCACTTACACTTAGCACAGACTGTATGATAGGAGATAACTGAAACTATATCATTACTCCGCACGAACGATATGGAACGCTGTCTTCGAATAGCGCACTTCCTGCGACATTGTTCACTTTAAGATGGGAAGTCGAGTCTTAGCCAAAAGCCCTATGTTAAAGATGACGATATTTATTTTCCGTCAGAAACGAGTCTGACATCGTAAAGGTCCGGAAACCTTTGCTTGCATTTCCGCAGTGACCAGACAAGATACCAAGTGTGGCGTCAGTTGCTCGGTAGTTCAGTGCGAATCGAAAAGGAAAGCTTTCACAGGATGAGAAATTGCACAATGTCACTGACTGGCAATGCGCCTAGGCTAGGGAATGTCGGCTAGACCCCAGCTGTCAAAGGTAGACATTTTGTCACATTAGTTCTCAGTTGTAAGGTTGTTTTTTTAGGATTGTTATCGCTCTTGTTAACAACGAGGGTCAGGGATTTCGGCGTTTTTGGTTTCTGAGCACTGTGCTCCAGCACTGCTCTCCTGAGTTCCAAAAGGCGTATTCTCGCCGTTCTCCGAGGACTCCTCGGGGAATCAAGGGGAACGGCGAGAATAGATGGAGTCACTACACGCGGACCCCGCGTACGGAAAACAAACTGGATTTTCTTCGGAAAAAAAATATGCCGTTGACGAAATTAGTCTGGATCCACTTTAATTTTGGTTTCGTAAATTCCGATCGTTTTTAATTAATTTTATACATTGCATCAACACCAGCAGAAATTGATTCCCCTCCGAATCTAAATGGAGTTCTTCTTGATGACAGTGATGATAATCGGAGCATTCCCCGTCCGTGGGGACTTGCGAAAATACGGGGAGTGAGTCCCTGGGACAAACAAAAACGCAGGGACCCCTCAAAAAGAGTCCTTGGGGAACGGCGAGAATACGCCTGAAGTGGGATTATTGATAGTAATATAAATCACAAGAGCGGTTTGGTCGCTCATTGCCGAAAAGACACGTCGATACGATAAGGACCGCGTAGAATGTTCACAAAATCACCATAAGCGTACCATAAAGTGATACGTTGATAGAGCTTGTTGCCAGTGCCAGGTCTGCTGCGGAACGTACAGATTAGCCCTTGTTAGGACGTTGCGAAGGGTGTAGTCTTGTCTGTCCTCTGCTATCACGGTCTGGATTCGCGATAAACCTTAAGTACGGTTCAGACGGCTTTCGTAAGGTTCGGTTAAGCTTTGTTTTTCGTTAGGGATGTTCCGTAAAGTTTTTCACTGCTCAGACAAAAATTTGAATATTATTATTTTGTTTGATCCTTCAGTTACTCGACATTATCATATCAGCATATTTTCAGTTTCATGATGCTACACTTTCAAATTTGCTTTAAAATTGTACTTTGGATCTCATCTCTGTTGGCCATATTTACAAAAAGCCAGTTAAAGCGGACCACAAAAGATGGTCTTTCTACCCCACACATTATGATAACCATCCCTACAACCACTATCAATGTTCCAAACCACAAAAAACACCGTCAAACAGTGAGCAAATTAAAAAAAAGAACGCCAAATTTCCTAGGTTTGAAATAATTCGGTCTAGAATAAATCTCAGCCGATTATCCGGGACAGCCGTTATGGCACGTAGGGAGCCAAGGATCAAAATAATACTAATGCTCCAACTGTATATTACAAATACAAATAAATTAAAGAAACAAGACCAGTGTGTTTTTTTCTTTTTCTTTTCTCGAGCCAAAACAGCAACCCGGCAATCAAGTTCAAATCTAAATAAACTGGTGGCTTCCGATCAGTAAGAGAAGGTAAACAGAATGTTTGGAATAGGTCTTTAAAGTTCTTCTTGCCTACGGCCGTAAATTACTTAACGCAAACTTTCGGATTAACTTGACGAATTGAGCAAACGACCGTACTTACACACGAACGCCGAGCCCTCCTTTAGACAGAGAAGGAACGAAAACAACCCTGGGTTGTAAACGTGTTTTACTGCCTGTAAACTGAATTGTGTCGGGGTTTCGCGAAGTCTTCCAGTCATTACAAGTCGTCGTAAAAACGTGGCGCCAATCGTGCGGATTGCGAGATAAATGCAACCTTCATCAAAATCAAGCTAATAGTTGGACTTGTGGTTAATCAGGCTGAGACTGGAGTAAGAGCTGCCAAGCGTCCATGTTGCGATTCTTATTTTTCCATTTTCTTATCTGTACTGTGCGACATGGAAATGTAGTGTGATTGAATTTAATTGCAAGGACAAACATTCATCCTTATGAATTAATGATGGAGTTTAGACGATGAGATATTCTCTTATGAATTTGCAAGTTGCGAGTATCCCCACTGTCAGAAGTTTCATAACAGATAACACAAGGATGCGCGGTTTCAACAGACAACACGTTGGATGTAATCTGTTGTGATTTGAAACGTTATCCATGAAATTTTATGCATAACAAGCATTGCCAGGAAGAGCCGAAAAACAAAAAGCATCTGCTGAATTTTCGGATATTATGACGACAAACAAAAAGGGCTCTTCGGCAATGCTTGTTATGTATAACATTCCATGCATAACGTTTCAAAATCACAACGTCATGTGTCTGTATCTGTGTTGTGCCTTAAATTTCTCTTCGTTTTCTTTTTCTTTATCTTCTTCTTTACTCCGTTGTGTTCTTAAGTGAAAAATACGGGAAATAAATACTTTTCTTACTTACTTACTTACTTACAACAGATTACATACCAAGTGCTGTCTGTTGAAAACTGCGTATCCTTGTGTTATCTGCTATGAAACTTCTGACAGTGCAGGTCGTCTCGCGATTTAAAGTAAAAATTGGTACCATTTTTTATTTTCAAAATGGTTGCGACTTTCTGTTAGATTTTAAAAATGAATTGCTTCGATTTTATGCTCGGTGGAAAGTTTGGGCGATGAGAGTTCCAAGCCTGATAGTACACTGTAAGAAGTTTTATAAAATTTGCACAAGGATTCGCAATAGCAGCAGGGCTGAGGTACAACACGATATGTCGATACAGGAAAATTGTGTTACGAGCTTTTAAATGTTACGTTCTGTAAAGTCTAACACTAAACGCGATTTGCAACGTTAATTAGCAATTCGAAAATTAGTAATTCATAGTTAATACCGGGGTATTCTGTAACGTCAACAGATTCTGTGTTATCTCATATTTGTTGAAATTCCGCATTCTTGTGTAAACGTCGTGGAACTTCTGACAGTAGTTGCATTTTTTGTCTCTGTTCTGTTCGCTGTTTTGTCTCTGTTTTAAATTTTTCTCGTTTTTGTCAAAACAGGGAACACGCTGTTTCTCATTTTACCGTTTTTGTACGCTGTTCTGTGTTCTCTGTTCCGCTGTCTGTTTTGTAAAACACGGAACTTGCTCTCCTAGCATGTTTTATCACTGTTCAGATAGAAAATTGCAGAGAGATTCAAAGATAGAAAAGAAAGAATTGCGGAAGTTTGGAGGATAAAGCTGGGTCCTAAAGTATCGAACATGTACTAAACATAATACTAAAATCTATGCCATGAATCGAGTTAGCAGTTAGCATATGGTTTGTGCAAGCATTTAAAGCTCTTGCTCAAGCCATTGTTTCAATCATATGTATTTTTTCAGTGGGGTTTACTTTGTTTTTTGCTGATCAATCTTTGTTTGAACTTTGGAGAGGGATGCTAAGCAAAAATTTGGGATACATGTAGTACGTAGTGCATATTTTTCTTTGTTCTGTTATTTAAAATCCTCAAAGTGGCGAAAAATGGTACGTAAGGCGTAATTACTGCATTAAACAGACGGACAAGTACAAACCGACTGACACTGTGCTTACATTTTACCGAGCAGCTGTTACCGCTGCAAATCGCTGTACATACATTCTCAACTAGTGTTGTCCTCATAGACCGAATATTTGATTCAAAGACTATTCCTATTTAAAAAAATCATTGGAATATAATTTGCAGTTTAACAGATTTTCCACTTAAGACATGCTCAGGATCCTAAATTTGCGTTTTCGTCAGAACAGCGACAAAACACGGAACAGCGTAAGCAAAACACCGTTTTTTACCCAAACCAGACAACTGTGAACACAGAACACGGAACAGGAACCAGAGACAAAAAACGCAACTAGTTTAGGAGTGCTTGGTCAACTGAAAGAGATGACCCATCCCAGCTTTCAGCCTATTGGTTGATCAGTCAATCAAAGATTTGTCTTGCCAAATGGCTCACAGCTAGAGAAAGCAGTCAATTGGCTAATCGCACAAACTGCGGCTTAACTCATCACCCAGCCTCTGTCATATTTATAAGTAAAGAAATATTCGACGGAAACTGACTCCTGCTGCTTGGTCATTTTTCCTTGCGGTTGCCATCTGACTGCTACAAAATCTGACTAATTCATCTCACTCAAGCGGCGCCCTTTGATTGAGTTTTATTGTTGTTGTTTTTCCTGAAAAACTGCCTTTATGGTTGTGGTTACACTCTCTTGCCCAGTAGTCATCAAGGCCGAGTGTTTTTATTTTTTTACTTTGTCATAGTGCGTGTCTAATTCTGGTTCATCGTCTGGAAAAAAATAAATCTAGGAAGGAAAAAAGGCGTCGGCCTGTTTCCATTTTCGTGCGTTTGAAGCGACCGCACGTCATTCTATTAGAGCTGTCTACGCATGAATAATTGTGTCGTGTTCAACTACCGTGACGCCATCGAGGACCTCGAAATTAAATCACTGACCATTGATTCATTTTACAACCGAGCAATCTGCCTAGTTACATTAGTTCTCCTTCTCAGACATAGTATCCTACCTTGATAGTACACTCTTGAATGTCATTTCAAAAGTGTATTTTCGAGTTAGTCTGATCATCAACATCACCACATATGCCAAATGACAACAGTTGTGATTTCTTATCTTAAAGAAATAATCTAAACTTTTTTATTCTTGCCTGTTCGAGCGCCTGACAAGAAAGATAAAAACTAAACCAATCAGTGAACTGTCGCTAGATTTTACTGGACGAGTGATTAGTTGTTAATGCACCACGTTGTTTGTTGCCACGCTCTCCTACTCTGTGGGAGGTCAGTATGAAGAGTCAGGGGTTTTTATTTTAGTCCTTTTTAGCAAGAACGGAATAATGTTCTTTGTTAAAAAAAGGGTTTTTCATAAGTTAATTTTCCAGTTTGAGCGGCTTGAGACTGACGAGGACCCTTGCCAAGAAGGACCGAAATATAGCTCTAATAAAATTCAGCTGACGGATCCGTTTTGCACTGTCAAATGTGATTCGCAGTCAGCTTGGGCTGAAGGAATATTTATTATTTGCTTAGATTAGTGAGCTATAAAAGTTCGTCTGCCAATCCCTTGTAGAGGCAAGTGACCAACTTTCTGCATTGTATCGTTTTTATTAAATTTCAGACAAATCGAAACTAATAAAATGTAGTTCAAAACTGAGATATCTGGGGACCAAAATGACGGTGAATTTGTAGTACACTGGAAAACTGCTACTGGGATTTCGTCTGTTCAGACGACGCTCGCTGTAATTGCACATTATTCTGTTTCTAGACTGAACGGCAGTAACCGCACAGTTTTGTAGGCCGGATTCCGTATTCGACTGGATGATAACAATTTGTCTGAACAGGGTACATGGCAGTTGTATCAGGCTGATGGTCATTCGTATCGGCGCTGATGGGATGAGGGAGACCGCTTGTACTTGCCCTTTATCTTTGCCACGACAGTTAGTCCCTATAAGCAGAGCGGCACGCCCGAGAACTCCGGAAATATTTTCCACTATGCATCTTACTTAGAAACCCGACTCCCGAACAAAATTGTGACTGCGATTTCAGCTCAGTTTTTCAGCTTCTGACCTTCCCGTCTTTTTCAGCTATCACCGGGACATCCACCTCCAGCCGCCCGTTCCATCCTGCGGCCTCAACAACCGTACAAAAGCCCCGACCAAGTTCAAGCTAGAACCAGGTTTACAGGAGGGATGTATCTCTTCAACTACGACCGGGAAGCAGAAAAGACCATATAAGAGGAGAAAACCATCGTTTGGTTTGTCCTCGCTACCGTTGCCCCCCGTGATCGCTGTTCTGAAAGGTTCCACATATGCAAGTACCGGTTTTAAACAGCCCTGCTCGCGAGCAAGCGCATTTCTGATCGAGAGAAAGGTAGAGCCACCCAGTGAACTTTGCAGCTTCGGTGAAATGTTCGGATTCTGTTGGGACGAACAGCTTCAGACTTTTTTGCCATCTTCGCAGCCCTCTCAGTATGACCAGACGCCCCCGGAGACTAACACTGTCCACAACAATTGTAGTGGCTATTCACCCTTCGATCATACGTATTCTAGATCTGGTGATGATGATATTAGTAGCTATCAGATGTCTGCACCATTGGTCGAATTTATGTCGCCTAGTGAGGCTAGCTCATCGGCTGTTAGTGAATGGAACAGTCCAGCATCTGAACTCGGTTTGTCTGAGGGGGCAGGTTCATCGGGTAATGATTGGTATTCTACCCCGCAAAAGATAGAAAATTTCGATTTTCAATCCCCCGTGTCAGCTGGTCGGCCTGTGAGCTCCGACTTGTATTCTTCCGAATCCCATGCTAGCTTGTGGTCGCCTTCCGTTGTTCCGTTTAAGGCCACCACTGATGCTTCTCTAGCACCAAGGACCGCCATCGTTGATATCCCCAAACCTAAAATCCAAGTTCTGAGCACAAAAAATGAAGAAGTTTTTGCGGACCCTTCTGTGGGGGGTGTTGCAATAGCTTTGGAGCATGGGTCGGTGTTGTTCGAATGTGCACGACAGGAATTGCACGCGACAACCGCCCTTAAGAATCCGGATAGGAAGCACCCTACGCGTTTGAGTTTAGTGTTTTTCCACCACAAAAGTCTCAACTTGCAGAACCATGGACATGATGAGTGGGAAAGAAAGGACAAAGAGCGGCAGATTAAAAACAGGTTAAAGAAAGAGACGCTAAGCTTCAGTTTTCAAGGTCCGACGTTTTTGAGCTCAGAAATTGGACTTGGATGATTAGTTTCTCCTATACATATAATGCTCAGCATCACTACAGACTTCACTACTCAGTGTTTATTATCTTGATTTATTTATATCGTTAAATAATAGTTGATTTGGTAGGGAAACCCACTGGTAGCTGTACAGCGTATGTACTTTATTATATGCATGCAGCTATTACGCAAACAATGTTAAATGGATTTTGGTGAGCTCTAGCTCTAGTTGAGTCGATTGTTATTATATCATGTAAATCACTCCCTGTCAGATCTGACGTCATAGCCTCGTTTATTTATCTCGTGCCGTTGTCTAGTTAAATCGCCAAGGCGTGTGTACAGAAAATGCGCGTTTTTGAGACGCCTTTTAACGCTTTACGCATGAGTACCATATACGTATGAGAAATCCGTAAACATTCTACACTGCTGAGTAGACGTTAAAGCATGGATGTTTCCGAACGTGCGTTTACGCTTAGGCTGCAGACAGTCGATTAGGTTTCCACGACGGAATTTTCTGCACTTTCATCAGGAAGTTGAAAATGGAATTGACGATGGTTTAGAAAATCCTGTCAGGAATTCCGGGCAACGACCACCTGACTTTGATCGTCTGTCCGTAGCTTCATAGACTGGTCTTTATTTCCTAGCTTGTAGAATATTCTCGTATAATTGGATAATTTACTAATAGCCGCTGTATCCATATGGGTGGGCAGGCAGGACAAACGTGTGTTAACACTGTTAGGTTTGAAATCGGGAAAATAGTTGAAAGGTGAACCTCACGGAACCTTTTGACTATTTTTTTTAATTTCGAAACACATGTAACCAAAGTTGCGTGGTTAAAGCTCCTCCGATTAATTGTTGTTAGGAATGCTGCTTGCGGATAACCACCCAACGTAGAGTAAGATCTTGCCGTGAAGTGTCATTCTTCCCGTATTCATTGGGGAGCATGAGGATTTTAATTTCTGCCAAGCGTTTCATTGCCCCAGCTTGTGAAGATTGCGCAGGAGCTTGGATTCAATATGCTTCGAAAGCGGGCGACAAAGAGCGTGTTCCACACTACTTACCATAGTTACTACGCATGACATGACGAATTCTGGCTTTTTGCCGTTCAAGGCTGGAACGACTTTTCTATTTTCCAGCAGAAGATCACGCCACGGGCGAATCCGACCAATCACGTTACAGAGATGCGTAGTTACCACGCTTACAACGTGCCCGAGCGTGGTAAACAAATATTTACTATTAGTTACTATTTCGTAACTAATAGTTACTATTGTTAGAAGGGTGGAACACGCCAAAATCATTACTTTTCGAAAAAAACATATATTCACGACTTTTCGGATGATCGTTGGCGATTGTTTAGGGTAGGTCAGTGAATGGTGTAATACTGCATTCTTCAAGCAGTTAAGATTATTTGCCGTTCGCTTTTGCCTACCAGTAGCGCTGGATTTGCGCCATCTCCTACGAACAGACACATTTGGGTGCAGATAAGCGCCGCAAGCGAATTTTGTGATATCGGGGCGGATTTAAACTATAGGGCGATTCCGGCGATCTCTTGGATTCGCTTTGCGAAACGAAAAGCGAGAATCCGCCGAGCGCAAGAACAAACGGAAAGTAGTTGCGCCTCAGTTGCACCTTTACAACTTCTCGCTGACGTGCCTAAATCACTTTCCACCCGCGACGTGGATACGCTTTTCAGGTGCTGGCGGAAACTAGCGGAGCGCAAACAGCTTTGGAAAGCGAAGCGAGTTTTAGCCGAAGTTGCAAAAGCTCGCGGAGCTTTCCAGACCGCCAGAATCGCCCTTGTAGTACCCGGAATGACACGGATACGGTAGGAAGTGTTCGGCGACGGGTTTTTTATCACTCTTGTTCGCCGAGTGCTGAGTTGAAAAGTTAACGGCCGCAGCGTAAAACCCCCGGTACAGACGGTTTGTATAAAAGGAATTCGGTAGCCGTTCTGTTTTGTTTGTCGCAGGTATTTTTATCTTCGAATCCTAGTCTTGTATCGTAGATATAGTGATCTCAGATTTCATGTGTTGTGGACTCTTCCGACCTTTATGTAGACAAAATGACCAGCAATAAGCGATGACTTGTTCTCCTTTCCACCGAAGTTTTCTTTCAAGCTGAGATTTGATTCGTGAGTGCTGCAGACAGATAACCTACTTCTGGACATTCGTGCTAGTTTGATCTTCCGTGAACTCAAAAGTGACTATTTCCAAGGTTCCAGGGTTTTCGATAATCGATCGTGCGTTAGAGGGCAGGTTACTCCCTAATGGTCCTAACCTTTACTCCGTTCGAGTTTCACTGTCGCGTACTACCGTCGTACGTCGCTGGCAGTGCAGACAACGCTCACCACATCTTCGTGGGAGGCATTGACATAATTCTCCAT
Source organism: Branchinecta sandiegonensis (assembly GCA_030848855.1). Classification (NCBI taxonomy): domain Eukaryota; kingdom Metazoa; phylum Arthropoda; class Branchiopoda; order Anostraca; family Branchinectidae; genus Branchinecta; species Branchinecta sandiegonensis. The sequence continues at coordinate 1,213,773 of JAUPMV010000002.1, read as the reverse complement.
ATTCCAGTTGGGGCGTAGTTACTGTTTGTCCCACAATGATCATCACCATCATCAATGTGTGCTGGCATTGGTGTTCCTTCGGTAGAAAAAAGATGAGAGCACCCTTGGCGGTGAGACTTAGAGCTTGGTCACACTTGGCTCATTTCCTGGGTTTTTGGTTTGCAGAAGTAGAAAAAAGAACAAGATACAACTAATTCTGAATGTTGTCGTTTTAAATTCAGGAGATCAGTTAGAGCAAAACAGCCTGTATAATTGTGTTACAGGAACCCTAATCGACCCCTAATTGCAGTCTGCTCATTATCCCCAAGCTGCCACAAAGCCCATCAAATCTGACGCCCCCTAGGGATTTTCAGTTGTTTGTGGAATAGGCGGCATTTCGAGCCCAGTGTGACCAAGCTCTTACGCACAATCCCTTAGTTCAAAAAGCGAAAGTTTCTCTTGTCTGTTCATTAACTCGCAGATGCGCTGTGTACGGTGAAAACGAGGGGGGGGGGCGTAAAAACTATTCCGTTTGGAGTGCTGAACTGGTGTATGGCTAATTGTCATGTACGTAACAATTGAGGTATAAGGATCACGGAGCCATTGGAGTAGCCTGCCGTTAAAAATGTAGAGCTTTGATCGAAAATCATGAACCCTTGCTATTTCCTATGTACCGTTTGTGATCATTTTTCGATGTTAATGGATTGCCCAGGAAGGTTGGACAGAAAGATCCGTGGGGAATTCGGCTCTTCGGGGGGACTGGTTTTGACCCAGTACAAATTTTGAATGTGAAAACTTGTATTTTTGTAAGGGTTTTTAGAGACATGCTCACGGATTATTTGCTCATCTCGCTCTTATATAGATGGCCTCCCGTGTTTCGGTAGCCTAAGCGGGAGGCTGTGTAGGAAAGTCTGAAATGCTTTTCAGTGATTTTGTTACTTATTGCAATTCAATAAATTTGTCAAAATTTTGGACCAACAATGCTTTGCTGGTATGTATGCTATGACAAGATTTTGTAACGTATTGAGAATGTGTTTTTGGCACTTTTAAAGTTTAACTGAAGAGCCAACTTATGTTTGTATCAACTGAATACCCTGCTTTGTTCGGATGAATTTTTTTAATTTCACTATTTGAGCTAGAATGACGTTCCTCAGACCCAAAATTCTACTATGAAGCGGAAAATCTGAATATCCATACAAACGCGGATTTTCAGTGGCCAAGGATCAGCTCGCGGAAGGTATGTTGACTATTATACTACGTCATTAGACTCTAAAAGTTCAATCTAAATTTCTGGATTCCGGGCGATCTACTTGCCCGGCAAGAAAATAATTTTCAGATTCAGCGTGTCTCTTCAGATACAACTTTTACTTATTAGAAATTTACTCAGTGCGTGGACGCTCATTTTTCCATAAATTTTACAACACAGGTAGAAGCGCATAGAGGTACCACAAACCCGACAGGGAAATTCCACATATGAAAATCGAGAATTCGTGAATAGCGGAGCAACGAAGTAACGCATTTTCATCGGGTCTTCAAGACTCTTTAAGTGAATAAGTAATTGGTAACTAGATTGTCCTACCTCAGTCCTTTTCGGTTAGACTTTAAATGTTATCTTTTCACGAAAAATTTCGGAAAGGTTGCTTCGCAGAAGTTGTGTCTCAAATCAAAACACTTAAAAGGGTCATGATGTATTCTCATAACGTGTAACACAAGGATGCGCAAACACGTGTTATCTACTTCAAACTTCTCGCAGTGTAACCCTCATCAGTAGGCCTACTACAGAACCTGACGTTCGACATTCCAACAATATTGTTCCTTCTTTTTTTGATCAAATTCTGTTCCGGCAGAGAGAAAATGCACTATTTAGGATTGCTCAGATGTTTGCCATTGTTAAATTACGGAAGTGAGGAATACCTTAGACAAAGTAAATTTGTCCGTCCGTCTGTCTATCTGTTAGCACGAGCTATAGCGAACATTGACGTTATTTCGATGATAACTGGTACTGTCGCCTATCGGGTGATATGGTTTGTACTTTAGCATTTAGGGGTGGGACAGGGGCGTCGAGATGTAGGGAGGGCACATTTGCCCGATCGGATTGATTCGAGGGTAGCCTATATATGGCTTGAAAGACATGATTCAGGAAGTGACTTTCCGTTTTATGTCGAAGGATAGTTCGGTGGAACAAAATCAACTAAGAAAATTAGACTGAGTGAGTAAACGGCCGAAATTGCATGGTAATTGAATGAATGAATTTATATGTCGATGTCGCACAGACCAGTCAAAAGAAAGGAAAAGAGTTGTACGCGAGAAAGTAAGGTTTTGCAGGTTATAGATGGGCTGAAAGTTTATTCTACAAATCGACTTTCGTGGTTGCAGAACCACAGATGCGACTTCTGTCAACACACTCGATAATGGATCGGGTATCGTTAAAAAGTTGATGAGGCTCTTCATGAGGTGATCAAGTCATAATAATAATAATAAGAGTTGTATTTCCTAGCCCAAGGGCCATACACAAAACAAAACAAAAACGCATCCCAAATACCGGTGCTTCCAAGCGGAAGTACCTATATGCTTTACACGCTTGGAGGAAGCATAAATGGCAATGCTCTATATCAGTGGTTCCCAACCAGGGGTACGCGAGACCCTTCTAAGGGGTACGCGAAGGTATGTCTGAATTCCGAAAATCTCGTCAAGAGTTTTGGCTTGCGAAGGACAGCGCAAGTGTTTTCCCGACCCTTGACCAGTTTGAGAACGATATTGAAATTGACAACCTTGCAGCCTCAAGTATCCCATTTATTTGTATATATTTTTACGCATTAATCCCATGCCGTCTCTCTGGCGTTTTGATCTTAACAGATCTGAGTAGAATAGGAGAACAATGATTCTTCAAAAAGGGGTACGCAACTTTTTTGAACCGTAATTAGGGGTACGCGGTACGGAAAAGGTTGGGAACCACTGCTCTATATGACTCAAGTCCGAAACACGCGAGTGAACCTAGGGAAGAACAAGAAACGTCACGCAAACCCAACCCTCACAATTGTTCAAAATCCTGTGTAAACCAATCAACAATGTTTGCTGTCGGGACGTTTTGGTTCGTCGCTGGGCACGCGCGGAATCTTCATCGGCGCGAAGAGATAGTCATCAAGAGGATAGTGGGAGACCGTTCAGCTTTTCTTTTTCGTTAACGAAGGTCGATTTCGGGTTAAGTCAACGATCAAACACTTGATCAAGGAGGACCTATGCTCACCACAGATTATCTGTCTAAATTGGCGCAGACGTGATTGTATTTGCCAAAATAAGGCTAGATTTGGCCCCGTGATAGTAGTTGAGAAAAAGACCCAGCAGAACGAAAGCAAATAACATCGCTTAATTTAATGTGCTCATGCAAGGAACCAAGACGAATAGTTGATTTAAGAAAATCAAACTTGAACCTGGTAAACTTAAAAACTATTCTACCTGAGGATAGGAACGATAGCCATAGTATACCGTGGTTTCTGAGTGCCAAGATCTACGACTAAGATGTTTCACTGCCGCCAAAAACGAAAATGACATGCATTTGTATTTATTGGCAGCCGGGCAAGAGTGAAAGTCCAATTAAGATGACTGTAATTACTCAGAACCTTTGCCTTTATGGTGGCCCAGCGAAATGGTGCAAACGTCTCTAAATGGAACCAGCTAAGACCGGTAAGCGACACGCAAGTCATCGTGGGCGTGGTTGGTCATGCCCTATCAACTTAGAAGCCAGTCCAAACAAAGCAGGTGCAGCTTTCTATTTCCAGGTCTGCTGATTGCCGGACCTGTCTGGGTGATTTTCTGCGTCGATTTTTTTCCCATTCACCACCCTGTTTCAAGTTATTCTAACACGCCCGCCTAGCGATGTCCTGGGGAAGCCCTGATGTTTCCATGTGAGGGGTGTAAAATAAGTTGTGTTTTAATGACGTAATCAGGTGAACTTTCAGCTACAGCTAGTGCCATAAGCACCTGTGATAAAATAAATTATACCATGTAATCCTCTAGTTCAACCAGTAGCTTAAGAAAAGAAAAAAAAAATATATAATTGGATTTATTTCGTGATAACATCCTGTCTTTGAAAGGCTATAGGAGTCACGACAAGTCCCTGGACGGCGGAGTGACAAATGTTGTTATGGTGGGGTGGACCAAATATTGACAAAACTTTGGAAAATGAGCCGGCTGCTGCAGGAGGAACGAACCTGCAGTCAGTTGTTGATTACAGGATCGTTCTTTCCCAAGCGTTGTCCAGACGTCCGACAGCCTGACGAGGACCCTTGCCAAGAAGGGCCGAAATATCGCTGCCGCAGCATCGGAGCTGACGTATCCGTTTATACACTCTTTGAATATATGTTTCCCGGTCAGCTAAGGCTACAGGAGTGTTTTAGTTCCTCCGTAGTCAATGGTCTGGGAAAAGGCTTTAAACAACCATAGCTGTTGATAATGCGTTAAAACCAGAGGTTAGTTTTACAGTAGGCTATTCAGAGGGATTTAAATATTGGAACATTAACAGTGCGAAGTGTGCTTTAAGCATTTTGCGTGGTAAAGTTCGGCGACGCTTTCCCTCAGGGGAAGCGGTATTTGTCTTCTCTTTTTGGTGGGGGGGGGGGGGGTAAAGAATGGGAATGGTACATAGATGTTTTCGACCTTCCTCTTTCAGTTAGCGTGGTCAAAATGTTACGGGAAAAGAAAACAGTTTCTCGGTATCCGGTTCTCGGTATCCGTCATAGCATTTAACAGAAAGATGCGCATCTAACTGTTTAAGGACCTGTCTTAACTAACGCGAACTACTTCATAGTCGCTCCATATATTTCTAAGCCCGGAGGCCCCAATTTCGTACGGTACATTCTATCCCCTCTTACAAAACCACGCTGAGTTTCTCACTTGTCGTGTTTTGCTACCTTCGATGTGTTTTACGATGTCTACGGTTGTCTGCGAGAAGTTTTTCCATCAGAAAAACCGGTTATGTAATGTTTTCCCTCTTTTCGCTATAAGTCAACGGGTCTCAGAAAATGCTTAAAACAGCCAAAACCGTGGGTTATTTGGTGAAAGCACAGCCTAGTTTAAAGTATTCAATATTTTAAAATGCTTTAAGTTGAGTAGTTAATAGTGCGAGGGGTCCTTTAAATCTTATCAATGTTTTGAAAGTATAGCAACACGACGTGGTTATTGCAAAAGACAACTTTATTAAGTCAGCACCCTTTTCCATGCTGTGGTTCCACAAACCACCTCAGCGGAATAAATAACAGAAACATGAATCACACTACTTCACAAACCACAAAACCTGTCTTGAGGTTTGTATAAAAATAGTTTTTATATCTCACGCGACAATAAAACTTCACGATATTTCACGATAATAGTTCCTGGGAATTCATCCGTTAGCCTGCCTTACTTGACATATGCAACAGTGGGGGAACCAGAAAACGTCGTGATATAAGCTGTCGCCATCTCCGTTCAGGGCGACTAAGCGCTTCTGGACGAACTGCTGCTGACAAGTAGCAGTGAAGCCCTGGGGCACCGTGCACAACCCGCTACACTGAGCCGTCCTGGAATAGAAAGGAATCACTCTTCTACAGGAATACCCCAGTCTGACCTTTGAAACACCTTTGACGACTACAGGCCATGAGTAACGACCAATGCCAGATCGAACTTTTTGGAGGCCCTTACACTATAAAAAAATCTTGCGGTATTTGCTACTGGGATTAATCTTGTCTCTAAAAAGATAATTCCGTCTCTAATTCGGATTAATCTTATCTCAGTAGAGACAAGATTAATCCCAGTAGCAGTTACTGCAGTTAACTTTAATCCTTACTTGGAGAAATTTTTTACAGTGTGCACTGCAAAAAAAATCTTGCAGTAGTTGCTACTGGGATCAATCTTTGTCTCTAAAACATAAGCTTATCTCTAATTCGGGTTAATCTTATCTCAGTAGAGATAAGATTAACCGCAGTAGCAAATACTGCAGTTAACTTTAATCCTTACTCGGAGAAACTTTTTACGGTGTAGGCAGTCGAAATTTTGGGGCCCTCTGGCCAATTATCTCTTAGTAGGGTGCAAATAGGGATGACCTTCACTACTGTATAGAAGGGATGCGTAATTTGAACGATAACAGTTTAAGAAAGCTTAAGTGCAACCTTCTTACAGGACCAATTCAATAGTATTAATTCCATCCGGTTTCGGGGTGCCCATATACGCAGGTGTCTTCTCTTTCTGTCTGAATTTTACAAAACTAAAAGCAACAAGACCAAACGTTTCGAAGGAATCACAAATGCACATATTTATCGGATTTCTTCATCCAGGCCACCGGTCTTCCACATTCCTAGTCTTCTCGAAATTCTGTAGGCATATTATGTATCCCTAATCAACCATTTCTGACACTCCAAGACGAATACGTCAGTTAAATTTTATTAGAGCTATATCTCAACTCTTCTTGGCAAGGGACCCTTCGAATCAGGCTCAAGCTGGAAAATGAGCCTGTGAATTTCTCTGTGAAATTTACTTGGAATTAAAGCTGGTTCTGCCTTTTCATTTTGGACACGGTCCAGAATAAAATCGCAGCACCAGCTTTAACTCCAAGCAGTTCAAGAAATCGACAAAATCACGAGCCATTTTTTGGCTAGCAACTTAAGCTAGAATCTTTAATTGTTTTTCCACAAGACCATTTTCCAGCTTGAAGGGCTTGAGCCTGAAGAGGACCCTTGTGTACCCCCAAATGTAGCTGACGTTTAGAATCTCTAATCAACTTAAGATTCAACTCTTAGCTTTACCTATTTTCCGGTGTTGATCGGATTACGGGAGAACTTCATGTCCGACGAGGAAATAAAGTTCAAAATCGAATTCAGAGTGTCTACTTACAACCTCTAAACGTATTTAGAGAACTTTTACTTTTACAGCTTTCATGATTTTGGCCGGATTCTGGGCAAACTGTTCATCCGGCGACAAAATAAGTTTCAAATATGTATTCAGCATGTTTCATTACTCCTAAATTGACTATCTCATCAGCTTTAATTTTTGTTTGTTAATTTCGCCGCTTAGTTTGAAATCACTCCCCCTAAATATGCAGCCCATCTACGAATTTGACCTGCACTTGGACCCATCGAATCCTCACACCCAGTTTGAACAAAGTACCTCAGCCCCTTCGGGAGTTATTGGGCTACTAGGCGGACACATGGACGGATAAACTTTATAAGATTGGATATTATTAGTTATTACAGAGTTTATCCCGGTTGGCCCGCCGCAAACATAGGATTTCGAAAATCTCTGCTCATTTAAGCGCTGGCTGTTTTTGGCTACAACCGCTTGGCTTTCCAAAGCTGTGTTGGCGTTCCGCTAGTTTCGGAGAGCGAAGCGAATCATTGTAGAAAGCGAATCTACGACGTGAGCGGAAAGAGATCTTGTAAAGTTGTATAGCCGGAACCGCCATCGTAGCAATTGCAGACAACATGCGGTGCTCCAGAAAGGGTTGCACCGTTTTCTAAGTTCGTGTCCGAACCTGGACTTTTATTAACTGTTGAATAGACACACCACCGTCTGTGTTGGCAACCGCCAAGACCAGACGTCACGCAAATGTTTGCACCAATCGTGACTGGACACGCCCAGTTTGATAAGAAATTGTATGATGCCAGATTTCCGGCATCAAACATCCTACATGCACCTACCCGGCATAGCAACGAATATTATAGGCAAGGAAGAAAATAAAAATGAAATGAGATATTCGAGAATTCGTACGACGAACTGCTTACGAACTCACGCCTACAACTCAGAAATATGATATAACCAATTTTCACTGATGATTCATTATGTAAGAATCCTGGCGTCGGAGAATCATGCGGCAAAGAGTTAGCAAGGCCAACAGACAGGGCCACGCTCGTACCGACAGCATCTTCACTATTTTTAGACTGGTTTAGGACATCCAAAAAATACACGATGGCTACCTTCACCACTTTGTTGATCGTCCATGATCGTGATGATCACGAAAGGGACATTCACATTACTTTCACTTCTTCCCGAATGACTCAACTCCATGGAAAATAACCCTTCCTCTCGTCTCGGCATGCGAGACTTACCTGACTACTATCCATATCATAGTCCATATAAACTTGTAACTGTTACTTGTAATTCAATGATCAACATTTGTTTTGTACAAACCCACCTTCTGTCGCGGCCAATCGTCAAGACGAGACAAGATTTGAGGCATCAAATGTTCGCGTGATACATAGCAACACATTTCAAGCAAGACAAAATAAAAAAAATGAAAGAGGACATTTGAAATATAATTTGCAGCTTAGCGCCTAAAACTATGGAATGTCCACTGTAAATTATTCACAGGTTGGAAGGAATTTGGAAAATGGAAGAAATTTGGGAATCCTGGCACCGAGGAATCCGGAGAAAACAGCGACAAGGCAATGAGCAAAGTGGTTAGAAACAATACAATTAACTGCCCAAAGGAGATGAATGCAAGTGCAGCTTTGCCACCGTTTATGACGCTTTGGTGTAAGGACTCACTTGATTATTGCTTGTGACTACTTTCGAACGATAAAGTGACGTCATTTTCAGGAAATAAAGAGTACAATTGGATTTAAACAGAAATGGCGTATTTTGAGCGCGTTTTTAAAGACAGTCCGAAATACGCTGTTTTTGATTCAAACCAACTTTAATCTCTATTTCCTGCAACCTGTCTCTTTTCCTTCCACCAACTTATCACTATGTTATGACAAAACCGAAAGAACATTCGCGTCTTTCAGTTGTTAATTGCAGTCTCTAACTCCGCTGATCATCGCTTGTCACTAATTTCCAGCGATAAAGTGATGTCTGGATTCCTAAATCCCCCCCATGAGCAGCACAAATTATCTCTGAATAAATTAACAATGGCATATTTTGGATTTCTAGATCCGAAAAGGTGAACAGTCATAGCCCTTGCTCAGCTTTTCGATAATAAATATCTTTTTTGTTTTCTGTCTTCATCAAAATGGGTTGCTTGTCTGTTGCTTGTTATTCTGCCATCATTCAACCGCCTTCCTGCCCATTGCCCAATGCGCCAGCTAATGCAGTAAATTCATTGTTCTTTTCGTGTTTCGTTGTGTATTTCTTGTTTTGCGTGTTTCCAAGGCCGTATCCAGGGGGGGGTTAGGGGGTTGCCCCCCCCCCCCCCCCGAAACATATAAAAATAACCGTTTTTATAGGCTTTTCCCTCTGATCTATGTCTTTTTCGTATTTTTTTGTCCAACCCGCAGGACCCCCCCCCCCCCCGGAATAAATTCCTGGATACGGGCCTGTGTGTATCCTCTGTTTTTCTTGTTAAGCCTTCATTTACCTTTTTTCTGTATGTACTGTGCAAATGCCTTATTACTAAGCTGCATGTAATAAATTCATTCATTAATTGTGTTTTTGATCCGAAGTCTCTGTTCCAAATTCTCGCTTCTGAATTCTCCGTTCCGAATTCTCGCTTCTGAATTCTCGATTCTCGAACAAATCACCGTTTTTGCTCCTCTGACTTCTCCATTCTCGCTTTTGACAAAAACACTAATTTTGCAGCTCGCCAGCAACCCGGTATACGTGTTTATTCATTTTGAACAACCGCACTCTGTTAAAGAAGAATCGATAATTCACCATCGGAGCAACTTCTCGATTCTGCAGAATCGCGAGGCTTTCCCCGTTCTCGATTCTGACAAAAACGCAAGAAAAGGAGAATCTGAGTAGTCCAAAAATGCGAAATAGGAGAATTCGGAGGAGAATCGCGAGGAGAATTCTGATAAAAAACGCAACTATTCATTCATTCTTGCCTCTCCCTCGGCCTGACGGTAACCCCCAGCTGATGATGGACTTGAGTGAAGCAAAGGCTGAAGATAAGTTCGTAGCGCAGTTAGGGCCTGTGTGGATTAAGCTCGAAAACACTTACGCGCATTTCTCCGTCTTCACTAGCTGAGTCAGCTCATTGTTGCCACCATTCACGTTAACAACGAACATCCAGTTTCCTTTTGTGTTGACGGCGGCTTTGGGAATGGCGAACTGCGTTCTTGTGGGACAAAGGCTGTTCTCTTCGTTGACAGCTTGACGAGCTGAACGATGAGAGAAAGGCTTCGGGTTTGTGTAACTGAAATAAAGAATGGTTAGTTTTTGTCGGCTCCTTTGGCTATCACCCGAGACGTGCAAGGGAGTCTAACTGCAGTCTCCTTGAACTAAAGACCCGATGAAAAATTTATCTCAAAATAGTAGTATGAAGTTGTATGAAAAAGTAGCATGCAGTACGAACTGATGCTACTACATGCTTCTATGTCAAGGCTACCCTGTTATTGCATTCTACTGCATGCTACTATTAGCAAGACAGGATGCTACTGGATAAGATTGGCCCAGTCTGAGGCAGATTAAATGATAGTATTCTTTACTATTACATATCAATACATGCAACTTTTTCATACAACTATCATACTCCTACGCAGGCTACCAATTTTTCTTCGGGGAGCACACCTTGTTTCAACTTCATGTATGCGTGGCAAGTTTTCCTACCGTACGGGCATCGAGGCCTTTTTTTCTTTGAAAATAAACTTTAGTTGACTAATTTAAATTTGTCTGCGGCTTGCTTCGGTCATTTAGAAAAAAGTATATTTTTCAAAGAGTTTTTTTTCGACCGAATTTCAACATTACCGAATGTTTTCTATCCGTCCAAAGTCGCATACAGAACACGCTCTACTTCTGTTGATGCCGCACGTTCTTTTCGAGGAAACTTGGGACCAGTCTTACCTGTTTTACTGTCCCTTATCTTTCCATGCATTCTCATTTTCAAGATTTCAAACTGTTTATGTCACTGACTTTTGCATTTACCGTGTTTGACTGTTTTCGAAGCAGATCAGTCTCCCGCTTAGTGTTTCCGAGGAGCTCATTGGTCAGAAAATATTGGTTATGCAAGTTTTTCCGTGGTTTTCGTCGAAACTAAAGGGGCCAAGTGAGGCTGAAAACAGCCGGGGTGGGTCTGTACCCTTTAAAGTTTAACTGAAAAGGTCTTACATAGGACAATCTAGTTACCCATCACTTATTCACTTAAAGAAGCTTGAAAACCCGGCGAAAATGTGTTACTTCGTTACTCCCCGCTATTCACGAATAATCGATTTTCAAATAGTGGAGTTTCCTTGTCTGATTTGTATGCTCTATGCGCATGTATCTGTGTTGTATGCTCGACGAAAACGATTTACGAAAAATTAGTGTTCACGCAGTGTTCCGTAAGCTGATCACTGACCACTGGAACGCCGCGTATTATTGAGATTCAATTTTTCTGCGTCATAGTAGAAATTTGCGCTGTGAGGACGACCGTAGATATTCTGAACGTCATTCTAGAGCAAATAGTGAAAAATAAGAAAATCCCTTAACGCAATCCAAAAATCGCAGTGTATTCAGTTAAATGATCCAAAAATAAGTTCGCTTTTCAGTTAAACTTTAAAGGGTGAGTGTACGGAGCAGAGTTTCAGAAGAGACACGTACTTTAGAATACTGGAATAGAAACGGTAACCCCGCGATCTCCATATTATCCATAAAGGCCCAAAGGTATCCTACTCCGTTCTTCTCAGCACGTACAAAACTGATACCTTGGAGAAACGGAGACTGGACCTATTCCTCGAGATCGGTGAAAAGCTTATTTCGCACCTCCTCAGCAACTAGTTTCCTCCTCCCCCATATAGCAATGTAAGGGAAAATTAAGAGTTACGAAGGTCCCAAAATTCCAGTCAGTAGCGGCTAAACACAGCCGTTACCAGAACAGTTTTATACCAAGATTTTTGAAGTTTGAAATAGCCTTTGACCATTAGTAAGAAGGCTACTTTTAAATGTTGCTGTAATATTGACAAGTCATTCTTCCCAGCACTTCCAGAGTCCTGCCGGGTAAAGGAGATAAAACTCCTTGGAGTATACCTTACATCTGACCTCAGATGTGATAAACAAATTGAGGCTATGCTCAAAAGGGCGAATATGGCCATAGCCTTAGCGTCCCTGAAACTTTTATCCCGCCATGGGGTACCCCCCAGACACCTACTGCATGTTTACTTTTCATTCGTATGATCTTCCCTAAAGTACTGCAGCCCTGTGTCGCATTTCGAACTTACACAGGAGCAGTCGGACCGGCTTGAGAAGATCCAGTATAGAGCGCTCCGAAAGTTCCCTGTTCCTCCCTTTTCAATGATTTCCGATTAGAATCTCTGGCAACCCGTCACCTAAATATATCCCTTATTTTTGGTACAAGTATTCTGGCAAACCCAATCCTAAGAAAAATCCTGCCGCCAGAATACGAGACGACACGTATCCGACTTCCGCGGTCAGTGGCTCGGCCAGTACCAAGGCTACAACCGGTTGGATGTTCCCACACCCGGTACCTAAATAATTTTGTCCCTTCTTTGGTCAAGTTCTTTAACAATGGATTTACAGTTGATTCCTAATCTTTCCCTTTGATTTTAAGGTCATTTATATTTTGGTTATTTTAGCGTAATTGTTGTTAATTGTAAATATTATGAATTTTGACACTAAGATTAAGTGATATAAATCATTGTAATTTATTGACAAGTTACGTGACCTGACAGACAAATGGCCAGTTATGGGCCATAGTGTGATATGTGATTTAGCTCTATATATATTATTCAGTTTAGATATGATAACTTTAGTGTATACATTGTTGACGTAAAATCAACTAGTCGGCTTACCGCCGTTTCAAGATTTTTAATGAATAAACTAAATCGAACTGAATTGAATTGAAGTTTGTTCATGACAGTAGGTACTCGCCAATTTCAGTTTTTTTACTGTGAAAGTTTGAGCGATTTACTATTATAATTATAATTACTATGACCTGTGCTTTAAGGGGAGGGGGGAGAAGATCACCGAGCAACCGTGCTAAATATTCCTTTAGCCCAAGCTGACTGCGAATCATATTTGATAGGGAAAAACGGATACGTCAGCTGAATTTTTATTCGAGCTATATTTCGGCCCTTCTTGGCAAGGGTCCTCTTGAGGCTCAAAGCCGCTCAAGTTGGAAATACGAACTTGTGGGAAAACCATTCAACACAATTGAAAAACTGTTTTCCCATAAGTTCAAATTTCCAACTTGAGCGGCTTTGAGCCTCAAGAGGGCCCTTGCGAAGAAGGGCTGAAATATAACCGCTAGTTGAAAAGCCCTTGTGAGTAGGCTAACTTTCGACACCCCACTTTGGCCCTTGGTAAAAGCAGGAAAGCATTACCTCTGCAACCATGCTTCTGGCTTCACTGGAGTTCCACTCGTGTAGGTATAAACATCCGACCGTGGGTGGTAACCCGATGGTCTTTCTACACCGTGAAAGCCTCCCTGTTCATATGACCTGACTTTGGGTGTCCATGTCGTGACCGAAGGGACAACTGAAAACGTCTGATTGGTCGCTGCATGCTGGAAAGACGCCTGACTGGCTGCTGGCTGGAAGGAAACATCCCGATTGGCCAAGACTTGACGTGGAGGAACCTGGTTAGCTACCGCAGGACGGGGAAGACCTTGATTTGTGACAACTTGTGCAATGGGCGCTTGATTGGCCGGTGTCTGGGGCGGTGGAGCTGGAGTGGCAGCTGGGAGTTTGGGAGCAGTCCGTTGAGGGGCGCTTTGCTCCGTCCGTAATGTGTTGATCTGCTCAGATGCATTCACAATAGGAAGCTGCTCACCGGGGATGAAGACTGCTTCGCCAGAGAGAGACTCCGTGGCTGATGCAGGGATCTTCAGGCGAGCGGGTGGTCTAAAAAGGAGAATCTTAGAAAGCATAAAGGTTTCTGCGCGATGATCCGACAGGGATCTCCTGAGTTGCGTCTCGTAATGTCTACCATACACTGCCGTCTGAAAGGCTCTAAATTATAGCTGCGATGGTAACTTGTGCGACAAGTACCCCTGTGGCCGCCCCCCTATCACTGAGAGCAAAAACTTTGCTCGTAAAGAAGTTTATCTGCACAAAATTGCCGCCGTAAGTGTTAGGCGGGGGTGGGGGTCTCAAAGTTACTCCTGTACTTCCTTCACTGTAGCTGTAGCTCCCGTCGCTGTAAATCTCATCAAAGCGCCCGGCTCCAACTTCTTCAACTTTTTTTGGAAGTTGGAGCCTTGTTCAGTTCCGGCCCTGAATCATACAAAAATTTCAACACTTGCCAGTCAAGTGCCAACACTGCAGTCAAAGCACACCTCGCACTATTTACTGTTTATGTTCCAATAGTCAAGACCAAGACTTCTGGATACTGTAAAGGTAGGCGGTGCTTTTAAAGGCACAGAAAACTTGACTACGCAACTTCCGGCCATCAAACCGACCTAGGGGGCTTAGATAAAGATACAGGGAGTTATTGTCGACAGGGCCGACCTTCTTTGTTATCTCAAACCCCCTCCTTAGTGTTCCCAAAGCTAGCTGGCAGGCCCTTGCCCCTTATGCACTGTAATTATGCACTTGTGCACTGTAAAAGTTCGCCTTTGGCCGTGTTGACTAATACATCGGGACAGTATTCAAGAGGTCGTGCGTTCGATTTCTACTCCCGGCACACAAACCTCTTGCTTTTTTTTCTACTAACTCAAAAGTCGAATTCTCGGAAACTGCCCGGAAACTGCAATGGTCGTAACGAGAGTTTTTCTTACTCTCAATATCGACTCAGGGTACATTCTTGATATGTCAGCTAGCTCCCCGAGTCAAGTTTTCTGTTCCTTTAAGACATTATCCACGGTCTTGTCTGTTATAGGCCTTTTCCCAGGCTCAACGTCTTCTACCAAGATCTCGGCAAAATTCAGAAAACTGGTTTTACCTATCAGTAGCATGATGCGCGAACACTCATCCGGAGCAAAATGTGCATGGAAACCAGTGAGCCGCGGAAAGTGCAAAGATTAGTGAGGCGTCGTTAACGGGTTAGATAGATAGATATTTTCATTGATCTAACTCGTAGCGCCGACATGACACTAAATACGTCGACCATTACATTTAATGTGTCAAAATACTTGAATATATACAATTATTACATAAAAGAAAATAAATCACTTGGAATTCACTTGTTTTTGTTAATTTTCTCAGTAAAATATGATCCACATGAAATATGGATCACCGGGTATAAGAACTAACGGAAAATCCCTTATTCGCCATTTACACTGCGGTAGCCACATGAGGAGGGTCTTCGTTCTTCTGGGGAAACAATTTTGGCTCTTCTACTATTTTACTAGAAAGTTAAGGGTCAATTCTTTTTTAAATTACGTGTCCACTCTCCGTATTATGGAGGTAGTTTCCCGTTTTCGTTTGCAAGGGGTCCTGTTTTCGGTTAGCCAGATGGGTCCCGTTTTCGTTTTCAAGGGGTCCTGTTTTCGTTAGCCAGAAGGGTCCCGTGGCAAGGGTCCCGTTTTCGAGAGAACCAACTAACGAATGCCAACTAACATTTGCATCATAGGTACGCCAGGTCCTTTAACAATCAGATATTGACGCGAA
Source organism: Branchinecta sandiegonensis (assembly GCA_030848855.1). Taxonomy (NCBI): domain Eukaryota; kingdom Metazoa; phylum Arthropoda; class Branchiopoda; order Anostraca; family Branchinectidae; genus Branchinecta; species Branchinecta sandiegonensis. The sequence goes on along the minus strand of JAUPMV010000002.1, from coordinate 1,198,345 downwards.
GCCAGGGATTAATCCAAATCGATGATGTACAGCGCTGGCACCAAAGGAAAACACTTCAACTTTATAAGCAGTAGCCTGGCAGTAGCCTATTTACAAGTCACAGGAATTCGGATCCGTCATCACCTACGGGCTTCCCAGATAGCGGGAACTAGGTTAGAAGTAAAAGTTTTTTCTGACGTCGATTAAAGATTCAATTAGGAGGTAAGTATAAACGCCAAGTCAATTTTTAAGCTTCATTTTTTGCTGGACAAGTAGCCTAGTTTGTCCGGAATCCGGCTAAATTTGCAAGAAGTCAAAGTTTTGTCTAAAGTCGGCTAGAGAAATCAAGCTGGTTCGGTGTCTTTCCTTTATTTTCCTGCCGGACGGATATTCGGCCGAAATCCGGCAAAAAACGGAATTTCGATAGGACTTCTATTTGTCGATACAGTCGTTTAGACTGTCGACAAAGGGATGATAATGGGATAAGCATGGTGAGTCGATCTATTTCGTTTGCTACAAATAGAATCCGGTGAAAACCGAAAATGTTATGTCTATCGAATGTTTTCGAAGACGAACGAAATCGATTTTTCGGCTTCGTTTTCCTTCCAAGTCGATAGTTCGGCCGGAACAGTCTGAATCCTATATTATCTACCTATATTATCTCTGGTCTAATATTATCTTTGTCCAGTTGTTTGTGTCATCATCGTAATAATACGACGACTGATCCATCTATCTGCTAAACTTTCCTATCGGTTAAATGATAGGACAGGAATCTGATATGAACAGGTAATCTCGGAAAGAACAACGTCCTCTGATAAAATTTATAAGGTATTCCGGAAGGCACTGTCTAGAGTCTAGGGAACCGGGAGCCGTACTTTATGTCCTAAGGGCTACGGAACCGGTAGTTCTCACGGAAACTAAACCAGATGAGCTGCGATTCCGGGATCTGACGTCATTAACTAACGGAAACTTGTATGTGCTGGCTCCCGTTCCGGTAGTAAGCGGAAATAGCTCACGGAAACTCCATCGCACCAGCTTCTCGTCCGGTAGCCTTACGGAACTGTGTACTCAGAAGCTAGGGAGCCGGTAGTTGATACTGGAAACTGTATAATTGGAGCTTCTGTTCCGGTAGTGTCTACATGGAATATAAAACTCACGGAATAGTTTGGATGGGAGCTAGGATGCCGGGATTTTCCAGGGTTGGTCACCAACAACCAGGGTGTACGAGTTACTTCAGGATACTTTGGGTTACTCAGGGTTACTTTGGGTTACATTGGGTTACTTTGGGTTACATTGCATTGGGTTACGTTGGGTTACTTTGGGTTACGTTGGGTTACTCTGAGATACTTTTGGGTTACTTTCCAGGGTGTACGAAGTTACTTTTGGTGACCAAACCTGGGGGATTTTACCTGACTTAGGGATAATAACATGGGAAAAAATTCACTTCCGGAACCAGTATATTGAGAGCTAAGGTACCGGTAGCAACTACTATTTGGTTGAAAATGACCAGCTCACGGACACAGATGGCTATGGGCTAGAGTTCCGGTAGTGACAAAAATACAAAAAAATTGAACTCACGGACCCATGTCAGTACAGACTAGGAAACCGGAAGTGAATATTTTTAACTCACGGAACCCAACTTCTGCGGGCTGGGGTTCCGGTAGTGCCAAAAAGTTAAGATTTTTGAACTGGATTCCGTTGGATTCCGTGAGCTGTACCGGACTCAAAGTCCATATTGACACGTTTGTAATTTTAATATTTGGCAATACCGAAACCCCAGCCCGCAGGAGTTGGGTTCCGTGGGTTAAAAATATTCACTTCCGGTTTCCTAGTCTGTACTGATTTTCAACCAAATAGTAGTCGCTACCGGCACCTTAGCTCTCAATATATGGGTTCCGGTAGTGAATTTTTTCCCATGCTATTATCTCTAAGTCAATGAAAATCCAGGCATCCTAGCTCTCATCCAAACTATTCCGATAGTTCTATATTCCATGTAGACACTACCGGAACAGGAGCTCCAATTATACAGTTTCCGGTATCAACTACCGGCTCCCTAGCTTCTGAGTACACAGTTCCGTAAGGCTAGCTAGTGAAAATTTATTTTTATTTTGTTTTGTATTGCCATGGCCCTCGGGCTTTTTGTGTAAATATATATCATATCATATCATATCATATCATAAAGTACGGCTCCCGGTTCCCTAGACAGTGCCATTCCGAAATAAAGCGCATGTTCAATCAGATTGCTCCACGAGTCTAATCTAGCTGGACGTAATCTAGCGTAATCTATCTAATATCTACTAGACGTAATCCGGTCGAAATCTAGCTGGACGGGAAAATGAGAACCTGACAAGAGTCTACAAAGACTTGAGTCCGGTAAATAATATACTATGGGATCCCATCGAAACCTTTGGTCTTGATTCTCTTCGAAAATACAGGAAACCTTGAGGAGTTTGGAGGGAGGGACTATCCAACTAGAATACTTACATACTTGTTGGGGATGCATCCTTGCTTTCACTGTTGATGAGTGTGTCAAAGTCGTACTCATAGTTATCCAACAGGTAACGTATAAGCTCCCTACAATAAATAATAAAATAATATGTTAATGCCAAGTTAATACCTATGTCGTGCACAAGCCAAATAGATGGTACCTGTCAAGGACAATCTATACAAAGTACCGAAAGTATATTAGCTAACGACATTCCGTTTTATAGCTATATTTACTTTCTATTTTACTTATAAATATTACATTTTCTAGCACCCGTTTACCCGATTAAAAATTTGTAGACTGCGTAGTAGTATGGTAGTATTACGAAAAAGTTGCATGTAATATTATGTAATAGCAAAGAATACTATCATTGAATGTGCCTCAGACTGGTCCAATCTTATGTAGTACTATCCAGTAGCATCAAGTCTTGCCATAGTAGCATACAATCTTGCAAATAGTAGCATATAGTAGTATGCAGTAACACGGTAGCCTTGAAGTAGAAGCATGTAGTAGCATCGTTAATACTGCATGCAACTTTTTCGTACTACTTCATAGTACTATTCTGAGATAAATATTTCATCGGGTATGCCTACTTGTCGATACTATTCTATCATTGTCCTTGTTAACCTTAGCTATTGCGTTAGTTTAATTTGTTGTTCATGTTTATTCTTAGCAATTTGTGTTGCCTATTTCCCTATCTGCAAATTTCCGGTTCCCGCTCCCCCCCCCCTACTTACCGTGGCCGGATCCGGCCCAGACGCCAAGAAACAAATCCAGGCCGCATAAAGTCGGCACTGTCCAACTTGCATCCCATTCGAACCATCCGTTTGGTTTTTGTGCATGTCAAAAGTTTTCGGAACTCCCTCCATCTCCCCCAACGGTGACCGCATGTGGTTCGAACGCATGTTTTGCATGTCTAGGTCGCCGATGCTTATCACCATTAAGTTTCACTCGAATCGGACTGTCTGTTCACAACTTACGGAAGTCACTTTCCGTATTCCCTCTTCCCTCAACTCCCCCAAAAATGGTCGGATCCAGGAACAGAAGTTTTCCTAGGGCATTGTGTCGAGTTCTTAAGTCAATTTGGTCGGGTCACTAATTTGCCTGCAAAGTTTCCTCTGAAACTACTCTAACTCACGATCGCCGGAATTCCGGGAAACCCCCTCCAACTCCCACCACAGAGCCCCGATACGATCTGGCTCCGTCAATAACGTATCTAGGCATAACGCGTATTCTCCACACCAAGTTCCATCCCAATCCCTCGACTCCAAGCGTTTCAAGAGTTTTCCGTTGCCACCTCCAACCCCCCCCCCCACATCATATCAATCCAATCTGAACTTGACATGGAATATCTGAGACGATAGCTCTTTACACTTTCAAGTTTCATTTAAATCCTATCACCCGTTCAAAAGATATGCATGCCACTAGATTCGGATTCCCATCCCTCCACTCCCCCCACAAAGGTCAGACCGGGGGTTCTCAAGTCAAGGTGTTCCGGTCCCTGGCACGCCTGCCAAGTTTCATCACCTAGCACATCAGGAAGTATCGAACTCGCGGGATCACCAGAAATCAGGACCCATCCCTTCAACTCCCACACAGTGCCAGAGTCCCGTCCGGTTATGTCAATGACGCGTCTAGGACTTGTGCATGTTCTTCCCACCAAGTTCCATCCCGATCCCTCTACTCTATGCGTTTCCCAAGATATCCGGTTCCCCCCTCCAACTCTCCCTAAAGTCACCGCATCCGGTCCGGATTTGAAGTGGGACCTCTGAGACACGAGGTCTTCTAAATATCAAATTTCATCAAGATCCGATTACATGTTCGTAAGTTAAAAATGTCTAAATTTTCTGTCTAAATTTAAAAATCCTCCACTCCCCCCCAGATGGTCGGATCGGGGAAGTGATTATTTCCAATTTAATCTGGTCAGGTCCTTGATATGCCTGCCAAGTTTCATCGTCCTTGCTTGAAGTGACCGAACTAGCAAAACCCGGACCGACAGACCAACGGATGGACAGAAATTGCGATCGCTACACTGTAAAAAAGTTTCTCCGAATAAGGATTAAAGTTAACTGCAGTATTTGCTACTGGGACTAATCTTATCTCTACTGGGATAAGATCTCTACTGAGATAAGATTAATCCGAATTAGAGATAAGATTATCTTTTAGAGACAAGATAATCCCTGTAGCAAATACTGCAAGATGCCATAGAATCACCGAATTTGGTGGCAAATCACCACCCGGGGCAACGCTGACCACGCCCGGGTTTGAGATCCCAACGAACATAAATTTTGCTCTGGGGAGAGGGGGAAATGAACCAGGGACGTAGCAATAGGTGATTAACTCCCAGACAAATGATTTTTTGTTACCTCATATTTAGCAAAAAGCGGACAGTATTACGGACGGCAGCAGCGAATAAACGGATTCACATTTTTCGTATGGGATTATCTTTAGGCCAGATATCCCACGGGAATTATCTCGTTTCAAACCTCACCCAGTACAACGTACAATAACTGCCACATGTTAAATCGGCTAGATCTACGCGACATCATCCAGTATTCCACGACGTCATCGAAGATTGGTGTCAGGACCAACATTTTTTTGGTCAGGGACGTCTTTTTTAAGCTTTACAAAACTTGACCAGGGTTTTCCTGTTGGGATTCTAAAATCTTACAAATGCTCAGAAACTAGGACCTGACGATGAGCTGATTTTGCACGAACCACACCCACCCTAACAACAATGACATATAAAAACAGAACAAGATCAAACCAAACAATTTTGCTTTAACCAGAGCAAACTGGTAAGTACTTTTCCACCATGGTATGTAGTGGAATAGGAGGTCTTGCCAAAATAATAACTGGTTTGTTTTCAAACACCATCGCTTTTTGGTTAATCTTTTGCCTTTCTCAAAATCCCCGGGAACGTCAGGTAGTTTTCAGCACCGCCACTGCACATTTTCGCCAGTCGGATTCTCACGGACTGGAATTTCTACCAGCGTCTTCGGCACCATAATCAACTCCACACCGAACAGCTGAATTTGATTGGTAAAGTCGCAGAAAATCCGTCCAGAAAAAAACAGACCGCCTATTCGTAGCATTAACGGGTCAGAAGTGGGGTTGGACCAAACCACATATATATAATCATAGATTCTAGCCATACCCAGGATAATAGTAGACTTCGTCGCAGTACGTCTCTCCTTCTTTGGCACAAGGGGGTCTTTCTCCCGGTGGCGCGGGTAGAAATTTTTTCATCGTCCCACTTCCATAGCTGGCCCACGCTGGGTAAATAAGGCTGCACAAACATACTGCCACTAACATGAGTCTAAAAAAAAGTAAAAGGCGTTAATCGCTGCCTATTCCGATGACATGTCCGTAAAATGATTTTTCCGCAAGTCTTCTATGACTCTCTCAGCCCCCAGAGCGCGGATAGCCAACATCGTTGCATCCATGAGGTACCAGTGCCTTTGTATGAAATCCAACATGGTCTGAAGATTACAATGCTGAAGTCATGCCTCTGATATTGACACATTATAGAACCATTACGGGCCCTCGCTGTTACGACAAATTTTTTACCCAGTGACAAAGAATACGACGATTAAACCGGAAATTCTTTGTGACTGAGATTTATGACTGGCAGCAAAAAATATGCAAAGTATATGCCACGGCTATCGGAAATATTGAAGGATATAAAGATTGGCTATTATTGTCACTAGTATCAACACAAGGAAAGATTGACAGAAGATCCTAATAACATCCGAAGCGAATGGATTGTTTTGTGGAGCGGACAAGAATGTCCTGCTTCGATGCCGTGCACATCATCAAAGGGCAAGTTTCTCATTCGGGTACCGCCTTGGACAAGGAATGTTAGACTGCGGGAGAGATACAGCTTGCCGGATCCTCTTGTTGCTGTGGATAAACTTTTTTCTAAGATGTCAAAAAATCCTTCGAAGCACCCTTGTCAGGGTTTTCTGTTCTAGTTCTGGTTCTGTTGTTGTTGTTCTTTCTTTTTATTGTTGGTTCATTATTAGGGTAATTTGTTAGAAGTTAGTTTCGTGTTGTTTTTTGTATGGTGTTATGTCTTTCAGTATATTACTTTTTCCTCTTTTTTTTGAATTTATACTCCGTCTTTCTCTTTGTGAGTGTATGGTGGGTCATAAATAAATTATTATTATTATTATTAATACTAGAGTTCTCATGGATTCGCAAGAAATCACGAAAAGCGGTTCTGTCTCTACAATTTTCCAGTTTCACTTTCCACTCACGTCACGGATTCGCTTTCCAGGACAATTCCCTTCGATTTCCGAAACTAGCGGTGCGACAACGCAGCTCTTGAAAGTGAAGCGAGTTCTGGCCCAAGTAGTAAAATACTATGGCGCATGAACTAGTGGAGCTTTTCAGACCCAGCTGCAAGAAAATCCCTCAATACTGTATAGTCGCGTTTTTGCAGATACCATGGTATCTGATATCACGGTCTAAAGTCGTTTTTGCAGTTATCGTGGTATCTGATCCCACGGTCAAAAGGCGTTTTAGCAGTTGTCGTGGTATCTGGCCAGTTATCGTGGTATCTGATATTCAGATATTACGGTCCGACCGTGGTAACTGTCGTAGTATCTGTAAAAGTCATCTCACTTTCATCAGTTTTTGTCAAAATGGTGGGAAACAAGTTGAAGAAAGGAGACTGAATATCAGTTTTTCTTTTGTGATGACTTCGAAAAGCGCAATTTTTGCAGTTGTCGTTTTTGCAGAGCAACCGAAGATCAGATACCATGGTAACTGCAAAAACGACTAATTGCAGATCCAGTTACCCAGATACCAGGGTATCTGCAAAACGCAACTTCCGAAAAGTCCGAAACACGCCAGTGAACCTCGAGAAGAACAAGAAACGTCACCAAACGAACCCTCAAAACTGATTCAGATCCGGTGCAAACCAATCAACAACGTTTGTTGTCGTGACGTTTCTGGCTCTTCTCTTGGCACGAGGCAATTCTGCATCGGCACGAAGAGTATTCAACAAAAGATACATTCGGATGCTTACTTACTTTGAAAGATTTCCAGTACGAAACACCATTGTAGGACGCGCTACAACAATCCGGAATCACCACCCAAAGAACACGTTGATCGACACTACGATCGGTTTGACATCACTATTATTGAAAGTTTTAATCTTCCGCCACGTTCCACCCTTCACTTTAGATGCTGGTAGTTACACAAGTGAACTTTCACTAACGCTACAAGTCAAGTGGAAGCGGACTCGCATACAGCTGAGTTACTGCGAAGCTTTTTGCCACTTGACTGGTTGGTTTGTTGAGGTTACGATATGATCAGAGCCGCACGGCAAAAAACTCCTCAGAACTCCGTTAATTCGTGCAGAACACCCGGCCATTGGGGTCTGTGACAACATAAATCTTTGGGTTGGAAAAATCGTTTCCGTTCTGTTCTATTCCTCTTAGCGGATAAGTCAGTTTAAAGAAACAAAAAGCTCTAGCCTATGTTATTTTTACCTCACTCAAGGGGTAACGACTTTTTCAACGATTCCCACTTTCTAGAATTACAAAATCCTTTCTGGGACATATTAACTCAATCAGATGAAATGAAAATTAGAAGGGCTTATTTCAAATATGCGAAGTTCCTCATTCGGGTACCGCCTTGGACAAGGAACGGTAGACTGCGGGAGAGATACAGCTTGCCGGATCCTCTTGATGCTGGGGATAAACTTTTTTCTAAGATGTCAGAAAATCCTTCGAGCCACCCTTGGAAGGGTTTTCTGTTCTAGTTCTGGTTCTGTTGTTGTTGTTCTTTCTTTTTATTTTTTGGTTCATTATTAGGTTAATTTGTTAGAAGTTAGTATCGTGTTGTTTTTTTTGTATGGTGCTATGTCTTTCCGTATATTACTTTTTCTTCTTTTTGGGATCCCAAAACGTAAGTAGAGGGATACCTATGACATCGCAAAAGTTGTCCGTCTGTCTGTCCGCACGACAACTCTCGAGGGGATTGAGATATTTTGATGAAACTTGGTGAGAGGATTATTTGGGTCAAAGTACAGGTCAAGTTCGAAGATGGGCTCTGTAGCCCTATATTCTGAGCACGATGGTGAAAACCATTTTCTCGTCGGACAAGTAGTTCGTCTGGAATCCGGCAAAAACCGGAAAGTTGGGTAAAAGTAAAAGTTTCATTTGAAGTTGATTAAATGTTCGATTTAGGGGTAAGGAGACATGCTGAACACGATTGTGAAAACCATTTTCTTGCCGGACAAGTAGTTCGTCCAGAATCCGGCAAAGACCGGAAAGTTGGTGAAAAGTAAAAGTTTCCTTTGAAGTTGATTAAATATTCGATTTCATGGTAACAAGACATGCTGAACACGATGGTGAAAACCATTTTCTCGCCGGACAACTAGTTCGCCAGGAATCCGTCCAAAACCGGGAAGTTTGTTAAAAGCGAATGTCTTGCCTGAAGTTGATTAGATGACAGATTTAGGGGTAAAAATAGACGTTGAGTCTGTATATGACAATCGTTTTTTACCCGGAAATATAATTAGTCCGAAATCCAGTTGTAACCGCACTGTCAGAAGCTTCATAACAGATTGCGCATAACACTTTCAAGAATAACACCTTTTCACTTAGAAAGAAAGTGTTATGACCAATTAAGTTAATACTATTTCGTGCCTGGAACTCCAACAACACCTTCAATAGGTAAAAATACTACACTGTCAGAAGTTACATAACGACAACAGAAGGATGCGCGGTTTCAACAGATAACACTTTGGGATGTTATCTGTTATGTTTCTTTCGTTCCCGTTAGTATTTTTACCAATTGAAGGTGTTGTTGGAGATCTAGGCACGAAATAGCGTAAACTTAATTTGTCATAACACTTTATTTCTAAGTGAAAAGGTGTTATTCTTGAAAGTGTTATGCGCAATCTATTATGAAACTTCTGACAGTGTAGTAGTTGCTCGGAATTCGGGTGAAACCGGAAATTTGGCAGAAGTAAAGCAGGAAGTTTGGGTCAGTATCGTCAAAATAGATATGGCTTATAAAGGTATATCCTTGGTTTTCTCTGATGATTAGCCTGGCGAAGACTGGATCTGGCGAAGACAAGACCCAATTGTCTGGATCAAATATTAGATTTTTGGGATCCCGACACCTTTGGTCTTGCTTCTATTTATAATCCGTCTTTCTCTTTGTGAGTGTATGATGGGTCATAAACAAAATTATTATTATTATTATTAAATATTATGACTTCGTAAAGTTTGTCCGTTTACTGGCACGTCCAGACACTGCGAAGGAGTTAATTTTTGTTCAAAGTTGGTGTATCCTTTAAGTCAAAGTATAGGTCAAGTTCGTAGATGTACTCCGAAGCCCTATATTTAGGGGTGTTTCAAATTAAAAGGTGAAACGGAATATTTGTTTCAAGTTAATAAGATAGTCGATCCCGAGAGTAAGGAGGCATGCTGGATCCATATCTAAACTTTTTTGTTCTTGCCGAACAAGTAGTCCGCCCAAAAATCGGCCAAATCCGGAAATTTGGCAAAAGTATTACTACGACTAAAGATTCGGTACAGAGGCGACTTTACGTGCTGAATACATTTCTGAAATTTATTTCTTATGTTTGTTTCGAGTCAATTAGAGCTTGGTTTTAGGGGAAGAATATATGCTGAGTCCATATTTGTTCTTACTTCTCAGCTGATCAGTCGCTCTGCCGTAATCGGGGAAAAGGACCGGCTTAAAGTTTAACTGAAAAGCAAACTTATTTTTTTACCAATTGGAATACACTAAGTTATTTGTATTCTGCTAAAAGATTTTCTTATTTTCCACTATCTGCTCTAGTACTGAGGTTCAGAATATCTACGGCTGTCTCCACAGCGCAAATTCTACTATGACGCGGAATATTTGAATCTGAACACAAACGCGGCTTTTCAGTAGGCGGTGATAAGCTTGGTGAATACTGCTTAGTGCCTGAGCAAACAAATTTCATAAATCTTTTTCGTCAAGCATCTGACCCAGGTAGTACCACAAATCTTACAGGGAAATTCCACTATTTGAAAAGTGATTATTCGTGAATAGCCGAGCAACGAAGTAACGCATTTGCACCTGGTATTCAAGCCTCTTTAAGGGAATAAGTAAGGGACACCAAGACTGTCCCATCTCTGCCCTTTTCAGTTAAACTTTAAAAATATAGGGACATAAAAAGTTCTCCAGTAAAACTGGTCGAAGACTGGAGTAAGAGAATGTTGATGGTGAGATACTATTTCTTCTCGCCTCGGATAGACAGTCTGGTCGGAATCCTGCCACAGCCGGAAGTAAATAACCATATTATCTGATGTTATCTTCGGTGAAAAGCATTACCTACTGAATCCCGTTAAAGTTTTAACTGAAAAGCCAACTTATTTTTGTGTCTTTCAACTGAATACACTGAATTATTTGGATTCTGCAAAGGGAATTTTTTATTTTCCACTATCTGCTCTAGCTATGACGTTCGGAATATCTGCGACCGTCCCCACAGCGTAAATTCTACTATGACGCGGAAAATTTGAATCTCGATACAGACGCGGCTTTTCAGTGGGCAGTGGTGAGACTGGTGAAGATTGCTTAGTGCCTGAACGAAAAAAAAAAAATTATATCGTAAGGCATACAAAAAAATACAAGCGCATAGAGCTACCACAAATCACACGGAAATTCCACTATTTGAAAATCGATCCTTCGTGAAAAGCGGAACAACGAAGTAACGCATTTTCAGCGGGTCTTCAAGCCAATTTAAGTGACTAAGTGATGGGTGACCAGATTGTCCTATCCCAGCCCTTTTCGGTTAAACTTTAAGGTGTCTGCACGGATTATATTTCGAGTTTACAGGTTCTGGGAATCTGTTCTACAGTCCAAACATTATTCCCTTCTGGGATCCCATCGAAAGCTTTGGTCTTGTTGTGAGATGAGGTCCCAAACTGACGATGCCAAAAACACGGGTGCCACCTTCTTACTGACGGGAGAAATCAGCGAAAAGCTCTTCATGATTCTATCTTTAAACAAATACCCTACATATTTGAGTCCGAAACGCCACAGTGAACCCCGGAAGGAGAAACGTCACCCGAAAGAATCGTCAAAATTTATTCAGATCCTGTTTGTTATCCTATAACATCCTATAACAACGATCCTATAACAACGTTTGTTATGGTCAGGCTGTGGTGTCGTTTCTGGCTCTTCTCTAGGCACACTGCGATTTTTCATCGGTACGGAGAGTTAGTCATCAAGAGTATTGCCAAAAAATTAAACACATAATGGGAGAATTACACAAGTTCCAGTCATCGTCAGGTAGTAACCCCGTAAACGCTAGAGCAGCTGTTAAGTCGGTATGATCATGCGCATCACCGATACCAGGTTCGGGAGTCGGTGCAAATTCTTCAGGAAACAGGACAGAACACTTTCCGTGTCGGCTTGAGAAAACTATCTCGTCTGCCTTTTTTCGTAAAAATTAATGAAGAAACTATCATACTTAAAACACTAACCTACTTCGATTTTCCGTCATTCTTAAAAAGAAGTTTCGAATTTCAGACTGATTACTACGACAGTTATTATTGTGCAGCAATTGGATTCGCGTGGACCTTTTTTTAGACGCGCAAGATCGTCAATTAGTCCTGACAAGCCAGAGCAAAGTAACATCAAGGAGTAGCACCAAGACTTTACAAAATTGACACACACTCGAATAGCATGGACACTAGCACCACTAGCGATATAGAACGTCCCAACTGAAACTCAATCAGTCTTTCACCAGCGCTGGCTCCGATAACTTCATAATCTGAACATAGCAAAAAATGATACAGTCTCCATAATTGTTTCCTTGGTATGTGCAGACCGCAATTTTGATTTACTATAAATTTCTGAACCCGAAAACTTGTCTGGCTTTAAATGCCGCAAGCGTAGTGGGCGGCGCTATCACTATTGCCCGTTTGCAAAGCATGAAAAGCATAGGTATTGGCGCTACTCCCTAGTGTTATTTTGCTCTGTGACAAGCTCATTGAACAAGAAGACCATTAATCACAACTTTTCCGCGATTCTTTCCCGAGAAACCTGGGGAGGCTAAAAACAGCCGAAGCCGTTTGTCCTTTACCGATGCCATCTAGAGTAGAGGTCTGCTTCTTTGAACGTTCTAGTTAACTTTGAACAGTGCGATTTTGGGCTAGATGGTAAAACCAGGGACCCATAAATTTCCTGTAATGACTCGCCATTCAGGGGGCTTGTCAATAAGGGATTTCTCATGCGCTCTTGACCGAGCGTCAGATAGTTCGAGAAATACCCACGGGTATTTCTGTGTAATGGAAGAGTATCCTGGATCTTGTGTCCTAGCTTAGGTGGCATGCTGAATAGCCCCAACAAATTTTGTCTATCTGAGCAAGAACGCCGATTCGACCCAAGCGGAATTTTTGGAAACTAGGTGAGGCTCGGGCAACATAGCAACATAGAAGCATAGGAAATGACAAGCCCCCTGAATGGCGAGTCATTACAGGAAATTTATGGGTCCCTGGTAAAACAAAGACCCAAATCACCCATTAAGGTTTCACTTAGAGTGATTAGGATTTGTCGGACGGATTGTTTAGACTTTCACCATCAAGTTGAAAAAATCTCAATTTTTCAATATGAAACTAGTGATGGTGCCGGAAATTCGTGAAGGAATTCTACTCGACGCAGAGGCATTACTAGCCAAATATCTTAAGACAAAGACAAAGCGACTATTCTAACGAACAAGAACTACGAGCTGATATGGCACTTGTTATCAGGGGCGTCGCAAGGGGGGGGGGGGGGGGGCAGCACCCCCCACCCACCTTTTTGAGATTCAGTTCGTTATATTTACGGGGATTCGGTAGTTACACAGGATCCTAAATAGGCTATCTGTACAAATCTCTTCGGTATAATGACCGGGATTCGGAATAATTGCCAGTAAAATTCTACTAAAATTGTTCGGTATTTTTTCGATAGCAAAACTGTTCGTTATATTTACGGGGATTCGGTAGTTACAAAGAATCCTAAATAGGCTATCTGTACAAAACTCATCGGTATAATGATCGGGATTCGGTATAATGCCAGTAAAATTTTACTAAAATTGTTCGGTATTTTTTCGATAGCAAAACGGAGGCCCAAAATTTTACTAAAATTGTTCGGTATTTTTTCGATAACAAAACTGTTCGTTATATTTACGGGGATTCGGTTGTTACACAGGATCCTAAATAGGCTATCTGTACAAATCTCTTCGATATAATGATCGGGATTCGGTATAATTGCCAGTAAAATTTTACTAAAATTGTTCGGTATTTTTTCGATAGCAAAACTGTTCATTATATTTACGGGGATTCGGCAGTTACACAGGATCCTAAATAGGCTATCTGTACAAATCTCTTCGGTATAATGATCGGGATTCGGTATAATTGCCAGTAAAATTCTACTAAAATTGTTCGGTATTTTTTCGATAGCAAAACTGTTCGTTATATTTATGGGGATTCGGTAGTTACACAGAATCCTAAATAGGCTATCTGTACAAAACTCTTCCGTATAATGATTGGGATTCGGTAAAATTGCCAGTAAATTTTTACTAAAATTGTTCGGTATTTTTTCGATAGCAAAACGGAAACAAACCTGTAAACTGATTACAGGTTTGTTTCCTTCCCAGACGTTGACCCAGAGGATTGGCAGCCTGACGAGGACCCTTGCCCAAGAAGGGCCGAAATATCGCTGACGAAGAATCGTACCTGACGTATCCGTTGTAAACATTGCTTGAATAAATGTTTCAAAGTCAGCTTGGCCTCAAAGAATATTTAATATGAATATTGTTCGGTAGTCTTTCGATACCAAAACAATTCGATGTAATAACCGGGATACAGTACCGGTAGTTATACAGAATCCCGAACATGCTATCGGTAATAACTGGGATTCGGTAATTTATTCGTTATAATTGCCAGGATTCGGAAGTTACCACGAACCTCGAAACTCAGAAGAGGTCGAGTGAGGCACTGGTCGCAGACAAAAGGGATGATCTATGATCTCATCGGTAGTCTTTACTTTTATTTTGGATCCCAAAAAGAATATATAATCATAAATATTTCGAAAAGTCCGCCTGCGGGGGTCTTAAGCCAGTTTTAGAACTGAGATTTTGAAACATTAAAAGCTAGAATTTGGATGGAAATTAATTTTGGCAGGAAAAATCAAAAAAAAATTTCGCCTGCGGCGCTCACTTTATGTGATTATGGCTAGTATATTGACTAGACTACAGTTGCTGCTGCTGCCGGAAGGTCGCTCTATCCGGTTTCTGAAACTTCTTAAAAGTCTCGGTATTTAATCTACGGTAAATGATAGAATTTGTAAGAGAAGCAGTTAAATTTTAGCCTACAGAAACATGGATCGTTTCTGTTCCATAATTTCAAACTCGAATTCTTGGTTCTAGGATTCGGTAAAATTTTTGAAAGATTCGGTAAAATTTTGGCTCTGCACCCCCCCACCGAAAATGCACTTGCGACGCCCCTGCTTGTTACGAGTAAGTAATGCCAGGAAGTAGATCAGAACGTACAAAAATACCTCCTTTCAACCCCCCTAGGTTCGGAGCTACAAATAGGATATCGAGTTTCACTCGAGTCTCAACCTTTTTGGCATCGCCTCGAATCATCTAGGGAAAATGAATTTTCTACGTTCCAAGTTTAGATCCACTCGTTTGATCCCTAGACGTGCTCCGATGAAAAATTTATCTCAAAATAGTAGTACGAAGTTGTATGAAAAAGTAGCATGCAGTACTGATGCTACTCTGGCAAGACAGGATGCTAATGGAGACTACTAAATAAGATTGGTCTAGTCTGGGGCACATTAAAAGATAGTATTCTTTGCTACTACATAGTATTACATGCAACTTTTTCGTACAACTACGCAGGCTACAAATTTTTCATCCGGGCCATACAACTTCCAGTAACCCCCTCCAACTCCCCCTACCGCGGCCGAATCTCTTTCGAACACATAACTCTCCGGACTCCGTCCTTACCTAGACGGCTTATAAACAAAATTGAATTTAATTTAAATGGATCATCAAAAGCATCTTGTCTTACCACCTATCAAGTTTCACTCGAATCTGAGCATTTTTTGGCAGATTCCGGTCATCTCCTCCCCCCGTGCTCGGACCCAGTCTGGACCCTAAAATATGTCATCTACGGCATATGAGCTCTCTACTTTCCAAGTTTCATTCAAATGGCTCCACTCACTTGCCCAGTATGCTAGCAACAGAATTTCTGGGACTCCCCCTCCAACTCCCTCCACTGTTCCCGAATACGACTGGGACAAATAAATGTTGCGCTCTGACATTGCCTGTTCCCGTCCATCAAGTTTGACTGGAATCGGAGCATATTTGCAAATTTCCAGTTCCCGCTTCATCCTCCTCTTACCGTGGCCGGATGCCAAATAACAAATCTAAGCCAAATAAACTTAGTATTGCACAACTTGCATCCCATTATGTCCCTTCGTTTGGTTTTTGTGCATGTCACAAAGTATCGGGACCCCCCCCCCCCCCCCAACCATGGCCGCATGTGGTTTGGATATATTTGACGGGGCAAAACGGATAAGTCAGCTACATTTTATTCGAGCTATATTTCGGCCCTTCTTGGCAAGGGTCCTCTTCAGGCTCGGCCGCTCAAGCTGGAAAATAAACTTGTGGAAAAACAATTAAAGATTCTTCCTTAAATATCTGCTTCTCTGAAAGTCGGGTGAAGTTAAAGCTGGTGCTGTGATTTGATTCTGGACTCGGCTACTGTTTTTGTTGTTCGATTGGGTAGTCGAAAGGGTAGAGATTCTTCTGCATTTTGGTTTTAGAGTCACCTGTCTCTTCTTCATTCCAGCTAAGATGGATACTTGTTGGCGGCATGTATATATATGCCGCCATATATATGTTTTGCATATCTAGGTCATCAGTTCTTATCGCTCAAGTTTCACTCGAATCAGACTACCCCTTCGCGACCTACGGAAGTCAGTGATTTCCGGACTACCCTTCCCCCAACTCCCCCAAAAATGGTTGGATCCAGGAATGGAAGTTTTCCTAGAGCATTATCTCGGGTCTTAAGTCTATTTGGTCGAGTCACGAATATACCTGCCATGTTTCATCGTCCTTAGCACATTTGGAAGTACTCGAGCCATCACTTGAAACCCCTCGAGCTGGCTCCAAAGCCCCCAAAAGAGCTGCGATAGGATCTGGTTCTGTCAAAAACATATCTAGGGCTTATGTTTATTCTCCCCACCAAATCCCATCCCGATCTAAGATTTCCAGGAGATTTCCGGTACCCCCTCGACCCCCCCCCCACAAGTATCGGATCCGGTCCAGAATTGATATGGAACACCTGAGACGAAAGTTCTTTAAACCTGCCACGTTTCATTCAAACTCGGCGGTCCGTTCAAAAGTTATTCATGCCACTAGATTCCGGACCCCATCCCTCATCCCCCCACGATGGTAGGATCGGGGAAATGACTATTCTCAAATCAGTCTGTCCGGGTCCATAACACGCCTGCCAAGTTTTATCGTCCTAGTACATCAGGAAGTACCGAACTCGGGGGGATCCCCAGAATTCCGCCCCCCCCCCCCAGTGCCCCGAATCTGGTCCGATTATGTCAATAATATATAGGACTTGTGCTTGTTCTTCCCACCAAGTTTCATCCCGATCCCTCCACTCTAAGCGTTTCTCAAGATTTCCGGTTCCCTCTCCGACTCCCCCCAAAGTCACCGGGTCCAATACCTGAAGCGGCTCGTCTAAACACGAGGCCGTTCCAAATATCACGTTTCATTAAGATCCGATACACCCGTTCGAAAGTTAAACAAACCTCAATTTTCCGGAATCCCCCTCCCTCCACTCCCCCCCCCCCCCCGGATGGTCGGATCGGGGAAGTGGCTATTTCAAAGTTAATCTTTTCAGGTCACTGATAAGCCTGCAAACTCGTCCTAGGTTATGTGGAAGTGCCCGAGCTAGCAAAACTCGGACAAATTGACGGACGTACAGAAATTGCGATCGCTATATGTCATCACAAAATCGACTGTTTTACGAAAAGTCTCAGAGCTTCGCACCGACTCGGCTATTTTTTTTACCGACTGGCCGAAAACATTAGGGGGGTATACCCCCCCCCCCCCCCCCCCCATATGTGACGCCTCTGACTCCACAAGCACCAGACCCAGATCTTCTGTTCAAAGCATTAGGAACCCTTAACCACCCTTAATTAGCTACTTTCACTTACCGATACAAAGTAAAGTCTCTCGTACATCGGACTTTTAGTAATTGCGCATCACCAAATTCGGAGATTTTTATTCCGAGCTCGGAGTTATAAAATCCGATGGAGGATTAAAACGCTAGAATGCAAAATACTCCAAACTGAGTTATCTGAAAGCCGGGATTTGAACCCAGGATCCTCTGCTTACAAGGCAGGCACTCTAACCCTTTGAGCTACGGAGGGGCTTGTGAGCAGAGTTCGCAAACCACTACATAGTCTGGTAAAAGCCGGCCATAGGAACAGTGATCCCGCCCGAAGGCAAATTCATCTAACAAGTACCTCTACTAAATTTAATTTCTCCTTCAGTCAGTATATCCAGAACGAGGTAGAAAAAACGTCTGTTATCTTGTGTTACACTGTAAAAAGTATCTCCGGGTAAGGATTAAAGTTAATTGCAGTATTTGCTACTCGGATTATTCTTATATCTATTTCGTATTAGTCTTATCTCAGTTAAGATAAGAATAGTCCGAGTAGAAAATATTGCAGTCAACTTTAATTCTTACGCGGATACGCTCTTACAGTGTAGTCAAGATTTAACAGTCAAACGGTTGGACAGCAACTCCGTCAGATAGTCGAAGTTCCAGAATTAAACATGAACTGAGTGATAAGGTAAGCAGATGGAGTAGGTACTAGTGCAAGAGGTGAGGGGTTGACCAATCTCAATTTTAGTGTACAGTAAGTGCACGGTTCCGGCACCGGCAGACCCCAGCCACTACCGGTTGCCACGTCTCAGAACATTAAAATTAAACACAAAAATTTATGACCGACACCTGTGCGGTCAGCGCTGATTTCGGTCGATGCCAGGAAAGGGTGTGCAACAGGTATCGGGAAGTGGGCAACCCCTCAGCAAGAGGTGCAGTAGGGATAGGCATAAAACTGCAAGTAAAATGGGTTTTTGCAAACGGGTAGGCTGCGTTCCTTCTAAAGTAAGAGCAACTCTGAATCAACGTTTACGAGAAAAAACCATGTTAAAACACCAAACCTATAACAAATAAAACTATTAAAACAATAACAGTAATACGGAACACACAAACAATTATCTACTTGCTTTTCCCACATGGGCAATGAGATCTCTAGCCATCACTCAAATTAAACCGTTCTGTAGTCCCAAAAAGATATCTTCCTGAAGCTCGATATATACTGTTAAAAGTTTGATAACGCATGCGCATCCTTGTGTTTATACGTTACGACCGACGGCACGAATGTTTCTGTTGCAACCTTTGAACTGGTCATCTTCAAGTTTTTGGTAATACACAAGGATATATTACCGTGTGCCCTTTGGGCTCCATTCTTCTCCCGCACAAGACGAAAGTTTAAAGCGGGAACTCCACTGGGAATCACAAGGCCGTCGAAAACGTGCTTCTCCAGACCCGGCGTACTCTCATTGGCGGAGAATCGCCAAAATGGTGTTACGATGTGTTCCGACGGCTTACGATTGCTAGTGGAGACCCTACTTAATCCAGTCAGCAGTCATTCAATAATGTGTGATTTGACCACTCACTTCCCCGTCGGTCCCGAGGAGCAAATAAAAGTTGCGTTTTTGCAGATACCATGGTATCTGATACATCAGTCTAAAGTCGTTTTTGCAGTTATCGTGATATTCAGATACCGCGGTCCGACCGTGGTATCTGAGAAAGCCATCTCACTTTCATCAAATTAGTGGGAAAGAAGTTCGGCACTTAGTGACCTAACTGAATATCAGTTTTTCTTTTGGGATGACTTCGAAAAGCGCAATTTCGGCAATTGTCGTTTTTGCAGAGCTACCGCATATCAGATACCATAGTAGCTGCAAAAACGACTAATTACAAATCCAGTTACCGTTGTAATAGATACCATGGTATCTACAAAAAACGCAACAATATATAACAAACTCGCGTAATCATGACCGTCGACATGAGTTGGACAAGACAAAACGCCTCTGCTATGGTTAAAGATTTCACTCGTCTGTGCGGACATGTTTCCGGGCGTGTGTCTATTCACGAAACTTCACACTGGTATGAAAACGACTTTTCCGCTGTAAATTTTAGTTTTTACATTATTCTTCCACCTCGTGCAAATCCTTGCACAGAATAATTTTCAATATATGATTATTATAATCAGCTTGGACTGAAGGAGTATTCTTGCACAGAAGACCGGAAAACCATAATGTCTCAGATTCAGCGTAAGAACACTGAGAAGTCGACCGGTGCATTTTGATCTGTTTCGGCACAAAACATATTCCGTGCATTGAAATGTACGAACAAAATCTGCGGCAAAAATCCGTCCCGAATTTTAGCGTACTTCAATTCCTGACTTGACTTGCAAAACAGAAGCAGCACTAGTCAACGAACAAAGCACTTACAATACAAGAAACATCCAAGTGACTGATACATCGTCAGAACATACAACGAGCAAAAAAAAACATGACAACCAACTAATCAACAGAACAAGTCTAAACTGTGAGAGTCAACACACAAAAAGGAATGCCGCATGAGAAACGGGTCCCGCGATAAAAGATCGTCGGGGATAATTTATTCCTTCTTAACCGACAAGAAGCGCGAATTCTGCCCCCCCCCCAAAAGAAGCAAAATCTGGCAAATCTTAAGCTAGCTAACTGACTCCTCGCAAACATCGATTCCCGGACACATGGCTAAACATAATCAACTGTTTCTGCTCCCGATAAATTCGATTTCGACGACTGCAGACGTGCTCTCACAAACAGTTTGTGGGTCGATTGTCTCTCGAAAAGAGCGTTTCCGTGGTTTTTGTGCGGCCCACAAGTGTATTTCTACGACCAACAAGATGCTTTGTGGCTCAAAATTCGACAAACAGATGCCGAGGTGATTTTGTGGCTCGTTTCTGGCGGGAAATTCAAATTTAGCAGAAAAATAATGTCAAAACAATAAAATAAACTACTTTCCCGAAGCATGCAGACATAAAACTCAAGATCGTTTTTGCACGGAATGGTAAGGACGAAAGCCTAAAGTTCTATTTGTTAAGATTTTATCTCAATTTTATTTTTATTTTCGGATTTGAAATAACCGCCCCAAAAATAGTCAAAACGGCGTTTCCGTGAGTTTCAACTTGTGACTCGACGGTGTGGCGCACAATCGCGTTTCCGCGACACACACCCAGGGGGGTGTGGCCCACAACTGTGTCGCGGAAAAACGCCTTTAAACACTAAGTCGGATCTCCGTTCCATCTGCTAACAATAGAGAAACGGTCTTTCCGCTGGTCCACACAAGCCTCGCAACCTTGGTTGGGTTTGACCTCAAGTTTTCCGGAACCGGATTAACCGTGTACACCTTTATGCACTTCGTCTGGGTTGATCCGAGTCCAAAGACGCCAGATGACACTTGCTAAAGAATAAAGAAGATCGCTGTTAGTCGAGAACTGGTTGCAGTGCCGTCTTTACCCTTAGGCAGTGCCGGGGGAGGGAGGGGGGGGGGGGGGGCAAACGAGAGGCCAAACGGCCGGTGCTTAATCGAACAGGGCTGAGATATGACAGTCTGGTTAACCATCATGTTTTTATCTAAATAGGCTAGAAAACCCGACAAAAGCGCGTTACTTCGTTGATCTGTTATCCACCAATATCGGATTTTAGCTGACGTGTTTATTCTTCCGTAATTGTTGTAGCTCTATGCGGACAGATTATGCTTGAAATGCTTAGCAATTACAGTTTGCAACTACAATTGTCGAAAATAACCAGTAATGGCGGATTTTCTTTATTCAAGCCAGGAAGATGAGAGTGACTTGAATATGGAAAGTGACCAGGAAGCACTTGGGCATTCGCCGATATACTTTGATTCTGATGTGATTCTGCAGTTCGGAATAGAACTTTTCAGAATCTTTACTTTGTTTGCCATTGAGACGCACACTTTTGTAGATATTCAAATTGTCCGCCACTTGTCGAATTTGTATTTGTCTTGGAACCAGCGGAGATTCCTGACATCACTACTAGACTACGCGAACGAAAAAAAAGACCATTTTTTTGGTCCGCTTAAAAGAGAGCACAATGTTTGGTAAAGCCACACACTTGAGTATATTTCACTTAAACTGTTGTATGCACTCACTTCTGTGCATAAATATTTGCTAGGTCTGAATTTCATCGCTCTGTTCGGTGCCGTGCAAAGTTAAGCGACGTCTGAAGTAACACAACTCTACTGTATTCTTATTTATATCATAACGATACCCGAATGCATGACCCAGCGGGATCTAGGGGTCCTGATCGATGGGGATCTGCGTTTCTCTCAACATTACAACCTTACCATGAACTTTACATTTAAGCAGGATGGTTTGTTCTCACTACTTCTTTTCAAGTCGATGGTTCGCCCGATCGTTGAATATGGCCACACCACAGTGAGGCCATATTAAAATTGTGACATTGAGGCTGGAGATTAGCCAAGTTGTGCCTTCCCTCTATTGCATCCAGATTTTATAGAGGAGACCTGATTGAAACATCCAAATTAATCAATGGATGTTATGACAATTTTGAAGTGACTGATTTAGTAAGATTCAGCATTAACCGTCATCATCGGGGACACGCGTACAAGTTTGCAAAATCAAGATTCCACAAGGACGTTTTTAAGTGGGGTTTTGGCAACAGAATTGTTGATCCTTGGAACGGCCTTACCGAAGATGCGGTTAATGCTGAATCGATCAATAGTTTCAAGTGCATTGTTGATGGAATTTTTAGCTCTGACCAGTTCGACTACTCAAAATTTCGTAGAGTTATTTAGAGGCGAACGCCTTTTCTCTTGCTTTGTATTATTATTATTATTATAACATCATATCCAAGTTTCGCCCGCCTCTGTCCATTTGAGCTGGGAATTTTTATTTTTACGTAAATTTATTTTCACCGGCGGTTTTTACCTATCAAAAGTCTGACCGATCTATGTTGAGTCATCAACCACTTGGATGGTCCCTCTAGTCCCCCCACCCCCCTAAAAGTGGATATACAAATATGTATTCAAATCATGTATAAAACGGATGCGTCAGCTACGATGCTTCATCAATGATATTTTATTACATTTTTTTTTTATTGCAGATTTGTTTCCTTCCCCGACGTTGACCGTGAAAATTGACAGACTGACTGACGAGGACCTTTGCCAAGAAAGGCCGAAATATCGCTGATGAAGCATCGTAGCTGATGTATCCGTTGTATACATTTTTTGAATATATGTTTCAAAGTCAGCTTGGGCTCAAGGAATATTTTTTTTTTTTATACAAACATGGATGCCCAACTACGAGCCAGGCTTATCGACATCCCGACTAGTGTCATGTTAACAGACAGATGGAATATATTTATGATGCCATCGGTATTCTCTCTAGCCGTTGCAGATTCCGAAACGCAAAAGAACCAACATGTTCTTACCTGCCAAAACGCGACGCGGTTATCGTTCACCGAGTACGAAGCAAGAAGTTTTCCCTCGGGTGAGAAAGTACAGGCTGTGACCTCTCCGTTGTGGGCAGAAATATTCTGAAAAATAAGTGGTTTCTGTCTTAGCAGGCTTGGCTACAACAATCTATCACTCCAAGCTCACCACACTGGACACGAGAAGAAATCTACTGTGCGTTCAGTTTGGTACTAAGACCCTATATGCTCCCTGATTGCGTCCCATCATCAGGGGCGTCCCGAGGTTTTCATAAAATCGTTTGTCCCCTCATTCAGAAACTGGGTGATTTAACGTGTTTATTGGTTCCTCTTTCTTTATCGAATTTATCTCTGTATCTGTTCTATCGCCTTCGGTAAATCCATTTGATAATTCGGTCATTAATCAGATTCATTTGGTTCTGATTCGTGACCGAATTCGATAATTCATCCAACTTTTGTTCAGTCCGCATCGATTTCGCCGCATTCGGTCCGTCCTTGCGTAAATTCGGTGTTTAATCTATTTATTTGGTTTCATTCTTTACCGAATTCGGTAATTTGGTCGCATTCGGTCAGACCATTTCATAATTCGGTCATTAATCAGATTCATTTGGTTATGATTCGTGACTTTGTTCAGTCCGCATCGATTTCGCCGCATTCGGTCCGTCCCTGCGTAATTTTGGTGATTTAACCTGTTTATTTGGTCTCATTCTCTACCGAATTCGGTCAGTCCATTCCATAATTAAATTCGGTGAGATTCATTTGGTTCTGATTCGTTACCGAATACGGTAATTCACCGGATTTTTCTTTAGTCCGTTTCGATTACTAGACTTGCCGAATTCGGTTGTTTTTGGTGGTTCTAACAAGAGTTTTATTCCATTACGAACTTCGGTTGTAATACCGCTCTCGATCTGTTCCTTATTTTTTAGTTAGTTTTTCGGAACACTACGGATTCACTATTTGCTTCGTCCAGTTACTGATTTCGGTAATTTAAGTGGTATTTATTTAGCTCTCGTTTTCACCATTTACGGTAGCTTCAGCTGGTTGCTGTTCATATTTTTACTTCTTAGGATTGCAGTACTTGAGAAATAAGCACGTCTATTGACGTGAAAACTAGCCAGCCTACTTTTGTTTGCTATAAATTCCAAACAAATTTACTTTGTATCCACTCTACCATGGATCGCCCCTTTCGTTGCCAGACAAATCTGGGTTGAATAGGTAATCTTGGGATCGCAGCGAGGCACTTTATCATCAATGTTTCCACAAAATTTCGCCTGCGGCGCATTTCTCAGTCTTCAACAGTTGGACAAAGGTTGCCTCGTTTAGTTGGCGTTTCAGGCTTAGAATTTTGGGGGGCTTGAACTATGTTAAAAGCTAAAATTTGCATGGAAGTACTTAAATGTTGCCAGAAAATAAAGGCGGATTCAAAAATTTCGCCTGCGGCGCCTTAATCAATGATGGGCACAGCCGTTAGCGACGTTGTCGCTCTGCAGTAGTACCGTTTTTTGCGATTATTTCAAGTCCTGTTGGCAAAACTGGAAAGGTCTTCCAAAGGTAAAAGCCTAGTGAAGGCGTATCCATGAAAAAAAAAAACAGAAGCGGAAAAGCCAGAAAACGCGCCAATTTTTCTCTTTAGACTTGTTTTTATACACTCTGCAACTTTTTACGTTGTAGCTTCATGAAGGCAACTTGGTGTGTTTTTACAGTTTTTTTTAAATAAGTTCAGTAAAAATCAGGTACCGATTCGGTCAATTTTACCTGGTGCGCCCCCCCCCCCCCCCAATGAAGAAAGGCTCGGGACGCCCCTGCTCATCATTCCCGAACCCCACTCACCCAATCATACACAAACCTCAATTTTTGGGCATGATGCTCATACGTTGGGGCACGAATGGAACCCCCCTAAAAATCTGTTTGAAAAGCAAATTTCCATGTCAGATTCTCAATTCAAAAGATTGACTTCAATTCAATTCGCTTTGTTTTCCAAAAAGTCTTCGTAAAAAAAAATAGCATTGGAAATGTCAACATAGCGGGTATGTTGTCCCCAACTTATAAGCATCGGTACTCGTAAGTTGGGGCATGCCCCGACGTAGGAGACCAAATCTGAGGATTTGTGTATGACTGTACTCAACCGTCCGTAAGAGACCACAAAGACAAGCTTCCGAACCAGTCCCTACCCCTCAACCTGTGTTCTGCCGACACGTGAGATGCAAGAATAGTTTTGTCCCCTCCTTTGTTTCCCTACGTAACAGAAATTAGTAGGTTATTATTTTACCCCCCGTTGTCTATTACCCGAATCGTTATTTTTTGTACTGTTTGTTCTCAGTATTTTATATGTAATTCGACCACCTTCTAGTATATGTTGATAATTTTGGTTAGTTTTTAATGGATGTTTGACTTTACCACCTGCTATCCGGCTAGTCCGTAATTGGTGTTGAAATAAAACTGAACTGAATATGAATTTATAGCGCTACAGCAAAAATTTCCCAAATTGACTCCCGTCCCCACTAGGCTAAGCACGAAAGATATAGTGTTGTGTTATTCATCATTTTTTTTTTATGACGAAAAGGTCAAATTCGGCAGTAACACTGTGACAGCTGCTTCTGAAAAATAAAATTCTATCCAAATCTATTCTATATCGAATAAGTTTTGTCCCAAGTTT
The DNA here is from genome assembly GCA_030848855.1 of Branchinecta sandiegonensis. Lineage (NCBI taxonomy): Eukaryota > Metazoa > Arthropoda > Branchiopoda > Anostraca > Branchinectidae > Branchinecta > Branchinecta sandiegonensis. The sequence continues at coordinate 1,172,605 of JAUPMV010000002.1, read as the reverse complement.
TGTCGAGCTGCACAACAGCCACGAAATTAGTCAATATTATTGTTGAATTTCTCTGATTTTGTGTCTGATTCTTACGACTACGTTTCAATTGGTTTACTATTTGTATCCCAGTGAAATTGTGTTTTTTTGCATAAACGCCTAATTCGACGGATACGCTGAGACACACCTTTTAAGAATAAATCTTTCTCTTTCTCTCTCACTTCTGCCCGGACATCACGTTAAACCAGCACAAAGGACGGTGGCGCCGAATCCTACCGATGCTGCACAGAACGTGACCAAATAAATCTATGGATATGACAGGTACATTTCATGTTCAAATATTAAAAAATTATTGTTAAGCCCAATTCACACAGAGAGCGAGTTCCACCATGCCTGGCTATAATAATAATAATAATAATAATTGTATTGAAAAAAGCCCGAGGGCCATATACACGTTCAAGACAAAAAAGATACATATACACGGAAAAAAGATAATTAAACTAATCAACAAAAATCTTTCTAGCTTCCAACGCTCTACTAATGTAACGACCAACCCTACTAATAGATTGAGCAGAAGTACACTTCAGAATACCAGGGAGTAGGGGAAACCCCACCCCAAAAATTTCCCTACGAATACTTGAAAGCTCTTGGCACCGACTCAAAAAATGACCAATGTCCTCCTCTTCACGTCCACAAAGAGGGCATGAATAATTCCTATTTGGGATTCTCGCCTTCCTATCAAAAACTTTATTTCTACCATGCAGTGGTAGACAATTAGCTCTCAGTTGGATCCAGTACCTCAAATAAGTAGCAGGCAAACTAAGATTCGTCATGCCAAACGTTATAAAAACGCATCGTCAGCTTAAAAAACGCTTCGTTTCGGGCTTCGGCTCAAAGCCGAAAAAAATCGCCACGCCTGGCAAATAATTTGAGATGGATGTGGAACAGCTAATTAGCCTAGTTCAAAGTTATCCAGTAATCTACGATACTGGTATCAAGGAGTACAAAGACAAAGCAACTAGGGAAATGCCTGGAAAGAACTTAGCCAAGGAATCCGAGAAAAAAAGGTTCAGTAGAGACACGTAGGACAGCACAGCAGCATAGTCAGCAGGAAGCTCTTGTCCTGCTGTGCCCAGATGCCAGCTGTACACAGGCTGTATGGATTTGCGCTGGGCTGTAGCAGGGCAAGCTACTCCTCTAGGCTCTATAAACATCTCTATTTTTTTTGTTCATATTTCTGGAAATAAAATTCGGGCGTATTCGCTCTCCGTCTGACACACCCCGCGGTTTCGCCTAGACGTCGCGAGGCGTGTTTTTGCCTGGCGATTAGACGCTCTCTGTGTGAACTCCGCTTTAAACCGTTCCATGGCGGAGAGCCGGCTTGAGGGACAGTGGCCTATCTAAAGTAGTTGCCTACCATAATTTGCAACGTAGTTCTGGTAAGAGAAAAAGTTACCACTTGGTAACAGATTAACAGGGGGTGGGGGACATTTAGCGCGATGTTAAGTCAATCAATCAAATAACTAATGATTTATTCCAAAATGTGTAGGCGGACGCAGTCGCTGATGGGCTTTTCGTCATTGAAAAAACAATAAATAAAAGAAATATATGTGCAAAATGCACAATCATGATTCAAATTTATGGTCATACACAACTTGCGTCCATAATTAATAACGAAAAGCTTAATAACTATTATCTTTCAAAAAGAAATAACGAGCACCACAACCTGTTTTCTAAAGGGCATTACAATATATATACATAGTGGAAATTCAAATTTGTCCGAACATTCATTCAGAAATAGTGACTAAATACTGCTCGAGTCTAAGCTATGCATATTGTACGATGAATAAACAGGGAATACACGTGCGAAAACAAACTTTCTGTAAGCAGACGAGTCTGGCATCACATGCATAATAAGTCCATCAGAATTCCACGAATCAATTTGTTTTTTATTTACTGTTTATCACCCGTCATTTCAAAAAGAAAAACAGTACAGTTTGACAGGGGAAAAAAATCGACAATTTCAAACTGACAACTGAACATGATGACATACATATACACTTAAACTCTGAGGATTTTGATCCAGGAGTGGGACTGGATTTTTGAATACCGTAGCACAAATAGCAAGCTCAGGGTCTCTTTTGTTATATATTTTCATCATTTTGGTCTTTCTTTTTTCCACTAGCTGAGAATATTTGCCAGAAATTGGGGTATTGCAACGGAGTTATAAAGGGACGCTAGAATTTTTTGGGTTGAAACGGGTTACGTTCTGTGGGCAGATGGCAAATTCAGCAGGTTTTCAAGGATTTCCCACTTTCTACACAGGATACTAGGGAAATTAGTAAACAGAATCATAAGTTACCCTATACACACTGTGGTACGATGTACATGCTTCTTTGAATGCCATGTTTGTGTCGAGATTAAAATTTCCCGCGTCATAGTAGAATTTTGGTCGTGGGGACGGTCGAAGATATTCCGAATGTCATAACTAGAGTAGATGGTGAAAAAAAAAATCCTTTTGCAGAATCCAAATAATTCAGTGATTCAATTAAATGACACAAAAATAAGTTGGCTTTTCAGTTTAACTTTAAGCTGGTTAGAGAAGCATTAACCACTTGGTACCAGATTCACAGGGGTGGGGACATTTATCACTTCATACAACCAATTAATCAATCAACTATTAATTTATTCTTAAATATTCTTTGAGCCCAAGCTGACTTTGAAACATTTATCCAAACAGTGTTTACAACGGGTACGTCAGCTACGATTCTTCATCAGCGATATTTCGGCCCTTTTTGGCAAGGGTCCTCGTCAGGCTGTCAATCCTCTGGTTCAACTTGTAAACATTGTTTGAATAAATGTTTCAAAGTCAGCTTGGGCTCAAAGAATATTTATCTACGAAGTACGGAACTTGCACAGCCCAGACAATTTATTCTTATTCTCACAGACTCGCATGTCGGCATGCTGGATGCGAAAAGCTCCACTTTTGGATTACCGGGGGTGGAGCTTCACTAAAACTATCGCGCGCTTCTAACATCTAAAGCCGCTTTCACATTGACACGTGGTTGCGCTGCGCATGCGTTTATCTCGCGCTGCGTACAGGTTGCGTAGCGTATCTTTCACACCTGCGCGACAAGCTTTCATGCTGGATGTGTATTTAAGTTTTCCTTTCTCGGTTTCCTATGCTGAACTCTCGTTTCTTTCATCGTTACAAAGTTTTCTTCATCGTTAGTAGGTTTTCTCCAGTTTGTCTTCAAAAATTTCCATTTTTCCCTGAAAAATCTGATGCGTATGCGTCGACGTAACGCAAGAAAATTTATATTCTTGCGTCGCGGTTTAATTTGTCTGCGTAAGCTCTATGTTGCGTCACCGCAAGCGCGACGCAGAGGTGGCGGAGCTCAGTGTGAAAGCGGCTTAAGGCGTTACCTCTGCGGCAAAAGGTAAGGATCGCAATAGTTTCACGACCCTAAGAAAAGTAGAAACACAACAAAAACAAAAAGGGATTAGGACCTTATTTGTTGGGGATTCAAGTTATTATTTTTTTCCGTTACTGGTTTAAGGAAGCATGTTCATACCTGCGGTTTTCCTCCCCTCAGTTCATATACTGTGATGGTTCCATTCCGCGCTCCAACGGCGATTCGTCTGGTTGACGAACAATGCGACACTTGGCTGAAGCGGCAGACAGCAGGGAAGACATCGTGCAGTCCCTTGACTTTCAAATGGCTCGGGTCCACACAATGGAGAATTATGTCCATAACTTCCACCAGCAGATGGCTGATGTCGGTTGGCATTTTGTCAATCAGCTGTTCGACAACGCGGAGGATCTCATGTCTGCTGCGGTGGAGGATGGCGTTGGACAAGTTGAGATTGAGATTCTGAGCGTTTTGCTGCAGCGTATTAAAACGAGCGACCTGGAATTTGATCATATTATAGTATTATGGTAGGGAAACGGGCGAAATTCTCGGACTAAATTAAATATTTCCTTTTTTTTGTTTTGTTATTTATTCTTGAACGGTAGAGTAGTCGTGAGCCGAAACATAAAAATACTCCTCAGCCGGTATTTGAACCCAGGACCCTCCGCTTGCAAGGCGACCGCTCTGCCAACTAAGCTACCGCGGGGCTGGTGAACATAGTTTGCAAACTACTACACTAGTCAGATTGAAGCTTGCCATAGGAACAGTGATCCCGCCCAAAGGCCAATTCATCTAATCAGCTCAAATCCCCATATTACGGAAGATAACAGGTATTACACAGATGGCGCTTTATACTAGGGACTTGTAACGCGGCAAATAAACATGCAAAAACCAATTTGAACTGCAATGTCGAAGCCAAAACGACATCTATGTAATATCTATAGCCATGCTTGGTCAATATACCGACGCTGCCGTTGATAAAACTTGAGGCGAATTCGAGTTGCTATGCCTGTCAATCTTCAGTTTTCTCATCACTTTCTTCTGTAGCCCATACATCAATAGCTTTGGTTAAAATCTTTAACTTTTCATCATCAAACCTAAATACAGAGGGGAGCACAACCTTATGCGTTTGCACGTGCACACACAGCCCGATTTTCGCAGTCGGGTGCGAATTCCTCCTTCGCTCCGATATTTAGGCACATCGCCTGCAGATTACCCCACAGTGTCGCGACGTTCGCACGCGCAATCTTATCGGACTAAGTGTGCACGTAGCTTAAATCTGGGTCGGAGAACGCAGTGGCGAACTTCTGCCTCGGCCAACTAAGCAATTGGCCGACGTCCCCAACGTCGGACGCCGGGGGCCGACGTGGTAAATGCAAAAATTACAATGTGATAAAAGTATAGTTGATACTTGTCTGTGTGCTTCTCTAATTTCTAAAATCGAAGTACGTTAAAGTTAAACCGAAAAGGGCTGAGATAGGAAAATCTAGTCACCCATCACTTATTCGCTTAAATAGGCTTGAAGACCCGATGAAAATGCGTTACTTCGTTGCTCCGCTGTTCACGAATAATCGATTTTTCGAATAGTAGACTTTCTCTGTCGGATATGTGATACCTCTATGAGCTTGTACCTGTGTTGTATGCTTGACGAAAAAGAGTTCAGGCACTAAGCAGCCTCCACCAAGATTACCATTGGCCAGCCATTGTCCACTGAAATGCCGGGTTGCGCTGATATTCGAATTTTCCGCGTCATAGTAGAATTTGCGTTGTGGGGACGGCTTTAGGTATTCTGAACGTCACTACTAGAACTAGAGCAGATAGTGGAAAATGAAATAAATCCCTCAGCAGAATCCAAATAATTCAGTGTATTCGGTTAAACGATACAAAAATAAGTTAGCTTTTCAGTTAAACTTTAAATATGTTTTTGTGTAAGAGTAAAGTTTGTCTTTTGCCAAATTACCAAAGACCACGAGTCTGTTAACTGCCGAGGGGCAGTTGGATCAAAGTGATATCCAGAGTGCTAATGACCTAAACATGCACCTTGTTTAGGCACCAATCCCTACCAAAATTAAATACTGCTGATCCGGTTCCAGATAATGATAATAATAAGGAACTACCGAAAATTACATAAAATGAGGTACTACTCAAATTAAAAGGAATAAAGCGTAGTAGTGTGACACCAATAGACATCCCTGTTGATTTAATAAAAGCGTTCCCTGATAAACTTGTTACACCCCTTGTAAATATTTTACTGCTATTCCTTCAACTTCGGAGTACCCAGCTATTTTGTAAATTGGCTATGTAACACCCATACCCCAAAAAGATACAAAAACTAATTTTGACTGAGTGCGCCCCATTTCCTTAACCCCAATATTCAACAAAGCTTATGAAAGTTTTGTGGCTGAATGGTTGAAAAAAAAAGATTCTGGATTCAAAACAGTTCGGAAATCGTCCTAAAACATCAACCAACCAGCATTTTATGGTAAATCTTTCAGATATTATTTTTGAAAACATTGATGAACCATTTAAATGGATTAATTTGAATGTGATTGATTTTAAAAAAGGTTTTGACCTGATAAACCATAATATTGTAGTTGATAAACTTTTGAATGAATTTAATGTTAACCCCAATACTGTAAAAATTTTCGTAGGATTTTTGAGTGATAGTTAATCTGAGATATAATAATAATTTGTCGGATCCGCAGACGATCTTTTGCGGTGTACCACAGGGGACAACTTTAGGTCCGCTACTTGTCATGATGAACAATACAGCTTCTGATCGACCGGGAAGATGAAAGTATGTCGATGATCTGTCTCTTACTGAAATATGTGTGAAAGGACAAAGTAATGCAGCGGCTAATATAATTTCGCAGATACAAGCTGAAGCTCCGGATTCAGATATGATTGTGAATGAAAAGAAGCTCTTACAATTTCATTCTTGAAAGAAGGGTCAAAATTTGAACCTCGTATTCCAGATGTTTTGCGTGTAAACCAAATAAAACTCCTCGGTTTAATTATAGCGAAAGATTTAAAACGGGAACCTCAAAGGAAGGAAATGGTAAAGCTTGGACATACCGGCCTTCATATGTTGAAATTACTTGCAAAAAACAGGTTCCCTGAAAAAGATCTTATCCGTTTTTACGTTTCATTTGTACGCCCGGGGCTAGAATACCCGGTGGGAGCTTGGGATTTAGGCCTTACTGAGGAGTAGAGGACCAGGCTTATCGGATTGAAAAAATACAGAAGCGTGCCCTTTTGATTTTGTCTAGTCCCCCAAAATTGCTTATAATGACCTCCTCCAGAAATATAAACTTGAGTCCCTTGAGTCCCGAAGGTTGAAACTGTGCATGGCTTCTGGCAAGAAAATGGTCGAGTAGCGTCCTCAGTTGCGATCCCAAAACGCCAACAGATAAAATGTGACCATTTGCGGTATGAAAAAACATTCGTACCGTCATTCGTGAAAATTTTTAATCTTGGTTAGTGGTTAAATTTTGTATATACTGACGACCTCGACAAAGTCGGATTCTACCATTACAGTTTCGAGAAGAATAAAAGCGATATCTATCTATCTATCTATCTATCACCATCTCTGTCAATGGCGTGACGTTGTCCGAATATAACACGTGCAAAGATATGGAACCTGATCCCAGAAGAGCTGAGAGGTAGGAGCTCCCTTGCATCATTTCAAAAAAGAGTAAAAAATCATTTATTAGCATTACAGAAGAATAGTTAAAATACGGTATGGTAAAAAAAAAGTTTAAGAATAAAATAAAAATAATGAAATTAAGATATAATTATGATTTTTTTTATATGATGGGATGGTTTCCCCTGGGGTAAGGTGCAGGAAGGTAAAAAAGGAGTCAGTCATCCGCTGACACTCGATGAGTGAGCAAGCATTTCATTCCGCTTGTGAGAAACCGGTTTACCATGTCAGAGACGATAGTTACGAATGCAGTGCTTAACTTTATTTCGCGAGCTATGCTAGCTGGAATAAAGAAAGAAATATTCATCAAACGTGCGTCGGAATTTTTCGACCGTGACAAGATATTGAAGGCAAAAGAACTTCTCCTGAGTAAGTCCGGCTTTTCTGATCGCTTTGTGAAATGCGTGAAGGACGAGGACAATGTTATAGATATAGCCAAACTATTCGTACGATGTGCATCGGGGAATGTCAACATCCCAAAGTTCGTGATCTTTGATCCCCAGGAGGTGCCAGCTTGTGAAGATGAGGTCGGCGCATGCATTATATCGACAGTTAACGGCATGAGTAGTAAGTTTGACGGATTTCTTAGTCGCTTCGATCAGTCTCCGCTGCCATGGCCTGGTGCCCAGGCCATCCCATCTGAACCTCAGTCCTTCCCCGCACCCCTTCCCTACTCTGTTGTCTTGAAAAATCCCCCATCCTCAGCCAATACTCCCGAGGAAAGAAAAAAGTATCTGGCTAGCATCTGTGGTGACGAAATTGCAGGAGATGACGTAGAACTCCGCCGTTCAAAAAGTGAGTGGCGCCTTGTTGTGAAAACAAAAGCAAAGGCAAGCCTAATTGCATCCGCGATCAACGAAAGCTCACAAGGAACTGAAGTTAAGGTCAAATCTCCCGTATTTATTGGCATAGTCAAGAATATCCCGTCAAACCATGATGCCGATGCAGTTCAATTGCGAATACCGGACTGTGACAAAGTAGAGCGTTGCGGTAGCAGTCATACTTATAAGGTATTCTTCCAATCTCGCCAAAAACTTGATTTCGCTCTAAGTAATCCCCCGAAGTTTGACCTTGAACGTTTTCAAATTGAAGAGTTTGTATTCCTTCCCAAAAGGTGATATTCTTGCCAACTTTTTGGCCACTTAGCGGCTAACTGCCCTAACGCTCAGACCTGCTCTCGATGTGGTGAATTGGGTCATGGTTCACATTCTGATTCTCCATGCACCAAGCCGATAGGATGTGCTCTTTGCAAGTCAAACAGACATACTTGCCGTTCATTTAGCTGCCCTGAAGTGAAAAAAATCATAGCAAGCCAGGTTAAGCGACCAGTCAATGCACAGCCTAATGGCAGATAAGTTAAACATCATGTCTTGGAATATAATCGGTGGAGTGGTGAGTAAGTTGCCCATTCTTACTGAAATTTGTGCGAAATATAATATTGTGCTGCTACAAGAACACTTCTTAACTGGGGATAAGAAATCCCTTCTATGTATACCTGGAACTCATTGTATTTTGATTCAGCCTGCAACGCGCCAGCAAAAACGCGGTCGACCTAGTGGAGGCTTGGCCATAATTACTAATCACCCTGCTACAATTATTGAACAGTCCGAGAATTTCATGGCTGTAACAATAGCCGATGTAGCTGTCATAAATGTTTACCTCCCTACAAATTATGGTGATCAAAATTCGGAAAACAAGTTTAACCTGGCTTGCCGAAAACTATTCAAAACTGTGAAGCGAATTTTAAAGCGATATAAAAACTGTGTGATAGCTGGTGACTTTAACTGTAATCTGTTGGATGAAAAGTGTAAAAGAGCAGCAGTTATTAATAAGGCATTTAATAGAAATTTTAAGGTATTGCCCAAGGATAAACCGTATTCATTTGTATCGTGTAGTAGTACGACATCAAACTTGGACCATATATTGTTTACTATGGATTGTGATTCTGTTGTTTCGGTTGGAGAGGATGGGTTTTATAATGATCACCTACCGATCTCGGTGTCTCTTCTCCCCGGAAAACTTCCCCCGCATACGCAAGGTAAACCAAAATGGCATACCCGTAAATCTTGGAAAAATATTAATACTGATCTATTTTCTTATGTTTGTGATGATCTACTGGGTAAAATTAAAGTACCATTCCATCTTCTTCAGATCAGTGCAAATAAGATTTATGCAGAGCAGGAACTTCGGGCATCACTCAATATTTATTCCGCTGAAATAACACATGCCCTAAAGTGCGCCGAAAAGTGTGCTGTGCCTTCTAGACGTGTTCGCCCTGATACCCAAAAATCTGGCTGGTCTCAAAATGAGAACTTAAAATCAGTGTGTAACGATTCAAAATTTTGGCTAAATCTTTGGCATCAGTGCGGTAAACCCCGTAGCGGTGTCGTAAACTCGGTGCGCATATATACGAAGCGAAAATTCCGCAAGTCCCTAGATGAGCATAGAGTGAAAATTAAGGAAGATCTCGCGGACAAAATTGCTGCAGATACTAATCTGCTTTGGAAGTGTCGCCCAAAACCTTTAAAAAATAGCCAACCTACCGTTGAAATTCCGCAAGATTCATGGGTATCGTACTTTTCTAGTGAATTCTCTTCCCCAGACCCGTCGTTTGAGAATGCATTTTCTGAAGAACTGGAATTATTAATGTCAAAAGGAACCCGGTGCGAGTTGTCTGTGAAAGAAGGTGATATACTCGACGCGATTAAAAACATGAAGAAAAAGTTTTCTATGGGTGCTGATGGCATTTGTGGTAAACATCTCGAACATGGAGGCCGCTTACTTGTGTCCCACCTATCGGTTCTTTTCCAAATAATTTTCAATGTCGGTCTTGTTCCGGACTCTTTTTGCGTTGGAATTATTTCTCCTATTTTAAAAAAGGGAAAACCGAGCGGTTTTTGTTCATCGTATAGACCCATCACAGTTTCAAGTGTTCTGTGTAAGTTATTTGAGTTACTTATTATTTCAAGGATAAAAGCGAAATGTAAAATGCCCGGTTTTCAATTTGGTTTCATAAAGGGCCTAGGTTGCGCACAATTACTCCGTTCGCTATGTAATGTTTTGAAAGATGCACATGAAAGCGATGAAATGCTTGCTATTGGTACTTATGATGTGTAACGTGCTTTTGAATCGATTATACATCCCCAAGCTATGCTAGAACTTATAAAATCGGGAGTTGAAATAGATGTGGTAGCCCCACTTTACGACATGTATCGTCAACTTAAAGTGCAGGTTAAATTGCCTCATTCACAAAAGCTAACTATTGATATCCCGGTAGAAAAGGGTATCAAACAAGGGTCGATGACTTCCCCTATTGTGTTTAACAATGCGCTTCTGCCTGCCCAGAGTAACATTGATACGTCTTGTATATTCCGCGGTTTAGATGTTTCGAAGTTTTGTTATGCGGATGATCTTTTTAACATAAGTCGAACTGTTGCTGGTCTTGAACGGTATTTCCGGGATCTAAGTACTAACTATGATAAGATTGGTATGTCTTTGAATCCAGATAAATCCCAAGTGCTTTTGTTTAATTGCAAAGATCCTATTGAAGCTCCGGTTAATTTGGGAGATACTGTTGCTACTCCAGTCGATCACTTCATGTACTTGGGTATCCCAATCGGTCGGACTATTGCTGCTACGCGGAAGCTTCTGGTACAGCACACTGAGAATAAAGTGCGAAATTCTTACGTTTCAGTAGTTGTATCCCAGCTAAATTTGGGTAGGAAACTACTTACTCGAATATTCAACAGCTCAGTCATGGGCCATTTTCTGTATATCGTTCCCTTCTGGGACATATTAAGTGACAGTGATAAAGCTGAACTCCGAAAAATCTATTTTAAATATGGGAAATATCTCCTTGGAATCCCGTCTTGGTCAAGAAATAGACCTCTAGTTCGAAAATACGGTCTGCGGGAACCGGTAACTGAAATGGCCGAACACTTCAAGCGGATGACTGCTGACAAGCCGTCTCACCACCCCTGGAGCGGCATTCTATTTTAGTATTTATCGAATTTGTTGTTGTTTTGTATTTGGGTATGAGTTTATTAGTTCCTTCTTTTTTCTTTTCTTTTTCTGTACTCCGTCTCATGCTTTTGTAGCTGTTGTAGATGGGTTATAAATAAATAAATACATACATACATACAAATTTGTTAGTTATTTTGTAAACTGAGAGGTAAGGTTGTGTCCGAGAGTACGAGCAGTCACCACTCTGCTTATTATGTTTAAAATATAAAGATTGTGGTTCCCGGCGTCCAGGAATGGACTGAGCGTTTTGATTAGGTGTGATTTATCTTCTTATTTGTTAATATACCCATTGAACTAACCGAACTATCTATATCTATAGGGGCCCTGGTATGTCCGAACCTGAGAGGACATAAATAAAAGACATTGTAAAAGTCGGCGACGAATAAAAGGAACAGAAAACTTACCTCACGAGCCATAGACGTAATGAAGACAGCTGGACGAGCAGTGGCAATGAGCGTCAATGCGTGGCGTGACGTGCGGCACGCGTCTGCAGTCGGTGACAGCGGGAGCCCATAGCTCATGCTGCAAAAAGACAAAGGTTGAGAGACAAACAGGGGAAAACAACGCCAGAACATCACGCCAATTTCGGAAACCTGAGATATATTCTCTCAGTTTCTGACCGGTATGTTTTCATGCCAAGCAAACCTTCGCGTGCCAGGCCACTGGTGATTACTTCAGCTACGGCGTCACTCCGCAAGAGAAAAGATGCAACTTAAGAAAAAATGTCCTTGAGTGAAATCTATCAATCATCTGGAAGGCGATCCAGTTGGACTTGTTGAAGACGTGCAGCTCGAAGGTGTATGTTCGGTTGCAAAAGTATTTCAGCTAGATTCGTTCGGCGTGAACTGTGGATTCGTCTGGCATTTTTCGTTTAGTTTCGTTCGTTTCTCGACAGGGGCTGGATGACATTACTGCCAAACTGAAAAAGAGGCTCTCGCCTGGGGACCGCTGAACGGAAAAATTTGAAGTTGGAGTTCATTTATGGATTGGCGAATATTGGCGATACTTGGGGGATGTTGGAAAATGGAGTGTCGAAGTGGGAAAGACAAGGCCGATTGACTTAAATTACAATACAGTAACAGAGACAAAATAAGTGGAGGTGAATTTGTTACCGTTTGTTTAATGATGAGAAGATTTAAGCTGAAAAATATGGTTTGTTTTGTTTGACCACCGCAGAAGACCAATGGTGACTCACAATTGACTGCAAGTACATCAGCATATGTCCACTCAATCCCGCTTAGGGACATTCTAACTCTTTTAGCCCGTATGGAAATAATTCAAGATATCGTTTTTATTATATATATTATATTAATATTACATATATTAAATATACTTACATTTTTCCAATAGTAATCAATTGAAAACAATTGGAAACGATCGTAAACAATTTTTTTTTTACGAATGGAAACAGTTGTTTCCAATTGTGTCCAATCGTTTGCGAATGTAAACAGTTGTTAACGATTGTATTTTTACGACTGAAACCGATTCTTTTCAATCGTAATTTTACGATTGGAAAGAACTGTTTCCAATCGTAAACAACTGTTTTCAATCGTAAACAACTGTTTCCAATCGTAAAAAAACAATTGGTTACGATCGTTTCCAATTGTTTACGATTGGAAAAACATCCCATAATACGATGACTTGAATTACTTCCATACGGGAGGGACATTCTACGATATCTTGAACCAATAGCTGAGAGGGCGAATCCAAATCCAGGATTCTTCCTTTTGGCCGAATTCGAATCTTCTGCTTGTCAGGCTGAGTTTGGACTCGGATTCCAGACCCTTACGAATCCGCTCCCATGTCTAATCTTCATCCCTCCAGCTTCCGTTTTCCCAGTTTTTACACACCGTGCTTAAGGTATTGTGCTTTAACGAGCTGCAAATTCGTTCCTGGTTGCCGAGAGGAAACTCATACTACGATAACCACACATGAAAACCCAGAAATACGGTTTACATCACCCAATTAACCTTCTCATTTGCCTTGGACATCATTGCTTTTTGTCACCCCTGATTTTTAAAGTATAACCAATGTCCATGATTTGATTTGTGTCAAGCTTGGATTCGAATCCTCAGCATAATGGTGGATTCGGATTCAAATCCTTCCATGATCGTATTCGCCGTCTCTGACCAATAGACTGACTGATATGTCAGTCACACACTATCCTTCTTGCCTCGTCCAGTCTTTTCCAAGCTCCCATATCATCCTTTAATGATGTATAGGAAGGATCAATGCCATGAATATCGCTCTTTCAATCAACAGGCATTTTCCTTTCTTTACTTCTTTTATTTTTTAATCTTGTGCATCAGCTCATCTTGCTTCGTTTCTCTTCCTTAACACTGCACCATTCCTTTATTTACTTCAATGCGTAGCAAAATCAATCGTCACCATTTAGCGATCTGCGGACCAACGTGTGTTTTCACGTGAATTTGCAAAATTTGCAAAAGTACCCCTATACTAGCTACGTTCTTTGTCACGGGAGTTCTCACCGGTGGTCTCCGGTTATTCTTATATGGCGTTTTTGCATCCACCGGTGACTACTCACCAGTCTTATAACTCGTTGCTGAACTAACCGGTGTCCGGTCTTATCTCACCGGTGCGGACTAACCAGAACTCGGGAGCCCGGCTTTACCGAGAAGTTAGCAACTTTTCGTAAATTGACGGGGTTTCGCGCAAAACCCAGAATTTAGGCCGTTTTTGCACTCACCGGTGAACAAAAAAAAACGCGTTACAAGAGAAGAACTGGACACCGGTGACAGAACACCAGAGACAGCCCGGAATGCAACGAACGCAGCTACTAATTATGCGGATACCAAGAACCGATCCGAGCTTACCTAGGTACGAGTCGCTCCGCATCACAACACAGCTCCAGCAGGGCCAGAAGAACGCGTGAGACGTCCAGATGCGGTTCCCAAACGGTAAAACCTCTTCCAATAAGGTCAAGGGCAGCTCGGCGCAGAGCCGTGTTGGCCGGCAGCTTGGGTGTAGGGGGCGCAAGTAGGAGATACGTAAGCGCTTTGCCTGAAAAGCAAGAACCATTAGCGCCAAACTCCATAAAGGTCATCTTGTTGTGCACTGGGGGTTTTAGTCTAGACTTTCACTCGTTAGTTTCACGGGGTTTTAGTTATTCTCAGTGGATTCGGCTTGGGTTTGCTTTTGGAGTAATCTAACGAGTTTCAGATCATTCTGTGTGAAGATTAGTGAAGAGACGTCAGAGGAAAAGTCTAAGTTGAGTATATTTGAGTGTTTATGCTTTTAGTTTAGTAATGTAAATAAAATAGCATAATAGCCGATTCCGTTCAGGCGTAGGATTTGTAACCTGAAAGATATAGTTCTTACATACAACCCATTGTACGTAACAATCTGAAGATTCTTTTTCTCCATGCCGCCGATCTGAAGATAGGGCTTCATTTATGGGGCGGGGGGGGGGGGGGGAGGGGAGAGCGGGCGGGGCTATATCCTCTAATGGCACTCGAAGCTAAACTTGTGGAAGATAGTAAATTAGCAGTCTTTCAACTGCATTATATACTATGACACGGCTGCCGTGGTTGCTCGATAGGATGGATGAATATGCCAAGTAGGGGATATTACTTCTGCCAGTATTACAACAATATGTTCCCTTCAACAACCATACTCCGTATAATCGTTCTGACATCAAAACACTTTGGGTTCGTTCCCAAATTGTCGCATCCGTCCAAATCTGGCTTAATTCCATAACAAGAGTAAAGGTTTCGATGGGATGCCAAAAATTTATACTTGATCCAGACAACTATGTCTTTTAGATAATCCGGTCTTCGCCAGACTCCTTGAGCGATTTTACTATTAAAATTTGGAAACAGATCAAGGCCAATGGCTAATCATCTGGGAAAACCAAGTTCAGATATGGATTCAGCTTCTATGTTTACATTTATATATCTACTTCGACGAAACTGATGCAAACTTCCTGCCTTACTTCAGCGAAATTTCTGGCTTCGGCCGGATTCCGGGCGAACTACTTGTCCGGAAAAAAACTACAGCTCAAAAACAAATTCAGCATATCTCCTTGCCCCTACATCAAACCTCTAATCAACTTCAGATAAAACTTTTACATGACATTTTCAGGTTTTGGCCGGATTCCACGCGGACTATTTGTCGGGCGAGTAAATAATAATTGCAGTTATCGTGGTATTTGGCCAGTTATCGTGGTATCTGATATTCAAAACGTGGGCCGCGGTATCTGATCGTGGTATCTGAAAAAGTCATCTCACTTTCAGCAATTTTTGTCAAATTGCTGGGAAAGAAGTTTGGCACTTAGTGATGTGACTGAATATCAGTTCTTCTTTTGGGATGACTTAGAAAAGCGCAATTTCGGCAATTGTCGTTTTTGAAGAGCAACCGTATATCAGATACCACGGTTCCTGCAAAGACGACTAATTGCAGATCCAGTTACCGTGGTAACAGATACCATGGTATCTGCAAAAACGCAACTAAGGTCGTCCCCAGATCCACTCTAGTCAATCGTACGAAGAAAGCGATCTGAAGGTGGGGCGTCATATAAGGGGAGGAGGAGACAGGCTATGTCCTTTACTGGCCTTTATTTCGTTGCGTTTTTTCCAGAGCGGTCAAGACGTCACGTGACACAGAAACGCAGTGTGAACCAGGGACAAGAAACAACTTACTTGTCGACCTGGCTAGGCTATAATTCGAGCCTCCAAATCCTTCAATTGCTTCCCCTCCATGGCTGGCATCGGAACGACCTTTGTTGGATTCCGAGTCCTGACCAAACTCCGCTCCCAGAACTCCAAGTAAGATGACGGCCGTGGCCTGACGGCGTCGGATCTCAGCTGACCGAGACGGTTTCCGATTGGTCGATTCTATAAGAGAATATGCACATTTTACAACCGATATATTACAATGAACTGGAATGTTAAGTGAGTTTCGTGAAATGACCCAACAACTTATTTTTCGCTTGCGCTGCATGTCTACTCACATGAGCTTCAGAGGCGGCGTTTCATTCCCAACTGGCGTCTAGTCATACCAGTTCACCGCTCCAAGTGGGTCAGTCTCTGTTTGCCTCCCTAGTCTCATTTTCAAAAGCGGTGACATGGGGAAACAATTAGTGATATAAACCTTGAGCTTTATACAAATACGCTGAAAGAAAATTCTGAAAAATTTCTTTTTTTTGTAAAAAAAATACTTGTAGCTTGCAGCGGTAAATCCCAATTCAGTCTGGTGGTACCAACGTGGCTCCCTCCGGCGTCCATAGATTAAACAAAGCGTATCATCCGATGCGCAGAGCTTTCGCCTGTATGGAGAAAGGGGTAGGGTACGGACTGGTATAGCCATCTTATTCTTTTGAAAATTGGTCGACAAATTTTATTAAATTGTCCCCCATTGCAGACAGCTGTCGGATGCATTTTGACTTCTTGACCCAGTAAATGCCGGTTGGGACTTTGAAGACAATTAAACTGATCGCATACACTTTTTTTTTGCCTTTAGTATGTTCGAAAGTTGCAACAGCATGTCTCCTCCCCCTATATCGACTATTTCAGTGGTTCCCAACCGGTGGTACGCGTACACCAAGGGGTACGCGAGACCCGTGCAAGGGGTACGCGAAGGAATCAAAATCTATTTAGTCTATAGCTTCAAAATCTCGCCTCACTCATTTTTGATTGCCGAAAGCCTTGATTCAAAAACAGCTAGCCTACTGCCGTAAAATCTGTTCCTGTGTAAAACAATACTGTTTCAAGAAGAATTGAAGACATTTCAAGTGATAAGATAAGATAAGATAAGATTTATTTACACTAAGAGCCAAAGGCCATGGCAAATACATGAAAAATAAACTCAAACAAACAAAAATAATACCTTCTATAAGCACCTATCCCTATGGGCTAGGGCTACCCTGAGGAACCTGGCCAACTGTTTAATACTCATGAAACAACTATTTCCCATGATCCTACACATCCATTCTTCATCTACCCCTCCTTCATTTACTCCAAAAATTTCTAACCTGAGTTCATTCAAATTTTCACATTCACACAACAAGTGTTTTAAATTCTCATCCATACTACCACAAATCGGACATGAGTAAGGACCGGACCGACCCTTTGCCCTCCCAATATACCGCCTTCTCTCCCCAAGAGGCAGACTGTCTGCCCTACAACTAATCAAATCCCTTATTTCCTCCCTTTTCAATCCCGCTTTAAAATAAACTTCCTCCCCCCAAATCTCTTTGATCTTTGCATAATACCTTAAAGACACAGACCCGTCCTTGGCAACTTGCCAACACTGGATTTCCTGGTCCAACAAGCGACTTTCCACCACCTTTTTCACCTCACCAACGGGAAGCCCAGGTCCATCACCATTATTCCACAGTTCTGACAGACCACACTGGTCTAATATCTGTTTTACCTGGGATGCCCAAGAATCTTTTTTAATATCCCGCATGCTTTCCTTGTACGCTGCCTTTGCGACTCGAACCCGTGGCATCTGTAGCAGCTTTCACTCATATTGTCACTCAAGTTGCGAATTAAGCTACGAAAAAGTTTGCGATGCAGCTTGATGAAAGCACGGAGAACCATCAAAACCAAACATAGAAACAGGCTGACTGTAAAAATATGGCGCTCGTCAAGCCGAGATTAGACAAAATTTTTGCTACAAAGCAGCTTCTAGTGATTGCCTCATTGATTTTGTAAACAGTTTTACATATGTATCATTTACGATAATAACCATCGACTTTTTCACGTTCTGAAAAATGGGGTACGCAGTCTTGGCGTAAGCTGCTTTGTAGCACAAATTTTGTCTAATCTCGGCTCGACAAGCGCCATATTTTTACAGTCAGCCTGTTTCTGTGTTTGGTTTTGATGGTTCTCTGTGCTTTCATCAAGCTGCATCGCAAACTTTTTCGTAGCTTAATTCGCAACCTGAGTGACAATATCACTTGCAATGTCTTCAATTCTTCTTGAAACAGTATTGTTTGAGACAGGAACAGATTTTACGGCCGTAGGCTAGCTGTTTTTGAATCAAGGCTTTCGGCAATCAAAAATGAGTGAGGCGAGATTTTGAAGCTACAGACTAAATGGGTTTTGATTCCTTCGCGTACCCCTTGCACGGGTCTCGCGTACCCCTTGGGGTACGCGTACCACCGGTTGGAAACCACTGCTCTATATCATCAGATACTCGTTTGTAGAATCTATCCCCTTTGCCTATCGCCTGACCGTCACTCCTGCAGTTTCAAGAGTCTCCAATCCCTTCCATGAGGTTAAAGAATAATCAATGAATAATTAGGAGTGACATGTTTTCGAGTTTCTGACGTTAGATTAAAATACAGTAGAGGTAGTAGGTAAAATACAGTAAATACGGGTTTTTGTCAATCGACCTAGTGTCTCGGGCTTGAACCTATATTTATTATAATTTTATACAGAAGTGTAATTAAAACCTTAAACCTTGAACCTTGTATGCTTATGTGAACACTTTTTAACTGTTACACTACCTTGCTTTTGTCAATTGCATATAAAAAATACAGTAAAATACAGTAAATACGGGTTTTTGTCAATCGACCTAGTGTCTCCAGCTTGACCCTATATTTATTATAATTTTATACAGAAGTGTAATTAAAACCTTAAGCCTTGAACCTTGTATGCTTATGTGAACACTCTTTTAACTGTTACACTACCTTGCTTATGTCAATTGCATATAAAAAAGTAAAATGGAAAAGAAAAAATAAAAACTTGATATCATATAATAGCCAAGTATTTCAGGGTTATCCTAGCACAAAGTTGAAACAGAAATTCATTACACTTTCTTTGATATTGAATTTCAAAAACATCTTCTTCCTCTTTTGACTGCATCTGGAGGTTCGGACCGCCATCTTTTCCGTTGAAGTTGCGTTCCACTTGGCAAAATTTTCAAATTAACAAAGGAAATCAGCTGATAGTTCTGTCACTTTCATCAGTGAATTAGCAAAAAATTCAAAAAGTGCAAATGGCATGACTGGTTATCATCAGTAAATGCCTTGTTTGGGTTTTAGTTTTTCTTCGGCGATCGTTCACATTTACCAGACGTTCACATAAGCATACCTCTACTGTACTTCCTTACGAATATTTCAAACCCCTTCTTTCAGTTTAATTTTGTCTTGCTCAAAATTAGTACATATTTAGGACGGGACTATCCGGGCCTGCCTGGCAAAAAACAAAGCTAATGAATTTTATGAAAAACTTAAATAGTTTAAGTCTATTTAGCGAGTCTGGAGAAAACATTTCAACCCCTTTGTTCTCACAGATGGGCGGGCGAACAAGCTTTAAAAGTCACAGATATCTCGCCAAAATATACTGGAATTCCAGGAAATTGTCCTTTAACTACTGGTTCAAACAGATAGTGTAAACTAAGTTGCATTTTCTTTCGTACCAGCAAAGAAGCATCGCTGACACAAAAGCTGATATTTTTCAACGAATATTGTGGCATCGAGGCGAAAAGGGCTGTCCTGTGATTTTCAGCGTGAAACATGAAAGCAGTGTTTTTTTTTATCATAAACGCGGTTTGCGTGGACCAGGTCATAGAGGAAGAATTTTCCATGTGGAAATTTCTCGCCTGACATTGACCCAGACCAAGTGAAGCAGATTTCCACCCGATTTCAGGTTACTGTCTTCCTCGGAAATCGTCCCACCGAATCGCCCGACGCCGAACTAACCTGAACCTGAAATCAGGTCGAAATCTGTTTCATTTGTCTGGGTCACTTTCAGGCAGAAAATTTCCGTACGGGTCATTATCTCTTCTGGTTCTCTCTTTTAAAAGGGTCTTTCAGAGAGCCAGAAAAGCCTATTCAGAATTGTGTTACCTTCTTCGTCTTCCGGGTCCTCCAGTTCCTCATCTTCGTTTTGCTGGGAAGGAACCTGATTGGCTCCTGGATCCCCACCCGGATTTCCCTGTGGAAGTCCTCCCGCACCAGCGACACCTTGAAAGGAACACAGCAATTAATTATGAAGGATATTTAAAAATGTCAATGGCCATGTCAGTCCCCAAAAATATTTTACCCCTATCAAACATAACTTCACCTCGAAATTTCAGTCAATCGAGGACGACAACCTTACAGGACCAACGAGCATCCAACCTTAGTAAGGAACTGGAGGTATGGGTCAACAAATATGTAAGGAGCCGGACCGCAGAATTCTGCCTTTTATACGGTAGAGGTTTGCTTATTTGGACACTTTTTTAACTGTTCCACTACCGCAGCTTTGTTACTTGCATATAAACAAGTAAAATGAAAAAGAAAAAGACCTAAGGTTTCGATGGGATCCCACAAATATAATATTTGATCCAGACAACTGGGTCTTGTCTTGGCGAGATCCAGTCTTCGCCAGGCTAATCATCAGAGAAAACCAAGTTCAGATATACCTCTATAAGCCATATCTATTTTGACGATTCTGACCGAAACTTCCTGCTTTACTTCTGCCAAATTTCCGGTTTCGGCCGAATTCCGAGCGAATACTTGTCCAGCAAAAAAGAAAAATTCAGAATCGAATTCAGCGTATCTCCTTATCCCTCTAAAGAACATCTAATCAACTTCAAATAAAACTTTTACTTTTGACAAATTTTCCGGTTTTGGCCGTATTCCGGGCGAACTAGTTGTCCGGGTAGAAAATGCTTTTCACATACGTGTTCAGCATGTCTACTTACCCTTAAATCAAACCTTTAATCAATTTCAAATGAAACTTTTACTTTTCACCAACTTTCCGGTTTTTGCCGGATTCCGGACAAACTACATGTCCGACGAGAAAATGGTTTTCACCATCGTGTTCGGCATGTCTTCTTACCCACAGTAATCAACTTCAAATGAAACTTTGGTTTTTGCCTGATTCCGGGCGAGCTAGTTGTCGGACGAGAAAATGTTTTGGATATTCGTGTTCAGCACGTCTTTTTACCCCATAATCGACTATGACATTAGCTGTTTACAAATATTTTGTTTTCCCCTTAATTTGAACTTGTGGTGTTTCCCACAAGTTCGTTCATCCAACTTGAGCAGTTTTGAGCCTGATGAGGACCCTTGCCAAGAAGGGCCGAAATATAGCTCCAATAAAATTCAGCTGACGTATCCGTTTTGCACCATCAAATATGAACCCCCACCCCTAAATATAGGGATACAGAGCCCATCTACGAACTTGACCTTACCCTTGCCCCAAAGAATCCTCACACCAAGTTTCATCAAAATATCTCATTCCCTTCGAGAGTTATCGTGCTAACAGACGGATGGACAGACGGACAACTTTTGTGATGTCACAGGTATCCCTCCACTTACGTTTTGGGATTCCAACAAGAGCTGTAAGCTCATATGGCACTTGCATGTGTCAAGATGATTTGATTGATCAAAAGTAAGTTTCGACTTTGCGGTTGAGATGCGCGCTATAAGGGAGCTGGAACTTCATTTGTAAGCAAAACCCTTGAGGCAAAACTGCTAATGGGCTGATGGGCATCACGAAAATGCATATATTGCTTAAAAGTATTTTTTTTACTTTGCGGTCAAGATTGGTACTTTAAGGAATAATCGGATTTGGGAAGTAGCAATTTCTAAGCAAATGTTGTTGAGTCTCCAATATTCCAGCGAAGTTTCATCGTCCTAGCACATCTGGAAGTACCTTAACGCGCGATCACCGGAATCCCAGACCCCCCTCCCCCTCCTCCAACTCCACCCACAATAACCAGAGCCAATCCGGTTCTGTAAATGATTAATCCAGAGCATCTGTTTGTCATTCCCACGAAGTTCGATCCAGATCACACCAGTCTAAGCGGGTCAAGTATTTTCCGCCCTCCCCCCGATAATTGCCGGATTCGGTCCGGAAATGAAAAAGGTCACAAGAGAAAAATGTCCTCTGTTTAATTATGAAATTTCACTCGAATCCGATCACCCATTCCAAAATTACGCATGACTGAAAATTTCGGATTCCCCTCCCTCCACTCCCCCCACCATTATCTGATCGACAAAATTTTTATTTTGAAGTCAGTTTGATTGGGTCCCTGATATGCCTGCCAAGTTTCATCGTGAAAATCCCCAAAACCACCATCACCGGAATTCCGGGACCCCCCCCCCCCATAAGTGTCCGGATCAAGTACAATGGTCTAAAGGACTTATCTAGAGCAGATGCTTGTTCTTCCCAGCAAGTTTCACTCCGATCCCTCCATTCTAACCGTTTCTTGAAATTTCCGGTCTCCCCCCCCCCAACTCCCCCCTGGCTACCGAATCCGGTCAAGACTTTAAACGGGACATTACAGATATATATTCTGTTCAGTTATGAAGTTTCATTACAATCCGATCATCCGTTCGAAAGTTACACACTTCTCAATTTCCCGGATTCCCCTGCGGATTCCCCTCCCTCCACTCCCCCACCATTATCTGATCGACAATATTTTTATTTTGAAGTCAGTTTGATTGGGTCCCTGATATGCCTGCCAAGTTTCATCGTGAAAATCCAAAAAACCACCATCACCGGAATTCCGGGACCCCCCCCCCCCCCATAAGTGTCCGGATCCAGTACAATGGTCTAAAGGACTTATCTAGAGCAGATGCTTGTTTCATTACAATCCGATCATCCGTTCGAAAGTTACACACTTCTCAGTTTCCCGGATTCCCCTGCCCTCCACCCCCCCCCCCAAAATGGTCGGATCAGAAAAATGATTATTCCTAATTTTGTTTGGTCGGGTCTCTGATATGCCTGCCAAAATTCATGGTCCTAGCACAACTGGAAGTACCCTAACTCGAAAAAGTGTGACAAAATGCCCTAAATTTTCAAGTTTCCAGCGCCCCCACTTCCCCGCACATGGTCGGATCGGGAAACTGATTATTTCCAGGTTAGTTTGGTCGGGTCCCTGATATTCCTGCCAAGTTTCATTGTCCTAACTCATCTGGAAGTACCCTCACTCGAAAAAGTGTGACAAAATGCCCTAAGTTTTCAAGTTTCGAGCGCCCCCACTCCCCCGCATATGGTCGGATCGGGAGACTGATTATTTCCAGGTTCGTTTGGTCGGGTCCTTGATATTCCTGCCAAGTTTCATTGTCCTAGCTCATCTAGAAGTACACTAACTCAGAAAAAAGTGACAAAATGCCCTAAATTTGCAAGTTTCCAGCGCCCCGCACTCCCCCCCATATGGTCGGATCGGGAAACTGATTATTTCCAGGTTAGTTTGGTCGGGTCCCTGATATGCCTGCCAAGTTTCATTGTCCTAGCACATCTGGAAGTACCCTAACTCGGATATGTGGGACAAAAAACTCGGACCGACCGACAGACGGAATTGTGATCGGTATATGGCACTTGAGCCAGAGGCTGCAAGTGCCATAAAAACAACAAACTTGATATTAGCTGACAGCCAACTATTTCAGGGTTATCCTGGCACAAATTTGAAGTAGAGATTTAATATCCTTTCTTTGATTTTGAATTTACCAAAAAGCTCCTTCCTCTTTTGGAGGCATCTGCAGGTTCGGACCGCCATCTTCTCCACTGAAGGTGCGTTCCTCTTGGCAAACTTTTCAAATTATAAAAAGCAAACGGCAAGTGAGAAAATCAGCGTGGTTCTGTTGGAGGGGTTAGAATGTACCGTACAAAATTGGGGTCTCCGGGTTTAGAAATATATGGAGTGATTATGGAAGTAGGTTGCGTTATTATTATAGGTAAGATAGGACAGGTCCTTTAAGCTTCCGATGAAGCATCGGGAGGGGTTATCAAGTTGGAATTTGGCAAATAGATTAATGTCTTTCTTTTGCTTTTTTTTGCATCGGGCTTTTTGTGCAAATACATATCATATCATATTCGAACATAGGTGACACCTTTTAAACTCCGCTGGGTTTGTCAGAGATTACGTCTCGGCTATTTTTAGCCTTGTGCATCCCCCTTACTTATGATGAGAAACACGGATAAACTTGCAAAACCGGTATTTCTAACCAATGAGATCGTCAGAAGCTGATCGCGTCGAAATGTGGCAAACGAGGAGAACGAAAGAATTAGTCCTGCGCCGTTAGGGTGGGTAAACAGTACACAGGAGGGGATGGAATGATCAGAGACGTAGGATTAGTCAGTATATAGGTAATTAAAGCCCCGCTCACAAGCGCACGGATGCCTAGACAGCGTTGCCACATCAAAAATATTTAGAGAGTGACTTTTGGCCCAAAACAGAGAGTGAATTGGGAGTGAAATTTATTTTCATGGAATATTCACTTTTGGTCGGAATCGCCTCTGTAAAAATGACACATCTTAATTTTACTTTCATGAAAGAAACTTGAAATAGTTACTTCTGGTCGGAATCCCTGCTGCAAAAATGACACATTCGGTCATTTTTTGAAATAGAGTGGTTTTTATGTCCTACCTAGGACAAGAGTGACAAAAAAAACAGAGTGACAATTCACACTATCGTGCGACATGTGGCAACCCTGTGCCTAGCATCCCTGTTCACATTTCACACCCATGCCAAGGCACCGAGTCCTAGGCTCTAGAACTCGATGCCTGGCTAAGCTTGGGCACGTGCCTAGGCACCTGTGTTTAGCTAGGCATACTTGTGAACGCGGCTTAAGTCATCACTGCCCGGCAAGACAAAAATACGTTACCTGGCATTTGCACCGGCGCGTTGGCAAAGGCATCAGTGTAATTTGGCAAAAAAGGGCCCCAAATGTCGACAAGCTCCTTCCTTCCCCTCGCACCAAGGCGTGTTAGCTCCGCCAAAAGAAGCGCCTGGGCAGCCTCTCGGATCTGCGGAAAACAAGTTCAATAAACTTTGAGACAAAAGTTCACAGCCGCCCCAAGGTCTGTGGGCAGTCATACAAACTTCAAACTATTGTCATATACTTACAGAGATGGGCGAATCCGATCATGAAAGGATTCGAATCTGAATCCAGGGCTAGGTACGAATCCGATTCCGAATCCACCATTTCATGTTAAGGATTCGAATCTCGAATCGAGTCCGGATTCGAATCCGACCTTAACAAGAATCAAATCATGTGCATAGGTTATAGTTTAAAAATCAGGGTGACAAAAAGCACCGATATCTCAGGTAATCAGATAATGTGATAGATTACTTAAGGTGGTGGACATCAGACGAATCGGATTGCCTAAGCCCACTGTGTAAAAATTGGGAAAACGGAAACTGGAAGGATTAGAATAGAAATTTGAGCGGATTCGTAAAATTTGGGGTTCGGAATCCGAGTCCGAATCCAGACCGAGAAGCAGAAGATTCGAATCCGGATTCGGATTCGCCTATCTCTGTATACTTACCGTCGTCTTTAGCTATTCGTTTTACTAGCCAACGGCCTCACACGTCCAGTCGACAGGTAACTTCACTGTCAGAGTGGGAAGCTCAAGATATGTCGAAGTATCCGTTGCCTAACAGGTTTCATGAGAGCATACGGACTTCCGGATTCAACCAATCCATGGGCGGTGGACGTAGCAAAATCCGGTAACTATCCCGCTAACTCCCGAACAGATAGAATATTAGATCTTATTATTACAGTCAGAATATTAGATCTTATTATTATCGGTACGCCAAGTATCTGTTGAGTCTCCCCCCATGGGCAAAGAATACAAAAATCAGTACAAAATACCATCTTGCCGATCCTGTGACTGCGATTGAGGCAAGAACAAAGAAGTTTGAAAGTTCATTAAACAGATCCCACGGTTTATACAACTCATTTACGTGCTAATGTTCGTATCCTCTTAGATTGTTGTTATGTTAAAATGTTGTATTGCGTGTTGTTGTTGTTTTTTCTCTTCTTTTCTATTCTGTTTACTCCGTCTAGGTCCCCTCGGGCCAATTTTGATGGGAAATAAATTTTTTATTCATTCATTCATAGGCTGATGGAGAGTAAGCTTACAGACCAAAGAGATCATACCCTATTTTGGAATATTAGCTGCGTTCGCTGCACTCCGAGCTGTCTCTGGCTTTCGCACCGCTGTTCGGTTCTTGTCCTATTGAGCGTTCCTGTCTCACCGGTGACGTCACTAGAGCCTGCCTGCCGAGCAGGTTCTGGTTAGGCCGCACCGGTGAACACCAACTAGATACTGGTTGGTCCGAAAACGGGTTACAAGATCGGAGAGCAGTCACCGGTGGATGGAAAAAGCGCGTTATAAGAAGCATCGGTGAGCAGTCACCGGACAACGAACGCAGGTACTGAGGATTCCAAGAAAAGCGGGTGGAGCGGGGTATTCCTCGAATTTAAGTATTCCTGCAGTACAAGCTGACTGCGGAACGGTCGATGGCGCTATCAACTGTCAGCAGGTTCGTCAGCGTTACGATCGTTTTTCTAGTTACAACATGACGAGGACCCTTAACAAGAATGGCCAAACTAACGCTGGGATAAATCTCAACTGACTTGCCCGTTTAGCACCATCAATCCTTCAAGTTTAACTGAAAAGTGCTGAGATGGGACAATTTACTTATCCATCACTTACTCTCTTACAGAGGCTCGAAGACCCGATGAAAATGTGTTAGTTCGTTGCTCCGCTATTCGCGAATAATTGATTTTAATACCTCTACGAGCTTTTACCTGTGTTGTATGCTTGACGAAAACGATTTACGAAAAATAAGTGGTCACGCGGTGAACTACATTCCGCGAGCCGATAACTGTCCGCTGAAAAGCCACGTTTGAATCAAGATTAAAATTTTCCGCGCAATAGTAGAGTTTTATGTTGTGAGGGCAGGTATAAGAAAATAAAAAAAATCCATTAACACGATCCAGGTAATGCAGTGTGTTTAGTTAAGTGATGTAAAAATAAGTTGGCTCTTCAGTTAAACTTTAAATTTACAAATTAACTCCCATAAGGATGACCGGATCCAACTGGCAGGGGCGTCGTGCATTTTCGTTGAGGGGTGGGAGGTGGTGGTGGGGGGGGGGGGAGGGCTTGTAGAGCCAAAATTTTTCCCAATCTCTCAAAAATTTAATCGAGTTTTAGAAACTGAGAATTCGACCTTTAATCTATGGAACAGAAAGGATTACGTAGGAATAGTAACATTAATTGGGCAGCACGAACGACGATAAGCCAACTATTAAGCTGCGTTTTGGCGACGCCCACGTAGAGAATATATTGCCGGACATGATGAAATTTAACTGCTTCTCTTACAAATTCTATCATTTACCGTGTATTAAATACCGAGACTCTAAGAAGTTCCAGGAACTGGATGGAGCTACGTTCCGGCAGCAGCAGCAACTTTAGTCTAGTCAATACTACCCATAATCACATAAAGTGAGTTGCATGTATTGATATGCAGTAGTACGGAATACTTTAATTTAATGTGCCTCACACTAGGCTAATCTTAAGCAGTAGTATTCAGTAGCATCCCACTTTTGCTCCAGTAGCATGCAGTCTTGCTACAGTAGCATATAGTAGCATCAGTTGGTACTGCGTGCTACTGTTTTGTACAACTTCATACTACTATTTTAAGAAAATGTTTCATAGGAAGGAGGCCCCTAGGCAGCCCCTTCCAAATTTCCTCTTAGCACTGCACACTTCGAACACTGGACTCGAATGACCATCAATACTGTGGCATTGCCCTTTAGCACTGAACGCTATTTTAACTCATTTGTGCCTTTTTTATCCGTAATTTTAATGTGAATTAACCCAATTGTAATTTGACAATCCCGTGCATTTTGTTTTATCAGAATTTTGGGAAAAAATGAACTGGACTGAATTGAAAAAAATACACACACCACTGTAACATTTTCTAAAAGCTTGACTGTAACTTCCTTCTCAGATTAAATTCTGATATCTGTGACCCGCCGTCAGAGTGGCCCACAAGCAGATCTCTACTCTGCCTATTTGGTTATCCGGCACTGGCGTCCGCTCGATGAAACCCAAAAAAGAAAAATTTTATATTAGAGAAAACAGAAGTGATCTTACTTAAGACAAGAGCTGTAAGCTCATATGGCACTTGCATTGGTTAAGATGATTTGATTGATCAAAAGTAAGTTTCGACTTTGCGGTTAAGATGCGCACTCTAAGGGAGCTGGAACTTCATTTGTAAGTAAAACCCTTGAGGCAAAAATGCTAATGGGCTGATGGGCATCATGAAAATGCATATATTGCTTAAAAGTATTTTTTCTTACTTTGCGGTCAAGATTGGTACTTTAAGGAATAATCGGATTTGGGAAGTAGCAATTTCTAAGCAAATGTTGTTGAGTCTCCAATATTCCAGCGAAGTTCATCGTCCTAGCACATCTGGAAGGACCTTAACGTGCGATCACCGGAATCCCAGACCCCCTCCCCTCCTCCAACTCCACCCACAATACCCGGAGCCAATCCGGTTCTGTAAATGATTAATCCAGAGTATCTGTTTGTCATTCCCACGAAGTTCGATCCAGATCACACCAGTCTAAGCGGGTCAAGTATTTTCAGCCCTCCCCCCAATAATTGCCGGACTCGGTCCGGAAATGAAAAAGATCACCAGAGAAAAATGTCCTCTGTTTAGTTATTAAATTTCACTCAAATCCGATCACCCGTTCCAAAGTTACGCATGACTCAATATTCCGGATTTCCCTCCCTCACCCCCCCCCCCCCCCAGATTATCATATCGAGGATTTTTTTTTATTCCAAATCAGTCTGACGGGGTCAGACTGATATGCCTTCGAAGTTTCGTCGTGAAAATCCCCAAAACCACCATCACCGGAATTCCGGGAAACCCCCTCCCCCCCCCATACGTGTCCGGATCCAGTCAAATTATGTAAAAGATTTACATGGATCAGATGTTTGTTCTTCCCAGCAAGTTTCACTCCGATACCATCATTCTAACCGTTTCTCGAGATTTCCGGTCCACCCCCCCCCCCCCCCCCAGCTCCCGCACGGTGCCCGTAGCCAATCCGATTCAGTAAATGACTTACCTAGAGCATCTGTTTGTTCTTCCCACAAAGTTCCATCCCGATCCCTCCATTCTAAACGGGTCACGTATTTTCCGCCCCCCCCCCCAATAGTTGCCGGATCCGGTCCGATCATCGGAGAAATGTCCTCTGTTCAATTCTTAAATTTCACTCGAATCCGATCACCCATTCCGAAATTACGTATGACTGAAAATTTCGGATTCCCCTCCCTCCACTCCCCCCACCATTATCAGATCGACAATTTTTTTTTTTTGAAGTCAGTTTGATCGGGTCCCTCATATGCCTGCCAAGTTTCATCGTGAAAATCCCCAAAACCACCATCACCGGAATTCCGGGAAACCCCCTCCCCCCCCCATAAGTGTCCGGATCCAGTACAATGGTCTAAAGGGCTTATCTAGAGCAGATGCTTGTTCTTCCCAGCAAGTTTCACTCCGATCCCTCCATTCTAACCGTTTCTTGAAATTTCCGGTCTCCCCCCCCCCCCCAACTCCCCCCTGGCTACCGAATCCGGTCAAGACTTTAAACGAGACATTACAGATATATATTCTATTCAGTTATGAAGTTTCATTACAATCCGATCACCCGTTCGAAAGTTACACACTTCACAATTTCCCGGATTCCCCTGCCCTCCACTCCCCCCCAAAATGGTCGGATCAGAAAACTGATTATTTCTAAGTTTGTTTGGTCGGGTCTCTGATATGCCTGCCAAGTTTCATGGTCCTAGCACAACTGGAAGTATCCTAACTCGAAAAAGTGTGACAAAATGCCCTAAATTTTCAAGTTTCCAGCGCCCCAACTCCCCCGCATATGGTCGGATCGGGAAACTGATTATTTCCAGGTTAGTTTGGTCGGGTCGCTGATATTCCTGCCAAGTTTAATTGTCCTAGCTCATCTGGAAGTACCCAAACTCGAAAAAGTGTGACAAAATGCCCTAAATTTACAAGTTTCCAGCGCCCCCACTCCCCCGCATATGGTCGGATCGGGAAACTTATTATTTCCAGGTTACTTTGGTCAGAACCCTGATATTCCTGCCAAGTTTCATTGTCCTAGCTCATCTGGAAGTACCCTAACTCGAAAAAGTGTGACAAAATGCCCTAAATTTTTAAAGTTTCCAGCGCCCCCACTCCCCCGCATATTGTCGGATCTGGAAACTGATTATTTCCAGGTTAGTTTGGTCGGGTCCCTGATATGCCTGCCAAGTTTAATTGTCCTAGCTCATCTGGAAGTACCCTAACTCGAAAAAGTGTGACAAAAGGCCCTAAATTTACAAGTTTCCAGCGCCCCCACTCCCCCGCATATGGTCGGATCGGGAAACTTATTATTTCCAGGTTACTTTGGTCAGATCCCTGATATTCCTGCCAAGTTTCATTGTCCTAGCACATCTGGAAGTACCCTAACTCGAAAAAGTGTGACAAAAAACTCGGACCGACCGACAGACCGACAGACGGAATTGTGATCGGTATATCGCACTTGAGCCAGAGGCTGCAAGTGCCATAAAAAACAAAAATAACCTCTTCGAATCTAGGATTAGTCACATCTATCTATCCTATCAAACCAAAAACTGCCTTCTAGCGCCATACCAGGCAGGGAAGGAAAAGTGGACAACTTATCATGGACCTTTTTTACTACTTCTACACTATAAAAAGTTTCTCCGAGTAAGGATTAAAGTTAACTGCAGTATTTGCTACTGGGATTAATCTTATCTATACTTAAGATAAGTTTAATCCGAATTAAATCTTCTTAGAGACAAGATTAATCCCAGTAGCAAATTCTTTTCTTACAGTGTAGTAATCCCCGCAGTGAAAATAACGAACCTCGAGACATCTATCCTGCCAGCGACGAGCTAGAGTTTCGACAAGAACTTTTCTGTAGCCACCGCGAGAGCGCAGCATCAACGCCTTAGAAGTCAGGAGGCTGTCTTCAGGGGCAGCAGCCAAGCTCCGTACTTTGTCAGGGAGCATAACACAATGAAGTGTGGCCATTAGAATCCACGCCTGCTTACTCTGCATCTGCTCCAGTCGCTCGCTTTCGCTGTTGCAGCGATTTCTTGTTGACCTAGAAAGCTGAGTGTCAAAACACGAAGGGGGGGGGGGATATAACTTGATAATTAACCCGTAAACGACTCACCCGTGTAACGTAAAAAAGGATCTCAAAGGACCTGTCTTACCTATAATAATAACGCAACCTACTCCTTGTTTTTATCCACTATTTCCTTCCTTTTCAGTGTGTCTTTCTTTCTTTTGTGCCGTTAATATTTTTCTGTATGTGTAGTTTATATGTGCTTGTAGTGTGATGTAACTATTTTAATGTGATTTTTTCTGTGTAGGTTACTGTATAGGTAGTGGATCCCCAACAAGATAGCTTCAGGGGGTCTTGTTTCTTGCGTTTTTATTTATGTTATGTAGTTTATGTAGTACGATTAAAAGATGAATGAATACTTCCATAATCACTCCATATATTTCTAAACTCGCCCCTAGCCCCCCCCCCCCCCCAATTTTGTACGGTAGATTATAACCCCTCTAACAAAACAACGCTGATTTTCTCACTTGCCGTGTTTTGCTAACTTCGATATGTCACGCTGTAGACGGTAGTCCGCGAGAAGATTTTCCATCAGAAAAACCGCTATGTAAATTGTTTCCCTGTTTTCGCTACAAGTCAACGAGTCTCGGAAAAGGCTTAAAACAGCCAAAACCGTGGGTTATTTCTTGAAAGCACAGCCTAGTTTTAAGTATTCAAATATTTTAAAATACTCCAAGTTGACGAGTAAATAGTACGAGAGGTCCTTTAAGATCTAAACTGGTGTCTTCTCTTGATTTTCAATGGCATACTTCGTCGGCTTCGTCTGACTTCTATTTCCGTTTCTTTCCAGTCCCCCCACCCTCAACCGAACAAAGTTGTGGCACCAGGGAAATCCAATTTCGTTGAGAATGCGCTTCCCGTCTAGCTAGTGACTGAGTATTTCTCCATTCAGTGAAAACCCCTTCTATCAACCGAGGGGTTGCCCGCTCTCAATTTTGGTGTGCAGCAAGTGCCCGGTGCCGCGGTGGCAACACCGGTCGCAACATGTTAGAATTTAAAAATCAGCATGTTCAAAAATGAATCACCTAATTTATGGCCGGCATCGCTGATTTTGGCCGGTGCCGGGAAGGGGTGCACAGCAAGTGTCGGGGAGTGGGTGGCCCCACGATATACCACCCATTGCACCGCCCAACAACCGTACGCGTCACCAAAATAAACTGGTTCCAGTAGCTTCGTGGACGAACCGCCACGCAAATTCGTCTGTACCTTTTTTTTACGGTTTTGCTAAACAAAGCCGAGTGATATTTTCTTTTTTTTGTGTTAATTTGTTATTTATAGTGAAGCAACGCAAATTAGCTGTCAGCTATGATGTTGTCTAAATAAACCTATCTCTCTCTCTCAACTGTTGTGCGAGGAAAGACGCTACTATTCCTTTATTGTCGGTTTTAGTTAGTCCGTTTTAGTCACGTAATCTACCTGTCAACCTTTCTAATGCGCTTCTTAGTTTAAGAAAGTTTCAATGAAAAGCGGTCATTTTCTTAGCCTACTTAAACAATACCAAAGGTTTCGGTAGGATCCCAAAAAGGTAATATTTTATTTGACTTGTTCATTCAGACAATCGGGTCATTTAGGTTTCTGGTCTTCATCACGCCTCAACTTGTTCACTACTCAACCCCTTTAAGAATATGCATGTTGCTGAAGAATATTGCAGAATAGCACGTTCTTACCGTCTATACACCACTTAATGTGTTACCCTACCATACCAGAAGATTTTTCTGTCCGGAATTCGGGTTTACATCAGATTCCGGTAAAGGCGGTAAACCGAGCTTTTGCAGCAAAAGCCACCAAATCATTATCACAATCTTTTAATCCCATGCAAAACGCCCAAAAAGAACTGACCTGATCGATGTTCTAGTTTCCCAGAATGAGGTCATATGAACTGACATCAAAGTATTAGCCAGGGAGACAACCGACAGCAGATGACTAGTGGTCAAAGCGCTGAAGAGCTCCCAGTGAGCTTTGCTGGTAAACGATTCAATAGTTGGAGCTTGGTTCACGAAGGGGTTGAACTTCTGTGCGGGTGGCTGATTGAGGGCGTTTTTGGAGGCAGACGGTGGAACCTGGGGGTTTACCGTAGGTAGGACCAATACCAGATGGCCTGAAAGCAACAAAAAAATACAATCAGTACGCTAATGCCTGGAACTTAAAGAAAAAGCTTTACTGGAAAGCTTCTGACAGGACGGCTTCTTTAAGGCTGTGCCGATAGCCACCAGGTTCAGTCCCTTCTATTCACGTAGATCACCGTGAGTTCAAGCCCTGCTCCAGTAACGTTCAGTGGAGGTATGCTTCTTTAAACATTTCTATAAATTTTAACCCACCTATTTTTTTTTAAATACGAGCAGGATGTAGAAAAAAAGGAAATTCGATCTAAACAGTCAAACGGAAACAATAGGTTAAGAACTTAACATCAGCTAACAGTTTATGCATCCTCTTGACTTCAAAACGCAACCAAACTCAATTTTTTTTAGATACTTCGGACGGTCGTGAAAGTAATACACAACTGTTGCAATTCTTAGGGTTTCAGCTTTCTTTTGACAAAATTCATGAAATCAAACACTCCAAGGTTCTTGTTTCCTTTTCAATGTTCTTTTTCTTATGTTGGGACACTTAGGATCGCCATGAAAGTAATATACAACTAGGCAAACCTTTGATGGCACTGCCAAAAACCGATAAGGGTCAGGCGGTCGCTGATTCGAATCCCGGCCAGGATTTTTGGCACCATCATAAACTTCATACGGAAAAGTTGAAATTTGTTTCAACTGGAAGTGCAGACAATCCAGCGAGGAAATCCTGATCGTGTTTCTGTATCGCACCCGAGTAAAAAGATGAGCACACAATTCAAACAAGAGGAGAGGTTTCGATGAGATCCCACAACTTCAGATAAACTTTAACTTTAACAACATTTCATTTTTGGGTCGGATTCCGGATGAACTATTTGTCCGGCGAGAAAAAATTTTACATGCGGATTCAGCATGCCTCCTTATCAGTACACCGAACCTCTAATCAACTTCAGATGACCTAAATCGAACATTTAATCAACTTCAAGTAAAACTTTTAGCCTACTTTTAACAAATTTTCCTGTTTTGGCCGGATTCCGGGCGAACTATTTGTCGGGGTAGAAAACGATTGTCATACGGATTCATATTTCTTTTTACCCGTGAATCGAACATCTAATCAGCTTCAAAAATAACTTTTTATTTTAACAAATTTTCCGGTTTAGGCCGGATTTTGGAGGAACTAACTGTCCGGCAAGAAAATAAGTTTCAGATATGGATTCAGCATGTCTCCTTGCCCCTAGATCGACTATCTCATTGGCTTTTAATAAAAAACAAGAAAAAAAAATACGCCCCTTTTGAAACCCCTCCCCCACCACTAAATATGGTATTTCGACCAAGTGGATCCTCAAAGGCTTAAAACAGCCAAAACCGTGGGTAATTTGTCGAAAGCAGAGCCTAGTTTTAAAGTATTCTTTTTAAAATACTGGAAGTTGTATAGTGCGAGGGGTCCTTTAATGAAGCCTTCCCCCGCTTCAATTTTGGTCCCGTCACCGTAGTTCAACGCTTATTTCCGAATTCATTATGCGAGTGTTCATGCTTCTTTCAATTTGGCACGGTAGTAACATTTTTCTCCAAAATATCTAATACCTGTTACTGCTACCAACCGCGCGTGTTCTTTCTATGCACTGGCAAGCCCACGCGTTTTTTGTGTGGTTTCAAAGATGTGGTAACAAGACGCACGAAATGAACAGTTCCAGTGATAACCCATGACATACCCTCAGGTTCAGGTTCAGGTTCAGGTTTATATATTTACGTAAAAAATTTATAAAATAAATAACACTTCTTTCCCGGCAGAGAGGCATCTCGAATGCTCGGGAACAACATACAATGAAAAAAACAGTTTAACTTAAATAAGTAACGAGTAATCATCCGCAATACCATAAATACAAAATAAATAACAAAATACCACATTCACCAGACCAGACTTGCACCTCCAACTTTTCAATCCGGTGGACCTTTGCAAGGGAATGCAACCTTCCGGACCATTCAAGAGGAGAAACCACTCTTTATAATAAATAAATTTAATAATTCATAATCATAATTTCTTTAAATTTCTTCTTTATTAATCCTACAGAAGAACCAACCTGGATCTTACTATTATATTTATTATAACTGATTATCATACTATTCCTCAATGAAAATCGCGACCGCTCACATCTGATCAAAGGCTGCCTAACCAAATCTGTTTGCCGGGTGCTATGATTATGGGTGGATGATACGGGTAGAAGATCAAGTATATAAAATAGCGATGGAAGCAAACCCTTCAAGTGCTTCGCTGACAGAAGCACAGACGCATAGGGCAAAGTAAGTGAAACTGGAAGTATCTGTAAGAATTTGTACATGCTCTTCGTATGGGATGACTTTGGGTAGGCTGAAGGTAAAGGAGATAGTTAACTAGGACCCTTAGTGCTTTATTCTGCAGAATCTGTAGTGGATTCCAGTGTGTCTTGAATGTATTCATGAACGACAGTGCACAGTAGTTCAGATATGATTGTACCAGGGAAAAATATATACTTCTCATTGCGTGATATGGTAGTGAGTGTCGCAAGCATCTCATAATTCCAACATTCCGGCTTAGAGTTATTCGTATTTTTTCTATGTGGTTTTTGAATGATAGCGTTGAGTCCAGCAATACACCCAGATATCTTATGTTGCTGGTTCTTTTCATCGGGATTTTGCCATCCATGGCTACAATTTTCAATTCGGGAAACGTTTGCTTGGACCGAGAGTAAATCATAAATTTGGTTTTATCCCAGTTGACGCATAAGCTGTTACTGTGAAACCAATCCATTAGCTGAAGGGCTGAATTGGCAAGCTTACTTTTCAGATTCGCTTCATCGGTGGCTTTTAAGTTAAGTGCGGTATCGTCGGCGAAGAGAACAGTGAGGCCCAGATTCTTCAACGCATCAGCAAGATCATTTATATAAATTAAAAATAAAAAATTGACAAGGCTTCATGTTTAATCTAGACACTATTTCTTCCGGACAGGCTATCTTAGAATATTTTCGCGTGCATGACCATACTCTGACTTCAGAAAATAACACACCTACTTTTGGGATCCCAAAACGTAAGTTGAGGGATACCTATGACTTCGCAAAAGTTGTCCGTCTGTGACTTCGCAAAAGTTGTCCGTCTGTCAGCACGATAACTTTCGAACGGAATGAGATGTTTTGATGAAACTTGGTGTGAGGACTCTTTGGGTCAAGGGAAAGGTCGAGTTCGTAGATGGGCTCTGTACCATTGTATAAGTAGTGAACTGATAGACAAAAATGCTCCTCAGCCGGGATTTGAACCCAGGACCCTCTGCTTACAAGGCAGTCGCTCTACCAACTGAGCTACCGAGGGGCTTGTGAACTGAGTTCGCAAACCACTACAATAGTCTGGTAGAAGCCGGCCATAGGAACAGTGATCCCGCCCGAAGGCAAATCATCTAATCAGTTCACATCCCCATGTCACTGAATTATTAATACATAGATGGCACTTTACACAAGGGACTTGTACCGTGACCAATAAACCATAAACGGTTTTTCGAATACAATTTAGAAGTCTAGGACTCCATTGTTGGAGCCACGTAGACATATCAGGACCCACAAGACGGGGTCTCATAACCTGTACCCCTAAATTTAGGGGTGGGGGAGGGGGTTGAAATTAAGGGGCAAACAAAATATTTTGAAACAACTGATGAGATAGTCGATTAGGGATGCTGAACATGATTGTGAAAACCATTTTCTCGCCGGACAAGTAGTTCGCCCGGATTCCGGCCAAAGTCGGAAAGTTTGTTAAAAGTAAAAGTTTTATTTGAAGTTGATTACATGTTCGATTTATGGACAAGAAAAATTGCTGAAAATTTATGTGAAAATCATTTTCTACCCGGACAAGTAGTTCGTCCGGAATCCGGCCAGAACTGGAAAATTTGTTAAAGGTTTTATCTGAAGTTGATTCTATGTCCGATTTAGGGGTTAGAAGAGATGCTGAATCCGTATTTAACACTCATTTCTTAACCGGACGTATAATTCGCCCGGAGTCCGGCTGAAACCGGAAACTTTGTCATAAACTAAAGTTTAGATGTTCGATACAGGGGTAGGGAGATACGCTGAAGTCGTTTTTGAACTTTATTTTGTTGCCGGACAAGCAGTTCGCCCGGAATTCGGCGAAACAGAAAATTTGGCAGAAATAAGGCAGGATGTTTCGATCAGTTTCGTCAGAACAGATAATACTTATAGGGGTAAATACACATGCTGAATCTTGGTTTATCCAAGTTATCTAAACTTGGTTTTCTCAGATGATTAGCTATTTGGCCTTAATCTGTTTCTAGACTTTAATCATAAATTGTCCAACGAGTCTGGCGAAGACAGGACCCAATTGTCTGCATTAAATATTGAATTTCTGGGGTCTCGTCGAAACCTTTGGTCTTCTTAAAATAGGGTTCAAAAGTTAGTTATCTCATTCCGTTTTGCGTAGCGCGAAAACCGAGACAAACCGGTTTTTCCAACGAACGGCAATGAAGACACACGTACCGCGGGGGTCAAGAGGCCTCGGAAAGAGCCGATCCTGGTACATGCAAAAATGACTATATGAAATCCCTTCAGAACGGATATTAAACACACGGGACGAAGTTAAGTGCTCCTGAGAAACGATGGGTCGAGCAATCATAGAAACAGAGAGGATCACTAATAATTTTCTGCATTTCCTTTAAATTAACTTTGCCAGGTCAAGTCAGTTCATCCCCCTTGGCTAATGTAAGAGTAGCACAAGGCAAACATCTTTTTAGAGAGGAAAAGACCCCATGACCCAACGAGACTGGAATCGGACTATGATCCAGTTAGCACGCTCCCATGTCTGAATGTAACTGAACCAAAGACCGTCGCAGCGGGAAAGACAGGGCACGCCCGCAAGCCCCGTCGCAACAATCAGCGCCGTGTAGTGCACAGACGTTCGTTAAAATACCGCTCTGCAAAATCATCATGAAACTACAAGCTGTGTGATGTTTTTCTCAACAGTAATAGATAACGTTGTGTAAAATGTATTTATGCCAGACAGTTAGAATCAAAACCCTGCCAGGAGTCAATTTTTTATTTCGAACAATAAGTAAGTT
Source organism: Branchinecta sandiegonensis (assembly GCA_030848855.1). Taxonomy (NCBI): domain Eukaryota; kingdom Metazoa; phylum Arthropoda; class Branchiopoda; order Anostraca; family Branchinectidae; genus Branchinecta; species Branchinecta sandiegonensis. Next base: position 1,134,432 of record JAUPMV010000002.1, on the reverse strand, counting down.
GTAAGTAAGTAATTTATTTCTGACCCGCCATTTGAAAAGCGGAGTATGTAAAATAAAATAATTAAATAAAGCGCAGCACGTATAATTTTTCATTCATCGTCCAGAAAAGAATGTAGAGTGTCATGTGCTGGCTGGGCCCTGTTGTCCATGATTTTTGGCAGAGCCGACGAAAGTTCCAAAAGTGTGACGATTGCATCTTTAACTTGGAAACGCTCCTATAGCGTGTGGCTTTGGTATAACTTTGGCAAATAAAGCAGGTGCTTCGCATACTTAAAAAAGCATCTTCTCATCTCCAATCAGTATGTCTCTCCATTACTCTTCGTTTGTTTACCTTCCCGTGGCAACGGTTACGCGTCGCCGAGCGTTAGCAACTTGGGGCCCCAATGCTCGCTCGAGCTCCTTGATTTCCCACGAAACACTTTTAAGGGAGTTTATGTCTCTCCCACTGTCAAGGTATTTCAACTGAACAAACGGACATAAATATTCCTTCAGCCCAAGCTGACTCCAAATCATATTTGATAGTGCAAAACGGATACGTCAGCTGAATTTTATTAGAGCTATATTTCGGCCGCTCAAGTTGGAAAAACGAACTTGAGCGGCTTTGAGCCTGAAGAGGACCCTTGCCATGAAGGGCCGAAATTTAGCTCGAATAAAATTCAGCTGAATATCAAACCGGGCATACCACTGAACATCCATTCCGTCTCTTACCTGATTTAGACAGATGTCCAAAAGAAACCGGCGCTTGAGGTTTCAAGAGACCCAACTGCGTCTGGCAGACTTGGTCAAGATCGTAGTCGATCCCCCATGCATGAAGCAGCGACAAGAGAAGCTCGCCGACTTCCAGAGCAAAGCGGCACTCGAAGGAGATGCTGTGTGGCCGGCGGAGAGACAGACCTTCGGAACTAGTGTCAGAGCCTGAAAGAAGATAGAACAGTTACAAGGGTGTTGTTTTATTCACACTACTAGCTTAGGTTCAGGGTTTTTCTTTTCTTAGCAAAGCAACGTTGGAAGAAACTCAGCGAGCATTCTGAGCCGGAACGGTACTCGAAACCGGGCTGAATACGGTATGGGCCTCAAATTGCAAGCAGTCAAACCCACATACCCTGGCCGAACTATCCTTCTCCCCCCCCCCCAGCGAGAAGTAACACCATATCTTGATTTAGTCTGCTGTAACTCCCAGCGTGTCCACTCCTTTATCTGGGTCAGTTTTCTCTTTTTCCATAATCTTTGCTCTCGCCAAATCCCAACAGAATTAACAATCTCGGCTAAGACCGACCAAACTTTTTAACATTCACCCCCCCCCCCCCCCCACACACACACACACATACACCATTACGCGTTGAGGTACAGGGACCATTTGAGAATTTGTGGCAAATTTAAAATGTGGCGAGTTTCATCTAACCTTTCCAGTGTGCATAGACAGACGGACGGATAAACGGACGGAAATATTTAGGATGTCATACGTGTCCTTTACTTTCCTTTGTGATCACGAAAACTGATGAAATGAGCAAGAGCTAGAACCTCATATGGCACTTGCAAGACTGGGCCAGTGGATAAACGTAGGAATTTGCCAATTCGTGGGTTTATCGGGATCATTTACCCTTGAAATAAAAACAATCATGGGCCGCTCAATATCACGAAAATGTATCGTTTGGTAAAATGACTGCACTTGGCTGTGATGATGCGCGCTTTAAGGGCGCTAGGAATTCATCTGTAAACGAAACCCTTGAAGAAAAAATTATTATGGGCTCATGGGGATCATGAAAATGTATATTTTACTCAAAATAATTTTTTTTTACTTCAAGGAACTCACTTGTAAGCAAAATCCTTGAGGTAAAAATGAGCATGGGCCCTTGGGGTCATGTATATGTACCGTTTGGTTAAAAGTATTTTTTTTCTTCACTTTTCAGTTCAAGATGCGCACTTTAAGTATGCTAGAAATTAATTTTTTAAGCAAAACCCTTGTAGCACAAATTATCATGGGCCCTTGGGGATCACGAAACGTATCGTTTGCTAAAAAGTATTTTTTTTTTTCACTGTGCGGTTAAGATGCGCACTTTAAGGGAGCATGAAAGGCAAACCCGCTGAGGCAAAAATGATCATGGGCTCATGGGGATCACGAAAACGTATATTTTAATTAAAAGTATTATTTATGCTTTGGGGTTAAGATGAGTACTTAAAGGAATGGTCGCTGCGGGGAAGTGACAATTTCTAAGTTAATCTTGTCGAGTTTCTAATGTTCTAGCCAAGTTTCATCGTCCCAGCACACCTGGAAGTACTTTACCTCGCGATCACCGGAATTCCGGACCCCCCTTCCAACTACCCCCATAGTGCTCGGATCAGGTCCGGTCCGTAAACGATGAATCTAGGGCTCGGGTTTGTTCTTCCCACCAAGTTTCAGCCTCATCTCTCCACTATGAGCATGTCAGAAGATTTCTGGTTCCCCCCTCTAGCTCCCACAAAGTCACCGGATCAGGTCTGGACTTGAAATGGGACTTCCGAGACACGAGGTCTTTCCAGATTTCAAGTTTCATGAAGACCCGATCACCCATTCGATAGTTATGTATACCTTAAAATTCCGGATTCCCTTCCCTTCACTCCCCCCACGATCGTCGGATCTGGGAAACGACTATTCTCATGTCAATATGGTCGTATCCATGATACGCCTGTCAATTTCTATCATCCTAGCACATATGGAAGTACCTTATCTCGGGACTACCGGAATTCCGGAACCCCCTCCAACTCCCCCCACAGTACACGGATCCTGACCGTTCTTGTCAACTACCTATCTAGGGCTTGTGCTTGTTCTTCCCACCAAGTTTCATCACGATCCTCCAATCTGAGCGTGTGACACGATTTCCGGTTTCCACCTCCCAACTCCCCCCCCCCCCAAAGTAACCGGATACGGTCCGGACATTGAAATGGGACATCTGAGACACGAGATCTTTCCAAATATCAAGTTTCATTAACATCCGATCTCCCATTCAAAGTTGTGTATTCTTTTAAAATTCCGGATTCCCCCTCCCTCCGCTCCCCCCACGACGGCCGGATTGGGGAAGTGACTTTTTCCAAGTCAGTTTGATCGGGTACCTAATATGCCTGCCAAGTTTCATCATCGTAGCACAGCTGGAAGTACCCTAGCTCGCGATCACCGGACCGACCGACCGACGGAAAAGTGATCGGTATATGGCACTTGACCGGAAGACAAGTGCCATAGAAACTAAGAGACAAGTGTAGCGAAAACAGCTAAATTTTGCGAATATCATGGACGACCCCTTAAATGACGTAGAGCAACACCACTTTTATCTTTTATTTGTCAGTGAATGACGTCCTTACCAGCGCCGGCTTATTCTTAACAGCTTGCTACCACTCCAACCAATGAGCACAACAGCCTGTCTGAGAATCCCCGAGTCTGTAACACGTGAGCCAATCAGAAGGACCCCTAACAACAAACTCCTGAATCGGAGCTGCCTGACAAAAAAGGAGAGAAAAGAGATAAAAAAAAAACGAAACTGTGTTTCGTGCAGAAGTTTTAGACGTGGGACAAGGCAACATAATGCTAAGAAACACTGAGAATACACCGCTGAACTTATGAACACTACACGTTGACCCGTAAGTAATGAAGCCGGAACTGGACACTTCAAGCACGAAAGCCGGCTGACGTAACGGTTTCAAACCGAACTGCATAACAGGCAGATGACGCAAGATGATGACGCCCAGACCGGTTCTATCGTATAATAGAATAGCTGTTCGGTTCACGGTCCGGCACCGCCTTCGCCCCAAGCAAAAGAAGCAGTGCAAGCCGAAACAACTTAATTCTACGATGCGTCACTAAAGATCATATGGTCAATACAAGCAACTACATGTCAATATGTGCGACAAGGCAAACATCTCGACGAGGCAAAAACCGCGACGGTCAAAACAACCAATCAATCAATCAATCAATCAATCGTTGTAATTTGCCAGAATTTTTTACTAAATAGCAGTGGCATTGTCAAGATAGTAAAAAAATCAACAGTTGAAATGAGCACACACACAAAAACAAGACGCACATTAAAAGTCACTACCACGGGATACTAGGCTAAGAGCATGGCGATTGACTTTAACATGCATTTGAGTTGACAACCCCATTGAACTGGTGGGTGGCTATGTGATATCAGTTCCCATCCGAAGGTTTGCACGGTATACATATTTTGCGACTGCGAGTCCGTCCAGTATGTTAAATCGGGTTTCGTCTTTCCCCCTGTATTGGTAGTCATTTACTTCGAGAAGCGGTGCGTTTATTGACTCAACACGTTATGTTATGGCTCCTTCATGTAAATACATGTAATTCCGACGAATTATTCGAAGTTGTGTATAACTATTTTTGATAAGCCTTTACAACTTAACTTTCAATACTTACAAAAAGACATTGAAAACAAGAGCTGAAAGCTCATATGGCACTTGCATGGGTTAGGATGTTTTGATTGATCAAAAGTAAGTTTCGACTTTGCGGCTGAAATACGCACTCTAAGGGAGCTAGAACTTCATTTGTAAGCAAAACCCTTCACGCAAAAATGATAATGGGCTCATGGGCATCATGAGAATGCATATATTGCTTAAAAGCATTTTTTTTTACTTTCCGGTCAAGATTGGTGCTTTAAGGAATACTCGGATGTGGGAAGTAGCAATTTCTAAGCAAATGTTGTAGAATCTCTAATATTCCAGCGAAGTTTCATCGTCCTAGCACATCTGGAAGTACCTTAACTCGCGATCACCGGAATCCCAGACCCCCCCCCCTCCAACTCCACCCACAATACCCGGAGCCAATCCGGTTCTGTAATATTTGATTGTGGAAAACGGATACGTCAGCTGAATTTTATTGGAGCTATATTTCGGCCCTTCTTGGCAAGGGTCCTCTTCAGGCTCAAATATAGGGCTCAAATATTGCTCAAGTTGGAAAGACGAACTTGTGGGAAACACAAGAACATTCAGCTGACGTATCCGTTTTCCACAATCAAATATGATTCGCAGTCAGCTTGGGCTGAAGGAATATTTATCCTCCAAGTACGGTTCTGTAAATGATTAATCCAGAGCATCTGTTTGTTATTCCCACGAAGTTCGATCCCGATCACACCACTCTAAGCGGATCAAGTATTCCCCCCCCCCCCCCATAATTGTCGGATTCGGTCCGGAAATGAAAAAGATCACCAGAGACAAAGGTCCTCTGTTCAATTATTAAATTTCACTCGGGTCCGATCACCCGTTCCAAAGTTACGCATGACTCAATATTCCGGATTCCCCTCCCTCAACTCCCCTCCAGATTATCATATCGAGGATTTTTTTTTATTCCAAGTCAGTTTGACCGGGTCCCTGATATGCCTGCCAAGTTTTGTCGTGAAAATCCCAAAAACCGGAATTCCTGGACCCCCCCCCCCCCCTCAAGTGTCCGGATCCAGTCAAATTGTGTAAAAGATTTACATGGAGCAGATGTTTGTTCTTCCCAGCAAGTTTCACTCCGATCCCTCCATTCTAACCATTTCCGAGATCTCCACCCCCCAACTCCCCCACGGTGACCGTAGCATATCCGATTCAGTAAATGATTTACCTAGAGCGTCTGTTTATTCTTCCCACAAAGTTCCATCCCGATCCCTCCATTCTAAGCAGGTCACGCATCCCCCCCCCAACTCCCCCTTGGCTACCGAATCCGGTCAAGACTTTAAACGGGACATCCCAGATATATAATCTATTCAGTTATTAAAGGACCCCTCTTGCTTATTCTGCCTTTTACAATATACCTAGCTCCCTTGTGGAATTATAAGCTTCTAAAATCCCACATTTTTCCATCGTTTGGTTTTCTGCCTACGAATTTTTAGCGCTTTTTCAGCCTTGCCGAGTTTTGCCCTTCAAACAAAGAATGTTTGTCGAAATATTCAATGTCCGCTGACAACTCATTCACACATAAGGATACGGTAATCTTCTGTTTTCTAACTTCCTTTACTTTCTTAGTTTTCCAACTTTCTAACCACGGCACGTTCAGTTTTCAAACGTTTTGCTCCCAGCCGCCGCATCGGAGAGCAGGAAGGCTGGACAGTGCTGACAAGCGCTAACAAGAAAATCTCTAATCTCAGGTGAAAAGTAATAGTGTTTTTGAAAACGATTTTCCCGATCCCTTTCATAGTGAAAAGATCGTTTCTAGTAAGAGTTGTGCTTTAAGTTTCATTACAATCCGATCACCCGTTCGAAAATTACACGCTACTCAATTTCCCGGATTCCCCTGCCCACCACTCCCCCCCCCAAAATGGTCGGATCGGAAAACTGATTATTTCTAAGTTTGTTTGGTCGGGTCTCTGATATGCCTGCCAAGTTTCATGGTCCTAGCACACCTGGAAGTACTCTAACTCGAAAAAGTGTGACAAAATGCCCTTAATTTTCACGTTTCCAGCGCCCTCCACTCCCCCGCATATGGTCGGATCGGGAAACTGATTATTTCCAGGTTAGTTTGGTCGGGTCCATGATATGCCTGCCAAGTTTCATTGTCATAGCACATCTGGAAGTACCCTAACTCGAAAAAGTGTGACAAAATGTCCTCAATTTTCAAGTTTCCAGCGCCTTCCACTCACTCGCATATGGTCGGATCGAGAAACTGATTATTTCCAGGTTAGTTTGGTCGGATCCCTGCAGATCCTAGCCCTAGCAGATCTAGAAGTACCCTAACTCGAAAAAGTGTGACAAAAAACTCGGACCGACCGACAGACGGGATTGTGATCGGTATATGGCACTTGAGCCAGAGGCTGCAAGTGCCATAAAAACACTTCCAACCAGCGACCAACAAGTATGCCGGAAATACTTGTAGGAAAGCAAAAAGTACGTCCCGCGTCTCGTGACATTAAATATCTAGCAATTTCTTTTCCAGGCGAGGTTTCGACCAGTCGCGGCTTCTACCAGTCTCACTATTGACTTCCGCGGTTTTTGCCCTGTCAGTGTATTTGGCACTATTTTTTTCTTCCCGCGGTGCTGAACGGAAATCCGATCAACCTAAACAACTTCCGTAGGATGAAAGGAACCGTGCCATACTACTAGCAAGGGCTCATGATGTTTTGTTGTTCGTAGCTAATCACAAGGCCCTTCCACTTGCACGATTCCTCGGTTATCTTTTCCTCCTTGACAAATACAGGGTTGGTAGGTCGGGCTAGACTTCCCTCGGTACCAGAGATGAGCGAATCCGACCATGACAGGATTCGAATCCGAATCCAGGGCAAGGTACGAATCCGAATCCATCATTTCATGCTGAAGATTCAGCATTTCAAATTCAGCGAAAAAAAAAAAAAAATCAAATCCTATGCGTTGGTCATAGTTTAAAACCAGAGTGACAAAAATCAGTCATGTCTAAGGTAATCGAATAACGTGACAGATTACTAATTATGGTTGGTGGTGGAGACCAAAAGTTGGATTGCCTAAGCCCACTGTGTAAAAATCGGGAAACGGAAACTAGAAGGATGAAGACCAGAAATTTGAGCGGATTCGTAAGATTTGAGGATTGGAATCCGAATCCAGCCTGACAAGCAAAAGATTCGAATCCGGACTAAAGGAGGAATCCTGGATTCGCCGATCTCTGCTCGGGACCAGTGACAGCTTGAGAAGAAGGTTACGGGGCTGGCGACTTCCCCAATGATAGAGGAGGTCCTATTCCCGCGCGTGCTTACGGCTCACAACGCAGAAAGACGCTGGACAGATTTGAAGCTTGGAAGTCAAGCAAATTCTCACAACCTTTTCTTTGGCCAGATTTAAAGAACAAAACAGCGAAGTGAGAAAGGTTTACGTTGCTTCAGATCCTATGCATATGATACAACATATCAATTTATTTTGAGTGTGCACGATTTACATTTTAACTATTTATTTCTGACTATCGGGCTTTGGCCTGAAACCGCAATATAATTTTTGTTTGTCCAGAATCACATGCCACAGACTTACTTCTCTAACATCACTTTCTCTGTGCTTGATGTTCACTGTGTACTTTGCTCTTACTGGGTTTTGTTGGACATGTCAGTAACAGTCAGCTTGTTGTACTCATCTAGCAGAGGCGTTACTAGCCAAAATGTTTGGGGGGGGGGGACATTCACCGACTGGCTGGTAATTTTAACCGACTGTTTTGGCAGAAAAACTACTGTTTTCAAGAAAAAAACGACAGTTTTAAAAAAAATCGACTGATTTTCGGAAAAAACGACTGTTTTGACGGAAAATATACTGATTTTCAGAAAACCGACTGTTTTCATAAAAGAAATCATAAAAGAAACTTGAACAGAAGATCGCCGAAAACCATGGTTGCGGAATCACAGGCCTTCAAGAACTTACAAATCTACGATAGAATGAACAATTGCATACGCCAGCCTCTGAGGACCTTATTCCCACACTGTCAGAAGTTTGATAACATATAAACTAGGGTACACATCTTGTGTTTTCCCTTTAGCTGAGAGCGGAATCAGCAATCCTCTATCCAGCACTGAACCAAAATCTCTCTATCCAGCACTGAACCAAAATCTCTCTATCCAGAACCTGTCATTCAGCAGCCGATCCCTTGCGTAAACCCGAAACATAAAATGAAAAGTCAGGAGAAGGATTTTGCAGATCTACAAGAGAGTAAAAAGTACTCACGAATTACTAAAGAAGGATATCTCCTTCAAAAGTGTCTGTAATTGCACATTTATATCGCTGCATGTTTTCAAATTCAATAATCAACGGACTTCACGGATGAGATATTACATAGATGAGAACAGATAGATAAACTAACAAAATAAGCAAATAGCCCAAACGAAAAATAAAAGTAAAACTATTGTTTGGCTGAGCTAAACGGATACGTCAGCTGAATTGCGGCTAATCTTGGCAAACCTCCTCTTCAGGCTAAATCTAGAAAAAACCTTGACCCCATGGTTGTTTTTCTGGCTGACCTTTGGAGCATCCTTGCCAAGAAAGATAGAAGTAACGCTACAATAAGCTCAACTGACCCATCAGTTTAGCGCAGTAAAATATGATTCACAGTCAGATAGATTGTAGGAATATTTGTAAGCCTCTTGTTCGCTAAGGTTTGTTCCAATCTGGCTGCACATGATACCCCCCTCCCCACCACTATAATATCAAAACAGACTGGCTAGCTTACGCAAGGACGCACAAGGACCCGGACCGCTGCTTGCTTCTTTCACACAGTTATCTGAGGCGGCATCAAAACGTCGTCGTCAATTAGCCACACCCGAAAAAGTTCTATGAACTCGACAAGCAGCAGAGGAATCATATAAAAGACGACTGATTAGCTTACTCAGCATCAGTTCTTCACACCTTCCTCTGAGAGTAGTTAGCTCACATTAAGCAAAGAGTCATGAAGACCCTGGTAAGTCAAAGCAATCTTTAGTCAGACTTTTATTTATTTCATCCTTTAACAAGGTTTCGTGCAATTATTTGTAGCATGTCAAAGGGACTAGATTTGGATTTAGAGAAAACGAGGGTGAAGATCAGGTTAAGACACTTCAAGGTTGAACTGCATTGCCCTTCTTTTCTTCCCTTCTAAAAGCCAGTTTCTTGACATTACACTGCGTTCATTTTCGCACCGGACATCGAGCTTCACCATCAAAATTTCTTTCGATCCAATATCAACAATGTAGTAGGATACATACTGCGCAGGTTACTGACGAAGTCTCTATTTCTTTCAGGCAGTTCTTCTTTCGATCGCCGCTGTTGCTTCAGCGAAACCATTCAGTTATGGCTACACTGCCGCATATCCCTGGGGATACCCTTACTCTTACGGGTACGGAGTACACCCATATGCCCACCCCTACTTCGCCAATGCCGCACCAGCTGCAACAGTTAAGACAGCCAAACTTAAAGCTTTCGCAGCACCAGTAGCAGCTCCATACGTCCCAGCAGTCTATGCTCCGGCCTACACAGCAAGCCAGTACCATGCTCAAGACGAACTCGGCCAGGCTAGCTACGGGTATGCTCACCCAGGACAGTCTCATGCTGCCCAGCGGGACGCATTTGGCAACGTTGTCGGCAGTTATGCATACATCAATCCAGATGGCAAACAGGTTCAGGTCAACTACATCGCCGATGCCAACGGATTCCGCGTAGCCTCAAATGATCTTCCAGTTGCTCCCTCTGCCCCAGCTTATGAGCTTCCAGTCGCTCCAAAACCAGTTGAGGATACCGCTGAAGTCAAAGCCGCCAAGGAAGAGCACTTTGCCGCAGTTGCCAAGGCACGTGCCCTTGCACTCGAATCCGGAGACGGACAAGAAACCTCCAGCCGTCGTAAGCGCTCTGTCGTCTACACCCATGCTCCAGCATTCCCATACGCTGCCTTCCCGCACAGCTACAGATACGCCACACCTTTCGCTTATGCTGCTCCATCTGCATACGCCGCACCCTTTGCTTATGCCACACCAGCTGCTTATTCAGCACCAGTTGCCTATACCGCCCCAGTAGCTTATGCTGCCGCGCCAGTCGTCCCTGCTCAAGCTGTGAGGGAAGCAACCCTGACCAAGACAGTGCTCAACCCAGGCCATGCTGTTTCTTACCGAGTCGATTAAGGATGAAATCCCAGCTGCCAACTATTTATTTTTAATTTATTAGAAGACTTGCCAAGAAGAACTGATATCGTTTGCCACGCGTTTTTTCTACAATTAAACAATTTCGTTACCTAAAGCCTCGCCATGCACGGACATCGATGGACGATTAGACAATGCTGCGTGTCAGGGTATAGGTATTTAATTTGTTATGTTCCAACCCTGCTTCTGCCTGGACGGACGCCCTAGGTTTTCTTAAGTTGCCGCAATCAAAATCGCTTCTACCTCACATAAGATATCCTTCGCATCTCAAGCGAAACAAGGACAAAAGTTTCTGTGAGATGACAAACAGAGACATACCATAAGCAGGGGCGTCCCGAGCCTTTCTTCATTGGGGGGGCGCACCTGGTAAAATTGACCGAATCGGTACCTGATTTTTACTGTATTAACAAAAATTGTAAAAACACTGCGAGTTGCCTTCATGAAGCAACAACGTAAGACGTTGCAGAGTATATACAAACAAGTCTAAAGAGAAAAATTGGAGCATTTTCACGCTTTTCCGCTTCTGATTTTTTTCACTCTGTCTAACTAGTGAAGACTGCGAAATGCGCCGCAGGCGAAATTTTGTGGAAACACTGATGATAAAAGTGCCTTTCTGCGATCCCAAGATTATATATTCAACCCAGAGTTGTATGGCAACGAAAGGGGCGATCCAGGGTAAAGTGGATACAAAGTACATTTGTTCGGAATTTACAGCAAATAAAAGTAAGCTAGTTTTAATAAAACTCTGAATAAAACTCTTGTTAGAACCACCTAAAACAATCGAATTCGGTAAGTCTAGTAATAGAAACGGACTAAAGAAAAATCCGGTGAATTACCATTTACGGTAACGAATCAGAACTAAATGAATCTCACGCGAATTTAATTATGAAATGGACTGACCGAATGCGACCGAATTACCGAATTCGGTAGAGAACGAGACTCAATAAACAGGTTAAATCACCGAATTTACGCAGGGACGGACCGAAAGCGGCGAAATCGATGAGGACTCAAGAAAATTTGGATGAATTGTCGTATTCGGTCACGAGTCAGAACCAGATGAATCTGATTAATGACCGAATTATGAAAGATTGACCGAATGTGACCGAATTACCGAATTCGGTAAAGAATGGGACCAAATAAACAGGTTCAATCACCGAATTTATGCAAGGACTGACCGAATGCGGCGAAACCGTTGCGGACTGAACAAAATGATGAATTATCGAATTCGGTCACGAATCAGAACCAAATGAATCTGATTAATGACCGAATTATGAAATGGACTGACCAAATGCGATAGAACAGTTACGGACTTGAGAAAAGTCTGGTGAATTACCGAATTCGCTAACTAATGAGGCCAACTAAACAGGCTAAATCACCGGATTTACGAAGGGACAGACCGAATGCGGTGAAAATCGATGCAGAGTGAACAAAAGTCGGATGAATTAGCCAATTCGATAAAGGAAGGGGAACCAATAAACACGTTAAATCACCCAATTTCGAAATGCGGGGACAAACGATTTTATGAAAAGGGCATCACGGCTTCTCTGCGATGCCCGTTTTGACCGAATGCCCAAAACGTAGGGGGGGGGGGGGGGGGGGGCGCTGCGCCCCCCCCCTCGGGACGCCCCTGACCATAAGTCTGCGGTATGCTGTGGCTGTATGCTGTACGTCATATAATGTTTTGCGGCATATTTTGGAACAACACAACATACAAACTATCACTTCTTTTGGAGGATTAAAAGCGAAAGCATCAACATTTTTCGCTTTCCCACACCTGTCAACTTTCGAATAGCAATCAATGCTACTTACATAGGTTTCCAGGAAATGGATTGCCATTCTGAACTTTTCACTAATGAACTGACAGTCGCCAAATTTGCGAATGTATCTGGATTACGGCAAAATTGCCCATCCCTGCTGAAAAATAGCAGCATGGACGGTTTCAGCTCAGATTTTTAAGCCTACACTAACGACTTTCTCAGTTTATCTTATAATTACGTAGTTTCTACCTCATCAGAAACAAAATTCGTGCTGGTTTGTTCCTAGCCGATTGTTAAAGCTTACCCGAAAAGCCAACTTATTTTTTTTATCTTGGGTCCGAATAGACTGAATTATTTCCACGAAACTACAAAGTACTCTTCATCTAGCGCAAACGCTCTCGGAACCATCTGCACGCCTTCACAAGCCGTAGCCCTTTGCCATATCTAAGCTATGAAAATCGATGGTCAGGCCAAGGGTTGAGTTTGGTACGCTTGTTGCCAGTCATGCTTTCAAAAGGATACATTACTTCTTGAACGTGTGCAGAAGCGAGCCCAAAAATGATCCAAGGTTTGAGGATCTCTTGTACAAGTCAGAGGCTGAACCTCCCAAGACGAAAAACAGGATGCTATCTAGGCCTATAAGATCCTCCAATTTAGCCAGTCTCCCAAAGCCTTCGCACCAAACCCAACCATCAAAACGCGTGGACACAGTACAGTATAGAAGAACCCGAAATAAAAAGAACCGACAAGAATTAGACATCAGTTCTTCTCTACCAGAGCAATACCGCTTTCGAATGCCCTCTTATTTATTTTTTTACTAAACTGTAACAGAGTTGAATCCTTGAAAAAATCCTTTGAGGAGGAGTGGGCTGACATCGAATGGAATCTGAAACGGGATGTGATTGATACCAGTATCGACGTCTGAAGTTCAATCACAAGACAAACCATCATATGTACCTACAAACCAGAGTCAACTACGGAGCGAATCCTAAAGGATAAATCCTTATTTCGCTTCAAGCTGCAATATAAGGTAAGCCTAATTTAAGGTACACTAAGGGATTTATTATTTTCTCAACTTGGGCTCTAGTAGTGCCTGAAGTTTAAAATGTGATCTGCTAGCCCAACAAGACAAAGTTAACTCTAACGCGGAGAATTTGAATTTCAACAAACGCGGGCATTTCAATGGCTACCGAAGCGGAGCTTAGGAAATTTTCAATTCCAGATTGTAAGGTTACTTCTGAAAAAAGCCAACTTATGCTTAAAAAAATAAAAAATCCCGCAATAGTTTACCGTTATAGGTGCGATATATTTGAAGCATGAGGTAGCCTACCACAAATCCGAAAGGAAAAGTTCCTTCAATGAAAATCGAATAACGGAGCAACCAAGTAACGCATTTTCATCGGGTCTCGAAGTACATTTAAGTCGAGCCTTTTGGTATAAAGACGAAAGCCTTTTTGGTGCAATTTTATATTATATACATTATTAATAAATAATGTGATTACAGGTTTGTTTCCTTCCCCGAAGTTGAACCAGAGGATTGACAGCCTGACGAGGACCCTTGCCAAAAAGGGCCGAAATATCGCTGATGAAGAATCATGGCTGACGTACCCGTTGTAAACATTGTTTGATAAATGTTTCAAAGTCAGCTTGGGCTCAAAGAATATTTAATAAATAGCCTATCGTATCTCAGCCCTTTTCGGTTTAACCAGCTCCATTGGTAAGTCCAGTTTTTACAAGCTTTAGGGCGACGCATGGATCCGGGGCATCCATCTATATCGACGTGTTTTTACCCCGATGACACCGATGTGGTCACCTCAGCTCAATATTCTGCTTGTTCAAAAATCTCCCTTTTGCCGAATGCTGTCTCCTGTCTAAAAAAGGATACGAGGCATCCTTGTTATTACTCTCCTGACACTTAACAACTGAACAAACACATTATTAAACTAACGAATTTCCAGTTATCACCGGATATCTGGCTAAACTATAGACCTGGTATGAAAACAAAACTAGACGATCGATTCTCTGTACAGTTCTTACCCTGGATCGAAACTCCGAACACCCGATAAAGGCATAAGAAGGTGAGTAAGTAAGGCGGCAGAGAGATCGGGTTAAGAAGAAAATAGAAAGGTCCAAAGTTCTTTCTTAGTAAGGAGCGATAGCTAACTACCTTCCTACCATAATGTAGGACGACACAATTCCTTAACCAGTAATCGCTCCTGGTTAGGGAAGGCCACCATAATGTACTATTTAGGCAGTCTGCCCGACTTCGGACAAAGCTTTACTTTTACCAAATTCCAGCCTGATCGCATTCCAGGCGAACCACTTGACCGGCGAGAAAACAAAGTTCAGAAAATATTTCAGGGTGTCTCATTACTTATTCATGTCGACAATGTCATAATATTTGTTTATCTCTCATTGATTTGTAATCACTCTTAAAGGGTGGGGTGAGGCTCCATTCAGCTCTCGTGCGGAGAAGACGTGTTTTGCCCTAGCTTATGTTTGTGACTCTGAATTGGATTAACGGACTTTTTGCGTGAAAATGAACTCTGATTCGGATACGGACTGCTTTGTTTATGCCCCGGTTCTGAACTTTCTGCAGTACAATAATGAAAAAGGAGTCGAAGCTGCAGTGATCTTAAAATTTGCCGTCGATTTTTTCGAGTCAAGTGATATTGCCAAATCGAAGAAAATCCTGTGGGATTCGCTGCCGAATTTGACCGAGCCCTGTCCAAAGCGCACGGGTCAAAACGCAGCTCTGAATAATTTGAAGGACATGTTAGAACTTCTTCACAAACAGAGTGCTTCCGATGACATGCCTGTATTTGTTATCCGTTCCCCAACCGAAGTTCCCTGCATCCCAGCAGTTGCTTACTCCAGGATAGCTTCTAAGCTTAACGCAATTCATCAGACTCTTTCGCAAGTTAATGAGAAAATGTCAACTTACGATCTGAATTTCCCCAGCCTTCCGAGCAGTGCCACTGGCAGTGATATAAGCAAAGCCACTGTTATTATCACGAATGTACCGCGTGATCTCGATAATGCATCCAAGCGGAAGGAAAGAATTGACTGTATTTCTGGTCACGAGTGCATTGATACTGTGCGCGCCTCTGGCGACAAATTGATTGTGAAGATAGATAGCGGTGCCGCTGCTGACTTTTGCAAATCTGCGCGCTCGGTTTTTCGTGATTGTGAAGCGAAAATGGTGGAGAAAAGGTTTTTTGGTATAATGAAAGGCGTTGCACAAGATCTTGATTTTGCGCCTCTCAAAGCTTGCCGGGGTGTTCGAGACGCTACGAGAATCGGGAGCTCAAATTGTGTGAAAATTACGTTCGAAGACGAAATTTCTCTTTCCTCGGCCCTTCAATCTGGACTGAAGATAGACTATGAACTGTTCCGAGTGTATGAATATCGGCGAATTCCTAGGTGCTGCAGGAAATGTCAATCTCCTGACCACCTTGCTGCTAACTGTCCCGATCAAAACTACAAATGCTCACGGTGCTCAGGCCCCCATATGAACTCCAGTGACTCACCATGCAGTAACACCCCCAAATGTGCAAATTGTGGTGGAGATCATGTTGCTTACAGTTTTCGCTGCTCCAGGCTAAAGGCTCTTGCTAATTCCAAAGTTCCGCGATCTTCTCGTATCCAATCATGAATGAGTATAAAGTCTCAGTGTGCTCTTTCAATATTAATGGGACAAAGGATAAAGTGTTAAGCCTTGATGAGAAACTAGCTAATCATGATATTGTTCTCTTACAAGAACACCTGCTCCCAAGCTGCAGTGTAAATTTTCTTAGGCGAAGTTCTCAACATGCTGTTTTCAGCACGAATGCCCGTCGTACCCGAGGCAGGCCCTCTGGCGGTCTTGCCTGTATAATTAAGCGATCTTTGCCTAACTATTTGTCTCCTAGCTTCTACCAATCCTCTGAACACTATCTTGCAATCCGGCTTGCAGACGTGATCCTAATCAACGCTTATTTGCCCCATGATAGAAAATCTGTTTCTTCCTTCTCCAGTTATGCGAATGCTTGTAACAAATTAAAGACTCTCATATCTGGTATTGAGCGTCTGGGATACAAGTGGGTGCTTATAGGCGACCTAAACTGTGACATTACCGTTTCCTCGACACGTAAGGAAGCGCTTTTTCAGTGTCTACCCTCAGCATTTAAGGTCCTATCGAAAGACCTCAGCTTTACATATATCCACTGTAGTGGTTCTGTCTCAAATTTGGACCACTGTATCTGCTCTCCTTCATTACTAACTTCAGCAATTCATGTCGATGAAGATGAGAGAGATTATGACCATTTACCTCTGTATTTCGATATTACGGTTACTTCTGACGTATACTCGGGCCAACCATCACTGTCGCATAAGTGGTTTGAAAAACGTGATTGGTCTAGTGCGAACATGCCTCTTTACCTTGCTACACTTGGAGCTCTACTGTCCACCGTACGTGTCCCTTTCCATCTTCTTTGCACAAACGCGTACCCCACTATTGACAGTGCTCGTGCTGATTTAAACCGCTATTATCGTGACATTATTTCATGTATAAAGCAAGCTGAAGATGTGGCCGTCCCGCTGATCCGTGTCAGGCGGAATACCCAAAAACCAATCTGGAAGTGTGATCCTATGCTGTAAAAAGTTAAGAATAAGGCCAAATTCTGGTTAAGAATCTGGTCTGCATGTGGTCGACCGTCTCGGGGTACTGTGTTCGATCTAAAACAAAAGACGAAACTTGAATATAAGCGCCACCTTCGCGCCGTTCGTTATTCCGGTGAAACTTTTCCGAAAAGTAAAAGTGAGTGGCGAAAAGTGATAAATTGTGCCAAGTTTCCGGATACAAGTTCTAGTGATATTATACCTCGTCCATCTTGGATCGAACATTATTCAAAAATATTTTCAAAAGTTAATTATGCAGTGCATAAGCGTTTCTCATGTTTGCTCGAAAAAAATTTGCCGTCACGTATAAGTCAGAGACATGTGATTCCAGTTGAAAAGTCGGCTATTGTTAAAGGTATTAAGGGTTTAAAATCAAAATCCGTGGATCTTGATGGGATTAGTGTTTCGAATCTCGTTCCTAGTTCTTTTGAATTGGTATCTCATCTCCAACTGTTTTTTCAAATGTGTCTCAGTAGTTCGTGTGTGCCCGATTCGTTCTTATGCGGTAGCGTCACGTCACTTCTAAAAAAAGGAAAAGACCCGGTTTCTTGCAGTTCTTATCGGCCCATAACGGTAGCATGTACTCTTAGCAAGCTATTTGAATACCTCCTACTACCTTATATCACTAAGCTTGCTCTAAATGATGATAATCAATTTGGTTTTAGATCTGGGCTAGGTTGTCAGCATGCTCACCGTGCTTTGACCTCTTTGTTAAAAGATGCCCATCGCACTCGTCGCGTACTTCATTTCGCAACCCTCGACTTGTCTAAAGCATTTGACAGTGTTTGTCATACTCAAGCATGGACAGCGTTATGCCAGAGAGGAGTAAATCCGTCGGTAATTCACGTGCTTCGTTTTTGGTACTCCCATTCTTACCTTCGCCTTAAGTCTTTAGATAATTCTTATTTTGGTCATATCCCTGTTCGTTGCGGAGTAAGACAAGGGGGAGTTCTTTCCCCGTATATTTTTAATGCTTGTATTGAAGATGTGTTGTCAAAAATATCGACTACGTGCCTACTAGGACTATCTGATATTTCATATCTGGCATATGCGGATGACCTTCTTCTGATTAGTCAAACTGAGTCTGGTCTTGCCCGTTCAGTGAACTCAGTTACTTCTTCTTTCCGCGATATCGGCCTGTACCTAAATATTGACAAGTGCGAGTTTCTTGTCTTCAACGGTAATAGTTATTCAGAATCACTATACTGCGGTGGTTTTAGTATTCCCCGTGTTAAATCGTTTCGTTGGCTTGGCATAACAGTCTGCGATTCTATGAATGCTCTCCGGTCGCGTGCTGTAAAAGATATTAGTGATAAGCTGAGGCTCGGTTACTCTAAGATCGTTGCAAATCGTGGACACTATAGAAGAAGTGCGCTAACTCGGCTTTACTCAAATTTTTGTGATCATTCTGTACTGTTCTGTACTGGTATTCGGCCACTTCTGTTGACTGGTGATCTAAAACGTATTCGCATAAATTATTACCGGTACTGCAAATTTCTCCTATATCTGCCTCGTTCTTACCGGAATACAAAACTGATAAAGAAGTATTGTGCGACAGATATTACTGGTGTTTTCGAAAAATTATGTTCCAAGCTAGCCAGTGAAGCGCCTTATAGGCTAGGGTGTTTTCATCGCCTTATCCGTCTTTTTTCTGTATGTGATTAACTTTGTTTCTTGTTTTCTCTTGTTGTTTTTCTTTTTGTATTTACTCCACTTAACCTCTGTTCTGTAAAGTGGGTGATAAATAAATTATTATTATTATTATTATTGCTACGGAGTCAACTTGACTTGTACCCACTGGATACTTACACCAAGCTTGAACAAAATTCCTCAACCCCTTAGAAACTTATCGTGATGATAGACGGACGGATCCCCGACATTTTAGATTCAAGAACCGGCAAAAGCTGGAAATCCAAATGAAACTAAAAGACTAATTACAAATAAACATTTTCTTAAAACACGCAAGCTTCCCCATCGGGTTAATAAACCGGCTGGAGATCGGAGTCAAGATCTTTAAATCGGGTCGACCGAACTTCCGACTTTATCATCTTTAGTCGGGCTAAGCCAAGGCCGTATCCAGGGGGGGGGGGTAGGGGGTTTGACCAGGTTGACCCCCCCCCCCCCCCGAAACATACAAAAATAGTCATTTTTATAGGCTTTTCCCTCTGATCTATGTCTTTTTTGTACTTTTTTGTCCGACCCGCAGGCAAACGCCCCCCCCCCGAAAAACAATTCCTGGATACGGGCCTGGGCTAAGCATTTACTGATTTCTTCATATTTCTTGAAAGTCTTTGGATTCGTAGGTTTGAGGGAAGAAGAAACACCAAATCTTTTCTGCCGAAGGTTTTCTCGCCAGATCGACAGTCTAATCACAGTCCGCAAAAACTCGATTATTACCATCAGTCTAAACAACTCGATTGTATTTGTGGTCAGTTTCCTTTCCGTTTTTCAGCAAGAGATACTGAAGAAACAAGACCTGCAAGCTCATATATCACGTCACTTACAAGGACAGACAGCATGTATATCAGCTAAATTTCGCACTGTCAAGGTCGGGTTTTCTCAGACCCTCACATCCGACACCCCCGAACCATACGGTAGTCCGGTCCGTCCGGTCTCCCGAACACACTGGCCGAGTCGATCGGGACCTGCAACTGAACTAAGGACACGTGACCTTACAAAAACTGTGCTCTTCGAGCGGCGCAAAACTATGTTTGCACTGTTTGGTTAAGATGCATAGTTTAAGGGGCTAGGTCATTTGTAAGCACAACTCTCACGGCAAAAGTTATCATGGGCCTTTGGGAACTTTCTCCAAGTATCCAACTCGCGTGCCAAAACATTTCCGGTCCACTCTCCAACTCCCCCCCCCCCTTAGTGAACAGAAATGGTCTTGACCTGTAAACGGAACACCTAGGACGTCAGCTTTTCTCATCTGTCAAGTTCCATCTGATTAGATCGGTCGTTCCAGAGTTACGCATTTTTACAAAACTTCCGCCCCTTCTCACCAAGGTGCCCGGAATCGATCCGGTTCTACAAATGATGTATCTGGGGCTTACTCTTGTCTTTCCTGCCAAGTCCATTCCCGATCCCCCCCACTCTAAGGGCCCTACGAAATTTCCGGTCCCAGCCCCCCAGCTCCCATCAGAGTTCTCGTATCCGGTCCAGACCTGGACGGAACATCTGAGACTCGAGCTCTTGCCAAATATCAAGTTTCATTCAGATCTGATGACCCGTTCAAAAGTTATGCATGCCTTATGATTCCGGATTCCCCCTCCTTCTACCCCCCACCCTCCAAAATGGTGAGGGGGGGGGGGGGCTAAGGATAACTCGTGATCACTAGACCGACCGACAGGCGGAACGACGGAAAAGTGAGCGGCGAATCTTGTTAGAGCAGTGAGTCGTGAAAAATTTGGCAAGAACTATGCGGGGCCCTTGCCATAGCAGTTGCAGCTATAAGGGAAAATGTCTGAATCTGGCAACACATATTCTCAAGCCGTTCATAGGCATTGTTTTCACTAATGAAGTAGTTGTAAGAAACTAAGAAATTTTAACTCTCAAGTTTGAGGGCGAATAGCCGCGTCAAAATGACTTAACTCAATATACTCTAACACGCCTTTACTCCTGTTTTCAAGTTCAGAACGCTCCATAACATACTTCAAGTTAAGAAGAAAGTACCCTCACAAGTTTATGCACCAGGCCCTGGCTCTGGTTTGCCTGGTGTACCTAACAGCCCATAAGCGACGAAGACAAGAACTGTGGGGACTGTTCAGGGCATGGCAAGCACGCAGCCAGGCCACTTTGATATGGTTGTAGAAGGGGAAGATCCCACACCCCAGCATGCGACCGTCAGGGCGACAAAAAGATGAAAGGAAAGGGTGGGGCATGATCTGTATGGTGAGCATGTAAGACAAGCTCACGGAACCGGGAAACAATTTAAGTAGAAATGTTGGTATTGCACACTGGGTGAGGGGCAATCCAAAGTTCTGCAAATAACGAACAGACAAATTTAAAAAATGTTTAATTGTAATTTATTGAAAAAATCCGTTGTTATTCCCCTGTACGGAAACAGGACGAAAAAAAGTACTATCATACCAAAGATCCGATATCAGGAAGTTCCACGCCAGTGATCTCTATGATCGAACCCACTCAGACATGACGAAACCATAATATCCAATACCCAAAAATTTGGTTCGACGAAAGGCCGCATAAGGAACCGCATTACTGTTTACCGTTCTCTAACTGAACTATGACGTCAAAATCGTGTGAGCATGTTTTCTACGAGCGGTACCAAAATACCAAAAGAACCACGCCCTAATATCCATAATCCAAAACCGCCAGGATCGACAGCATATATAACAGCTTCCACCAGTTCAATGGACATCAGTTCTTTCGCGTCTTCCTCTAGGAGTTTTTAGCTCTCACTTAAGCAAAGTGTCATGAAGTTACTGGTGAGTAATTATTTGAAGGGAATATACAATTCTGGCATACATCACGTACGGCCGACGCGGACAGCAGTATGAAAATCTCTAACGATTCAGTTCCAATTTGAGGAAGCAGTTTACTTCCATTTCGTGACATGTTTATTAACCGAAAGTCCTTCCCTTGCAGGCAGCTCTTCTATCCGTCGCAGCAGTCGCCTCGGCAAAGCCCTTCAGCTATGGATATACTGCGGCTTACCCCTACGCAACATACCCTTACTCGTATGGATATGGAGCATACCCATATGCCTACCCCCAATTAGCCGCTGCCGCCCCAGCTGCAACAGTCAAGACTGCCGAAGTCCAAGCTTTCGCAGCACCAGTAGCAGCCCCATACATCCCAGCTGTCTATGCTCCAGCCTATTCAGCAAGCCAGTACCATGCTCAAGACGAATTGGGCCAGGCTAGCTACGGATATGCTCACCCAGGACAGTCTCACGCAGCCCAAAGAGACGCTTTCGGCAATGTCGTCGGCAGTTATGCATACATCAACCCAGATGGCAAACAGGTTCAGGTCAACTACATCGCCGATGCCAACGGATTCCGCGTAGCCTCAAACGATCTTCCAGTTGCTCCCTCTGCCCCAGCTTATGAGCTTCCAGTCGCTCCAAAACCAGTTGAGGATACTGCTGAAGTCAAAGCCGCCAAGGAAGAGCATTTTGCCGCAGTTGCCAAGGCACGTGCCCTTGCCCTCGAATCCGGAGACGGTCAAGAAACCTCCAGCCGTCGTAAGCGCTCTGTCGTCTACACCCATGGTCCAGCATTCCCATACACTGCCTTCCCGCACAGCTACAGATACGCTACACCTTTCGCTTATGCTGCTCCATCTGCATACGCCGCACCCTTTGCTTATGCCACACCAGCTGCTTATGCAGCACCAGTTGCATATACCGCCCCAGTAGCTTATGCTGCCGCGCCAGTCGTCCCTGCTCAAGCTGTGAGGGAAGCAACCCTGACCAAGACAGTGCTCAACCCAGGCCATGCTGTTTCTTACCGAGTCGACTAAGGATGAAATCCCAGCTGCCAACTATTTATTTTTAATTTATTAGAAGACTTGCCAAGAAGAACTGATATCGTTTGTCACGCGTTTTTTCTACAATTAAACAATTTCGTTACCTAAAGCCTCGCCATGCACGAACTTCGATGGGCGATTAGATAACGCTGTGGGTTAGGGTGTAGACTATTTATTTGTTTAATTTCCAACCCTGCTTTTGACTGGAGGGACGCCCTATGTTTTCTTAAGTTGCCGCAATCAAAATCGACCCTAGCTGGGGTTTTTACTCACATAATACCAATTTATCCAGCTTTAACTTTCATTATTCAAGCCTTCTTACAAGCCCAGAACGCTGCACCTTTACCTATGATAACCTACGCAGTCCTAAGCTTGGTCCTAAGTGCATACTATAATCACAGCGTCCGCTCTAATCGTAACGACCGATGCAAACGTTTGGATCTTCAAAACGGCAAACTTGAACCTGAAACTTGAAAACATGGTTTCGCATCCCTGTCACCGAATAAACTTTTCATGTTCAAAGAAATACATGCTAGGCCTCTTACTCGCCATTGGTCCTGTCGTCAGCGCCAAGCAATTCTGACGAAACAAGACCAAACGTTTCGATGAGATCCCAAAGGAGAATATTTTTTGGACTTCCTAATCTAGATAGATCATCCGAGCAGATTTCTTTTTTTCACCAGACCCCGGAAGCATATTATTTATTCCTAACTAACCACTTGAAAATGTCAAAACAATTAGTGGTATATTATGGCGGATGACGGTGAAACGACTACTCTATTCGACCTTAGAAAAATTAACAAATTTCCGGTTCTGACCGAATTCAGGGTAAACATTTACCAGGAATGGAAATTAGGAACGGAATAAGCATGTTTTTTTTTAACCCCATATCGAACCTCTAATCATTTTACTTTTACCAAATTTCCAGTTTTGGCCGTATTCCGCACGATGACAAGTTCTCGTGAGGATTCAGCACATAGTTTCATCCCTGTTCAACAACTTCAGAACAAACTCTTCCTTCTACCACATTTCCGGGCTCTGCCGGATTCCAGGCGGAATGCTTGCCTGCGGTAAGAAAATTAAGTCCAAAAACGGACTTAGCATGTATCCTTACCTGACAACGGACTATTTCTTTAGCTTTTATTCTTGCGTTGCGCATGTTTCCCAAAGACTACATAATTTTTGTGTTTTGTCTTCGCAAAGGCAGCACAATACTTGTGTGGGTCAGTGTAAAAGGCTTACACTTCAATAGGAATGCAGCATTAGGATGACATTAGCGAGCAGAAAGTCCGAGCCTAAACAGCCTGCTTTGTCGACCGTGTTTCTGACTTTATGAAGAATAGCTAAAGCTTGGGACACTGGAACTGGAATTATAATGTCATCCTCGCCCAGAATTCCTAGCTCGATTTCTCGAACGATATGGACAGTTCATTGTCGAAGTTTCATAACAGATAACACAACGATGTGCGATTCAAAGAGACAGCACTTAGGCTGTGTTAGCTGTTATCTCTTTCAAAACTTACGCATTAAAACGTTATGCACAGAAGAAGAGACGAAACACAGCCGAAAAAACATCTGCTGACTTTTTTGTTTATCATCAGGATATCATAAAGGTCAGCAGATGCTTTTCCGGCGGTTTTTAGGCCCTTCCTGGCAATGGTTGTTATGCATAACATTTAATGCATAACGTCTGCAAAATCATAACAGATAGCATCGCAAGTGTTACCTGTTGAAACTGCGCATCCTTGTGTTATCTGTTATGAAACTTCTGACAGTGTTGACGCTATGAATCTGCCACAGAAATTTAATGAATGTTTCTGTATGACGAATACTCATCGTGCTTTAAATAAGCGAATAGTATGGTTTACACAAGAAGGTTTCGATGGGATCCCAAAATTTCATATCTGATCCAGACACTTGGATCTTTTAGATCCGATATTCGCCAGACTTCTTGAAATTTTTACTGTTAAAAAAGATTGAGGCCAATGGCTAGCCATCTGACAAAACCAAGTTCAGATCTGGATCAGCCTGTGTGTTTACCCTATACTTTTGACGAAACTGATCAAAACTTCCAGCTGTCTTACTTTTGCAAAATTACCGGTTTCTGCCGGATTCTTGGCAACTACTTGTCCGTTAAAAAAAAAAGCTCAAAACGAATTCAGCATATCTCTTTACCCCTATATCGAACTTCTAACCAGCTTCAGAACTTTCAGGTTTAGGCCGGGTTCCGAGCGAAGTATTTGTCCGGCGAGAAAATAATTTACATATACGGATTCAGCATGCCTCCTTACCACTACGTCGAACCTCTAATCAACATCATATACAACTTTTACTTACAACAATTTTATGAAAAAAAAAGAAAAAAGGCTCCACCCCCGGTAAGCGATTTGCTCAAAGAAGTATTCAGCTTGATTAAAGTCTTCTCAATTCTCCCCTGATTGTATTTCTGTGCTAAAACGCTTACACCAACGCGGTGCGTCTCGACATTACCTTGCGCTTAAAAATGTTGACTTTTGCGGGTGCAGCAGAACGTAATGCCGTGGACTCACCTGTGTTAACCGTGGGTAAGATGGCATAAAACACACAGTTATAAAGATCTTTGTGATGGCGTTGCCGTAAGCCGTCTTCATCTTCCTATATTGTCCGTCGGAGCGCCACTTACGGGAGTGCCATCTTAGAAACAATATTTCAGTGAAAGTTCTTATAGCAGCTTTGCCTACGGAAAATGCAGATACTCTATTACACGAAGGCCCCACTCCACCTCTGCTACCCCAAGGCTCCAATCCCCATAAGACGTATTCTCTCCTTTCCCCGAGGACTTATCGAGGAATCGAAGGGAATGGCGAGAACACGGGGAACGCTTCCAAAATAGATTTTATTCAACAAAAAATATGCAGTTGACGAAATTAGTCTGGATCCATTTTTTTTTATTCTGATTGTTTTTAATTAGTTTTACATTGCACCAACACCAGCAAAAATTGATTCCCCTCCGAATCTGAAAGGGAGTCCTTTTTGATGATGGTGATGATAAACGGAGCATTCCCCATCCGTGGGTACTCGCGAGAATACGGGGAGTGAGTCCCCGGGACAAACAAAAACGCGGGGACTCCTAAAGTTGAGTCCTCGGGGAACGGCGAGAATTCGCCTATAATATCATAAAGAGTCCGGCCGTCTTCGGACGTCGGAGCTGAGCTTGCGCAGAGCACGGACTTTGGGCAGCGGAAATCAACATAACAGACATAAGAGGGAATCCAGTGGAAATGAGGATCGACCCTGGCGATACCTCCACTAGAAGTGTGGAGTTCCAGTGCCAACTCTCGAATATACTCAAATAATTGCTCTTCAGGCGAGCAGATAGATCTCAGATCAAGCCGTCGAATCATTCGTGGCTTTAGTTGTATGATCCCAGATGGACAATACAAGGAGTAAATTTGTTCGGTCAAGATTTGTTGTATTGGAATTCGTATGTACGAGTGACAGTTAAAAGACAAATATTTGGCAGTGTCTATCTTTCAATGATCTATTTTGACGTTTCTATATCATTTCTGCAGTACACCCGTAATGTTTTTGAGAAGAAAGGCTAATTTACAAATTAATGGAATAAGTACCATCGATTACGAAACAAGGGGTACGAGACACCAAGAGATATGCAAGGTAAACGCAAGGAATAAGCAAAACAAAAGCATAAGTACTACCGTATAACGGAATATGAGAAGGAAGGGGAAATGAAAGGTGAGGAGAGAATGGCACCATTCTACTAGTATACGGCCTCACTGCCAGAGAGAATAAGTACCGTTTCCCCGAAATTCTTTTCAGAAATTTCTTCTTTCATAACTGGCGATTCCGAGGGCGATTCTGACTCGGATCCTAAACACAAAAGACAAGACAATGTCTCCGCAATTTAGCAATTACCGCAACTGAACAGTTATTTAGCGAAAAATACGACACAAACAATTGATGCTGATTACAGTTTAGGGCTGTCAATCTCGAGTGCTTTTTCGCATCCTCTTCCAAAGTGACCACACCCGGAAAAGTCATCGCACTTGCTTCGAAGCCGGAGACGATCGACCAATCAGCCGACGCCCGAACTCCTACTGATGGAAATACGGAAGAGAACGCGTGAATGATATGTATATAAGATCTCTGAATGCAACAGAACAGTAAGCGAGCAACTATCTCTTAGTATACAGTGAAATTTTCTGAGTTTTAAGCAAAGGGTGATGATTGGCAAGGTAATATACACATTATTACTTTTTCTACTTCGACTGGCTTGGACACATTACGAGCAGTTTTCGTGCGCTAAAAGTCCTCTCAAGAAACCACAGGCCTGAGAAGAAACCGCGTGAAGAATCGTGAACTATCAAACTGACTTTACATCAGGGGCTTTAGATCAATTTGCTTCATTCCGTGGCAAAAATACCATGCCTGCAAGAAATGTCAAAGTACAAAGGGTTGATCGCTAACATTTACACTGATTCTCTTTGGCGAAGGAACGCACTATTTTTACAGTGTGCTTCACACGGAAGATGGGTGGCGGAGGGACAGTCCTAGCTTATCAGCAAACTTCTAACTCTTATCATTACAGGTACTTTCGCTCGCGTCCGCATTAGCGGTCGCCAACTCATCCCCAGTTCTACTCAGCCACCAGATTCACCCGCTCGCTTACAATGCTCTGCACCCGTACTCCTACTTACACCACCCATACGCAGTGGCACCACAGCAAGCAGCCTTCCCGGTACCCTTTACCACCGCAAGCCAATACCACGCACAAGATGAACTTGGACAGACCAGTTATGGTTACGCTCACCCTGGATCCTCCAAAGCCGAATACCGTGATGCCTTTGGCAACGTTGTTGGAAGCTACTCCTACATAGACGCTAACAACAAAGAGGTCCGAGTCAGCTACGTCTCAGACGCAAATGGGTTCAGAGTGACGTCCAACAACCTGCCCGTTGCCCCTGTTGCCGACCCCTCCCAGGCTCCAGCTCAAGTCCAGGAGACCCCCGAAGTCATCGAAGCCAAACGCCAACATTTTGAAGCCATTGACGCTGCGAAGGCCGCAGTCGCAGCAGCTAATTCCCGCAGCAAAAGATCCGTCTCGTCGGCCATTCTCCCACACCAGCCACTGGCCTACAACGCACTACCTTATGCCTACAACACACTTCCTTATGCGTACAACGCACATCCTTATGCCTACAACGCTCTCCCATACAGCTATGGGTATGCTCATCCATACAGCTATGCCAACGCCCATCCATATGCCACCGTAGCTCAACCCTTGGTTGTTCCATCCGTGCACCCCCTACCCATCCCATCCGTGACATCCACGAGATACCACGCACAGGATGAGCTCGGACAGGCAAGCTATGGACACGCTCACGAAGGTCAGAGCCACGCAGCCGTCAGAGACATTAACGGCGACGTTGTCGGCAGCTACGCTTACATCAACCCGGAGGGCAAGGAAATCCGCGTCAGTTATACCGCTGGACACGGTGGATTCAGAGTCATCTCTAATGCCCTTCCAGAGGGAAGCACCTTCGCCGATCTTCCAGCAGTCGTCCAGGATACGGAAGAAGTTGTAGCAGCTAGAGAAGCCCATCTTAAGGCATTCAAAGAAGCCAAGGAGAGGATCAGGGAGTCTAGCTAGACAGACTTCATGGTGCCATTGCGTATTTATTAGACTAATTTATTTTTTCTGAGCGACATCTTTTTTAATAGAAACATCGAACCAAATACCATTGTGTATAGGTCTTACTCACTTATTAGGCTCTTATCTCACTTATTTGCTACCAATTATCACATTCGACAAACAAAACAGTTTGTCAGACCTTTCTAGGTGTTGTACTTAATCCTGATTCCCAGAGCTTACCTGTCTCATCCAACATGCCTTCGCCACCATGAAAGGTATACCCTAATGTGCAAACTGGCTATATGCAAGCAAATGCAACGCAACGTAGCAACATCCTAACTACATACAACGTCACTTACCACTTTTCGAAATTTTTCATAAAAGACTTGCATACCAAACTTTGCCAATCCAACATGCAATGGACTATTACAAAAAAAAACTGGGGAGTGGAAATTTGGACATGGGAAGCCATTGGTATGATATCCCTTACATTGGTCCAACAATTCGAGTATTTTGTTAGTGCTCACAAGGTTGGGCAGTAAGCAGGGGGCGTAAACGTAGCAAACGTTTCTCGGCTCGATATTTGCCAATAATACAGACATAAAGGGGCATAATCATGATGATGATGATGAAATTTTATTTACGCACGTAAGAAGAGGAAAATAACGCAGTACAGACAAATTAAAGGAAAAAATACACTGAGCTTTCAATAATGTAGTAAATGCACAAGATAAAAAAACAAACATTAAAAAAAAGAAAAGGGACTAATCGGGTCTAAAAATCTTCTTCCTGGATGGAATGCAGAGGGAATGCGGAGGGAAGGGAAGAAACGTGAGGGTCCTGGGGCAATTGAAGATAACTTTGCACAAGGGTCAGAGGGCAAAAAAGTTGCGGTTATACGGAAATTCCTAAAACGTCGAGGAAGGTACAAGAGACATTTACAATATTTGAAAAGTCCTGATACATTTTAAATCTTTTCGTCTCAGAATACCAAAAATTCCGCAAAGGTTGCAGACAGATATGAGAAGCTGAAATACGAGATATTTCTGGGGGCTGACATATTACAATGTCAATCCTGTTCAACGAAGGTAGCTGGAAAGTGGAGCAGGAGCGGGGTTATTACGGGACAATACACAGTGAAAAAGAAAGGGGTGGCGTTTTCTAACAGGAAAAATCGACTTACTTTTGCGCGGCTGGGTTGGGGAGGGAACTCCGACTTTAAATCCGACTGTATCCGCCTTGGCTTGAATCCGCACCTGCATATTCTCCGCACCTTCTTTCACTTTGGCGAGGATCCCTAAAAAGTGCGTATCGGTAAACACCATCTCAAAGCTTCCAATATACCCAAGCTGCCTGAACGTCTGCCTACATCTGGGATAGAGGATGACAAAACATCACTGAGGTCTTAACTCTTAACAGTTTTTGGTATACATATATTTTATTTGTAACTCGCCAAATACACAAGGTGGTAGCGGAGTAAAGAGAACAACGAAAAACAACAAAAGCTAAACAACGGTAAAAATTTAGACACAATTTCTAACTGGGCCTGAAAAATTCATGAAAAACATCGTATATTCGATGACCATGATGACGAGATGTGCATAGTAGTGACGCTGACATTTTCTCTAGCGAACGAATGACATCTTGGACGCCCAACTTCTGAACTAATTTGGGGTTGCGGCAGGAACGAGGAAGGTACATACAGAAATTCACAATGATTACAATAACACGTCTTCAAAGTTTTAATGTCTTTTTCTCGCAGAATGTGATAAACACCTGAACTAACCAAGATTTCAACTCTTGAAAGCATTGACAGAATTCTCTAAAGGCATTGTCAGATGGTCTTCCCAAGACCCCGGTGACGGGCTGCTGGAACGCCCTTCCATCGGAAACAGTAATGAGCGGTTCTATTTATGTCGAATCCCGAAAGAATCTACAACGAACAGTAAATTGGCCGAACTTTGCAGTGCTCAGTGCTCTATTTTTTGCATTGTATTAGTATTACTATCAAGAGAAACAGGAGTGTAAAGCTACGCATGAATAAGCACAAATCTGGCACAAAACATTTGAGCATTGCCAGATGTAAAATATACGGTGATTTCAACCCTCCGGATTCGTTCTCCCGGCAATAGTTGCCAGTTTTCCCGCCGTGTGAGGCGGAATCCGGTAGCTGGAGCTTTCGTAATAAATCTTTACTCAAATTACTCCGGATATTCAATTTTCTATGTTTCAGGACTATGTCCTCTTCCTAAAAGAAAGACATTGTCTCTCTCCGTAAAAGTTACTTTCCGTACTATAAATGTCTTCTTTTCCTCCCCCTTGGCACCGGAATCAAAATATGGTTCGGAAGTTTGGTGTTAAATTTATTTTTATTTTAGTACTCCTCATTATATATTCTTTGAGGGAAATAAATAAATGAATGAATGAATGAATGAAATATTTCGGAGAAACTGATACTGCACACGAAGGTGTCGGGATCAGCCTATTACCGCCCTCCTCTACTTTGAAATATTTTTCTCCGTTTGCCTTACTGCTTTGTGGAAAATAAAATAAATTATCCAAAATAAATTATCCTCATTATTATTATAGCTTCCAGGAGGGTTTTCGAAATCACTTTCTAGCGAACGCAGCGCACTGCAAAAGCCACAGGAAATCAATTTGATGATGATGTGATGAAATTTTACTTACGCACTTAAGAAGAGGAAATTAGCGCAGTACAGGCCAATAAAAGGAAAAAAATACATTGAGCTTTCAATAATGTAGTAAATGCACAAGATCAAAAAATAAACATTAAATAAAGAAAAGGGACTAATCGGGTCTAAAAAATCTTCTCCCTAGATGGAATGCGGAGAAATGGCCAAGGGCAGAAACGTGAAGGTCCTGGTCAATTGAAGATAACTTTGAACAAGGGTCAGAGGGCAAAAAAGTTGCAGTTATACGGGAATTCCTATAACGTGGAGGGTCTTGTTCCTATAAAATCGATATATATCGATTAGAAATCAGTTCCAGCCTCCCATTTACTTCCACCGCAAAAACTCACTGAAAGTTAAGACCCTAGAAAGAAAAAGATGTTACTTAAAGGATCACAGCAGTAGCTATACAACTCTGTCGATTAATCTGTTAGAAAGAAAGTCACACTTCTCCACATCTTTCGTGTTTCTAATATATATCTTCTATTCAACTTTCCACGGACCATTTTGGAAACATTTTCTTCCGACAAGTAGCATTTGACTCCGTAGCGCGAAAACAATCGGAATGCGACTTCGCCTTTACTTTTCAGCTTTCGGCTAAGCATGCCCGTCCCGTAACCTTTTTCATGCAGAGTCTTCTCTTCATTCTCATTGTTTCCAAACTAACAAGACCAACGATTTCAATGGGATCCCAACGGAAATCTGACTGGACTAATTCAGACGACTGAACCTTGCGAATTTCTGGACCTCGCCAGATCAAGCATGCATGCTATAGATCCCTGAATCAGATCCAATATTTGAGACCCCCTCCCCAACCCCTAAATATAGGGCCATGGGACCCATTTCACCACATGAACCGTACTTCGGTAAAAAGGACCCTCTATCCAAGTCTGAACAAACTAGATCAAACTACTACGTCATCTATTACGAGAATTATCGTGCTAACAAACAGACGGACAAACTTTAGGTATAGGAATAGATATCCCGTCACTACGTTTTGGGATCCCACAAATGAGAATAAAGAGAAGACGAAACGAACTAAAAGAACAAAAGAAAACCTGCGTTAACTTTCGCACATCTGACATTACTACTCACCATGCTTATCTTTCTCCTTAAGCGCTTTTTCCATATCGCTCGCCTTGTCCTTGACTTTGCCGAAAAAGTCTGCAGCATGTTTAAAGAGGTGAAACAGATGAGATGAAGTGGATCAGTATTGCCCCACCTCCCTCCCTCCTAGTGATACATATCGCCACCGCCCCCACGGCATAAGTCTCTTTTCTTTTATATCTTGCGAGTTACGCCGCAACGAGCAATCATCTGTCTGTCCCAGCGACGCCCCAGAAAACAACGCTGAAACACTACTTGCATCCGTGCAGAATCATATGAACAAAACAAATGTCTGATTCAAGTGAGGCTCGACACGCCAAAGCTTCTTGCCTTGTCGACTTAATATGTGTAGTGCATGTTATGTGTGAATGTGAAGAATTAAGAATGCTGAGGAATGAAGTGTTTGGAGAATGCGTGGGGGTGTTCGATGAGAAATGTATGTATAGTATGACTGATTCAACATTGAACCAATGTTGACCAACAGTGCTAGCGACCAACAGAAACCTCTGTGGCAAACACTGTTGGTCAATACGACCAACAACGGAAACTGTTGCTGATCAAGCCTGTTGGTCAATTTCTGGAGTAATCAGCCAGATTTTTCAAACAGAGCGTTCTGGCGAAGTTTCACCTCTGTTGACCAACAGGAACGTTTTGGTGGTCAACAGTAGTTTGTTGGTCAACGCTGTTGATAAACAGAAGAACCGCTAAAAAACGCCTATGTATGTATAGTATGACTGGTAGCCGTCAGTTTGAAGATGTGAGGAGGCTGGCAGGATTCCTTAGAGTCGCTTTTCAACACCGAAAATTATGCCTAGACTAAGTATAGATCGCAAGTATATAGTAAGCATAGATCGTTGTTTTTTGTTTGTTTATTTTGTTGCCATGGCGTTTTGGCTTTTTTGTGCAATTAAATCTTAATCTTATTATTGCTCAGAAGTGCTGTTTGTTAGTTTGTTATTTAGTCTTGATTTTCTATATGAGTTGTTTGTTTATCCTGTATATGGCCTTTGGGTTTTTCAATACAGATATATATCATCAAGATTTGTCACTAACAGAGAATACACACACGCACGGTTAAAGCTTCAGCGCAGTACGGGCGGGACTTGACGAGTAAAAAAAACGAAACAAAAAATCCTTCGGCGAAGCGGCTGATATTTGTCTTCAGGGGTTGGCGCAACCCAACGAGGGGATGTTTAGCTACGTAAAACCTCACGAGGAAACATTTAGCCAAACTATGCAACCAGACGGCAGTGGTATCAAAGGTACTGAGCGGTATGTTGGGACAAGTATTTCAAATCTGCACTCAAGTATTAGGCACCTGACAACAAATGTACTTACGTGGAAGGCTACTTGAGTTGTGAGTAGGTGACTTGTGCTTAAGTAGCAGTTCAAGTACGGTACGGTTTAAATACTGCCCGTTGAGGTATAGTCTTTGCAGGTTTGAATGGAGCTCCCGCCATCCAGTAGTTGGTGCATTGTACTTCAAAGACTGCCCAAGTTTCATCAGTTTTTTTCTCCAGACTTAATTGTTCGATACATGCTGCCAACGAAGCATTTCAATTTGCAAATCGATGGGATCCAAGCGGAACGTAGTTGAGACAGTACTTGCAAATGTATTGGTAGTTGAAACATTCAAGCAACTAGTTATTTTATTTCAGTAACAATTTAAGTATTGAATGCTCCAGGAAATTTGTATTTAAGTAAAACCAAAGTACTTCGACAGTATACCTAACTTACCGAAGTAGTAATAAACGTACTTGAAGTACTTCCCAACACTGTTGTGCTAGAATAACTAGAACGGGACTTACCGGCAATTTTCTTGGTGGCATCCGGAGATGCTGACTGGGTCAACGACACAATCCGCTGATGTTCAGTGTTGTTCGTTAGTCCTTTTTGCTCCAGGAAGTTCGGAGTCATCGTGTTATACTCCTCGGTCAATAACTGAACTGCAATGAAAAAATAAATCTTTTAAGTCCGTATCCAAACGTAGACTTCCTAATCCTGGTCCGATCTTCAGCTTTTTGTTTCATACAAGCCCACCCTCTGTTGTCGTTGTCTGTGGATAAGGCAAGACAAGGTTTCAGGCATCAAATATTCCCATCCTAAATAGCAACTACTTTCGAGCAAGAAAGGTAATGAAAATGTAAGAAGATACTGGAAATATTTGTAACGGCGAAGGATATACAGCTTTTGACATCTAAAACCCAGTCGAACACCATTACCAATTACTCCCTGGCGGAACTGCAGAATGGAGAAACAGGTGATGATTCAGCAGTTGCGTTGTTTCCATACTATCAATAATACAATCTGCCGTCTTCGCCCTGATTCGATATCGTAGCAACGTACCTTGTCTGGGTACTTGCGCTGAAAGGCAGGAGGCACGGGAAGAGAAAAGCAAGCAGAAATCGCTGTTAATTTATCATGTTAGATGATGAGTGGAAAGGAGGAAACCTTTCAGAGCATCTAGTGCCGCATTTTCTACGGCGTTCCTTTAACCGTGTAATTTAGGTAAAGCTTATTATTGAGCCCGGCCGCGTCCCTTTTGCAAAAACCGTTAAAAAGCCCAACACTTACCATCAGGTTTATTATTTTAATGGTAAAGAACTGCCACTTCCTGCAAGTTAATATGAAACCGTTAACTTATTCTGTCTTTGCCCGGCCGCGTTACTTTTGCAAAAGCCGTTCAAAAGCCCAAAACTTATAATCAACCGTCACTTCCTGCAAGTTAATCTGAAACCGTTAACTTATTCTGTCTTTGCCCGGCCGCGTTACTTTTGCAAAAGCCGTTCAAAAGCCCAAAAGTTATAATCAACTGTCACTTCCTGCAAGTTAATATGAAACCGTTAACTTATTCTGTCTGTGAGGGGACATCATGCCATGGCGCCGTACATGCCACAGGATGTGCCACAACACAAGCTCCGAAAAGCAATAGTGTCTAGACTTACAGACAAGCAAGATAACCATGAGAAGACCAAAAGGCAGGTCTGGCACTAATGTCAACGCTACCTCTTTTATACTTTCAATAACAGGGCAATCAGACAAACTTAAAGTTTAACCGAAAAGGGCTGGGACAGGACAACCTAACTTGAAGACCCGCTGATCGATTTTCAAATAGTGGAATTTCCGTGCGATTTGTGGTACCTCTATGCGCTTGTATTTTTGTTGTAGGCCTTACGACAAAGATCTATAATTTTTTTGTTTTGTTTAGGCACTAAGCAATCTTCACCAATCTCACCACTGCCCACTGAAAACCCCCTTTTGTGTTGAGATAAAAATTGCTCGCGTCATAGTAGAATTTACGCTGTGGGACAGCTGCAGATATTCTAAACGTCATAACTATAGAGCAGGTAGTGAAAAATAAAAAATCCCTTTGCAGAATCCAAATAATTAAGTCCATTCAATTAAATGACACAAAAAAAAGTTGGTTTTTCAGTTAAACTTTAATAACCGACGCGAAACGACTTACCTATCAATGCTTCGACATCAAAGAATACCACGTGTGACTCAGTATCTTTTGGAGCCATCTTGAGGCCTTGCACCGACATAGCAGAGCCGCGTATTTTGAAATCATCGTTAGATTCCCCATGCTGACCTCCTTGCAGTTTCTGAAGCTCGTGCAGACCACGCTGCAAGATCAATACAAACGATCAATACATCCCACGATATTACGTTAAATAAGAAAAAACGTTTGCAATGGCTCACCTACCCCTTGGTTTACCCGTTCCGTTGAAAGGGATCCGGCTTGGTGGAAAAGAAATCGTGTTTATACGTAATTATACATATTCGGGTTATACCCTCCGGGATGATTGTCGGGATGACGATGTTACTGCGCTTCTGCCAGGTTTGTTTAAAGGAGTTGTATCATAAGCATTCTATTCTATCACTTGCAACGTCTAGCCCCGATCCGACCGCAGGGTCATATAGTGGCGCGGGTCGGAAGCGCCTGATATGGGGAGGCTGGATCATAGTTTGACTATGGATCCAACAAAATGTTTTATTTTCGCAGGCATAAGGAAAACGTGTAAAAAATCAAACTAATTATTTGCATTATCGATGTAAGTCCAAAGAAGGAAGGATGTAAACTAGATCACAATAAACAAACGCCGTAAATCGTACTAAATTCGTTATAGTGATTTCTTGAAGATTCTGAAAGAGCAGCTTCCGAGACCAAGAAATGTCAAACTGGCCGATGATTTCTTCTTCCGACATATCTAAACGTCCACATGGTGATATACTTAGTTGTTTTAATCCTCTTACACGCTACTCGATTTTATCGAAGGTTTCAGTAAATCTTTTGACCTCTGCCGGGAGATCAATGAATAGTTAATTAGCAATGGCGACCTTGCTTTCAAGAGTGAATTGTGGTCCAGTAGTTTGTGGATAATGTTGGCTACCGTGACGATTTTGAAGAAAACAAAGGTAACAGTGTGTTCGTTAAAATCCAACCAATCAAAAAATGATGGTATCTCCCACCTTCTCGGCCCACACGAATCAAAGACTTTGTGAGGTAACATGATCGTCCTCAAATTTGGGCACTGCTCTGATGCAGCGAAAACTCGCTTGTTTAAGTGCTATTTGCTACCAGCTTTTTCGGAACTCCCTAGTGACCAATATTCCACTCAAATCGGCCAGATTACCTAAAACCGGTTATAATCGAGTTGCCCGCCGCCTATACAAACTTCCAAAGATTTGTACCGTGAGCCATGAACTTGTCTCCCGCAGTCATTCACAAAGTTCACAAAATCAGATATTTAAGGAAGAATCTTTAACTGATTTTCCACAAGTTCATTTTCCAGCTTGAGCGGCTTGAGCCTGAAGAGGACCCTTGCCAAGAAGGGCCGAAATATAGCGCAAATAAATTGTAGCTGACTTATCCGTTTTGCACCGTTAAACATGAAATGAGGTCAGGTCCAGGTTCTTTGTTATTTACAGTAGCCTACATACAAACAAAAATAACCGTTTCGTTTTCCATCACGTTTCGAATATGAAGATGGCAAATTGGAAGAAGGAGAATCGCACCTTACCCACACTAGAATTAAAACAGAGGAGACGAGAAATTAGGTTATTTATCACCACGGTTTCTACGCTTTTTCATGCCATGCCTGATCTCCCGAACTCAATACAAAGCGTCTTGCCTCATCTCAACAGTTCGTCATTTCATCTGACAAGCTGTGAACAAAGTTATATAACTTTAGTGACGTCTTAGAACGCGACCTTTTACCAATTCGGACGCCATCCGCCTTATCGATGACAGATCACGAAAGGCAGTTTTATGGCAGATGTTCATTACTCTTCAACTTTGCTCCCTCGCTATGACAAAGAGAATGATCTATGTTAACGAAACAATATATCTCACCTGTGCCGCGTGTTTGATTGCAGCCATGTTCCTGTGTCTCAGTCCCCTAAAGAAATGGACAGCTGGGTTAGCGAGTCCACTTTCTCCCACGTCAACCACAACTGAGTTTTCATCACAAGCATTCATGATCTCTTCCGCTGCCATGCCGTGAACAAGCCGATCCAAGTGTCCTACAGGAAAGATATTCTCGTTATATTTAGCACAGTGAATAAAGACATTCGGAGACATTATCAGTCCAAGGTTCAGTTCAATTCAATTCAATCTATTTTCAAAAATTCCCTCACGGACGAAGCCGAAAATTGAATTTTTTGGTCATGTACATCCTCGTTACATGACTCAACAATTAAAAACAACTATAACTAGTGTTATTCATTTGGTCAATGTAAATGTGTCTATCAGTAAAACTCTAAGTAAAAACTTATCATCATACGTAACAAGTCAACTAATCAAGCACCTATAAGTAAAAATCATAATTTGGTTAAGTCAAAATCAAGCTAAAAACCAGATAACTTAACTCGTTGCCCGTTAGAAATGAATGACGAAAACACATATTTAGAACATTCTTGATGTTTAATGAGTAAGTTTCTCGAGGATAGTGTTGAAGCTCACACGTTGTACTTTCTAGCGGCTTGGGGCTGAAGAGGACCCTTGCCAATTAGGGCCGAAATATAGCTAGAAAAATCTCAGCCGACTTTCCGTTTAGCGCCATCAAATACAAGTACTGTTGAACTTATTTCTTTTAGTTGTAACTTCGATAGTAATAACAGTAACTTTAAAAAAAAATATAGAATAGAACAGAATTTCATTTCTCAAAAGCAGCTGTCACAGCGTTACCGCCGAAGTTGACCTTTTTGTCATACAAAATGAAGAATGCATAACACTTTGTAACGAATGATGAAAAAGACACTAAAAGGGACTAACTTATCGGTTGTTGTACAACTCAAAAATGCTGGAACAAACTCCTTCTATATCTTTCATGAAGAGGGGCCACAGGGGCTAGTTTGGGGATTTTCTGGGATTTCTCTCGCTGGGGTCTAATACGTATAGGAGAAAAGGGGGATGGGAAAATATTACGTAATCGGGGAACAGATAGGGTTTTAATACCGAAATCGATGCTAAGGCGGGTTCGTCTCTCTTCCAGGGTAGCAAGCTTGAACCTTTTTAGTAGGTAACCGTAAGGCACTTTACCCTCCCCGTTTATAATCAAGAGGGCCCTTTTTTGAATGTTCTCGATACGGTATGTGTGTTCTGAAGAAAGCCCGAAGTGCCAAACAGGACAAGCGTATTCAAGAATAGATCTTATAACTGAATATACAACTGAAGAAAATCGGGTAACAACACTAAATGTAGAATGAAGAAGTAAATCTACTTTTACTCAGCCTATACCATTCTGTTGTTACGGTATTATTATTCTGGTAGCTGACTCACTTTTAATTTAGTTTATTCATTAAAAATCTTGAAACGTCGGTAGACCGACTAGTTGATTTTACGTCAACAATGTATCCACTAAAATTATAATATTTGAAACTGAATAATATACATAGAGCTAAATCATATATCACACTATGGCCCATAACTGTCTATTTGTCTGTCAAACTAGTACAGTCTATGCAGGTGGCCTCTTTGAAGTATAACCGAATAGGGCTGAGATCCGACAATCTATTTACACATCACTTATTCACTTAATAGGCTGAAAACCCGATATGCGTTATTTCGTTTGTCCGTTATCCACAGATAATCGGTTCATCGAATTAACTTATTCTTTCGGATTTGTGGTACCTCTTTGCGCCTGTCTCTCTATGCTTGAAATGTTTACCGAATGCAAAGGTAGCATCAAACGAAGCAGACAGGATGAAGTTGAACTTTAAGAAAACGACTCGTAGAGCATGTGCAAGGAAACGCCCTTTCTAACGGACATCGTCACAACTAAACTTTCAAATCTGCACTAGCAGAACATCTTTTCGAAAACCCTTCCATTCGGTTCATTTTGAAAAATTCTTACAACATGCACAGGACTCCATCAAACTGTCCGAGAAAAGAAAACCAAGAAGGCACGGAGCGTAGTTACTATTTCCGTTCCAACCTCACTCCAACCTTATCAAAATAGTAACTATTTGCTTACCATGCCCGGGAGCGTAGTAAGCGTGGTAACTACAGATCTCTGTAACGTGATTGGTTGGATTACCCATGGAGTGATATTTTGGCGAAAATAGAAAAATGTGTTCCAGCCTTGACGCCCCGAAGCCAAAATTCGTGACGTCATGCGTAGTCACTACGGTAAGTGGGGTGGAACACGCTCACAAATCGAGATACAGGCGAGTACTCCTTGCCAGAAACGTGAAACGGCGTTATTAATGCAAGAAAATTGATAATAAAATTAATCAAAATGCGGAAAAAAACTTTTCCTGTCATCACCCCAATCGAGCAACAAAAACAGCACCAGTGTAAAAAATGAAATCTAACAACTAGTTTTCCTTGCAGCGATATTCACAAGTAATTGCCCAAATAAGATATTTATAGTTGGTAGAAGCTTCAGCTATTTATTGCAAGCTCGTTTCTTCCGTTTTCCAACATTGTCACTGACGTTCGACAGCCTGACGAGGACCATTGCCAAGAAGGGCCGAAATATCGCTGCCAAAGCATATATGTAGCTGATGTTTTTATCCATTGTATAAATATACCTCTGTCGAAGCTCAGATTCTCCGCCTCTGGGTGAATTTTGGGTTGTGGTGCAAGCAGCGCACAAGCTCTGATCGTTATTACTAGAGCACCGGGCGAAAAAAAAAAAAATCAAAATCCCTTTAGGCCCATTCACAACGAGTTTTAGCTGATATTCGGTACCAGCCAATTCCGGAAATGACTCTGAGACCGAGAATTAGCTGGGTTTCTACCGTTCGCAATTCATATGGGGGCCAGTCTTGAGTACCAGCCAGTCTCGGACCCAAGTTGAAACCAGTTCAGCTTTTGAGGGTACTAGCCAATCAGATTACTTAGGGGAATACCAAGGAATATTCCGATTGGCCACGTCAGACCGAATAACAATGACCTAAATTCACTTTCGGTTTTCAAGACAGCAAGGAGTGGATGTGATTTTATCTATTGGACTTGGTTCGAAACTAGCCAATCAGAGTAATCCTCAATATTCCCGAAAATTATCTGATTGGCTAGTACCCTCAAAAGTTGAACTGATTTCAACTTGGTTCCGAGACTAGCTGGTACCCGAAACTGGCACCCCTATCAATTACGAACGGCAGAAACCAGGAAAAGCCTAGGTCTCGGAGCGATTTTCAGAACTACCTGGTACCAGGGACCCATAAATTTCCTGTAATGACCCGCCATTCAGGGGGCTTGTCATTTCCTATGCTTCTATGTTGCTATGTTGCCCGAGCCTCACCTAGTTTCCAAAAATTGCGCTTGGGTCGAATCGGCGTTCTTGCTCAGATAGACAAAATTTGCTGGGACTATTCAGCATACCACCAGGTACCTAAGCTGGGAAAAAAGATCTAGGATACTCTTCAATTACAGAGAAATATTCCTAGTTCAGCACAACAGCTGCGAAAATTTTTGTCTATCTGAAAAGTCGGGTACTTTATCCCCGTGAGTGTTTCTCGAACTATCTGACGCTCGGTCAAGAGCGCATCAGAAATCTCGTATTGACAAGCCCCCTGAATGGCGAGTCATTACAGGAAATTTATGGGTCCCTGCTGGTACTGAGTATTAGCTAAAGCCCGTTGTGAATGGGCCTTTAGATATGTCAAAATATTTCAGTGTACTCAGAGATCAGATTTAAAAATAAGCTCCCTTTTTTTTGTTAAACTTGAACCGGAGACGAAACCGCAAAGTTTAGAAACAAATACTAAACAAATAGGGTGCAACAAGGGAGGGTGCTTACCTGTCTCCATCTGCCAAGCATATACTGAGCCATCGGTGCACTCGATCATCATGAAATCGTCTAGAGGTCTCCACTTGATTGCCGATATCGGATATATATGTCGCGAAGCTAACAGTACCGTTTTCCTCTCCTTTAGGTTCAAAATGGCAGCGGAGTGGTCGGAAGAAATGCTGCAAACGCTCTGGAGAATGCGAGGCTGGAATAAAAGAAGAAGTTGGTCAGACATAAAAACAAACGGGAGCAGACAATAGTTGCGTTTTTGCAGGTACCATGGTATCTGATACCACGGTCTAAAGTCGTTTTCGCAGTTACCGTAGTAACTGATACCACGGTCAAAAGGCGTTTTTGCAGTTATCGTGGTATCTGATACTGAGATACCTCGGTCCGAACGTGGTAACTGATCGTGGTATCTTAAAAGTCATCTCACTTTCATCAGATTTTGTCAAATTGGTGAGACAGAAGTTTAGCACTATTGTTTTATGGAATACCTCAACAGCTTCTTCAGTTGCCAGTCGCCAACCGATTCAGCATTTCCATTTCCTTCCCAGCGCGAAACCTCCTAGATATCAGAGAAAGAACCATGAACCAATCCCAGACAGCAGCTCTATGTTCTTACCAACACGGAGCTAGTTAGAATAGACAGGGAGCATTCCTCAAGCATTGTCCAAATAGGTCTAATAAGCTCTTCTTATCGATTATCGATACAGCGTTCGGCGTTGCCACACTGATACAATTTTTCGAGCTTCTAAGGTCAGAAAAGGTGCTTTTAAGTACACAAATACAATTTAATGCTTTTCTATTGTAACAAGACCTAAGGTTTCGATGGGATCCCAAAAATCTAATATTCGATCCAGACAATTGGGTCTCGTTTTCGCCAGATCCAGTCTTCGCCCCGCTAATCATCTGAGAAAACCAAGTTCAGATATACCTCTATAAGCCATATATATTTTGACGGTACTGACCGAAACTTCCTGCTTTACTTCTGCCAAATTTCCAGTTTCGGCCGAATACCGAGCGAACTACTTGTCCAGCAAAAAAAGAACAAATGAGAAACGAATTCAGCGTGTCTCCTTTCGCTTTTAACAAATTTTCTGGTTTGTCCGGATTCCGGGCGAACTAGTTGCCCGACGAGAAAATGTTTTTTATCATCGTGTTCAGCATGTCTTCTTACCCCATAATCGAACATCTAATCCACTTCAAAATAAATCTTTTAATTCTAACCAACTTTCCGGTTTTTGCCGGATTCTGGACGAACTACTTATCCGGCAAGAAAATGGTTTTCACCATCGTGTTCAACATGTCTTCTTAGCTCATAATCGACTTTCACATTAGCTGTTTAAAATATTTTGTTTGCCCCTTAATTTGACTCCCTCACCCCTAACTGTAGGGCTACAGAAATCTACGAACTTGACCTTACCCTTGACCCAAAGAATCTTCAAACCAAGTTTCATCAAAATATCTCATTCCCTTCGAGATTTAACGTGCCGACAGACGGACGGACAGACAGGCAACTTTCGCGATGTCATAGGTATCCCTCCACTTACGTTATGGGATCCCAAAAAGCTATTAAATTAACGGATGGACAGGCATTGGTTCTCGAACTAACAATAAGCAGTCGTAACAGAACAAAACGTGTTCTTTTGAAGAAAAGTTGTTTCTTCAGCTTCCAACAAAGTAGATCTTCAAAGTAGTGCTTCCCGTTGCAACCCTGACGACGCTGCTCCTCTCCGCGGCCTGCTGGCGGAACCAACCAAGCGATCTGATTGGCTCTGCATAAGGGAAAATAGAGCCGGCTCTATTCTCCTTATTACAGCGCGCCCCGAGGAAAAGAGGAATCTGTAATAAGCCTTAATACGCGGTAATACACATTACAACACCTATTTGGACAATGCTTCACAAGGATGACGAATCGCAAAAAAGCAGATTTGTTTTTCTTCTTGGGCCTTCAAGGTAGAATAAGGTAAACAGGTGCATAGGCTTTGCGCTTTAAAGTCTGTCATGCCCTGCAGCTCATCTTAAAGCTAAAATTGCCTTGTGCTTTCGTGCTGCCACTGCAAGATTGGACGCAGCGTTGCGGCACGGCAGCAAAACAGCAAGAACATTGTTAGGTCATAGGCGACATTCAAGAAAGCCTAAAGCCTGCATGCCGTATAATTGCAGGTGGTTCCGCGACCTAAAACCATACCTTACCTTTACTCTAGTTCCTGCAGAGCCAAAAAGAACTATAAGAACTGCGACGTGACGAACTTGTTTGAAACAATCCGTAATTCTGAAACTGCTGGTGCTATCCGCAGCCGTAAAGGCGTATTCTCGCCGTTTCCCGAGGACTCCTCGGGGAATCAAGGGGAATGGCGAGAACAGAAGGAGGCACTCCACGCGGGCTCCTCGTACGGAAAAAAGTGAGAACACGAGGAATGCTTCCAAAATGGATTTTGTTTGAAGAAAAAATATGCAGTTGACGAAATTAGTGTGGATCCTCTTTAAGTTTGGTTTTGTTTATTCTGATTGTTTTTAATTCATTTTTCATTGCACCAACAACAGAAAAAATGATTTCCCTCTGAGTCTAAAAGGGAGTCCTTTTTGATGATGGTGGTGATAATCGGAGCATTCGCGAGAATACGGGGAGTGAGTCCCTGAGACAAACAAAAACGGAGGGACTCCTCAAAAAGAGTACTCGGGGAACGGCGAGAATACACCTTAAGTTACAAGAGAATTGCTGTCAATCCCCGTGTTAAATCACTGGCGACGCCCGCCAAGCTGACCAGAACTTCAAATTAGTGGACCAAGAGCGGTTCCTCACTGGCAATCATGATCGACCATAATCAATAGCGCCTACCCAGGGACCTCGTCCTTCCACTAGCAACCCCAAGTCACAAGAATGGGCTTGCAAGTTCGTTTCTTCCTGCTGCAGCCTGAAGAGACCCTTGCCAAGAAGGGCCCAAATACCGCAGAAGGATATCATAGCTGACTTTTCCGTTTTGAGTCAGTTGTATACACAAAACAAGATATATTCAAATAAT
Source organism: Branchinecta sandiegonensis (assembly GCA_030848855.1). Lineage (NCBI taxonomy): Eukaryota > Metazoa > Arthropoda > Branchiopoda > Anostraca > Branchinectidae > Branchinecta > Branchinecta sandiegonensis. The sequence continues at coordinate 1,090,261 of JAUPMV010000002.1, read as the reverse complement.
GTATACAACGGATATGTCAGCTACGGTGCTTCATCAGCAATATTTCGTCCCTTCTTGGCAAGGGTCCTCGTCAGGCTGTCAATCTTCAGGATCCGTCGGTTTGGTTTTTTACAGGTTTGTTTCTTCCCCGACGTTAACCCTGAAGATTGACAGCCTAACGAGGACCCTTGCCAAGAAGGGCCGAACTATCGCTGATGAAGCATCGTAGCTGAAGTATCCGTTTTCTACATTATGTGAATGTATCTTTCAAAGTCAGCTTGGACTCAAGGAATATTTACAAAACAAGATGTTACTTACCCTCCCTAGTTCTTACTTACATTGCAGTTGGGTGGTGGTATCAGAATTTGATTGATTTCCCCTGCCTGGACACAGAATCGATGAAGTAGCGACCCATTTTGGAGGTCCCACAAACAGACACAGAAGTCTACACCCCCGGACACAAGCAAGTTGGCTTCATAACGACTATTTACTTGGTGTGGGTGGAGAAGGCAGGTTACTCGTCCGCGATGACTCTTCAGAATACTCAGCGGCGGAAAATCTAAAAGGGGAAGACAATATGGAAGAGTTTGGGATTTTCGAATAATGGAGAAGTTTTTTGTCTGGGACCCAACTGTCAAGCTGAAAGAAATAAGTGAACATCTTCTGTCATCATTCAACCGCCTTCCTGCCCATTGCCCAATGCGCCGCAGTAAATTTATTATTCTTCGTAGTTCTTTGTGTATTTCTTGTTTTCTTTTATTTATCTTTTGCTGTCGTTTGACTTTATTTCTTGTTAAGCGCGCATTTAACTTTTGTTTCTGTATGTACTGTGCAAATGCCTTATTACTAGGCTGCATGTAAACAAATTCATTCATTCATATTAGGTTAAGAACATTAGAGACATCGGAGGAAACTAATCGATACTTCACCTTAGAATCGCATTTACCATACGTCATAAAAGCCTATACTTATCACTGGGAGCGAATTTGTGTCAGTTAAACCGGATAACTGCTTGAAAAGATCCGACGTTCATCCTACAATGAAGCGAACTTCCTAGAGCCAAGTAATAACTAGTCTCAGCCCGATGAAAAATTTGTAGCCTACGTAGTTGTACGAAAAAGTTGCATATATTGATATGTAATAGTAAAGAATACTATCATTTAATATGCCTCAGACTGTGCCAAAATTAAGCAGTAGTATCCAGTAGCATCCTGTCTTGCTATAGTAGCATCCAGTCTTGCTAATAGTAGCATGCAGTAGAATGCAGTAGAACGGTAGCCTTAATAGGGCTACCGTTTTCCCTTTAGGGAAAAAAGGTGGTGGCGTTATGGCTTTTGTGCATGAGAGTCTGAAGCCCAGAGTTGTTGAAGTACCGGGTTTGGAATTGGATGATGAAATTACTTGGATTACAATCCATCCTAAGCGGCTTCCTAGACCTATATCGGGAATTGCAGTATGCGTTTTTTACTTTTCACCGGGGCAGCCCGTTTCTGCACGAAATGCTTTTTGGGAAAAACTCCAAGAGTCTGCTGATTTTATCCAAAGGAAAAACCCACTATACGCATTGGCAGTGTTAGGCGATGCGAACGATTTAAACACTCGATCCCTAGCGTCGTCACTCAGTTTGAAAAATGTAATAAATTTCCCAACTACGAAAGGGGGTACACAGCTTGATGTTATCCTTACCGATCTCAATAAATATTACCAAACCCCTAGTGAATTGGCCCCACTGGGGGGGAGTTACCACTATATGGTCCAATGGAATCCGTTAGATAAAATAAAAATAGCCTACTCGGTCACGGAAGTTACCAGCAGGCCAATCACGGGTGCTGGTCTCCTCTCTTTTGGTGACTGGATTACTTCCGAGGTTTGGACTGATGTGTTACATATTGAAGACGTTGATGCCAAAACTGAGTGCATGCACAAAAAACTGATAACACAGTTTGACTCTTCTTTTCCTGAACGGAAAAGAAAGGTTTGTTCTTAAGAACAAACCTTAACTAAATTCAGAAACAAAAAAAACTTATAAAGAAGAAATTAAAACTTTTTAAAGAAGGAAAGCGTGAAGAAGCCAACTGAGAAATGAAATAAAGAAAAAAATTAAGAAAGCCCAAGCTGATTTTTATTCGAACGAAGTTGATCACCTTTTAGCTTCTAAACCGGCGAAGTTCTTTCAAGAAATAAAAAAGCTGGCAGGTAAAAATCCTTCACCTGTTGATTTTAAGAAAGACGAACTGCCTGTCAAAACAGCCAATGATTTAAATGCCCATTTTGCCGCAATTGTTCAGTCTTACCCACCACTTTCTCCAAAGACCCCTTCTGCTAATGGGCCCTTTATATCCCAAGTACATAGTATTCCTCCTCAAGACCTCCCTGGTATCAATATCCCTGAAATAATGACATCCGAGGTGAAACTTAAGCTGTCCAAGCTAAAAAGAACTGCAGTTACGCCTTTTGATATCCCAGTGACGTTAATTAAGGCCTTTGCAGCTGAATTGGCCCTTCCGCTGACCAACATTTATAATAAAATACCATGAAGTGGCCAGTACCCTAAGAAGTGGAAAGTGGGGTTTATTACACCAATACCAAAGAAGGGTGGTGCCAATGATTTTACTGGGGTAAGGCCAATTTCTGTGACTTCAGTTTTTAGCCGCGTGTATGAAGGTTTTGTAGCTGCATGGTTGAAAAAATATTTAGCATCAGTCATTGACCAGCATCAATATGGAAACGTCCCGAAGGCTTCTACAACACATTATTTAGTAAGTCTTATAGATTTTATCCTGAAGAATCTGGACACCCCAGATAAATGGATTAACCTTGTAGCTATTGATTTTAAGAAGGCTTTTGATCTTGTAGACCACCAAATACTGTTAAATAAGTTAATTGAGAATAATGTACCTGAATTTATTGTAAATATAGTACGGGGATTTTTAACGGATAGATTACAAATTGTAAAGTATAAGCAGTGCATGTCAGACGCGCTTCCAGTTTTTTGTGGGGTGCCCCAGGGAACTGTGCTTGGTCCTCTGTGTTTTCTTATTATGATAAATGATGTTGCTCAGGACATCGATGAGCGATGGAAATTCGTAGACGATTTATCACTGGCAGAAGTTGTGGGAAAGAATTCAAAAAGTCAATCTTTGGGTATAATTCAGGATATTGCTACAGAAGCTTCTCGGTCGAATATGGTAGTGAACAGTGACAAATCTACAATACTAACAATTTCATTTCTTAAAACTCTCCCACAGTTCCACCCTCCCATTCCTGATAACCTTACTTCTGACCAAATTACACTCCTTGGCGTTATTATATCTTCTGATATGTCTTGGGAGGAAAATACCAAATTTATTTTAAAGAAAGCTAACTCTTCCATGAGTATGTTAAAAATCCTAAAGAAATTCAAAGTCCCTAAAGAAAGAATGAAAGATTTGTATTGTATGTTTGTCCGTTCACTACTTGAATATGCCTGTCCAGCATGGCATTATGGACTTACAAAGAGTGACTCAGATAAGTTGGAAAGAATCCAAAAACGTGCTGTTCAAATTATAATTGGTGGCCATAACATGCAGTACTCGTATCTCCTAAAGGAGTGTAAGCTGGAACCCCTTTCTGTTCGTAGAGAACAGCTGTGCCAACGTTTCGGAACAAATCTGTTATCCCACCCTTTCTACCGAAATATGCTTCCTCCACCCTTTAAACCGGAAAGAAACAGACCTCCAAGAGAAGCAGCTATGAAAGTACCAAAACTCACACCTGTCGCTTGTAAAACTGAAAGGTACCGTAATAGTTTTGTGCCTCAGTTTACATTGTATCACAACAACCTTACTTGAATTACTGTATTTATTTTATGACAATTGTATATATGTTTTAGTTGTTGGTTAATGACAAGTACAAATTAATTTGCTCGCGCATGAAATGTTGTGCCGCATTTATTTTGAAATTAAATTAAATTAAATTAATATAGAAGCATATAGTAGCATCAGTTCGTGCTGCATGCTACTTTTTCGTACAACTTCATACTATTATTTTGAGATAAATTTTTCACTGAGGGTGGATCATGAGATCACTGGCCTTGCACACAAAACACAAGCGTTGAAGGACACTCGCTCGAAGCTGAATACAGTCAAGAATCTTCCGCTTTAACTTTTTCTTTGAGCTAGATAAAGGTTATCCTTTCGAAGATTTTATGCTTGTCACCCAAAGAGAAAGAACGTAACTGCCCCCTCTATGCATCATCTGCGATATACCAACCGACAGAAAAGCCACACCATAGATTTCCTTCTGAGGCGTCCACAGAGCAAAATAACAGACATGGGGAGAAGAAATATATTTTAAGTTGGGATTGGGGGGGGGGGGCAGAATTGAAGTGGATGGTTAGTCTTAGGGCGGATGCTCTTCCGGTGGGGATGCGGAGAAATTATATTGGTAGAGATAGGAAAAGTACTGGTCCTTATTTTTGTCCAATGTGTGGTATTGAAGGAGAGGATGCGGTACATTTGATATGTTATTGTGAGGAGTTGAAAGAATTAAGAAAGGAAGTGTTTGGTCGGGAGGCTTGGGAGGAAAGGGATTTGGTTTCAAGTATGGGAAGTAAGTGTTTTGGTGAGATCCGAAGGCTGGGTAGATTCCTGAAGCTAGCTATGGCCCACCGTGAACTATTTTTATAGAAGTTGATTTTTTGGTTTGTTGGTGGAGTTTATGATATCTTGTTTTTGTTATTGTGTTATGTTTCCCGCCATGGCCCTTGGGCTTTATTGGGAATAAATTCATTCATTCATTCATTCATTAGGGAATACTGCCATGGCCTCTGCTTGCCATGCTTAACAATCGGTTACTACTTGTAGCGCCGCTCACGACGCTTGTGGCACTTAAAGTATAATAAACTTGCGGGTTTGAACATTTCTAGGAAAACTACGATGCGGTCTGCACGCATCGAAGAAACAGGGGAAGTTGTATCTTTTATTTTTCCGTGTCGGAATTTTGAGTTATTGGAGCCAGCGCTGGTGCACGACTGAATGAGTTTCAGAAGGGACGTTCTCTATCACTAGTGGTGATAGTGTCACTGCTATTCAATTATTCAAGCGACACTATCACCACTAGTGATAGAGAACGTCCCCTCTGAAACCTATTCAGTCATGCACCAGCGCTGGCTTCAATAACTCAAAATTCCAAACACAGAAAAAACAAGAGCTGTAAGCTCATATGGCACTTGCATGGGTCAAGATGATTTGATTGATCAAAAGTAAGTTTCGACTTTGCGGTTGAGATGCGCGCTCTAAGGGAGCTGGAACTTCATTTGTAAGCAAAACCCTTGAGGCAAAACTGCTAATGGGCTGATGGGCATCACGAAAATGCAGATATTGCTTAAAAGTATGTTTTTACTTTGCGGTCAAGATTGGTACTTTAAGGAATAATCGGATTTGGGACGTAGCAATTTCTAAGCAAATCTTGTTGAGTCTCCAATATTCCAGCGAAGTTTCATCGTCCTAGCACATCTGGAAGTACCTTAACGCGCGATCACCGGAATCCCAACCCCCCCCCCCCCCCCTCCTCCAACTCCACCCACAATAACCGGAGCCAATCCGGTTCTGTAAATGATTAATCCAGAGCATCTGTTTGTCATTCCCACGAAGTTCGATCCAGATCTCACCAGTCTAAGCGGGTCAAGTATTTTCCGCCCTCCCCCCAATTATTGCCGGATTCGGTCCGGAAATGAAAAAGGTCATAAGAGAAAAATGTCCTCTGTTTAATTATTAAATTTCACTGGAATCCGATCACCCGTTCCAAAGTTACGCATGACTCAATATTCCGGATTCCCCTCCCTCAACTCCCCCCACCAAGATTATCATATCGAGGATTTTTTTTATTCCAAGTCAGTTTGACCGGGTCCCTGATATGCCTTCCAAGTTTCGTCGTGAAAATCCCCCAAAAAATGGAATTCCGGGAAACCCCCTCCTCCCCCCCCCCTCAAGTTTCCGGATCCAGTCAAATTATGTAAAAGATTTACATGGACCAGATGTTTGTTCTTCCCAGCAAGTTTCACTCCGATACCATCATTCTAACCGTTTCCCGAGATTTCCGGTCCACCCCCCCCCCCCCAGCTCCCCCGCGGTGCACGCAGCCAATCCGATTCAGCAAATGACTTACCTAGAGCATCTGTTTGTTCTTCCCACAAAGTTCCATCCCGGTCCCTCCATTCTAAACGGGTCACGTATTCCCCCCCCCCCCCCCAATAGTTGCCGGATCCGGTCCGGATATGAAAAAAATCATCGGAGAAATGTCCTCTGTTGAATTCTTAAATTTCACTCGAATCCGATCACCCATTCCAAAATTACGCATGACTGAAAATTTCGGATTCCCCTCCCTCCACTCCCCCCACCATTATCTGATCGACAAAATTTTTACTTTGAAGTCAGTTTGATTGGGTCCCTGATATGCCTGCCAAGTTTCATCGTGAAAATCCCCAAAACCACCATCACCGGAACTCCGGGACCCCCCCCCCCCCCCGTAAGTGTCCGGATCCAGTACAATAGTCTAAAGGACTTATCTAGAGCAGATGCTTGTTCTTCCCAGCAAGTTTCACTCCGATCCCTCCATTCTAACCGTTTCTTGAAATTTCCGGTCTCCCCCCCCCCCCCAACTCCCCCCCTGGCCACCGAATCCGGTCAAGATATATTTGACGGTGCAATACGGCTGACTTATCCGTTTTGCACCGTCAAATATGATTCGCAGTCAGCTTGGGCCGTAGGAACATCTATCACCGGTCAAGACTTTAAACGGGACATTACAGATATATATTCTATTCAGTTCTGAAGTTTCATTACAATCCGATCATCCGTTCGAAAGTAACAAACTTCTCAATTTCCCGGATTCCCCTCCGAATTCCCCTCCCTCCACTCCCCCCCACCATTATCTGATCGACAAAATTTTTATTTTGAAGTCAGTTTGATTGGGTCCCTGATATGCCTGCCAAGTTTCATCGTGAAAATCCCCAAAACCACCATCACCGGAATTCCGGGACCCCCCCCCCCCCCCCCATAAGTGTCCGGATCCAGTACAATGGTCTAAAGGACTTATCTAGAGCAGATGCTTGTTCTTCCCAGCAAGTTTCACTCCGATCCCTCCATTCTAACCGTTTCTTGAAATTTCCGGTCCCCCCCCCAACTCCCCCCTGGCTACCGAATCCGGTCCAGACTTTAAACTCCACTCCCCCCACCATTATCTGATCGACAAAATTTTTATTTTGAAGTCAGTTTGATTGGGTCCCTGATATGCCTGCCAAGTTTCATAGTGAAAATCCCCAAAACCACCATCACCGGAATTCCGGCCCCCCCCCCATAAGTGTCCGGATCCAGTACAATGGTCTAAATGACTTATCTAGAGCAGATGCTTGTTCTTCCCAGCAAGTTTCACTCCGATTCCTCCATTCTAACCGTTTCTTGAAATTTCCGGTCTCCCCCCCCCCCCCAACTCCCCCCTGGCTACCGAATCCGGTCAAGACTTTAAACGGGACATTACAGATATATATTCTATTCAGTTATGAAGTTTCATTACAATCCGATCATCCGTTCGAAAGTTACACACTTCTCAATTTCCCGGATTCCCCTGCCCTCCACCCCCCCCCCCCAAATGGTCGGATCAGAAAACTGATTATTTATAAGTTTGTTTGGACGGGTCTCTGATAGGCCTGCCAAGTTTGATGGTCCTAGCACAACTGGAAGTACCCTAACTCGAAAAAGTGTGACAAAATGCCCTAAATTTTCAAGTTTCCAGCGCCCCCACTTCCCCGCATATGGTCGGATCGCGAAACTGATTATTTCCAGGTTAGTTTGGTCGGGTCCCTGATATGCCTGCCAAGTTTCATTGTCCTAGCACATCTGGAAGTACCCTAACTCGGATATGTGGGACAAAAAACTCGGACCGACCGACAGACCGACAGACGGAATTGTGATCGGTATATGGCACTTAAGCCAGAGGCTACAAGTGCCATAAAAATTGTGTGTCAATTGTGTGTCACTTTTTCTAGTCTTGACGCTACTCCTATTTTGCTCTGGTCCAGCATGGAACTCTGATAACAACTGACTCTGTGGCCGTTGACTTTTGCTCTTATTAATCCGGGTCGGTTAAAACCGGTTTTCAGGCGTACGCAAATTTGGCCGGTAGATTTTTTAACGTTTCGCCTTGTATTCAAATGAAAAATGCTGAATGCACGGTCAATTATGACCGCTGATTAAGTAAATCGTTGAATCCTCAAGCAAGACAGCGAAGACGGAAGCACTTCCTGTCAGATTTTATGCGGTTCAGGAAAGTTACCGAGCTCCCAATGTTTTTGGAATCCAAACTTTCCGCAACTTAGTAATGGAATGGAATCTGTACCATAGTAATGGAATTTGAGAGGCGAGTCGTAAAACTGGTTTCCTGCGGTTTTTGCGAAGAGGTTCGCTCGCTGGAAAGTGTTTCTGAAATCTTCCCTCTTAGTTCATCAGAACCTAGTTTTTTTTTTGCAATAGCGCTGCGGTTTCGCTGCTGCAGCACTTTTTTGCTTCTGCATAAGACGCGTTCTTGGGTTCACTGCCCGTGCGATTTGTTCTTAGTTGATGCAGCACCTCGCAGGGAAGCACGGTCTTGGTCCGTAAGCAAGTCCGATATTCTCGAGAAGCGCTGCCGTCTTCCTCGGAAGCACTGCAGTGCAAAAACGAATGTTGAAAGAATCAGCTCGAAAGTGGCCGAGAAGTGTAGATGCAGCGTGTAACAAAAACGAAGTTCAGATGAAATCGGTATAGAGCACATTTATCGGTTAGAAATTAAATCGTTAGGTTTGGTACCCTTGGGCCTTGGGTCATTATATGAACCGCTGCCGTTCTTCATCAGATTTGTTACCTACGGGTAACAAAATACATGTTCAAACACCTATGGGTAACAAAATACACGTTCAAACACGTCAAGAGTCTATGTAGTACCTTTATGGATGGGGTGCTTTCTCGTAAGCAGAAGCAGCATGATTGTCGGCGTCGCCTGTGTGATGGCGATAGTGCCATCTTCTCGGCCGCAAACTAATTTCCCTTGCATCGTTATGAACAAGCTAGACGTGACGCTCGAATTTGTCTCATCCTGATCATCCTGGAAAAAGAGAAAGAGTGACGGCCACGCAACAGTAGATACTGTTTATTCTCTAGTCTTTAAAGTTTATCCGAAAAGGGCTGGGGTAGGACAATCTAGTTACCCATCACTTATACACTTACATCGGCTTGAAGACCCACTGAAAATGCGTTACTTCGTTGTTCCGCTATTCACGAATAATCGATTTTCAAATAGTGGAATTTCCGTGTGATTTGTGGTACCTCTATGGGCTTGTATGCCTTACGAGAAAGATTTATGATTTTTTTTTTGTTCAGGCAGTAATCTCACCACTGCCTACTGAAAAGTCGCGTTTGTGTTGAGATCAAAATTTCCCGCGTCATAGTAGAATTTACGCTGTAGAGGCGGCCACATATATTCTGAACGTCATAACTAGAGCAGATAGGGGAAAATATAAAAATCCCTTTGCAGGATAATAATTCAGTGTATTCAATTAAATGACACAGCACGCAAGTTAAACTTTAAGGTGCCTCCTAGGTATTCTTCAGCTTCAACCACAAACATATGGCTGTTGTGGCTCAAGAGGGCCACATCATTTTCGTTGTCATTCCCAACAATGGGGTAAACACATACGCCATCTAGGCAGGCAGGCAGACATTGCCGATAGATGACGTATGTCTCTAGTTGTCTTTGTTGACATTGCTTGATACTGGTGTTGCTGATCCGTTATCAGCAACATCACGTCCGGTAGCGGTAGCCCTCTTGATTAATAATCTTAACTTAACATCTTGTTGAGAAAAGGAGACGTTTTGTAGATACTACTTAGAAGTATACATTTTGTTTTATCAAGAGAGAAGAGAAGAGTCTGAGCCCTAGGCTACCTAGGATATCCCTACCCCTCGTTTTGTTGATTAGTTCTGAGTGTGGAGATTAAGGTCAGGCCCGCCGGTCTTCAGAGAAAATCACGCTATCCACAAGGTCCCAGTGACCCTATTCAAGACCTAGCCTTACCAACTACCCTTGAAGCCACATCAGTGGCTTCTGGTCATGCTCGCCATTCTTCGATCTGCTTAGTTTCAAGGCGAAGCGATACAGTTGGAATAACCTGTCCTTCAGTCAAATCACCCAGCGTTCGAATGGCAATACGCCCTTCATAAAATTCAGTGACGAATTGCCGCCAGGTGCGCTACAGAAACAATAACAATCAAACGTTAGATCCTGGTATAAGTTATCTGAAGGGGGAATAAGCGGTTGACAAGCTTGATGAAGTTCGACACAACAGAGCAGGGTAGAGCACAATCAGAGGCATTTGATAGTTTTAAACACAGCTAGGCCTACGAGGAATTGAAAATAGCCAAACAAACCTGGTTAAACGTACACCAAGAAGTAGCGTGTCATTGTTTACTTTATGCTAGCTCATCTAGCGGCAAAACTATAACTATTCTGGAAGCAATTTATGTAGGGCGTATTCTTATCGAAGATAATGATCATAAGACTAAACGGTTTTGAAAAGGACCGATCGTGGTTAAAGTAAAATCAGCATAATGCCCGTAGAGTCGACGCAAAAAAACGTATTATAACAAAAGAATGTACGAAACCGCGTGGAGGTCATTTAAGCGGAAAGTAGGTTTTCAGCCAAGTGACCTTATCTTCCTGGATTTTATCTAATTTTTTGCAAGAACCTATAACACCCGGCCCTAGAAGGTGTAGAACCTATGTCGCTCACTTCCGTAAGAAATCTATGCTGGTTAGGAACGAAGCAACCCGAAAAGAGCTGAGGCGTGGCTAGTCGAAAAGCACGGTTGATAAAGTTGTTGTTAATAAAGTCACTTCTCTTCTCTGGAAGGTACAGGCGGCATCTATTACCACAGAGGTAGTGCAATCAACAGGGGCAAAGAAGTCATACGGCTTCCCTACGCGTGAAATTATTGTTCAATCCTTCCAATTCCCCCACCGTGGCCCGACGTGGTTGAGATGGCACATCTATGTCATCTATCCCTACCACCCATTAAGTTTCACTCGGATCGGCGCATTTCGGGGAATTTCTAGTACATCCCTCCCACTTCGCCCACCGAAGTCGGATCCGCCCCATTTGGCCCCTATGCGTGTCAGAAATTTTCGAGACCCCCCCCCCCCCCCTCGTCAAACTCCCTCCACCGTGCCCAGATAGGATTCGGACACCGGGTTCTGCAATATGATATGATATCTATATGATATATATATTTGGTTAAAGACCGAGGGCCATCGCAATGATATCGCGATATCGCGAGGGCCATCGCAATGATAGGCAGGGAAAGCGTAGCAGTGACCAGGTTGTGACCCCTAGTGATACCCTACTCCAGCCTAGTGCTAGTTACATGCGACATGGAAGTGGTGGTAGGCCTATGGCAAGTAACAGAGGCGGTAGGGATTATGCTAATGCACGTGAAATGAATCCAAGGCAGTTGTTTTCAAATGATGATCGGGGAAGAGACGAAACATTTGATCTAGACTTCGAAGATGCGTGCTCGGAATATGGGTCGGATGGTCACGCAAAACGTGATTAGGTACTAGAGGGCCATGAGCAAGTTATAAAGTTCGTACATTGGAATATCCAAGGTTTTGATGATCAAAAGTTTGATAATTTGATTCGAAATAAAGAATTAGATTTGATTAGTTTAGTTGAAACATGGAGAGAAGAACCTATTTCTATTTCACAGTTTTTTAGTTATAGTGCGTGTAGGAAGAAAAGTAAGAATGGAAGGGTTTATGGAGGAGTGAACGTTTTAGTCAGGAAAGGAATGTGTAAGGATTGTGAAAGATTGCGAAGTGATTCAGAGAATTTAGTGTGGTTACGCTTGGTTATAGGTGAGCAAAGATATCTAGTTTGTAGCGTGTATATTCCGCCTGAGTCAAGCAGTTACGCCAGCCGTGAAAATACATGGGATATACTGTCTTCAGAAACGTGTAAATATGGAAAAAAGTTTGCTAATCATAATTGTGTTGTTTTAGGTGACTTCAATGCTTATGTGAGGGAGGATTTTGAGAATTGGATTGTGGATTCAGAGCTTCAGGATGACTCCCACGGGAACTCCCAACAAGACGGCGTGCATGAGAGGATGTATGGTAGGAGGAGTAGCAAGGACCAGGGAAGAAAAAAGAACAGGTGGGGAAATAATCTTTTGGATTATAGTGGTGTTGAAAATATGATAATTTTAAATGGGCGTTTGGGTGAGGATAAAGGGATAGGAAATTATACGTGTTTTTCGAGTGGGGCTCCTAGCGTTATTGATTTTATTTTGGTAAACATGTCTCTTTGGCCTCGTTGTAAGAACTTCAGAGTAATGGATGTGATTGGATCTGACCATGTTCCTATTGAGTTGGAGATGAGAATTAGAGAGGGTTCTAACCCACGTCCAGACAAAGGAAGAAGAGAAAGCGGAAGAGACGGAGTAAGTACATCCGTGCGGAAAAAAACACTGATCACGGATAATCTTAGTGAAAGTGTATTTTTAAATAGGCTAGGCGTAGATAGTATTATGTTAGAGTTGGAGAATTGTGCTGATGTCATTAAGAGAGGAGAGATTGAAGAAGCTGTTTTGCAGATAACGAAGGTAGTGTATGATGCAGCTAGAACTAGTGGTAAGGAAAAAAAGCAGAAGAGGATTAATAAGGAATTTTTTGATGAGGAATGTGATGTTAAGAGAAGCGAGGTAATTGAAGCTTTAAAAAAGGTAAAAGTTGGAGGTCCATTATCAGGATGTAGGCTAGATGAATATCGGAAGGTAAGAAGAGAATATAAAAATCTTTTAAGGGCAAAAAAGAAAGCAATGGCAGATAATATTAATATGGAGATAGTTAAGAGTTATAAAATTAAGGATAGTAAGAAATTTTGGAAATTAGTTAAACACCAGATAGAAGGAGATCAAGGAAACGCAGTCCCGCCTGCACACACATGGCCTGAACATCTGGAGTCGGAAAACGACCCGGGAAAGATTCTTACGGATGAATTTGCCACTTCGCTAAGGTCAGAAGTTCCATTCCCGATGAAAGAATCTGATTACATGCTTACAGATGCAGTTTGTGAGGAGGAAATTTGGCATTCATTGAAGCAGATGAAAGGTGGTTCGGCACCTGGTATGGATGGTATCCCAGCAGTAATTTGGAAATGGGGAAGAGTCCATTTGCTTCCATTGTTGGCACTTTTGTTTACATGTATTGTCGAGAAAGCAAGATGGCCTGAGCAGTGGAATATTTCAATGATGGTTCCAGTTTTCAAAAAAGGAGATAGGAATAAGCATGAGAATTACAGGGGGATTAGCCTAGGTAATGTATTGAGTAAAATTTTATGTAAAGTAATAGATGTTAGGCTGAAAAAATGGTTGAATAAAAATGAAATATTAAGTTATATTCAGGCAGGTTTTAAGGAAGGATACAGTACGTTAGACCAGATTTTCGCGTTACATGTGTTAATTAGAAAATATACTCGAGGTAGAGGAAAGAAACTTTATGTAGCTTTTGTGGATTTGAGGGGGGCTTTTGATAATATAAATAGAAAGTTGTTAATGCAGACATTACTAGAAATTGGTCTTCCAAAATTGTTTGTATTGTTGATTGTGGAGATGTATGTTAATACGAGGGTGGTGGTGAGAGTACTTGGTAAACTGTCAAGAGAGATTAAGTCTGTTCTAGGTGTTAAGCAGGGTTGCACGCTTTCCCCTAAGTTGTTTTCTGTTTTTATTAATGATGTTGAAAAGTTTATGGTAGACAATAATGCTCCTTTGTTAACGCTTGACGTAGTGTCTCTTTGTTTGTTGCTTTTTGCAGATGATCTAACCCTGGTGGCAGAATCCCATACAAAATTGCAGAAACTATTGGATATTTTGAAGTTATACCTTGAAAAGAAAGAGCTAGATTTGAATGTCAAGAAAACGGTGGTAGTGGTATTTAGAAAGGGTGGAAAGCGGAAAGAAGGAGAGATTTTTAAGTACGGTGGAGCTGTATTAGAGGTGAAGGAAGAATGTGTTTATTTGGGATGCAAATTTAAAGCGGTTGGGGGAATGTTTGGTAAGCAGGTGGAACAGAATGTGAGAAAGGGAAAAAATTGTGGTAATTTGATTTTAAGAAGTAGTCTAAAGGAGGTAACGAATCTGAAGCTGCATAAAGAAATATTTTCAACGAAAGTGGTGCCAGTAATGCATTACGCTTCAGAGATTTGGGGATTTAGTAAGGCAGAAAAAATAGAACAAGTACAACTAGGTTATTTTAAGAGGTTACTAGGGTTAAGCAATAGGATTAATGGATTAGTGGTGAGAGGAGATCTAGGTCTAGTTTCGTTAAGAAATAGAAGGTTGGTTAATATGGTGAGTTTTTGGGAAAGAATTATTAATATGCCGCGAGTACGGGTGCTTAAAGCAGCATATATGGAATCATTACGGGATGAGTCGAGTGATTCTTGGGCGTCCCAAATAAAACAAATTTTGGACCAGTGTGGGGTTAGTTCGCTTTGGAATAACGGGGAGGGGCAAGGTCATGAAGTAGGAGATGTTGCAGGTGTGGTTAAAAAGGTGTTGATGGATCAGGAAATACAGCTGTGGCAGTGTGATGTCGGTAAGTCTAGCTCGTTGAGGTTTTACAGAGATGCTAAAGAGACATGGGGGGAAAGTATTTATTTTAAAGCAGGGTTGAATAGGGAGGAGTTAGCGTGGGTGATAAGTATGAGGGGTGATTGTTTACCGCTAGGGGATAGGAGGAGGTATGTGGGAAGGGGTTTAAGTCGGATTGGTCCTTACTACTGCCCTATGTGTGGGGAGATGAATGAGAATGTGTTGCACCTGATGTGTGAATGTAGTGAATTGGATGGGTTGAGGGATGAAGTGTTTGGAAAAAGAGTGTACGATGAGGAATGGTTGGTTAAAGTAATGAAGGATGAATGTTTTTCGGGAGTTCGCCAGTTGGGAAGATTCCTTAAGCTTTCGATGAAGCATCGTGAAAGATTCATTTAGGTTTATTAGTAATTTAGTGAAAATTTATTTTTATTTTGTTTTGTGTTGCCATGGCCCTCGGGCTTTTTGTGTAAATATATATCATATCATATCATATCATATGATATGTATATGATGTGCAGGACGGTTACTTCTAGTTACAGCCTGCCGAGCTTTAAAATAAAACCTTGGAGGTCAGACAGGACCGGAGAAGAAAATTCTCAGTCTTATTTATTCTTGTGTCTTATTCTTGTTTTTGAAAGCATGATAAGGGGAGATGGGACACTCGCTGAGAAATGACGTGAAGGGCTAGCTGTTTTCATTCAACGGCTTAAATGTTGGGGCATTTATTTGTAACAGTAAAACGACACTGCGGTCGTGTGGAATCAAGGCTATAGTTTTCACTGATCAGATTTTAAAAAAATCGGGGCAGAACACCGGAAAATGGTCGAGAGTTTGCGTGACAGAATAAGAAATCTGGCCAGACTTTTGAAGACATCTGGACTTTTGGCGCTAGATTTTATGTAACGATGATTTCCGACGGAGCTTCCCAAATCGTATCAAAACATCTTAATTAAAAGAGGAAACTCACCAGCTGATTAAGGATACCAACAGGAGACACTTCCAACATCGACCATGCCTTCTTTATACTGGACGAGACCAACGGGGGCATCTCTGGAAGTAACTTTGTATGAAATAGATAGATAGATAAATACTTTTATTGATCTAACACGTAGCGCCGACATGGCACTAAATACGTTGACCAATACATTTCATGTGCAAAGTACTTGAATATACACAGTTATTACGTATAAAAGAAAATAAATCACTCGGAATTCCACTGTTTTTTGTTAATTTTCTCAGTAAAATATGGTACAAAGGAATTCGAATACCGGGTAGTGCGACATTTAACTGGGAGCATGAGATTATGGCACCGCGTCCGTCCTGTCGCCGGTGCTAGGTCGCGCAGAATATCTTTTCACTGGCAAGGATTGGTCGGTCAAAACGTAGAATTAAGTTTTCCCGGCGGACTCAAGTCTTAATAGGAGGAGGGAAGCTTCGTAACAATTGTATTTCCGTCCTAGCATAATGCGGCACGCTCTGATTTGCACTGATTCAACGTCTTCGTTATGTTGTACGCTCCTTTGTACAAAGGGTCCCTAAACTGGGCAGGCATACTCCAGTAGCGGTTGCACGTAAGTCACATAAGCCAAACTTCATAGATTCTGCGCCGTGTGGAGGGAACTCTGATTAAAGTTTAAGTTATGGAAGACAAACCTGACGCCGGCTGAGGATGTAACGTTTTTACTTACTAGTAGTGAAAACTGGAAACGAGATGCCCTCCTGTGCTTTTTTTTAACAATGTAGCCTACTGAAGTTAATCTGACGTCCTGTCCCCCTAACGTCGTTTTAATTGTCAGTATTGCTTGCATGAGCGCCCGCATAAGCGCGTTTTATTTATTCAGTTTAGTAATGGACTCATACTTTTGCTACAAAGGACTGGGAACACAAAAAGAACTTTACCGTAGAGAACGTTTTCTATTCAGTTATAACGTTACAACGTCAGGACTCGAACAGGATAGAAAAGAACGGCGGTAAGAAGAAACTGGACAGGTAATGAGGCACGGGCATGGACTGGAAACAAATAAAGCACTGTTAAGTCTGTGCCTTTACTGAGCTCCTTACTTCCCCTAACATCTAGCTCCTTACTTCCCCTAACATCTGATGTTCAGACAACCGAAGACCAAAGTAAACTACCTGGAGGTGCCTTGAACTCCACCTGTTGTATCTGTTCCAGCTGATTGTCACTAACTTCCGGCACCGACCACGTGCTGACGTTTCCCAGAGAGTCACCACGAGTCAGCCACTTCGTGACTCTACCACTTTGCGAAATCATATTGTAATGAAAGGCTGGACGCTTTGATGTCGGCTAAAAGAAGGAAAGTATTTTCTTAGTGGGATGACCAACTAAATACAGATGCAATCAAGAGCTTCGTTTTTGTTGCAACGCTGCAGCTCACTTCTAAGCCGCTTCCGGGCTGATTCTTTTTACATTCGTGTTTGCACTGCAATGCTTCCGAGGAAGCACGGAATGCTGACCGACGTAGTACGTGCTTCCCTTCAAGGTGCTGCATCAACTAAAGGAGGGTTTTCGTGAGCTGGAAAGCAAAGTCGGAATCATTTTCCAATTGTTTTCGCGCTACTACGAAAAGTTGCTGAACTTTCCAACGCGGTTTTCGCGCTTTGGAAACCGAAGCAGCTTTCCTGGAAAGTGATTCCAAGAGGTTAGTGGAAAGCTCCGCGGAAAGTTGAATATTTCGGCGGGAATTTCAAAGGTGTGGAGAAAAAACAGTGCAAGTGTCACTAATAAATTAAAAAAAATGGCAATCGTAATTAAGGTAACTTCGATGTAATTTATGAGAATCAAAGAACCGTTCAGTGAACCATATTTATTCGAAAAAGTTCGTAATTCAGCATTTTCCCGGCGATATTAGCTTTCCATGGGTTTTCGCGATCAGTCCAGCGGGAAAGTGGAAAGTGATTCCAGGAATCACTTTCCCACAGTTTTCGCGATCGCTTCACTCGCCGGAAAGTGATTCCGAGATCTCGCGAAAACCCTCCTTAAGATGAAATCGTGCGGGCAGTGAATCCAAGAAGGGATCTTGTGCGGAAGCAAAGGAGTGCTGCAGCACCGAAGCGGCAGCACTATTGCAACGAAAACGAGGCTCAATCCGAAGAGGCACATGCACGGCCAACAAGAAGAGCAGTTAAACTTGCTAATAAACCCCGGATGAAACTCCCTTTAGTACAATCACTTTGGCGCTACGTGAAATCTTGTTCTCCTTAATTTATTCGCCATTTTAACTCCGTTTGGTAAGTCTAAGTTTGACAAGTTTTCTAACTGGACTACATTCAAACTGTACGGTAAATTATTTGACAAATCCGATATAAGTTCTTTGACAATTCTTATGCTATTCTTTGCAAGAAGAATTTCTGGAGAAATAAAGTGAATTTAAATACCTGTGTTACATAGTGTTACAATGTTACAATTTGAATACCTGTGTCACCTAAGTAAGTAAGTAATTTATGTCTGACCTGCCATTTGAAAAGCAAAGTACGTAAAAATGAAATAAAAGAATTAAATAAAACACAACAAATACAATATACAATTATTCATTCATCGTCCAGAAAAGAATGTAGAGTGTCGTGTGCTGGCTGGGCCCTGTTGTCCATGATTTTTGGCAAAGCGGATGAAATTTCCAAAAGCGCTTGCATCTTTAACTTGGAAATCGCTCCGTTAGCATGTGGATTTGGTATTACTTTGGCAAATAAAGCAGGTGCTTCGTATACTTAAAACAGTATCTTCTCATCTTCTGCAACTCCTTCTTGAGCGAACCAGAGCGAAAAAAATTAAGGTCCTACCGAGATATGGACTCGGACCGCAGGATTCAGAGTCCTGAGTGCTAGCCATTACATTTAGGACTTCACTGTTAGGTGTTAGCGCATCCTGGTCATTAGAGTTAAGCCTGGAGCGGGGGGAGGGGGGCTTCCGGTTCTTTGCACTATTGTCTCTGTGGCTTCCAGAGGCAGTGAGCAAACAGCAAAATTACACATGGAAGGGAGCGGGAGGAGGGGCGGCTTTACGTTATCTGCACTAGCATCACTTTGTGTTTGGCTGCGGAAACTTGGTGAGGACACACGCGAAACTGCACGTGGCACAGAGAAGACCAAAAACAGTAGTTGCGTTTTTGCTGATACCATGGTATCTGTTACCACGGTAACTGGATCTGCAATTAGTCGTTTTTGTAGTTATCGTGATATCTGATATACGGTGCTCTGCAAAAACGACTATTGCCGAAATTGCACTTTTCGAATTCATCCAAAAAGAAAAACAGATATCCAGTTACATCACTAAGTGCTAAACTTCTTTCTCACCAATCTGACAAAATTTGATGAAAGTGAGAAGACTTTTCAGATACCACGACCAGTTACCACGGTCGGACCGTAGTATCTGAATATCTGATACCACGATAACTGGCCAGATACCACGATAACTGCAAAAACGCCTTTTGACCGTGGTATCAGATACCACGATAACTGCTAAAACGACTTTAGACCGTGGTAACAGATACAATGCTATCAGCGAAAACGCAACTAGTGCAAAAGACCAACACAAGGGCTCAATGTCCAAGAAAAAATTTAAAGCCCGACAACAGAGGTTGAAGCACAAGAAAACAGATACAGAGCAAGGGAAGACCGATGCTATAGCTGAGGAATCTCTGTGGGGATTCACCGGGCAACCTAAACAACCAACTGCAGAACTGCGCATGAGCTGGGAAAACAAACGGAAACCAAAAAATTAAAAATAGGAAAAAGCACCCACCTGATCTGAGGGAGTTCCGAGGATACAGTACAGGAAAGGTGAATCGCCATCCACAGCCTTATTGTGGAAATCTTTGCTCTCGACGATGCAACTAGAAGTGAAACATACTAAACGACGGCTTTTATGCGATTGGGGAGTCCTATTCCAGCCCCCGCAGTGCATCACACAATCATCAGGAAACTCACTACTAGAATCGCTTTGCATTCATATTCATTATTGTCCAACAATAACTAAGATCCTGGAAATTATCAAGTTTCTGCCTAAAGGATCACACCAGTTACTTTATTAGGACTTTGCAGATGAAGCTGATTTCTCCCCATGCACTTCAATGGTCTGTTGCTCGACTTGTGCCAAAGTTGCAACCAATTTTTGCATCCCATGCAAAACACGAAAAAAGTTGTGTCAAGGTTTTTTCGCTTTTAAATTTCAGACAATCAATTGCAGCCTATATGTTTATTATTAGTGGTTACCTATTATCGTCGTATTTCTCATTAACATGTGAATCCTATTATACTGTCTGTTTCGATTTCTTTACTCTTTGTTCTCATTTTGACCAGATCTGGACGAAAACAACAAGAATCGGCTGGTCTTGCCGATTGTGTGTGTTTCCTTTTGGAAACACCCATTCATCACATCCGGTCCGGACTTGATTTGGAACATTTGAGACACGAAGTCTTTCCAAATATCAAACTTCATTAAGATCCGATCACCCGTTAGAAAGTTACACATACCTCATGATTCACGATTCCCCTCCCTCCACACCCCCCCCCCCCACGATGGTCTGATCGGGGAACTGACTATTTAAGTCAATCTTGTCAAGCTCTAATGTTCAAGCCAAGTTTCATCGTTCTAGCACATCTGGAAGTACCCTAGATCGCGACCCCCCCCCCCCCCCTTAATCACCCCCGACACTGCCCGCACCCGGTCCGGTTCTGTCACTGATGTATCTACGGATTGTGCTTGTTCTTCTTAGGAAGTTTCATCCCAATCGCTCCCCTCTAAGCGTGTCACAAGATTTCCGGTTCCCCCCTCTGACTCCCCCCCCCCCCCCCTCACATTCTCCGGATCCGGTCCGGTCCGGATATGGCACACCTAAGACACGAGATCTTTCCAAATATCAAGTTCCATTAAGATCCGATCACCCGTTGATAAGTTAGACATACATCAAGATTCCAGATCCCCCCTTCCTCCATTTCCTCCACGGTGGTCGGATCAAAGAAGTGACTATTTCCAACTTAGTTTGGTCGGGTCCCTGATATGCCTTCCAAATTTCATCGTCATAGCACTTCTGAAAGTACCCTAACTCGAGAACAGGGGACCCACAGACAGACAGGCTGACAGACAGAGCGAAAAGTGATTGGTACATGTCACTTTAGAAGCTGCAAGTGTCATAAAAGTAGGATGTACCTCCCCAATAAGTAAAGCAGTGGGGTCGCTGTCACAACCTCCATCCGTCAGTTCGCCCACCCGATTTAATGAGAGGGTCGAGTTGGGCCAACTGTCGGATTTTTTTAAGTGGGCGAACTGTCGGATCTTCGAAGTGGACGAACTGTCGGATTTTCGAAGTGGGACGAACTGTCGGAACTGAGGAGTGGGCGAACTGATAGCTAGAAGGACTGACGGTTGGTCGGACTGACGGGTGGACGTAGTGACGGGTGGGTGAACTGATGGGTGAATGACATGACGGGTGGTGGAACTGTCAGGTTTTGGTGGGCCAACTGTCGGAAAAAGTGGGTGAACTGGCGGATTTTTTTGGCGAAATGACGTGTGGGCCAACTGACGGGTTCCCTCGGAAACTGGCCATGAGGGGCCTACTGTCTTGACCGCTAGAAATGTTGGCACAAATACAAAAGACAACTAGGGAACATGCAAATGACGAGGTTTCAGAGTAGGCCTACCTCTTATTCGCTCCAGGAAGCTTGCTAAATAAAACGTGCAAAGACATTAGGCTCGCTGTGCTTGACTGTTAGTGCTTTATAATTCCATTCTGAGTGCATGACGTGAGAGAAAAAAAACTTGCATGCGTCAGGGATTCACACTACCGTCTCCTGTTTCCCCCGAAATAAACTGCTTTTCCCACGAGATAAACTGTGAGCTACCCTAACTAAACCCATGTTTTGTCGCACAGCACTGTTTAACATGGTTTATTTTTTGTTTAGCTTAAGCGCGAAAAGCTGCAATCGGCCAGTTGTAAATCTCGAAAAAAGCGCACTGAGAAAAGTTGCTTATCTCGCATACCTGAAATCGCCAGTGCTCCCAGAAAACTACCTGCCCACAGACCATTTGATGGGTTGTTCCGCTATAACTCTCCAACATGCTTGAGAGTTCAACGCGTTACTCATCTTCCAAACAACCTCGATTCCTTTCCAGTTTTCCAAAGTTTCCACTCCCAGAGGCGTCACTAGCCAATTTTTTTTTTTTTTTTTTTTGGGGGGGAGGGGGTAGGTATTTACCGACTGGCTGATCATTTTTACCGAATGATTTCATGAAAAAATCGATCGTTTTTACAAAAAAAAATCAACTGTTTCTACGAAAAACAGCAGAGCTTCGCGCCGAATCGGTTATTTCTTTACCGACTGGAACACAACATTGGAGGGGGGGGGCGTCCCCCCTCCCCCATATGTGACGCCCCTGGCCCTCGACCCAAATATAAAAAAGCGCTTTCCATCTACATTATCCACCGCAGCCGCGCTTCAAAGTAAATAGTTTCTACCCAGCACTGAGGAACAAAAGATCAGTGGCGGATTTCGACTGAATCAAGTAAAACATAGAGGAGAGGTCCGGGTGCGAGGCTGGTAAGATCTACTGCTAAAGACTTACTTTGTGGGTAGCTTGTAGACGTAGGAGCGTCCTTTTGTAGTCCAGACAACAACGCGGTCAGCGGCGATGAAATCCCCCCCAAGCCAGTGTTCTCCATTGTTTGAGGGGTGGGAACAGAGTAGAGAAAAGTCGCCGGCGTCGTAGATCTACAAAGAAAGGAGAACGTTTGCAATGTGCCATTACATGTCGTCTGGTCAGTCTTCCCCTATAGTTTTCATGATGACCTCCTACTCCCAGGGCAGGGAGGCAAATTCACTCCCTTGCCGATGTCAATCAATCAATCAATTTTATTTCAACCCTAATAGCACTAGGCACGGACGGGAATTGGAAAAAACAAACATTCACTAACAATAAAAGTAAAACACAAACTAACAAACAATAAATACGAAACGAACAGTAATCAAGTACAGTTAAAATTTTTAATGAAATATGGAATGAATGAATTTAGGTATCTTTCTGAATATTTCGTAGGCGGGGGAACTTCAGGAATAAGCACGTCTATATATTTTCGTAGGCGGGGAACTTCAGGAATAAGCACGTCTCTTGACGTGAAAACTAGCTTACTTTTGTTTGCTGTAAATTCAGAACAAATGTACTTTGTATCTACTTTACTCTGGATGGCCCATTTTTTTTCGCCAGACAGCTCTGTGGTTTAATAGGTAGTCCTGGGATCGCAAAAAGGCACTTTGGTCATCAGTGTTTTCTCAAAGTTTCCGGTCGTTTACCGGGTCGTTCTTGCTTCGCGTGTTGTCCAATGTGTGTCCAATGTCCGATGTGTGGCGAGGTGATTGCAGTTTATTATATTTGCTTTGCGACTGTAACGAATGTTAACTTGGTTCCGAGTTGCTGGCCCCTGAGCAAGTAGCAATCGGATGCGTCATTGGAATCATTGCTCCGGAAGTTGCCATTTAAGAAGTTGAAATAAGAGCCGGTGGCAATATAAAGATAAATGTCATTAATTTCAAACTAATGCAAAGGAATTTGACGATAGGTATTAAGCTAGTGGAACGTCAGTTGGAATCTGTCAGTGATGGTCAGTTGGATGCGATATGTGGTATGTGAATGCTCTATGCCGTTCAACAATAAATGTAGGTGTGTGTTTCTATAACACTGTTTACTTGATTTAGTCCCTAAAACAACCATCCGAACTTCCCCCTCCACAGATCCGAACCACCCCTTCGAAGAGTACAGGCCGGGCTACTATAATCTTCCGTGCAGCAACGATCACACGAGCAGCGAAACTTAAAGAGATAATACCCTTGCTGGTATGACTGAGGAGATAGCAGCAACAGCTATAGCAACACTTTTAGAAGCAACATCTATGGCGACACGACTGTAAAGAGTTGTGTGATTTAAGATTAGTACACTGTCAGAAGTTTCATAACAGATAACACGAGGATGCGCGGTTTCAACAGACAGTGCGTAACAGATAACACTTCGGATGTTATCTGTTATGCAAATGTTATGCATAATAAGCTTTACTATTAGGAAGTACCGGAAAACCGCCAAAAAGTATCTTCTGAGTTTTCCGACATCATGACGGTAAGGAATAAAGTCAGTAGATGCTTTTTTGGCTCTTCCTAACATAGCTTGTTATGCATAACATTTCATGCATAACGTTTTCAAACACAACAGATAACATCCGAAGTGTTATCTGTTACGCATTATCTGTTGAAACTGGGCATCCTCGTGTTATCTGTTACGAAACTTCTGACAGTGTAGGATGATAGCTGGACTAGTAGGATGATAAGACTGTTGGATATATGTTGCACGAAAAATGATTTCTTCTTGTGTATTGTTGCCATGGGCCAGAGGCATAATTCCTAACATGTTAAAATTTATCTTTTTTTTTCTGCGATTCCGTAGTTGATAATTATCCACTGCAAAGCAGGCCTTACCTGCCAGAACTTTGCTGAGACTATTAGGACTGTCCTCTGGTTGTAAACGCAGCATGAGATAGTAGTGGGGTTGATGCAACTTATCTGCTTGCTTTCGTTCTCTAGTATCATCTCACCGCTCTTGAGTTCGTATCCGCCAAGGGTCCACACTTTGACGACGCCTTTCATGGTGACAGCAAGAACCACGTCGTCTGAAAGCAAATTTTGTTTGTTTTGTTTAAAACGACGGAGTAAATACTGAGAATTTACTACAGGACTTTGGGATGGGATGTTAACCCAACTTTCCCAGCTGCTTAGTTTTTTGCCACTGATGTTGATCTTCTGAAATTATGTTGTTTTATATATCAATAAAGAAAATGAATTTCTACAGATGTAATTTAAACGGATAGGTTTACATGTGTTGTCTTACCTGCTTGCTTTCGTTCTCTATATTTAGAAATGTGGGTGTTTCATTACGGAATAATCTGCCGGAGAGCACTAGGATGGCCGAGAGCGTATATTTATTTAAAAATAAGATGAAAAGTTTTTTGATGAGTGAAGATGGGTGAGGGTACCTTGGGTATGAATCGGTTCTGGATTGCCATGAGGTTTAATTGTCTTCTATTTATCTATAATATTGAATATTTGTATTCTTTTTTTTCTTTATATAGTTGATTCTGTATAGTGGCCTATTGCATTTTTTTCCCTTTTTTTTTGTACCCAATATAACTATGTTAAGTGATCAAATTACTGAGTCCTGCCACAAACAAATCTGTATAGACTTTCACGGGGCAGGTCTGTTCTGATATTGAATTTTGTTTGTAAAATTATATATATCATATTATATATTAAATTTGTCTCTACTTGTCTCTCTACTTAATATCATCTCACCGCTCTGGAGTTCGTATCCACCAATGGTCCACACTTTGACGACGCCTTTCATGGTGATAGCAAGAACCACATCGTCTGAGAGCAAATTTTGTTTGTTTGTTTATTTGTTTAGAATGCATGTGAATGACGGAATAAATACTGAGAATCCACTACAGGACTTTGGGGTGAGGGTGTAAACCCAACCTTCCTAACTGCTTGTTTTTTTGCCACTGATGTTGATCTCCTGATATGATATTCTTTTTTTCATCTCTTTCTTGTTCTTTTTTTTCGTCTTCATTTAATTACTACGCCTTTTTGTACGTTTGTGCATTATGATTGGCAATAAATCTATTATTATTATTGTTTTGTTAATTCAAATTCAAATTCATTATATTCTCCCAATATTCTTTTATTATTCTCCAAATATTCTTATATTATTATTCTTTTATAAAGAAAATGAATATCTGTAGCCGCAATTTAAACGGACAAGTTTACATGTATTGTTCTGCTGAGCCCTGGGCGCAGAAATCCGTGGTCCCGCGCCAGCAGAGATAGGAGAATCGGGATCCGGATTCGAATCCAAAATTTGAAATTTTCGGTGGGACTTTGACCCTTTTTCTTAAGCCGGAATCGAGTTCGTCAGGCAAGTCATCACGACTCCTCTCGGTTGCTTTCCCTTTTCCCTCAATAAAATCTCCAGCAGAGCAACAACTCATCTTGATGTGTCCTAAGTCCTTGACGATTTTTTATATTTTATAGACCAACCCAATGTTGAGAGCGGTCAGTTTTCAGTTCCTTGGTTTCACTTCATTTTTTTAATTACAGTTTCAACGGAATCTCTGATTTCTAGTTTCTGTTCAGTAATGGTGAACTCGAGAATCTGGATTAACAAAAAAAATATTAGATGAATATCAGGTTCGAATTCGATTTTTTTGCAAATTTGAATTCTATAGTAGTCGAATCTCTTCACTCTGAATCACAAGGACATAGAAAAGAAGATATTTTTTCGTTTACCTGGCCTTCTGACTGGTTTGAGGACATGGATTGCACTATACCAGTCTGACTGATGTCTCGAGGTTAATACTGCAAGAACTTCAAGAGTGAGGGGATCCATGATCACAACATCAGCATACTGACCGACACAGAAGAGTCGAACACAATCGCCTGAGCTCATATGGTGACCCTGCAAGAACAAGGTCCTATATTGGCTTTGTAGAGAATAGTGGCGAGCCCCGTCCTGCCACACACCTCCAAGGTAGTCGTAAACCACGCGTTCGATTGTCTCATGCTACCTCTGAAAGTTCTAAACGAACGACCAGTCAATTCGTCTTTCCTATTTTGCTAGTAACACCCCGATGGAAAATTATCTCAAAACAGTAGTATGAAGTTGTACAAAAAGTAGCACGCAGTACCAACTGATGCTACTACATTCTACTATAGCAAGACTGGATGCTACTGGAGCAAGGCGGGATGCTACTGAATACTACTGCTTAAGACTGATTTGATCGATTGACTGATTTATTTAAAACATATGCAATCGTGGCCCAGTGCCAAATAGTGTACTTAGTCAACAGATGTAAGCTATATAAAAACAAAAAACAATAATATTCGAAGATTAGCCCAGTGCAAGGCACATTAAATTAAAGTATTCTGTACACTGCATATCGATACATACTTTTTCGTACAACTACCTACATCTACAGAGGCTACACATTTTTCATCGGGACTGCAATAGACACTCTAGTCAGTCAGTCAGTTTGTGCACATTCCACTGTAAAAAAAATTCTTGCAGTATTTGCTACTGGGATTAATCTCGTCTCTAAAAAGAAAATCATCTGTCTAATCCGGATTGATCTTATCTCAATAGAAATAAGAAATTTTTACAATGTAGCCGCTTCTGGAAACCCATGGTCACACTGGCTCACGTGACGTACCTGCGTAATGACAGGTGGCGTCACTAAACAACACAGCATATTTACAACGTGATCACGTGGGAACGACTTTCCGTTAACGAAAACGCCAGCACGCATTGCAGGGTATTGAGGAATAACAAGAATGAATAGTTTGGTCCTTCAGCTCTACTACAAAACTGAATGTCCTTAACCTTAGTAATGTCACAGCCACACTAAGTAAATAGTGAACTTCGATAATTCACAGTTGCTCGACTTTACTCACTTTAGCTTGATAAATCGTCTCGTCTGATCTAGACCTTCTTAGAGAGTGTTCCACCCTACTTACGCCTAGTTACTACGCATGATGTCACGAATTCTAGCTTTTTGTCGTCAAGGCTGAAACGATTTTCCTATTTTCCAGCGGAATATCAGGCCACGGGCGAATCTAACCAATCACGTTACAAAGATACGTAGCTACCACGCTTACTACGCTCCCGAGCATCATAAGCAAATAGTTACTATTAGTTACTATTTCGGGAAGTTTGGAACAAGTTCTGGTTCTTTTAATTCCAAAATACTTCGTGACAATATATTTTGATCACTGGGGGCCGGCAGGGATACGAGCTCGTTAGCTCGTATCGAGCTCGTTAGCTCGTAGAACGGTCAGTGTAGTAACTTTTTACGAGGTTAGAACGAAAATAGTAACTTATCCTTCCTATTGTTCGAAGGGTGGAACACGCTCTATACAGTACCAGATAATGTCCAACCCTATACCCTCAGTAAAATCCGAGAGTATTATTCAAATCTGAGCATTTTCACTTCAATTTTCACTGCTAGAAGATGCATCTAGCGGAAAATGGGCGAACATAACCTAGAATGTAAAGTACATTCAGATTTACGCAAAGCATTAATTCGCTGTAGGTAAGAATGGAGGGTGATGAGCTCCAGACCTTACATATAACAATGAAACACACAGTAGTTTACTCATAAAAGGTATTGAAAGGTATTTAAATTAAAGCTTTGAAGACGTGTTATTATAATCAGTGTAAATTTTTGGGATCCCAAAACGTAAGTGGAGGGATACCTATGACATCGCAAAAGTTGTCCGTCCGTCTGTAAGCACGATAACTCTCGAAGGGAATGAGATATTTTGATGAAACTTGGTGTGAGGATTCGTTGGGTCGGCGGACCAGTCGAGTTCGTAAATGGGCTTTGTAGCCCTACATTTAGGGGTGGGGGAGGGGGTTCAAATTAAGGGGCAAACAAAATATTTTGAAACAGCTAATGTGATAGTCGATTATGGGGTAAGAAGACATGCTGAACACGATGGCGAAAACCATTTTGTAATCGGACAAGTAGTTCGCCCGGAATCCGGCCAAAACCGGAAAGTTTGTTAAAGTAAAAGTTTTGAAGTTGATTAGATGTGAAAAGGCTCCTGTGGCGTAGGCTGAAGACATCCCGACACCGTGGGTGTCCACTAGCCCCAGGACCAGTCAGGAAACCGGACATATCATAAAAGGCAAGGGAAAAGACTCGAGGGATAAGCTACTGTACTTCAGCCGCAGTCAATCCAGAAATCCCTAATCAAGCTGGTTCACACATCCTAGCGAAGCTGGAACTCACATACCAGGAAGACATGCTGAAGACGATGGTGAAAAACATTTTCTCGACGGACAAGTAGTTCGCCCGGAATCCGGCCCAAACCGGAAAGTTTGTTAAAATTAAAAGTTTTATTTGGAGTTGATCAGATGTCCGATTTAGGGCAAGAAGACATGCTGAACTTTTATGTGAAAACAATTTTCTACCCGGACATGTAGTTACCCGGAATCCGGCCAAAACCGGAAAATTGTTAGAAGTTAAAGTTTTATTTCTAGCTGATTAGATAAGCGATTTAGGGGTAAGAAGAGACGCTGAATCCGTGTGCGACAATCATGTTTTACCCGGACATATAGTTCGACCGGAAATCCGGCTGGAGTCGGAAAATTTGTTATAAGTTAAATTTTTATTTGAAGTTGATTAGATGTTCATTATTGGGGAAAGAAGATACCCTGAGTTCGTTTTTGAGCTTTCTTTTTTCGCCGGACAAGTAGTTCTCGAGTTCGGCCGAAACCGAGAAATTGGCAGAAGTGGCAGGAACTTTTCGTCAAAACACATATGACTTATACGGGTAAACACACATGCTGAATCCATATCTGAACTTGGTTTTCTCAGATGATTAGCTATTTGGCTTTAATCTGTTTCTGAATTTTAATTGTAAGAATGTTCAAGGATTCTGGCGATGACTGGATCTGGCTAAGACAAGACCCAGTTGTCTGGATCAGATATTGAATTTTTGGGATCTCATCGAAAACTTTGGTCTTGTTTATGTACCTTCCTCGTTCCGAGGGGCGTTACTAGCCAAAATGTTTGGGGGGGGGGGCCAAGGAATTTACCGACCGAATGAAAAATCGACTGTTTTAATGAAAAAAATCAACTGTTTTGGCAAAAATCGCGGCGCTTCGCGCCAACTCGGTTATTTTTTACCGACTGGCCGGCAACATTGGGGGAGGCGTCCCCCCCCTCCCCCCCCCCGCCGGTCGTGACGCCCCTGCTCTTTCCTGCCACAACCACTAATTAGTTCAGAAGTTCGGCGTCCAAGATGTGATTCGCTCACTCGAGACAACGTCAGCGTCACTACTATCTACATCTCGTCATCCTGGTCTTCGAATATTTTTTTGAATTTTTCAGGCCTAGTTAGAAATTATGTCTAAATTTTGTGTATTTATACTGTTATTTATCTTGTGTTGTTTTTCGTTATTCTCTTTTATCCGCTACCACCTTGTGTATTTGGTGGGTTACAAATTAAATATATCTATATATAAAAGGTATGAGGCACCCTCGATGGTACAACACAGCACAAATGGAAGCTACATCAATTATCAAATCCTACCTGTATGTAAGTGTGGATATATGGGAGCTTCACACTTTCGAGGCACTGACCAGCAACAAGGTCCCAACAGCACATCTCCCTGGAACGTTCATTAATACATTTTCTGTGTGAACAGGTAGTTACCATTGTCACTAAGGCCTCAATATACCATACAATATACCATAAACCTACTCATAAAATTTTCTTGCCCTCCGAAAAGCTCCTCCAAATCTACGTTAGTTTTATCAGACCTATTCTTGAATACGCTTGGCCTTTTTGGCACTTCGGGCTCTCTTAAGAACACACATACCGCACCGAGAACATTCAAAAAGGGGCCCTCATGATTATTAACGGAGAGGGTAAAGTGCCCTACAGTTACCTACTAAAAAGGTTCAAGCTGGCTACCATGGAAGAGAGACGAACCCGTCTTAGCATCGATTTCGGTATTAAAACCCTATCTGTTCCCCGATTAGGCAATACTCTCCCTCCCCCTATTCCCCTATACGTATTGGACCCCAGCAAGAGAAATCCCAGAAAATCCCCAAACTAGCACCTGTGGCCCCTCTTCATGAAAGATATAGAAGGAGTTTTGTACCAGAATTTGATGAGTTGTACAATAACCGATAAGTTTGACCTTTTTAGTGTTTTTTTTCTGTCGTGACAAGACTATAGAGTGATAGAGTGTTATGTTATTCATCATTTTTTTAGGTCAAATTCGGAGGTAACGCTGTGACAGCTGCTTTTAAAATAAAATTCTATTCAACATCAATCAGTTTTTCTCCAACACTTGACTTTTCAGCCTAATGGCATTTACGAATTAAGAGATAAGACAACTTACCCATTCGCAGAGGACGACACAACGTGTATCAGGTCTGATCCTATGGAGCCTCGAACAAGACATGTTACTGCTGCAGTATGTCCTACCATGATGCACCTAGGTTTTGCCTGGAAAAGGAGATGTCGTCTAAGACAGTGGTTCCCAACCGAGGATACGCGTACCCAAAGGGGTACGCGAGACATTCATAAGGGGTACGCGAAGGTCCCAAATCTTTGTATTTGAAAATGTCTGCTTTTGTCAAGAAAATAGAGTTTGGGCTTACGTAGTTTCAAAGAAGCAGCGCAAGTGTCTTTCTCATCCTTGGCCAGTTTTCGGACGAGAATGAAATTGACAACCTTGCAGCCTCAAGTATCCCCTTACCACTTACGACAACTAAAGGACGTCTTTTTGGCGTTCTAATCTTGACAGATCTTATTAGAATAGTAGCACAAAGATTTTTCAAAAAGGGGTACGCAACCTTATTGAACCTTGATTAGGGGTGCGCGACTCGAAAATGGTTGGGAACCACTGGTCTAAGATGTTGCCTATATCTTGATTATAAACTGAACTGAAGAGCGACATTATCTCAATATGGATTTAGTTAACTTGGACAGTTAGCAGCAATCATTTTCAAGTACAAACACTACTTCCAAAACTGAATGTTATATTTCTATGTGTTTTTTTTATTTATTTGGAGTAACTTTTTACCATAGGTTATCGGGGCGTCCCGAGGGGGGGGGGTGCAGTGCCCCCCTATGTTTTGGGTATTCGGTCAAATTTTCGCCAAAGGCAAAAATTCCGGGCGAAACGGGCATCGCGGAGAAGCCGTGACGCCCGTTTCATAAAATCTTTTGTCTACACATTCCAAATTGGGTGATTTAATGTGTTTATTGGTTACCATTCATTATCGAATCTGGTAATTCATCCAACTTGTGTTCAGTCCGCATCAATTTCACCGCATTCGGTCCGTCCCTTCGTAAATTCGGTGATTAACGTGTTAATTTGGTCTCATTCGATACCGAATTCGGTAATTCACCGGACTTTTTTCAAATCCGTATCTGTTCTACAGCATTCGGTCAGTCCATTTAATAATTCGGTGATTAATCAGATTCATTGAGATCTGATTCGTTACCGAATTCGGCTAGTTTTTCGGTAGTGCGAATTCATTATTTGGTTCACAACAGTTACTGATTTTGGTAATTTAAGTGGTATTTATTTATTTCTTGTTCACATTTATCGGTAGCTCCAGCTGGTTGCCATCAATTACTTAACTTTTACTTCTAATGATTGCAGTACTTCAGGAATAAGCACGTCTCTTGACGTGAAAACCAGCTTACTTTTGTTTGCTGTAAATTCAGAATAAATGTACTTTGTATCTACTTTACTCTGGATGGCCCATTTTTTTTCGCCAGACAGCTCTGTGGTTTAATAGGTCTGGGATCGGAAAAAGGCACTTTGTTCATCAGTGTTTCCTCAAAATTTCGCCGGCGGCGAATTCTGCAGTCTTCACTATTTAGAAGAAGTGCGTCATTTAGCTGGCTTTTGACGCTTAGAATTTTGGGGGGCTTGAACGAAATAAAAAGCTGGAATTTGCATAGAAATTAGTAAAATGTTGCCGAAAAAAGGCGGAATGAAAAAATTTCGACTGCGGCGCTTACAGTCGTAAGCGACGTTGTCGCTTTGCAGCAACGTCGTTTTTGTCGGCACATTTTCAAGTTCTGTTAGCAGAACCGACGTCCCCTAAAAGTAAAAGGCCAGTGACGGCATATCCCTGAAAAACAGAAGTGGAAGAGCGTAACAACGCGCCAAATTTTCTCTTTAGATATGATTTTGTACATTCTATGCAACTTAGCCTCTTGAAGGAAAATCGCTTTGTTTTTAGATTTTTTTTTTAAATAAATACGGTACAAAAATCAGGTACCGATACGGTCAATTTTGCCAGCCCCTCCCCCCCCCCCCACATCCCCCCAATGAAGAAAGGCTAGGGGTGCCCCTGTAGGCTACACTTCACGATATGTTTGTACGAAAACGCCTTATTATACATTCAAATCTTCGATGTCAAAATTTTGCTCTTCGGTTGTTCAAGAAGTTTATAAGTCAATCCGTAGCGCCTATGGGCGCATCGTCCCCAACCGGGGGCGCTATAATCGTAAAGCTTTGGGAAATTTGTACAGCACCTTCTGCGCTCCTTCTATACTATTTCGTTCTGGAGTCACTCATGTTCTACGAAAGAAGGAGATTAAAAAGATGAGATCATGTTATTTTAAATATGCAAAGCACCTTCTCTACTTGCCGAAATTATGTCATAACCATACATTGACGGAGAAATTCAAAATTCAAGATGCAAGTGTTACCCTTTTGTATGTTTCCTCATCGCTTTCAAAAATCATGGAGAACAGGGCCCAACCAGCGCACGACGTCGTCCACTGCTTCCTGACCGAAGACTGAAAATTAAGTGTCTTTTCTGTGTGTTTATGTGTTTTGTTTATTTTCTTTATTTTCTTCATTTACTCCGCCTTTTCAAAATGGCGGGTCATAAATAAATTACTTACTTACTTACTTACTTACTATTTCCAATATGGAAGATATAGCAAACAAAGTCTGACTGAAAGCAGCCCACTATGGATGACTCTTAGACTGGTAAGTCGTCTAAGATAACAGTTGGAATTCGTGCTATTTTAACTCTTACAGAGGCTGGGCTTCTTTGCTTCCCACATACGGAAAAACCAGGGACAAACCCATAATTCAATGCTCTCATTTTACCTTGAACTTATTCATAAAAGGTATCTTTCACAGCGCATGCGCCGAATTTGACCTTTACGTCAAACATTATCACACTAAAATATAAATATATATACAATTAATCACAATACAATCAAATATTGTTAATTTCTTTGGTACCTTCCTCGACGTCACAGAAATTCCCGTCTAACTGCAGATTTTTTGCCTTCTGAGTTCTGACCCTTGTGCAAAGTTATCTCTATTGCCCAGGACCTCTACGTTTCTACCCTTGGCAATTTCTACGCATTCCATCTAGGAAGAAGACTTTTCAGACCTGATTAGTCCCTTTTCTTTTTCATGTTTATTTTCTGATCCTGTGCATTTACTACGGTACGTTATTGGAAGCTCAATGTATTTTTTTCATTTTCTATCTCTGTACTGCACTATTTCCCTTTTCCACAATCACAACAAAATCACAAATATGCCATCGGCCATCGGTAAAACCATGCTGGCTGCAGACTCTTTCGGCCTACAAATTGCCAAGGAATTCCTGCAAACATTAATAGAATCACTTATCAATAAACTGATTTAAAAAAAGGAAGAGAAAGATTTATTCTTTGACGTCGTGTTCTCAGAATTCAATATTTACGTCAAACGTAATTTCGCTGGAATACACATAGAAATAAATCAGAACATATTTAAAAGGGTTAAAGACTAAAACTAAGAAATTCAACATTAACAGTGACTATTTTTGCTGGCTGTTGTACAGCTTAACAAAACTTGGAACCAAACTCCTTCAGTATCTTTCGTGCTTTGTGGGGATGGGATTTTATTTGGGAACTTTTTGGGACTTGTCGCACTGCGGTCTGTTGCGGATTGGTGAGTAGGATTCGGGGAGGATGGGCCATAATCGGGGAACAGACAGGGTCTTGGTACCGCAGTGACGGCACATGATGTTTCTTCCCAAGTCCAAGGCGGTGAGCTTAAACTTACCAAGCAGATAATTATAAGGAACCTTCCCTTCACCATTTATAATTCTAAGCACTCGTTTTTGGATATTTTCAATCTTATTTCAGAAGTAAGCCCGAAAATGCCACTCTCGACATGCATACTCCAGCATTAGCCGGATAAATGAACAATAGAGTTGGAGGAGATCATTAGTGTGGCAAGAAATATTTTTTTGATGAGTTTAAGAGGGAAATCGAAGGGGAAGCTTGTTTGAGAATGTTTTCATCCCACTTCATGTCAGCTGTAATAGTTACTCCAAGCAATTTAGTAAGTGGAACAGAAATTTCGGGAGGAATTGGGTTTGTGAAAGTGGGCGATGATTTAAAAAAATTATCTGCCATAACTGAGGATTTTTGGGAATTAACTTTCATCTTTGACAAGCACACTTGCTGTGTGGCATCATCAAGTAAAGCCGTAATTGAACTTTTCATATTCCGTCGACATACCTCAAGTGCAGACATCTTGCCCACATACTTCCAACAATCTGGGTTGTCAGTCAGAAAATTAATAATCATTATCAAAACTAAAACTGGACCATTAGAATTCCTTGGGGCACACCACAGAAAATAGGGAGGGGATGAGAAAAAACATTTTTTCATTTAACCATTTGAAGCCGATTTGTTAAAAAAAAAAAAAAAACATTTCTGCCTAACAAAGGACTCATCTGAAACTCATTTACCAGTTTATTTGCAAGAGTGTCGTGGCCAATTAGGTCAAAACCTTTCTGGAGATCTATTAGTAAAAGATTCAATGAAGTATCAGGGTTTTCAAGAGTGTCAAGAAGACTAACAAGGTAATGTGAATTAGACACCTCCTTAAGGTTCGCGAACTGTTGTAGATCAACAAGATCAAGAATCTCTGCCTTTAATCAATCACCCATATCTAAAAAAAACTGAAGTGAAAAAGTGGTGCTTGATTTCAGACTTGTGAAATATGTAATATGTTGAAAGATTCCATTACCTCCAAGGTTGAAAGGTCGCAATCCCACAAACAGATCTGTCCATGATGGGTGCCAGTAATGATTGTGGCATGATTCCTCGACACAAGAATTGATGAAACAGAGTGAGAAGGAGGATTTTTTCCCCAAAGGACAAGTGGCACAACTAAGCTCTGTCCTGCTGACACCACCATTCTTGGATTGGCGGTTAAACCTAAAAAGAAACAAAAAAGGGGGTTGTGGCAGATTCCAGAATAACTTTTCAGTGAAAAAGCCCACTGTTTGGGGTATCTAATTAGGGTACAGTCCAATGTAAGAGTACAATGCCTGCCTGGTAGTAGTCCTCAGTTGCAAGGGCACTGTATCTGATTGGGGCCTCAAGAAAATGGTTTAAAGCAGAATTATTGAAAAACAAGAGCTAAGAGCTCATATAGCACTTTTTACGAGTAGATGATGCAAGAAAGTATATGAGAATTTCACAGAATACCACCTCAACCCCCCTAGGTTCGGACCTACAAATAGGATATCTAGTTTCACTCGATTCTGAGTATTTCCGGCATGGCGTCGGATCATCTAGGGCATATTACTTTTCAACCTTTTAAGTTTAGATATACTCCTTTGATTCCTAAACGTGCCACACTATTTCCAGAACCCCCCCCCCACCTCAAACTCCCCCTGCCATTGCCGAATCTGGTTCGAACACATACATGAATCATGTAAAGCATCTTCTCTAACCGCCTATCAATTTCACTCAAATCTGAGCATTTTTCGGGAGATTGCTAGAGCACCGTGCTCAGATTCGGTCCGGACCCTAAAATATGTCATTTAGGGCATATGATCTCTCTACTTTTAAAGTTTCATTAAAATTGCCCCACTCGTGACCCCTCGGCGACCCACAGAATTTCTGAGACTCTCCCTCGGACTCCCCCTCTGTGACCCAATAGATTCGGACACCAGATAACGAATCTGGGACACATAAAGTCGGTCCTGTCCAACTTGCATCCCATTCGTACCATCCATTTGGTTCTTGTGCACCAGCCATGGCTGCATGTGGCTGGTGATGGCTGCATGTGAGCTTTAGATGCTGCACTTGCTGTGTCTAAAGCTAACTACCAGTTACCAGTAGGTAATTAAGGGCATCTGAAAACACCTGTATAGGTATTTTGAATCTTTAGGCTTACACAGGTGGAAACTGCACTGTTCACAATAAAGTAACTGTTCACATAAGCATAGGGTAACTATCCTAGTTGCCGAACAATTTTCACACTTACTGGCAGATTTCTATTTAAAAATTGCAATAAATTTCCCCGAGCAGATAGAAGAAAACTCTCATCAACTGATCATGCGTTGTAAAACTGGCTTACTTACTGGTACGTGCCACCTTTCTGCTTTGAACCGGATGGTGGAAACATTATTTTTTCCGAACCATAGTAGCATTTCTCAGTTTCCGAACGCCAAGACATCAGAAAACCGTTCAGGATAACAATGTTCGGAACCCATGTTCCAGTTCCCGAATTTTTCATCTCAGTTACCGAATTTAGAATCAAAATCGAAACTGATTGTTGGTTCAGTTTCAGAACGGCACACTGTATCTTCCTAGCCACAGCACCTGCATAAACACTACTTGAAGGTTAGCTGCGTTCGTTTTCGTCCTTCCAACCATCGTTTTACTTAAGCCGTATTTTTTACTACAGCGTTGAACTGCCGAGAATAAGCTGTTTTCTTTGTACGGTTGGACTGCCGTTTCATTGTCGTTCTTGAAACGAGGAACTAAGGCGGAAAGTCAGTTTCAATATTTTTGATCGGTAATTAGGCGAGAATTTTCAATACCTATTCTCGAAAAAAAAATTGAAGTTGTTAACCAAGTATAATTTTTCTCCAACAGGTACGTAATGCATATCCTTCTATGACTGACGGTCAGTTACATTACCATAATCTTCACACGGAACATTAGCGGTGGAAATGGGAGGATGATATGAAGTCATATCAGCTTCCAGACAGGATGATATTAAGTCATTAGCCTTCAGAGAGGTTGAACTGCCGTTGCATTGCCGTTCTTGAAACTACGAATTAAGGCGGAAAGTCAGTTTCAATATTTTGGTTCGGTAATTAGGCGCGAATTTTCAGTATTCTCAAGAAAAAATCGAACTTGTTAACCAAGTATAACTTTTCTCCAACAGGTACGAAATGCATATCCTTCTATGACCGATGGTCATTTATATTACGATAATCGTCACACAGAGAATTAGCGATGGAAATGGGAGGATGATACGAATTCGTATCAGCCTCCAGAGAGGATGGTATGAAGTCATCAGCCTCCAGAGAGGATTTCTGTTTGACGTAGTAATAACACAAGGTCTACTGAACACACAAGGCGTACTGAATTTCTGATCTTCACCTGACTTTCGCCCATGGTAACCGAACAGTAAACCGAAATGATTGATTCAGAGTCTCAGATCATAGAAACTGGAACCACTTGATCATGGAATTATAAACACTACCGATAAGTCTTTTTTCGCCAGATTTCGTATGAACTAATTTTCCGGGATGAAAACAGATTTATTATGATTTTCAACCCTTTTTCACCGTAAATTAAATCTTGGCTTGAAACCCATTCCCCCACCTTAAATATTAGGCTACGGGGCCCATCTGGAGTAGCCTACTTGATACTTGTACTTAAAACATAGAAGTACTTGGCACAATACTGCCCAGAATGTTCGTCCCAGATATTCTTCTCGTTCGGATTCTTAAACTGTACGTTCGAGAACCGGGATTATTTTTCCAAATGATTTTTCTTCGACCGTTCGGGACCGGAAATCTGTCATTCGGATCAAAGTCCCGTCTTTCCGTTTTTTTAAGAGCCTGAAAGGCAAGCAAAATTACTTGAGAAACAATTTAGAAGAGTGGTCCTAGACGATTCAACTATAAAAACGGGCAGAAACCACAGAAATAGTGACTCAAAGACTTCGTTCAGAAACTCAAACACGCATGCAACCAGTTTCCGAACGATAGTACCCTCGGTCAAAATTGTATAAATATCTTATAGGAAGCGACATCAATAAAGCGTTATATACCTTTAGTCGAGGAAGATGCCCTCTTTCGAATGGTATCAAAAATTATAGTTTAAGAACTTATCAAAACGGAAGGAAATGAATTGCAGAAGAGCTCTTTCCAAGTATCAAATTTACTTTCGGGTTCTTTTCTTATTTTTGAGCGCGAGTTGACGGAGGAACATAACGAGTAAGACAAGAACGCACCCTTACTCTATGGTAATAGGCATGAATTTCAAAATTTTATTCTGGTGTGGAATCAGAAATTAAAGGTTTTTCATTTTTTTTCTGAACATCGAACTCATTGAGAGATCGGACGTTCGGGAACTACGATAGTTACCCTACCTCTACTGTACTGCACTACTACTAGGTCAAATAGGCATACCTCTACTGTGTAGTAGCTTGACTTCTAAACTTGCAGTATTTGATAGGCTGAATTCACGGAAGACAATAATATAGTGAGTGACTCATTCTCTGTCTCTTTTTTCTTCTTCTTCTTCTTCTTGTGATTTGTTCAGTACATTTTGTTCTGGCTCGTATTATACGGCAGTGTTGCCAGGTGCCTGCCCGACTCAATATCGCGCACTGATCGCGCAGCAATAGCAGCAAAAATACGCCTTCGGCGTATTTTCGCTAATTTCCTTTTGGGATGAAATTAGGGCCCCCCCCCTCAATAGGCGTATTTTCGGCGTTCCCCAAGGACTCCGCGTGGAATCGATAGGAACGGTGAGAATAGAGGGAGTCACTCCACGCCAGCTCCACGTGGAGTCTTCGTACAAAAACAGCGAGAACACGGGGAATGCTTCCAAAATGGATTTCTTCGAAAAAAAAATATGCAGTTGACGAAATTAGTCTGGATCCACTATATTTTTGGTTTATTTTATTCTGATTATTTTTAATTGATTTCACATTGCACCAACACCAGCAAAAATTGATTCCCTCCAAATCTTAAAGGGAGTCCTTTTTGATGATGGTGATGATAATCAGAGCATTCCCCGTCCGTGGGAACTCGCGCGAATATCCGGAGTGAGTCCCCGGGAAAAAGAAAACGCGGGGATCTCAAGTGGATTCCTCGGGGAACGGCGAGAATACGCCTCTTGACTTCCCCCCCCCCATATCCATTTTGGCTAGAAACGCCTCCGGTTCTTTTATGAGCAGACAAGAGAAAAGTTAATCAGGTGTTGGCTTTTGTGGGAAGAGAAATATAGAGACAAGCTATCAATTTTTCGAAAAGCCACTTTTCCAAAGTACAATCTGTTTAGACTACTAGAGCAAATTATGCTCTCTTAAATGACGGAGCCAAATGTAGTAGAACTCAGCTTGCGGTTACTTGTTGTTCCCGAAGGAAATTTCTTAAATCTTATCCGAAAGGGCTGGGATGGGGGAATTTAGTTACAAATCACTTATTCACTTACAATGACTTGAAGACCCGCTGAAAATCTGTTACTTCGTTGTTCCGCGATTCACGAACAATTAATTTCAAATAGTGTTATTTCCGTGTGATTTGAGGTCCCTCCATGCGCTTGTATTTTTATTGTATGCCTTAAAGAAATGTTTATGATTTTTTTTTGTTCAGACACCAATCTTCACCAATTTCACCACTGCCAAGTAAAAATCAATCCAAAAAATGTAGAGCTACTGGATCTATCGTTGTCGTCGGTCCCTTTCGGCCTTTCTTTTGGGTAGGGCCGATTACCACTGGAATCGCCTCTAGTGATAGTTTTTCTTCTCCAGGATGACGTTGATTACGGCTTTGTAGATTTGGTACTCGGTCTTCTTCGGGAACATCGTTGTGGTGATTGTGCTGATGGAGCTGGGGATTTTGAGCTCGTTGCATAGGACCTTGAGTTGCGACGTCATCGGGCTGCTACTTCTGCACATGAACAGGATGTGTTGCAGGGTTTCTTCGTCCGCACCGCAGTTTCTACATTATGGAGATGAGCTGAGTTTCGACTCAACCAGCGTTTTGTTGAGGAGGATTGACTCTGTCTTAAGTACAGTGTTCTGTCTGTCTCTGAATGGTGAGATCGTGTCCTATCTCTTTTGTGATGGGACTCTCGATCTTAGGATATCCCTCATCATGGCCTTGCGAAGGTGGCTGGTTGACGGCGGTCGGTTCACTTATGCTGCTTTGTTGGCTAGTTCATCTGCAACGACATTGCCTGTAATACCCTTGTGGGTAAAAAGCCGCGTATGTGGCTCTACGCTGTGCGTGGAAAGCGTATTAGACTGTGCTAATCTACGCTGTGGGGACAGTCGCAGATATTCTGATTGTCATAATTAGAGCAGATAGTTGGAAATACCAAAAATCCCTTTGTAGAATCCAAATAATTCGGTGTTTTTAATTAAATGACACAAAAAGGAGTTGGCTTTTCAGTTAAATTTTAATATTCGATAAAAATTTGGAGTCCTTGCGCTTGCAACCCTCGAGCTCTGAATAAAAATTTGCTAAGTGGTATTTACAAATCCATATCTGGTTTTCACATTTAAGATACCGGGATAGCAAAAAGCGCCCAATTTGCACCGAGATTAGGGGAACGCGCAATGCGAACACCTGAAAGTCATAGCGCAGCCGCCTCAAAAAACCGCCCGAATGGCGCAAATTAGCACCATCTGGCAGCAGTGGATGCTGCAGGAAATCCGTTAGATCTCTATGGCGTTTTGAATCCTGGCAAAAATTTAAAATTACTACTTACTACACATCCAAGAGGCTATCAGCTTGACCCAGGCAGTCAGCTATGGTTGTCGAACAGGAAATCCGCAGTAAAAATAGACTTGTTCTAGTTGCTATTGCTACTGCTGCTGTTGCAGTGCTTAGCTTCCGATACTGGAGGAACAGCCAGAGGAACTTTTTTAGGGTTCTTTCAAAAACTTGCAAGGAGAAGATACTCAAGAAGACCTTTTATGTATCTGTCACATCTTCAGCTTCTGATTGGGATCAGTTGTCTGCTCCATTTCTAAAGTAAGCCATACCGACATTTAAATGATTATACTAGGCTAATTAATGATTAGGCTGTACATGATAATGATTATAAATGATTATACTGATTATATAGGGGTATCCAACCTCGAGTTTACACAACCTCGAACCTGGCCTAAGAACCATGGAAGGAAGTTTCAGTCCAGTCCCAAAAAGTTCCTAACTGTCAAGAAGGAAACCCTGAGTGACCCAGGGCCTGTTTTGGACTGCACAGAAATTTCCTTGTAAGGTTCCAGGCCAAGTTCGAGGTCATATAACTTCGAGGTTGGAGACCCCTCCTGTAGTCTAAATAAACTTTTTTATTTGCAGAAATTATTTGTATGGGAGAAGGGGGCAAGTTCGTTGCATTTTTGCTTTTTTGCAAACCAAGTTTTAGGTTTTGTTGATTCCATTTTTTCTGTCTCTGTAAAATCATGACTTAGCTCTTATTGTTACTTCACAGAACCTTGTTACCTGCATCATTTTCTGTGCAAATTTCATTTTCCCTATTATTAGCTACCTTTGTCCAGACATGCCCCCAGACCGGGGCAGGTTCGAACATGGCTGGGGCAGCTCCAGGTATCACTTTTTTGTTTTAACGCAGGAAAGACTTTTAAAGATTGGTGTTAACTTAATTGTATCAGAATTCCATACAGTCGTGATGTACTTAGTGATATCGTGTGATTTAGGACCCAACATAAGATTTGTTGTCCCTGGGTCGTTTTATAAATGTAAATGTGACTGGCGCCTCGCTTGCTGCTCATTTCTCTCTATATATAGTAAAATATATATTCATGGATAGGAATAAACTATATGAATAAATGCTACCAGTGTATGTCTGCTATAAGGCTGTAAACATATACGACTCGTAGACGGTAGGTGGGCCACCAGGTGCTAGATATAATCGCACGAAATCCGGATGGTTTGATGGACCCACATTCGAAGACTGGTTTTTGAAGACTGCCTTACCCTACTTCCGCAGATTAGAATGGAGAAAGATACTCATTGGAGATAACCTGTCCTCACATACGTCCGCAGAAGTAATCGCACAGTGTGAACGTTGCGGTATTGAGTTCAAGTTCTTTCCGCCAAATGCCACCCACTTACTACAACCTCTGGATGTAGCTTTTTTTGCTCCCTTAAAAAGGAAGTGTCGCGAAATATTGCGCAACTGGAAGATGGGACCAGGCCGCAAGAAGAGTGCTGTTGATAAGTGCGAATTTCCCAAGCTACTGAAGACACTTCTTGAAGCCATCAAAGAACGTGGAGCAGAAAAGCTCAAGAGTGGCTTTGAGAAATGTGGGCTGTTTCCTCTGAATAGAGAAAAAGTGCTTTCCCGCCTGCCAACCACTGCTGCCAATCCTCCAGAGCAGGCTGTTCCACCAAGCGATCCGATGCAGCAGAACCCTTCTGAGAGTACTACTGCAGCAGACACAGTCCAAGAAGACGCTCGTGGAACAGGCTCCAATAGCAGACTTGATGCAAGTAGCCTCAAGAGTAGCAGAGCAAGTAGCTGTACTACATTGGACAGTAGCCTAATCATGTACTTTCAAGAATTTAGTTTCGGACGGGCAAATACTGGTGACGAGAACAACAACGGGCCCAGGAACGCAGGAGAAAAAAGAAAGTGCAAGTACCAGCTGGCAAAAGTGTCTGAGGCTTTGACCTGCAAAATGAAGCATCAGATGACAC
This sequence comes from Branchinecta sandiegonensis, assembly GCA_030848855.1. NCBI lineage: Eukaryota > Metazoa > Arthropoda > Branchiopoda > Anostraca > Branchinectidae > Branchinecta > Branchinecta sandiegonensis. The sequence continues at coordinate 1,047,306 of JAUPMV010000002.1, read as the reverse complement.
CAATCAGATTCCACCTAGTTTGGCACCGCGGGTACCAGAGACAAACAAAAGGAAAAAGATCAGAAAGCCGGCTGCTAAGGTTAAGCTAGTGACAAAGACCAAAGAAATGTCTGTATGGGCTTCGCGGAAACGTGTAGCACAGACCCGTTATTCTGATTCAGATTCAGAATCCAGTCATTTAGCTACTCCGGTTTATGATGATAGTAGTGAACTGTCGTGGGACCTAGACGAAGACGAGGACTTCAGTCAAATGCGTGTGGCAGCAACAAGTACCTTATTGCCAGAAACTAAGCGCATAGTCAGGAACGCAGTAGAAGCAAGCACATCCATACTGACACCAGTGACACCGATAGATGTTGATGAGCCAGTTGGTCAGTCAGGATTTGATTCACTGCATAGCGATACCAAAGTCAGTGCCAATAAGTCGAAAACACCCAAGTCCAAACACAGACAGGGAGAGCTAGATCGAATCAGCGTTGGAACTTGGGTTGTCGTTGACTTTAAGGACGACAAACCAAGGTCAAAGGAGATTCTTTACATTGGGAGAGTAGATTCGATCAAAAATGATGGGAAGCTTTATAGTGCGGAATTTGTGCGAAAAACCAGTGAATCCTACCACAGTTTCCACCAAAGGAGGACAGAGCAATGTTCGCTCTGAGCCAAGTGAAGAAGATCTTGGCCCCCTGAGATTAATCACAGGGGCGCAGTGAAGTTCTTGGACCTTGGTGGTCTATTAGTCAAGTCTTAAGCCATGAATTCTTGTCATTTATCTGAAGTCCAGTATGTGAAAGTGCCAGTTATTACAAGTTTTAAGTGATTTTTTAAATCTTGAAGTCGTGAAAACATTGATATCTGTGCCATTTTTATACTTTTTTAAAACATTGGTGCTGTCCCTTGATCAATTTAGGCTTCCAAACAAGGTTCAAAAGTGCATCAAAGTTCACCGTCCCTAGATAGGAACCTGCAGCCAAACAAGGGACACCCTCTAAAAAAAAAATATAAAAAAAAATAACTGTAAAAAAAATCTGAAACTTTGCAAAGTTGGTCAACTAGCTAAGACCCACATTTGGGCCAAATTTGAAGTTTCTGCGACTTTCAGAGCTGAAGTTATTAAAAAAAAAACATGAAAACCTGTCCCTAGTTGGGGGTTTTTACGGTAATTTTTTTTATTTCTGAGGTAAAATAGATCAAATGGGGTTGACGTCATGCTTCTATGGAATTACAATACAACTTAGTTTAGACCCTTTATCAACATCTGTTACTATCATCCGGATATGCTGCTACCACTGGGTCTGAATATGACTTGTTTTCTTTTGGAATGGGCCTTAAAGGCTTTCTGTCCTTTTTTGCTGACTTTTTTCCTTCCTTTCCCCTTTTTTTTCCCTTCAGCTTCTCTGTCTTTGCTGTCTGAACCTGCCTAAAGTATTTTTGTCCGAACCTGCCCCTGGTGGTGTTTTCACAGAAATAAATTTTTAACTCTCAAACTGTTACATCAGTCACGGAAATTCTTTTTCGATACACTAGGGCCAATCTTAAACTACCTAAATAAAAATCACTGACGATGTAAGTAGGTTCAGAACTACCAAAATGAGGTGCCAACCCCATGATGTAGAACTTACTTTCGCTAAAAAAAAGTGACACCGACATCGGTTTGCTATGATAGCAAAATTGCAACTGTGGGAATTTTTTACAGAAGAAGCGTATAAATGTAGGTACCAGCTCTGAAAAAGAATTTTGAGTAATTTAAATTTCAACAGCAAGGTTTGCAGAGCCCACGTTCGGACCTTCCCCTATGATGGACCTGCCCCTCTCTCCCCTGGTTGTCCTGCATTCAGGCTTTATGATTCAGTTATTGATGTAGCCTAGTTATATCTAGGCCTTGTGCTGCCTGTGGTTACCAGTCTGGAACAGTAGCATAATTTCGTAGCTGGGAGATTTCTCCTGATCTGACTGGATACCTGATGAAAAACTTGTAGCCTCTGTATTTATACGAAAAGATGTTTGTAATGATATATAATAGTACAAATACTTTCATTGTCGATTTAACTTTGCTTCAGATTGCAGTAATGTTAAGCAGTAGTATTCAGTACCTCCAGTCTTGCTGTAGTAGCATGCAATGGCAACTGTTACTGGATAGTGATGTATGCCTTTCAAGCTTTGGCCTACTTAGATAACTGGTTTTCAAAACGCCCCTGATTTCTGAGTAATGTAAACTCAAAAGGACCCTGTTAATATACCATATAAGCCTCAAGAAAATCCCAGAGAAGAAGGCCATAAAAACAAAATTAAAATTGACAGTTTTGAACAGCATCGACTGATTTTCAGTAAAATCCACTCATTTTCAGAAAAACCCACTATTTTGACGAAAAATCGACAGAAAAAACGACTGTTTTCATGGAAAAAAATCAACTGTTTTGACGAAAAAGTCGTGACGCCCCTGATTTTCGAGTAATGTAAACTCAAAAGGACCCTGTTAGATACCATATAAGTCTCAAGAAAAGCCCGGAGAAGAAGGCCATAAATAGGGGCACTGCAAGTGCATTTTCGTTGAAGGGTGCAGAACCAAAATTTTAACAAATCTGTCAAAAATTCTACAAAATCTTAAGTTGTTTACTGAACGGCAACATGAAAGATGATTAGACAGCTAGTAGGCGTCGCTTTTTGAGAAGCCCACTTGGACTAAATATTGCCGGGAACGATTCCAGTAGCAGCTTCTATTTACTATACCCAAGACAAAATTTAATTTTTCAAAAATTCTACCGAATCCTAGAAACTGAGAATTCGGCTTTAATTTATTTACTGAAGGGCAGCATGAAAGATGGTTAGACAGCTAGTACCGTACTTAGGTATAGTTTTTGCGAAGTCCACTTGGACTTTATATTGCTGGGCACGATTCCATTAGCAGCTTCTATTTACTATACCCAAGACAAAATTAATTTCTATTTGTAATTTCTACATAAATTCTATTTTTTACCGTGGAATAAACACTGCGAGATCCCAAGAATTTCGAGAAACATCATAACCGGTTGGAGCAACGTCCCGGAAGCAGCTTGTAGCAGTTTCCTTTTTCCTGCCAAATTTAATTATTCCATGCAGATTCTATCTTTAAATGTCTCAAACCCCAAGCCTAAAACTGGTTTAATACCACAGCTAAATGACGTCCTTCCATAAAATGGAGAATATTACGAAAGGCCCCGCTGACGGAATTTTTCGAAACATTTATAATTTGAGGGTCTTCTTAGGATCCAAAATAAAGTACCGGTGAAATCATAGATCAGTCCTTTTTTGTGTGGCCAATGCTCCGCTTGACCTCTTTTCAATGCTTACAAATCCGATTTATGTCCATACCAGGCCCTGCATGTTTTTTTTTTAAACCTACCTTTCTGCTAAAGTACAAGACTTCTGCACGGAACCAAATGATGATGAAACTATGCGCCACAGGGAAAAATTGCGAAAATCGGCCTCTTGCCACTTTCAGAGAGATTTCGGTACAAACCCGACTGTGAAAATCAAAATTTGTAACTGCCTTTATGTCATCCTGGTAAGCTCTTAACATATGACTAATATTATGAAAGATCAAAACATACAATTGAAGTACGATTCTCTGCGGCATGGGGGGGGGGGGGGGGGTCACCGGATTTTAGGATTGACGTCGATATTGGACCAAAGTTCGAAATTCGGGATAAATATATTGCGAATAATTTATGGACTGATATTCGGGATTCGGTAAAATGTCCGTCGAAATGGACCGAAGTTTGGGTTTCGTAGTAATTTTGGACTGATAGCCTATTCGGGTTCTGTATAACTACCGAGTGCCAGTTATACCGAATACATATGTAGAACAGAATGGGATCGAAGTTCGGGATTTGTTATAACTATCGAATCCTTGTAATTACCGAATCTCGATATTATACCGAATCAGTTTTGACCGATAGCCTATTCGGAATTCTGCATAACTGTCAAATCCCAGTAAGTATACCGAATAGTTTTGGCATCGAAAAACTACCGAATAATATTCAGATTCGGTATAATCGTCGAAGCTGGACCTGAAGTCGGGATTCTTGGTAACTACCGAATCCTGACAATTATACCGTATAAATTACCGAATCTCAATCGTGATACCGAGTAATTTGGACCGATATGCTATTCGGGACTCTGTGTAGGCCTAACTACCGAACCTGCATAAATGTGCCGAATTGTTCTGGTGTCGAAAAATTACCGAGTAATTTTAGTAAATTCGTTCGCCCTAATCGTGAGACTACCGAATCCCGAACATTATACCGAATAGATTTGTACCGATAGCCTATTCTGGATTCTGTATAACTACTGAATCCCCGAAAATATACCTAATAGTTCTGATATCGAAAAATAGTCGAATGATTTTAGTAAAATTGCTGGCCTCCGGACCATATTTTACCAAATCTCAAAAAGTTGGGGGGTTGCTGTATATAAATCATAGCTATCATGCTTATTTATATACCAACCTTATTTGCTTTCTTTAGTGGAAATTAAAAAATCACACTTCCTTGTGCGTTCGCGCACTCTCTTTTGATTAAAAAGTTCTCCTCTTCCATATTGACCATTTCCTTTCCCTTCCACTTGTAGTAATAATACTATCTGTAAGAAAAAAGAAGGTACAGTCCCTGTTGAAGTCTATTGTGCGACAACCCATAGGTGACTTTCATCAGAACCGAACCTATTTGGTAGATTTAGGAAGAGATTCAACTGCAAAAGTGAGCGAAACCTCCCATTCAAGAAGACATTTACCAGCTGGACCCAGTTGGACCTAGAATACCTGGTGGAAGCTTCGCACTTTGACCCTACGGAGAACCAGGCTTATCGGATCGCAAAAATAAAGAAACGTGCCCTATTGATTATGTCACGATCCCCAAAAATTCCTTAGAATGAGCTCCTTCAGAAATCTAAACTCGAGTCCCTTGAGTCCCGTGGGTTGAAACTGTGCATGGCTTCTGGTAAGAAAACGCTCGAGTACCCTATCCATAAGTATATTCTTCCGCTACCATTCGATACTGCTCGCGAACGACCTGCAAGAGCGGCCTCACTGGGGATCCCAAAATTCCAACACGTAAAATGTGACGATGTACGGTATGAAAAGACGTTTGTACCGTCTTTCGTTAAAATTTTTAATCCTATTTAGTGTTTACTTTTATAAATGACTTTGACATATTTATATATGAGTGTTTACATGTATATACGACGATTGCAACAAATTTGGATTTCACCATGATTGTTCGAAAAGAATAAAAGCGATATCTATCCATCTATCTATCTATCTAAAAACCTCCCATGCAGGGAATTGATTATGTGGCTAATGTATAATCTATACATAATATATAATCTGTTCCAGATTATGTGGCTAGAGAGACTAAGCCATCTTTGCAGCTCTTTTTCTGTATGCACTTAGGAATAGCTAGGTTACAGTAGAGGTCCGTCCATTAACCGTCATAAAACTCGACTATTTGTGAGTCAGAATATTTTTTTTTTAATTTGGTAGAACACTCTAAACTACCACTTTATTTTTCAGATCCATCACTGTTTCAAGAGTTGTTGGGCTTGACTGTGAATGGGTTTCAAAGGACAACAGCCCTGTGGCTCTTTTGCAGTTGTCCTCCCATCTGGGGCACTGTCAACTTGTAAGACTTTGCAAAATTCACAAAGTTCCGGATTCTCTTTCAGTGAGTATGGTAGCCTATAACTTGTTTTTTGCCAAGCTGTCTTTTCAGTCTAGTCAGTAGCCTAGCCATGGGTTTCAAACCTACTGAAATAAAAATTAATTCCCAGTAGAAATCATATATTTGATGGGGATTATCGTAAAGTTGGCTTCAGTAGAGTTTCTCTGAAGATTTTGGTCTTTAAAATTGGCTTTACTAAAGATATGCTTCTTCGAACCTCCTATTTTACTTGAGATAATGCATTTTCCCCCACTTATTGTAGGGAGTCAGAGTATTCTTAAGGCGTATTCTCGCCGTTCCCCGAGGACTCCACTTGAGGAGTCCCCGCGTTTTTGTTTGTCCCGGGAACTCACTCCCCGTATTCTCACGAGTCCTTACGGACGGGGAATGCTCCGATTATCATCACCATCATCAAAAAGGACTCCCTTTCAGATTCGGTGGGGAATCAATTTTTGCTGGTGTTGGTGCATGTAAAATTAATTAAAAACTATCAGAATAAACAAAATGAACAATAAAGTGGATCGAGACTAATTTCGTCAACTGCATATTTCTTTTTCAAACAAAATCTACTTTGGAAGCATTCCCCGTGTTCTCGCTGTTTCTGTGCGCGGAGTCCACATGGAGTGACTCCCTCTATTCTCGCCGTTCCCTTTGATTCCCCGAGGAGTCCTCGGGGAACGGCGAGAATACGCCTTTAATAACATTTTTTTTCTTAGGGTTTATTTTTCCATGTATAGCCCAAAACTCACCATCCAAATAGCATACCTTCACTGGATGTCGGAATTCCCTGTCATGTTTCATTATTTCTAAGCAACTAAGATCTGTTTTCGTTCCAGTTACTTTTGGTCATCATATACAGTAGAATGGATAGATTTACAGACCCCTTCGAATAAAGCTCATACTAACAAGAGGTACGAGCTTCTAAGGCACTTGCTAGTACATTAAACTAGATATGAAAGCTGTAGGAAAGCCACAAAGTACCACCTTCCAACCCTCCGGAGTCGAAGGTCGCTGTTCGGACCTAGAAATCGGATATATAGGTTTCAAGCTTCATTCGAGTCAGACTACTTCCGGTCCGGTAGGCCTACCTCCCTCCACCAACTCCCCTTGCTGAGGCCAAATCCTCCCAGGACCCCAAAGTAGATAATCTAGGGCAAATGACCTTAGTACATTCCAAGATTCGTTCCTATCGATCTAATCTTTTATCCCTGGGCGTGCCACAGTTTCCCGGACCCTCTTTCCAGCTCGGCTATCAGCGGCCGAATCCAATTCGGACACATAAATGGGTCATATAGGGCATATAAACTTTTTCCTTCCAAGGTTCGTCCCAGTCCCTCCACTCGTTTGATTCCTAGGCATGCCAAACAATTTTCGGGATCCCCATCCAGCCCCCCCCCCACCTTGGCTGAACCCGGTTCGGGATTCCATCTATAGAGCGTCCTGTCTTACCACTCATCTAGTTGCAATCAAATCTGAGCATTTCCGGTCATCCCCCCACCGTGGTCGGATCTGGTCTGGAGCCCAGAATGTGTCATTTGGAGCATATGATCTTCTACATTCAAAGTTTCATCCAGTCTCTCCATTCGTTTGGTCCTAGGCATGCCAAACAATTTTCTGGCCCCCCTTCCAGGCCCCCCTCACCTTGACTGAATCCGGTTCGGGATTCTGTCTATAGAGCGTCTTCGCTTAAGGTAAGGTACAATTTTAATAGCAAATATGAATGAACCTGGAGTTTCTCAAAAGCAAAAAAAAAACAGCTCTTACCACTAATTAAGTTTCAATCGAATCTGAGCATGGCCGCCCCCCCCCCCCCACCGTGGTCGGATCTGATCTGGAGCCCAGAATGTGTCATTTGGAGCAAATGAACTTCTACATTCCAAGTTTCATCCAATCGCTCCACTCGTTTGGTCCCTATGCGAGCCACACAATTTTGATTGCCACACGAATCTGATTCGGGCGCATAGGCTAAACGAATTATCCAGGATGTCTTCTCTTACCAGTAAACAAGTTTAACTGCAATGGGATCACCTGTTCCCAACTTATGCATGTCATAATTTTCCGGATTAAAATTTACGAACTAAAATTTCGAAAATTTCCTAGACGCGTTGATCGGGTCCTTTATCCGTATGCAAAATTCCTTCGTCCTAGCTGATGTGGAAGTTCCCGAACTGGCAAAGCCAGGACGGACCTACAGACCTACGGACGGACAGACAATGAGCGTGTTCCACCCTCGTACCAATAGTAACTATTAGTTACTAAACTCGTTCCAGCCTCACGAAAAGTTACTACGCTGACTGTTCCAGCCTTGTCGAAATAGTACTAGTACTAACCAATAGTAACTATTTGCTTACCACGCTCGGGAGCGTGGTAAGCGTAGTAACCACGAATCTCTGTCACGTGATTGGTCGGATTCACCCGTGGTTTGATATTTCGCTGGAAAATACAAAAATCGTTCCAGCCTTGACGACAAAAAGACAGAATTTGTGACGTCATGCGTGGTAACTACGGTAAGTAGGATGGAACACGCTCAATGCGATCGCTTTTGGCACTTGACCGAAGGGCAAAAAACAAAGAAGGATTTCTTATTCCCTTCTAGGATTTTCAGGGTAGGATAAACTGAGGCAATTAAATGACCGTAGCCTACTACAGGTGAACAAACTAATAATCCTGTAATATAGTCTGGTTTTAGAAACTGCTCGGAGATGAGACTATCCTCAAACTGGGGGTTGCTACTCTGGATGATTCCAAACGGTTAAAACGAGATTATGGAATCATAGTTAGAGGGTGCCTGGATATTCGGCATGTCGCCAGAGGTCATCCGGACCAATACAAATTGCTGACAAATATAGGTCTTGCAGGTAAGCTGAAATTCACCATTTTTTTTTTTTTTTTCAACTAGGAAAGCTTCTAGCAGTCGACCTTTCTGCTCTACTATCTTGACGCAGAATTTGTGTTTCTAGGTTTCAGTTTTAAATTTGCCCGATTGTGAGGATTGCGAAGCTGGGGCGCAACTGGGAGCCCTAGGGGACCCCCCAACATGGTCTGAGAAGGAACTCCATCGGCACGATTTAAAAGAGAAAAAGCTTTTCTCGGCGCGATAACAGTTATCGAAATTGGAGAATAATCCCAAAATACAAAGCTCTCGATATAACGTCAACACTCCAGGATACAAGCATATCAACGGCTTACTCCATATCACGGGCTCATCCGTTTGTTCTGTTGATTTTTGTGTCTGTTTTGTTATACTAGTGTCTTAATTCTGTTGTTTATTTGTTTCTTTCTCTTTTTTACTCCGCTATCTTCACATTGTTTAAGCCAGGCTTCACCTTCCAGATTCCCAGACGTCCGGGGCTTCCGCACAGTCAAGCCAACCCTTCCAGATTTTCATGATAATGATGACAGCTAAATTTGCTTTTCATGAAAATTTCCTAGATGTCCCCTTTACATTTCAAATATCTCTTGCATCCCAGTCAACTGTCAATCACTTTCCCTTTTCTTCCCCCATTTGCATATTTTTAGTGTCTCTCGAACGGGTAGCCTCTATGGCACCTTCCAGACATCCGGAATTTGGGGTGTCCAACACCCCGGACTTCCAGACGGTTTTGGCCTGGCTTTACCTTCCAGATCCGTCTCCATGAAAACGGCTGTCTGGAATCCGGAAGAAAAATCTGGAAGGTGAACCCTCACCTTTTGTGTGCAGTGGGTTATAAATAAATTATTATTATTATTATTGTTGTTTTGTCAACAATAATCTGGTAAGCGTATTCTGCGTGGGAATCCAACTTGTCGACAAATTTAATAGAAGAGCTCCTGCAAAAGAATTCTTTGCCGGCCCACTTTTGTACGAAATTCGCTCCTGACAAAAGCTGGTTTTGTAAATCATGTCCTATAGTAAGCGTATTCTGCTTCAAAATCCAATTTGCCGGCAAAATGAGTAGCGCCGACTAAAGCTCAAGCCTCTCACGACCGGCAAAAGTAGGCTGTACCGATTATTTGTCGGCAAGTTTTTGTACAAAAACCAGCTTTTGTTAGTTTGCTATGTTAGTTATTTCTAGAAAGCGAAGACACATAATTTAAACCAAAACAAGTAGTTACACACAATGCATGTCATTCTCATGTGTTACAGGTTTAGCACAGAAACTACTGGGAATTACACTCGACAAAAACTTCAGAATCAAATGTAGCCAGTGGGATTCACCTAAATTGACTCCTGCTCAGATTCAGTATGCAGCTTTGGACGCATTTGTGAGTGTTCCTATATTTTGTGAGTTGGTCCACAGCACATATGTCAAAATAGTTGGAAACAGGCTGCAACCGCTTTCTGCTGCTGAGGTAAGTGAGCATTGTTTTCTTCCTTTTATTTCTGTACAATCATCTGTGTGACAGCTGTGCAGTTCAGTGTTGCCACTCGACCAACACCGCTTCGCGGTGCCGGCCTCGTGAACACACGGTATTTCCGCGGTATCCTAGAACCAAAATGCGGTAAAATTTGCGGGATGCCGCAATGACGAAATTTTTTTTTATTTTTGGGAGGATATGCGTCAATTCCCAAAGTTTGACGTTTCTGAAGAGCTATATAGCGGTTTCTTATTCTGAAGCCACATATATAGATTCCTTCAAGCGAAATGCTGTACAATTTTCCGTAAGCGGGGAGGGGGGGGGGGGGGGGGAAACATGCTAGCTAGCGCGCTTGCGGAACCCTGGGTTTTTTTTTGCTCTAAGCTTATAACTTGAACATTCGTAGCAATACGGTTTAGAAGAACAGCTATATCTTGGTGAAAACGGTTTGTTATGGCTGGGCTTGGTGTTTCGTGTGATCCACATCTCAAAACCTACATTCCTGTGTTACTCATAGCGTCGAACTCGGCGAACCAACTCGGGTGAATACGTCCCTCATAAAATCCGAAGACGAATTGCCGCCTGACGCGCTAGCTAGAGGAACAGTAAGAATCACACGCGAGATCTTGGTATAAGTTATCTGAAGGGTGAATAAGCGATTAGGCTTTCGCTTCATATCGAGTCGCGTGTTAGCCCGTGGAAAAGTCAGCCAGCACTCAACACTGAAGTCGGAAGCTAGGAATGACAAACTTGATGACGCTTGACAGAACAGTGTTGGGTAAAGCAAAAATAGAGGAAGAGGCATTTAAAACAGTTTTAAACATGGCTAGGCCTAAGAGGAATTGAAGATAGCCAAACATACCTGGATAAACGTACACCAAGAAGTAACTTGTAATTGTTTTCTTTACGATAGCGCACCTAGCGACCAAAAAAGAACTAATCTGAGAGGAATTTTATGAGGGGCGTATTTGGTGAATCACCATTCATCACCAACCCTTCTCGCCATTCCGTAGTATAATTGCGGTATAATACAAATTTTTTTGCGGTATTTCCCTCAAGATCGTGGTATTGGACCGGGAAATGCGGTACACATTGGTGCAGATACCTACGACTTCTTTCAGTGCCAGCGCTCTACCCGGTTTTCGGGGAAAGTTTTTTGTAGTGGTTACGCTTATTTCCGGAAATCGATAAACGCAGACCTTATTGTAGATTTTGTAAATTTCAAGACGCACAGAAATCTATAACAAATAAGTTATTTACACTGTGTAGTTGTGAAGGTGAAATCGTTTGTTTTTCGGATCCGAAAACGTAAGTGGAGGGATACCTATGGCATCGCAAAAGTTGTTCGTCTGTCTGTCAGCACGATAACTCTCGAAGGGAATAAGATATTTTGATGGAACTTGGTGTGAGGATTCTTTGGATCAAGTGAAAAGTCGAGTTCGTAGATGGCTCTGTAGCCCTACATTTAGGGGCGGGGGTTCAAATTAAGGGGCAAACAAAATATTTTTAAACAGCTAATGAGATGAAGGGGTAAGAAGACATGCTGAGCACGATTACGAAAACCATTTTCTCGCCGGTCAAGTAGCCGGTCTAAACGAGAAAAAAGTAAAAGTTTAATTTGAAGTTGATTAGATGTTCGATTTAGGGGTAGGAAAATATGTTGAAGACTTACGTAAAAATCATTTTCTACCCGGACAAGTAGTTCGCCCGGAATACGGCCAAACCCGGAAACTTTGTTAAAAGCAAATGTTTTATTTGAAGTTGATTAGATATCCGAATTAGGTGTAAGAAGAGATGCTGAATCCGTGTATGACAATCAATTTTTACCCGGACATACAGTTCGCCCGGAATCAGGCTGAAACCGGAAAGTTTGTTAGAAATTAAAGTTTTATTTAAAGTTGATTAGATGTTCGATTTAGGGGTAAGAAGACATGCTGAACATTTATATGCCATGGAAATCATTTTCTCGTCTGACAAGTAGTTCGCGCGGAATCTGGCCGAAACCGGAAAATTTGTTAAAAGTTAAATTTTTTCCTGAAGTTGATTAGATGTCCGATTTAGGGGTAAAAAGATATGCTGAATCCGCTTTTGAAAATCATTTTCTACCCGGACATATAGTTGGCCCGGGATCCGGCTGAAACCGCAAAATTTGTTAAAAGTTAAAGTTTTATCTGAAGTTGATTAGATGTTCGGTATAGGGGTAAGGAGATACGCTGAATTCGATTTTGAGTTTAGTTTTTGCAAGACAAGTAGTTCGCGAATCCAGTCGGAAGATTTAATAAATTTCGTCAAAGTAGATATGACGTATAGCCTAGGTGTAAATATACACATGCTGAATCAATATCTGAACTTGGTTTTCTCAGATTAGCCATTGGCCTTCTTCTGTTTCTAAATCTTAACAGTAAAAATGTTCAAGGAGTCTGGCGAAGACCGGGTATCTACAAGATCCATTTGTCTGGATCAGATATTAAATTTTTGGGATCCCATCGAAGCATGTGGTCTTGTTCCTGAAGACCCAGCATAAAGCTTCTTCATTTTGCTCTCTTTGCTTTAGTCGGTAGAATAGTATTCTGCTTAGTCTACGTCTAGTTTCCTCAAGGAAAGTAATTGTTCCAGTTTGTTGCGGGTTCTTCAGTTTTGTGCTCTTCTCTTTTGAAGGAGATAAGTTAATAGTTATTACTAAATAATAGCCTACTGTTGTTGTACAGAAGTGACTGGTCCGCTCTTTAGGAACAGCGTGAAGAGGCGGTCCCGGGTTCATCTTTATCTCGCAGACTGCGGCTAAAAATAGAACCCTTAGTCATTTGTTAGGGATTGCTTAAAAGTCTTGAGCTCGTCGGACACTTTAGTATGATATTAGGGTTAATAATGTACTAAACTTTCTCAACTGAGAATTTCTTTCTGGTCCGATCCCTCAGAAAGATCCCTTCCGACCTGGCTGTAGGCTAACTCAGTTCCATTGGACTATATTGAAAGACAACAAAAAAATACCCAATTAACATTCCTGCCAGGAAAGCACACAAGGAATGATTGGCTAAGGCAGGGAAATAACCGATGTTAATTAAAGCGGACCACAAAAAATGGCCTTTCTACCACACACACAATGCTAACCATCCCTACTGTCACTATGAATGTTCAAAACCACTAAAAACACCGTAAAACAATGAGCAAATAAAAAAAAAAACACCAAATTTCCTAGGTTTGAAATAACTCTGTCTGGACTAAATCTCAGCCGATTATCCCGGACAGCTGTGATGGCACGTAGGGAGCCAAGGGTCAAAATAATAATTTCCATCTAATGCTCCAACTGTTTATTACAAATAGAAATAAATTATAAAACCAAGACCAGTGTGGTACCTCTGAAGACACACAAAAATTATCAGTGAGGTCTTATAGTTCTTTGCTAATCAATCCTGGAAAATTCCACCATCTAGAAAAGAAGACGTTGCGCGTGGGTTTTTCCTCGAGCCAAAACAGCAACTCGGCAATCAAGTTCAAATAAACAAACCCGTGGCATGCGATCCCTAAGAGAAAGTAAACAGAAGGTTTGGATTAGGTCTTTAAACAACAAACAGAATCAACTAACTGAATACTCTATGTAAAGAAAAAGGGAGGAGAGGAAAAATATTACCCATGGTTTCACCTTTAAATGAAAAAGAGAGAAAAGTAAGGGAAACACGGAACGAAAAAAAAGAGAACAAAAGAAAAACGGGGGGGGGGGGGGGGGGTCGAAGAAGTTCTTTTTGTTGAGGGCGCTTCTTGGACGATGTCAAAAGGATTTCGGGTGTCGCAAGAATGACACCATCTGTTCCACCACTCGATGCGGGAAGGAGTTATCCATCCGGACAGAAAAGACTGCACGGAAGAGGCGTTTGCCGGACAGAGAATCAAATAGGGTGGATCGAAAATTCCTCCCTTTTCCATGGTTCACTTTCTGTTGAAAAGAAAAACAGAAAGGATGAAGATCACTTGTGGACTTGGAATTTATATTATTATTATTATTACATTTGGCGTTAAGCTTTTAGCTTGTCGCAACTACTACACAAGTACAAACGGATCAGATACACTTTACACACACAAAAGTAAACAAATTTTCAAACTACAAAAGCAACTGAGTAAAATGGGGTGTCGACTATCCCACGCTTAAACGTTTGGATACTGCCTGAATCAATAACTTCTGCTGGCAAACTGTTCCACGGTTCAGTTACCCTATTGACGAATGAACACTGACCAATTTTCTTATTTGGCTTCGGAGGGTACAGTTTATAAGGGTGTTGGCGAGTTGCATGGTAGTGACTGAACTTGAAAAATGTGTTGGGGTCAAGATCATCTACTCCTTTAAGTATCCGAAATACGTTAATAATGTCACTACGACTCCTTCGGAACTTTAACGATGGGAGCTGAAGTCTAGTAACCCACTGTGAATACGGAAGGTTTTGAAGGTATGGGATCAACCTGGTCGCCCTTCTCTGAACTTTCGACTCTATTTTCATCGGTCACATTTAAAGGAAACCAGACTGGAAGGAAACCAGACCAGAAGTGTTGAATTCAACGATAGGGTGCACCAGGGATTTGTATAACAACAGAAAATTATTGAGATTGAACTTACTAAAACTTCTTTTCAGGGTTAACAGACGATAATTTGCATTTTTCACAATTTCCGAACCGTGCTTTTCAAACTTTAGCTGAGTATCAAAACAAACACCGAGGTCACGAACCGAATATCGTTGTCTTCTTTTAGAAATGGGGCATTGCGCATGACATCGTTTCACCTTTCGTGGACGTCGGCTACAAGTACAAGACACCTGGCTCTGGTGATCAATCTGGACTGTCGTCGAAGGAAGTTCTCATAGTAGCGACAAAAAAGACAACCGTCCGAGTAACTGCTCTGAAAGAAACTAAGCGCGGCTTCACCCCGCGAAACGGTCCTCTGTACTCCAACTGCTTCATGGAAGCTCCTGACGGGGAAGTCCTGTGCACGTGTGACTCCAAGAAGGCTCTTTGGTAAGTCATCGATCTGTCCGGTGAGCGGAGAGGTGCTGTGCGAGAGCTAGTTGTACCTGAACTGACTTGGTGTCCACGAACATTTCATTTATTTGGATCTGGATAAATATAAAGCCTCCGCTCCAGGTAGAGATTTCTCTAATGAATGAATGAATGAACGAATGAAGGGTTTATTAAAAAAAAAAACTGGAATCTTCAATGCCCAGAGGCGAACCTGTAAGGGACTAATTACCCTCGAAACAAAACATTAACAACAACAGAAACTTCGACACAAATAAAGGAAAAAAAGGGAAAGAAAGAATGAAAGGAGCTTGACTTACCCGGTCTGGGACGCCCAACCAGAAAAACAAAAAAAACACATTTTCAACCAGAATCACTACTAACTATCCAAAAAAAACTTATTGAAAACAAGGTTAACAAGGTTTACACAGATTGCGACGGGGGGATGTGGTTTGAGGTAGCCCTCAGCCCATAGCCCTAGCGCACAGCACTGCTTTGTAATACAAAATGAGTAATTCGAAATGTAACAAGTGTAATGCGTCTCTGAAATTTAATAGCAGAGACACGATAATTTGTTCTTCTTTGATTGGAGGCTGTGGTACATTTTACCACAAGGGGTGTGACACTCTCGTAGAACAATTCAGTGAGAAACACCAACGGACATTCCTACTGTGCAACCCCTGCTCGGCCAAGCCGATAGTCAGAGAAGATGTTAGCCATGGTCCGTCAGTGAGTAGTATATAAGTGCCGGTTCTACTCCACCCCCACCCCAATTTCAAAACCCCATTTTAACATCAATTTCTTGAATTTTAACATCCTTTTTACCAAATAATCCCCCTTTTTATAGATATTTTGATTTTCTTATTTCCCAAATAAAGGTCCTAAGAAATAGGAAATGTTACCCTTTAATAAATATAAACTACTGCAATATACACTAAAATACTACTTCTTTTTAGACTTTTAATTTTTCAATTTTTCATTTTTATCCAAATATAATACAAATTCTGAACCACATTTCTGGTAAATGAACAAATACTCAGAGTTTTTGTTTACCCGTAAAATAGGTAGCAAAATCAGATTCTTCTTTAGACCAACTCGTTATCCATATAAACTACTACTGAGTAAACAGTTCTACATCAACATATTGGTCAGAGTTCTTATTCACCCTCATAATAGGCTGCAAAACAAGATTTTTCTTTAAAAGTAACTCATCAGCAATTGCATTATATCTCTGTGGTATAAACAAATCACAGGCTTTGTTATTATGATGAATAACAACAACCAGCTTATCACCATATTTTGTCTTAGCCATTCTCATTTTAACGATGCTATATTTCAATCCTAGAATTAGTTCTTCCTTCCTGATTGTATCATTGTATTTATTCATTTTGATTGTTGACAAGACTTCTTTTAGCGACTCCATTTATTAGCGGCTGATTTTCTTTAATAAAAATCCAAATCACAAACTCACATACATATTTTTATTAATAATATCAAGTGTAGCTTTTCTTTCATAATATATAACACAATAAACATTATATGGTACGGGTGTATCATCTTTTAATGTTATACTTATTTCAATATCAGCAGTTGTTCCATTATAAATATTTGACTCGTGTTTAGAAACATCGAAACAAAATAGTGGATATACTTCTTTAAATTCTTCGATATTGACTACACTACCAGTATCAAACGCTAATTGCTTATAACCCATGTGTATATATCTGTTGTAAAGATTCGAGTATGTGCATTTTTCCTCACTAAAGTCGCATTTGAGGGGTTCTTCTGGATATTTATCCCCGTTAATTCTAACCTCTATATCCGTCAAATTCATATGATCAAATACCATATTATTATTTGTTTGGTTGTTATGCTTTTCATTTTTCTGTAACATCACAACGATTTTCGTAGGACTATTTCTCTCAGACACAACTTTCCAGGTGTGTTCCTTATTCTGACTAACATCACTTTTATAAGTATTACAAGCTTCCCACATCAAATTATACTTTTTATCCTTTGCCAAACCCTTTTCCAATTGACTCATCATTTCAATACTAGGAGCTATAACAGGAATTTTCCAGGATAAATACTCAATGACGACTTTAAAATTAGTATTTCCATTGTTTACAATCATATTATTATCATCATTTCTTCTTAGACATATTCTGTGTGATGCACCTCTAAAAAATCGTTTGTTTCCTTTCAAGAATCCAAACAACTCTGATAATGGTAAATACATATTCACTAATTTGCTGTTTTTAGTTCTATTATATCTCTTTTCAAATCCTTTATTATAATTGGGGTTAGGCTTAGAAGTGACATTCACATTTCCTGCTGCTAGTGCTCCACCTGCAGGTACGGTAAATGAACTAGTTATAGGGTTGATATCAGTTCCTTGATTATAATCCTTATACCAGAAATGATTTCTAGCAGCACTTCTAGAGTAATCATCAGAGTATTCAATCAACTTTGTAACGGTAGTTGTAATACCAACATGATTAATTTTTTCAACTGGTGTATCGTTTATGACATACTCGGCGGTACTAAATAAATTAAATCCATTATTCGTCAACGTAGCGACATCAGTTGCAGCTATATTAGTTCCGTCAGCTTTTACTATCCTTACGCCTACCTCAAGATAACTTTCACTTGGATAGAACCAGGAATCCAATTTCTTTGTTACAAATTCAAACTCTGACTTACTGGATACATTCACATCTGTTTCTCGAATTTCTTTAAATTCATATTTGACCACTGAATCATCCACAAGTGGCTCATCAAATATGTTCCATTGCGGACTAATAATTTTATTTACTGCCATTTATATAAGAAAGAAATTATTCGATAAAAATCATTTCAGAATCTTTAACCCATTCCCAGTCATTAACGTTTTGATCAAGTCCTGACTCCTTTGATTTAAAATCCTTTTATTTGTACCCAGAAGATCCTTCATCGATTTCTTATTTCCAATCACATCAATCAGTTCCTTCTTGTTGACATCAATCAAATCTTTTCCATATTCTATTGCTCTGTTTTTCAGCAACTCAAATCTCGGTTTTATAATATTATTATACATTGACAATGCTCCATCTCTAATTTGTTTTGCTGACGTCTGGAATAACTGGGGATTAGCAATGTTTTTGAATATACTACCGATTCCACTTCCGTACTGCTTATTGTAAAGTAATCGCTTATTATTTAACAACATTTATAAGTAAATAATTTTATTTCAATAATCCTTTAAGCTTTTCTTAAATGCAGTACGTATCCTACGTTATCACCATTCAGATCAATCGGTCTTCCAAGCTGATCAGTTATTGTCATTCTCAACGAGTAAATAAAGTCTTTTGTGTTGATAGGAAGATATATTAATTGTCTAGGATTCTCAACAATTTGGCAACCCGGTTCAGTATTCGGAACAAATGTCCAAATGACATCTGATTTACTTTTGTTTACGATAGAACTGTTTACAAGAGAGCAGTGAATTTGAATTTTATCGACACTTCTTGTTATATTTGGAAGCTTTGTACCTTCATTGATTTTCTTAGAAATCTCAATATCCTTCTCAAAGCCTAAAATCTGACACAAGTCACTATTAAATCGAAACACATATTTTTCTTGTAATACTATGACAAATCTCATAGATGCTGGATTGGATGAGATTACAATAGGACATTTATCTTTTGGTGTATCAAAATACTGACACAAAAAATAATTCAAACAATCATCGTTATACATCCCATTAGGAATAGTAACATTTATCCATCCCCCCTCTTCATCTTTCCTGTATTGAAATGTATTATTCCCAAATTTATCACTTATATTATGCCACGAATACCACAAAGTACACTGATTCAAACCTATTTCATAATCCCAATGACGATTTAATTCGATTGGTTGACTAAATGTTATATCAATGATACTTTCATTACCTTCAATGTTTAACAACACCATTTATTAGAAATATTTTTTATATATTGAATTGTAATCTCTCTTCGTAAGAAATTTATTTCGCATTAACGAATCCAAAATATCAATAGCTTCATTCCTCACCTCATCAGATGTATTCCCGTTTACTCTACTACCTATCAAAGTGTACAATTTTGAAATCATTTCATCACAATTCATAAATATTCCAGTTCCTTGTTGAACTAAATGGTAATTAGTTTGAATGCTGGTTAACCTCTCCTTGTAGTCTCTTATAAATTCAATGATTTGATCATAGCTAGAGTAACCTTTACCTTTTTTCCCACCATAACTTTGACTTAGAGATGTCAAACGTTCTAGAGCCTCATCTATATCCATAGGATGATTAATGTAATACGTAGGCATTTTAAAATAAGTATCAGTGCCCTTCCCGGATTCTTTAAGTTTTGAATTAATTTGATTTAGCAACGTTGGATTAATATCTTTATTCATATCAATGGATGGTGGTCCTAAAGCAGGAGAAGGTTCTAAAGCAGGAGTTGGCGCTCTACTCGATTCCTTTGAAGCAGTGATCTGGTATGGATGAGTTGTATTCAATGTGTCAACTAATCTTTTAAACCGTCTTTTTGAATTAACATCCGCATCATCTAATTTCTCAATGATAGATTCAGCATTTTCTTTTTGTGCTATAATGTTTTCTCTTTGTGCCGTAACAACTGGAGCGTTAAATTCTGAAGCCATTTCCCGAAAACCTGCTTTCTCCATCTCATATTCTTGAACCTTTCTTCTCTGAATTTCTCTGTTCTTCACTATACCCGATAACATATCACTCAAGCGTCTTGAATCCATTTATATACAAGTAATTTTATTTCATAATAAATTTGGAAAGTTCTTTTTCATAAAACCCTCCTTGAATTAATTCCCCACTTTTGTCAGATATTTCATAAGTAATGGGAATGGTAGGTCGAATGGTTGCTATCTGGAATACTTCATTCGTATAATTAGGTAAATAACCTTTATCAAAAATACTTTTTTCTTTTTTAATTCTAACTAAATCTCCTACATTGTAATTTCCTGTGATTGTGTAGTCATCTGCTGGAGGAAACAAAGCATTGTAAACCTTTTTCTGATTTACCTTTTTACTAGCATCTACTGGTTTCATTTGTATTGAACGATGATAAGAGTTATTATAATTTCTAACAAATAAAGGTAAAATATCAATCCATTTAGTAGTGTTATTGTGAGTAAAATATTTCCATAACTTTTCTTTCAGTGTTCTATTGAATCGTTCAACAATTTGAGCTTTCAATTCACTTTCAGATGCAAACCAGTGTATATCATTATTTTTCAAAAAAGTTTGAACGTTTCTCATTACAAATTCTTTACCTTTATCAGTTTGTAGTTTCTTAGGAATTCTTTCTTTAAATATATGACTGAATGCCTTGATTATTTCAGCACCCGTTTTATCTTTCAAAGGGGCACACCAAGCGTATTTACTAAAGCAATCAATTACAGTTAAGATGTAATTTGTTTTATCATTCGCTTTTTTATATTTCTGCATGTCAACTAAATCAGCTTGCCATTGCTCATCCACATAGTGAACATAGACTCGTCTCCTTTCAAAGTTATGATAAGAAGGTTTGTGTAAGGTATATACATTCTCATTTTGCAACACATTTTTTATTTTATCTTTAGAAATGTTCACTCCATTTTCTTTTAATTTTCTATGAATATCATCCACATCTGAATAATTAGAATAATACGTATTTAAAATATCTTTTTCTGCGTCGAGGTTTTTTTTAAAAACAGATTTTTCCTTGACCCACAAAAAACACAATTACCTTTCACCATTGGAACATTATTTTTCTGTGACACTGCTTTAAACATTGATTCAGTGTCAGTTTTCTTTTTACATTTCATACAATAAATCTCCATTTATTAGAAAACAATTTTTATAAACAAAAAGACGAGAGATGAATAAACTAAGAACTGCGCTTAATGTAGGAAATACAGTGAAATCCACAGTTTAATTCATCTATATTTTGAACAGCAAGATTTTCATAAGCTATATTTTTCTTTGAAGTTTTAAGATATTTAATTATTTCTTTTCCTGGGGGTATACCGAAAGAATCGAAAAATTCTACATGGGGTTGATTAGGTAGATTACAATACGCTACCCAGTGAGTTCCAGGCATTCCGAGTTTATCATAATTAATGACACCACATTCTAGGTTATTTATTTGTTTAGGTAACGTATCTATAGAGAAAACACCTCTAAAATATGGTATATCCCCTAATGAATCCATAATGTCAAAATTGGTTAGAGGTCCTACTTTACTTTTGCTTCTTTTTTGACTTCCCCGTTTTTTGACTTCCTAGGTCTTCCCCGTACCCCATGACCTACAACTTTTTGTGTTCCAGGAAGTGTAAGCGCACCACCTGTGTTGACATCATCGGTTTCCTTCTTAGGCCTTCCACGTCCCACAACTTTTTGTGTTCCAGGAAGTGTAAGCGCCCCACCTGTGTTGGTTATGTTATCCACCAATTTCTTACCAGCGAATGTACCCAAAGCAGCAGCTCCGCTTGTTAAAGCTGCCTTACCAAGGGCTACTGCTAACGGTATTAAGAATGGAAGTAATCCACCTTTTTGAATCGCTTCTCTCATCTGCTTGTATGATACATCAATATCACAGCCCTTATTA
Organism: Branchinecta sandiegonensis; assembly: GCA_030848855.1. Lineage (NCBI taxonomy): Eukaryota > Metazoa > Arthropoda > Branchiopoda > Anostraca > Branchinectidae > Branchinecta > Branchinecta sandiegonensis. Next base: position 1,025,642 of record JAUPMV010000002.1, on the reverse strand, counting down.
TTCATTTTACATGTTTCAATTTTATCAATTTGTCGTTTACTTAAAAGTAACTTGACTGGTTCTCGTTCATTCTGTCTACTATGACTAACACGTATCTGACATTTTTGTTTAGCGCCAAAGCATTTCTTCAGCTTTCCTTTCTGAAGCTTTGACAAATAAACTGTATACTCCATTGTTTCAACCATTTATTAGAAAAATAATTTATCATATAAATTTTATTTCTTTAGTTTAGTTTTCATAAAGTCTTCTGTTTTCGTAACAAAATCTTGATCAACAGGTTTTTGCTCTATAAGCCTTTTTAAAATGTTTACGACTGCTCTTTCAATACCATTGATATGGACTTCATGGTCAAAATCATTTTTCCTAAGGTCAAGAACCTTTTTGTCAATGCTTTTGCTAAGGTCAAGAGTCTTTTTGTCAATGGTTTTCCTAAGGTCACCAATCTTTGTTTCAATACTTTTGCTAAGGGTTTGTTGGTTAAGAAGCTTTTCGTCATATTTTAAAAGGTCTGTTGTTAACCTATCTAAATTAACAGCATCCTTTTTGTTTCTAGGGTCTTGAACATTTGTGATTACTTTATCCCCAGCATCAATTTCTGTTTCAGTGGCTTTAATTGTTTGTTTTACAAATAATCCTTTATCTTTGATCCTTATCAATGCATTATCAGGAGAATCAACTACCGCAGTTAATCTGTTGATATCTTCGCTAAAATATTGATTGGTTTGCACTTGTCCCGCAGTCATCTGTTCTTTAAATTGATTCAAAATCACAGTCATAGATCTTAAGGTAATAGCATCCTTATCTGTTTTCGCATCACCTAAATTTATAATTCGTCTATCGTGTAGGTTAATGTTACCATTTTCGTCAGTAACTTTCGATTCGTTACTAACCTTTTTTCCAACACTACCAAATTTATTCATTTATAATAGAAACAAATTATCCAGTAAATTTTTCAAAGTTTTTTCTGTACTTCAGGGTTTTATCTTTTGTTTTTAAATCAATAAAGAAAAATCCGTAACCTTTAGTTGCAACCTCGAATTGTTTCAGAAAGTTCTCATTGTCTATATTAGATACATGATTTTGCCTGATTAATTTTACTTCTTTTGGATTAGAACACTGAAAGAATGCAAAATAATTACACTGAAGTCTTACCACCTTTGGCGTTTTATGATAGCTCTGAGACAAGTAAACAATTGAAGCATTTTTCTTTCTTCCTCTTATGAATAAATCTTCTATTTTCTTCTGGTCTTTTTCAGTTACAAAATCGTCAAAGATAATCAAGTTCTGATAATTGGGGTCTAGGTCGTCAACATCGATAATATGATTAAGGTCATTACTTACGGTTAAAATATTCGTTTTACATTTTAATTCCAAGGTGGTTAAATTGTCTATAAGGTCTTTATATTTGTCTTCTTCAAGATCTTTTGCATACAAGTATATTCGGTTGAAACAGATGTATTCATAAATTAAATTCAAGAGTAAATTGGTTTTTCCTGTTCCTGAACTTCCACAAATTAATAATCTAAATGGCCACTGAGGTGCAAGTTCGTGTTTGTTCTGATAGTTATTCTTTTCGCTAAAATCATACACTTTTATTGGTGCCTTTTCATTCATTTATTTAGGAAGAATTTTTCATTATAAGATTTACTGAAGTAGGTACTTGAATTTTTTAACTAGGTACTTGAATTTTTTAACTAGGTACTTGAATTTTGAAGTAGGTAGTTGACTTTTTTAACTAGGTAGTTGATTTTTTTAACTAGGTAGTTGACTTTTTTAACTAGGTACTTGAAATTGTTAACTAGGTACTTGAATTTTTATTGTTTGTATCCTAATGGAAATGTTGTGAATTTATCACTAGACACAATCCTTTTATCGTCTTTAGGATCCAACGCTTTTTTATTCTGTTCTTCTAGAAACATGTTGTGTTTGTATGACCTTAAGTTGTACTGGGTTACTGAAAGGTCTCCAACGTTTCCAAATAGAACATCCTTATAGTTTTGAATCGTAATCTTATCTTTCACTATATTTGTTTTTATTCCTTTTAGTTTTTTGTTTGCTTTTAAAGGGTCTTGGTTGTCCTTCAAATATGCATATACTTTTGATCGTAATCCAACAAATTGGGTCATAATTTGTCCTGCTAGTTCATCTTTCATCATTCCTATCACTTTCTTATTTACACTAGGAAACCCGTATGGATTATCTTTCGCATAATCAGATGTATCGAACCTCTCGTTCAAATCTTGTTTGATATCTTCATAGAAATCCTCAGTTCTTATGTCATATATGAACGAATCGGTATCCATATAACATAAATCTATTTTATCCTCATATTTAGGTTTCATATAATCATAATGGAATTCATACATCAAGAGCTTGGATAGTTCCAGTACAGCAAAACCGATATACATTGGTTTGTCTAGTTTTATCTTTTCCTTCGACGTTCTTGCTACAGAAAAGTTTTCACTGAAAATAATTTCAGATTTAAAGTTGGGTTTCTTTATTATTTTTTCTCTTGTTTTATCATCAGTTATTATTTCCATATCAGCTCGTTTCCTTACGTTCTCCATGGTTTTTCCAAAGCAAGCGTTATTCATCAGTTTAAAAAAGTCCTTTTCAAAATCGTTAGTACCTTTAGTTCTTAGTGCTGTGTTGTGGTCTATGTATCCTTTTAAGTAAGCACTCTCAGTGAATCCTAGTATTCTATGTACTTTTTTCAGTATCAGACCTTTTTGTAAATAGAATTCTAGGTTTCTGTGATGAACTACGTAGTTATTTTTATCCAGTAAGGTCGTACATAGTTTTCCATTGAAATGTTCTGGTGCTAATGGCAGATCTTTATGTAACTTGTGTAACTCTCTAGGATAATCTAAATCAACTTCATAAATTGCCCCCACATTTTCCAAATTCATTTCTGTTTGAACATGATTTTTTAATAGTTGATAATAATCTAAAGAATTAATTTCAGTGTTCTCTTTCATTTCATCAGGTACTGGAATGAATTTAAAATCATTCGCTGGTAATTTTTGTGACATCGCCCACCCATATAAATTATTCTTATCGAAATACATTAAATAGTTGGATGGTTTATTGTTATCATAACTGCTCATATATTTATTATTTGCTTTAGCGTATCTTTTTATACATTGAGATACACCACCTCTTATTCCCTTTTCAACGAATGTATACATGTCTTCCTTCGAGAATAACGGTAGTTCTACTTTCGAATGCTTTAGGAAAGAATCCCATGTTAGTCCTGGAGCTGAGAAGTAATGTAGTGGATCCAAGTCATAATTATGTATACATACATTTCTGAAATTCTCTACAACATCAGACAATATTAACACATCACTTTTTAGGTACAACTTGGTATAATCAAGTAATGTTTCACAATTAAACTGCTCCCATATGGAGACCGCTCTCTTATAGTCACTTTTGCTGATACCTTTTCCTGTTAATCTAGAATAAAAGCTTTCTATGGGTGGTAACTTTGTACAATCCATTTTACTGAAACTGTCTACGAATTCATAAGGATACACCCCTTTTTTAATTATTTCTTTGAACTCTTCATCGTTTTTGAAACTATTCGATGTGTACTTGAAATTCTCCCTTAGATGATTACAGGATACTTTACAGTCACATTTTGCTAAATTTGCTGATAGCTTGTCCAACGATGAAGCCATGAACCTGATGGAATCTATGAATCTGATTTCATATTTTATTTCCGTATCCTGTCTTGGAATACTTATTGATTTTGAGAATGATATGAAACTTTCTGCTGATTCAAATATTCCGTTATCAGGTATCAACTCCTTCACAAATAGATGGGAATCATACTTTGATAAATTATGCATCACTACAGGGATATGCTTGGGAATTCTGTATTTCATATTACATTCTGCATGAGTAAAACCCCTATTTTTACCAGTCATGTGGTCGTGATCAAAGTGGGGATTTTCAGTGATTTCAGTCCTACAGATATGGCAGGTCTTATCCATAAGTGTGTTCCATTTTTCTGCAATTTCTACATCTGTATAAGTGTGTTTTCTTTGTCTGTTTTCATATTTGTTTGCTATATCTGTACACACTTTTGTTACTGTGGTTACAAAATGCTGAGCAGCGTCTTCCCCGAAATAGCAATAATATTTATTTTGCTTCGTATCAAACGAGCAACAGACTTGAAAACCGTATGCAAAAGGTTTCTGTTCAGCTACTTTTATTGTTTTCTTTCCGTTTACCTGGTTGTATTCTTCGTTGTAAGACTCAAAGTCCGCTATTATACAATAAGGTACTTTCATCTGTTTTGCAATATTTTTATAGTGTATACTTGAACCTTCAGGAGGCATTATGATATCAGGGTCTTCACAATTATTTTTAAGTTCATGTTTTTCAAATTGTTCTTGTTTCGAAAAATGTCTTCCGCAAAAAGTGCAGAGGTATATCTTTTTTTGTCTTGTAGATATTTCAGAACCAACTAGTCTGCTCAGATTCTTTACTAGCACATAGTGATTATCAAAATATAGTAAATTAATGATATGTTTTGCTGTTTTCCCATTAATTGTACTTTTTAATATATGACTTCTGATTATTTTCTCTTTATCAATTTGGAATAAGCAAATCTTAATGTTGTATTTATTTTCAAATTTGTGGATATCTTTTGTATCCATCGGGAAGTTGGTAACCCCTTTGAAATCAAATTCATGCTCATATTGTTTATATTTTGAAGTTCTTTCTGCATGATCTTTAGCTGTACAAATGTGCTAAGATTGACCAAACAAAGCATTTTTGATCCTTATTTTCAATATTCAGACAAGCTTTTTTATTTTTTACGAAATCTGGCAGTATCTTAAACGTTCCTCCCATATGAGATTCGATTCGAGTCATCCTATAATCAATTCCTTCATACCGACTAAATTGTAGCCCCGACCGAGGGGTATTACTTAAAGAACTCAGTCTCTTGTTATTATCATCCAAATGACTATGAGTAAGTATGCTATTTTTATTTAAAATCCAAGAAGTACTGTTATAAAATACTACAACTTCTTCATCATTTTCCTGTCTATAGAATATAACCCTGGTCACAAATTGAACTCTGTAATGATTTATTTCGTTCATTCTTCGGAGTAAATCATTAAAAACAAAAGCAATAAGAGTATATTCATCTCTTCCATTGCTTTCAATTGAAACGTTTACGGTATACAAATTTTCAATTTCCCTAGAAATTGTAGTCTGCTGTTCTTCTTCCGTTCTAAATAAATGATCCGGAATTATTTTTTCTTCTTTAATTTTTTTCTTATTTATGAAGAGAGTTGATAAATCGATTGCTTTGTGTCTATTTTTATCACCTCTTTCTGTTTGATCTCTTATGATATCTCTATTTTTATCAATAGTTTCTTTCTGCTTATTAATTATCCTACCATAGTAATCCGTAACACGTTTTGAAACTTCATCTCGGTTACCGCGAGTGGGTAGGCTTTTGTTTTTTAGAAACCTTTTTAATTCACTTGTATCCTTTTCGAGTATCCTTTTCTCCTCTTTTTTTATATTTCCAATAGCAATATTATTTTCTTTGATTTCATCTTCCAAAATCTTCCTTAATGCTGACTCTGGTGTATAAATAGATGGTCTGTTTTTGTTCTGAATCCTTTCGTTTCTACGCCGAATATTAATTGTATCTTCCGCGAGCAAAATATTCCTATTAAGTTGCTTTATAATCTTATCCGTTATTTCATGTTTCTTAGCTCCATTTGTTTTGATTTTATTAATTTTCGCATAAGTCCGCAGCTCATTATATGTGTAATTCGGTAATCTTTGTATAAGCGATTTGTTGTTCAATATAACCTTTTTACAAAGCTGAATAACCTCTGCAACATTCATCATTTAATAGGGGAATATTTTTATTAATGAATTTCTCCTGACTGCGTTTTCTCAGCCGTAAAGAAAAGCACTGGTATCAATGTTCGTTTCATGGAGCACGCGCTACCTCTTTGTCTCCGGCTTGTCACAGAGAGCATAGATTTTCGAGACGGTTAATTTGTTTTTGTTTAGCGGAGCATATGCCACCTAGATTTGTCTCCGACTGATCAAGAAGTGTTTTGCATTTCACGGAGTAAGCTACAGTTTCCTAGGTGGCGGGTGTGTTCCGAATCGTGAAGCAATCGAATAATTTTTGAAACAATTTTATTTTGCTCTAAATGGAAGAATTAGAAAAGATGATGTTTATTCATAGAAGGAGTTACAAGTATTACAATCTTATAAGTAATAGCTTACTTTTATCCAAATTCCTATTTTCAGCTGCAGGAATGTCTGCGTTTCTAGTGCTGCCTTTAGCTTCTTTAAGTTTGGGTGCTGTTATCATTGAAGTAATCGAAAAACATCTAAATATTGCAGAGAGAAAGTCAGAGCATAAAACCGCTTATAATTTTTACACTGAATTGTCAGTGATGTTAAAATGCGGACAATTAACGGTTGAAGAGGTCATTCAACGCGAAGGGGAAATGCGTAAAACATTTAAATTCTTTCCTCGCGAAAAATATATGAAGCAGGTTCGCTTAAACGGTTATAAATATTGTAAGAATGAATCTATAGCTCAATAGAATGGTTCACAAGTTTGAAACACTCGCCTCTTTTCATACATCATCCACCATCTGGCAAACCAACATTCAGACATCATTTCGCAAACCACGCGGAATAATGCAATCCTTTGCGCCAGACGCAATGATTATGAATCAGACGTCCGCTTAGCAACCAAGATTGTGACGCATTAACCTTGAAAACCGTATGCAAAAGGTTTCTGTTCAGCTACTTTTATTGTTTTCTTTCCGTTTACCTGGTTGTATTCTTCGTTGTAAGACTCAAAGTCCGCTATTATACAATAAGGTACTTTCATCTGTTTTGCAATATTTTTATAGTGTATACTTGAACCTTCAGGAGGCATTATGATATCAGGGTCTTCACAATTATTTTTAAGTTCATGTTTTTCAAACTGTTCTTGTTTCGAAAAATGTCTTCCGCAAAAAGTGCAGAGGTATATCTTTTTTTGTCTTGTAGATATTTCAGAACCAACTAGTCTGCTCAGATTCTTTACTAGCACATAGTGATTATCAAAATATAGTAAATTAATGATATGTTTTGCTGTTTTCCCATTAATTGTACTTTTTAATATATGACTTCTGATTATTTTCTCTTTATCAATTTGGAATAAGCAAATCTTAATGTTGTATTTATTTTCAAATTTGTGGATATCTTTTGTATCCATCGGGAAGTTGGTAACCCCTTTGAAATCAAATTCATGCTCATATTGTTTATATTTTGAAGTTCTTTCTGCATGATCTTTAGCTGGGTACAAATGTGCTAAGATTGACCAAACAAAGCATTTTTGATCCTTATTTTCAATATTCAGACAAGCTTTTTTATTTTTTACGAAATCTGGCAGTATCTTAAACGTTCCTCCCATATGAGATTCGATTCGAGTCATCCTATAATCAATTCCTTCATACCGACTAAATTGTAGCCCCGACCGAGGGGTATTACTTAAAGAACTCAGTCTCTTGTTATTATCATCCAAATGACTATGAGTAAGTATGCTATTTTTATTTAAAATCCAAGAAGTACTGTTATAAAATACTACAACTTCTTCATCATTTTCCTGTCTATAGAATATAACCCTGGTCACAAATTGAACTCTGTAATGATTTATTTCGTTCATTCTTCGGAGTAAATCATTAAAAACAAAAGCAATAAGAGTATATTCATCTCTTCCATTGCTTTCAATTGAAACGTTTACGGTATACAAATTTTCAATTTCCCTAGAAATTGTAGTCTGCTGTTCTTCTTCCGTTCTAAATAAATGATCCGGAATTATTTTTTCTTCTTTAATTTTTTTCTTATTTATGAAGAGAGTTGATAAATCGATTGCTTTGTGTCTATTTTTATCACCTCTTTCTGTTTGATCTCTTATGATATCTCTATTTTTATCAATAGTTTCTTTCTGCTTATTAATTATCCTACCATAGTAATCCGTAACACGTTTTGAAACTTCATCTCGGTTACCGCGAGTGGGTAGGCTTTTGTTTTTTAGAAACCTTTTTAATTCACTTGTATCCTTTTCGAGTATCCTTTTCTCCTCTTTTTTTATATTTCCAATAGCAATATTATTTTCTTTGATTTCATCTTCCAAAATCTTCCTTAATGCTGACTCTGGTGTATAAATAGATGGTCTGTTTTTGTTCTGAATCCTTTCGTTTCTACGCCGAATATTAATTGTATCTTCCGCGAGCAAAATATTCCTATTAAGTTGCTTTATAATCTTATCCGTTATTTCATGTTTCTTAGCTCCATTTGTTTTGATTTTATTAATTTTCGCATAAGTCCGCAGCTCATTATATGTGTAATTCGGTAATCTTTGTATAAGCGATTTGTTGTTCAATATAACCTTTTTACAAAGCTGAATAACCTCTGCAACATTCATCATTTAATAGGGGAATATTTTTATTAATGAATTTCTCCTGACTGCGTTTTCTCAGCCGTAAAGAAAAGCACTGGTATCAATGTTCGTTTCATGGAGCACGCGCTACCTCTTTGTCTCCGGCTTGTCACAGAGAGCACAGATTTTCGAGACGGTTAATTTGTTTTTGTTTAGCGGAGCATATGCCACCTAGATTTGTCTCCGACTGATCAAGAAGTGTTTTGCATTTCACGGAGTAAGCTACAGTTTCCTAGGTGGCGGGTGTGTTCCGAATCGTGAAGCAATCGAATAATTTTTGAAACAATTTTATTTTGCTCTAAATGGAAGAATTAGAAAAGATGATGTTTATTCATAGAAGGAGTTACAAGTATTACAATCTTATAAGTAATAGCTTACTTTTATCCAAATTCCTATTTTCAGCTGCAGGAATGTCTGCGTTTCTAGTGCTGCCTTTAACTTCTTTAAGTTTGGGTGCTGTTATCATTGAAGTAATCGAAAAACATCTAAATATTGCAGAGAGAAAGTCAGAGCATAAAACAGCTTATAATTTTTACACTGAATTGTCAGTGATGTTAAAATGCGGACAATTAACGGTTGAAGAGGTCATTCAACGCGAAGGGGAAATGCGTAAAACATTTAAATTCTTTCCTCGCGAAAAATATATGAAGCAGGTTCGCTTAAACGGTTATAAATATTGTAAGAATGAATCTATAGCTCAATAGAATGGTTCACAAGTTTAAAACACTCGCCTCTTTTCATACATCATCCACCATCTGGCAAACCAACATTCAGACATCATTTCGCAAACCACGCGGAATAATGCAATCCTTTGCGCCAGACGCAATGATTATGAATCAGACGTCCGCTTAGCAACCAAGATTGTGACGCATTAACCTTATTGAGTTCTGTACAGAACTCAAATAGATCACGGAGAGTTGAGTTCTGCGCAGAACTCAAATCTCCACCTCCAGCCAGCCGCTGACGAATCAGTTTCAACTCAGCTCTTGCGCGCTCAAGATATGTGCTAGGATTGGCGCAAATCTTATCCGCAAAGCTTGTTTGTTCATCACGCTGGAAACTTGTTTTTGAGGGATGTGCTACTCTACCAATAATTATAAGTTTTGGATTTTTATTAAATAAAATCAGCCGCTAATAAATGGAGTCGCTAAAAGAAGTCTTGTCAACAATCAAAATGAATAAATACAATGATACAATCAGGAAGGAAGAACTAATTCTAGGATTGAAATATAGCATCGTTAAAATGAGAATGGCTAAGACAAAATATGGTGATAAGCTGGTTGTTGTTATTCATCATAATAACAAAGCCTGTGATTTGTTTATACCACAGAGATATAATGCAATTGCTGATGAGTTACTTTTAAAGAAAAATCTTGTTTTGCAGCCTATTATGAGGGTGAATAAGAACTCTGACCAATATGTTGATGTAGAACTGTTTACTCAGTAGTAGTTTATATGGATAACGAGTTGGTCTAAAGAAGAATCTGATTTTGCTACCTATTTTACGGGTAAACAAAAACTCTGAGTATTTGTTCATTTACCAGAAATGTGGTTCAGAATTTGTATTATATTTGGATAAAAATGAAAAATTGAAAAATTAAAAATCTAAAAAGAAGTAGTATTTTAGTGTATATTGCAGTAGTTTATATTTATTAAAGGGTAACATTTCCTATTTCTTAGGACCTTTATTTGGGAAATAAGAAAATCAAAATATCTATAAAAAGGGGGATTATTTGGTAAAAACGATGTTAAAATTCAAGAAATTGATGTTAAAATGGGGTTTTGAAATTGGGGTGGGGGTGGAGTAGAACCGGCACTTATATACTACTTCAGTGGCATTAAACCCAATGTCTGACTCGCCTCCTGTTTGCTGTAGTAACGGAAAAAATGGACCGGATTTGGTTTATTCAGCAGTCCTTAGCTTCTTCCAACATTGCTTTTCATCAGGAATTGATAAAAATAATTCGGTGTCGGCAGCTTCCAGGTTCTACAAGCTTGACGATCTATCTAATGCCCGTTCGCTTATCATCTCGGCTGCTACTCGTTATCCCGAGCGCCGTGGCACAAATGCATCCAGTTCACTGTGTGACGACATATTCTCTTTGTTCGTTCTGGCTGATGCGAATGAATTGGAAAACGAATTGAACTGCCAAAATACGTCATGTTTGCTGGTGACCTAATCCCAGTAGCCGGTTCAACCGAACGTCCAAATTTTACTAAGGCGCTGCACTCGTGGGATCGTCAACTCAAATATGTTTCGGAAAAAGTTGAACAATTAACATCACTGGAGTTAGCAAACCCATGCACTGTCAGTTCGTGGGATAGACTGATTTCGGACGTCAGCGAAATCAAGCAGTTCCAGAAGAATCAAATGCCTCCTGCTGAATCAATCAATTCAATAGAATGGCCGAGGATTGAAACTAGCGCGAACGATATTTTGAATATTCGCGTCCAATCCCCCCCCCCCCCTCCCGAGTTTGACAACCCATATAAGCGGAGAGAAATTTTAGAACAGTTAAGTGGGTCTGACGGGATACACAGAGTTACGGTTTCGAAGGACAGTAACTGGAAGATTAAAACTAAGAAGTCATCAGCTAAGAAGTCTGAGTGAGAAGGACGGTCCCAATGTAGAAATCCGTCCTCAAAAGCACACCGGCCTGATCAGAGTCACCTTTGATTTTAATCCGGATATGCTGAAAAGCCAAAACAAAGGTATTATTGATGCAACGCAGATCGGTTCTTCCAGTTGCTACAAGATATTCTTCGAGTCTTCGAGTTCAAAGTCTTACCAACTGCGACACGGTGTTTTTGTCAGGTATGAGCACATCTCTGCAGCTTGCAAGAGCTCAGTTCGGTGTGCTAGGTGTTCGGGTTCAGGTCATGCGAACACTCGTGATATCCCATGTCTTAAGGCTTTCAGTTGCTGCCATTGCGGATCTTCGGAACACCCAGGTTACAGTTTCCGATGCAAAGTGGTCAAGGAGCAAGTGAATAAAAGCAAGAAATGAGTGATTTAAGTGTCATTTCTTTGAACAGTAACGGTGTTTCTAACAAGGTTTATGCTTTGTCACATTTCCTAGCATCAGCCGACATTATGTGTCTACAAGAACACCATTTGCTCGATGATTCGGCTGGAATTGTACATAATTTATCGTCAAATCATACATGTTTTTTTGTCCCCGCGGTTCCCACCGGAGGTCGTCCTTCTGGAGGCACATGTATTTTTACCCGTCAGTATTTTGATGCTTCTTATTTTACTCATACGCAATATTTCATCGCGATCAAGATTTTGAATTGTTTTATTTTTACTTGCTACCTCCCAACTAATTACCATACGATTGATTCAGATTACGAATTTAATTATGCATGCTCTGAGCTATCTATGGCTGTGTTGAAAGTTCCGCCCAAGTCAGAGTGGATCATTGTTGGGGATTTTAATTGTGACCTTACGAATGATCAAGATATCAGAACATCTATATTGTTTTCGGCACTTCCTCAAGATGCTCTGATTCATAAAAATTCAGACGCTACTTATATTCATAATTCAGGTACGTCGTCCAATATTGAACATCTAGTCTCTTCAGATATTAATTTAAGACCAAGTATAGTTGATGTTTGTGCTGATACTCCTATTAGTGATCATCTCTACCTGTCGTTTACTCTTGTTATACCAGTCCCCGTTCTATCCATTACGAGTAACATAGTCCGTTCTAAAAAAGTTACTTGCTTGGATTGGGATAAAAAGAGAATTCAAATCTTTCGTGTTGAAACGGATAAAATGCTGTAAAAAATTGTCGACAAAAAAAACATGCCATGATCAAGTTGACATAGATATTTTTTATGCCGAACTGGTCCATTGTATGAAAGGAGGATCGAAAAATGCTTTTAATAGTAGATCTTTTTACCCGGGAACACGAGTGTTTGCATGGAAATTTAATTAGTTATTAAAAGATGCAAACGCGAAAGTGTCTTGTGCGTTTCGTCAATGGCGTTCGGCGGGAAGCCCAAGGTTTGGTCCTTTTTTGAGGGTATGAAAGCTTCTAAATCTCTGTTCCGCAAGGAATTAAGATTTCACAATTATTTTATTCGGGATGAAATTGGATGTCGTATTTCTGAAGACGAAAATGAGCTGTGGAAATTTCTGAGAAATAAGTCACAAAGAAAGCACCCGCATGATAAAAGTAGTCTTGGGGCTGATAATTGGATTGCTCATTTTAATGGTACTTTTTCTAGAACTGATGAGACGATAGATTGTAAACTTGATTCTGAATTTGAAGAAGAATTGTCTAAGCATGTAATATCGGATGTTAAAATTGAAGTAGACGATGTAAAAGAAGCGGAAAAAAAAACTGAAAATCAAAAAATCCCTCGATTGTGATGATTTACATGCTAATCATCTAATATGGGCCTCACACAATACTATTATTTTGATTGCGTCCCTGTTTACTTTTATACTCAAACAGGTTTGGTTCCGTCGACTTTTTTAAATCAACAACTACCCCCCTATTAAAGAAAGGAGGTAACCCAAATGAATGTAAATCTTTCCGTCCAATAACTACTGCTTGTCAAATGAGCAAACTTTTTGAGCTAACACTCCTCCCGTATTTTGGTAGTTCTAATCAAGGTTTGAATCAAATTGGTTTCAGGAATGGTTGAATATGGATGTGGTTCACATTCTTCTGTCTCGTATTTTAAATTCTTGTAGTTATAGTAATAGAGTACATGTATTAGCCCTAGACATTGCTTCAGCATACGATAGTTTCATCCACGCTTGGGCCCTTAGATCTTTGTTGAAGAATGGTGAACCAGTGAGGATAGTACTAACGTTACGTCGGTGGTTTGGAGCTTCTCGAATTAGAGTTCTTTGGAACAGTGTAAAAAGTTTTTCCGTATAAAGATGAAAGTTAACTGCAGTATTTGCTACTCGGATTACTCTTATCTCTACGCAGATAAGATTAATGCCAAATAGAGATAAGATGAATCTGAGTAGCAAATACTGCAGTTGACTCTAATCTTTATACGGAGGGACTTTTTACAGTGAAGGGTTCTTTCACTGATTTAGGTGTTGTTCTTAACCGGGGTCTCCGGGTGGGATTCTTTCTCCAGTGATTTTCAACATAACAGTCGCTGCATGTCTTGATGGTGTACAGTCTTCTTTTATTTATGGCAAAGGTATCCTAGCTTCTCTTATAGCGTATGCTGACGACATACTCCTTATTAGTCGTTCTCTATCAGGCCTTTAAAATAATGTTAATTATCTAGTTAAACCTATTAAACAATATGGCTTGTTTTTTCGACATGAAAAATGCTAGTTTATGGTCTTTGGTCCAAAACCCCTTGAACAAATTTCTCTTTCAGTATCTGTCCGTATAAATAATTCAATCCTAAAACCATGTGAGTCTTTAAGATATCTGGGAATCCCTTATGGTCCGACTTTGTCATTAACGAGGGCTCTAATAATAAAAGATGTGGAGTCGCGTATTTCTTCTAGTTTCGGGGCGGTATTTGTCTTAGGGATTTCCTATCTAGACGCAATCTTGCAAAGATTTTTAACACTGTTGCTCTTCCACAGGCTTTGCTTGCATCTTCTTTTTTACCTTTTTTAACGTTGACAGATTTATCTCGTATTAAGCCTATACTTTTTTAATTTTGGGAAATTCCTATGCCGGTTTTCGAAATACCAATCCAGTCTTTTATGATGGAAAATTATGGTTTAAAAAACCCCATTGATTTTTCGAAAAAGAAACGGGAAACATTTTTTTTCAAAAATTTATACCATAAAGCACACTTTGTCCGATGCGTTGCGTTGATTGTATTTTGGTTAAAGTGTTAGGTAGAATCCATTTAGGATAGTGTAGGCTAATTATTTCTAAATGATGTAGATTTTTATGAAAGTATATGGTCTAGTTATTAGTCAGTTGTAGACCGATTGTGTGTATTTTATTATATTTTTTCTACTTGCCAGCTTTGGCGGATACAAATAAATGAACTTAACTGAACTGATTTCTGCATCTTTATCTGTCTTTATTGTTATTATTGCATGAATCGCACCTGTTGCAATCCTGTTAGGTAAAATCCGAATTTGTGTGAAGGCGCCTATGCAAGCCAGGAACTCTTTGCACCGGTATTGTACTACTCCGAAATTCTTTCACCATTACGACGGCCGTGAGCCATCGGTCTCCATAGTTGCGTTTTCGCAGTTTCCCATACCGCGGTCAAAAGGCGTTTTGGCAGTTACCGTGGTATCTGACCGTGGTAACTGATCATGGTATCTGTAGAAGTCATCTCACTTTCATCATTACCAACAATAGAGCCTAGTCAACCTGATGAAAAATTTAAAGAAAAAATAGTAGTATGAAGTTGTACGAAAAAGTAGCATGCAGTACGAACTGATGCTACTACGTGCTTTTATGTCAAGGCTAACGTTGTCACTGCATTCTACTGCATGCTACTATTAGCGAGACTGGATGCTACTCTGAGGACCATCAAATGAAAGTGTTCTTGACTATTACAAATTAATACATGCAACTTTTTCGTACAACTATTATACAACTACGCAGGCTACAAATTTTTCATCGGGAGATTGCCGAGAAAGAAGTTTGGAACTTAGTGATGTAACTGGATATCAGTTTTTCTTTAGGGATAACTTGAGAAAAGTGCAATTTCGGCAATTGTCGTTTTTGCAGAGCAACCATGGTATCAGATACCACGGTAACTGCAAAAACGACTAATTGCAGATCGAGTTACCGTAGTAACAGATACCATGGTATCTGCAGAATTGCCTGAAAGAGGCCTAAAAATACGCGTTTCTGCTCTCTATATTTTGTGATACTTATAACCTCTTCTTTCCCCTGAAATACCATAAATAAATACTGACAAAACTTCAGATGCACTTGCTTCCTGAGAATTGCCAGTTGCACGAGGCTAACCCCTTTGCTCACCACCTCGATGTAGTTCTGCGACGCCGGGATTCTTAAATTCTTTCCATGCGAATAATGAATCGTCAGTGACTAGTTACCAATGTCATATCATAGAATTTGAAATGTCAGCGAGTAACACGTTCATCCTTACCGGTTTTTGAAATGTCTTTTATTTTAATTTCTGTTCTTGCTCGAAGCGTGTCGCTGAATGGGAGAAGAATGTTTCATGCCTGAAATCTCGGCTGGTATTAATGGTGACGGGAAAGAGAGGGTAGGCATGTTTCAAGCAGAAGCTGAACATTTTACTGGGATTAGTAAGTCCAGGATTTAGTACGTACTTTAAATTAATAATGACACGTTGCATTAAACAGTAGTTGCGTTTTTTTGTCTCTGTTCTGTTCGCTATTTTCTTTTGTTTTATTTTTTACCGTTTTGTCAAAACACGGAACACGCTGTTTCTCATTTTCCCGTTTTTGTACGCTGTTCCGTGTTCCGCTGTCTGTTTTGCAAAACACGGAACTTGCTCTCCTAGCATGTTTTATCACTGTTCAGATAGAAAATTGTAGAGAGATTCGCAGATAGAAAAGAAAGAATTGCAGAAGTTCAGAGGATAAACATGGACCCTAAAGTATGGTCGTTTCGGGATTTAATTTGCAATTTAACAGATTTCCCGCCTAAAGACATGCTCAGGAACCTAAATTTGCGTTTTCGTCAGAACAGCGACAAAACACGGAACAGCGTAAGCAAAAAAATACCGTTTTTCATCCGAACCAGACAACTGTGAACACAGAACACGGAACCAGGGACAGAAAACGCAACTAGTGTTTCTGCTAAGATGTTCTGAGAAAGTTGGCCACTATACAACTTAGATGTGCTTACAGGAAATTCCACAATGCTTCGGCTGTTTTAGCCTCTTCGATGACAACCTCGGCAAAATTTGCATAACCGGTTTTTGGACCAATAAGCTTCTCGGAAACAATGATCGGGAGCCTGATATGTCACGTAAAGATAAGAAGAGTGGCGAGCGTGAAAATGAGCGTAATGTAATAGACAAGATAGGATAGACTTATAAAGTGTAGAATCTCGGGAACGAGAATGGATGTAAATACTACTGAAGTAGAATGAATAACTGTAAGTTTGACGTTCCTGTAGATAGCACTTGCTGGCGACAAGGTTGTGGTACCTGTTGATGTCGCCAGTGCATTGTATGTGCGAAACGCACTGTATAGGAACTGGCTGGTTAATCGTCTTTCTTTTAGGTATTTAAGCAAAGGCATAGCAGTAAAAGTAAAGGACGAGCCGCTAACTGTTCGGCTGAAGTTCGAGCCGTCAGGAAGACCAATCGGCGAATGCGATCAGTATTACCAAACTCCGAAGGAAAATTGCTGTGTCGTTTGTGGGAAAGCTGATTCATATGTCCGGAAAAATATTGTCCCACAGGAATACAGGAAACATTTCCCAGGTAATCATTACCCATTTTGTAACTGGCAGTAGTAGCCTGTTAGGAGTTTTAACATCTGACGTTAAAGGACCTGTCTTACCTATAATACTAATGCAACCTACTTCCATAATCACTCCGTATATATATAAACCCGGAGACCCAAATTTCGTACGTTATATTCTAACCCCTCTAACAAAACCACGCTGATTTTCTCACTTGCCGTCTTTTGTTACCTTCGATCTATATCACGCTGTCGTCGGTTGTCTGTGAGAAGTTTTTCCATCAAAGAAACCGGTTATGTAAATTGTTTCCCTGTTTCCGCTGTAGGTCAACGGGTCTCTGAAAAGACTTAAAACAGCCAAAACCGTGAGTTATTTGTTGAAAGCACAGCATAGTTTTAAAGTATTCAGATATTTTAAATACTTTAAATTGAAGAGTAAATAGTGCGAGCGCTCCCCTAAAGTTAGTATGTTTATTTTTTTTGGAAGAGTAAGTGACGTTAACGAGTTTAAGGAAAAAATTAGCATCACCCAGTGGAGGAGAGTCGTAGCCCAAAAAGTAATAAGTACACAAAATTAGAAAGATGCTACGCTGGTAAAAAAAAACAACAAGAACTGTTAATTCTGTCGTCAAAATTATAATTAAATCATAATTCTGTAAATCAGATTGCAGGCATTGCTCATAAAGAAGGTCACAGAGGGAAGGGTAGACTTTCTGAGTTCCGGTGCTTAGTGTTTGGCACTCGAGACGTCAAATAAAAGAGATAACATGACCAGGTTGCTGGATTTCCAGAAAAATGTATCTGTGCTAAATATTTGATTCTTGTTACCTTCTCACCGGCTCAGTAGTCCAACCGGATTAAGGCCAAAATACCGTAACTTAAGTCTGTGTGAGGCAATCGTTTATGGTGTCAGTTTTCCTTCGATTTCCCCCGAGAAAGTGAATTTGACTGGACCGAAGTCGGAACGTGACCTAATTTTCGATGCCACTGAAGCGTTAGTTCTTATTCTAGACGTCATGAAAAACCATCAGTCACATGACGTGTTACTCCTGTGTACAGTCTGTCATCGAGTCAGCAATAGTCACGACCTAACTTTGAGGATCCAGTTGGCTGAAGAATGCCAGGCGCCTCTTGGAACGGAAGAAAATGTGAAGGTGAGTGGAAGGGGATTATCTTGCTAAGGATAGGCCCCCCTTGGAACGGAAGAAGATGTGAAGGCGAATGGGTACAATTGGATGATCTTGGTGGAATGGAACACCTCCGACTTTTTGGTTACCAACCCCTCTAGTTCCATAGCAACAGAATCCCCCTGAAGTCTAAACTTGTGTACTCCCCAAGGGTGGTCCAATTCAGCGATTTCTTTTGTGGTTAGTTACCTTGCATGCTTTTTTTTTTTGCCGCGTAGTATCTTTCCCGTTCTTCCTGTCCAATATGATTTGGCAAGGTGACTACGCTTCCACTTTCCCTCGGTGACGCCAACGGTCCTGATATCTAATATTTAAATTTTTTTTTTTTTTTTCAATGACCGACCTCTATATTTAGCGTCTCCTATACTCTTTCCTCTATCTCAACTTTTACTTTTTAATATTCTTTCTTATTTCCTCTTTGACCCTTATTTCGTATTTTACCATTTCCGTCACGTCTTTAAAACGTTAAAGTTTTCTTCACTTTTTCCTTCCTTAATATCCCCTTCCTTAAATTTCCTTTCATTTAAAACTTAATATTTATAAAAATATTATCCCTCGTTATTTTTTTTTGCAACCAAACCAAAAAAGGGGTTTTGTCCTTGAGACATTAACAGCATACATTTTTTTCTTACCTCTTTGCACTTTCTGCGTCAAAGGATGCCCTCCGTCATAGGGAATCCCTCTTGCAGTGGCATTTATTTCAATGTTTTTCATTTCCGTCTCTGATACCAAAACATTTCAAAAGCTGTCAAAAGCACCCTAGATTCAGTTGTTTTGCGAGAAAGTCTACATTTCCTCGTGTTTCTGGCATCGACGACTTTATTGTCACGAATTTCCACTGATATGGAAACTCGTCAGCGGTGTTGCCACGCTGATACGGTTTTTCGAGCTTCTAAAGATCAGAAAAAGTGTTCTTAGTACTACTTGAAGTAGACGAGTACAGTTTTACGACCATTATATTGTGAAAATATATTAAATTAACGGATGGACAGCAATGGTCCTCGAAGTGATAATAAGCAGTCGTAACATGTTCTTTTGAAGAACAGTTGTTTCTTCAGCTTCCAACATAGTGCTTCCCGTGGCAACCCTGCTCGTCAGTACAGTTCCTTCGAGGACATTTGTTCTGGAGAAAGAGCCTGTTCTAAGCTTTTCCGATCTCAGTCGGTCGGCGATCCTTTAAAGCGCGGGCTTGTTGCTATCGGTCATCGGTAACGATTTGTCGGCCGTCACGACAAATCACCGGCACTCATGTAACAAAATTTTCTAGGTGAAAGAAGATTTTGGGCTCAGAAAAGTGGTCTCAGCTGCCAGAGCACTAACTTCAGCGCAGAAGAGTAAGATTCCTGCATCGAGATTAGATGAACTGAAGCAAGCCGTCTGCGAGTTTTACTCGGTTGAGACTGTGACCGAAGAAATTCTGAAAAAGGCAATGAGATTGGAGTCAAGGTAAGTTTGTCATCGATCATTGGCGTAATTACCCTGCGGAGCATCCTTAAAGTTTAACTGAAAAGCCAACTTATTTTTGTGTCATTTAATTGAATAGGCTACACTGAATTATTTGGATTCTGCAAAGAGATTTTTTTCATTTTCCACTATCTACTCTAGTTATGACGTTCAGAATATCTGCAGCCGTCCCCATTACGAAAATACTACTATAACGCGGGGAATTTTAATCTCAACACAAACGCGGCTTTTCAGTGGGCTGTGGTGAGATTGGTGAAGATTGCTTAGTGCCTGAACAAAAAAAAAAGTCATAAACCTTCCTCGTAAGGCATACAACAAAAATACAAGCGCATAGAGGTACCACGAATCACACGGAAGTTTCACTATTTGAAAATCGATTATTCGTGAATAGCAGAACAACGAAGTAACGCATTTTCAGCGGGTCGTCAAGCCAATTTTAGTGAATAAGTAATGGGTAACTAAATTGTCCTATCCCAGCACTTTTCGGTTATACTTTAACGGCCTGTTCCTGCGTCTTTAGGTCAGTGACTTGCCCTCAACCTTGCTGAGAACAGGTTATTCACTTGAGTCAGTAGAGTCCCATTAATTTCCGTGTCGGTGAACCTTGAGTGCCGGGTTCAGGTCACGCTTTTAAAGCACACGTGGCACTATTTACTGTTTATGTTCCAATATCCAAAACTTTCTGAATACTGTCAAAATAGGCTGCTTTTGACAAATTATCCACGGCTTTGGCAGTTTTAAGTCTTCCATTGACTTCTAGCAAAAACTCGGCAAAATTCAGATAATGGTATTACGCATCAATAGCATGATACGAGAGCACTAGTCGGGATGATAATGCGCCTGGAAAATAGTGAATCGTGGCAAGTGCAAAGATTAGTGAGGTGTCGTTAGTGGGATTAGGATGTAACATGTGAAATTTGGGTCTCGGGGTTTAAGAATTAATGAATGCAGTTACGGAAGTAGGTTGCATTGGCAGTAGAGGTACGACGGGTTATTTGAGCTGCAGAGATATGTATTCCGCTACATCCGGGAAGTTTTTCCAGTTCGAGAGAGTGACGTGACGCTGAGTCTTCTGTAAACCTTAGCTACGTTTTTGCAGATACCATCTGATACCACGGTTGAAAGTCGTTTTTGCAGTTATCGTGGTATCTGGCCAGTTATCGTGGTATCTGATAATCATCACTATCAGTTACCACGGTCCGACCGTGGTAACTGATAGTGGTATCTGAGAAAGTCATCTCACTTTCATCAGTTTTTGTCAAATTGATGGAAAAGAAGTTTGGCACTTAGTGATGTGACTGAATATCATTTTTTTTTTTTGGGGGGGAGGGGGGGGGGGTGACTTCGAAAAGCCCAATTTCGGCAATTGTCGTTTTTGCAGAGCAACCGTATATCAGATACCACGGTCACTGCAAAAACGACTAATTGCAGATCCGGTTACCGTGATAACAGATACCATGGTATCTGCAGAAACGCAACTCTTGTCAGGGTACCGTCCGGGTCCAGGGTCCGTCAGTACCGCAACACGTCAGTTGACATCGTCAGTTCGCCACAGAATTCCGTCAGTACGCCAACATTTTCCGACAGTTCGCCTACACGTCAGTTTACCCTCAAATATCCGTCAGTAGACCAACACGTCAGTAGACCAACACGTCAGTAGCCCAAAACGTCAGTAGCCCAACACGTCAGTAGCCCAACACGTCAGTAGCCCAACACGTCAGTAGACCTATACGTCAGTTCACCTAATCCTAAAATCCGACAGTTCATCTACACGTCAGTACACCAACCGTCAGTTCACCTACCGTCACTTCACACAAGCGTCAGTTGGCAAAAACGTCAGTAGACATAAACGTCAGTTGGCATAAACGTCAGTTCACTGAAATTTTCCGACAGTCCACTCACATATTGTTCTCGATGGGATAATCACGGAAGCTCGCCCAGGGGATTGATAAGAGAAGCCGACAATTTCCATTTCAATGAGGGCAAAAATTAAGTCAGGAGTCTCGTCAAATCTGACAGTTTTGATTTACGTTACGAAAGAAAGAAGATGGTTGGAAGACACCAGGAAAGCGAATGAAGACACTCGGTTCTGATAAATGTATTTTGAAGAGAGCTAGGTTACAACTTCAAGAGAAAAATACCAATTGCTGGGCAACTAAAACACAAGAATATATTAAAAGAATGCTTCGATTATTAATTTTCAGGTATGAGTACGACACATTTCCAAATAGCACACGAATACAAATTTTCAAATACATTTATACGTACAATCAGTGACTAGAAATTTAAGAACATGGACAATGAAAACACGGAACACAATTATCTTCAAAGAACGGAGGAATTAAGGATACGCACTAATTAGTATAGGTACAAAAAGGGTCTCTGCCGATCAAGTGTGGCCCGGCAAAGTGGGTTTGAGACCCTCATGTTTGAAGGGCATCGGCACATCCAGCGCATAGTCTATGCCCGCAAATGAAAGAATGATTCGACGACGAGAGGGACGCCGAGGACGAGATCGGCACTGAAGAAGGAGCTGATGCTAATAAGGTAGCAGACACTACGGACGGGGTCAATACTGAAGAGGTTGAGGAGGCAGCCGACGAGGACGTAGTCAAGGCTGAGGACTGACTAGATGCTGGGGTCAATGCGACGAATGGTAGTTCAGACGAAGTTTCTGGTACATGAACCTGTACATGAACCCTCTATACACTTAATCCATGCAGCACATTCTAATCGGCTTTGAGGTTTCAGTCTCGAAAAGGGCTTACATTTTTACTATGACTGACGACCGCGTAAGTCCCAAGAGGTTTCTTTCCGCCATCCCGTGTGGATTACACTTATAGCTGAGGCCTATCGCCGCTAAGTTTGTTTTATTCTGTCCCAGCTTCTGTCTTTTCGTCTTCCTCGACTAAAACTTAGGGGATTCGGTGAAATAGAAAGACAAAATTTCCTTGTCGTGTTGTCTGACATGACCTGGCGATCCTTCTTGCAGATCTGTTGCCAGAATGTTCATCAATTTTACACATCACAGGGAAGAACAAGCATAAGCATTAGATACCTTCTTGACAGGACAAGATCATATCAGGACTCTTTGGAGGGAGTTGGAGGGGGGGGGGGGGGGCACGGAATTCCGGTGATCGCGAGTTCGGATACTTCCAGATGTGCTAAGGACGATAAAACTTGGCCGGCATATTAGTAACCTGACCAAATAGTCTTAAGAACCCGATATAATGCTCTAGGAAGACTTCCGTCCATTTTTCGGGGAGTTGAGGGAGGGGGAATCCGTAAATGACTTCCGTAGGTTGCGAACAGATGGTCCGATTCAATTGAAACCGGTGATACATATGCAAAGAATGTGTCTGAACCCCATGCGGCCATGGGAGGGGGGGGGGGGGGTCGGAAACTTTGTGACATGCACAAAAACCAAACGTAAGGGCCAATGGGATGCAAGCTTGGATATGCAGTACCAAGTTTATGCGGCCTAGATTTGTCATTTGGCGTCCGAACCGGATCCGACCAAGGTAGGAGGAGGATGAAGCTGGAACTGGAAATTTTCAGATATGCTCCGAATCGAGTTAAACTTGATGGACGGGAAGAGGAGATGTTAAAGACGCGAACTTTATGGGTCCAAGTCGTATTTGGCTACAGTGGGGGGAGTTGCAGAGGGAGTCCCGGAAATGTTGTGGCTCGCATAAAGGGTTAAACGAGTGGAGTTATTTGAATGAAACTTGGGAAGTAGAGAGATCCTATGCCTTACATCAAATATTTTAGGGTCCGGACCGGATCCGAGCAAGGTGAGGAGCGGGTAGCGGAATGTCCGGAAAAAACGCACAAGAATTACTTTCTCGTTTACGACACCACCTACTCGTAATAAGTGCCATATGAGCTCGTAGCTCTTGTTTCAAGAAGATCTAGTGGAAGCACTGGCCAAGAGAGAAGTAATTCGTCCCTCACTGTTTCCGGTACCCTTTCGGCAAAGATTGAGATTCACTGGCACATTTTGGTCCTTCAACTTGGGATGGTTGTTAAGCCCTTAAAGGACCTGTCTTACCTATAATACTAAAGCAACCTACTTCCATAATCACTCCATATATTTCTAAACCCGAAGACCCCAATTTCGTAAGCTACATTCAAACCTCTCTAACAAAACCACGCTGATTTTCTCACTTGCCGTGTTTTGCTATCTTCAATGTGTATCACTCTGTCGACGGCTGTCTACGAGACTTTTCTTCCATCAGAAAAAACGGTTATGTAAATTTTTTCCCTGTTTTCGCTATCAGTCAACGGGTCTCGGAAAAGGCTTCAAACAGCGAAAACCGTGGGTTATTTGTTGAAAGCACAGCCCAGTCTTAAAGTTTTCAAATATTATAAGTTGAAGAGTAAATAGTGCGAGGGGTCCTTTAAATGCGTTTAATTATACCTTTCACTGTATATTTTCAGTTTCCGTATGACTAGCCCCGGTGAAAACATTCGCAACAGCTTGTACTGATGGAATTACTTTGCATCTGTCTTTTCTTTAATGACTTTACCTGCCGCGTCTGATTGCAAGCTCCCGGCCATTCTGAACCAATTTTATATGCGCAAATGTCGGCTTCCTTTTACTAATCCCCTGTGTTTTCGTCCCTCTGCTTAATTGCTTTCGGTGCCCTAGTCGACTTTGAACTAATAGCCCGATATGAATCTTTAGGCGGAGTGGCGGATTATGCAGGCGAACTGACGTTTATGTCAACTGACGTTTATGCCAACTGACGTTTATGTCAACTGACGGTAGGCGAACTCACGTGTAGGGGAACTGACGTGTAGGTGAACTGACGTGTAGCTGAACTGTCGGATTTTAGGATTAAGTGAACTGACGTATAGGTCTACTGACGTGTAGGTCTACTGACGTGTAGATCTACTGACATGTTGGTCTACTGACGTGTTGGTCAACTGACGTGTTGGTCTACTGACGTGTTGATCAACTGACGTGTTGGTCTACTGACGTGTAGGGGAACTGACGTGTAGCGCAACTGACGTGTGGCCGAAATGTCGGATTTTTGCTTTATGCGAACTGACGTTTATGCAAACTGACGTGTTGCGGTAGTGACAGCGACCCATCGCTTCCTTCTGGAGTTGCGATCGATCGGACCGTTAATTGGTAGCGAAACCCATAGAAAGGTAACTTTCACCTATGTAAATTATCATATAGATATTAGTGATCAACTCTAAGTCCCTAACCGTTCCATCCTTTCTTGTTTTGAGATTTCGAAGTTCCTATATAATGTTTACCCGCCTGAATGCCCGATGAAAAATTTATCTCAAAATAGTAGTACGAAGTTGTACGACAAAGTAGCATGCAGTACTAACTGATGCTACTACATGCTTCTACTTCAAGGCTACCGTGTTACTGCATACTACTGCATGCTACTATTAGCAAGACTGGATGCTACTAAGGCAAGACAGGATACTACTATTTAAGATTGGACCAGTCTGAGGCACATTAAATGATAGTATTCTTTGCTATTACATAGTATTACATGCAACTTTTTCGTACAACTACCATACAACTACGCAGGCTACAGATTTTTCATCGGGTGGCACTACGCTGATTTGACGCATTTTTCTGTGTCTGGCTTTTTTCGAGACGATGTTTCTCGATTTTAGCCAAGTAAGGCTAAAAGAAGCAGAGAGGGTGTTTTGTTATCTTTTGAAAATATTCAGATGTTCCGAAGAGCCGCGTGTGTTAGAATATAACATTGGAAGAAAAGTTATATCTAGTGCCACTTGTGCTCTTAAGCTTTTTTTTCGCTTCTTTGTTTTGTCTATGGTAATTTGCTGGATAAAAAAGCATTCATTCATTCATTAAACCTCGTTCCGCTACCAACTAGGCTCTACTGCAAGTCGTTGGAATAAATCAGTCCGAAGAAATTGAGGGAGCGAAACCTTGTGAGGGTTTTCGCGAAATCTCGGAATCACTTTCCGACGAGCGAAGCGAAGCGCATCGCGAAAACTGTGGGAAAGCGATTCCTGGAATAACTTTCCACTTTTCCGCTGGACTGATCGCAAAAACACATGGAAAGCTGATATCGCCGAGAAAATGTTGAATTTCACACTTTTTCGAATAAATATGGTTCACTTAACGGTTCTTTGATTCTCATATATTCCATCGAAGTAACCTTAATTACGATTGTCATTTTTTATTTATTTATTAGTGACACTTGCACTGTTTTTTTTCCACATCTTGAAATTCCCGCCGAAACATTCAACTTTCCGCGGAGCTTTCCACTACCCTCGTGGAATCATTTTCCGGGAAAGCTGCTTCGGTTTCCAAAGCGCGAAAACCGGGTTGGAAAATTCGGCAACTTTCCGAAGTAGCGCGAAAACCATTGGAAAGTGATTCCGACTTTGCTTTGCAGCTCGCGGAAACCCTCCTCTTGTCACCTACCGGTGATCAATTATCCAACCATCATTTTTCCGTCATCAGGCGTCTTTACCAGGTCGCGTGGAATCACAAACCCAGACAGGACTCCCTGTAGTAGATTGCAACTAAGAACAATCGTACGCTTACATTAACCCGCGGAAATTGAGGAAAGGAGATATGTCCCAACCCGGTTATTTCCTTGGTTTCAGGACGCTGAACAAAGCAGACGTCCCATACGGCTTAAAGTTTAATAATAATATGAACGCAGTAAGCAGGCTTTCGCTTCTACAGATTTCACAGGACAATGTTAACACTAAACTAAACGTTATGTTCAGTTATTTGACGGTCCAGGCCTGCTTTAAACTGATCTGTGGTAACCAACCGCGTAGTATAAGGAAGAACGCTATTATTGCAGAAATTGAGGAAAGGAAAATCCCCCCACGCTTTAAGAAGAAAATTCAAAAGATGAGATCATGTTGTTTTAAATATGCAAAGCACCTGCCCCACTTGTCGATTATATCGTAACCATACATCGACGGGGAAGTTCAAATTCAGGATGAAAATGTTACCCTTTGGATGTTTCCTCATCGCTTTCAAAAAATCGTTGACAACAGAGCCCGACCAGCGCACGATGTTATCCACTGCTTCCTGGCCGAAGTTTGAAAATTAAGTGTCTTTTTCTGTGTGTTTATGTGTTTTATTTCTTTTAATTTACTCCGCTTTTTCAAAATGGCGGGTTATAAATAAATTACTTACTTACTTTATTTCTTTTGTTTCAGAACGCTGAACGAAGCATACATCCCACACGGCGTGAAAGTTGTAACCGAATTCATAGAAAAAAAAGGAGGCCTTGTGCTATTAGAGCGACGTTGGAGGGAACACTTCCTGGAAACGATGAGGCCAAAATATCTCCCTGCCTTGTGGTCCATTGACCACAATAAGGAACGGTTGGATAATCGAATAGTTCAAAACAGAGTGAATATCGTAGATTACAGAAAAGCTGTGAGAGGGCTTCACGAAAACAACGCTAGTCCGTTGTGAAGCTCCAGGATTTCAGCCAGAAAAGACAGCTGAGAGTTTCTGGTTCCGCGAGTTAGAGAAGTTCCTGGTAGGCTTAATGTTCGATACAGCTAGGCTAGGAACAGTCTAGAGAAAAGAAGTTTTGGTAAATTGTTACGGTCTCGACGACTTTCTCACAGCCACGATGAGCGTGCGGACTCTTTCTAAACTGTCAAGTTTGCTCATTAGCTTGCTCAGAAAATCACATGCGAGTATTTGTTGTTCCTCGGAATGAAAGTTGAGAAATAGAGAGGTTTATCTCAGTTTTGATTGAGAAAAATTCAGAACAAAAAATACAATACTTTTACAAAATTTGATCCCATTATGCTGAAACCAGTCTACCCTTATTTTTGGGTAGCCTATGCCCTGTGTTGGTTAAACACACAATTTGGAATACCCTATGCCAGACGCCGCTTACCCTAACCCGGACCGTAACCCACTATAAAGGAATACCGATTTGGTTCTAAGCTCACTCGAATCATCAATAAATTTATTGGATTAGGGTAAATAGTGTGACCGGCGTTTGGCATAGGCTATTCCAAACTGTGGGTATGTCCACCGTCTGACATAGTCTACCCGAAAACTAGCACCGAAACAGATTTGACTGGCTGAAGCTGGTCCCGAGCGATTGTTAATATAACATTAAATAAACAATCGAATTTGAAACTACAATCATGATTCACTGGAATTGTTCTGGGTGTCGACGTGTTCTTACCTAACAAAAATGCCTGAGGTTAGAGTTTCTGGGACTGCTGCTGACGCTCGTAGTGAATATTTTGCGGCAGCGGT
Source organism: Branchinecta sandiegonensis (assembly GCA_030848855.1). NCBI lineage: Eukaryota > Metazoa > Arthropoda > Branchiopoda > Anostraca > Branchinectidae > Branchinecta > Branchinecta sandiegonensis. The sequence continues at coordinate 997,899 of JAUPMV010000002.1, read as the reverse complement.
CCCTGAAGCGGCACATTCTTCAGGAGACAGGCCACGAAGTATTCCGGAGATGTAGCCGCCAGCGAAACTGGAAAAATATAACGGGATTTGTCAGCTACAGAGGATGAAACAAATAAAAATTGTTGAATCCACTGTGTGATCCCATGAATGCGTCGGAGAAATGCGGGGTTCGTCGACTGCGATTTTTCAAGTCCGAAGTCGGAGCAGGGCTCGTTGATGAATTCAACATTGGTGGAGGATCCGGGTTCAGGTTCAGGTTCTTTTATTTCAAAAATACTTCTTGAGAATGTATTTTGATCACTGGGGGCCGGCAGGGATACGAGCTCGTTAGCTCGGCCCCATTTTAAACACTGACTATATGAGCATAGTATAAATGAGCCGTTCCTCTGTAAATACACACACAAAAGAAAGAGAGACTCGTTCCTTCGGGATCGTTGACTTGAATCAAAACAGGGATTCTGACTTACGGAAGAAGAAGAAAAAACAAAATAGCAGTGGTCTTGCCCTTCCTCGTTTTTCGGCGTCCCACGCATTTCGCGACACACACTTCCCACAAGGTGAAACTCGCGGAAACGTTTCTTTTTCGCGTCATTTTCTCTTTTTGCGGTATTTAAAATACTTGAAAACAAGCACGTACTAGAAGAATCCTCAGTTTTTGTTTATATCCTTAACAAAATAACTGTTTTATTAATTGGACCTAAGCTGAACCCAAAAATTGAAGATCACCTAAAAATATCAAATTTTTAAACTGAAATCACTTCAAACAGAGTTGCAAAACCATGGTCGTCCCGGAAACAGACTTGTAGGCCATGCGAAACGACTGCCGAAACACTCTTTTCGAGTCACGACCTCTTTGTGGTATCGCGGTAAAGGATACTGACTACAGGAGCCAGAAGCGATATAGCCTCCAGCCCGTGTGGCGTGAAATACTCTTGATGACTAACTCTCCTTGCCGATGCAAAATCGCCGGTACCTAGCGGAAGAGCCGGGAGCGGTATCACCTGGGGTATCACAGCTGCTCCCGAAGATCGCCGTGATTGTTAGACACACGATTGAGTTGTTGAGGTTGAGTACTGGCGTGTTTTGGACTTAGTCATATAGAGTATTGCAGACTATTGCAGACAATGATCTGACAATCGCTAGCGGGTGGAGCCAGCTCCTATACCATCTGTATGCACAATTCAACATATTAGAGTGTAGAAGTTTCATGGTACATTACTGGTGCTCTAGTAACTGTATATTCATCAAATGATAAGGTTTGCGGTGAAACGAAACCAGAAGCTGATATGCCATCATGACGAGGACCCTGTCTAGGCCGTAGATAAAAATCTGAACTCGCGATTATACAAGTTAGAACCGTCATCGTGGGGGGGGGGGGCAACGGATACTAAACAGATAACACTACTGAGGAACAACAATCCCTAAAACCCAAACTTGTCAAATTCACCTGAACTTGATGATTTTTAGGAAATCAACCTGATTATTGCTCAGGGAGTCTAACGGAATTTTATTCAGGGAATCTACCGACTTACTGCTCAGGGAGCCTACCCGAATTTTATTCAGGGAATCTACCGACTTATTGCTCAAGGAATCTACCGGATGACTGAGGGATTGTATTTTACCTATACTTCGCTGTTATCGAAAAAGCGGGTCCCAAATAAAAAAAAATAAAAAATAATACGAGAACCATGCTTACCAGTCTCCTGCGCCAGAGACGCTGACTATTTCCTCTGGTCGTATATTCGGCGCGAGATAAAACCTCGAAGATACGCTTTTGTCAAGCGATGATCCCTTCGAAATAACCTGAAATCAGTATTTCACATGAGTTTCTCACGCAACTGCAGTGACTACAAGAGGGCTAACCCCGATGCAGCCTGCGTTTTTCGTCATGTATACTAAAGGCACTATAAAAAGCTAGCCAGACTTGGCTTATCATCGAAGCTTTTGAGTAAAAGTAAAACCACTAAAAATAAAAGAAACTAGAATGCATTCGGGGGTCCGACAAAATGCTTCAGAGCAACAGAACTGATATTAAGTGTTTACCCCTAGTAAAAACTGAAAATTCCCGCTAGATACATTGTTTGACAAGTAAAAATATTTACGATGTATAGATAGATGTCGGTTTTATTCTTCTCGAACTATCATGGTAAGAACCAAATTTGTCGAAATCGTCAATATATACAAATGTATAAACACTAATAAACAGTACAAAATTTCACGGCAGACGGTACAAACGTCTTTTCGCTCCGTACATGGTCACATTTTACCTGTTGGAGTTTTGGGATTGCCACAGAGGCCGCTCTTTGACAAATAAAGATGTTTATGAGGTTCAAGCTTAGCCTACTGAAACAAGAGGACTACATCCCTTGTCTAAGCATTGTATTAATTAATTTTGTTTTATTAAAGGTGAACTTTCGACGTCGAGTTTTATACCGGAAAATAAATTTGAGACCTACACTGAGAATGACCTATTCGAGCCGATAGCGAGGTAGGTTATGAAAATATCCTCCGAGAGACGAGAGGTTGATTTATCTAGATATCCATCGAGATTGTTATTCCAGTGTCAACCGAGATGGAGAAACTGTTTTTCGAGGTATGCTCTAGTAGGCTGGTTCTCGCTAAGTGAGGGAAATCACCACTTTCCAAAACAGGAGCCTTATCAACTTCTACCTTATAGAGGTCAGCAATTCCTTGTTAAAGTATCCTACCTCTTTTACAGGCAAGCCTCTACCTTTCAGTAGTTGAGAAAAATTTCTCAATCGACTTCTGCGGAGGCGGATTCGACTTCGTATCAACCTCTCTGGAGGTAACTATGAAATCGTATCGACCTCGAAAAAAGTTATCAGTCAAACAACCCCACATTCGCCTTAAGGTAATAAGACCAAAGATTTCAATGGGATCCCATAAATTTAATATTTTATCCAGACAATTGCCTCTTGTAGATATCCGGTCTTAGCCAGACTCCTTGAACATTTTTACTTTCAAATTTAGAAACAGAGTAATGCCAATGGCAAGTCATCTGAGAAAACAAGTTCAGGTATGGATTCAGCGTGTGTGTTTACCCCTATACGTCATATCTACTTCGACGAAATCGATCGAACCTTCCTGTCTTACTTCTGCCAAATATCCGGTTTCCGCCTAATTCCGGGTGAACTACTTGTCCGGCAAAAACGAAAGGTCGAAACGAATTCAGCATATTTCGTTACCCCTGTATCGAAATTCTGATCAACTTCATATAAATTTTAACTTAAAAAAAAATCAGCCGGATTCCGGGCTAACTATATGTCCGAGTAGAAAATAATTGTCATAATGTATTCAGCATGTCTTCTTACCCCGAAATCGAACATTTAATCAACTTCAAATGAAACTTTCACTTTTAAAAAATTTTCCGGTTTTGGAAGGAATCCGGGCGAACTACTTGTCCGGGTTGAAAAACTGGTCATATTAGGATTCAGCATGTCTTCATACCCCTAAATCGGACATTTAATCACCTTCAAATAAAACTTTTACTTTAAACGAACTTTCCGGTTCTGGAAGGATTCCGGGCGAACCACTTGTCGGGGTTGAACAAAAATGTCATATTCGGATTCACATGTCTTCTGACCCCCAAATCGAACATTAAATCAATTTAAAATAAAACTTTTACTTTGAAAAATTTTTCCGGTTTTGGCCGGATTCCGGACGAATTAATTGTCTGGCGAGAAAATGAGCTTCAGAAATGGATTCAGAATGTCTCTTTACCCCTGAATCGACTATATCATTGGCTTTTAAAACATTCTTGTTCGTCCCTAAATTTTAACCCCCCCCCCCCCTCCCACTCCTAAATATGGGGTTATAGGGCTCATCTACGTACTTGACATGTACTTTGACCCAATGGATCTTCATATTAAGTTTGAAGAAAATATCTCGACCCCTTCGTGATTTATTGTGCTGACAGACGGACAAAAAAGCCCTCCCTTTTACGCTGTTAATGATTATCATAGTGTATGCCTGTCGCACACATGCCTGTTCGAGAAAAATTACTTGTAAATAATTATAAGGCTGCAGATTATGCTAATATATCCTTCCACTCGTTTCCCGGCGTCAGTGCCACTTCATAGGAAATATCTAGGGAGGGAGTACATTGAGGCGCACTGGCCCTTACTTCTTCCCGATGTGTGGAAGGGAAATCAAAAGTCTGTTGCCTCTGACATGCCGAAATTTAGAGGACCTACGGTTGGAGATGTTTGAAAGTATGAATGAGAATGAGTAGCGTGATACGATTGGAAGTGTGGCCTCAAGCTATTTTGCTAACATAGGATTATCATTAGCGGCCTCTGGCGTTATAGACGACTACGATTTTTGATAATTCATTTGTTTGTCTGGCCAGAGCTGTGACGAAGACTGGGCAGCCGGAACCATGTTTTAACTTACCGCAACTCCCTCTCGGCCCATTGTTACTACTACGTTAGGAACTACGTCCAACAGGAGCGTGCACCGGTTTGTCACAGCTTCTTGCAGGGCAGGACCAGAGCTCTGCGTATCGATCGGATCTGAAAGAAAGAGACCAATAAATTTGGTGTATGGGATCTACCATTCCAGTAGGCTTACACTTGTCATATAAATAAATGGCTACGAAATATTAGACTTGTAAAGGTTTGATACGGCTATTTACAGAAAGTTTTAGTTTAATTCGATTTTTTTTTTTTTTTTGTCGCTTTGTGGTCAAATATCAACATCTTCGAGAGAACGCGGAGTCGTAGCACAAAACTTACTACATGAATAATAAATAAGAAAAGATAGTACGCAGAAAAAATGTGTACAGGTTGATGTTAATTTTACTGTGTTGCGGAGTAACACTTTCGGATTTTGTCGCGGCCGGCCAAAGGTTGCTGAAGCACTTCACAATGACCAAATGACCAAGCAACGCATGTCTAGTTTTATACTCTATATGACTCCAAAACACGCCAGTGACCTTCAGGAAGCGAGAAAACGTCGCCCTAACGACTCAAACTGAACAACTCAAATCCTGTGTCAATCAATCACGACGATCGTTGGGGCAGGTGTGGTGCCGCTTCTGGCTCTTCCGCTAGGTTCGCGGCGATTTGCAGTTAGTCATCAATAGTAGTACTATCTTCTTTTGGTCTGAGCAGTAAAGCAGTCAGTGGTGGATTTGTGGCTAGCGATTCATCATGGGCACATAGCATCGTGTGAGGACAGCGTGGATTTGTTTGACGGGTAATAACGATGCAAGCTAAAACACAAATATGCGGTAACTCAAGATAGAAGCTGTCCTGGATTAAGGGTTTTCAATAAAGTAGCAGGAAAACACGAACAGCAAGTTCGAGTAAGAGACTTCAGTCACTTGGGAAAAGGCTAAGTCACTAAAAATACCAAATTTTTGGAATATAGTGGGGCGAACGTTTGTGCTGCAACCTGTTTTTGGGATCCCAAAACGTAAGTTGAGGGATACCTATGACATCGCAAAAGTTGTCCGTCCGTCTGTAAGCACGATAACTCTCGAAGGGAATGAGATATTTTGATGAAACTTGGTGTGAGGATTCGTTGGGTCGGCGGACCAGTCGAGTTCGTAAATGGGCTTTGTAGCCCTACATTTAGGGGTGGGGGAGGGGGTTCAAATTAAGGGGCAAACAAAATATTTTGAAACAGCTAATGTGATAGTCGATTATGGGGTAAGAAGACATGCTGAACACGATGGTGAAAACCATTTTGTAATCGGACAAGTAGTTCGCCCGGAATCCGGCCAAAACCGGAAAGTTTGTTAAAAGTAAAAGTTTTATTTGAAGTTGATTAGATGTTCGATTAGAGGTAGGAAGACATGCTGAAGACGATGGTGAAAACCATTTTCTCGACGGACAAGTAGTTCGCCCGGAATCCAGCCCAAGCCGGAAAGTTTGTTAAAATTAAAAGTTTTATTTGGAGTTGATCAGATGTCCGATTTAGGGCAAGAAGACATGCTGAACTCTTATGTGAAAACAATTTTCTACCCGGACATGTAGTTCGCCCGGAATCCGGCCAAAACCGTAAAATTGTTATAAGTTAAAGTTTTATTTCTAGTTGACTAGATAACCGATTTAGGGGTAAGAAGAGACGCTGAATCCGTGTTTGACAATCATATTTCACCCGGACATATAGTTCGACCGGAATCCGGGTGGAGTCGGAAAATTTGTTTTAAGTTAAATTTTTATTTGAAGTTGATTAGATGTTCATTAGTGGGGAAAGAAGATACCCTGAGTTCGTTTTTGAGTTTTCTTTTTTCGCCGGACAAGTAGTTCTAGAGTTCGGCCGAAACCGGCAAATTGGCAGAAGTGGCAGGAACTTTTCGTCAAAACAGATATGACTTATACGGGTAAACACACATGCTGAATCCATATCTGAACTTGGTTTTCTCAGATGATTAGCTATTTGGCCTTAATCTGTTTCTGAATTTTAATTGTAAGAACGTTCAAGGATTCTGGCGATGACTGGATCTGGCTAAGACAAGACCCAGTTGTCTGGATCAGATATTGAATTTTTGGGATCCCTTCGAAAAGTTTGGTCTTGTTCGGTGCGGAGCCAAAAGACGCAAGAAGCAGATTTCCGTACGCACGCAAACAAAAATAGGGAGAAAAACCGGACGGCAGAAAAATCGTCACTTGTGGTAACTTAACTTGAAATATCAGCCACTACCGAAAGCTCATTTCAGCAGAGGTTCGCCTTTTACTCCTTCTTCACTAGTTTACTCCTTTCCGAAAAACAGACGGATAAGTTTAATTCCCATCTTCTAAAATACTAATCTTGCAGAGAGGTCGGTTGTGGGCCTGTGACAGAAGCTAAATGAGTCAGGATTCAACAACTTTACCAACAAATTCATTCCGGCTTGACGACCGGTTATGAACAAAGCACATACTTGCTTGAAAAACGCAACCAAAGTATGGGGTTATGAGAAAATAGATAAAATAGAAGTTTTGCAGTTAGGGTATTTTAAAAGGTGGTTAGGGTAGTGATAGTGTAGTGATTAAGGGTGAGTTAGGTCATCGTTGAGAAATGTAAGATTAGTGAATATGGTTAGACTTTGGGAAAAGATTGTTAGTTTGCCACGTGTTAGAATAATAAAATCAGCATACTTAGAAGCGCGAAAGATGATTCGTCTAATTCGTGGCCTTATTTGGTAAAAAAGATATTGGATGATTGTGGAATTGGTGAAATGTGGAATAATGGAGTAGGGAATGAGGAAGGAGTTAGCAAGCTAGTACAGGAAATACTTAAGAGCCAGGAAATACAGGTTTGGCACGTCCAAAAGGATAAATCCGAATCCCTGAGGCTTTATGCCACGGTAAGAGAGACATGGGGTGAGAGTATAATGTTTAAAGCGTGTCTTAAGCGGGAGGAATTAAGAATAATTATTGAAATGCTGGCGGACACCCTGCCAATTGGTGCTAGAAGACCTTATATTGGGAATTTTAGTCAGAAATCCGGTCCTTACTTCTGTCCGATGTGTGGATGCGAGAATGAGAGTTTGGTTCACATGGTTTGCGAGTGCATGGAGCTGAGTGGATGGAGGAAAGAACAGTACGGTGTGAGTGAGTTTGATGAAGAATGGTTAATTGGAGTTGTTAGGAATGAATGTTTTACTACGATTAAGAGATTGGGGCGATTCCTGAGGACAGCGATGGAACCTAAAAGTAGATTTTTGAATTAGGGAAATAACAAAGAAATACTGAAAATGGTTATTAGAGAAGAGAAAGATTAAGATTACGGAGGAGCTTTTTCTCTTTTTTTGTGTTCTTATTTTGTTTTGTGCGTTTTCTTGTAGTATGTGATATTTTTTTGTGATTTCTTGTTGCCATGGCCCTCGGGCTGCTTAGCAATTAATAAATCTATCTATCTATCTATACATTTACTACCATATTATCTAACTAATCAAACCTTCACTAAAATAAACTAAAAATTAAATAATTAATTTGTCAATTAGCCCTCTTTCGTCTTCCAAACCCTCCACTCACCAACTACCCTCAAGGAGATGTTTCTTTAACCGATTTCAGTCTATATTCAAATAATGTAAACAGCGGATACGTCAGGTACGATACTTCATCAGCGATATTTCGGCCCTTCTTGGCAAGGGTTCTCGTCAGGCTGTCAATCTCTGAATATATGTTTCAAAGTCAGCTTGGGCTCAAGGAATATTATCTACGAAGTACGGAACTTTCAGAAAAGATTGACAGCCTGACGAAGACCCTTGCCAAGACGGGCCGAAATATCGCTGATGAAGATTTGTAGCTGACGTATCCATTGTATACATTATTTGAATATATGTTTCAAAGTCAGCTTGGGCTCAAGGAATGTTTTAATGAGTTTCTGGATCTGGCCTGGACGAAATTAGTTTTGAGCCTCCCCGCTAGCCGCTGATAGACCGTAGGCATTATATCAAGTCTATATTCTTCTATACGTGCCCTGACTTTGAGAACGTTCGTCGAGACGAGGTGCCCACTGTCAAGTAAACCTAACCATCGTAGCCTATTTTAGAATTTTGAGGGGACACGACATGGAATTGAAACGTGGGGCTACTTGTCTAATGATGGACCTAACACCCAATGCTGCACATTGGCAATTCAATACAGATATACCCTGTACTGCGCACACCGTGTAGACTTACCTATGCGAGCGTTTTCTAGAATTGCATTCAGTTCTATTAAATTTGGAGAGATATACTGAAGACTATCAGTTCGTCTGCTACGGAGGAAAGGGCGGGCGGCCTTGTTGACATCTGTTGTCTCGTACCAAACTGTAAAAGAAGAAAAAACAATGTAAACTTAGGGGACGTCTTCGCGTCGATGGCTCTGGTCCCGTCGAGCTCGACGGACATTTTCGTGTGGATGCCGTCGATCTTTTTGTCATTTTCGCGTGCATGGATAAACAGGTGAACGGGCCATTCAGCTCGATAGACGCCTCCCGTTCAACATCGCTCCGAGGACAGCGTTGAGCTGAACGTGGATAAAAAAAAAAAGTATCAGCACAGGTTGATGACAGAAAAAATGTGGATCTTCCACTCATATGCTCCCATCCAGCAGAATTGGCATTTTCGCGTGGACGGAATCCATCTTCCTCAGCCGTTCAGCGCCTGATCGATTGTCTCATTTTCATCACCCGTTCAGCTCTACAACCATCGACGCGAAAACGTCCCCTTACACCCTGCTTATACTACAGCACTTTACACGGCACCGACCGTCCGACATTTTACATTCTTCCCCGCTGTCGGTTTCTTGCTCTTGCTCCACCTATCTCGACTACTCTCAAGCAAGCCAAGCAGCGTCAACAGCGCACCAGCAACAAAAAAACAAAGCACAAATTTTGAAATAATTGGACAACATGCCTGACTTTGGATTAAATAAACTGACGAAATCAGCAGTATTTCTTCTTTTACTAAGTTCATTGATAGTTGTCGTTGCATTCTTTACTGACTACTGGCTGGTAAATGACATGTCCGAAGAGAAGCCCAAATTTGTCAGGATAGGTAAGAGTACTGTAAGAGACTTGTGTTTCCAGTGAAGTCATTCTAGTTGAATAGGATTCTTTGCAAGAACAGTACAAAAAAATCAGAACTCTTACAAGAAGTGATTTTCCATGATGAAATAGCTCAGAAAATAATTTTTTGAAAATGTAAAATTAGAGATTTTCTTGTTAGCACCTGCAGAGCACTTGTCGACTTTATCCAGCCTTCCTGCTCTTTGACAAGGCGGGTGGATGCACAACATTTGAAACTGAAAGTGCAGTGGTAAAAAAGTCGGAAGACCAAGCCAAACAAAGGAAATCGAAACCAAAGATACCGTAGACTTGATGGCCTGCCATATATTCCAGAATGGAAAAGAACAGCTTGAAGCATATCATGTCCTTTAAGCATGAAAGAGAAGCAGTAGCAAAAGGTGGGGATTTCAGAAGCTTATCATTCCATAAGGGAGCTAAGAATAAAATAAAACACAGAATAAGCGAGAGGGGACCTTTGATTAGGAATTTCCTAGGGTGCCATGGAGTTCTAGAAGGTATAATTTTTACTCAGGGCAAATCTGAACTGAAATTCTGCTTACTATGTCTATAGTATGCTGAAACTCTTATCACTAATTAAAGTATGTTGTGCATCATATTGAATGGTATATTACTGGCAGGGGGGTAACTACCATCCTAGGGTTAGGGGCTGGTTTGGCGGGCTGGCAGAGGCATCAACACATGCTCCCCCTCCCCCAATCTTGTCTGCCAGTTAGTTTGGAGAACTAGCCCTGATATAACTGGTCGACTGGGAAGTTTGAACGTCAGACCAGCAGATTCGCTGATTTATCTTGGTCTACCAATCGGGAGGTCGATCAGAGAGACCAGAGCACAGTTGATCAAACATATTCGCAAAAAGATCGCTGCAGATTATGCCATTGTGGCGAATAAGTTGCGTTTCAACAGTCTTATTCTTGCCATGATTTTTAACTCCGTGGCCCTGCCTCACATTTTATACATCACATCTTTCTGGCGAATGTTAACTAACACTGATAAAAAAAACAAATTCGCTCTATTTATTTTCGTTTCTGTAAATTCCTGCTCCGCCTCCCTCCTTGGACCCGAAATAGTAAAATCGTCACTACTTACAACATCACTGACCCATTTACAGCAGTTGGACAACTTATACAGAATTACAACAATAAGATTAAGCATCAATGGGAGAGCATTCTTCTACAATAAGATAGTTTTATAGATAGTATAATCTTGTCATAGTCTCTATGTTGTGTCTGGTTTCCTCTTGTTATAGTGTTTCCTTGTTATAGTGTTTCCTTCTTCTTTTCTTTTTTTATTCATACTCCATCTATGCCATGTGCTTTTTGATGGGTGAAAAATAAAATTAGATAAAAAAAAATGAGTTGGCGCGAAGCTCTGTAATTTTTAATAGAGATTGTCAATTTTTCCTTAAAAGTTTTTTTTTTCAAATCAGTTGGTAAAAATGACCAAACAGTTGGTAAATACCTCGCCCCTTATGATAAAAGATTAGTGGGTGTTGTGTGTAGCGTGAAGATACCTCAGTAGCGTGGTTGAGAGCAGCGAGCGAGTGTAATAATAGTGGCAATTGGTTATGGTGCTACGCACCTAGTCTTTCTGAAGGCGATACTCAGTTCGTAGGTCAATAACTAAATCACATTTATTAAGGATCGTACTTACATTGAAGATATTTTGTTAAACACTTGTCACTTAATTTGCTCAGAGCCCTCATGGACTGGATAGAGATTTCCTAAGATGTTGGACAGGCAACCCCATTAGTTGAACCCTCATGGACTGGATAGAGATTTGCTAGGACATTGGACAGTTAACCCTATTGGTTGAGGCACTCTATGGACATTTGAAAACGGAATAAAAGGACGGACTGTCCAGTTTGGAAATCAGTTCGACTTGGAGTTCGACTTGGGGCTCTGTTCTCAGTTCAGTTGAGCTCTGAGCAAATTAAGTGACAAGTGTTTAACAACCTATCTTCAATGTAAGTACGAACCTTCATAAATGTGATTTAGGTATTGACCTACGAACTGAGTATCGCCTTCGGGAAGACCAGGTGCGTAGCACCATATACCAGTCGCCACTATTATTACGCTCGCTCGCTACACCACGCTACTGAGGTATCTTCACGCTACACACAACACGCATTAATCTTTTTATCATACCCTCTCACAAACATTTTGGCTGGTATTGCCTCTGACAGCCAGGGTGTGCCAACAAGTCATCATGTGTGCCAGTGGAGTATAATGATAGTGGGGCATGCAGAACTTTTCTCATGACACTAAATATTTTATTTATATTTGCTATATTATAACATAAGTATCCATCCTGCATCTTTCCACTATCTTGTTCCTTGGGGTATCTTGTTTCGTTGATTACAATTCAGTGTTTTAACTTTCAGGACTTTGGAACGCATGCTTTAACGATTTCAAGGATATCCATTATCATTATGACAGGAGTTTCACTGGTTGTCGGCACGTCCTAGACGAGGAATACCACTTCATTGATTACTTCCTCAGGCCTCGTAAGTACCCAATACCATTCTAATAGGCTACACTAAGCCATTTTTCGATAACCATGCTCAAAAGGTGGGCCATGTTTTCAGGGATGTGTATGGGTGCTATGTGTACCCTATCTTTATTGCCCAGACGGGTTCCAGTATACAGCACTCTCTAAGTCAAAATAATGACAAGAATCAATAAGCACCAGAACCTCCGTCTTTTTGTCTCTGTAATACGACCATGCGGAGTCGAATAAATTCCTGTAGCCTGCCCGATGCAAACGAGCGGAGGTTAGGAGCTGCTCGGAACATCACAATTCTTTACCTCTAGAAACAGCTATATCGCAGTAGAGCACTGTAGAAGAAATTTCCAAAGTAAAAGCCGTTTGGTTGTCTGGACGCGCTGCGTCAGCGCGCCTCCTGCACGAATCAGGGTAGCTAAGATCTTAACTCACGAAACTGTCAACATTCCTGGAAAAAAGTGCTTTTTGACACCTCAAGAAAAAGGGCGAAGAATATAACATTCTGAGGGATGACATCTTCTACTTCGAGACTGAATTGTGGGCATAAGACCATTTCTTTATTACTAAATCACATTTTTGTAACGAAGTTGAGCCAAAAATGAGCTTTGTAAGGCTTCAAACTCTTTTTTGTGTACTAAATCAAAGTAAGCCTAAAGTAGGTTTTTTCGGACGGTAATCCGTAACTTTAGCACATTAGTTGGAAAGCTACTTTTTGAGACCTAAAAAGTGTCATTTGCATAAAAGATGTCATTTGAATGAAAAGTTATCATTTTCATAGAAAAAGTTTCATGGTGAAAAAAGTGTCACACTTGGCAACACTGGCACTAACTCCTCTGATGTGCGCAAAGACGAAGAGGGAAGTAGACGGGCAGCAACTCAAAGCTCAGCAAATACCTCTAGCTCGGCTCAGTTTTGTCGGGGTATCCATAGTCGCTGCATGGGACCAAAGACGGAGGTTCTATTGGTGTATTTGTTCTTGATAATACCAAAGTGTTACCGTGATCCTGTTTACTATGATCACTCTGGGGAATAAGGGGTTACCTATACGTATGAGCACCATGCGCACCCCTGCCTTAGTGTGCCAACTAGACTGCTTTATACTGACCCTACTTTTCTTCTAAGGTTGTATGATGAATTGAAGAAAAAGGTGCGGAGGTTTGGGGATTGATAATTTTCTGATTGATGTGTTTTTAAATAGGATCACAAATGTGCACAGGCCTATAGCATCAGTAGGCTATCTTTGCAGGTCTACAAGAGGATTTTTTCTTAAATGATTTCATATGATTAACTGGTAGCCTGTAACTCCTATAAGTTAATAAGATTAGTTGAGAAGAATAAGATAAGTTGATATTATTCTGGTCAGTGATAGTTTTTAGTAGACGTTCAAACCTCGCACCTAGTATTCTGTCCGGTCGGTTCGCTGGATCGTTAAACTGACTGTGACCACATATGATGCACGTTGTCCAGTCCGGGAACCTGTCGACACTTCTCCGGAACACGGCTAGTAACAGACAGATAACCTCCCGCTGAGTCGGAATTAAGATAATTTCGTAAACCACATTGGCCAAACCAACGAAAATGGGGTTTTTATAGGCCAACGAATATACTGAAATAAAAGGCGAAGATTTCGGGAGGACAACCGCCTCCCTTCTTCAGCGCAGACAGAAAATTTCGAGAAAAAATGCAAAACGAGGATGAAGATCAACAGCCAAGAAAACTAAAACCAACCAAAAAATCAACAAAAAACCAAAGATTAAAATAAAACTGAAAGAATTGAAAGCCTAAAATAAAGACAGCGAGCCACTCACCAATACCTGCGACTAGCCCCATTTTCGTTGGTTTCTTCGTGGTTTTTTTGTGAGTCGGAATTAACAGAAATTACAAGAGATGGACTCGTGTTTAAGTGTTTCAGATATAATACAGCGGGAGACAGTACCGTAAGCGTGATTTTGGAAATGGTTTGACCATCCTTGGCTGACTTCCAACCTTTGGTTAATTTTCTTGAAGCTGTGAGAGTACGTATAGATACAACAGACCTACCACCGCAATGAGGACTGAAGAACGTTGCGTGACCCTACAGAAGATGGTTTTGCTGTATCTATCATTTTGTTGTATCTGTCATACGCTGTGGTTGCCTGTTATGAAATTGTGATTTACTATGTGTGCGATGTAGTTTTCACGCAAGATCGGACGCGAATTTGGGTGTCAAAATGCCTATCCCTTCGTTTGTCTCGTGGGAAGTATGAATTTCTTGAATTCCGAGTTACCGAATAACCGAACAACCGAAATAAGCGCGTAAACAGCGGCTGATCTGTTCAGACGACGGATCGACTGTTTGGGGTTGACGGGAGAATTAAAAAGAAAAACTTAATTCCGAATATTCCTTTTTGTTTGTAACAAAATATATAAAATAAAAAAAAAACATCTTGTGAGTTAGTCAAAGTCAGATCTAGTTGACTTGTAGTCTTTATACGAGGAAAAAGTCACAAACTGAATATTGATAGATTTAACGCGATTCAGCAATTTTAAGTTAAAAAGCAAATAAAAATAATTTAAAGATTTTTATTTTTGAAGGAGAACCTAAAATATAATTAATAATATAGATATAAATAATATGAGAACAGTATGCAATCATTTACTGATGTTCAGTTACATTTCAGTGAAGGTTGAATGAAAAAGTTATTCAAATTATTAAATTTTTTTAAGAAAAACAACGAAAATAAATGTTAGACATAAACAGAACATACGCTGTTGTAATTAGAAAATTATTCTACCTTTTTTTTTGCAATCTTTTAGTAATCCTGAGATGCTTAGTGTAAAACCATGTTATGTTCACATCAGTGTGACAGAATTTGAACTGGATTGACCTAAACCTCACCAAGTTTGAACTAATTCTCCTAATTACGGTCTGTTTACTGTCCCTAGAGTCATCAAATGTCACATTTCAAAGGATTTAGTTTATCCCGATCGGAGACCGCGATGAAAATAAGCGCCTATTTGGAAAATCAGAGGCTGATTTTTGGATTTTTTTTTCAACCGCTATTTACGCGCGTAAATCAGCCGCTGATCGAGAATCGGCCGCTGTTTCAGCCCCGTGTGAACAAGCTATAAACCTGCTAATATTGTAACTTGTAACTGCAACACGATGACAATCCGGCAAACCGTTTTTTTTTCTTGTTTGGTTATATTTGTCAGTATCGTCAGGAAGTCGGCTGCGTTCTCATTATACATCAGTGGTTCCCAACCTTTTCCGTACCGCGTACCCCTAATCAAGGTTCTAAAATATTGCGTACCCCCTTTTTCAGAATGTTAAAAGGACGATAGTTATTATCACAAATGATAAGGCATACATGTGTAAAAATATATATAAAATCAATGAGGCAATTACTAAAGGTTGCTTTGTAGCACAAATTTTGTCAAATCTTGGCTTGACGTCGTTAGCGGAATATATTTTACAGTCAGCCTATTTCTGTGTTTGGTTTTGATGTTCTCCGTGTTTTCATCAAGCTGTATCGCAAACTTTTTTGTTAGCTTAATTCGCAACCTTAATGACAATATCACTTGCAATGTGTTCGATTCTTCTTGAAACGATATTGTTTGACACTGGAACAGATTTTACGGCAGTAGGCGAGCTGTTTTTGAATCAACATTTTTTCACTGACTTTCAGTAGGGCTTGAAATTAGAGGAGTCACGCACGGGTTGACAATACCCATCCCCCCAAAAATGTCGGCCTGACGATTTAAAAGAAAAGAGTCGGCGCGAAGCGCCGCCATTTTTCGTAAAAGCAGTTATTTAAAAACAACAAAAAACAGTCGGTCAGTAAAAATACCTGGCCTCTTAAGATACATTTTGGCTGGTGATTCCTCTGCTGGTAATATTATGCTTTCGGCAATCAAAAATGAGTGAGGCGAGATTTTGAAGGTACAGACTAAATAGATTTTGGTTCCTTCGCGTACCCCTTGCAAGGGTCTCGCGTACCCCTTGGGGTACGCGTACCACCGGTTGGGAACCACTGTTATACATCATTGATGGTCTCAGTTGTCCAACAACCTCCCTTTATTTGTGGTGTCGCTTATGTTTGGTTGCCATCACTACCTATTTATGACGTAATAAGTAATTTAATTCACCTGAGGCGTCGCACGTGAGATTCCATCGGGCAGTACTACTTTTGCAACGCTGTGTTAGTGTAGTAATGAAGACTTGAGACCGTTTCAAGCAGATATTTGAACGATTTGTCGATACGTCTTGTTGAAATCGTTGAAATGGCGGGAAAAAGACGCGACAGGAGGACCACTGCCGGAACGGTCGGAATTATTACCATGGCTGTTACTGTGATACTGGTTTCTATATCTTTCGCCACTCCGCACTGGCTTGAAAACTGGGGAGAGAAGTATTATGGCGACAAGTTTGAGAAGTTGGGACTTTGGGTGCATTGCTTCCGATCACTGCCAGACCCTAAAGACCCGTCATATACACGATACTTTAATGGCTGCCGATGGGTGTTCAATCCTTTCACCGCCGGATATACAGAAATAAGAGACTACCTTCTCCCCCGTAAGTTATAGAGTGTTATCAATCACCTTGGTAAAACCGTAATAGTTTATAATTTATTGTCTTATTCGTAACCATCCCAGTACCTCAATTTCAAGCACGTTTTACTAGGATGCTTTCACTGACATCCTCAGTAGTGTCACTGATTTTCTAGTTTCCTAAAAGATCAAGCTCTGTTCTACCTTATTATTCTTATAAAATTTAACCGGAATGGGTTAAGACCCGACAGTCTAGTTACAAATCACGTATTTACCTAAATAGACCTGAAAACTGAAAACCGGATAAAAATGCGTTACTTCGTTTGCACGTTATCCACAGATAAGGGCGATTCTGGCGATCTCTTGGATTCGCTTTCCGAAAAGCAAAGCGAGAATTTGCCGAGCGCAAGAACAGGCAAAAAGTCGATGAGCATCAGTTGCACCTTTACAACTTCTCGCTGACTAGCCAAAATCACTTTCCACTCGCGAAGTGGATTCGCTTTCCAAGTGCTGGCGGAAACTAGCGGAGCGCCAGAACAGCTTTGGAAAGCGCAGCGACTTTTAGCCGAAGTCGCAAGAACAGCTCGCGGAGCTTTCCAGACCGCCAGAATCGCCCTATAATCGAGTTCATCAGATGAATTATTCTTTCGGATTCGTGGTACCTCTGTGCTGGGGCGTCCCGAGCCTGGTTCACTGGGGGAGGGACCTGATAAAACCTGATTTTTACCGAATTTGTTAACTTTTTTTTCTAAAAACAAAGCGAATTGCCGTCATGGAGCTACAATGTAAAAAGTTGCATAGCCTACAAAATCAACTCTAAAGAGAAAATTTGGCTTGTTTTCACGCTGTTCCACTTAGGTTTTTTCAGAATACGCCGTCACTATCCTTTTACCTTTGGGGGACGTCCAGTTTTGCCAATAGGACTAAATGACGCACCCTTCTTCTGAATATTGAAGACTGCCAAATCCGCCGCAGGCGAAATTTTGTGGAAACACGGATGATCAAGGTGCCATTTTGCGATCCCAGGACTACCTATTAAACCACAGAGCTGTCTGGCCAAGAAAAGGGGTAAATTAGGTACAAAGTACATTTATTCTGAATTTACAGCAAACAAAAGTAGGCTAGTTTTCACTCAAAAGACATGCTTATACATGAAGCAGGAATAAGCACGTCTGCAATCAGTCTTATTTAAAGACCTAATCCAAACATTCTGTTTACCTTTTCTTAGTGATCGCATGCCATGGGTTTGTTTAGATTTGAACTCGATTGCCGAGTTGCTGTTTTGGCTCGAGAAAAAACCCACGCATAACGTCTTCTTTTCTAGATGCCGGAATTTTCCAGGATTGATTAGCAAAGAATTATAAGACCTAACTGATAATTTTTGTATGTCTTCAGAGGTACCACACTGGTCTTGGTTTTATAATTTATTTGTATTTGTAATAAACAGTTGGAGCATTAGATGGAAATTATTTTTTTGACCCTTGGCTCCCTACGTGCCATAACAGCTGTCCGGGATAATCGGCTGAGATTTAGTCCAGACACAGTTATTTCAAACCTAGGAAATTTGGTGGTTTTTTTTTAATTTGCTCATTGTTTTACGGTGTTTTTAGGGGTTTTGAACATTCATAGTGACAGTAGGGATGGTTAGCATCGTGTGTGTGGTAGGAAGACCGTTTTTGGTGGCCCGCTTTAATAAAGTCTTATCACACTGCAATCATTGAAGTAAAAGTTAGGTAATGAATGGCAACCAGCTTAAGCTACCGTACCGTTAAATGGTAAAGAACAAGAGCTAAAGAAACGCCAATTAAATTACCGAAATCAGTCACTGGGGTGAACCAAATAATGAATTCGTACTACCGAACAACTGACTAAAAAAAATAAGGAACAGATCGGGAGCGGTATAACAACCGAGTTTCGTAATGGAAGAAAAGTCGTGTTAGACCAACCGAATGTGACAAGTCCGGTAATAGACACGGTTAAAAAAAAATCCGGTGAAATACCGAATTTGGTAACGAATCAGAACCAAATGAATCGGATTAATCACCGAGTTATGAAATGGAATTATGTAATAATGACCGAATGCGGTAGAACAGATCCGGACTTGAAAAAGTCCGGTGAATTACCGAGTTCGGTAACGAATGAGACAAACATGTTAAATCACCGAATTTACGAAGGGACGACCGAAAGCGATGAAATCGATGAGGTGAACAAAAGTTGGATGGGAACCAATGCCGGGATGCCCGTTTCGACCAGAATTTTCGCGAAGGCGAAAGTTTGGCCGAATGCCCCCCCCCCCCCCCCTCGGGACTCCCCTGCCTCTATGCGCCTGTCCCTCTATGCTTGAATATTTACTTTATATATGCTATTGACGAAAAGTAAAATAAACATGTCCGATTCACTTTCTACAGGCGTCACTTTTCCGAGCTTCACATCTGTACACTGGAAATGCAGGCCTTTTTTGAAATTCACGTTCTCGGCGTCTGTATGAATTTTGGGTTGTTGTGCAAGCAAAAATCGGGGAATGAGTCAAAATATTTCACTGTATTAAATATAAGATGTAAAAATAAGCTGTCTTTCATTTAAAAATCTGCTGTCTGGAAGTTGTGTCCTATAAAAGTAGAAATCCATTCAAGTGAGAACCGACGAGTCTTTCTTTCTTTTGTATGCGTATTACAGAGGAACGACTCATTTACATTATCTACATATAGTCAGTGTTTAAAATGGGGCCGAGCTAAGGAGCTCGTATCCCTGCCGGCCCCCAGTGATCGAAATATATTAGTTGCGTGTTAGCAAATACCATGGTATCTGATACCACGGTCAAAAGGCGTTTTTGCAGTTGCCCCAAAATACCACGGTCAAAAATCGTGGTATCTGCAAAGTTATCTCACTTTCATCAAATCTCGTCAAATAGGTTAGAAAAAAGTGCAGCACTTAGTGATGTCACTGGTATCAGTTTTTCTTGACTTCGAAAAGTGCAATTTCGACAACAGTCGTTTTTGCAGAGCAACCGTATATCAGATACCACGATAACTGCAAAAACGACTAATTGCAGATCCGATTACTGAAACTAAAGAACCTGAACCTGACTCACTATATGTCTTTTTTATGAAACAGGCTGCGATTTGCCTGTACTTCCGCCAATATAACGAGACGCAAGCCTTCATTTAGGCAGAGGTCTGCCGTTCCAGCGATTTATGGACTTATTTGTTTTCAGCGTTCTTCATTGCCGTCCAAACATTTTACACCTTCAGCTTTATGCTGATGCTCGTTGGCCTTGCTGGGACAATGGCCTATGTTTTATGCTTCCAGGATGAGTATCAAGTCTTGATACTACGTGGTTTAGCCTGGGTCCTGCTTTCGTCAGGTAAGTCAGCCATATAGGCTACTCTGCGTCGGTTTCCATTACGCATTTCTGCTAACTGTTTGAGTTCTTGGCTAGCAACTTTCCTGGGTTCCTGCTATGGCATGGTCGTTGTACAGTAGCGGTACAACGTAGGATGGTAATATTTGGACGGCGCATTTTGGATTAAATGGTAAAACATCAAGAGTTGAAAGCTCTTGTGTACTTATAAGGGTAGTAGGCATGTTTATCATTTAAAGTTCGCTCTGTCAAAGTTGGAAGGCTCTTCAGAGACCCCTCGAATTTTCCCGCAGTGGCTGGATAAGATCCGGATCTGCAGGTCTTAGGACGAAAGTTCTGCCCCGATCACAACAATTTAAGCGTGCGACTATATTCTCCCCTCAACTCCCCCCTCCCCCTCAGTGCCCGGATCCAGTTCAGATCTGTCATTGGCGCATCTCGGAGTAATGACCTTCTTGTCTGCCAAGTTCTGCTCCGATCCCAATCCTACCCGCAGCGTCCCACAGAATTTCCGCTCAATGACCGGATCGGGTCTGGACCTGTAATTGGGGGCGTGTGTTCTTGCCAGTTACCAAGATACATCGGGATCGGATCAGTCAAAAGTTATGTGTGCCATAAGATTTCCGGGAACCTCCTCCCCCACAGTGCTCGGGCCCAGTCCGAATCTGCAAATGAAATATATAGGGCTTATGCTTGTTCTTCCCTAGGGCTTATGGTTGTTCTTCCCGCCAAGTCCCGTTCTGATCCCTCCACTCTTAAGCGTGTCACAAGATTCTACCCACTCCCCACCGTTGCTGGATCTTATGCGAACCTATCAATGGAAGAAATTCGAAATGTGGTCTTGCCGATGATCAAATTCCGAACCGGATCTCTCGTTCTAGAGTTATGCATGCCACAAAATTTCCCAGATCCTCCATCCAACTCCCCCACAGTGGCCGGATGTGGTGGGTACCTGTAAACAGGACATCTAGGACTTGCGCTCTTGCCGATTGTCAAGTTCCATCCAAATCGGATCAGTGGTTAATCATGTCACAAGATTTCCGGGATCACCCTCCCCCTTCCCCAGTGCCCAGATCCGGTAGGGGTGAGTGCCCAGATCCCGTCGGGTTCTGTTAATAGTAGGTTTAGAGCTTAAACGTGTCCTTTCCGCGAAGTCCTGTCCCGATCCCTCCATTCCTAGCATGCCACTCGATTTCCGGTACCCACTTCAAATCCCACCACAATTGCTGAACCCAGTTCGGACCTGAAACGGGACATCTGGGACATTTGGTCTAAGTCAGCTTGTAGATATGTGCCTCCCTCCACCCCTCCCTGGATGGTCGATCGGATCAGGCAGTTGAAAATATTGGAGCAAACCTTGTCAGGTCCCTAATACGCCTGACAAGTTTCGTCATCCTAGCCCATCTGGAAGTACCCTAAATGGCGATCAGAAGCCATCCGACGGAAAAGTGATCGATAGGCCTAAATGGCACTGGACCCGGAGGTCCCAAGCTACATAAAACCACAAAAGAAAAATACTCAGGTGTAAGAAGGGCCCTGAAAGAGCTACGTTGACTCAGGAGCAGTAGATTTTATCGCAGCAGATAGGTTAGAAATGGCACCGTGCAAGCCCATATTTCTCTCCTTTAAATCAGTTAACGAGAGAAAAATATAGGCAAGGTTTTTTCGACCTAGTTTATCAGCGTTAACGCAATCTGAAATATAGACCCGGACAACCTTATTTGTGTGTCATTTCGGTCGGAGTGGAATATCAGAGCAAAATGCCAGATTTTTTCCAGTGCTTGGAACTCCTGAAGGCTTGTGTTCCTTTCGTTCGCTGTAAATTTTTCTTTCCTAGATTCAGCAATAGTAGTTGCGTCTCTCAACTTATGGTGGTTTCCGCCCACAAAAGCGAGCTTGTCTGAAGAAGATACCAAAGAACCGACATAATTGTTAGGACCAGATTTTTTCTTCGAAGTCTTATCAGACTGTTCGGAGGAAAATTAGCATTTTAGCGACTCCAGCCTATTCGTTCAAGAGTTTGACGATTGAGACATCTTTCTTTTCCCCCAAGAAGTTCGTTTATCTGTAGTGTTCTTTTCAGGTGTATGTGGATGCATTGCAGTCATAATCTTCGGTGCCCTTGGCGACTCGAGGGACTGGATGCCCAACTATGACCACAACTACCTCTCTTGGTCGTTTGCACTTGCAGTAGTCGGTTCCTATGGCTTATTGATGACAGCAGCGTTGTTTTTTGTTGAAGCCAAGATTCAGCGGAGGAAGCTGGAGGCGACGCAGTCCAATGCAACATTTGCGCTGGACCATCATCACAACAAAGCTTAGGCTGCTAGCAGCACAGCAGTCTATGAATTATGAATTGCCAGTCTTATGGGCTGCCTTTATAGCTATCTTCAGGAAACAAATCCGTCCCTAATGAACTTGTTAGTGCAACAGTGTATATTGTAAGATAAAGAGTTGTTTCTAGTTACATAATTTTGCCTTAATAATTTTATTGCAAGCTTTTCCAGCCGATCTGCGTGTATCGAGAATCTTCTGGTACTGAACTAGTAATATGTGTTTAATGTTATTGTGTAAAAGCTACTGTCTCCGTTGCAGTTTTGTACATGTTTTATAAATAAATTAGACTGTATTTAGATTAACTGATCATCGCTGATTTCAGCATTTAGAATTCACGATCTATAAATTTCAGGTCAAAGCATTAATGCATGTCCTGCCCACAAAGCTTTGACCCCCCCTCCCCTCCTTGCAACTCGCCTGTCGCCGCATCTGTGAATGCCAAATCCGTGATGATATAAGGCCTTTTTCCGCTACACAATTGTGGGCCACACACTTCTGAGTGTTTGTCGCGGAAACACGATAGTGGGTCACACAGTCGAGCCACTAGTTGAAGCTCGCGGAAACGCCGTTTTGTCTATTTCTTTGGCGGTAATTTCAAATATCAGAAAATAAAAATAAAATTCATGTAAAATCTCAATAAATAGAACTCCAGCCTTATTTCCTTACTATTCTGTACATAAAGTATCCTAAGTTTTAAGTCTATATACTTGAAAAAGTAGTTAGATTTATTGTTTAGACACTATTTTGCTGCTTAATTTGAATTTCCCGCCAGAATCGAGCCACAAAATCGACAATCATCTCGCCAGCTGTTTGTCGAATTTGAGCCACAAAGTGAGCCACGAAAATCCTTTGGGTCGCGGAGACACACTTTTCGAGCCACAATCGACCCACAAACTGTTTGTGGGAGCACGGAAAAACGTCTATAGACTATAAAAGTCCAGCAAGCAAACTTCCATCCCGATCTCAGCGCATTTAGCGTGTGATCATGTTTCCGGGACCCCCTCCAACTTCCCCCGCAGTGCCCGGATCAACTCCAGATCAATAAATGACATGTTGAGCCAACGACCTTATCTGCTAAGTTCTGTTCCGATCCCGATCACCCCTACGCGTGTCGCAAGGTTCCCCAACTCACCTTTTATGCCACATCTAAAATTCAGATTACCGTAATTAGTTATCGCATTTCAATTATTTCACTTATTTTTTATGCTTTTAATGTCATGACGTAACAGATCACAGATCCAGACCAACTAAGCTGTTGCCTCCGACCGATGTACCGGGAAGCTATGCCGGAACCCCGACCGATTCCCGTTCTTTCTGGGGAGTTGCGAGAATACGGGAGCGAGTCCCTGGGACAAAAAAAAACGCGGGAAGTCCTCAAAAGGAGTCCTAGGGGAACCGCGAGAATACGCCTAAGAAGTCTTGACTGGTAGGTTTAACTAATTAACTTAACTTGAGTAATTGATGGGTTTTATGCAGGGCTTAGGCCATTCAGCTTCACTCCACCCTGACTCCCCACCTGAGGGTTGCCTTGGAAAATTGTAGTGTTTTTATGGCACTTGTAGCCTCGGGCTCAAGTGCCATATACCGATCACAATTCCGTCTGTCGGTCGGTCCGAGTTTTTTGTCCCACATATCCGAGTTAGGGTACTTCCAGATGTGCTAGGACAATGAAACTTGGCAGGCATATCAGGGACCCGACCAAACTAACCAGGAAATAATCAGTTTCCCGAACCGACCATATGCGGGGCGCAGGAAACTTGAAAATTTAGGGCATTTTGTCACTTTTTTTCTGAGTTAGGGTACTTCTAGATGAGCTAGGACAATGAAACTTGGCAGGAATATCAGGGACCTGGCCAAAGTAACCTGGAAATAATAAGTTTCCCGATCCGACCATATGCGGGGGAGTTGGGGCGCTGGAAACTTGAAAATTTAGGGCATTTTGTCACACTTTTTCGAGTGAGGGTACTTCCAGATGAGCTAGGAAAATGAAACTTGGCAGGAATATCAGGGACCCGACCAAACTAACCTGGAAATAATCAGTTTCCCGATCCGACCATATGCGGGAAGTGGGGGCGCTGGAAACTTGAAAATTTAGGGCATTTTGTCACAGTTTTTCGAGTTAGGGTACTTCCAGTTGTGCTAGGACCATCAAACTTGGCAGGCATATCAGAGACCGACCAAACAAACTTATAAATAATCAGTTTTCTGATCCGACCATTTGGGGGGGGGGGGGGTGGAGGGCAGGGGAATCCGGGAAATTGAGAAGTGTGTAACTTTCGAACGGATGATCGGATTGTAATGAAACTTCATAACTGAATAGAATATATATCTGTAATGTCCCGTTTAAAGTCTTGACCGGATTCGGTAGCCAGGGGGGAGTTGGGGGGGGGGGAGACCGGAAATTTCAAGAAACGGTTAGAATGGAGGGATCGGAGTGAAACTTGCTGGGAAGAACAAGCATCTGCTCTAGATAAGTCCTTTAGACCATTGTACTGGATCCGGACACTTATGGGGGGGGGGGGGGGTCCCGGAATTCCGGTGATGGTGGTTTTGGGGATTTTCACGATGAAACTTGGCAGGCATATCAGGGACCCAATCAAACTGACTTCAAAATAAAAATTTTGTCGATCAGATAATGGTGGGGGGAGTGGAGGGATGGGAATCCGGGAAATTGAGAAGTGTGTAACTTTCGAACGGATGATCGGATTGTAATGAAACTTCATAACTGAATAGAATATATATTTGTAATGTCCCGTTTAAAGTCTTGACCGGATTCGGTAGCCAGGGGGGAGCTGGGGGGGGGGAGACCGGAAATTTCAAGAAACGGTTAGAATGGAGGGATCGGAGTGAAACTTGCTGGGAAGAACAAACATCTGGTCCATGTAAATCTTTTACATAATTTGACTAGATCCGGAAACTTGAGGGGGGGGGGGAGGAGGTGGTTTCCCGGAATTCCGTTTTTTGGGTGATTTTCACGACAAAACTTGGAAGGCATATCAGGGACACGGGAGTTGAGGGAGGGGAATCCGGAATATTGAGTCATGCGTAACTTTGGAATGGGTGATCGGATTCGAGTAAAATTTAATAATTAAACAGAGGACATTTTTCTCTTGTGACCTTTTTCATTTCCGGACCGAATCCGGCAATAATTGGGGGGAGGGCGGAAAATACTTGACCAGCTTAGACTGGTGTGATCTGGATCGAACTTCGTGGGAATGACAAACAGATGCTCTGGATTAATCATTTACAGAACCGGATTGGCTCCGGTTATTGTGGGTGGAGTTGGAGGAGGGGGGGGGGGGGGTCTGGGATTCCGGTGATCGCGCGTTAAGGTACTTCCAGATGTGCTAGGACGATGAAACTTCGCTGGAATATTGGAGACTCAACAACATTTGCTTAGAAATTGCTACGTCCCAAATCCGATTATTCCTTAAAGTACCAATCTTGACCGCAAAGTAAAAAAAAATACTTTTAAGCAATATATGCATTTTCGTGATGCCCATTAGCCCATTAGCAGTTTTGCCTCAAGGGTTTTGCTTACAAATGAAGTTCCAGCTCCCTTAGAGCGCGCATCTCAACCGCAAAGTCGAAACTTACTTTTGATCAATCAAATCATCTTGACCCATGCAAGTGCCATATGAGCTTACAGCTCTTGTTTTTTTAATTTTTTTTTCTATCCATCTTTCCGCTCCCATCCAGCTGAATGAACGTTTTTGCATGGAGGGAACCCAATACCATTCTTCAGGGGCGTCCCGAGCCCTTCTTCATTGGGGGGGGGGGGGCGAACCTGGTAAAAAATGACCGAATCGATATCTGATATTGAAAGAATTTATAATTGTTTTCTAGAACACAGCGAGTTGCCTTCAAGAAGCTATAATGTAAGAAGTTGCATAGTATGTACAAAATCAAGTCTAAACAGAAAATTTGGCGTGGTTTCACTCTCTTCCACTTCTGTTTTTTTTTTCAGGGATACGCCGTCACTAGCCTTTTACCTTTAGGGGACGTCCAGTTTTGCCAATAGGACTTGAAAATTTTCTGATAAGAAACGCAGTTGTTGCCAAGCGAGAACGTCGTGAACGGCTCTACCCAGGAAAAATTAAAGCGCCGCAGGCAGATTTTTTTTAATCCCGCCTTTTTTTCTGGCAAATTCTAGCTTTTAACGTGGTTCATGCACCCCAAAATCAAGCCTCAAACGCCAACTAAATGACGTACCCTTCTTCTAAATAGTGAAGAGTGCTAAATGTGTCGCAGGCGAAACTTTTGGAAACACTCATGATCAAAGTGCCTTTTTGCGATCCAAAGGCTACCTTTCAAACCACAGAGCTGCCTGGCGAAAAAAGGGTCCATCCAGGGTAAAGTAGATGTAAAGTGCATTTATTCTGAATTTATAGCAAACAAAAATAGGCTAGTTTTCACGTCAGCAGACGTGCTTATTCCTAAAGTTCTGCAATCATTAGAAGTACAAGTTAAGTAATGAATGGAAAACAGGTAAAGCTACCGTAAAATGGTAAAAATCAAGAGCTAAATAAACGCCACTTAAGCAACTAGGGTGAACCAAATAATGGATTCGTTAAAAATTAACTAAAAAAATAAGGAGCAGATCGGGAGCGGTATAACGACCGAATTTCAGAATGGAACAAGACTCTTTGTAGAAAACAACCGAATGTGGTAAGATGGTAAGAGATGTGGACCAAACAAAAATCAGGTGAATTACCGAATTCGGTAACGAATTAGAACCATACGAATCTGATAAATCACCGAACTATGAAATGGACAGATACGGACTTGAGAAACGTCCGGTGAATAACCGAGTTTGCTAACGAATGTGACCACATAAATACGTTAAATTACCGAATTTACGTAGGGACGTACCGAATGCGGTGAAATCGACTCGGACTGAACAAAAGTTGGATGGATTGTCAAATTCGGTCACGAATCAGAACCAAATGAATCTGATTAATGACCAAATTACGAAATTGACTGACCGAATGCGATAGAGCAGGTACGGAATTTAGAAAAGGCCGGTGAACAACCGAATTTGCTAACGAATGTGACCAAATAAATACGTTAAATCACCGAATTTACGTAGGGAAGTACCGAATGCGGTGAAATCGACTCGGATTGAACAAAGGTTGGATTACTTACAAAATTCGATAAAGAATGGGAACCAACAAGCACGTTATATCGCCTAATTTGGAAATGGGTACACAAGATTTTATAAAACAGGCATCACGGCGTCGCCTTCGGCGAAAATTTGACCAAATGCCCAAAACTTAGGGGGGGCGCTGCGACCCCCCTCCCCCCCACGGGACGCCCCTGCCCATCTTCCTCAGTCTTTCAATGTCTGATCGATTTTCGCGTGGACGTGACCCCCCGTTCAGGTCTGCAGCCATCGACGCGAAAACGTCCTCTATGAACAATCCCGACACTGCGTCAGAAACGAATATGAACATAGATGTCGGCAACGCTATGATGCGATGAAGTCATGAAGATCCCAACCCAACTATCAAGAAGAACAGGATGAGAAATACCAAACATTAAACAACAACAGACGAAGTTTTAAATTAAATATAAAGATACCCACCATGAAACTGAAAGAAGAGAAGTCAGAGAAAGGACAAGTGAAAACACCAAGTGAGTAAAGGCTTTCTGTGGTGCCAAAAGTCATCTACTGTCCAGTAGAGACCAGAGGTATGCTTATATGAACCAATTAGAACAGTTAGTTAAATGAACAGTGCAGTTTTGGGCTAAATGGATCCAAACAAGTCCAAAATATCTGTCTCAGAGGCCCTTAATTTACCTACTTTGGCTAATTGGAGTTAACTTTATCCACAGCAAGTGCATGAGAATGGCAAGTTCAAAATCAACAAAGGTTCAAATAAGCATGGTGCTGACAAAGCCTCAACCAACCTGTGGCATCACACAAGAATTCTATATTTTCCATTTACTACTGGAACTGATTGTCCTTCAAACGGTTTATTAATGTAAACAAGTCTGGCGGCTCGCTGGCCGCGTAGCTCTATATATCTAGACACAAATATATATTCTGCAATAATAATTTAATTGAATTTCCCTATTTCTTTCATGATGTCACTAAACTGTCACGGGCTACAAATAATTGGCGAGGTAGAGTCAACACCATAAGCATACAGGAGGGGTACCCAACCTCAAACAAGAGACGTTTTTCCGTGCTCCCGCAAACAGTTTGTGGGTCGATTGTGGCCCGAAAAGTATGCTTCCGCGACCATTTGTGTGGCCCAAAAGTGTGTTTCCGCGACCAACAAGATTTTCGTGGCTCGCTTTGCGGCTCAAATTCCAGCCAAAAATTACCAGCCAGTCGGTAAATTCCTTGCCCTCCCCCCCTCAAACATTTTGGCTAGTAACGCCTGGAAGTGTCCAAGCTTCTTTTTCTTTTAAATAGGCCGAACTTTCCTTAAAAAACTGTCTGTTACAAGGACTAAGGCAAATACCATTAAAACTACTTTTCTTAGACTTTAAAGACCATGTCCCTATTTTCTCTTGTGATCTGTTCAAGATGGCTCCCCAAACTCGGATCTTTCTACTCATGTAAACCAAACAAAAAATTGAGGGTAATCTTCAAAATGGCATCATCAGTAGAAATGAAATTACCATACTCAAAATAGCTGAA
Source organism: Branchinecta sandiegonensis (assembly GCA_030848855.1). Taxonomy (NCBI): domain Eukaryota; kingdom Metazoa; phylum Arthropoda; class Branchiopoda; order Anostraca; family Branchinectidae; genus Branchinecta; species Branchinecta sandiegonensis. The sequence continues at coordinate 968,995 of JAUPMV010000002.1, read as the reverse complement.
ATACCTAGGAGTGAGGTAGAGGGGTAATTCTGATTTCAAACCATACCTAAAGGTAGCAGAATCATAATTCAATTGTTGAAGACTCAGAATTTGAAAGTAAACCAAATAATGGTTACCCTAGCAATGGTACAGGTGGCTATGACAAGTTAGAATTGCTTGCTTAATCTTAATGTTTTAGGCAAAAATGCTTGATTATTTACATAGTTGGGTACTGGAAAGGTGGTATTATAGAAAGCTGTAGGGTTGGCCTAGGATACATACACTGCTAGGCTACTATGTTCTTGGAACAATCATTTAAACATCTTTCTGTGCTTTTTCAAGCAGGGTAGGAAACTGTACATTGCGAACGTTGAATCTTTGGCTCTGTCTCTACACAAAGTCAGTGATTAAACAAGTTTGCTTCATTTCGTACCAGTTTTGTGACGCCCTGCTAAACCAGTCAACTGATGGGATAGCAAAGCCCAAACCAGAATGTGCAACTCAACTTAAAAATACCATGGTTCACTTTATAGTGCGGGACTATTTGTTTTTATGCCCTAGCTAGGCTACATCAAGTGCCCCCCCCCCCAAAAAAAAAAACAACAACAAAACATCATGAAACAATATGTTGAGATAGTCTTTGGGTAATGCTCGAGTAGCCAGTAGCCCAGTATTTAGCATCCCGATTATTTATGCTGATACAGGATACAATGGCCGTTTTGGCAAGGGTATAATCTAGCATTCATTATAGCCTGTTGAAGATCAGCTGTAGTAGACTGGAGGGCTGTAATGTCACAGTGAGTAAAACTTAAAGCCAATGAGTTTCAGTTTTGATTTCTTTCTAGTTGGACTTATGGTTGGATCTATATGCTCATTTGCATCATGCCTACTTCTTGTTATGGCATACGCCAGGTAAGATGGATTTTATGTCTGTGCTTAGAAATGTTTAGGTTCTTGTTGTTCTAGATGAGTGTTCTTGTCCAGCTGAAACAAGTTGCCTTCTCATGGTTTCTTGCCAGTCTAGATTTTCCATGCTAACTTCAGCAGTTGCATACTGTCTGAAATACGTCGGATTTTTATTAAATTGGCATGGTTGAAAATTTTACTTGAAGAATGGCCTATTGTTAAGAGTCACATACCAACGTTAGCTGAAGGCACAGTAGGCTAAATGGAAGCTGCTGTTAAATCAATGAAGTTGGTTATGTCTGCATCCAAGAGCCAGCCAACCATCCTGAACCAAAGCTTGATAAAATGACCTTTGATTGTTCGTCCATCTTTCATCAATTAATCTGGTCCACATGTTTACTCGTCGTTTGTTTTCCAGTCCATATTGGCTTGTATCTTGGCATGATACTTACAGCCCATTTGTCAAAATGGGGCTTTGGGAATTCTGCTTCCGAAGATATCGCTACCCAAGCTACCAGTTTGATGAGCTCTTTGATGGCTGCAAGTACATATTCAGCCTAGAATATTACAAAATCTGGGAATGGCTTCTTCCAGGTTAGTTTTTCTTCTGACTATATGTTTACAGTTTATTTTCGATCAAATTGGAACAAATCACTGAGCGATCTTGAGAGCAAGAATATCGGTTTATTAAAGTTGCGAGTTCGTGAAATTGTCTTTGTTAGTTCATGTGTTTATTCTTTACAGCATGGCTGATGGCAGTTCAAGCCTTCATGAGCCTTGGATTAATATTTTCAACAAGTTCACTGATCATTATCTCCATGTACTTGACAAGATGGCCGCTTTTATACACCGCAAGATACAACTGCGAATTCGTCGGAGCCTCTTCAGTACTTGCTGCTGCTTCAAGTAAGTTGTTACGTTCTTGGTTACGTTCCTCGTTCTTGGAATGTCTATTTCTTCTGGCTCATCACGAGGTAAAACCTGAAGTGCGAATCGCAAGGGACTTGTGGTACGTGAGAAAATTGCCGTTGTACGCATAGTACAAATACGGTGCGTGTGTTTCGAAAGTTACTTTCAATTTTAATTATGATAATAATTTTATTTTTCAACCATCAGAAAGACAAGGCTTAGACGGAGTAAGAGACAAGAAAGAAAAGGAGAATCAACACTATAATAGGAGGAAAACAGAGACTACGACAACTTTACCTATCTACAACACTAGCCTGTCGAATGCTTTTCCATTTATTTCCTTTGAGAAGACCTTCTTAAAGTTAATATTTTCGCCAAATATGCATCATCTGTGTGGCATTACAACTTGACAAAAGATCCAGTCCACTGCATTGAGATGCCATACTCTTGGGAAAAGGTGAGAGCCCAAAGAGCGACAACCGCACGAATTCCTAAAACTGAACCAGTCCGATCTAGAACCAACCGGTACCGGGATAGTTTTATCCCAAGGAGTGTCGGGATTTACACTTAATTAATAAAGATGCTAAGTAGCTACTGTACCTTATTTTTATTTTTTGTAATAGTTTGTTTTTAAAGATTTAAGATGAAAGATGAATTGGTTGACAAGATTTATTGTTCTGTATGTTACTGTTGTTTGTCGAGTGCCCCCTACATGGCGTGTCCAATATTGTAACTTGCAGCTATTTCACTATTTCGAATCCAGCGGGGAGGCGGCGCAGATGTTTGCAGAATCTAAACTTGATGAAAATGTGATTGTGAATGAACGCAACTGCAGCTGCAGCCGAAGGCTGTGAATATGACATGTATCTGTCGCAAAGTCCGCGGTCGATCTGTAATGATTCTTTTGGTTTGGTTTGGTTCACAAATTTGGAAGGTAAAAAGCTCATCTGCCCTTGATTATCCATTTTAGAGTCAAGCCGGATCCGGCCTCGTTGGTGGGAGATAAGAGGGGATACTGGACATTCAGATGTTCGGATTCTAGTAAAACTTGATGGATGGTAAAAGAAGATCCCCTAGAATCTAGATGTGCCATCTACGGTTCTTAATCGAAGTCGCTGTGGGACAGTTGGACGGGAGGAGGGGGGGGGGGGGGTGTACCGGACATTGTGTGGGCGACTAGGGACCAAACGGCTAGAACGATTTGTGTGGAAACTGGCTGGTAATAAGTTCGTATACCCTAGATGATTCATGTGTGGGTCTCTACCTCGGCTGGGGAGTTGGAGTGAGAGAGCCGTACTTTTCCCTGAAACGCCCAGATTCGAGCGAAACTTGATGGGCAGACGCCCTAGAATCTAGATGTCCCATTTCTATGTTATAACAGCATCTGGCGACGGTAGGAGAGATGTCCTCGTTTACTTTCCTGCACCACCTACCAGTAATAAGTTGCGTTTTAACTTCACTTCCTTTTTTCGAAATTTCACGTCTCTTATTTACGTTCCAGCTCATGTGCCCTGGATTCTCCATTTTGGAGTAAGGCTGGATTCGGCCTCGAGGTAAGGGGGGAGTTGGAGGGGGGTTCTGAACACACAAATGTTCAGATTCGAGTGAAACTTGATTGGCCCCTTTCGTTCTAGGTGCTTGCCTGTTCTTATCAGTTACCATATTTGGAGGTCAGTGCTGGAGGCGGGATTGGCTGCTGTATCCGAACTTCAACTATCTCTCGTGGTCATATGCTTTTGCAACCATCGGCTTCTTCGGATTTGCTTTTTCTTCCTACATTCTTTATCAAGTAAGTTCATAATGATTGGAAAATAGGCTGTGAAGTTCACATTACCCATCAGCGGTGGCGAAAGAGCCGCTTTTTGTGTGGACATGGCTTGACTATTTACCTACAAAACGCGAAGTTGCTGCGGCACATTTCCCACGATTGGATCATACAACCGTTGTAATAATAAACTATAATCTATCAGTTAAGGTGGATTTTGTAATGAATTCGGTTAATTTGTCATTGACTCCCTGGCATCAGGGCTGTCTCGCCTCTCAGTAATAGCAGCTCTTTTGCTCTGCAAGAAGTTCGTCGAGAGTAGCCGACTGCTAAAAGGAGGAATTTGGTTAAGTGGTCAAGTTGGTCTGAAGTAGATTAGAGATGACACGTTGGGGTAAACATGCATGCTGAATCCGTATCTGAACTTTGTTATGGGCTATAGAAATATGTTAAAGGGGTTTGGCGGACAGTGGAAGTCTACAAGATTCGCTTGTCTGGATCAAGTAGTCCAATAAATATTCAGTCTTTGGGATCCCATCGAAACCTTTGGTCTTGTTTTATGGAACTAGTAACCTTCGGCTCCAACTGCCATATAGCTATCGTATGTATGTCCGCTGTCGGTCCGTCATTCTGTTGGTCTGCCAACTTTTTCTAGTTCGTAAGCTAGGACTAGCATATAGTCTAGGACTAGGTGATGAAACTTGGCAGGTATGAGTGACCTGACACAATAGTACTCGAGAAAAATCGCCTTTGCGATCATCCATGCGGGTGGAGAGAGGAGGCAAACGGAATCTTTTGACATGGTAAGCTGCGAACCGTCAGACCGATGTGGTTGAAACTTCATGGTTGGTAGGAGCAGATGCCCAAAATGTATTACTTAAGTATCCGAACCACATCCACCGATGTGTTACGGAACTTTTGTGACACCTCACAAACCGACGGGTAGAGGAATGCTCCGACTCTAGTGAAACTTGCTCGAGATGTGCCATTTATTTGCATCCGACAAAGGAGTTACAGGAAGGTCCCGAAAATTCCGTGACGCGCGTAGAAACAGAAGGGATGGAGTGATTGGGAGGAAGCTTAGAAGGCATGAAATTCATGGGCCCTAGATGTGTGTAGAAACTAGTTTATAGTTTCCTTGAACTGTTATTTAACGGGTTTAGGTACCTCATCGAAAGCGACCAACATATGAAATAAGGATCCCGATTTGCCGATAAGGCTTTTTTCGATCATAATGTGTGCAGCCAGATCGACGAAAGGGAAGTCTGTGGCTGCGAACCGACAAAATAATAAAAAAACAAAACAGGGAAAACAGTTTGGCATTGTCGTTGATTTACCGACAAGGAACGGAACGTAAATCAAGTATTTGTCGGTGCTTTTACTAAAAATCAGTTTCCCGATTACCGACGAGAAATTCCGGTCACTACGTCAAAAACTCTTCGCAGTTTCACGATTCCACAGTTAGATTTACCGTTTCCGGAAAGAAACAGAACGAAAAAAATTAGTTCCCGATTTACCGACAAGGCTTTTCCCGGTTACCGTATCGAAAAGTGAAAACAAACGAAATACGGCTTTCGACCGAACGAGAAACTGAACGAAGATAGGGTTCATCGGTGCTTCCGGCTTACCGACAAGTTCCGGTGACCGCATCGGCAAATCACCAGCAAATGAAAAGAGGAACCTTGATTTGCCGACTAAGCTTTTCAGACCGTCGGCCTTTCCGAAAAAAATTTCGTCGGCAAGTCACCAGCAAACGAAAAGAAGAACCTCAATTTGCCGACGAAGCTTTTCAGACAGTCGGCTTTTCCGAAAAAACTTTCGTCGGCAAGTCACTAGCAAACGAAAAGAGGAACCTCGATTTGACGACAAAGATTTTCAGACCTTCGGCTTTCCAAAATAATTTTCGTCGGCAAGTCACCAGCAAACGAAAAGAGGAGCCTCGATTTGCCGACAAAGCTTTTCAGACCGTCGGATTTTCCGATAAAACTTTCGTCGGCAAGTCACCAGCAAACGAAAAGAGGAACCTCGATTTGCCGACAAAGCTTTTTAGACCGTCGGCTTTTCCGAAAAAACTTTCGTCGGTAAATCACTAGCAAACGAAAAGAGGAACCTCGATTTGCCGACAAAGCTCTACAGACCGTCGGCTTTTCCGAAAAAGCTTTCGTCGGTACCAGACAAGAAAAGAGAAATGGTTTCTTCGGTGCTTCCAGTTACCGACAAGGCTTTTCCAGTCATCAAAAGGCAGCATCACCACTCAAATGTGGGTTGTTGGTTGGAGCCAACTGACAAACGACCAACATACGAACAATGGGAAACTGTTTGCCAGTCCTCTGTTCCGACAGACACTGCCGATTTCCGACAAGAAGTTTTCTGATTTACTGACAGAGCTTTTGTCGGTACTCGACATCGACTTCACCGATAAACATTCCGTATTCCAAAGGCAAAATAATCCGTAGGCAAGCCGTTTGAGAAGCATTTTCACTGCATCACTAATGTTCCTTTTCATTTCAGGAGTATCTTAAACTCAGAGAGTGGAGAAAGGCTGGTTCAAACTTGGTTATGCAGATGCAGTCCGGTCATGCCTCAGGCAGCCACACATATATTTAGAATTAATTAGTTTAAGTGACATTCATTTCCGAAAACGAACCAAATTTGTAGCCGGCGTCGCCAAGAATCGCATTCAATGACAGATGTCTCCTCTCTGTTATGGCGAATCTCAGCAGTATCTACGGGTTTCTTTTATTACCTTACAAAGGCTTTAAGAAGCTCAAAAGACTGAATACTACCAGGGTCAAAATATGACTACAGCGTATTAACAAAGGTAGCAGAGAGAGTTATCGTGTTTTGAATCGTACACCGTCCTTGCAGTGCAAATTTTTAATTTAACTCCGTCCAGTTGAGCCTTAGCTTATGATGTGCCTTTTAATGATCATTGTGTTTTAGTAAGTTTTATTAGAATTTTGTATTCAACTGTGTCGAAAGAGAATACCAATTACCCTACAAACGAAGAGATTTCTGCAACTTCAGGGGCTTTGAGGATCATAACTAACGACTTCCGCGGGATCACCGATCAGAAATCGATGTCATCATTTTTTATTTGTTTTTACTGATTAATACTTACCTTTTTGACAACCTACATGAAAACCGCTATTTCATATAAATAACATATTTCCCAGTAATCGACAAAGATGGCTCACAATCGCTCTGAAAATTGTGGGAGCCCATTAAAAACGTTTCGGTCTAGGCAGGCTGGCACTACAAATTTAAACGGTAAGTAGCTGATCAGACCATGGCCAGTTTCAGCCAGAAATTTGCTGAGGGTAGTCAGTGACGGCACAGCTCTTAAAAGTGGCGATTCGAACGGTCAGATTGTTTCCTTTTCGCTGTTAATGCCCGAAACCACATTGAAATGCAAAATAAGCATAGTCTATGGCTTTTTATGGCACTTGCAGCCTCTGGCTCAAGTGCCATATACCGATCACAATTCCGTCTGTCGGTCTGTCGGTCGGTCCGAGTTTTTTTGTCCCACATATCCGAGTTAGGGTACTTCCAGATGTGCTAGGACAATGAAACTTGGCAGGCATATCAGGGACCCGACCAAACTAACCTGGAAATAATCAGTTTCCCGATCCGACCATATGGGGGGGAGTGCGGGGCGCTGGAAACTTGCAAATTTAGGGCATTTTGTCACTTTTTTCTGAGTTAGGGTACTTCTAGATGAGCTAGGACAATGAAACTTGGCAGGAATATCAGGGACCCGACCAAACGAACCTGGAAATAATCAGTTTCCCGATCCGACCATATGCGGGGGAGTGGGGGCGCTCGAAACTTGAAAATTTAGGGCATTTTGTCACACTTTTTCGAGTTAGGGTACTTCCAGATGAGCTAGGACAATGAAACTTGGCAGGAATATCAGGGACCTGACCAAAGTAACCTGAAAATAATAAGTTTCCCGATCCGGCCATATGCGGGGGAGTTGGGGCGCTGGAAACTTGAAAATTTAGGGCATTTTGTCACACTTTTTCGAGTGAGGGTACTTCCAGATGAGCTAGGACAATGAAACTTGGCAGGAATATCACGGACCCGACCAAACTAACCTGGAAATAATCAGTTTCCCGATCCGACCATATGGGGGGGAGTGCGGGGCGCTGGAAACTTGAAAATTTAGGGCATTTTGTCACACTTTTTCGAGTTAGGGTACTTCCAGTTGTGCTAGGACCATGAAACTTGGCAGGCATATCAGAGACCCGACCAAACAAAATTAGGAATAATCAGTTTTCTGATCCGACCATTTTGGGGGGGGGGGGGGTGGAGGGCAGGGGAATCCGGGAAACTGAGAAGTGTGTAACTTTCGAACGGATGATCGGATTGTAATGAAACTTCATAACTGAAGAGAATATATATCTGTAATGTCCCGTTTAAAGTCTTGACCGGATTCGGTAGCCAGGGGGGAGTTGGGGGGGGGGGAGACCGGAAATTTCAAGAAACGGTTAGAATGGAGGGATCGAAGTGAAACTTGCTGGGAAGAACAAGCATCTGCTCTAGATAAGTCCTTTAGACCATTGTACTGGATCCGGACACTTATGGGGGGGGGGGGGGGGGCGGAATTCCGGTGATGGTGGTTTTTTGGATTTTCACGATGAAACTTGGCAGGCATATCAGGGACCCAATCAAACTGACTTCAAAATAAAAATATTGTTGATCAGATAATGGTGGGGGAGTGGAGGGAGGAGAATCCGCAGGGGAATCCGGGAAATTGAGAAGTGTGTAACTTTCGAACGGATGATCGGATTGTAATGAAACTTCATAACTGAACAGAATATATATCTGTAATGTCCCGTTTAAAGTCTTGACCGGATTCGGTAGCCAGGGGGGAGTTGGGGGGGAGACCGGAAATTTCAAGAAACGGTTAGAATGGAGGGATCGGAGTGAAACTTGCTGGGAAGAACAAGCATCTGCTCTAGATAAGTCCTTTAGGCCATTGTACTTGATCCGGACACTTATGGGGGGGGGGGGGTCCCGGAATTCCGGTGATGGTGGATTTGGGGACTTTCACGATGAAACTTGGCAGGCATATCAGGGACCCAATCAAACTGACTTCAAAATAAAAATTTTGTCGATCAGATAATGGTGGGGGGAGTGGAGGGAGGGGAATCCGAAATTTTCAGTCATGCGTAATTTTAGAATGGTTGATCGGATTCGAGTGAAATTTAAGAATTCAACAGAGGACATTTCTCCGATGATTTTTTTCATATCCGGACCGGATCCGGCAACTATTGGGGGGGGGGGGAAATACGTGCCCCGTTTAGAATGGAGGGATCGGGATGGAACTTTGTGGGAAGAACAAACAGATGCTCTAGGTAAGTCATTTGCTGAATCGGATTGGCTACGTGCACCGCGGGGGAGCTGGGTGGGGTGGGGGGGGGGACCGGAAATCTCGAGAAACGGTTAGAATGATGGTATCGGAGTGAAACTTGCTGGGAAGAACAAACATCTGGTCCATATAAATCTTTTACATAATTTGACTGGATCCGGACACTTGAGGGGGGGGGGGGGAGGAGGGGTATCCCGGAATTCCGTTTTTGGGGGATTTTCACGACGAAACTTGGAAGGCATATCAGGGACCCGGTCAAACTGACTTGGAATAAAAAAAATCCTCGATATGATAATCTTGTGGGGGGGAGTTGAGGGAGGGGAATCCGGAATATTGAGTCATGCGTAACTTTGGAACGGGTGATCGGATTCGAGTGAAATTTAATAATTAAACAGATTACATTTTTCTCTTGTGACCTTTTTCATTTCCGGACCGAATCCGGCAATTATCGGGGGGAGGGCGGAAAATACTTGACCCGCTTAGACTGGTGTGATCTGGATCGAACTTCGTGGGAATGACAAACAGATGCTCTGGATTAATCATTTACAGAACAGGATTGGCTCCGGTTATTGTGGGTGGAGTTGGAGGAGGGGGAGGGGGGTCAGGGATTCCGGTGATCGCGCGTTAAGGTACTTCCAGATGTGCTAGGACGATGAAACTTCGCTGGAATATTGGAGACTCAACAACATTTGCTTAGAAATTGCTACTTCCCAAATCCGATTATTCCTTAAAGTACCAATCTTGACCGCAAAGTAAAAAAAATACTTTTAAGCAATATATGCATTTTCGTGATGCCCATCAGCCCATTAGCAGTTTTGCCTCAAGGGTTTTGCTTACAAATGAAGTTCCAGCTCCCTTATAGCGCGCATCTCAACCGCAAAGTCGAAACTTACTCTTGATCAATCAAATCATCTTGACACATGCAAGTGCCATATGAGCTTACAGCTCTTGTTATATGTCCATGTCGTCATTTGGTTCCAGAATCTCAAATTTGGCCCTGGAGTCAAGGTTGGATCCTGCTCAGACCAAAAGGTTTTGCTAAAAGATCTTATTTCGAACAGTAGAGCGCCACAGTTTTCAGAGCGAGTGTGAATCCTCTAACCCATGGGCTTGCTGAGAAATGCTCTGTTTGTATGTACTAGCGGCTTTCCCTTGCAGACTGTCCAAAACGAAATTCTGCGAAAATGAGAAGAAGTATGGTGACAGAAACTACTAATCACTATTAAGGTAGAAAAGAAATTGTGCGAAAATTAGAAAGAAGTAACTGAAATAACAAAGTGAAAACAATGAATGACGTTGTTACTGGCATGGATCCGTGGAAGTTAAACTGGTTAGCTACATAGACTACGTAGGATTACTGGAACCATGAGCTGGCACAAGTCCCGAAAACACTCCCAGAATAAACAGTTTCTCAGACATCCGAGGTCATTTGGCCACACTATCGTCCCACCTAAATGCCTGTTTTGAAAGGAAAATCCCTCCGGCGATAATACAAATCTTTGCAGAGATATACTAGAGAAGGTGTTGCACCCCGAAGAACCGTTAAATGACACCCCGCACTACTTACTGTTTTTTCTAAGATGTTCTAAGAGAGTTGACTACTTTCTTGGCAACTTTGCATAGCTGGTCTCCGCACCAATAAGCTTCTCGAAAACAGTGATCGGGAGCCTGATACGTTACGTAACGAGAACAAACGTGGCAAGCATGGTAATCAGTGCAATGCTAATAGAGAAGACATAGGAAATTATGAAGTGTAGAATCTCAGGAATGAGAATGGATGGAAATACTACTGAAGTAGAATGAATTACTATCGTAAGTGCGACGTGTCCTTTAAACTTTTTGCGGTATCGATCGCTGAGAGGCTGCTCTAGGCACGAAAGGCGCAGTTTCACCACAAGAAGGCGGAGAAACAGGACACCCGTTCGGTGAACCTTTAAAGACGCTGAGCAGGGTTGCAGCGGCCTAGTGGAAACAAAGGAATTGACTTACCAGGAACGCCAAAAGCCGTGCATTTATCCAGCACGTGGTCTATTGTCTTCACGGGAGCATTGCCATCCATGACAACCAATTTCGCCTCCCGTATATCGTCCAGATAATCATCAACCTAAAGATACACAGTTCTTGACAAATCATTTCTAATGTTTTCCAACAAAGCACACAAAAAATACTTTCATCTACTCAGCAACAACTGGAACTTCCAACAATAGCCATGAAACAGAAATGCCTAGAGCAAGTGAATACTCCACTCAAATTAAGAATCATGTTACACGCCAGATAGAGTCCACCATCAAGAAATAGTTGCGTTTTTGCGGATATCATGGTATCTAATACCACAGTCAAAAGTCGTTTTCTCAGTTACCGTGGTATCTGATACCACGGTCAAAAGGCGTTTTTGTAGTTATGATGGTATCTGGCCAGTTATCGTGGTATCTGATATTCAGATATCACGGTCCGACCGTGGTATTTGAAAAGTCATCTCACTTTCGTAAAATTTTGTCAAAAATTTGGTGGGAAAGAAGTTTGACACTTAGTGATGTAACTGGATATCAGTTTTTCTTTCGGGATGATTTCGAAAAGTGCAATTTCGGCAATAGTCGTTTTTGCAGAGCCACCGTGTAAAAGATACGGTAACTGCAAAAACGACTAATTGCGGATTCAGTTACCGTGGTATTTGCAAAAACGCAACTAATGTCTGCGGAACTAGTTGGGGTTGTGGTGGGGATCGTCATTGAGTAAACATATTTTCCCCACAGCTATTGTTAGTTCTCGAATCAAGCGACAATAATCCAAAAGCACCTTCCATACCATTCCAGTTACTGACAGGCTTGGCGCTGAAGGTCACCTTCGTTGGTCAGATAGAATAAAGTACTTCATTCGTACCAGCCAGTTTTGTCAAAAAATAAATAAAATATTAATCAATCGGTGTCTGTTCAAGGCTGATCGAGAGTAGAGCACCATTGGGGGGGGGGGGGGGCACCGAGAGACCATGCTAGTGGGGAGGCTCTTACTGATTCAGTTTGATAGAAACCTGGGCCTTGAGTTTTACAGAATTGCTAATGAGAGCATTGCCTGCTGATAAAAGGTTTTCGCAAAAAAAGGGCGATGGTGCTGAGACCTCGGGGGGGGGGGGGGGGGATAGAAAACCGTGACATTGCTCCAAATATAGGGAGGGATTAGTTTCCTATCTCAGCCGCGGCTCCAGCAATACTTAGTCATTCGGGCTAAGTTGATTAAACTCGTAATAATAATGCATAGATGGCACTTTACACAAGGGACTTGTACCGTGACCAATAAGCCAGAAACAGTTTTTTCGAATATAATTTAGGTTAGGCTAGGTTATACGTTAAATTCTCTTCAAAAAAACTGTTTTTGGTTTATTGGTCATGGTACAAGTCCCTTGTGAAAAGTGCCATCTATGTATTGTTATTATTAATTTCCGTGACATGGGGATGTGGACTGGTTAGATGAATTTGCCTTCGGGCGGGATCACTGTTCCTATGGCCGGCTTCTACCAGACTATTGTAGTGGTTTGCGAACTCTGTTCACAAGCCCTTCGGTAGCTCAAACGGTAAGAGCACCTGCCTTGTAAGCAGAGGGTCCTGGGTTCAAATCCCGGCTGAGGAGCATTTTTGTCTTTCAGTTCACTACTTATAAAATGATTAAACTCGATTTCCTCAACTTCTCAAGCGGTACAGGCAAGCCAAATGGACTTGGCTGTGGTCTTTAGCAACTCGGTTAGGTCACGTTAGGTCACCTGTTAGATTACAGGTTTGTTTCCTTCCCCGAAGTTGAACCAGAAGATTGACAGCCTGACGAGGACCCTTGCCAAAAAGGGCCGAAATATCGCTGATGAAGATTCGTAGCTGACGTACCCGTTGTAAACATTGTTTGAATAAATGTTTCAAAGTCAGCTTGGGCTCAAAGAATATTTACTTGCTGGAGGTTCCAAGCTCTCTCGTTGACAAGGAATATCTAATTTTTGACTGCGTGTGACCAAATCCAGATGGCCACGACTATGACATTCGGAAATTCAATCAGGCCTCAGCGTCGATAACTGGGTGGTTACCAGCTCAAAACAGACCGTCAACAAAACTTACCCGAATGATTACTAGGCCCCTCTTACTGAATGTTTTACACTATGCCGAATTAAGTTTGGAAACATACTTGCTGTGGCGACAGGTCATGATGGACAGACATATCTCCAATTCCGAAAGCGAAGTTGCCGTTCTTGTCTAAGATGACGCAGTACGTCGCAGTGGACTTTCCTGGAACTCTGGTAAAACCCTTCGTGACCTGTAATGGCAAATCTCGTCATGAGTTGTGTAGCAATTTTTTGGGATCCCAAAACGTAAGTCGAGGGATACCTGTGACATCGCAAAAGTTGTCCGTCTGTCTGTGACCACGATAACTCTCGTAGGGAATGAGATAATTTTGATGAAACTTAGTGTAAGGATTCTTTGGGTCAAGCGTAACGTCAAGTTCGTAGATGGGATTTGTAGCCCTACATTTAGGGGTGGGGGAGGGGTTCAAATTAAGAGGCAAACAAAATATTTTTAAACAGCTAATGTGATAGCCGATTGCGGTGTAATAAGACATGCTGAACACGATGGTGAAAACCATTTTCTCGCCGGACAAGTAGTTCGTTCGGAATCCGGCCAAAACCGGAAAGTTGGTTAAAAGCAAAAGTTTCATTTGAAGTTAATCAAATGTCGATTTTGGGGTAAGAAGACATGCTGAACACTTATGTGAAAAGTATTTTCTACCCGGACAACTAGTTCGCCCGGAATCCGGCCCGGCCAAAACCGGAAAATTTGTTAAAAGCAAAATTTTTATTTCAAGTTGATTAGATAACAAATTTAGGGGTAGGAAGAGACGCTGAGTCTGTATATGACAATCATTTTTTCACCCGGACTTATAATTTGCCCAGAATCCTGGTGTAACCGGTATTTTTTTTTTAAGTTAAACTTTTATTTGAAGTTGATTAGATGTTCTTTACAGAGATAAGAATATACGCTGAATTCGTTTCTGAATTTTCTCTTTTTGCTGGACAGTTAGGTCGCTCGGAATTCGGCCGAAACCGGAAATTCGGCTGAAGTAAAGCAGGAAGTTTCGGTCAATGTCGTCAAAATAGACATGGCTTATAGAGGTATATCTGAACTTGGTTTTCTCTGATGATTACCCTGGCGAAGACTGGATCTGGCGAAGACAAGACCCAAATTTCTGGGTCAAATATTGGATTTTTGGGATCCCATCGAAACATTTGGTCTTGTTACATTGGGTGAGGCTATCATTCACCAAAACACCGAGAACAGGCCTGTTTAGCCCTACAAAGGGATTGCCGTGCTTGTAATTCTGCTCTACTTGAAGTAAGGGATCTATACTTCCTTCATGATTGCTGTATGTCCTATAACTGAAGCTTTGAGTTTGGCACGAGTATTCGGTAGTACTGACAACACTTGAAAGATATTTGCTTTTACCGCAATCCAATCCCCCAAACCGTGTCTTCACAGTCGTACGCTGGTTTGTCTCTGTAATCCGACTTCGGTGAACGAACCTAATGGTCAGGTACGCGGTAAGGGGTGTGTTACTTCCTGAAGCTGGAAGACACCAGAGGAACATATTTTACGATACTTGGCAAGAATCAACATTCTTTTACAGGTCCCAAATAGGTAGCTGAATAGCTTACAGCTTCGAATAGCCTTACAAGTCGAATAGCTTAGACGGTCCACTGCAGAGTGGGGGTTCCGGGCACTACCACCCCACGGACATTACCCCTACCCCCGGAACTGCAATAATTAAGAGGGGCATACATTTCAAGAAGGTATTGTCCGGGCATGGTCGCACATCCCGCTGGGATAATATCCAGGGGGCGAAGGGTGTACACCTAGACCCAAAGGTGGAGAAGGAGAAAGATGGATAGTCATGCCAATATTCTTCTCCAAAAAGGGCAGGATGAGACGACTGGTTGGTAAAAGAACAACTTATGAAGCGTCGCAAGGCTGATCTTGAGCATGGGGGTGGGGGTCCCTAAATTCGGACATCGCTGACACTAGAAAGGACTGTACGCTAATTCGGGCATCGCTGAAACTAGAACGGGCTGCAGTGTGTCAAAACCCGCGCGAACAAGAAAAAAAAAACATGTTTTAGGCACAGCAAAAGTAAGTAACTCATACCATACTGGTATTATGCCGCACCAATTCCTTTCCAAGGTCATCATTTCCAATGGTTGATATTAAAAGCGGTCTATATCCAAGGCGTGTTAGGCAGTCGGACAAGTTCCTTCCAACACCGCCGAAAGAACGTCGGATGTGTCCTCTATGAGTTGAAGCGTTCAGCTGGAAAAGAATTAGGGTCTGTCGTTTCCGCTCCGTTCAAGTGATCCAATATCGCGAAATTTTGTAATACTTATCGCTTTCTAGTTGACAATGAATCTCGAAATCTCTCTCTCTAGTTTGAAAAAAAAAAATCTCCGCGGGGACCCACACACGGGAAAGTCCGAGTAAGTCTTTCTGCGACATCCAGAGAAAAAAAAGGAAGACCAAGGTTTTGAAGACTACGTTTTAAGAGTTCCATTTTCCTGTGCAAGTTAAAGCTCAAATCTTTATGCAGAGTCGAGACCAAGAGCCTCCCGTTTCCATAGTTCGTTAGGATTTACTACGAACCATTAGTTTCAGACCTAATAGCTTCGACGCAGGCTAGCGAAGAGACCAAGGATCCGACTTCGACTGCGCACATCTCAGAAGAGAGCGCAGAGCATCACAGTTTCAATCCCCCGACAGTCCCTCCGGTCCCGCTTAGGAGACATGATAGCATTTAGCGGAATCATTGAAATTTAGTATAAAGTGACTAATGTCGTTCTTTGGATGGAACCAGACTTAACTTAGCCCACATGATTTCTCGGTCGCCAAGGGATACTCGACCCGAAGAGAGGTTAGCATCAATGCAACAGTGCCCCAATTTTAGGCAATGCAATACTATCGTCTATGGATATACGCTTGCAATGGAGTTCTTCTTGCTAGTGTTATAGCTTTCTTCGCAACCTTAACGACTTTCGTGGGCGACTACAGGAGTGAGCTGACGAACTCCTTTGACCTGTTACAGCCTTGTTTTGTGTATGGAATTGTGGTGCTGGTGGTTCAAGGCTGCGGGCTGACTTCTTTTGGATGTGTGGCAGCTCATAGGTGAGTTAGACATTCTAATTAGTGACTCTTGCAGAAAATGTAGCGAATGCATGGGCACTGTCCGCAATTCCGTCTGTCCAACAACACACACACGTTTCCCTTCGAACTAGCGTATGTACAGTTATAATATTCATAACAGATAATTCAGTTTAAGGATGCGCGGTTTCAACAGATATGATGTTAGCTGTTTTGTTTCTGAAACCCCGATGAAAAATTTGTAGCCTGCGTAGTTGTGTGGTAGTTGTACGAAAAAGTTGCATGTAATACTATGTAATAGCAAAGAATACTATCACTAATGTGCCTCAGACTGGTCCAATCTTAAGCAGTAGTATCCAGTAGCATCCTGTCTTTCCATAGTAGCATCCAGTCTTGCTAATAGTAGCATGTAGTAGTATGCAGTAACACGGTAGCCTTGAAGTAGAAGCATGTAGTAGCATCAGTTATTACTGCATGCTACTTTTTCGTACAACTTCATTTTGAGATAAATTTTTCTTCGGGACACTACCCGTTAAAACGTTATATTTACAAAAAGAGCCGAAAAAGCATCTGCTGACTGATTTGTTCGTCATCATGATATCGGGAAAGTCGGCACATGCTTTTTCGGCTCTTCCGCTTGTTATGCATAAATTCGTAATGCGTAACGTTTGAAAACCATAACAGCTATAACATCACAAGTGTTATCCGTTGAAACCGCGCCTCCGATATCTTTTATGAGACTCTTGATGTGTGGTAATACGCTTATATTTGTGGTGTAAAAGACAAAGTTCTGGCCGTGTTTGGGTTTCTAGCATGCGGGTGCGCAGTTTTAGGTTTGCGGGCTGAAATATGTTACTTGACTAAACCACACGACTCTGGCGAAGGGACTCTTGACGCCCGACAGAGTTTCGCTGAACCTGAAGAAGACCAAATTGAAGTCTTCCAATTTTCTCAGCTTCGGGGCGGGACTGGAACGGGGTCGGTTATACAACGATTTCTTCCTATTTACTACAGGTTTGTTTCCTTCCCCGGAGTTGACCCTGAAAACTTACAGCCTGACGAGGACACTTGCCAAGAAGGGCCGAAATATCGCTGTCAAAGCATCGTAGCTGACATATCCGTTTCTATGCATTATTTAAATACACGGTTTTACACCAGCTTCTCCTTCGTTATGAACGCTTACGTCGCACGCAACGGTATTTTCATCCTACAAGCGAAGGCAGCGTTAATACCTCGCAACAATATACGAAAAGACAAATTTTAATCGAACAATCTATTTCTAGGCTAAACGCACGTTTGCTGAAGATATACTGGTACTTGCTTCTTTGTCTGTTGGGAAGCGACATAATCATCGGCGGCACCTGGATGGCGGCTTTTGAGGGACTGATGAGTAACCTGACGGACGATATACATTTCCGTCACGCCAAGGCCTATGGAAACAACTCCGAGTACACGGCCTTTTGGAACCAGGCTCAGGCACAATTCAGGTAAAATTGTTTCGTTTTGCACCAAGGTCGGCTACATATGTTACTACATATGTTCTGCTTAATTGCTGCTTAACTGACTCCAGTATCATATGTTTCCACCCTCCCGTATGGCAAACTAATATCGGAACAAATTGAAGCATAGCATAGCCATAGCCGACCATTTTAACGACGAATTACCATTTGTCATTTTAATTCGCGTTCGTATTTTGATTAATTGTATTTTAAACCGTGAATTGTATATATAAATCATAGGTTACAATTGTAAATCTATCTCTTGGTTGATCTTTTTAACTGTTATGACATGTCCAACACTATTTTCTTTGGTAAAAAGATATTTATGGATAAATATACCGAATTGTAAATTGATAATTATAAAAGAGCTGAGGAAGGATATATTTGGGAAATGATGTGGTTTCAACAAATACTGGGGAATAAAAAGTTTTAAAGATCCAATAAATTTGTGAAGATTCCTCAAGGTGGCTATGAGTCACAGGGAAAGTTTTTGGCCCTTTGTGCTTTCCCGAACAAATATTATCTTACCTGAAAGACAAGCGCAAGACTTGTCGAAGCTAAAGGCTGGTGAACCCATTTTTCCTCTATTGGTTACGGCTTAGTTTTGTATTTCCCTTGCAGTGTCGCTGTATCTATCAGATGGGTAATCAGGCCCGAATCCGGCCGAAACCGCAATTTTACGAATGAACTTACTTTCTGATTGAATTTTCGGTGATAATGTTAAAGGACACCTGAACAATGAAACCATACTTGAACACACCATGGAGAATGCATTTACAGACATGGCCACGGAGAGCATTCTTCTCCTGAGCGTAACGTTTTCAAAATAGGGATGTTCCTTTCTGGAGGTTTGCACGTGCAGACTCCAAGACAAAAAGCGCAATTCATTCAAATCTTGTACAGCGCTGGCCGGATCGTATTGGAATTTCTTCTAGATATACGTTTGGGCTTATCTGGTTAAAAAATATTCCAGAAGAAGGGTTGATTGGAGACATTTGTCCATTCCTAAAATTGTTCGGTACTGAAATAAGGACAGATGCAAAATGGAGCAAAAATCATAGCTTGGAGACACTATTTCGTATTTGGATTGGGTTTTCTGCAGGCAATGTTAACGGAAGTCATACAGATAGGGATGATACTTGGTACTCTTCATTCAGGTGTTCTTTAACCGATGCATCTTGTAGGACCGGAAATCAGCAAGGTTCACTTTGGATATGAAAAACAATGGCCCGGCTTGGGTCTGAAAGTCAAAATCAAACATATTCCCTTTGCGATCCCATCGAACTTTTGGTCTTGTTGCCCTTGCAGCCTTTAACTGAAGTGCCAGTAACTTTACGGTCCGGCCGTCCTGTCTAATTCAACGAAGCAAGTCCTCCAGCACCTCGGGAGTAACGAGAACGAGTGAGTGAAACTCAAAGTTCGAAAACGGGAGCTCGACTGAAGGGAAGGCGTTTTTTGTCTCCTACAAAGATGCTGTGGCTCGGTTGGGAGTTAAAAAGAGTTCATGCAACTGTTACAAGTCTCTTTAACAAGTCTCTTTGCGCACTGTTGCTCAAATTTGACAAACAACCCTCGAGGTGGTATTCGATTTTGTGGCTCGAGTACGGCAGGGTTATTCAAACTTAGCGGCAAAAAAGTCCAAAAAGAAAATTAGCTACTTTATCAAGGTTTCAAATCGTAAGTGAGAGCGCAGCCCACATTTTTGTTTCTGTGACAAACACCCAGATATATGGGACACAAATATTCGGCGAAATACGCGTTAAGTGAACCTGTTATGATATTGATTTTTTTTTTTTTAAATTCCATTATATATTAACTTTGTCTCTCTGTACAACTTAAGCCGCTTTCACATTGACGCGTCGTTGCGATGCGTCGCGTATGCGTTTATCTTGCGTTGCGTACAGGTTGCGTAGCGTACCTTTCACACCTGCGCGAGAACATTTGTCACGCTGGATGTGTATTTACGTTTTCCTTTTTCGGTTTCTTCTGCCAAATTTTCATTTTTTTCATCAATTATTAAGTTTTTAATCATCATTACTAGGTTATTCTCCAGCTTCTCTTCAAAAACTTCCTTTTTTCACTGAAAAATCTGATGCATAACGGGTTGACGCAACGCAAGAATAGAACTTGGTTCTATTCTTGCGTTGCATTTTCTTTGTCTGCGTAAGCTTTGCGTTGCGTCGCCGCAACCGTGACGCAGAGGTTGCGTAGCTTAGTGTGGAAGGCTCTACGCGTCAATGTGAAAGCGGCTTTAGAAACTACACGACTTAATCCTATGTTTCCATTCTATACATTTTTCTTTCGATAAACTTCTTCTCCACGACAATATTATCAAGCTTTTTTTTCGTTGTTTGCAGATGCTGTGGAGTTGAATCTGCGAAGGATTTTAAAGTCACACCCTGGTGGAAAGAACATGGAGAGAGTGGTCAAACAGTGCCTGAGTCTTGTTGCGTCCCAGAAGCAAGCCCTTCTCTAACGGAGGACTACGCTGATCATGGACATGGGGTGGGAAATCCCGTGACGGTATACTTCCAAAGTTCTAAGCAAAGCAGGAAAGCAAAACAACGGAAACTGAACACGAATCGGAAAGGCAAAAACAGGAAACCGGAGAAGCATGACGATAACTTAGCGGAGAATATGCTGAAGGATAATGAAGAAGAAATGAGCAGTGAACGCCAGATGGACAGCATGAACGAAAAACTAAGTTCAAAAAGGCACGGTAAACCGTTCCGAACTGGACCTCCGTGGAGTCAAGGGACGGCTCGAAGAAATCTCAAACGTGCTTGTCCTTACTACTCGCATCGTGTTGGTGAAATACACCATCGTGGGTGTGCAAAGGAGCTGGCGGGATGGTTGCAACAGACTGCCGCAATTCTTTTTGTTCTGAATTATTGCGTCCTTGCTTTCGTGAAAGTGTGCTTTCTCGCTATTCTGAGGCACGAACTTAAAGAAATGATTAAAAAGATCGAATTGCTGAAAACTCAAGACACGGCGCCTCTTTTTCCGGAGCTGGCGGCAGCTCTGGGTGTGAATAAGCTGTCCCCTCAGCTGGCCAGGAAAATCATGGGCCAAACGGCAGAAACGTCGGATCTGAAGGACTATAAGGGTCATCCCTTGGCGAACGGGTCCGCCACTTTACCCGAGACAGAGCCATTACTCTTTGCGAATCACGTTTCTCATTCAAGGGATCACACAACAAGGAAAGACGAGCTCAAGTGTGATAAAGAGCAAGGTGTCTGTGAGTCGGAGGTCTCATCGCCAATTCAGAAGGCTAGGAGTAGCCTTAGCAGCGCTATCGGACAAAAGGGCGGTGGTGTTTTCAACAATAATGACTACTTTGAAATGAAGGAGTTAAAAGGAAGGGATAGGCACACGGAAATTTAAAACTGCACTGCCTTGCTGCTTCCTCCGTTGGTTTGCGCGCTGCATTATTGTTACTGCGTATTTTGTTTTGGTGCCATCTTTCACCGTCCGAATGTAACGTAATTTTTTGTGGTACTGAACCTGATTATTCTGAAATTGCCGTCTACAGACGTCCTAGCTTTCCTTGGACCCATCCTAACAGGTCTTACTCCAAACGTTGTCCCCGAGCGCTATGTCCGTAAACAATCAATCAGAATCCTCAGAATCAACCTCCAGCGTACTTCTAGAGACGCTGCGTTTCGCTCAGTCCCTATGTTGGCTATTCGAAAATGGGACCAGTTTTGGAATTCAGGGAACAGAGCTGCAGAAACTCTTCATCATTACTCGACTCTCCGTTATGGTTTATTTTACCTTCGTTCAAAATACACAACCACACACCAGACCGTGGCGTGTGTACAAACAAAGTCAGATCTATTTTGCAACTCTGTTTGCATTTCTGGGAATCTAGAAACCAATCTCACGTCACGGATAAAAGGTTCGAGGGATCAGTTTGTTCGCCTGGGCAAGATCTCAGGAACGGACTTCTTGCTGTTTCCATTATCTCTCTGCGGGAGTTCTGAAGCAGATAATGGATTTTCCAGCTATGATGGCCGCCATACTTGTTTGGTTTGGACGCGATGACGTTAAAAGCAGATCCAGGCGACCCTGAAGACTGTAAACAGCGACACATCTGAGACGAAGTACAATGTTTGGTCTTACATTATACAGAATCTCTCTCTGGCGCTAGTGTGGGGGCTTCCGGCTTGTAAGCTACATCTCAAGGACCACGAATGAGCTACAAATGAGTGAGAACTCAAGCAAGTAAACCAACGTAACGTAATATATGTCAACCCATAAGCTACAAACTGAACAACTATAAACATCCCACCATCGGGCACAGTATCCAATACGATGAAGAAAAGAAGGGCGCTACCGATGGAAATTTTATCTCAAAATAGTAGTTGGAAGTTGTACGAAAAAGTAGCATGCAGTACTAACTGATGCTACTACATGCTTCTAGTTCGAGGCTACCGTGTTACTGCATACACTACTACATGCTATTATTAGCAAGACTGGATGCTACTATGGCAAGCCAGGATGCTACTGGATACTACTACTTAAGATTGGACCAGTCTGAGGCAAATTAAATGATAGTATTCTTTGCTACTACATAGTATTACATGCAACTTTTTCGTACAACTACCATACAACTACGCAGGCTAAAAATTTTTCATCGGGAGAATAGAGAATATTTCAATTTGAAAAACGAAAGGAGCTCTATCGTTTGACATGGACATCCCACCAAGGCTTTGTGAGGGGACCGAACAAACCCCAATGAACGTGACTTCCGCAATCACGAATCCGTCAATCACTGTAACTTCTGTTCTTCTGGAAACAAGGTCTTCATCTCCAGAAAAAGGGTTAACTGGACGATTGCCCGAACCAATCAAAAGCCAAGTCGCGGAGGCAGCTAATCACCGGTCTTTCAGAAAAAGAGTAAAAGGGGTCTAACACTCCACCGCAACAGAAAAGTACAGTCTTTGCGCCAGTTCCCGTAGTATTCAGACACAAACAAAAACTGGTCAGGGTTGGTTTGTGCTAAGGACAACGAATTTCTGTTCGGCCTTCACATATGCAGCAACAAAGCAACAACCCTAAAGAGTTAAAGTTTTTAAGCCAACCAATATTAGACGAAACAAAAAAAAAACCCGGCAAGATTCTAACCTGAGACTTTAGGCTGGATAACAAAACCATTTTTTAGTCCACGCCACTGCAACCAACATGAAGCCACGTGGAGCCCGATTATGCACGCACGTTTCAATTACAATTTTCTATTCGTCTCGTTAAGGTACAGTCTTCCTAACATGGGACTATGAGCGTGTTCCGCCATTTTAACAATAATAACTATTATATATATTCTTCCGTTCCAACCTCACGAAAAGTTACTAGGCTTACCGTTCCAACCTTCTCGAAATAGTAACTAATAGTAACTATTTGCTCACCATACTCGGATGCGTAGGAACCGTGGTAACTACGCATCTCTGTAACGTGATTTGTCGGATTCGCCCGTGGCACGATATTCTGCTGGAAAATAGAACAAGAGCTGTAAGCTCATATGGCACTTGCATGGGTTAAGATGTTTTGATTGATCAAAAGTAAGTTTCGACTTTGCGGTTGAGATGCGCACTCTAAGGGAGCTAAAACTTCATTTGTAAGCAAAACCATTGAGGCAAAAACGATAATGGGCTGATGGGCATCATGAAAATGCATATATTGCTTAAAAGCATTTTTTTTTACTTTGCGGTCAAGATTGGTGCTTTAAGGAATAATCGGATGTGGGAAGTAGCAATTTCTAAGCAAATGTTGTTGAATCTCCAATATTCCAGCGAATTTTCATCGTCCTAGCACATCTGGCAGTACCTTAACTCGCGATCACCGGAATCCCAGACCCCCCCCCCTCTAACTCCACCCACAATACCCGGAGCCAATTCGGTTCTGTAAATGATTAATCCAGAGCATCTGTTTGTTATTCCCACGAAGTTCGATCCCGATCACACCAGTTTAAGCGGGTCAAGAATTCCCCCCCCCCCTCCAATAATTGTCGGATTCGGTCCGGAAATGAAAAAGATCACCAGAGAGAAATGTCCTTTATTCAATTATTAAATTTCACTCGGGTCCGATCACCCGTTCCAAAGTTACGCATGACTCAATATTCCGGATTCCCCTCCCTCAACCCCCCCAAGATTATCATATCGAGGATTTTTTTTTTATTCCAAGTCAGTTTGACCGGGTCCCTGATATGCCTGCCAAGTTTTGTCGTGGGAATCCCAAAAACCGGAATTCCGGAACACCCCCTCCCCCTCCTCAAGTGTCCGGATCCAGTCAAATTGTGTAAAAGATTTACATGGAGCAGATGTTTGTTCTTCCCAGCAAGTTTCACTCCGATCCCTCCGTTCTAACCGTTTCTCGATATTTCCGCCCCCCCAACTCCCCCACGGTTACCGTAGCCAATCCGATTCAGTAAATGATTTACCTAGAGCATCTGATTGTTCTTCCCACAAAGTTCCATCCCGATCTCTCCATTCTAAGCAGGCCACGTATTTCTGCCCCCCCCCCCCCCCCCCAATAGTTGCCGGATCCGGTCCTGATATGAAAAAGATCACCAGAGAAATGTCATCTGTTCAGTTCTTAAATTTCACTCGAATCCGATCACCCGTTCCAAACTTATGCATGCCTGAATATTCCGGATTCCCCTACCTCCACTCCCCCCACCATTATCAGATCGACAAAAATTTTATTTTGAAGTCAGTTGGACCGGGTCCCTGATATGCCTGCCACGTTTCATCGTGAAAATCCCCAAAACCGCCATCACCGGAATTCCGCCCCCCCCTAAGTGTCCGGATCCAGTACAATTGTCTAAACGATTTATCTAGAGCAGATGCTTGTTCTTCCCAGCAAGTTTCACTCCAATCCCTCCATTCTAACCATTTCTTGAAATTTCCGGTCTCCCCCCCCCCTAGCTCCCCCCTGGCTACCGAATCCGGTCAAGACTTTAAACGGGAGATCACAGTTATATAATCTATTCAGTTATTAAGTTTCATTACAATCCGATCACCCGTTCGAAAGTTACACACTACTCAATTTCCCGGATTCCCCTGCCTGAAATTTGGGTCTCCGGGTCTAAGAATTAACGAATATGCTGCGGAAGTAGGTTGCATTGGCGTTGCAGGTACGACAGGTCCTTTCAGGTTCAAGTTCTGTATTTTTCAAATTAAATTCAAGATAAAGAGCCAATTTGGCAGAGAGAAGGGTCGAGGCCAAATGGCGGACACTTTCTTCTACTACAAACTATACGAACATCAACTCACAAGTTATAAATAAACCATAATCCATCCAGTTTCCAGATTCAAACGACCAAGATGACTTGGGATTAAGGTCGACAAACCATTCACCCGCGACATAACCTTTAATCTATTTTTTTACTATTATTTGTTTTTCTTTAAAGGACACCTGAATGAAGAGTACCAAGTATCATCCCTATCTGTATGACTTCCGTTGACATTGCCTGCAGAAAACCCAATCCAAATACGAAATAGTGTTTCCAAGCTATGATTTTTGTTCCATTTTGCATCTGTCCTGATTTCAGTACCGAACAATTTTAGAAATGAACAAATGTCTCCAATCAAACCTTCTTCTGGAATATTTTTTAACCAGTTAAGCCCAAACGGATATCTAGAAGAAATTCCAATACGATCCGGCCAGCGCTGTACAAGATTTGAATGAAATGCGCTTTTTGTCTTGGAGTCTGCATGTGCAAACCTCCAGAAACGAACATCCCTATTTTGAAAACGTCACGCTCAGGAGAAGAATACTCTCCGTGGCCATGTCTGTAAATGCATTCTCCATGGTGTGTTCAAGTATGGTTTCATTGTTCAGGTGTCCTTTAAGTGTTTTCAATGTATTCAAAACTATTAAGAGCTGTATTTTCCAGGTAGATTTATTCGTATTCAATAAGTTACAATGGAACGAGTTTCAGCCCATGTTAGAGTAAAAACTGGCGATCGAAGCAAGTTCCAAAGCGTCATTTAAACAGAGACGGACAGCAAATATATTCATTCATTCTTCTTCTTCTGTTAGGCCTCTTGTACGGCTGGTCCAAGACAATCCGAGGGCCATTCATTTTCACAAAAAAAACATTGTGCTCAAGACAATCCGAGGGCCATTCATTTTCACAAAAAAATATTGTGCCGGGCAATTTCATACAGACTTCGCCCAACTAGTTCAACGTATCGTACGAGACTGGCACAAAGTCCGCACGTCCACATTTACTATTCTTTTGTTTACACCGATTCCAGCCGAATCACCGATCAAACCCGAAAACTAACAGCACGTTATTTTACGATTATGTCGCAACCCCTATCAGATCAGTCAGGTAATCAGGTTAATTTCGATCAGTCAGCCAATCAGGTTAATTTTTAGATTTCCAGAATCGGTCGGATTCCACCCGAGCTAATCTGTGGCAAAGAAAAGCAAGAAATGACTACTCGTGTCTGTGACTGTGTGGCATTCAAAGCAAGAGGTAATCCACTTCTAAGAACTCTGCAATAGTGACGTCAACTAGAATGGAGTTACCACACATATCAACCGGTGGTGGGAACGGGCCGCACTTCTTAGTACACCATATAGGCGTATTCTCGCCGTTCTCCACGGACTCCTCGGGGAATTGAGGGGAACGGCGAGAAAAGAGGGAGTCACTCCACGCGGACTCCATGTACGGAAAACAACGAGAACACGGGGAATGCTTCCAAAATGGATTTCCTTCGAAAAAAATATGCAGTTGACGAAGGTTTTGTTTATTCTTACTGTTTTTATGGCACTTGCAGCCTCTGGCTCAAGTGCCATATACCGATCACAATTCCGTCTGTCGGTCTGTCGGTCTGTCGGTCTGTCGGTCGGTCCGAGTTTTTTTGTCCCACATATCCGAGTTAGGGTACTTCCAGATGTGCTAGGACAATGAAACTTGGCAGGCATATCAGGGACCCGACCAAACTAACCTGGAAATAATCAGTTTCCCGATCCAACCATATGGGGGGGAGTGCGGGGCGCTGGAAACTTGCAAATTTAGGGCATTTTGTCACTTTTTTTCTGAGTTAGGGTACTTCTAGATGAGCTAGGACAATGAAACTTGGCAGGAATATCAGGGACCCGACCAAACGAACCTGGAAATAATCAGTTTCCCGATCCGACCATATGCGGGGGAGTGGGGGCGCTCGAAACTTGAAAATTTAGGGCATTTTGTCACACTTTTTCGAGTTAGGGTACTTCCAGATGAGCTAGGACAATGAAACTTGGCAGGAATATCAGGGACCTGACCAAAGTAACCTGGAAATAATAAGTTTCCCGATCCGACCATATGCGGGGGAGCTGGGGCGCTGGAAACTTGAAAATTTAGGGCATTTTGTCACACTTTTTCGAGTGAGGGTACTTCCAGATGAGCTAGGACAATGAAACTTGGCAGGAATATCACGGACCCGACCAAACTAACCTGGAAATAATCAGTTTCCCGATCCGACCATATGGGGGGGAGTGCGGGGCGCTGGAAACTTGAAAATTTAGGGCATTTTGTCACACTTTTTCGAGTTCCAGTTGTGCTAGGACCATGAAACTTGGCAGGCATATCAGAGACCCGACCAAACAAAATTAGGAATAATCAGTTTTCTGATCCGACCATTTTGGGAGGGGGGTGGAGGGCAGGGGAATCCGGGAAACTGAGAAGTGTGTAACTTTCGAACGGATGATCGGATTGTAATGAAACTTCATAACTGAAGAGAATATATATCTGTAATGTCCCGTTTAAAGTCTTGACCGGATTCGGTAGCCAGGGGGGAGTTGGGGGGGGGGAGACCGGAAATTTCAAGAAACGGTTAGAATGGAGGGATCGGAGTGAAACTTGCTGGGAAGAACAAGCATCTGCTCTAGATAAGTCCTTTAGACCATTGTACTGGATCCGGACACTTATGGGGGGGGGGGGGGGGCGGAATTCCGGTGATGGTGGTTTTTTGGATTTTCACGATGAAACTTGGCAGGCATATCAGGGACCCAATCAAACTGACTTCAAAATAAAAATATTGTCGATCAGATAATGGTGGGGGAGTGGAGGGAGGGGAATCCGCAGGGGAATCCGGGAAATTCAGAAGTGTGTAACTTTCGAACGGATGATCGGATTGTAATGAAACTTCATAACTGAACAGAATATATATCTGTAATGTCCCGTTTAAAGTCTTGACCGGATTCGGTAGCCCGGGGGGAGTTGGGGGGGGGGGAGACCGGAAATTTCAAGAAACGGTTAGAATGGAGGGATCGGAGTGAAACTTGCTGGGAAGAACAAGCATCTGCTCTAGATAAGTCCTTTAGGCCATTGTACTTGATCCGGACACTTATGGGGGGGGGGGGGGTCCCGGAATTCCGGTGATGGTGGTTTTGGGGATTTTCACGATGAAACTTGGCAGGCATATCAGGGACCCAATCAAACTGACTTCAAAATAAAAATTTTGTCGATCAGATAATGGTGGGGGGAGTGGAGGGAGGGGAATCTGAAATTTTCAGTCATGCGTAATTTTGGAATGGTTGATCGGATTCGAGTGAAATTTAAGAATTCAACAGAGGACATTTTTCCGATGATTTTTTTCATATCCGGACCGGATCCGGCAACTATTGGGGGGGGGGGGGGGAATACGTGCCCCGTTTAGAATGGAGGGATCGGGATGGAACTTTGTGGGAAGAACAAACAGATGCTCTAGGTAAGTCATTTGCTGAATCGGATTGGCTACGTGCACCGCGGGGGAGCTGGGTGGGGTGGGGGGGGGGTGGACCGGAAATCTCGAGAAACGGTTTGAATGATGGTATCGGAGTGAAACTTGCTGGGAAGAACAAACATCTGGTCCGTATAAATCTTTTACATAATTTGACTGGATCCGGACACTTGAGGGGGGGGGAGGGGTCTCCCGGAATTCCGTTTTTGGGGGATTTTCACGACGAAACTTGGAAGGCATATCAGGGACCTGGTCAAACTGACTTGGAATAAAAAAAAAATCCTCGATATGATAATCTTGGGGGGGGGGAGTTGAGGGAGGGGAATCCGGAATATTGAGTCATGCGTAACTTTGGAACGGGTGATCGGATTCGAGTGAAATTTAATAATTAAACAGAGGACATTTTTCTCTTGTGACCTTTTTCATTTCCGGACCGAATCCGGCAATTATCGGGGGGAGGGCGGAAAATACTTGACCCGCTTATACTGGTGTGATCTGGATCGAACTTCGTGGGAATGACAAACAGATGCTCTGGATTAATCATTTACAGAACAGGATTGGCTCCGGTTATTGTGGGTGGAGTTGGAGGAGGGGGAGGGGGGTCTGGGATTCTGGTGATCGCGCGTTAAGGTACTTCCTGATGTGCTAGGACGATGAAACTTCGCTGGAATATTGGAGACTCAACAACATTTGCTTAGAAATTGCTACTTCCCAAATCCGATTATTCCTTAAAGTACCAATCTTGACCGCAAAGTAAAAAAGATACTTTTAAGCAATATATGCATTTTCGTGATGCCCATCAGCCCATTAGCAGTTTTGCCTCAAGGGTTTTGCTTACAAATGAAGTTCCAGCTCCCTTATAGCGCGCATCTCAACCGCAAAGTCGAAACTTACTCTTGATCAATCAAATCATCTTGACACATGCAAGTGCCATATGAGCTTACAGCTCTTGTTAATTAATTTTAGGTTGCACCAACACCAGCAAAAAATGATTGCCATGAAAATCTGAAAGGGAGTCCTTTTTGATGGTGATGATAATCGGAGCATTCTCCGTCTGTGGGGACTCGCGAGAATACGGGGGGTGAGTCCCTGGGACAAACAAAAACGCAGGGACTCCTCAAAAGGAGTCCTCGGGGAACGGCGAAAGTACGCCCTATGTAATTACAGAGAATACTGTAGTGTGTTCGTTTAGGTCTAACTTGGATCTTGTTTATTTGTTTTAGCGATGGTTTCTGTGACATGGCCGTTTTGGCTGTCAGAGTAAAAACATATGCATATCATTTGGTGATCCAAAATGTCTATTTACCCTTCCAACACTCCAATCAATTCGATCGGATAACTGTTTTTGTTCCCCGCAAACCTAAATGTTCATGTACAAAGCCGAACTTGACCTCACTATCTCATTCTTGTTCTCAAGAGGGGATACTCTAGCCTTTCTCAAATAAACCAATCTGCTCGGAAGTTACCGAGCAAAAAAGTCAGTCGGACAGTTTACGATGTCAAGGGTAATATTATATCGATCGGTACCGCTAATGTCACTACTCTCCATACGCTTCATCAACGGATCGGAAAACACACTCGTAAAATTCTTTGCTGCAGAAG
This sequence comes from Branchinecta sandiegonensis, assembly GCA_030848855.1. Taxonomy (NCBI): domain Eukaryota; kingdom Metazoa; phylum Arthropoda; class Branchiopoda; order Anostraca; family Branchinectidae; genus Branchinecta; species Branchinecta sandiegonensis. The sequence goes on along the minus strand of JAUPMV010000002.1, from coordinate 939,089 downwards.
AAACCTTAGGAAAGGTCAAATGTTTACTCAGCAGATCAAAGGGCACTCCGCGCTCGTCGCGTGCCCACTTACCTTGATATCATCTTCGAGGACAGTAGCCACAAAGTCGACAATCGAACCACCGATGACGACCTGCACAAGAAAAAAAACTAAGTAATTCCACTAGACACGCTCCGTTCTACCAATAATTAATAAGGAACGAACAAAAGACATGAGCCATATTTGAAAGAACGAACAAAAGGAATAAGCCATATTCGACAAAGCTCTCGCATTCTCCCCGGAAAACGGACGCAAAAATGCTGTTTATGGTGTAATTTACTGTGCTGTCGGACGAATGTTTTGGGAGAAAGTACAAACGGCCTGCGCACAGCTTCTCCTCGCTAGGAGGTGGGAGAAGAGCGTCTTAGCTGCAACCCGAATACTCTATGTGTCTAAGTCCAAAACACGCCAGTGATTCTCAGGAAGACCGAGTAAACGTCTCACTAGCGACTCAAACTCAACAACTCAAATCCTGTGTCAACCAATCACGGCGATCTTTGGGAGCAGATGTGATACCGCTTCCGGCTCTTCCGCTAGGTATCCGGCGATTTTGCATCGGCAAGGAGAGCTAGTAATCAAGAGTATTGACTTCTCACAGTGCATCCTTGCTCCGACTACCCAATTATCGACCCAAATGAGCGGTCTCATCGTAGCCCCTACTTCTGCATTCTCACATCTCTGCAACCGTCTAATCCACTAGCTCTATGACACACTGGAAGATTGATGGCACACAAGGGCTCTGGAATAAGCAGCTGGAACATGACCGGAACATGGAACATGATCGCGGATTTTTGCTCGATGCAGTGACGAAGAAACAGTGGTTATTATCATTATCCGTTCTTCGTTAAGGGTTTTCTTCAAGAAGCTTGACACGTGCTCACTATCTGCCAAGATGGCATGGAATACCCCCCCCCCCCCCCCCAGTTATAGGCCTTGAAAGGCTGCTTCACCATCATTTATATCGAGGCATTCCACAGTATCACGCGATAACCTGACATCTTTCTGGGGTGGAAGCCTTTATGCTCCTTCCAGTAGTGGAAGACTGAGGAGATTCCGGAATAAAGGAAATTCTAGAATGGTGCACGTGACAAAGAGAAATAAAAAGGTTTGGCCCCATTAATATGAGAATGGGAATAAAAAGCTGGATCTACTTCTATGACAACAGTATAATAACTGGATCCAGCCTTAGGCCTACTGATAAAGGAATAACAGAGTTAAAAATTTCGTGTTCCCAGTTACGTAGATAGATGTAAGGGAAAGGCCAAGTCTGCGAATCATGTTTTAATTTAACTTTAATATGTTAATAATAAGTTGTTGGAAATTTCGGTCAGGAATACGTCATGTGTAGTCTTGTTCTTGAGTCTGTGATTAAGGGTCTGGCTTTTCAGTTCACGGCGAGCTTCAAATCTCAGTTTCAATCGAAGGCTACACATGCACTCCGCTTTCGAGCAGAATGTGGAAATTAAACGAGACTTACCTATAGTCGAATGTTGATTGTGGTTCTACCCCAAAATGAGCGTCGGTGAAGCTGATGAACTGATGAAACTGCCCTGCACTGAACGACAACAACCCTACCAGGTTTAACTCTGAGATTCATCAAGTTGAGCTGACACAGTAGGCTACCCTTTATGGTTGGATTGGGCTTTAAATACTGACCTTTAAGCATCGCATTAATCTATCTCAGTTTAACTCTCAGCTTCACCCTTGCTCCTTTTCGAGGAGTAGAGTCACAATCAAATTTCGACTAGGTATTGTAAGTCTCGTTTAATTTCTAACTTTTAACTTAATTCATGCCAGAAGCAATTTTTAGCGTAGGGAGGGGCTTCTTCGATTGTAGTTTTTATGGCACTTGCAGCTTCGCTCAAGTGCCATATAGCGATCCTTTTCGGTCGGTCTGTCCGGCCACTGTTCTCGAGTTATGGTACTTCCAGGAGGGCTAGGGCGATGAAACTTGGCAGGCATATCAGGGACCCGACCAAATTACTTGGAAATAGTCAATTCCCCGATCCGACCACCGTGGGGGGAGTGGGGAAGGGGTTGTTTTGATTACAACAAACCCACGACTTGGCAAATTCCTACTTTCATCCTTGCAAGTGCCATATAAGCTTCCAGCTTTCGTAGCAAGGGATTCTCGGTTAGTTGAAATGCCCCTAGATGCATATAGTTCCATGGATGGCTAGTGCCAGATATTCAGTGGTACGTAGCTTCGGCTTGCGCAGGCTCCCCCAAAAATAGCATTAGCATCGGCGTTTAACTGTAAGACTAATGAAACAAATCTGCCCAACGAATGATCACCCCCCCCCCCCCCCCTCCCTCCCGCACCAAACAAACTGTAGCAAACAGCAGACCAATACGGAGAATAAGAAAAACTGCACCGATGTTTGTATGATTATTTTATGTATCGGAAAGCAGGTTTACCAGTTGCGGCAATACTGAGTGATTTCAGTAAACCAGACAACCTGCATTGTCGAACTGTGGAGAATAGAAAAGCAGATCGTATGGTAAAAGAGGTGCAGCTGACGGCCCACTGCTTAAAACTTAACTGCGTAGTAGCGGGTGGAAAAGAAAGATCCACCAAGCCCTCGCTGAACTCCCGAAACAATTGACACAGTTCGCAACACTGACCGATAGCTTGATAGTTTTAGGCCAACACACGCTTCACAAACACTGGCAAAGAGCCAGTACTCGAACAATGTCCGTCTTATCGAACTAAAGAAAGGCTTTGTAAATTTTTGGCATTGTCGCGACTTATCAAAGAAGCCTGACACACAGTTGGCGAGTGCTACTAATTTGCCCAACAAATTTCCCGCATGAGGATATTAAGCGACCGAGATAACGAAAGAGCAAAGTAGACACCGGCCTATGGAACCGCGACACAGCTTGTTTCAAACTATTTCGGTGCAAACCCGAATGTGTAATTACAGTAGTTATCTAGCGTTCGACGTGCACACTACTAGGAGATACTTTGCAAGGGACGCCCTGTAATAAAATATTGACTGAATTTTGACCTTCGTATAGTTTAATCCGGTAATGTAAACAGCGGTGTTTTATGGATACTGAGAAGCATCTTAGGATACGGAGAAGGCCCTTAGAAACATGGGATGTAATGACAAATCTGGTTTGAGATTTCATCAGGAGTCTGTAGTGCGACGATGCTCATGTTGGCAGTGCAATGCTGACGTCAGATGTGTCAACTCAGAGTATAACTCTTACTAAAAATGATCTTTTCACGACAAAAACAGTTCACAATTGTCGTTATCCGAAATTACCAATATTTGTCCCAGGAAATTAGTGACTTTCTTGTTGACGCTTGTCTACTCCCTTAGGACTTCCCGCTCTCCGAAGTAGTTGGACGCAAACTATTTGAAAACTGTTCGCGCCGTGGTTAAAAAGTGGGAAAAAAACAGGTTTCAGGTTCTTTAATTTAAAAATATGAATCGATCACTGGGGGCCGGCAGGGATACAAGCTCGATAGCTCGGCCCCATAACGGGGTTCTGACGGCTCTGAGAGCTTGTCAGAAAAGGTCCCTCCATGATATTAGGTTGCTGGTCTTACGGGTTGATTGCAGTTGTTAGTTACCAAATGGAAAGGAGGGAGTGGGGTTTCTAGAATTCTCTAAACTTCAGTACGGAAATTGTGTTAACGAAATGTCTGATATTCAGTCCGATTCTTTCTCACATTTTTGCGGATGTGGAAATTCTTCCTTTACTCCTTGCGATCCTCCAGTGATTTCTCACGGGGATGGAGATTGAATCTTTACATCAATTAGTCTAAGTCTGTAAGGTCAAGATGTTTCATCTTAGGTAACTGACAAGGGATTTAACGTGACCAGAAGCTTTGAATTGTATAGCTTTATTCTTGGATGTTTGTCCACAAGGTATGATACACGACGTGACAGTTAGCTCATTCCCGACTAATAGGGACACCAGATCCCGACCAATGTCTCATTCTTACTTTCACACTCCACGTTGAGCGCTTGCGCACTTGTTGTGGTGTTGTAGGTATTCGTAAAACCAAAAAATTTCTAAAGGAAACCAAGAACAGATTCAACAAAAACAACTGGAGAATATAGACATCACTGATCGGACTCGGTTGTAATCATCTTCTCACTTGCTTTGATTGTCTCTACTCCAACGTTTTCCCTTGAGCAGATTCACCAAGACAAAGATATTAATATACGAATCCTAGGAAAATGAAGCCCTTTGTAAAACCATGTTGACAAGCATCAGACAAGTCCCCAGAGCATACAAATCACTTACCGAAGCAGTAAACGCTGAAAATTTTATAATATATATATATTTCTGTATTTGAAAGCTATTAAGCCATATACAGAAAAACAAAACAAACAACAATCTCAAGTGACAAACAACCTCACATTCCTAACTTAATATCCTACCGACTTTCTGCTAAACTAATAACTTTTTGTATCATGTTTCCAAAACACACTATAGACCTAGCATTTGTAGACTTAAGGATACCTAGAAGTAGCTCATCCCCCCCATTCTGAAAAAGAGTACCCCTTATATTAGAAAGCTCCTAACACCTCAAGAGAACATGGCCCAGCCCCTCATCACTCGAATTACAAAAAGGACAAGGAGACTGCGCTTCCGGACCACCACTTTTCCTTTTCCAAAAACTTTTACCAAGTACTGGTAGACAGTTTGCTCTTGCCTGGATCCATAAACGAATAAATTTTACTGGGATTTTCAAATTTAAATAAAACTCAGTACCAAAATACTCTTTAATTCCCTGATACAGTTTTAGACTAGATGACTTGTGAAGATCGCTCCACCACAACTGAATCTGTTGGTCTTCAATTCTTGATTTTAATGTACCTAGAAATTCACTGGTATTTACTTTGAGGCCTTTCCCTTCATTCCATATATAGGAGAACCCGGTTTCGTCTAGGATCCGTTTTATTCTATGCGGCCAGGATGACTTCCTCTTGGATGCTAGCATATCCGCGTAAGCTTCTTTCTCCAGGCGCTCGGGTGGCAGATCCAGTATCTTAAGCCAGTATCCAATCATCTGTATTTTTCTGTTCCGATCCAGAGAAAACAGTCCTAGGTCACCTTTTAGGACTAGCCTGGGGGTTGTAAGGTGCAAACCATATATCCTTTTGAAATATTGCAACTGAATCGTTTCTAAGCATTTTGCGGCGTCTGCCCTCCATATTTCGCATCCATAATGTATGACAGACATAACTTTTGAGTTGAAGATCTGTTTATGTAAGGCAAGGTCTGTCAGACCCATTAGGCTACTATTTCTGAAAATGGAGAAGATTGCAGCCTTTCCTCGGGATGCTAATTTAGAAATATGGTTTTTCCAGCTCCCGTTTGCTGAAACAATGAAACCAAGATATTTAGTTTCTTTAACCATTCTAAGTTTTGTTCCCTTGTAGAAAAATACACTCTCCTGTTTCTTGCGACTATTTTCTCTCAGCACAAGTACCTCCGTTTTTTCTGTGTCAATCTAAGGTCAATCTAAAAGCTTTTTTTCTTCATTATGAAACCTAGGACTCGCATGCTCGTCTGTCTGTCTGCCTGACCCGATAGCTAAAAAACAAACTGAGATGTTTATGGACGGACGATACACAGACGATTCACGTCACAAGTAACGTCAAATTTGCAGATTGGCTGAAAATAAAACAAGAGCTAGAAGCCCATATGGCACTTGTAGGATGAAAGTAGGCATTTGCCTATTTGTGGGTTTGTTCTCATTTCTTATAAACAAAACCCTTGAGATAAGAATGATCATGGGCCCTTGGAAATCATGAGAATGTATCGTTTGGTACAAAGTATTATTTTTTGCAATTTGCTGTGATGATGCGCACTTTAAGGGCGCTAGAGATTCATCTGTGAGCAAAACCCCTGAGGCAAAAATGACGATGAAATCATCGGGATCATGAAAATGTATATTTTAGCACATAAGTACAAATATAATGTACTTCACTTTAAGCAAAACCCTCGAGGTAAAAATGATCATGGGCCCTTGGGAATCATGAATATAAATCGTTTGATCAAAAGTATTCATTTTACTTTTCGGTTAAAATGTGCACTTTTGGGGGTGCTAGAAATTCATTTTTAAGAAAAAACCTTGCCGCACACATGATCATGGACCCTCCTGGATCATGAAATGTATAATTTAGACAAAAGTTATTTATTTCACTTTGCAGTTAAGATGCGCACATATAAGGGGACTCGAAGTTCATTTCCAAGCAAAACCCGTGAGGCAAAAATGATCATGGCCTGATGTGAATCATGAAAATGTATATTTTGCTTAAAAGTATTTTTTTGTACTTAGAAGTTAAGATGAGTACTCGATAGAAACGGATTTATTTTGGTTTTAAATGATTCTTTGGTAGGTGGTTGCTAAAAAAAATACTACTTATTTTTGTAGAAGTAGGATCTTTTGAGCATAAATCATATTTTTAGGTTCAGTGGTTTCTTAAGTAGAATTGAAAATTAGGTTAAAAAGTTGATTAATCAAACTATCAAAGAAAAACCACGGTCAGGAGGGGTTCCCTCGGACGTAAGGGCACCCTTCCTGCGGGAGTTGCATTTGTTTTATATAACCTATATTCAGAGGCGTCACTAGCCAAAATGTTTGGGGGGGGGGGGACGAGGAATTTACCGACTGGGTGGTAATTTTTACCGACTGTTTCTGCAGAAAAAACGACTGTTTCCGCAACAAAAAATAACAGTTTTGGAAAAAATCGACTGATTTTCAGAAAAATCCACTGATTTTCACAAAAAACCGACTATTTTGACGAAAAATCGACTGTTTTCATGAAAAAAATCAACTGTTTTGAGAAAAATCGCGGAGCTTCGCGCCGTCTAGGTTATTTTTTACCGACTGGCCGACAGCATTGAGGGGGGGGGGGGCGTCCCCCCCTCCCCCCCAGTCGTGACGCCCCTGCCTATATTTATATAGGTCGCCTGATTGGAAAGCCTACTGTTTTGCTGCTATAATAAATATATAAGTAATATGGGTTTTAAAGTATAAGGGAAAATTAAGATGAATTAGATAATAATTTTATTATTTAATGAATTAGAAATGACCAATGAAAATTAAATTAATTGTTTAGAAAATGACGAAAATAAAATAAAATATAGATGGTTTGGGGGCGTAAAGGAAATTTCATGTTGAAATTAGATTTACAGTGTGGATAAAAGTAAATATTATAGTTTAAAATTATGGATTTTAAGTGTGTCTGTGGTTCTCAGGGGGTAAATGGTGGCTGGTGCTGTTGTTTCTTCATTTGTAGAAGTTTTGGTTGGGGTTAGAGCTCTTATGTATAGATGTGAAGATTTGCAGAGACAACAAAATGATTTTATTTGTTAAAAAAAGAAGAAAAAAAGCGATGTTCGGATCTAGGAGTGACAATTCCTACGCCAATCTTGTCGAGTCTCTAACATTCCAGCCAAGTTTCATCACCCTAGCACATCTGAAAGTACTTAAACTCGAATCGCAATCACCGGAATCCCCCCCCCCTCCAACTACCCCTACAGTGTCCCAATTCGGTCCGGTTCTCTCACTGGTATAGCTAGTTCTTGTGCTTGTTCTTCCCACCAGGATTCTTCCCGATCGCTCCACTCAAGCTTATCACAAGATTTCCGACTCTCCCCTCCACCTCCACCTCCCCAACCCCATCGGTCTGGACCTGAAACCGGACATCCGAGACATGAGCTCTTTCCAAATACCAAGTTTCATTAAGATCCGATCACACGTTTGAAACTTATGCATACCTCAAGATTTCGGATTGCCCCTCCCTCTATTCCCCAAACGATGGTCAGATCCCGGAACTGACTATTTCCAAGTTAACCTGGTCGGTTCTCCGATACGCCTGCCAAGTTTCATCGTGCTAGCCTACCAGGAAGTACCTTAAACTTGGGATCATCGGAATTCCGGAACCCCCCTCCAACTCCCCCCACAGTGCCAAAATCCGGTCCGGTTCTGTCACACTGGTGTGCCCAGTTCTCGTGCTTGTTATTCCCACCAAGTCTCTTCCCGATCGCTCCACTACTATGCACGTCACAACATTTCCGGTTCTCCCTCCACCCCCCTCCCACATTCATCGGATGCGTTCCGGACGCGAATAGGACATCTGAGACACGAGGTCTTTTCAAATATCAGCTTTCATTAAGATCCCATCACCCGTTCGATGGTTATCAACCTCAAGATTCCGGATTCCCCCTCCCTCCACTCCCCCCACGGTGGTAGGATCGGCGAACCCGATGGACAATTTTCAACGTGTGTACTTAAACGACTATTTCCAAGTTAGTTTAGTCAGGTCCCTGACATGTTTCATCGTCCTAGCACTTCTGGAAGTACACTACTCGATAACAGTGGACCGACGTCCGACAGAAAGACCGACAGACCGAAAAGTGATCGGTATATGGCACTTGAGCGAGGCTGAAAGTGCCATAAAAAGTACACAGAGCAAACTGTGGAGTAGAAGACTCCTCGGATCGCCCATATCTGACCTAGGTGGGAGTTACTAAAACAAAGGGAAGTTACTAAAATAACTCCAACCTGACGACAATACATCTTATCGTGCCGAATTCCTTCTCTGTTCAACTCCTTTTTTTACTCCGTACTCGACTCTTTCCGGAACCAATTTTCAAAAAAATGCCTGGGTTTTCTGATACAGCAAATGAAATCGGTTACGTACCTTATGAAAGTTTGAAATGATAAAGAAGGGTGAAGCATTCTGGATTATGGATAATTTCAGTTAACATTCGAGTTTCTAAGAATATTTTTCTTCCAGGAAATTGGTAGACGTTACGAAGTTCCGCTTCATAAGGGGTCTCCAGGCAACCGGATTGTCTATAGAAAACCTATCTAGATACTTATTACTTCAAGAAAGTCGGTTGATCAGATGACTTTCTCGATACAGTCATGGCAACAAGAAAATATCCGAAGGGAAACAAAGTGCGTCAACGTTGATGAGTAGAGAACTGTAGCCCAATAATTTAAGCCAACAAGCTGTGAAAAGTCGAAGTGGACAACGCCGTACCCAAAGAGAGAGAGAAAAGCGTTCTGCACTGCCTCGCTGCGCTTGCATTATGCTATTAGTGTTGCGTTTGTAATGTGCAGTTTGTACTGCTATTAGTGTTGGTACTGCTATTAGTGTTGCTTTTGTAATTCGTTTGTAATAATAGCATTATGCTATTAGTGTTGCGTTTGTAATGTGCAGTTTGTACTGCTATTATTGTTTGTATTGCTATTAGTGTTGCGTTTGTAATGTGTAATAATTTAAGTCAACAAGCTGTGAAAAGTCGAAGTGGACAACGCAGTACCCAAAGAGAGAGAGAGAAAAGCGTTCTGCACTGCCTCGCTGCGCTTGCATTATGCTATTAGTGTTGCGTTTGTAATGTGCAGTTTGTACTGCTATTAGTGTTTGTACTGCTATTAGTGTTGCGTTTGTAATGTGCTGTTTGTACTGCGTTTTTACTGCCTACTTGCTTGTTGTATTTATTGAATTTTCTCTTGTAGGTGCTTGGGTTTAGAATAAACAATCAAACTTCTACATGGTGTCAGAAATAGCCAAGTAAACCTGGATAGCCTGCTTGCTTGTTTTATTTGTTGCATTTTCTCTTGTAGGTGCTTGGGTTTAGAATAAACAATCGAACTTCTACATGGTGTCAGAAATAGCCAAGTAAACCTGGATTCAACCCATTGCTCGACACCATCGATCGACTGGAATTCCCAAAACGTGAAACATGCATGGACTAAATTTAAGCAACATGCAAAACTAATGTTCAGTTGTCTTCTAAGTGCCAAAACAGAGACTTTGAAATGCTCATTTCTGCTCATATGTGTTGGCGAAAAAGACAACATTCAATGCGTTCACTATAGCTGACTCAGAACAGAATGTAACTGCATACCTGGCAAAATTTGACACTTACGTGGAACCAATCGCAAATCCCATTTTTGCCAGATACAAATTTCACAAAAGGAACCAGGATGCTGTAGAGACAGTTGAATGATATGTGACAAGTCTGAAGATTTTTGCAAGGAATGTTCGTTTGAGAACTGAGAAGATGAAATGATCAGGGACAGACTCGGTAGAAGAAATGACAGAATCCAAGAGAAGCTGCTCACACAAGGATCAACACTTACTCTCGCTACTGCCATTAACACGTGCCGAGCAGTGGAAGAAACGAAAGCCCAACTATTAACTATGAATCAAGCTGATCACAAGACCGTTGTCAAACAAGATATTGATGCTGTCATCAAATGTCGTGAATGTTACCTATGTGGTGGACAGTATTCCCGTGTACACAAGTGCCCTGCAAAAGGTAAACTTAACCACTTTGCTAGAGTTTACAAGAGTAAAGCAGTTCACCAGCTTGAAATCGCCGGAGCAAGCTCTGGTCCTCAGGCTAGACATGCACCAGCCTTGTCCTCCAGCTCTGGAAGATTTATATATTGACTTATTCATTTATCGAGTTAATCCAAAGAGCATCACGTTGATGTGTACTTTAGTGCACAAAAGAATTACATCGGCTTCAAGACTGATACTGGAGCAGAAGCTAACATACCCCAATGGCGGAATATGAGAAACTGTAGCCTATCCTCCCACTTTCAAAATCAATAGCATCCTGACAAGCTATACCAATGGGAAGTTGAATGAACACGGAGTGTGTGAAACTGAAATAAAGTAAAAAAATAGACCTGGGCAGAACAAAAATTCTTTGTGAAAGTGCCAACCTATTGTTGATCTTGGTCTCATCAAATTCATGTTTGATGCGCATCGAATCAAGATCATGATTAACAAGTATGCTAATGTCTTCGAGGGTACTGGCCAACTTCCTGGTTTGTCTAAGTTGACACTGAAGGAAGGAGCGGTTCCGACAGTTCAACCCCTAAAACGCGTACCATTCGCATTGGAGGGGAGATTAAAGGCTGAGATCGATCGCTTGGAACAGATGAACGTCATCGAGAAAGTTATAAAGCCTACAGACTGGGTCGATTCTATTGTCATAGAGGAGAAAGCAAATGGGAACCTACGGATACGTCTGGACCCGCTGGACTTAAACAACAAGAGCTGTAAGCTCATATGGCACTTGTATGTGTCAAGATGATTTGATTGATCAAAAGTAAGTTTCGACTTTGCGGTTGAGATGCGCGCTCTAAGGGAGCTGGAACTTCATTTGTAAGCAAAACCCTTGAGGCAAAACTGCTAATGGGCTGATGGGCATCACGAAAATGCATATATTGCTTAAAAGTATTTTTTTTACTTTGCGGTCAAGATTGGTACTTTGAGGAATAATCGGATTTGGGAAGTAGCAATTTCTAAGCAAATGTTGTTGAGTCTCCAACATTCCAGCGAAGTTTCATCGTCCTAGCACATCTGGAAGTACCTTAACGCGCGATCACCGGAATCCCAGACCCCCCTCCCCCTCCTCCAACTCCACCCACAATAACCGGAGCCAATCCGGTTCTGTAAATGATTAATCCAGAGCATCTGTTTGTCATTCCCACGAAGTTTGATCCAGATCACACCAGTCTAAGCGGGTCAAGTATTTTCCGCCCTCCCCCCAATAATTGCCGGATTCGGTCTGGAAATGAAAAAGGTCACAAGAGAAAAATGTCCTCTGTTTAATTATTAAATTTCACTCGAATCCGATCACCCGTTCCAAAGTTACGCATGACTCAATGTTCCGGATTCCCCTCCCTCAACTCCCCCCCCAAGATTATCATATCGAGGATTTTTTTTTATTCCAAGTCAGTTTGACCGGGTCCCTGATATGCCTTCCAAGTTTCGTCGTGAAAATCCCCCAAAAAACGGAATTCCGGGATACCCCCTCCTCCCCCCCTCAAGTGTCCGATCCTGTCAAATTATGTAAAAGATTTACATGGACCAGATGTTTGTTCTTCCCAGCAAGTTTCACTCCGATACCATCATTCTAACCGTTTCTCGAGATTTCCGGTCCACCCCCCCCCCCCCCCAGCTCCCCCGCGGTGCACGTAGCCAATCCGATTCAGCAAATGACTTACCTAGAGCATCTGTTTGTTCTTCCCACAAAGTTCCATCCCGATCCCTCCATTCTAAGCGGGTCACGTATATTCCGCCCCCCCCCCCAATAGTTGCCGGATCCGGTCCGGATATGAAAAAAATCATCGGAGAAATGTCCTCTGTTGAATTCTTAAATTTCACTCGAATCCGATGACCCATTCCAAAATTACGCATGACTGAAAATTTCGGATTCCCCTCCCTCCACTCCCCCCACCATTATCTGATCGACAAAATTTTTATTTTGAAGCCAGTTTGATTGGGTCCCTGATTTGCCTGCCAAGTTTCATCGTGAAAATCCCCAAAACCGCCATCAGCGGAATTCCGGGACCCCCCCCCCCCCCCATAAGTGTCCGGATCCAGTACAATGGTCTAAAGGACTTATCTAGAGCAGATGCTTGTTCTTCCCAGCAAGTTTCACTCCGATCCCTCCATTCTAAACGTTTCTTGAAATTTCCGGTCTCCCCCCCCCCCAACTCCCCCCTGGCTACCGAATCCGGTCAAGACTTTAAACGGGACATTAAAGATATATATTCTGTTCAGTTATTAAGTTTCATTACAATCCGATCATCCGTTCGAAAGTTACACACTTCTCAATTTCCCGGATTCCCCTGCGGATTCCCCTCCCTCCACTCCACCACCATTATCTGATCGACAAAATTTTTATTTTGAAGTCAGTTTGATTGGGTCCCTGATATGCCTGCCAAGTTTCATCGTGAAAATCCCCAAAACCACCATCACCGGAATTCCGGGACCCCCCCCCCCCCATAAGTGTCCGGATCCAGTACAATGGTCTAAAGGACTTATCTAGAGCAGATGCTTGTTCTTCCCAGCAAGTTTCACTCCGATCCCTCCATTCTAACCGTTTCTTGAAATTTCCGGTCTCCCCCCCCCCAACTCCCACCTGGCTACCGAATCCGGTCAAGACTTTAAACGGGACATTACAGATACATATTCTCTTCAGTTATGAAGTTTCATTACAATCCGATCATCCGTTCGAAAGTTACACACTTCTCAGTTTCCCGGATTCCCCTGCCCTCCACCCCCCCCCCCCAAAATGGTCGGATCAGAAAACTGATTATTCCTAATTTTGTTTGGTCGGGTCTCTGATATGCCTGCCAAGTTTCATGGTCCTAGCACAACTGGAAGTACCCTAACTCGAAAAAGTGTGACAAAATGCCCTAAATTTTCAAGTTTCCAGCGCCCCCACTTCCCCGCATATGGTCGGATCGGGAAACTGATTATTTTCAGGTTAGTTTGGTCGGATCCCTGATATTCCTGCCAAGTTTCATTGTCCTAGCTCATCTGGAAGTACCCTCACTCGAAAAAGTGTGACAAAATGCCCTAAATTTTCAAGTTTCCAGCGCCCCAACTCCCCCGCATATGGTCGGATCGGGAAACTTATTATTTCCAGGTTACTTTGGTCAGGTCCCTGATATTCCTGCCAAGTTTCATTGTCCTAGCTCATCTGGAAGTACCCTAACTCGAAAAAGTGTGACAAAATGCCCTAAATTTTCAAGTTTCGAGCGCCCCCACTCCCCCGCATATGGTCGGATCGGGAAACTGATTCTTTCCAGGTTAGTTTGGTCGGGTCCCTGATATGCCTGCCAAATTTCATTGTCCTAGCACATCTGGAAGTACCCTAACTCGGATATGTGGGACAAAAAACTCGGACCGACCGACAGACCGACAGACGGAATTGTGATCGGTATATGGCACTTGAGCCAGAGGCTGCAAGTGCCATAAAAATGTAAAGAGGCCAAACTATCCGATTCCAACGTTTCAGAGCATCGCCCAGAGATGTGCTGGCGCTAAGGTATTCTCGAAACTTGATGCCACTAGTGGATTCTGGTCAATGATGCTGGATGATGAATCATTCCACCTTGACAACCTTTAACACCATTTACGGTCGTTTTGGGCTCAACTCAGCACAAGATGATTTCCAGAGAAAGACAGAAGAGGCTTTCGAAAACCTTAATCCGGGCCTTACGACGACGACATAGTTATTTGCGTTGCTGATGACAGTCAACACGAGACTCAACGCAGCGCTCGAACGTGCTCGTGAGAAAAATATCAAGTTAAACCGAGAGAAATGTGTCTTTGGCGCGGATAGCATCCCATACTTTGGACATATTCTGACCTTGGAAGGAATGAAGCCTGACACCGAAAAAACTCGGGCTATTACGAAATGCCACCACCTGAAAACAGAAAACAGCTTCAAAAAATTCTAGGCATGCTGAACTACTTATCGAAGTATATACCCAACTTGTCCTCACTGAACAAAAGCCTCAGAGAGCTGGCACGTGCTGATGAGTATGAGCGGAAACCGGCTCATGAACAGGCTCTTGCATAGATAAAATCAGCCCCTTGCAGCAACTTAGCGTACTTTGACCCCAAATGCAAAGATATAGTGATCAAAATAGATGCATCAAAGCTTGGTCTAGGTGCATACTAGCTGTTGACGACAATGTTGTTGCCTTTGGCTCACGTTCACTCAGTGAAACCGAGTAGCGGTATTCCCAGATAGAAAAAGAACTGCTCGCAGTAGTATTTGGATGCAAGCATTTCCATCAGTACATATAGGGCTGAACAGTAACATTGACATTGACAGTGACAACAGACCACAAACCTCTCGAAAGCATCCTTGTAAAGCCGATGTCGAAAGCGCCACCCATGACTGCAGGGCATGATGCTGTAAATACAGCCATATAGCTTGAAAATCGTGTACAGGCCAGGGTCTGAAATACCACTGGCAGACGCACTGTCAAGGTTGCACACTCCTGACCTGGACAACGAGAGCAAGAAACAAGCCTAAGTATTTGTCCATACACTATTCAAAAACTTGCCAATATCTGACAGCAAGATGGAAAAATCAGGAATGCAACATCTACGGAATTCAGCAAATTGAGCCAGACTATACTCAATGGATGGCCCCTATCCATGCAACCACAAACCCCTGATTTTTGGATACCCTATGCCAAACGCTGGATATGTCTAGCGTTTTGCATACCCTATGCCTAGCGCTGTTTACACTATACCAGGTGCTGGGTGCTGCCAGTAAAATATTGATGATTTAAGTGAAGCTAAAAAATCAACCAATCAGAACTTCTTTATATTGAAGTAGGTTAGGGTTAGGTTACCAACAGGTATCCAGCGTCTGGCATAGGGTATCCAGCGTTAGGCATAGGCTATGCCAAATGCTAGATATGCCCAGCGTTTGGCATAGGGTATCCAAACATCAGGGATTTGTGGTAGACTGCCCCTATCTCGCATACAGTGTGATTCCAGCTGTTTGACGTTCTGTATTCACAGAAACGAACTTGTTGTCAACCATGGCATAATCCTGAAGGGGACAAGAGTCGTAGTACCCCCATCCTTACAGCCCGGCATCCTACGACAACTACACTTGTCACACCTTGGCTGTTTTCTTCTGTCCTGGGATCACAAAGATACCACCTCGTACCTATCCCAGTGTGATGCGTGCAATGCCTTTCGTGACAAGCAGCAACAAGAGCCGCTTTTATGCACAGAGATCCCAAAGCTTCCATGGGAACACGTTGCCATTGACATCTTCTACTGGCAGAACCGTCAGTATCTCGTCACAGTTGACTATTATAGTCGATTCTTTGAGCTGGATAAGCTGGACTCATCGACGTCGTCAGACATCATCAAGAAACTAAAGAGCCAGTTTGGTCGTCATGGAATACCAAAAACAGTCACATCAGATAACGCTCCAAATCTTGTGTCATCAGAATTTGACAAGTTTACCAAACTGTGGGACATTAGTCACAAAACGAGTAGTCCGAAATAACCGCAAGCTAACGGACTGGTTGGAAAGACAGTTCAAATTGCCAAAGAGCTCATGTCAAAGGCGCAAGAGGACAAATCGGGCCCATACTTGGCCATTCTTGAGTATCGAAACACACCAATTGATGACGGTCATCGTTCACCTGCAGAATTGCTTACGATTTCTCCGATCCGTACTACCGTTGATTCCATCACAGCTCGAACCAAAAGCAGTGCCTTACTCTACGTTTGAATACAACAAACAAAAGAAACAAGGATTCCAGAAATCATACCATGACCGAAAAGCAAAATCATTAAATGTACTCAAGGAAGGGCAACCAGAATTTGACTCAATTTTAGTGACGATAAGAGGTGGGAAAGAGCATTGTTAACGCATTTTGCTAAAAAAACATTTGGAGATGCTTCCCGTTCATATCTGGTGAAAACTCAAAATGGCTCAACTTACCGGAGGAACCGACGAGTCCGACGACACATCAGACCCCGAACGAGTCCGAATGAATTACCGAATATGGAACCTCCTGCAAAAGTAGCAGACAAAGCTCTTCACTTCTCACCAAGACCCATCTTCGATAGTCCGTCGTCTGGAACCGGGCAGAACTCGGAGGCGCCAGGTAACGTGTCGTCATCTGGATCACCACCTTCGCGACGAATACCCTCGATGCCGTCATCGCCAATGCAAGCATTCACGTCTCCTCTTGCCCTTAGAACTCAAGGGCCTATTGCCGTACACCAACAAAGCAAAGAGAGTACCTCTACCCTGCTGCCGAGGGATACCAGACATACGACTCGTTCTGATCGGGTAGTTAAACCTGTCATTCCCTTCGATCTCTGACGTAGTGGCTTATAAAAGAGAGGAGATGGAGAATTTTGCCTCGCTGTGCTTGCAATATGCTATTAGTGTTGCGTTTGTAATGTGCCCTTACTGCTTGCTTGCTTGTTGTATATATTGCATTGTCTCTTCTAGGGGCTTGGGTTTAAGACAAGACCAAAGTTTTCGATGGGATCCCAAAAATTCAATATCTGATCCAACCAACTGGGTCTTGTCTTAGCCAGATCCAGTCATCGCCAGAATCCTTGAACATTCTTACAATTAAAATTCAGAAACAGATTAAGGCCAAATAGCTAATCATCTGAGAAAACCAAGTTCAGATATGGATTCAGCATGTGTGTTTACCCGTATAAGTCATATCTGTTTTGACGAAAAGTTCCTGCCACTTTCCCGGTTTCGGCCGAACTTTAGAACTACTTGTCCGGCGAAAAAAGAAAGCTCAAAAACGAACTCAGGGTATCTTCTTTCCCCAATAATGAACATCTAATCAACTTCAAATAAAAATTTAACTTATAACAAATTTTCCGACTCCAGCCGGATTCCGGTCGAACTAAATGTCCGGGTAAAATATGATTGTCACACACGGATTCAGCGTCTCTTCTTACCCCTAAATCGGTTATCTAATCAGCTAGAAATAAAACTTCAACTTCTAACAATTTTCCGATTTTGGCCGGATTCCGGGCGAACTACATGTCCAGATAGAAAATTGTTTTCACATTAAAGTTCAGCATGTCTTCTTGCCCTAAATCGGACATCTGATCAACTCCAAATAAAACTTTTAATTTTAACAAACTTTCCGGTTTGGGCCGGATTCCGGGCGAACTACTTGTCCGTCAAGAAAATGGTTTTCACCATCGTCTTCAGCATGTCTTTCTACCTCTTAATCGAACATCTAATCAACTTCAAATAAAACTTTTACTTTTAACAAACTTTCCGGTTTTGGCCGGATTCCGGGCGAACTACTTGTCCGATTACAAAAAGGTTTTCGCCATCGTGTTCAACATGTCTTCTTACTCCATAATCGACTATCACATTAGCTGTTTCAAAATATTTTGTTTGCCCCTTTATTTGAACCACCTCCCCCACCCCTAAATGTAGGGCTACAAAGCCCATTTACGAACTCGACCGGTCCACCGACCCAGCGAATCCTCACACCAAGTTTCATCAAAATATCTCATTCCCTTCGAGAAGTATCGTGCTTACAGACGGGCGGACGGACGGACAGACGGACAACTTTTGCGATGTCATAGGTATCCCTCCACTTACGTTTTGGGATCCCAATAAACAATCAAACTTCTACATGTTCATTGGCTGAAGGTGAGTTTTCCCGAGCTGGAAAACAAAGCCGGTTCCACTTCCGATTGTTAGAGAAACTACCGAGCTCTCTTCTGCATTCTCGCGCTCTGGAATATGTGAAAATGAATATGCTGGCAAAGCAATCTAACATAAATTCAGAGACAAGGACGATTACGACGATTCAAGTTACCTTGTTAGAACAGAACGATAGGAAAAAAATCTCATACAAAGCTACTGACATAGCCCCTGAAGTCGAGACTACTATCCTAGAATCTCAGCTTTCCAAAGGGTTTTCGCGAAAATGGCGAAAACCGTCCTTCAGATGGAATTGAAAAGCATAGCTGGAAGGACTTCAAAGAGCTTCGCCGGGACCTTTACTGGCAAAGATGGCTGGACACAAATTTATGACGTACCTTAAAAATTGCGCCCAAAGATTTAACAATGTAATAAATTAATTTGTGTTATTCACATAAGAAGGAACAAGGAATAGCAAAATCAAAGGATGTTCTATTACAGGTGATCTACAGTTGATACTGCATACCAAATATTATCTAATTCCCACATTCGTATGGGTCGGGGCATTACATGGATTTTCCGGGCCGCTTCCACCGCAGTGACCGTACCCAGCCCGGCTCCCTGAATGGCACATAGCTAGAGGACATAGAGATTCAACGTAACAAGTTACATTTAGATATGTAGACAAGTTACATCTATGTGCTCGAGCTACAGAAGTACAGAAGTTTCTTCTGGAAGTTAAAGCATTATGTTTAACATGTCATGGTGATTGGATGATACAATAAAAAGTATTTTTCTGTTGCTTTATGTATGGCTCAACAAGGCTTCAAATAAACATTATTATTATTATACCATGTCTCATCTAAACAACTTTCCGGGCAAAGCGGTCTGGGCTTCACAATAGCCTCGACTCCCCCACTGGTGAGACAGGGTCCGGATCGTTATCGTTAAATTACATCTCGCTCTTTTTCTTCCTAATCCCCCCCCCCCTATAATGGATGGCACAACTTCACAACTGTCCTTCTTCCGATATGACAACGCACTTTGAATGGTAGTATCAGCTGAATGGACACGGTTTTACATTTAAGGAAGGTTAGTTAGCAACGACCCCTCCTGCATCTGTGACATACAGATTTCCAGTCTAAGCGTATACATACATTCCTACAACAGTTTCAATGGGACAGGCCAAATCCGAGCCCAGCTTGGAAATTACTTTTTCCCAACCCCTGACTTCTTATACCCCCACGGGACCTGACCGTATTCCCACATATACGAAAGGTCGAATCCCAAACTGAACTTTTTTAACATGATTCAGTCTAGCCTCCGCTACATTCTATGCTTCCTGTCCAACTGAAAACATTCTAAAACCGCGATGACGATGACAGACCGACAGACATCCGACGAAAAAATTGTAGCCTGCGTAGTTGTATGACAGTTGTACGAAAAAGTTGCAAATGATATGTAATAGTAAAGAATACTATCATTTAATGTGCCTCAGACTGGACCAACCTTAAACAGTAGTATCCAGTAGAATCCTGTCTTGCTAAGAGTAGCATACGGTAGAATGCAGTAACACGGTAGCCTTGACATAGAAGCATGTAGTAGCATCGGTTCGCATGCTACTTTTTCGTACATCTTCATACTACTATTTTGAGATAAGTTTCTGATCGGGCAGGTAACTGGAAACCCAGCTTCTGGCAGCCTACACCAAAAAAACTCGTTCCCGCTGAGTGCAGTTCAGGTGACACAGCCAATCAATCCTTCCAACCGTTGCTAAATAACGGCTCTACTGCTGGCACACTGACTGCAAGTGCTCAAGCCTTGGTTGGGGGATATTGGCGTTTTACCAACCCCTCAATCCTTTTTACCAATCCCTCAATATATCTTCCTTCATTGCCCAGTATATTGTATCTTGCTACGCCACGGAAATTCTCGCCACAGACGTCGCACTAAGCGAATAGCCTAGAACTTTATCTTGTCCGACCGCGTCCGTCCATACCGTGCCAAATACATGACCAGCCCTCCCACGACGGAAATCTTCTATAAATCACAAAACGAATTTACACCGGTGGAATCCTGACATCGTTCTTCTCGGATCTACAATGGCGTTAAGAAAAATACTTGCCACTTCTTTATCCTCGTTCAGTTCCGGCTTCTCCGTTTTCTCCATATCGTGTCCAGGGATGACCCTCAAGTGATCGATTAGATGCTCAGGGACACTGGAAGAATAAAGATAAATTCCGTATTTTCCTCCTTTTCATCATGGACCTCTCCCCGGCCAGGACACATTAAAACACGCCTGGGAATTCCCGGCTGACTCCTTAGACCTTACAAAGCTGAGTAGCTCGAGAGAAACACTTCCTTTGCCCAAAATAGTGAAACACGAACGTCGTTTCGAAAAAGAATCAATTATGTAACAACCCTTTTCCAACAATCAAACTGAGTACTGAGGAGTGGCCAATCGAATCTCGCGAATAATCACTTTGAATTTTTTCGTTTTCGCACTTTTAAAAGACAGAGACTATTTGTAACGAACTCCTTTTACGTCAATAAGTCATGCAATTAATGAATGAATGCAGTTTATTTGCGCATTCCACTTAGTAAACAGTTAAATAAGTATAGAATAATGATGCAATTTGATTACGCACTCTGGACAAGAAACGGGAAGTAGCGCAGTATTAAATAAAGAAAATAATTACAATGAGCTTTTGAAAACGAGACGAAAGCGCGAGATAAAAGAACAAACAGAGAAGAAAGAAAAATGGAATAATCGGGACTAAAAATGTTGTCCCGGGATGGCGCCAAGGGCAGTAACATGAAGTTCCTAAGCAATGGACAATAACTTAACTCAGGGGTTACCGGGAAAAAAGTTCGCAATAATGCGGGAGTTCTTATAAAGTCTGGAAAGGGAAAGGAAGCCAAAGCATAGAATACGATTATCAAAGCACACCAACAAACATGTGACCATAACTAAATCAGGACATACAGGGAACGGAACGTTCCTTGCTGAGTTTACAACGAGAAAATCATGTTAGAAGGGATTTGTGCGGATTTACAACACTGTTTCGGTGTCCCTAAAAATCGGTTTCTTTGCTTGTAACGTTGATATAAAATTTTATTCCGCCAAAAGGAAGGGACACAAAGGAATAGATAGAAGTGTTGCAATTCAGATCTCGAAATCCTTGCTCTTCGAACAAACGAGCCTACAACCTGAAAAACAAATAACAGATGACAACATTAATGACGAAAAAAATAACCTCCAGTAGGGATCTATGGATCCAGCAGGATCCAGACAGAATAGTGTGTTTCTAGGGGAAGACTTGTGATAATGAACAAACACTCAATGATCTCCCCCCCCCCCCGTCCAAACAAGCTTTTATTTATATAAGAAAATTACAAACTCGGTTCAGATCAGTGGGTTAGAAAATACTTCGTTAACGAATGTTTACAATTTGCTGAAGTAGTTTTTTAAGCGTTCCGGGGGGACAGACTGTCAACGGGAGGCGAAAAGCCTAAGCGAACGAGCAGTTTCGCTCAAGATTCCTTCGGGTTGGAGCGAGGTCGCGTTTTCGCCGTTCTAGAACGAATGTGAAGGGGTTGGTGGTCGTTTGCGCGGAACGATTTGCCATGATAGTATAAGCAGCCTAAATGTAATTCTACAGCACGTTCAATATTTCCTGCATGAGGTCCGTATCGAAACCTTAACAGCTTATGTTCCTTTCTTCGGCTCCATAAGGCAGAGGCGAGACAAGATTTCAAGCATTTAATCTTCCCGTACCAAATACCAACTACTTTCGATCAAGAGAAATACAAAATGAACAAGACCAAAGGTTTCGATGGGACCCCAAAAATTTAATTTGATCAAGCCAATTGAGCCTTGTAGAGATCCATTCTTCGTCAGACTCCTTGAGCACTTTACTAATAAAATTTAGAAACATATTAAGGCAAATGGTAATCATCTTAGAAGACCAAGTTTAAATATGGATTCAGCATGTGTATTTACCCCTATAGCCTGCGTCATATCTACTTTGACGAAAGTTCCTACCTTACTTCTGCCAAATTTTCGATTTCGAGCGGGTTGCGAGCGAACTACTTGTCTTGCAAAAACTGATGTTCAGAAACGGATTCAGCGTATCTCCTTACCCCTATGTCGGACCTCTAATCAACTTCAGATAAAACAGCCGGATTCGTGGTGAACTATGTATCCAGGTAGAAAATTATTGTCATACATGAATTCAGCATGTCTTCTTATACATAAATCGAACAGCGAATGAAAATGAATTCATATAAAACTTTACTTTAAAAAAAAATCCCGTTTTGGCCGGATTCCGGGCGATCTAATTGTCCGGCCAGAAAATCATTTTCATATTTGGATTCAGCATGCTTCCCTATCCTTAAATCGAACCTCTAATCAACTTCAGATTAAACTTTTATTTTTGACACATTTTCCGGTTTTTGCCAGATTCCGGGTGAAATGCCTGTCCGGTGAGAAAATAATTTTCATATTCGGATTCAGCATGTCTCCTTACCCCTAAATCTGACATCTAATAAACTTCAGTTAAACTTTTACTTTTAACAAACTTTCCGGTTGGCTGGTCCGGCTAGGAAATGGTTTGCATAATCGTGTTCAGCATGTCTTCTTACCCCTTAAAAATATTTTTTTCGCCCCTTAGTTTGAAACGCCCCCTCCTCCCCTAAATATTCAGCTATGGGGCCCATCTGAGAACTCGACCTTTCCCTTGACCCAAAGAATCCTCACACCAAGTTTCATCAAAATATCCCATTCCCTTCGAGAGTCGTGCTGACAGACGGACAACTTTTGCGAAGTCATAGGTATCCCTCCACTTACGTTTTGGGATCCCAAAAAGGGCAGCGAAATTCTTAAATTTGATTTTACTGATGTCAAGTAAGCAAAATGATAAAATGAGTTAAGAGATTGGATACAAATAACTAAATAAATATACTGCTGACAAAGACATTCACGCTTCTTACTTCACAAAAAAAAACCACCAATTCATTTAGAGACAAATTTTGGTACCAGAAATCTAACTAAATCGAAAGGCTGAAGAGAGAGTTGAACCTGAAGTATTTACAGGTTGGCCTCTAAAACACACCATTATCAATTATTCCCTGAGGACTGATTACGCTCATGGAAGGAATTTGTGAATCCGGCGTCGCGGAACTGCAGAATACAAGGCAGGAGTTGAGCAAAGGGGTTCGATACTTAACAATAGCAAACTGAAGGAAGTGAATGTTTGTACTAATTTATTACTGTTCAGGACTCTTTTGTGGGATAAAGAGATTGTCTGTATAGAAACATTCAGTAGACTTGGTTTCAAGCATAAACAACATATATTTTGGGAGTCGACTAAAAAAGGCACGGCACGGGCACGAGATGGTGCACGAGGCTAAAAAAGAAGACAAAAGGTTTCAATAGGATCCAAAAATGTAATATTTATTGGACTTTTTTAATCCTAACAATCGTGTCTTGTACATGTTCGGTCTTCGCCAAACTCCTTAAAGGAACCCTCTTGCTTATTCTGACTTTTAAAATCTACCTAGCTCCGTTCTGGAATTGTAAGCTTCCGAAATCCCCGCCTTTCTCCATTGTTTCGTTTTGTACCTACGAATTTTTAGCGCTTTTTCGGCAGTGCCGAGTTTTGCCTGTCACACAACGCAAAGTTTCCTGGAATCTTCAACGTCAGCTGAAAACTCTTTCACACAAGGATATGGGCATCTTCTGTTTTTGACTTCTTTTACTTGATTAGTTTTTCCACTTTTTAACCACGGCAGGTTGAGTTTTCAAATGTTTTGCGCCCAGCCGCCGCGTCGGAGAGCAGGAAGGCTGGATAGAGCCGACCAGCGCTAACAAGAAAATCGCTAATTTAAATGTTGAAAGTAATGTTGATGTTGTTTAACGTTAATGTTGAAAGTAATGGTCTTTTCGAAAAAGTTTTTTCTGATCCATTTCATAGTGGAAAGATCATTTCTAGTAAGAGTTGTGCTTTAACCATTTTACCATTTATCCCTAATCAGCCGCTTGAAAATAAACACAGATGATACCTTATTACCGTATATTGACGAATTACGGCCAATCGGCTAATGATCTGAGAAAACCAAGCTCAAATATGGATTCAACATGTATACTTTTACCCCTATTATATTCCTTGTTTTAGCTGTATTGAGGGCGAGCTTGTTTCCGGAAGGAAAATAAAATCAGATAGATCGGGGAGGATCTAATGTCAGTATTATAAAGGTATATCTAGGATTTTGGTTTTTTTTCTTATATGTTTGATCATCTTTGTTATATTCGGCGTGGTTGCTATGGCCAGGGGCGTCGCAAGTGCATTTTCGTCGGGGGGGGGGGGGGGGGGTGTAGAGCCAAAATTTTTACCGAATCTCTCAAACATTTTACCGAATCCTAGAAACTGACAATTCGAGCTTCAAATTATGGAACTGAAAGGATTAGGTAGGAAGAGTAATATTAAAGAGCAGCATGAAAGACGATAAGCTAACTATTAGGCGGCATTGTGGCGAAGCCTACTTTGAGAATATGTTTCCGGGCACGATTGCAGTACAGCTTCTATCCAGTAAAGCCACGAGAAAATAAAAATCGAGCGCCGCAGGCAAAAATTTTCGACATCCAATTTTTGTTTCATGTAGGCTAAAAATTTAACTGCTTCTCTTAAATTCCATCATTTACCGTGGATTAAATGCCGAGACTCTAAGAAGAATTAGAAACCGGATGGAGCGACGTTCCGGCAGCAGCAGCTACTGTAGTATCACATAAAGTGAGCGTCGCAGGCGAGATTCTTTTAAGTTAGCTTTTTCCTGCCGAATTTAACTATTTCCATCTAAATTCTAGCATTGGATGTTCCGAAGTCCCAATCGTACAACTGGCTTAAAACCCCAGTCAAATGACGCGCCCTTCCACAAAACAGAGACTATTGCGAAGAGCGCCGCAAGCGGAATTTGAGAAACGTTGATGATTAAATCTTCGTTTTGGGATCCAAAATAAAAGTAAGAACTGTCGATGAAATCATAGATCAGCCCCTTGTCTGCGACCAGTGCTTCATACGACCTCTTCCGAGTTTCAAGGTTCGTGGTAACTCCGAATCCTGGCAATTATCCCAGATAAATTACCGAATCTCAGTTATTATACCGAATAAGTTTAGAACGATAGAATGTTCGGGATTCTGTATAACTACCGTATTCCGGTTCCAAGAGTCGGATTCGTGGTAACTACCGAATCCTTAAGTTATACCGAATAAATTACCGAATCCCAATCATGATAGCGAATAATTTTGAACCGATAACTTATTCGGGATCTGTGTAACCACCGACTCTCCATAAATATACCGAATAGTTCTAGCATCGAAAAATTACCAGATAATCTCAGTGAATTCTCTCACCGAATTCGCGATACTTACCGAATACTGGCAAATATACCGAATCCCGATCATTATACCGAATACATTTGTACTGACAGCCCATTTAGGATTCTGCATAACTACCAAATCCCCGTAAGTATACCAATAGTTCTGCTATTGAAAAAATGCCGAACAATTTTAGTAGAATTCTGGGCCGCTTTGGGTGCTGCACCCCCCCCCCCTTACGACGCCCCTGGCTATGGCCAGTCGTATTTCGGCAATACATGTCTATCTATCTATGGGTCCAATATGCATTTAGGTCGACTCTTTAATCGAAGCCTAGCAGCTCTAATAGCTTGTTCCCACGGGGCTGAAACAGCGTCGGAATCTCGATCAGCGGCTGATTTACGCGCGTAAATAGCGGTTGAAAAAAATCAGCAACTGATCTTCCAAATCGCGGTCACCGATGATCTTTCATCACGGTCACCGATCGGGATAAACTAAGTCCTTTGGAATGTGACCTTTGATGACTCTAGGGACAGTAAACAGACTTTTAATTGGGGGAATTAGGTATGTTTTGCTTATGTCTAATATTGGTTTTCGTTGTTTTTCTTTTAAAAAAAATAATCATTTGAGTAATTTTTCATTCAACCTCACTGAAAAGTGACTGAACAACAGCAAATGATTGCATTCTGTTCTCGTATTATTTATTTCATTAATTCTATTTTATGTTCTCATCTAAAAACAAAAACTTTTAAATTAATTTCATTTGTTTTTATGGCACTTGCAGCTTCGCTCAAGTGCCATATACCGATCACTTTTCGGTCTGTCGGTCCACTCTTCTCGAGTTAGGGTACTTCAAGAAGTCCCAGGACGATGAAACTTGGCAGGCAGATTAGGGACCCGACCAAACTAACTTGGAAATTGTCACTTGCCCGATCCGACCATCGTAGGGGGAGGGGGAGATTGCGGAGTCCAGAAAATAGGGGCATGCATAACTTTCGAACGGGTGATCGGATCTTAATGAAACTTGATACTTGGAAAGAACTCCTGCCCCAGGGTTGGTCACCAAAAGTAATTTCGTACACCCTGTAAAGTAACCCAAAAGTATCTCAAAATAACCCAATGTAACCTAATGTAACCCAAAGTAACCCAATGCAATGTAACCCAATGTAACCAAAAGTAACCCAAAGTAACCCTTAGTAACCCAAAGTATCCTGAAGTAACTCGTACACCCTAGTTCTTGGTGACCAACCCTAGCTCCTGCCTCAGATGTATCATCTCAAGTCCGGACCGGATACGATGAATCTGGGGGGGGGGGGGAGTCGGAGGGGGAACCGGAAATAGAGTGAAACTCTTCGAAGGCAGCGATCGGGATGAAACTTGGTAGGAAGAACAAGCACAAGCTCTAGATAAATAACTGACAGAAGTGGACCGGATTCGGACACTATGGGGGGAGTTGGAGGGGGGCTGCGGAATTCCGGCGATAGATGTACTTCCAGGTGGGCTAAGACGATACAACTTGGTAGGCATATTAGGGACCCGACCAGATTAACTTGGAAACAGTCATATCCCGACCCGACCATCGCGGGGGGAGGGGGAGACGGCGGAATCTGAAAATTATACGGGTTATCGGATCTTAATGAAACTTGATATCTTGAAAGGCCTCATGTCTCAGATGTCGCATTTCGATTCCGGACCGGATCCGATGAGCTTGGGGGGGGGGGGTTGTAGGGGATAACCGGAAATCTTGTGACACGCATAGAGGGGAGTGATCACGATGAAACTAAGTGGGAAGTACAGGCACAAGTCCTAGGTGCATCAGTGCCAGAATCGTACCGGATTCAGGTACCGAGGGGGGGGGGATGTCCGGAATTCCGGTGATCGTGAGTTAAGGTACTCCCAGATATGCTAAGACGTACAACTTTACTGGAGCATTAGAAACTTGACTTCATCGGGTTCGACATCGTAACTTCTCCGATCCGATCATTCCTTAAAGAACTCAGCTTAACCACAAAATACAAAAAATACTTTTAAGCAAAATTTAGTTTTTCAAGATCGCCATGAGTACATGATCTTTTTTGCCTCAAGGGTTTTGCTTAGAAATTAAATTTTTAGCACCGTTAGACTGCGCATCTTAACCGAAAAGTGAAAAAAAAAAATTGACCATCACATCCATCCTCTGACCCCAGACTTGCAAGTTTGGCGCATCTTAACCGAACAACTGAAAAAAAAATACTTTTGACCATTACTTCCATCTGACCCAGCCTTGCTAGATTTTGTTTTCCTTCTTGTTTTCTTTTGCTTTCTCTTCCTATTTTTATGGCACTTCGCTCAAGTGCCATATACCGATCACTTTTCGGTCTGTCGGTCCACTGTTCTCGAGTTAGGGCACTAGTGTTAGGACCATGAAACTTGGCAGGCATATCAAGGTCCCGACCAAAATAACTTGGAAATAGTCACTTTCCCGGTCCGGTCACCGTAGGGGGAATGGAGGGAGGGGGAATTCGGAATCTCGAGGTATGTGTAACTTTGGTACGGGTGATCGAATCTTAATGAAACTTGACCCGATATGCCTACCTACTGCATATTCTTGCAAGTGCCATATGAGCTTACAGCTCTTGTTTAATTTAAAATTGCCGAGTCGCCTGAAATCTGTCAATTTTCAGTTTGTGACTTTTACCCAGTCAAAAGACTACAAGTCAACTATATTTAACTTTGACTAAATCACAAGATGTTTTTGTTAATTATATATATTTTGTTACAAATAAAAAGAATATTCAGAATAAAGATTTTTCTTTTTAAATCTCCCGTCAACCCAAACAGCTGATCCGTCGTCCGAACAGATCAGCCGCTGTTTACGCGCTTATTTTGGTCCCGCGTGAACAAGCTATAAAACTTGGCAAACAGCTGGTGAGGCAAACAAAGACAAACCAAGAAACCCTCGATCTGCAGTCTGACGCTCGAAAGGTTGAGCTAAATTTCTCTGTATTACATTGAGACTTACCGACCTTGCAATAAACAGTTTCAGAAGCCGACTTAAAATTTAACTTTTCGAGTCTACCAAATTTCCATGTTTTGGCAAATTTCGGAGGCAATACTTGTTTCACAAGAAAAGTACAGAAATTGATTCATCGCGTGCTCTTATCCCCGTCACGAACGCCTTGTTCGACCTAAGAAACTTTTACTTTTACCAAATTTCCGGTTTTGGCCGGATTCAGGGCGAACGAGAAAATTAGTTTCAGATCTGTTTTCAGCATGTCTCCTCACCCTATATCGACTATCTCATTGGGTTTAAAAACTTCCTGCCTTAGGCCTGCTTCTGCCAAATTCCCGGTTTCGGACAGATTCCGGGCGACCTACTTGTGCGTAAGAAAACAAAGCCAAAAAACAAACTCAACTTGTCTCCTTACCCTTCATCGAACCTCTAATCAACTTCAGGTAAATTTTCACATCCAACAATTTTCCGATTTTAGCGGATTCCTGGCAAACATTTGTCCGACGAGAAAAAAAAATCATAAACGGATTCAGCATGTCTCCTTAGCCCTAAATCGACTATCTCATTAGCTTATAAAACTTTTTTTTTCGTCCCTTAATTTGGACCCCCACCCCTAAATATAGGGCTACGCTGCCCATCTACGAACTTGACCTGTCCTTTGACCCAAAGAATCCTCACACCAAGTTTGAACAAACTATCTCATTCCCTTCGAGAGTCGAGAGTTATCGTGTTTACACAAGGACAAGTGTCCCGCCTTTCCAACTTTTTTCAGGTCAGACGGACAACTTTTACCGGGCAACACCTACGTCTTGGAATCCCAAAAAGCACGTCATACTAAAAGAAGGCATGCTTCACCAGGAGGCAAGCACCGTCCATGCCTTATTTTGGGAACCGAACTTGTCGAACATGCCCGCTTGAAAAATGTCTTTCCCTCTGGTGTAAGTGTGCCTTCTTTTGGTATCCTCCGTGTCTCTTTTTTTGGGCCATGCGTGCCTTTTTATAATCGATCTCAATTTTATGGCCGTCTTTAAACTACGCGGACGCAACGCTCGCGGTATCCAGTTTCACCACCAGAATCATCAGGTCAAAGCGCCATTATGCAATCCGATTTCTATTTTGCTTCTCCCTTGGCCAGTGATACCTGAAATGTATTTGACCTACAAGGTGATATCGACAAGTTAAGAGGGTTAGAAAGTAATGAGACCAATTCGCGAGAATCCCGCGGTCAATGCGGCTCCGGGACGAGTGCGGCTTATTACAGATGTGGTGCAATCACCATAGAGATGAGGCTCTATAAGGATGAAAAGAAATGCGTTAGTACCTCGTTCAGTACCCATCGATATTTGAGAAACGGCACGTTTCGTCAGACAAAGAGGTTCTTGTAGACTTGTTTCCTCGGCAATAAGGGGGTGTATACGGGTAAGGTGGCACAACAGCCATGGACGGAATCCGCTTACAATACAAGACCACCGGGTCCCAGCTACAAGACTTAAGATGGCTGGGACACGTTCAGCGCACGACTGCTGAACAGCTGTCAAAACTTGCCTAGGACGGTCCTATACACGATTTTTGCCTTCGTGACCGTCGTCCTGAACGCTGAAAACGTAAAATTAACAAACTGACATCCCCCCCCCCCGATCTTCTCAGACTAGCCCGAGACAGAGAGTGGTACAGGTAGCATATCTATACGCTGGCGAGGGGAGAGGCTCCAAGACAGCGTCGAGGACGGGATGGGATTTAAGTCAAGCACGTCAAGTGTGGATAGCTGCAATAAAACGGTCGACTCATGGGTGTAATGACTCCAAGGAAAAAAAAAACGCATTTGAAATACAGGGACAATAGTGCACCACGTGCCAACCAACTTTTCCTTCTTCCACTTTCGGGTTCTCCTCCAGAATACAATATACAGTCTTGTCGCGTTCATGCACTATCTTCATCTCCCCTGCGGACTAGAAAACGTCTGAAGTAGCAAAAATGAAAACAAACTGAAAACATTAAGTGTTAGACGCTGAAGCGATTCCATCATCCTTGCCTGATGGAGTAAAATCTTTTCAAGCGGAAGGCTCCCGGACTGGGACCTTTAGTTCCAAAAGCAGGTTCCCCGCTCAAAGCAAAATCAGAAGCTCAATCTCGTAAATCAAATCATTCTCTGTGTCAGGAGAGAAAGTTCACCTTCAGTCCATTCAAACGGCGCGTGAAGAGATGATAAAAAAAACTCAAGGTGGTTTAAGCAGTCTTATTAACTAAGTGACGGTTGCCATGACGAGGCTTAAAGGAATAGAAGATCAAATGCAGCTTCCTTCCTGAGCCACCTTCGCTTCTCAAAAGAGATAAATAATGTGTCAGTTTGGCAAAATGTTGCATCTTAGCTTACATCAACTCCCAACGCTACAACGATGATATGAGGAATAGTTCCAATTCCTTCCGACTTCAGAGTTCGTTCACCGTTCCGGTGGTCACGAACACCGAAAACGGACAATGACACGAACCTTGGTATCTCAGCTTCTGTATCCAGCAAAAACCTCCGTTTTTTTTAAGTTTAACCGAAAAGGTCTGGGATAGGACAATCTAGTTACCCATCACTCATTCACTAAAATTGGCTTGAAGACCCGCTGAAAATGCGTGACTTCGTTCTTCTGCTATTTATGAATAACCGATTTTCAAATAGTGGAAATTCCGTGTTATTTGTGGTTTGTTTTTTTGTTATATGCCTTACGAGAAAGGTTTATGATTTTTTTTTTTTCAGGCTCTAAGCCGTCTTCACCAACCTCACCACTGCCCACTGAAAAGCGGTGTTGCGTTAAGATTAAAATGTCCCGCGTCATAGTAGAATTTTCGTTGTGGGGACGGCCGCAGATACTCTGAACGTCATAACTAGAGTAGATCGTGGAAAATAGAAAATCCCTTTGCAGAATCCAAATAATTCAGTGTATTCAATTAAATGAGACAAGAATAAGTTGGCTTTTCAGTTAGACTTGTCTTGCACTGTTGCACATCCCCATGTGAGTAGTGTACTGATTGTTGCACAGACGCGAGAATGCAGAATTTGGGTACAGGGATCGAACTCGTTCGAGGCGGGAAGTGCATAGTCGGAGCAAGGATACAATGAGAGACTATAGGTTCTTGCTAAACACGAAAAGGGAACTGAGCAAACACGTATGCGTTAGCACACAGATGGAGCAAAGTTTTGACGAACTAAACCCTCGTTGACGTATACTGCAAATGACTGAAAAAGTATGCAGGAGTATTAATTGATGTCGATAATAAAAATACAGTTATGAGAAACAGACAACCAGAAGAAAAACACATTTTAACACTCATCAGTATGATCTATGGCTTTTAACCAACAAGACTGCTTTTTTGTCAATTTCAAAAGAAGGACAGCCACGAGGATGCGATTATGATCCCTGACTTTCATGACTGAAACGTTACTTCACTGTAAAAAAAATCTTGCAGTATTTGCTACTGGTATTAATCTTGTCTCTAAGAAGATAATCTTATCTCTAATTCGGATTGATCTCATCTCAGTAGAGATAAGATTAATCCCAGTATCAAAAACAGCACTTAACTTTAATCCTTACTCGGAGAAACTTTTTACAGTGTTCTCACTAAACAGCATTTATGAAATAATTTCATCATCATCGCTTACTGAAGAGCAGAACTGGAAACACAAAAATACCACCACATTTTGGATTTGATGCGCATTATGTTTTCTTAGTTGAGTCTGCGTTGCTAGTCAATGTGCAGTCGGTGCGAGGCAATCTTCTTGTATACCAATGACAGAAGGAACAAATGCATTAACAAACTGCAGACAGCTGAACGAACAAACGATGAATGAACGGGCTAACTGATTGATGATGGAATGACGAACGGAAGAAAGAAAGAACGAATGTACCGAAGGACAAGATAATGAATGAACGCACGAAAAAAACAAATGAATGAATAAATAAGCAGATGTATCAATCAAGCAATTTCACACACGGTAGCTAATTACACTGGAGCTCCGAAAGTTTTCCACGAAGTTTTCGAAACAATATGAAGAGGTAGGCAATCTCGACTTAGGAGCGTCACCTTTTCTCTGAAGCGAGACAACATCAGCCCCGTTGCATATTTATAGCCTCTTCGTGGAAACAAGTTTATCTGAATGGTTTTCAGTCCATCAGACAGAACGATGAAGGCGATAGAGCAGAACTAGGCCTACATTCAAAGTGGCAGACAGAGTCGTAGACTTAGGGTTAGGTTTTAGTTAGGTCTCGATGAGTCACAGAATATGGTAGAATTACCTGTTGGAATTTCCCGTTTCGATCCTGTAGGTGGGTTTTCCTTGACAGCTGGATTCAAGCTTCTTTAATTCCACTGCAATCGAAGCCCCCACTCTGGCATTATTTTCTATAAGCGCGATATCTAGAATTAGTGGTTAAGAAAGAAATACCTCCAGATAAAAGGAAACAACATTAAAGGACACCTGAATGAAGAGTACCAAGTGTCATCCCTATCTGTATGACTTCCGTTAACATTGCCTGCAGAAAACCAAATCCAAATACGAGATAGTGTTTCCAAGCTATGATTTTTGCTCCATTTTGTATCTGTCCTTATTTCAGTACCGAACAATTTTAGAAATGAACAAATGTCTCCAATCAACCCTTCTTCTGGAATATTTTTTTCGTATATCTAGAAGAAATTCCAATACGATCCGGCCAGCGCTGTACAAGATTTGAATGAATTGCGCTTTTTGTCTTGGAGTCTACATGTGCAAACCTCCAGAAACGAACATGAAAACATCACGCTCAGGAGAAGAATGCTCTCCGTGGCCATGTCTGTAAATACATTCTCCATGGTGTGTTCAAGTATGGTTTCATTTTTCAGGTGTCCTTTAATAATTGCAAGACCTCACGAAGTCACTATTTCACATCTTAATTTTGTTAAAATCCTCTCACGGTACATAAAACAAAAGCTGTAAGCTCATTTTACACTTGCGAGCATTAAAAATACACAGATGGCACTTTACACAAGGGACTTGTACCATGACCAATAAACCAGAAACAGTTTTTTCGAATGAAATTTAGAAGTCTAGGACTCCATTGCTAGAGCCACGTAGACATACCAGAACCCACAAGGCGGGGTCACATGGTGAAAACCAAATAAAACCAAATATTTGTGAGTATATACTTGAGGTACAAACGATCATGGGCCCTTGGTGATTATGAAAGTGTTTGTTAGATCAGAAACATGACTTCTTGGCAATGTCAAGTTTCCTTCCGATCCGGCCAACCGTTCAAAAGTTATGAATGAAATCCTGGTAGTCGGGACTCCAATTCCCTCCACTCCCCCTAGGATGGCCGGATCGTGGAAATGACTGCTTCCAAGTCAATTTGATCGGGTCCCAATACACCTGCCGAATTTCACCGTCCAAGTGCATCTATCTGTAAGTACTTTAACTCGCAATCACCGGAACTACGGGAAATCCCTTCTAACTCCCCCCCCCCCCCCACAGTGCGCCAACCCGGTCCGTTTCTGTCAAAAATGTCTGTACAACTTGCCCTTGTTCTTCTCACCAAGCTTCATCCCGGTCCGTCCACACTAAGGCTGTATCTCTCCAACTGTTAGGTTTCATCTGTGTCCGGTGCCCCGTTCGAAAGTTATGCTTGCCTAGCCCTCCTGATCACGGATTTCAGCTCCCCCCCCCCCCGATGGTCGGATCGGGGAAATGAATTTTCTCAATTCAATCTGATCGGGTCCTTGATATGCCTGCCAAGTTTCATCATTCTAGCACATCTGGAAGTATATACCTTAGCCCGTGATTCACCACCACCCCAAACAGTGCCCGGATCCGATCCGGTTATGTCAACGATGGATCTAGGATCTGTGCTTGTTCTTCCAGAAGTTTCATCCCGATCCCTCCACAATAAGCGTTTCATGATATTTTCAGCTTCCCCCCTCCAAATCCCCCCACAGTTGACGGATCTGGTCCATACATTAAACGGGACATGTGAGGCACGCGTCTTTTCCACTTACCAAGTTTCATTCTGATCCGACCACTAGTTCGAAAGTTACACATGTTTCAATTTTCCGAATTCCCCCTCCCTCAACTCCCCCCACGATGGGGGTCAATTTGGTTGGATCCCTGATACGCCTGCCAAGTTTCATCGTCATAGCACATCAGGAACTCGCGATCACCGGACCGACAGACAGACAGACAGACCGACCGAAGAAAAATGATCGGTACATGGCACTTGGCCAGAAGGCAAGTGCCATAAAAAGGTGCTCGAGTCCCATTTATAGTCCCATTCATTTTAGAACTCAATCTTTTTTTCTATAATACAAAGTAAACTTGCTAGACTAAACAAAAAGTTTCCTAGTCAGACAGCAGAAAACTGCCACAGCATCGGTTAAAAAGCATCGACACAAATCGGTCTACTGCCCAAGCTAGTTTACTTACATAAGTCGTGGCAGAGTCGGATAATGTACATAGCTCGCCTATCGTAAAACTAAAACAACTCTTTTAGGTTAACGAGGCAGGAAATAGCCCAAAGTGCTAAGTTATGGGATATTTGTCTTCCTCCGTTCTTCATCCTTTCAGCAGACGCGTCACAGTAACAAGGTTGTCCATCCGGATCGAATTCCCAAAGCCGTCATCGTTCTTCGGCCGTTATTGAGCTTAACGAGAACGGAAATTGCCCCCAACTTCAAGATAAACGATATTCGCTTTCCAACCTCACAGCAAACGCGTCACAACAAAAACTTCCCCATCGCGAACGGAATCCCAAAGCCGTCGCTCTTTCATTCCTCGACCGCTTCCAGAACCCTTCTCATTACCACCAACTCTTAATTAAAAGGATACTTGATTGTAAGGACTTCCCCTTGGTTATTGCATTGACTTCTTCAAGCAGAAAAGGCGTGACCGATTTTCCATGTACGCCTGAGGTCTTCGCTCTCTCTAGTGCTCTCTCGATTGCTTCCTCTATCTGATTCTTGTCTGCATCG
Organism: Branchinecta sandiegonensis; assembly: GCA_030848855.1. Lineage (NCBI taxonomy): Eukaryota > Metazoa > Arthropoda > Branchiopoda > Anostraca > Branchinectidae > Branchinecta > Branchinecta sandiegonensis. The sequence goes on along the minus strand of JAUPMV010000002.1, from coordinate 903,728 downwards.
AAATCGGCTGGTATCGGGACGGCTATCAAGATCCCATTTTGAAGGCTTAGCCGATCTCGCTGCAAGATGACGTTGGCCGCTTCCCGTGCCGAGTTGACAGAGGCGGGCGCCAAGAAGTCGCTCGTTGAAGTGAAGAAGGAAGGAAATGTGGTCGAGTTCCCGTAGGTGAGGACACAGGTGCCTTGTGTCTCCTGAAAAGATAGGTAATGTTGGAAAAGAAAATGTAGGAAGAGCTGGCGGGGAACGGGACAGAGCTCACATTTAGCCTACCATGAGATCCCAAACTCATAGAATTCTGGAAGCGGAGAAACGTAGCGGTCAAAAGAAAGCATAAAGGACACTTCGCACTATTTACTCTTCAAATTACAATATTTTAAAATATTTGAATACTTTAAAACTATGCTGTGCTTTCAACAAATAACCCACGGTTTTGGATGTTTTAAGTCTTTTCTGAAACCCGTTGACTTGTGGCGAAAACAGGGAAACGATTTACATAACCGGTTTTTCTGATGGAAAAACTTCTCCCAGACAACCGTCGACAGCGTGATACACATCGAAGGTGCGCGGTTTTATTAGAGGGATTAGAATGTACCGTACGAAACTGGGGTCTCAGGATTTAGCAATACATGGGGTTACTTTGGAAGTAGGTTGCATTATTAGGTAAGCCAGGTCCTTTAATAAAACGCCCTACACTATTTTAGCTCGAGAAGAGCCAATCCTAAACGCAAATTATTATTTATTTTTCATTTTGTTGTTTATGTAGCACACTAACAATATCAACGGCTGGGCAGGGAGAAAATATTCCCATCTAACGGCTCGACTGGCGGGTTCGATATCATATGAGACTAGCCTCTTATTTCATACTACCTACGTAGAATGAGCTGACGAGGATCAACTGGGACCACATATGCTTAGATAATGAGAGTTGCCTAGACAAAGATACAGTGGTATTCTCGGAATGAAATTAAAATATTGCCTCAGAACCAACATCTTACACTACATGAACGCTTTCGTTTCTTCACACGGCTGCTACACCGACTAGCCACGATTTTCGTTTTCTGGCGACATCCCTCCACGGTCTATTTTTTTAAAGAAATTAAAATTTGCTTGCCCGCAGAAAACTTCCAGATTCGGGCGATAAGTATAGTTAATGTACATCCAGGTGGGCTAGGGCGATAAAACTTGGCAGGCATATCGGGACCCGACCAGATTAACTTGGAAAGAGTCACTTGCCTGATCCGACCATCGTGGAGTGATGGGGAGAAGGCGGAATCCGGAAAGTAGTGGCATGCATAGCTTTCGAAGGGGTCATCAGATCTTAATGAAACTTGATATCTTGAAAGACCTCATGTCTCAGATGTCCGGTTTAAAGTCCGGGCCGGATCCGATGAACTGGGGGGGGGGGATCGGAGGGGAGAACCGGTAATCTTGTGACACGCATTGAGTGGAGCGATCTGGATGAAACTTGGTGGGAAGTACAGGCACAAGTCCTAGGTGCATCAGTAACAGAATCAGACCGGATTGGGGTACCGAGGGGGGGGGGGGGGGAGCTGTAGGGGGATGTCCGGCATTCCGGTGACCGTGGGTTAAAGTACTTCCAGATGAGCTAGGACAATCAAACTTTTGATCATTGGGTTAGACATCGTCACTTCCCTATCCAACCATCCCTTGAAGAACTCATCTTAACCGCAAAATACAAAAAATACTTTTAAGCAAAATTTCCTTTTCACGATCGCCATAAGCACATGATCCTTTTTGCCTCAAGGGTTTTGCTTAGAGATTATTTTAAGTACCCTTAAAGTGCGCATCTTAACCGAAAAGTGAAAAAAAAACTTTTGACCATGACTTCCATCCCCTGACCCAGCCTTGCAAATTTGGCGCATCTTAACTGAAAAGTGAAAAAAATACTTTTGACCATCACCTCCATCTGACCCGGCCTTGCAAGTGCCATATGAGCTTCCAGCTCTTGTTCTTTTGGGATGATTTAGAAAAGCGCAACTTTGGCAATTGTCGTTTTTGCAGAGCAACCGTATATCAGATACCACGGTAACCGCAGAAATGACTAACTGCAGATCCAGTTACCGTGGTAACATATACCATGGTGTCTGCAAAAACGCAACTAAAGGAAAACAAAAATTTAAATTACTCTAATCTTAAGTCATTGGCTACCCTGACCCGAAGACTTGCCTCAAACCGAAACAACCAGATTGCGGATATTCTAGCGACCAACACACACACCCGTGATATCAACGCCTAGAACTTGTCGATTCATTTTGAGTCACCGATTTGGATTAGCACCAGATGTAAGTATTTACTACCAGTATTTTTCATTCAGAACAAAACGGAGTAAAGAAGAAAGAAGGAAAACGAGAAAAAGGAGAGAAATTTATGGCATGGCACAACTTAGATAAATACACAATGTCATTTTACAGAACAGTTACACAATCAAGAAGAACAAAAATGTTCCAGCCATCAGGGATGGTTCCATTTCACCTGGAAATCTGATATCACCCGGTTCACTGCGATACTGGGCTCCGCGACCTGGTGTTTTGATGGCACTTGCCTTCCGGCCAAGTGCCGTATACCGATAACTTTTCCGTCGGTCGGTCTGTTGGTCTGTCGGTTAGTCTGGTGATCACGAGTTAGGGTACTTCCAGGGGTTCCGGCTTAAACCCCCCCGGACAAAACCCCCCCGGTACCAACCCCCCCCCCCCCCGGCGAAAATCCCCCCGGCTGAACCCCCCCCCCCCCAACCAAAAAACCCCTGATGACCCCCCCCCCCCCCCCGACTAAAACCCCCCAGGTACCAAAACCCCACCGGCGAACCCCCCCCCCCCCCCGGCGAGTAATAACGAAAGAGTAAAACGAAAGAGTAATAACTGGACGCAACTTCATTCGCAGACTTGACTGTACAATAATGTCTGAAATACAGTAGATATCCAGTAACACGTGTAAGAATGAGCTTGTGCGTGCACAAAGGGTATGTTGTATATGTGAAGCAAAAAGTTCTGGCTGGATGTGTTCTTAGTTTTGAATGTAAGCGTAGGCAGAACAAATATATCCAAGGGAGGGGAGTGTAAAGCGAAGGTGATGGTTGACGGTGACATAATAATTGCTGAAGTGAACTAACACACGCATTCACCTGAAGCTGTGGTCAGTGAGGTGTTAAAAGGGAAAGATCAAAACCCGTGCGACTCAGTGTAACGACCCCCCCCCCAACAAATCCTTTCCCAATTATTTCCCGTTCTTGCCGAGGAAGCTGCAGTTAGTTGCCGTTAGTTTTTCGGGATCCTAAAACGTAAGTGGCGGGATACCTATGACATCGCAAAAGTTGTCCGTCTGTGCGCTCTGTAGCTCTCGAAAGGAATGATATATTTTGATGAAACTTGGTGTGAGTATTCCTTGGGTCAAGAGTAAGGTCGAGCTCGTAGCTCTGTAGCCCTATATGTAGGGGTGGAAGGGTCTGGAAGACCCACTTCCAGATGTGCTAGGACGATGAAACTTGGCAGGCACATTAGGGACCCGACCAAACTAACTTGGAAATAGTGATTTCCCCGATCCGACCACCGTGGGGGGAGTGTAGGGAGTGGGAATCTGGAATATTTACGTATTTATAACTTCTGAATGGGGAATCGGATCTTAGCGAAACTTGATATTTGGAAAGACCTCGGTTCTCAGTTGTCACAATTCAAGTCCGGAACGGATCCGATGACTTCGGGGGGAGTTGGCTGGGGGGGGGGGGGACTGGAAATCGTGTGTGGACGTCAGAGTGGACGAATCGGGATGAAAATTGGTGTAAAGAACAAGCAAAAGCCCTAGATACATAGTTGACAAGATCGGACGGGATCCGAGCATAGTGGGGGGAGTTGGAGGGAGCGCTCTGGAATTCCGGTGTTCCCGACTTAAAATGCTTACACATGTGCTACGACGATGAAACTTGGAAGACATATTAGGGACCCGACCAAATTAGCTTGGAAATAGTCACTTCCCCGATCCGACCACCGTGGGGGGCGTGGAGGGAGGGGGAATCCGGAATATTGACGTATTTATAGCTTTCGAACGGGGAATCGGATCTTAATGAAACTTGATATTTGGAAAGACCTCGTGTCCCTGACGTCCCATTTCAAGTGCGGACAGGATCCGATCAACGTGGGGGAGTAGGGGGGGGGGAGCCGAAATTTTGTGACACACTTAGAATATAGCGATTGGGACAAGACTTGGTGGGAAGAATAAGCGTAATCCCTAGATATATAAGGGCCTTGAAACAAACGTTGCTAGCCTGAACCAATCCCTTGGCAAGATTGGCCTATCAGTCAACGCTAGTAAATGTCAATACGTTTGTTTCAGTGCTCCTGCTACTCCTCAGAAACCCTCTCTGAAGGTTGGAGGCAATGTTCTCATAACTGAGGAAAAAATTCGATGGCTAGGGATTACAATTGGGCAAACTATGCGAAAGGTTTGCGAGGAAGCAGTCAAATCAGCCGCTAAAGGAATCAGATTTGGTTACTGAAAAATTGTGCCGAACCGTTCCATGGGCTTGGGAAGTTATATACTGCCTTTTGCGCACCATGTGTTAACTTCCTTGCTGGATTGCATTCTATACTCAGAAGAAAGAACCTTCGACGCATACGCTCGACATACTTCAGATATCTGAGATTTCTTTTCTACCTACCACGGCGCACGCGGAACCACTACCTGATCCGCCGTTTGTTGATTTCCGACCCATTGTTGACGCTCGAAGCCCTCTCCTCTAAGTTGTGTTCTCCGATTGGAAACTTACCTGTCCACGATCCCATCAATGTGATTCTAAATTAGTGAAAATATTTTTGAGTGTTTTGTGATTATTTTATATTTCTTTGTCCTTTTTACTGCACTTACGCCCTTGGGCAGTGCGTCATAAATCCTTCATTCATTCATTCATTCATATCAGTGATAGAACCGAACCGAATCTGGGGGAGTTGGAGGGGGATCCAGAATTCCCCGGTGATCGCAGTTTAAGGTAGGCTACTTCCAGATGTGCTAGGACGACGAAACTTGGCTTGAACATTAGAGACTTGACAAGATTGTTTTAGAAATTGTCATTTCCCAGATCCAACCATCCCTTAAAGTACTCATCTTAACCGCAAAGTACAAAAAATACTTTTAAGCAAAACCTACATTTTCATGATCCCCTTGAGCAAATGCTCATTTTTGCCTCAAGCAAAAATTACCAAGTGCAAAACAAAACAAAAAATTACCAAACGATACAGTCTCTTGATTTCCAAGAGTCCGTCGTCATTCTTATTTATCAAGTCTTGCAAGTGCCATATGAGCTTCCAGCTCTATTCCTCATCCACAAGGGACAGCTCAGCAGAATCTTCGCAAACCTGAAGTAAAGGAAACCAAATATGGGATCCGCCTACTTTTCTCACGTCAACACTGCTGTGCCCAGCACAACCTTGTCCTTTGTAGAGGCTATTAACTCCTCGCATTCGGCGCCACGGCTCACTGTTGCTATATCAAGGTCGAATAGACAAGTCAGTCAAATTCATTCCAGGTTGTTTAGTCGTGATCAGTGAGGCGGTCCGGCTGAAAATGATTGAAGTTACCCTACCACCATGATCGCAATAATTGTCAATGCTTTCCACGGAATCTATTCAGGACAACTTGGATTCAAGTTCAAATTCATCTTGTTTCCAGAACCATTCCCGATTTTCTACCTGAGCAAACATAGTTCCCAAAGTATGTCAATTCTGCGTTCCTTTATCGCTCTTGAATTCTACCAACCACAGACAACTGCAAACCGCATGCTGAGAACAGAAGCATATGATTCTTTAATCAACTTCCTCAGGGACCATAAACCTCTATTAAAGAGAGCCTACCTATATCGTACCAAATTCTGATCCGGAACTTTCTTGGAAAGGTTCTTTCAGAGCAAACGATGCGGAATATACATGACCGAATAAATCTACGGTGGCACTTGCGGTAGTTTCCGAAAGCAAACTGGAAGGATATTCATTTCTTCTCGATGGTCAGAGGCAGTCGTGCTGAAATTGCTGACGCAGGCACAATGATTCAACCCATCTCGACGGAACAAAAAACTAATGTCGGAAAGAGAAACTGAGCCGTTACGAGGAATGGCATATGGTAGGCTACTAATCGAAGACGCAAACTGCAGTCTGGTCGAATGGAATCTTCTCACCGATACATTAAGGACAAAATCATAGGTAGGCCACACCTTCAGACTAAGCTAACTGCCTAACGTGTTTGATGGCGATAGGCGTATTGATCAGCGATAATTCCGCCCTTATTAGCAAAGGTCAGCTTTAGGCCGTAGTTGAAAACCTGAACTTGAGATAAATCACACGAATTTCAGCTTTCAGGCCAACAAATTGGGTCAGAGTTTTGTTTACTTTATATATGATATGAAGGAGTATTTGAATTTTTTTTTTTTTTTTCGTAGCATCTTTTCTAATTTAACTTATTTTTATGTTATTTAAATAAAACAACGAAAATTCTGTTACGTACTTTTTGTGGCTACTCCTCTACTCCTCCATCCCTCAGTGACGTTAATTTTAACCTATTTTTACCCGCTTTTAAACTATTTACGTCACCTAACTTTTAATAAAGCCCATATTACATTTACTGTCCTTCCCCCTAATAACTATATATAAAATATAAACTTATTATAAATTTATCATTCCAACCTCAATCATCTTCTTCTCAAATCTCTATCATTCAAATTCCTACTAAAAAACGTTAAAAAAAATTTTTTACCACTTACTTTTTCGCCCAATCATCATTCATACATACCCATCGTTCATCACAATACTTATCTTCAACTCTTCCAAAACCACAAACGCCCTCAACCCTCATTTCCCTCTCACTCGCTTCCACAGGGCACAAACTTAACCACAACTTTCAACAATCCCAACGAAACCCCTGCTCTACCCGCTCAAGAGGTGCCCTTCCCCCTCTAGGGCACCTCTAACACGGTGGCAATTAACTTTCCCAAATACAACAACAATATTCTGCCCTGGCTGACCCCAACCATTCCACACACACCAACCGACACACTTCTACCTCCCACAACCCAAAATACCCCACAATCCTTGAAACGTTTTCCCTTTACACCATTATAGGGAAAAAGTTTCAAATCAAAATTTAAAATAATCTTACAATCCCCCACACTCGTCCGTCCATACTTATTCATCCATTCGGATCTTCAACAACCAATCCACATCCACATCTTTTGACCCCCACTTACTTTCTCTTATTTCATTCACGCGCATTTCATACCAAGGAGTATTTGATTTGGTCAACTTCCAGGACCTAGTCTCTAAAATAATACCTCAGCACTAGTTTTCGGTCAAGGAAATGGAGTATGAAGGACAAAATCGCACTCTCATGAAGGATGGATCACGGACCAGTGGCCTATATCACTGTACGGTCAAAGCTGCGAAATTCGCAGAGAAATATAATTTCTGAAATCAAATGATGGTTAAATGACCGTTAACAACAGGCCAAAATCGGAATAAAATTTTATTTGCCAAAAAACAAGAATACTGACAAAGATTCTCTAAACAGATATTGATAAGTACTCCTTAACATTTCCTGCGTGGGCAGCAAAGTCGTTCCAAACAAAGGGTTGCTTAGCTACTAAATTATTTTGCCATAGCGAACTATTTCAAGCGAAGGAGTGCTCACTGTTGTCTCTGAAGCGTAATTGCTTACCCCACCGAAAAGATGTGAACCAGGAATAGCCTACGAGATTTGGATCCCTTAAAGCAGATATCGGCACTTTATAGGTGGCTTGCATATGTAATCAACTGAATCTAGCAATTAAAATAAAACGCTGAAGAGAAATTTATAAAATTTGCTTAGATATAAGGGAGACAACTTTTCATTCGGTAGAATCGAGCGCGACTTAGGAAAAAGAGTGCGGCCACAAATGCGGCCGCATAACAGATGCGGCTTGGCATAACAGTCTGCGATTCTATGAATGCTCTCCGGTCGCGTGCTGTAAAAGATATTAGTGATAAGCTGAGGCTCGGTTACTCTAAGATTGTTGCAAATCGTGGACACTATAGAAGAAGAGCGCTAACTCGGCTTTACTGAAATTTTTGTGATCATTCTGTACTGTTCTGTACTGGTATTCGGCCACTTCTGTTAACTGGTGATCTAAAACGTATTCGCATAAATTATTACCGGTACTGCAAATTTCTCCTATATCTGCCTCGTTCTTACCGGAATACAAAACTGATAAAGAAGTATTGTGCGACAGATATTACTGGTGTTTTCGAAAAATTATGTTCCAAGCTAGCCAGTGAAGCGCCTTATAGGCTAGGGTGTTTTCATCGCCTTATCCGTCTTTTTTCTGTATGTGATTAACTTTGGTTCTTGTTTTCTCTTGTTGTTTTTCTTTTTGTATTTACTCCACTTAACCTCTGTTCTGTAAAGTGGGTGATAAATAAATTATTATTATTATTATTATTAAAGAATGCAGTAAAGCTCATTTGAAACAAATACCGCTTCGACTGACCATACCAGGGGCGCTGTTTCGAATTTACCGGCGTCATTCCTGTCAAATGAAGCGCGGCCGCACTATTTTTGGTCTCAAGCCGCACTGTATTCTGCGCAGAGAAAAGTTGAAGGCTAACTACATGCCGAACAAAACTTTGAAAACTTCTCATCATTACGTTATTTTAATTCCTAGATTCCGCGCAGAGTCGAGCGTGCCATGCGGTAGGCTGTGCTTAATCATCTGAGGCGGATTTGAGGCGAGAAAGTCATTATTCACGCGTGACATGTTTCTTAGCATAGAAGGATTCTTATGACGCGGACAGACGATCAAGATGGGGCGGTTGAGGCCAGCAACTCATGTCAGGATTTCCGCACCATCATCAATTCCACATGGAATTTTCCCAGCCCTGGCTTGAAACGACGGTTGCCTTTTCTTTTTATTTACAAGAATGGCAGCTAAACCGGGCATCGTCCGTCGACGGCTCTTTTTCCAGAGTGCGAGATTAAGTGTTATGAAAGATAAAACCGCTGATAACAAGAACGAACGAGACAGCTCCGCGGAATTGACAGTAAGAAATAACCACGTTTAACCGAAACTGCTCATTTGGGGAAGAAATGTACTGGAAAAGCACGACAGTGCCAGCTCGTGAGGAGGGGTGGGATGGTAAATTATTTCTGTCTCGGCATATTTTCCACAGAAAATCTGACCAGATCCACTTGGAAGAGATGATGCAGAACCGCTAATAACAGAGACAGACCAGGAAGACAAAGGGAAACGGAGAAAACCGACTGGTGGAAATTTTTACAAAAATGTCGAGCTAACCACCATGGAGAATATAACATTGACTTATTTTTAACATCAATGACCAAACCTAATGTTAATCCCAATCCACCGTTCAGAATATGCTTCACACAAGCCCACTCATTATTCTGGGCCATCGTCGAAACAAGACAAGATGTCAGGCATCAAACGTAGAAGACGAAATAACGAGACATATTCGCAAAAATGGACTGGTCGGCCAAATTTACAAAGACAACCGTACCGTACCCAGGGCCCTGGCAACAAATGGTTCGGGGTTTGGTTCTAACTTGGGCCTAGGAACCTTCGATTTAACCGAGTGGGATGCAACCCCTTTTAGCAACACCACGACCAACCCAGCTAGCAAACAATTTTACAGGACCACCAACCTAATCTCGCTCGCAGAGCGACTTGAGATAAGCGTCTTTCCGTGACGATATATTCGTCAACATCTTCGCTCAGCTGTCGAACTTCGAGCTAAAGTTGAGAAAAAAGCTTTCGAATGTCAAGGCCCTTGAATTGCAGCAACATGCAGATGAGGACAAAGTCTCCTTCATTTCAGAAACAACTTCTCCCAATCAGAATTCAGAAATGGGATGAAATTCACGAAATATTAGGTAAGAGCGGCACATGGAAATGCGTCGGAAAGGGAGCGCAAGCTCCCCGCCACTATAGCAGACTGGCTGACTTTACGTGCCTTAGATCTTTGCGAAGTTTGCCAACCAGATCGGCGCTCCAATCGGATTAGTCTCTGTTGCAAAGAGATGGAGCAACATATCCATAAAATAGCAAAGAGAAAAGATAGTGCAAAGGTAGTGCAAAGCTCTCATCGTCAGTCAGATTCGCAATTCTTTACTGCGGAAAGGAATATAATTAGACGGATATACTAGCAGGGTATCAGTTAAACGTTGATCATGGTGATGATCATTTTGGGACGAATAATAAATATAGCCATAGTATTCATGTTTTTGGTGCGATGGCCCTTGTTGGCTTTACATTAAATCTATCTATTTATCTACACTAAATCGCAGGGTTCACTGGGATATGGAGAACAAGACTATCACGTTTTCGAGGAGTCGGTATTTGCTGTCGGAACGAGGTTCTCACCAGCTGTGCGATTGGCAGTCTTGAAGCACTAAGAGGCGAGCCACCTTAAGATTCTATATCGTTCATCCATTCTTATTACCCTAGTTTCTCATTAAGCTAGATGTTCTTCAGCGATATTTCACCCTTCTTGGCAAAGGTCCTCGTCATGCTGTTAATGAAGCAATTTCGTTCTTGGACCGTATAGGGGGGCAATCCCCTCTTTCCCCCCACTTAGTTACGCTTCAGCTCTCTCGTTGGTTTTCCACAAGGGCCTTCCATAAACTATCAATTAGCAGATCTTTTTTTGTCTTTATTTAGGACGCGTTCCCCCCTTCTAACAATAGTAACTATTAGTTACTATTTTCGTTCCAACCTCGTGAAAAGGTACCACGCTGACCTTTCCAACCTTATCGAAACAGTAACTAAACAGTAATTATTTGCTTAGCACGCTCGGGAGCGTAGTTAGCGTGGTAACTATGATCTCTGTGACGGGATTGGCCCGCGACACGATATTTTGACGAAAATAGAAAAATACGTTCCAGGCTTGACGCTAAGAAGCCAGGATTCCTGGGGGATTCCTGATGCCTGGGCTATATTTCGGCCCTTCTTGGCAAGGGTCCTCTTAAGTCTCAAGCCGCTCAAGCTGAAAAATGAACTTGCGAAAAACATTAAAGATTCTTCCTTATATATCCGATTTTGTGAACTTCTTTTTTGACAATTGGTTGGAGTTAAAGCTGGTCCTGTGATTTCGTTCTGGACATGGCTGCTGTTTTTGCTGTTTGATCGGGTCATCGAAGGGTAGAGATTCTTCTGCATTCTGGTTTAGGAGTCTACTGTTTCTTCTTCTTCTTTCCAGCTAAGATGGGTACTTGTCGGCGGCATGTATGGGTGATTTGTAGTTCCATACTTCGGTGATAGATGTTCCTTCAGCCGAAGCTGCCTGCGAATCATATTTGACGGTGCAAAGCGGATACGTCAGCTACATTTTATTAGAGCTATATTTCGGCTAATAAAATGTAGCTGACTTATCCGTTTTGCACCGTCAAATATGATTCGCAGTCAGCTTGGGCTGAAGGAACATCTATATGATATAATGCCGAATATAATATAATAATATAATGCCGAATGAAACATGTTTGGTGAGACAGCATGGAGCGCTAAATTTACAGAAGCCATTTTGTTTAGTCTCATTTCCCATAAGAACAAATATTTTTTTTTCAATGTCTAAAAGAGAGCGCGAACCTCGCCATTTCCTTTTTGCCGCAGCTTCTCGTAATAAAGCTAAGTTACACGGGGTGAAGAAGTCGAAAATTATGCTTGTGCCATGAGCTACCCTTTGGAGAAAGACGGCGCATCATTCAAGACCTTGAGATATACTATGCGATCCAAACAAATTCGATACCACATACACTTTTCTTAATAAGAAATTATTCCAATCCCGTAAGAAGTCCCGTGCCCCCCCCCCCCCCCCTTTGCCTCATCGTCTCTGAAGTGTATTCGCGGGCTGACATCTTTCCAGATGGCTTCTCGTCTCTCGAGTCTCGGGATTTCCTGGATCTCCTTTCTTCATACAAGCACCAAGGGAAAGATAATTGTAAGCGAAAGGACTGGGAAAACCCCAGTAACAAGAACTACGACAAAAAAGGGAACGACGCCGGTGTAAATAATGAGCAAGAAATAAATCTGAAGCAGCAGGACGTGTTTCCTTGCCGAGAAATCTCACGGTTTGAATGTCATAAAAAAATATTTTCAGTCCTTTTTAGTCCAGTAAAAGAAAATTGTTCCCTGTTACATAGGTGCTATATAGACAAGACCAAAGTTTTCGATGGGATCCCAAAAGTTTAATATTTGATCCAGACAAATGGGTCTTGTAGATATCCGGTCTTCGCCAGACTCCTTGGAAATTTTAACTGTTAAGATTTAGAAACAGAAGAAGGCCAATGGCTAATCATCTGAGAATACCAGGTTCAGATATGGAATCAGCATGTCTGCATGTACCCCTAGCCCCTAGGCTAACGTCATATCTACTTTGACGAAACTGATCAAATCTTTCTGCTTTACTTCTGCCACATCTCCGGTTTCGACTCGATTCCGGGCGAACTACTTGTCTTGCAAAAACTAAAGCTCAAAAACAAATTCAGCGTATCTCCTTACCCCTATATCGAATATTTAATCAACTTCAGATAAAACTTTAACTTTTAACAAGTTTTCCAGTGTCAGCCGGATTCGGGCGAATTATTTGTCCGGGTAGGAAATGATTGTCAAAAGCGGATTCAGCACGTCTTCTCACCCATAAATCGGAGAAGAAAAATCACGGAATGGCATCAGGGTTTGTTCTACTTTAAAGCTCCTAAGCCATCGGGACAAACTTCTGGCCTCGAGATAACTAGATTTCGAAAAAAAAACCTTTAGTAATTTGCACGACGAAGCGTAAGCTGGGGTTTTTACCTGTTTATTAAATGTACAACTTTGTAGTAATGTTGTATTTATGATAGTTGTGACTGTGATTGATGTTCTGATTAAGAGTTATGTCTATGAAGTTACCTAACAAATTTGGCGTATGCATGGCCAGTTTGGTAAGTGAAAAGATTTATCTGCCTGCCATCTACGGTGGGCTTCGTCAGCTGCCTCCGTTGGGCGCGGTGTAGCACCGGCGCTGGAGAGTCCGAAGGGTCAACGCCACTCTCAAGTAGCAAGGCCAGCCTCACGGGTGTCTCCAACCGTGGTCGGTTGGGCCGAAGCTGTGGACAACCGTTAATGGAGTGGGTCCGTCAAAAGAAGAACTCGGTCGTGCGAGCGACGGACCTAAGTAGGATCTGTGCGTTGCACGGTGGAAAACATCAAAAGGATGCTGGAGTTTCGTAAGAGTCGTTCCGCACAATGCGGTTAATTTCTCGCAGCTGAGTTTCTGGTCTGGACAGCATTAATTATCTCATCACTGTGACATCATAGTTTCCCTTATCTCAGAGTAGAGTATGACGCTGGCGACGGTGGAATTGCATGTACGCATGTTGATACGTTGAGTTATCTAGGGCTTGTGTCATACGCGTTCGTCAATCGGCTGAAGACAGCACTGACTTTCGCTTATTTGGTAGAGGTTTCGGTGTAAACACAACCATCAGAATAGACGACGGTGTTTATGTATGTAAACCGGTTGACGTCTTCAGTATTCCGGTTGGGTACGAAGACCGATGCCCACCAGATCCATCATTAAAAAGAAATTCCTGCGCTTTCTTTGGGGGTCCTGTCAGTAAACCCACACGTCAGTTGACAAAAACGTCACTTCACCCCTGAAATCCGTCAGTACGCCCAAACTTCCCGACAGTTCGGCTACACGTCAGTTGACACACAAAAACCCGTCAGTTGATCAAAACGTCAGTTCTTCTACCGTCAGTTCCAACAAAAGTCAGTTCACCCAATCTTAAAATCCGACAGTTCGTCCACACGTCAATTCGCCACCGTCGGTTCTCCTACCGTCAGTTCACGCAAGCGTCAGTTGGCACAAACGTCAGTTCACCCAAATTTTTCCGACAGTTCGTTTGTGTTCTGGATTAATGAGGACAAACATCATGTCAGAAGCCTTTTGTCACATCTGATGGTTTTGATTTAGGTTACAAAAGAAAGAAGACGGACGGAAGACACCAGGGGATATCTTCATTGTTATGAATAGGGGTCAGGGAGTGAACAAAGAAACTCGAAGCTGATAAATCTATTTGAATTTCAAACCACTACAAAGCTTCAAAGCTAGGGTACAATACAACTGGCTGTGTCAAAGGAAAGTTTTCCGGGCGAAACGCTGCGGCGAGGGCGTCGAAGTCCCCAGCCACACCAAGAACAAATAATCAGATAGAACCTCCGTCTCCCTATATATCTGTACTATGACTATGCGGAGTCGAGTATTTCCCCGTACCTTTTCCGCTGTGAACGAGCGAAGGTTAGTAGCTTCGCGCCACATCACGTTTCGTTACCTCTACAATTAGCTATATCGCTGCGAAACCACCTTGAGGAAAAGTAGAAGACAAAGCTGATTGGTTCTTTGGACGCGCTCAAGAGCGGGTCAGCGCACGGAGCACGCCTCCTATATTTTCTTTCTCCGCGATGAGCAACGGCGAACACGGAAGTAGAGTAAACGGGTAAAAAGCTACAGTAAATACCTCTAGGTTCGCTCAGTTTTGTCGGGGTATTCGTAGTCGCTGCTTGCCGCATGGTACCAAAGACAAAGGTTCTGTCTGATTGTTTGTTCTGGACCACACTAACTAACAACACCAAACCACCTGGTGCGGTTACCACAAACGTAATTCGAAAATTATCATTCCCAAACTGTCCACGGTTCGTTCAAATTCCAAAAGAATTGGATATTGGTTTATTTGCCATAACGGTCAACTCTGCCGAAGTGAACTAATAAAGCTGTTACAAGCTAAGTTGAATATCAGGACCCTCACCTTGAAGGGAAACGGGTGAAGATTCGTATCCATATAAAGAAATTGATGTAGCCTATATTGCTTAAAGGTAAAAATACGAAATTAAGTTGTTAAAGTTTAACCGACAGGGCTGAAATCCACAGTGTAGTTACACATCATTTCGGTCCCCCTGCCTATCCTACCCCCGAAAGTCTAGGTAGCAGTAATGAACTTTAGCCTGCTATTTGCTTGGACGATTCCCTTGACCAATTTCATCAAGAAATCTCAACTTGTTCCAAGCAATATAGTATCCTCACCTTTATTTCCAAAATCCCCTTACTTATTGCAATCACTTAAGAGTCTCAGAAAAAGAAAAAAAATACATTAATTCATATTCCGGGTGCAATAAAGCCCTGAAGGATTTATCCTTACGGCATTAGAGCCTTCGGGTCATGTACAGCCACACAGCGATGTTAATGTCTGACGGGGTTTTGCTAGTTCCCGAACTTCCAACTAGGCTACGACGATGAACGTGGGGGGTTTACGCACTGAAGTCTTGACCTCGATTTGTACCACACCCATTGCAGCTTGCTTTCTGGCACGGCTTACCGACCCCGTGGCTAAACGTCCCCATCTGAAACATCCCCATGTAAAACTTACCCATGGCGAAACGTTCCCGACTAAAATGGAACAGTAACCAAATATGATAATATTTTTTTTTTTTTTTTGGGGGGGGGGGGGGTCAAGATTTACACCAGATCTGGCATTCTTTCAAGCGGAAAGTTTAGACCAGAGCATGGGAATAAAGAGATTAAAATCGCCCATGTCTACAAATATTTTCCCGAGCAATACGATGTTCACTAAACAAGATGCTAAACTTCATGTGCCATTTTTATCCACCATGACAGCACTGCGCTGATTTTTGCGTTCTCTTTGTTTGACTCTTTTTTAGGCAGTTCAGGCTTTCGCTTGTTTCTTCCGAGGAGCTTCTTGGTAAAAAAAAATAAAAAAATACCCGTTATGCATGTTCCATTAAATGACCTAGAACTTGCCTAATACCAACCAGTTACCAGCCTAGCCCGTTTCCCTGAGTACGTTTTCCCAGGGTACGTTTCAAGTGGGGACATTATGCCAACAACCCGTTGGATCGCTTGGATCGCTAGGCTGAAATGATGGTCCTGCTGGCACGGCTGTTGTCACGAAGTTAATGTCGGTATTAATGAAACTGAAATTCACACATTTTTCTAATCGGTATAGTTCTTTAGCCTTCCCAGGGATAAACCAGTTCTTGTCTTAAAGTCTTGGTTCCTTTCACTCCTAGCCTAAACAGGCTACTAACATGTAGCCTATTTGGGGACAATACTCTACTTAAAAGTCCAGTACGCAGCCGTCTTTCAGCGTTTAATTCATCATACCTTTTAGAATTTAGCAATTATAAATACAATATCTGATGCCAAGAGAAGAATAATTCGTCCCTCACTGTTTCCGGTATTCCTTCGGCAAATAACGAGATTAGTTGGCACATCTGGACTCCCCCTTCACCCTCCGATCGTAATTACACCCCTTATATGCGTTAAATATACGTTTAATCTTATATGTTTCAGTTTCCGTATGACTACCCTAACCGAAACCTTCGCTGCAGCTTGTCGTGAATGAATTACTCTGCATCTATTCTTTATTTGTGATCTTCCCTGCCGCATCTGATAGCAAGCCTCTGATTAATTTTACCCTCATCAATACGCGTGAATGTCGGCTTCTTTGTATTAATCCCCTGGGTTTTGTTCCCTTTGTTTGATTGCTTTCAGTCACCCAGTCGAGTTCGAACTAAAAGGTGGATATGATTATTTGGGCGTAGTGACGGATTTTGCAGGCGAACTATCGTTTGTGTACTGGTAGGCAACTGACGTGTAGCTGAACTCACGTGTGGACCAACTGATGGATCTACAAAACAGGCGAACTGGCTGTGGTTCAACTGACGGTGAGCGAACGACGTTGGGCCAACTGACGGGTGGGCGAACTGACGTGTGGGATAGTGACAGCGACCCTTTTGCTGGTCATGCTGAGCGATTCTTAAGTGATGCGCAAGTTCAGACACAAAGTGATTTCCCGGATGGAGATGACTGCAACGGCAGTCGAGTAATGGTCGCATATACCGACACCTATCTTCAGGCTAAAAGAGCTAGGTCGCAATGTAAACAAATCCACAGGAGACAACGAAATCGGACACCACTAAGGAAATGTCCCCAACCTCTGTTTTTAGGACAATGTTTCCAAGATTCACATTCAACCCTCAAAATTCACCTGTCACCTCACCTAACTCAAAGGAAGGTCTCCTGCAGCAAAACCAAACAGACGACAAAACGTCCATTACCGTACGAGCGCACGAGGCAAATTCGTTGTTGTCAAGCCACGAAACTTCATTACAACCTCAACTGGCTACCGAGCACCAAAGCACAACCCCACAAGTCAATTGCTGACAATGAACCTGTGGTTTCCTTTCTTTTTTTCCCCACGTAGCCTCTTTTCCAATTCTTTTGCATTTTTGACTCCTCTCCACTCGGTGACATTATTGTTTTGCTTTTTCACCTCTTTAACATTAATTACTCTTTCCATACAATTAAAAATGTCAGATCACTGGGCCTATGGTAGGGGTTGCCGGCTAGAGGGCCGAAACATGTTTATATAAATAACCACAAGCCTGCCAGTAGTGCCAGGGGATGAAGTCTTCTTGACAAGTCCATGGTCCTCTCTGTTACGCAGGACAATGTAGGCTGTCAACCAGACCGACTCTTTTATGAATGGGTATAGGAATACATAATCGCGTTCAGTTTCTCCTGGAGCTCGCGCCAGCTCCGATGGAAAATTCCTTTGTAAGGAATGCCAACAGTTGGCTTCGGACCAAATTGGTCTCATTTCGAGTTTTCCATAAGAATAGACAACGATGGCAGTAGTGATCAATTAGGGGTAAATCCTATTAAATTGCTTACGCAGACCCGGACAAGACGATCCATGCCCCGAAAGTGCACATATACTGCTGTAGGGCACTGGACAGAACACGGGAAAGTTAATAATCTAATACTTTCAGTAATTAGAATTGAAAAATAGCATACAGTTATGGTTTAAAATTGCCCATGGCTAGAGTTCGTAATCGTGTCTTGCCGCACCACCCCTCCCCCCGGCAAAATTTGTAATAATGAGTCTGAGCACAGGATGGTGACTTTTGAAAGGTAAACAAGGGAATTCAGGAGATTTTCCTCAAATCCTAGTAACGTGATTGGCACATATTACAAGAGTGTGACACGGCCTCACGTCCAGTCCTGGTACCTTCTTGCCGAAAAGCTAAAAAGAACTAGACCTACGTTGCAGCAAGCTTTGTTTGGCTACGCCTACTTAAGTTGGTTTAATTTCTTCGCTATCTGTTAAATTCTGAAGTTGTCACCCCATCGAGGTTTGACAAGACCAAAGGTTTCGATGGGATCAGTTAGCATTTAGCATTCGTTCTGACCAGTTGTAAGAGAGAGTCAGTGATGAACTTTTCTATAGGAAGTACCAGTGCCGACTCTAGTGCTGAGTCGGTTGAAGAATAAATACAATCAACTCGCTGTTTACCGTTATCCTGCAAAATTATCCATCTCTTATCACGCAGCATCAATCATCGGTCAGTTGACCGTAAGCTCAGTGAAGTAAATTGCGTTAGCTCTTTTCTTGTCTCGACGCCAAATCCAGTCAAACAAGATCCTACAAGACGTTGATTGGCAGCGCCATCTAGTGTTGTCGCTATCAAATAACTTCGTCGACTTCTGACCGCTAGATACCAGCGTCCGCCCACTAGTGAAAGGAAAATGAAGCACGTTTGTCCCGAATGCTATACAAAAGTGACGACTAACTCGCTGAGGTGTAACGAATGCGTCCAGTGGTTCCACGCTGGAGTTAACAGGTGTGCCCGAATCGATATAAAAGAATGGACACAGGACTGGATATGCCTAAACTGCCAAACAAAAGTCCATATCCCCATACCTGTTCCGGTGGATGTATCAACCGTGTCACCACCCCCCTTGCTTGATGTTGACCCTGCTATCAGTATATCAGGGCCTTTGCCTTCCAGTGAGACTGTGTTGAGATACGCGACGAAAATTCACTCTCTGACATGGGAACTTGAAAACTCAAATAAGCGTCTGAAAAAGAGCGAATCCGAGACCCTGCGTTTACGCGTACAGAGTATGAACCGTAACCATTCGTCCCCGTTACGTAATCAGAGGCTGGATTTTTCCTCGTCTAATGCCCTGAACGTTACTTTTGCCCAAAGAAATAAAAACGAGGATAACTGGACCCAAACAAATGATCAACCGAGCTCCGCTACTACCGAGGATTGCAGTAGAGCTATCGTTAGAGATTGTGGTGTACAAGTGCATCTGCCTAGCCCAGCGTCCGATTGTAAGACCAAGAGCACACAATGCGACTCCAAAGGAACTGATTTGGTCCATGTTTATTCCCAGTGTGAACCCGCTACTACCGAGGATTACAGTGAAGTCATCGTAAGAGATTGCGGTATACAAGTGAATTTCCCTAACTCCGCCGCCTCTTGGCAGTCCAAGAGCATTCAGTGCGACTCCGAGGGAACTGCCCCTGCTTATACCCAGTGTGAACCCTTTTCCTGTCCCGACTGTGAAAAGAAATGCGAAATTATTCTTGAACAGGAAACCACTATCAAATCGCTCGGATCAATGATTTCGATGCTTCAAAATAAACTGAAATTGTGTGACAGATCAAGTGAACCAAAAGCTGTCGAAGCTCCTAGCAAAAACCAAGAATGGACAACCACGATTGCGGCCAGTGATTAGAACGAACTCACTCAGTTGAATAGTTGCGGTAACTCGAAGCTTAATAATAATACACAGTTTGAAAGACCATGCAGGTTTTTTCAAAAAGTGACCAAAAAGGGTCAAAAACCCTGTCGGTTCTTTCGCAAAGAGACTGGAAGCGGGAATTCTGATCCTGCTGATGGGAAACAAAAGCTTAGCACCAAAAGCGAGAAATTTAATGTTATATGTACGTTTCATTTGGCCGGCCACTGCAAGCGCAAAAATCGCTGCAAGTTCCTGCATATATGTCCGAAGTCTATGTCTAGTGTTTGTAAAAATAGTTCTTGTACTTTTGACCACGTTGACCTTTGCGCTAATTTGATATGTATGAATCGAGCATGCCAATTTGCACATGCGTCTACTCCAGTACCTGTGAAAACTACTATTGAGTCTGCATTTACGAGTTCAAAAAACTTGAACAGACGGGGGACGGAACAGGGGATGATTCGTGTGACTCCCACTTCCCCCCTCCCTCCACCTTACGCTTTCCTTTCCAACCGGTTTCAAGTACACTCTCGCCAGAAACCCTCTCAGGCGAGTCCGACGTTTTGTCAGCGTCCGGCCCATCCACAAAACATGGTGCACTCACCGCAGGTACATCCCTGCTCAGATCAAACAGACTACCGACAGCTTATTTTGAATCCACCCCCGTTACTACCGTATCAACGCCAAATTACCTTCCATCCCTTGCGTCCCATGTTTCAGAACCTTGCGCTAGCTTAATTAATCTTTCTTCTAGCAGTAATAGGTTTGCCGTCCTTGCCACTTTAGATGACGTCCCTGTTAAGCCCGCGGAGATGATTTCAACAGTTCCAAACAAAAATCCCTTGCCCTCTGTTCGTATTAAGGTAAGCAACGTTTCCAAAGAATATTCTTCTAAAGAATTTAGCTTTCCAAGCTTCCTATGTAGTAACGCGGAAAGCTTGAATCCCGATAAGGTGGCTGAACTTGAGAGCCTAATTGGCGTCACGAAATCTGCAATTGTTGTGGTATCGGAAGTCCATCGTCAGAATCCGGATTTGCTAAAAATAGCAAATTATAAAAGTTTTCTGAAACTCCGACCCGATAACCATCCCCTTGGAAAAAAAGGAGGAGGAGTCTTGATTTATTGCCATGAAAAAATGAACGCATCCATGATTGATGTCCCATGCCTTGGTGAGTTTGACGAGATTATTTGGACTTTTACTAAGCCTAAAAGACTCCCACGTAAATACACTGGTATTGCTGTTTGTAGTTATTATTATTCACCTGGTCAAAGCGCCAGTGACCGTTCAAATTTCCTGGAGAAATTGCAACTGAGTGCGGATTACGTCTCGGGCAGATTTCCCGGTTGCGGTATTTTTATGATTGGTGACGCGAACGAACTAAGACTTGATTACATCAACAAAGCGTTGAGTCTGAAGCAGATAGTTAAGAATCCCACGACAAAGGGAGGTACCATATTGGACAAAATTTCTACTAACATGTCTGAGTTCTATAGTGCCCCCATACCCGGTCCACCTTTAGGGGGCAGCTACCATTTTACACTAGAGCTGAATCCGTTGAACAAAATAAAAATTAGTTACCAGACGACGGAAACCACAAGTAGACCCATCTCCGATACCGGACTTCTCAAGTTTGGAGAATGGGTCCAGAATCAAGATTGGAAGGAAGTGTTTTCTGCTAGTAGTACAAGTGAAAAAGCATCTATTTTCCAGGACCTATTGCTTAACACCTACCACAATTGCTTCCCTGAAAAAAGGACGAAACGCTTTTCATCTGACCGTCCTTATATCACGAAGGAAGTTAAGGATCTGGTAAGGGAAAGGCGGCGTCTTTTCCAAGAAGGTAAGCGAGAACAGGCGAATAAGCTTAAAAATAGAATTAGGAAATTAACACGTAAAGCTGCGTCAAGTTATTATGATAATCAAGTTAGGCAGCTGTTTAAGTCTAAGCCCGGTAACTGGTATAAGAGTATCAAGCGTATGATTGGAAAATCCGAAAGTGGCATTGATTTTAATTTGGATGAAGAAGAGAAAACTACAGCAAATAAACTGAATGCTCATTTAGCCGAAATTGTCCAATCGCTTCCGCCTCTTCCTGATGAAGAAATTCCCAGTCCTGCGCCGGAGTTTACTGATTTCCCTCTGATCTGCGAATCAGAAACTCTCCGAAAACTGAAGAAGCTAAAACGGACTAGTATTACACCTGTTGATATACCTGTTGACCTTATAAAGGCTTTCCCAGAGTCTTTATGTGCCCCTTTGACCCATATTTTTAATGCAATAACTAAAACTGGGGAATATCCATCTGGGTGGAAGAATGGTTTTGTTACCCCTATCCCCAAAAAAGATTCTCCTAACGGTTTCTCAGGTGTGCGGCCAATCACGATGACGCCTATCTTCAGCAAGGTGTACGAAGGTTTCGTAGCTATTTGGCTAAGAGATTGCATATTGAGGCATTTAGACCCCAAACAGTTTGGAAATATGCCCAGGACATCAACCACGCATTATCTGGTGAGTCTACTGGACACTATGCTCAAGCACTTGGATGACCCAGAGCGCTGGCTAAACCTAATAGCAATAGACCTACGAAAGGCTTTCGACCTTGTGTGCCATAGTGTCCTTTTAAAGAAATTACTAAATGAATTTGTTGTCCACCCCTTTCTTGTGAAAATAATAGCTAGTTTCCTTTCTCATAGAGCCCAACGTACAAAGTATAAATCAACATTTTCTGATTCACTCCCGATTTTTTGTGGAGTACCCCAGGGTACCATTTTAGGTCCGCTACTTTTCCTTGTTATGGCTAATGAGTTAGCTAGGAGTTACCCAGACAGGCTTAAATACGTTGATGATCTGACTATTTTAGAAAAGTGCTTTAAGAACATCCAGAGCAGTGCAGCAACCATGATGAAAGATATCTGTGAAGAAGCAGAGTCTGACAAAATGATTGTTAATATGGATAAGTCTGTGATTTTAACCGTTTCTTTCCTTCAGGGCGTCCTGTCTTTCAACCCAGATATCCCCGAATCGTGTAGGGTTGGTGAACTGAAGCTGCTGGGAGTCACCATAACGTCAGATCTGAGGTGGCAACGACAGGTTGAAAATATGCTTAAAAAAGCTAACGCAGGGATAAGTTATCTTAAACTATTATCTCGTTACGGTGTTCCAGCCCTCCATTTGTTGCGAGTATATTTGGCATTTATCCGTCCGAATCTTGAATATTGCTGTCCTGTGTGGCATTTCGGGCTGACCCATGAACAGTCGGATTCGCTTGAGAGGATCCAATATAGAGCGTTACTCGTAGTATCTAAAGCGCCAAAAGTCCCATATATTGGTCTTTTGAGGGAATTTAAGTTAATATCCCTTTCTTCTCGTCGACTAGAGCTGTGTATGAAATTTGGTACATCTCTGGTTCAAAATCCTTCTCAGCGCGATATCCTTCCCCCTGATTTCGTCCCATCCCGTACCCGACTACCACGACAGGCGTCTGAACCTGTGCCCCGTCTGGAACCGATTTTAACTTTACGAACACGGTACGCTCAAAGTTTTGTCCCCGCGTTTGTTCGGTTGTACAACTCGGAACGTGTCTGAAATGGTTTGTTTTCTTTTGTGTTTATTTATGTAATGACATTTAGCAACCTGACTATGTACCCTAATTGTATATATATTTATTAATAGGTTATTTATCAATCTTATTGACTTGAAAGCAACCAATCGGCTTGTCCGTTATTTGTTTTGAAATAAATTGAATTGAATTGAATTGAATTGGATCCCAAAAATCTAATGTTTGATCCAGACAATTGGGTCTCGTCTTCGCCAGGCTAGTCATCAGAGAAAACCAAGTTCAGAAATACCTCTATAAGCCATGTCTATTTTGACGATACTGACCGAAACTTCCTGCTTTACTTCTGCCAAATTCCCGGTTTCGGCCGAATTCCGAGTGAACTAATTGTACACGTATATACTTATCTCTATAAAGAAAATCTAATCAACTTCAAATAAAACTTCAACTTATAAAAAAAAATCTGGTCACAACCGGATTCCGGACGAATTATATGTCCGGGTAAAAAATGATTGTCATATACAGACTCAGCTTATCTTCTTACCCCTAAATCTTTCACCTAATCAACTTCAAATAAAACTTTTGCTTTTAACAAATTTTCCGGTTTTGGCCGGATTACGGGCGAACTGGTTGTCCGGGTAGAAAATGCTTTTCACATAAGCGTTCAACATGTCTTTTTACCTTCAAGTTCCTCTCCCCGTGATAGACATGGAACCAAAAAAAAATTTTATCATCAGAAACACCGGAAACAAAATAGGTACACAAACTAAGAAAAGCTGGAAACCCCTCACCGCCGAAGGGTCTAACAGCCAATTATTACCTTTAAGTCCCTGACATGTCTCAAGTCCCGCCTATTTTTTTTAGAGGGTATAACCTGCCAATGAAGTTGTGAACCCCTCGACACTTTAACATGGTCAAAGGCGACAAAGGCTATCCCTGGACGGTGGGGACAAAAACAGAACATCGGAAAAAGGGATTAAATTGACTTTGCAGACAGTTTAACTTTATCCTTTCAGTCCTAGACATCGTGATTGGTGAAAACTTGAAACATCATCTTATATAACCTAGTTGGTATGATTAAGCTATCCGTAACTTTTCAGGGTAAAAAAAATGCCACTGTACTAATTATTGCGTAACTACGCTATCTTCTAACCCAGTCTTACAAGTGTCAGGTGAGCTTCTAACTCTTGTTTCTTTTTGTTATTTATGGCATTTACGCTGAAATAAAGCTAATTGATTGATTCCGTTGTTTAGTAGCAGGACCCACAGATCCCCAAATAGGAAAAAAAATGAATTTACTAAACGATCTAATTAAAGACAGCAACTAGCTGAGCTGATTGTGATGTCAAACTGAAAATGTAATGTACATTTTGAAAATAAAAAAATCAATGTGAATCCTAGCTCCACGAAAACACTGAGGCATTCCATCATTTTTGCACTTTGGCCGACTCTACGCGTGTATTCGCATACAGTGCTCCTAGCTCATTTTGCTTAAATCCTGACATTCCCAAACGTTGCCTGAAACACTGAAACACTAGAGTGCGCCATCTTCGGATTCCAAAAAACGCCAACACAAAAATGAAATCGGGTCCTTTAGTAAGATAATAAAAGCCCGAGGCCAATAGTGTTTTCGTTTGGGACTGTTTTCCTTCCACATTTTCTCAAGTAACCAAGGAGACGACGAGCGACCTATCCTATATCATCTAAGCTTATCAGGTTAGGAATAACATTATTTGGCAAGCTCCAAGGGAAATCCGCGGCTGGACTTCCGGTTAATAAACACTAGAGCTCTCTTGCTTTGCTGTATCATAAGGAAATAGCAAGATTCCTTGACCACCTGAGCGTAAGTGGTGGTTGTTAGACTTATTCGCAAGATAAGAAGCAGAAAACAAGAGCTGTAAGCTCATATGGCACTTGCATGTGTCAAGATGATTTGATTGATCAAGAGTAAGTTTCGACTTTGCGGTTGAGATGCGCGCTATAAGGGAGCTGGAACTTTATTTGTAAGCAAAACCCTTGAGGCAAAACTGCTAATGGGCTGATGGGCATCACGAAAATGCATATATTGCTTAAAAGTATTTTTTTTACTTTGCGGTCAAGATTGGTACTTTAAGGAATAATCGGATTTGGGAAGTAGCAATTTCTAAGCAAATTTTGTTGAGTCTCCAATATTCCAGCGAAGTTTCATCGTCCTAGCACATCTGGAAGTACCTTAACGCGCGATCACCGGAATCCCAGACCCCCCTCCCCCTCCTCCAACTCCACCCACAATAACCGGAGCCAATCCTGTTCTGTAAATGATTAATCCAGAGCATCTGTTTGTCATTCCCACGAAGTTCGATCCAGATCACACCAGTCTAAGCGGGTCAAGTATTTTCCGCCCTCCCCCCGATAATTGCCGGATTCGGTCCGGAAATGAAAAAGGTCACAAGAGAAAAATGTCCTCTGTTTAATTATTAAATTTCACTCGAATCCGATCACCCGTTCCAAAGTTACGCATGACTCAATATTCCGGATTCCCCTCCCTCAACTCCCCCCCCCCAAGATTATCATATCGAGGATTTTTTTTTTATTCCAAGTCAGTTTGACCGGGTCCCTGATATGCCTTCCAAGTTTCGTCGTGAAAATCCCCCCAAAACGGAATTCCGGGATACCCCTCCTCCCCCCCCCCCTCAAGTGTCCGGATCCAGTCGAATTATGTAAAAGATTTATATGGACCAGATGTTTGTTCTTCCCAGCAAGTTTCACTCCGATACCATCATTCTAACCGTTTCTCGAGATTTCCGGTCCACCCCCCCCCCCACCCCACCCAGCTCCCCCGCGGTGCACGTAGCCATTCCGATTCAGCAAATGACTTACCTAGAGCATCTGTTTGTTCTTCCCACAAAGTTCCATCCCGATCCCTCCATTCTAAACGGGGCACGTATTTCCCCCCCCCCCCCAATAGTTGCCGGATCCGGTCCGGATATGAAAAAAATCATCGGAGAAATGTCCTCTGTTGAATTCTTAAATTTCACTCGAATCTGATCAACCATTCCAAAATTAAGCATGACTGAAAATTTCGGATTCCCCTCCCTCCACTCCCCCCACCATTATCTGATCGACAAAATTTTTATTTTGAAGTCAGTTTGATTGGGTCCCTGATATGCCTGCCAAGTTTCATCGTGAAAGTCCCCAAAACCACCATCACCGGAATTCCGGGACCCCCCCCCATAAGTGTCCGGATCAAGTACAATGGCCTAAAGGACTTATCTAGAGCAGATGCTTGTTCTTCCCAGCAAGTTTCACTCCGATCCCTCCATTCTAACCGTTTCTTGAAATTTCCGGTCTCCCCCCCCCCAACTCCCCCCTGGCTACCGAATCTGGTCAAGACTTTAAACGGGACATTACAGATATATATTCTGTTCAGTTATGAAGTTTCATTACAATCCGATCATCCGTTCGAAAGTTACACACTTCTCAATTTCCCGGATTCCCCTGCGGATTCCCCTCCCTCCACTCCCCCACCATTATCTGATCAACAATATTTTTATTTTGAAGTCAGTTTGATTGGGTCCCTGATATGCCTGCCAAGTTTCATCGTGAAAATCCAAAAAACCACCATCACCGGAATTCCGGCCCCCCCCCCCATAAGTGTCCGGATCCAGTACAATGGTCTAAAGGACTTATCTAGAGCAGATGCTTGTTCTTCCCAGCAAGTTTCACTCCGATCCCTCCATTCTAACCGTTTCTTGAAATTTCCGGTCTCCCCCCCCCCAACTCCCCCCTGGCTACCGAATCCGGTCAAGACTTTAAACGGGACATTACAGATATATATTCTCTTCAGTTATGAAGTTTCATTACAATCCGATCATCCGTTCGAAAGTTACACACTTCTCAGTTTCCCGGATTCCCCTGCCCTCCCCCCCCCCAAAATGGTCGGATCAGAAAACTGATTATTCCTAATTTTGTTTGGTCGGGTCTCTGATATGCCTGCCAAGTTTCATGGTCCTAGCACAACTGGAAGTACCCTAACTCGAAAAAGTGTGACAAAATGCCCTAAATTTTCCAGTTTCCAGCGCCCCGCACTCCCCCCCATATGGTCGGATCGGGAAACTGATTATTTCCAGGTTAGTTTGGTCGGGTCCCTGATATTCCTGCCAAGTTTCATTGTCCTAGCTCTATATTTGTAATGTCCCGTTTAAAGTCTTGACCGCATTCGGCAGCCAGGGGGGAGTTAAGGGGGGGAGACCGGAAATTTCAAGAAACGGTTAGAATGGAGGGATCGGAGTGAAACTTGCTGGTTAGTTTGGTCGGGTCCGTGATATTCCTGCCAAGTTTCATTGTCCTAGCTCATCTGGAAGTACCCTCACTCAAAAAGTGTGACAAAATGCCCTAAATTTTCAAGTTTCCAGCGCCCCAACTCCCCCGCATATGGTCGGATCGGGAAACTTATTATTTCCAGGTTACTTTGGTCAGGTCCCTGATATTCCTGCCAAGTTTCATTGTCCTAGCTCATCTGGAAGTACCCTAACTCGAAAAAGTGTGACAAAATGCCCTAAATTTTCAAGTTTCGAGCGCCCCCACTCCCCCGCATATGGTCGGATCGGGAAACTGATTATTTCCAGGTTCGTTTGGTCGGGTCCCTGATATTCCTGCCAAGTTTCATTGTCCTAGCTCATCTAGAAGTACCCTAACTCAGAAAAAAGTGACAAAATGCCCTAAATTTGCAAGTTTCCAGCGCCCCGCACTCCCCCCCATATGGTCGGATTGGGAAACTGATTATTTCCAGGTTAGTTTGGTCGGGTCCCTGATATGCCTGCCAAGTTTCATTGTCCTAGCACATCTGGAAGTACCCTAACTCGGATATGTGGGACAAAAAAACTCGGACCGACCGACAGACCGACAGACGGAATTGTGATCGGTATATGGCACTTGAGCCAGAGGCTGCAAGTGCCATAAAAAGCGGAGGATGAAACTTTAATCGAGACATAAAACGCCAACCAAATCTTCCAGTCAATCACTCTAGGTTTCTGCAACACTCATCATATCAAAAAGACGGGTTTATCCCATTTGTGTGTGTGTTACATGTGTAACATAATTGGACAAACCACGCCATGTCGCAAGGCATATTTGAAGTAAATAATAACTGGGCCGGACCAGCGTCGAAAGCACATTTGGTGCTAATGTTCATCCGCTGTGAGAGACATCTGGGCCTATTCGGTAGTAGGGCCTACTCGAGAAACTTTTGTGATAAGTATTTTGCCTGCCTTCGTTACAAAATCTGCAGAACCAGACCCCCCCCCCCCAAGAAGCCGACAAGGATCCGCGGCTCGACGCAAGATCTCGTCGAAAAGTGTCTTACCGCTCTGCAAGCCGCCGCAAGCAGCTGGGATGTCTCCACCTTGAAAACGGATATGGATCCAGACTGGACCACCCAACCACTGGAGCGCCCAGAATCAGCAGCGAGGAAATGAGCCACCATTGCCACCAAGAAATTCAACATTATGGAAATCCATATTTTTCTTGCAAGTACAATTTTAAGGGGTCGCACAGGAGCCAGGCTCCGTCTAAACTGTGAAAAAAATCTTTTGCGTACTTTTTATTGACAAAAAAAAAGTATCTTTCAGTTAGCACCTCCTTGGCCTACAGTGAGCGAGGTAAAATCCATCTTCTGACTATGCAGTTGCCCTTGTTCTTTTTAACCGTGACGCACTGAACCCAACCGTACGATCACTTACTCACTCTCTCCAGAATATTCGGGCTGAGCCCTTTTGAGGAATGGCGGTAGGGAGCATAACCAGACCCAGCGAAACAAACTGCCACACACACACACACATGCACATACAAATTGAGGAGCATTTTGCACAACTTGCTCCGTCACAGTTAATGCTCCTTCACTTCGACAGTAAGAGGTCTTAACCAACCGTCAATTGGATCTTGCCGGAAAGGATTACCGGGAGATCGATGCCTTTCGACCAGAGCCAAACATGGCAACGCTAAGATAATATTGGTGTCGTTTAGGTGGATATACACGACCCAAGTTTCACTTCTCTCCAACTGACACGATTTTACCACAATCAAAATTAGGCAATCAACCACGGTGTACTGAGTGCCAGACGTGTGCGTGAGAGAAAGAACGTACAAACCTACCCTAGAAAGACTTACGCTACGCTAGTAACAAGACCAAAGGTTTCGATCGGATCCCAAAAATTCAATATTTGATCCAGACAATTAGGTCTTATCTTCGCCAGATCCAGTCTTCGCCAGACTCCTTGCACATTTTACTATTCAAATTGAGAAAGTTCAGATATGGAATCAGCATGTGTGTTTACCCCTATGAGTCATATCTATTTTGACGAAAACTTCCTGCCTTACTTCTGCCGAATTCCGGAACTACTTGTCCGGCGAAAAAAGAAAGCTAAAAATCAACTTCAAATAAAAATTTTACTTATAAAAATTTTTCCGGTTTTGCCGGATTTCGAGCGAACTACTTGTCCGGCGAGGAAATGGTTTTCATTATCGTGTTCAGCATGTCTTCTTACCCCATCACATTAGCCCCTTCCCCACCAGGTTTCATCAAAATATTTCATTCCCTTCGAGAGTTATCGTGCTCACAGACGGACGGACGGACAACAGTTGCGATGTCTTAGGTATCCCTCCACTTTCGTTTTAGGTCCCAAAAAACTACGCTAGAAAACCTACGCTGGAAAAGACCGAAAGATTTAAATAAAATACCATGTGGCAAAGCCCTGCCAGAATCCAAGCGCTTGCTCACCTTAAACAAATCAGGATGCGCTGTGAGGAGACGCGTTACACTCTGTTTTTGGGATCCCAAAACGTAAGTGGAGGGATACCTATGACATCGCAAAGGTTGTCCGTCTCTCGTGTCTGTCTGTCCGTCTGTGAGCACGATAACTCTCAAACGGAATGAGGTATTTTGATGAAACTTGGTGTGAGGATCCTTTGGGTCAAGGGAAAGGTCGAAATTAAGGGGCAAACAAAATTTTAAACAGTTAATAAGATAGTCGATTTAGGGGTAAGAAGACATGCTGAACACTTCTATGAAAATCATTTTCTACCCGGCAAGTAGCTCGCCCGGGGTCCGTCCGAAACCTGAAAATTTGTTAAAAGCAAAAGTTGGATTTGTAGTTGACTAGATGTCCGATTTAGCGGTTAGAAGAAATGCTGAATCCATACATGACAATTATCTTTTACACGGACATATAGTTCGCCCGTAATCCGGCTAAAACCGGAAAAGTTGCTATAAGTTAAATTTGTATTTGAAGTTGATTAGATGTTGAATATAGGGGTAAGGATATACGCTGAATTCGTTTTTGAGCTTTATTTTTTCGCCGGACAAGTAGTTCCAATACTACACCGGACCGGAAAATTGACAGAAGTAAGGCAGGAAGTTTCGATCGGTGTCTTCAAAACAGATATGACCTGTAGTGGTAAACACAAATGCTGAACCCATTTCTGAACTTGGTTTTCTCAGATGATTAGCTATTTGGCCTTATCTGTACTAAATTTGAATAGTAAAAATGTTCAAGGAGTCTGGTGAAGACTGGATCTGAAGAAGACAAGACCCAATTGTCTGGATCAAATATTGAATTTTTGGGATCCCATCGAAACCTTTGGTCTTGTTACTGTTTCTAGCTACGGCGCGTCATATTTTTCTAGAGAGTATTAGCGCTGATGACGTCTTTTTCTCATCCAAGAGCGGAAGAAATGCGTCACAGCTTCAGCCCAGCTTAAACCTCATGTCCACCAGTTTCCACTTGACCCTCTCCTCCCGCCTTTCCCTTTGTAACAGGAACATATCCTCCCGGATAAGGTATTGTGATCGTGTTATGATCCTCTCAACTTCTGGAGCCTGACACTCCGCCCTTTCATTTTGAATCCTTAGGGGATCCTAACGCGAAACATTAAATAATTAGCAGCTCAAGCACTTTCGAAGTTATGTTGAAAGGAACCACTGGAGAAGAATATAGCGTTAACAACTTCTACACCCAAACCCAATTTGTTTGAAACAGACGTGGGCAAGGGCAACTTTGAAAAGGGCAAAATAGAACACCAATTGGAAACGGCCGCCGCTAAAGGACGTATAGAACCTTCCCCAGCTTTGGCTCATAAGTGCGTTAGTTTAACATTAAAACTCTAAGAAATGCACAAATGTGCCTACATTAGTTGCGTATTTTCAGATACCGTAGTATCTTATACCACGGTAAATGAACCTATCTGTTGTAGTTTTTACAGTTACCATGGTATCTGACACTGCAGTTGCCCTGCAAAAACGAGAAATGTCGAATTAGCGTGTTGAGATGTCACCCCACAAGAAATAATAATAAACACCCACACGACAAGTTTCAAAGTTCTTTCTAACCAATCTCACAAAACCTCGGCTCTTTTGTTGGTGATGATGAAAGTGAGACTTTTTCAGATACCACCGCAGTTACAATAGTTGGGACCGTGGTATCTGAATATCAGATGCCACGGGTAACTGGCCAGATACTCGGTAACGCAAAAACGACTTTTGACACTGGTATTAAATACCAAGATAACTGAAAGAACGACTTTGGATGAGATACCATGGTAAGTGCAAAAACACAACTATTGTCTTGACTTCCGCACGGCTCGCTAATATGATTTATTACATTCAACCATGTTGACCAACGTTGTCATTAAGTATATATGAACCCCTCAGCATTTATTTCATATTCCTAATGAATAAATGAGTTTGTATTTGGCGGATTAAGTACTGTTCCTACGTCAGTTAGTCTGACAGAAGTTCAGCGTTCTGCTGGTTTGACCTGTCACTTCTTCCAACTGCACGGCCCTCGAGTAAAGACGCTCAACTACAAGGTTTTAACTAAGAAACAACCGGTCTAAAATAGTACTACTCAAGGTCGAGTTCGGTTTCAACGTTGATAGTCCTGCTCGGGGGGGGGGCTCCCCTAGGGATGCAGGGGATTTTCCTAGGACAAATTTGGGTCGAGGGAAGGTTAACTGCAAGGGGTGGGCTGTTCCGGAGAGAAGTCTTCTACGGGGAAGGGAGTGCTAGAGAGGTATACTTCCAGAGGGGATTTTGACGGGAATTTTCCTGAACCTGATAGCTGAACGAGTAAGCGAGCGTGGGTACAACAATGGTCAAACCAGCTGGAAATTGCAGGGAATGAAGTCAAGAGTGACGGGTTTTGAATCTTTCAGAATCTTTCTAATAGGAGATCCGACCCGGCAACTGCTGCATACGAGCAACCTCCTAGGCAGGCCCCTATTCAGGCTCCTTGCCACGAAATACCGCTATAAAAAAATTCAACTGACGTATCCGTTCAACGCAGTCAATTATACCGGGCAAAAAATTTTCCATGAAGAACAATCAAGCTAATTCTTTCTCTCACTTCGTCCGATGAATCACAATTTGCAAACATCTGCAATGACCTCCAACTGGTTATTTAATGACTTACGAGAAACTCGAGCGTCTTCCCGATGTCCAAGATCGATTTCACCCCACTGCTAACCACCGTGATAGGCGTTCGACCAAGCTCAGTCAGATCTGCACTTATGTCCATGCTCTTTTCAACATCGCGATGGACTCCTCCGATTCCGCCTGGAAAAAGGTACTTAATGCACATTATTCCTTAAAAATTCCATTCAATCCGATTCCCGAAACTTGGAAAGTTGCGGAGTATTTTTTTTATCTATCCTAAGGACACTAGACCCCTCTTTACGTTTACCATGTTTGGCTCTTTTCGAGACTCATCAACCTTAAGTTAAAGGTTGCTGCACAAGAGTGTAGCTCAGAACAATTAGTTATATCAGCCGACACATCCATCATCAAAAGTTGAATAGTCAAATCACTTTCTAAAATGAGGTGCGAGGGTGAAATAATAATGGTAATACTTGAACAAATCTGACGCACTTTGTCACCATAGACTATGTTACCGGAAATCTTCTCGAGGGTTGGTGTACGACCGAACACAAATTTCCCGAGCTCACATCGAGAGTCAATAATCTCAGACCAATGGAACGCACGCGTACAGTAGTCTATCTACTGCAGTACTTCGCCTACTTGTAGTACAGATACAATCTCCTTCCCTAAGTGCTGCATCCGCTCTTTCTTCGGAACTCGACATTTCCGCAATTTCTACAGCAGGATTTTTTTTTAATTTTACAGTAGCTAGAAGCTATCTGCTGGGATTATGCATAGTAAATAGCAATATACTGCCCAAATGGTATTCTCAAAAACGACGCACGCCTAGTAGCTGTCTAGCCATCCTTCGGCTGCCTTTTAGCGTTTCAAATGTTTGTCCTTGACAACTTCCGTTTCGTTGTTGATGATTTAAAGCAAAAATTATGCGTTTCTAGGATGCAAAGTCACCTGGTAGGTTAGCCTTATATAAATGCGCGACTGGTTCAGTTTAGAAATAACCTTGGCTGGCATTTCCAAGCAAATGCTTAGATATAATCGATCGTTTTTCAATAACAAAGAATAGGTGAAGAAGACAAACCTATCTGAAACACAGACGAAAAAAGAAAGGATCTCTTACTATGTGATAAGCCAAAGAGAAATCAAAGGGGATATTCACTTCCCACAATCAGCGAGGGGATATTCACTTCTCAAACCCGTGTACACGGGGTGCTGGTGCCGGGAGGTGCATGAAGGTACCATCCTATTTAATAGTCGGTGTTCCAAACTCACAAAGTTTAATAAAGATGCATTAGATAAAGAAAAAAACTTTTTTCGTCAAGAGAAGATATACAGTGATTATAAAAACTTGAAAACTAACTAGCCTACAGAGACTAGGAACTCAAGAGCGAATGCTCAATTTATTTTATGGTAAGAAAAGGAAATTCTTCACTGTGTACTTTGAAAAGAAAAAAACTGCTGTAAAAGCCTAGAGTTTCATGAAGCTACTTGTGAGAAAAAATCTGATTACGCCACCTTACAGGCTATGCAGTCTCTCTGTTTATTAGATTAGAGAGAACTGAGAGGCTCCTAATGTCGTGCGTGACATTAGTTTCCCAGTTAGTGTTGGGCGATATTTGGATTTTTTTATATTTTCACTTTAGATATTCGATATCGATATTTCGGGACCATATTCACTCTCATATATGCCTCGTTTCACTAAAATTCAAGAAACATTGCACCATATTTTGATAAAAACTGAGAGTGACATAAAAGTTGAATTACGAAAAACGTATTGCTCCAGCTTCAGATGTACAAGGTTAGTTATGTCAGATTATTTACATTAATTATAACATGAACAAATATCGTTTTCTATATCGATATTTACATTTCGATATTCGATATCGGTATTTGCTACGATGTGTCGTTATCGATATCGAACATCGCCCAGTCGCCCCATCGAATATCGAATATTCCCAGTCGCCTTATAAAAAGTATTTTTCTCGTGTTAACACACAAGTAGCTTCATGAATCTATAGGCTTTTACAGAAGTTTTACCTTCTGAAAATACACAGTAAATATTTTCCTTTTCTTCACATACAGAGCGTGTTCCACCCTTCTAACAGTAGTTACAAATAGTTACTATTTCCATTCTATCCTCACAAAAAGTTACTACACTGACCGTTCTAACCTTCTCGAAATAGTAACTAATAGTTACTATTTGCTTACCATGCTCGGGAGCGTGGTTAGCGTAGTAACTACGCATCTCTGCAATGTGATTGGCCGGATTCGCCCGTGGCATTATATTCTGCTGGAAAATAGAAAAATCGTTCCAGCCTTGACGGCAGAAAGCCAGAATTCGTGACGTCAAGCGTAGTAACTACGGTAAGTAGGATGGAACACGCTCACAACAGATCATTCGCTCTTCAGCTCCTAGTCGCTGCATGCTAGTTACTTTTCAAGTTTTTGCAATCTCTTCTCTTGATGAAAAAAGTGATTTCTTTTTCACACTTTGATTTGATGCACATTTATTAAACTTTGTGAGTTTGGAAAACCGACTATTAAGTAGGATGGTACCTTCCGGCACTGGGAGGTGCTTTTCAACGTAGTTGTTGATTATTATGATGCAGATAACCGGTTATATTACTTTCTTTTGACGCTAGACAATTGTATATTACTTGATTTACGAAATTTCACTCTAGAGAGGTTAACAAGTGCGCAAGTGCTCAGACGTGGAGTGTGAAAGTAAAATTTAATCAAACCTTATAAACAAACAGCGTTAGAACCAAGACATTTCACGTCACCAATAACCAAAAAATACTGAAATAACCTAATTTGAAATCATCCCAGTCTAAAAGCTTTTAATGTAAAAAAAAACCGCACACAGAAACCCAAAGAAGATCTTCAAACTCTTGCAAGAACGGTCTATGTTTCATACTGGAATGACCCGCTACCCAGTCCGACACTTGAAACCTTTTTTCCATTTCAATAATAAAAAGTGTAATAAAACCAAATCGTTTTATTGCCTGATACCCCCATTGTCATAACTTCATTAAGAACGGCATATCATCAATCATATGACAAAACCGTCCAGTTTCCAACTGATCATTAAGGATTAAAGTACTCCGCGTGGCCTTATTTGTTTCTGTTACACGAAAATCCGCATCTATACATTTATATCCACAAGTATACAAGAGTTGAACTAGAGACATGTCATAGAGGAACTTAACTCAAATTAAATCGGGGCTCAGTTACCCTTGAACGGGAGGGGGGGGGGGCAGGGTCGGGATCCATCAAATAGCATATCTAGACCTAAATATCCACGACTATACCAACTTAGAGTTTGATTCCAGTTATGAGTCAAAAGCTTTACTCATTGGCAAATTGGGCCCACTTGCCCATCAACGGTGGGGGGGGGGGGGGAGGGAGTGGTTCAACTCCACATTGATATTCCCAGCCCGATGATCCAAAAGCACAAAGGAATTTCATCGCTATCTCCAGTTTTTGTCAAGTTAAAAACATAAAAAAAATGGGCAATCTTGGCCCAATAGCCCCTGAACCAAGTGGGGTGTAGTTTGGGAGCCGCAAAAAGCAAATAGAGACCCCAATGCCCATAAACCTAGCAAGTTACAACTCATTATCTGTTGATTCCTGTCACGGGTAACGAACTTAACTCCTGGGCAATCTGGGCCCAGTTGCCCTTTAACGGGGTGGGTGGGGTAGGTGAAACTGTGAAACGAATTTCCCAGCCCCAGGATCTACAAGTACAAGGAATTTCACCGTCCTATGTCCAGGTCTGGTCAAGTTATATGAACATTATTCATTTGGCAATCTGGGCCCATTTGCCCCTGAACCGGGTGGGTGTGGGGGGTGGGACCCCCAAAAAGCACAACTAGACCCCAATACCCGCAAGATACTTGCACTAGTTCACGGGTTATGAGCTCCACAAAATATGGTGAAAACTGAAAACCGGAAACCGAAAGCGGAAAGCTGCTACAGCGCTCGCAATAGTGGACTGTTCCAAGGAACACTCCACTAAAAACTGACAGAAGTGAGAAGATGCCGGGAATGAGTGTACACCGGGTGCCAGAGAGTGAGGATTATCGTGAGATCAACACGCGCTAAATATTTTGGAAGGTAGTACTTTTTTCCGAAGTAGTACTTTTTTGCAGTTCTGATTATACCATTTAATTTCTTCGTGTGGCAACCCTGATATTGTCCACATGTGCGTTTGAAGATAAAAGGTAAAGTTTTAGTCTGCGAGGAGGAGACGTTTCTTTATGTCTCGTTCGACAGAACATATAAATTAGGGATCAGTCCCGCAGGGGAAATAAGTTGAGAGGGGTTCAAGAAGATCACGTCGGCTTTGAAGTTACCGACCAGAACGGAAACCAAACATCAGCAGCTCCGGGGAGAATGTAATTTCGGAAATCCTTCTGCTACAGGGAACGTGGTTTTACACAGGAAAGAACTTTCGGGAATGGGCACACACATTTTCTAGCGGCTTTGCTTTACTGAACAATGAAAGGCTTCCTAACTTTAGCGAGCCACCTACCTACTCCAGATCCCACATAGCAACCGAGAAGCTTGAACAAATTTTCGCCAGGGGTGTCAAGAATGGGTGGGGGGAGTGCTACGCCCCCTCCAATGTTGTCGGCCAGCCGGTAAAAAATAACCACGTCACGATTTTTCGTACAAACGAGAGCTGTAAGCTCATATAGCTCTTGCATGGGTCAAGATGATTTGATTGATCAAAAGTAAGTTTCGACTTTGCGGTTGAGATGCGCACTCGCGCAAGGGAGCTAGAACTTCATTTGTAAGCAAAACCCTTGAGGCAAAACTGCTAATGGGCTGATGGGCATCACGAAAATGTATATACTGCTTAAAAGTATTTTTTTTTTACTTTGCGGTCAAGATTGGAACTTTAAGGAATAATCGGATTTTGGAAGTAGCAATTTCTAAGCAAATGTTGTTGAGTCTCCAATATTCCAGCGACGCTTCATCGTCCTAGCACATCTGGAAGTACCTTAAAGCGCGATCACCGGAATCCCAGACCCCCCCCCCACCCCTAATCCAACTCCACCCACAATAACCGGAGCCAATCCGGTTCTGTAAATGATTAATCCAGAGCATTTGTTTGTCATTCCCACGAAGTTCGATCCAGATCACACCAGTCTAAGCGGGTCAAGTATTTTCCGCCCTCCCCCCAATAGTTGCCGGATTCGGTCCGGAAATGAAAAAGGTCACCATAGAAAAATGTCCTCTGTTTAATTTTAAATTTCACTCGAATCCGATCACCCGTTCCAAAGTTACGCATGACTCAATATTCCGGATTCCCCTCCCTCAACTCCCCCCCAAGATTATCATATCGGGGTTTGACCGGGTCCCTGATATGCCTTCCAAGTTTCGTCGTGAAAATCCCCCAAAAAACGGAATTCCGGGAAACCCCCTCCTCCCCCCCCCCCTCAAGTGTCCGGATCCAGTCAAATTATGTAAAAGATGTCCGGATCCAGTCAAATTATGTAAAAGATTTACATGGACCAGGTGTTTGTTCTTCCCAGCAAGTTTCACTCCGATACCATCATTCTAACCGTTTCTCGAGATTTCCGCCCCCCCCCCCCCAGCTCCCCCGCGGTGCACGTAGCCAATCCGATTCAGCAAATGACTTACCTAGAGCATCTGTTTGTTCTTCCAACAAAGTTCCATCCCGATCCCTCCATTCTAGACGGGTCACGTATTTCCCCCCCCCCCCCCCCCAATAGTTGCCGGATCCGGTCCGGATATGAAAAAAATCATCGGAGAAATGTCCTCTGTTCAGTTCTTAAATTTCACTCGAATCCGATCACCCATTCCAAAATTACGCATGACTGAAAATTTCGGATTCCCCTCCATCCACTCTCCCCACCATTATCTGATCGACAAAATTTTTATTTTGAAGTCAGTTTGATTGGGTCCCTGATATGCCTGCCAAGTTTCATCGTGAAAATCCCCAAAACCACCATCACCGGAATTCCGGGACCCCCCCCCCCATAAGTGTCCGGATCCAGTACAATGGTCTAAAGGACTTATCTAGAGCAGATGCTTGTTCTTCCCAGCAAGTTTCACTCCGATCCCTTCATTCTAACCGTTTCTTGAAATTTCCGGTCTCCCCCTACCGCCCAACTCCCCCCTGGCCACCGAATCCGGCCAAGACTTTAAACGGGACATTACAGATATATATTCTATTCAGTTATGAAGTTTCATTACAATCCGATCATCCGTTCGAAAGTTAAACACTTCTCAATTTCCCGGATTTCCCTGCCCTCCACCCCCCCCCCCAAAATGGTCGGATCAGAAAATTGATTATTACTAAGTTTGTTTGGTCGGGTCTCTGATATGCCTGCCAAGTTTCATGGTCCTAGCACAACTGGAAGTACCCTAACTCGAAAAAGTGTGACAAAATGCCCTAAATTTTCAAGTTTCCAGTGCCACAACACCCCCGCATATGGTCGGATCGGGAAACTTGTTATTTCCAGGTTACATTGGTCAGGTCCCTGATATTCCTGCCAAGTTTCATTGTCCTAGCTCATCTGGAAGTACCCTAACTCGAAAAAGTGTGACAAAATGCCCTAAATTTTCAAGTTTCGAGCGCCCCCACTCCCCCGCATATGGTCGGATCGGGAAACTGATTATTTCCAGGTTCGTTTTGTCGGGTCCCTGATATTCCTGCCAAGTTTCATTGTCCTAGCTCATCTAGAAGTACCCTAACTCGGAAAAAAGTGACAAAATGCTAAATTTTCAAGTTTCCAGCGCCCCGCACTCCCCCGCATATGGTCGGATCAGGAAACTGATTATTTCGAGGTTAGTTTGGTCGGGTCCCTGATATGCCTGCCAAGTTTCATTGTCCTAGCACATCTGGAAGTACCCTAACTCGGATATGTGGGACAAAAAACTCGGACCGACCGACAGACCGACAGACGGAATTGTGATCGGTATATGGCACTTGAGCCAGAGGCTGCAAGTGCCATAAAAAGTCATTTTTTTCTTGGAAACATTCGATTTTTAGGATCCCAAAACCTAATTGGATGCCTATGAACCTATGACTTCGCAAAACTTGTCCGTCTGTCCGTCCGTCCGTCTGTCGGCACGATAACTATCGAAGGGAATGAGATATTTTATGAAACTTGGTGTGAGGATTCTTTGGGTCAAGGGAAAGGTCGAGTTCGTAGATGGGCCTCATAGCTGCATATTTAGAGGAAATATTAAGCTAATGACATAGTCGTTTAAGGGGCAAGAAGACATGCTGAAAACGAATATGAAAATCAGTTTTTCGCGGGACAAGTAGTTCTCCCGGAAGCCGGCCAAAACCGGAAAGTTTGTTTAGAGTAAAAGTTTTATCTGAAGTTGGTTAGATTTAAGACATACCGAATCCGAATATGAAAATTATTTTTCTCACCGGACAGGTAGTTCACCCGGAATGTGGCGAAAACCAGAAAAAAAGATAAAGTTCTATATGAATTTCCTTAGGTGTTCAATTTGCGGGTAAGAAGACATGCTGAATTCGTATATAACAATCATTTTCTACCTGGACACATAGTTAGCCACGAATCCGGCTGAAATCGAAAAAATTGTTAAAAGTTTAAGTTTTATCTGAAGTTGATTAGAGGCTCGAAATAGGGGTAAGGAGATACGCTGAATCCGTTTTTGAACTTCAGTTTTTTTGCCAGACAAGTACTTCACCCGGAACCGGCCGAAACCGGAAATTTGGTAGAAGTATAAAGGCAGGAATTTCGTCAAAGTAGATATGACGCAGGCTACAGGCGTAATGACGCATGCTGAATCCCCATTTGAACTTGGTCGTCTCAGATGATTATCATTTGCCTTAATCTGTTTCTAAATTTATTAGTCAAGCAGCCTGGCGAAGACCCAATTGTCTGGATCAACTATTATATTTTTCGGATCCCATCGAAACCTTTGATCTTGTTCTTCAAACAGTCGGCTTTAATGGCACTTGCCTTCCGGCCAGTCCGGTGATCGCGAGTTAGGGTACTTCCAGATGTGCTAGAACGATGAAACTTGGCAGGCATATTAGGAAACCTACGAAACTAACTTGGAAATAGTCACTTCTCCGATCCGACCACCGTGGGGGGAGTGGAGGGAGGGGGGATCCAGAATATTGACGTATTTCTAACTTTTGAACGGGGAATCGGATCTTAATGAAACTTGATATTTGGATATATCTCGTGTCCCAGACGTCACACGTCAAGTCTAAAACGGATCCGATGACTTTGGGCGGAGTTGGAGGGGGGAACCTGAAATCGTGTGACATGTACAGAGTGGACGGATCGGGATGAAACTTGGTGGGAAGAACAAGCACAAACCCCAGATACGTAGTTGACAAGACCGGACCGGATCTGAGCACTTTGGGGGGAGCTGGAGGGAGGCTTCCGGAATTCCGTTGATCCCGAGTTAAGATGCTTACACATGTGCTAGGACGATGCAACTTTGCAGGCGTATTAGGGACCCGACCAAGCTAACATGGAAATAGTCACTTCCCCGGTCCGACCACCGTAGGGGAGTGGAGGGAGGGGGAATCCGGAATATTGACTTATTATGTCGAACTTTTTAACGGGGAATCGGATCTCAATGAAACTTGATATTTGGAAAGACCTTGGGTCTCAGATGTCACACGTCAAGTGCGAAACGAATCCGATAACTTGGACGGGAGTCGGAGGGGGGGGGGGGGGCGGAAATCTTGTGACATATTCAGAGTGGACGGATCGGGATGAAACTTGGTGTGAATAACCAGCACAAGCCCCAGATACATAGTTGACAAGACCGGACCGGATCCAAGCACTGTTAGAATTTAGGTGATCCTGAGTTAAGATGCTTACACATGTGCTAGGACGATAAAATTTGGCAGGTATATCAGAGACTCTGTAATTTTAACTTACGAACAGTCGTTTCTCCGATTTGACCATCGTAGGGGGATTAGAGGGAGGGGGAATGCGGAATCTTTAGATATGTCAAGTTTT
Source organism: Branchinecta sandiegonensis (assembly GCA_030848855.1). Taxonomy (NCBI): domain Eukaryota; kingdom Metazoa; phylum Arthropoda; class Branchiopoda; order Anostraca; family Branchinectidae; genus Branchinecta; species Branchinecta sandiegonensis. The sequence continues at coordinate 862,134 of JAUPMV010000002.1, read as the reverse complement.
GAACGGGCGATTGGATATTAATGAAACTTGATATTCGGAAAGAATTCATTTCTCGGAATCCGACGAGGACAGGATCCGAACAATGTGGGGGAGTCGGGGGGGGGGCAAATTTTGTGACTCACTTAGAGTTTAGCGATTGGGATGACACTTGCTGGGAAGAACAAGCGTAAGCCCTAGATACATCAGTGACAGAACCGGACTGGATTCGGACACTCTGGGGGGGGGGGGGAGTTGGAGGGGGTCCGGAATTCCGCTGACCGCGATTTAAGGTACTTCCAGATGTGCCAGGACGATGAAACTTGGCCTGAACGTTAAAGACTGGACAAGATTGGCTTACATTTGTTACTTCCCAGATCTTACCATCCCTTAAAGTACTCATCTTCACTGCAAAGTACAAAAAACTGCTTTTAAGCAAAATCTACATTTTCATGATCCCCATGAGCCGTTGATCATATTTTCCTTAGAAATGACTTTCTAGCACCCTCCAAGTACGCATCTTATCCAAAAGCAAAAAAAAAATACTTTTGATCAAACCATATATATTCATGATCATATTGGGCCCAAGATCATCTTTGCCTCAAGGGTGTTGATCACAGATGAATTTCTAGTGCCTTTAAAGTGCACATCATCACAGCCAACTGCAAACAAAAACTTTTTTAACAAACATACATTCTCGTGATTTCCAAGGGTCCATCGTCATTTTTATCTCCAGGATTTTGCTTACAAATCATCACAACAAACCCAAAAATTGGCAAATTCCTGCTTTCATCCATTTACCGAGCCTTGCAAGTGCCATATGAGCTTACAGCTCTTGTTCTAAAAAACAGCCGGTTTTTCTTGAAATCAGTCGATTTTTTGTGAAACCATAAGTTTTTTCTTAAAAACAGTCAGTGTTTCTGCAAAAACAGTCGCTAAAAATTACCAGCCAGTGGGTAAATACCTTGACCCCCCCCCCCCCCGACATCTTGGCTCGTAAGGCCTCTGGTAGTTGCGCTAATTTACCGCCGGAGTACTCATTAGTGGTCATTAGTTCTTTCATATAACCGTTTTTGGAATCACTGGTGATCTCTCTGTAGAGGTATAAACCATACTCACCAGTGTCTGGTTTCACCTCACCAGTGCGGACTCACCAGAATCCGGTCTGCAGGCAGGTTTTAGTGAGAAGTCATCGGGAGATGCATATAAACCCGATGTGGGTAGAAAAACTTAGCCGAGCAGAAATCAAGCGTCATCAATGTTGTTGCTCGGAAACCATACAGAGCTAGATCGAATATCTGACTTCCCAGTAATTAAACAAGCAACTCCTTCTCTCCCCCTCTCCAGATCTAATCACAACAAGTGCTTACTGGAAATGGATATCGATAGAAGGCACGTAGAGTATTTGCACGGAGTTGACACGAGTATAGCCCATTTCCTTACAGCTCGAGTCAGTTCAGCGAAGCGTTACAAATCTTTTTTTCTTATGCCACCGGCATGTCTGTCGCTGTTATGCAATTTGACTTTCACAGTTGTCAGTAAAATTGTACCTTACCTTACCTCAAGAAAGCTTGCGCCACCTATTCTACGCAACCACTCACCACAAGCTAATGATGTAATTCTTTCAAACAAAATTGTCACGAATCCAAGCCCCTCCACCTCGATTAGACCATCGTACGGGGAAATCATGCACTCGGCATGCACATAATCATATCTGCCAGTTATCGCTCTTGCATGGTACATGGCAAAATTCACAGAAGGAAAAACTTTTTGTTGTGAACGGAGGGTTGGTTACTGAATCTTTCTGTCCCTGACCAAAGGCTGTGGCTCGTTCTTCCAGAAACTTTCCGTACAGGAACGGCTCTTGCACGGTATCGCTCTTGGTACGTGAAAAACGTCCAGCACTAGCCTATTGAACAGGTATCCCTACAGTAGCTATCGAGTTCTCTCGTAACAAAGCATAGCTCTCGTTCAATCACTTTCGGAGTATGCGGACAAGGGCCAACCACTGATTTGTAGAGGAAATCACATTACTTCATGGTCGTCTGGCTTTTTCGAACCAATATTAAAATTTAGCCACTACCACACAACTCGGTAAACATCATATCCTTCCGAAAATGACACTTAAAGAACAAAGTACATCCTCCGAAACATCGTGAACAAGTCAGTATTCGTTCAACAATAGGGCCACTGGGACATTGAACAGTTTACCAGTGGAAGAGGTTGAACCAGGTGGGATAGAGTTCTTACCAAACCTTGACTTCTTAATACTAATCTAACCATCAAGTTTTGCTTCAGACAATTTGACATTTTGAACAGCCAAGATATCATGCGTTAAACATTCCCATACTAAATAGCAACTACATTTCGAGCAAGGAAGATAATACAAATTAATGATGCCGTTAAAAATATTAATAAGGATCATGCGTTTAAATCTGGTTCATTATCTGACACTCATTAATATACTCTTGCAAATTATTCACTGATGATTCATGATGGAAGTGTAAAATGCCGGCGTTTCAGGACAATAACAGAACATTGTGACTTGGAGGTGAACAAAGGGTTAGAGACACATGAATAAACAACCTGAAGACAGGTTTATGACACTGTAGGAGAGAAATAGCTTGCAGGTATCATAAAACAATGAGCAGATTTGGGTTCACACAGAAAAGGATTATATTAAAGCCTTCTTTGAGCGTACTACAGAAGACTTTTTTCTACGGCAAAGTGCCGTATCGCGATCGCAATTTCTGTCGTCGGTCGGTCCGGGTTATGCTAGTTTGGGCACTTCCACATAAGCTAGGACGAAAAACTTGGCAGGCATATAGAGACCCCAAAAGATTAAGTTGGTAATAGTCACTTCCCCGATCCGAGCATCGCGGGAGAGTGGAGGGGGGGGGATCCGGAATCTTGAGGTATTTATGACTTTTGAACGGGTGATCGGATCTTAATGAAACTTCATATTTGGAAAGACCCCGTGTCTCAGATGACCCGCTTCAAATCCAGACCGGATCCGGTGACTTTGGGGGGAACCGGAAATTTTGGGAAGCGCTTAGAGAGGGAGGATCGGGATGAAACTGGGTAGGAAGAACAAGCACAAGTCCTATATACATCGTTGAAATAACAGGATCGGATTCGGGCACTGTGGGGAAGTTGGTGGGGGGTGGTCCGGAATTTTGGTGATCACGCGAGTTCGGTACTTCCTGATGTGCAAAGACGATGAAACTTGGAAGGCATTTCAGGGACCCAAACAGACTGACTTGAGAATAGTCTTTTCCCCGACCCGACCATCATGGGGGGAGTGGAGGGATGTGAAACCCGGAATCTAAACCCGGAATCGGGTGATCGGAACTGAATGAAACTTGGCGAGCGGAAAGACCTATCGTCTCAGACGTTTTATGTCAAGTCCTGATCGGATCCGATACTTATGGGGAGGGGGGGGGGGGGCACCGGAAACATCGCGAAACGTCGAGGGACTGGAATCGAACTTGGTGGGAAGAACAGGCATTAGCCTTAGATACGCAATTGACAGAACCAGCTCCTGTCGGGGCTCTGTGGGGGGAGCTGGAGAGTGTTTCCCGGAATTCCGGTGATCGCAAGTTAGAATAGTTCCAGATATCCTAATGAAACTTTGCAGGCATATTAGTGACTTAAGGACCCGACACAATGCCCCAGGAAAACTTGTGTTCCTGGATCCGATCATCTGTGGGGGAGTTGAGGGAAGGGAATCCGGAAATCATTGACTTCCGTATGTTGCGAACGGGTGGTCCGATTCGAGTGAAATTGATGGGTGGTAAGAATTGATGACCTGGACAAGTAAAACATGCGTCCGAACCACATGCAGCCACGGCTGGGGGAGTTGGAGGGAGGGGGGGGGGCGTCCGGAGACTTTTTGACATGCAGAAACTCTGGACGGATGGGCTGGATGGGATGCAAGTTGGACAGTACCGAGTTTATGCGGCCTTGGTTTGCTATTTGGCGTCCGGACCAGATCCGGCCAAGGCAGGGGGGAGGGGGTGGAGCGGGAACAGGAAATTTGCTGATAGACTATACTCCAATTCGAATTCAAACTTTATGGACGGGAAGAGGAGATGTCAGAGACGCGACAATTATATATTTCCGAGTCGTATTCAGCCAGTGGGGGGGGGGGGTGAATCCCTGAAATGTTGTGACTCGCATAGGGGTCAAACAAGTGGAGAGATCTGAATGAAACTTAAAATGTACAATGGTCAAATGCCCTAGGTGACATATTTTAGGGTTTGAACGGGATCCGACCACGGTGGGTGGCAGAGTTTCCGGAAATTCCCCAAAAATGCTCAGATTCGAGTAAAACTTGATGAAACTTGGTGGTCGAGAAAATGCTTCAAACTATCCATTTAGGGGTCCGGACCAGATTCGGCCGCGGTATGAGGGATTGGAGGGAGCTACCGGAAATCGTGTGGCACGTCTAGGGACCAAATAAGCGGATCTGTTGGGTTGAAACTTGAAAGGTAGAAAATGCCTTTGCCCTAGAATGAATGAATGAATGAATGACTGTATCTAAAGCCATTTTTCAGGCCGTATGCATACATAGGCCATGACGGAATCCGAAGCCATGACGGAAATGCTCAGACCTGAGTGAAACTAGATATCCTATTTCTAGATCTCAACCGCATTTTTGGATAGCCGGGTATTTTGTGACGTTCTCGTCTACTTCTCTACCAACTACTCGTAACAAGCACCATATGAGCTCGTAAATCTTGTTGTATTTGGAAGCTTTTGTTGTGTAATACTCTGTTTGTTTTTCTCCCTTTTATGTGGAATGATAAGAGTTTAATTTATATGTATTTATGTATATGCAGTGATGGCGAAAAGCAATGACTAACACTAAACTTGTCAAATATTCCTTGAGCCCAAGGTGACTTTGAAACATATATTCAAATAATACATAAAACGGATACATTTATTCAAACAATGTTTACAACGGATACGTCAGCTACGATTCTTCATCAGCAAGAATCGTAGCTGACGTATCCGTTGTAAACATTGTTTGAATAAATGTTTCAAAGTCAGCTTGGGCTCAAAGAATATTTAAAACGGATACGTCAGCTACGATGCTTTCGCAGCGATATTTCGGCCCTTCTTGGCTAGGGTCCACGTCGACAGGCTGTTAATCTTCAGGGTCAGCTTCAGGGAAAGAAACAAACCTGCAATAATTAACTAAAGCTTCTTCCGACTATAAATATCCTATTCGTAGAAATTACTTTTAAATTCAACTGTAGGGAAAAAACTGGTCGTGAGATTTAATTTTTGACACGGCCGTTGTTTTTTACTGCACGATTGGGGATCAGAGAGAAGAAACTGTCTATCCTTGTTTGGGTTTAGGGGAAGTGCACAATCATTACAAGACCAAATCCAACTTCGTCGTCCTCTATCTTGCTTTCACAACGGACCTGAAAGTTGTCCTTTGGCAAGGGAAATGTTTCACTCAAGGTAGGTCCGCATATGCGTTTTCCAAATCCGGGATTAACTCCTAATTAAAGAGAGAGCGGGGTTAATGTATCGTAGCGAAAGGCTGATGAGTACTTACGAAGAGAGATTCAGGAGAAAGTCGCTTGACCTTGAATTTGGAAATGAGTGAAAAGGAACTGCGGAGAGGAACCACCTAGACGGGAATCGATGACACGGAAATTACCCAATAAGAACGGTTTTTGAGGGCTGGAAAGCAACACAGTACACTTTCCGCTGATTTTCAAGATCCTTACTTTTGCCCTATGTGTGGTTCACTAGGGGAGGATATATTTCATTTGGTGGGTAGGCAGGCCCGTATCCAAGAATTATTTTCGGGGAGGGGGTTGCCTGCGGGTCGGACAAAAAAGTACAAAAAAGACATAGATCATAGGGAAAAGCCTGACTATTTTTGTATGTTTCGGGCGGGGGGGTCAACCCTCTAACCCCCCCCCCCCTCCCCCTTGGATACGGCCTTGTGGGTAGGTGTGCTGATAGGCATGACAGAGTGGAGGGAGAGGATGTGGTTAAGATTATGGGGAAGACATTATGACAGATTTTATGACTACAAAAACATCGTATTTGGGCTCTGCCCACGAGAGATATGTTTTGCTTTATTATTAAATAAATTGAAATAAATTGAGACAAATTTTGTAGACCTTCGTCAGCTTAGGAGGTTCCTCAAGCAGGCTATGGAGCATCGGTAGCGTTTTTTGGAGTAATGGTTTCCTCCTTTTGGTGAGTTTTAGTGTCATTTTGTGTTTATTTTGTTTTCCTGCCATGACCCCAGGTGCTTTTTGGGAATAATTTTTGGGAATAAATTCATTCAGTCGTGCTACTATCGCGAGTTGCCGAATTTTGTGGAACGGTTATTGCGTATCCTCCCAGAAACGACTTTAGAACGCTAGAGGAAAGCTTCGCAGAACGCTGAGCGTTGGTAAAAGCTCAGCACAGCCCTTCCACACCCAAATGGCGAGTTGCAAAGCCCATCTACCCCACTCGTCAGCTGAATTCCGAGGGGTTGCACACTGAAAATGTTGGTGTACAACAGGAGGCAGAGAGGCAGGGAATCCTGAACACCTTGCGAAACAAGTGAGCAGCCCCTCGCTGAAGTCAATATACCAACTTTCATCAAAACTTCTTAATTCGTTCAGGGTTTGTAGAAGTGTGACAGACAGACGGACGGACAGGTCCACGAATTTCCTCACTATCACTCTGTTCCCAAAAACGTAACTTTTCACCACGCGAAATCGGCAAATCAAGGCCAGGTTCCTTTGCTTGAAGATTCCCGTTCCCAGGCGAATAAGCAGTCGGCATTTTACGGCCTTCTCTGCGTCAACACAAGAAAGCCTTACTGATGTGTAATAAGCATAACCACTTCCAGGAATAGAAAGTGACGTCAAACAACACTAGACTCCATCACATATTCTTCGTTCCCTCGGATGGGCTCTACGTCGTACATCCGAGGAACATAAATGCGGTTCCTATCATTCCAGTGGTAGAGAAAACCCTTTAACACCACAGAAAGAGGTTGAAAAAGTCAAATTTATGATGCTGACACTGTGTAGTTTAACATATGTCACTCGCCTTGCTAGGATATCAGTTGTTAAGAGCCTCCCGTCAGCAAAACAGGACACGTGAAATCGCAGAGGTCGAAACAAACAAGACCAAAGGTTCCGATGGGATCCCAAAACTTGAATACTGATGCAGACAGTTACGATCTTTGTGCCGACCGGTTTTGTATAAAACTCAAGTTCAGATATACCTCTACAAGCCATGTCTCTTTTGACGATACTGATCGAAATTTCCTGCTTTGCTTCTGCCAAATTTCCGGTTCCGCCCAAATTCCGAACGAACTACCATACTTGTTCAGAAAAAAAAAAAGTCCAGAAACGAATTCAGCATATCTCCTTGTCCATATAAAAAAACATTTAATCAACTTCAAGTAAGACTTTAACTTATAAGAAAAATCCGGTTTCTACCGGATTCTGAACGAACTATACGACCCGGCAAAAAAAGATTGTCGTCTTTTCTTACCCCTAAATATGTCATTTAATCAACTTCAAATAAAACTTTTGCTTTTAACAAATTTTCCGGATTTGGCCTGATTCCGGGCGAACAAGTTGTCCTGGTAGCATGTCTCCTTACCGCTAAATCGAACATCTAATCAACTTCAAATAAAACTTTTATTTTTAACAAATTTTCCGGTTTTGGCCGAATTCCGGGCGAACCAATTGCTCGGCGAAATAATGGTTTTCACCATATTGTTCAGCATGTCTTCCTACCCCTACGTCGAACATCTAATCATCTTCAAATAAAACTTTTACTTTTAACAGACTTTCCGGTTTTGGTCGGATTCCGGGCTAACTGCTTGTCCGGCGAAAAAATGGTTTTCACCATCGTGTTCAACATGTCTTCTTACCCCAAATCGAACATCTAAATCAACTTCAAATAAAACTTTTACTTTTAACCAACTTTCCGGTTTGGCCGAATTCCGGGCGAACTACTTGTCCGATGAAAAAATGGTTTTCACCATCGTGTTCAGCATGTCTTCTTAACCCATAATCGACTATCACATTACCTGTTTAAAAGTATTTCATTTGCCCCTTAATTTAAACCCCCTCCCCCACCCATAAATGTAGGGCAACAGAGCCCATCTACGAACTTGACCTTACTCTTGACCCAAAGAATGCTCACACCAAGTTTCATCAAAATATCTCATTCCCTTCGAGAGTTATGGTGCGCACAGACGGACAGACGGACGGACGGACAGACGGACAACTTTTGCGATGTCATAGGTATCCCGCCACTTACGTTTTGGGATCCCAAAAAGTCGGAATGTACCAAGCCATCGCCAGATCAACCCTCCATTACAGGTCGAAACGTGGCCAATAAAATCTGTAGACGCACAATCGCTTAATATGTTCAACCATGGATGGCTCCGAAAAATCGAGGGAGTGACACTCCGAGACAGCCTCAGCAACAACGTAATAAGGAGATGATCCTATCAAAAGCACCAAGCAGCCTCGTTAGCAAAGACACGCCGACAGTCTGGTTTTGACAGGTGAGCGACTGGCAAAGAAGGCTTTGGTCGCCACTCCACTCCGCAGTCAAGGAAGGAGGAGGGATCCCTCCTGGTTTCAACTCTCGATGCACTTCACGAAAGACCGAAATTCATGGCACGACTTCGTCCATTAAGAATAAAGGCGGTTCATATTTTTAAAAAATTGATCTGCCTAACCTTTCTAAGCAAAACTCAAGTTCTTTCAAATTAATATATGAACCGGTTTTATTCTCTATTTAAAAACAAGAGCTGAAAGCTCATATGGCACTTGCAAGAATAAGCAAAATGTTGGCGGGAGTTTTTTGTTTGGGAGTATTGGCGAATATTATTTTATTATACACTAGTAAGTAAAAAGTACTGTAAAAGGCATTTCTAGAACTCCTCTTCTTCGTTGGACGGTTCAATGGTCTTCAATGTGGTTTCGACATTTATATCAAGTACGTTTCTTCTTTGATTGTTGCTGCGTAATTTCCCGTTTTAAAGGCGCTAGAAATGTATCTGTAAGCAAAACCCTTGAGGCAAAAACGATAGCAGGTTCTTAGGGATCATTGATATATACAGTTTGGTCAAAAGTAGAACCCTTGTGGCACAAATGATCATGGGTTGAGATGTATCGTTTGATAAAAAGTACTTTTCGACCTTGCGGTGAAGATGCGCACTTTAAGGGAGCTAGAACCTCATTTGTAAGCAAAACCCTTGAGGCAAAAATGGTAATGGGCTCATGGGGATCATGAAAATGCATATTTTGCTTAAAAGTATTTTTCTTAATTTGCGTTCATGATTGGTACTTTAAGGAATGGTCGGATTTGGAAAGTGGCAAATTCTAAGCCAATCTTGTCGAATTTCTAATATTCAGCCAAGTTTCATCGTCCTAGCACATTTGGAAGTACCTTTACTCGCGATCACCGGAATTCCGAACTCCCCCTTAAACTCCCCCCACAGTCGCCTGAGCCAATCCGGTTCTGTAAATGATTTATCCGGAGCATCTGCTAGTTATTCCTACAAAGTTCCATCTCGATCTCTCCAGTCTAAGCCGGTCGCATATTCCCCCCCCCCTTGTTGTCGGATCCGGTCCGGACATGAAAAGATCACCAGAGACATGTCCTCTGTTCAATTGCAAATTTCACTCAAATCCGATCACCCGTTCCAAAGTTACGCATGACTAAATATTCCGGATTCCCCCTTCCTCTACCCCCCCCCCCACGACTATCAGATCAAGTCAAGTCAGTTTGATAGGGTCCCTGATACGCCTCCCAAGTTTCGTCGTGAAAATCCCCAGAACCCCCATCACTGGAATTCCGGGAAACACCCCTCCACCCAGCCTCCACCCCCTAAGCATTTCGGGTGTCCCCCTCCAGCCCCCCACCCCCCCAGTTACCGGATCCGATCCGAATTTGACAATGAACATCCAAGACATTTGTTCTTGATACCTGTCAAGTTTAATGTACGCCCGATTATCCGCTATATCAACCCTTAAGGTTCAACAAACATATTTTGCCAGCCCCTTCGACCTTCGGTTGATCTCTCTCTCTCCGAACGAATCCTTGCAAAGAATCCACGAGCAGAGTGTGATTAAAGAATGACTCATCCGTGTGCAGAGTTAGACTAGTGTGAAGAAAGGGGTAGGGGTTTGACAGAAACTAGAAAAAGCATTCGGGTGTTCCCCTCCAGCCCCCTCCCCAGTTATCAGATCCGATCCGAATTTGACAATGAACATCCAAGACACTTGTTCGTGATACCTGTCAAGTTTAATGCACGCCCGATTATCCGTTCCAAAGTTATGAATGTTACTAATTTCCGGATTCCCCATGGTGCCACTCCCCCATTGATGGTGGGATCGGGGAAGTGATTATTTTCAAGTTAATCCGGTTGGGTCCCTGATATGCGTGCCAAGTTTTATCGCCCTAGGTCATGTGGAAGTGCCCAAACTAGCAATGCGGACAGACCGACAGACAGACAGACAGACATTACGATCGCTATATGGTACTTGAGTAAGCTCAAGTGCCATAAAAAAAGAAAAAAAGTGGGACGCAAACTCTGCGCCTCAGGAAAGTAGTGTGCAAAATTTAAACCTTGGATCCGAAGAAGACGGTAATAATGGAAAATTGACAGTGATATAACTCGAGTGAATCAATCCTAAAATTGTTTACATCAGCATGTCATGTGATGGAGCAGAGCCAGGAAACAAACAACCAAAGTGCGATAGGAAAACGGAGGTCTTATTTTATCATAAGTAAAATAGTATGGTAGCAAGGACCTCGCGTGGAGCTATGTTTGTCAGATCGTGTCGCAAGCTCTAACTGTTTATTCAATAAGTACGATCACCACACACAAGATGTACAGTTGTCCAACTACACTTGCACGGCATCCAGAGGCGTTACTAGCCAAAATGAAGAAAAGAAGGACAGCTTTGAAAAAAAATCGACTCATTTTTAGAAAAACCGACTGTTTTTAAGTAAAAACCTACCGTTTTGATAAAAATTTACTGATTCTCAGAAAAACCGACTGTTTTCACGAAAAAAATAACTGTATATTTTACGAAACACTAATACACTTTACCGACTGGCCGAAAGCACTGGGAGGGGGACGTTACCCCCCCCCCATTCATGAAGCCCCTAGCGGCATCTACTTGAAGTTGACGAAACATACAAAGGGGATTTCACACAGAAAATGCATAACTCTTTCGTTGCGCTCCAGAGCAAAAATAACACTAGGGAATAGGGCCAAGACTTCAAAAAAGAGACAAACACTCGAATAGCAGCGACACTAGCACCACTAGCGAAAGAGAACGTCCCTACTGAAACTTGATCAGTGGTGCACCAGCGCTGGCTCCGGTAACTCCATATTCCGAACACAGGAAAAAAAAGATACACCCTCCTTTGTTTCTCCGATGTCTGCAGACTGCATCTTAGCTGTAGTAGAAACTTTGTAAGCCCGCAAGTTTACTCAGTTTGAATGCCGCGACCGTAGAGAGCGGTGCTACGAGTGTCCGTTTTCGATGCATTGATAGCATAGTTCTTGGCGCTACTCACTAGTAAGGCGTATTCTAGCCGTTACCCGAGGACTCCACTTGAGTAGTCCTCGCGATTTTATGGCACTTGCAGCCTCTGGCTCAAGTGCCATATACCGATCACAATTCCGTCTGTCGGTCGGTCGGTCGGTCCGAGTTTTTTGTCCCGCATATCCGAGTTAGGGTACTTCCGGATGTGCTAGGACAATGAAACTTGGCAAGCATATCAGGGACCCGACCAAACTAACCTGAAAATAATCAGTTTCCCGATCCGACCATATGCGGGGGAGTGCGGGGCGCTGGAAACTTGAAAATTTAGGGCATTTTGTCACTTTTTTCCGAGTTTTTTCCTAGATGAGCTAGGACAATGAAACTTGGCAGGAATATCAGGGACCCGACCAAACGAGCCTGGAAATAATCAGTTTCCCGATCCGACCATATGCGGGGGAGTGGGGGCGCTCGAAACTTGAAAATTTAGGGCATTTTGTCACTTTTTCGAGTGAGGGTACTTCCAGATGAGCTAGGACAATGAAAATTGGCAGGAATATCAGGGACCCGACCAAACTAACCTGGGAATAATCAGTTTCCCGATCCGACCATATGCGGGGAAGTGGGGGCGCTGGAAACTTGAAAATTTAGGGCATTTTGTCACACTTTTTCGAGTTAGGGTACTTCCAGTTGTGCCAGGACCATGAAACTTGGCAGGCATATCAGAGACCCGACAAAACAAACTTAGAAATAATCAGTTTTCTGATCCGACCATTTTTTTTGGGGGGGGAGGGCAGGGAAATCCGGGAAATTGAGAAGTGTGTAACTTTCGAACTGATTATCGGATTCTAATGAAACTTCATAGCTGAACAGAATATATATCTGTAATGTCCCGTTTAAAGTCTTGACCGGATTCGGTAGCCAGGGGGGAGTTGGGGGGGGGGGAGACCGGAAATTTCAAGAAACGGTTAGAATGGAGGGATCGGAGTGAAACTTGCTGGGAAGAACAAGCATCTGCTCTAGATAAGTCCTTTCGACCATTGTACTGGATCCGGACACTTATGGGGGGGGGGGTCCCGGAATTCCGGTGATGGTGGTTTTGGGGATTTTCACAATGAAACTTGGCAGGCATATCAGGGACCCAATCAAACTGACTTCAAAATAAAAATTTGTCGATCAGATAATGGTGGGGGGAGTGGAGGGAGGGGAATCCGAAATTTTTAGTCATGCGTAATTTTGGAATGGGTGATCGGATTCGAGTGAAATTTATGAACTGAACAGAGGACATTTCTCCGATGATTTTTTTCATATCCGGACCGGATCCGGCAACTATTGGGGGGGGGGCGGAAAATACGTGACCCGTTTAGAATGGAGGGATCGGGATGGAACTTTGTGGGAAGAACAAACAGATGCTCTAGGTAAGTCATTTGCTGAATCGGATTGGCTACGTGCACAGCGGGGGAGCTGGGGGGGGGGGGGGGGGTTAGACCGGAAATCTTCAGAAATGGTTAGAATGATGGTCTCGGAGTCATCTCAAACATCTGGTCCATGTAAATCTTTTACATAATTTGGCTGGAGCCGGACACTTGAGGGGGGGGGGGGAAGGAGGGGGGTTCCCGGAATTCCGTTTTTTGGGGGATTTTCACGACGAAACTTGGAAGGCATATCAGGGACCCGGTCAAACTGACTTGGAATAAAAAAAAATCCTCGATATGATAATCTTGGGGGGGGGAGTTGAGGGAGGGGAATCCGGAATATTGAGTCATGCGTAACACTGGAACGGGTGATCGGATTCGAGTGAAATTTAATAATTAAACAGAGGACATTTTTCTCTGGTGACCTTTTTCATTTCCGGACCGAATCCGGCAATTATTGGGGGGAGGGCGGAAAATACTTGACCCGCTTAGACTGGTGTGATCTGGATCGAACTTCGTGGAAATGACAAACAGATGCTCTGGATTAATCATTTACAGAACCGGATTGGCTCCGGTTATTGTGGGTGGAGTTGGAGGAAGGGGGGGGGGGGGGTCTGGGATTCCGGTGATCGCGCGTTAAGGTACTTCCAGATGTGCTAGGACGATGAAACTTCGCTGGAATATTGGAGACTCAACAACATTTGCTTAGAAATTGCTACTTCCCAAATCCGATTATTCCTTAAAGTACCAATCTTGACCGCAAAGTAAAAAAAATACTTTTAAGCAGTATATGCATTTTCGTGATGCCCATCAGCCCATTAGCAGTTTTGCCTCAAGGGTTTTGCTTACAAATGAAGTTCCAGCTCCCTTAGAGTGCGCATCTCAACCGCAAAGTCGAAACTTAGTTTTGATCAATCAAATCATCTTGACCCATGCAAGTGCCATATGAGCTTACAGCTCTTATTGTTTGTCCCGGGGACTCACTCCCCGTATCCAGATAAAAAAGATTAAAACAAGATCCATTTTGTAAGCAATCCCCGTGTTCTCGCAGTTTCTGTACGCGGAGTCGCCGTGGAGTGACTCACCTCTATTCACGCCGTTCCCTTCGATTCCCCGAGGAGTCCTACGGACGGGGGATTCTTCGATTATCATCCCGATCATCAAAAAGGACTCCCTTTCAGATTGGGAGGGGAATCAATTTTTGACGGTGTTGCATATTTTGTGTTGTTTATATTGGTGTGCATATTTTTTTTTCGGACAAGATCCATTTTGGAAGCATTCCCCGTGTTCTCGCAGTTTCTGTACGCGGAGTCGCCGTGGAGTGACTCACCTCTATTCACGCCGTTCCCTTCGATTCCCCGAGGAGTCCTCGCGGAACGGCGAGAATACACCTGTAGTCCCTAGTGTTATTTTGCTCGGTTTCGCTCGCTTACATTCCACGTTACGTGTCGGCTGCAAGGTTGTCACCGGCAACATTTCAATACTGATTTCAAGATTATTTTTTTTAATTCAGTATTCTCTGTCAGTATAAAGATGAATCGAGTATTTTCGGTCGCTGTCAAGATGATTTCAGTATATTTTAGTAATTAATTTAATTGACGTGATCCACTATTTCTCATTCCAATCAATAGCCTACTACGTGATTTATGCCTTCATTCAAGAGTTTCACGTACAGCCTTAGTCGCTTAAATTAACTGATGTATTAGCCTAGTCCTGGTCAAAGCTGAGAATATAATTGCATTAATACTATGAAATTACAGCACAGTCTCCACTGGCAATCATTGGCCGGCCTTAAGGCCGACTTCGGCGATCGGGAAGAGTCGCAGTGGACACAACAGATGGTGTTACTAACGGAATTCCTATTTACGTTGACATTACTCTCAAAAGAGATGATGATCTTATTAGAAGAAGACCAAAGGTTTCGATGGGATCCCAAAAATTCAATATTTGATCCAGACAATTGGGTCTTGTCTTCGCCAGATCCAGTCTTCGCCAGACTCCTTGAACATTTTTACTATTAAAATTCAGAAACAGATTAAGGCCAAATAGCTAATCATCTGAGAAACCAAGTTCAGATATAGATCCATCGTGTGTGTTTACCCCTATAAGTTATATCTATTTTGACAGAAAACTTCCTGCCTTACTTTTGCCAATTTTCCTGTTTCGGCTGAATTCCCGAACTACTTGCCCTGCGAAAAAATAAAGCAAATAATGAATTCAGCGTATCTCCTTTCAAATCAACTTCAAATTAAAATTTAACTTACAAAAAAAATTTCTGGTTCCAGCAGGATTCCGGGCCCACTACATGTCCGGATAAAAAATGATTGCCATATACGGATTCAGCATCTCTTCTTACCCCTAAATCGGGTATATAATCAACTACAAAAACAACTTTTGCTTTTAACAAATTTTCCGGTTTTGGCCGGATTCTGGGCGAACAACTTGTCCGGGTTGAAAGTTATTTTCACATAGGTGTTGAATATGTCTTCTTACCCCTAAATCGAACACCTAATCAAATAAAACTTTTACTTTGAACAGACTTTACTGTTTTAGCCGGATTCCGCGCGAACTACCTGTCCGGCGGAAATGGTTTTCATAATCATGTTCAGCATGTCTTCTTACCCCTTAATCGACTATCTCAGTAGCTGTTTAGCCCCCTCCCCACTCCTAAATCTAGGGCTATTTAGTCCATCTACGAACTCGACATTTCCCTTGACCCAAAGAATCCTCACACCAAGTTTCATCAAAATATCTCATTCCCGTCGAGAGTTATCGTGCTCACAGACGGACGGACGGACAGATGGACAACTTTTGCGATGTCATAGGTATCCCTCGACTTACGTTTTGGGATCCCAAAAACATAACCAGAAAATATTCAAGGATGATGACACGCATCCATTCGAACGTTTTATTTCTTTTTTGAAGCATCGTAGCTGACCGATCGGTTGTATGATAATAAATTAGCTTTAAACAAGAAAAAGACAAAATTTTTAATTTATAGTAGAACTGGATGTAAGTTTGACAGTGTGAGGAAAGTAGAAACAGAATCAGGTGAAGGTGTAACTTTTTTTGAGTGAACTGACTCTATTCGTTATTTGGGGGTTATTTTCGACCATAATCTGTCATGGAAAGAGCACATTAATTTGGTTAGGACTAAGGCTTCTCGTGGTGTTCCCCCCCCCCCCCCAACTCCCCCCAAAGTGCCCGAATCCGGTCCGGTGATGTCAATGATGTATCTAGGACTTGTGCTTGTTCTGCCCATCAAGTTTCATCCCGATCCCCCCACTTTAAGCGCTTCCCAAGATCTCCGGTCCCCCCTCGAACTCCCCATAAGTCACCAGATCCGGTTTGGACTTGAAGTGGGTTGTCTGATACACGAGGTCTTTCCAAATATCAAGTTCCATAAGGATCCGATGACCGTTCAAAAGTTATAAATACCTCAAGATTCTGGATTCCCCCTCCCTCCACTCCCCCCCCCCCCCCGATGGTCGGATCGGGGAAACGATTGTTTCCAAGTTAATCTTTTCGGGTCCCTGATATGCCTACCAAGTTTCATTCCTAGCTTATGCGAAAGTGCCCGAACTAACAAAACCCGGACCGACCGACGGACGGACAGAAATCGCGATCATTATATGGCACTTGGCCGACGGGCAAGTGCCATTGAAATAGTAGTAAAAGTAAACTTTTCTGGGTTTGGCAATGGCAAAACTCATTAAAGTTCACCTCGTTCTCTGGGCGCTCTGGCCCTTTTCCGACTAGGTAATTTAGACTACTGCTACTGCGGACAACTAAAAAAGAAAACAGAACAAAAAACGCAAGGGAAAAAGGAAGAAAATAAAGAAAAAGAAGTAGTAGAATTACATCTTTTTTTAGAGCTCTCACAACATGGGTGACGGTTGCATGAGCGCGAATCACAGACGCAATTTTTTTTTGAGAAAACAGCATTTTTTCAGTATAGTTTTTCTGCAACTATTTTTAGTTAAAAAGTTAGTTGAGTGGCAACCTTGGTGAGCTCCTTCGCTCCTTTCACACCATCGGGCTCAAACGTTCCTTACTTGGGGAGACGAAACGGCTAGTTTTTACGAGGATTTAATATTAATTTATGCGGGTTCGTAAATATTTATATATTAATGGGCGTATATATATATACTTATATAATATACGTATATATATTACGTGAAAAATAGATAAGAAGCAAGCTTTAACTGAATTTAGAGGTCTAGGAGCTTAGTAGACTGTCACATTCATATTCCATATATATATAGCCTATATACGATGTGCATTATGCATCTTCTTCCAGAATTGTTAATCCTTAGTCCTTACGTGTGTTTGAATTCTCTACGGTTTGGTCGCGGTAACGCAAAGTGGGCTTGAACCCCCATTATTTCGTTGCTTAAATTTTCTACACGCAGTATGCAAGGTACTCCTTGAGCCCATGCTGACTTCAAACAATGGATAAAACGGACACGTTAGCTACGATGCTTTGGCAGCAATATTTCGGCCAAATATTCCTTCAGCCCAATCTGACTGCGAATCATATTTGATGGTGGAAAACGGATACATCAGCTTAATTTTATTGGAGCTATATTTCGGCCCTTCTTGGCAAGAGTCCTCTTCAGGCTCAAAACCGCTCAAGTTGGAAAGACGAACTTGTGGGAAAACCGAAATGGTGGCGCTGGAAAGTTGGTTTTCCCACAAGTTCGTCTTTCCAACTTGAGCGGTTTTGAGCCTGAAGAGGACCCTTGCCAAGAAGGGCCGAAATATAGCTTCAATAAAATTCAGCTGACGTATCCGTTTTCCACCATCAAATATAATATTTCGGCCCTTCTTGGCAAGGGTCCTCGGCAGGCTGTCAACGTCAGGGACAACGTTGGGGAAGAAGGGAACCTGCAATAAATAACTCAAGCTTCTACCGACTATAAATATCCTGTTCGGGGAAATTACTTTTGGAGGAAAAACTAGTGCTGAGATTTCATTTTTGACACGGCTGCTGTTTTTCCTGCTAGATTTGGGACGACTTCTTCCCCATGTTAGGATTGAGAGCCTGTTGTTCGGTAGCGTGGGTAACCAGGTAAGTAGAACGACCTTTATTCTCGTGTCCAAACATAAAAACCCTGAAAGAGGAACACAAACATAATATTTATACCTCTTTCAATTTGATCACTTCACAACGTACCTAAATATCTTCTCCTATTTACATTCACTTATACCAGTATTCGAATTCTAACTTATTAAATAAATATACTAACCTATCCGGGTTTCTCAACTACTTATTTTTCTGTATTTACTTTTCTTCATCTTCTTCTGCGGATCATTCGGATACTGGTAACTGTCACTAACTAAATACACATAGATGGCGGGGCATATTTCAAATAACATAAATGTTTGTTGTTTTACAACAGTCCTCCCCTTTTAAGAGAAAAAATAATAGAGAACACCTAACTTAAGCAAAAGGGTATTCTCAACGCCAACTACGCTCTTCCTCCTTTTTTGCACAGTTAAGGGAAAAGTTTTCATTTTCACTGACATAAATACTTCAACAGAGGCCATTCACTTTCCTATCACTTTTTAATCAGCCTCTAGCCGGCTTAAGCAGTCGGCATTTGCGTTGTGCACACCGCGACGCGCTTTCACTTCAAAGTCAAAAAGCTGGAGTTCGGCAGCCCAACGAGATAAACGTCGATTTGTGCCTTTCACTGCATTCAGCCACTGCAGTGGTTTGTGGTCAGTTTCGACTAGGAACTGTCGTCCATAAAGGTAGTATTCTAACTTCTCTATAGCCCACCGGATGGCGAGACATTCTTTCTCCACTGTGGCAAAACGTGTCTCTCTGGGAAGACGCTTCCTCGACAGGTAAAGTATAGGGTGCTCCCCGTCTTCGAAGTCTTGGCTGAGCACGGCTCCGATGGCATAGTCACTACTGTCGGTTTGCACTTTAAACTGTCTGTCAAAATCAGGGCTGCGAAGGACTGGCGAAGAGCATAGTTGCGCTTTCAGTTGGTCGAAAGCAATCTGATGTTTGTTTTCCCATGGCACCACTTCGGAAACTCCTTTCTTGGTGAGTTCTGTGAGTGGGTAAGCCAGCTTTGCAAAGTCTTTCAAAAATTTCTGGTAATAACTAGCTAAGCCTAAGAAGGCTCGCACATTCGTTTTTGTTTTTGGCCGTTTAAAGTTCGCAACGGCTTTGACTTTGCTTTCTGCAGGTTCCACTCGTCCACTTCCAACCATGTGGCCTAAGTATTCGACGAATTCTCCGGCTACCTTCACTTTCTGAGGGTTGATGGTGACACGTTTCTGTCTCAGCCGCTGGAGCAAACGTTGAATGTGGTTGATATGATCTTGAAGACTGAAACTTCGGACTACAATGTCATCATAAAAGGCTCTGGAAAACTGGATCATGTCCTTCAGGATGCTGTCCATATATCTTTGAAATGTAAATGGCGCATTTTTCAGTCCGAATGGCATGACAAGCCACTCGTAAGCGCCAAAGGGGGTGACAAAAGCGCTCTTACGTCTGGCATTCTCTGTAAGAGTGATCTGCCAATATCCGTTCTTGCAATCGAATATTGAAATGTAGGTTGCCCCTGCAACCCACTCGACGAGCTCGTCAGCTCGAGGCATAGGGTAGTTTTCAGTCTTCGTCACTTCGTTGAGCTTACGCGAGTCTGTGCAGAGTCTTATTTCTCCAGTTTTCTTAGGGACGCAAATAACGGGGCTTGACCAGTCGCTGGTAGATGGCTGTATGATCTTGGCTTCCGTAAGTCGAAATAGCTCAGATTCCAGCTGCTTGCTTTTTGCCTCCGGTATTCTATACGGTTGCATACGTATCGGTCTGGCGTCTCCTGTTTCTATGTCGTGTTCGACACCTTCCATTTGTCCGATTTTGTTTGTGATGACGTCTGAGAAACTTTCTAAGACGCTTCGGAGCTGTTCACGGTCGGTGCCAACGTTTCTTGCATCGATGAACTTATCCATGTCGATTAATTCGTTGGTGCTCTGGTCTGGAAAGGTGCGGATCATTTCTTTGACCGTTTCTTCTTCTTCTTCGGGCTGGATGATGCAAAAGAGGCTGCGCTTCTCTTTTGGCTCCGATTCTTCTTCTTTTGGCCGATGAAATCTTCTGAGTAGATTGACGTGGAAAAGACCAGTCTTTTTCCGTTGACCGTCAATTTCCACATCATAGTTGACTTCGTTTATTCTTCTGAGGATTTTGTAGGGTCCTCTCCAAGACACTTGAAGCTTGTGGTTACCTTGCGGAAGCAAGAGTAGCACCTCCTCCCCTTTTTCGAAGGAGCGGGGCTTAGCTGACACGTCATACCACGCTTTGGTCTTAGCAGCGGCTTGGGTCTTGGTTTCTTTTGCTAGACTATGATAAAGTTGTAGCCTTTCCCTTAGATTTGTGATGTAGTAGACGACAGACTGGGCTTTAGAGTTTTCGTCTTGGTCTTCCCAGGCGTCTCTGAGTAGATCGAGTACGCCACGTGGATTGCTTCCATACAGCATTTCAAAAGGTGAGTACCCGGTTGAAGGGTGGGTGGTCTCTCTGTATGCAAATAGAGCCCATGGAAGGTATTTGTCCCAAAGCTTCGGCTCTGACATCACAAATTTCTTCAGCATGCTGAGAAGTGTAGAGTTAAATCTCTCGTTCATTCCGTTACTCTGCGGATGATATACGGAAGTTCTCACTGGCTTGATGTTTAACAGCTTGTAGAACGTCGTTAAAGCTGAGCTGATGAAGTTGCTTCCCATGTCTGTTAAGATTTCTTGGGGCAGTCCGAATTTGCTCACGTACTTTACTAGTTCTTCTGCTATACGCTTGGTTGTAGTTGTTCTAAGAGGTACCGCTTCTGGATATCTCGATCCGTGGTCCACTATTACCAAGATGTATTTGTTTCCAGAGGAAGATTTTTCCAACGGACCCAATATGTCCATTGAAATCTTCGTGAATGGTTGCTCGATAATAGGCATTGGCACCATTGGGACTTTTTCTTTTGGTCTTCTTTTGGCTACCAGCTGGCAGGGCTCGCATGTCTTGCAGAACTCGGCTATGTCGGATTGCATGTGCGGCCAGAAGAACCGTCTTGATATTCTGTCTCGTGTACGATTTACTCCAAGATGACCACTCATAGGGTTAGAGTGTCCGAGTTCAAGGACTTCTTGTCTGCATTGCTTCGGCAAAAGCAGTTGGAGTTGTTGTGAAGAATCTTCCTTGTTTTCAGCTCTGTAGAAAAGTCCGTTGATTTGCAGCACTTGTTGAGGCTTGGCAACGTCACTTGTGGGGTCAACTTTTGAGATAAGGTTTTGCAGCGTCTTATCATTCTTTTGGAGAGTTGTAAACTCCTCTGTATTCAGTTTGAACAGCTGTTCAAGAGAAAACATTTCAAACTCTGGATTCGATTGCTGGGTCGGGTCATTTGCTGACCCAATAGTTGAATCTTCGCTGGGCGATGCATGTATTTCGACGACATCAGTTAAGTTTACTGACACATGGACGTCGCTTTCTGCAGACTCTGGGTCTGGTTGTTGGGCTTGAGAGCTTTCTGATCTGAAAGTTGACTCTTCGCTGGACGTTGCAGGGTTTTCGACGACATCAGTTGGGTTTTCTGACACATGGCCGTCGGTTTCTGCAGACTCCACACAAAGGTTGAAGGAGCTATCAGCGGTGATGCTTGTATCGTCTTGCTTCTTTGAGGCAACTCCCTGGAAACCACCGTCGTCATTTGAGGGGATCATGGCTTGCAGCTTCTTGTTAGCTGAGCGAGTGACCACTAATGCAGGTGCTGAAGGTGAGTTGACTGTTTCTTTAAAGCTGATAAGACTGGAAAAGCCATCGAAGTCACAGCCGATTAAAACACCACCAGGTAAGTTTTTGACAACTCCTACTTGCATTTTCTGATTGACGACAGAGCCATCTCCAGAGATGATTTCGATTACAGCATCAGTAGTTGGAGCAGAGTGACTGTCTCCAAACACGCAGCCGATTTCTCGTAGTCGCGAGTAATCGATGCTAGATGGGTCTAGTAAGTCTTCCCTCACTAGAGTAATGTCACTTCCTGAGTCCAGGAGTATCTCCATCTGTGTTCCGTTTAGCTTGCCCAAAGCCTTACGTTTTTCTGCAAGTTCATGTCTTGTGTTGACAGGACTGCGTGCTAGACCGCTAAAACCAGATTTTCTAGGGGTCTCTTGTTTGCTTTCCTTCTGGCTTTCCGGGTTAAAGGCCTTCTTTCCTTCTCGGAACCAGCAGTTCTTGGAAGCATGATTTGTTTTCTTGCAATGATTGCATGGAGTCAAGTCCTTTCTTGATCGAAGATGTTGCGATGATTTCTTCGTTTCTTTTTCGTTGGCATTATCTCCTTCTGATTCGGCTGAGCTGGAACGCTTCTTGAACGTTTTGTTGCCACCGGATTTTTCAAAATGAGATTTTCGTGACGTGTCGTAACCAACCATTTTCTTTGACAGCGCATATTCATCAGCGCTGTTTGCCACATCTGCTACATTCTTCAATTTCTGCTGCACGATGTGTAGCTTCAGATATTCGCTGTCAATGCATCTGAAGAACTGTTCGATCGTTATTGCCTCCAGCGCGTTTTTCAAATTCTCTTGTAGAACTTGAATGTCGGTGCACGAGTCGATGGCTGTTGGAATTCTTAGCCATTTATCTCGAAATTTGACAAGCGACGAGACGAGCTCTTTGAAGGTCTCAGTAGATTTCTTCCGATAAGTCCTGAATTTCTGCCTGTAATACTCTTCGTTGATTTGGTACTTCACTAGAATAGCTTCTTTGACTTTTTCATAGTTGACTGATTCTTCTCTCGGTAAGTTGTGCACAGCTTCTTGTGCTTTGGCAGTCAGAACGGGTAACAGTTTTGGAACCCAAAATGCTCTGTCCCATTTTAGTGACTGCGCCGTTAGTTCAAACGTTGCGAGGAAGGTGTCGATGTCATCTGTATCTTTCATCGGAATGAGATTAGCTGGTCTATTGGAGTTGAGTAGAGTTTGCTGTGCCTCCAACTCCATTAAACGCATTTTCTCATTCGAGGCTATTTCTTGTTGTCGCATTTCTTCTAGTTTGGTGAGCAGCAGAGTTTGTTTCTCAGACTCTTCGCGTCGGAAGTCTTCTCGTTGGAGCTCAAGTCTTCGCAGCTCGTCTTCTCTGTCAAGCTGACGCTGGCGCTCGTAGCGTTCGAATTCTTTTCGTCTAGAGTCTTCTTGTTTTTGCATAAATTGCATCATCATTTGGGTCATGTATGTTAGAGGATCTTGCGCAGAAGGTGGCTGGAGATGCTGTTGCGTTGCTGGTGATTGATGTTGGCTAGTATGTTGCTGCTGTTGTGATGTACTTGCAGATTTCTGGTCGCCGGTCATATTGTCGGTGAACTGTAGCTGCCGTACAATGTGCGTGCGCGAAGGATTTACGACTGACGGATTGGAAACTGTCTCGTATGGTTTGTATTCCGGAGTTGAGCTTCTGGAATTTGGACCAGGTGTATCAAACTTACAATGTTCCGAATCCGAATCAACTTCAGGCAATGCAAGGTCAAATGACGTTTCACCTTTCAGCAAAGTCTTTTCCTCGTCACTTGATACATCGTATGTCACTTGGTACAATTCACGAACGGATTGTCTTTGCAACACAGCCTTATTCCTATCACTTAACTTCCACAGTTCATCGCTCTTTCCTTTCGATCTTGTATTCATTCATCCAGTTCCTTAGTAATCAACCCCTCACTCAATGCGCGTGCGCTAATCCACCGATCAATACTTTTGTCGACGTCACTGCTTACTATACTCGCTTGCGTACACCTGGTTCACTGCTTACCCACAATGTTCATTCGCGAGACGCGCTTGCTGCTACCCTCGGGCTATCGTGGGAAAATAACTCGTTCACAAGGGGGAACTGGCTTGCGGCGTCTGTTGATAAACACCGTGACGTAATAACTCGGTATTGTTTGTAAACAGTTCAGGTGCAGTGATCAGCTGGCGGTCACGTGGTTATCAGCTCAGGTGATGATCAGCTGTTGACACGCCGTGTAATTTTTGCAAATGGCGAAAGATCGAAATTTAATTATTTTCAAATGTGATTTTCACGGCACTGAGTGGTAGGAGGAAGTGTTTGGAGAGATTGTCACTATCACTGGATTTTATGTGACACAAATATCCTCGGATAGGGCTTGTTCGGACGTCAGTCAGCAGGCCAAAATGCAGTTCTCTGGAACACAGCTAGGCTCATGGGTTCTTGAAATTCGCTGCCACCATCTGTTAGGATTGAGAGCCTGTTGTTCGGTAGCGTGGGTAACCAGGTAAGTAGAACGACCTTTATTCTCGTGCCCAAACATAAAAACCCTGAAAGAGGAACACAAACATAATATTTATACCTCTTTCAATTTGATCACTTCACAACGTACCTAAATATCTTCTCCTATTTACATTCACTTATACCAGTATTCGAATTCTAACTTATTAAATAAATATACTAACCTATCCGGGTTTCTCAACTACTTATTTTTCTGTATTTACTTTTCTTCATCTTCTTCTGCGGATCATTCGGATACTGGTAACTGTCACTAACTAAATACACATAGATGGCGGGGCATATTTCAAATAACATAAATGTTTGTTGTTTTACAACACCCCAACGTTCGACGAAGTGACGAGGACCATTGCAAAGAAGGACCGAAATATTGCTGCCAAAGCATCGTAGCTAACGTGTCCGTTTTATCCATTGTCTGAAAGCACGAAAGGCTTGCAACGTGAAAGCAGCGTAAAGGGAGCTCCGCGATCTTTGTCAAGAAGCAAGAAATGATATATTCAGTTGGCTAAGAAATAATTTATTCAGTTGATAATTTATATT
Source organism: Branchinecta sandiegonensis (assembly GCA_030848855.1). Taxonomy (NCBI): domain Eukaryota; kingdom Metazoa; phylum Arthropoda; class Branchiopoda; order Anostraca; family Branchinectidae; genus Branchinecta; species Branchinecta sandiegonensis. Next base: position 837,343 of record JAUPMV010000002.1, on the reverse strand, counting down.
CGTTTATTTTATTATTGTGGGGGTATTCACCCCTATGTGACGAGTCGGAAGACTTGTGGAGGTTATTATTTATATCGTTAATTTTTTACTGCATTCATTAAAATGAACTGCGAAATCATGCTAATGAAAGGCCTGTAGTCCTATCCCTTAGCTACAGATCTACGAATGCAAGAGGGCATAGATGGATCTTCGGTACCGTCCCCTAACACACCCGACTCCTGGCCAATCCCCAAAGGGCTGTCCATTTCCCAATAACTGCCTATTACGGGTCCTTGGGAATATACATCCCTGGACGTGGAAAGAGAAGAAGGCGAATATAATTAGCTTGTCAGTAAGCCAAGCCATTCATCTCTGTCGGGCTGAGGTCGATTGGTGATTTCATTTAAGCTCCACCCTACTCCACGTGCACGAAGGGGACGCACGAATGTCGTGCACTATGTTCATTTCTGTCGGGAGGAGAGCTTCAGCGATCAGAAGTCACGATAAAAGTTCGTGTTTCCTCTCTAATGACTTAGCTTACGTAAGTTAAATCTCCTTCAACCACAATATTATTTAAGGTAGCGAAGTCCGTGGTAATTTGTCTTATTTTTGTGTCCTGTTTTACAAAGATCTTCGATAAGTTATTTATATTAGTACTCAAAGTTCTCCTTGGGGTTAGGCTATGCCAAAGGTGCCTGCCTTGCCTGCAAGCAAGCATAAAGAACGCTTAATAATTCAAAATGAGGGACCGATTCCTGTCTCCCTAGTTTCGCTACACTCAAGTCGCCAGGACTTTCCATTAGCCGTTTTTCACGGTAAGAAAACACTCATCCTTCATCATCCTTAGCATCCATTCTTCATTATATTCTCTCTCAACCTCCTTTCCACATTCATTCGATTCCACAAACTCACACATCAAATGAACTACGCTTGTATCCTCATCACCGCACATAGGACAGAAGCCTCAAGTACCTGGCAAGCTTCAAGAACGCCGAACAATCCAAAACAAGTGCGCATGTTATAAAATAAACATCGCCAAGACATTTCAGATCCCCAATAACCAAAAAAAGATATTGAAATAACCTAATTTGAAATCCTCCCGTTTAAAAGCTTTTAATGTAAACGAATCGCATTTAGAAATCCAAAGAAGATCTCCAGGATCTTCCAAGAACGGTTTAAGTTCCACTACTGAATGTATGGCTAGCCAGTCCGACCCTTTAAACCTCTTTTAATTAGTAAGGTAATAACAAGTGCAGTAAACCAAATCGTAGCTTTGTCACAACTTTATTAAGAACGGCGTATCACCGAGGATATGACAAAACAGTCCAGTTTCCAACTGTTCATTAAGAACTGAAGTACGCCGCGTGGTCTTATTTGTTGCTGTTACACCAAATTCCGCGTCTATACATCTATAGGCTATCCACAAGTATACAAGAGCTGAACTCCAGACATGTCAAAGGCGAACTTAACTCGTGGAAAATCTGGACCCAGTTGCCCATAAACGGGAGTGAGAGGGGGGGGGGGCCATCAAATTGCATATCTAGACCTACACATTCTCGACTATACCAGCTTAGAGTTTGATTCCAGTCACGGGTCAAAAACTTAACCCATGGTCAAATTGGGCCCACTTGCCCATGAACGGGGAGGGGGGGGGGATCAACTCCACATATATATTCCCAACCCTATGAACCAAAAGCACAAAGGAATTTCATCGCCCTATCTCCAGTTATTGTCAAGTTAAAAACATTAAAAATTGGGCAATTTGGGCCCAATTGCCCCTGAACCAAGGGGGCGGGTGGAATTTGGGACCCGCAAAAAGACCCTAATGCTCACAAACCAACCAGGTTTCAACTTGATGCCTGTTGATTCCTGTCACGGTTAACGAACTTTACTCCTGGGCAATCTGGGCCCGGTTGCCCATGAACCATGAAGACCAGACCTGAGTTCGAACCATCACTCTCTGAAGAACAGTTCGTCAAGAAAATAAAACTTCTTGGCGTATGGATTTCGGCGGACATGAAACGGCATGACCGGGTAGAACTGATGCTCAAAAGAGGTAACTTGGCACTTTTGTACCTGAAACTGCTGGAAAAGTAAAGCGTCCCCACCGACGATTTACTGCGAGTGTATGTTTCGTTTATTCGACCGGTACTGGAGTACTGCTGTCCCGTCTGGCATTTTCGGCTGACGCATGAGCAGTCGGGGGTTGCTGGAGAGGATTCATTTCGGGCCCTTTTAATTGCTGCTAAATCCCAAAAGGTGCCGTATTTAACTCTTGTTAATATGTTTCATTTAAAAACCCTTTCCCAATGCCGCGAAACCCTGTCATTTAACCTTGGAAAACAAATCCTACAAGACCCAACCCTACGCCCCATCCTGCCCCCTGATTTCGCCGCAATTCGAGTCAGGCCTAGCAGAGCAGCTTCCCAACCGATTCCGGTAATACAACCGATCACATGCTCTAATGCTCGGTATCAGCGTAGCTTCGTGCCCTCATTCGTGAGTCGGCTCAATTCTGAAGCAGTTTCAGCAACTGCCAGTATCTAAACATACGTCTAAAATTTTCATTGGTTCTTTAAATTTTTACTAACTTTTATTGCTGTCTGAGAATCTTGTTTTGTTGTTGTTGTTGTATTTATTCACTTTAAGTTTGACGTCATCATTGTTGTTGTTGTATTTATTCACTTTACGTTTGACGTCATTCTATCTTGATACAGTTTTTTGTTGACAAACAAGAGCTGGAAGCTCATATGGCACTTGCAAGACTGGGTCATATGAAAGTGATGGTCAAAAGTAGTGTTTTCACTTTTCGGTTAAGATCCGCCCGACTTGCAAGGCTAGGTCAGAGGATGGAAGTGATGGTCAAATTTTTTTCACATTTTGGTTAAGATGCGCACTTTAAGGGTGCTGAAAATTAATTTCTGAGAAAAACCCTTGAGACAAAAAGGATCATGTACTCATGGCGATCGTTAAAAAGTAAATTTTGCTGAAAAGTATTTGTCGTATTTTGCGGTTAAGATAAGTTCTTTAAGGAATGGTCGGATCGGAGAAGTGACGATGTCTAACCCAATGATGTCAAGTTTCTAATGCTCCAGCAAAGTTTTGTCGTCCTAACACATCTGGAAGTACCTTAACTCACGATTCACCGGAATTCCTGACACCCCCCTACATCCCCCCCCCCCCCCTCGGTACCCGAATCCGGTCCGATCCTGTCACTGATACACCTAGGACTTGTGCCTGTACTTCCCACCAAGTTTCATCTTGATCGCTCCACTCTATGCGTGTCACAACATTTCCGGTTCTCCCCTTCGACCTCCCCCTCCCCCGGTCCATCGGATCCGGTCCGGACTTGAGATGAGACATCTGAGACATGAGATCTTTCAAGATCAAGTTTCATTAAGATCCGATAACCCGTTCGAAAGTTATGCATGCCACTAATTTCCGGATTCCGCCGTCTCCCCCTCCCCCCACGATGGTCGGATCGGGCGAGTGACTGTTTCCATTTTAATCTAGTCGGGTCCCTCATATGCCTGCCAAGTTGTATCGTCCTAGCCCACCTGGAAGTACATTAACTACGGATCGCAGGAATTCTGGACCCCCCCCCCCTTCAACTCCCCCCACAGTGTCCGAATCCGGTCCAGTTCTGTCAGTTGTTTATCTAGAGCTTGTGCTTGTTCTTCCCACGAAGTTTCATCCCGATTGCTCCACTCTGAGAGTTTCAAACGATTTCCAGTTCCCCCCTCCAACTCCCCCCCCCCCCCAGATTCATCGGATCAGGTCCAGACTTGATATGAGACATCTGAGACACGAGGTCTTTCCAGATATCAAGTTTCATTAAGATCCGATCTCCCATTCGAAAGTTATGCATGTCCCTATTTTCTAGATTCCGCCACCTCCCCCTCCCCCCACGATGGTCGGATCGGTCATGTGACTATTTCCAGGTTAGTTTAGTCGGGTCCCTAATATGCCTGCCAAGTTTCATCGTCCTAGAACTTCTGGAAGTACCCTAACTCGAGAAGAGTGGACCGACAGACCGACCGACCGACCGAAAAGTGATCGGTATATGGCACTTGAGCAGAGCTGCAAGTGCTATAAAAACCGAAAATTCGGCTAGTTCATGAATGGTTTGGAAATAAACTGAATTGAACTGAATTGAACGGGGTGGTTGGGGGAGGTGCAACTTCAAAAGTAATTTTCCAGCCCTAGGACCTACAAGTACAAGGAATTTCATCGTCCCATGTCCAGGTCTGGTCAAGTTGCGAACATTATTCACTGGGCAATGTGGGCCCATTTGCCCCTCAACCGGGTGGGTGTGGGGGGTGGGACCCGCAAAAGGCAAAACTAGACCCCCAACACCCACAATTGTACCAAGTTAAAATTTTATACTTGCACTGGTTCACGAGTTATGAGCTCCACAAAAAAACAGTGAAAACCGGAAACCAAAAGCTGAAAGCTGCTATACAGCGCTCGCAATAGTGGACTGTTCCAGGAACACTCCAATAATGAGTGAACGACCCCTGTCTCCCCAATTTCTACGCTACACTCCACTCGCAACAAGAGGCGTTGTTTGGTGGGGGGAGGGGGGCGGAGGCCCCCCTTGCCTTCCAAGGGGGCCCAGAGCTACCCAACAAAAACAGAACAAGTGCTGGAAGCTCATATGGCACTTGCGAGGCTGTATCAGAGGATGAAATATCTAATTTACGTTTTCATGGGTTTGTTCTGATCATTTGTAAGCAAAACCCTAGAGATAAGAATGAGGCATGGACCCTTGGAAACCACAAGAATGTATCGTTTGGTAAAAGTATTTTATTTTTGAACTTGGTTGTAATGATGCGCACTTTAAAGGTGCTAGAATTTCATCTATAAGCAAAACCCTTAAGATAAAAACGATAACAGGCCCTTGGGGATCATTAAATTATACCGTTTGGTCAAAGGTAGTTTTTTCACTTTTCGGTTAAGGTGCGCACTTTAACGGTGCTAGAGACAAATTTTTGAAGCAAAACCCTTGAGGCAAAAATGATCATGGGCTCATGGGCATCATGAAAATGAATAGTTTTCTTAAAGTATTTTTTTACTTTGCGGTTAAGATTGGTACTTTAAGGAATGTTCGGATTTCGGACGTGACGACTTCTATGCCAATCTTGTCGAATCTCTCATTTTCCAGCCAGGTTTCATCGTAATAGCAAATCTGCAAGTAGGCTACCTTAACCTGCGACCACCTAAATCCCCCCCCCCCCTAACTTCCTCAGTGCCCGGACCCAATCCGATTCTGTAACTGATTTATCTAGAGCATTTGTTTGTTCTTCCCACCAAGTTCCGTCCCGAGTCTCCAGTCTAAGCGGGTCACGATTTCCCCCCCCCCCCCCAACAGTTGTCGGATCCGGTCCGGACACAGAAAGAACGTCAAAGACATGTCCTCTATTCAGTTATTAAGTTTCACCGGAATCCGATCAACCGTTCCAAAGTTACGCATGACTCAATGTTCCGGATTCCCCCTAATCCCGCTCCCCCGAAGATGATCGGATCGGGAACATTTTTATTTCAAGTCAGTTTAATCGGGTCCCTAATATGCCTACCAAGTTTCGTCGTGAAAATCCCCAAAACCACCATCACCGGAATTCCAAGAAACCTATTCTTTGAGCCCAAGCTGACTTTGAAACATTTATTCAAACAATGTTTACAACGGGTACGTCAGCTAAGATTCTTCATCAGCGATATTTCGGCCCTTTTTGGCAAGGGTCCTCGTCAGGCTGTCATTCCTCTGGTTCAACTTCAGGGAAGGAAACAAACCTGTAATAAATAACTGAAGCTTCTACCGACTATAAATATCTCATTAAATAAGATATTAATAAGATATTAAATAAGAAATTAAATAAGATAATTAAATAAGATATTTATAGTCGGTAGAAGCTTCAGTGGTCATTTTATTCGGAAAGGGTCGAGTTGAAGCACCGACATGTCATGCTTGTTCCCCCGTCTACGAAATCTTCAGAAAGATACCTAAATTCATTCGTTCCATGTTTCACTAAACATTGTAACTGTACTTGATTTATGTTCTTTTCGTATTTATTGTTTGTTAGTTTGTGTTTTATTTGTATCGTTAGTGAATGTTTATTTTTCCAATTCCCGCCCGTGTTAGCCTAGTGCTATTAGGGTTGAAATAAAACTGATTGAATGACTGATGTACCAGTTTTCAGTTAAATGTCTCAAACTGTTTGAAATGTATCGTGACAAAACACTATGAGCTGATATATGATATTTAGCGGTCCCTTGCTTTCATTTGTGATCCAAAAAGGCACCCTAATCATAAGGAACTATGAAATTTTCGCCTGTGGCGCCTTTTGTAGCATGTTGTTGCTACACAGTAGTTAGAAGCTGCGTTGGCTACGCTCTCCATTGAGTTCCTGTTATTCGACCACTCACTTTTACCTTTCACAAACTTGTTTCTTGAAATTTGTTTTGTTTGCCGGATGTGGTGCACTAGATTTCTTGTCTTCTGTTTCTATTGTTTCTAAACCGTTAAACCGTTGAGCCGTGCTGGATTTCCGGCTAGTATAATGTTCGATATCTCCCCCTTCCAAAGCACTTTAAACCGCCCCTGCGTCATGGGCCACAAAGGGCCACCACTGCCCCACCTTAGGTTTCAGCGAAATGACGCCTCTAGTCTCAACGAGTTTTCATAAGCCGAAATGAACAAGGCCAAAGGTTAGGATGGGATCCCAAAAATGTTATATTCATTGGACTTTCCGATTCAGACAATCGGGTCTTGTAAATATCCGGTCTTCGCCAGACTCCTTACACTGTAAAAAGTTTTTCCGAGAGAGAAGCTTCAGTTTAACGTCTTTTTCTATTAATAAATAAATAAAGATTAAAGTTAACTGCAGTATTTGCTACTAGGATTACTCTTATCTCTACGCAGATAAGATAATACCTGATAGAGATAAGATGAATCTGAGTAGCAAATACTGCAGTTAACTCTAATCTTTATACGGAGGGACTTTTTACAGTGTAAGGCTTGTTTACTACTTATCACTAATCAACTGCTTCAAAATTGACATAAATGATACCGTAGAGGTGTATTATCGAAAATTTACGGCCAAACGGCTAATCTTCTGAGAAAGTTCAGATATGGATTCAGCATGGACCCCTATGTCTCATTTTTACTTTGACGAAATTCGTTGTTTTAGCTGTATTCCGGCGAACTTCTTTTCTGGTAGGAAAATAAAGTTCAGACATGGGTTCAGTATGTATTTTGGGAGCATATCACAAGACAAGTTTTCACGAGACAATCGGCTTTTGACAAGTGTCACTAGGCAAATCCGCGCGAGGCAATTAGAGCATTAGACAAGTCTTCGAGAGGCAATTATTCATTAGGCAAGCCTTCCACGAGACAACCCGGATTAAGAAAAGTAGGATTAAGACAATCAGCTTTGAGTGAGCTACTGTATATATAATAGAGGGTGCATGTTAGGATAGTAGTCAGTTTTGATTCTGGAAAAATAATGTCAACCAAAATCCAGTTTGAAATGGTGAAAACTACAAGAGGAGGGACTGCAGTCCATACTAGTGGCTACAAGTTCGTTCTGCTTTCAACATCTTCATAAAGCAGCTACTACAGATGCTCTGACAAATGCTGTCCAATACGAGGGAAAGCATGTAATGGCAAGTTTACTCTAACTTCCACGGCTGACCACAACCACACATGTAACCCCGCAGCGACTGTCAACGACAAAGTTCGAACTCTACAGCCGTTGAAAGAATATTTCCAGAAGACCCTGGTTGTCGCCCGGCCCACTTGCACCATGCCACTGGAACCAGCACACCAACTCGGACAAACAGTTACCTCGAAGCCTACACCCGGTCACTTAACGCGGAACTAGGGAGAGCCCACCCAAACATCTTCCAGATTCTCGACATTTTCATTACCAGAAAGGGATTAACGAAAGCCGAACCCAATGTCCATACATTTTTGGATGACCAGAGAAGCTGATGACATGCTATTTGTCAAACAACTGTAAAATGGGGGAGCCTATGTATTGAAAAAGATCTTAAACAGCAGCAACTGAAAGGTCGGCTCCTGGCTCCGCACACCTCCATGAGTTCGGAGGATTTTCTTAATCAGGCATCCCGATTCTCCGGCATTTGATCTGTTTACATTTTAATTTCCTACTTTGTGTTTTAGTTTAATTTTGTGTGTGTGTATAGATCAAATAAGATTCAGTCGCTGAAATTTATATAAAGTCTTTATGCAGCATTTGTCTCCCGGAAATTTGTCTTGAGCAAGGTTTGCCTCGTGATAATTTGTCTCCTGGTAATTTGTCTTGTGAAAAATTGCCAAATGACTGACTTGTCTCGCGAAAATTTGTCTAGAAATTTTTTGTCTCGTGATAGACTTGTCTCGTGAAAAGCTGGTGACACCAAGAGGCAAATCAAGAACCTTTCGAGCCGGACGCTCTAACGGTTGAGCTTAACTTTCTCTGTCTTACTTTGAGACTTACCGACTTTGCAGTTTGCAATAAATAATTTTAATATCGACTTAAAAATTTAACTTTTCGAGTCTACCAAATTTCCGGGTTTTGACAAATTTCGGTGGAATCGCTTGTCTGACAAGAAAATAATTCAAAAATAAATTCGTCGCGTGTTCTTACCCCGATGTGAACCTCTTATCACTTAAGAATGAGCTTTTATTGAACCAAATACCCGGCTTTGGCCGGATTCTGGGCGAACTACTTGTCCGGCGAGAAAATTAGTTTCAGAACTGCGTTCAGCATGTCTCCTCGGTCCATGTCGACTATCTCATCGGGTTTCAAAATATTACTACTAATATCCGAGAAAGAGGTTGGTCATGCCAGTGACATACAACAAAAAGATTTGACGTAGTAAAGTTAATCGAACAGGGCTGAGATACGACCTTCAAGTTACCCATCAATGATTTACCTAAATAGGCTTGAAGACCCTTTGGAAATGCGTTACGTCGCTGATCCACAATTCATAACACGAATTTTTCTTCGAATGAACTGTTCCTTTCGGATTTGTAGTGCCTCTATGTGCTTGTAGGCTCTACCCTCTGTTCGTGAAGGCTTTAGCAACTACAATGGTAACGACTGACGAACAAAAATCTCTTGGGGTTCAAACGCAATAACCGGCTTTCTTCAGGAGCGACCTTACAATCTGGAATTGAATATTTCTTGAGCTTCGCCTCATTAGACCTTGAAATGATCGCTTTTGCTGAACGTCAAATTCTCCGCGCCAGGGAGAACCTTGTATTAGGAGGGTTTTCGCGAGATCTCGGAATAACTTTCCGGCGAGCGAAGCGCATCGCCAAAACTGTGGGAAAGCGATTCCTGGAATCACTTTCCACTTTCCCTCTGGACTGATCGCGAAAACGCATAGAAAGCTGATCTCGCCGAGAAAATGTTGAATTACAAACTTTTTCGACTACATATGGTTCACTTAACGGTTCTTTGATTCTCATATATCCCATCGGAGTCACCTTAATTACGATTGCCATTTTTTGTTTTTATTAGTGACACTTGCACTGTTTTTTCTCCACATTTTTGAAATTCCCGCCAAAACATTCAACTTTCCGCGGAGCTTTCCACTAACTTCGTGGAATCACTTTCCGGGAAAGCTGCTTCGGTTTACAAAGCGCGAAAACTGGGTTGGAAAGTTTTGAACTTTCAGAAGTGGCGCAAAAACCATTGGAAAGTGATTCCGACTTTGCTTTCCAGCTCGCGAAAACCCTCCTACTGTCGGGTCAGCAGTGCATGTTCTGAACGTCACTACTAGAGCTCAAGATGGAAAAATAAAAAATTCCTTCCAAGAGTCAAAATAATAATGTTTATTCAAATGCAGGATATGAAAAGAGCTGGTTTTTAATGAATCAGTTGAACTTCAGTTGAACTTCAGTTGAACTTTAACGCATCCAGTAATTGTACTTAGATAGCAAATGACGAAGTTGTGTTTGTTTTCGTTTTTTTCTTTTTTTAGTTCGCCTAGACTGGGGCAATTAGATCCCATGATTCACTACCAACCACGACCCCCCAGGACTACAGCTGACCTTTCAGTTTTTGCCTATATGTCAACACCGACTCACCTGTTACAAATACAGGAATGCCTGCTCTTCTAGCAATCAGCATTGTTGCAGATACAGTAGTGCCACCGCTGAGGCCCTGCAAGATAACAAATGTCGATTCCCATCGATAGATTGCATGACGACGACAGTGAACTTTATTGACCAATTTATAAGACAATGACGATGAACTACTGACCCATTCTTGAGAAAACGACGGAATCAAATGAATAATTACGAAACAGCAATGAATGAACAACAAAGAAACATAATAACCAGACTAGAAGATAAGATTAGACAAGATAAGATTTTAATTGCCCCAAAAGCCAACAGCCATGGCAAACACATAAAATGAACGAGAAACAAAATCCGATTCAAATATATGTCATTTGTCCATGACAAACGGTTTTCTGGCAAACGGATATGGCATTATAGAGACCATAATCGCAGCTGATAAGCAAATTAGAGAGTTGTTGCAACGCCCTAGCAGTCATAGTCAGAAGGGCATATTTTTCTAAATATAGACTTTTCATTTATTTTATGTTTTTATTTAGTATTTGCTCTTGTTCTCCTTTTGTTCGATGTTTAGAATAGTAATTTATTCATTCACACTTTCACGGTTACAAAACCAAAATTGGTGAGTACTGTCATAAAATAAACATTTTAAAGCACGTACGAATGGTCAAAGGCTATTTAAAATTTCAACAATCTTTGGTATAAAACTATTTTGGTAACGGCTGTGTTTGGCCGCTATTGGTTGGAATATTGGGACCTTCGTAGAGACTGCTCGCTCTTGCCTTTCCCTTACATTGTTGTATGGGGGAGGGAGAAACTCATTGTAGATGGGGTGCGAAAGAAGCTTTTTACCGATCTCGAGACATAGGTTCAGTCTCCGTTTCTCCAGTGTATCAATTGTGTCCGTGCTTAGAAGAAGGGAGTAGGGTACTTTTGGGCCTTTATGGATAATATGGAGAGCGCGTTTTTCCCTTTTCCATCCATTTTCATTTACTCCCCTTCCATTTGCTTCAAATATTTCTAACCTAATTTTACTCAACGTCAATAGTCACTCAACAGGATAACGAACGTAAATAAGTACGAACATTTAGTTCAAGGACTAGGTTACCTGATTTATCAGCATCACCTGTAAGTTAACAAAACGCAAATGCAGGGCTTCGGGTTTCGATTCAGCCTGCTCCAACAGAAAATGTCTGGATTGGCCCCACTTTAATTTTTGTCTAGAACAAACAGCATACCTACCGTACTGATCAGACCAAAGCGGTTTTTCGATATCGGAGGCCTTAGGTAACTTTCTCACTCTAACATGAAGATAAAATAGATCCTCCCAACTCGGTGGTGGACTTCCAGTTGAAGATTCAGCATGAGGAATAAAGGTTACCGGGTACCAGGGCGAATTTCTATTACGGGCAGGACAAAGCCTCGTTTTTGTTGCAATAGTGCTGCCGCATCGCTGCAGTAGCACTTCTTTTATTCTGCATAAGATGCGTTTCCGGACTCACTGCCTGCACGATTTCTTCTTGGTTGAAGCAGCACCTTGCAGGGAAGCACGGACTTGGTCGGTAAGCAAGTCATCGATTCTCGAGAAGCGCTGCCGTCTTCCCGGAAGCACTGCAGTACGAAAATGAATGTAGAAAGAATCAGCCCGGAAGCGGCCGAGAAGTGGGCATGCAGCGTGCGACAAAAACGAGGCTCAATTAAGCCTTTTTCTTTGGAAACGCGGGGAACCCCAGTTTTCCAATCATAAGCTCCTTTACATTCATTCAAACTTAGCGTGAGTTATTACAATTTACGCCCACCGGCGTCTTCGATTGAAGCGAAAGGGAATTCGCCGAACAAGCTGTATCTCGACAATAAGCTGGGATAAGGATGTGCGAAATTAGCGGAAAACATGCACTAAGGTTGTTGAAGCTCTAAGTGACAAGGCTCGGACATACCTTAGCAAGAACATACGGTAGGTCTCTGCGGGATATCTTGACAAGATGAGTCTTCGTCACAAGGTGATTGCGTTCTTCTTCACTTAGCCCGACACAAATTTGGCCATCAATGACCGCAATCGTTGCAGGCACAGCACCCTGAAATAAATATAAATCTTAACTTGATTAGCCTACTTATTGGTGTAGCCTAGGCTTATCAAAAATGACCAAGTTTGGCTAAATTTGTGTTTTCCCAACTTAAGTTCGTTACGAACCTACCAAGTGAATGCAGAAGCCAGAAGCCTATGCTACCTACAATCTTCTTACAATCATCTAGCTCCATAAACAAGCATTTTGCAGCGATTTGCTGCGAACATCCAGGACTCTCCACTATGCCAGATCTCCCAGCCATCACAGAAATCCCCTCAATTCACCCAGGAGAGGTTTTCGCGATATTAGTTGCGTTTTTGTTGGACTTTTGCCTTTCCCTTTTCGGCTTTAGCTTTTAGCATTTTTCAGGCCTTTTTGAACAATTTCGCGTTTTTGCAAGTTGCCGTTTCTACTAAGGACTTCTCTCTTTTCTTGGATGAAAACGCAATTTTGACATATGCCATGTTTACTTGTATTTTATTTGTACTATAAACTGTCCATCTTAAATATCCGGGATAGTCTTCAAATACTGCTAATGAATTTGACTCAAATCCATCTTTTGTTGGATTTTGCGGTAAACTGATAAAAATCGCGAAGCAAAAGCCAAAAGGTGAGCGTAACTTGGTCACCTACCAAGTTTGCCTTTTTGCAAAAAGCCGAGGGAAAAGGCGAAAGTCGGCGTTTGCCTTTTTGACAAAAACGGGAAATTGTCAAGCAGTGCTTAGGACCATTTTACGAAAACGCAAAAAAAAAAAGCCGTCGAAAAGGCGAGTGAAAAGTCGCACAAAAACGCAACTACTGTCAAAGTTAAACCAAGAAAAGCTACTTATCCTGGTGAAGTTCCCATCCGTTACGTGAAAGAGTGCGCAAATGAGCTTGCCGAGCCATTAGCAGCCGTCTTTAACCAGTCTCTTGTCGAAGGAATCTTCTCCAAGCACTTTAAGCTGGCATACATCACCCCAATACCAAAGAAAGGGACCCCAAAATCCGTGAAGGACCTTCGACCAATTTCTAAAACGTCAGTTTTTTTCAAAAGTTTTCGAACAGTTTATCTTTAAATGGCTCTACGAAGACGTTAAAGACAAACTTGATGAACGACAGTACTGACTTCGTCCAGGCTGCAATACTTCGCATTACCTCGTTCAATATATCCATGACGTTCTAAAGCACCTGGAAACTGAGGGATCATTTGTTGACACCCTGATCACGGACTTCGTCAAAGCTATCGGTTTTCTGGACACAATAGATAGATAGGTAGATAGATAGTTTATTTCTGTAAGCAGCCCGAGGGCCATGGCAAAAATATAACGTGCGAAAAAAGACAAAAAACACCAATATACAATAATACTCTTATCCTTTTAATTTGTTTTACTTATTCCAAAAACCTACTTCTGTGTTCCATCGCTAGCCTCAAAAATCGCCCCATTTTCTTTATACCAGCAAAACACTCATCCTTAAAAATTCGTTTTACCCACTCTTCGTCAAATACGCGCACACCATACTCTTCTTTTCTCCATTCACTCAGCTCAATCCAATCGCAAAGCATGTGAATCACACTCTCATCCACGCACCCACACATCGGACAGAAGTAAGGACCGACTTCTGCTTACAATTACCAATATAACGTCTTCTACCCCCAATTGGTAGACAATCTGCCAACAATTCAATAATTATCTTCAACTCATCCCGTCTAAGACCCGCTTTAAACATTATATTCTCACCCCATGTCTCCCTTACCGCAGCATAAAACCCAAGATTCTGACTGGTCCTTCAGGGCGTGCCAAACCTGTACTTCCTGGCTCTTAAGTATTTCTTTCACAACCTTAGTCCCTCACAACCTTAGTATATTTATCGAAGAAGCTTCTATGATCAGGGCCAGAAGACTTGTGCTGAGAATGTTGGCAGATTTCCTTCACAAACGAAGCCAGTGTGCCCAGCTAAGCCAAGAAGACATCTCAACCTCATTGAACATCACTTGTGGAGCGGCGCAGGGAAGCAAACTAGGACCTCTCGCCTTCATTTTAGTGATAAACAAGCTCATCACTGAGTATCCAAACCGCTACAAATTTGGAGACGATTTGAATGCTGCCATCTTTCGATCTCTTTCCGATCCACATTCCAACGATCCCGTGAAGACCTTGCTGAGGGAGATCAACTCTCAAGCAGCAAACTCTAAGCTGACATTAAGCATTGAAAAAAGCACCATCTTCAGGATCAACTTTCTAAAACGTGACGTCCCTCAAATTGGTGACACCAATCTCAAAACTGTGAAAACAGTCAAGGTACTTGGCGTTCACATCGATGATGACTTAAAATGGGGATCCCAGATAAATGCACTCTGTATATAGGCATCTCCGCTTCTACGGTCCTTCAGTCAACTCAGACGGTTTGGCTTTAAAATAAACGTTCTCATTATTTGCTATAAGACTTAAGTGCGCCCTGCAGTTGAATACTGTTGTCCAGTATGGCACTGCGGTCTGATTCAAGAACAAAATGACAGACTAGAAAACGTTCAGAAACCGGCTTGCAAAATAATACTTGGATATGGATACGTTGATTACTAAACAAGCCGAGAACAACTCGGATTACAACTACTATCAGAACGGCGCCATGACTTAGTCATAAAATTAGGAAGGAAGTGCTTGTCAACAGAAAAGCACAGGGGCTGACTACGCAGTAAAGAATGGTGAACAAGCACGCACCAGAACGGAAACCCACCTAGTCACTCTTCTGATAGATTCCTTAAATCATTTGTGCCGTATTTTGTTAAGTTTTTTAAGAAGTGAAAACACGTATAATATTTTGACAATTAATCTAGAATTACATATTTCATATTTTTTATGTTTGACATACCGTTTAATTTTGTTACAAGTTATGAAGTCGTACAAGTTTTAAAATGAATTGTATGTATCAGTTATATTCTGTTTAAGTTGACAGTCCTATGTTATCATGTTGTGAAACAGCTGTTCAGGAATAAATATGATGATTGACTGATGATCGATTGATCTCATTTTCCAATGAGGAGATCAATTCGTGCTCCATGCCTACACTGTCAGAAGGTTCATAATAGAAAGCACAAGGATGCGCGGTTTCAACATAAAACACTTAGAATTGTAATCTGTCCGAATAGTATTAGCATATCTGAAACAAAAGCAGTAAGGTGCCTAAACATTTAAAGATCCACTACAGGTCCAACAGCTTAAGAACATAGACTCAGTTGCACCCTGCTGAGGTGCACTCAAGCATCAAATGCACGCCTAGCATTCTATCTTCTGTAGTTAAGACTGTCAACTTTTTTGAAAGGACCCCTCTTGCTTATTCTGCCTTTTATAATATACCTAGCTCCCTTATGGAATTACAAGATTCGAAAATCCCCAGCTTTCTCCAGGGTGTCGTTTTATGCTGGCGAATTTTTAGCGCTTTTCGGCCGTGCCGAGTTTTGCCCGTAACACAACCTAAAATTTGCCGGAATCTTCAACGTCCGCTGACAACTCTTTCACATATAAGGATACGGTATGAGAATCTCCTGTTCTAGACTTTTTTCATTTGCTTGCTTTTCCTACTATTTGACCACGGCGCATTCAGTTTTCAAACCTTTTGCGCCCAGCCGCCGCGTCGTAGAGCAGGAAAGCTGGATAGAGTCAACAGGCGCTAACAAAAAAATCTCTAAATTCAGGTGGAAAGTAATGTTATTTTCGATAAACTTTTTTCTGATCCATTTCGTAGTGAACAGATAATTTTTAGTAAGAGTTGTGCTTTAAGAGCATCCATTGGCAGATCAACTTTCAGTATAAAGCAACCTACCTGCTTAGTTATAATCTTTTCCACAGACTTGGCAGTATTGAGGTTAACAGGATGTGGCATCCCATGAGTGATGATAGTAGACTCCAGGGCCACAACTGGTTCTCCATTCTTCAACGCTTCCCTCACTCTGGGATTCATTCTAAAGGACGAAAACCCCCTGAAATAAAACATGTGATGTCAAAACTGATGAAAGAAAACATCTAACCTGACTGCTCCTGGCTTAGCTAGTCCGGAAGCATATGACTACATATCATGTAGTACCGTACAAACTTTGCGACACGCAAAACTTCAAGCAGGAAAAAACTAAAGATTTTTAGCTTAGCCTTCAATTACTGATTAGGTGAATAGGTACCTCTATGAGATACTCTTGCAAACAATATTCTACAACCAGGCTCTGACAACATTATGCAGCTCAAAGTCCCAAACGGTGAAGACAAATGATCAGGATTTCTCAGCAGAAGAGTCATTTCAATACCTCCATTCTATCTTGCAAAAATTGCGAGTATTCACTGAAAAAAATTTGAAAAACTGCGAAAAATTAAAAACAAGCTGAATAATAAGATGTTGAGCTTGAGTGTGTTGTTTCTGCGAATTCGCGTGTGTCAGACGACAACTAAGGAACTCGCTCAAGATTGTGCTTCTTATTCCTCTGTCAGCCAGGATCACCGACCAGAGGCATGTCCAACAAGTAGGAACATTTCCAGGCTTGGGACAATTAAGAACCTCAATATTTTGATCCTATTTTCACCACTCCAGCTTGACTGGAAGTAACATTTGAAATTAGTAAGGATGAGAAAGGGTTCTTACTTTCTCAGAAACTTACAAACCTTGAGTCTGGGGTGATCTGCGCTGCTGTATAGATGACAAAATTATTTAGGAAAACCTGCTTCACTCGCATATATTTTATTTTTCCATCGCCATACTTTTTCAACAAAGAATTTTCGGACATTATACTTTATCTTGCCCATTTCTTAGAATTCTGATGACAAAAAAAAAATATTTAAGCAATGTCTTAAATTGTATTTGCGCAAGCAAGATTAAGGTGGGCTTCAGGGACTCTGTAGAGCTAGCCGTTTTCAAGTCAGTTTCAAGCACTGGACAATGGCGAGAGATTTTCACATGGAATTTCTATGTTAAAGAAACTGCCAAATACACTAAACGAGTGAGTTTCTTGTCCCCGAGTCCCCCATTAAGAGTATGGAACAGATCTGGTAAAAAGTCCCTTTTACTAAAATCAAGACTGGTCCAATGTTTCACGTATGTTTTCCTTTTTCATTACCTTTCCACTTCTTATTGATTATTATAGTGGACTCTCAATTTAAAAAAGAATATACCTAAAATACAATCACCTGCATCACATGCATGCATATCCTCATAAGTAAGAAACCCCTTGATTAGGCCAAGCATTGTCACTTCTGCTAAGCTTACTGTTTAGGTAGTTAAGGATAAGTTAATTCTGATTTAATGCTAATTTTCAAGTCTACTAAACAGAACAATCTAATTTGTAAGACTAATAAGAATGTACGATTTCACATATGAAGCTGCAGTCCATGCCGATCCAGTTTCTTTTCAACCTACTAATCAAATAAATAATAATCTCCAACCACAAATAATACCAATTTGTTTTTGTCGAGAGAATCTCTCCTCTCGAAATCACGGTCTATTAGGCTCTAAATGGAAGCCATAATTAAGACTTTGCTCGCTCCCGATATGACAGAGTATGTGAGACGACTGAATTTTTCAGATGCAAAATTCATCTATATTTACATTCTATACCCCCCCCCCCTCCCCATGCATGTCCTCCTCCTCTAAAAGAAGCACCTACTCTTGAAAAATTGAAAAATCAACTGTTTGGGGACCAGTAGAGACACAGGCGAATACTCACTACCAGAAACAAGGAATGGCATCATCAGCGGAAGGAAATTCAGACCCCAAGCTCTTCTGTACAACAAAACCAAAGTCAATCCAATTGCAGAAAAATCTCTACCTGATCAGCAAACCAATCGAGCAGCAAAAACAGCAGCCATGTCTAAAATTAAATCACAGCAACCTTTTTAACTCCAAGCAACTCTCACATGAACTCTCACGAAGTCAAATATTTAGGGCTAAGCTAGAGTCTTTAGTTTGTTTTCCCAACTTGAGTGGTTTTGTGCCTGAAGAGGACCCTTGCCAAGGAGGGCAGAAATATAGCTCTAGTAAAATTCAGCTGACGTATCTGTTTTGCACTAGGCTATCATAAAAAAGAAATTGTAAAATTTTTAAGAAAAAAGTGAATTGACAAAATTATGACAGGCAGCTATGAAACACCAATCTTGTTGAACTGATAAAGTCTCCCAAAGAACTTTGACCAGTTGACCAGTTTAATCGTTTAATCTGGTTTAATCTGAGCTAGTTTTCTTTTTTAAATAAAAAAAAACAGAAACAATTCAGATACAGCTAAGACCTAGGCTCAGCATGCAACCACCTTACAATAAGTGGCATGGGGTCCAGACTGGGACCCAGCGGCAGCAGAATCCCTTGTGAGTTGTGGATGAATTTTCTCCTTCCAATGTTTTGCCTGGAATGCGTAAGTAAAAAGCATGCACTGCTCTCACCTCCTCAAAAAATGTAAGTCTTTCATAGGTTGCAACTTCAGCTTCGACAAAATCAAAGAACACATTTTAACCACTTTTTAAACTTCTTCTGAAACTATCTCACGTATTTTCAACTTTGAAATCACCGCTAAGACCTAAGCTTTTCATTGAGATAACGAGCTTCGGAAAGAAAAAGCAAAGGGTAGGAGTAGAAAAGAAGCGTAAGCAGAGCTTCCGTCTGTCTTGTTTGAATCCCAAAACGTAAGTGGACAGATACCTATGACGTCACAAAAATTGTCCAAATGTCCGTCGTCCGTCTCTCCATCCGTCAGCACGATAACTCTCGAAGAGATGAGATATTTTGATGAAACTTGAGGTGTAATCTCGCCGTTCCTCGAGGAGTCCTCGGGTAATCGAAGGAAACACTGAGAATAGAGGGAGTAACTCAACGCGGACTCCGCCTACAGAAACAGCGAGAACACGTGGAAAAAAAGATGCAGTTGACGAAATTAGTCTGAACCCACCTTATTTTTCATTTTTTTAATTCTGATTGCTTTTAATTGATTTTATATTGCACCAATACCAGCAAATATAATTCCACTCCGAATCTGAAAAGGAGTCCTTTTTGATGACGGTGATGATAATCGGAGCATTCCCCTTTCGTGGGGACTCGCGAGAATACGGGGAGCGAGTCCCAGGGACAAACAAAAACGCGGGGACTCCTCAAGTGGAGTCCTCGGGGAAAGGCGAGAATACATCATTGGTATAAGGATTATATGGTTCAAGGGAAAGGTCGAGTTCGTAGATGGGCTCTGTAGCCTTGTATTTTAAGGATGGGAGAGAAAGGTTCAATTTAAGGGGCAAACAAAATATTTTTAAACAGCTGATGAGATAGTCGATTAAAAGGTCAGAAGACATGCTGAACACGAATATGGAAACTATTTTCTTTCCGGACAAGTAGTTCACCCGGAATCCGGCCAAAACCGGAAAGTTTTTTAAAAGTAAAAGTTGTGTTTGAAGTTGATTAGAGGTTTGATTTAAGGGTACGAAGACCCACTGAACACTTATGTGAAAACCATTTTCTACACAGACAAGCAGTTCGCCCAGAATTCGGCTACAATCGGAAAATTTGTTAAAAGCAAAAGTTTTCTTTGAAGTTTATTAGATGTGAAGTTGATTATTTTTTACCCAAACATATATTTCGCCCGGGATCCGGCTGAAACCAACAAAATTGTCATGAGTTAAAGTTTTTGATTGGATTGGATTGGATGTTCGATATAGGGGTCGGAGATACGGCGAATTCGTTATTGAACTTTATTTTTTTAGCCGGGCAAGTAGTACGCCTGGAATTCGGCCGAAACAGGAAATTTGGCTGAAGTAAGGCAGAAGTTTCGATCATTTTTGCCGAAGTAGATATGACTTTTCAGGGTTTACGCACATGTTGAATCCGTATCTGAACTTGGTTTTCTCAGATGATTAGCTATTTGGCCATAATCTGTTTCAAAATTTTAATAGTTTAACGAGTCTGGTGAAAACTGGATCTGGCGAAGACAAGACCCAATTGTCTGTATCAAATATTAAATTTTCTAATCCCATCGAGACCTTTGGTCTTGTTGTGACTAGACTTAAAAGCCGACACACATGAGACTGATGGACAATTTTCCCATTGTTCAACATTTATTGGGTGCCCTCTTCAAATGTCTTTTGATTCCAGTCACAAATGTTGTCAACCAACAGTCTTTTTTCTCATTCCCCATCCTTGGCGCGTCGCAACGTGGGGGGGGGGGGGGGACAGTACAGTGCAGTAACCAGCTTTTTGAGATTCGGGAAAATGTTGGTCCGGAGGCCCAAATTTTACTAAAATTATTCGGTAATTTTCGATGCCCGGGATTTGGTAGTCATTACCCAGAATCCCGAATAGGATATCGGCCCATAATTATTCTGTAATATTGCCGGGGTTTCTGTCATTTATTTGGTATAATTTACAGTATCCGGTAATTTATTTGGAACAATTGTCAGGATCTGGGCAATCATCGAACGAATCATCACGAATACCGAACTTTGGGTCAATTTCGACGAAATTGTACCGAATCTAAATATCCGTCGAGTATTATTAGGTACAAGTAAAAAGAATCCCGAATATAACTTCCGTAAGCATGCCGTAAAGTTGCCAGGATTCGGTAATTATACTGGATCCCGAACTTTGGTCCTAGTTCGACGTAATTACTAAAACCCGGTAGGGTAGAGATCATCCAAATCCGAATTTCGTTTCTAAATCCTTATAAAGGAAAGAACTGTAACAGGAGTTCAGCCGAGTCCCGAATTATAGGGGTGGCTTGAAAAAGGGGGGCGTGGGAGGATGACTAAGAAGCGCTAACTAAACCCCCCTTGCCTCAGAAAATCGTATTCTTAGTCGAAATTTTGACTTTCACAACCGGATTTTGTGTCAAAAAGAGGCCGGATAGTTAGCCTGACGGCGAATAGCATCATTTGGGCATTTCAGTAAAAAATCGGCTTTGTAAGAATTGACGTCAAAGACAAGAGAGATCTATGAATATAATTTTATCGGTAGTCCCTACTTTCATTTGGAAACCCAGAACGACGCTCCAATATAACAAATGTTTCCGAAAATTTCATCTTGATTTTGTGGAAAGGCTCGTCACTAGGTGGGGTTTTGGCCGGTTTTAGGCTTGGGATTTGAGAAACATCAAAGAGCTCCACGGACAATCTTTGAATCTTAGAAGAAATATATTGAATTATGCTGTCAGGGCTTTGCTCCCTCCACTTTCATTGTTTCTGGAAATCTATGGGATCTTCGGGTTTGGTCCACATTAAGAGCTGCCATTCGCATGTGAAGCCGTTGAATTTGGCAAAAGTGACGCCTAGGACTTTTTTATTCATTTTTCATGCTGCCCTTTAGTGTTACTATTTGTAATTTTAATTTTTGTATTTAATAATATTAGTGTTGTGAGCTTCTAGGATTCATTACAATTTTTGTCAGATTGGGTGAAAACTTTGGCTTTGCCCCTCCCCCAACGAAATTGCGATGTCCATGCCCCAACCATTTCCATATTTACTGCGTCTCTCAAATTTGTTGTCTTTATGCCCTCTTCCTTCCCTCGGACTTCCAGACGTCCGCATATAGCTTCGATTTCCAGATCTACCACGACGAAAATGGATGTCTGGAATCCGAAAGAAAATAATTCTTAGTTACGATCAGGAAATCCTAGAAATACCGGAAAATCCTAAAATACTGACAAAGATTTTACAGACTAAAAAACACAAATCAGGAAAAACTCAATCAAGCAATCAAGAAGCAGTATACACTGACAAAACTTCTAAATAGACTTTCAACGGATGGGAGGGTAAAAATACGTATAATCTAGACAATTGAACGAAGTATCGATACTGCGATGTTCTCTTTATTGGGATGGAAATAGATTTTGAGGCTCCTTATTAGCTGAAATCGATTTGCTCATTTGACGGCTACGGTTTTGTAAAGGTCATTTCTTGTTGGATATGACCTATGCTGTATGCCGCAAACATTAGGACGGCTATTTTTCAGATTTCGTACTTTTTATGGCTACTCCTCCAACCCTCAGTGACGTTAATTTTAATCTATTTTTACCCACTTTTAAATATTCACGTCACCTAACTTTTGAAAATAAACTCATATTTTATTTACTATTCTTCCCCTCTAATATTTGGAAATTAATTCTCTCTTTTAAATTTTTGAAATAATTTGTATAACTACAAACAACAACAATTTTCTTTAAACAACTAAATCTAAAGTACGGTATTAAACATTTGTAAACATTAAAATAAAAGATCCTCAACAAACACACCTTCACACGGCTATGATTCACAAACTATTTCAGGAAAACACAAGCATTGTCTATATTGTTCGTCTTTGAACAAAAAATCAACATTCGAAGATATTTCCAAATAACCGTTCGACTTCGACTCCGTGTAAAGAAACACTTAGGCCCTAAGACGCAACATTTTATGAAACACCGTTTCGCATTGTGTTCAGTTTCTTGTTTCTCGTTTTTCTCCGAAATCTGGCAATCAAGTTTATTGTAGTGACAAACAAGCCCAAAGGCTTCGATGGGATCCCAAACATTTAATATTTATTGGACTTCTAGATCCAGACGATCGAATCTTTCTGAGTCTTCACCAGACCCCTTTAACTTTTTGCTATTTACCCATAATACAACTTGCGGCCAAGCAACTAATCAGATGAGAAAACCAAGTTCAGATATGGATTCAGCAAGGATGTTTACTCGAATATCTCATCTCTAATCGAACTAAGAAAAGTCCTTTAATTTTACCGAATTCTTCGTATTTTAGCAGCATTCCCGGCGAACTCCCCCTTTCCCCTGAATTCCCCTTTGAACGATAGAGGTGCGTGGATCCCGGACTAAAAGAGCTAGAAACACTGGGAGGAGCACCTTACGATCAAAATTTCCGGGTATTGGTAAATTTTGCCAGCTCCTCTTTCAAGGAAATAAAGTTCAAACTTCGATCCAGCATGTCACTTTAGAAACAACTGTGAGCTTGAACCAATTTCCAGTTTCGGCCGATCCGGGAGAATCATTTGTCCGGCAAAGAAAACGAAGTTACAGGTATGGATTCAGTGGGCCTCCTCACTCCATACACGACTATTTCATTAGCTTATAAAGTATACTTTTTTACCCTTAATTCGAAACCCTCTCCTCTTCATAAGGACCCACATCAGGACCCATCTATGAACTTGGCCTGTACTTTGCCACTGAATCCTCATACGAAGTTTGAACAACATAACTCGATCCGTTCGACCACCCGACACGACAGACTGTCATTACTTAACCCAAAGAAGACGTACGCTAGGTGTAAACTGTCTTTGATTAAACCCTAGAAATATTGCACATGTGAACACGCAACCGGAGTCAATGTCCCTTCGGATTAAACAAAGAGTATCGTAACCTGGTGCACGATGAGCTTTCGCCTGTATGGATAAAACGGTAGGGTAGGAACTGGTATCGCATCTTGTTTTTTCCGAAAATTTGTCTACAAATTTTATTACATTGTTCAAAAGCCAGTTTTCGAATGCATTTTGCCTTTTTGACCCAGCGCTTGGGACTTTGTATGTAACTAAACTGATCGCATATACTGTTTGTTTATCTTTAGTATGTTCAAAAAGGTGCAACAGCATGTCTTCTAACCCTCTATCGACTATATCATTGGGTTTTCAAATTCCATGCTAAATTTCCGGATTCCGGGCGAACTACTTGTCCAGCGAAAAAACAATTTTCATATTGCCCCAGAATTCAACCCTCTTACCCCAGAATCGAACATCTAATCAACTTCAGATTCAACTTTTACTTTTTACAAATTTCCGATTTTTGCTGGAGTCCGGGTGAACTATTTGTCCGGTGAAACAAATTTTTGGATTCAGTATGTTTCCTTACCCTTAAATCGACTAGCTTTTAAAATATTTACTTTCGCCCCTTAATTTGAAAACCCCCAAATATACAGTTTTGGGGCCAATCTACGAACTTGACCCGTCCCTTGACCCAAAGCATCCGAACACCAAGTTTCATCGAAAGGTCTCATTCTCTTCGAGAGTTGTCAGGCTCGCAGATGGACGGACAGACGGACGGACGGATGGACAGACGGACAAGTTTCACGAAGTCATAGGAATCCCTCCACTTTCGTTTTAGAATCCCAAAAAGACAAAAATGTGTTTAGCCAGTAAATCTGAATCTGTAAAAAACGGCTCCGGAGGAAATGGTAAAATATACACCGTTAACGCTTGGAACGAATTTCGAGGGAACAATTCGGCTAAAACGAATGGGTGGTTCAGTTTCCAGCGGCTAGTCATTATGGTTCTAGGTATTCCATATTTTAACGGGTCTATCCGGACGTAAAGTAATTTCAGTTCAGCTTAAATCAAGGCGACAGTACATTGCGATCACTATACGAGTAGTAATTAACATATTTACATAGTTCGACTAACCTCGCAGTCTCGGGAGATTTGTCAGAAATATATGGGGTCGGTAGACTACAGGCTGACAGAATAAAAGCTTTCGAGTCTTCAAAAACTAGGCAGTGCGGTTCTGTGACCTATCTGGAGAAAGTGTTAACAAACTACCAGGCAAGACACAATAAAACGGAACAAAAGGTAAAAAGACATGTTTAGATTAATTGACAAGCATAATGATTGTTAATGGTTTGATTAGATGACCAGGTTCTGTGGATCGTGGACTGGAATTCTACCAGGACAGTTGGCACCATCATCACTTCCGTGGGTTTATATGCATTGTGAATTGACAAATAACTAAGTTCCTTTTGTCCAAGTTGGAATGGAGGATAGGGAGGACGCTTGAATATCTCAGCGTAAAAAGCTAGGAAGCGAACTCGAACAAATCCCCCTGGCGGCTGTTGGTTGCTATACTTCTCAGCATGGCTGCACATTGAGCACCATGCCAAGGAGACTTGAGCACCGAAGCTTTGGTAGCTAATCCTGATAATATCTGTATTTTTGTGCTTTGTTGAAGTAGTGCCAAAACGAAGGTACATTAGAGCAGTGGTTCCCAACCGGTGGTCCGCGTAACCAAAGGGGTACGCGAGACCCTTGCAAGGGGTACGCGAAGGTACCAAATCTGTTTAATCTGTATTTTGAAAATATCACCTCACTCATTTTGATTGCCGAAAGCCTAATATTACCAGCAGAGGCATCACTCGCCAAACAATTTTTTGCGGGCAAGATATTTTTACCGAGTGGCTGGTAATTTTTACCCACTGTTTTCGTTGTTACATTGTCAATATTGAATCCAGAATAGCTAGCCTACTGCCTACTGCCTGTGTCAAACAGTATTGTTCAAAAAGAAGCGAAGGGCAACTTGCAAGTAATATTGTCGTCCAGGTCTAGAACAAAATTAACGAAAATGTGCTGGAACGCACGGAATGAAAGCACGGATTTGCCGGATGTGTCACATGGAGCTCAGATGATAGTATTTGTACGTTTATCGAGATTCTGACATATAAGAAAATATTCTGTTTTGCGAAAACTTTTAGTACCGAGGACAGCATGAAAAAAAACTATTGGTGTGCCTTTTATTTATCAGTTTGCAGTGACAGGGTAGAACTTGAGCACCGAGCAGGAGGCATGCTCGGAGCTGGATTCAAAATCCATTTGGTGGAACGTGATGTCAAGCTCCGGTAAAAATGTGATGACTATAAAAAATGTTGCCGTTAATGACATCAAGCAGAGATTGGACAATTTTCTTGCTACAATGCAGCCTCAAATGTCTCATTGATTTTGTATATATTTCTACACGTGTATGCCTTTTCATTTATGACATAAATATCGCCTTTTTCACGTTCTGAAAATGGGGGTACGCAACCTTTTCGAACTTTGTTTAGGGGTACGCCGTCCGAAAAAGGTTGGGAACCACTGCATTAGAGGTATGCTTAACTGATCGTCGCCTAACTGTGGACGATTGCCAAAGACTGCCAAGACCGTTTAATTCATACCCTGTTTTGCCTTACTTTACTTTTTTGAAAACTTTGCTTTCTATCTGCTAAGTGCCAACTGGGTTTCCTTCATAATTTGAATCTTTTGATAATTGGGGCGTAGGCCTACCTTCAACAGAGAAGATGGCGGTTCAGATCAACCAACACCTTAGATAGAACAAGACCAAAAGTACCGATGGGGTCCCAAAAATTTAATATTTGAGCTCAAAAACAAATTCAGCAGGTCTCCTTACCTTTATATCGAACCTCTAATCAACTTCAGATAAGAGTTTTACTCTGATCAAACTTTCCGGTTCGGCCGGATATCGGGCGAACTATTTGTAAGAGAAAAGAATTTTCACATACGGGTTCAGCATGCCTCCTGACCACTAAATCAAACCTCTAATCAACTTCAGATAAAACTTTTAAAGTTTGCAAGTTTCGGTCGGATTCTGAAAATGGAAAATGATTGTCATATGTGGATTCAGCATGTTTTTCTTACCCCTAAATCGAACATCTAATCACCTTCCCGGTAAAAAAAATTAATTTGCATTTACGTGTTAAGCATGCCTTCTTACTCCTAAATCGACTATCTCATTAGCTGTTCAAATAACCCCCTCTCCCACCCCTATATGTAGGACTACGCTAATCCAGATGATCTATGAACTCGACCTGTCCGAGTTTCATCCAAATATCTCATTACCTTCCAGAGCTATCGTGCTTCTACCTTCACTTACGATTTGGGATCCCAAAATGAGCACACGTCTAAAAAATGAATTTTCTCAGTTTCCAACTTAGGGGTAGAACAAAACCAGGGTAATGAAACAGTTAGAGAAGTGTTCAAATAAAGTATGCCTCTACTGTAGACCGATGAGACATTTGTCTGACTTCCTCAACTATACCGTATCTGATAACCGTGTGTCATTGCAGATGACTCTATCGCCTTTGATGCCAACCCATATGATGTATCCGCCTTTTCTCTATCCGAATTTAGAAGCCCAACCCAACGCGGCTATCACTGGGCAGAGCGCCGTAGATGTCGCTACTTTCTTTCAACAAAACCCTGTGCTCGCTGGGTCAAGCATGCAAACATCTGCCTTCCATCAGCCAACAGCTGTTCCAATTGCCGCCACTGGGACACCTGTCTTCCTAGAAACGATGGGAGCGAAATCTACTGTGGCCAACATCCTGGAGACTCTAGCTGCCAACCTTCGCTTCAATGAGCTTGAGAATAACGCCGCCGCGGCTGCAGCCACAGAAAGCGGTGGCTTCCTTGTCAAAGGCACCAGTAAGCTAAAGGACATCGCGATGAAACTCATCCTGAAAGCCATCCCCGTCCTTCTTGTTCCGATTCTCCTGAGGATCGTGACGACAGTCGTTTCTCCGGTCATTTCACCCGTGACAAGCTTCTTCGGACGTGGCCTGACTAGTATAGCCTTGGGAGCACTCAGCAAGTTCTTCAAGAAGAACCTGGAGTACGAGGAAGTGATTCACCATGTTATGCCAATGCAAGGTATCGACGCATATCGTAAGCCAATCCACCACGCCCAGTATTCCCGTCCATATCCTATCAGACATCGAAGGCAAGCTCCCGAGGATATGCCGCTAGCTCTCATGACAGATACGATCGACCGAGTGCTCGATACCTTAGTCGCGGATTTGAGCCTCAGATTCGATGCCTTGGACTGAATTTTCGGAACAGTTTATTTTTAAATTAAGTGTCTTTATATTTTGCTTCATTATTTAAAATAATAATATTATTTATGACAAAACTGTGTGAAAGGTGTTTTTAACGACACGGCACATCTAGAGGATGATCGCCAGAGCAAGCTCGCTTTTTAAAACTACCGGCTACAAAGCCTGTGGAATGACATACTTCTAGTGCCTGCCACGCGGGACTTTAGGGAGGAATCAGTCACGAAACACAAAGTATGTCCAATAAACTTAAAAACTTGCCTGAAACTGAACTATTTTTCTATTCTACTAGGATATTCTTCATAATTTCGTTTCCATTTTGCATAGAATGAAGGATAGGGATCGACTAAAGCAAGGAAGGGAAGGGAACACGAGAAAAGTAGGAAGGCATACTAAAACCAGGAAGTGCATACTAAAACGAGGAAGGCTGTCGCCAGAATTCAATGCTGCAAAAACTGGAAAGCCGCACCGTTCCCTTCCTCTATTTAGTGTTCTTTGCAGGGTCGGCAACTTTTTAAATTCAAGTTCACCATCCCTTCCTCGTTTTAGTATCCTGACATGGGTAGGCATTAAGTTCAGTGAGGGGTCGTCAACTAAGATATTTTATGTCCCCCATTTCCTTCCTCGTTTTGGTACTCTCAAGGTACTACCAGGAAGGAAATGGGGGACTTGAAATATCTTAGTTGCCGACCCCTCGCTGGACTGAGAATTCGTACAGAATTCGTCGAGACCCGTCAAAGCACTAAAACAAGGAAGGCAAGAGTGAACTAAGAGCTTTGGTGGACTTTAAATTTTGATAGTTCCCGACCAACCAAAGACTAATTAGTGGGAATCCATCATTTCCTTCCTCCTTTTAGTCCTTTAAGGTACTACCCGTGACCAGCTACTAAAACGAGGAATAAAAAGATTAATTACAATTGTTATAGTTGCCGACCCCTCAAAGACTAATAATTGAGAATCCAAAATTCCTTCCTCTTTTTAGTACCACCCATGAAAAGCTACTAAAACAGTGAAAAAAATGGTGGACTTTATAATTTGATAGTTGCCAACGTTGCAAAGAAGAATATTTAAAATTTCCTTCGTCGTTTTAGTACTTTCAAGTTATTAAAACGAGGAAGGAAATGATGGACCTGAAATATCTTAGTTGACGACACCCTCGCTGGTATCTGAGGATTTTGGTCACCTACCGTCAAAACGAGAAATGAAAAGATGAATTACAATTTGCGTAGATGCGTCCCCTCGCTGTACTCGGAGGATTTTAGTTGCCGAAGTTGCAAAGAAGAATAATTTAAAATTTCTAGTTTCCTCCCTCGTTTAATTACTTTCAAGGTACTACAACGAGGAAGGAAATGGTGGACTTGAAATATCTTAGTTGCCAACCCATCACCGCCAGAACGAGAAATTAAAAGGTTAATTACAATTTTTATAGTTGCGGACCCCTCAATGAATACTAAATAGAGGAAGGGAACGGTGCGGTGCGGCTTTCCAGTTTTTCGCAGCATTGAATTCTGGCGACAGCCTTCCTCGTTTTAGCATACACTTCCTGGTTTTAGTGTGCCTTCCTGCTTTTCTCGTGTTCCCTTCCCTTCCTGGTTTTAGTCGATCCCTGAAGGATATGATAATGGTGTGTTTAAGTTCCGGAAGTCTCTTTTTAGACCTGCGACATAACTTAGTGACTGAGAGTGATGGTGTACGATTATATTTTCCCAGGGGTGTTTCCATCCTTTCCGTCCTGAGAAGTTGAAAGCATGTAAGCAGAGGATTCTGTTTCACCGCCAGTTTTTTCAGATTCCGTCAAATCCGACCGGAAAAGCTGAATAAATTTCGGCTTTCCTGTACGGATTTCATGACGTTACTGGCAGAAAATCCAGTCAAAGACCGCCAGATCCTGATTGTCTGTCTGTGCCCAAAATGCAAGCTGTTCAAGGTAGACTTTGTGAGGTTGGTCATTCGATGATCAATTGATGATTGTGGTCAAAACCCTTGCAGGAACTAATGAAGCGACCGCCCCGATCGTCTGCCCGCACCAAAAGAATCCAAGGAGGAATTGACGCTTTCGGAAGCGTGTTTGAAAATCCCCTCAATGCAAAGCAGATCGTGATTCGATAGAAGGTTACCATAGTAACTGCGTTCACACAGAGGAATCGGGCGCGAAACTTTATTTCGTTGTAGTTTTTGGGCAACTACAAAATCGCTACAAAATCGCAGCAAGGTTCACACACGACGATTAAGTTCAGCTACAAAAGGTGGCAAACTGTTCCTTTTCCTTCCTTCCATCACCACCTCTGAAGAGACAATCTCCTAGCT
This sequence comes from Branchinecta sandiegonensis, assembly GCA_030848855.1. Taxonomy (NCBI): domain Eukaryota; kingdom Metazoa; phylum Arthropoda; class Branchiopoda; order Anostraca; family Branchinectidae; genus Branchinecta; species Branchinecta sandiegonensis. The sequence goes on along the minus strand of JAUPMV010000002.1, from coordinate 807,335 downwards.
TTTGAGGACCAAATGTTTCTGCTTGTTTCTTACTGTTCTTTCCATGGATGCAGACATTTGACAACTACCGTCATTTCTCCACCAATTATATACATTCCTAGATTTTTGTGGCGCGATTTTGTAGCTGCAGTTCGAAATAATCTAACTACGGAGATTCTCCGAAAAATCGCAGCGAATTTGTAGCTTTGTGGCACGAAATTTCTGGCCGACAAGAAATCGGGCTCTTCTGCGAATATTCGCGTCAGTGTGAACGCACAGTAACACAGGTGTTTGTAATGACGTGCTTAGTACCATAAATAAAGTGTGTAATGGACGCAAAATCTAAAAGGATTCGCAAACATGTTTTCCAGTATCGTGATGGTGTACAATCGTAGCTGAAGATCTGAGCACACCCGAAGCCGCTGGACGCGCTAGAAAGCCACCATGGTCTCATGATGTCTCAAGAGTGGCAGCTGTTGAGTGCGACCAAAGCAACAGGTCGGTCAGCAGATAAGTGAGAGTAAAGATCTGATTCACAAGAACCGTTTTCCTCGTTTTCCACTACAGTAATTTGGTCAGGATTGCGTTAATATCAAATATTCACGACTTGCTTCATTATTCTTTGTTTCAACTAACCAGCGACCAACAATGGCCCGGGTTTAATTATGTGAATTTCAGCTATGTTAGGACGTGTGAAATAGCTTAACCAGGGGCTTCTGTATTAATTGCTGTTGAACCGATACTCCCTTGCCCCTCTTCTCCAGATTCCTCGTAAATACTGAAGGGAATTGTAGTCATCCTCATAAAACAAATTAATAATTTTTGTTTTATTTTATGCCTTTTAGTTTTACTTTTGTGTCTAACAGGAAATTGGTTGACATTAAATATTTTGTCTGGAAAATTAGTTAAAACGAGGCTAGGGAAAAAGTGTAAAATTTTTTTAATTTATGTGAAAATCTGAAGGAACCGAAATGATAGTTCTGGAATTCTAATGTTTTAATAGTTATGATGTGTTTGCTGAAAGGAATTTGTTTAGTTGAAAAAAAATGGAAAGATTAATTTTGTTTTTAAAGAATGTTTTAGTTTGGGAGAGAATGTTAAAGCGTGGGTGACGTTAGGTGGTAAAAAAAAATAAAGTCACCGAGAGAAGTAGAAGAAGTAACCCAAAACTTAAGAACGCGGGATTAAAAAAAATAAAAACAGCAAACATTGTTTGACACGAATTGGGGCCGAACAGTAGCTTCCCCCAAGACAGTCGACACCCAAAATGTAAGCGGTCCAGCAGGACAACACGCAACGGGCTTGGAGAGAAAGAGAAGAACAGCACCTGATTTCTGGAAAAGATGGAAGCGTTCACCAACAGTCAGTCATTGATAACTCAAATCCTGTTTTTTAAACTAGATTTTTAAGTTTTCTTTTTTTTCTTTTTCTGTAAAGTATTACTTCACCCTCAAGATTTTCTTCCAGAATCCGAGCATCCGTTTTCTTGTGGTTCGGATCTTGAAGGCCTAGATATGCCGTAAGACCACCCTCATTGTCTTCAAAATCTTTAATGGTTGCTTTAGTGTTCGGGAGACCCAAAATAGTCATCTCGAAAGCGATGTGAAGACAGGGACGTGACATGGCTTTACGCCACTCGACCCCACTGGTATAAGAGATGCGGCGGACCCTATCGAACAACCGAGACAATGCTATTGTGTCGGCAGGTGCCGAGTCCGGGCATCATCACTATAGGCCCTTTTTTCCCCCTAGCAATCCTAGCAATCAAAGCACAAGGACTTGTTTTCTGCTTTTTATGTAAAACCGTACACACATTCTAACCAATCAAAGCAAGACGCTGATAATTGGAAGGTTTTTGGAATCCCAAAACGTTCGTGACCGGATATCTATGACTTCGTAAAAGTTGTCCGTCTGTCAGTCCGTCTGTCCGTCTGCTAGCACGATAACTCTCGAAGGGGTTGAGAAATTCTATTCAAACTTAGCATGAGGACTCTTTGGACCAAAGTACAGGTCGAGTTCAAAGATGGGCTCTGTAGCCCTACATTTCGGGTTCGGGGAGGGGTTTCAAATTAATGGACGAAAATAAATATTTTTTGAAAGCAAATGAGGAGAGCAATTTTAGGGGTAAGCAGTCATGCCAAATACGAATATGGAAATTATTTTCTTGCCGGACAAATAGTTCGTCCGGAATCCGGCCAAAACCGGAAAATTTGTACAAGTACAAGTTTAATCTGAAGTTGATTAGAAGTAAGTATATACTGAATCTGAATATGAAATTTATTACCTCAACTGACAAATAGCTCACCCGGAATCCGACGGAAACCGGAAAATTTGTTGAAAGTAAAAGCTTTATCTGAGTTTGACTAGATGTTCAATTTAGGGGTGAGAAGACATGCTGAATCAGTATATGACAATCATTTTCTCCCCGGATAGACATTCTCTAAATTTTCCGAGAAACAAGAGTAGCCTACTGGAGTAGAACCGAAGATTTCCTAAGCATCTCAATTTTCTTCAGCAAAGAAAAAGACGAAATGTACAAACCGAGCCGCCAGTCAGTTTAATCCCGCGACCCATCTACGTTCACATTTGACAGCTGATGTCTCCGCTTCAGCGCCACTTTCAAAGATGACTACATCCCGCGTCATGTCATCATAAGTAGAACCGTCTATGTGACTATTAGACTGTTTGACTATTAGCAAGAATAGCCCAATGGTATGGCATGGATTTAGTGCGGCTTTCGGCCAAAAAGTAGCCGAGAATATATGAAAGGTAGCCGAGAATTTCCGAAACGTAGCCGAGAATGCTACATCTGTCACTGAGACGTGTTAAGTGTACCCGAGAAAAAACTGTTTGTTGCCGAGATTGACGCCTTTTGAGTTTGGATTGCCGCAAAAACATGTCGCCGAGAGATATAAACATGTAGCCGAAAATTATCAATGTAGTTTCCGAGATAGCCATAAATGTTACCGAGAATCCAAGCAATCCGAGATTGTTGAAAATGCAGCCGAGACAACAGAATATTTAAACGACAATTCTAGAAATACATATTTGTTAAAGAAAACCCGTCGCTGATAAATACAAAAATGTAGACGAGACGGCAACGAATGTCGCCGAGTTTTCAAAAAAATACATTAGCAGACTAAAATATTGACATATTTTTCGAAGCGATTTCGTCTACAAAGTCATCTACCTCGGTGACAAACAGTGTCATCTCGGGTGCATTTGAAACCTCTCAATTACAAATGCAGCATTCTCGGCTACCTTTCCAACTTTCTCGGCTACACTTCATGCATTCTCGGCTGCTTTTTGGCTCTAAACGGTGCTAAATCCATGCAATACAAGAGGAAGCAAGAAGAGGTTATCGCTGTTGTGTGGAGACTACAGTAATTAAGTTGCTTGAACCGAGAACCGATTGTGCTGTGGAAGAGTTGATGTATTCATCCCGTGAGTAATTCCCGACGACTCTCACAACCCTATGCAGATTATGCTGACCTGACCTATCTCCTGTACTAGTTACATGCTTATAATCATGGTGGTACGTGAGCGTTGCGCGGGCGTAACGTTTCTTCTTAGAGGTTCCAGTAGACTAGTGGTAGTCAGGAACGGCGTTAGTCTTAACGTTATCCAGAGATGTTCTCTTCCTGTACTGGACTGTGAGCAGACAGATTTTCTTCAGAGTAAGGCTGTTGCGCTTTTCTAGCGTCATCATGACTTCAATATCGTAAAGGACACCAAGGGCAACTATCGTTTTTGCTCTTGAAGGTTCCGCGCGCAAATTGTCCTCACGCCAATGCGTCTTCGCAGTTGGGCATACTCAGGCTGTCATACCAGAAAATGATGAACATCGGTGCTGTAAAGAAAGGACATGCGTTCGATGAATGCACGCCATGTATCGGACACGGCAAACGGAGATAGACATCAGAGCGAACACAGCGTTGGACATGGGGCCCTGAATTAACTACAGCATAGCTACGCGTTTTATTGAACTAGCTGCCAAGAGTAATTTATTACATGCCAGTCTTCCACCGAACTCGAAAATTATTCGCGAGGACACTGCGCAGACTAATTGATAGAAAGTCGAAACTGAATGGACTGCCCCGGTTCAAATTACCAGCTAACTTAAATTCCAGAATTCTAGGCTCGTACAAGGAAAAGTTTTAACAAGGCAGAAGTACTGGAAATGGAATGACCTGACATTCGATGAGCCTGTGAGGATAAAAGGCCGCAATTACGAAATCACGGAATTTGACGGCTGGACTAAGGTAAGAACCTTTCTCCCCCCCCCACACTCATTTCCGATAGCAGTTCGCCTTCTGCCAGTTCAAACATTGAAATGGATTAGTCCAGATTTGTCTCCGCGTGCGTCAGAATCGCTATTTTCCCCAAAGAACACTCGACATCGACCCAGAAGCTAATGAAAAAACGTCAAAAAAAATCGATTGTCAGGATAGCAGTGAAGAAAACCTAAGAAGTCGTGAATGTCAGTCAACAAGATTACTCTTTGAACGGACTCTGACATTTTAATGAAAATCAGGTGTGTCTCTTCAGTCTTCAAGTTCATAGGCTGGCTTTGTACCTTACATTTGAGGGGTTAGAAATTAAGGAAGGTAAACAATTATCCAGTCAATCGGAAGGGGAATAAACGGCTGAGAGTTTCCCTCGCTGGGTACTCTTGGGGTCAACCACAATCTGGCGGAAACCAGAACTAAGGAACGAACTTATTATGGTATATGGTACAGGTTAAAGTTCAAAGGGTTAAAAATTCATGTGGGCCGAGAAGGTGGGAGACACCACCTTATTTCGATGGGTTGAATTGTCTGGCAAAAAGTTTTTAGTTTTTTGCCAGACAAATAGTTTGTCCGGAATCCGGCCGAGACCGGAAGTTGGGCAGAAGTAAGGAAGGAAGGAGATACGATGTAGGCTATAGGGTAAACCATATCCTGAATCCATATCTGAATATTTGACCGCGCAAAACGTATATCTGAGTTTATCTGAACTTGGTGAAATTCAGTTGGCGTATCCGTTTTGCACTTTCAAATACGAACTTGGTCTACTCCGAATATTACCATTGCCCTTAACCTGTTTGTAAATTTTAAAAGTAAAAATATTTGAAAGTCTGTTGAAGACCGAATATCTACAAGATCAAATTGTCGGGCGCAAAAATAAAAATTTTGGGATCCCATCGAAACCTTTGGTCTTGTTCTGATGGAAAAACTTCTCGCAGACAGCAGTCGACAGCGTGATACACATCGAAGGTAGCATAACACGGCAAGTGAGAAAATCAGCGTGGTTTTGTGAGAGGGGTTAGAATGTACCGCACGAAACTGGGGTCTCCGGGCTTAAAAACATATGGAGTGATTATGGTAGTAGGTTGATTAGTGTTATAGGTAAGACAGGTCCTTTAAAACTTTGTATTTCTGCATTACAGGGGAGTACAGAAATTTAAATATCAGGGAGTAAGTAAGTATGTGATTTAGTTACCCGAAGAGGGGTACGGTATTTACAACAACTTATAGTATGATACTGCTGACATGGGGTGGGTAGCCGGTGATTTGAGCGTAACTTACGTAAGAAATTCTCTTCGAACCTGCTTACACAAACTGTGTTTGTGTAACACAAGCTATGTTAATTTGAACAGTTACTTAAATGTGAACAATGCAGTTTTGGGCAAAATGGTAGAATGAAGATCCAAAATACATATTCCGATGCGAGGCGCTGCCCACTCTCCGCCACTTGGTGCACATCATGTTGCGCCACCCATGCGCCACCCATCCGCCAGGCGCGCCACTCTTCCGCCACTCAGCGCCACGCGCGCCACTCTTCCGTGTCTTGCTCAAAAATAACTATTTTCGATCTAGCGATCATTTGCAACGGGAATCAAGAAGAAGAAGAAGAAGTTGCATCTTGGTTTTGTGTGAATAACACAATAGAGAGATTGCACCCTACCCGATGAAAAAGGATATTGCTACATCATCATCACGGGATCATAACAACAAAATTTAACATTGGGAGGTATAGGACTTTCAACTTTGAAATTAAATTATCGGCGTTTTATCATCATTCTGATTCAGAGACTGTATCAGGAAATGTTAATTGGGCTATTCATTAACCGAATAATTCTATTTTTGCAAAAGAGTTTCCATGGAAGTAAGAGCTTGAAGGCTTCAAAGTTTGAAAACAAAAACGGAGTCTCGAATCCTATTGGTCGACAATGACGCGGATTTGAAAAAATGTGTCATAATCGACCAATAGGACGAGACTCGGTCTTTGTTTTACAAACTCCCTGGCTCAGAATGATGAGAAAACGCCGATAATTTAATTTCAAAGTTTTCGTTTTCGTCGGATGTGGTGCAATCTCTCAATATTTTTGGTAAATTATCCTTTTAACTCTTTTCTTGTTTTATTTGTATTTCTGTAGACATCATGTAAAATATATGGTGTAGCCTAAGCTGCAGCTATTCCAAGAATCTTTAAAGCACAACTCTTACTAGAAATGATCTTTTCCCTATAAAATGGATCAAAACAAACCTTTTCGAAAATACCATTACTTTTCACCTGAAACTAGCGATTCTCTTGTTAGCGCATGCCGATTATATCCAGCCTTCCTACTCTCCGACTCGGCGGCTGGGAGCAAAAGATTTGAAAACTGAACGTGCCTTGGTTAAAAAGTGGGAAAACTAAGCAAATAAAAGAAGTAATAAACAGAAGATTACCACATCCTTATGTGTGAAAGAGTTGTCAGCGGACAATGAAGATTCCGGCAAACTTTTCGTTGAGTGACGGGAAAACTCAGCAAGGCCGAAAAAGTACTAAAAATTCGTATTTACGAAACGAAACAGCGGAGAAAGGTGGGGATTTTAGAAGCTTATAATTCCATATGGGAGCTTAGTATATCAGGAAAGGCAGAATAAGCAAGAGGGGTCCTTTAATTTCAAAGCAAAATATTTGTCTAGCCCTACAATTTTTGGTGAGCCATTGTTGTTCGGGAGTGTTAAAATCTAAGGGCTGTTAGCCTCCTCTTGTGTTTGCAACCCCTCGTAGCTGATGGGGATAGCTAGGCTTATGAGACTACTGATTGCGTCATTAGTTCAGAATTTTTTTTTGGGGAATATAAACTTTTGAAAACCACGATGGGTTGACTGCTTCAGCATTAAACCGATACTCAAGAAACAATCCAAAGTGTAGCTCCCGCCTATAGCCATTTCTTAAAGAAAGCGCAAAGATTTAGTAGTTTGTCAGTTTTGGTTTTATCTTTTATTGAACTGGTTTATTTTGTATGTTAGTTTACGCTGCGATACAACTCATTGATCTCGCTTTTGTTCGATATTTAATTTGGTGATATTTATTATTAAAAGATTTTATTACAGGATCAGAGCCGTCTAACCTAGTTTTACTAGGTCTCTCTATCTAGCTAACCGTTCCATCCGTTTTCGTTTCCTCGCTTCCCATGTCATTTTTATCCAGCATAACGGCACTACGCTTATTTTTGCATTTTCCTCGTTTGACTCTCTCTGAGACAGCGGGCTTCCCCTTTCTCTGAGGAGCATATTGGTGCTCCTCAGATTGTGCATGTTGCTTCAAACGACCTAGAACTGATCAGTTACGAGTCAATTGCAAGGCATATTACACTACATATATTAACTGAAAAAAAAAAAACACTTATGAAGCAACCGGTCATATGTCCGATCTTTCCTGCTTGTAAGAAATGTTCCCACATCTATAATGCACACTCCGAAGTTGTTTTACCTCGATCATGCACCTGAAGATCGAGGAGAACTTAAAAATCTACGCTTGGGGACGTTTATTGCCGTTGAGACGTTTTGCCACGAGGACGTTTTGTCATGGTGACGTTTTGTCATGGGGACCTTTTGTCAAGGGGACGTTCCGCCAGCGCCAGGGGACATTTTGTCATGGGGACGTTTCGTCGGTAAGCCGTTCAGGCAGCCGCCATAAAACGTTTTGGTTATTTAGGCCGTTCTTGGAAGAGGCTCGGGAAGAGGTCATGTTCAGGCAGCCATAAAAATAAAAGATTTCTGTTGGGTGATGTTTCTTGTTCTTCCCGAGGTTCACTGGCGTGTTTCGGACTTCGTCTTATAAAAGTATTCGGCCCAAAGATGCATAATTCCGAGTTTAGTTATTTCGCCCGGCAAGGGCCCTGTTCAGGCAGCCACCAAAACAAGTTTTTGGATACCTTCCTTCCAAGCCAAGAAGGACCCCTTCCTGTTCAAGCAGCCGTAAAAAATAATACAATTTCTGTTGTACCACAAAAACATTATACAGAAAATTATATAATCAATGAAAACAAAAGTTCATAAGAGATTAAATTATCAGGCAAAGAGTCCTCTTGATTTAGATTAGTTAGTCTTCTTGATAACAACCAACGCTGTTGATTGGTTGACACATAATTTGAGTCATCGCTTGGGCGACGTTTCTGGTTATTCCCGAGATTCACTGGCGTGTTTTTGGAACCTTTATAGCGAAAGTGCTGTTCAAGCCGCAGCTAATAAATTCCGAGTTTAGTTAATCCTCCTGATAACCAACTCTACGTGCCGATAAAAAAAAACCGCCGTGTACCTACCGAAAGAGTCACCGCAGCTCTTTCCCACTAATGCCTTTGATTGGTTGACACAGAATTTGAGTCGTCGTTCGGGCGACGTTTCTCGTTCTTCATAAGATTCAACTGACGTGTTTTTTTACTTAGTCATATAGAGTATTCGACCCTTCTAAAGATACAAATTCCGAGTTTAGTTAATTCGGCAACTGCGTCACAACAGCTCTCCACACCCAACGCCGTTGATTGGTTGACACACAATTTGAGTCATCGTTTGGACGACGTTTCCCCTTCTTCCCGAGATTTACTGGTTTGCGTTGGATCACATATTGGAAAAAAAAAATCGGGATTAGTTAATCCTCTTGACAACCAACTCTACGTGTCGATGAAAAACCACCCTTGTACTTACAGGGAGAGCCGGGAGCATCACCGCAGCTCTCACCATCTAACGCCGTTGATTGGTTGACCCACAATTTGAAGATACAAACTTCCGACTTTAGTTAATACGGCAACCAATCACATTTAAATAGCGTCACCACAGCTCTCCCCAACCAACGCCGTTGATTGGTTGACAAACAATTTGAGTCATCGTTTGGGCGACGTTTCTCGTTTTCCCGAGATTCTCTGCCATGTGTCGGACTTGGTCATATAGAGTATTCGGCCTTTCTAAAGATACAAAATTCCGTAGTTAAAACGGCAACCAACGCAGTTGATTGGTTGACAGAAAATACGAGTTATCGTTTAGGCGACGTTTCTCGTTATTCCGAGATTCAGTGGCGGTTGGTCATACTGAGTATTCGGCCATCTTGGCAAGGGGCCTGTTCAGGCTGCCGGAAAAAATGCGTGTTTTACAAACTCTCTAGGGAATATTTCAATTTGCACTTCACAATAAAAAGAAAAATATCCTGAATATCAGAATTTGTATTTTTATTAATAGAAATACAAATTCTGATATTCAGGATATTTTTCTTTTTATTGTGAAGTGCAAATTGAAATATTCCCTAGAAAGTTTGTAGTTATTTCTTTGCTGTTGCAAAAAACCTAGTAAACTCGACTAGCGTTTATAGTCGTGACGCAATGAAAACTTGTGGTCTTTCCAATCCATCCGACTCCCTTCCACCACGCGCCCCACCCGCCACCCGGTGTACACCGATTTTGATAGTGGGCAACCCCTCATTCCGGTGTTTTCAGAGGCCCTAAATTACCTACTTTGGCTAACTCACAGTTTACCTTAGTCACTGAAAGTACATGAAAATGGCAAAGTCCAAAGTCAACAAACATTCAAATAAGCATACCTCTACTGTAGACACGATTTTATTTCGTACATTATGTACAGCAGGGACCCATCAATTTCCTGTAATGACTCGCCATTCAGGGGGCTTGTCAATAAGAGATTTCTGATGCGCTCTTGACCGAGCGTCAGATAGTTCGAGAAATACCCACGGGGATAAAATACCCGACTATCCAGATAGACAAAATCTTTCGCAGCTGTTGTGCTGAACTAGGAATATTTCTCTGTAATGGAAGAGTATTCTGGATCTTTTGTCCTAGCTTAGGTACCTGGTGGCATGTTGAATAGTCCCCACAAATTTTGTCTATCTGAGCAAGAACGCCGATTCGACCCAAGCGGACTTTTTGGAAACTAGGTGAGGCTCGGGCAACATAGCAACATAGAAGCATAGGAAATGACAAGCCCCCTGAATGGCGAGTCATTACAGTAAATTTATGGGTCCCTGTGTACAGGCAAATAGGGGTCTCAAGAGGTGCTTTCGAAATCGGAAACAAAAATTGTGGGACTTTTCTGTATGTGACCCTACGTCTTTGACGTTGATGGATCTGAGAAGACATCATCAGAACTAAACCACATGATGGCTCTGAACTCGAATACCCAAAATGGGACAGATGCTTGTCCAGAGCCCAGAAGTCATAGAGGTCATAGTCTTATTCCTGAGGTCATAGCAACAGTCTTACTTTGCTTTAAGGCATTTTATGAGAAAACAAGCACTGATATCTCAGTATCGGAACTGAAATCACCCCAAGCAAACGGGTCGCCACAGCAGCATTCACCATCATCTAACCATACACGGACATCAAGTGGTGCAGGCAAGAGGTAGAAGCTCCGGCAGTATTTGGAACACGACCGACATATTCCAAGGTGAGCTTTCCATTATCTGCTTAACAAATGCGTTATGGAAATATTGCGCTTTTGCAGGCTGGGAATTTTAAAACCACCTTTACGCCAACGGGAGACATATGAGTGTCTGTCATCATCATAAAGCATTAGACAATCTGTCCCAGTCGTGCGCTTGTCGAAGTCAGGTAAATTAAAGCAGACCGTCGGCATAACTTTATAGGTAGTTGGGTTGGGCAACCGCCGACTTGCTGAAATAACCGCCCTTTTAAAACAATGCAGTCCGCCTTCCGCGGCTTAAAAACCGGAACATTATTCGACACTGAAGTATAAATAATATTTAGCAAATAAAGGGTTCGGCTTTGAGATACTCCTTATGTAAACAAGATGTATCTCTGGAACAGGGCGGATCGGTGCCGATGACTTAAAACAATCTGCCCGAGAAGAAAAGGAAATAGGAGAATCTTCCGGTAGGCAAGCTGGAAAAAAAGTGACGAAAGTGAAAAGGTTAGATTTCAGGTTCAACTGCACCTGGGACAAAACCAGACTGACAGACCTTCGCTGTGACGAAGTCATGGAACCATGTATCCTCAACTACTTCCTCGCCGACGACAAACTCGAAGTCAGGGAAACGAAGCGCTCAGCATGCAACCCAGCTACACGAGGTACTACAGCTTTATATGGGCCTGAGCATTCCTTAGCCGTGTAGTTGTTAATTAAGCGGCAGAGAATAGAGAAAAGTGAATACCTGCAATTTCTAGAAAGTCTTATCAGCACCGCGAGGTTAGTGAAGGGAACAATATTAAGTGTTTTTTTTGCAAAATTTCTGCAGTTATAAATTTCTACACCTTCATTAATACTGCATCTCTTCGAACAACGGCTCAAGAACATTCATGTCTTCTTCTGAAAAAAAGCACTGATTTCACATCATGACTTACCGCTTTGAAACTCGACCGTTATGAGACGACCCAGCAGTTCTTAACCAATTTTAATGATGATAGGATTACTAAGCAAGCGGCCAGCTGTTTTAGTGTGGGCATGTCAGGTTTTGGTTGCCTTCATCCTTAAGAGAAGTGGTCATCAATATTTTCGGACTTAGAAAATTAACTCCCCCCCCCCCCTATTCACTTCTTCACTTCTTCACTAGTTTCAAGGTAGGTGTATAAATCTGGGTAATGTTAAAACGCAGGGAAGAGATCCCTGGCGTTGGTATTATTGACATTATAAGCAAAAACAAATAATCCAATAGAACCTCCGTCTTTGGTCCCATGCAGTGACTATGGACTACCCGGTAAACCTGATCTGAGCTAGAGGTACTTCCTCGAGCGTTGAGTTAATACCGGTCTACTTCCCCCTTCGCCGCTGCGGATATCAGAGGAAACAGAGCAGGAGGCGCGCTGACCCGCTTTGCAGCGCGTCACACGTGACGTCGCAATTATGGACAGCCGATTGGCTTCTCCGGTGATTTACTGCGATATAGCTTGTAACGAATGTTAACTTAGTTGTGAGTTGTTGGCCCCTGAGCAAGTAGAAACCGGATGCGTCATCGGTAAGAAATGCCAGTGGCATTGTAACGATATATGTCATTCTTTCCAATTAATGCCAAGGAGCGGTTTGGAATAATTGCCAACGGCAGTGCAACGATAAATGTCATTCTTTCCAATTAATGCGAAGGAATTTAACGATTAGTATTTAAGCTACAGAGTTAGAGCAGTTATGAGCTGTCAGTTGGAAGAGTCAGTTAAGGTCAGTCAATTGGAAGAGTCAGTTAGAATCAGTCAGTTGAATTAAGGATGTGAATACTGTACATACAGTGAAAAAAGAGTGAAAAAAAAGGACAGAGAAATATCCTGAATATTAGAATTTGTATTTCTATTAATAAAAATACAAATTCTGATATTCAGGATATTTTTCTTTTTATTGTGAAGTGCAAATTGAAATATTCCCTAGAAAGTTTGTAGTTATTTCTTTGCTGTTGCAGAAAACCTAGTAAACTCGACTAGCGTTTATAGTCGTGACGCAATGAAAACTTGTGGTCTTTCCAACCCATCCGCCTCCCTTCCGCCACGCGCCCCACCCGCCACTCGGTGTACACCGATTTTGATAGTGGGCAACCCCTCATTCCGGTGTTTTCAGAGGCCCTAAATTACCTACTTTGGCTAACTCACAGTTTACCTTAGTCACTGGAAGTACATGAAAATGGCAAAGTCCAAAGTCAACAAACATTCAAATAAGCATACCTCTACTGTAGACACGATTTTATTTCGTACATTATGTACAGCAGGGACCCATCAATTTCCTGTAATGACTCGCCATTCAGGGGGCTTGTCAATAAGAGATTTCTGATGCGCTCTTGACCGAGCGTCAGATAGTTCGAGAAATACCCACGGGGATAAAATACCCGACTATCCAGATAGACAAAATCTTTCGCAGCTGTTGTGCTGAACTAGGAATATTTCTCTGTAATGGAAGAGTATTCTGGATCTTTTGTCCTAGCTTAGGTACCTGGTGGCATGTTGAATAGTCCCCACAAATTTTGTCTATCTGAGCAAGAACGCCGATTCGACCCAAGCGGACTTTTTGGAAACTAGGTGAGGCTCGGGCAACATAGCAACATAGAAGCATAGGAAATGAAAAGCCCCCTGAATGGCGAGTCATTACAGTAAATTTATGGGTCCCTGTGTACAGGCAAATAGGGGTCTCAAGAGGTGCTTTCGAAATCGGAAACAAAAATTTTGGGACTTTTCTGTATGTGACCCTACGTCTTTGACGTTGATGGATCTGAGAAGACATCATCAGAACTAAACCACATGATGGCTCTGAACTCGAATACCCAAAATGGGACAGATGCTTGTCCAGAGCCCAGAAGTCATAGAGGTCATAGTCTTATTCCTGAGGTCATAGCAACAGTCTTACTTTGCTTTAAGGCATTTTATGAGAAAACAAGCACTGATATCTCAGTATCGGAACTGAAATCACCCCAAGCAAACGGGTCGCCACAGCAGCATTCACCATCATCTAACCATACACGGACATCAAGTGGTGCAGGCAAGAGGTAGAAGCTCCGGCAGTATTTGGAACACGACCGACATATTCCAAGGTGAGCTTTCCATTATCTGCTTAACAAATGCGTTATGGAAATATTGCGCTTTTGCAGGCTGGGAATTTTACAACCACCTTTACGCCAACGGGAGACATATGAGTGTCTGTCATCATCATAAAGCATTAGACAATCTGTCCCAGTCGTGCGCTTGTCGAAGTCAGGTAAATTAAAGCAGACCGTCGGCATAACTTTATAGGTAGTTGGGTTGGGCAACCGCCGACTTGCTGAAATAACCGCCCTTTTAAAACAATGCAGTCCGCCTTCCGCGGCTTAAAAACCGGAACATTATTCGACACTGAAGTATAAATAATATTTAGCAAATAAAGGGTTCGGCTTTGAGATACTCCTTATGTAAACAAGATGTATCTCTGGAACAGGGCGGATCGGTGCCGATGACTTAAAACAATCTGCCCGAGAAGAAAAGGAAATAGGAGAATCTTCCGGTAGGCAAGCTGGAAAAAAAGTGACGAAAGTGAAAAGGTTAGATTTCAGGTTCAACTGCACCTGGGACAAAACCAGACGGACAGACCTTCGCTGTGACGAAGTCATGGAACCATGTATCCTCAACTACTTCCTCGCCGACGACAAACTCGAAGTCAGGGAAACAAAGCGCTCAGCATGCAACCCAGCTACACGAGGTACTACAGCTTTATATGGGCCTGAGCATTCCTTAGCCGTGTAGTTGTTAATTAAGCGGCAGAGAATAGAGAAAAGTGAATACCTGCAATTTCTAGAAAGTCTTATCAGCACCGCGAGGTTAGCGAGGGGAACAATATTAAGTGTTTTTTTTGCAAAATTTCTGCAGTTATAAATTTCTACACCTTCATTAATACTGCATCTCTTCGAACAACGGCTCAAGAACATTCATGTCTTCTTCTGAAAAAAAGCACTGATTTCACATCATGACTTACCGCTTTGAAACTCGACCGTTATGAGACGACCCAGCAGTTCTTAACCAATTTTAATGATGGTAGGATTACTAAGCAAGCGGCCAGCTGTTTTAGTGTGGGCATGTCAGGTTTTGGTTGCCTTCATCCTTAAGAGAAGTGGTCATCAATATTTTCGGACTTAGAAAATTAACTCCCCCCCCCCCCTATTCACTTCTTCACTTCTTCACTAGTTTCAAGGTAGGTGTATAAATCTGGGTAATGTTAAAACGCAGGGAAGAGATCCCTGGCGTTGGTATTATTGACATTATAAGCAAAAACAAATAATCCAATAGAACCTCCGTCTTTGGTCCCATGCAGTGACTATGGACTACCCGGTAAACCTGATCTGAGCTAGAGGTACTTCCTCGAGCGTTGAGTTAATACCGGTCTACTTCCCCCTTCGCCGCTGCGGATATCAGAGGAAACAGAGCAGGAGGCGCGCTGACCCGCTTTGCAGCGCGTCACACGTGACGTCGCAATTATGGACAGCCGATTGGCTTCTCCGGTGATTTACTGCGATATAGCTTGTAACGAATGTTAACTTAGTTGTGAGTTGTTGGCCCCTGAGCAAGTAGAAACCGGATGCGTCATCGGTAAGAAATGCCAGTGGCATTGTAACGATATATGTCATTCTTTCCAATTAATGCCAAGGAGCGGTTTGGAATAATTGCCAACGGCAGTGCAACGATAAATGTCATTCTTTCCAATTAATGCGAAGGAATTTAACGATTAGTATTTAAGCTACAGAGTTAGAGCAGTTATGAGCTGTCAGTTGGAAGAGTCAGTTAAGGTCAGTCAATTGGAAGAGTCAGTTAGAATCAGTCAGTTGAATTAAGGATGTGAATACTGTACATACAGTGAAAAAAGAGTGAAAAAAAAGGACAGAGAACTATAGATAAACCATACCAAAACGCCCATGCTCGTATTGTTTCTGAGGTTCCTCAGATTTTCTGAGTGCTGGTCTGTACGTCCTTAGAGAAGCCTGAATGTGTTTTATCTTCCGACGGATATGTTCCAAGGTATGAGCTGAATGGTTACGTATGTTACGGTCTTCGGATTGCAAGGACGTCAGAAGACAACTGGTATAGATGCCTATGTTCCTAGGCATGTGCGGAATCGTAACGTATATGCCGTTCATTGGATTACAAGAACGTCAGAAGACAACTGGTAGATGTTGCGTATGTTCCTAGGTATGAGAGGAATCGTTTCGTATTTGCCGGTCGCTGGATTACAGGAACGTCCAAAGACAACTAATGTATGTTTAAATGATTTCCCATAAGCAGTGAATATGCCCAGTACTTTTGCCATCGAAACTACAGAGAATCAAAGTAACGTAGTATAAAAGACTAAACAAGAACTCAAAGTAAATTAACAAAAAAATCCACATTGCGAAACTGAAATTACGCTTCCCTTTCTTGGGGCTATCATATTCGCAATACTTAAATCTTCTCCAACTTACTTGTTATAAAAGTATGATCGAATAAGAAATAACTTAAAATGTACATATTCCACGGTGATATTTCAGCCCTATCTAGTAAGGCTCCTCTTCGGTTTGAAAAGCTTTAAACGCTTGCCAAGAAGGATCGAAATATCGCTATGAACATAATTCTAACTGACCAATTTTATTCAATCCGTTTTGAGTCATTTATTACATCTGATTCCAAGTCAGGTTAGAGTCAATATGAGTGTTCAAACGTAATACTAAGAAAGGAGAGATATGTCGGAATCAACTAGCGGTTGATTCCAATTGCTGGTGCGTCTTTGTTCGCCTTTTCACTTGCCCTTTTAATGGCTTTGTATTTTTTTTGCGTTTTCCTACACGGTCCTTGGAACTGTTTGACCATATCCCGCTTTTGTCACAAAGGGAAACGGCGAGTTTCGCCTTTCGTCGCGCCTTGCAAAAGGGAACTCGCTGTAGTTGACCGCTATCTGTCAAAAATTAAATTTGTATCCAAGAAAAGAAGATGAGTACTTAGAAGAAAAGTCGACTTGGCAAAAGGTGAAAATCTCCAAAAAGCTTAAAGCTACAGCCGAAAAGGGAAAATCAAAAGCCGAACAAAATGCTACTGCTATTTCAGAAGTGACGCCGCCTATCAGAAGAAACGACCATCTATTTCTAAATTCCTCGGAAACGTCAGACATAAGGCGGACTATATAAACATGTATAATTCAAGGACTAATTGTACCAAACTATTTCTTTGAAACAAATTTCCTCGCAAACTTCCTCAGACAGCGAGTCAAACAATTTCGGTCTTAGTTTGATTCATAAACTGTAACACTTCATACATTCAGCAGTGCGAACAAGTCCCTATACCCGTGAGCGTTGGAGTGCAGGGCAATCGTCACAGAGGACGCAGGATCGCTCCCGCTCCGGTCCGTCACCGTTTTGCTTCAGAACAAAAGTGACTTGGGACTGAGGGTTCGATCCCCCTAAGAGCCCGAAATCTTTTTGCTCCCATACCAGACCATAAATGCCGTTTTATTAATGATTGACAGGTACCTATTGAGAATGATACAAAACTATTAGACTACAGCAACTTTAGACGGAAATAGAACCAATAAAAAACAATGACCAATCACGTATACATGGTTTGTATCGTGACAATAGGGTCATAGGAACTATAAAATTGTCTCTATCTTTATTTTCACTCGGGATGCCGTTCACCAATAAGTGTAAGTGTGTTTTCTATAACAGTGTTTACTAAATGTAGGACCCAGAACAACCATCCGAACATCCCCCTCCACTGGTCGAATCGCGACAAGCTGTTGGTAGAGGTGACGAATTGCAATGTTCCGCGTACGTGGCTCCTACCCTCCGCTCATTTGCAGTGGGCGGGCTATAAGGATCTATTCGACTCCACATGGTCTTATTACAGAGATAGGGGGACGGAGGTTCTAGTGCTTATTTGTTCTTGTACACACCTCCAAATGAACAATCACACTGTAGGTTACAAGTGTCGGTTTTACTATAATTATTAAAGGAAAATGCACCTTGTCTGTCTATAGGAAACGCTGGGAACACCCCCAGGTCTTCACCCTTCCAAAGAAGTAGAGTATTTCGATGTGCTCAATGAGCAAATTCGAATACTTAGTCTTTTTTCATTGTATTTGGATAATCAAAATTTCAATAGGCATTTGAAGACACCCATATCTGACACCGCTATGCTCAAAACCCGGGCAAAGACTAACCACCCTGCTTTGCTTTAGGTTTAGACGTACTCGTTTGGCCTTTTGAAGACCATAAAAGTTTCCGAACATATAAGGTATCATTCCCTTCAATACACTGGTTCACCTGATACTCCATGTCAGAATGTTACACCTGGGCTCACTAGCAATTTTTGACAGATTTAACTAACCAATAACGATAACTATCAATTTTATGTTAAATCTTATCTGGGGTATCCTAAATCCATAACACCGTCCGCCCCCCCCCCTCTCCCTCCACATCGTCTGACCTTCACCAATAAACGGCAAATGAGCTATGATGGAAAACCTCTAATCTCTCCATGTCAATTTACCCAGACAGACGATTGCTCTTTTTTCTCCATTTTCCCATGGTCAATATTTCAGTTCTGGTTCAGCTCTAGATTAATCAGTTCCAAACGAGTTCGTTATTTTCCCGAAACATGATAATTTACAAACTGACTTCCAGAGAAAAGTGTGCTTACACTTCACTTGACGGCAGAAGATTGATCATCGAATGGATCGTTCTGGAAAGCGTGATCGGCTGAAAAGAGGCGGAAAAAATGAAAACGAATTGTTGAATTCAATTTATTTTTTTCACAAAAATTCTTCTCGATGAAAAATAGCAACGAAATTGTCAGAAATGGACGCTCGAATTGTCAATAAAAAATAATGCAATACGGCCCGACAGGTCAAACATGGTCACTTGGGTCAATAAGGTCAAACAGAGTTTTGATGGATGAAATATGGACTGAACGACTTCAAATACCGCTTTGGATGCATGAGTCGGCTTTCATAATCAACTAGTTTAATGGTATGCAAAGTAAAGTTCTACCAACCACGGCAGGTTTGAAGTTCATCAGTACCCTCAGCCTGCACAGGTAATTCCCTAAATGAATACTTCCGACTAAAAACGGGTTCAACCAAGTCACCATGATTTTTGTTTTGTTCGTCAGCTTGTGCGAGGTCACTTTACTATTGTGACGACTTCCCCGCGACCTTCTTCTATTTCACCAAGTTTCTCTCAGGCTCAGTACTTAGTATGCGATTCCTTAAGCATTGTCCTAATACGTGTAATAAGCTGAATAACGCTATACGCGATGTTTACGTCTTAATACACACGCCCGTTCAAATACGAACCAGAGAGGTTCTTATCAATGCAGCGTGCAGTGTTGTCACACTCATACAGTTTTTCAAGTTTCTAAAGATCAGAAAAGTGCTCTTAGTGTTACTTGAAGTACACCAGTACAATTTGACGCCCAATATATTGTAAAAAGCAATTAAATCTACGGATGGACAGTTACAAGTCCTTGAACTAGCAGTAAGCAGTCGCAACAGAACAAAACGTGTTATTTTTTAGAAAAGTTGTTTCTTCAGCTTCCACCAAAATAGAACTTTACTGCTTCTCGTGGCAACCCTGACGACGCTGCTCTTTCCTCGGCCCGCTGGCGTAACCAACCAAGCGATCTGATTGGCCCTGCATAAGCCAGGATAGAGCGCTAGTCTATTTTCCTTATTCACGTTATTACAGCGCGCTCCGAGGAAAAGAGAAATCTGTAATAAGTTTCATACGCGGTAATACACCTTATTACACCTATTAGGACAATGCTTTAGACTATGGTAAAACCGATGTTGTCGTGTGGGGCGTGGATCAGCGCCCTAGCAGTGTAGCGTCAGATGTTCATGCGAAAACCGGTTACAAACCGTTCTTTGCACGTCCAGTAGTTTCTGATTTTTACTGACTTGTGTCTGGTGTTTCCTCTACGAAGAGTTGTTTGGTCTCACCATATCCCGGTGACTTCTCACAAGAACCTGCTCCCCGATCAGGTTCTGGTGAGGTAAAAACTGGTGAGCCAGAAAACGTTTTATAACAAGAGGGAGCACTCATAAGTGAATTATGGAACGGCTTTTAGAAAAAACCAAAGGTTTCAATAGGATCCCAAAAATTTTATAGTTGATTCAGGCAATTGGATCTTCTAGCTAGATGTCCGGTCTTCGCCAGACTCCTTGAAAAGTTTTACTATTAAAATTTAGAAACAGATTAAGGCCAATGGCTATCATCTGAGAAAAACAAGTTCAGATATGGATTCAGTGCTTGTGTGTACCCCGATACGTCATCTTTGAAAACTGATCAAAACTTCCAGCTGTCTTACTTCTGCCAAATTTCCGGTTTTTGTCGGACTCGGGCGAACTTTACCACCTGCTATTCGGCTTGTACGTAATTGGTGTTGAAATAAAACTGAATTGAATTGAATTGAACTACTTGTCCGTTAAAAAAGCTCAAAAACGAATTCAGCGTATCTCCTTACCCCTATATTGAACCTCTAATCAACTTCAGATAAAACTTTTAACTTTTAACGAAATTCCAAATTTCCGCCGGAATCCGGGCGAACTACTGGTTCAGAGAGAAAATAATTTACGTATATGGATTCAGCATGCCTCATAAAAATACATCGAGCTTCTAATTTACTTATTTTCCTTATAACAAATTTTCCGGTTTCAGTCGGATTCCGAAAATGGTAGGTAGGTAGGTTTTTATTTTTAAGCCAAAACATTGAAAATAAAATAAAATAACATTACTAATATTCTATTTCAGCAAAAAGAAAGTCCTACATTGTTATATACTGGTTCAGCATGTCTTCTTACCCCTGAATCAAACATCTAATCAAGTACAAATAAAGCTTTACTTTAAACAAGTTTTCCGGTTTTGTCCGGATTCCGGGCGAACTACCTGTCCGGCGAAAAAATGATTTTCATATTCGGATTCAGCATGTATCCTTACCTCTAGGTTGAACCTCTAATCAACTTAAGATTAAATTTTTTTTTTTCACAAATTTTGCGGTCTTAGCCGGGTTCCGGGTGAAATACTTGTCCGACGAGAAAATGATTCTCACATTCGGATTCAGCATGTCTCCTTACCCCTAAATCGAGCTTAGCTTTTAAAAGTATTTTTTTCGTCCCTGGATTTGAACCCCCCCTCCCCCACCCTTAAATTTAGGGCTACAGAGCCCATCTTTGAACTTGGCCTGTACTTTGACCCAAAGAGTCCTCGTGCGAAGTTTGAACAAAACATCTCAAACCCTTCGAGAGTCATCGTGCTAACAGACGGACAGACGGACAGCTTTTGCGATTTCAGAGGTATCCGTCCACTTACGTTTTGGGATCCCAAAAATAGAGACCACCAGTGTCTCCAGTGAATACTCCGGCTGTAGAGAACGCAGTTAAAGTAGCACACTGAGTATACTATATTCCAGTGGTTCCCAACCGGTGGTACGCATACCCAAAGGGGTACGAGAGACAAACGCAACCCGTATGTAAATAATTCAAGTCGTAAACGATCGTAAACGATAGTTTTTTTCCAATTGTGTTATGGGATATTTTTCCAATCGTAAACAATTGGAAGCGATCGTATTTTTGCGATTGTATACAGTTGTTTACGATTGTAAACCGTTGTTTCCAATCGTTTGCGATTGTAAAACGGTTGTTTCCAATCAATCTTTTGCGATTGTAAACAGCTGTTAACGATCGTATTTTTACGATTAAAACCAGTTGTTTTCAGTCGTACTTTTACGATTTTTACAATCGGATTATTCCTATTATTTTACGATTGAAAACAACTGTTTCCAATTGTATTTTTACGATCCAAAACAACAATTGTTTCCCTATTACCGTTGTTAAAAATCAGGTCTGTATTTCATGATTTGAAAACAAAACTAAGTGTTTCTGATCGAGACAACTGAAAACGATTGGAAACAATTGAAAACGATTGGAAGCAACTGAAAACGATCGTTTTGAATCGGTACGAAAAAAACGATCGTAAAATTACGATCGAAACAACTGTTTCCAATTGTTTCCAGTTGTGAACGATCGTAAACAATTGTTAACAGTTGTTTACGACTTAATTATTTCCATACTGTAAGGGGTACGCAAAGGTCCTCAAAATCAAGGTTGTCTGCAGCTTTGATATCTCACCTCAAAAAATTTTGAGTTTTCTGACTCAAAGTTCCTTCCAAAAGTTCAGATACCACATAGTACGCAATTTCAGATACGTGCCTCATATGCCTTATCGTTCAGGACACTAAATATCGTATTTTTTACTTTCTTCTCGTGGTAAAATGCAGTAAAATATTGATTGGTCAAAAAACCGGTACGCAATTTTGAACTTTGATTTGGGGTACGCGGTACGGAAAAGGTTGGGAACCACTGCTCTATTATATGCCGTCTCAGTCACGAGTATTGCTGAACAACCATGGGCACTTGGTTATAATTCGCTTCTAATTTTCCGTTTATCCACTTCGCTTATTTGAAAACTCCTGATCGAGCTAATTCCATTCTCACAGACTCCGGAAGGTACAGTGCATATATGGAACGCGTCGTACCGGAAGACATTGTAAGTAGATAGACGGCTTGACATTTACGGCAAAAAGTAAGCATGTTTTTCAAACTATTGGTTAAGGTCCTTTCGTTTGCCACCTGACCGACTTCCCCCTTGTTTTTCGGGGGTCTGTTTAGCCCCGAACTGTGCGAAGATGTAGCACTAGGCCACTTGGTGTGAGCCCCCCCCCCCCCCCCGTCTAAGTTTATGCCATCCTTGTCAATCGCGGCAGCCTACCGTGTCAGGAAAAATGTAAATACGTTAAAGTTTTCGTGATCCTGTTGTTATGATCCTAAATTAAAAGTGATCAAGTCGGTTCTCTGTACCTAGATGGGAGAGAAACACGGTCTTAGACAATTTTTCAGCAATGCAAAAACAATCGAACCTTGTTATCGTCATTCTAAATTCAAAGTGATTAGTAGGTGACACCTAGATGGCATTGATGGAAGATAAGCTAACTACAGGTTTGTCCAGAGTTTA
Organism: Branchinecta sandiegonensis; assembly: GCA_030848855.1. NCBI lineage: Eukaryota > Metazoa > Arthropoda > Branchiopoda > Anostraca > Branchinectidae > Branchinecta > Branchinecta sandiegonensis. The sequence goes on along the minus strand of JAUPMV010000002.1, from coordinate 784,604 downwards.
AAGCAATACTGAAAAATCTAACACTGTTTCCGGATTCTGGATCGCTTTTCCGTAAGCACTTGTATCGAGGAGAATTACCACCTCTAAATATTCAACGGCGCCTGGGAATGAAGAGGACAGCTGTACTGGCGGGCGAGGGAATCACATACTATATGTAAATCAAATAGGCAAGAGTTTCTGGATATACAGTGGACCGGAACCGCCCGAAATTGTGTTTCAGGCCACATTACAGACTGGTTGATTTAAATACATGATCATTATTTTGCGGTCGCTGGCTCGTCGGCTCGCGAAATACCTTTTGCAGCAGTATATTTGCATCCCGCACGGTTGTGCATGTCTGTCATAGAAATAGAAGTGTGTGCGACGCACTCGACTTTCAAGCTGAAACTCGCGGAAACCCAGTTTAGTCTGTTTCTGGCTGTATTTTCAAATGCCTTAAAATAAATTCTCGATAAATGGACCATCAGGCTCACGACGACCTCACCATGCTGTACTAGAAGGGTCCTACATTTTGTGTCTATCATGTGTGAAACTGATTGTATTTTTTGGACTTTTTGCCGCAAAATTCTGAATTTCCCGCCATATTTTAAGCCACAAAACCCCCTGGAGAGCCGTGTCTCAAATTTGAGCGAGAGTATGAGCCAAAAAGCTTTGTTCATCATGGAAAAACGGCTTCCATCGTAATCTGACCAGCTCATCGACTTCGAAAACAACACCAGTGTCTCCCAAATATCCGACTTTGAGACGCGGATGGTCGCGCATAACATGAACTTTTATCAAACTTGTTTTCCAGGTTGATAATTAATGACTGTGAGGACTTCACCAGAAACTTCTACGAACAACATTTCGGAACTCATTATACATAATCGTGAGAATATGACTAACCATAAGTGCTTTCAAACATTCGAAAAAAAAAACAGCTTCTAAGTGCAATACAAACTTGAAAAGGTGTCGGGAAATGTACGAAACCGCCATCTAGTGTCTTGCTGGCGTGCTGATGTGACCCTTTCTCAATTTCCTCGTGAACGAAACACTCGGAAAATCAAAACACTCGTTTTCATCGAGATGGATCCGCAAGGTGAAGCCAGGCTAAAATTTCGGGGTATATTCTTGATGGCTAACTCTGCGTGTCGACGAAAGAATTGCCGTGTGCCTAGCGAAGAGCCCGAAACGTCACTGGCGCGACACTTAACAAACGTTGTGATTGGTTGACGTAGGATTCGAGTCAAGTTTGAGGATTCCTTGAGTGACGTTCGTTCTTCGCGAGGTTCTCTGGTGTGTTTCGGACTTATATAGTCATAGAGTATTGGAAACCCCTCATTCCCGAATCTCGATGGGTGCAAAGAGGCAAAACATTTGAGTGGCACAACAGATATGCAAATGGTTGGGTAGGAGGAAAAAGGAAAAATGACTTGACAGTTAGGAGAAAAGAGGTATTTGAAAAAGATATCTAGAGAATGTTGAGGAACAGCAGAGTCTGTTTGCTATGATTATTATCACACAAATCCCGAAGGGTTGTAGTGACTGTGTGGAAGGCCTAGATATCTGGGAGCCTGGAAGGTTGAAGCCTGGCTTTGACTCTGCTTCTGGAACGTGAGAATAGATCCGGGCTGCTTTCAAATGGAAAGAAAATAGACTTTCACGAACAAATTCCTTTCTTCTCCTGACCAGAAAAGGTTCGATTTCAGGCAGTGAAAAAGCAACCCTAGCTAAAGAGGGGAGGGGGTGGGAGGGGTCGTGCTATTTAAGTATAAGTAGTCGAGTGGAAGGACCCTTGTGAATAATTCTTCATATTTTATTTCAGTGTCACCATTTGGTTTGGTTCCGTATAGTCCCCCAATAATCATCACCATCATCAACATACAACACAGACTCTGTCTGATATATATTTAAGTTTCTTCCTTCAACAGAAAAAGGTGCGAACCTCCCGTTATAAATTTTGGTTGGATTCGTTGGGTTCCACATAACTTGAGGGCCATCGGTTACCCTCGCTTGCGCATTCGGTATTTCTTTTGTGGGATTTCAGGTTGATCTTTGCCAAGTGTCTGTGGGTTTGCGGAGCGGGTTCCCGTCTGGCGGTGAGTCATGGAATATTAATATTTATTTATATACAGGTTTCCAGATAGGTTTGTTCTGTACTGTACCCAGAGGCGTTACTTTTTTTTTTGGGGGGGGGGGGGGGCAAGGTATTTACCGACTGACTGGTCATTTTTACCTACTGTTTTTGCAGAAAAAACGGCTGTTTTTAAGAAAAAAATCGACTGTATTTACGAAAAATCGCGGCGCTTCGCGCCGACTCGGCTATTTTGTACGGACTGGTCGACAACATTGGGGGCGTCCCCCCCCCTCAGACGTGACACCCCTGATTGTACCAGGTTTTTGTCAATCGACCTTGTGTCACCGGCTTGACTCCCTATGTATTATCAATTTCTACAGAAGTGTAAATTGTAACCTTGAACCCTAACGATGAGAGCTCTGCAAAACCCTTCAGCTGAAAAAGTGAAAGCTTCACTTTTCTGTTCATTAACTATTGGATATGTTGTACTATCTCTGTGCGACGGATGATGAAAATGAGGCTAGTGCGGGAACAGATGCGCTTGGAGCGCTGAACTGGTGTAAGACCAATTAAGTTCTGAACAAACCTACAGCGGGTTCTTGATTCATACCAAGAACATTGTGATAATTCTTGCAAGTTGTTCGTGGTGTCTTCATGAGTTATAGTTTTGCGTAAGTAGACTACACAATTCAATCAACATTTGGTGAAACTGAATGCTATTCGAATTGGCGAAGGAATGGTTACAAGAAAGGATAGCTACATGACGTTTATCACAGAATTGATACAATCTCAACATAGCATTGGAGACGATCAATGCAAATTTACACGTGTACCAACAAAATATACATATGACTAGTCAACACTTTAAACATGTTATGTTAAGCATGAAAGCCTCAACTCACAGGTATAAGCACCAATTTGCTCATACTCGAAAAACACTCCACACTTTGTTTCCAACCGAGTCAGACGTCAGGAAGACCCGGATGTTCACAGTCTCATGCGGTAAGTCGGCTGCACTCCACTAATAGCAATGACCTCACCTGAAAACGACAAAAGCCTACAGTTTCGATTCCAGTATCTCAACATATTCTAAATCCGTTACGGCTATTTTCAGCCTCGAGCAGCCCCCTAGAAGAGTTGTGTAACCGGTATTCCTGCTCGATGAGCGCCGAGGCACCGAGGAACCGGGAGCCTGATTCGCTTCGAAAACAGCCAAACACGGAACAAGACAAGTGTGGTGTGGTAACGTTGATAAAGCTGTCATTGATCATTGATAGTTAGAAACTTGCAAATAACAATGGAGGGAACTACCAGGGACGTAGACTAAATCAGTAATAAACGGGTCCTTGACGAGTCCAGCTCTAATTTCAGTACTTAAGGCCCATTCACAACGGGATTTAGCTAATACTCGGTACCAGCCAGTTCCGGAAATCGCTCTGAGACCAAGAATTATCTGGGTTTCTGCCGTTCGCAATTGATATTGGTGCCAGTTTCGGGTACAAGCTAGTCTCGCACCCAAGTTGAAATCAGTTCAACTTTTTAGGGTACTTGTCAATCACAGTGCTTAGGGGAATACTCAGGAATGTTCCGATTGGCTAATGTTGAACCACGTCAGACCGAATAACAATGACCTAAATTCACTTTCGGTTTGCACGACAGCAAGGAGTGGATGTGGTTTTATCTATTGGGCTTGGTTCGAAACTAGCCAATCAGAATATTCCCCAATATTCCCCGAAATAATACTAAATGAACTAAATGTTTCGTTGGCTAATACTGGTGTTGGTTACTTTGCGCAGGGTTTTTGCTTTAATAACCTTAGCTACGTAGATGACCTTGCCATTCTTGCCCCAACTGTAGCAGCCCTGAACAAGCTTCTGGCTGTCTGTGACCGGTTTGCCGTGGCTAATGATGTAATCTACAATACAAAAAAGACTTTTTGTATGACGTTCATCCCACCTGGCATGTCTCTCAAACACATACCTACTCCTATCCTATCTGGAGTCCCGCTTGTGTTTGTACAGTCGTTTAAGTATTTGGGATATACTTTTTGCAGTTCACTTAGAGAAGACCTCCACGTGGTGTCCCGATCACTGTGTGTCCGAGCTAATATCCTTATTAGAAGGTTCTCTAGTTGTGATTCTTCAGTTAAAACTTTCCTTTTCAGGGCTTACTGTACTCCACTGTATTGTTTGTCACTGACCCACTCTACATCTGTGAAATGCGAGAGTACCTTTCGGGTTCTATATAACAATTCATTCCGGTGGCTACATGGTCTACCTTGGAACTGTAGTGCTTCCGTGATGTTTGTTGGTGAGGGTCTTCCTTCTTTTGGGGAACTTAGGCGTCGGTCTATCTTCTCTCTTCAGACCCGGATCCTGAGGTCTAGCAATCCACTCCTTGTGATTCTCTCGGGCCCAAACATGCGGCTATCGTTACCTGTGTGGATGGCATGGAACTGTGAGCTGTGTTCAGCATTTTATGTTGGGTAGATTATTGTTTTATATTTTTGCCCACCCCCATTGTTAGTTGTTACTATTTATTGCTAGTTGTTTAGTATGGCCCAAGCTGGCCGTTTTGATAGATAAAATAAATAAATAATAATACTTCTTTTCTCTGCTATGGCCTCCTCTTTTTCGATTCTGGTTTTCTGCTGCTGCAGCACACACTATCTTTACAGCCCTAAACTAGGAAAACCGGTTTTGTATGGAGCGCATCGGTCTTCCGACTTCAGCGAAGAGAATCTTAATGCTGTAAATACTGTAAAAAAGGGTTCTACTATCGACTGGCCACTTGCGTTTTCTCGTCAATTAAGCCTACTGAAGAATTAGTAAGAAAACATTTCCGAATATGGGAAAAAAGCAAATCTTCTGCTGCAGTAGGCCTATATCTAAAGGTAAGTTTCCGTAAACGCCGATTCGCGTTTAGAAGGGCGACCTCGCTTGCAGAATTTGAATCTCTTGGCGATTTTCCGCGTCGCTCTACGCTAGGGGCACTTAGTTCTACATGACAATTGTTAAAGACTAACGTGGGAATTATGTAGCTACCCAGACGCCCCCCCCCTTAGTTCCTATTAGCAAATTTGTCATTCGTATTTTTCTGCTCTACTATATATTTTGTTGCAGATGTGTTGCAGCCAGTCGAAGCCTCCTGCAAAATTCTTTGCATAAAGGCGAATCCCCACCTACACAATCCTATCGAGATAAGTTTGTTTTAACGAGGTACTTCCGGGAAAGGTCAGCGGGAATTTTTAATGTTCGGAAAAAGCCCGAGAAATGGAATTCTATGGGCGTTGTCGCCACTGGGATGAAAAGTCCATAAGAAGCCTTGAGCCGGGAGTTATAAATGACTGAATTAGGATTCTGACATCGGCACAAAAATAACCTTTGCCTTCCCGACTTACAAACATATGTGAGCTCGAAGCGATTTAGACCCCTAAAGAGATCTGAATCGCACAGTAAATCGAGGTTTCAAGGAAGAAAAACTAAAAATGGAGCTTGCATAAAGGCCAATTCCGGTGTTCGGATGGATTCGCTTTTCGCTGCGCGGAGCATGAATTCATGGAAAGCTATTCAGGCGATAAGACTTTCAAAGACCAATTTCGATTCCCCTCGTGGTTCCGCTTTTCATAGCAATTAGATCGGTTTCTAAAACTAGCAGGAAGCTAAAACCACTTTGGAAAGTGAGGCGAGTTCTCAGTGTCTCAAGAACGGCTGGCGCATCAAGTACCGGAAGTTTCCAGACCGTCAGAATCGCCGTTAAAGGCCAGACGGTCGAGTTTGGATTAATGGCAAAAAGGATAAAGGATAAGGATAAGGAAAGGACAGGACAAACGTTTAACCGTAATATAAAATTCCCTGGCCGACATTGACATTTCTAGAGAACCATACAAATATCTTAAGGCATGGTTTGGTCGAGGGTCCTCAGCCACCGGTAACCTGCTTTAAGCTTCATGGAAATATAAGAAAGCTAGTGGACAAGGACCGTAGAAAAGAAGTCAAAAGAATCGGATACACTGCCGACAGTAGTGCGAATTTTGTTTGCTAATCAGTAGACTACAGACACTATTTTATTTATTTTTTTATCACCCGTCATTTCAAACAGAAAAAGGACGGAGTACAAAAACGAAAAGAAAAACAGAGCAAAAGCAAAACGTAAGACTTTCATGGGAAACAAAAAAAATCGACAATTACAAACTGACACTGTCTGACTGACTAAAAACTGAACACGATACATACATATACACTTAAACTCTGAGAACTTTGCTCCACGGGTGGGACTGGATTTTTGAGTTGTACTTAAGTAAGTAAGTAAGGTTTATGAGACAGAAACTTGCTAGATAGCTAATTTGGTTGTTTTTACAAATATTTCATTCTTTTAAACACTCACGAGTTACATAGATACTAAATACGGTACTACAAATATTAAAGTCACACTGACATTTTATTGAACATGATGACGAAAAAAGGCAAAAATGTGTTACTCTGTCTCCTTGTTTTGGTTTTTACCGTTTTAGTTTCAGCTGCGAACGCGTACGATTGTTTATTGGTGCATCAGGTGGGAGGATAGTTCGGTGTTGGACAGATGCAAGGATTTTACACCCAAACTTAAGAATTAGTATGTTACGACGTTCGTGCAGTGAGGGAAGGGATAATTCAGTTAGAAGAGACCCATATGAACCGGAAGTCACTTGCCGACCCAGTATAACTGAGACTGCTCTCTTCTGTACACACTCAATCTCATCAGACACGTATGCTGTATTTTGGGCGAAAGGGCCCCATAAGGCGCATGCGTACGTCGATTACAAGGTCTTACGTAACACAAGTACGCAGCCTTCAGACTATCACGGTCGCAACCAAACTGCCTCATCTGTATGAGCGTTTGGAGTGATGCATTTCCAGATTTTATTACAGTCTGAATGTGATCAGTAAATGGACAGTCACTCGACAGGGTGATCCCTAGAATTTTTGCTGACGATACTACAGGGAAAGGTACATCGGGACATAAGAAGTCTCTTTTTGGCGGGTTGAACCGTAGGCTACGGTTTACTACTTGCTAATCCGGTTAGAGACAGCAAGCTCGGGGTCTCTTATGTTATATATTTTCATGATTTTGGTATTTCTTGTCCAAGGGGGGAGCCGAAGTAAGTATTTGGAGAATCTGAAGAAAGTGGAACGGAGTTTTATTTTTTTCGCTAGCTGAGAATATTTGCCAGAAGGGAGCTAGGTAAAGAAATTGGGGTATTGCAACGGAGTTATAAAGGGAAGCTAGGATTTTTCTGTTGAAACAGGTTACATTCTTTACAAGTAGAGCATAGGAAACACATATTTTTCTTTCAAAATGTTCAGATAGAAGCCGGCGGGTGTGTTTTAATGTCGAGCCAACGGGGAGACCAAGGTAAACAATATAATGATGTCCTGGATACAAAATTTACAGACTGTATTCATCAAAGTGCAGTAATCCCATCATGATCTTGGAACACCCTCTGGGGAGTTCGGACAGTACGTCCAAGCTACTGCTATAGATATTATACGCATATGACACGGCCTACTTATCTGACAGTTCGTCTGTCTGTAATATCGGTAATTCCAAAGGGACTGAGAGAGCTCAGTGAAATTTGCATGTAACCTTATCGGTCATGAGTAAGCATGAATCCAAGAAAGCTAAAATACAGACCTACATGATTTTAGTATCTCACCGATACCTTTGTCTTCAAAGGGAGTCTGGAACCAACCTCCTCCATACCATTTCATTTATAACCTTGTGGAAAGATCTAAGAAACTTCTTTTACAGTATAGGTGGGATTATTTGAACAGTTATTGAACTTTGAACGGTGCAGTTTTGGGCTATGGTGAAAATGAAGAACCAAAACATCCATTTAGGTAATCTTAGGAGCCCTTAATTTGCTACGCTGGCTGACTGATTGTTGAGTATTTTCAAAGCAAGTGGATGGAATGGCACTGTTCAAAGAAATATGCCTCAACGATACCTACAAGTCTGCCGTATCAACGAACTCTATAAGAAGGAATGCGGGACAAGGGGGATTTGTCTCACACAGCCAATGAGCCACACTATTTCTGTGGGATTGCTCCCTTCCCGGCACCTGCCGTACAGCCTTTCCCGGCACTGGTCGATACCAGTGGTGCCGGCGTGAATTAGGCGATTCTCGCTTCCAAACTTGCTAATTTGAATGTTGTAACATACAGCAACCGGTGCCAGCTGCTGTCAGCCGGTGCCGACACTGCTCGGGCACTTGCTTTACACCAAACTCGATAGTGGGCAACCCCTCGGGCATTTTCCATACTCGGTAGTACAGAGAAAGGACGACCTACACCGCGATCTGAAGAGGCCCTACGCAAACATATCGAAGCTGATTACAGACTTCATGCAAATCCAGTTTGCAAGGCAAGCTAGAAAAGCGAACCTGCGATTAGGCTTGTTTTTTCTAGCTTGAGCCTGAAGAGGATCATTGTCAAGAAGGGCAGAAACATCGTAAACAAAACCTCAGCTAACTTACGCCATCGAATACGATTCACAGTCTGCTCGGACTGAACTAACACATAGGCAAGGCAAGTCGCTCAGAAGCTTGTAGAGCCTACACGATACATAGGGAAACCGGCACCGTTGATTGGTCCAGTATATAAGAACCGAGGAATGGATTGCGTCATTAGGCTTACTGAGAAACCCTAATATTAGTCACCTTCTAACGCCAAAGTTCCCGTTCTCGAAACACAAGGTTCAAATGGCAAGGTAGCTTGTCAGAGATTATTCCTGTCCGAACTGGTGCTCTCCAAGGGGGATTCTTAACTCCCTACATCTTCAAATCGGCCATATCTTCTTGTCTCGATTCTTTGTATCCTGCTTACTTTTATAAAGACCAGGCCTTCAGCTTCATAACCTACGAGGACGACTTGATCTTAGTAGGCCGTAGCCGATCCACACTCACAAAAAATGTAAGTAAGCTGTCGTCAGAACTTCTCAAAATCGACCTTGAATTTAACCTGTCAAAATGTGAGTACCTGCATTTCAACCCTTCTTCAAATGGTTCGAATGCATCCAAAGCCTCCATCTCTCTTGGATCGTTCATCGTCGAACCAACAGACTCTCTACGGTGGCTCAGCATAGCATTCGAATCGTCATTGTCAAAATTTTGCTCTTCGGTTGTTCAAGTAGTTCAACAGTTGGCGCTATAATAGTAAAGCTTTGGGAAAGTTGTACAGCACCATCATTTTGCGTTCCTTCTATACTATTTCGTTCTGGTGTCACTCATGTCCTGCGAAAGAAGAAGATTAAAAAGATGAGATCATATTATTATAAATATGCAAAGCACCTGCTCCACTTGTCGAAATTATGCCATGAACATACATTGACGGAGAAGTTCAAAATTCAAGATGCAAGTGTTACCCTTTTGGATGTTTCCTCATCGCTTTCAAAAATCATGGACAACAGGGCCCAACCAGCGCACGACGTTACCCACTGCTTCCTGGCCGAAGATTGAAAATTAAGCGTCTTTTTCTGTGTGTTTATGTTTATTTATTTTCTTCATTTACTCCGCTTTTTCAAAATGGCGGGTCATAAATAAATTACTTACTTACTTACTTGCTATTTAGATAATTTAGGCTATTTAGGTTTTATTTAGATAATAATAATAGATGAAAAAAATATTGTAGTATTATTGGTACAAAACTGGCTAGAGGGATAGGAATTCTAAGACGGGTAAGAAAAATATTTCCATTTCAGATTTTAAAAATTATTTATTTTTCCCTTGTCCCCCTACATTGATTACGGTTGCGTTCATTGGGCTAGCAATTTATTTCTAATTATAAAAGGATCCAGATTTTGCAAAATAAAAGCATTCGTTTTGTTACGGATATAAAAAAGGAGGTTGAATCTAAAACAATTGCCAGCTTTTCCCGGTGTACTGTTCTGAACGTTGGTCAGATTCGTGATTACCAGGCATCAATTTTTGTGTTTCAAAGCATGACCCACATATGCCCCGTTTATTTCCATGATTATTTCTCTATGAATCAGGAGCACCACAATTACGACACCAGAAATGCACAGCTTTTAATTCATGAAAAGCGAAAAACAGTTAGATCAGCTTATATGATTCATAATCTGGAGCCTTCGGTTTGGAATAATCTGCCCGCTAGCATCAGGGAGTCAGCCACTTTATACGGTTTTAAAAAGAAACTGAAAACTTTACACTTAATTAATATGTGTCGAAGGGTGTGTGGCCTTTTTCTTTCTTTTTTTTTCACGGTTGTTCGGGTGGGGCTGAAACTGGTAAGGAATAAATATTAAGGATTCTTGTTGTGTATAGTTAATTGTCTGTTATTTAAGTCATAGGCTAGGTGAATAATTGTAAGTTGTTGTGTTTAGTTATTTATTTATTGGATACAAGTAGTATTAATAAATTGCAGCACAAGTCCTAAGGACTTTCTTTTTGCTGCAATAGAATCTTAGTAATGTTATTTTATTTTATTTTCAATGTTTTGGTTAAAATATAAGCCTACCTACCTACCTACTTACCTATTTTGTGTGACCAGGCAACCGAATCTATGGTAAAACCTCATGTTATTTAGTGTCACCTGGGAAGGAGTGTCACGAAACTGGCCAGGAAAACACCCTTCTTATTAGGGTTGGACTCGAGGTAGCCCTCCGTCCAATTTTCGTCCTCCGTCTCCTCCGACGTGACGCATATGATGTCCTCTTCCTCGAAGGATAATTCATCCTCATTATCTGCGTCGCAATCGTACAAGGCACGGCACCGCTTCATCTGGAAAGGGAAGGCCGTTAAAATTGGAAAGTCGGAACCCATGGAGGGCTAAGCAGAATGGACTGTCTGTTATTAACTGGGATGACGTTCTCCCGTTCAGGCTGGGTCCTCGCAGCCCACTGCGGAAAATGCGGATACGAAATAAAAATGTTTCAGCTTGTCCGGCGAAAATCACACTTCGCCTGTTCTAATTCACAACCCTAAAACAACACTTTTTTTTATCCTCAAATATAAGAAAAGGCTCCATTCATTTTCTGCAACGAAGCGAATTTCGCTGTGCTCGAAAATCGTTCTCACTAAAAACAATGAGCAAAGGCAAAGGGATCGGAATCGAATGTCAGTGTACTTTGAAAAAGTTTGTAAGCAGTACACCCTTTTTCCCGTCTTCTTCTGTTAAACAGCATCAAAGGTGAACAGAAAATCTGTAACGTTTTTTTTTAATGTTATATTTTCTTGAAATATAACACATTTGAGTTAAGGATGCGCATTTGTGTTATTTTTTTTTCAAAACAAATACTGGTTCTGGAATTCTGACGGTGGCATCCCGTGCCCACACATATTATGGAACTGAAACCTTTCAAGTCAGGTTCTCATCTGATAATTACGATGAATCCGATTCACGGCAGGCCAAAGGCATTCTTAGTTTGAAGAATGCATATAGTGATTATGAATAAACTAGCCCCCCCCCCCCGCCGCCCAAACACAATAAAACAATACAACAAAGATCATGGTAAAATGTGTACTTATGCAGCTGATCATTATATTTCCCATCAAATGAAAAATAGCACTGATCTTGAAATATATGATTCTGAACAAACATTTTACAGTCACAACTTGCAATCCAGATATGTAGAAAAGTCGTTGTGGGGCGGCTATGCAGTTTTTTGGGGTCCCAAAACGTAAGTGGAGGGATACATATGACATCGCAAAAATGTCCGTCTGTCTGTAAGCACGATAACTCTCGAAGGGAACGAGATATTTTTATGAAACTTGGTGTGAGGATTCATTGGGTCAAGGGTAAGGTCAAGTTCGTAGATGGGCTCCTCAGCCCTATAGTTAGGGGTGGGGGAGGGGGTTCAAATTCAGGAACAAACAAAATACCTTTAAAATGCTAATATGATAGTCGATTATGAGGTAAGAAGGCATTCTGAGCACGATAATGAAAACCATTTTCTTGCCGGACAAGTAGTTCGTCCGGAATCCGGCAAAAACCGGAAAGTAGGTTAAAAGTAAAAGTTTTATTTGAAGTTGATTAAATGCTCGGTTTTGGGGTAAGAAGACATGCTAAACACCATGGTGAAAACCACTTTCTTGCCGAATAAGTAGTTCGTCCGGAATCCGGCGAAAACCCGAAAGTTGGTTAGAAGTAAAAATTTCATTTGCATTTGATTAAAATTTCGATTTAGGAGTAAAAGAACACGACGCTGAGCACGATGGTGAAAAACATTTTGCACGTAATAAATCGAATTCCGTAAACTTTCCTCGGGCCAATCCTGAAAGCTTATGTCTCGTTGTCAAATCGGGATGTTTCTACACACAAGAAATCAAATGACTGCAGAGTTTTTTCGGACGAAGACCGAAAGTTAAAGCTTCGTCGGTTCATCGGGCTCTTTTGCAACTACTTCTTTCGCAGTAAATTCATAACAATTATACTTTGTGCCTACTTTACTGTGGACGACCACTACTTTTTCGGTGGTAAGATGTGTGATTTCAAAGGTAGCTTGCTTTTATTTGGGTTCTCAAAAAGACAATCTGCTCATCAGCATTTCCAAATTTTTTTGCAGTATTCATTCAGCATTCAATCAGTGAGGTTGAAATTACGATCGCAGATCGCATTGGGTAAGTTGAGCTAATTGTTTACCGATACTGGATCTCGCCCACGGACTGATTTTCGGACTTTTTTGCTAATTGCAATGCAAATCTCACCTAGGCTGTGAGTACGTAAGCTTATTGATGGAGTCTGAAAGGTTATTGTATCCGAGCTACTCTTCTCTATGAACAATAAAGTTGAAAATACTGTAAAGGATGTGATTCTAAAAATTTGCCACGATTTTCATGAATTGGATGAAATATATGAGGCGAAATCACGCCTTCGGTCTGTGCTGACCGACGCACAGCGAAGAAAGTATTCCGAATCGTTCTCGACCGTAGGAAGGTTAAGATGTTCGCTCTTGCAGATATTTTTAGCATTGTCAGCGAAATTTACAGATCAAACGTTCAGTTTTCTGCCGCAGAACTGGGCCGTTTACCTCCGCTTAGCTTGCAACATTTTGACATTGCTTCAGTGCTAACTTCCTATGAGCTTTTGCGAACGTGGATTAACGATCTGAAATCGAGCATTGAGACGATCAGCCGGCCGTGATTCGTGACGAGCTAGCGGAAAATAAAATTGCGGGTGCTGATTCAGGTCCGTCCCTATGTCCTGCGAATCATCTACCAAGGTCCACGTCTACAGGTACCCTTTATAATGATGCGGTTGATGAAAGTGCTGCTGAAAGTGTGGACCATGTGATCCAGTTATCTCAACTACCCGATTTAGCTACCACAGTTCCAAGTGGCAAGAATGGTAGCACAAGCAATCGTAGGAGTTTCGCCTATGTAGCCGCGCGAACCCTGACAAAACGTTCTGGAAGTCGTGCTAGTAACAAGCCCCAGTGCCCTGGCGCTGCGGTTATCGGTGCTTTTTCAAATGGTGGCCTTGTTGGCGTCAGGTCTTCCTTGCAAGGTCAGTCTCGGAAGCTATTCGTCGCCCGTTTGGATGCTGGGACTGATGCCCAGGCTCTTGCGAGAAAACTCAACCATAGAGGAGGTGCTTTAGTGTGTGAGCGCATTACTAATACTCGCGGGTCTACCAGTGCTTCGTTTAAGGTGGTTATCCCTGCCAACTACTATGACACGGTAATGCGTCCTGACTTCTGGCCTAACGGGGTTCTTGTGCGCAAATTCTATGAGCGACCCCAGGGATCCGCAAATGTGCAGCAGGCCGATTAGAGTATGTTCATATAATTGCCGATCCGTGCGCTCTAGTCGACACGAAATCAGTAAACTGTGTAGTACGTCCGATATTATATTCCTGCAAGAGATGCAGTGTGATCTCCCCCTGTTACAAAGCATTGATTCTTCGTTCTACGGAGCAGGTGTTACCCCGGTAAATGACTCGGTGCTGCTTCCCGGTGGGTCTTACGATGACGTTGCTGTATTGTGGAGAAAACAGCTAGGGCCGTGCTGCGATATCGTAGATCTCCATGACGATCACATAATTGGATTTAAGATCGGTCCTCAAGGGGATGCCCTGCTTTATGTAAACGTATACTTACCTACGTGCTGCTCCGGAAATGTGTCTGAATTTGAAGATTGTCTCAGCAGGATTCACTCTATAGTTGAGTCTAAACAGTGTGATTACCTTTGTGTCCTCGGTGATTCAATTCCAATGCTAGTTCCTGCTGTTCTCCTCACTTCTTTGGTGAGCTGCAGTCTTTTACTCAAAGAAATGACCTGTGTTTGACTTATGGGCAAAGGCTTCCAGCAAATTCCTATACTTCCGTGAGTAAAAGTCAACTATGTATGGTATCATGGTTAGACCACGTCCTAGTGTTCAGTCCGCTTGTGCCCCTTATAAGCGAGATGTAGATCGAGTATGAGTTTGGTCCCGACCATTTACGGTTGAGGTTTGTAGTGAATATGCCGCCCAGTGGGCTGCATGATAATGTGGTATGTGCTCCAAAAGCAGTGATGCCAGCCACGAATTGGGATGTGTGCACAGAAGAAGATAGCCTGACTTAGTGGCCACGCAAAATCAGCTCAATCAAATTGACCTTAGCCTGCCCTGTTCAAAATCATAGAAAGTCCAACATTCCAGCTTGGAATCGCCACCTGAAGTCCTATATGGGATTTCGAGAAGTGCTTTTGGGGATCCCAAAACGTAAGTGGAGGGATACCTATGTCATCGCAAAAGTTGTCCATCTTTCTGTCCGTCTGTACGTCTGTCCGCGCGATAACTCTCGAAGGGATTGATTTTTGATGCAACTTGGTGGGAGGATTCTTTGGGTCAAAGAATAGGTCAAGTTCGAAGATGGGCTATGTAGCCCTATATTTGAGGGTGGGGGAGGGGGTTCAAATTAAGCGACAAACAAAATATTTTTAAACAGGTAATGTGATAGTCGATTACGGGGTAAGAAGACGTGCTGAGCACGATGGTGAAAACCATTTTCTTGTCGGACAAGTAGTTCGTCCGGAATCCGGCAAAAACCGGAAAGTTGATTAAAAGTAAAAGTTTCATTTGAAGTTGATTAAATGTTCGATTTAGGCGTAAGGAGACATGCTGAACACGATGGTGAAAACCATTTTCTTGCCGGACAAGTAGTTCGGCCGGAATCTGGCGAAAACCGGAAAGTTGGTTAAAAGTAAAAGTTTCATTTGAAGTTGGTTAAATGTTCGATTTAAGGGTAAAAAGACATGCTGACACTATGATGAAAACAATTTTCTCACCGGACAACTAGTTCGCCAGGAATCCGGCCAAAACCGGAAAGTTTGTTTAAAGCGAAAGTTTTATCTGAAGTTGATTAGATGACAGATTTAGGGAAAAGAAGAGACGCTGAGTCTGTATATGACAATCATTTTTACCCGTACATATAATTAGTCCAGAATCCGGTTGTAACCGGAATTTTTTTTTAAGTCAAAGTTTTATTTAAAGTTGATTAGATGTTATTTATAGGGATAAAGAGATCCGCTGGATTCGTTTCTGAATTTTCTTTTTTTTTTGCTGGACTAGTACTCTGGACTCGGGCGAAACCGGAAATTTGGCAGAAGTAAAGCAGGAAGTTTCGTTCAGTATCGTCAAAATAGATATGGCTTATAGAGGTATATCTGAACACGGTTTTCTCTGATGATTATTCGGCGAAGACTCTATCTGGCAAAGACAAAACCCAATTCTGGATCAATTATTAGATTTTTGGGATCCCGTCGAAACCTTTGGTCTTGTTTACAATTTGCTCATATGGGTAGGCCTCTTCTCGGGTCTGTACTAGAAGCAATGAAGTTCGCACGAGGTTGTTTTAAATCAAGGCTCAATCAATTTAGATCTCATTGCGAAAGTCTGAGATTAGATGCGATGACAGAATCATTATTGGAGGGTAAAGTAAAAGGATTTTGGTTTCATGTTCGGTCAGTATTTAATGTGCCGCAAGTCCTCCCTCAGACTATGGATGGGTATTCCGGTATGAGGCCATTTGTGAGTTGTAGAGAAACAAATTTGAGGCTCTTTTTGGGATCCCAAAACGTAAGTTGAGGGATACCTATGACTTCGCAAAAGTTGTCCGTCTGTCCGTCCGTCCGTCCGTCCGTCCGTCAGTCGGTCTGTAAGCACGATAACTCTCGAAGGGAATGAGATATTTTGATGGAACTTGGTGTGAGGATTCGTTGGGTCGGCGGACCAGTCGAGTTCGTAAATGGGCTTTGTAGCCCTACATTTAGGGGTGGGGGTTCAAATTAAGGGGCAAACAAAATATTTTGAAACAGCTAATGTGATAGTCGATTATGGGGTAAGAAGACATGCTGAACACGATGGTGAAAACCATTTTGTAATCGGACAAGTAGTTCGCCCGGAATCCGGCCAAAACCGGAAAGTTTTATTTGAAGTTGATTAGATGTTTGATTTAGAGGTAGGAAGACATGCTGAAGACGATGGTCAAAACCATTTTCTCGACGGACAAGTAGTTCGCCCGGAATCCGGCCCAAACCGGAAAGTTTGTTAAAATTAAAAGTTTTATTTGGAGTTGATCAGATGTCCGATTTAGGGCAAGAAGACATGCTGAACTTTTATGTGAAAACAATTTTCTTCCCGGACATGTAGTTCGCCCGGAATCCGGCCAAAACCGGAAAATTGCTAGTAGTTAAAGTTTTATTTCTAGCTGATTAGATAACCGATTTAGGGGTAAGAAGAGACGCTGAATCCGTGTGTGACAATCATATTTTACCCGGACATACAGTTCGACCGGAATCCGGCTGGAGTCGGAAAATTTGTTATAAGTTAAATTTTTATTTGAAGTTGATTAGATGTTCATTATTGGGGAAAGAAGATACCCTGAGTTCGTTTTTGAGCTTTCTTTTTTCGCCGGACAAGTAGTTCTAGAGTTCGGCCGAAACCGGGAAATTGGCAGAAGTGGCAGGAACTTTTCGTCAAAACAGATATGACGTATACGGGTAAACACACATGCTGAATCCATATCTGAACTTGGTTTTCTCAGATGATTAGCTATTTGGCCTTAATCTGTTTCTGAATTTTAATTGTAAGAATGTTCAAGGATTCTGGCCATGACTGGATCTGGCTAAGACAAGACCCAGTTGTCTGGATCAGATATTGAATTTTTGGGATCCCATCGAAAAGTTTGGTCTTGTTTCTTCAGTAGGTAGTGATTGCTCTGAGTATCATGTACTGCCCTCGTCTGGCATTATCAGATCCGTAACTGAGATGGAAGTTAGTACTATCATACGAAAGTTAGATGCTGCTAAATCGGGGGGAGCAGACGTTTTGTCTGCTAAGCACCTCACCTCAAAGCACCTCACTGAAAGGAAGTGTGCAGTATTATGTGCCCTGTTCAATGCGTTTATAGTGCACGGGTTTGTTCCGGATTCTCTAATATCAGTAAATTTGGTTCCAATTTTGAAAAATCGTGCTGGTCTCTTGACCAGTTCTGATAACTATCGTCCCAAAACTCTTGCTACTGTAATTTCAAAAATTTCTGAGAGATGTTTGGCCGATATCCTGCGTGAATTTCTACAGACTTCATCGTTCCAGCTTGGGTTTAAACGTTATGGTGGTGTAGGATTTGCTATTTTTTTACTTCGTTTTATTGTCGAGTATTTCCTACAATGTTCTTCACCCGTGTTTGCTTGTTTCATCGACTCGAGTAAAGCTTTTGATCGGGTAAACCATAAGACGATGCTTGATATACTCCGTGCTAGGAATGTACCAGCTTGCTATCTGAAACTTCTATCTTATTGGTTCCGGAACCAGAAGTTCAGAATAAGGTGGGGCACAACTGTAAGTAATGAGTTTGGCCTTCTGAACGGCCTTCGGCAGGGTGGGGTTCTCTCTCCATTGCTTTACTCGGTTTATATTGACGCTTTGTCTGCCCAGCTGTCTTCGTGTATGGTTGGATGCTACATTGCCGGAAGATGTATGAACCACCTTCTTTTTGCAGACGACCTAGTGGTGCTGTCGCCTACGTGCTATGGGTTAAATAAGCTTCTTAAAGTTTGCGACAGTTTTGCGTCACAACATGATATTCTTTTTAATACAAAGAAAACTCTTGTGATGTTGTTTCGCAAAGCTGGTATTCGTGTTGCTAAAAATGATGTGCATCTGTCAGGTCGAACACTGTGTTATGTTGATGAGTTCCGAGGGCTCACGTTCAAGTCTGACCGGAATGATGACCTTCATGTTAAAGAGTTGTTTTTCGGGGCTATGCAAACACGCAAACGTTTTAATTTATAAGTTTAGCAAGGCGGACCTTGATGTACCCGTTCAGCTGTTTAGAACGTACTGCTATCATCTTTTTGCTTTAGTATTGGTAATTAATCCTACCGCTAAAAATCTTAGCAACGCTAAAATAAGCGATAACCGTGTGTTCCGGCGTTTGTTTAAGCTACCATGCATCTGTTATCTTTCTTCAGCGCTCGTCCCGAGAAGATTCCTCACTTTTGACGAAATTCGCCGTAAGGCTAGACTGTGCCGTCTTTTGGATTCAAAGATTGAGGCTATTAAATTTGCCAATGTGCCAATTTTTTATTGTTGTTGTTGTTGTTTTCTTTTCTATGTGTTTTCTTTTTCGTCTATGGCAATTTGCTGAATTAAAAGTATTCATTCATTCGTTCATTTCCTAGCAGTCTCTATTTGGAAGAACGGTGTTTCATATCGTCGGAGTTTTAGGATTCAAATTCTTGGGGGTTGAAACACATTAAAAGCTGAAAGCTTTGCTTTTTAGTGAAAGAACCAAATATGTGAATTTAAATATACAAATTTTAAAGGAATAATCTCAACTGATGCATTACAGTTAGTTTGACACAAAATTTCGCCTGCGGCGCATTTCTTAGTATTCTGTGTTTGGTAGAACGATGTCATTTAATAGACCTTTTAGGATTGAAATTCTTGGGATTAAAAGCTAGAACTTGTATAGTAGATATAGCTAAATCTTTCAAAAAAGGCAGATTTGGAAAATTTTGCCTGCGGCGCTTAGTTTAACTTGTTCTGGGTACAGTCGTTGGAAGCTTAGCTTTCTAGCGAAAACTGAAATGAAAAGCAGAATGTGTGAATTTAAATATACGAATTTATATTAGCCTGCAAGAATAATTTCAACTGATTCATTACAGTTAGTTTTACATCGGTTCTATTAGCTGTACTGGCGGTAAATGTTCGCCATTGCCGCGAAGCTGTCTTGGAGTCTTAAAGAACAGGGGGCTCTCATTCCCGTGTTTAGTACTTATTTCTCCTGAACATGGAACCAAGTATTAAAAACAAGGGGTCGGTCATTCCCGTTTTTAGTACGTGCTCCTCCTGCAGCATATATGCTAGTACTAAAGAACAGGAGCCGTTCCCCTCGTGCAGAGATGCACGGGAATGATCTGGAGCTAGTACTCAAACAAACTATTAAAAAAGAAGGAAGGACGGTGCAGTGTTTCCCTTTTAGTAGTGTTCCTCCTGGTGCAGTATTCCAGATTTTAGTACGTTATTCCCGTTTTTAGTTTGCGTTCCTCCTGCACCGTGTCATTCCGTTCCATTCCCGTTTTTAGTTGCTACCCATGTATATCCATTAAAAATGAACACCAAATTTTGTTTGAGCCATTTTGAATTGCGGTATTTTGTTGAGGTATGAGTGAATAAATTGAACGGATGTCATCTCGTCTTTTAGAATATTTGTTGATTAGTTTAATTATCTCTTTTCCGTGTATATGTATCTTTTTTGTCTTGAACGTGTATATGGCCCTCGGGCTTTTTTCAATACAATTATTATTATTATTATTATTATTAAATGTGAAGCTGAACATCGGGCAAAATTTTCTAAATAGCCTATATCGACCAGGACGAAACAAAAGCCTTACATTCTGGGACCGATAAATCCCGCTCACAGGCTGGACCTTTGCCCTTTGCCCCTTTCTTTATGGCAGAGATAAACTTCAATCTGCTAAGAGTTTCCTCCAAGCCGGGAATGCTCGTGCTAGAATTTCTTTGCAGCCGGCATGAATAACATGAAATACCACCGTCTCTCAAACTACCCCTCTCCTCGCAGGCATTCATAACTCCTGCCCGAGGGGAAAGTAACTTCTTGAATTTTCTTTGCAATGTCAACACATCTTTCTCTGTCAGACGGCAACCAGACAACTACAAATCATCCTCAAAAAGGATGTTATATTATTCTAACCCGCGGTCAACCCAACCAAAGGGTTAAGTAATGGAGATAGTCCATGAGGATCTAATCTCCCTAATCCTCTTGTCGAAGACTTCCCCCTCCTTCCCAACTACCTGAAACCTCCCAACCCATTTCCAAACCTAATAAGCTAGGGAGAGTCATTTCAACCCTACAACCTGCACTGAGTGACTACTCCCATCTGTCTTTATCATCCTCAAGAAGAATATAACTGATGTTACATGAAAAGTAATGTTTGGGCGATATTCGAGATCGATATATCGGCCAAATTATAAGCATCGATATCGAGAAGGATATTAGTACTTTTTCTATAAGTTTTCATTTGTTTTCTGACTTCTGTCAATAATCTAAGAAAAAAGCTGTTTTATTTTGAACAAGAGCTGTAAGCTCATATGGCACTTGCAAGGCTTCGTAAAATGATGAAAGTAGTAATTTGCCAAATCGCGCGTTTGTTGTGATCATGTGTAAGCAAAATCCTTCTGAAAAAATTGACAATGGGCCCTTGGGAATCACGAGAATGTCGCGTTTGGTAAAAAAAAATAAAAAAAAATGTGCACTTGGCTGTGATGATGCGCACTTTAAGGGTCAAAAAACGGTCCTGGGCCCTTTAGGATCATGAATGGTTTATTTACTTTACTTTTTTTTACTTTTCGGTTAAGATGCAAACTTTGAGGGTCACACTTTGAGGGTGCTAGAAAAGCCTTGAGGCAAACCTGATCATGGGCTCATGGGGATCATGAAAATGCAGATTTTGCTTAAAAGTATTTTTTGTACTTTAAGGGATGGCCGGATTTGGGAATTGACGATTGATAAGCCAATCTTATCAAGTCTCTAATGTTAAGCTACGCTTGTTCTTCCTATACCAAATATCTGAGACACGAGGTCTTTCCAAATATCAAGTTTCATTAAAATCCGATTCCCCTTTCAAAAGATATAAATACGTCAACATTCCGGATTCCCCCTCCCTCCACTCCCCCAGCTATGGTAGGATGGGGGAAGTAACTTTTTCCAAGTTATTTTGGTCGGGTCCTTGATATGCCTGCCAAGTTAATCGTCCTAGCACATGTGTAAGCATCTTAACTCGGGATCACCGGAATTCCGGAACCCTCCCTCCAAATCCCCTCACAGTGCTCGGATCCGGTCCGGTCTTTTCAACTCGGTATCTAGGGCTTGTGCTTGTTCTTCCCACCAAGTTTCATCCCGATCCGTCCATTCTGAACATGTCACCTGATTTCCGGTTCCCCCTTCCAACTCCCCCCAAAGTAACCGGAACCATTCCGGACTTGAACTGTGACATCTGAGACAGGAGGTCTATCCAAATACCAAGTTTCATTAAAATCCGATTCCCCGTTCAAAAGTTAAACATACGTCGATATTCCGGATTCCCCCTCCCTCCACTCTCCCCCACGGTGGGCGGATCGGGGAAACGATAATGTCCAAGTCAGTTTGGTGGGGTTCCTAATATGCCTACCAAGTTTCATCCTCCTAGCACATCTGGAAGTGCCCTAACTCGAGAAGAGTGGACCGACCGACCGACCGAAAAGTGATCGGGAGACGGCACTTGAGCGGAGCTGCAAGTGCCATAAAAAAGGAGCAGTTTATATAGCTTAGTAGTGGTGTTTTAAATTAAACGAAATAAAATGAGCCTGAACCTATATAGGCTTGGAGCAAAATGTTTTTCATAAATCAATTATTGTATTATTTGAACTTTTTAAACAAAAGATGAAGCAAAATGCCATTGACGACGATTTTTGTTTTCAAACTTCAACAAATACTGAACAAAATACCGAATATCGGAAGTAGAAATATCGACAAATCAACAAATTTAAAATATCGCCCGACACCAATGAAAAGCTTTACCGTCTGACATAGGTGGGGGGGGGGGGGGGGCGTTCTATTTAAAATGCAGCCGATTTATTCTCCGCTTCTGATTATGATCGGCCATATTGGGTTTCCTGTCATCTGGAAAAGTAAAGGAGGCTCGTGTGCAAGCCTCATTTGCCGATCCATCAGCTGCTCCAATCTTAGTAGCATGACTACAACTTTATTCCGCCTTTCAAAACTTTTGTTTTTAGAGGTGAAATATTTAGTACAGCCTAACTGATGGAAGCCATTAAGCATAGTTGCCTTTGACCGACACGATTTTGACTACGATGCATCAGTTTCCAATAGCCACCCTGGAAGAGAAAGCGGTTGATAATACAAAAGGCCCATACTAAGTTGTTCACTACTTCTACACAAGCCATATAGCACTACACACCCTTTAACATCCCGATCTTCATCCTACTTTATTCAGTACCAATATTAGTTGCGTTATTGCAGACACCATGGTATCTGTACCACGGTTGCTCTGCAAAAACGACAGTTTCCGAAATTGCGCTTTTCCAAGTCATCCCTAAGGAAAAAGTGATATCCAGTTACATCACTAAGTTCCAAATTTCTTTCACCACATGACAAAATCCTAGTCTCTACTGTTGGTAATGATGAAAGTAGATGACTTTTTTCAGATACCACGATTAGTTACTACGGTCGGAACGTGGTATCTGAATATCAGAATATCAGATACGACGATAACTGCAAAGACGCCTTAAGACCGTGGTATCAGATACCATGGTAACTGCGAAAACGACTTTAGACCGTGGTATCAGATACCATAGTATCTGCAAAAACGCAACTATTGATCACTGGTTAAGAACCAATGGAGTCTCTGGACGTCTAGATCAAATAGAATAAAGTGCTTCACTAACTTTGTTTTATTTCCATTAAGACTCAATTATTTTCTATCTGCTCAAAGCGGAACTTGCAGAAAACGATCTGCTTTTCTGTACTAGCTACGCATCACCTAGCGGAAACTGAGTGAGCCAATAAGGGGGAAGAAGATCGGTCATGCCACTGGGAAGGGTTTCTGAATAGCTGGGAACAGCTAACCATAGGCTCTTGATACTGCACATTGCATCAATGCTGCAGTGGTCTCAACATTTTCTTTTCAAGGCTATGACTTGAGTCACATTCTCGCTAGGCAACGGTTTCGAAAATCGGACACGAAATCAGTCAAATTTTCTCATTTAATTAACATGACAAACTTCGGTCAATCCTTTTCTGACAAATTGACAGCATTAAGAGGTATTCTAGGAGAGCTCAACTCAGTTCTTAGCCAAATAAAACCAGATCGGATACTGAAGAAGTTGCACGAACTCACTTTCTATGATACTTCTCTACACACATTTCTGACGGCTTAGCGATTACCCAAATTGCCTTTCTGGAAAACCGGAATAAAATAAAAAAATTGTTCTTTTAAAATGGATCCTCTCATGGAAGTTGAACGAGTATGTGCTTAAGATTCCTTATGGCCGTTCTGTATATTTAAGCGAGAAAATTTGGAATCGATAACAGAACAACACCAAAGGATTATTGACTGGATGGTCAGTGACCAGACAGTCGGGTCTCCAATTTACCCGGTAGGACAGCGAAGCTGATAGATGATCGTCTTATTAGCCCTATTACAACAAGAACAACTGGACATTACTATAACTATTGAAAACAGACAAGATACATCGATTCAACATTTTGACACTCTAATAGACTTTATCAAGAAATTTCAAGTACTAACGAAAATCATTTTCTGCCGGATTCCAGCAGAACATCAATGGCCGGCTTTCGGGAAAACTGCTAACCCAGTAGGGAAATAAAGCCAAGAAATGCATTCAGCGTGTATTCTCAACCCATATTTGACTTCAAACATTACTTCTGCCAATTTTCCAAATTTGGCAGGAGTCCACCTGCCGGACGAGAAAATACAGTTCAGATATGAGCCGCACTTTTTTGTAATCAATACGTTCTCCGTTCTTTATCTCATTCTCCCATAATCCTTTTTTTTACGAAACCGCAGTAGTCTCATTGTCCGTTTTTGGTGAAAAGGGAACGGGTTGTATCCCATCCTTTATCCCATTCTGCTAGATGAGCGAGGGAACAGGAACCTCAGTTCTGAATCACTTTCTCAACCCGCTATGCCAGAATTATCAAGCAACGGGAGCAGGGCCTTTAGCAGAACCACCCTATCTTGACGAAACTAACGAAACCGGGAGTCATGCAACACATCCTAATATTTCCATATTTTCACTGTCTTAGGAAAGAAGATCCCACACACTGTTGTCAATGCTTGGAGAGACTGGACTTCGACAAAGATGACGAGTAGGCCTATATGGAACACCCCTTTCCTCCATCAACCGAGAAACGCTACTCGTAAAGAATCTCTTAGAAAACTTTAGGAACTCTGGCAAAAAGATAAAGCGTCTTTACCAAAAAACAAATGCGTCTAGGAAAGCAAGATAAGAGAAAAAAACAAAAAAGTAAAGGAAAAAAGAAGAAATAAGGACAAAAGAAATGGTGCGATGTTGAAAATGGTAAAAAGAAAAAGAAGGAACATTACTCATCTTCTGACAGGGAATTAAATGTTTTAATTATTTTTTAAGACAAACATTGGTGTGAACATATGTAGCCAATAGTAAAACTGAATTTTCTAAATTGCTGTTGAGTTGCTGAAAAACGTTGGAAATTAGTGGTCGTTCTAATATTGGCACAATAGCTGTTTTTTGTTACAACGGTGATCGAGTTTGAAACTCATTTGAAACTCGTTCAACAAAAAACGTGCTTCTGGCCGAA
The DNA here is from genome assembly GCA_030848855.1 of Branchinecta sandiegonensis. Lineage (NCBI taxonomy): Eukaryota > Metazoa > Arthropoda > Branchiopoda > Anostraca > Branchinectidae > Branchinecta > Branchinecta sandiegonensis. The sequence goes on along the minus strand of JAUPMV010000002.1, from coordinate 759,685 downwards.
TGGAGAACGACAGTGGAAAATGGGGATTTACAAAAAATGTGGCTATGAATTTAGCGTGTATTCTTACCTCTGTATCGAAGCTCTAATCGATTCTGGGTCCCCACACCAAGTTTGACAACACCCCTTCGTGAGTTATCGTGCTAAAAGATAGACAGACAAACTTTCCAAAGTCATTGGTATTCCGTCACTGACGTTTTGGGGTCCGAAATACACATGCGAAAACAAGGTATTCAGACAAAATTTTACGGTGCTTTTGCACTGCACAAAAACTGAATTAGGATTGTTTCTGTCAAGACGTACTAACGACGGTAATTTCGGTATGTGTGGACTTTCCCTTAAATAGGATGCAGGGGTGCAGTCCCCCCCCCCCGCTCCAGGGCACTATGCTCCATCGCTCAGGCACTGTGCCTGTCCATTGGGGATGTCTCCCAAAACTGAGGTTTTGGGTATGATGGGCTCGGCGGGGTGGTGAAGGCACTAATTACCGAAAAATGACGACAGTGAAAGTTTTCAGCTTCCTTTTTCAACTATTTTCAGTTCGTTTTCATTTCTCGATAAATAGCAAGCATGAATCGACAAGACATGAGGATCAAATGCGTCTAGGAAAGCAAGATAAGAGAAAAAAACAAAAAAGTAAAGGAAAAAAGAAGAAATAAGGACAAAAGAAATGGTGCGATGTTGAAAATGGTAAAAAGAAAAAGAAGGAACATTACTCATCTTCTGACAGGGAATTAAATGTTTTAATTATTTTTTAAGACAAACATTGGTGTGAACATATGTAGCCAATAGTAAAACTGAATTTTCTAAATTGCTGTTGAGTTGCTGAAAAACGTTGGAAATTAGTGGTCGATCTAATATTGGCACAATAGCTGTTTTTTGTTACAACGGTGATCGAGTTTGAAACTCATTTGAAACTCGTTCAACAAAAAACGTGCTTCTGGCCGAATGGAGAACGACAGTGGAAAATGGGGATTTACAAAAAATGTGGCTATGAATTTAGCGTGTATTCTTACCTCTGTATCGAAGCTCTAATCGATTCTGGGTCCCCACACCAAGTTTGACAACACCCCTTCGTGAGTTATCGTGCTAAAAGATAGACAGACAAACTTTCCAAAGTCATTGGTATTCCGTCACTGACGTTTTGGGGTCCGAAATACACATGCGAAAACAAGGTATTCAGACAAAATTTTACGGTGCTTTTGCACTGCAAAAAAACTGAATTAGGATTGTTTCTGTCAAGACGTACTAACGACGGTAATTTCGGTATGTGTGGACTTTCCCTTAAATAGGATGCAGGGGTGCAGTCCCCCCCCCCCGCTCCAGGGCACTATGCTCCATCGCTCAGGCACTGTGCCTGTCCATTGGGGATGTCTCCCAAAACTGAGGTTTTGGGTATGATGGGCTCGGCGGGGTGGTGAAGGCACTAATTACCGAAAAATGACGACAGTGAAAGTTTTCAGCTTCCTTTTTCAACTCTTTTCAGTTCGTTTTCATTTCTCGATAAATAGCAAGCATGAATCGGCAAGACATGAGGATCAATTACAGATTGAACTCCATCTCGCTTTTTCTGCTCGCGACTCTGAATCAGCTGTGCGCATTCACTTACATTCTGCAGAGAAAGATAAAGACACCGCAGTAAACACGCATTGAAGAACATCTCAGTATATTGAGGGGCAGCGGACGTCATAACGACGGTCCGAGGGGTTGCGCACTGGTGCCTCATGGTTTAAAAGGTCCCTGCCTCATACCTGCCTCACCTGCCTCATGTCTGCCTCACATGCCTCATGCTTGCCTCACGTGCCTCATCGCCCGTTCTGTTGACACGTTTAGGGGATTTTTGAAGTGCCTAATGGTGTACAAGGTCTCTGCCTCATGCCTGCCTCACGTGCATCACGCCTGCCTCACATGCCTCATGCTCGCCTCACGTGCCTAATCGCCCGTTCTGGGGACACGTTTAGGGATTTTTGAAGTGCCTCATGGTGTGCAAGGTCCCTGCCTCATGCCTGCCTGACGTGCCTTACACCTGCCTCATGCCTGCCTCACGTGCCTCATGCCTGCCTCACGTGCCTCATCTGCCTCTGCCTCATGGTGTACACGAAATCGGCCAGTGCGCAACCCCTCGCGACGGTCTTTGCAAATTAGGTTGATACAAGTTATGCGTTCTAGCGTAGCTTCGTAGGTTCTATTTACTGTAATTATATACTACTGTACTTATAGACCACAGCCCAGTTCCAGGTTTCAAAGTCCTACATTAAGAACCCTCTTCAAAAAGTCTCTAGGTCACACAACGGAGTGACAAGCTTTTTGAAGGTTGTATACCAAACTGAGGTGCTTTTGCGATAACTTCCAAACCAATACCTATCGTGTGTAGTGTTTACTTTAATTTCGGTTAGGCCTTCTGTTTCCCGTTTAGAACGTGTGTATAAAGTGACCTGTAGTTTAGTTTAAATGCTTTCTTTGCTTTACTTTGTCGCAATGAAATGCTACAAGGTTTAAAGTTTAACTGAAAAACTTTTTGTGTCAAAAACTTTTTGTGTCATTTAATTGAATACTCTGAATTATTTGGATTCGGCAAAGGGATTTTTTATTTTCCACTATCTGCTCTAGCTCTGACGTTCAGAATATCTGCGGCCGTCCCCGCAGCGTAGATTCTATTCTGACGCAGGAAATTTGAATCTCAACATAAACGTGCCTTTTCAGTGAACAGTGGTGAGACTGGTGAAGATTGCTTAGTGCCTGAACAAATAAAAAAATCATAAGTCTTTCCCGTAAGGCATACAACAAAAATACAAGCGCATAGACGCACTACAATTCCGACGGAAATTCCACTATTTGAAAATTGATTCTTCGTCAATAGCGGAACAACGAAGTAGTGCATTTTCGGCGGGTCTTCAAGCCATTTTAAATGATATTGTCGTATCCCACCCCTTTTCCGTTAACTTTTAACTACGAAGTAAATTCATTCATACCTTTGGCCTTATTTCAGCATCATTACTCAGTCTCCGCTGCTCATAGGCTCCTTAGTGAGTACCGCTCATTTTCTGTGGTAGCAACGGTGTGAGTGGGTGTGGGTTTTTCGGTCTCTGCGGACTTCCTTTATTTAGCACTCCAGGACTCGTATCCACTACCACTACACTCCCTCTCTCCGCTTTGGGATTTCTGACAGGCAAGCTCTGATAGTGATAATTTGGGTTATCGATGATATTCGCCGATCCTTGAAGATCTGAAGGTCTCATGAGAGTGGCTGGTCGGGGAGCGGTGGCTGGTTTGTCCGTACTAGTCGAACTAGTGAGGTGATCAGAAGAACACAGTCAGTTTGATGATAGTTTCTGACTATATCGACCATGCTGAATCGGAATACGGGTGGTGGCAAAGCTGGAGATGACGGCTTGACCTTATAATAGCGGAATAACTCCCTTTTTAGGCCTATAAAATGTGTCCAGAGTGTTTATTATTTTCTAAGGTTGTCCTAGCCCAATTTAGTTGCAGGACATCTAGTTTTATTTCTAACAATGTCGTCTCTCTGAATAAGTTTTTATTTTTTCCGAAACCTCGTACAGTTCCGGAGCGAACGGGTAGTATTTATTATTTTCTCTGAAAATCTCGAACTTCAAAGGTTTATTTCCAGGTTCGGCACATATCTCGAAACTTAACATATTTTTTAGATTTTTTATACTTTCAGAATTCGCCATGGGTAATGAGCTTCACATTGCCGTAAAGTTCAAACCTCCAACTGTTCTTTGAAGCCTATGAGAATATTTTGAAAAATTGTAGGCTAAAAATGTATGAGAATATATGTCCTTGCAAAATGGTGATGTGAAACAATATTCTATACCAGAATTTAGCATAGAATTCAAATATCACTTTATTTTTCAACCAGCATTAAATTCGGTTGTTATAGGGTAATAAATTGTTTATAGGCCTACAAACTTTTCTGAAATGTGATGCTGCTAGACATGTTTCTGTGTCTAATTTCGACCCCAAGTCCAGTAGGGTAGTGTCGGTTGGGCAATCTCACTTGTCATAGGCTATCTAATTTTATAGTAGACTAGATAAGATGAAATCTATTTAACATATGTTTACAAAACGTTTTGCAGCACCTGCTAGGAAAGCCCCAACGGGCTTGTTGGCCGTAGGTGGCAGTCTTCTCTATTCTAAATATTCCAGTAACACTATTTTTATCATATTCTACATGCTAATCAAACACGGTTCATACATATACAACAAACATTCTGCTTACAAAAAACACTCACGCATCATTACTGTTCTTTTGCAAGGAAGAATCTCTTCGCTGTAGCCTTGAAGGATGCCAGATGACTCGAATTTCTAATTTCAACTGGAATTATATCCCATATGTAGGGGGCAAAATTTGTAATCACGAAAGAAGCTCTAGTCGTATTTCTGAATGGGATGTACCAGATTTGATGTCCCTCGTGTATCATGACTATCGCGATCACCATTAACGGAGAACAAATTTTGATAGAAGAGGGAAGAATATTATTGAGAAATTTATATAATAATAATAATAATTTATTGAAGCCCGCTATACAAGAAATGAAAGAGCGGAGTAAGAGAAAAATGAAAAATGAATTACACACACAGAAACGAAACCCTATATAAGCTTTAAAAGACTTATAGATAAGTTAGGCAAGTCAACGGCGATTCGTCTGTGTTTTTGAAAGCCGGGGATCTAGCAGGATACTATGGTTCCACACGTAGCGGACGCACCGATAATGTGGTACTTCTTCGACAGGGCTGAATTAGACTCCCATGGGGAGAGTCCGAGAAGGTAATATTTTGTCCGAATATGCCTTTTCTCTGAAATGTTTGGCAAATCCCAGAATGGAGAAATGTACAGAAAGTGCGGTGTGACCAACGCATTGAAGAGGCGCCCTAGGATTAGTCCATTTACTGTGTTCTTTAGTTCTACAGTTTTACCGTAACCATTACACATACCTCTGTAAGCGGTATCCGAGATACGTCCTCTGAGCAGACGGATATCAGAACCGTACACAAGGCCCAGGTATTTAAGCGAGGCAGACTGAGGTATAACAGTATTTTCATTTACACGAAACCGCGAATCGTTCTTAACACGTCCATTAAAAACAAGATACTCAGTTTTGGAATAATTGACTGACAGGCCAATGCTCTTATACATATCGACTAAAAGATGAAGATTGTCTTCAAGCGCGAATAGCAAAGCACTCAAAAGAAGTAGGTCATCCGCGTATGAGATATAGCCCAGGTCAAAGCCCGTCCATAGAGAAGCTTCCTTGCTGGACAGAATAGCGTGAATAAAACAGAATAGCTTCGCGTGACAGAATAGGTTGCACTGTTAAATAGGATAGGGCTCAAAACTGAACCCTGTCTTACACCTTTTCTAAGCGTGATTTTGTCAGAATATACTATACGAGAAATTTCTTTTTCTATCGAACTACCAGGCCAGATCTTAATAACAGAGTGACCATACCAGAATCTAAGTATTTTTGCTATATGTGAAAGAAATATATGAAAATATAAAAAAAAATGTGGTAATACTAAGTTGAAAATCTCTAGTTTCTGAAATATCAAGTAGTTGGTTCTTAATGTAAAGTTCATTAGTATTATAAGTAATTAAAGTTTTCGGTGACAAACGTTTAACGGGTTTATTTCGGATTTTTGGATTTTTTTTATAGCATGATACAAAATTACTTGCCCAGATAGAGCAACCATAACAAACGTACGGGTAAAAATAGCGAAATGAAGCAATCGAAAAAATTTCTATGAGACTAGATTTTTAATGCGCGAAGCACTCCGAGAGACCTTGACAATTTTAAAGCTATAGTATTTGAATGTTTTCCATGATAGATTTCCATTAGTCATAAAACCCAAATACTTGTTACCCTTACTCTTTTTGTTTGATTTCCGTTTACTATTAATTCTAAATAAGTTTCTATACTAGATATCTAAGAAATAAAATGTGATTAGTTTTAGTATAATTTAATGTCAAAAGATTGAAACCTGCCCACTCAATAAAATCGGTCAATGTCTTTCTCATTTTGTCAAAAAGTAGATCAACTGATGGAGCAGCTACAAGTAAAAGAGTATCGTCTGCAAAAAGAATTCTACCAGCCTCTGACAAATAATACTTAATCCAATCTATAAAATAAAAGATAAAAGAGGACCTAGTATAGACCCCTGGGGTACTCTGCTACAGAAGTAGCTACAGACGTAAAACACCCTATCATCACAGTTTGCTTCCCGTCACTCATCAGATGACGATGACGAACTCTTTCCAGTTCTACCGTTTCCGTTACACCATCTCGAGTAATAACTGTTTATGGTCAATCGTGTCAAACGCCTTCTTCAAATCCACGAATAAATTAGCTGGAATCAGACACGCTTCAAAACCCAGTCAACTGGTTTAATAGTAGCCATTTCGGTTGACAGTTTATTCCGAAAATCGAACTGAGTGTTAAGAAGAATGTCATTATTTTCAACGTAACCAGTTAGCCTGGATCCTATAACCTTTTCAAATTTTTTTGAAAACGAGGAAGGATAGAAATGGGTCTTCTGTTTGAAGGGTCGTCTCTCGTACCTCCTTTGTGCAACGGTATTATTTTAGCGACCTTCAAACCTTCCGGAAAAATCCCTTCTTCCATGGATCTATTGGTCAGTTTACATATAATTTGTGTTATAACCGGTTTAACTGATTTAGAAATCTGAAGTCCAGCAACCCTGAAATGTGGCAAGTTCAATGAATGCACCCTGAACTCCTTTTTTTTTGAAGCTTCGGCGAAATTCTCTTCGAAAGGCAAAATGAACCCCTCAGTCAGTGATGCTTTTTTGTGTGATCCGTAGCAAAATACTTGATAAGATTTTCTCTTCTTCGATACAGTTATACCAACTATTCGAACTTGCCACAAAGAGTAGCCGTAGAATTTGCCAAACGCAATGTCATTAATACTGTAAGACATCGCAAACTCGATAATGTCTAATTTCCTGACGAAAACCCGTTAAACAGGTTTTATACAGCCCTATGCAAACTGTAAGCTCTATTTTTGGGGGAAATATTCGTTGTAATCCAGATCAGAATCAACCCATGGAGCTATCTATGGAAGTAAACCGACCCGAATTATACAAAGCTCAATACTATTATATGCTTGGGTTTTCACTGTACTTAGTCGACTTGCCGGAACTGAGAATATGAGTGAATTCGACAGTGAAGAAATCAAAAGTTTAATCTTTGAGAAGCGGCCAGTAAAAACTTTTAAGTAATGTGGCATATTTTGTCGAAGTCGTGTTGTTCTCAAAGTCTCTGATGTCTGTTTTGGCTATTGATCCATTTATATGTGACGGGAATCATTGGTGAGCTTCATTTCAAATGGCGAATCTAAACCATCACTATCTTTTATCAACCAGTGTCACCATCTAGCCAAGTAGATGGAACTCGTTCGTTTTGGTTTTGACAACGATTGCTAGGTATCACAGCTCTGCTTGGTGACTTAAAGCAGTTGGCACAGGAGAGGTTTTTAAATTTATAATCTATAGATGGTGCTAGTGGGCAAATCCAAACCCTGAACTGTACAGACATCCGAAAATCACAATCCCTACTGCTAGGTCGTTTGGTAGCACTATTAGTTGACGAGGAACGCGATCCTACATGGTGCTAGCAATTTTAGATGGCGCTGATACTGATGCCAGGTGGCCGCAAGCTTCTAGGTGGCTCTAGTGTCATTACGTGACCTAGAGAACAGTATAGTTCAGCCTTAAAGTCGCTAGATGTCTCAAAACATGAGTCCATGGCAGAATACATTTTACTTACGGTATCTTGTATAGTCCCGGAGCCATCGGCTAGTATTTATTAATTTTCAAGGAAAATCTCAAAATTCAAAAGGTTTCTTCCTAGGTCAGGGACGTATCTCGTCACTTAATATATTTTTCGAATTTTTCATTCTTTACCAGAATTTACCTTGAGTACTGAGCTTCACATTGCCGGAAAGTTCCATGCTCCAACTGCCCGGCGAAGTCAAACAGAATGTTTTGAAACATTATAGGCTAAAAATATATAAGAAAGAATATCTTAGCAAAATTTTTGCACCATATTCTATGACAGAATTTGTCGTAGAATTCAGATATGTTAGGTTGCAATACAAGCGTTGGGTTTCTCCGGAAGGACAAATTTTCCAGCGCGCGTCCAGCAGTTTTTGGGGCTCTGCTGGACAAAAGAACATCCTTGCTTCCGGGGCGGCGCGGAGGTTTTTGGGGCGCGCGACAGAACGATATAGACCAGACAAGACCGATATCGAGCGCTCTTGCTTCGTTGCCGTGATCCAGAGCAGATCAAAAGATAAGTTTATATTTTATGTACAAGTGTTTAATCAGTAACTATGTAGAATTAATGTTATCCTCAGTATAGTTAGTTGTGTTCGTCTTATCCCGTCCTATACCACACATTAGGGATGTAGTATACCCCGCATTCGAAGATCCGCTCGTCCGGCCTACGCTACCATATTAGGTCTCTGACCCCGGCGGAAGTTTACGTTTACCTAGATGGGAACCGCTCCAGTTAACCCCTGGACACCCCAGTTAATAATGATGGCAGCGGTGTCTCTTCCCAGTGTGTGGCTTATGGCTAGATAAGGTGAATTACCTTGCAGAAATTTAGGTTAGGAGTGCGCTCGTAAAGATTAAGTTAAGTGAGGTGTTAGGAACTCGTCATGGCTCTTCCACAGAATACCCTAGATCCGGCCGTAGTTTTAAAAATGCTGGAGTCGATACCTTTATATTCTGGTTCGTCGGATGTCACCGAGTTTATAAGGAAGGTCGAAATTGTCGGAAAAATTGTGGATTGGGCTCAGTTATCTCAGTTTCTCGGGCTAAAGTTTGAGAAAGAAGCCTTCAACTTCTGGTCTTCTTCACCCTGGTCTACTTTTGACCAGTTCCGGAAGGGGTTCCAAAGTCGATTTTCGTCAACGTCGAGATCCAGAAAATTAAAATTCGCTAAGCCGCAACTCCGACCTCAACAGTCAGTCGTTGAGTTTTGTTCGAAAGTCAAAGAGGGTTGTATTGAGAAGTTTGGTAGTAGAGTTTCGGACACAGTTATCATCCACGAACTAATCCAGGGTTTGACCGATGATTTCGCCGCCTTACTGCTCCGAAAAACACCGGCAGATTTCGAGGATGCAGTAGATTCACTGGTGAGGGCAGAAGAAATTAACCTCGACTTAAGATCGCGCAAGAATTCAAAGTTAATGCAGTGTTAATCCAGTTAATGCAGTGTCCTACCCGGCTAATACCACTTCTAATGTACCTAGGCCTAGTGGGTATGAAAGCAATTACTGTAGGGGGAGAGGAAGTTTCGGGAATAGGTACTCTTCAAACAGGGAGTCCAAATGTGTGGCACCCCAGACTCAAGGCAGTGCCAGAAATAACCAGAGGCCAACAGTGGTAATATGCCACCGGTGAGCGGACAAGCCGGGCATATTCAGAAAGGATGTAGGGCCAATGTAAATTTAAACTCCAACGGCCGCAATCAGTAAGCGCAGACAAGGATTGTGGCCGGGGTACTGTTAATAGTAGTAATATTAAGTCTGCAGCGGCAAATGAGGTATACGACGGATCTTGGCAGGATTTGCCAATTTTAAAGGATTTCTCTATCATGGGCCGAAGTCTTCATGTGCTGTTTGATTCGGGAGCTTCTCGGACACTGGTTAGGGAGAAGGAGTTCTTGCCAGTGAAGAGCTCTATTCACCATGAGTATGAAGAAACATCAGGCGCTTTCCGATCCATCACCGGAAATCCTTTAAAGTTCTGCGGAAGGGTAAACCTAGATCTCGAGCTACGAGGTAGGAAGGTTAATGTAACAGCTTATGTATGCCCGCAGTTACCATACCCGTGTGTCTTGGGCTATCCAGACATGAAAAAGAATAGATAGAAATATCAACTTTATTTTTCAGCCAAATATTAACTACGGTTCTCATAGCCGTCGTAGGCTTTATTTATATTCCTTTTTTTTCTGAAAAATTATACTGCGAGATATGTTTCCATGCACAATATCCAACGGTAGTGTTGGTTTGGCCATCGTGTGTAAAATTTAGTAAATATGGGCTATTTAATTTGCTAGAAGGTCTAATTCTCTTGCAAATATCGTTTTAAGTACATATTATAATGAACCCACGAAGTTGACGAAGCTCTGGAAGGTAGAAGACTGCCCAGATGAATCACTAGCTCTTGACAGAAGCTATAGCTGAAGGCTGTGACTGCTAACATGATTAAAGAGTGTTATGTGACTTGGGCTACTGTACATTTATTTTCAAATCCCTATGCTGGGAAAATTGATCTAGTAAGAAGTACAAGAAAAGCTGTCAAAATATGTCCCAGACGTACAAAACAAAACGTGTCCCCAACGTACAAATAAAAAATCTCGTCTGAATACTAGCTGTCGGCACCACATATGCGCTAAGACTGTCGCATAGCACTTCCCCAGACAGGGTCATTGTTTGCAGCACGCAGTCTACCGGAATAGGAGTTCGAAGCCTTGTCGACAGGTGGAGGCCAGAGCGTCAGCCCTGAAGTCACTGGACTGACCCCGAAAGTGTCGTGACGGGCCAAACAAACTTGAGGGGGTTGAAGGAATAGGAAAGCTGACCGAATCAGGTCCACTAATGCAATAAGGCAGGCCTATACTACGACAGCCCACGATTTTCTGTTCTCAGTTTGGTGGATTGGAAAGACTTTGTCACGGAACTGAACTTAAAGTTACGGTTCATAGATCGGGTAACATCTGCAGAGGAATAGTTCTCGTTAGTTCTACAACAGAATGACTACAATGGCTCTGTGATTCGCTTCAACAACTTCAGCATGCGGACAGCCGCACGCTTGTCAACTTCCTCATGTGTGCTGGATAAGGCAGACTCGTAGTCCGGGTTCGGATTAGAAGTCGTTTTGGATGAGACTATTTTTAGCACTTTTATTCTTTCTCTGAATCCGCCAGAGGGACAATGCTATGAATCCCAAGTCAGAGTGACAGAAATGGCTCCAAAATTCAAAAATACCGCATAAGATCTCAGTTTTCTATCACAGTGCAGTTTAAACGTAGATAATTGTTTTTTCGTTTCCAGCTGGCACAATCAGTCTTTTTCTGTCTTTTAAAAGCTTCTGAACGAATATTTTTTTACCACATCCGCTACCTCCATTCAGAATAAGTCTGAATGGAGCATGAAAATGGAACCTATCAAGATATGACATACTAATAAACTAAATACAATATCAAGAAGTAGCATATATTTATTAAGATAGTAAACAATTACATGTCTTACTGCTAAGCACTCTTAGTGTTATCAACTTCATCCACTCCCTTGGTACATGTATCATATGAATGACAAAATAAACAAATTGCATTACTCGGTCTATGAAAAACACAAGGATTAAACACACACTTATAGCCTCGCTATAAGTTTCATGAATTGCACACACTGTCTTAGAGCAAGATTTGCATAATGGATCGTGCCGAACAGGGTTACCAATGTCGCATTCGCGAACAGTAACAGTGCGGAAACAGTAGCCGCGAGTATACATTGTCCAAGATATTCACTTCTCGACTGCTCTTAAAACACTGATAGAGATTTTGCTTGGACACTCGGATGTCAATCACATTTCTGTTTTCTTTTCGTGAAAATTAATCACTCTTCTGTCACTATGATTCTTGTACGTTTCGAAGTACGACCCGACCATAACATCAAGATTTTACCCTCGAGCCCGTGGAGCCTTTGAGGTAGATATACATTAAACACGAGCCCATCCTCCACACTAAGAGTTAAAAGACCAGTTTTTCCTATTTTATTCTCTTCTCTTTTGTATGACAGAACCTTAAAATAAGTTCAAGAGATGTGAGTGAACAGTAACTAGTATTTCCTTGCTTATCCAAGATATCTAAATACTGTTTTTTCACTAATCCATCCTTTTTGACACTCCCTTCCTTCTTCGTCTGCACTTTACTTATAACATCACTGTCATCACGTACTTGGTCTGTTGTTGATGGAAAAACAAGTTCCTGAGTCTGAGGATCTAGCTCACTGTACAAATTCATTGTTCACTCTCTAAGCGAAAAGTCGAGACACAATAAAAATGATTATTCATCCGCTCTTTTATACATGGTTACAAGGTAAGGTAACGGGACCCTCCTTGTATTTCTATTTTTAAAGTCTTCACATGAAGGTCAGTACTTTCTATCAACCAGTACCACCATCGATTGTCAAATAGATAGCACTCGTTTGTTGTGGTTTTGACAACGATTGCTAGGTATCACAGCTCTGCTTGGTGACTTAAAGCAGTTGACACAGGAGAGGTTTTTAAATTTATAATCGATAGATGGTGCTAGTGGGCAAATCCAAACCCTGAACTGTACATAAATCCGAAAATCACAATCCCTACTGCTAGGTCGTTTGCTAGCACTATTAGATGACCAGGAACGCGGTCCTACATGGTGCTAGCAATTTTAGATGGAGCTGATACTGATGCCAGGTGGTTGCAAGCTTCTAGGTGGTGCTAGTGTCATTACGTGACCCAAGAGAACAGTATAGTTCAGCCTTAAGCTAGATGTTTCAAAACATGAGTCCATGGCAGAACACATTCTACTACCGTAAAATATAACACTTCTTCTAAGAGTTAGGAATAAACAGGATGCCCCGCAACCAAATGGGACTAGTACAACCTTTGAAAAAAGAAACAGTGACGACTCATTTTATAGGCCTAAAAAGGTTGTTTTTCAGCTTTTACAGGGTCAAGCCGTCATCTACAGCTTTGCCACCACCCCTATTCAGATTCAGCGTGGTCGATGTGGTCAGAAACTATCTTCAAACTGACTCTGTCTTTCTGAACACTCAGTTGTCACATTTTAGGGGTCTGGCGCCCGGACTAAAGGGCGTTCCAGGTCCAAATAGCTCTTTGATTTTAATGGTGGAGGTTCACCTCGGGGCAAGACGAGCGTCCCACCGCTATTGCCTAAAAAGATCAGAATAATAACAGAGGCGAATGGGTCGAAACCTTAGGACTACACGGCAAAAGGCAGGTTGATTGGTTTACTAATCCCTTGTGGCACAATGATCTTGGGACGAAATTTATCGTTTGCTCAAAAGTGCTTTTTGGGATCCCAAAACGTAAGTGACGGGATACCTATGATTTCGTAAAAGATGTCGGCTCGTGCTCAGAGGGGCCAATCCAGTTTCGTTGTCGTTCCCAACCATAGTGGAAACACATATGCCCTCTAGGCAAGAAGTTCGGGTTATTGCCGTTAGATGGCGTATGTCTCTAATCGTCATTGTGACATAGCTTGTTCCCTATATGATGCTACGTCATCAGCATCATCACGTCCGGTAGCCTTTCCCGGTAGCTTAGAGAATTATATATTAATTTTATTGAGAGAGAAAGAGAATAATGCGTCTTAACCCTAGGCTACCTAGGATCGGTCGATCGGTTCTGAGAGTAGAGATTAAGATCTTCAGAGGATTTCCACGTTATCCACCTATTCAAAAACTAGCCTTAACTACCACCCTCGAATCATACCATTATCCTCTGTCCGTCCGTCCACCTGTCTGTCTGTTAGCACGATAAATCTCGATGGGGCTGAGATTTTTTGTTCAATTTTTGCATGAGGCTCTTTGCATGAGGCTCAAAGTACAGGTCAAGTTCGTGGGCTCTGTAGCCTTGCATTTGGGGGTTTAAGGAGGGGTTTCAAATTAAGGGGCGAATTTTTTTTTTTAAAGCAAATGAGATAGTTGATTTAGGGGTAAGAAGACATGCTGAATCAGAATATGCAAATTATTTTCTCATCGGACGAATGGTTCGCCCGGAATCCAGCCAAAACCGGAGAATTTATAAAAAGTAACAGTTTAAATTATGTTCTCGCCGGACAAGTACTTCACTCAGAATCTGGACAAAACCGGAAAATATAATAAAAGTAAAAAGTTTATTCTGAGATTGATTAGAGGTTCGCTTTACGGTTAAGGATATACGCTGAATCCGTAGTTATCAAGTAGTTCGCCCGGAATCCGGCCAAAACCGAAAAGTTTGTAAAATGTAAAATTTCAGTTGAATTTTATTAGATGTTCGACGTAAGGGTGAAAAGACATGCTGAATCTGTATATGACAGTAATTTTCCCACCGGAAGTACAGTTCGCTCGGAATCCAGGTGAAACCGGAAAATTGTTAAAAGTAATTTGGTATCTGAAGTTGATTAGATGTTTGGTGCAGGGGTAAGAAGACGTGCTGAATTCGTTTTTGAGCACTAGTTTTGCCAGACAAGTAGTTCACCGGGAATCTGGCCGAAATCGGAAAAGTGTCGACAAAGTAGAGACGACGTAGGATATGGGGGTAAACATACATGCTGAATCCACATCTGAACTTGGTCTTCTCATATGATTACCATTGGCCTTAATATGTTAGAGTCTGGATCAAATCTAATTTTTTGGGGGGACCCAATCGAAACCTTTGGTCTTGCTTGACTTTGTGGTTAAGATTCGCACTTTAAGGACTGGAAATTCATCTGTAAGCAAAACCTTTGTAGCAGAAATGATGAAAGAGTTATGGGGATCATGAAAATGTACATTTTGCTTAAAAGAGTTTTTTGTTTCCTTTGTGGTAAACATCAGTATTTTGTGGAATGGTTGGATTGGGAAACGACAATTTCTAAGCCAATCTTGTCAAATATTTAATTTTCCATCCGAGTTTCACCGTCCTACCAAATCTATAAGTACCTATAGTTGCGATCACCGGAATTCCTCTCCCCCCTCCTCCAAAAGTTGTTCCGGTCCGGACACGAAAAAGAACATCAGAGTCCTATGTTCAATTATCAAATTTCGCTGGAATCCAACCACCCGTTCCGAAGTTGCAAATGACTCAATATTCCGGATTCCCCTTCATTCCATCCCCCCCCAACGATGATCGGATAGAGAAAATTATTATTTCCAAGTTAGTTTGGTCTGGTTCAAGATATTTTGCCAAGTTTCGTCATGAGAATCCCCCAAAGCGCAATCACCCGAATTCTGGGACCACCACCACCACCCAAAGTGTCCGGATCCAGTCCGACTTTGTAAATGATTTATCTAGAGCAGATGCTTATTCTTTCCAGCAAGTTCCACTCCGATCCCTCCAATTCCACCTTTTCACAAAATATCCGGTCTCCCCCTCCCGGTTCCTCCACAGCTGTCGAATCCGGTTCAGACCTTAAATGGGTGATCAGAGACATGTCTTCTATTCAGTTATTAAGTTCCATTCAAATCCGATCACGCTTTCAAAACTTACGCACGACTCAATTTTCCGGATTCTCCCTCCCTCCACTCCCCCCGGATGTTAGGATCTGATTATTTCCAAGTTAGTTCGGTCGGGTCCCTGATATGCCTGCCAAGTTTCATCGTCCTAGAACATCTGAAAGTACCGTAATTTTCGATCACCGGACCGACCGAGCGACAGACCGACTGACGGAAAAGTGATCGGTTTATGGCACTTGGCCGGAAGGCAAGTGCCGTAAAAAGGTTCAGTGAAAAAATGAAGCTAGAGTAGCCATGACCTGAAAGCCCTCATGTATCTTGCTAGTAAAGCTGATGCTGAATAGGTGAAATTAGAAACTTTTTAGCTCTCAGCCTAACTTGGGGCGATGGGGTCTAATTGAAAGTCACGAACCTTGTTGAGCCAATTGTGAGATAGTATCTTAAAAAAGACCGAGTCACCAGGAATCTTGCCAATGTTGCTGAATAATTTTATCAACCTCTCTGACAAGACAATCAGCCCCCGAAGAGAGCGCAATTCAATTAGTCAACACTTCTTCCCTCGCTTTTTCCCACCGATTCAATTAGGCGGATATGGAGGGGGCTGCAACCTCTGATGGGCTGTAAGACAAACCAAACCTCTGTCCAAGTCTAAGCTGTCTTGCCGCACGTTTGCACGGGGGCACGGATCCGCGCGGGTTTTACCTCATTTTGTAACTTATAATTTCGTAGACCAGCCCCTGAAAATTTGTCAAGCCTTGGGCTGCCAAAATGTCGTGCCATTCTACAACACTTAAAAAAGTCGTTTTTAACGACTGAATTGAATGAATGAATGAATAACTTTACTGTAAATATCGCGAGGATAAATAAAACAATATATGTTACAAAAAATAAAATGTCTGTCACTTATTAAAATTTTCCACAAAATATTGTCTGAATGACTGCTTGTATCTCGTCGACGCACCAGGGTTGCATGGTTCCAACTTGTTTTGGTGTCGGGTGTAGCGCTGGGCTGATTTTGACGGCGGAAGGATGTCACGGTGCTTCGAGGACGATAGCAAGTCATGTCCAAAAGATCAGCTGGGCTGATTTTGGCGGCGGAAGGATATCACGGTGCTTCGAGGACAATAGCAAGCCATGTCCAAAAGACATGACCAACTCATGCCTTCTCTCCTTCAAAGTGGTCAGCTTGAGCTGTGAGAGACACATATCGTATGGTATATGGCTGTCCCCCAAGATTATTCGCAAGGCTCGCTTCTGGACAGACTCTAGCTTATTGCTTTGTTCAGTGGTGAGGCCCGCGAGCCACAAGGCACATGCGTATTCCATTGTCGGACGCATATGGGCTGTGTAATAGGTTAGCAAGGCTAGCACGCTTAAACCATGTCGACGCAATTTGGCCAAAGACCTCAGGAGAGGTACGGCTTGTCCTAATAGCATCTGGCGGATGTGGTCCTCCCATGTCATTTTGTTGTTGAAGGTGACTCCCAGAATTTTCATCTTTTGTGCAGCTGGGATCCCTACATCCGGTATCTCAGGTATGTTTTGTTTCAGGAACGATACCCTCATAATAGCAGACTTCTTCCTATTGATGCTCAGTTTCTTCTGTGCATAGTCATCTTCGAGTTTCTTAGTAGATGTGTCGAAAGCTTTGCTGACATCCCCTTGCAAAATATCCACGAAATCTTCGTCGTTTTCCAAGTGGGCCAAGATAGTTTCGACGATGTAAACAAGGTAATGGCTTGTACTGTTCTTCCTAAGAAACCCGTACTGTCGAGGATCTAGCATTTCACTCAGCCATTGCAGGAGCCACTTATTTAGGAATGTCTCGTAGATCTTTGATAGAAGTGGTTTGAGCGAAATTGGTCTTAAATCGCCAAGTTCCTTTTGGGTTTTTCACTTTCGGGATAGGAATAGGAAGTAAATGGCGGTCTGTGAGCTCGCAATATGTCATTGTAATAATCCGCTTTTTTATTCTGAACAAGCGGGACTTACTGATGAAAGATGAACTAAAGGCTTAACTAAATTTTGACGAAGCCCAGCAACTCCACTGCTTCATGCATTCTACCTTAACACAAACCGGCTACCTTTTTCTTTTTCACTCTTTAGAATTACACCTCGGCGGACAGGTATAGATATAGATAGATAGATTTATTAATTGCTAAGCAGCCCGAGGGCCGTGGCAAAAAAAAATCACAAAAAAAGAAGGTATCACACATCAGAAGAAAAAGCAAAAAAAAAAATAACAACACAAAAAAAAGAAAAAGCTCCTCCGTAATCTTTCTCTTCTCTAGTAACCGTTTTCTACATTTCTTTAGTATTTCCCTAATCCAAAAATCTACTTCTATGTTCCATCGCTATCCTCAGGAGTCGTCCAATCTCTTAATCGTAGTAAAACATTCATTCCTAACAACTCTGATTAACCATTCTTCATCAAACTCATTCACAACGTACTGTTCTTTCCTCCATTCACTCAGCTCCATACACTCGCAAACCATGTGATGGTGGGTTTACACACTGTGTAAAATCCGATTGTATTTTGAAATCCGAGCGTATTTTACGCACGTATTTCAGCTTGAAAAGATTTCTAGCAATACGGACGTATTTAGATACAAAACGGAAAGATTTCTCTAATACGTCCGTACTGCTAGAGATCTTTTCAAGCCCAAATACGTGCCTAAAATATGCTCGGATTTCAAATACGCTCGGATTTTACGCGGTGTGTAAATGCACCATGATCCAAACTCTCATTCTCGCATCCGCACATCGGACCAGATTTCTACCTAAAACTACCAATATAACGTCTTCTAGCACCAATTGGCAGGGTATCATCTGTTGCCGGGTGGATTATCGATAAATAGAAGGTCCGCTACCCAATTTGGGTGAAGAAGTCATTCACCTTCGTGTTACCATCGAAACCATTGCTATTGTTGCCATTGATTGCAAAAACAAAACAAAACAAGAGCTGTAAGCTGATATGGCACTTACAACTGTATGTATTAGGTAAGGGCTCTGTCAGATTGATCGGGTCCCTGCTGCCAAGTTTCGTCTTGAAAAACGCAATCACCGGAATTCCAGAAGGCACCCCTCCACCCCACCCCCAAAGTGTCCAGATCCAGCGCAATTGTGCAAATGATTTATCTAGAATAAACGATGGTTCTTCCCAGCAAGTTTAAATACGATCCCTCAATCCTAACCGTTTCTTGAGATTTTCGATCACCCCTCCCAATTCCCCCTTAGCTGTTGAATCCGCCACCGTAACTTGAGATGAATCATTTGATAAAAACTACTTTTCGACTTTGCAGTTAACATTCGCACTTTAAGGGAGCTGGAACTTTATTTGTCAGCAAAACCCTTGAGGCAAAAATGATACTGGGCTCATGGCGATCATGAAAAAGTATGTTTCACTTAAAGTATTTTTCTTACTTTGCAGTCAAGATTGGTACTTTAAGGAATAGTTGGATTTGCAAATTGGTGATTTCTAAGCCAATCTTGTCGAATGTCTAATATTCCAGCCAAGTTGCATCGTTCTAGCACATCTGGAAGTACCTTAATTCGTGATCACCAGAAATCCGGACCCCCCCCCCCCCCCCTCAAACTCTCCCCACAGTCGCCGGAGCCAATCCAGTTCTGAAAAAGATTTATCCAGAGCATCTGTTTGTTATTCCCACAAAGTTCCATCCCAATCTCTCCAGTATAAGCCAGTCACGTATTTTCTGCCCCCCCCCCCCAACTGTTGTCGGATCCGGTCCAGACATAAAAAGATTACCAGAGACATGTCCTCTGTTCAATTATTAAATTTCACTCAAATCCGATCACCTGTTCCAAAGTTACGCATTACTCAATATTCCGGACTCCCCCACGACTCTCGGATCGAGTAAATTTTTATTGACAAGTCAGTTTCATTCAAGTTCCTCATATGCGTCCCAAGTTTCGTCGCGAAAATACCAAAACTGACATCGCCGAAATTCAGTGAAACCCACCTCCACTCCCCAAGGTTCCGGATCCAGTGTAAACGATTTATCTGGGGCAGATGCTTGTTCTTCCCAGCAAGTTTCACTCCGATCCCTCCATTCTAACCTTTTCTCGAGATTTCCGATCCCCCCCCTCAATTCCCCCATAGCAACCGAATCTGGTCCGGATTTCAAACGGGTCATCAGAGATATGTCCTTTATTCAGTTATCAAGTTTCATTCCAATCCGATCACCCGTTTAAAAGTCACACACTACTCAATATTCCAGATTCCACCGCCCTCCACCCCCTACACACTACTCAATTTTCCAGATTCCCCCGCCCTCCACTCCCCCCCCCCCCAGATGGTCGGAGGAGAAACTGATTGTTTCCATGTTAGTTTGGTCGGGTCCCTGATATGCCTTCCAAGTTTCGTCGCGAAAATTCACAGAACTGAAATCACAGGAATTCCGGGAAACTCCCCTCCAACCCCCACCCACCCCTCTAGCCCAAAGGGTCTGGATCCAGTCCAATTGTGTAAACTATTTATCTGGGGCAAATTCTTGTTCTTCCCAGCAAGTTTAACTCCGATCCTACCACTCTAACCGTTTCTCGAGATTTCCGATCCCCCCCCTCAATTCCACCCATAGCAACCGAATCTGGTCCGAATTTCAAACGGGTCATAAGAGATATGTCCTTTATTCAGTTATCAAGTTTCATTCCAATCCGATCAACCGTTTAAAATTCACACACTACTCAGTATTCCAGATTCCACCGCCCTCCACCCCCCTCCCCCCCAGATGGTCAGTTCAGGAAACTGATTATTTCCAAGTTAGTTTGGTCGGGTCCCTGATACGCCTGCCAAGTTTCATCGTCATAGCACATCTGGAAGTACCCTAACTCGAAAAAGTGTGACATAAAAACCGACCTACCGACAGACAGACAGCCGGAAATGCGATCGGTATATGGCACTTGAGCCAGAGGCTGCAAGTGCCATAAAAACAGGCGCAAACTTTCACAGAATTCTACGAAAATGATCAATAATATTCGTCATTTCCAATATGGAAGTGAAGGCGTGGATTGATTCAACAACGTGAGACGGAAGTCGGTTCCGCACCTCGACAGCTAGATTTCCAAGTTTCCACCAGCCGACGTCTTCCATGAAGCGTTGTGAGGTAAGTTTCCCAGCGCATTGCTACGAAGACCCAGGTCCCGCAATCATGATGCAAGCAACAAACAACCGAATTGAGCTAGGACGCAAAGCATCGGATGGATCCAGAAAGCTCGTCTACAACTAAACATGTTCTGTGCCGAAATATGCCTTGCTGTAAAAACTGCAGAAAAATCTGGAGTTCCTGTGGGAAGCAATTAAGCTAGGTACTGAAGTGCAAGGATTCTCGAAAAAGTTCGAAGTTTTGGTTTTCTATTTGGCGTGAATGTGGTAGTCCAAGGTCAGGGACTGTAAATTCTTTGCGGTTACTGTCCAAAAGGAAATTTGACCAATGTCTAAAGAAACATAGATGCAATGTAAAAGCCGAGTTTACTGAACGTATAGCTAAAGACCCCAATTTAATTTGGAAGCTTCGGTCTCGTGATCGGAAAACAGAGCAAACAAGTCCAATAAGCCCCGCTCAGTGGCAGTCTCATTTCACCAACGAATTTGCAGCACCTGACCGAATTTGCAGCAACTTGACGATGTATTGTCAAAAGAACATGCTTCGCAATTTTTGGTGTCAAGTAATGATATACGGCATACGGCATGATATTACTTAGTATGTCGTCAAGAACTTGACGGTATTTCGGTATGTGGACGTTTTTCCAGTTGGTTATCTTAAACTAGCGGCGATTCTGTTTCTGATTAACACTAGGGGGCCTCCTCATTCGCGAATCAATTAGGCACAGGAGGGGGATATGATCAGCAGAGAACGATTCGAAGCGCACTTTTACTGAGCCGCTAAGTTCACGAGTGGCAATCGCGTGGTCAATGTTCGAGACTGATCCTCTAGTGTGAACATAGGTTTAATCATTGTCCTTCGGCAGCACGTGGAACTTGTCAGCAAGGGTGCTCATTACCAATTGGGCTCTTGCATTAGCGGGATCGGCAATATCGCAGTTAAAATCCCCAACGAATATGCATCGTAACTTCAGTCTCTCACGAATGTTCATACAAAGAGCAAGCGACCTAAGTGCTTTAGCGAATTTTGATTCGGAAGAAGCGTTATTATAATTTGTAGGCATGTACACATTAATAACGGCAACGGTATCACAACGAACTGCTAGGGAACATTCGTTCGTGAAAAGAACTTCCAGAGCAATACTGTTGTTAGCGATGATGGCAAGACCCCAAGAAGGGAGGCCTCGGCCGGAACGAGCAGCTTGTGCAGGTACAAAATGGAATGAAAAGTTGTCGGAAAACTTCATGACATCTGTGTTCGAACTCGTGAGAAAATGTTCCTGGATGCAAACGACGTCCGCTTTTTAGCACAAGTTCTCAGTTACTGGTAACCGGATTATAACACTTCCAATAATGTTCCTTGATGTTACTTCAGGGCAGCGAATCGAACGACTTGAGTGTCCTTTCTGCTGACATTGAGAACACGAAGCGGGTCTTAAACATGGGTCTGACGGGCTAGACGTATGGCTGGTGTCACCGCATTTCGAGCAAACTTGGGCTTTTGCACAGTTAGCAGCTATGTGGTTGAAATCCTGGCATTTGTAGCAACGCCTAGGGAGGAATACGAATTCCTCAAACCGTAGCCGCTAGAATCAGATTTTTGTGGGAATCCTGAATTGCACGATCAAGGAAATCTCGAGACTCAAAGAACAGGTTGTAAGCCCGTGACTGACCGCACTGCTCAACTTTTACGCAGTTTGAAACGACAGATTTCAGCGACTCGCATCCACATGAAGTAGGCACATTTTATATTATTCCAATGTGCGTCGGGGTTTTAACCGTGGATTTAACCCCCTCGTCTCTTAGAGCAGATGCAATACTATTGGCTAGAGTTTTCTTACCGACTACGAGGCGCCATTCATTTTTCCTCCGTTTTAGTTCAACTTCGTCTTTGAGTTAGTCACCACAAAAATTTTTCAGATAGGAGATAAGATCTTCGGGGGTTGCTGGCTAGGTGGGTTCTTAACGATTACGGAATAAGGAACTCGGAGGATAGGGCTTACTGCTGAGGTGCTGGCTTGCGATGGGTGGCGGCATCTCTATCTTCTACATATATGCATTGGCTTACGACTGAAGAAAAGAGCAGATGAGCATGTGACCAATGAATGGAAAAACTCTTCCATAGTGCCAGGTAAATATCAAGGACGAACAGCAAATCTACTGAATCCTTGTAGATATCAAACTGAAAATAATGATTTGTCTTTATACTGAGCACAGTATATAGGCCACAATATATCCGTAGGCTACAACGAATTATTTCAAAGTAAAACTAGGTTGCTGGCAACAGAACCTTTTGAAGGAGGTTTTTCAGAACAGTTTGTTAATTATTGCTAAAAAGTGATTCCCCCCATAGAGCCTAAGTTGGGATCGACCAAAAGATGCTCTTCGACGATGTTTTGTTATGGCCTCATAGCTTTTCCCGCCGATTTCTCAGGTTAAAAACTGTCTTTTTTTGAAGAAAACAAGCATAACAAACAATGTAAACGTAATTCTATGATCCTTAGAAACAAACGTCTGACAGCAATTGGAACTACCTCATACGCATGAAAGACAAAAGTACTCCTCAGGCGGGATTTGAACTAACAACCTCTGGCTGCTCTATCGATGAGCTATGAATCTGAACGCAGTTCACAAACCATTTCATTCTATCTTTTCCATCTTTTCGTATTATTTGTGATATTACCTCGAAGGATATTTTTCAATTTTGTTAGAGTTACAAGCTCATGTGTCATTTGTTTTAGGAAACAAATGACCCCTCCTCATCAGTACTGGAAAGCTCTTTGCCCTCGAACTCCCCCGCACCGAGATCTGATACGTCAGGAACTTAACAACGAACATCTAGGGCACATGACCTTTGTATCCACATCGCTCCCTCTGTGTGGTCACTACTGATGACACAGTATTTCTGGGATCCCCTCCAACTCCCACCCTCGTCGTGGTCGGATGTGGTTCGGGCACACATATGAAATACCAAAAGCCTCTGCTCTCAATACCCATCAAGTTTCACTCGAATCGGTCCACTTGTTCACAACTAACACTTGTAACGAGATCCCGGATTCCCTCTATCCCCCCCACGGATGGTCTGATTCGGAAAAGGATTTAAGGGCTTTGAAGCCAAGTGCCAAGTTTGATCCAGCAAAAGCTGGACAGAGTAAAATTAGAGACAGGAACATTACAATTTTTTTTACCGCTATCTAACGGAAAATTACTACCTTCTGATTTTAAAAATCTCTTTCATCTGAACAAGCAATTTCATGATTATAAAACGATACGACGGTCATCGGTCTGACCGATCTAGATCTAGCTTTTCTATTCGTCATACAGGTATAGAAATATGGAACTGACTGAAAGCTTTTAAAAATACTAGATCTATGTTATTTGGCAATTATAATTTTTCTATTTGATTTTTCTGATTCAGTTTTGTTCTTTATTGGAGGAAGATTAAACTACTGCCGCAAGTTTTTTTTTTCATTGTATCTTTGTTGTCCTAAAATTCTCGGGTTGGTATTTGTATTTGTGTTTGTTTAGTTGTTAATTATCTTGTACTAAAACTCTCGTGCTGATGTTCTTATTTGGTTGTTATCTGCAGCACCTTAGGCTCGAGTTTAATTAAGTGTTCTTTTTTTTTATCCGTCAGAATTAATGAAGCGTCATTTCCCTCTGCCACTGGTATGTCTGTCTTTTTTTGTGAAATTTGAGTTTCACAGTTGTCAATAAAATTGTACCTTACTTACACTACCTTAGGGTGACAGACCAAGAAATCTTATGATCGCTGTTTTCATATCATTAGTTCAAATTAGAATTTTTTTCTTGATGCTTAATTTTTTTATTTACATATTTATTTATCACCCGTCATTTCAAACAGAAAAAGGACGGAATACAAAAACGAGAAGAAAAACAAATAAAAGCAAAACGTAACACTTTTGTTGGAAACTATGAAAGAATGATAATCATAATACGCAAAGCCTGTGGAAAATCTGCTTCAGAAAAACTTGAGGTCATCAGAATCGACGCAAAGACTGGCCAATTTGCTCGAACAAGCCTGGAAGTCTGACTTATTTTAGGTTCAGGAGAATAATAGGTTAAGAATAACCCAGCCATGAACATTACCAGTTCTTGGTATAAAGCAGAAGGTTCGTCCTATGAGAAATTAGCATATTACGGGAGAACAGAAGGGTTTAAAAAAGATCCATTTACAGTGACCTTTGATTGCTTCGAAGCGGAAAATACGAGAAAGGAAATTGTATTTAATAAGTGTATTTAATAGTTAATAAATTTAATTTGTTTAATAAGAGTGAATTTAATAATTGTTTTGGCTGCTGTTTTCTCATGCGTTGTCGAAAAAAGGAAGTGGCCTGATTTGTGGAATAAATCATTAGTTATTCCGATATCTAAGAAAGGTGACAAATCTATTCGTAGTAGGCTAATAATACGGCTATTCATTTTGGGAATGCTGTTAGTAAAGTGTTCTGTAAAGTTTTATATTTTCGTTTGAAAGATGGGATAGGAAAAAAGGAGGTGTTAGATCGCCTTCAGGCGGGATTTAGGAAGGGTTATAGCACGATCGACCAGATTTCTATTTTAAGTGCTCTTGCTCGTAAGTATACTAGTCGGAGAGGAGGGAAGTTATTCGTTGCTAGTTGGATATTAAGGGAGCTTTTTATAATGTAGACAGAGAATTGGTTATCGAGTGTTTATTGGATAAGGGACTCCCCTCCTCATTTGTATTTGTGTTGGTTCAAATGTATAGAAGCGTGAAGTGTTAGTGCGGGTTGCAGGGAAATTGTCGAAAAAATGTGTGTCTAGAATGGGTTTGAAGCAGGGATGCAGGCTTTCCTAAGCTTTTTTCATTATATATTAATGATTTGTCAGTATTTTTAAGAAATAAAATGGCACCCATGATTTCTGTTGATGTGGTAAAGCTGTGGATGTTACTTTCCGCAGACGATACAGTTTTGGTGGCGGAATCGAAGGAAAATCTCCAGTCTTGCTGGAATTTGTGAACGAATAATTAAGCCAGAAAAAGTTTACTTTAAATGCTGATAAAACAGTAATGATGGTTTTTCGTAAGGGGGGGGGGGTAATCATAAGGATAGGGTAAGTTTGGATGGTAAAGATATTGAGATAAAGGAATCATTCATTTATTTGGGGGGTCAAATTAACATCGAATGGTAAGTTTGGTAAGCACGTGGCTAGTGTTTTGGTAAAGTGAAACAGATGTGTTAACGGTATTCTGCGTAGTAATTTGAAAGATATTAAGGACATGAGATTTCATAAAGAAATTTTTAATACGAAAGTGACATCGTGTATGCATTATGGGGCCGAGTTGTGGGGTTTTAAAGCAGGTGCTAGGCTAGAAGTGGTACAAAATAGATATTTTAAACAAGTTGATCTAGGATTATTTTCGTTACGTAGTAGTAGGCTTGTCCGGATGGTAAGATATTGGGAAAAAATAATTAGTTTACCTAGAATAAGACCTTTAAAAGCTGCGTATTTAGAGGCTCTTAGAGACCCTTCAGGTGGTTCATGGCCACTCCAGATAAAAAGTATCCTTGACCAATGCGGGATATCTGACAAGTGGTGTGAAGGCCAGGGTCCAGGGTCCACTTAAGGCGAGGTAAGTAAGGTGGTTCAACTGGTCCTACAAGACCAAGAAATCCAAAAATGGCACTACGAGAAGGATTCCAAACCGTTGATGTATCTTTACGCTAAGGCCAAAGAGTGTTGGGGTTTTGAAATGTTTTTTAAGGGAGGGTTATCTTCGGAGGAATTAAAATTGACTGTTAGCGCTCGGAGTGATAGCCTCCCCCAAGGGATTCGGAGAAAGTATATGGGAAGTGTAAATGGGCGTTCTAGTGGTCTTTACTTTTACCCAATATGTGGCTGTGTGGACGAGAATTTGTTTTTATGTGTGAATGTGTGGAACTGAAGAATTCGAGAGTTGAAATATCTGGGGAGCAAATTTTCGGGAAAGGTTGATTGGTGGAAAAGTCTAAGGAGAAAAGTTTATTTGGGGTTAGACAGCTTGGAAGTTTTTTGCGGATAGGCTGGAAGCATAGAGAAGAGTTTTTGTAGATATGATTTATTAGAAGAGTTGATGTTTGTTATTTATTTGTTTTGTATTTTGTTTTGTATGCGATGGCCCTCGGGCTTTAAGCAAATATGTATCATAGCATATGGTGCCAATAATCACACGGAGCATTTTGTTGCTAACACCAAGCACCAGAGAGAGAGAAAAAAAGTTGTTTACTGTTAAAACTCTAGCTCCAGTAAATCAAAGATGATTGCCACAGAATAAACATACCTTGTGGCGCATATGAAAAACCTAAAGGCTGGAGAAAGGGGAGAGGCCGAAATTCCAATTCTGCGAAGTTGATACAGGAAACCTAGATGATTTTCTTTACTGGTAACAGAACCCACGGAAGAAATTTATGAAAGGGACAGAAATTTCAGAAAACAAAACTGTTAAGAAGTTCGAATCCAAAAATTATATTTAAGATTAGTGCATTTCTGGACATTGCAACAAAGAAAACTAAAAGTATGAAGTGTTAGTTTGAGAAGTACAAAGTCGGATAATTGAGTGAGTTTGAAGAAGAGATGTGTGAAAATTTAAAAAGTTTCTCCGTATGAAAGTTTTGTATTGTATCCTTAATGGTCCAAGGGCTTCAGTAAATATATATCCATCTATTATCATACCTAGTAGTGAGTTATGAAAAACTGTGCCAACTCGACGCAGGAAAATCAGTTCTACGGTCTGGTAAACCGTGGTAATTGTTCTGAATAAGATTTTCACGCTATCTACTTCTGCTCTGTTTAACTGATTTCAGACACGTCTTGATTGGTTGGATGGAATTTCGATAGACTGTGCTATGTTACTTAGCACAGTTTTTCTGAACATGGAGCTAGGGCTCCTCCAATGATTTTGCAGATAGCATGTCGGCACAAAAAAATAAGGTATCGGCAAAAGAAGCGTTTAGGCAATCCTTGAAGATAACGAGGATAGTAAGTGACATTTCCAACATGTCTCAGTGACCAAAATGTGCTTTATGAGTGTTCAAGGCAAGGGGATTTCGACTTGGCATGGAATATTACCCATGGAAATGTGCCCTTAAAATGGTTTACGAAGATCGCAAAATATGAAAGAAAACACATGCAAAAGTGTTCAGTAAAGAACATGTCGAGTTCTTACCAAGATAAGAGATTGCCATTTTATATACATTAGCTCTTGCTAACATGATTTCGCAGTATCCTCTCTGTTGAGATTAAGGATTTCATTCCTGTCGTTAAAAAAAAGTAATACCGTCAAGAAAGAGTGTAAGAAGTACAGAAAAAGTCAGAAACAAAAGAGGACGTCGCACAGGCGGCGGTTTGGCAAGCAAGACAGAGCCAGGTTCTTATGTGGCGTTTGCAAAATTTCTTGATACCTCGAACGAGGAAAACGAGGGCGATCCAGGATGGTATTTCGATGGACCTTGTTGCTTATGATTAGACGACTCTGCTTTAGCTACCTCGAACTGTCTTATTTCATCGCCTCCAGTTGTATGTGACGATGTGACACTGACACATGACACTGCTGATGGTATAGGAGCCTAGACAGCCGCTTTCACGTCTTCCGAAGAGCCAGTTGAGTTGGAGCTCCCCAGTCTGCTGAATGCTTCCACTGCAGAAAAAACGCAAGACACGTCAAAAAGAATTGCAGTTCCGAGTTTTACCAGCGCTTTCGGCTGTAAGTGTGGAAGCATTTGCAGCCAGTCCTTTTAACCTCGACAAAAGAGAAGTACTCTTAAATCTGTTTTTAAACTAGGGCCGACCGCTGCTTGGACTGCCTATTTTGTTCGAAATGCGAAAGAAGGACTTAAAAAGGCAGACGACTCGAGGACTGTCGAAGGAGTCCAATACTCTTGATGACTAACTCTTCGAGACGATGCAGAATCGCCGTGTGCTCTAGTGAAGAGCCGGACGCGTCACTACAGCTGTCCCCGAAGAACCTCGTTGATTAATTAACATAGGATTTGAGTCGTCGTTCGGGTGACGTTTCTCGTTCTTCCCGAGATTCACTGGCGTGTTTTGGACTTAGTCATGTAGAGTAGAGCTGCAATTAAATTTTAACTTGCGGTACCCCCAAGGTACTAAGTTGGGTCCTCTGATTTTTCTTTGTTCTGCTAATAATATTGCTAAGGATTTCCTTCATAGGTACAAATTTGCAGATGATCTCTCCCTACTCGTTATTTCTAAGCTTTCTTTCACACTTCCGAAAAGTTCAAATCCGGTGCAAGACTCCATCACTTCCCTTAAAACGCAACTGTCAAGCAAGAAAATGCAAATTAATGATAGTAAGTCTTCGGTTATGCGGTTTAGCAGGCTGAGAAGAGAAACTGCTGAATATCCATCGTCATTCAGGCAGTATGAGTCCGTTAAATCGCTTGGGGTAATAATCGATGACGATCTGAAATGGAATTCTCATGTTGACAATATTATCCGTGAAACCAACTTTTTAATTAAATCCCTCTCCACCCTTAAATCTTCCAGTTTGGATACTAAATGCCTCCTCTGTTATTTTAAAACTTATATCCGTCCTCATTTAGAATATGCTTCACTGGTTTGGCATTCTTCTCTTTCTGCAGAGCTCTCTGATCGCCTGGAAAATGTCGAAAAGAGAGCAGTGAGAATCATTCTGGGTGGTCATAATATTTCATACGAAGAGGCTCTCATTAAACTTGACGTTCCTAAATTAACTGAACGTAAATACTCTTTCAAATAAATTTGGAGCTAAGATAATCTGTTGTCCCCAGATGGCCCATCTATTCCCCCCTCCCCTCCCGTCTTCCGTACGTCGATCCGAGAGGAATACTGGCAATCAGTTTTCTCCATATCCTGCTAATTCTTCTGCCCAATTTTTACGTAGTTTCATCCCATCATTTATTTCCGGTCATATCTTGTAAGTGTATTATGTAATTTATTTCGTGTTTGTGTATTTCGTAAATCTGTAATCCTCTTCTAGCTTTTAGCAATTTGGATTAAACTTCGTTGATTGTTTAAAAAAAAAAAAAAAATATGGACCACTGCAAAACTCGGGATCAGCCGCCAATTCATGTCACGATACTGCCGAGAAGGAACCGAGTCAAGTTTTCTGCCTTCTGTGATGTACATATTGTATCAGTCGGAGAATGTTTCAGCAGTGTCATTCAAGCGGACATTGCCTCGTCAAGAAACTTGCAAGACCTGTTACACCCTTGACATCCAGTTGTTGAACACGGCAGTCAAAGCTGAGAAAGAAGCTGTCCGAAAGAAGGAACACGAACACCACAAACAAGCGCAAGATGCTCAAGATACATTGTCGGATACTCACCTGAGATGGACTTCAATTCCGAAAGTGGCACAGTGAATAACTTTTCCTCTTTTTGGAAGTTCTGAATAAATATATGACTTTTTTCAGTAAGCATACTTCTTCAGATTCGTTTTCCCAGAAATCAATTTCTGAAAAACTGTGCTATCTACACTACTATCGTTTTCATCACTGGATCTTGATTTGAATCAAGTTTTGAATCTTAATTGATATAGCAGAACACATTACCTATATATCTTCGGTTTTTTTAACGTTCCAGATGAAAAAATTTAAAAGTTATTAAAGGTTAACTTCAGACATCGAGGTTGATATCGGAAAATACCAACGAGACGGCCACTGAAAATAACCTCTCCGATCCGAAGGCGAGGCAGGTTATGAAAAATATTAGCCGACCGCAGGGAGGTTGAAATTCTTAAATGGCCGTAGAGGTTGTTATACCGACATGGACCGAGATGGAGGTACGTTAACTCTTATAACTTTTTCGACCAGAATATTTTTACAGGTTACTCATTCTTCTTGTGTTGTACTTTTTCGCTAATGGGGTAGTGAATTTATTTTAGTAAAGGAGCAACCCAAACCCACTGTAGACCTACTAAAGTGACTATTGTTGGGAACCAATCATTTTAGTTTCTACCGATATAGTCTTTTACTTTTTTGGCTATTCAGTTGCCATCTAGCGGTCATGAAAACGTACTATAGATCTACCAAAATGACTACTCTAGGGGTAGTGGAAGTAAACAGTAAACAATAACAAACCCCACGTGTCTTGTCTTTTGAGAAACAAGATAATTCAAGAACAAAGACAGTGATCAATGCTGAATAACTAGCCTTTGGAAAGCAAGGGATGTTGTTTAAGTTGACAAGCTATATTTTCAGTGGAAATCTGATTGTGTCATGGTATGACCTAGGGCATGGCTGGTTGTCTATGATAGGAAATTACTTCCTTGTACTTGTGTCAGGACGCAAGCTGTGCAGCTCTCCCTGGCGACAGCAGCTGACGGACTGACGGAGCTGACGGACTTCTATGAATGGCATCGAGATTTGAAGCCAGTAGGGATCCATCTCCTCCCATGCCGGTGGAAGCCTCAGATGGGCTCGAGGTCTTCCTTTAGGGTGCTCATCCACGTTTTACGCTGAATTCCCCGGAGTTTCTTCCAATGTGCATGGGGTGGCTAGCAGAGCTTTCTTCGCCAGGGTGGAGTCTCCTCTTCTGCTCACGTGGCCAAACCACGAAAATCGGCGTTTCTTCGCTAGTGAGGCTGCATCGTATTTTGGGCGGACCGTCTCCTTATTTCGTTGTCACTGAAGCGGTCTCGGAATGTCGCTCCCAGGATTTTTCGGAGGCATCCATGGTCGAACACATTAAGGGATTGGTCCTCGGCAGCTTTTATTGGTCATGTTTCCGACCCGTAAAGAAGGGTGGATCTGACCATGGCTTCGTAAACTCTAACCTTTGTGTTTCTACTGGTGCCTCTATGATTCCAAAGACCCTTTTTTAGCTGAGCGAAAACGCCGTTAACAGATGATATTTGGGCCAGGATTTCCTCGCTGCTGCTTCCTGTCACGTTGATGATTGAGCCAAGGTATTTGTACTTGTCAACCTTCTCTATGGGACACTGGGTCAGCTTGATGCCCAAATCCAACGGTTCGTTTAAGATGTACTTTATTTTCTGAGAGCTGATTCTGAGCCCCAATGGTTCCGCCTCCTTTGATACATCATCCAGCATCCTTTGGGCCTAGGCTGCTGAGTCTGAGAGCGAGCCGATGTCATCAGCGCAATCGAGGTCAGTCACGGAGAACTCGGGGCTGACTTCGATGCCCGCTTGGTTCTAATCCAGTCATAATCCAGTCGATTACGAAGTTGAAGAGCGTGGGCGATAGTACGCAGCCTTGGCGTACGCCGTAGTCGATATCAAAAACTGATGAACAGTTCTCTGCCAATCTGGATTCGGGCCCTAGTACGCTGGTAGTATGCTTGGATGAGACGGACGATTTTGTCTGGTATGCCGTCACCAGTCATAGCTCTCCAGATTCCATTCCGCACAACTGAGTCGAAGGCAGTGATGAAGTCGATAAAAACCGCCACAGAGATTCGCTGGTGCTTGGCTCGATGTTCCAGGATTTGTCAAAGGGTGAAGAGTTGATCAACACAGCCCATCCGTGGCCGGAAGCCTGCCTGATTTGGCCTAGTTCTCGCGTTCCTCTGTATCCGGAATCGGTTGTGGAGAATTATACAGACTATGTTGGCGGCTATACTGATCAGGTAGATACCGCGGTAGTTCTTGCAAGATGTTCTGTCTCCTTTCTTGAAGATTGGAATGATGATGGAGTCTTTCCAATCCCGGGGGAATACCTCCTTTTCTCAGATCGTACCGAAGATGCTGTGGAGCTTTTCCATGAGTCCAGGAATCCCAGATTGAAGATTTCCAGCTATGATAGGAAGATGTTCTGTCATTTTTTCAATGCTGAATAACTAGCTTTTGGGAAGGAAGGGATGGTAGGATGTTGTTTCAGTTGACAAGCTGTATTTTGAGTGGTAATCTGACGGTGACAAGGTATAACCTAGGGCACAAACTGGTTGTCTAAGAGAGCAAAATGTTCTGTTATTTTTCAACATTTCTTATGTTTCTTATTTTTTTTAAAACAATTTTTAACTATTTTTTTTTTTACTGAAAGTGTTTATTTTAAATTTAATTTTGGAGGTCAGCTTCTACTTTTCAGTACTTAAGGAAAAGTGCTCGATGAAAATTTGCGGAGGATGTTACGGCTTCGGATCAGCCTCTGTGGAGGATCGTAACAACCTCCCAAAAGTAATTGTCATAAAACAACTTCCTGTGGGACATCGGAAGATATGCGTTGCATACCTGTACGATAAAAGTTATTATAGAATAACTTTTCTCGAACAGATATACAATGACAGGAAGTTATTTTATGACAATTACGTTTGTGGAGGATGTTACGACCTCGTATCATCCTAAAGATAGGACGTGACGAAGCCGTAACAGCCTCCGCAGAAGTTCATCGAGCACTTTTCTCAAATGCTGAATTCATCGAGCAATTTTTCTCAAATACTGAAATTATATGAAATTATCCTGAAATTACACAAAAAATAAAATAAGAAATGGAATAAATTTTGAAAAATGACAAAACATTTTACTCTCTTAGACAACCAGTCCGTGCCCTAGGTCATAGCTTGTCACAGTCAGATTACCACTCAAAATACAGCTTGTCAACTGAGACAACATCCTACTTTCCCAAACCTAGTTATTTAGCACTGAAAAAATTACAGAACATCTTACTCCATAGACAACCAGCCTTTGTCCTGGGTCGTACCTTGACACAATCAGATTTCCACTGAAAATACAGCTTGTCAGCTGAAACAACATCCTACTATCCCTTGCTTTCCAAAGGCTAGTTATTCAGAATTAATCACTGTCTTTGTTCTGGAATTATCTTTATTTCTCAGAAGTCTTCATGTTGGGATTGTCATTGTTTACTTCCACGACCCCTGGAGCAGTTATTTGAGTAGATCTGTAGTAGGTTTGGATCGGTAGATGGCATCTGAATCGCCAAAAAAGTAAAAGACTATATTGGTAGAAACTAAAGTTCGCGCCTTCGGATCGGACAGGTTATTTTCAGTGGCCGTCTCGTGGTTATTTTCCTATATCAACCTCGATGTCTGAAGTTAAAAATTACTGAAATTGATGTTTTGTTCATTTTGTCATCTGTAAAATTGGAAAAAGTGTAGTTAGCACAGTTTTTCATAACGCAGTACCTATCATAGATCTATCTATCTACCTATCATACATACCTGCAGTTATTCTCTTAATATTCGACGACGGTACGCTGGTGGACCCGGTTCTGAGGAGGTTGGGTTTTAGAGTTTGAGTGGGAGGACTAGACCCGGGAAGACTTTCGGAAGTGGACGACCTGGACCTGTTTCGGGGAGAAACTGTGTCACTTGGAACTCGTGTTCGCGAGATAGGTGTTGTCCACACCCCACCTTCGGCCGTCTGAAAAAAAAATGGTAAGGCGATAAAAGATATATTGTAGGCAGGCTTATATCAAGGCAAAATTGAAACTTGTACGGATAAAGAGACCGGGTATGATGGTGAAGACATAGATTTACGGTGACATAGAGCAGTGGTTCCCAACCTTTTCCGTACCGCGTACCCCTAATCAAGGTTCGAAAAGAATGCGTACCCCCTTTTTCAGAACGGGAAAAGACGATGTTTATTATCATAAAAAGATAAGGCATTGATGTGTAGAAATATGTACAAAATCAATGAGGCAATCACTAGAGGCTGCTTTGTGGCTAAAGTTTTGTCGAATCTCGGCTCGACGTCATTAACGGCAATATTTTTTAAAGTCAGCCTCTTTTTGTGTTTCGTTTTGATGTTGTCCGTGCTATCATCAAGCTGCATCGCAAACTTTTCGTAGGCTTTTTCGCAATTAATAAAACAAATTCGCAACCTGAATGACAATATCACTTGCAATGTCTTCGATTCTTCTGGACACAATATTGTTTGACACAGGTACAGATTTTACGGCAGTATGCTAGCTATTTTGGAATCAACATTAATTCACTTACTTTCACCAGGGTATATAATCAGAGGCGTCACGCACAGGTTGACAATACCCTCCCCCTAAATAGGTCGGCCAGACGATGAAAACGAAAAGAGCCTGCTCGAAGCGCCGCGATTTTTCGTAAAAGCAGTTATTTAAAAAAACAACAAAAAAAACAGTCGGTCAGTAAAAATACCCTGCCCCTTAAGATACATTTTGGCTGGTGATTCTCTGCTGGTAATATTAGGCTTTCGGTAATCATAAAAGTGAGACGAGATTTTGAAGGGTCTCGCGTACCTCTTCGGGCACTAGCTACTGAGTTTGTTGGTTCAAGATGATAGGCTGGCAACCACGTGTGATAGAAGCTGATTTCACATATCCAAAGCTTTGGTGCCTGTGATAGTCTCTATATCTTTCTCTACATGATTTTCCATTCATCCCGTGTATCATTCAACCATCAAGTGTTAATCATTCCTGTGTCATATTTCTTGATCTCACGTGAATTCCGGAAGCACTTTTCAGCGAACGAAGCACAAAGCGAGAACTGCGGAAATCGGCTTCTTCAAATAGTTCAAATTGCTTTCCACTTTCCCATTGAACCTTGATCGCGAAAACGCATGGAAAGCTGTGATCGCCGGGAAAATGTTGAGTTCCAAACTTTTTAGAAAAAAAATGTTTCAGTGGAAATTGCTTCGTGTCTCATATGTACAAACGAAGTCATCCTTAAAAACCTTGATGACGCTTGCCGTATTCTTTTCACACTTCAAATGCCCGACGAAGCATTCGACGATCCGCGATTCTTTCCACTAATTTTCTGGAATTACTTCCAGAGAGGAAGAGTTGCTTCGATTTCCAAGGCGCAAAAACCGGACGGAAAGTCCGGCAACTGTCCGAAGCAGCAAAAACCATTGGAAATCGATTCCGACTTTGCTTTCCAGCTCGCGAAAATCCTCCAACAAGTCATTTAGCATATTATCTGAGTTCTGTACAAGACATCGGGCAATAAACATCTTTGTTGTTTCCTACACCGTTCCGAATTCTGACAAAACTTATTGCAACGTTTACAGAATAGAATAGAGTATCATATATTACCAAAAAAAGCCCGACGGTCATGGCAACAAAAAAGTAAACACTGAATTATAGAAATTACAAACACTCCTCCTTTCTCTCCTCCCTTCTCTATTCATTCAATTCTACACACTAACTGAACTACACTTTCTTCCTACATCTCTCCCTTGAGCAAGCTAAGTCTTCCTCTAGCCCTTGACTTCTCTCTCTTTGACAACCACACAAAATTGAGAAACAACTTACCGGCGTTTCCACGATAGTTTCATCATCCGAGAAATACGTCGATCCGTCATCCTGCGACAGACTCCAGTGATACAAGACATTGTAAAGTAATAATTTATTGTCTGTAGGTGTCAAGTTGTCATAGGGTTTCACTCAGCTTAGCTTGTCAAGCTGAATGAAATGCAGGATTATTTTCGAACAAATTAAAGAGTCATGAGACAGGAAATGACTATTTTAACATCATTTTTCTCAGTCGCAACGTCAAAAAAAGAAATCGGAGCAGGCAAGATATGGAATAAAAAAGGAACAGGAGGATTATCCATCCGTCGTCTACAATCTAATGTAGAACAAACGGACTGCGATTCAATCTCATGGTGGAGAGGAACACTTGATAATTTTATAAAGATTCTACAATGAACTACCGTAACTGCATTATCTCTCGTCTCAACAAAACTGAATCTTGCTGACCAGAGAACAATAACTTCACCACCACAATTTATCGCAACCACAATGTTTCATGAACAGATAACAGCTTAAAGGGATATTCTCCGCGTCCACACTAATAATTAAATAAATCTAAGTGTTAAACACTCCCAAACTTCAGACCAGACTTCAGTGGTAAGTAACTCTCTTAATTGTAAATGCAGTGCAAAGAATGTATCATCCAATTTTTAGTTATGTGTTTTAAGTGGGAGAGAATTTTCTGCTCAAACAATGGTCAAGCTCCATAGCACAACATTTGATATCATTCGTTCGCGACAGACATCTATGTGAATTTTCTGAAAAAGGGTAAAGCGTGAATTTTGGAGCATTTGTCTGCAAGCAAACATTTGTTCCATGGTGTGTGGTAACAAAACCAACCAGTAGCTAATCATCATAGTTCAACTGCTTTTATGAACTAGTTTCGTGTCATAGACGAGAAGCCTCTCGCTGGACACCGTCTGCTCACCAGAGATAGGCAAATCCGAATCCGGATTCGGATTTGTTCTTTTGGCCGGATCGAATCCGGATTTGAATCTTCTTCTTTTCAGGCTGGATTCAGATTCGGACTAAGACTTACAAACCCCGGATCTTACGAATCCTCTCCAGTTTCTAGTCTGCACCCTTCTAGTTTCCATTTTCCCGACTTTCCCGAAACTAGCCCCAAAGTCATTCCTGGTTGCCGAGAGGAACCCATTCTATGATAACCGCACATGAATTCCCAGAAATACCGTCTCATTTACCTTCACTGCTTTTTTGCCACCCCTAATTTTTGAAACTATACCCTATGTACACGATTTAATTTCTATGGCACTTGCCTTCCGGCGTAGTGCCATATACAATCAATCAATCAATTAATATATTTTAATTCATGACATTCTACGTCACATAAATAAAAGAACTGGACAATATAGCCTATCTAAACATTAACCATCTGGCAGTTCAGGGCACTAGCATAGTCTGCGGTACAGACGATAAAACTGCCCGGAACGACAAACCTGGTTCTGGTGAACAGCCTGCAGGAGTGGGTTTCGAGTCCGATCAAGACGCGTTACGAAATTAACCATCGCTTTCCGCCTCATAATATTAAACGACTCTATCTCATTATCTAAAAACATCTGGCTAGCAGAGTAGCGTCGATTATACGAAAACAACTGTCGGAAAGCGCAATTAAAACAAACTTTCAGCTTACTCAATGTCGATTCAAGGTAATTATCAAACAGTGGAAGACAGTACAAATGCGTGCAATATGTTTTAAATAAAAGAATCTTCACTGGGTTACTACAACATTTAAAATTACGGATAAATGGTTTGCACGCAGGCAAAGGCCACGATATTGACTGGACATGGCTGAATCATCGTACAGATCATCATCTAAAACATATCCTAGATACTTGACTTTGTGAACTTGACTTAAAACAATACCGCCAAGCCGTATGGCAGGGAATATCAAAGATTTAAACTATTTCGGAATAAAAATCACATAATTACATTTTGCTGAGTTAAAAATAATATCATGAGAACCAACATACTCAGAACAAATGCTTAAAAGGCGGTTTAGGGCATTTGCCGACGGGGCAAGTAAAACCATGTCATCTGCATACGCTATCGAATTCAAAAATATACCAGAAATATTGCAACCTACGCGACTCTCCATCAGCTGTTTGCAAAGATCATCAATAAACACATTGAATAATAGGGACGAAATTACTCCACCTTGTTTGACCCCATTACCAACATGGAAAGAAG
This sequence comes from Branchinecta sandiegonensis, assembly GCA_030848855.1. Taxonomy (NCBI): domain Eukaryota; kingdom Metazoa; phylum Arthropoda; class Branchiopoda; order Anostraca; family Branchinectidae; genus Branchinecta; species Branchinecta sandiegonensis. The sequence continues at coordinate 721,884 of JAUPMV010000002.1, read as the reverse complement.
ACGATAATTTGGAACCCCACTACACGCGGAACTCTTGCTGAGCAAACCCTGTCTAAAGAAAATCCACAAGCATCCGAGGCATACCCCGTTTACGTAATTTTTCAAATAATATAGCATGATTAACACGGTCAAATGCTTTGCGTATGGCCAAAAAACAAGCAAATACAGGACTACCAAACCCTAGATGATGACTAACTGTTTGTTTAAAAGTAAAAATGCAAAAGTCAGTACCATGATGCTTTTTAAACCAAACTGATTAAAAGACGTTTCTAAAAATTCAACCGATCGGTGCATCAGTAAATGCTCAAGTAATTTTGAAAATACGGTCGTAATAGCATTAGCAATAGGGCGGTAGTTCTCAACACTCGTCAAATCACCTCAGTTATTCTTAATCAGGGGTATAAGAGTAACCTTCCTAAGATCAGGTGCTAGACACGTATGAGCAATTGCACATACCGATCACTTTTCCGGCGGCCGGTCGGCTTGTCCGGTGATCGTGAGTTAGGGTACTTCCAGATGTGCTAGGGCAATGAAACTTGGCAAGTGTATTCGGGACCCAACCAAACTTGGAAATAGTCACTTTCCCGATCCGACCATCGTGGGGGGAGGGAGGGGAGCCGGAATCCGGAATTTAGTGACATATATTACTTTTGAACCGGTGATCGGATCTGAATGAAACTTGATATTTGGAAAGATGGAATGTGCGAGATGTCCCATTTCAAGTCCTTACTGAATACGATGAATGTGGGGGGGGGGGGGGGGGGGGGAAGACGGAGGGGGCAACCGGAAATCATATGACACGCTTAGAGTTGAGCGATCGGGATGAAACTTGGTGGGAGGAACAAACACATGCCCTAGGTACATGACTGACAGAACGGACCGGATTCGTGCACTGTTCCGGAATTCCGGTGATAAGGAGTTAAGTTACTTCCAGGTGGGCTAGGACAATGAAGCTTGGTAGGCAATTCAAGGATCCAACCAGATCAACCTGGAAATAGTCAGCTTCCCGATCTGACAACCGTGGGGGAGTGGAGGAGGGAGGAATCTGAAATCTTGAGGAATGTACAACTTTGGAACGGGTGATCGGATCTGAACGAAACTTGATATTTGGAAAGATCACGTGTTGGATGTCCCATTTTAAGTCCGAACCGGATCCGATGAATGGGAGGGGGGGCGGAAATATTGTGACGCTCTTAGAGTGGAGCGATTGGGACGTAACTTGGCAGGAAGAACAAGGAGAAGAACTAGATACATCAGTGACAAAACCGGACCGGGTTCGAACACTCTGAGAGGAGTTCGGTGGGTGGGGGAGGGGAGGGGCGGAATTCCGATTATCGCGAATTAAGGTACTTCCAGATGTGCTAGGGCGATGAAACTTGGCTTGAACATTAGAAACTTGACAAGATTGGCTTAGAAATTGTCACTTCTCAGGTCCGACCATCCCTTAAAGTACCAGTCCTAACCTTAAAGTACTAATCCTAACCACAAAGTACAAGAAATGCTTTTAAGCAATTTATACATTTTAACTCAAGGGTTTCGCTCAAAAATTAAGTTTAGCACCCTTAAAGTGCGTTTCTTAACCGGAAAGTAAAAAAAAATACTTCAACCAAACGACATATTATATTCACGATCCACAAGGACCCATGATCATTTTTGACCCAAGGTTTTACTTACAAGTGAATTTCTTAAAGTACAAACAATAAATTTGAGCAAAATATTCCTACTTCCATCCTCTGACCCAGCCTTGCAAGTGCCATATGAGCTTCCAGCTTTTGTTGATAAGGTCGAAGTCGAAACCTCAGCATGAAATCGTGGATTCGGATTCGGAATCGGATTGGGCCGAATCCTTTCATGGTCAGAGTCGCCCATCTCTGCTGCTCACCCTCCAAATGTTCTATAACGTTCAGCCATGTCTGATTCAAGAAGTTGAATCGGAAGCACTCCAGCAAATACAACATCTAAATCATCCCGATCGGAGTCCCCAGTTCCCTCTCCTCCGTTCATAGGCAACTGGGTCCTGATTGCCCATGATTTGAGACTTTGTGAACCGGGGTCCAGATGATTAACCTTTGGCCTTAAACTGGTTCTAAATTCTAATAGAAAATTATTCAAAGAGTCTGGCGAAGACCTGATATCGACCAGAACCAATTGTCTAGATCAAATATTACATTTTTGGGATCCCATCGAAACCTGGTCTTGTTTTGTACGAAAGGCTTGCATGATGACAACAAAATAAGAAAAGAAAACAATCGTACACTGAAGACAATCTACACAAGTTAGTGTCTCATGAATGAAACAAAGTAAGGACCTCCGTTGTTGATTTTAGAGTCTCGAACTCCCTCAAGCTATCCTTGTACCTTCAGTCCTTTGCGCGACTGTTTTCCATTTTTAATAATATCATAAGTGCATTTCCGTACTTCTTCCTAACGACGAGAATTCGGAAAAAGTCTAACACGATTTCAATTTTGGAAATTGCAGCATTGATTCCAGCTTTTATAGCGAGGATGTCTCTCGAGAGGCAGCTATGAAGTGTATTTCACAGTAGTGACTGAACAGAACACAAAAAAAGTTCACGACCGATGACGGGAAATTCAATTAATCATGCTATGCTTTTGAAAATCCTAGAGAATAGTCTGAACATTTTGGCTTCTTGAGAAACAGGTCTTCCGTTCCACAGTTAATTCCATTATTCAAGGAAAATTAAAGACCGAATGAAGAACCAGACAGTCTCGCAGTTGGCAGGCTTCCAGACAGTTGAATACTGAATTCTTTCCTTTGCCTCTGATGCTATTTTGCAACAGGAGCAGAATGAGCAAAATGAGCAACAAATCCTTTGATTTTTTTTACCAGCTGAACCCGAACCCATTCTCACCTGGATGTTCTGGAGTAAATTAGCCTAGGGGTGAAGGCATAAAGCTCCGCCAAAATGGACGCGACACTGCGATGCGTTGCGCCTGCGTTTCTCTTGCATTCCGTACATGTTGCTTCGCGTATCTTTCACACCTGCGATGGATGTGTATTAGGGGTAGGCTCCGTTTCTGTTTTTATGGCACTTGCAGCTTCGCTCAAGTGCCATATACCGATAATTTTTCGGTCTGTCTGTCAGGCCGCTCATCTCGAGTTAGGGTACTTCCAGAAGTGCTAGGACGATGAAACTTGGCATGTATAATAGGGACCCTACCAAAATAGCTTGGAAATAATCAATTCCTCGATTATACCACCGTAGGGAAGTGGAGGGAGGAGAAAGCCGGAAAATTGACGTATTTTTAACTTTTGAATGGGGAATCGGATCATAATGAAACTTGATATTCGGGAAGACCTCCTGTCTCAGACGTCACACTTCAAGTCTGGAATGGGTCCGGTGACATTGGGGAGTGTTGGAGGGGGGGGGGGGCGAAATCGTGTGACATGTTCAGAGTGATCAGGATAAAACTTGGTGGGAAGAACAAGCACAAGCCCAAGATACAGAGTTGCAAAGACCCCGATGAAAAATTTCTGGGGCCTGTATAGTAGTGGAGTATGATATTAATTCCCTCACGAATTGTATGTAGTAGCAATGCAACTTTTTCGTAGAATTCTATGCTATTATAATACTTCATAGTATTCGGATACTACTGAGGCCCAATTTAGTATTTTCATGCTATTACGTGGTGCGTGGGAATCTGTTCCGAACTCGCTGCATCTTTACTCTATACAACTACATACGATTCCATGCTATCGCTGCGTATATACTCCATACTACTGCATACTATCCATGCTATCGCTGCGTCTGTACTCCATACCACTTCATACGATTCCATGATTTCGCTGCGTCTATAACCCATACCACTGTTTACGATTCCATGCTATTGTTCTCATTAAAATTTCGAGCTACTACTTAAAGCTGCTAAAAATAGTAGTCTTTAATGAAATAATTAACCGGTAACCGGGCGGATTTTTGCCGGCAGGGCAATAGTACTATTCATTTCACAATTCTGGATTGGATCAGGTCAGTTCTTTGAGAAATGGAGAAGGCAGTCCTGGAACTGTCTGGAAGCTCGGTACCGTGACTAGCGTGGCATTACTCCTTCAACCGGATACATTGTTTTAAAATCACACGTGTATCAGTTTTATCTGACTTACTTTTTTACTACCTTCACCTTTTGTTCCACCCAATGTGAAGTCGCATAACTGGCTTTTGACAGCTATTGAATTACAATATTCTTAATATAAAAACTTGAAATATTTCTTAACAACTTATCGGTTAAGTACAGGCATTCTCAAAATTTGCGTTGTAATGCTCTAGTATTAGATTATAGAGTTTAATTGCGGAAGCGGTTTAGGAAATATTTCGGGCTTTACAGAAAAACGGCAGTTGCAAAACAATGGAAGGCAGTGATAGATTTCTAGCAACTCCAAGTCTGTTATAAATTTGCGTGGTAATGCTTTAGTATTAGATAATAGAGTTTAATTGCGGAAGCGGTTTAGGAAATATTTCGGGCTTTACAGAAAAACGGCAGCTGCAAAACAATGGAAGGCAGTGATAGATTTCTAGCAATTCCAAGTCTGTTCGAAATTGTTACAATTTTTGATTTCAACCACTCCAGCTATAAAACTCTGCGATTGAAGTTGTATACAACAACAAGTCATTTCAGGTTACAACTACACCGTAATGAAAGCTGATTATGTGTAGGATCACGAAATACAACTCGACAGTTCCAAACAGTACGACACTCGTATACAGGTGTATTTAGTCTACGAAATATTTGTATCACCACGGAATATCACTCATACTGCTGTAACTCCGAAAAGCATAGTGCTATGAAGGGGGAACGAATCGTGTGTTCTCAATTCCGCAGCGACTTTATTAAGAGTATGGAACACTGCCAGAGGTGTCACTAGCCAAACTGATTTTTTTTTTTGGGGGGGGGGGGGCAAGGTGTTTACCGAATTGCTGGTTATTTTAAAGACTGTTTTTGCAGATAAAAACGACTATTTTAGAGAAGAAACGACAATGTTGACGAAAAATCGGCTGATTTTTAATACAAGAACAGAAAGCTCACATGGCACCTGGCAGAAGAAGAAGAAGCACCTTGTCAGATCCGGTTTGCAGTTTTCAAGGCTCGATCTCTCCCGATATTATTTCATCAGAAAATGGGCTTGATCTAGTAAATTTGAAATGGTTATGCCACTCATTGACAACTGTTTCTTCCTCCAACGATGATCGGATCGGGAAGGGACTATTTTTAAGCCAATCTAATAGAGTCCAGAACATGCCTGCAAAGTTTCACGGTCATAGCACATCTGGAATCACCCTAACTCGTGATCATCGGAATTGTGGAAAACCCCCTCTAACTCCCCACCACTGTGACACGATCCGGTCCTGCTTTGTCAATAATGTATCTATGGCTTATTCTTGTTCTTCCCTCCAAGTTCCATCTTGATCTTTCGGCTCTAAGCGTTTCACGAGATTTCCGGCACCTCCCTCCTCCACCCCCCCCCCCCCCCCCCCAGCCAGATATAGTGATGAATGAACCCCCCAGTTGTGACGACCTAATACACGGTCAAACTCTCAAAGGTGTTTACTCTAACGAGACCAGATATATTCTCCCAAGATCCAGAACAAAAAGGTATCACTATGACTAATTCATTCACTGAATGACCCCCCCCCCAGTTATCGGATCCTTTCCACACTTTAAACTGATGATCTGAGACATTTGTTCTTGAAACTTGACAATTTCCATGCACGTCTGATCACCCGTTCCAAAGCTATGCATGTCACTAGAATCCGGATCCCCATCTTTCCATTCCCCCATGATCACTGGATCCGGAAAAAGAACTATTTACAAATCGACCTGGGAGAGTACCTAATCTGTCTGCCAAGTTTCATGGTTCCAATATATGTGGAAATACCCTAACTCGTGATCACCGTATGCTGTGAACAAAGCCTTTCATACGTTTATAGAGTCTCCGACCCCACCTCTTCATTCAATGGTTTTCCGGCATATTGCCATTCATTCCGTAATGTCATTGACGCGTCTGTATGTTGTTACGAGAGTTTTTAATAAAGCAGTTCTTATAGCCAACATTGGTGGCTGCGGAGGGATCGTTACTACGAGGTATTTATAAATTACTGTCCGGCAATAAAAAAAAAAATAAAAAAAATATGGCCAACAAATTTTACTCTACGGGTCCTAGAGACCCGGGTCTTGAGCAATGGGTTTCACGATCCGGCTCGAGTAGGTTATTATTTGTGAATTTTGGTATGTTGCGTTAAGGGTCCTGCTGAAAGTAGCAGTAACAGAACAAAACGTGTTATTTTTTAGAAAAGTTGTTTCTTCAGCTTCCACCAAAGTAGAACTTTAGTGCTTCCCGTGACAACCCTGGCGACGCTGCTCTTTCCTTGGCCCGCTGGCGGAACCAACCAAGCGATCTGATTGGCCCTGCATAAGCCAGAATAGAGCGCTAGTCTATTTTCCTTATTCACGTTACTACAGCGCGCTCCGAGGAAAAGAGGAATCTGTAATAAGCTTTATACGCCGTAATACACCTTACAACACCTATTAGGACAATGCTTAAGCGTCTTCTGTAGGATTCGGGGCAGATGTCAAATTCCTTCAGGATGGCCGCCTTAACCACTGCGAAACTGAACCCTATGCTACAGGAATAGCATTGTATGCTTGAAGTGCCATCCCTGAAAGGTTGGATACGAGGCGTGTTACCCAGGCATCAGCAGGAAGGTTACACGCAGTCGCAGTCCTCTCGAATGTGTTTAGATAGGCTTCTATGTGATCACCTTTTCGGTAATTTGCCATGTGGATGTTTTTGGCTTGGCTGTTTGTAATAGAAGCTAGTAGCACCGCTAATTGCTGTGCAGAGAGTGACATTTCAAGAGCTGCCTGTAATTCGGATTGCAGAGAAGTTTGGCACTGAGTAGATAGGCTGACGGTTTAGCCTGTTAAAACTTTAGGAGCTAGGTCGTTTGTTGGTAGGCTTTCGGAAGAGCCTAGTAGCGTGCGGTCTCCGGAGGCTAAATTGGTTTGTTGTTGAGAAGAGACCCAAAGCAGTTCGCTAGAATCTCTTTTAGTTTGCTGAGCTACCACTGAAAATCCAGAATCACGGTCGCCGTATATGCCACTGTCTCGTAGTTCGTGTTCAAGATCGGACAGTGTTTTCAACGGCGGGTTTCTCCGTTTTCTGTACTTATCTTCGTAAATGCTCATGCGGGTCAGATCTTAGAGACCAGTGACCAAAATTTGGGGGAACTAAGCTAGCCTACATTTGAAATCGTCGGACTTTTAGACCGGGAACGCAGTTGATCGTTGCGTCGAATTGTTAGACCCGGAACGCAGTTGATCTCCGTTTCTAACTACGTTACGTCGGATTATTAGACCCCGAACGCAGTTAAGGTACGTTTCAAACTACGTTTGCGTTGGATTGTTAGAGCCGAGACGCAGTTGATCTACGTTTCTAACTACGTTGCGTCGGATTATTAGACGCGGAACGCAATTAATCTGCGACAAAATAACTACTTAGCCGAACTTAGCTGTATACCTCGGATCGGAAAAACCGGAGCGTTTGTTAGGCTAACTACTAGCCGAACGTCGGATCGTGGGACCCGGAACGCAGGCTGTGTTACGAAACCAAACTACTTTTGCCAAACTTCGGAGCGTGAGACCCGGAACGTAGGCTAGGTTACGTAGAGCAAACTACTGTACGTCGGATCGTCATACCCGGAGCGTAGGCTAGGTTACGTGAAGCAAACTACTTTTGCCAAAAGTCGGATCGTGAGACCCGGAACGTAGGCTAGGTAAGTCGGATCGTAAGACCCGGAGCGCTGGTTAGGCTACGCTAATTAACTACGATGCGTCGGATCGCAGGACCCTTAACGCAACATACCAAAATTCACAAATAATAGCCTACTCGAGCCGGATCGTGAAACCCATTGCTCAAGACCCGGGTCTCTAGGACCCGTAGAGTAAAATTTGTTGGCCATACTGACAGAGAGTCAGTCAGGACAGTCAGACAGACAATCAGTCAAGACAGACAGATAGACAGTCAGTCAAGACAGACAGGAAGATAGACAGATAGACAGTCAAGACAGACAGATAGACAGATAGACAGACAGTCAGTCAAGGCAGACAGACAGACAGACAGGCAGACAGAAGGACAGACAGACAGACAGTCAAGACTGACAGACAGACAGACGGACAGTCAAGAGAGACAGACAGACATTCATTCCAGACAGACAGACAGACAGTCAGTCTAGACAGACAGACAGTCAGTCGGGACAGACAGACAGACAGACAGTCAGTCAAGACAGACAGACAGTCAGTCAAGACAGACAGACAGGCAGTCAGTCAAGACACACTGAATGACAGTCAGTCAAGACAGAGAGACAGACAGACAGACAGTCAGTCAAGAGAGAAAGACAGACAGACAGTCAGTCAAGACAGACAAACAGACAGACAGTAAGTCAAGACAGACAGACAGACAGACAGTCAGTCAAGACAGACAGACAGACAGACAGACAGTCAAGACAGACAGACAGACAGACGGACAGTCAAGAGAGACAGACAGACAGTCATTCCAGACAGACAGACAGACAGTCAGTCTAGACAGACAGTCAGACAGACAATCAGTCAAGACAGACAGACAGACAGTGAGTCAAGACAGACAGACAGATAGACAGTGAGTCAAGACAGACAGATAGACAGACAGACAGGCAGTCAGTCAAGACAGACAGACAGGCAGTCAGTCAAGAGACACTGAATGACAGTCAGTCAAGACAGACAGACAGACAGACAGTCAGTCAAGACAGACAGACAGACAGACAGTCAGTCAAGACAGACAGACAGACCGACTGTCAGTCAAGACAGACAGACAGACAGACAGACAGACAGTCAGTCAAGACAGACAGACAGACAGACAGTCAGTCAAGACAGACAGACAGACAGACAGACAGACAGACAGACAGTCAGTCAAGACAGACAGACAGACAGACAGGCAGTCAGTCAAGACAGACAGACAGACAGACAGTCAGTCAAGACAGACAGACAGACAGACAGTCAGTCAAGACAGACATACAGACATACATACAGACAGACAGACAGTCAGACATACAGACAGACAGACAGACAGTCAAGGCAGACAGACAGTCAGACGGACAGTCAAGAGAGACAGACAGACATTCATTCCAGACAGACAGACAGACAGTCAGTCTATACAGACAGACAGTCAGTCTAGACAGACAGACAGACAGACAGTCAGTCGAGACAGACAGACAGACAGTCAGTCAAAACAGACAGACAGACAGTCAGTCAAGACAGACAGACAGTCAGTCAAGACAGACAGACAGGCAGTCAGTCAGGACACACTGAATGACAGTCAGTCAAGACAGAGAGACAGACAGACAGACAGTCAGTCAAGAGAGAAAGACAGACAGACAGTCAGTCAAGACAGACAGACAGACAGACAGTAAGTCAAGACAGACAGACAGGCAGTCAATCAAGACACACTGAATGACAGTCAGTCAAGACAGTCAGACAGACGGTCAGTCAAGTCACACAGACAGATAGACATTCAGTCAAGACAGACAGACAGACAGACAGTCAGTCAAGACTGACAGACAGACAGTCAGTCAAGACTGAAAGACAGACAGTCAGTCAAGACTGACAGACAGACAGTCAGTCAAGACACACAGCAAGATAGACATTCAGTCAATACAGACAGACAGACAGTCAGTCAAGACAGACAGACAGCTAGTCAGTCAAGACAGTCAGACAGTCAGTCAAGACAGACAGACAGTCAGTCAAGACAGACAGACAGTGAGTCAAAACAGACAGTCAATACAGACAGACGGACAGACAGACAGTCAAGACAGAGAGACGGCCAGACAGACAGTCAAGACAGACAGACAAACAGACAGACAGTCAGTCAAGACAGACAGACAGACATTCAGTCACGACACACTGACAGACAGTCAGTCAAGACTGACAGACAGTCAGTCAATACTGACAGACAGTCAGTCAAGACAGACTGACAGACAGTCAGTCAAGACACACAGACAGATAGACAGTCAGTCAAGACATACAGACAGACAGACAGACAGACAGACAGACAGACAGACATTCAGTCAAGGTAGACAGACGGACAGTCAGTCAAGACAGAGACAGACAGTCCGTCAAGACACACTGACAGAGAGTCAGTCAAGACAGACAGACAGAAAATCAGTCAAGACAGACAGACAGACAGTCAGTCAAGACAGACAGACAGACGGTCAGTCAAGACAGACAGACAGACAGTCAGTCAAGACAGACAGACAGACAGTCAGTCAAGACAGACAGACAGTCAGTCAAGACAGACAGACAGTCAGTCAGGACAGACAGACTGACACACAGTCAGTCAAGACACACAGACAGATAGACAGTGAGTCAAGACAGACAGACAGACAGACAGACAGTCAAGACTGACAGACAGACAGACGGACAGTCAAGAGAGACAGACAGACAGTCATTCCAGACAGACAGACAGACAGTCAGTCTAGACAGACAGTCAGACAGACAATCAGTCAAGACAGACAGACAGACAGTCAGTCAAGACAGACAGACAGATAGACAGTGAGTCAAGACAGACAGATAGACAGACAGACAGACAGTCAGTCAAGACAGACAGACAGGCAGTCAGTCAAGACACACTGAATGACAGTCAGTCAAGACAGACAGACAGGCAGTCAATCAAGACACACTGAATGACAGTCAGTCAAGACAGTCAGACAGACAGTCAGTCAAGACACACAGACAGATAGACATTCAGTCAAGACAGAAAGACAGACAGACAGTCAGTCAAGACTGACAGACAGACAGTCGGTCAAGACTGATAGACAGCTAGTCAGTCAAGACAGGCAGACAGTCAGTCAAGACAGACAGACAGTCAGTTAAGACAGATAGACAGTTAGTCAAAACAGACAGTCAAGACAGACAGACGGACAGACAGACAGTCAAGACAGACAGACGGCCAGACAGACAGTCAAGACAGACAGACAGACAGTCAGTCAAGACAGACTGACAGACAGTCAGTCAAGACACACAGACAGATAGACAGTCAGTCAAGACAGACAGACAGACAGACATTCAGTCAAGATAGACAGACGGACAGTCAGTCAAGACAGAGACAGCCATTCAGTCAAGACACACTGACAGAGAGTCAGTCAAGACAGACAGAAAGAAAATCAGTCAAGACAGACAGACAGACAGTCAGTCTAGACAGACAGACAGACAGTCAGTCAAGACAGACAGGCAAACAGACAGTCAGTCAAGACAGACAGACAGACAGATAGTCAGACAGACAGACAGACAGTCAGTCAAGACAGACTGACAGACAGACAGTCAGTCAAGACAGACTGACAGACAGACAGTCAGTCAAGACAGAAAGACAGAAAGTCAGTCAAGACACACAGACAAATAGACAGTGAGTCAAGACAGACAGTCAGTGAAGACAGACAGATAGACAGTCAAGACAGAAAGATAGACAGTCAGACAGACAGTCAGTCAAGGCAGACAGACAGACAGTCAGTCAAGACAGACAGACAGACAGACAGTCAGTCAAGACACACTGACAGAGAGTCAGTCAAGACAGACAGACAGACAATCAGTCAAGACAGACAGACAGACAGTCAGTCAAGACAGACAGACAGACAGTCTGTCAAGACAGACAGGCAAACAGACAGTCAGTCAAGACAGACAGACAGACAGACAGTCAGTCAAGACAGACAGACGGACAGTCAAGAGAGACAGACAGACAGTCATTCCAGACGGACAGACAGACAGTCAGTCTAGACAGACAGTCAGACAGACAATCAGTCAAGACAGACAGACAGTCAGTCAAGACAGATAGACAGTTAGTCGAAACAGACAGTCAAGACAGACAGACGGACAGACAGACAGTCAAGACAGACAGACGGCCAGACAGACAGTCAAGACAGACAGACAGACAGTCAGTCAAGACAGATAGACAGACAGCCAGTCAAGACAGACTGACAGACAGTCAGTCAAGACACACAGACAGATAGACAGTCAGTCAAGACAGACAGACAGACAGACAGACAGACAGACATTCAGTCAAGATAGACAGACGGACAGTCAAGTCAAGACAGAGACAGACATTCAGTCAAGACACACTGACAGAGAGTCAGTCAAGACAGACAGACAGAAAATCAGTCAAGACAGACAGACAGACAGTCAGTCAAGACAGACAGACAGACAGTCCGTCAAGACAGACAGACAGACAGTCAGTCAAGACAGACAGACAGACAGTCAGTCAAGACAACAGGCAAACAGACAGTCAGTCAAGACAGACAGACAGACAGATAGTCAGACAGTCAGACAGACAGTCAGTCAAGACACACAGACAGATAGACAGTGAGTCAAGACAGACAGTCAGTGAAGACAGACAGATAGACAGTCAAGACAGACAGATAGATAGATAGACAGACAGTCAGTCAAGGCAGACAGACAGACAGTCAGTCAAGACAGACAGTTAGTCAAGACAGACAGACAGACAGACAGTCAGTCAAGACACACTGACAGAGAGTCAGTCAAGACAGACAGACAGACAATCAATCAAGACAGACAGACAGACAGTCAGTCAAGACAGATAGACAGACAGTCTGTCAAGACAGACAGGCAAACAGACAGTCAGTCAAGACAGACAGACAGACAGACAGACAGATAGTCAGACAGACAAACAGACAGTCAGTCAAGAAAGACTGACAGACAGACAGACTGACTGACAGACAGACAGACAGACAAACAGTCAAGACAGACAGATAGACAGTCAGTCAAGACAGACAGACAGACAGACAGACAGACAGACATTCAGTCAAGATAGACAGACGGACAGTCAGTCAAGACAGAGACAGACATTCAGTCAAGACACACTGACAGAGAGTCAGTCAAGACAGACAGACAGAAAATCAGTCAAGACAGACAGACAGACAGTCAGTCAAGACAGACAGACAGACAGTCCGTCAAGACAGACAGACAGACAGTCAGTCAAGACAGACAGACAGATAGTCAGTCAAGACAACAGGCAAACGGACAGTCAGTCAAGACACACTGACAGAGAGTCAGTCAAGACAGACAGACAGACAATCAATCAAGACAGACAGACAGACAGTCAGTCAAGACAGATAGACAGACAGTCTGTCAAGACAGACAGGCAAACAGACAGTCAGTCAAGACAGACAGACAGACAGATAGTCAGACAGACAAACAGACAGTCAGTCAAGAAAGACTGACAGACAGACAGACTGACTGACAGACAGACAGACAGACAAACAGTCAAGACAGACAGACAGGCAGTCAATCAAGACACACTGAATGACAGTCAGTCAAGACACACTGAATGACAGTCAGACAGACAGTCAGTCAAGACAAACAGACAGATAGACATTCAGTCAAGACAGACAGACCGAAAGACAGTCAGTCAAGACTGACAGAAAGACAGTCAGTCAAGACACACAGCAAGGTAGATAGTCAGTCAAGACAGACAGACAGCAAGTCAGTCAAGACAGACAGACAGACAGTCAGTCAAGACACACTGACAGAGAGTCAGTCACGACAACCAGTCAGACAGACAATCAGTCAAGACAGACAGACAGACAGTCAGTAAAGACAGACAGACAGATAGACAGTGAGTCAAGACAGACAGATAGACAGACAGACAGACAGTCAGTCAAGACAGACAGACAGTCAGTCAAGACAGACAGACAGTCAGTCAAGACAGACATACAGACAGACAGTCAGTCAAGACAGACAGACAGACAGACAGTCAGTTAAGACAGACAGACAGACAGACAGTCAGTCAAGACACACTGACAGAGAGTCAGTCAAGACAGACAGACAGTCAGACGGACAGTCAAGAGAGACAGACAGACATTCATTCCAGACAGACAGACAGACAGTCAGTCTAGACAGACAGACAGACAGACAGTCAGTCGAGACAGTCAGACAGACAGTCAGTCAAAACAGACAGACAGACAGTCAGTCAAGACAGACAGACAGTCAGTCAAGACAGACAGACAGTAAGTCAAGACAGACAGACAGTCAGTCAGTCAAGACAGACAGACAGGCAGTCAGTCAAGACACACTGAATGACAGTCAGTCAAGACAGACAGAGAGACAGACAGTCAGTCAAGAGAGAAAGACAAACAGACAGTCAGTCAAGACAGACAGACAGACAGACAGTAAGTTAAGACAGACAGACAGGCAGTCAATCAAGACACACTGAATGACAGTCAGTCAAGACAGTCAGACAGACAGTCAGTCAAGTCACACAGACAGATAGACATTCAGTCAAGACAGACAGACAGACAGACAGTCAGTCAAGACTGAAAGACAGACAGTCAGTCAAGACTGAAAGACAGACAGTCAGTCAAGACTGACAGACAGACAGTCAGTCAAGACACACAGCAAGAGAGACATTCAGTCAATAAAGACAGACAGACAGTCAGTCAAGACAGACAGATAGCTAGTCAGTCAAGACAGTCAGACAGTCAGTCAAGACAGACAGGCAGTCAGTCAAGACAGACAGACAGTGAGTCAAAACAGACAGTCAATACAGACAGACGGACAGACAGGCAGTCAAGACAGAGAGACGGCCAGACAGACAGTCAAGACAGACAGACAGACAGACAGACAGTCAGTCAAGACAGACAGACAGACATTCAGTCACGACACACTGACAGACAGTCAGTCAAGACTGACAGACAGTCAGTCAATACTGACAGACAGTCAGTCAAGACAGACTGACAGACAGTCAGTCAAGACACACAGACAGATAGACAGTCGGTTAAGACAGACAAACAGACAGACAGACAGACAGACAGACAGACAGTCAAGGTAGACAGACGGACAGTCAATCAAGACAGAGACAGACAGTCCGTCAAGACACACTGACAGAGAGTCAGTCAAGATAGACAGACAGAAAATCAGTCAAGACAGACAGACAGACAGTCAGTCAAGACAGACAGACAGACGGTCAGTCAAGACAGACAGACAGACAGTCAGTCAAGACAGAGAGACAGACAGTCAATCAAGACAGACAGACAGACAGTCAGTCAAGACAGACAGACAGTCAGTTAAGACAGACTTTTGTCAGTCAGGACAAACAGACTGACAGACAGTCAGTCAAGACACACAGACAGATAGACAGTGAGTCAAGACAGACAGACAGACAGACAGACAGTCAAGACTGACAGACAGACAGACGGACAGTCAAGAGAGACAGACAGACAGTCATTCCAGACAGACAGACAGACAGTCAGTCTAGACAGACAGTCAGACAGACAATCAGTCAAGACAGACAGACAGTCAGTCAAGACAGACAGACAGTCAGTCAAGACAGACAGACAGTCAGTCAAGACAGACAGACAGCCAGACAGTCAGTCAAGACAGACAGAGAGACAGACAGACAGTCAAGACAGACAGACAGACAGACGGACAGTTAAGAGAGACAGACAGACAGTCATTATAGACAGACAGACAGACAGTCAGTCTAGACAGACAGTCAGACAGACAATCAGTCAAGACAGACAGACAGACAGTCAGTCAAGACAGACAGACAGATAGACAGTGAGTCAAGACAGACAGATAGACAGACAGACAGACAGTCAGTCAAGACAGACAGACAGGCAGTCAGTCAAGACACACTGAATGACAGTCAGTCAAGACAGACAGACAGTCAGTCAAGACAGACAGACAGTCAGTCAAGACAGACAGACAGTCAGTCAAGACAGACAGACAGACAGACAGTCAGTCAAGACAGACAGACAGACAGACAGACAGTCAAGACAGACAGACAGACAGACGGACAGTCAAGAGAGACAGACAGACAGTCATTCCAGACAGACAGACAGACAGACAATCAGTCTAGACAGACAGACAGACAGTCAGTCAAGACAGACAGACAGACAGACAGTCAGTCAAGACAGACAGACAGACAGACAGTCAGTCAAGACAGACAGACAGACAGACAGTCAAGACAGACAGACGGCCAGACAGACATTCAGTCAAGATAGACAGACGGACAGTCAGTCAAGACAGAGACAGACATTCAGTCAAGACACACTGACAGAGAGTCAGTCAAGACAGACAGACAGAAAATCAGTCAAGACAGACAGACAGACAGTCAGTCAAGACAGACAGACAGACAGACGGACAGTCAAGAGAGACAGACAGACAGTCATTCCAGACAGACAGACAGACACTCAGTCTAGACAGACAGTCAGACAGACAATCAGTCTAGACAGACAGACAGACAGTCAGTCAAGACAGACAGACAGACAGACAGTCAGTCAAGACAGACAGACAGACAGACAGTCAGTCAAGACAGACAGACAGACAGACAGTCAGTCAAGCCAGACAGACAGACAGACAGACAGTCAGTCAAGACAGACAGACAGACAGACAGACAGACAGTCAGTCAAGACAGACAGACAGACAGACACTTAGTCAAGACACACTGACAGAGAGTCAGTCAAGACAGACAGAGAGACAATCAGTCTGTTTGTCTGACAGACAGTCAGTCAAGACACACAGACAGATAGACAGTGAGTCAAGACAGACAGACAGACAGTCAAGACTGACAGACAGACAGACGGACAGTCAAGAGAGACAGACAGACAGTCATTCCAGACAGACAGACAGACAGTCAGTCTAGACAGACAGTCAGACAGACAATCAGTCAAGAGAGACAGACAGACAGACAGTCAGTCAAGACAGACAGAGAGACAGACAGACAGTCAAGACAGACAGACAGACAGTCAGTCAAGACAGACAGACAGTCAGTCAAGACAGATAGACAGTTAGTCAAAACAGACAGTCAAGACAGACAGACGGACAGACAGACAGTCAAGACAGACAGACGGCCAGACAGACAGTCAAGACAGACAGACAGACAGTCAGTCAAGACAGATAGACAGACAGCCAGTCAAGACAGACTGACAGACAGTCAGTCAAGACACACAGACAGATAGACAGTCAGTCAAGACAGACAGACAGACAGACAGACAGACAGACATTCAGTCAAGATAGACAGACGGACAGTCAAGTCAAGACA
This sequence comes from Branchinecta sandiegonensis, assembly GCA_030848855.1. Lineage (NCBI taxonomy): Eukaryota > Metazoa > Arthropoda > Branchiopoda > Anostraca > Branchinectidae > Branchinecta > Branchinecta sandiegonensis. The sequence continues at coordinate 704,787 of JAUPMV010000002.1, read as the reverse complement.
GAGACAGACATTCAGTCAAGACACACTGACAGAGAGTCAGTCAAGACAGACAGACAGAAAATCAGTCAAGACAGACAGACAGACAGTCAGTCAAGACAGACAGACAGACAGTCAGTCAAGACAGACAGACAGACAGTCTGTCAAGACAGACAGGCAAACAGACAGTCAGTCAAGACAGACAGACAGACAGATAGTCAGACAGTCAGACAGACAGTCAGTCAAGACACACAGACAGATAGACAGTGAGTCAAGACAGACAGTCAGTGAAGACAGACAGATAGACAGTCAAGACAGACAGATAGATAGATAGACAGACAGTCAGTCAAGGCAGACAGACAGACAGTCAGTCAAGACAGACAGTCAGTCAAGACAGACAGTCAGTCAAGACAGACACTCAGTCAAGACAGACAGACAGACAGACAGTCAGTCAAGACACACTGACAGAGAGTCAGTCAAGACAGACAGACAGACAATCAATCAAGACAGACAGACAGACAGTCAGTCAAGACAGATAGACAGACAGTCTGTCAAGAGAGACAGGCAAACAGACAGTCAGTCAAGACAGACAGACAGACAGACAGACAGATAGTCAGACAGACAAACAGACAGTCAGTCAAGAAAGACTGACAGACAGACAGACTGACTGACAGACAGACAGACAGACAAACAGTCAAGACAGACAATTAGACAGTCAGTCAAGACAGACAGACAGACAGACAGACAGACAGACATTCAGTCAAGATAGACAGACGGACAGTCAGTCAAGACAGAGACAGACATTCAGTCAAGACACACTGACAGAGAGTCAGTCAAGACAGACAGACAGAAAATCAGTCAAGACAGACAGACAGACAGTCAGTCAAGACAGACAGACAGACAGTCCGTCAAGACAGACAGACAGACAGTCAGTCAAGACAGACAGACAGATAGTCAGTCAAGACAACAGGCAAACGGACAGTCAGTCAAGACACACTGACAGAGAGTCAGTCAAGACAGACAGACAGACAATCAATCAAGACAGACAGACAGACAGTCAGTCAAGACAGATAGACAGACAGTCTGTCAAGACAGACAGGCAAACAGACAGTCAGTCAAGACAGACAGACAGACAGATAGTCAGACAGACAAACAGACAGTCAGTCAAGAAAGACTGACAGACAGACAGACTGACTGACAGACAGACAGACAGACAAACAGTCAAGACAGACAGACAGGCAGTCAATCAAGACACACTGAATGACAGTCAGTCAAGACACACTGAATGACAGTCAGACAGACAGTCAGTCAAGACAAACAGACAGATAGACATTCAGTCAAGACAGACAGACCGAAAGACAGTCAGTCAAGACTGACAGAAAGACAGTCAGTCAAGACACACAGCAAGGTAGATAGTCAGTCAAGACAGACAGACAGCAAGTCAGTCAAGACAGACAGACAGACAGTCAGTCAAGACACACTGACAGAGAGTCAGTCACGACAACCAGTCAGACAGACAATCAGTCAAGACAGACAGACAGACAGTCAGTAAAGACAGACAGACAGATAGACAGTGAGTCAAGACAGACAGATAGACAGACAGACAGACAGTCAGTCAAGACAGACAGACAGTCAGTCAAGACAGTCAGACAGTCAGTCAAGACAGACAGACAGACAGACAGTCAGTCAAGACAGACAGACAGACAGACAGTCAGTCAAGACAGACAGACAGACAGTCAGTCAGTCAAGACACACTGACAGAGAGTCAGTCAAGACAGACAGACAGTCAGACGGACAGTCAAGAGAGACAGACAGACATTCATTCCAGACAGACAGACAGACAGTCAGTCTAGACAGACAGACAGACAGACAGTCAGTCGAGACAGTCAGACAGACAGTCAGTCAAAACAGACAGACAGACAGTCAGTCAAGACAGACAGACAGTCAGTCAAGACAGACAGACAGTAAGTCAAGACAGACAGACAGTCAGTCAAGACAGACAGACAGGCAGTCAGTCAAGACACACTGAATGACAGTCAGTCAAGACAGACAGACAGACAGACAGTCAGTCAAGAGAGAAAGACAGACAGACAGTCAGTCAAGACAGACAGACAGACAGACAGTAAGTCAAGACAGACAGACAGTAAGTCAAGACAGACAGACAGGAAGTCAATCAAGACACACTGAATGACAGTCTGTCAAGACAGTCAGACAGACAGTCAGTCAAGTTACACAGACAGATAGACATTCAGTCAAGACAGACAGACAGACAGACAGTCAGTCAAGACTGACAGACAGACAGTCAGTCAAGACTGAAAGACAGACAGTCAGTCAAGACTGACAGACAGACAGTCAGTCAAGACACACACCAAGAGAGACATTCAGTCAATAAAGACAGACAGACAGTCAGTCAAGACAGACAGATAGCTAGTCAGTCAAGACAGTCAGACAGTCAGTCAAGACAGACAGGCAGTCAGTCAAGACAGACAGACAGTGAGTCAAAACAGACAGTCAATACAGACAGACGGACAGACAGGCAGTCAAGACAGAGAGACGGCCAGACAGACAGTCAAGACAGACAGACAGACAGTCAGTCAAGACAGACAGACAGACATTCAGTCACGACACACTGACAGACAGTCAGTCAAGACGGGCAGACAGTCAGTCAATACTGACAGACAGTCAGTCAAGACAGACTGACAGACAGTCAGTCAAGAAACACAGACAGATAGATAGTCGGTTAAGACAGACAAACAGACAGACAGACAGACAGACAGACAGACAGTCAAGGTAGACAGACGGACAGTCAATCAAGACAGAGACAGACAGTCCGTCAAGACACACTGACAGAGAGTCAGTCAAGATAGACAGACAGAAAATCAGTCAAGACAGACAGACAGACAGTCAGTCAAGACAGACAGACAGACGGTCAGTCAAGACAGACAGACAGACAGTCAGTCAAGACAGAGAGACAGACAGTCAATCAAGACAGACAGACAGACAGTCAGTCAAGACAGACAGACAGTCAGTTAAGACAGACTTTTGTCAGTCAGGACAAACAGACTGACAGACAGTCAGTCAAGACACACAGACAGATAGACAGTGAGTCAAGACAGACAGACAGACAGACAGACAGTCAAGACTGACAGACAGACAGACGGACAGTCAAGAGAGACAGACAGACAGACAGTCAGTCTAGACAGACAGTCAGACAGACAATCAGTCAAGACAGACAGACAGTCAGTCAAGACAGACAGACAGTCAGTCAAGACAGACAGACAGTCAGTCAAGACAGACAGACAGACAGACATTCAGTCAAGACAGACAGAGAGACAGACAGACAGTCAAGACAGACAGACAGACAGACGGACAGTCAAGAGAGACAGACAGACAGTCATTATAGACAGACAGACAGACAGTCAGTCTAGACAGACAGTCAGACAGACAATCAGTCAAGACAGACAGACAGACAGTCAGTCAAGACAGACAGACAGATAGACAGTGAGTCAAGACAGACAGATAGACAGACAGACAGACAGTCAGTCAAGACAGACAGACAGGCAGTCAGTCAAGACACACTGAATGACAGTCAGTCAAGACAGACAGACAGACAGACAGTCAGTCAAGAGAGAAAGACAGACAGACAGTCAGTCAAGACAGACAGACAGACAGACAGTAAGTCAAGACAGACAGACAGTAAGTCAAGACAGACAGACAGGCAGTCAATCAAGACACACTGAATGACAGTCTGTCAAGACACTCAGACAGACAGTCAGTCAAGTTACACAGACAGATAGACATTCAGTCAAGACAGACAGACAGACAGACAGTCAGTCAAGACTGACAGACAGACAGTCAGTCAAGACTGAAAGACAGACAGTCAGTCAAGACTGACAGACAGACAGTCAGTCAAGACACACAGCAAGAGAGACATTCAGTCAATAAAGACAGACAGACTGTCAGTCAAGACAGACAGATAGCTAGTCAGTCAAGACAGTCAGACAGTCAGTCAAGACAGACAGGCAGTCAGTCAAGACAGACAGACAGTGAGTCAAAACAGACAGTCAATACAGACAGACGGACAGACAGGCAGTCAAGACAGAGAGACGGCCAGACAGACAGTCAAGACAGACAGACAGACAGACAGACAGTCAGTCAAGACAGACAGACAGACATTCAGTCACGACACACTGACAGACAGTCAGTCAAGACGGACAGACAGTCAGTCAATACTGACAGACAGTCAGTCAAGACAGACTGACAGACAGTCAGTCAAGACACACAGACAGATAGATAGTCGGTTAAGACAGACAAACAGACAGACAGACAGACAGACAGTCAAGGTAGACAGACGGACAGTCAATCAAGACAGAGACAGACAGTCCGTCAAGACACACTGACAGAGAGTCAGTCAAGATAGACAGACAGAAAATCAGTCAAGACAGACAGACAGACAGTCAGTCAAGACAGACAGACAGACGGTCAGTCAAGACAGACAGACAGACAGTCAGTCAAGACAGAGAGACAGACAGTCAATCAAGACAGACAGACAGACAGTCAGTCAAGACAGACAGACAGTCAGTTAAGACAGACTTTTGTCAGTCAGGACAAACAGACTGACAGACAGTCAGTCAAGACACACAGACAGATAGACAGTGAGTCAAGACAGACAGACAGACAGACAGACAGTCAAGACTGACAGACAGACAGACGGACAGTCAAGAGAGACAGACAGACAGTCATTCCAGACAGACAGACAGACAGTCAGTCTAGACAGACAGTCAGACAGACAATCAGTCAAGACAGACAGACAGTCAGTCAAGACAGACAGACAGTCAGTCAAGACAGACAGACAGTCAGTCAAGACAGACAGACAGTCAGTCAAGACAGACAGACAGACAGACAGTCAGTCAAGACAGACAGAGAGACAGACAGACAGTCAAGACAGACAGACAGACAGACGGACAGTCAAGAGAGACAGACAGACAGTCATTATAGACAGACAGACAGACAGTCAGTCTAGACAGACAGTCAGACAGACAATCAGTCAAGACAGACAGACAGACAGTCAGTCAAGACAGACAGACAGATAGACAGTGAGTCAAGACAGACAGATAGACGGACAGACAGACAGTCAGTCAAGACAGACAGACAGGCAGTCAGTCAAGACACACTGAATGACAGTCAGTCAAGACAGACAGACAGTCAGTCAAGACAGACAGACAGTCAGTCAAGACAGACAGACAGTCAGTCAAGACAGACAGACAGACAGACAGTCAGTCAAGACAGACAGACAGACAGACAGACAGTCAAGACAGACAGACAGACAGACGGACAGTCAAGAGAGACAGACAGACAGTCATTCCAGACAGACAGACAGACAGTCAGTCTAGACAGACAGGCAGACAGACAATCAGTCTAGACAGACAGACAGACAGTCAGTCAAGACAGACAGACAGACAGACAGTCAGTCAAGACAGACAGACAGACAGACAGTCAGTCAAGACAGACAGACAGACAGACAGTCAGTCAAGACAGACAGACAGACAGACAGTCAGTCAAGACAGACAGACAGACAGACAGACAGTCAGTCAAGACAGACAGACAGTCAGTCAAGACAGACAGACAGACAGTCAGTCAAGACAGACAGACAGACAGACAGACAGTCAGTCAAGACACACAGACAGATAGATAGTCAGTCAAGACAGAAAGACAGACAGACAGTCAGTCAAGACTGACAGACAGACAGTCAGTCAAGACTGATAGACAGCTAGTCAGTCAAGACAGGCAGACAGTCAGTCAAGACAGACAGACAGTCAGTCAAGACACACAGACAGATAGACATTCAGTCAAGACAGAAAGACAGACAGACAGTCAGTCAAGACTGACAGACAGACAGTCAGTCAAGACTGATAGACAGCTAGTCAGTCAAGACAGGCAGACAGACCGTCAAGACAGACAGACGGCCAGACAGACATTCAGTCAAGATAGACAGACGGACAGTCAGTCAAGACAGAGACAGACATTCAGTCAAGACACACTGACAGAGAGTCAGTCAAGACAGACAGACAGAAAATCAGTCAAGACAGACAGACAGACAGTCAGTCAAGACAGACAGACAGACAGACGGACAGTCAAGAGAGACAGACAGACAGTCATTCCAGACAGACAGACAGACACTCAGTCTAGACAGACAGTCAGACAGACAATCAGTCTAGACAGACAGACAGACAGTCAGTCAAGACAGACAGACAGACAGACAGTCAGTCAAGACAGACAGACAGACAGACAGTCAGTCAAGACAGACAGACAGACAGACAGTCAGTCAAGACAGACAGACAGACAGACAGACAGTCAGTCAAGACAGACAGACAGACAGACAGACAGACAGTCAGTCAGTCAAGACAGACAGACAGACAGTCAGTTAGTCAAGACACACTGACAGAGAGTCAGTCAAGACAGACAGACAGACAATCAGTCTGTCTGTCTGACAGACAGTCAGTCAAGACACACAGACAGATAGACAGTGAGTCAAGACAGACAGACAGACAGTCAAGACTGACAGACAGACAGACGGACAGTCAAGAGAGACAGACAGACAGTCATTCCAGACAGACAGACAGACAGTCAGTCTAGACAGACAGTCAGACAGACAATCAGTCAAGACAGACAGACAGACAGTCAGTCAAGACAGACAGACAGGCAGTCAGTCAAGACACACTGAATGACTTTCAGTCAAGACAGACAGACAGTCAGTCAAGACAGACAGACAGTCAGTCAAGACAGACAGACAGTCAGTCAAGACAGACAGACAGACAGACAGTCAGTCAAGACAGACAGAGAGACAGACAGACAGTCAAGACAGACAGACAGACAGACGGACAGTCAAGAGAGACAGACAGACAGTCATTATAGACAGACAGACAGACAGTCAGTCTAGACAGACAGTCAGACAGACAATCAGTCAAGACAGACAGACAGACAGTCAGTCAAGACAGACAGACAGATAGACAGTGAGTCAAGACAGACAGATAGACAGACAGACAGACAGTCAGTCAAGACAGACAGACAGGCAGTCAGTCAAGACACACTGAATGACAGTCAGTCAAGACAGACAGACAGTCAGTCAAGACAGACAGACAGTCAGTCAAGACAGACAGACAGACAGACAGTCAGTCAAGACAGACAGACAGACAGACAGACAGTCAAGACAGACAGACAGACAGACGGACAGTCAAGACAGACAGACAGACAGTCATTCCAGACAGACAGACAGACAGTCAGTCTAGACAGACAGTCAGACAGACAATCAGTCTAGACAGACAGACAGACAGTCAGTCAAGACAGACAGACAGACAGACAGTCAGTCAAGACAGACAGACAGACAGACAGACAGTCAGTCAAGACAGACAGACAGACAGACAGTCAGTCAAGACAGACAGACAGACAGACAGACAGACAGTCAGTCAAGACAGACAGACAGACAGACAGTCAGTCAAGACAGACAGACAGACAGACAGTCAGTCAAGACAGACAGACAGACAGACAGTCAGTCAAGACAGACAGACAGGCAGTCGATCAAGATACACTGAATGACAGTCAGTCAAGACAGTCAGACAGACAGTCAGTCAAGACACACAGACAGATAGATATTCAGTCAAGACAGAAAGACAGACAGACAGTCAGTCAAGACTGACAGACAGACAGTCAGTCAAGACTGATAGACAGCTAGTCAGTCAAGACAGGCAGACAGTCAGTCAAGACAGACAGACAGTCAGTCAAGACACACAGACAGATAGACATTCAGTCAAGACAGAAAGACAGACAGACAGTCAGTCAAGACTGACAGACAGACAGTCAGTCAAGACTGATAGACAGCTAGTCAGTCAAGACAGGCAGACAGACCGTCAAGACAGACAGACGGCCAGACAGACATTCAGTCAAGATAGACAGACGGACAGTCAGTCAAGACAGAGACAGACATTCAGTCAAGACACACTGACAGAGAGTCAGTCAAGACAGACAGACAGAAAATCAGTCAAGACAGACAGACAGACAGTCAGTCAAGACAGACAGACAGACAGTCAGTCAAGACAGACAGGCAAACAGACAGTCAGTCAAGACAGACAGACAGACAGATAATCAGACAGACAGACAGACAGTCAGTCAAGACAGACTGACAGACAAACAGTCAGTCAAGACAGAAAGACAGAAAGTCAGTCAAGACACACAGACAGATAGACAGTGAGTCAAGACAGACAGTCAGTGAAGACAGACAGATAGACAGTCAAGACAGACAGATAGACAGACAGACAGACAGTCAGTCAAGGCAGACAGACAGACAGTCAGTCAAGACAGACAGACAGACAGACAGTCAGTCAAGACACACTGACAGAGAGTCAGTCAAGACAGACAGACAGACAATCAGTCAAGACAGACAGACAGACAGTCAGTCAAGACAGACAGACAGACAGTCTGTCAAGAAAGACAGGCAAACAGACAGTCAGTCAAGACAGACAGACAGACAGACAGTCAGTCAAGACAGACAGACAGACAGTCAGTCAAGACACACAGACAGATAGACAGTCAGTCAAGACAGACAGACAGACAGACAGACATTCAGTCAAGATAGACAGACGGACAGTCAGTCAAGACAGAGACAGACATTCAGTCAAGACACACTGACAGAAAGTCAGTCAAGACAGACAGACAGAAAATCAGTCAAGACAGACAGACAGACAGTCAGTCAAGACAGACAGACAATCAGTCAGTCAAGACACACAGACAGATAGACAGTCAATCAAGACAGACAGACAGACAGACAGACATTCAGTCAAGATAGACAGACGGACAGTCAGTCAAGACAGAGACAGACATTCAGTCAAGACACACTGACAGAGAGTCAGTCAAGACAGACAGACAGAAAATCAGTCAAGACAGATAGACAGACAGTCAGTCAAGACAGACAGACAGACAGTCAGTCAAGACAGACAGGCAAACAGACAGTCAGTCAAGACAGACAGACAGACAGATAATCAGACAGACAGACAGACAGTCAGTCAAGACAGACTGACAGACAAACAGTCAGTCAAGACAGAAAGACAGAAAGTCAGTCAAGACACACAGACAGATAGACAGTGAGTCAAGACAGACAGTCAGTGAAGACAGACAGATAGACAGTCAAGACAGACAGATAGACAGACAGACAGACAGTCAGTCAAGGCAGACAGACAGACAGTCAGTCAAGACAGACAGACAGACAGACAGTCAGTCAAGACACACTGACAGAGAGTCAGTCAAGACAGACAGACAGACAATCAGTCAAGACAGACAGACAGACAGTCAGTCAAGACAGACAGTCAGTCAAGACAGACAGACAGACAGTCTGTCAAGAAAGACAGGCAAACAGACAGTCAGTCAAGACAGAGAGACAGACAGACAGTCAGTCAAGACAGACAGACAGACAGACGGACAGTCAAGAGAGACAGACAGACAGTCATTCCAGACAGACAGACAGACAGTCAGTCTAGACAGACAGTCAGACAGTCAATCAGTCAAGACAGACAGACAGCCAGTCAGTCAAGACAGACAGACAGTCAGTCAAGACAGATAGACAGTTAGTCAAAACAGACAGTCAAGACAGACAGACGGACAGACAGACAGTCAAGACAGACAGACGGCCAGACAGACAGTCAAGACAGACAGACAGACAGTCAGTCAAGACAGATAGACAGACAGTCAGTCAGGACAGACTGACAGACAGTCAGTCAAGACACACAGACAGATAGACAGTCAGTCAAGACAGACAGACAGACAGACAGACAGACAGACATTCAGTCAAGAGAGACAGACGGACAGTCAGTCAAGACAGAGACAGACATTCAGTCAAGACACACTGACAGAGAGTCAGTCAAGACAGACAGACAGAAAATCAGTCAAGACAGACAGACAGACAGTCCGTCAAGACAGACAGACACACAGTCAGTCAAGACAGACAGACAGACAGTCAGTCAAGACAACAGGCAAACAGACAGTCAGTCAAGACAGACAGACAGACAGATAGTCAGACAGACAGTCAGTGAAGACACACAGACAGATAGACAGTGAGTCAAGACAGACAGTCAGTGAAGACAGACAGATAGACAGTCAAGACAGACAGTCAGTCAAGGCAGACAGACAGACAGTCAGTCAAGAAAGACAGTCAGTCAAGACAGACCGTCAGTCAAGACAGACAGACAGACAGACAGTCAGTCAAGACACACTGACAGAGAGTCAGTCAAGACAGACAGACAGACAATCAGTCAAGACAGACAGACAGTCAGTCAAGACAGACAGACAGACAGTCAGTCAAGACAGACAGACAGACAGTCTGTCAAGACAGACAGGCAAACAGACAGTCAGTCAAGACAGACAGATAGTCAGACAGACAAACAGACAGTCAGTCAAGAAAGACTGACAGACAGACAGACTGACTGACAGACAGACAGACAGACAGACAGACAAACAGTCAAGACAGACAGACAGGCAGTCAATCAAGACACACTGAATGACAGTCAGTCAAGACACACTGAATGACAGTCAGTCAAGACAGTCAGACAGACAGTCAGTCAAGACAAACAGACAGATAGACATTCAGTCAAGACAGACAGACCGAAAGACAGTCAGTCAAGACTGACAGAAAGACAGTCAGTCAAGACACACAGCAAGGTAGATAGTCAGTCAAGACAGACAGACAGCAAATCAGTCAAGACAGACATACGGTCAGTCAAGACTGACAGACAGTCAGTCAAGACTGAAAAACAGTCAGTCAAGACAGACAGACAGACAGTCAGTCAAGACACACAGACAGATAGACAGTCAGTCAAGACAGACAGACAGACAGAAATTCAGTCAAGATAGACAGACGGATAGTCAGTCAAGACAGACAGACAGACAGTCAGTCAAGACACACTGACAGACAGTCAGTCAAGAGAGACAGGCAAACAGACAGTCAGACAGACAATCAGTCTAGACAGACAGACAGACAGTCAGTCAAGACAGACAGACAGACAGACAGACAGTCAGTCAAGACAGACAGACAGACAGACAGACAGTCAGTCAAGACAGACAGACAGACAGACAGTCAGTCAAGACAGACAGACAGACAGTCAGTCAAGACAGACAGACAGACAGAGAGTCAGTCAAGACAGACAGACAGACAGACAGTCAGTCAAGACAGACAGACAGACAGTCAGTCAAGACAGACAGACAGGCAGTCGATCAAGATACACTGAATGACAGTCAGTCAAGACAGTCAGACAGACAGTCAGTCAAGACACACAGACAGATAGATATTCAGTCAAGACAGAAAGACAGACAGACAGTCAGTCAAGACTGACAGACAGACAGTCAGTCAAGACTGATAGACAGCTAGTCAGTCAAGACAGGCAGACAGTCAGTCAAGACAGACAGACAGTCAGTCAAGACACACAGACAGATAGACATTCAGTCAAGACAGAAAGACAGACAGACAGTCAGTCAAGACTGACAGACAGACAGTCAGTCAAGACTGATAGACAGCTAGTCAGTCAAGACAGGCAGACAGACCGTCAAGACAGACAGACGGCCAGACAGACATTCAGTCAAGATAGACAGACGGACAGTCAGTCAAGACAGAGACAGACATTCAGTCAAGACACACTGACAGAGAGTCAGTCAAGACAGACAGACAGAAAATCAGTCAAGACAGACAGACAGACAGTCAGTCAAGACAGACAGAGAGACAGTCAGTCAAGACAGACAGGCAAACAGACAGTCAGTCAAGACAGACAGACAGACAGATAATCAGACAGACAGACAGACAGTCAGTCAAGACAGACTGACAGACAAACAGTCAGTCAAGACAGAAAGACAGAAAGTCAGTCAAGACACACAGACAGATAGACAGTGAGTCAAGACAGACAGTCAGTGAAGACAGACAGATAGACAGTCAAGACAGACAGATAGACAGACAGACAGACAGTCAGTCAAGGCAGACAGACAGACAGTCAGTCAAGACAGACAGACAGACAGATAGTCAGACAGTCAGACAGACAGTCAGTGAAGACACACAGACAGATAGACAGTGAGTCAAGACAGACAGTCAGTGAAGACAGACAGATAGACAGTCAAGACAGACAGATAGATAAATAGACAGACAGTCAGTCAAGGCAGACAGACAGACAGTCAGTCAAGAAAGACAGTCAGTCAAGACAGACAGTCAGTCAAGACAGACAGACAGACAGACAGTCAGTCAAGACACACTGACAGAGAGTCAGTCAAGACAGACAGACAGACAATCAGTCAAGACAGACAGACAGACAGACAGACAGTCAGTCAAGACAGACAGACAGACAGTCAGTCAAGACAGACAGACAGACAGATAGTCAGACAGACAAACAGACAGTCAGTCAAGAAAGACTGACAGACAGACAGACTGACTGACAGACAGACAGACAGACAGACAAACAGTCAAGACAGACAGACAGGCAGTCAATCAAGACAGACAGACAGGCAGTCAATCAAGACAAACTGAATGACAGTCAGTCAAGACACACTGAATGACAGTCAGTCAAGACAGTCAGACAGACAGGCAGTCAAGACAAACAGACAGATAGACATTCAGTCAAGACAGACAGACCGAAAGACAGTCAGTCAAGACTGACAGAAAGACAGTCAGTCAAGACACACAGCAAGGTAGATAGTCAGTCAAGACAGACAGACAGCAAATCAGTCAAGACAGACATACAGTCAGTCAAGACTGACAGACAGTCATTCAAGACTGAAAAACAGTCAGTCAAGACAGACAGACAGATAGTCAGTCAAGACACACAGACAGATAGACAGTCAGTCAAGACAGACAGACAGACAGACAGACAGAAATTCAGTCAAGATAGACAGACGGATAGTCAGTCAAGACAGACAGACAGACAGTCAGTCAAGACACACTGACAGAGAGTCAGTCAAGACAGACAGACAGACAATCAGTCAAGACAGACAGACAGACAGTCAGTCAAGACAGACAGACAGACAGTCAGTCAAGAGAGACAGGCAAACAGACAGTCAGACAGATAGACAGACAGTCAGTCAAGACAGACTGACAGACAGACAGTCAGTCAAGACAGAAAGACAGACAGTCAGTCAAGACACACAGACAGATAGACAGTGAGTCAAGACAGACAGTCAGTGAAGACAGACAGATAAACAGTCAAGACAGACGGATAGACAGACAGACCGACAGTCAGTCAAGACAGACAGACAGACAGTCAGTCAAGAAACACTGAAAAGACAGTAAATCAAGACAGACAGACAGACAGTCAGTCAAGACACACAGACAGATAGACAGTCAGTCAAGACAGACAGACAGACAGTCAGTCAAGACAGACAGACAGACAGTCAGTCAAGACAAACAGAAAGATAGACAGTCAGTCAAGATAGACAGACAGACAGTCAGTCAAGACAGACAGACAGACAGTCAGTCAAGACCGACAGACAGACAGTCAGTCAGTAAAGACAGACAGACGGTCAGTCAAGACAGACAGACAGTCAGTCAAGACAGATAGACAGACAATCAGTCAAGACACACAGACAGATAGACAGTCAGTCAAGACAGACAGACAGACAGTCAGTCAAGACAGACAGACAGACAGTCAGTCAAGAAACACAGACAGATAGACAGTCAGTCAAGATAGACAGACAGACAGTCAGTCAAGACAGACAGACAGACAGTCAGTCAAGACACACAGACAGTCAGTCAAGACAGACAGACAGTCACTCAAGACAGACAGACAGGCAGTCAAGACAGACTGACTGACAGACAGTCAGTCAAGACACCTAGACAGATAGACAGTGAGTCAAGACAGACAGTCAGTGAAGACAGACAGATAGACAGTCAAGACAGACAGATAGATAGACAGGCAGACAGTCAGTCAAGACAGACAGACAGACAGTCAGTCAAGACAGACAGACAGTCAGTCAAGACAGACAGACAGTCAGTCAAGACAGACAGACAGTCAGTCAAGACAGACAGACAGGCAGCCAGTCAAGACACACTGAATGACAGTCAGTCAAGACAGACAGACAGACAGTCAGTCAGTCAAGAGAGAAAGACAAACAGACAGTCAGTCAAGACAGACAGACAGACAGACAGTAAGTCAAGACAGACAGACAGTAAGTCAAGACAGACAGACAGGCAGTCAATCAAGACACACTGAATGACAGTCAGTCAAGACTGACAGACAGACTGTCAGTCAAGACTGAAAGACAGACAGTCAGTCAAGACTGACAGACAGACAGTCAGTCAAGACACACAGCAAGATAGACATTCAGTCAATACAGACAGACAGACAGTCAGTCAAGACAGACAGACAGCTAGTCAGTCAAGACAGTCAGACAGTCAGTCAAGACAGACAGGCAGTCAGTCAAGACAGACAGACAGTGAGTCAAAACAGACAGTCAATACAGACAGACGGACAGACAGACAGTCAAGACAGAGAGACGGCCAGACAGACAGTCAAGACAGACAGACAGACAGACAGACAGTCAGTCAAGACAGACAGACAGACATTCAGTCACGACACACTGACAGACAGTCAGTCAATACTGACAGACAGTCAGTCAAGGCAGACTGACAGACAGTCAGTCAAGACACACAGACAGATAGACAGTCAGTCAAGACAGACAGACAGACAGACAGACAGACAGACATTCAGTCAAGAGAGACAGACGGACAGTCAGTCAAGACAGAGACAGACATTCAGTCAAGACACACTGACAGAGAGTCAGTCAAGACAGACAGACAGAAAATCAGTCAAGACAGTCAGACAGACAGTCAGTCAAGACAGACAGACAGACAGTCCGTCAAGACAGACAGACAGACAGTCAGTCAAGACAGACAGACAGACAGTCAGTCAAGACAACAGGTAAACAGACAGTCAGTCAAGACAGACAGACAGACAGATAGTCAGACAGACAGTCAGTGAAGACACACAGACAGATAGACAGTGAGTCAAGACAGACAGTCAGTGAAGACAGACAGATAGACAGTCAAGACAGACAGTCAGTCAAGGCAGACAGACAGACAGTCAGTCAAGAAAGACAGTCAGTCAAGACAGACCGTCAGTCAAGACAGACAGACAGACAGACAGTCAGTCAAGACACACTGACAGAGAGTCAGTCAAGACAGACAGACAGACAATCAGTCAAGACAGACAGACAGTCAGTCAAGACAGACAGACAGACAGTCGGTCAAGACAGACAGACAGACAGTCTGTCAAGACAGACAGGCAAACAGACAGTCAGTCAAGACAGACAGACAGACAGATAGTCAGACAGACAAACAGACAGTCAGTCAAGAAAGACTGACAGACAGACAGACTGACTGACAGACAGACAGACAGACAGACAGACAAACAGTCAAGACAGACAGACAGGCAGTCAATCAAGACACACTGAATGACAGTCAGTCAAGACACACTGAATGACAGTCAGTCAAGACAGTCAGACAGACAGTCAGTCAAGACAAACAGACAGATAGACATTCAGTCAAGACAGACAGACCGAAAGACAGTCAGTCAAGACTGACAGAAAGACAGTCAGTCAAGACACACAGCATACAGCAAATCAGTCAAGACAGACATACGGTCAGTCAAGACTGAGAGACAGTCAGTCAAGACTGAAAAACAGTCAGTCAAGACAGACAGACAGACAGTCAGTCAAGACACACAGACAGATAGACAGTCAGTCAAGACAGACAGACAGACAGAAATTCAGTCAAGATAGACAGACGGATAGTCAGTCAAGACAGACAGACAGACAGTCAGTCAAGACACACTGACAGACAGTCAGTCAAGAGAGACAGGCAAACAGACAGTCAGACAGACAATCAGTCTAGACAGACAGACAGACAGTCAGTCAAGACAGACAGACAGACAGACAGTCAGTCAAGACAGACAGACAGACAGACAGACAGTCAGTCAAGACAGACAGACAGACAGACAGTCAGTCAAGACAGACAGACAGACAGACAGACAGTCAGTCAAGACAGACAGACAGACAGACGGTCAGTCAAGACAGACAGACAGACAGACAGTCAGTCAAGACAGACAGACAGACAGACAGTCAGTCAAGACAGACAGACAGACAGTCAGTCAAGACAGACAGACAGGCAGTCGATCAAGATACACTGAATGACAGTCAGTCAAGACAGTCAGACAGACAGTCAGTCAAGACACACAGACAGATAGATATTCAGTCAAGACAGAAAGACAGACAGACAGTCAGTCAAGACTGACAGACAGACAGTCAGTCAAGACTGATAGACAGCTAGTCAGTCAAGACAGGCAGACAGTCAGTCAAGACAGACAGACAGTCAGTCAAGACACACAGACAGATAGACATTCAGTCAAGACAGAAAGACAGACAGACAGTCAGTCAAGACTGACAGACAGACAGTCAGTCAAGACTGATAGACACCTAGTCAGTCAAGACAGGCAGACAGACCGTCAAGACAGACAGACGGCCAGACAGACATTCAGTCAAGATAGACAGACGGACAATCAGTCAAGACAGAGACAGACATTCAGTCAAGACACACTGACAGAGAGTCAGTCAAGACAGACAGACAGAAAATCAGTCAAGACAGACAGACAGACAGTCAGTCAAGACAGACAGACAGACAGTCAGTCAAGACAGACAGGCAAACAGACAGTCAGTCAAGACAGACAGTCAGACAGATAATCAGACAGACAGACAGACAGTCAGTCAAGACAGACTGACAGACAAACAGTCAGTCAAGACAGAAAGACAGAAAGTCAGTCAAGACACACAGACAGATAGACAGTGAGTCAAGACAGACAGTCAGTGAAGACAGACAGATAGACAGTCAAGACAGACAGATAGACAGACAGACAGACAGTCAGTCAAGGCAGACAGACAGACAGTCAGTCAAGACAGACAGACAGACAGACAGATAGTCAGACAGTCAGACAGACAGTCAGTGAAGACACACAGACAGATAGACAGTGAGTCAAGACAGACAGTCAGTGAAGACAGACAGATAGACAGTCAAGACAGACAGATAGATAGATAGACAGACAGTCAGTCAAGGCAGACAGACAGACAGTCAGTCAAGAAAGACAGTCAGTCAAGACAGACAGTCAGTCAAGACAGACAGACAGACAGACAGTCAGTAAAGACACACTGACAGAGAGTCAGTCAAGACAGACAGACAGACAATCAGTCAAGACAGACAGACAGACAGACAGACAGTCAGTCAAGACAGACAGACAGACAGTCAGTCAAGACAGACAGACAGACAGTCTGTCAAGACAGACAGGCAAACAGACAGTCAGTCAAGACAGACAGACAGACAGATAGTCAGACAGACAAACAGACAGTCAGTCAAGAAAGACTGACAGACAGACAGACTGACTGACAGACAGACAGACAGACAGACAAACAGTCAAGACAGACAGACAGGCAGTCAATCAAGACAGACAGACAGGCAGTCAATCAAGACACACTGAATGACAGTCAGTCAAGACACACTGAATGACAGTCAGTCAAGACAGTCAGACAGACAGTCAGTCAAGACAAACAGACAGATAGACATTCAGTCAAGACAGACAGACCGAAAGACAGTCAGTCAAGACTGACAGAAAGACAGTCAGTCAAGACACACAGCAAGGTAGATAGTCAGTCAAGACAGACAGACAGCAAATCAGTCAAGACAGACATACAGTCATTCAAGACTGACAGACAGTCATTCAAGACTGAAAAACAGTCAGTCAAGACAGACAGACAGACAGTCAGTCAAGACACACAGACAGATAGACAGTCAGTCAAGACAGACAGACAGACAGACAGACAGAAATTCAGTCAAGATAGACAGACGGATAGTCAGTCAAGACAGACAGACAGACAGTCAGTCAAGACACACTGACAGAGAGTCAGTCAAGACAGACAGACAGACAATCAGTCAAGACAGACAGACAGACAGTCAGTCAAGACAGACAGACAGACAGTCAGTCAAGAGAGACAGGCAAACAGACAGTCAGACAGATAGACAGACAGTCAGTCAAGACAGACTGACAGACAGACAGTCAGTCAAGACAGAAAGACAGACAGTCAGTCAAGACACACAGACAGATAGACAGTGAGTCAAGACAGACAGTCAGTGAAGACAGACAGATAGACAGTCAAGACAGACGGATAGACAGACAGACCGACAGTCAGTCAAGACAGACAGACAGACAGTCAGTCAAGAAACACTGAAAAGACAGTAAATCAAGACAGACAGACAGACAGTCAGTCAAGACACACAGACAGATAGACAGTCAGTCAAGACAGACAGACAGACAGTCAGTCAAGACAGACAGACAGACAGTCAGTCAAGACAAACAGAAAGATAGACAGTCAGTCAAGATAGACAGACAGACAGTCAGTCAAGACTGACAGACAGACAGTCAGTCAAAACCGACAGACAGACAGTCAGTCAGTCAAGACAGACAGACGGTCAGTCAAGACAGACAGACAGTCAGTCAAGACAGACAGACAGACAATCAGTCAAGACACACAAACAGATAGACAGTCAGTCAAGACAGACAGACAGACAGTCAGTCAAGACAGACAGACAGACAGTCAGTCAAGAAACACAGACAGATAGACAGTCAGTCAAGATAGACAGACAGACAGTCAGTCAAGACAGACAGACAGACAGTCAGTCAAGACAGACAGACAGTCAGTCAAGACAGACAGACAGTCAGTCAAGACAGACAGACAGGCAGTCAAGACAGACTGACTGACAGACAGTCAGTCAAGACACCTAGACAGATAGACAGTGAGTCAAGACAGACAGTCAGTGAAGACAGACAGATAGACAGTCAAGACAGACAGATAGATAGACAGGCAGACAGTCAGTCAAGACAGACAGACAGACAGTCAGTCAAGACAGACAGACAGTCAGTCAAGACAGACAGACAGTCAGTCAAGACAGACAGACAGGCAGTCAGTCAAGACACACTGAATGACAGTCAGTCAAGACAGACAGACAGACAGACAGTCAGTCAAGAGAGAAAGACAAACAGACAGTCAGTCAAGACAGACAGACAGACAGACAGTAAGTCAAGACAGACAGACAGTAAGTCAAGACAGACAGACAGTAAGTCAAGACAGACAGACAGGCAGTCAATCAAGACACACTGAATGACAGTCAGTCAAGACTGACAGACAGACAGTCAGTCAAGACTGACAGACAGACAGTCAGTCAAGACTGAAAGACAGACAGTCAGTCAAGACTGACAGACAGACAGTCAGTCAAGACACACAGCAAGATAGACATTCAGTCAATACAGACAGACAGACAGTCAGTCAAGACAGACAGACAGCTAGTCAGTCAAGACAGTCAGACAGTCAGTCAAGACAGACAGGCAGTCAGTCAAGACAGACAGACAGTGAGTCAAAACAGACAGTCAATACAGACAGACGGACAGACAGACAGTCAAGACAGAGAGACGGCCAGACAGACAGTCAAGACAGACAGACAGACAGACAGACAGTCAGTCAAGACAGACAGACAGACATTCAGTCACGACACAATGACAGACAGTCAGTCAATACTGAAAGACAGTCAGTCAAGACAGACTGACAGACAGTCAGTCAAGACACACAGACAGATAGACAGTCGGTTAAGACAGACAAACAGACAGACAGACAGACAGACAGACAGACAGACATTCAGTCAAGGTAGACAGACGGACAGTCAGTCAAGACAGAGAGAGACAGTCCGTCAAGACACACTGACAGAAAATCAGTCAAGACAGACAGACAGACAGTCAGTCAAGACAGACAGACAGACGGTCAGTCAAGACAGACAGACAGACAGTCAGTCAAGACAGACAGACAGACAGTCTGACAGACAGTCTGTCTAGACAGACAGACAGACAGTCAGTCAAGACAGACAGACAGTCAGTTAAGACAGACTTTTGTCAGTCAGGACAAACAGACTGACAGACAGTCAGTCAAGACACACAGACAGATAGATAGTGAGTCAAGACAGACAGACAGACAGACAGACAGTCAAGACTGACAGACAGACAGACGGACAGTCAAGAGAGACAGACAGACAGTCATTCCAGACAGACAGACAGACAGTCAGTCTAGACAGACAGTCAGACAGACAATCAGTCAAGACAGACAGACAGACAGTCAGTCAAGACAGACAGACAGAGAGACAGTGAGTCAAGACAGACAGATAAACAGACAGACAGACAGTCAGTCAAGACAGACAGACAGGCAGTCAGTCAAGACACACTGAATGACTTTCAGTCAAGACAGACAGACAGTCAGTCAAGACAGACAGACAGTCAGTCAAGACAGACAGACAGACAGACAGACAGTCAGTCAAGACAGACAGACAAACAGACAGACAGTCAAGACAGACAGACAGACAGACGGACAGTCAAGAGAGACAGACAGACAGTCATTATAGACAGACAGACAGACAGACAGTCAGTCTAGACAGACAGTCAGACAGACAATCAGTCAAGACAGACAGACAGACAGTCAGTCAAGACAGACAGACAGATAGACAGTGAGTCAAGACAGACAGATAGACAGACAGACAGACAGTCAGTCAAGACAGACAGACAGGCAGTCAGTCAAGACACACTGAATGACAGTCAGTCAAGACAGACAGACAGTCAGTCAAGACAGACAGACAGTCAGTCAAGACAGACAGACAGACAGACAGTCAGTCAAGACAGACAGACAGACAGACAGACAGTCAAGACAGACAGACAGACAGACGGACAGTCAAGAGAGACAGACAGACAGTCATTCCAGACAGACAGACAGACAGTCAGTCTAGACAGACAGTCAGACAGACAATCAGTCAAGACAGAAAGACAGACAGTCAGTCAAGACAGACAGACAGGCAGACAGTCAGTCAAGACAGACAGACAGACAGACAGTCAGTCAAGACAGACAGACAGACAGACAGTCAGTCAAGACAGACAGACAGTCAGTCAAGACAGACAGACAGTCAGTCAAGACAGACAGACAGGCAGTCAATCAAGATACACTGAATGACAGTCAGTCAAGACAGTCAGACAGACAGTCAGTCAAGACACACAGACAGATAGACATTCAGTCAAGACAGAAAGACAGACAGACAGTCAGTCAAGACTGACAGACAGACGGTCAGTCAAGACTGATAGACAGCTAGTCAGTCAAGACAGGCAGACAGTCAGTCAAGACAGACAGACAGTCAGTCAAGACAGATAGACAGTTAGTCAAAACATACAGTCAAGACAGACAGACGGACAGACAGACAGTCAAGACAGACAGACGGCCAGACAGACAGTCAAGACAGACAGACAGACAGTCAGTCAAGACAGATAGACAGACAGTCAGTCAAGACAGACTGACAGACAGTCAGTCAAGACACACAGACAGATAGACAGTCAGTCAAGACAGACAGACAGACATTCAGTCAAGATAGACAGACGGACAGTCAGTCAAGACAGAGACAGACATTCAGTCAAGAAAAACTGACAGAGAGTCAGTCAAGACAGACAGACAGACAGTCAGTCAAGACAGACAGACAGACAGTCAGTCAAGACAGACAGACAGACAGTCAGTCAAGACAACAGGCAAACAGACAGTCAGTCAAGACAGACAGACAGACAGATAGTCAGACAGTCAGACAGACACACAGACAGATAGACAGTGAGTCAAGACAGACAGTCAGTGAAGACAGACAGATAGACAGTCAAGACAGACAGATAGACAGTCAAGACAGACAGATAGATAGATAGACAGACAGTCAGTCAAGGCAGACACACAGACAGTCAGTCAAGACAGACAGTCAGTCAAGACAGACAGTCAGTCAAGACAGACAGACAGACAGACAGTCAGTCAAGACACACTGACAGAGAGTCAGTCAAGACAGACAGACAGACAATCAGTCAAGACAGACAGACAGACAGACAGACAGTCAGCCAAGACAGACAGACAGACAGTCTGTCAAGACAGACAGGCAAACAGACAGTCAGTCAAGACAGACAGACAGACAGATAGTCAGACAGACAAACAGACAGTCAGTCAAGAAAGACTGACAGACAGACAGACTGACTGACAGACAGACAGACAGACAGACAAACAGTCAAGACAGACAGACAGGCAGTCAATCAAGACACACTGAATGACAGTCAGTCAAGACACACTGAATGACAGTCAGTCAAGACAGTCAGACAGACAGTCAGTCAAGACAAACAGACAGATAGACATTCAGTAAAGACAGACAGACCGAAAGACAGTCAGTCAAGACAGACATACAGTCAGTCAAGACTGACAGACAGTCAGTCAAGACTGAAAAACAGTCAGTCAAGACAGACAGACAGACAGTCAGTCAAGACACACAGACAGATAGACAGTCAGTCGAGACAGACAGACAGACAGAAATTCAGTCAAGATAGACAGACGGATAGTCAGTCAAGACAGACAGACAGACAGTCAGTCAAGACACACTGACAGAGAGTCAGTCAAGACAGACAGACAGACAATCAGTCAAGACAGACAGACAGACAGTCAGTCAAGACAGACAGACAGACAGTCAGTCAAGAGAGACAGGCAAACAGACAGTCAGACAGATAGACAGACAGTCAGTCAAGACAGACTGACAGACAGACAGTCAGTCAAGACAGAAAGACAGACAGTCAGTCAAGACACACAGACAGATAGACAGTGAGTCAAGACAGACAGTCAGTGAAGACAGACAGATAGACAGTCAAGACAGACAGATAGACAGACAGACAGACAGTCAGTCAAGACAGACAGACAGACAGTCAGTCAAGACACACTGAAAAAACAGTAAATCAAGACAGACAGACAGACAGTCGGTCAAGACACACAAACAGATAGACAGTCAGTCAAGACAGACAGACAGACAGTCAGTCAAGACAGACAGACAGACAGTCAGTCAAGACAAACAGAAAGATAGACAGTCAGTCAAGATAGACAGACAGACAGTCAGTCAAGACACACAGAGAGACAGTCAGTCAAGACCGACAGACAGACAGTCAGTCAAGACAGACAGACGGTCAGCCAAGACAGACAGACAGTCAGTCAAGACAGACAGACAGACAATCAGTCAAGACACACAGACAGATAGACAGTCAGTCAAGACAGACAGACAGACAGTCAGTCAAGACAGACAGACAGACAGTCAGTCAAGACAGACAGACAGACAGTCAGTCAAGAAACACAGACAGATAGACAGTCAGTCAAGATAGACAGACAGACAGTCAGTCAAGACAGACAGACAGACAGTCAGTCAAGACAGACAGACAGACAGTCAGTCAAGACAGACAGACAGTCAGTCAAGACAGACAGACAGTCAGTCAAGTCAGACAGACAGGCAGTCAAGACAGACTGACTGACAGACAGTCAGTCAAGACACACAGACAGATAGACAGTGAGTCAAGACAGACAGTCAGTGAAGACAGACAGATAGACAGTCAAGACAGACAGATAGATAGACAGACAGACAGTCAGTCAAGACAAACAGACAGAAAGTCAGTCAAGACAGACAGACAGACAGACAGTCAGTCAAGACAGACAGACAGACAGATAGTCAGACAGACAGACAGACAGTCAGTCAAGACAGACTGACAGACAGACAGTCAGTCAAGACACACAGACAGATAGACAGTGGGTCAAGACAGACAGTCAGTGAAGACAGACAGATAGACAGTCAAGACAGACAGATAGATAGACAGACAGACAGTCAGTCAAGACAGACAGACAAACAGTCAGTCAGTTAAGACAGACAGACAGACAGACATTCAGTCAAGATAGACAGACGGACAGTCAGTCAAGACAAACAGACAGACAGTCAAAACAGACAGACAGGCAGACAGACGGACAGTCAAGACAGACAAACAGACAGTCAGTCTAGACAGACAGACAGACAGAAAACAGACAGTTAGTCAAGACAGACTGACAGACAGTCAGTCAAGACAGACGGACAGACAGTCAGTCAAGACACACTGAAAAGACAGTCAGTCAAGACAGACAGACAGCCAGTCAGTCAAGACACACAGACAGATAGACAGTCAGTCAAGACAGACAGACAGACAGTCAGTCAAGGCAGACAGACAGACAGTCAGTCAAGACACACAGAAAGATAGACAGTCAGTCAAGATAGACAGACAGACAGACAGACAGTCAGTCAAGACCGACAGACAGACAGTCAGTCAAGACAGACAGACCGTCAGTCAAGACAGACAGACATACAGTCAGTCAAGACACACAGACAGATAGACAGTCAGTCAAGACAGACAGACAGACAGACAGTCAGTCAAGACACACAGACAGATAGACAGTCAGTCAAGATAGACAGACAGACAGTCAGTCAAGACAGACAGACAGACAGTCAGTCAAGACAGACAGACAGACAGACAGTCAGTCAAGACAGACAGACAGACAGACAGTCAGTCAAGACACACAGACAGATAGACATTCAGTCAAGACAGAAAGACAGACAGACAGTCAGTCAAGACTGACAGACAGACAGTCAGTCAAGACTGATAGACAGCTAGTCAGTCAAGACAGGCAGACAGTCAAGACAAACAGATAGATAGACAGACAGACAGTCAGTCAAGACAGACAGACAGACAGTCAGTCAAGACAGACAGACAGACAGAGAGTCAGTCAAGACAGACAGACAGGCAGATAGTCAGACAGACAGACAGACAGTCAGTCAAGATAGACTGACAGACAGATAGTCAGTCAAGACAGACAGACAGACAGTCAGTCAAGACAGACAGACAGAAAGACAGTTAGTCAAGACAGACTGTCAGTGAAGACAGACAGATAGACAGTCAAGACAGACAGATAGATAGACAGACACACAGTCAGTCAAGACAGACAGACAGACAGTCAGTCAAGACACACAGACAGATAGACAGTGAGTCAAAACAGACAGTCAGTGAAGACAGACAGATAGACAGTCAAGACAGACAGATAGATAGACAGACAGAGAGTCAGTCAAGACAGACATACAGACAGTCAGTCAAGACACACAGACAGATAGACAGTCAGTCAAGATAGATAGACAGACAGTCAGTCAAGACAGACAGACAGACAGTCAGTCAAGACAGACAGACAGTCAGTCAAGACAGACAGACAGTCAGTCAAGAAAGACAGACAGTCAGTCAAGACAGACAGACAGTCAGTCAAGACAGACAGACAGTCAGTCAAGACAGACAGACAGTCAGTCAAGACAGGCAGTCAGTGAAGACAGACAGATAGACAGTCATGACAGACAGATAGATAGACAGACAGACAGACAGAAAGTCAGTCAAGACAGACAGACAGACAGACAGTCAGTCAAGACAGACAGACAGACAGATAGTCAGACAGACAGACAGACAGTCAGTCAAGACAGACTGACAGACAGACAGTCAGTCAAGACACACAGACAGATAGACAGTGAGTCAAGACAGACAGTCAGTGAAGACAGACAGATAGACAGTCAAGACAGACAGATAGATAGACAGACAGACAGTCAGTCAAGACAGACAGACAGACAGTCAGTCAGTTAAGACAGACAGACAGACAGTCAGTCAAGACAGACAGACAGACAGTCAGTCAAGACACACAGAAAGATAGACAGTCAGTCAATATAGACGGACAGACAGACAGACAGTCAGTTAAGACCGACAGACAGACAGTCAGTCCAGACAGACAGACAGTCAGTCAAGACAGACAGACAGTCAGTCAAGACAGACAGACAGACAGTCAGTCAAGACACACAGACAGATAAACAGTCAGTCAAGACAGACGGACAGACAGTCAGTCAAGCAGACAGACAGCAAGTCAAGACAGACAGACAGATAGACAGTCAGTCAAGATAGACAGACATAGAGTCAGTCAAGACAGACAGACAGACAGTCAGCCAAGCAGACAGACAGTCAGTCAAGACAGACAGACAGTCAGTCAAGACAGACAGACAATCAGTCAAGACAGACTGACAGACAGACAGTCAGTCAAGACACACAGACAGATAGACAGTCAGTCAAGACAGAGAGTCAGTGAAGACAGACAGATAGACAGTCAAGACAGACAGATAGATAGACAGACAGACAGTCAGTCAAGACAGATAGACAGACAGTCAGTCAAGACAGACAGACAGACAGACAGTCAGTCAAGACAGACAGACAGACAGATAGTAAGACAGACAGACAGACAGTCAGTCAAGATAGACTGACAGACAGACAGTCAGTCAAGACAGACAGACAGACAGTCAGTCAAGACAGACAGACAGACAGTCAGTCAAGACAACAGGCAAACAGACAGTCAGTCAAGACAGACAGACAGACAGATAGTCAGACAGACAGACAAACAGTCAGTCAAAACAGACTGACAGACAGACAGTCAGTCAAGACACACAGACAGATAGACAGTGAGTCAAGACAGACAGTCAGTGAAGATAAACAGTCAGTCAAGACACACTGACAGAGAGTCAGTCAAGACAGACAGACAGTCAGTCAAGACAGAAAGACAGTCAGTCAAGACAGACAGACAGACAGACAGTCAGTCAAGACAGACAGACAGACAGACAGACAGTCAAGACAGACAGACAGACAGACGGACAGTCAAGAGAGACAGACAGACAGTCATTCCAGACAGACAGACAGACAGTCAGTCTAGACAGACAGTCAGACAGACAATCAGTCAAGACAGAAAGACAGACAGTCAGTCAAGACAGACAGACAGGCAGACAGTCAGTCAAGACAGACAGACAGACAGACAGTCAGTCAAGACAGACAGACAGACAGACAGTCAGTCAAGACAGACAGACAGTCAGTCAAGACAGACAGACAGGCAGTCAATCAAGATACATTGAATGACAGTCAGTCAAGACAGTCAGACAGACAGTCAGTCAAGACACACAGACAGATAGACATTCAGTCAAGACAGAAAGACAGACAGACAGTCAGTCAAGACTGACAGACAGACGGTCAGTCAAGACTGATAGACAGCTAGTCAGTCAAGACAGGCAGACAGTCAGTCAAGACAGACAGACAGTCAGTCAAGACAGATAGACAGTTAGTCAAAACATACAGTCAAGACAGACAGACGGACAGACAGACAGTCAAGACAGACAGACGGCCAGACAGACAGTCAAGACAGACAGACAGACAGTCAGTCAAGACAGATAGACAGACAGTCAGTCAAGACAGACTGACAGACAGTCAGTCAAGACACACAGACAGATAGACAGTCAGTCAAGACAGACAGACAGACATTCAGTCAAGATAGACAGACGGACAGTCAGTCAAGACAGAGACAGACATTCAGTCAAGACAAACTGACAGAGAGTCAGTCAAGACAGACAGACAGACAGTCAGTCAAGACAGACAGACAGACAGTCAGTCAAGACAGACAGACAGACAGTCAGTCAAGACAACAGGCAAACAGACAGTCAGTCAAGACAGACAGACAGACAGATAGTCAGACAGTCAGACAGACACACAGACAGATAGACAGTGAGTCAAGACAGACAATCAGTGAAGACAGACAGATAGACAGTCAAGACAGACAGATAGACAGTCAAGACAGACAGATAGATAGATAGACAGACAGTCAGTCAAGGCAGACAGACAGACAGTCAGTCAAGACAGACAGTCAGTCAAGACAGACAGACAGACAGACAGTCAGTCAAGACACACTGACAGAGAGTCAGTCAAGACAGACAGACAGACAATCAGTCAAGACAGACAGACAGACAGACAGACAGTCAGCCAAGACAGACAGACAGACAGTCTGTCAAGACAGACAGGCAAACAGACAGTCAGTCAAGACAGACAGACAGACAGATAGTCAGACAGACAAACAGACAGTCAGTCAAGAAAGACTGACAGACAGACAGACTGACTGACAGACAGACAGACAGACAGACAAACAGTCAAGACAGACAGACAGGCAGTCAATCAAGACACACTGAATGACAGTCAGTCAAGACACACTGAATGACAGTCAGTCAAGACAGTCAGACAGACAGTCAGTCAAGACAAACAGACAGATAGACATTCAGTAAAGACAGACAGACCGAAAGACAGTCAGTCAAGACAGACATACAGTCAGTCAAGACTGACAGACAGTCAGTCAAGACTGAAAAACAGTCAGTCAAGACAGACAGACAGACAGTCAGTCAAGACACACAGACAGATAGACAGTCAGTCGAGACAGACAGACAGACAGAAATTCAGTCAAGATAGACAGACGGATAGTCAGTCAAGACAGACAGACAGACAGTCAGTCAAGACACACCGACAGAGAGTCAGTCAAGACAGACAGACAGACAATCAGTCAAGACAGACAGACAGACAGTCAGTCAAGACAGACAGACAGACAGTCAGTCAAGAGAGACAGGCAAACAGACAGTCAGACAGATAGACAGACAGTCAGTCAAGACAGACTGACAGACAGACAGTCAGTCAAGACAGAAAGACAGACAGTCAGTCAAGACACACAGACAGATAGACAGTGAGTCAAGACAGACAGTCAGTGAAGACAGACAGATAGACAGTCAAGACAGACAGATAGACAGACAGACAGACAGTCAGTCAAGACAGACAGACAGACAGTCAGTCAAGACACACTGAAAAAACAGTAAATCAAGACAGACAGACAGACAGTCGGTCAAGACACACAAACAGATAGACAGTCAGTCAAGACAGACAGACAGACAGTCAGTCAAGACAGACAGACAGACAGTCAGTCAAGACAAACAGAAAGATAGACAGTCAGTCAAGATAGACAGACAGACAGTCAGTCAAGACACACAGACAGACAGTCAGTCAAGACCGACAGACAGACAGTCAGTCAAGACAGACAGACGGTCAGCCAAGACAGACAGACAGTCAGTCAAGACAGACAGACAGACAATCAGTCAAGACACACAAACAGATAGACAGTCAGTCAAGACAGACAGACAGACAGTCAGTCAAGACAGACAGACAGACAGTCAGTCAAGAAACACAGACAGATAGACAGTCAGTCAAGATAGACAGACAGACAGTCAGTCAAGACAGACAGACAGACAGTCAGTCAAGACAGACAGACAGACAGTCAGTCAAGACAGAAAGACAGTCAGTCAAGACAGACAGACAGTCAGTCAAGTCAGACAGACAGGCAGTCAAGACAGACTGACTGACAGACAGTCAGTCAAGACACACAGACAGACAGACAGTGAGTCAAGACAGACAGTCAGTGAAGACAGACAGATAGACAGTTAAGACAGACAGATAGATAGACAGACAGACAGTCAGTCAAGACAGACAGACAGACAGAAAGTCAGTCAAGACAGACAGACAGACAGACAGTCAGTCAAGACAGACAGACAGACAGATAGTCAGACAGACAGACAGACAGTCAGTCAAGACAGACTGACAGACAGACAGTCAGTCAAGACACACAGACAGATAGACAGTGGGTCAAGACAGACAGTCAGTGAAGACAGACAGATAGACAGTCAAGACAGACAGATAGATAGACAGACAGACAGTCAGTCAAGACAGACAGACAAACAGTCAGTCAGTTAAGACAGACAGACAGACAGACATTCAGTCAAGATAGACAGACGGACAGTCAGTCAAGACAGACAGACAGACAGTCAGTCAAGACACACTGAAAAGACAGTCAGTCAAGACAGACAGACAGCCAGTCAGTCAAGACACACAGACAGATAGACAGTCAGTCAAGACAGACAGACAGACAGTCAGTCAAGGCAGACAGACAGACAGTCAGTCAAGACACACAGAAAGATAGACAGTCAGTCAAGATAGACAGACAGACAGACAGACAGTCAGTCAAGACCGACAGACAGACAGTCAGTCAAGACAGACAGACCGTCAGTCAAGACAGACAGACATACAGTCAGTCAAGACACACAGACAGATAGACAGTCAGTCAAGACAGACAGACAGACAGACAGTCAGTCAAGACACACAGACAGATAGACAGTCAGTCAAGATAGACAGACAGACAGTCAGTCAAGACAGACAGACAGACAGTCAGTCAAGACAGACAGACAGACAGACAGTCAGTCAAGACAGACAGACAGACAGACAGTCAGTCAAGACACACAGACAGATAGACATTCAGTCAAGACAGAAAGACAGACAGACAGTCAGTCAAGACTGACAGACAGACAGTCAGTCAAGACTGATAGACAGCTAGTCAGTCAAGACAGGCAGACAGTCAAGACAAACAGATAGATAGACAGACAGACAGTCAGTCAAGACAGACAGACAGACAGTCAGTCAAGACAGACAGACAGACAGAGAGTCAGTCAAGACAGACAGACAGGCAGATAGTCAGACAGACAGACAGACAGTCAGTCAAGATAGACTGACAGACAGATAGTCAGTCAAGACAGACAGACAGACAGTCAGTCAAGACAGACAGACAGAAAGACAGTTAGTCAAGACAGACTGTCAGTGAAGACAGACAGATAGACAGTCAAGACAGACAGATAGATAGACAGACACACAGTCAGTCAAGACAGACAGACAGACAGTCAGTCAAGACACACAGACAGATAGACAGTGAGTCAAGACAGACAGTCAGTGAAGACAGACAGATAGACAGTCAAGACAGACAGATAGATAGACA
Organism: Branchinecta sandiegonensis; assembly: GCA_030848855.1. Lineage (NCBI taxonomy): Eukaryota > Metazoa > Arthropoda > Branchiopoda > Anostraca > Branchinectidae > Branchinecta > Branchinecta sandiegonensis. The sequence goes on along the minus strand of JAUPMV010000002.1, from coordinate 674,112 downwards.
GACAGAGAGTCAGTCAAGACAGACATACAGACAGTCAGTCAAGACACACAGACAGATAGACAGTCAGTCAAGATAGATAGACAGACAGTCAGTCAAGACAGACAGACAGACAGTCAGTCAAGACAGACAGACAGTCAGTCAAGACAGACAGACAGTCAGTCAAGAAAGACAGACAGTCAGTCAAGACAGACAGACAGTCAGTCAAGACAGACAGACAGTCAGTCAAGACAGACAGACAGTCAGTCAAGACAGGCAGTCAGTGAAGACAGACAGATAGACAGTCATGACAGACAGATAGATAGACAGACAGACAGACAGAAAGTCAGTCAAGACAGACAGACAGACAGACAGTCAGTCAAGACACACAGACAGATAGACAGTGAGTCAAGACAGACAGTCAGTGAAGACAGACAGATAGACAGTCAAGACAGACAGATAGATAGACAGACAGACAGTCAGTCAAGACAGACAGACAGACAGTCAGTCAGTTAAGACAGACAGACAGACAGTCAGTCAAGACAGATAGACAGACAGTCAGTCAAGACAGACTGACAGACAGTCAGTCAAGACACACAGACAGATAGACAGTCAGTCAAGACAGACAGACAGACATTCAGTCAAGATAGACAGACGGACAGTCACTCAAGACAGAGACAGACATTCAGTCAAGACAAACTGACAGAGAGTCAGTCAAGACAGACAGACAGACAGTCAGTCAAGACAGACAGACAGACAGTCAGTCAAGACAGACAGACAGACAGTCAGTCATGACAACAGGCAAACAGACAGTCAGTCAAGACAGACAGACAGACAGATAGTCAGACAGTCAGACAGACACACAGACAGATAGACAGTGAGTCAAGACAGACAGTCAGTGAAGACAGACAGATAGACAGTCAAGACAGACAGATAGACAGTCAAGACAGACAGATAGATAGATAGACAGACAGTCAGTCAAGGCAGACAGACAGACAGTCAGTCAAGACAGACAGTCAGTCAAGACAGACAGACAGACAGACAGTCAGTCAAGACACACTGACAGAGAGTCAGTCAAGACAGACAGACAGACAATCAGTCAAGACAGACAGACAGACAGACAGACAGTCAGCCAAGACAGACAGACAGACAGTCTGTCAAGACAGACAGGCAAACAGACAGTCAGTCAAGACAGACAGACAGACAGATAGTCAGACAGACAAACAGACAGTCAGTCAAGAAAGACTGACAGACAGACAGACTGACTGACAGACAGACAGACAGACAGACAAACAGTCAAGACAGACAGACAGGCAGTCAATCAAGACACACTGAATGACAGTCAGTCAAGACACACTGAATGACAGTCAGTCAAGACAGTCAGACAGACAGTCAGTCAAGACAAACAGACAGATAGACATTCAGTAAAGACAGACAGACCGAAAGACAGTCAGTCAAGACAGACATACAGTCAGTCAAGACTGACAGACAGTCAGTCAAGACTGAAAAACAGTCAGTCAAGACAGACAGACAGACAGTCAGTCAAGACACACAGACAGATAGACAGTCAGTCGAGACAGACAGACAGACAGAAATTCAGTCAAGATAGACAGACGGATAGTCAGTCAAGACAGACAGACAGACAGTCAGTCAAGACACACTGACAGAGAGTCAGTCAAGACAGACAGACAGACAATCAGTCAAGACAGACAGACAGACAGTCAGTCAAGACAGACAGACAGACAGTCAGTCAAGAGAGACAGGCAAACAGACAGTCAGACAGATAGACAGACAGTCAGTCAAGACAGACTGACAGACAGACAGTCAGTCAAGACAGAAAGACAGACAGTCAGTCAAGACACACAGACAGATAGACAGTGAGTCAAGACAGACAGTCAGTGAAGACAGACAGATAGACAGTCAAGACAGACAGATAGACAGACAGACAGACAGTCAGTCAAGACACACTGAAAAAACAGTAAATCAAGACAGACAGACAGACAGTCGGTCAAGACACACAAACAGATAGACAGTCAGTCAAGACAGACAGACAGACAGTCAGTCAAGACAGACAGACAGACAGTCAGTCAAGACAAACAGAAAGATAGACAGTCAGTCAAGACAGACAGACAGACAGTCAGTCAAGACACACAGACAGACAGTCAGTCAAGACCGACAGACAGACAGTCAGTCAAGACAGACAGACGGTCAGCCAAGACAGACAGACAGTCAGTCAAGACAGACAGACAGACAATCAGTCAAGACACACAAACAGATAGACAGTCAGTCAAGACAGACAGACAGACAGTCAGTCAAGACAGACAGACAGACAGTCAGTCAAGAAACACAGACAGATAGACAGTCAGTCAAGATAGACAGACAGACAGTCAGTCAAGACAGACAGACAGACAGTCAGTCAAGACAGACAGACAGACAGTCAGTCAAGACAGACAGACAGACAGTCAGTCAAGACAGAAAGACAGTCAGTCAAGACAGACAGACAGTCAGTCAAGTCAGACAGACAGGCAGTCAAGACAGACTGACTGACAGACAGTCAGTCAAGACACACAGACAGACAGACAGTGAGTCAAGACAGACAGTCAGTGAAGACAGACAGATAGACAGTCAAGACAGACAGATAGATAGACAGACAGACAGTCAGTCAAGACAGACAGACAGACAGTCAGTCAGTTACGACAGACAGACAGACAGTCAGTCAAGACAGACAGACAGACAGTCAGTCAAGACACACAGAAAGATAGACAGTCAGTCAATATAGACGGACAGACAGACAGACAGTCAGTTAAGACCGACAGACAGACAGTCAGTCCAGACAGACAGACAGTCAGTCAAGACAGACAGACAGTCAGTCAAGACAGACAGACAGACAGTCAGTCAAGACACACAGACAGATAAACAGTCAGTCAAGACAGACGGACAGACAGTCAGTCAAGCAGACAGACAGCAAGTCAAGACAGACAGACAGATAGACAGTCAGTCAAGATAGACAGACATAGAGTCAGTCAAGACAGACAGACAGACAGTCAGCCAAGCAGACAGACAGTCAGTCAAGACAGACAGACAGTCAGTCAAGACAGACAGACAATCAGTCAAGATAGACTGACAGACAGACAGTCAGTCAAGACACACAGACAGATAGACAGTCAGTCAAGACAGAGAGTCAGTGAAGACAGACAGATAGACAGTCAAGACAGACAGATAGATAGACAGACAGACAGTCAGTCAAGACAGATAGACAGACAGTCAGTCAAGACAGACAGACAGACAGACAGTCAGTCAAGACAGACAGACAGACAGATAGTCAGACAGACAGACAGACAGTCAGTCAAGATAGACTGACAGACAGACAGTCAGTCGAGACAGACAGACAGACAGTCAGTCAAGACAGACAGACAGACAGTCAGTCAAGACAACAGGCAAACAGACAGTCAGTCAAGACAGACAGACAGACAGATAGTCAGACAGACAGACAAACAGTCAGTCAAAACAGACTGACAGACAGACAGTCAGTCAAGACACACAGACAGATAGACAGTGAGTCAAGACAGACAGTCAGTGAAGATAAACAGTCAGTCAAGACACACTGACAGAGAGTCAGTCAAGACAGACAGACAGTCAGTCAAGACAGACAGACAGTCAGTCAAGACAGACAGACAGACAGACAGTCAGTCAAGACAGACAGACAGACAGACAGACAGTCAAGACAGACAGACAGACAGACGGACAGTCAAGAGAGACAGACAGACAGTCATTCCAGACAGACAGACAGACAGTCAGTCTAGACAGACAGTCAGACAGACAATCAGTCAAGACAGAAAGACAGACAGTCAGTCAAGACAGACAGACAGGCAGACAGTCAGTCAAGACAGACAGACAGACAGACAGTCAGTCAAGACAGACAGACAGACAGACAGTCAGTCAAGACAGACAGACAGTCAGTCAAGACAGACAGACAGGCAGTCAATCAAGATACACTGAATGACAGTCAGTCAAGACAGTCAGACAGACAGTCAGTCAAGACACACAGACAGATAGACATTCAGTCAAGACAGAAAGACAGACAGACAGTCAGTCAAGACTGACAGACAGACGGTCAGTCAAGACTGATAGACAGCTAGTCAGTCAAGACAGGCAGACAGTCAGTCAAGACAGACAGACAGTCAGTCAAGACAGATAGACAGTTAGTCAAAACATACAGTCAAGACAGACAGACGGACAGACAGACAGTCAAGACAGACAGACGGCCAGACAGACAGTCAAGACAGACAGACAGACAGTCAGTCAAGACAGATAGACAGACAGTCAGTCAAGACAGACTGACAGACAGTCAGTCAAGACACACAGACAGATAGACAGTCAGTCAAGACAGACAGACAGACATTCAGTCAAGATAGACAGACGGACAGTCAGTCAAGACAGAGACAGACATTCAGTCAAGACAAACTGACAGAGAGTCAGTCAAGACAGACAGACAGACAGTCAGTCAAGATAGACAGACATAGAGTCAGTCAAGACAGACAGACAGACAGTCAGCCAAGCAGACAGACAGTCAGTCAAGACAGACAGACAGTCAGTCAAGACAGACAGACAATCAGTCAAGACAGACTGACAGAAAGACAGTCAGTCAAGACACACAGACAGATAGACAGTCAGTCAAGACAGAGAGTCAGTGAAGACAGACAGATAGACAGTCAAGACAGACAGATAGATAGACAGACAGACAGTCAGTCAAGACAGACAGACAGTCAGTCAAGACAGACAGACAGTCAGTCAAGACAGACAGACAGTCAGTCAAGACAGGCAGTCAGTGAAGACAGACAGATAGACAGTCATGACAGACAGATAGATAGACAGACAGACAGACAGAAAGTCAGTCAAGACAGACAGACAGACAGTCAGTCAAGACAGACAGACAGACAGTCAGTCAAGACAACAGGCAAACAGACAGTCAGTCAAGACAGACAGACAGACAGATAGTCAGACAGACAGACAAACAGTCAGTCAAAACAGACTGACAGACAGACAGTCAGTCAAGACACACAGACAGATAGACAGTGAGTCAAGACAGACAGTCAGTGAAGATAAACAGTCAGTCAAGACACACTGACAGAGAGTCAGTCAAGACAGACAGACAGACAATCAGTCAAGACAATCAGACAGAAGTCAGTCAAGACAGACAGACAGACATTCAGTCAAGACAGACAGTCAGTCAAGACAGACAGGCAAACAGACAGTCAGTCAAGACAGACAGACAGACAGATAGTCAGACAGACAGACAGACAGTCAGTCAAGACAGACTGACAGACAGACAGAAAGACAGACAGACAGACAAACAGTCAAGACAGACAGACAGGCAGTCAATCAAGACACACTGAATGACAGTCAGTCAAGACAGTCAGACCAGTCAGTCAAGACACACAGACAGATAGACATTCAGTCAAGACAGACAGACCGACAGACAGTCAGTCAAGACTGACAGACAGACAGTCAGTCAAGACACACAGCAAGGTAGACAGTCAGTCAATACAGACAGATAGACAGTCAGTCAAGACAGACAGACAGCTAGTCAGTCAAGACAGACATACAGTCAGTCAAGACTGACAGACAGTCAGTCAAGACTGACAAACAGTCAGTCAAGACAGACAGACAGTCAGTCAGTCAAGACAACAGGCAAACAGACAGTCAGTCAAGACAGACAGACAGACAGATAGTCAGACAGACAGACAAACATTCAGTCAAGACAGACTGACAGACAGAAAGTCAGTCAAGACACACAGACAGATAGACAGTGAGTCAAGACAGACAGTCAGTCAAGACAGACAGACAGACAGTCAGTCAAGACACACAGACAGATAGACAGTCAGTCAAGATAGACAGACAGACAGTCAGTCAAGACAGACAGACAGTCAGTCAAGACAGACAGACAGTCAGTCAAGACAGACAGACAGTCAGTCAAGACAGACAGACAGTCAGTCAAGACAGACTGACTGACAGACAGTCAGTCAATACACACAGATAGATAGACTGTGAGTCAAGACAGACAGTCAGTAAAGACAGACAGATAGACAGTCAAGACAGACAGATAGATAGACAGACAGACAGACAGAAAGTCAGTCAAGACAGACAAACAGACATACAGTCAGTCAAGACAGACAGACAGACAGATAGTCAGACAGTCAATCAAGACTGACAGACAGACAGTCAGTCAAGACAGACAGTCAGTGAAGACAGACAGATAGACAGTCAAGACAGACAGATAGATAGACAGACAGACAGTCAGTCAAGACAGACAGACAGACAGTCAGTCAAGACACACAGACAGATAGACAGTCAGTCAAGATAGACAGACAGACAGTCAGTCAAGACAGACAGACAGACAGTCAGTCAAGACAGACAGACAGACAGTCAGTCAAGACAGACAGACAGACAGTCAGTCAAGACAGTCAGACAGTCAGTCAAGACAGACAGACAGTCAGTCAAGACAGACAGACAGTCAGTCAAGACAGACTGACTGACAGACAGTCAGTCAAGACACACAGATAGATAGACTGCGAGTCAAGACAGACAGTCAGTGATGACAGACAGATAGACAGTCAAGACAGACAGATAGATAGACAGACAGACAGTCAGTCAAGACAGACAGACAGAAAGTCAGTCAAGACAGACAGACAGACAGACAGATAGTCAGACAGTCAGTCAAGACACACAGATAGATAGACAGCGAATCAAGACAGACAGTCAGTGATGACAGACAGATAGACAGTCAAGACAGACAGATAGATAGACAGACAGACAGTCAGTCAAGACAGACTGACAGACAGACAGTCAGTCAAGACACACAGACAGATAGACAGTGAGTCAAGACAGACAGTCAGTGAAGACAGACAGATAGACAGTCAAGACAGACAGATAGATAGACAGACAGACAGTCAGACAAGACAGACAGACAGACAGTCAGTCAGTTAAGACAGACAGACAGACAGACACTCAGTCAAGATAGACAGACGGACAGTCAGTCAAGACAAACAGACAGACAGTCAAAACAGACAGACAGACAGACAGACGGACAGTCAAGACAGACAGACAGACAGTCAGTCTAGACAGACAGACAGACAGACAGACAGTTAGTCAAGACAGACTGACAGACAGTCAGTCAAGACAGACAGACAGAAAGTCCGTCAAGACAGACAGACAGACAGTCAGTCAAGACAGACAGACAGACAGTCAGTCAAGACAGACAACCAGTCAGTCAAGACATACAGACAGTAAGTCAAGACAGACAGTCAAGACAGACAGACGGACAGACAGACAGTCAAGACAGACAGACAGATAAACAGTCAGACAAGACAGACAGACAGACAGTCAGTCAAGATAGACAGACAGACAGTCAGTCAAGATAGACAGACAGACAGTCAGTCAAGACAGACAGACAGACAGTCAGTCAAGACACAAAGACAGATAGACAGTCAGTCAAGCCCGACAGACAGACAGTCAGTCAAGACAGACAGGCAAACAGACATTCAGTCAAGACAGACAGACAGACAGACAAACAGTCAGTCAAGACAGACAGACAGACAGTCAGTCAAGACACACAAACAGTCAGTCAAGACATACAGACAGTAAGTCAAGACAGACAGTCAAGACAGACAGACGGACAGACAGACAGTCAAGACAGACAGACAGATAAAAAGTCAGTCAAGACAGACAGACAGACAGTCAGTCAAGACAGACAGACAGACAGTCAGTCAAGACAGACAGACAGACAGTCAGTCAAGACACACAGACAGAGAGACAGTCAGTCAAGCCAGACAGACAGACAGTCAGTCAAGACAGACAGGCAAACAGACAGTCAGTCAAGACACACACATTGATAGACAGTCAGTCAAGACAGACAGACAGACATACAGACAGACAGTCAGTCAAGACAGACAGACAGACAGATAGTCAGTCAAGACAGACAGACAGACAGTCAGTCAAGACAGACAGACAGACAGTCAGTCAAGACAGACAGACAGACAGTCAGTCAAGACAAACAGACAGACAGACAGTCAGTCAAGACAGACAGACAGTCAGTCTAGACAGACAGACAGACAGTCAGTCTAGACAGACAGACAGACAGACAGTCAAGACAGACTGACAGACAGTCAGACAGATACTCAGTCAGTCAAGACAGACAGACAGACAGACAGACAGTCAGTCAAGACAGAGAGACAGACAGAAAGTCAGTCAAGACAGACAGACAGACAGTCAGTCAAAACACACAAACAGATAGACAGTCAATCAAGACAGACAGACAGACAGACATTCAGTCAAGATAGACAGACAGACAGTCAGTCAAGAGAGTCAAACAGACAGTCAGTCAAGACAGACAGAAAGTCAGTCAAGAAAGACAGGCAAACAGACAGTCAGTCAAGACACACACATAGATAAATAGTCAGTCAAGACAGACAGACAGACAGACAAACAGTCAGTGAAGACAGACAGATAGACAGTTAAGACAGACAGACAGTCAGTCAAGACATACAGACAGACAGTCAGTCAGGACACACTGAAAGACAGTTAGTCAAGACAGACAGAAAGACAGTCAGTCAAGATACACAGACAGATAGACAGTCAGTCAAAACAGACAGACAGACAGTCAGTCAAGACAGACTGTCAGTCAAAACAGACTGTCAGTCAAGACACACAGACAGATAGATAGTCAGTCAAGACAGACAGACAGACAGTCAGTGAAGACAGACGGACAGACAGTCGGTCAAGACAGACAGACAGTAAGTCAAGACAGACAGACAGACAGACAGACAGACAGACAGACAGACAGACAGACAGACAGACAGACAGACAGACAGACAGACAGACAGACAGTCAAGACAGACAGACAGACAGACAGACGGACAGTCAAGACAGACAGACAGACAGTCAGTCTAGACAGACAGACAGTCAGTCTAGACAGACAGACAGACAGACAGACAGACAGTCAGTCTAGACAGACAGACAGTCAGTCTAGACAGACAGACAGACAGACAGTCAGTCAAGACAAACAGACAGACAGACAGTCAGTCAAGACAGACAGACAGTCACTCAATACTAACAGACAGATAGACAGTCAGTCAAGACAGACAGTCAGTGAAGACAGACAGATAGACAGTCAAGACAGAAAGATAGACAGACAGACAGACAGTCAATCAAGACAGTCAGACAGACAGTCAGTCAAGACAGACAGACAGTCAGTCAAAGACAGACAGTCAAGACAGACAGACGGACAGACAGACAGTCAAGACAGACAGACAGTCAGTCAAGACAGAAAGACAGACAGTCAGTCAAGACAGAGAGACAGACAGTCAGTCAAGACAGAGAGACAGACAGTCAGTCAAGACAGACAGACAGACAGTCAGTCAAGACACACTGAAAGACAGTCAGTCAAGACAGACAGAAAGACAGTCAGTCAAAACACATAGACAGATAGACAATCAGTCAAGACAGACAGACAGAAAGTCCGTCAAGACAGACAGACAGACAGTCAGTCAAGACACACAGACAGATAGACAGTCAGTCAAGACAGACAGACAGACAGACAAACAGTCAGTCAAGACAGACAGACAGACAGTCAGTCAAGACAGACAACCAGTCAGTCAAGACATACAGACAGTAAGTCAAGACAGACAGTCAAGACAGACAGACGGACAGACAGACAGTCAAGAGAGACAGACAGATAAACAGTCAGTCAAGACAGACAGACAGACAGTCAGTCAAGACACACAGACAGATAAACAGTCAGTCAAGACAGACAGACAGACAGACAGTCAGTCAAGACAGACAGACAGACAGTCAGTCAAGACAGACAGACAGACAGTCAGTCAGTCAAGCCAGACAGACAGACAGTCAGTCAAGACACACTGACAGACAGTCAGTCAAGACAGACAGACTGGCAGTCAGTCAAGACACACAGACAGATAGTCAGTCAGTCAAGACAGACACACAGACAGACAGTCAGTCAAGACAGACAGACAGACAGTCAGTCAAAACACACAAACAGATAGACAGTCAATCAAGACAGACAGACAGACAGACAGACAGACAGTCAGTCAAGACAGACAGACAGACAGTCAGTCAAGACACACAGACAGATAGATAGTCAGTCAAGCCAGACAGACAGACAGTCAGTCAAGACACACTGACAGACAGTCAGTCAAGACAGACAGACTGGCAGTCAGTCAGACAGACAGACAGACAGACAGACAGACAGACAGACAGACAGACCTACAGACAGACAGTGAGTTAAGACACACTGAAAGACAGTCAGTCAAGACAGACAGTCAGTCAAGACAGACAGTCAGTCAAGACAGACAGATAGACACTCAAGACAGAAAAATAGACAGACAGACAGACAGTCAGTCTAGACAGTCAGACAGAAAGTCAGTCAAGACACACTGACAGACAGTCAGTTAAGACAGACAGACAGACAATCAGTCAAGACAGTCAGACAGTCAGTCAAAGACAGACAGTCAAGACACACAGACAGATAAACAGTCAGTCAAGACAGACAGACAGACAGACAGTCAGTCAAGACAGACAGACAGACAGTCAGTCAAGACACACAGACAGATAGACAGGCAGTCAAGCCAGACAGACAGACAGTCAGTCAAGACACACTGACAGACAGTCAGTCATGCCAGACAGACAGACAGTCAGTCAAGACACACTGACAGACAGTCAGTCAAGACACACTGACAGACAGTCAGTCAAGACAGACAGACTGGCAGTCAGTCAAGACACCCAGACAGATACTCAGTCAGTCAGTCAAGACAGACAAACAGACAGACAGTCAGTCAAGACAGACAAACAGACAGTCAGTCAAGACAGACAGTCAGTCAAGATAGAAAGGCAAACAGAGAGTCAGTCAAGATACACACATAGATAGACAGTCAGTCAAGACAGTCAAGACAGACAGACAGTCAGTCAAGATAGACAGACAGACAGTCAGTCAAGAGAGTCAAACAGACAGTCAGTCAAGACAGACAGTCAGTCAAGATAGAAAGGCAAACAGACAGTCAGTCAAGATACACACATAGATAGACAGTCAGTCAAGACAGACAGACAGTCAGTGAAGATAGACAGATAGACAGTCAAGACAGACAGACAGTCAGTCAAGACATACAGACAGACAGTCAATCAAGACGAACTGAAAGACAGTCAGTCAAGACAGACAGAAAGACAGTCAGTCAAACCACACATACAGATAAACAGTCAGTCAAGACAGACAGACAGACAGTCAGTTAAGACAGACAGACAGACTGTCATTCAAGACACACAGACAGATAGATAGTCAGTCAAGACAGACAGACAGACAGTCAGTGAAGACAGACAGACAGACAGTCGGTCAAGACAGACAGACAGTAAGTCAAGACAGACAGACAGACAGACAGAGAGACAGACAGACAGACAGACAGACAGACAGACAGACAGTCAAGACAGACAGACAGACAGACAGACGGACAGTCAAGACAGACAGACAGACAGACAGTCACTCAATACAAACAGACAGATAGACAGTCAGTCAAGACAGACAGTCAGTCAGTCAAGACAGACAGACAGAAAGACAGTCAGTCAAGACAGACAGACAGACAGTCAGTCAAGACAGACAGACAGTCAGTCAAGACAGACAGACAGTCAGTCAAGACAGACAGACAGACAGTCAGTCAAGGCACACTGGCAGACAGTCAGTCAAGACAGACAGTCAGTCAAGACAGACAGACAGACAGTCAGTCCAAACACACAAACAGATAGACAGTCAATCAAGACAGACAGACAGACAGACAGACATACATTCAGTCAAGATAAACAGACAGACAGTTAGTCAAGAGAGACAAACAGACAGTCAGTCAAGACAGACAGACAGACAGACAGTCAGTCAAGACAGACAGGCAAACAAACAGTCAGTCAAGACACACACATAGATAGACAGTCAGTCAAGACAGACAGACAGACATACAGACAGACAGTCTTTCAGGACAGACAGACAGACAGACAGTCAGTCAAGACAGACAGACAGACAGTCAGTCAAGACAGACAGACAGACATTCAGTCAAGACACACAGACAGATAGACAGTCAGTCAAGCCAGACAGACAGACAGTCAGTCAAGACAGACAGGCAAACAGACAGTCAGTCAAGACACACACATAGATAGACAGTCAGTCAAGACAGACAGACAGACATACAGACAGACAGTCAGTCAAGACAGACAGAAAGAAAGACAGTCAGTCAAGACAGACAGACAGACAGTCAGTCAAGACACACAGACAGATAGACAGTCAGTCAAGCCAGACAGACAGTCAGTCAAGCCAGACAGACAGACAGTCAGTCAAGACAGACTGACAGACAGTCAGACAGATACTCAGTCAGTCAAGACAGACAGACAGACAGACAGTCAGTCAAGACAGAGAGACAGACAGAAAGTCAGTCAAGACAGACAGACAGACAGTCAGTCAAAACACACAAACAGATAGACAGTCAATCAAGACAGACAGACAGACAGACAGACAGACATTCAGTCAAGATAGACAGACAGACAGTCAGTCAAGAGAGTCAAACAGACAGTCAGTCAAGACAGACAGAAAGTCAGTCAAGATAGACAGGCAAACAGACAGTCAGTCAAGACACACACATAGATAAATAGTCAGTCAAGACAGACAGACAGACAGACAAACAGTCAGTGAAGACAGACAGATAGACAGTCAAGACAGACAGACAGTCAGTCAAGACATACAGACAGACAGTCAGTCAAGACACACTGAAAGACAGTTAGTCAAGACAGACAGAAAGACAGTCAGTCAAGACACACAGACAGATAGACAGTCAGTCAAAACAGACAGACAGACAGTCAGTCAAGACAGACTGTCAGTCAAAACAGACTGTCAGTCAAGACACACAGACAGATAGATAGTCAGTCAAGACAGACAGACAGACAGTCAGTGAAGACAGACGGACAGACAGTCGGTCAAGACAGACAGACAGTAAGTCAAGACAGACAGACAGACAGACAGACAGACAGACAGACAGACAGACAGACAGACAGACAGACAGACAGACAGACAGACAGTCAAGACAGACAGACAGACAGACAGACGGACAGTCAAGACAGACAGACAGACAGTCAAGACATACAGACAGTAAGTCAAGACAGACAGTCAAGACAGACAGACGGACAGACAGACAGTCAAGAGAGACAGACAGATAAACAGTCAGTCAAGACAGACAGACAGACAGTCAGTCAAGACACACAGACAGATAAACAGTCAGTCAAGACAGACAGACAGACAGACAGTCAGTCAAGACAGACAGACAGACAGTCAGTCAAGACAGACAGACAGACAGTCAGTCAGTCAAGCCAGACAGACAGACAGTCAGTCAAGACACACTGACAGACAGTCAGTCAAGACAGACAGACTGGCAGTCAGTCAAGACACACAGACAGATAGTCAGTCAGTCAAGACAGACACACAGACAGACAGTCAGTCAAGACAGACAGACAGACAGTCAGTCAAAACACACAAACAGATAGACAGTCAATCAAGACAGACAGACAGACAGACAGACAGACAGACAGTCAGTCAAGACAGACAGACAGACAGTCAGTCAAGACACAAAGACAGATAGATAGTCAGTCAAGCCAGACAGACAGACAGTCAGTCAAGACACACTGACAGACAGTCAGTCAAGACAGACAGACTGGCAGTCAGTCAGACAGACAGACAGACAGACAGACAGACAGACAGACAGACAGACAGACAGACAGACAGACAGTGAGTTAAGACACACTGAAAGACAGTCAGTCAAGACAGACAGTCAGTCAAGACAGACAGTCAGTGAAGACAGACAGATAGACACTCAAGACAGAAAAATAGACAGACAGACAGACAGTCAGTCTAGACAGTCAGACAGACAGTCAGTCAAGACACACTGACAGACAGTCAGTTAAGACAGACAGACAGACAATCAGTCAAGACAGTCAGACAGTCAGTCAAAGACAGACAGTCAAGACACACAGACAGATAAACAGTCAGTCAAGACAGACAGACAGACAGACAGTCAGTCAAGACAGACAGACAGACAGCCAGTCAAGACAGACAGACAGACAGTCAGTCAAGACACACAGACAGATAGACAGGCAGTCAAGCCAGACAGACAGACAGTCAGTCAAGACACACTGACAGACAGTCAGTCAAGCCAGACAGACAGACAGTCAGTCAAGACACACTGACAGACAGTCAGTCAAGACACACTGACAGACAGTCAGTCAAGACAGACAGACTGGCAGTCAGTCAAGACACCCAGACAGATACTCAGTCAGTCAGTCAAGACAGACAAACAGACAGACAGTCAGTCAAGACAGACAAACAGACAGTCAGTCAAGACAGACAGTCAGTCAAGATAGAAAGGCAAACAGAGAGTCAGTCAAGATACACACATAGATAGACAGTCAGTCAAGACAGACAGACAGACAGACAGACAGTCAGTTAAGATAGACAGATAGACAGTCAAGACAGACAGACAGTCATTCAAGATAGACAGACAGACAGTCAGTCAAGAGAGTCAAACAGACAGTCAGTCAAGACAGACAGTCAGTCAAGATAGAAAGGCAAACAGACAGTCAGTCAAGATACACACATAGATAGACAGTCAGTCAAGACAGACAGACAGTCAGTGAAGATAGACAGATAGACAGTCAAGACAGACAGACAGTCAGTCAAGACATACAGACAGACAGTCAGTCAAGACGAACTGAAAGACAGTCAGTCAAGACAGACAGAAAGACAGTCAGTCAAACCACACATACAGATAAACAGTCAGTCAAGACAGACAGACAGACAGTCAGTTAAGACAGACGGACAGACTGTCATTCAAGACACACAGACAGATAGATAGTCAGTCAAGACAGACAGACAGACAGTCAGTGAAGACAGACAGACAGACAGTCGGTCAAGACAGACAGACAGACAGACAGAGAGACAGACAGACAGACAGACAGACAGACAGACAGACAGTCAAGACAGACAGACAGACAGACAGACGGACAGTCAAGACAGACAGACAGACAGACAGTCACTCAATACAAACAGACAGATAGACAGTCAGTCAAGACAGACAGTCAGTCAGTCAAGACAGACAGACAGAAAGACAGTCAGTCAAGACAGACAGACAGACAGTCAGTCAAGACAGACAGACAGTCAGTCAAGACAGACAGACAGTCAGTCAAGACAGACAGACAGACAGTCAGTCAAGACACACTGGCAGACAGTCAGTCAAGACAGACAGTCAGTCAAGACAGACAGACAGACAGTCAGTCCAAACACACAAACAGATAGACAGTCAATCAAGACAGACAGACAGACATACATTCAGTCAAGATAAACAGACAGACAGTTAGTCAAGAGAGACAAACAGACAGTCAGTCAAGACAGACAGACAGACAGACAGTCAGTCAAGACAGACAGGCAAACAAACAGTCAGTCAAGACACACACATAGATAGACAGTCAGTCAAGACAGACAGACAGACATACAGACAGACAGTCTTTCAGGACAGACAGACAGACAGACAGTCAGTCAAGACAGACAGACAGACAGTCAGTCAAGACAGACAGACAGACATTCAGTCAAGACACACAGACAGATAGACAGTCAGTCAAGCCAGAAAGACAGACAGTCAGTCAAGACAGACAGGCAAACAGACAGTCAGTCAAGACACACACATAGATAGACAGTCAGTCAAGACAGACAGACAGACATACAGACAGACAGTCAGTCAAGACAGACAGAAAGAAAGACAGTCAGTCAAGACAGACAGACAGACAGTCAGTCAAGACACACAGACAGATAGACAGTCAGTCAAGCCAGACAGACAGTCAGTCAAGCCAGACAGACAGACAGTCAGTCAAGACAGACTGACAGACAGTCAGACAGATACTCAGTCAGTCAAGACAGACAGACAGACAGACAGACAGACAGTCAGTCAAGACAGAGAGACAGACAGAAAGTCAGTCAAGACAGACAGACAGACAGTCAGTCAAAACACACAAACAGATAGACAGTCAATCAAGACAGACAGACAGACAGACAGACAGACATTCAGTCAAGATAGACAGACAGACAGTCAGTCAAGAGAGTCAAACAGACAGTCAGTCAAGACAGACAGAAAGTCAGTCAAGATAGACAGGCAAACAGACAGTCAGTCAAGACACACACATAGATAAATAGTCAGTCAAGACAGACAGACAGACAGACAAACAGTCAGTGAAGACAGACAGATAGACAGTCAAGACAGACAGACAGTCAGTCAAGACATACAGACAGACAGTCAGTCAAGACACACTGAAAGACAGTTAGTCAAGACAGACAGAAAGACAGTCAGTCAAGACACACAGACAGATAGACAGTCAGTCAAAACAGACAGACAGACAGTCAGTCAAGACAGACTGTCAGTCAAAACAGACTGTCAGTCAAGACACACAGACAGATAGATAGTCAGTCAAGACAGACAGACAGACAGTCAGTGAAGACAGACGGACAGACAGTCGGTCAAGACAGACAGACAGTAAGTCAAGACAGACAGACAGACAGACAGACAGACAGACAGACAGACAGACAGACAGACAGACAGACAGACAGACAGACAGACAGACAGACAGACAGACAGACAGACAGTCAAGACAGACAGACAGACAGACAGACGGACAGTCAAGACAGACAGACAGACAGTCAGTCTAGACAGACAGACAGTCAGTCAAGACAGACAGACAGACAGACAGTCAGTCTAGACAGACAGACCGACAGTCAGTATAGACAGACAGACAGACAGACAGTCAGTCAAGACAAACAGACAGACAGACAGTCAGTCAAGACAAACAGACAGACAGACAGTCAGTCAAGACAGACAGACAGTCACTCAGTACTAACAGACAGATAGACAGTCAGTCAAGACAGACAGTCAGTGAAGACAGACAGATAGACAGTCAAGACAGAAAGATAGACAGACAGACAGACAGTCAATCAAGACAGTCAGACAGACAGTCAGTCAAGACAGACAGACAGTCACTCAATACAAACAGACAGATAGACAGTCAGTCAAGACAGACAGTCAGAGATGACAGACAGATAGACAGTCAAGACAGAAAGATAGACAGACAGACAGACAAACAGTCAGTCAAGACAGACAGACAGACAGTCAGTCAAGACAGACCGACAGTCAGTCAAGACATACAAACAGTCAGTCAAGAAAGACAGTCAAGACAGACAGACGGACAGACAGACAGTCAAGACAGACAGACAGATAAACAGTCAGTCAAGACAGACAGACATACAGTCAGTCAACACACACAGACAGAAAAACAGTCAGTCAAGACAGACAGACAGACAAGCAGTCAGTCAAGACAGACAGACAGACAGTCAGTCAAGACAGACAGACAGACAGTCAGTCAAGACAGACAGACAGACAGTCAGTCAAGACACACAGACAGTCAGTCAAGCCAGACAGACAGTCAGTCAAGACACACTGACAGACAGTCAGTCAAGACAGACAGACTGGCAGTCAGTCAAGACACACAGACAGATAGTCAGTCAGTCAAGACAGACAGACAGACAGACAGACAGTCAGTCAAGACAGACAGACAGTCAGTCAAGACAGACAGACAAACAGTCAGTCAAGACACACTGACAGACAGTCAGTCAAGACAGACAGACAGACAGTCAGTCAAAACCCACAAACAGATAGACAGTCAATCAAGACAGACAGACAGACAGACATTCAGTCAAGATAGACAGACAGACAGTTAGTCAAGAGAGACAGACAGACAGACAGTCAGTCAAGACAGACAGACAGTCAGTCAAGACAGACAGACAGACAGTCAGTCAAGACACACTGGCAGACAGTCAGTCAAGACAGACAGTCAGTCAAGACAGACAGACACACAGTCAGTCCAAACACACAAACAGATAGACAGTCAATCAAGACAGACAGACAGACAGACAGACATACATTCAGTCAAGATAAACAGACAGACAGTCAGTCAAGACAGACAGACTGGCAGTCAGTCAAGACACACAGACAGATAGTCAGTCAGTCAAGACAGACAGACAGACAGACAGACAGTCAGTCAAGACAGACAGACAGTCAGTCAAGACAGACAGACAAACAGTCAGTCAAGACACACTGAGAGACAGTCAGTCAAGACAGACAGACAGACAGTCAGTCAAAACACACAAACAGATAGACAGTCAATCAAGACAGACAGACAGAAAGACAGTCAGTCAAGACAGACAGACAGACAGTCAGTCAAGACAGACAGACAGACAGACAGTCAGTCAAGACAGACAGACAGTCAGTCAAAACAGACAGACAGACAGTCAGTCAAGACACACTGGCAGACAGTCAGTCAAGACAGACAGTCAGTCAAGACAGACAGTCAGTCAAGACAGACAGTCAGTCAAGACAGACAGACAGACAGTCAGTCCAAACACACAAACAGATAGACAGTCAATCAAGACAGACAGACAGACAGACAGACATACATTCAGTCAAGATAAACAGACAGACAGTTAGTCAAGAGAGACAAACAGACAGTCAGTCAAGACAGACAGACAGACAGACAGTCAGTCAAGACAGACAGGCAAACAAACAGTCAGTCAAGACACACACATAGATAGACAGTCAGTCAAGACAGACAGACAGACATACAGACAGACAGTCTTTCAGGACAGACAGACAGACAGACAGTCAGTCAAGACAGACAGACAGACAGTCAGTCAAGACAGACAGACAGACATTCAGTCAAGACACACAGACAGATAGACAGTCAGTCAAGCCAGACAGACAGACAGTCAGTCAAGACAGACAGGCAAACAGACAGTCAGTCAAGACACACACATAGATAGACAGTCAGTCAAGACAGACAGACAGACATACAGACAGACAGTCAGTCAAGACAGACAGAAAGAAAGACAGTCAGTCAAGACAGACAGACAGACAGTCAGTCAAGACACACAGACAGATAGACAGTCAGTCAAGCCAGACAGACAGTCAGTCAAGCCAGACAGACAGACAGTCAGTCAAGACAGACTGACAGACAGTCAGACAGATACTCAGTCAGTCAAGACAGACAGACAGACAGACAGACAGACAGTCTGTCAAGACAGAGAGACCAACAGAAAGTCAGTCAAGACAGACAGACAGACAGTCAGTCAAAACACACAAACAGATAGACAGTCAATCAAGACAGACAGACAGACAGACAGACAGACATTCAGTGAAGATAGACAGACAGACAGTCAGTCAAGAGAGTCAAACAGACAGTCAGTCAAGACAGACAGAAAGTCAGTCAAGACAGACAGAAAGTCAGTCAAGACAGACAGAAAGTCAGTCAAGATAGACAGGCAAACAGACAGTCAGTCAAGACACACACATAGATAAATAGTCAGTCAAGACAGACAGACAGACAGACAAACAGTCAGTGAAGACAGACAGACAGACAGTCAAGACAGACAGACAGTCAGTCAAGACATACAGACAGACAGTCAGTCAAGACACACTGAAAGACAGTTAGTCAAGACAGACAGAAAGACAGTCAGTCAAGACACACATACAGATAGACAGTCAGTCAAAACAGACAGACAGACAGTCAGTCAAGACAGACTGTCAGTCAAAACAGACTGTCAGTCAAGACACACAGACAGATAGATAGTCAGTCAAGACAGACAGACAGACAGTCAGTGAAGACAGTCGGACAGACAGTCGGTCAAGACAGACAGACAGTAAGTCAAGACAGACAGACAGACAGACAGACAGACAGACAGACAGACAGACAGACAGACAGACAGACAGACAGACAGACAGACAGACAGTCAAGACAGACAGACAGACAGACAGACGGACAGTCAAGACAGACAGACAGACAGTCAGTCTAGACAGACAGACAGTCAGTCTAGACAGACAGACAGACAGACAGTCAGTCTAGACAGACAGACCGACAGTCAGTCTAGACAGACAGACAGACAGACAGTCAGTCAAGACAAACAGACAGACAGGCAGTCAGTCAAGACAGACAGACAGTCACTCAATACTAACAGACAGATAGACAGTCAGTCAAGACAGACAGTCAGTGAAGACAGACAGATAGACAGTCAAGACAGAAAGATAGACAGACAGACAGACAGTCAATCAAGACAGTCAGACAGACAGTCAGTCAAGACAGACAGACAGACAGACAGTCACTCAATACAAACAGACAGATAGACAGTCAGTCAAGACAGACAGTCAGAGATGACAGACAGATAGACAGTCAAGACAGAAAGATAGACAGACAGACAGACAAACAGTCAGTCAAGACAGACAGACAGACAGACAGTCAGTCAAGACAGACAGACAGACAGTCAGTCAAGACAGACAGACAGTCAGTCAAGACATACAAACAGTCAGTCAAGAAAGACAGTCAAGACAGACAGACGGACAGACAGACAGTCAAGACAGACAGACAGATAAACAGTCAGTCAAGACAGACAGACATACAGTCAGTCAACACACACAGACAGAAAAACAGTCAGTCAAGACAGACAGACAGACAAGCAGTCAGTCAAGACAGACAGACAGACAGTCAGTCAAGACAGACAGACAGACAGTCAGTCAAGACACACAGACAGTCAGTCAAGCCAGACAGACAGTCAGTCAAGACACACTGACAGACAGTCAGTCAAGACAGACAGACTGGCAGTCAGTCAAGACACACAGACAGATAGTCAGTCAGTCAAGACAGACAGACAGACAGACAGACAGTCAGTCAAGACAGAGAGACAGTCAGTCAAGACAGACAGACAAACAGTCAGTCAAGACACACTGACAGACAGTCAGTCAAGACAGACAGACAGACAGACATTCAGTCAAGATAGACAGACAGACAGTTAGTCAAGAGAGACAAACAGATAGTCAGTCAAGACAGACAGGCAAACAGACAGTCAGTCAAGACACACACATAGATAGACAGTCAGTCAAGACATACAGACAGACATACAGACAGACAGTCAGTCAAGACAGACAGATAGACAGTCAAGACAGACAGACAGTCAGTCTAGACAGACAGTCAGACAGTCAGTCTAGACAGACAGACAGACAGACAGTCAGTCAAGACAAACAGACAGACAGACAGACAGACAGACAGACAGACAGTCAGCCAAGACAGACAGACAGACAGACAGACAGTCAGTCAAGACACACTGACAGACAGTCAGTTAAGACAGACAGACAGACAATCAGTCGTGACAGTCAGTCAAGACACACAGGCAGATAGACAGTCAGTCAAGACAGACAGAAAGACAGACAGTCACTCCATACAAACAGACAGATAGACAGTCAGTCAAGACAGACAGTCAGAGATGACAGACAGATAGACAGTCAAGACAGAAAGATAGACAGACAGACAGACAGTCAGTCTATACAGTCAGACAGACAGTCAGTCAAGACACACTGACAGACAGTCAGTTAAAATAGACAGACAGACAATCAGTCAAGACAGTCAGACTCACAGACAGAAAGACAGTCAGTCAAGACAGACAGACAGACAAGACAGACCGACGGATAAACAGTCAGTCAAGACAGACAGACAGTCAGTCAAGACAGACAGACAGACAGTCAGTCAAGACAGACAGACAGACAGTCAGTCAAGAAAGACAGACAGACAGTCAGTCAAGCCAGACAGACAGACAGTCAGTCAAGACACACTGACAGACAGTCAGTCAAGACAGAGAGACTGGCAGTCAGTCAAGACACACAGACAGATAGTCAGTCAGTCAAGACAGACACACAGACAGACAGTCAGTCAAGACAGACAGATAGTCAGTCAAGATAGACAGACAGACAGTCAGTCAAGACACACTGACAGACAGTCAGTCAAGACAGACAGACTGACAGTCAGTCAAACACACACAAACAGATAGACAGTCAGTCAAGACAGACACACAGACAGACAGTTAGACAGACAGTCAGTCAAGACAGACAGACAGTCAGTCAAGACAGACAGACAGGCAGTCAGTCAAGACACACTGACAGACAGTCAGTCAAGACAGACAGACAGACAGTCAGTCAAAACACACAAACAGATAGACAGTCAATCAAGACAGACAGACAGACAGACAGACAGACATTCAGTCAAGATAGACAGACAGACAGTTATTCAAGAGAGACAAACAGACAGTCAGTCAAGACAGACAGACAGTCAGTCAAGACAGACAGGCAAACAGACAGTCAGTCAAGACACACACATAGATAGACAGTCAGTCAAGACAGACAGACAGACATACAGACAGACAGTCAGTCCAGACAGACAGACAGACAGACAGTCAAGACACACAGACAGATAGACAGTCAGTCAAGCAAGACAGACAGACAGTCAGTCAAGACAGACAGGCAAACAGACAGTCAGTCAAGACACACACATAGATAGAAAGTCAGTCAAGACAGACAGATAGTCAGTCAAGACAGACAGACAGACAGTCAGTCAAGACACACTGACAGACAGTCAGTCAAGACAGACAGACTGACAGTCAGTCAAACACACACAAACAGATAGACAGTCAGTCAAGACAGACACACAGACAGACAGTCAGACAGACAGTCAGTCAAGACAGACAGACAGTCAGTCAAGACAGACAGACAGACAGTCAGTCAAGACACACTGACAGACAGTCAGTCAAGACAGACAGACAGACAGTCAGTCAAAACACACAAACAGATAGACAGTCAATCAAGACAGACAGACAGACAGACAGACAGACATTCAGTCAAGATAGACAGACAGACAGTTATTCAAGAGAGACAAACAGACAGTCAGTCAAGACAGATAGACAGTCAGTCAAGACAGACAGGCAAACAGACAGTCAGTCAAGACACACACATAGATAGACAGTCAGTCAAGACAGACAGACAGACATACAGACAGACAGTCAGTCCAGACAGACAGACAGACAGACAGTCAGTCAAGACAGACAGACAGACAGTCAGTCAAGACACACAGAGAGATAGACAGTCAGTCAAGCAAGACAGACAGACAGTCAGTCAAGACAGACAGGCAAACAGACAGTCAGTCAAGACACACACATAGATAGAAAGTCAGTCAAGACAGACAGATAGACATACAGACAGACAGTCAGTCAAGACAGACAGACAGACAGACAGACAGACAGTCAGTCAAGACAGACAGACAGACAGTCAGTCAAGACAGACAGACAGACAGTCAGTCAAGACAGACAGACAGACAGTCAGTCAAGACAGACAGACAGACAGACAGACAGTCAGTCAAGACAGACAGACAGACAGTCAGTCAAGACAGACAGACAGACAGTCAGTCAAGACAGACAGACAGACAGTCAGTCAAGACAGACAGACAGACAGTCAGTCAAGACACACATACAGATAGACAGTCAGTCAAGCCAGACAGACAGACAGTCATTCAAGACACACTGACAGACAGTCAGACAGATACTTAGTCAGTCAAGACAGACAGACAGACAGACAGACAGACAGACAGTCAGTCAAGACAGACAGACAGACAGACAGACAGACAGACAGACAGACAGACAGACAGACAGACAGACAGACAGACAGACAGTCAAGACAGACAAACAGACAGACAGACGGACAGTCAAGACGGACAGACAGACAGTCAGTCTAGAGAGACAGACAGTCAGTCTAGACAGACAGACAGACAGTCAGTCTAGACAGACAGACAGACAGTCAGTCTAGACAGACAGAAAGACAGACAGACAGTCAAGACAGACAGACAGACAGTCAGTCAAGACACACAGACAGATAGACAGTCAGTCAAGCCAGACAGACAGACAGTCAGTCAAGACACACTGACAGACAGTCAGACAGATACTCAGTCAGTCAAGACAGACAGCCAGACAGACAGTTAGTCAAGACAGACAGACAGACAGAAAGTCAGTCAAGACAGACAGACAGACAGACAGTCAGTCAAGACAGACAGACAGACAGTCAGTCAAGACAGACAGACAGACAGTCAGTCAAGACACACAGACAGATAGACAGTCAGTCAAGCCAGACAGACAGACAGTCAGTCAAGACAGACAGGCAAACAGACAGTCAGTCAAGACACACATAGATAGACAGTCAGTCAAGACAGACAGACAGACATACAGACAGACAGTCAGTCAAGACAGACAGACAGACAGACAGTCAGTCAAGACAGACAGACAGACAGTCAGTCAAGACAGACAGACAGACAGTCAGTCAAGACACACAGACAGATAGACAGTCAGTCAAGCCAGACAGACAGACAGTCAGTCAAGACACACTGACAGACAGTCAGACAGATACTCAGTCAGTCAAGACAGACAGACAGACAGACAGTTAGTCAAGACAGACAGACAGACAGAAAGTCAGTCAAGACAGACAGACAGACAGTCAGTCAAAACACACAAACAGATAGACAGTCAATCAAGACAGACAGACAGACAGACAGACAGACATTCAGTCAAGATAGACAGACAGACAGTCAGTCAAGAGAGTCAAACAGACAGTCAGTCAAGACAGACAGACAGACAGAAAGTCAGTCAAGATAGACAGGCAAACAGACAGTCAGTCAAGACAAACACATAGATAAACAGTCAGTCAAGACAGACAGACAGACGGACAGACAGTCAGTGAAGACAGACAGATAGACAGTCAAGACAGACAGACAGTCAGTCAAGACATACAGACAGACAGTCAGTCAAGACACCCTGAAAGACAGTCAGTCAAGACAGACAGAAAGACAGTCAGTCAAGACACACAGACAGATAGACAGTCAGTCAAAACAGACAGACAGACAGTCAGTCAAGACAGACAGACAGACTGTCAGTCAAGACACACAGACAGATAGATAGTCAGTCAAGACAGACAGACAGATAGATAGTCAGTCAAGACAGACAGACAGACAGTCAGTGAAGACAGACAGATAGACAGTCAAGACAGACAGACAGTCAGTCAAGACAGACAGACAGACAGTCAGTCAAGACAGACAGACAGACAGTCAGTCAAGAAAGACAGACAGACAGTCAGTCAAGCCAGACAGACAGACAGTCAGTCAAGACACACTGACAGACAGTCAGTCAAGACAGAGAGACTGGCAGTCAGTCAAGACACACAGACAGATAGTCAGTCAGTCAAGACAGACACACAGACAGACAGTCAGTCAAGACAGACAGATAGTCAGTCAAGACAGACAGACAGACAGTCAGTCAAGACACACTGACAGACAGTCAGTCAAGACAGACAGACTGACAGTCAGTCAAACACACACAAACAGATAGACAGTCAGTCAAGACAGACACACAGACAGACAGTCAGACAGACAGTCAGTCAAGACAGACAGACAGTCAGTCAAGACAGACAGACAGACAGTCAGACAAGACACACTGACAGACAGTCAGTCAAGACAGACAGACAGACAGTCAGTCAAAACACACAAACAGATAGACAGTCAATCAAGACAGACAGACAGACAGACAGACAGACATTCAGTCAAGATAGACAGACAGACAGTTATTCAAGAGAGACAAACAGACAGTCAGTCAAGACAGACAGACAGTCAGTCAAGACAGACAGGCAAACAGACAGTCAGTCAAGACACACACATAGATAGACAGTCAGTCAAGACAGACAGACAGACATACAGACAGACAGTCAGTCCAGACAGACAGTTAGACAGACAGTCAGTCAAGACAGACAGACAGACAGTCAGTCAAGACAGACAGACAGACAGTCAGTCAAGACACACAGACAGATAGACAGTCAGTCAAGCAAGACAGACAGACAGTCAGTCAAGACAGACAGGCAAACAGACAGTCAGTCAAGACACACACATAGATAGAAAGTCAGTCAAGACAGACAGATAGTCAGTCAAGACAGACAGACAGACAGTCAGTCAAGACACACTGACAGACAGTCAGTCAAGACAGACAGACTGACAGTCAGTCAAACACACACAAACAGATAGACAGTCAGTCAAGACAGACACACAGACAGACAGTCAGACAGACAGTCAGTCAAGACAGACAGACAGTCAGTCAAGACAGACAGACAGACAGTCAGTCAAGACACACTGACAGACAGTCAGTCAAGACAGACAGACAGACAGTCAGTCAAAACACACAAACAGATAGACAGTCAATCAAGACAGACAGACAGACAGACAGACAGACATTCAGTCAAGATAGACAGACAGACAGTTATTCAAGAGAGACAAACAGACAGTCAGTCAAGACAGACAGACAGTCAGTCAAGACAGACAGGCAAACAGACAGTCACACACACATAGATAGACAGTCAGTCAAGACAGACAGACAGACATACAGACAGACAGTCAGTCCAGACAGACAGACAGACAGACAGTCAGTCAAGACAGACAGACAGACAGTCAGTCAAGACACACAGACAGATAGAC
The DNA here is from genome assembly GCA_030848855.1 of Branchinecta sandiegonensis. Taxonomy (NCBI): domain Eukaryota; kingdom Metazoa; phylum Arthropoda; class Branchiopoda; order Anostraca; family Branchinectidae; genus Branchinecta; species Branchinecta sandiegonensis. Next base: position 647,628 of record JAUPMV010000002.1, on the reverse strand, counting down.
AGTCAGTAAAGCAAGACAGACAGACAGTCAGTCAAGACAGACAGGCAAACAGACAGTCAGTCAAGACACACACATAGATAGAAAGTCAGTCAAGACAGACAGACAGACATACAGACAGACAGTCAGTCAAGACAGACAGACAGACAGACAGACAGTCAGTCAAGACAGACAGACAGACAGTCAGTCAAGACAGACAGACAGACAGTCAGTCAAGACAGACAGACAGACAGTCAGTCAAGACAGACAGACAGACAGTCAGTCAAGACACACATACAGATAGACAGTCAGTCAAGCCAGACAGACAGACAGTCAGTCAAGACACACTGACAGACAGTCAGACAGATACTTAGTCAGTCAAGACAGACAGACAGACAGACAGACAGACAGTCAGTCAAGACAGACAGACAGACAGACAGACAGACAGACAGACAGACAGACAGACAGACAGACAGTCAAGACAGACAAACAGACAGACAGACGGACAGTCAAGACGGACAGACAGACAGTCAGTCTAGACAGACAGACATTCAGTCTAGACAGACAGACAGACAGTCAGTCTAGACAGACAGACAGACAGTCAGTCTAGACAGACAGACAGACAGTCAGTCTAGACAGACAGAAAGACAGACAGTCAGTCAAGACAAACAGACAGACAGACAGTCAGTCAAGACACACACATAGATAGACAGTCAGTCAAGACAGACAGACAGACATACAGACAGACAGTCAGTCAAGACAGACAGGCAAACAGACAGTCAGTCAAGACACACACATAGATAGACAGTCAGTCAAGACAGACAGACAGACATACAGACAGACAGTCAGTCAAGACAGACGGACAGAAAGACAGTCAGTCAAGACAGACAGACAGACAGTCAGCCAAGACAGACAGACAGACAGTCAGTCAAGACACACAGACAGATAGACAGTCAGTCAAGCCAGACAGACAGACAGTCAGTCAAGACAGACAGGCAAACAGACAGTCAGTCAAGACACACATAGATAGACAGTCAGTCAAGACAGACAGACAGACATACAGACAGACAGTCAGTCAAGACCGACAGACAGACAGACAGTCAGTCAAGACAGACAGACAGACAGTCAGTCAAGACAGACAGACAGACAGTCAGTCAAGACACACAGACAGATAGACAGTCAGTCAAGCCAGACAGACAGACAGTCAGTCAAGACAGACAGACAGACTGTCAGTCAAGACACACAGACAGATAGATAGTCAGTCAAGACAGACAGACAGATAGATAGTCAGTCAAGACAGACAGACAGACAGACAGACGGACAGTCAGTGAAGACAGACAGATAGACAGTCAAGACAGACAGACAGTCAGTCAAGACAGACAGACAGACAGTCAGTCAAGACAGACAGACAGACAGTCAGTCAAGAAAGACAGACAGACAGTCAGTCAAGCCAGACAGACAGACAGTCAGTCAAGACACACTGACAGACAGTCAGTCAAGACAGAGAGACTGGCAGTCAGTCAAGACACACAGACAGATAGTCAGTCAGTCAAGACAGACACACAGACAGACAGTCAGTCAAGACAGACAGATAGTCAGTCAAGACAGACAGACAGACAGTCAGTCAAGACACACTGACAGACAGTCAGTCAAGACAGACAGACTGACAGTCAGTCAAACACACACAAACAGATAGACAGTCAGTCAAGACAGACACACAGACAGACAGTCAGACAGACAGTCAGTCAAGACAGACAGACAGTCAGTCAAGACAGACAGACAGACAGTCAGACAAGACACACTGACAGACAGTCAGTCAAGACAGACAGACAGACAGTCAGTCAAAACACACAAACAGATAGACAGTCAATCAAGACAGACAGACAGACAGACAGACAGACATTCAGTCAAGATAGACAGACAGACAGTTATTCAAGAGAGACAAACAGACAGTCAGTCAAGACAGACAGACAGTCAGTCAAGACAGACAGGCAAACAGACAGTCAGTAAAGACACACACATAGATAGACAGTCAGTAAAGACAGACAGACAGACATAAAGACAGACAGTCAGTCCAGACAGACAGTTAGACAGACAGTCAGTCAAGACAGACAGACAGACAGTCAGTCAAGACAGACAGACAGACAGTCAGTCAAGACACACAGACAGATAGACAGTCAGTCAAGCAAGACAGACAGACAGTCAGTCAAGACAGACAGGCAAACAGACAGTCAGTCAAGACACACACATAGATAGAAAGTCAGTCAAGACAGACAGACAGACATACAGACAGACAGTCAGTCAAGACAGACAGACATACAGACAGACAGTCAGTCAAGACAGACAGACAGACAGTCAGTCAAGACAGACAGACAGACAGTCAGTCAAGACAGACAGACAGACAGTCAGTCAAGACAGACAGACAGACAGTCAGTCAAGACACACATACAGATAGACAGTCAGTCAAGCCAGACAGACAGACAGTCAGTCAAGACACACTGACAGACAGTCAGACAGATAAATAGTCAGTCAAGACAGACAGACAGACAGACAGTCAGTCAAGACAGACAGACATACAGACAGACAGTCAGTCCAGACAGACAGACAGACAGACAGTCAGTCAAGACAGACAGACAGACAGTCAGTCAAGACACACAGACAGATAGACAGTCAGTCAAGCAAGACAGACAGACAGTCAGTCAAGACAGACAGGCAAACAGACAGTCAGTCAAGACACACACATAGATAGAAAGTCAGTCAAGACAGACAGACAGACATACAGACAGACAGTCAGTCAAGACAGACAGACAGACAGACAGACAGTCAGTCAAGACAGACAGACAGACAGTCAGTCAAGACAGACAGACAGACAGTCAGTCAAGACAGACAGACAGACAGTCAGTCAAGACAGACAGACAGACAGTCAGTCAAGACACACATACAGATAGACAGTCAGTCAAGCCAGACAGACAGACAGTCAGTCAAGACACACTGACAGACAGTCAGACAGATACTTAGTCAGTCAAGACAGACAGACAGACAGACAGACAGACAGTCAGTCAAGACAGACAGACAGACAGACAGACAGACAGACAGACAGACAGACAGACAGACAGACAGACAGACAGACAGTCAAGACAGACAAACAGACAGACAGACGGACAGTCAAGACGGACAGACAGACAGTCAGTCTAGACAGACAGACATTCAGTCTAGACAGACAGACAGACAGTCAGTCTAGACAGACAGACAGACAGTCAGTCTAGACAGACAGACAGACAGTCAGTCTAGACAGACAGAAAGACAGACAGTCAGTCAAGACAAACAGACAGACAGACAGTCAGTCAAGACACACACATAGATAGACAGTCAGTCAAGACAGACAGACAGACACACAGACAGACAGTCAGTCAAGACAGACAGGCAAACAGACAGTCAGTCAAGACACACACATAGATAAACAGTCAGTCAAGACAGACAGACAGACATACAGACAGACAGTCAGTCAAGACAGACGGACAGACAGACAGTCAGTCAAGACAGACAGACAAACAGTCAGTCAAGACAGACAGACAGACAGTCAGTCAAGACACACAGACAGATAGACAGTCAGTCAAGCCAGACAGACAGACAGTCAGTCAAGACAGACAGGCAAACAGACAGTCAGTCAAGACACACATAGATAGACAGTCAGTCAAGACAGACAGACAAACATACAGACAGACAGTCAGTCAAGACAGACAGACAGACAGACAGTCAGTCAAGACAGACAGACAGACAGTCAGTCAAGACAGACAGACAGACAGTCAGTCAAGACACACAGACAGATAGACAGTCAGTCAAGCCAGACAGACAGACAGTCAGTCAAGACACACTGACAGACAGTCAGACAGATACTCAGTCAGTCAAGACAGACAGACAGACAGACAGTTAGTCAAGACAGACAGACAGACAGAAAGTCAGTCAAGACAGACAGACAGACAGTCAGTCAAAACACACAAACAGATAGACAGTCAATCAAGACAGACAGACAGACAGACAGACAGACAGACACTCAGTCAAGGTAGACAGACAGACAGTCAGTCAAGAGAGTCAAACAGACAGTCAGTCAAGACAGACAGACAGACAGAAAGTCAGTCAAGATAGACAGGCAAACAGACAGTCAGTCAAGACACACACATAGATAAACAGTCAGTCAAGACAGACAGACAGACAGACAGACAGTCAGTGAAGACAGACAGATAATCAGTCAAGACAGACAGACAGTCAGTCAAGACATACAGACAGACAGTCAGTTAAGACACCCTGAAAGACAGTCAGTCAAGACAGACAGAAAGACAGTCAGTCAAGACACACAGACAGATAGACAGTCAGTCAAAACAGACAGACAGACAGTCAGTCAAGACAGACAGACAGACTGTCAGTCAAGACACACAGACAGATAGATAGTCAGTCAAGACAGACAGACAGATAGATAGTCAGTCAAGACAGACAGACAGACAGACAGTCAGTGAAGACAGACAGATAGACAGTCAAGACAGACAGACAGTCAGTCAAGACATACAGACAGACAGTGAGTCAAGACACACTGAAAGACAGTCATTCAAGACAGACAGAAAGACAGTCAGTCAAGACACACAGACAGACAGACAGACAGACAGACAGACAGACAGACAGACAGACAGACAGTCAAGATAGACAGACAGACAGACAGACAGACGGACAGTCAAGACAGACAGACAGACAGTCAGTCTAGACAGACAGACAGTCAGTCTAGACAGACAGACAGACAGTCAGTCGAGACAGACAGTCAGTCTAGACAGACAGACAGACAGTCAGTCTAGACAGACAGACAGACAGTCAGTCGAGACAGACAGACAGACAGACAGTCAGTCAAGACAAACAGACAGACAGAAAGTCAGTCAAGACAGACAGACAGTCACTCAATACAAACAGACAGATAGACAGTCAGTCAAGACAGACAGTCAGTGAACACAGACAGATAGACAGTCAAGACAGAAAGATAGACAGACAGACAGACAGTCAGTCAAGACAGTCAGACAGACAGTCAGTCAAGACACACTGACAGACAGTCAGTTAAGACAGACAGACAGACAATCAGTCATGACAGTCAGTCAAGACACACAGGCAGATAGACAGTCAGTCAAGACAGACAGACAGACAGACAGTCACTCAATACAAACAGACAGATAGACAGTCAGTCAAGACAGACAGTCAGAGATGACAGATAGATAGACAGTCAAGACAGAAAGATAGACAGACAGACAGACAGTCAGTCTAGACAGTCAGACAGACAGTCAGTCAAGACACACTGACAGACAGTCAGTTAAGACAGACAGACAGACAATCAGTCAAGACAGCCAGACTCAGAGACAGATAGACAGTCAGTCAAGACAGACAGACAGACAGACAGACAAGACAGACAGACGGATAAACAGTCAGTCAAGACAGACAGACAGACAGACAGTCAGTCAAGACAGACAGACAGACAGTCAGTCAAGACAGACAGACAGACAGTCAGTCAAGACAGACAGACAGACAGTCAGTCAAGCCAGACAGACAGACAGTCAGTCAAGACACACTGACAGACAGTCAGTCAAGACAGACAGACTGGCAGTCAGTCAAGACACACAGACAGATAGTCAGTCAGTCAAGACAGACACACAGACAGACAGTCAGTCAAGACAGACAGACAGACAGTCAGTCAAAACACACAAACAGATAGACAGTCAATCAAGACAGACAGACAGACAGACAGACAAACATTCAGTCAATATAGACAGACAGACAGTTATTCAAGAGAGACAAACAGACAGTCAGTCAAGACAGACAGACAGTCAGTCAAGACAGACAGGCAAACAGACAGTCAGTCAAGACACACACATAGATAGACAGTCAGTCAAGACAGACAGACAGACATACAGACAGACAGTCAGTCCAGACAGACAGACAGTCAGTCAAGACAGACAGACAGACAGTCAGTCAAGACACACAGACAGATAGACAGTCAGTCAAGCAAGACAGACAGACTTTCAGTCAAGACAGACAGGCAAACAGACAGTCAGTCAAGACACACACATAGATAGAAAGTCAGTCAAGACAGACAGACAGACATACAGACAGACAGTCAGTCAAGACAGACAGACAGACAGACAGACAGTCAGTCAAGACAGACAGACAGACAGTCAGTCAAGACAGACAGACAGACAGTCAGTCAAGACAGACAGACAGACAGACAGACAGTCAGTGAAGACAGACAGACAGACAGTCAGTCAAGACAGACAGTCAGTCAAGACAGACAGACAGACAGTCAGTCAAGACAGACAGACAGACAGTCAGTCAAGACACACATACAGATAGACAGTCAGTCAAGCCAGACAGACAGACAGTCAGTCAAGACACACTGACAGACAGTCAGACAGATACTTAGTCAGTCAAGACAGACAGACAGACAGACAGACAGACAGTCAGTCAAGACAGACAGACAGACAGACAGACAGACAGACAGACAGACAGACAGACAGACAGACAGACAGACAGTCAAGACAGACAAACAGACAGACAGACGGACAGTCAAGACGGACAGACAGACAGTCAGTCTAGACAGACAGACATTCAGTCTAGACAGACAGACAGACAGTCAGTCTAGACAGACAGACAGACAGTCAGTCTAGACAGACAGACAGACAGTCAGTCTAGACAGACAGAAAGACAGACAGTCAGTCAAGACAAACAGACAGACAGACAGTCAGTCAAGACACACACCTAGATAGACAGTCAGTCAAGACAGACAGACAGACATACAGACAGACAGTCAGTCAAGACAGACAGGCAAACAGACAGTCAGTCAAGACACACACATAGATAGACAGTCAGTCAAGACAGACAGACAGACATACAGACAGACAGTCAGTCAAGACAGACGGACAGACAGACAGTCAGTCAAGACAGACAGACAGACAGTCAGTCAAGACAGACAGACAGACAGTCAGTCAAGACACACAGACAGATAGACAGTCAGTCAAGCCAGACAGACAGACAGTCAGTCAAGACAGACAGGCAAACAGACAGTCAGTCAAGACACACATAGATAGACAGTCAGTCAAGACAGACAGACAGACATACAGACAGACAGTCAGTCAAGACAGACAGACAGACAGACAGTCAGTCAAGACAGACAGACAGACAGTCAGTCAAGACAGACAGACAGACAGTCAGTCAAGACACATAGACAGATAGACAGTCAGTCAAGCCAGACAGACAGACAGTCAGTCAAGACACACTGACAGACAGTCAGACAGATACTCAGTCAGTCAAGACAGACAGACAGACAGACAGTTAGTCAAGACAGACAGACAGACAGAAAGTCAGTCAAGAGAGACAGACAGACAGTCAGTCAAAACACACAAACAGATAGACAGTCAATCAAGACAGACAGACAGACAGACACTCAGTCAAGATAGACAGACAGACAGTCAGTCAAGAGAGTCAAACAGACAGTCAGTCAAGACAGACAGACAGACAGAAAGTCAGTCAAGATAGACAGGCAAACAGACAGTCAGTCAAGACACACACATAGATAAACAGTCAGTCAAGACAGACAGACAGACAGTCAGTGAAGACAGACAGATAGACAGTCAAGACAGACAGACAGTCAGTCAAGACATACAGACAGACAGTCAGTCAAGACACCCTGAAAGACAGTCAGTCAAGACAGACAGAAAGACAGTCAGTCAAGACACACAGACAGATAGACAGTCAGTCAAAACAGACAGACAGACAGTCAGTCAAGACAGACAGACAGACTGTCAGTCAAGACACACAGACAGATAGATAGTCAGTCAAGACAGACAGACAGATAGATAGTCAGTCAAGACAGACAGACAGACAGACAGACAGACAGTCAGTGAAGACAGACAGATAGACAGTCAAGACAGACAGACAGTCAGTCAAGACATACAGACAGACAGTCAGTCAAGACACACTGAAAGACAGTCAGTCAAGACAGACAGAAAGACAGTCATTCAAGACACACAGACAGACAGACAGACAGACAGACAGACAGACAGACAGACAGTCAAGACAGACAGACAGACAGACAGACAGACGGACAGTCAAGACAGACAGACAGACAGTCAGTCTAGACAGACAGACAGTCAGTCTAGACAGACAGACAGACAGTCAGTCTAGACAGACAGTCAGTCTAGACAGACAGACAGACAGTCAGTCTAGACAGACAGACAGACAGTCAGTCGAGACAGACAGACAGTCACTCAATACAAACAGACAGATAGACAGTCAGTCAAGACAGACAGTCAGAGATGAGAGATAGATAGACAGTCAAGACAGAAAGATAGACAGACAGACAGACAGTCAGTCTAGACAGTCAGACAGACAGTCAGTCAAGACACACTGACAGACAGTCAGTTAAGACAGACAGACAGACAATCAGTCAAGACAGCCAGACTCACAGACAGATAGACAGTCAGTCAAGACAGACAGACAGACAGACAGACAAGACAGACAGACGGATAAACAGTCAGTCAAGACAGACAGACAGACAGACAGTCAGTCAAGACAGACAGACAGACAGTCAGTCAAGACAGACAGACAGACAGTCAGTCAAGACAGACAGACAGACAGTCAGTCAAGCCAGACAGACAGACAGTCAGTCAAGACACACTGACAGACAGTCAGTCAAGACAGACAGACTGGGAGTCAGTCAAGACACACAGACAAATAGTCAGTCAGTCAAGACAGACACACAGACAGACAGTCAGTCAAGACAGACAGATAGTCAGTCAAGACAGACAGACTGACCGTCAGTCAAACACACACAAACAGATAGACAGTCAGTCAAGACAGACACACAGACAGACAGTCAGACAGACAGTCAGTCAAGACAGACAGACAGTCAGTCAAGACAGACAGACAGTCAGTCAAGACAGACAGACAGACAGTCAGTCAAGACACACTGACCGACAGTCAGTCAAGACAGACAGACAGACAGTCAGTCAAGACAGAAAGTCAGTCAAGACACACACATAGATAGACAGTCAGTCAAGACAGACAGACAGACATGCAGACAGACAGTCAGTCAAGACAGACAGACAGACAGACAGTCAGTCAAGACAGACAGACAGACAGTCAGTCAAGACAGACAGACAGACAGTCAGTCAAGACACACAGACAGATAGACAGTCAGTCAAGCCAGACGGATAGACAGTCAGTCAAGACAGACAGGCAAACAGACAGTCAGTCAAGACACACACATAGATAGACAGTCAGTTAAGACAGACAGACAGACATACAGACAGACAGTCAGTCAAGACAGACAGACAGACAGACAGTCAGTCAAGACAGACAGACAAACAGTCAGTCAAGACAGACAGACAGGCAGTCAGTCAAGACACACAGACAGATAGACAGTCAGTCAAGCCAGACAGACAGACAGTCAGTCAAGACACACTGACAGTCAGTCAAGACAGACAGACAGACAGTCAGTCAAGACAGACAGACAGTCAGTCAAGACAGACAGACAGACAGTCAGTCAAGACACACTGACAGACAGTCAGTCAAGACAGACAGACAGACAGACAGTCAGTCAAGACAGACAGACAAACAGTCAGTCAAGACAGACAGACTGGTAGTCAGTCAAGACACACAGACAGATAGTCAGTCAGTCAAGACAGACAGACAGACAGACAGTCAGTCAAGACAGACAGACAGTCAGTCAAGACAGACAGACAGACAGTCAGTCAAGACAGACAGACAGTCAGTCAAGACAGACAGACAGACAGTCAGTCAAGACACACTGACAGACAGTCAGTCAAGACAGACAGACAGACAGTCAGTCAAAACACACAAACAGATAGACAGTTAATCAAGACAGACAGACAGACAGACAGACAGACATTCAGTCAAGATAGACAGACAGACAGTTAGTCAAGAGAGACAAACAGACAGTCAGTCAAGACAGACAGACAGACAGACAGTCAGTCAAAACAGACAGGCAAACAGACAGTCAGTCAAGACACACAAATAGATAGACAGTCAGTCAAGACAGACAGACAGACATACAGACAGACAGTCAGTCAAGACAGACAGACAGACAGACAGTCAGTCAAGACAGACAGACAGACAGTCAGTCAAGACAGACAGACAGACAGTCAGTCAAGACACACAGACAGATGGACAGTCAGTCAAGCCAGACAGACAGACAGTCAGTCAAGACAGACAGGCAAACAGACAGTCAGTCAAGACACACACATAGATAGACAGTCAGTCAAGACATACAGACAGTCAGTCAAGACAGACAGTCAAGACAGACAGACGGACAGACAGACAGTCAAGACAGACAGACAGATAAACAGTCAGTCAAGACAAACAGACAGACAGTCAGTCAAGACACACAGACAGATAAACAGTCAGTCAAGACAGACCGACAGACAGACAGTCAGTCAAGACAGACAGACAGACAGTCAGTCAAGACAGACAGGCAAACAGACAGTCAGTCAAGACACACACATAGATAGACAGTCAGTCAAGACAGACAGACAGACATAAAGACAGACAGTCAGTCAAGACAGACAGACAGACAGACAGTCAGTCAAGACAGACAGACAGACAGTCAGTCAAGACACACAGACAGATAGACAGTCAGTCAAGCCAGACAGACAGAGAGTCAGTCAAGACAGACAGGCAAACAGACAGTCAGTCAAGACAGACAGACAGACATAAAGACAGACAGTCAGTCAAGACAGACAGACAGACAGACAGTCAGTCAAGACAGACAGACAGACAGTCAGTCAAGACAGACAGACAGACAGTCAGTCAAGACACACAGACAGATAGACAGTCAGTCAAGCCAGACAGACAGACAGTCAGTCAAGACACACTGACAGACAGTCAGACAGATACTCAGTCAGTCAAGACAGACAGACAGACAGACAGTCAGTCAAGATAGACAGACAGACAGACAGACAGACAGACAGACAGACAGACAGACAGACAGACAGTCAACACAGGCAGACAGACAGACAGACGGACAGTCAAGACGGACAGATAGACAATCAGTCTAGACAGACAGACAGACAGACAGACAGACAGACAGACAGTCAGTCAAGACAGACAGACAGACAGTCAGTAAAGACAGACAGACAGACAGTCAGTCAAGACAGACAGACAGACAGACAGACAGACAGACAGACAGATAGACAGACAGACAGACAGACAGACAGACAGACAGACAGTCAAGACAAACAGACAGACAGACAGACGGACAGTCAAGACGGACAGACAGACAGTCCGTCTAGACAGACAGACAGACAGTCAGTCTAGACAGACAGACAGACAGACAGTCAGTCTAGACAGACAGACAGACAGACAGTCAGTCAAGACAAACAGACAGACAGACAGTCAGTCAAGACAGACAGACAGTCACTCAATACAAACAGACAGATAGACAGTCAGTCAAGACAGACAGTCAGTGAAGACAGAAAGATAGACAGTCAAGACAGAAAAATAGACAGACAGACAGACAGTCAGTCAAGACAGTCAGACAGACAGTCAGTCAAGACAGACAGACAGACAGACAGTCACTCAATACAAACAGACAGATAGACAGTCAGTCAAGACAGACAGTCAGTGAAGACAGACAGATAGACAGTCAAGACAGAAAAATAGACAGACAGACAGACAGTCAGTCAAGACAGTCAGACATACAGTCAGTCAAGACACACAGACAGATAGACAGTCAGTCAAGACAGACAGACAGACAGACAGTCACTCAATACAAACAGACAGATAGACAGTCAGTCAAGACAGACAGTCAGAGATGACAGACAGATAGACAGTCAAGACAGAAAGATAGACAGACAGACAGACAGTCAGTCTAGACAGTCAGACAGACAGTCAGTCAAGACACACTGACAGACAGTCAGTTAAGACAGACAGACAGACAATCAGACAAGACAGTCAGACTCACAGACAGATAGACAGTCAGTCAAGACAGACAGACAGACAGACAGATAAGACAGACAGACGGACAGACAGACAGTCAAGACAGACAGCCAGACAGTCAAGACAGACAGACAGACTGTCAGTCAAGACAGAGAGACAGACAGTCAGTAAAGACAGACAGACAGACAGTCAGTCAAGACACACTGAAAGACAGTCAAGACAGACAGCCAGTCAGACAGACAGTCAGTCAAGACAGAAAGTCAAGACAGACAGACGGACAGACAGACAGTCAAGACAGACAGACAGTCCGTCAAGACAGACAGACAGTCAGTCAAGACAGGAAGACAGAAAAACAGTCAAGACAGACAGACAGACAGTCAGTCAAGACACACAGACAGATAGACAGTCAGTCAAGACAGACAGACAGACAGACAAACAGTCAGTCAAGACAGACCGACAGACAGTCAGTCAAGACACACAGACAGTCAGTCAAGACACACAGACAGTTAGTCAAGACAGACAGTCAAGACAGACAGACGGACAAACAGACAGTCAAGACAGACAGACAGACAGACAGTCAGTCAAGACAGACAGACAGTCAGTCAAGACACACAGATAGTCAGTCAAGCCAGACAGACAGTCAGTCAAGACACACTGACAGACAGTCAGTCAAGACAGACAGACAGACAGTCAGTCAAGACACACAGACAGTCAGTCAAGCCAGACAGACAGTAAGTCAAGACACACTGACAGACAGTCAGTCAAGACACACTGACAGACAGTCAGTCAAGACAGACAGACTGGCAGTCAGTCAAGACACACAGACAGATAGTCAGTCAGTCAAGACAGATAGACAGACAGACAGACAGACAGACAGACAGACAGACAAACAGAAAGTCAAGACAGACAGACAGTCAGTCAAGACAGACAGACAGACAGTCAAGACAGACAGACAGACAGACAGTCAGTCAAGACACACTGACAGACAGTCAGTCAAGACAGACAGACAGACAGTCAGTCAAAACACACAAACAGATAGACAGTCAATCAAGACAGACAGACAGACATTCAGTCAAGATAGACAGACAGACAGTTAGTCAAGAGAGACAAACAGACAGTCGGTCAAGACAGACAGGCAAACAGACAGTCAGTCAAGACACACACATAGATAGACAGTCAGTCAAGACAGACAGACAGACATACAGACAGACAGTCAGTCTAGACAGACAGTCAGACAGTCAGTCTAGACAGACAGACAGACAGACAGTCAGTCAAGACAAACAGACAGAAAGACAGTTAGTCAAGACACACAGACAGTCAGTCAAGCCAGACAGACAGTCAGTCAAGACAAACTGACAGACAGTCAGTCAAGACAGAAAGACTGGCAGTCAGTCAAGACACACAGACAGATAGTCAGTCAGTCAAGACAGACCGACAGACAGACAGACAGACAGACAGTCAGTCAAGACAGACAGACAGTCAGTCAAGACAGACAGACAGTCAGTCAAGACAGACAGACAGACAGTCAGTCAAGACACACTGACAGACAGTCAGCCAAGACAGACAGACAGACAGTCAGTCAAAACACACAAACAGATAGACAGTCAACCAAGACAGACAGACAGACAGACATTCAGTCAAGATAGACAGACAGGCAGTTAGTCAAGAGAGACAAACAGACAGACAATCAGTCATGACAGTCAGACATACATAGACAGTCAGTCAAGACAGACAGACAGACAGACAGTCACTCAATACAAACAGACAGATAGACAGTCAGTCAAGACAGACAGTCAGAGATGACAGACAGATAGACAGTCCAGACAGAAAGATAGACAGACAGACAGACAGTCAGTCTAGACAGTCAGACAGACAGTCAGTCAAGACACACTGACAGACAGTCAGTTAAGACAGACAGACAGACAATCAGTCAAGACAGTCAGACTCACAGACAGATAGACAGTCAGTCAAGACAGACAGACAGACAGACAGACAAGACAGACAGACGGACAGACAGACAGTCAAAACAGACAGCCAGACAGTCAAGACAGACAGACAGACTGTCAGTCAAGACAGAGAGACAGACAGTCAGTAAAGACAGACAGACAAGACAGTCAGTCAAGACACACTGAAAGACAGTCAAGACAGACAGCCAGTCAGACAGACAGTCAGTCAAGACAGAAAGTCAAGACAGACAGACGGACAGACAGACAGTCAAGACAGACAGACAGTCCGTCAAGACAGACAGACAGACAGTCAGTCAAGACAGACAGACAGAAAGTCAGTCAAGACAGACAGACAGACAGTCAGTCAAGACACACAGACAGATAGACAGTCAGTCAAGACAGACAGACAGGCAGACAAACAGTCAGTCAAGACAGACCGACAGACAGCCAGTCAAGACACACAGACAGTCAGTCAAGACATACAGACAGTCAGTCAAGACAGACAGTCAAGACAGACTGACGGACAGACAGACAGTCAAGACAGACAGACAGACAGACAGTCAGTCAAGACAGACAGACAGACAGACAGTCAGTCAAGACACACAGACAGTCAGTCAAGCCAGACAGACAGTCAGTCAAGACACACTGACAGACAGTCAGTCAAGACAGACAGACAGACAGTCAGTCAAGACACACAGACAGTCAGTCAAGCTAGACAGACAGTCAGTCAAGACACACTGACAGACAGTCAGTCAAGACAGACAGACTGGCAGTCAGTCAAGACACACAGACAGATAGTCAGTCAGTCAAGACAGATAGACAGACGGACAGACAGACAGACAGACAGACAGACAGACAGTCAGTCAAGACAGACAGACAGTCAGTCAAGACAGACAGACAGTCAGTCAAGACAGACAGACAGACAGTCAGTCAAGACAAACTGACTGACAGTCAGTCAAGACAGACAGACAGACAGTCAGTCAAAACACACAAACAGATAGACAGTCAATCAAGACAGACAGACAGACATTCAGTCAAGATAGACAGACAGACAGTTAGTCAAGAGAGACAAACAGACAGTCAGTCAAGACAGACAGGCAAACAGACAGTCAGTCGACACACACATAGATAGACAGTCAGTCAAGACAGACAGACAGACATACAGACAGACAGTCAGTCAAGACAGACAGATAGACAGTCAAGACAGACAGACAGTCAGTCTAGACAGACAGTCAGTCTAGACAGACAGTCAGACAGTCAGTCTAGACAGACAGACAGACAGACAGTCAGTCAAGACAAACAGACAGAAAGACAGTTAGTCAAGACACACAGACAGTCAGTCAAGCCAGACAGACAGTCAGTCAAGACACACTGACAGACAGTCAGTCAAGACAGAAAGACTGGCAGTCAGTCAAGACACACAGACAGATAGTCAGTCAGTCAAGACAGACCGACAGACAGACAGACAGACAGACAGTCAGTCAAGACAGACAGACAGTCAGTCAAGACAGACAGACAGTCAGTCAAGACAGACAGACAGTCAGTCAAGACAGACAGACAGACAGTCAGTCAAGACACACTGACAGACAGTCAGCCAAGACAGACAGACAGACAGTCAGTCAAAACACACAAACAGATAGACAGTCAACGAAGACAGACAGACAGACAGACAGACAGACATTCAGTCAAGATAGACAGACAGGCAGTTAGTCAAGAGAGACAAACAGACAGTCAGTCAAGACAGACAGACAGACAGACAGTCAGTCAAGACAGACAGACAGACAGACAGTCAGTCAAGACAGACAGACAGACAGACAGTCAGTCAAGACAGACAGACAGACAGACAGTCAGTCAAGACAGACAGGCAAACAGACAGTCAGTCAAGACACACACATAGATAGACAGTCAGTCAAGACAGACAGACAGACATACAGACAGACAGTCAGTCAAGACA
The DNA here is from genome assembly GCA_030848855.1 of Branchinecta sandiegonensis. Lineage (NCBI taxonomy): Eukaryota > Metazoa > Arthropoda > Branchiopoda > Anostraca > Branchinectidae > Branchinecta > Branchinecta sandiegonensis. The sequence continues at coordinate 631,770 of JAUPMV010000002.1, read as the reverse complement.
GACAGATAGACAGTCAAGACAGACAGACAGTCAGTCTAGACAGACAGACAGACAGACAGTCAGTCAAGACAAACAGACAGTCAGTCAAGACAGACAGTCAAGACAGACAGACGGACAGACAGACAGTCAAGACAGACAGACAGATAAACAGTCAGTCAAGACAGACAGACAGACAGACAGTCAGTCAAGACAGACAGACAGACAGTCAGTCAAGACATACAGACAGTCAGTCAAGACATACAGACAGATAAACAGTCAGTCAAGACAGACAGACAGTCAAGACAGACAGACAGACAGTCAGTCAAGACAGACAGACAGACAGTCAGTCAAGCCAGACAGACAGACAGTCAGTCAAGACACACTGACAGACAGTCAGTCAAGACAGACAGACTGGCAGTCAGTCAAGACACACAGACAGATAGTCAGTCAGTCAAGACAGACAGACAGACAGACAGACAGTCAGTCAAGACAGACAGACAGTCAGTCAAGACAGACAGACACACAGTCAGTCAAGACACACTGACAGACAGTCAGTCAAGACAGACAGACATTCAGTCAAGATAGACAGACAGACAGTTAGTCAAGAGAGACAAACAGACAGTCAGTCAAGACAGACAGACAGACAGACAGTCAGACAAGACAGACAGGCAAACAGACAGTCAATCAAGACACACACATAGATAGACACTCAGTCAAGACAGACAGACAGACATACAGACAGACAGTCAGTCAAGACAGACAGACAGACAGACAGTCAGTCAAGAGAGACAGACAGACAGTCAGTCAAGACAGACAGACAGACAGTCAGTCAAGACAGACAGACAGATAGACAGTCAGTCAAGCCAGACAGACAGACAGTCAGTCAAGACAGACAGACAGACAGACAGTCAGTCAAGACAGACAGAAAGACAGGCAGTCAAGACAGACAGACAGACAGTCAGTCAAGAAACACAGACAGATAGACAGTCAGTCAAGCCAGACAGACAGACAGTTAGTCAAGACACACTGACAGACAGTCAGACAGATACTCAGTCAGTCAAGACAGACAGACAGACAGACAGACAGACAGTCAGTCAAGACAGACAGACAGACAGACAGTCAGTCAACACAGACAGACAGACAGTCAGTCAAAACACACAAATAGATAGACAGTCAATCAAGACAGACAGACAGACATACAGACAGACATTCAGTCAAGATAGACAGACAGACAGAAAGTCAGTCAAGATAGACAGGCAAACAGATGGTCAGTCGAGACACACACATAGATAAACAGTCAGTCAAGACAGACAGACAGACAGACAGTCAGTGAAGACAGACAGATAGACAGTCAAGACAGACAGACAGTCAGTCAAGACAGACAGATAGACAATCAAGACAGACAGACAGTCAGTCAAGACATACAGACAGACAGTCAGTCAAGACACACTGAAAGACAGTCAGTCAAGACAGACAGAAAGACAGTCAGTCAAGACACACAGACAGATAGACAGTCAGTCAAGACAGACAGACAGACAGTCAGTCAAGACAGACAGACAGACAGTCAGTCAAAACACACAAACAGATAGACAGTCAACGAAGACAGACAGACAGACAGACAGACATTCAGTCAAGATAGACAGACAGGCAGTTAGTCAAGAGAGACAAACAGACAGTCAGTCAAGACAGACAGACAGACAGACAGTCAGTCAAGACACACAGACAGATAGACAGTCAGTCAAGACAGACAGACAGACAGTCAGTCAAGACAGACAGACAGACAGTCAGTCAAAACACACAAACAGATAGACAGTCAACGAAGACAGACAGACAGACAGACAGACAGACAGACATTCAGTCAAGATAGACAGACAGGCAGTTAGTCAAGAGAGACAAACAGACAGTCAGTCAAGAGAGACAGGCAAACAGACAGTCAGTCAAGACACACACATAGATAGACAGTCAGTCAAGACAGACAGAAAGACATACAGACAGACAGTCAGTCAAGACAGACAGACAGACAGACAGTCAGTCAAGACAGACAGAAAGACAGGCAGTCAAGACAGACAGACAGACAGTCAGTCAAGAAACACAGACAGATAGACAGTCAGTCAAGCCAGACAGACAGACAGTTAGTCAAGACACACTGACAGACAGTCAGACAGATACTCAGTCAGTCAAGACAGACAGACAGACAGACAGACAGACAGTCAGTCAAGACAGACAGACAGACAGACAGTCAGTCAACACAGACAGACAGACAGTCAGTCAAAACACACAAATAGATAGACAGTCAATCAAGACAGACAGACAGACATACAGACAGACATTCAGTCAAGATAGACAGACAGACAGAAAGTCAGTCAAGATAGACAGGCAAACAGATGGTCAGTCAAGACACACACATAGATAAACAGTCAGTCAAGACAGACAGACAGACAGACAGTCAGTGAAGACAGACAGATAGACAGTCAAGACAGACAGACAGTCAGTCAAGACAGACAGATAGACAGTCAAGACAGACAGACAGTCAGTCAAGACATACAGACAGACAGTCAGTCAAGACACACTGAAAGACAGTCAGTCAAGACAGACAGAAAGACAGTCAGTCAAGACACACAGACAGATAGACAGTCAGTCAAGACAGACAGACAGACAGTCAGTCAAGACAGACAGACAGACAGTCAGTCAAGACAGACAGACAGACAGTCAGTCAAAACACACAAACAGATAGACAGTCAATCAAGACAGACAGACAGACATTCAGTCAAGATAGACAGACAGACAGTTAGTCAAGAGAGACAAACAGACAGTCAGTCAAGACAGACAGGCAAACAGACAGTCAGTCGACACACACATAGATAGACAGTCAGTCAAGACAGACAGACAGACATACAGACAGACAGTCAGTCAAGACAGACAGATAGACAGTTAAGACAGACAGACAGTCAGTCTAGACAGACAGTCAGACAGTCAGTCTAGACAGACAGTCAGACAGTCAGTCTAGACAGACAGACAGACAGACAGTCAGTCAAGACAAACAGACAGAAAGACAGTTAGTCAAGACACACAGACAGTCAGTCAAGCCAGACAGACAGTCAGTCAAGACACACTGACAGACAGTCAGTCAAGACAGAAAGACTGGCAGTCAGTCAAGACACACAGACAGATAGTCAGTCAGTCAAGACAGACCGACAGACAGACAGACAGACAGACAGTCAGTCAAGACAGACAGACAGTCAGTCAAGACAGACAGACAGTCAGTCAAGACAGACAGACAGTCAGTCAAGACAGACAGACAGACAGTCAGTCAAGACACACTGACAGACAGTCAGCCAAGACAGACAGACAGACAGTCAGTCAAAACACACAAACAGATAGACAGTCAACGAAGACAGACAGACAGACAGACAGACAGACATTCAGTCAAGATAGACAGACAGGCAGTTAGTCAAGAGAGACAAACAGACAGTCAGTCAAGACAGACAGACAGACAGACAGTCAGTCAAGACAGACAGACAGACAGACAGACAGTCAGTCAAGACAGACAGACAGACAGACAGTCAGTCAAGACAGACAGGCAAACAGACAGTCAGTCAAGACACACACATAGATAGACAGTCAGTCAAGACAGACAGACAGACATACAGACAGACAGTCAGTCAAGACAGACAGATAGACAGTCAAGACAGACAGACAGTCAGTCTAGACAGACAGTCAGACAGTCAGTCTAGACAGACAGACAGACAGACAGTCAGTCAAGACAAACAGACAGTCAGTCAAGACAGACAGTCAAGACAGACAGACGGACAGACAGACAGTCAAGACAGACAGACAGATAAACAGTCAGTCAAGACAGACAGACAGACAGACAGTCAGTCAAGACAGACAGACAGACAGTCAGTCAAGACATACAGACAGTCAGTCAAGACATACAGACAGATAAACAGTCAGTCAAGACAGACAGACAGTCAAGACAGACAGACAGACAGTCAGTCAAGACAGACAGACAGACAGTCAGTCAAGCCAGACAGACAGACAGTCAGTCAAGACACACTGACAGACAGTCAGTCAAGACAGACAGACTGGCAGTCAGTCAAGACACACAGACAGATAGTCAGTCAGTCAAGACAGACAGACAGACAGACAGACAGTCAGTCAAGACAGACAGACAGTCAGTCAAGACAGACAGACACACAGTCAGTCAAGACACACTGACAGACAGTCAGTCAAGACAGACAGACATTCAGTCAAGATAGACAGACAGACAGTTAGTCAAGAGAGACAAACAGACAGTCAGTCAAGACAGACAGACAGACAGACAGTCAGTCAAGACAGACAGGCAAACAGACAGTCAATCAAGACACACACATAGATAGACACTCAGTCAAGACAGACAGACAGACATACAGACAGACAGTCAGTCAAGACAGACAGACAGACAGACAGTCAGTCAAGAGAGACAGACAGACAGTCAGTCAAGACAGACAGACAGACAGTCAGTCAAGACAGACAGACAGATAGACAGTCAGTCAAGCCAGACAGACAGACAGTCAGTCAAGAGAGACAGGCAAACAGACAGTCAGTCAAGACACACACATAGATAGACAGTCAGTCAAGACAGACAGAAAGACATACAGACAGACAGTCAGTCAAGACAGACAGACAGACAGACAGACAGTCAGTCAAGACAGACAGAAAGACAGGCAGTCAAGACAGACAGACAGACAGTCAGTCAAGAAACACAGACAGATAGACAGTCAGTCAAGCCAGACAGACAGACAGTTAGTCAAGACACACTGACAGACAGTCAGACAGATACTCAGTCAGTCAAGACAGACAGACAGACAGACAGACAGACAGTCAGTCAAGACAGACAGACAGACAGACAGTCAGTCAACACAGACAGACAGACAGTCAGTCAAAACACACAAATAGATAGACAGTCAATCAAGACAGACAGACAGACATACAGACAGACATTCAGTCAAGATAGACAGACAGACAGAAAGTCAGTCAAGATAGACAGGCAAACAGATGGTCAGTCAAGACACACACATAGATAAACAGTCAGTCAAGACAGACAGACAGACAGACAGTCAGTGAAGACAGACAGATAGACAGTCAAGACAGACAGACAGTCAGTCAAGACAGACAGATAGACAGTCAAGACAGACAGACAGTCAGTCAAGACATACAGACAGACAGTCAGTCAAGACACACTGAAAGACAGTCAGTCAAGACAGACAGAAAGACAGTCAGTCAAGACACACAGACAGATAGACAGTCAGTCAAGACAGACAGACAGACAGTCAGTCAAGACAGACAGACAGACAGTCAGTCAAGACAGACAGACAGACAGTCAGTCAAAACACACAAACAGATAGACAGTCAATCAAGACAGACAGACAGACATTCAGTCAAGATAGACAGACAGACAGTTAGTCAAGAGAGACAAACAGACAGTCAGTCAAGACAGACAGGCAAACAGACAGTCAGTCGACACACACATAGATAGACAGTCAGTCAAGACAGACAGACAGACATACAGACAGACAGTCAGTCAAGACAGACAGATAGACAGTTAAGACAGACAGACAGTCAGTCTAGACAGACAGTCAGACAGTCAGTCTAGACAGACAGTCAGACAGTCAGTCTAGACAGACAGACAGACAGACAGTCAGTCAAGACAAACAGACAGAAAGACAGTTAGTCAAGACACACAGACAGTCAGTCAAGCCAGACAGACAGTCAGTCAAGACACACTGACAGACAGTCAGTCAAGACAGAAAGACTGGCAGTCAGTCAAGACACACAGACAGATAGTCAGTCAGTCAAGACAGACCGACAGACAGACAGACAGACAGACAGTCAGTCAAGACAGACAGACAGTCAGTCAAGACAGACAGACAGTCAGTCAAGACAGACAGACAGTCAGTCAAGACAGACAGACAGACAGTCAGTCAAGACACACTGACAGACAGTCAGCCAAGACAGACAGACAGACAGTCAGTCAAAACACACAAACAGATAGACAGTCAACGAAGACAGACAGACAGACAGACAGACAGACATTCAGTCAAGATAGACAGACAGGCAGTTAGTCAAGAGAGACAAACAGACAGTCAGTCAAGACAGACAGACAGACAGACAGTCAGTCAAGACAGACAGACAGACAGACAGACAGTCAGTCAAGACAGACAGACAGACAGACAGTCAGTCAAGACAGACAGGCAAACAGACAGTCAGTCAAGACACACACATAGATAGACAGTCAGTCAAGACAGACAGACAGACATACAGACAGACAGTCAGTCAAGACAGACAGATAGACAGTCAAGACAGACAGACAGTCAGTCTAGACAGACAGTCAGACAGTCAGTCTAGACAGACAGACAGACAGACAGTCAGTCAAGACAAACAGACAGTCAGTCAAGACAGACAGTCAAGACAGACAGACGGACAGACAGACAGTCAAGACAGACAGACAGATAAACAGTCAGTCAAGACAGACAGACAGACAGACAGTCAGTCAAGACAGACAGACAGACAGTCAGTCAAGACATACAGACAGTCAGTCAAGACATACAGACAGATAAACAGTCAGTCAAGACAGACAGACAGTCAAGACAGACAGACAGACAGTCAGTCAAGACAGACAGACAGACAGTCAGTCAAGCCAGACAGACAGACAGTCAGTCAAGACACACTGACAGACAGTCAGTCAAGACAGACAGACTGGCAGTCAGTCAAGACACACAGACAGATAGTCAGTCAGTCAAGACAGACAGACAGACAGACAGACAGTCAGTCAAGACAGACAGACAGTCAGTCAAGACAGACAGACACACAGTCAGTCAAGACACACTGACAGACAGTCAGTCAAGACAGACAGACATTCAGTCAAGATAGACAGACAGACAGTTAGTCAAGAGAGACAAACAGACAGTCAGTCAAGACAGACAGACAGACAGACAGTCAGTCAAGACAGACAGGCAAACAGACAGTCAATCAAGACACACACATAGATAGACACTCAGTCAAGACAGACAGACAGACATACAGACAGACAGTCAGTCAAGACAGACAGACAGACAGACAGTCAGTCAAGAGAGACAGACAGACAGTCAGTCAAGACAGACAGACAGACAGTCAGTCAAGACAGACAGACAGATAGACAGTCAGTCAAGCCAGACAGACAGACAGTCAGTCAAGAGAGACAGGCAAACAGACAGTCAGTCAAGACACACACATAGATAGACAGTCAGTCAAGACAGACAGAAAGACATACAGACAGACAGTCAGTCAAGACAGACAGACAGACAGACAGACAGTCAGTCAAGACAGACAGAAAGACAGGCAGTCAAGACAGACAGACAGACAGTCAGTCAAGAAACACAGACAGATAGACAGTCAGTCAAGCCAGACAGACAGACAGTTAGTCAAGACACACTGACAGACAGTCAGACAGATACTCAGTCAGTCAAGACAGACAGACAGACAGACAGACAGACAGTCAGTCAAGACAGACAGACAGACAGACAGTCAGTCAGCACAGACAGACAGACAGACAGTCAGTCAAAACACACAAATAGATAGACAGTCAATCAAGACAGACAGACAGACATACAGACAGACATTCAGTCAAGATAGACAGACAGACAGAAAGTCAGTCAAGATAGACAGGCAAACAGATGGTCAGTCAAGACACACACATAGATAAACAGTCAGTCAAGACAGACAGACAGACAGACAGTCAGTGAAGACAGACAGATAGACAGTCAAGACAGACAGACAGTCAGTCAAGACAGACAGATAGACAGTCAAGACAGACAGACAGTCAGTCAAGACATACAGACAGACAGTCAGTCAAGACACACTGAAAGACAGTCAGTCAAGACACACAGACAGATAGTCAGTCAGTCAAGACAGACAGACAGACAGTCAGTCAAGACAGACAGACAGACTGTCAGTCAAGACACACAGACAGATAGATAGTCAGTCAAGGTAGACAGACAGACAGACAGTCGGTCAAGACAGACAGACAGTAAGTCAAGACAGACAGACAGACAGACAGACAGACAGACAGACAGTCAGACAGACAGACAGACAGACAGTCAAGACAGACAGACAGACGGACAGTCAAGACAGACAGACAGACAGTCAGTCAAGACAGACAGACAGACAGACAGACAGTCAGTCAAGACAGACAGACAGATAGACAGTCAGTCAAGCCAGACAGACAGACAGACAGACAGTCAGTCAAGACAGACAGACAGTCAGTCAAGACAGACAGACACACAGTCAGTCAAGACACACTGACAGACAGTCAGTCAAGACAGACAGACAGACAGTCAGTCAAAACACACAAAGAGATAGACAGTCAATCAAGACAGACAGACAGACAGACAGACAGACATTCAGTCAAGATAGACAGACAGACAGTTAGTCAAGAGGGACAAACAGACAGTCAGTCAAGACAGACAGACAGACAGACAGTTAGTCAAGACAGACAGGCAAACAGACAGTCAATCAAGACACACACATAGATAGACAGTCAGTCAAGACAGACAGACAGACATACAGACAGACAGTCAGTCAAGACAGACAGACAGACAGACAGTCAGTCAAGAGAGACAGACAGACAGTCAGTCAAGACAGACAGACAGACAGTCAGTCAAGACAGACAGACAGATAGACAGTCAGTCAAGCCAGACAGACAGACAGTCAGTCAAGAGAGACAGGCAAACAGACAGTCAGTCAAGACACACACATAGATAGACAGTCAGTCAAGACAGACAGAAAGACATACAGACAGACAGTCAGTCAAGACAGACAGACAGACAGACAGTCAGTCAAGACAGACAGACAGACAGTCAGTCAAGACAGACAGACAGACAGTCAGTCAAGAAACACAGACAGATAGACAGTCACTCAAGCCAGACAGACAGACAGTTAGTCAAGACACACTGACAGACAGTCAGACAGATACTCAGTCAGTCAAGACAGACAGACAGACAGACAGACAGACAGTCAGTCAAGACAGACAGACAGACAGACAGTCAGTCAAGACAGACAGACAGACAGTCAGTCAAAACACACAAATAGATAGACAGTCAATCAAGACAGACCGACAGACATACAGACAGACATTCAGTCAAGATAGACAGACAGACAGAAAGTCAGTCAAGATAGACAGGCAAACAGATGGTCAGTCAAGACACACACATAGATAAACAGTCAGTCAAGACAGACAGACAGACAGACAGTCAGTGAAGACAGACAGATAGTCAGTCAAGACAGACAGACAGTCAGTCAAGACAGACAGATAGACAGTCAAGACAGACAGACAGTCAGTCAAGACATACAGACAGACAGTCAGTCAAGACACACTGAAAGACAGTCAGTCAAGACAGACAGAAAGACAGTCAGTCAAGACACACAGACAGATAGACAGTCAGTCAAGACAGACAGACAGACAGTCAGTCAAGACAGACAGACAGACTGTCAGTCAAGACACACAGACAGATAGATAGTCAGTCAAGGTAGACAGACAGACAGACAGTCGGTCAAGACAGACAGACAGTAAGTCAAGACAGACAGACAGACAGACAGACAGACAGTCAGACAGACAGACAGACAGACAGTCAAGACAGACAGACAGACGGACAGTCAAGACAGACAGACAGACAGTCAGTCTAGACAGACAGACAGACAGTCAGACAAGACAAACAGACAGACAGACAGTCAGTCAAGACAGACAGACAGTCACTCAATACAAACAGACAGATAGACAGTCAGTCAAGACAGACAGTCAGTGAAGACAGACAGATAGAAAGTCAAGACAGAAAGATAGACAGACAGACAGACAGTCAGTCAAGACAGTCAGACAGACAGTCTGTCAAGACAGACAGACAGTCACTCAATACAAACAGACAGATAGACAGTCAGTCAAGACAGACAGTCAGTGAAGAAAGACAGATAGACAGTCAAGACAGAAAGATAAACAGACAGACAGACAGTCAGTCAAGACAGTCAGACAGACAGTCAGTCAAGACACACTGACAGACAGTCAGTTAAAACAGACAGACAGCAGTCAGTCAAGACAGTCAGACTCAGAGACAGATAGACAGTCAGTCAAGACAGACAGACAGACAAGCAGACAAGACAGACAGACGGACAGACAGACAGTCAAGACAGACAGCCAGACAGACAGACAGTCAGTCAAGACAGAAAGTCAAGACAGACAGACGGACAGACAGACAGTCAAGACAGACAGACAGTCAGTCAAGACAGACAGACAGACAGACAGTCAGTCAAGACAGAGACACAGACATTCAGTCAAGACAGAGAGACAGACAGTCAGTCAGGACAGTCAGACATGCAGTCAGTCAAGACACACAGACAGATAGACAGTCAGTCAAGACAGACAGACAGTCACTCAATACAAACAGACAGATAGACAGTCAGTCAAGACAGACTGTCAGAGATGACAGACAGATAGACAGTCAAGACAGAAAGATAGAAAGACAGACAGACAGTCAGTCTAGACAGTCAGACAGACAGTCAGTCAAGACACACTGACAGACAGTCAGTTAAGACAGACAGACAGACAATCAGTCAAGACAGTCAGACTCACAGACAGATAGACAGTCAGTCAAGACAGGCAGACAGACAGACAGACAAGACAGACAGACGGACAGACAGACAGTTAAGACAGACAGCCAGACAGACAGACAGTCAGTCAAGACAGAAAGTCAAGATAGAAAGACGGACAGACAGACAGTCAAGACAGACAGACAGTCAGTCAAGACAGACAGACAGACCGACAGTCAGTCAAGATAGAGAGACAGACATTCAGTCAAGACAGAGAGACAGACAGTCAGTCAAGACACACTGAAAGACAGTCAAGACAGACAGCCAGACAGTCAGTCAAGACAGAAAGTCAAGACAGACAGACGGACAGACAGACAGTCAAGACAGACAGACAGTCAGTCAAGACAGACAGACAGACAGTCAGTCAAGACAGACAGACAGAAAGTCAGTCAAGACAGACAGACAGACAGTCAGTCAAGACACACAGACAGATAGACAGTCAGTCAAGACAGACAGACAGACAGACAAACAGTCAGTCAAGACAGACAGACAGACAGTCAGTCAAGACAGACAGACAGACAGTCAGTCAAGACAGACAGACAGTCAGTCAAGACATACAGACAGTCAGTCGAGACAGACAGTCAAGACAGACAGACGGACAGACAGACAGTCAAGACAGACAGTCAGATAAACAGTCAGTCAAGACAGACAGACAGACAGTCAGTCAAGACACACAGACAGATAAACGGTCAGTCAAGACAGACAGACAGACATTCAGTCAGTCAAGACAGACAGACAGACAGTCAGTCAAGACAGACAGACAGACAGTCAGTCAAGACAGACAGACAGACAGTCAGTCAAGACACACAGACAGTCAGTCAAGCCATCCAGACAGTCAGTCAAGACACACTGACAGACAGTCAGTCAAGACAGACAGACAGACAGTCAGTCAAGACACACAGACAGTCAGTCAAGCCAATCAGACAGTCAGTCAAGACACACTGACAGACAGTCAGTCAAGATAGACAGACTGGCAGTCAGTCAAGACACACAGACAGATAGTCAGTCAGTCAAGACAGACAGACAGACAGACAGACAGTCAGTCAAGACAGACAGACAGACAGTCAGTCAAGACACACTGACATACAGTCAGTCAAGACAGACAGACAGACAGTCAGTCAAAACACACAAACAGATAGACAGTCAATTAAGACAGACAGCCAGACAGACAGACAGAAATTCAGTCAAGATAGAAAGACAGACAGTTAGTCAAGAGAGACAAACAGACAGTCAGTCAAGACAGACAGACAGACAGACAGTCAGTCAAGACAGACAGGCAAACAGACAGTCAATCAAGACACACACAAAGATAGACACTCAGTCAAGACAGACAGACAGACATACAGACAGACAGTCAGTCAAGACAGACAGACAGACAGACAGTCAGTCAAGAGAGACAGACAGACAGTCAGTCAAGACAGACAGACAGACAGTCAGTCAAGACAGACAGAGAGATAGACAGTCAGTCAAGCCAGACAGACAGACAGACAGACAGTCAGTCAAGACAGACAGACAGTCAGTCAAGACAGACAGACACACAGTCAGTCAAGACACACTGACAGACAGTCAGTCAAGACAGACAGACAGACAGTCAGTCAAAACACACAAACAGATAGACAGTCAATCAAGACAGACAGACAGACAGACAGACAGACATTCAGTCAAGATAGACAGACAGACAGTTAGTCAAGAGAGACAAACAGACAGTCAGTCAAGACAGACAGACAGACAGACAGTCAGTCAAGAAAGACAGGCAAACAGACAGTCAATCAATACACACACATAGATAGACACTCAGTCAAGACAGACAGACAGACATACAGACAGACAGTCAGTCAAGACAGACAGACAGACAGACAGTCAGTCAAGAGAGACAGACAGACAGTCAGTCAAGACAGACAGACAGACAGTCAGTCAAGACAGACAGACAGATAGACAGTCAGTCAAGCCAGACAGACAGACAGACAGACAGACATTCAGTCAAGATAGACAGACAGACAGTTAGTCAAGAGAGACAAACAGACAGTCAGTCAAGACACACTGACAGACAGTCAGTCAAGACAGACAGACAGACAGTCAGTCAAAACACACAAACAGATAGACAGTCAATCAAGACAGACAGACAGACAGACAGACAGACATTCAGTCAAGACAGACAGACAGACAGTCAGTCAAGACACACAGACAGATAGACAGTCAGTCAAGACAGACAGACAGACAGACACACAGTCAGTCAAGACAGACAGACAGACAGTCAGTCAAGACAGACAGACAGACAGTCAGTCAAGACAGACAGACAGTCAGTCAAGACATACAGACAGTCAGTCGAGACAGACAGTCAAGACAGACAGACGGACAGACAGACAGTCAAGACAGACAGTCAGATAAACAGTCAGTCAAGACAGACAGACAGACAGTCAGTCAAGACACACAGACAGATAAACGGTCAGTCAAGACAGACAGACAGACATTCAGTCAGTCAAGACAGACAGACAGACAGTCAGTCAAGACAGACAGACAGACAGTCAGTCAAGACAGACAGACAGACAGTCAGTCAAGACACACAGACAGTCAGTCAAGCCATCCAGACAGTCAGTCAAGACACACTGACAGACAGTCAGTCAAGACAGACAGACAGACAGTCAGTCAAGACACACAGACAGTCAGTCAAGCCAATCAGACAGTCAGTCAAGACACACTGACAGACAGTCAGTCAAGATAGACAGACTGGCAGTCAGTCAAGACACACAGACAGATAGTCAGTCAGTCAAGACAGACAGACAGACAGACAGACAGTCAGTCAAGACAGACAGACAGACAGTCAGTCAAGACACACTGACATACAGTCAGTCAAGACAGACAGACAGACAGTCAGTCAAAACACACAAACAGATAGACAGTCAATTAAGACAGACAGCCAGACAGACAGACAGAAATTCAGTCAAGATAGAAAGACAGACAGTTAGTCAAGAGAGACAAACAGACAGTCAGTCAAGACAGACAGACAGACAGACAGTCAGTCAAGACAGACAGGCAAACAGACAGTCAATCAAGACACACACAAAGATAGACACTCAGTCAAGACAGACAGACAGACATACAGACAGACAGTCAGTCAAGACAGACAGACAGACAGACAGTCAGTCAAGAGAGACAGACAGACAGTCATTCAAGACAGACAGACAGACAGACAGTCAGTCAAGAGAGACAGACAGACAGTCAGTCAAGACAGACAGACAGACAGTCAGTCAAGACAGACAGAGAGATAGACAGTCAGTCAAGCCAGACAGACAGACAGACAGACAGTCAGTCAAGACAGACAGACAGTCAGTCAAGACAGACAGACACACAGTCAGTCAAGACACACTGACAGACAGTCAGTCAAGACAGACAGACAGACAGTCAGTCAAAACACACAAACAGATAGACAGTCAATCAAGACAGACAGACAGACAGACATTCAGTCAAGATAGACAGACAGACAGTTAGTCAAGAGAGACAAACAGACAGTCAGTCAAGACAGACAGACAGACAGACAGTCAGTCAAGACAGACAGGCAAACAGACAGTCAATCAATACACACACATAGATAGACACTCAGTCAAGACAGACAGACAGACATACAGACAGACAGTCAGTCAAGACAGACAGACAGACAGACAGTCAGTCAAGAGAGACAGACAGACAGTCAGTCAAGACAGACAGACAGACAGTCAGTCAAGACAGACAGACAGATAGACAGTCAGTCAAGCCAGACAGACAGACAGTCAGTCAAGACAGACAGGCAAACAGACAGTCAGTCAAGACACACACATAGATAGACAGTCAGTCAAGACAGACAGACAGACATACAGACAGACAGTCAGTCAAGACAGACAGATAGACAGTCAAGACAGACAGACAGTCAGTCTAGACAGACAGTCAGACAGACAGACAGTCAATCAAGACAAACAGATAGACAGACAGTCAGTCAAGACACACAGAGAGTCAGTCAAGCCAGACAGACAGTCAGTCAAGACACACTGACAGACAGACAGACAGTCACTCAATAAAAACAGACAGATAGACAGTCAGTCAAGACAGACAGTCAGTGAAGACAGACAGATAGACAGTCAAGACAGAAAAATAGACAGACAGTCAGTCAAGACAGTCAGACAGACAGTCAGTCAAGACACACTGAAAGACAGTCAGTTAAGACAAACAGACAGACAATCAGTCATGACAGTCAGACATACAGTCAGTCAAGACACACAGACAGATAGACAGTCAGTCAAGACAGACAGACAGACAGACAGTCACTCAATACAAACAGACAGATAGACAGTCAGTCAAGACAGACAGTCAGAGATGACAGACAGATAGACAGTCAAGACAGAAAGATAGACAGACAGACAGACAGTCAGTCTAGACAGTCAGACAGACAGTCAGTCAAGACACACTGACAGACAGTCAGTTAAGGCAGAAAGACAGACAATCAGTCAAGACAGTCAGACTCACAGACAGATACACAGTCAGTCAAGACAGACAGACAGACAAGACAGACAGTCAGTCAAGACACACAGACAGTCAGTCAAGCCAGACAGACAGTCAGTCAAGACACACTGACAGACAGTCAGTCAAGACAGACAGACTGGCAGTCAGTCAAGACAGACAGACTGGCAGTCAGTCAAGACACACAGACAGATAGTCAGTCAGTCAAGACAGATAGACAGACAGACAGACAGACAGACAGACAGACAGACAGACAGTCAGTCAAGACAGACAGACAGTCAGTCAAGACAGACAGACAGTCAGTCAAGACAGACAGACAGTCAGTCAAGACAGACAGACAGACAGTCAGTCAAGACACACTGACAGACAGTCAGTCAGTCAAGACAGACAGACAGACAGTCAGTCAAAACACACAAACAGATAGACAGTCAATCAAGACAGACAGACAGACATTCAGTCAAGATAGACAGACAGACAGTTAGTCAAGAGAGACAAACAGACAGTCAGTCAAGACAGACAGGCAAACAGACAGTCAGTCAAGACACACACATAGATAGACAGTCAGTCAAGACAGACAGACAGACACATAGATAGACAGTCAGTCAAGACAGACAGACAGACAGACATACAGACAGACAGTCAGTCAAGACAGACAGATAGACAGTCAAGACAGACAGACAGTCAGTCTAGACAGACAGTCAGACAGTCAGTCTAGACAGACAGACAGACAGACAGTCAGTCAAGACAAACAGACAGTCAGTCAAGACAGACAGTCAAGACTGACAGACGGACAGACAGACAGTCAAGACAGACAGACAGACAGTCAGTCAAGACAGACAGACAGACAGTCAGTCAAGCCAGACAGACAGACAGTCAGTCAAGACACACTGACAGACAGTCAGTCAAGACAGACAGACTGGCAGTCAGTCAAGACACACAGACAGATAGTCAGTCAGTCAAGACAGACAGACAGACAGACAGACAGTCAGTCAAGAAAGACAGACAGTCAGTCAAGACAGACAGACACACAGTCAGTCAAGACACACTGACAAACAGTCAGTCAAGACAGACAGACAGACAGTCAGTCAAAACACACAAACAGATAGACAGTCAATCAAGACAGACAGACAGACAGACAGACAGACATTCAGTCAAGATAGACAGACAGACAGTTAGTCAAGAGAGACAAACAGACAGTCAGTCAAGACAGACAGACAGACAGACAGTCAGTCAAGACAGACAGGCAAACAGACAGTCAATCAAGACACACACATAGATAGACACTCAGTCAAGACAGACAGACAGACATACAGAAAGACAGTCAGTCAAGACAGACAGACAGACAGACAGTCAGTCAAGACAGACAGACAGACAGTCAGTCAAGACAGACAGACAGACAGTCAGTCAAGAAACACAGACAGATAGACAGTTGTTACATTGGGTTGGTCATTAATAATTAATTATCGGAAGCGTTTTATTCGTAGTTCAGAAAATATAAAAGACGTAAAAGAATATTCCATTTCCCCTTGGAAACGTAGATTTTGGGTGGAACTTCCTGGAAATGGTGGTTTTGAATATCCTGCTAAAAACATAGATTTTGGTAAAGCATCGTGGTTTCTGAGGGTTTTGGAAGAACCGCGATTGTGCAAGCTAACGGAAGTGGTGGTGGTGGAAGCAGGAACTGGAGAGCGGTTTTAGAGACAGATACGTACGAGAGGCGAAGGAGATACGAATTAGAAACAAGCCGAGAAAAAGCTGTTGTGCATTGGACTATTTTGTGACCAGCAATTTATAATACAGTAAGTCAGCTCGAACCACCGAACGAAAGACTACGATCCCAAATACGCCTTTGAAGAGTTGAACGATTCCCCCGTTCGCACGCTACCGTTATGTTCGCAAGTCGGGGTTAGCTCTCGGTCAGAGTATCGACATTGAACCAGCAACGAAAGGTCCATCGCGGGAACTCGGAAGTAAAGAGTAATAACACGAGTAATAACCTCTTCGGTTCACTGGTGGCGCGTTTGTCTTTCGTTTGGAAGGGAATCATAGGCTAGATATAGTGTTTTGAGTGTATTTTCCTTTAGACCGGGTTAGAATGTCTGAAGATGACACATCAAATATGTCCCTTGGCACACTTTGCAAAATCGCATCTCAAGTCTCCACTTTCTCTGGGAGCGAAGACGTTTTGATATTTATTGAGACGCTCGAAAATTTAAAATTCTGGGATAAGTCTATTCAGAGCGATGAACTTATCCGGTTGGCATTCATGAAAACGACAGGTCAGGCGGCTAATTTCCTAACCAGTCACGCGAAATTTGAGTCATTCGATGATTTGAAGAAAGCCCTTGCCAGGCAGTTTGAACACACGTCCCTTAGGGCACGGTTGGTCCACGAAACTCTTCGTCTGGAGGATGGCGAAGATCCGTTTCCGTTTTTCGAAAAATTGAAATTAAAAACTTTGAAACTTATGGGTTTGGATCAAGTTCCGTCGGCAACCGAAGGAAGCTTTGATGGCTATTCAAATCTTTTGAAAAACCTCCTCCTAGACAGCCTTTCCCCTCAACTAGGAATGCGGGTGGTCGCGAAGTGTCCCAAAGATTTTGAGGAAGCCACACAGTTTTTGATAAACGATTTTCGTGCACGTGAATTTGCTAAAGCCAAGTCGCCTCATGTGCTTTCTAATATTGCTTCCGCTTCAGTCGAAACTAGGCCTAGTATACTAGCAAATGGAGCCACACGAGATGGCAGGGTCTCAGAAAACATACAAGATAAGCGTACCGACGGCACTATTTTCCGGCGTTCAAGTCGCCCAACGTTTCGCCGTCGGGAACCGTCACAAAGTAACCGACTGTCAAATGACATAAGCAGCTTCAGGGGTAGATCTCGTGACATGAGAGGGGTTCGGGAAGGTTCCTATGGGAGGTCCGAGTCCCGGAAACCTGGCGGTTCGAATAAGAATTGTTTCAACTGCAACAAAACCGGTCATTTTGCTCGGGAATGTCGCGCACCCCGTACCATGCGTTGCTATAGTTGTCAAAGAGTAGGGCATTTGGCAAGACAATGTCGCAGCCAATCTGCCGGTCCTCGTCCCAAGGAATGTTTTAAATGTGGGAAACCGGGACATTTCTCAAGGGAATGCCATCTAGCTGAAAACTTCAGTCGTTTAAACTTGTAAGGGGACGCGCACTTCGTCACGTTTCGGTAAATTCTGATGCGCATCCCGTCCCTTATCGTTCGACTAAAATTATGGGAGAAAATTTTATAGCGTCGTATTTTGCTAATTGCAGTGGAGTAAATTGTAAAGTTTTGCCGTATGTTAATGCTTCTGTGTGTGGTGTCTCTGTACGCGCGCTTGCCGATAGTGGCGCCTCGATATCGCTTTTAAGTTACGATATGTTTTTGCAGTTACCCGATTTAGTTAGGTCAAAGATAGTTAAAAACTATAATGATGTTAGCAGTGCTACCGGTCATTCCATGGAAATTATCGGGAGTATTTCAGAGAATGTTAATATTGACGAACATGAATACTTTGAGACGTTTTTGATAAGTGACAAATTGAAAATGCCGATGATATTAGGTTATGGATTCTTGAAGAAAAATGACCTATTAATTGATGCTAAGAATGACAAATTAATCCGTAGAGGCTCTAACGGGGAAAGTCTGCGGTCTGTTTGTGAATTTTCTGACCCGTCGGCAAATCTGGTCAACCTTAAAGAACAAATGAAACCAAATTGTTGTTTTGCTCGAAGCCAGTCCTGTGGTCCACAGTCGATTCCTTGTTCCTCCGTTAGTCCTGTAGTTAATTTACCCCATCCCAGCTACCCTTGTCCACCTCCTATCAATGAAAGTGATGGTTTAAAATCAGAAATTGGGTTAGGAAAACCGGAGGTCGAATCGGCGAAATCGCCGAAACGCATATATAGGCTTCAACTTGTGTCTAGGGCTAGTGTTAATGCCAAGACCAGTAAGCGGTGCGTGTTATCTACTAGTAGGGGGCCAATAGATACGGACGGTTTATTTTTGGTTTCACCTACAAAAGAAATGAGCGAAAGATTCCCAGACTTAGTCCTACCGGAACAGCTTGTAACTACTCAGGATGGCATGTTTCAGGTGTTCATAGAGAACTATTCGGATAAAACTTTGAAAATTCCCCGGTTCTACATGGCAAATGCCGAAGCTTGGGTTCCGGAAGAAAACGTTTGCATGAGTATTTCTGAAACATTGAAACCCACAGAGGTCATTTCGGGTTCTGGTTTACTGCCGAACAATGAAGTGGATGGGTTTCTTAAAATGTTCAAATTAGATCATCTTGCAAAGAACCCAATCCGAAAACAAAATGTTGAGAAACTTCTTATTGATAATCATGACGTGTTTGCGAAAAACGATTTTGATTTGGGCACTTGTAATATTGAGCCGTTTGTAATTGACGTTGGTAATGCTCCCCCACAGAAAATCCATCCTTATCGCATCCCAGTCCACCTAGAACCAATTGCAAAGGCAGAAATAGACCGTATGTTGGCCTGTAAAGTCATAGAGCCAGCAGCTTCACCGTGGCTGGCTCCACTGCTGTTAGTAGGGAAAAAGGATGGATCTTATCGGGCCGTTACAGATTTTCGTCGACTGAATGATGTGACTGTCAGCGATGAGTTTCCCCTTCCCCATATTGCTGCTATTTTAGACAAACTGCATGGTAAAAAGATTTTTTCTGTTCTCGACTGTTTAAGTGGCTATTGGCAGATGACAGTTGACCCGGAAAGTCGAAAATATACAGGATTTTCAGCTCCCGGCTACGAGCAATTCGTATATGCGAAACTCGCGTTTGGTCTAAAAAACGCACCCGCCGCTTATAGTAGAATTATGCATCGAATTTTAAAACATCTGTTTGATGAAGGGGTCGCCGTTTATCTCGATGACGTGATAAACGCCTCCGATGACGACGATTCACACATGATTTTGTTGACTAAAGTTTTTGCAGCTTTTCGCAAAGCTGGTTTGAAGTTGAAAGCGCGGAAATGTGATTTTTTCAAGGAAGAAGTTATTTTCTTGGGTCACCGTGTCGATAAAAATGGAATTCGTCCCGATCCTAATAAGTTAAGTGCCGTACGTGACCTCGCGTATCCGAAAGACGTCAGTGAATTGCGATCCTGCATAGGTCTATTCTCATATTTCCGGAAATTTGTTCCCCAATTTTCGGCCATAGCGTCGCCTCTTATTAAACTCACGAAAAAGGAGGTATCTTTTGTTTTCGGTGATGAAGAAAAGAAGGCTTTTGAACAGCTTCGGTCTAAATTATTGGAAGAACCTATCCTTGGTCTTCCAGATCTTAGTCGAACAGCAAATCCGATGAAAATTTATTGCGATGCCAGCAACAAGGCGTGTGGGGGATTTTTGACACAAATTCAAAATGGGGTACAAAAGGTCTTGCAGTATACATCACGTACGTTCAATGACGCAGAGGTAAAACACGCCGCGGTTCAGAAGGAGGCCTTAGCCATTACGCACTGCATTAGGTCGTTTCGCCCTTACTTGCTTGGTAGAAAATTCATTGTCGCCTCAGATCATAAGCCTCTTCAGTGGTTGATGAAGAGCACAGGGAAGGATCTCACCGGGAAGTGGGCTAGAATGCAGATGGAACTGCAGGGGTACGATTTTGAGATTACACACATTCCGGGGGCCCAAAACGTTGTCGCAGACGCACTCAGTCGCCTTCCGACGGCTGATTCAAATCTCGATATAATGGCCGTGGTACCAGGGGCGGACAGCCAGTTCTCTTCACAGGAAATGCGTAATTTACAAGGGAAAGACGGGTTTTCGTCTGCGGTACGTAACTACCTTCAGCATGGTAGTGAGTTGCCCTCTCAAATCGAAAATCAAGTTTTGCGCGAAATCGAAAATTTTGTACTAGATGATGGCTTACTTTGTTACGTTTACACCCCGTATCAAAACTGCCGTAGATCGGATCTGCGGGTAGTACCGGTTTTACCCCGCTCGCTTATTCCGGAAGTGCTATTTGATTGCCATGATTCTAAAATATCGGGTCATTTTGGGTTCCTCAAGACATATGAACGCGTGCGCAACCGTTTTTACTTCAGAAACATGTACAACGTTGTCAAACAATACGTTCAGTGTTGCCTTGACTGCTGTCAACGAAAAGGTCTTAACCATTTACCTAGGGCACCTTTGGGCACCATTCCCGAATCATCGAGACCACTCGATATGGTAGGCATTGATTTACTAGGTCCCTTACCTGTGTCCAGGCAAGGATCAAAGTATATAGTCGTTATCACTGATCACTTCACGAAATACATTGTTCTTACTGCCATAGCGGATAAAACAGCAAAAGCTGTTGCCAGAGCGTTCGTCGAGAATTTCATTCTGGTTTACGGAGCGTGTGAACGTTTAATTAGCGACCAGGGTTCAGAATTCATAAATGCGGTATTCAAAGGCATCCTTGAACTTCTAGACATTAAGCAGCTTCGTACATCTGCTTACCATCCAATGTGTAACGGGGCGGTAGAAAGACGGAATAGAGATATTGCAAACATTTTAAGCCTTTATGTCAAAGATAGGGGACACTCTGATTGGGAGGATCAACTTCGTTATGTCCAGTTTGCTATGAATACGGCTTTTCATGAATCCATCTCAGATAATCCGTTCTATGCTATGTTCCTTCGCGACGTCCGTTTCCCGACGGACACTGTCATAAACAGTAGAGTTTATTATAATCTGGACACCGATTACAAATCAGAGATGATTACCCGACAAAGAACTGCGTACCAAATGATCAGAGAAAACTCTGACATTGCTCGGGAGAGGCAACGGTTTTATTACAACAGAAATGAGAATCAGAAACCTATAAAGGTGGGCGTTCTCGTCCTGTTGCATACTCCACCCGACGCGCGGCTACGAAAATTAGACAAAATACGATGGGCGGGACCGTACCGGGTATCGGCAATTTTAGAGAATGGGTTAAATTTTGAAATCACACGACTATCAGACGGACGGGTGGAAGTTGTCCATTATAATCGTTTGAAGACGTACGTTCCCAGGAGTTTGTGGGAAAAAGACGTCGTCCAGGATGAACTGATCATACCCCCTGATTTTGACGAAATTCCGCTACCCACACCCATAAATCTCCCGTTATCCCCGCCCACTACTGATCCGTTATCCCCGCCCACTATTCTTCCGTTACCCACTCTCGCAAAAGAACCGGCCGGGGGTAAACCTGAAAGTTCGCGCACCGGGAAAACAGTTACTTGGTGGGACAACACACCTTCGGCTCAGAAAGCTATTTCAGGTTGCGATCCACCAAACCTGCTTACTGAGGAAATGTATGATATCGGCACGGGTAATTTTACTTCTAGACCGGAATCGCCGGTCTTGGGTTCTGAACCGGGTGAGGATTTTCAAAAATTTCGTAAAATTCCCCTATTGACCCGCCCTTTAACATTACAACCGTATCACACCGATCAACCAAATGAACATGGGGACTGTAAACGACGTTATTCGGTGGGTTCTGAAGATATGGCTTGGGATGACCCCTACACAGAAACGCCTCTTCGGCGTCAAGGTTTAGGAAGTTCTTCAAGCTTCGAGAGTGAGTCACTAGATGACGCACTAGTGAAAAGAGAGCTTTTCACACCGGCGAGAATTAGATGCTCCACGCCAACTTTTGGCGAAGAACCAATGTCAAGGCCAGGTATCACGCCATCTCGTGATTACTACGAAAATCTGGAGGGTGCTTGGTTACCGTCACTAGATCCACCTAACTATCGCCTCCAGTTCGAGAGCCCAGTTGTTCCGGATCAGCGTAGTGATCCTGTTAATATTGAGGGTCCATCCGGGGTTATTAACTTTCCCCAGTCCAGTTCACGGGTTGACGGGTCCCCTAAATTTTCCCCTGTCCGATCGGAAGAAGAATCACCTAATCAGACGGTGATCGAGACACCTCAGTCTCGTAATAGTAAAGTGCCACGATTACAAGAAGCCGGAGGGACAAGCCCTCAGGACGAAGGTTCTGGTAAAGACTCGGGTCAGTCCGGACTCGAGTTAGAACCCGGCGTTAGGGTCAATAATGAGGGTAATTGTTCTGGGAGTATGCCTGAATTGAGGGGACCGTTCGGAGAACTGGAATCCGACCATCCAGTGTCGGAGTGCCCTATTGACCTTAATAGCCCCCCACCAATTTTAATTCGTGACAGAGCTTTAAGCCACCCTACGGTTCGTTCGGAAGCTCTCAGACTACGAACGCAAGCTGCACGTCGAGGTGCACTTCAAGGCGTTAGGTTTGATCTGGCTACGAGAGGTACCAGCCAAACGTCCAGAGAAATTCGCCCCCCAAATAGGTTAGGGTATGGTAAACTTGGAAGCCCTTATTTACCGGAAAATCATAGGCAATAAATAGAAGGGTAAATTAGTAAAAATGGATTCTACGTATAGTAGTTGCAGTGTTTTATTCTAAATTGAAAGAAAAATAAATACGATCAGACAAACATGGAAAGTTAACGAGAGGGATAAGATGGAGGCGCAGATAGCGCTTCAGAAGGAAAAGCTGGAAAACGCGTGAACAAAAGATCCAGTTAGCAATATCAGCAGAAAATCTTAGGTCTAAAATAAAATCTAATAAACGTTAGGCTGAATTAACCAATAGTTGAACTCCGGGGCGTAAAAGGTCACCTTGCAGACGTGCAAGAGCTGCTCTTTGAAGCCCAGGATAAACTCGTTGAGCTATTGCGATTTTTGTTCATATGAAAGATAATAGAATAGTCGTCAGTGGTTGCTAAATTAAATTAGTAATGTTGCTGTTTTACTGCGTAATCGCTTGGCTTTGTTTTGCTTCATATTGTGTTTGATGTAGCCAATAATACACGGACAAGAACGTTTATTGTATTGTTCCCTTGTTTCAGACAAATGGAACAAATCATAAAATTTAAGTTAGTTAGTAATAGACCCAGAGTTATAACATTAAAGGCCAAATTATGTTTTTACTATTGGTCTATTGTTATGCGACACCCTGGAAAAGTGTTTGAGACAGGCTCGAGCTGTCTCGGCACCGAAGACGGGTACAGTCTAAACTTTTCTAGTCGACCTAAAAATCTAAAAAATAATTTAGAAGCAGTAGGCCTAATTAGTAGGAAGTTTCAAACTCTTTTAATCCGTTTCATCGACGTTAAGTTAATTAAATCCGTCACGAAATTTGAAATTCATGTGTGACGTAGTATAGAGCATGACGAAGTGTGTATGACATAAAAGAAGACCTGTAGAGCTTGTGAAGCCAAGATTTTAAATATTGCTACTCCTGATGTAGATCTGCGGGTTGGTTTCAGCCAAACGACCTAGCGGTTTAACTGCATATCGCAACTTTAATTTAATTTCAACTCGATTCGTTTAATGGTCGATTGATCTTGCTTAATTTGTTGTTCTAGTTTCAGTTTGAGACTAACAGAGAAAGCCCATTAAGTTTGAATGGATTACGTCACGAGTTGAACTATCAAAACTTGAGGTAGAGTTATCATTTGCGTTCTTTTAACGACAAACGAGAAGTCGAGAGAATTTTAAACTGCCACGTAATTTGCGGTCTTGGCATTTGCTATATTTTAAATATCAAAGACGTGGAGTTTTAAATAATACCGAAACACGTGAACAAATGAAACGTGAAAAAATGAGAAAAATTTGAAAGAAATATGGATTATGAAATTATCACAAAGAGAAGACGTGAGGATATCGCGAAGTAAGCGGTTAAATAACTGTTCTAGATATAATGCGTTTACTATTTTACAGATTTTAATTTAAAGTAGAAGTGAATCCAAGGATTATCAGTGTGTCGCCGTTGTAAGGCGTGATGGAGGAAAGACACAGTCCACATACAATACGGAGAAAGACGGACAAGCGGAATCACCACCCCTCATTGGATTGGGAGTCAACCTGTATGTGGACGAGGAGTTGTCTGCACCGCCAGAGGTTCTTAATGAAGAACCCAGGAGAAACGTAGCTATAAATCAATTTTATTACTATTTCATGTCAAAGTGCGTTTTTATCGCGTCCTTAGACTGATTACGTCATCGCGACACAGACGTCTATCGATCTAAAAGTACAAGTATCCGTTGACCAACTATTGACATTTTCTCGCACACTCCCAGGTAGACTAAGAACAACTGTTTAGAACCGTACCAAGGAGACTGCAATTGAGCAGTTAATCAAAATTCTGCCACTACCCGAAACAACTCAAGTTAAAAGGGAGATGATAGTGCGACTGTACCATTTTGGGACCTCGAATCATAGGTCACTCACAACAACAAGCCTAATGAAAATAAGAGGTTACGACAACGTATATAAAGAAATTGCGTATGAAGTATGAACTTCATCTGTGACATATTTGTCAAAATTGCCATACAGTTCTAACGGCTAAGAGTAAGCCAACTTCTAAAGACGCCTGTGTGTACAGAAGCATGTATATAAGCGAAACTATTTATCCAGCGAAATTATCGAAATGGCCATACCATTATAATGGCCAAACGCCAGCCAACTATTATGCAGTCCCTTGTGGCTAAAATCGGGCGTCAGAGGACAGCCGATTCTAGCCAACGGCTAGTGAAGTCTTACTAGCCGGCTTTTATTGTATGCTAATTGCTTATTTGTTGCAGGAGCTGACATCTGGTGGTATAGAGAAAACGTCGTTGCAAACTCATTCAGCTACGCTGGCATAAAGGTCATGGAAGATGACCGCAAGGAGAGTTCACCATCATGGCCGAGCATCAAGAGCCAACGGAGGAGAATACGAAATTAAATATTGATGATTTTAAATTTGACAACTGCTTTGGCAAGGCGAATTTCAGAGTCGTGGTAATGTAGTTCTCGTTCCTTGCGTCGCGACCACAGCTTCTAAGTTTGCACATGGTTTAAGTAGAACTTTAAAAGAGAAAAAGTTTATTAAGTTTTTAATTCTGGGAGGTTGGTTCGAAAGCAAACTTTTCCAAATATTTGATATTTTAAAAAAAATAATTGTGTCGATTTTTGCAGTATATCTCATTTTAAATTTACTAAATTTATAAAGTAAAATGGAGTGACCAGACGTTAGTGATACTTATCCTTCTTTGTTGGTAGTTGTGATCGGAGAATCAAAACTTGATTTCGTCGAAATAAAAATAGACCCCACCCCGAACGAAATTTTTCGAAAGGGGGGAGGGATATAGAATTTATTTTATTGTTTTGAATATTTTTATAAAATATTACGCTTTGCCAGGAGAGTAGACAGCTAGTAGTGCTGGAGCACCGACTTCGGGTCCATAAAACCCGGTAGTCACCGCTATGAGAACCCTCAGGCAAAGCAAGAGTTGAGGCTGTTAAGAATTAAGAATCTTATTTTTACAAAGCCGATACTGCAACTAGGTTGTCCTGTTGTAACCTAAGGTTAGACAGACTGACCGATTGGTAGAGTTAAAAATAATTGAAATCAAAATGAAGCTTAAGCAGTAGAAAGCTAAGTAGAAGATATCAAGTTTTGACGTGGTTCTGTTTTGTCGGAGACAAAACTTTTCAGGGAAGGAAGGAGTGTTACATTGGGTTGGTCATTAATAATTAATTATCGGAAGCGTTTTATTCGTAGTTCAGAAAATATAAAAGACGTAAAAGAATATTCCATTTCCCCTTGGAAACGTAGATTTTGGGTGGAACTTCCTGGAAATGGTGGTTTTGAATATCCTGCTAAAAACATAGATTTTGGTAAAGCATCGTGGTTTCTGAGGGTTTTGGAAGAACCGCGATTGTGCAAGCTAACGGAAGTGGTGGTGGTGGAAGCAGGAACTGGAGAGCGGTTTTAGAGACAGATACGTACGAGAGGCGAAGGAGATACGAATTAGAAACAAGCCGAGAAAAAGCTGTTGTGCATTGGACTATTTTGTGACCAGCAATTTATAATACAGTAAGTCAGCTCGAACCACCGAACGAAAGACTACGATCCCAAATACGCCTTTGAAGAGTTGAACGATTCCCCCGTTCGCACGCTACCGTTATGTTCGCAAGTCGGGGTTAGCTCTCGGTCAGAGTATCGACATTGAACCAGCAACGAAAGGTCCATCGCGGGAACTCGGAAGTAAAGAGTAATAACACGAGTAATAACCTCTTCGGTTCACAGTCAGTCCAGCCAGACAGACAGACAGTCAGTCAAGACACACTGACAGACAGTCAGACAGATACTCAGTCAGTCAAGACAGACAGACAGACAGACAGTCAGTCAAGACAGACAGACAGACAGACAGTCAGTCAAGACAGACAGACAGACAGACAGTCAGTCAAGACAGACAGACAGACAGTCAGTCAAAACACACAAATAGATAGACAGTCAATCAAGACAGACAGACAGACAGACAGACAGACATTCAGTCAAGATAGACAGACAGACAGAAAGTCAGTCAAGATAGACAGGCAAACAGACGGTCAGTCAAGACACACACATAGATAAACAGTCAGTCAAGACAGACAGACAGACAGACAGACAGTCAGTGAAGACAGACAGATAGACAGTCAAGACAGACAGACAGTCAGTCAAGACAGACAGATAGACAGTCAAGACAGACAGACAGTCAGTCAAGACATACAGACAGACAGTCAGTCAAGACACACTGAAAGACAGTCAGTCAAGAAGACAGAAAGACAGTCAGTCAAGACACACAGACAGATAGACAGTCAGTCAAGACAGACAGACAGACAGTCAGTCAAGACAGAAAGTCAAGACAGACAGACGGACAGACAGACAGTCAAGACAGACAGACAGTCCGTCAAGACAGACAGACAGACAGTCAGTCAAGACAGACAGACAGAAAGTCAGTCAAGACAGACAGACAGACAGTCAGTCAAGACACACAGACAGATAGACAGTCAGTCAAGACAGACAGACAGACAGACAAACAGTCAGTCAAGACAGACAGAAAGACAGACAAACAGTCAGTCAAGACAGACCGACAGACAGTCAGTCAAGACAGACCGACAGACAGTCAGTCAAGACAGACCGACAGACAGTCAAGACATACAGACAGTCAGTCAAGACAGACAGTCAAGACAGACAGACAGTCAGTCTAGACAGACAGACAGACCGACAGTCAGTCAAGACAGAGAGACAGACATTCAGTCAAGACAGAGAGACAGACAGTCAGTCAAGACACACTGAAAGACAGTCAAGACAGACAGCCAGACAGTCAGTCAAGACAGAAAGTCAAGACAGACAGACGGACAGACAGACAGTCAAGACAGACAGACAGTCAGTCAAGACAGACAGACAGACAGTCAGTCAAGACAGACAGACAGAAAGTCAGTCAAGACAGACAGACAGACAGTCAGTCAAGACACACAGACAGATAGACAGTCAGTCAAGACAGACAGACAGACAGACAAACAGTCAGTCAAGACAGACAGACAGACAGTCAGTCAAGACAGACAGACAGACAGTCAGTCAAGACAGACAGACAGTCAGTCAAGACATACAGACAGTCAGTCGAGACAGACAGTCAAGACAGACAGACGGACAGACAGACAGTCAAGACAGACAGACAGATAAACAGTCAGTCAAGAAAGACAGACAGACAGTCAGTCAAGACACACAGACAGATAAACGTTCAGTCAAGACAGACAGACAGACATTCAGTCAGTCAAGACAGACAGACAGACAGTCAGTCAAGACAGACAGACAGACAGTCAGTCAAGACAGACAGACAGACAGTCAGTCAAGACACACAGACAGTCAGTCAAGCCATCCAGACAGTCAGTCAAGACACACTGACAGACAGTCAGTCAAGACACACTGACAGACAGTCAGTCAAGATAGACAGACTGGACAGTCAGTTAAGGCAGAAAGACAGACAATCAGTCAAGACAGTCAGACTCACAGACAGATACACAGTCAGTCAAGACAGACAGACAGACAGACAGACAAGACAGACAGTCAGTCAAGACACACAGACAGTCAGTCAAGCCAGACAGACAGTCAGTCAAGACACACTGACAGACAGTCAGTCAAGACAGACAGACTGGCAGTCAGTCAAGACAGACAGACTGGCAGTCAGTCAAGACACACAGACAGATAGTCAGTCAGTCAAGACAGATAGACAGACAGACAGACAGACAGACAGACAGACAGACAGTCAGTCAAGACAGACAGACAGTCAGTCAAGACAGACAGACAGTCAGTCAAGACAGACAGACAGTCAGTCAAGACAGACAGACAGACAGTCAGTCAAGAAACACTGACAGACAGTCAGTCAAGACAGACAGACAGACAGTCAGTCAAAACACACAAACAGATAGACAGTCAATCAAGACAGACAGACAGACATTCAGTCAAGATAGACAGACAGACAGTTAGTCAAGAGAGACAAACAGACAGTCAGTCAAGACAGACAGGCAAACAGACAGTCAGTCAAGACAGACAGACAGACGGACAGTCAGTCAAGACAGACAGACAGACAGTCAGTCAAGACATACAGACAGTCAGTCAAGACATACAGTCAAGACAGACAGACGGACAGACAGACAGTCAAGACAGACAGACAGATAAACAGTCAGTCAAGACAGACATACAGACAGTCAGTCAAGACACACAGACAGATAAACAGTCAGTCAAGACAGACAGACAGACAGACAGTCAAGACAGACAGCCAGACAGTCAGTCAAGACAGACAGACAGACAGTCAGTCAAGCCAGACAGACAGACAGTCAGTCAAGACACACTGACAGACAGTCAGTCAAGACAGACAGACTGGCAGTCAGTCAAGACACACAGACAGATAGTCAGTCAGTCAAGACAGACAGACAGACAGACAGACAGTCAGTCAAGACAGACAGACAGTCAGTCAAGACAGACAGACACACAGTCAGTCAAGACACACTGACAAACAGTCAGTCAAGACAGACAGACAGACAGTCAGTCAAAACACACAAACAGATAGACAGTCAATCAAGACAGACAGACAGACAGACATTCAGTCAAGATAGACAGACAGACAGTTAGTCAAGAGAGACAAACAGACAGTCAGTCAAGACAGACAGACAGATAGACAGTCAGTCAAGCCAGACAGACAGACAGTCATTCAAGACAGACAGGCAAACAGACAGTCAGTCAAGACACACACATAGATAGACAGTCAGTCAAGACAGACAGACAGACATACAGACAGACAGTCAGTCAAGACAGACAGACAGACAGACAGTCAGTCAAGACAGACAGACAGACAGTCAGTCAAGACAGACAGACAGACAGTCAGTCAAGATACACAGACAGATAGACAGTCAGTCAAGCCAGACAGACAGACAGTCAGTCAAGACACACTGACAGACAGTCAGACAGATACTCAGTCAGACAAGACAGACAGACAGACAGACAGTCAGCCAAGACAGACAGACAGACAGACAGTCAGTCAAGACAGACAGACAGACAGAAAGTCAGTCAAGATAGACAGGCAAACAGACGGTCAGTCAAGACACACACATAGATAAACAGTCAGTCAAAAAAAACAGACAGACAGACAGACAGACAGACAGTCAGTGAAGACAGACAGATAGACAGTCAAGACAGACAGACAGTCAGTCAAGACAGACAGTCAGACAGTCAGTCTAGACAGACAGACAGACAGACAGTCAGTCAAGACAAACAGACAGTCAGTCAAGACAGACAGTCAAGACTGACAGACGGACAGACAGACAGTCAAGACAGACAGACAGATAAACAGTCAGTCAAGACAGACAGACAGACGGACAGTCAGTCAAGACAGACAGACAGACAGTCAGTCAAGACATACAGACAGTCAGTCAAGACATACAGTCAAGAAAGACAGACGGACAGACGGACAGACAGACAGTCAAGACAGACAGACAGATAAACAGTCAGTCAAGACAGACATACAGACAGTCAGTCAAGACACACAGACAGATAAACAGTCAGTCAAGACAGACAGACAGACAGACAGTCAAGACAGACAGACAGACAGTCAGTCAAGACAGACAGACAGACAGTCAGTCAAGCCAGACAGACAGACAGTCAGTCAAGACACACTGACAGACAGTCAGTCAAGACAGACAGACTGGCAGTCAGTCAAGACACACAGACAGATAGTCAGTCAGTCAAGACAGACAGACAGACAGACAGACAGTCAGTCAAGAAAGACAGACAGTCAGTCAAGACAGACAGACACACAGTCAGTCAAGACACACTGACAAACAGTCAGTCAAGACAGACAGACAGACAGTCAGTAAAAACACACAAACAGATAGACAGTCAATCAAGACAGACAGACAGACAGACAGACAGACATTCAGTCAAGATAGACAGACAGACAGTTAGTCAAGAGAGACAAACAGACAGTCAGTCAAGACAGACAGACAGACAGACAGTCAGTCAAGACAGACAGGCAAACAGACAGTCAATCAAGACACACACATAGATAGACACTCAGTCAAGACAGACAGACAGACATACAGAAAGACAGTCAGTCAAGACAGACAGACAGACAGACAGTTAGTCAAGAGAGACAAACAGACAGTCAGTCAAGACAGACAGACAGATAGACAGTCAGTCAAGCCAGACAGACAGACAGTCAGTCAAGACAGACAGGCAAACAGACAGTCAGTCAAGACACACACATAGATAGACAGTCAGTCAAGACAGACAGACAGACATACAGACAGACAGTCAGTCAAGACAGACAGACAGACAGACAGTCAGTCAAGACAGACAGACAGACAGTCAGTCAAGACAGACAGACAGACAGTCAGTCAAGACAGACAGACAGACAGTCAGTCAAGAAACACAGACAGATAGACAGTCAGTCAAGCCAGACAGACAGACAGTCAGTCAAGACACACTGACAGACAGTCAGACAGATACTCAGTCAGTCAAGACAGACAGACAGACAGACAGTCAGTCAAGACAGACAGACAGACAGACAGTCAGTCAAGACAGACAGACAGACAGTCAGACAGACAGACATTCAGTCAGACAGACAGACAGACATTCAGTCAAGATAGACAGACAGACAGTTAGTCAAGAGAGACAAACAGACAGTCAGTCAAGACAGACAGGCAAACAGACAGTCAGTCAAGACACACACATAGATGGACAGTCAGTCAAGACAGACAGACAGACACATAGATAGACAGTCAGTCAAGACAGACAGACAGACATACAGACAGACAGTCAGTCAAGACAGACAGATAGACAGTCAAGACAGACAGACAGTCAGTCTAGACAGACAGTCAGACAGTCAGTCTAGACAGACAGACAGACAGACAGTCAGTCAAGACAAACAGACAGTCAGTCAAGACAGACAGTCAAGACTGACAGACGGACAGACAGACAGTCAAGACAGACAGACAGATAAACAGTCAGTCAAGACAGACAGACAGACGGACAGTCAGTCAAGACAGACAGACAGACAGTCAGTCAAGACATACAGACAGTCAGTCAAGACATACAGTCAAGACAGACAGACGGACAGACAGACAGTCAAGACAGACAGACAGATAAACAGTCAGTCAAGACAGACATACAGACAGTCAGTCAAGACACACAGACAGATAAACAGTCAGTCAAGACAGACAGACAGACAGACAGTCAAGACAGACAGACAGACAGTCAGTCAAGACAGACAGACAGACAGTCAGTCAAGCCAGACAGACAGACAGTCAGTCAAGACACACTGACAGACAGTCAGTCAAGACAGACAGACTGGCAGTCAGTCAAGACACACAGACAGATAGTCAGTCAGTCAAGACAGACAGACAGACAGACAGACAGTCAGTCAAGAAAGACAGACAGTCAGTCAAGACAGACAGACACACAGTCAGTCAAGACACACTGACAAACAGTCAGTCAAGACAGACAGACAGACAGTCAGTAAAAACACACAAACAGATAGACAGTCAATCAAGACAGACAGACAGACAGACAGACAGACATTCAGTCAAGATAGACAGACAGACAGTTAGTCAAGAGAGACAAACAGACAGTCAGTCAAGACAGACAGACAGACAGACAGTCAGTCAAGACAGACAGGCAAACAGACAGTCAATCAAGACACACACATAGATAGACACTCAGTCAAGACAGACAGACAGACATACAGAAAGACAGTCAGTCAAGACAGACAGACAGACAGACAGTTAGTCAAGAGAGACAAACAGACAGTCAGTCAAGACAGACAGACAGATAGACAGTCAGTCAAGCCAGACAGACAGACAGTCAGTCAAGACAGACAGGCAAACAGACAGTCAGTCAAGACACACACATAGATAGACAGTCAGTCAAGACAGACAGACAGACATACAGACAGACAGTCAGTCAAGACAGACAGACAGACAGACAGTCAGTCAAGACAGACAGACAGACAGTCAGTCAAGACAGACAGACAGACAGTCAGTCAAGAAACACAGACAGATAGACAGTCAGTCAAGCCAGACAGACAGACAGTCAGTCAAGACACACTGACAGACAGTCAGACAGATACTCAGTCAGTCAAGACAGACAGACAGACAGACAGTCAGTCAAGACAGACAGACAGACAGACAGTCAGTCAAGACAGACAGACAGACAGTCAGACAGACAGACATTCAGTCAGACAGACAGACAGACATTCAGTCAAGATAGACAGACAGACAGTTAGTCAAGAGAGACAAACAGACAGTCAGTCAAGACAGACAGGCAAACAGACAGTCAGTCAAGACACACACATAGATGGACAGTCAGTCAAGACAGACAGACAGACACATAGATAGACAGTCAGTCAAGACAGACAGACAGACATACAGACAGACAGTCAGTCAAGACAGACAGATAGACAGTCAAGACAGACAGACAGTCAGTCTAGACAGACAGTCAGACAGTCAGTCTAGACAGACAGACAGACAGACAGTCAGTCAAGACAAACAGACAGTCAGTCAAGACAGACAGTCAAGACTGACAGACGGACAGACAGACAGTCAAGACAGACAGACAGATAAACAGTCAGTCAAGACAGACAGACAGACGGACAGTCAGTCAAGACAGACAGACAGACAGTCAGTCAAGACATACAGACAGTCAGTCAAGACATCCAGTCAAGACAGACAGACGGACAGACAGACAGTCAAGACAGACAGACAGATAAACAGTCAGTCAAGACAGACATACAGACAGTCAGTCAAGACACACAGACAGATAAACAGTCAGTCAAGACAGACAGACAGACAGACAGTCAAGACAGACAGACAGACAGTCAGTCAAGACAGACAGACAGACAGTCAGTCAAGCCAGACAGACAGACAGTCAGTCAAGACACACTGACAGACAGTCAGTCAAGACAGACAGACTGGCAGTCAGTCAAGACACACAGACAGATAGTCAGTCAGTCAAGACAGACAGACAGACAGACAGACAGTCAGTCAAGAAAGACAGACAGTCAGTCAAGACAGACAGACACACAGTCAGTCAAGACACACTGACAAACAGTCAGTCAAGACAGACAGACAGACAGTCAGTCAAAACACACAAACAGATAGACAGTCAATCAAGACAGACAGACAGACAGACAGACAGACATTCAGTCAAGATAGACAGACAGACAGTTAGTCAAGAGAGACAAACAGACAGTCAGTCAAGACAGACAGACAGACAGACAGTCAGTCAAGACAGACAGGCAAACAGACAGTCAATCAAGACACACACATAGATAGACACTCAGTCAAGACAGACAGACAGACATACAGAAAGACAGTCAGTCAAGACAGACAGACAGACAGACAGTCAGTCAAGAGAGACAGACAGACAGTCAGTCAAGACAGACAGACAGACAGTCAGTCAAGACAGACAGACAGATAGACAGTCAGTCAAGCCAGACAGACAGACAGTCAGTCAAGACAGACAGGCAAACAGACAGTCAGTCAAGACACACACATAGATAGAGAGTCAGTCAAGACAGACAGACAGACATACAGACAGACAGTCAGTCAAGACAGACAGACAGACAGACAGTCAGTCAAGACAGACAGACAGACAGTCAGTCAAGACATACAGACAGACAGTCAGTCAAGAAACACAGACAGATAGACAGTCAGTCAAGCCAGACAGACAGACAGTCAGTCAAGACACACTGACAGACAGTCAGACAGATACTCAGTCAGTCAAGACAGACAGACAGACAGACAGTCAGTCAAGACAGACAGACAGACAGACAGTCAGTCAAGACAGACAGACAGACAGTCAGTCAAAACACACAAATAGATAGACAGTCAATCAAGACAGACAGACAGACAGACAGACAGACATTCAGTCAAGATAGACAGACAGACAGAAAGTCAGTCAAGATAGACAGGCAAACAGACGGTCAGTCAAGACACACACATAGATAAACAGTCAGTCAAGACAGACAGACAGACAGACAGACAGACAGACAGTCAGTGAAGACAGACAGATAGACAGTCAAGACAGACAGACAGTCAGTCAAGACAGACAGATAGACAGTCAAGACAGACAGACAGTCAGTCAAGACATACAGACAGACAGTCAGTCAAGACACACTGAAAGACAGTCAGTCAAGAAGACAGAAAGACAGTCAGTCAAGACACACAGACAGATAGACAGTCAGTCAAGACAGACAGACAGACAGTCAGTCAAGACAGAAAGTCAAGACAGACAGACGGACAGACAGACAGTCAAGACAGACAGACAGTCCGTCAAGACAGACAGACAGACAGTCAGTCAAGACAGACAGACAGAAAGTCAGTCAAGACAGACAGACAGACAGTCAGTCAAGACACACAGACAGATAGACAGTCAGTCAAGACAGACAGACAGACAGACAAACAGTCAGTCAAGACAGACAGACAGACAGACAAACAGTCAGTCAAGACAGACCGACAGACAGTCAGTCAAGACAGACCGACAGACAGTCAGTCAAGACACACAGACAGTCAGTCAAGACATACAGACAGTCAGTCAAGACAGACAGTCAAGACAGACAGACAGTCAGTCAAGACAGACAGACAGACCGACAGTCAGTCAAGACAGAGAGACAGACATTCAGTCAAGACAGAGAGACAGACAGTCAGTCAAGACACACTGAAAGACAGTCAAGACAGACAGCCAGACAGTCAGTCAAGACAGAAAGTCAAGACAGACAGACGGACAGACAGACAGTCAAGACAGACAGACAGTCAGTCAAGACAGACAGACAGACAGTCAGTCAAGACAGACAGACAGAAAGTCAGTCAAGACAGACAGACAGACAGTCAGTCAAGACACACAGACAGATAGACAGTCAGTCAAGACAGACAGACAGACAGACAAACAGTCAGTCAAGACAGACAGACAGACAGTCAGTCAAGACAGACAGACAGACAGTCAGTCAAGACAGACAGACAGTCAGTCAAGACATACAGACAGTCAGTCGAGACAGACAGTCAAGACAGACAGACGGACAGACAGACAGACAGATAAACAGTCAGTCAA
Source organism: Branchinecta sandiegonensis (assembly GCA_030848855.1). Classification (NCBI taxonomy): domain Eukaryota; kingdom Metazoa; phylum Arthropoda; class Branchiopoda; order Anostraca; family Branchinectidae; genus Branchinecta; species Branchinecta sandiegonensis. The sequence goes on along the minus strand of JAUPMV010000002.1, from coordinate 595,175 downwards.
GACAGACAGACAGACAGTCAGTCAAGACACACAGACAGATAAACGTTCAGTCAAGACAGACAGACAGACATTCAGTCAGTCAAGACAGACAGACAGACAGTCAGTCAAGACAGACAGACAGACAGTCAGTCAAGACAGACAGACAGACAGTCAGTCAAGACACACAGACAGTCAGTCAAGCCATCCAGACAGTCAGTCAAGACACACTGACAGACAGTCAGTCAAGACACACTGACAGACAGTCAGTCAAGATAGACAGACTGGCAGTCAGTCAAGACACACAGACAGATAGTCAGTCAGTCAAGACAGACAGACAGACAGACAGACAGTCAGTCAAGACAGACAGACAGACAGTCAGTCAAGACACACTGACATACAGTCAGTCAAGACAGACAGTCAGTCAAAACACACAAACAGATAGACAGTCAATTAAGACAGACAGCCAGACAGACAGACAGAAATTCAGTCAAGATAGAAAGACAGACAGTTAGTCAAGAGAGACAAACAGACAGTCAGTCAAGACAGACAGACAGACAGACAGTCAGTCAAGACAGACAGGCAAACAGACAGTCAATCAAGACACACACATAGATAGACACTCAGTCAAGACAGACAGACAGACATACAGACAGACAGTCAGTCAAGACAGACAGACAGACAGACAGTCAGTCAAGAGAGACAGACAGACAGTCAGTCAAGACAGACAGACAGACAGTCAGTCAAGACAGACAGACAGATAGACAGTCAGTCAAGCCAGACAGACAGACAGACAGACAGTCAGTCAAGACAGACAGACAGTCAGTCAAGACAGACAGACAGTCAGTCAAGACAGACAGACACACAGTCAGTCAAGACACACTGACAGACAGTCAGTCAAGACAGACAGACAGACAGTCAGTCAAAACACACAAACAGATAGACAGTCAATCAAGACAGACAGACAGACATTCAGTCAAGATAGACAGACAGACAGTTAGTCAAGAGAGACAAACAGACAGTCAGTCAAGACAGACAGACAGACAGACAGTCAGTCAAGACAGAAGGGCAAACAGACAGTCAATCAAGACACACACATAGATAGACACTCAGTCAAGACAGACAGACAGACATACAGACAGACAATCAGTCAAGACAGACAGACAGACAGACAGTCAGTCAAGAGAGACAGACAGACAGTCAGTCAAGACAGACAGACAGACAGTCAGTCAAGACAGACAGACAGATAGACAGTCAGTCAAGCCAGACAGACAGACAGTCAGTCAAGACAGACAGGCAAACAGACAGTCAGTCAAGACACACACATAGATAGACAGTCAGTCAAGACAGACAGACAGACATACAGACAGACAGTCAGTCAAGACAGACAGATAGACAGTCAAGACAGACAGACAGTCAGTCGAGACAGACAGTCAGACAGACAGACAGTCAATCAAGACAAACAGATAGACAGACAGTCAGTCAAGACACACAGAGAGTCAGTCAAGCCAGACAGACAGTCAGTCAAGACACACTGACAGACAGTCAGTCAAGACAGACAGACAGACAGACAGTCACTCAATACAAACAGACAGATAGACAGTCAGTCAAGACAGACAGTCAGTGAAGACAGACAGATAGACAGTAAAGACAGAAAAATAGACAGACAGTCAGTCAAGACAGTCAGACAGACAGTCAGTCAAGACACACTGAAAGACAGTCAGTTAAGACAAACAGACAGACAATCAGTCATGACAGTCAGACATACAGTCAGTCAAGACACACAGACAGATAGACAGTCAGTCAAGACAGACAGACAGACAGACAGTCACTCAATACAAACAGACAGATAGACAGTCAGTCAAGACAGACAGTCAGAGATGACAGACAGATAGATAGTCAAGACAGAAAGATAGACAGACAGACAGACAGTCAGTCTAGACAGTCAGACAGACAGTCAGTCAAGACACACTGACAGACAGTCAGTTAAGACAGACAGACAGACAATCAGTCAAGACAGTCAGACTCACAGACAGATAGACAGTCAGTCAAGACAGACAGACAGACAGACAGACAAGACAGACAGACGGACAGACAGACAGTCAAGACAGACAGTCAAACAGTCAAGACAGACAGACAGACTGTCAGTCAAGACAGAGAGACAGACAGTCAGTAAAGACAGACAGACAGACAGTCAGTCAAGATACACTGAAAGACAGTCAAGACAGACAGCCAGTCAGACAGACAGTCAGTCAAGACAGAAAGTCAAGACAGACAGACGGACAGACAGACAGTCAAGACAGACAGACAGTCCGTCAAGACAGACAGACAGACAGTCAGTCAAGACAGACAGACAGAAAGTCAGTCAAGACAGACAGACAGACAGTCAGTCAAGACACACAGACAGATAAACAGTCAGTCAAGACAGACAGACAGACAGACAAACAGTCAGTCAAGACAGACAGACAGACAGACAAACAGTCAGTCAAGACAGACCGACAGACAGTCAGTCAAGAAAGACCGACAGACAGTCAGTCAAGACACACAGACAGTCAGTCAAGACATACAGACAGTCAGTCAAGACAGACAGTCAAGACAGACAGACGGACAGACAGACAGTCAAGACAGACAGACAGACAGACAGTCAGTCAAGACAGACAGACAGACAGACAGTCAGTCAAGACACACAGACAGTCAGTCAAGCCAGACAGACAGTCAGTCAAGACACACTGACAGACAGTCAGTCAAGACAGACAGACAGACAGTCAGTCAAGACACACAGACAGTCAGTCAAGCCAGACAGACAGTCAGTCAAGACACACTGACAGACAGTCAGTCAAGACAGACAGACTGGCAGTCAGTCAAGACAGACAGACTGGCAGTCAGTCAAGACACACAGACAGATAGTCAGTCAGTCAAGACAGATAGACAGACAGACAGACAGACAGTCAGTCAAAACACACAAACAGATAGACAGTCAATCAAGACAGACAGACAGACATTCAGTCAAGATAGACAGACAGACAGTTAGTCAAGAGAGACAAACAGACAGTCAGTCAAGACAGACAGACAGACGGACAGTCAGTCAAGACAGACAGACAGACAGTCAGTCAAGACATACAGACAGTCAGTCAAGACATACAGTCAAGACAGACAGACGGACAGACAGACAGTCAAGACAGACAGACAGATAAACAGTCAGTCAAGACAGACATACAGACAGTCAGTCAAGACACACAGACAGATAAACAGTCAGTCAAGACAGACAGACAGACAGATAGTCAAGACAGACAGCCAGACAGTCAGTCAAGACAGACAGACAGACAGTCAGTCAAGCCAGACAGACAGACAGTCAGTCAAGACACACTGACAGACAGTCAGTCAAGACAGACAGACTGGCAGTCAGTCAAGACACACAGACAGATAGTCAGTCAGTCAAGACAGACAGACAGACAGACAGACAGTCAGTCAAGACAGACAGACAGTCAGTCAAGACAGACAGCCACACAGTCAGTCAAGACACACTGACAAACAGTCAGTCAAGACAGACAGACAGACAGTCAGTCAAAACACACAAACAGATAGACAGTCAATCAAGACAGACAGACAGACAGACAGACAGACATTCAGTCAAGATAGACAGACAGACAGTTAGTCAAGAGAGACAAACAGACAGTCAGTCAAGACAGACAGACAGATAGACAGTCAGTCAAGCCAGACAGACAGACAGTCATTCAAGACAGACAGGCAAACAGACAGTCAGTCAAGACACACACATAGATAGACAGTCAGTCAAGACAGACAGACAGACATACAGACAGACAGTCAGTCAAGACAGACAGACAGACAGACAGTCAGTCAGGACAGACAGACAGACAGTCAGTCAAGACAGACAGACAGACAGTCAGTCAAGATACACAGACAGATAGACAGTCAGTCAAGCCAGACAGACAGACAGTCAGTCAAGACACACTGACAGACAGTCAGACAGATACTCAGTCAGACAAGACAGACAGACAGACAGACAGTCAGCCAAGACAGACAGACAGACAGACAGTCAGTCAAGACAGACAGACAGACAGTCAGTCAAAACACACAAATAGATAGACAGTCAATCAAGACAGACAGACAGACAGACAGACAGACATTCAGTCAAGATAGACAGACAGACAGAAAGTCAGTCAAGATAGACAGGCAAACAGACGGTCAGTCAAGACACACACATAGATAAACAGTCAGTCAAAAAAAACAGACAGACAGACAGACAGACAGACAGTCAGTGAAGACAGACAGATAGACAGTCAAGACAGACAGACAGTCAGTCAAGACAGACAGTCAGACAGTCAGTCTAGACAGACAGACAGACAGACAGTCAGTCAAGACAAACAGACAGTCAGTCAAGACAGACAGTCAAGACTGACAGACGGACAGACAGACAGTCAAGACAGACAGACAGATAAACAGTCAGTCAAGACAGACAGACAGACGGACAGTCAGTCAAGACAGACAGACAGACAGTCAGTCAAGACATACAGACAGTCAGTCAAGACATACAGTCAAGAAAGACAGACGGACAGACGGACAGACAGACAGTCAAGACAGACAGACAGATAAACAGTCAGTCAAGACAGACATACAGACAGTCAGTCAAGACACACAGACAGATAAACAGTCAGTCAAGACAGACAGACAGACAGACAGTCAAGACAGACAGACAGACAGTCAGTCAAGACAGACAGACAGACAGTCAGTCAAGCCAGACAGACAGACAGTCAGTCAAGACAGACTGACAGACAGTCAGTCAAGACAGACAGACTGGCAGTCAGTCAAGACACACAGACAGATAGTCAGTCAGTCAAGACAGACAGACAGACAGACAGACAGTCAGTCAAGAAAGACAGACAGTCAGTCAAGACAGACAGACACACAGTCAGTCAAGACACACTGACAAACAGTCAGTCAAGACAGACAGACAGACAGTCAGTCAAAACACACAAACAGATAGACAGTCAATCAAGACAGACAGACAGACAGACAGACAGACATTCAGTCAAGATAGACAGACAGACAGTTAGTCAAGAGAGACAAACAGACAGTCAGTCAAGACAGACAGACAGACAGACAGTCAGTCAAGACAGACAGGCAAACAGACAGTCAATCAAGACACACACATAGATAGACACTCAGTCAAGACAGACAGACAGACATACAGAAAGACAGTCAGTCAAGACAGACAGACAGACAGACAGTCAGTCAAGAGAGACAGACAGACAGTCAGTCAAGACAGACAGACAGACAGTCAGTCAAGACAGACAGACAGATAGACAGTCAGTCAAGCCAGACAGACAGACAGTCAGTCAAGACAGACAGGCAAACAGACAGTCAGTCAAGACACACACATAGATAGACAGTCAGTCAAGACAGACAGACAGACATACAGACAGACAGTCAGTCAAGACAGACAGACAGACAGACAGTCAGTCAAGACAGACAGACAGACAGTCAGTCAAGACAGACAGACAGACAGTCAGTCAAGAAACACAGACAGATAGACAGTCAGTCAAGCCAGACAGACAGACAGTCAGTCAAGACACACTGACAGACAGTCAGACAGATACTCAGTCAGTCAAGACAGACAGACAGACAGACAGTCAGTCAAGACAGACAGACAGACAGACAGTCAGTCAAGACAGACAGACAGACAGTCAGTCAAAACACACAAATAGATAGACAGTCAATCAAGACAGACAGACAGACAGACAGACAGACATTCAGTCAAGATAGACAGACAGACAGAAAGTCAGTCAAGATAGACAGGCAAACAGTCGGTCAGTCAAGACACACACATAGATAAACAGTCAGTCAAGACAGACAGACAGACAGACAGACAGACAGACAGTCAGTGAAGACAGACAGATAGACAGTCAAGACAGACAGACAGTCAGTCAAGACAGACAGATAGACAGTCAAGACAGACAGACAGTCAGTCAAGACATACAGACAGACAGTCAGTCAAGACACACTGAAAGACAGTCAGTCAAGAAGACAGAAAGACAGTCAGTCAAGACACACAGACAGATAGACAGTCAGTCAAGACAGACAGACAGACAGTCAGTCAAGACAGAAAGTCAAGACAGACAGACGGACAGACAGACAGTCAAGACAGACAGACAGTCCGTCAAGACAGACAGACAGACAGTCAGTCAAGACAGACAGACAGAAAGTCAGTCAAGACAGACAGACAGACAGTCAGTCAAGACACACAGACAGATAGACAGTCAGTCAAGACAGACAGACAGACAGACAAACAGTCAGTCAAAACAGACAGACAGACAGACAAACAGTCAGTCAAGACAGACCGACAGACAGTCAGTCAAGACAGACCGACAGACAGTCAGTCAAGACACACAGACAGTCAGTCAAGACATACAGACAGTCAGTCAAGACAGACAGTCAAGACAGACAGACAGTCAGTCTAGACAGACAGACAGACCGACAGTCAGTCAAGACAGAGAGACAGACATTCAGTCAAGACAGAGAGACAGACAGTCCGTCAAGACACACTGAAAGACAGTCAAGACAGACAGCCAGACAGTCAGTCGAGACAGAAAGTCAAGACAGACAGACGGACAGACAGACAGTCAAGACAGACAGACAGTCAGTCAAGACAGACAGACAGACAGTCAGTCAAGACAGACAGACAGAAAGTCAGTCAAGACAGACAGACAGACAGTCAGTCAAGACACACAGACAGATAGACAGTCAGTCAAGACAGACAGACAGACAGACAAACAGTCAGTCAAGACATACAGACAGACAGTCAGTCAAGACAGACAGACAGATAAACAGTCAGTCAAGACAGACAGACAGACAGTCAGTCAAGACACACAGACAGATAAACGTTCAGTCAAGACAGACAGACAGACATTCAGTCAGTCAAGACAGACAGACAGACAGTCAGTCAAGACAGACAGACAGACAGTCAGTCAAGACAGACAGACAGACAGTCAGTCAAGACACACAGACAGTCAGTCAAGCCATCCAGACAGTCAGTCAAGACACACTGACAGACAGTCAGTCAAGACACACTGACAGACAGTCAGTCAAGATAGACAGACTGGCAGTCAGTCAAGACACACAGACAGATAGTCAGTCAGTCAAGACAGACAGACAGACAGACAGACAGTCAGTCAAGACAGACAGACAGACAGTCAGTCAAGACACACTGACATACAGTCAGTCAAGACAGACAGACAGACAGTCAGTCAAAACACACAAACAGATAGACAGTCAATTAAGACAGACAGCCAGACAGACAGACAGAAATTCAGTCAAGATAGAAAGACAGACAGTTAGTCAAGAGAGACAAACAGACAGTCAGTCAAGACAGACAGACAGACAGACAGTCAGTCAAGACAGACAGGCAAACAGACAGTCAATCAAGACACACACATAGATAGACACTCAGTCAAGACAGACAGACAGACATACAGACAGACAGTCAGTCAAGACAGACAGACAGACAGACAGTCAGTCAAGAGAGACAGACAGACAGTCAGTCAAGACAGACAGACAGACAGTCAGTCAAGACAGACAGACAGATAGACAGTCAGTCAAGCCAGACAGACAGACAGACAGACAGTCAGTCAAGACAGACAGACAGTCAGTCAAGACAGACAGACAGTCAGTCAAGACAGACAGACACACAGTCAGTCAAGACACACTGACAGACAGTCAGTCAAGACAGACAGACAGACAGTCAGTCAAAACACACAAACAGATAGACAGTCAATCAAGACAGACAGACAGACATTCAGTCAAGATAGACAGACAGACAGTTAGTCAAGAGAGACAAACAGACAGTCAGTCAAGACAGACAGACAGACAGACAGTCAGTCAAGACAGAAGGGCAAACAGACAGTCAATCAAGACACACACATAGATAGACACTCAGTCAAGACAGACAGACAGACATACAGACAGACAGTCAGTCAAGACAGACAGACAGACAGACAGTCAGTCAAGAGAGACAGACAGACAGTCAGTCAAGACAGACAGACAGACAGTCAGTCAAGACAGACAGACAGATAGACAGTCAGTCAAGCCAGACAGACAGACAGTCAGTCAAGACAGACAGGCAAACAGACAGTCAGTCAAGACACACACATAGATAGACAGTCAGTCAAGACAGACAGACAGACATACAGACAGACAGTCAGTCAAGACAGACAGATAGACAGTCAAGACAGACAGACAGTCAGTCGAGACAGACAGTCAGACAGACAGACAGTCAATCAAGACAAACAGATAGACAGACAGTCAGTCAAGACACACAGAGAGTCAGTCAAGCCAGACAGACAGTCAGTCAAGACACACTGACAGACAGTCAGTCAAGACAGACAGACAGACAGACAGTCACTCAATACAAACAGACAGATAGACAGTCAGTCAAGACAGACAGTCAGTGAAGACAGACAGATAGACAGTCAAGACAGAAAAATAGACAGACAGTCAGTCAAGACAGTCAGACAGACAGTCAGTCAAGACACACTGAAAGACAGTCAGTTAAGACAAACAGACAGACAATCAGTCATGACAGTCAGACATACAGTCAGTCAAGACACACAGACAGATAGACAGTCAGTCAAGACAGACAGACAGACAGACAGTCACTCAATACAAACAGACAGATAGACAGTCAGTCAAGACAGACAGTCAGAGATGACAGACAGATAGATAGTCAAGACAGAAAGATAGACAGACAGACAGACAGTCAGTCTAGACAGTCAGACAGACAGTCAGTCAAGACACACTGACAGACAGTCAGTTAAGACAGACAGACAGACAATCAGTCAAGACAGTCAGACTCACAGACAGATAGACAGTCAGTCAAGACAGACAGACAGACAGACAGACAAGACAGACAGACGGACAGACAGACAGTCAAGACAGACAGTCAAACAGTCAAGACAGACAGACAGACTGTCAGTCAAGACAGAGAGACAGACAGTCAGTAAAGACAGACAGACAGACAGTCAGTCAAGATACACTGAAAGACAGTCAAGACAGACAGCCAGTCAGACAGACAGTCAGTCAAGACAGAAAGTCAAGACAGACAGACGGACAGACAGACAGTCAAGACAGACAGACAGTCCGTCAAGACAGACAGACAGACAGTCAGTCAAGACAGACAGACAGAAAGTCAGTCAAGACAGTCAGACAGACAGTCAGTCAAGACACACAGACAGATAGACAGTCAGTCAAGACAGACAGTCAAGACAGACAGACGGACAGACAGACAGTCAAGACAGACAGACAGACAGACAGTCAGTCAAGACAGACAGACAGAAAGACAGTCAGTCAAGACACACAGACAGTCAGTCAAGCCAGACAGACAGTCAGTCAAGACACACTGACAGACAGTCAGTCAAGACAGACAGACAGACAGTCAGTCAAGACACACAGACAGTCAGTCAAGCCAGACAGACAGTCAGTCAAGACACACTGACAGACAGTCAGTCAAGACAGACAGACTGGCAGTCAGTCAAGACAGACAGACTGGCAGTCAGTCAAGACACACAGACAGATAGTCAGTCAGTCAAGACAGATAGACAGACAGACAGACAGACAGTCAGTCAAAACACACAAACAGATAGACAGTCAATCAAGACAGACAGACAGACATTCAGTCAAGATAGACAGACAGACAGTTAGTCAAGAGAGACAAACAGACAGTCAGTCAAGACAGACAGGCAAACAGACAGTCAGTCAAGACACACACATTGATAGACAGTCAGTCAAGACAGACAGACAGACGGACAGTCAGTCAAGACAGACAGACAGACAGTCAGTCAAGACATACAGACAGTCAGTCAAGACATACAGTCAAGACAGACAGACGGACAGACAGACAGTCAAGACAGACAGACAGATAAACAGTCAGTCAAGACAGACATACAGACAGTCAGTCAAGACACACAGACAGATAAACAGTCAGTCAAGACAGACAGACAGACAGACAGTCAAGACAGACAGCCAGACAGTCAGTCAAGACAGACAGACAGACAGTCAGTCAAGCCAGACAGACAGACAGTCAGTCAAGACACACTGACAGACAGTCAGTCAAGACAGACAGACTGGCAGTCAGTCAAGACACACAGACAGATAGTCAGTCAGTCAAGACAGACAGACAGACAGACAGACAGTCAGTCAAGACAGACAGACAGTCAGTCAAGACAGACAGACAGTCAGTCAAGACAGACAGACACACAGTCAGTCAAGACACACTGACAAACAGTCAGTCAAGACAGACAGACAGACAGTCAGTCAAAACACACAAACAGATAGACAGTCAATCAAGACAGACAGACAGACAGACAGACAGACATTCAGTCAAGATAGACAGACAGACAGTTAGTCAAGAGAGACAAACAGACAGTCAGTCAAGACAGACAGACAGATAGACAGTCAGTCAAGCCAGACAGACAGACAGTCATTCAAGACAGACAGGCAAACAGACAGTCAGTCAAGACACACACATAGATAGACAGTCAGTCAAGACAGACAGACAGACATACAGACAGACAGTCAGTCAAGACAGACAGACAGACAGACAGACAGTCAGTCAAGACAGACAGACAGACAGTCAGTCAAGACACACAGACAGACAGTCAGTCAAGATACACAGACAGATAGACAGTCAGTCAAGCCAGACAGACAGACAGTCAGTCAAGACACACTGACAGACAGTCAGACAGATACTCAGTCAGACAAGACAGACAGACAGACAGACAGTAAGCCAAGACAGACAGACAGACAGACAGTCAGTCAAGACAGACAGACAGACTGTCAGTCAAAACACACAAATAGATAGACAGTCAATCAAGACAGACAGACAGACAGACAGACAGACATTCAGTCAAGATAGACAGACAGACAGAAAGTCAGTCAAGATAGACAGGCAAACAGACGGTCAGTCAAGACACACACATAGATAAACAGTCAGTCAAAAAAAACAGACAGACAGACAGACAGACAGACAGTCAGTGAAGACAGACAGATAGACAGTCAAGACAGACAGACAGTCAGTCAAGACAGACAGTCAGACAGTCAGTCTAGACAGACAGACAGACAGACAGTCAGTCAAGACAAACAGACAGTCAGTCAAGACAGACAGTCAAGACTGACAGACGGACAGACAGACAGTCAAGACAGACAGACAGATAAACAGTCAGTCAAGACAGACAGACAGACGGACAGTCAGTCAAGACAGACAGACAGACAGTCAGTCAAGACATACAGACAGTCAGTCAAGACATACAGTCAAGAAAGACAGACGGACAGACGGACAGACAGACAGTCAAGACAGACAGACAGATAAACAGTCAGTCAAGACAGACATACAGACAGTCAGTCAAGACACACAGACAGATAAACAGTCAGTCAAGACAGACAGACAGACAGACAGTCAAGACAGACAGACAGACAGTCAGTCAAGACAGACAGACAGACAGTCAGTCAAGCCAGACAGACAGACAGTCAGTCAAGACACACTGACAGACAGTCAGTCAAGACAGACAGACTGGCAGTCAGTCAAGACACACAGACAGATAGTCAGTCAGTCAAGACAGACAGACAGACAGACAGACAGTCAGTCAAGAAAGACAGACAGTCAGTCAAGACAGACAGACACACAGTCAGTCAAGACAAACTGACAAACAGTCAGTCAAGACAGACAGACAGACAGTCAGTCAAAACACACAAACAGATAGACAGTCAATCAAGACAGACAGACAGACAGACAGACAGACATTCAGTCAAGATAGACAGACAGACAGTTAGTCAAGAGAGACAAACAGACAGTCAGTCAAGACAGACAGACAGACAGACAGTCAGTCAAGACAGACAGGCAAACAGACAGTCAATCAAGACACACACATAGATAGACACTCAGTCAAGACAGACAGACAGACATACAGAAAGACAGTCAGTCAAGACAGACAGACAGACAGACAGTCAGTCAAGAGAGACAGACAGACAGTCAGTCAAGACAGACAGACAGACAGTCAGTCAAGACAGACAGACAGATAGACAGTCAGTCAAGCCAGACAGACAGACAGTCAGTCAAGACAGACAGGCAAACAGACAGTCAGTCAAGACACACACATAGATAGACAGTCAGTCAAGACAGACAGACAGACATACAGACAGACAGTCAGTCAAGACAGACAGACAGACAGACAGTCAGTCAAGACAGACAGACAGACAGTCAGTCAAGAAACACAGACAGATAGACAGTCAGTCAAGCCAGACAGACAGACAGTCAGTCAAGACACACTGACAGACAGTCAGACAGATACTCAGTCAGTCAAGACAGACAGACAGACAGACAGTCAGTCAAGACAGACAGACAGACAGACAGTCAGTCAAGACAGACAGACAGACAGTCAGTCAAAACACACAAATAGATAGACAGTCAATCAAGACAGACAGACAGACAGACAGACAGACATTCAGTCAAGATAGACAGACAGACAGAAAGTCAGTCAAGATAGACAGGCAAACAGACGGTCAGTCAAGACACACACATAGATAAACAGTCAGTCAAGACAGACAGACAGACAGACAGACAGACAGACAGTCAGTGAAGACAGACAGATAGACAGTCAAGACAGACAGACAGTCAGTCAAGACAGACAGATAGACAGTCAAGACAGACAGACAGTCAGTCAAGACATGCAGACAGACAGTCAGTCAAGACACACTGAAAGACAGTCAGTCAAGAAGACAGAAAGACAGTCAGTCAAGACACACAGACAGATAGACAGTCAGTCAAGACAGACAGACAGACAGTCAGTCAAGACAGAAAGTCAAGACAGACAGACGGACAGACAGACAGTCAAGACAGACAGACAGTCCGTCAAGACAGACAGACAGACAGTCAGTCAAGACAGACAGACAGAAAGTCAGTCAAGACAGACAGACAGACAGTCAGTCAAGACACACAGACAGATAGACAGTCAGTCAAGACAGACAGACAGACAGACAAACAGTCAGTCAAGACAGACAGACAGACAGACAAACAGTCAGTCAAGACAGACCGACAGACAGTCAGTCAAGACAGACCGACAGACAGTCAGTCAAGACACACAGACAGTCAGTCAAGACATACAGACAGTCAGTCAAGACAGACAGTCAAGACAGACAGACAGTCAGTCTAGACAGACAGACAGACCGACAGTCAGTCAAGACAGAGAGACAGACATTCAGTCAAGACAGAGAGACAGACAGTCCGTCAAGACACACTGAAAGACAGTCAAGACCGACAGCCAGACAGTCAGTCAAGACAGAAAGTCAAGACAGACAGACGGACAGACAGACAGTCAAGACAGACAGACAGTCAGTCAAGACAGACAGACAGACAGTCAGTCAAGACAGACAGACAGAAAGTCAGTCAAGACAGACAGACAGACAGTCAGTCAAGACACACAGACAGATAGACAGTCAGTCAAGACAGACAGACAGACAGACAAACAGTCAGTCAAGACATACAGACAGACAGTCAGTCAAGACAGACAGACAGACAGTCAGTCAAGACAGACAGACAGTCAGTCAAGACATACAGACAGTCAGTCGAGACAGACAGTCAAGACAGACAGACGGACAGACAGACAGTCAAGACAGACAGACAGATAAACAGTCAGTCAAGACAGACAGACAGACAGTCAGTCAAGACACACAGACAGATAAACGTTCAGTCAAGACAGACAGACAGACATTCAGTCAGTCAAGACAGACAGACAGACAGTCAGTCAAGACAGACAGACAGACAGTCAGTCAAGACAGACAGACAGACAGTCAGTCAAGACACACAGACAGTCAGTCAAGCCATCCAGACAGTCAGTCAAGACACACTGACAGACAGTCAGTCAAGACACACTGACAGACAGTCAGTCAAGATAGACAGACTGGCAGTCAGTCAAGACACACAGACAGATAGTCAGTCAGTCAAGACAGACAGACAGACAGACAGACAGTCAGTCAAGACAGACAGACAGACAGTCAGTCAAGACACACTGACATACAGTCAGTCAAGACAGACAGACAGACAGTCAGTCAAAACACACAAACAGATAGACAGTCAATTAAGACAGACAGCCAGACAGACAGACAGAAATTCAGTCAAGATAGAAAGACAGACAGTTAGTCAAGAGAGACAAACAGACAGTCAGTCAAGACTTACAGACAGACAGACAGTCAGTCAAGACAGACAGGCAAACAGACAGTCAATCAAGACACACACATAGATAGACACTCAGTCAAGACAGACAGACAGACATACAGACAGACAGTCAGTCAAGACAGACAGACAGACAGACAGTCAGTCAAGAGAGACAGACAGACAGTCAGTCAAGACAGACAGACAGACAGTCAGTCAAGAGAGACAGACAGATAGACAGTCAGTCAAGCCAGACAGACAGACAGACAGACAGTCAGTCAAGACAGACAGACAGTCAGTCAAGACAGACAGACAGTCAGTCAAGACAGACAGACTGGCAGTCAGTCAAGACACACAGACAGATAGTCAGTCAGTCAAGACAGACAGACAGACAGACAGACAGTCAGTCAAGAAAGACAGACAGTCAGTCAAGACAGACAGACACACAGTCAGTCAAGACACACTGACAAACAGTCAGTCAAGACAGACAGACAGACAGTCAGTCAAAACACACAAACAGATAGACAGTCAATCAAGACAGACAGACAGACAGACAGACAGACATTCAGTCAAGATAGACAGACAGACAGTTAGTCAAGAGAGACAAACAGACAGTCAGTCAAGACAGACAGACAGACAGACAGTCAGTCAAGACAGACAGGCAAACAGACAGTCAATCAAGACACACACATAGATAGACACTCAGTCAAGACAGACAGACAGACATACAGAAAGACAGTCAGTCAAGACAGACAGACAGACAGACAGTCAGTCAAGAGAGACAGACAGACAGTCAGTCAAGACAGACAGACAGACAGTCAGTCAAGACAGACAGACAGATAGACAGTCAGTCAAGCCAGACAGACAGACAGTCAGTCAAGACAGACAGGCAAACAGACAGTCAGTCAAGACACACACATAGATAGACAGTCAGTCAAGACAGACAGACAGACATACAGACAGACAGTCAGTCAAGACAGACAGACAGACAGACAGTCAGTCAAGACAGACAGACAGACAGTCAGTCAAGAAACACAGACAGATAGACAGTCAGTCAAGCCAGACAGACAGACAGTCAGTCAAGACACACAAACAGATAGACAGTCAATCAAGACAGACAGACAGACAGACAGACAGACATTCAGTCAAGATAGACAGACAGACAGTTAGTCAAGAGAGACAAACAGACAGTCAGTCAAGACAGACAGGCAAACAGACAGTCAGTCAAGACAGACACATAGATGGACAGTCAGTCAAGACAGACAGACAGACATACAGACAGACAGTCAGTCAGGACAGACAGATAGGCCTTCAAGACAGACAGACAGTCAGTCTAGACAGACAGTCAGACAGTCAGCCTAGACAGACAGACAGACAGAAAGTCAGTCAAGACAAACAGACAGACAGACAGTCAGTCAAGACACACAGACAGTCAGTCAAGACACACAGACAGTCAGTCAAGCCAGACAGACAGTCAGTCAAGACACACAGACAGTCAGTCAAGCCAGACAGACAGACAGTCAGTCAAGACACACTGACAATAGACAGTCAGTCAAGACAGACAGACAGACAGACAGTCACTCAATACAAACAGACAGATAGACAGGCAGTCAAGACAGACAGTCAGTGAAGACAGAAAGATAGACAGTCAAGACAGAAAGATAGACAGACAGACAGACAGTCAGTCAAGAAAGTCAGACAGACGGTCAGTCAAGACACACTGACAGATAGTCAGTTAAGACAGACAGACGGACAATCAGTCAAGACAGTCAGACATACAGTCAGTCAAGACACACAGACAGATAGTCAGTCAGTCAAGACAGACAGACAGTCAGTCAAGGCACACAGACAATAGACAGTCAGTCAAGACAGACAGACAGACAGACAGTCACTCAATACAAACAGACAGATAGACAGGCAGTCAAGACAGACAGTCAGTGAAGACAGAAAGATAGACAGTCAAGACAGAAAGATAGACAGACAGACAGACAGTCAGTCAAGAAAGTCAGACAGACGGTCAGTCAAGACACACTGACAGATAGTCAGTTAAGACAGACAGACGGACAATCAGTCAAGACAGTCAGACATACAGTCAGTCAAGACACACAGACAGATAGTCAGTCAGTCAAGACAGACAGACAGTCAGTCAAGGCAGACAGACAGTCAATCAAGACAGACAGACAGTCAGTCAAGACAGACAGTCAAGACAGAGAGACGGACAGACAGACAGTCAGTCAAGACAGACAGACAGACAGTCAATCAAGACAGACAGACAGACAGTCAGTCAAGACAGACAGACAGACAGTCAGTCAAGACAGACAGACAAACAGACAGTCAGTCAAGACACACTGAAAAACAGTCAGTCAAGACAGACAGAAAGACAGTCAGTCAAGACACATAGACAGTCAGTCAAGACAGACAGACAGAAAGTCAGTCAAGACAGACAGACAGACAGTCAGTCAAGACAGACAGACAGACAGATAGACAGTCAATCAAGACAGACAGACAGACAGACGAACAGTCAGTCAAGACAGACAGACTGACAGTCAGTCAAGACAGACAGATAGACAGTCAGTCAAGACAGACAGATAGTCAGTCAAGACATACAGACAGCCAGTCAAGACAGAAAGTCAAGACAGACAGACGGACAGACAGACAGTCAAGACAGACAGACAAATAAACAGTCAGTCAGTCAAGACAAACAGACAGATAAACAGTCAGTCAAGACAGACAGACAGACAGACAGTCAGTCAAGACAGACAGACAGACAGTCAGTCAGTCAAGACAGACAGACAGACAGTCAGTCAAGAAACACAGACAGTCAGTCAAGCCAGACAGACAGACAGTCAGTCAAGACACACTGACAGAGAGTCAGCCAAGACAGACAGACAGACAGTCAGTCAAAACACACAAACAGATAGACAGTCAATCAAGACAGACAGACAGACAGACATACAGACATTCAGTCAAGATAGACAGACAGACAGTTAGTCAAGAGAGACAAACAGACAGTCAGTCAAGACAGACAGACAGACAGACAGTCAGTCAAGACAGAAAGGCAAACAGACAGTCAGTCAAGACACACACAGTCAGTCATACAGACAGACAGACAGACAGTCAGTCAAGACAGACAGATAGACAGTCAAGACAGACAGACAGTCAGTCAAGACATACAGACAGACCTTCAGTCAAGACACACTGAAATACAGTCAGTCAAGACAGACAGACAGATAGTCAGTCAAGACACACAGACAGATAGACAGTCAGTCAAGACAGACAGACAGACAGTCAGTCAAGACAGAAAGACAGACTGTCAGTCAAGACACACAGACAGACAGTCAGTCAAGACAGACAGACAGACAGTCAGTCAAGACAAACAGACAGTCAGTCAAGCCAGACAGACAGTCAGTCAAGACACACTGACAGACAGTCAGTCATGACAGACAGACTGGCAGTCAGTCAAGACACACAGACAGATAGTCAGTCAGTCAAGACAGACAGACAGACAGACAGACAGACAGACAGACAGTCAGTCAAGACAGACAGACAGTCAGTCAAGACAGACAGACAGTCAGTCAAGACAGACAGACAGACAGTCAGTCAAGACACACTGACATACAGTCAGTCAAGACAGACAGACAGACAGTCAGTCAAAACACACAAACAGATAGACAGTAAATCAAGACAGACAGACAGACATTCAGTCAAGATAGACAGACAGACAGTTAGTCAAGAGAGACAAACAGACAGTCAGTCAAGACAGACAGGCAAACAGACAGTCATTCAAGACAGACACATAGATGGATAGTCAGTCAAGACAGACATACAGACAGACAGTCTGTCAGGACAGACAGATAGGCCTTCAAGACAGACAGACAGTCAGTCTAGACAGACAGTCAGACAGTCAGTCTAGACAGACAGACAGACAGAAAGTCAGTCAAGACAAACAGACAGACAGACAGTCAGTCAAGACACACAGACAGTTAGTCAAGACACACAGACAGTAAGTCAAGCCAGACAGACAGTCAGTCAAGACACACTGACAGACAGTCAGTCAAGACAGACAGACTGGCAGTCAGTCAAGACACACAGACAGATAGTCAGTCAGTCAAGACAGACAGACAGACAGACAGACAGACAGACAGACAGACAGTCAGTCAAGACAGACAGACAGTCAGTCAAGACAGACAGACAGTCAGTCAAGACAGACAGACAGACAGTCAGTCAAGACACACTGACAGACAGTAGGTCAAGACAGGCAGACAGACAGTCAGTCAAAACACACAAACAGATAGACAGTCAATCAAGACAGACAGACAGACAGACAGACAGACATTCAGTCAAGATAGACAGACAGACAGTTAGTCAAGAGAGACAAACAGACAGTCAGTCAAGACAGACAGACAGACAGACAGACAGACAGACAGACAGACAGACAGTCAGTCAAGACAGACAGGCAAACAGACAGTCAGTCAAGACACACACATAGATAGACAGTCAGTCAAGACAGACAGACAGACATACAGACAGACAGTCAGTCAGGACAGACAGATAGACAGTCAAGACAGACAGACAGTCAGTCTAGACAGACAGTCAGACAGTCAGTCTAGACAGACAGACAGACAGACAGTCAGTCAAGACAAACAGACAGACAGACAGTCAGTCAAGACAGACAGACAGTCACTCAATACAAACAGACAGATAGACAGTCAGTAAAGACAGACAGTCAGTGAAGACAGACAGATAGACAGTCAAGACAGAAAGATAGACAGACAGACAGACAGTCAGTCAAGACAGACAGTCAGTCAAGACAAACAGACAGATAGACAGTCAGTCAAGACAGACAGTCAGTGAAGACAGACAGATAGACATTCAAGACAGAAAGATAGACATACAGACAGACAGTCAGTCAAGACAGTCAGACAGACAGTCAGTCAAGACACACTGACAGACAGTCAGTTAAGACAGACAGACAGACAATCAGTCTTGACAGTCAGACATACAGTCAGTCAAGACACACAGACAGATAGACAGTCAGTCAAGACAGACAGACAGACAGACAGTCACTCAATACAAACAGACAGATAGACGGTCAGTCAAGACAGACAGTCCGTGAAGACAGACAGATAGACAGTCAAGACAGAAAGATAGACAGACAGACAGACAGTCAGTCAAGAAAGTCAGACAGAAGGTCAGTCAAGACACACTGACAGACAGTCAGTTAAGACAGACAGACGGACAATCAGTCAAGACAGTCAGACATACAGTCAGTCAAGACACACAGACAGATAGACAGTCAGTCAAGACAGACAGACAGTCAATCAAGACAGACAGACAGTCAGTCAAGACAGACAGTCGAGACAGACAGACGGACAGACAGACAGCCAAGACAGACAGACGGACAGACAGAAAGTCAAGACAGACAGACAGACAGACAGACAGACAGTCAAGACAGACAGACAGACAGTCAGTCAAGACAGACAGACATTCAGTCAAGACAGACAGTCAAGACAGAAAGACGGACAGACAGACAGTCAAGACAGACAGACAGTCAGTCAAGACAGACAGACAGACAGACAGACAGTCAGTCGAGACAGACAGACAGACAGACAGTCAGTCAAGACACACTGAAAAACAGTCAGTCAAGACAGACAGAAAGAAAGTCAGTCAAGACACATAGACAGTCAGTCAAGACAGACAAACAGAAAGTCAGTCAAGACAGACAGATAGACAGTCAGTCAAGACACACAGACAGATAAACAGTCAGTCAAGACAGACAGACAGACAGACAGTCAGTCAAGACAGACAGACAGACAGTCAGTCAGTCAAGACAGACAGACAGACAGTCAGTCAAGACAGACAGACAGACAGTCAGTCAAGACACACAGACATTCAGTCAAGCCAGACAGACAGACAGTCAGTCAAGACACACTGACAGACAGTCAGTCAAGACAGACAGACTGGCAGTCAGTCAAGACACACAGACAGATAGTCAGTCAGTCAAGACAGACAGACAGACAGACAGACAGACAGTCAGTCAAGACAGACAGACAGACAGTCAGTCAAGACACACTGACAGATAAACAGTCAGTCAAGACAGACAGACAGACAGACAGTCAGTCAAGACAGACAGACAGACAGTCAGTCAGTCAAGACAGACAGACAGACAGTCAGTCAAGAAACACAGACAGTCAGTCAAGCCAGACAGACAGACAGTCAGTCAAGACACACTGACAGAGAGTCAGCCAAGACAGACAGACAGACAGTCAGTCAAAACACACAAACAGATAGACAGTCAATCAAGACAGACAGACAGACAGACATACAGACATTCAGTCAAGATAGACAGACAGACAGTTAGTCAAGAGAGACAAACAGACAGTCAGTCAAGACAGACAGACAGACAGACAGTCAGTCAAGACAGAAAGGCAAACAGACAGTCAGTCAAGACACACACAGTCAGTCATACAGACAGACAGACAGACAGTCAGTCAAGACAGACAGATAGACAGTCAAGACAGACAGACAGTCAGTCAAGACATACAGACAGACCTTCAGTCAAGACACACTGAAATACAGTCAGTCAAGACAGACAGACAGATAGTCAGTCAAGACACACAGACAGATAGACAGTCAGTCAAGACAGACAGACAGACAGTCAGTCAAGACAGAAAGACAGACTGTCAGTCAAGACACACAGACAGACAGTCAGTCAAGACAGACAGACAGACAGTCAGTCAAGACAAACAGACAGTCAGTCAAGCCAGACAGACAGTCAGTCAAGACACACTGACAGACAGTCAGTCAAGACAGACAGACTGGCAGTCAGTCAAGACACACAGACAGATAGTCAGTCAGTCAAGACAGACAGACAGACAGACAGACAGACAGACAGACAGTCAGTCAAGACAGACAGACAGTCAGTCAAGACAGACAGACAGTCAGTCAAGACAGACAGACAGACAGTCAGTCAAGACACACTGACATACAGTCAGTCAAGACAGACAGACAGACAGTCAGTCAAAACACACAAACAGATAGACAGTAAATCAAGACAGACAGACAGACATTCAGTCAAGATAGACAGACAGACAGTTAGTCAAGAGAGACAAACAGACAGTCAGTCAAGACAGACAGGCAAACAGACAGTCATTCAAGACAGACACATAGATGGATAGTCAGTCAAGACAGACATACAGACAGACAGTCTGTCAGGACAGACAGATAGGCCTTCAAGACAGACAGACAGTCAGTCTAGACAGACAGTCAGACAGTCAGTCTAGACAGACAGACAGACAGAAAGTCAGTCAAGACAAACAGACAGACAGACAGTCAGTCAAGACACACAGACAGTTAGTCAAGACACACAGACAGTAAGTCAAGCCAGACAGACAGTCAGTCAAGACACACTGACAGACAGTCAGTCAAGACAGACAGACTGGCAGTCAGTCAAGACACACAGACAGATAGTCAGTCAGTCAAGACAGACAGACAGACAGACAGACAGACAGACAGACAGACAGTCAGTCAAGACAGACAGACAGTCAGTCAAGACAGACAGACAGTCAGTCAAGACAGACAGACAGACAGTCAGTCAAGACACACTGACAGACAGTAGGTCAAGACAGGCAGACAGACAGTCAGTCAAAACACACAAACAGATAGACAGTCAATCAAGACAGACAGACAGACAGACAGACAGACATTCAGTCAAGATAGACAGACAGACAGTTAGTCAAGAGAGACAAACAGACAGTCAGTCAAGACAGACAGACAGACAGACAGACAGACAGACAGACAGACAGACAGTCAGTCAAGACAGACAGGCAAACAGACAGTCAGTCAAGACACACACATAGATAGACAGTCAGTCAAGACAGACAGACAGACATACAGACAGACAGTCAGTCAGGACAGACAGATAGACAGTCAAGACAGACAGACAGTCAGTCTAGACAGACAGTCAGACAGTCAGTCTAGACAGACAGACAGACAGACAGTCAGTCAAGACAAACAGACAGACAGACAGTCAGTCAAGACAGACAGACAGTCACTCAATACAAACAGACAGATAGACAGTCAGTAAAGACAGACAGTCAGTGAAGACAGACAGATAGACAGTCAAGACAGAAAGATAGACAGACAGACAGACAGTCAGTCAAGACAGACAGTCAGTCAAGACAAACAGACAGATAGACAGTCAGTCAAGACAGACAGTCAGTGAAGACAGACAGATAGACATTCAAGACAGAAAGATAGACATACAGACAGACAGTCAGTCAAGACAGTCAGACAGACAGTCAGTCAAGACACACTGACAGACAGTCAGTTAAGACAGACAGACAGACAATCAGTCTTGACAGTCAGACATACAGTCAGTCAAGACACACAGACAGATAGACAGTCAGTCAAGACAGACAGACAGACAGACAGTCACTCAATACAAACAGACAGATAGACGGTCAGTCAAGACAGACAGTCCGTGAAGACAGACAGATAGACAGTCAAGACAGAAAGATAGACAGACAGACAGACAGTCAGTCAAGAAAGTCAGACAGAAGGTCAGTCAAGACACACTGACAGACAGTCAGTTAAGACAGACAGACGGACAATCAGTCAAGACAGTCAGACATACAGTCAGTCAAGACACACAGACAGATAGACAGTCAGTCAAGACAGACAGACAGTCAATCAAGACAGACAGACAGTCAGTCAAGACAGACAGTCGAGACAGACAGACGGACAGACAGACAGCCAAGACAGACAGACGGACAGACAGAAAGTCAAGACAGACAGACAGACAGACAGACAGACAGTCAAGACAGACAGACAGACAGTCAGTCAAGACAGACAGACATTCAGTCAAGACAGACAGTCAAGACAGAAAGACGGACAGACAGACAGTCAAGACAGACAGACAGTCAGTCAAGACAGACAGACAGACAGACAGACAGTCAGTCGAGACAGACAGACAGACAGACAGTCAGTCAAGACACACTGAAAAACAGTCAGTCAAGACAGACAGAAAGAAAGTCAGTCAAGACACATAGACAGTCAGTCAAGACAGACAAACAGAAAGTCAGTCAAGACAGACAGATAGACAGTCAGTCAAGACACACAGACAGATAAACAGTCAGTCAAGACAGACAGACAGACAGACAGTCAGTCAAGACAGACAGACAGACAGTCAGTCAGTCAAGACAGACAGACAGACAGTCAGTCAAGACAGACAGACAGACAGTCAGTCAAGACACACAGACATTCAGTCAAGCCAGACAGACAGACAGTCAGTCAAGACACACTGACAGACAGTCAGTCAAGACAGACAGACTGGCAGTCAGTCAAGACACACAGACAGATAGTCAGTCAGTCAAGACAGACAGACAGACAGACAGACAGACAGTCAGTCAAGACAGACAGACAGACAGTCAGTCAAGACACACTGACAGACAGTCAGCCAATACAGACAGACAGACAGTCAGTCAAAACACACAAACAGATAGACAGTTAACCAAGACAGACAGACATACAGACATTCAGTCAAGATAGACAGACAGACAGTTAGTCAAGACAGACAGACAGACTGTCATTCAAGACACACTGACAGACGGTCAGTCAAGACAGACAGACAGACAGTCAGTCAAGACACACAGACAGATAGACAGTCAGTCAAGACAGACAGACAGACAGTCAGTCAAGACCGACAGACAGTCAGTCAAGACAGACAGACAGTCAGTCAAGACAGACAGACAGTCAGTCAAGACAGACAGACAGTCAGTCAAGACAGAAAGACAGTCAGTCAAGACAGACAGACAGTCAGTCAAGACAGACAGACGGACAGACAGACAGTCAAGACAGACAGACAGACGGACAGACAGTCAGTCAAGACAGACAGACAGTCAGTCAAGACAGACAGACGGACAGACAGACAGTCGAGACAGACAGACAGTCAGTCAAGACAGACGGACAGACAGTCAGGCAAGACAGACAGACAGACAGTCAGTCAAGACACACTGAAAGACAGTCAGTCAAGACAGACAGACAGACAGTCAGTCAAGACACACAGACAGATAGACACTCAGTCAAGACAGACAGACAGACAGTCAGTCAAGACAGATTGACAGAGAGACAGTCAAGACACACAGACAGATAGACAGTCAGTCAAGACAGATAGACAGACAGACAAACAGTCAGTCAAGACAGACAGACAGACAGTCAGTCAAGACAGACAGACAGTCAGTAAAGACATACAGAGAGTCAGTCAAGACAGACAATCAAGACAAACAGACGGACAGACAGTCAGTCAAGACAAACAGACAGACAGACAGTCAGTCAAGAAAGACAGATAGTCACTCAATACAAACAGACAGATAGACAGTCAGTGAAGACAGACAGATAGACAGTCAAGACAGAAAGATAGACAGACAGACAGACAGTCAGTCAAGACAGTCAGACAGACAGTCAGTCAAGACAGACAGACAGACAGACAGTCACTCAATACAAACAGACAGATACACAGTCAGTCAAGACAGACAGTCAGTCAAGACAGACAGATAGACAGTCAAGACAGACGGACAGACAGTCAGTCAAGACAGTCACACAGACAGTCAGTCAAGACACACTGACAGACAGTCAGTTAAGACAGACAGACAGACAATCAGTCATGACAGTCAGACATACAGTCATTCAAGACACACAGACAGATAGACAGTCAGTCAAGACAGTCAGACAGACAGTCAGTCAAGACACACTGACAGACAGTCAGTTAAGACAGACAGACCGACAATCAGTCAAGACAGTCAGACATACAGTCAGTCAAGACACACAGACAGACAGACAGTCAGTCAAGACAGACATACAGACAGACAGACGGACAGACAGACAGTCAAGACAGACAGACAGACAGTTAGTCATGACAGACAGACAGACAGTTAGTCATGACAGACAGACAGACTGTCAGTCAAGACACACTGACAGACAGTCAGTCAAGACAGACAGACAGACAGTCAGTCAAGACACACAGACAGATAGACAGTCAGTCAAGACAGACAGACAGACATTCAGTCAAGACAGACAGACAGACAGTCAGTCAAGACAGACAGACAGTCAGTCAAGACAGACAGACAGTCAGTCAAGACAGACAGACAGTCAGTCAAGACAGACAGACAGTCAGTCAAGACAGACAGACAGTCAGTCAAGACAGACAGTTAGTCAAGACAGACAGACAGACAGAGAGACAGTCAGTCAAGACAGACAGACAGACAGTCAATCAAGACAGACAGAAAGACAGTCAGTCAAGACACACAGACAGATAGACAGTCAGTCAAGACAGACAGACAGAAAGTCAGTCAAGACAGACAGACAGACAGTCAGTCAAGACACACAGACAGATAGACAGTCAGTCAAGACACACAGACTGACAGACAAACAGTCAGTCAAGACAGACAGACAGACAGTCAGTCAAGAAAGACAGACAGACAGTCAGTCAAGACAGACAGACAGTCAGTCAAGACAGACAGTCAAGACAGACAGACGGACATACAGACAGTCAAGACAGACAGACGGACGGACAGACAAACAAGACAGACAGACAGACAGACAGACAGACAGTCAGTCAAGACAGACACACAGACAGTCAGTCAAGACACACAGACAGATAGACAGTCAGTCAAGACAGACAGACAGACAGACAGACAGACAGTCAGTCAAGACACAAAGACAGATAGACAGTCAGTCAAGACAGACAGTCACTCAAGACAGACAAATAGACAGTCAGTCAAGACAGACAGACAAACAGTCAGTCAAGACAGACAGACAGCCAGTCAGTCAAGACAGACAGACAGTCTGTCAGTCAAGACACACAGACAGATAGATAGTCAGTCAAGACAGACAGTCGGACAGTCAGTGAAGACAGACAGACAGACAGTCGGTCAAGACAGACAGACAGTAAGTCAAGACAGACAGACAGACAGACAGACAGACCGACAGACAGAAATTCAAGACAAACAGACAGACAGACAGACGGACAGTCAAGACAGACAGACAGACAGTCAGTCTAGACAGACAGACAGACAAACATTCAGTCAAGACAAACAGACAGACAGACAGTCAGTCAGGACAGACAGACAGTAACTTTATACAAATAGACAGATAGACAGTCAGTCCAGACAAACAGTCAGTGAAGACAGGCAGATAGACCGTCAAGACAGAAAGATAGACAGACAGACAGACAGTCAGTCAGTCAAGACAGACAGACAGTCACTCAATACAAACAGACAGATAGACAGTCAGTCAAGACAGACAGTCAGTGAAGACAGACAGATAGACAGACAGACAGACAGTCAGTCAAGACAGTCAGACAGACAGTCAGTCAAGACAGACAGACAGTCACTCAATACAAACAGACAGAGAGACAGTCAGTCAAGACAGACAGTCAGTCAAGACAGACAGATAGACAGTCAAGACAGAAAGATAGACATACAGACAGACAGTCAGTCAAGACAGTCAGACAGACAGTCAGTCAAGACACACTGACAGACAGTCAGTTAAGACAGACAGACAGACAATCAGTCATGACAGTCAGACATACAGTCAGTCAAGACAGATAGACAGTCAGTCAAGACAGACAGACAGACAGACAGTCACTCAATACAAACTGACAGATAGACAGTCAGTCAAGACAGACAGTCAGTGAAGACAGACAGATAGACAGTCAAGACAGAAAGATAGACAGACAGACAGACAGTCAGTCAAGAAAGTCAGACAGAAGGTCAGTCAAGACACACTGACAGACAGTCAGTTAAGACAGAGAGACGGACAATCAGTCAAGACAGTCAGACATACAGTCAGTCAAGACACACAGACAGATAGACAGTCAGTCAAGACAGACAGACTGTCAGTCAAGGCAGACAGACAGTCAATCAAGACAGATAGACAGTCAGTCAAGACAGACAGTCAAGACAGACAGACGGACAGACAGACAGCCAAGACAGACAGACGGACAGACAGAAAGTCAAGACAGACAGCCAGACAGACAGACAGTCAGTCAAGACAGACAGACATTCAGTCAAGACAGTCAGTCAAGACAGACAGACATTCAGTCAAGACAGACAGTCAAGACAGAAAGACGGACAAACAGACAGTCAAGACAGACAGACAGTCAGTCAAGACAGACAGACAGACAGTCAGTCAAGACAGACAGACAGACAGTCAGTCAAGACAGACAGACAGACAGACAGTCAGTCAAGACACACTGAAAAACAGTCAGTCAAGACAGACAGAAAGACAGTCAGTCAAGACATATAGATAGTCAGTCAAGACAGACAGACAGAAAGTCAGTCAAGACAGACAGACAGACAGTCAGTCAAGACAGACAGACAGATAGACAGTCCGTCAAGACAGACAGACAGACAGACAGACAGACGAACAGTCAGTCGAAACAGACAGACAGACAGTCAGTCAAGACAGACAGACAGTCAGTCAAGACATACAGACAGCCAGTCAAGACAGAAAGTCAAGACAGATAGACGGACAGACAGACAGTCAAGACAGACAGACAAATAAACAGTCAGTCAAGACAGACAGACAGACAGTCAGTCAAGACACACAGACAGATAAACAGTCAGTCAAGACAGACAGACAGACAGACAGTCAGTCAAGACAGACAGACAGACAGTCAGTCAGTCAAGACAGACAGACAGACAGTCAGTCAAGACAGACAGACAGACAGTCAGTCAAGACACACAGACATTCAGTCAAGCCAGACAGACAGACAGTCAGTCAAGACACACTGACAGACAGTCAGTCAAGACAGACAGACTGGCAGTCAGTCAAGACACACAGACAGATAGTCAGTCAGTCAAGACAGACAGACAGACAGACAGACAGACAGTCAGTCAAGACAGACAGACAGACAGTCAGTCAAGACACACTGACAGACAGTCAGCCAATACAGACAGACAGACAGTCAGTCAAAACACACAAACAGATAGACAGTCAATCAAGACAGACAGACATACAGACATTCAGTCAAGATAGACAGACAGACAGTTAGTCAAGACAGACAGACAGACTGTCATTCAAGACACACTGACAGACGGTCAGTCAAGACAGACAGACAGACAGTCAGTCAAGACACACAGACAGATAGACAGTCAGTCAAGACAGACAGACAGACAGTCAGTCAAGACCGACAGACAGTCAGTCAAGACAGACAGACAGTCAGTCAAGACAGACAGACAGTCAGTCAAGACAGACAGACAGTCAGTCAAGACAGAAAGACAGTCAGTCAAGACAGACAGACAGTCAGTCAAGACAGACAGACGGACAGACAGACAGTCAAGACAGACAGACAGACGGACAGACAGTCAGTCAAGACAGACAGACAGTCAGTCAAGACAGACAGACGGACAGACAGACAGTCGAGACAGACAGACAGTCAGTCAAGACAGACGGACAGACAGTCAGGCAAGACAGACAGACAGACAGTCAGTCAAGACACACTGAAAGACAGTCAGTCAAGACACACTGAAAGACAGTCAGTCAAGACAGACAGACAGACAGTCAGTCAAGACACACAGACAGATAGACACTCAGTCAAGACAGACAGACAGACAGTCAGTCAAGACAGATTGACAGACAGTCAGTCAAGACACACAGACAGATAGACAGTCAGTCAAAGACAGATAGACAGACAGACAAACAGTCAGTCAAGACAGACAGACAGACAGTCAGTCAAGACAGACAGACAGTCAGTAAAGACATACAGAGAGTCAGTCAAGACAGACAATCAAGACAAACAGACGGACAGACAGTCAGTCAAGACAAACAGACAGACAGACAGTCAGTCAAGAAAGACAGATAGTCACTCAATACAAACAGACAGATAGACAGTCAGTGAAGACAGACAGATAGACAGTCAAGACAGAAAGATAGACAGACAGACAGACAGTCAGTCAAGACAGTCAGACAGACAGTCAGTCAAGACAGACAGACAGACAGACAGTCACTCAATACAAACAGACAGATAGACAGTCAGTCAAGACAGACAGTCAGTCAAGACAGACAGATAGACAGTCAAGACAGACGGACAGACAGTCAGTCAAGACAGTCACACAGACAGTCAGTCAAGACACACTGACAGACAGTCAGTTAAGACAGACAGACAGACAATCAGTCATGACAGTCAGACATACAGTCATTCAAGACACACAGACAGATAGACAGTCAGTCAAGACAGTCAGACAGACAGTCAGTCAAGACACACTGACAGACAGTCAGTTAAGACAGACAGACCGACAATCAGTCAAGACAGTCAGACATACAGTCAGTCAAGACACACAGACAGATAGACAGTCAGTCAAGACAGACATACAGACAGACAGACGGACAGACAGACAGTCAAGACAGACAGACAGACAGTTAGTCATGACAGACAGACAGACTGTCAGTCAAGACACACTGACAGACAGTCAGTCAAGACAGACAGACAGACAGTCAGTCAAGACACACAGACAGATAGACAGTCAGTCAAGACAGACAGACAGACATTCAGTCAAGACAGACAGACAGACAGTCAGTCAAGACAGACAGACAGTCAGTCAAGACAAACAGACAGTCAGTCAAGACAGACAGACAGTCAGTCAAGACAGACAGACAGTCAGTCAAGACAGACAGACAGTCAGTCAAGACAGACAGACAGTCAGTCAAGACAGACAGACAGTCAGTCAAGACAGACAGACAGTCAGTCAAGACAGATAGTCAAGACAGACAGACAGACAGTTAGTCAAGACAGACAGACAGACAGAGAGACAGTCAGTCAAGACAGACAGACAGACAGTCAGTCAAGTCAGACAGACAGACAGACAGTCAGTCAAGACAGACAGACAGACAGTCAGTCAAGACACACTGAAAGACAGTCAATCAAGACAGACAGAAAGACAGTCAGTCAAGACACACAGACAGATAGACAGTCAGTCAAGACAGACAGACAGAAAGTCAGTCAAGACAGACAGACAGACCTTCAGTCAAGACACACAGACAGATAGACAGTCAGTCAAGACACACAGACTGACAGACAAACAGTCAGTCAAGACAGACAGACAGACAGTCAGTCAAGAAAGACAGACAGACAGTCAGTCAAGACAGACAGACAGTCAGTCAAGACAGACAGTCAAGACAGACAGACGGACAGACAGACAGTCAAGACAGACAGACGGACGGACAGACAAACAAGACAGACAGACAGACAGACAGACAGACAGGCAGTCAAGACAGACACACAGACAGTCAGTCAAGACACACAGACAGATAGACAGTCAGTCAAGACAGACAGACAGACAGACAGACAGACAGACAGTCAGTCAAGACACAAAGACAGATAGACAGTCAGTCAAGACAGACAGTCACTCAAGACAGACAAATAGACAGTCAGTCAAGACAGACAGACAAACAGTCAGTCAAGACAGACAGACAGACAGTCAGTCAAGACACACAGACAGATAGACATTCAGTCAAGACAGACAGATAGACAGTCAAGAAAGACAGACAGACAATCAGTCAAGACAGACAGACAGACAGTCAGTCAGTCAAGATAGACAGACAGACAGTCAGTCAAGACAGACAGGGAAACAGACAGTCAGTCAAGACAGACAGACAGACAGATAGTCAGACAGACAGACAGACAGTCAGTCAAGACAGACAGACAGACAGACAGACAGACAGACAGACAGACAGACAGACAGACAGACAGACAGACAGACAGACAGACAGACAGACAGACAGACAGACAGACAGACAGACAGACAGACAGACAGATAGACAGACAGACAGACAGACAGACAGACAGACAGACAGACAGACAGACAGACAGACAGACAGACAGACAGACAGACAGACAGACAGACAGACAGACAGACAGACAGACAGACAGACAGACAGACAGACAGTTAAGACACACTGAAAGACAGTCAATTTAATCAACTTCAAATGAAACTTTTACTTCTCACCAACTTTCCGTTTTTTGCTGGATTCCGGACGAACTACTTGTCCAGCGAGAAAATGGTTTTCACCATCGTGTTGAGCATTTCTTCTTTCACCTAAATTAAACATTTAATCAACTTCAATTAAAACTTTTACTTTTAACAAACTTTCCGGTTTTTGCCGGATTCCGGACGAACTACTTGTCCGGCGAGAAAATGATTTTCACTATCATGCTCAGAATGTCTTCTTACCCCTTAATCAAACATATAATCAACTTCAAATGAAACTTTTACTTTTAACAAACTTTCCGTTTTTCGCCGGATTCTGGACGAACTGCGTGTCCGACAAGAAAATGGTTTTCACCGTCGCGCACAGCATGTCTTCTTACCCCATAATCGACCGTCTCAATAGCTTTCAAAAAAAAAAATTCCCTTAATTTGAAACCCCTCCCCCACCCTCAAATATAAGGCTACATAGCCCGTCTTCGAACTTGACCTGCACTTTGACCCAAATGATCCTCCAACCAAGTTTCATCAAAATTTCTCAATCCCTTGATTATTTATCGTGAGGAAAGACGGACAGACGGACAGACAGACGGACAAATTTTGCGATGTCATAGGTTTGGGATCCCAAAAACTCGTATAGGAATTTTGTTTGCGTTCCAATTAGTCCGCCACTTTAAGAAGTTTAGTATAAAAAATCCTGCGTTGCCGACTAGTTGGCTACGAGAAAAGTTCGTATATTAATTTTGTTTGTGCACGCTGAACACGATAGTGAAAATCATTTTCTCGCCGGACAACTAGTTCGCCTGGAATACGACAAAACCCGGAAAATATATTAAAAGCAGAAGTTTTATCTGAAGGTGATTAGATGATACATTTAGGGGTAAGAAGAGACGCTGAGTCTGTATATGACAATAATTTTTACCCGGACATATCATTAGTCCGGAATCCGGTTGTACCTGCATTTTTTTTTAAGTCAAAGTCTTATTTAAAGTTTATAAGATGTTCTTTATAGGGATAAGGAGATACGCTGGATTTGTTTCTGAATTTTCTTTTTTTGCTGGACTAGTAGTTAGCTCGGAATTCGGGCGAAACCGCAAATTTAGCAGAAGCAAAGAAAGAAGTCTCGGTCAGTATCGTCAAAATAGATATGGCTTATAGACGTAGCCTATATCTGAACTTGGTTTTCTCTGATGATTAGCCTGGCGAAGACTGGATCTTTCGAAGACAAGACCGGATTGTCTGAATCAAATATTAGATTTTTGGGATCCCATCGACACCTTTGTTCTTGTTCTCGTAGCCAACTAGTCGGCAACGCGGGATTTCCTATACGAAATCTCTTACAGTGGCGGACTAGTTGGAACACAAACAAAACTCCTATACGAATTTTTCTCGTAGCCAACTAGTCGGCAACGCGGGATTTACTATACGAAATTTCTTGCAGTGGTGGACTAGTTGGAACACAAACAAAATTCCTGCACGAATTTTTCTCGTAGTTAAGTAGTCGGCAACGCGGGATTTCCTATACGAGATTTCTTAAAGTGGCGGACTAGTTGGAACGCAAACAAAATTCCTATACGAATTTTTCTCGTATCCAACTAGTCGG
Organism: Branchinecta sandiegonensis; assembly: GCA_030848855.1. Lineage (NCBI taxonomy): Eukaryota > Metazoa > Arthropoda > Branchiopoda > Anostraca > Branchinectidae > Branchinecta > Branchinecta sandiegonensis. Next base: position 562,393 of record JAUPMV010000002.1, on the reverse strand, counting down.
CAACGCCGGCTTTCCCCATAGGAAATTTCTTACAACTGCCAACTAGTTGCCTAGTGACCCTGAGGTGTATATGTCTGATTGGATATTTAGATTTTTTATGTTTATACGACAATTTCTTATATTTCCAACCAAAGGTGTCCCGAGCTATGGCAGTTAGGATCAATCCTCACGAAATACTCAAGATGACGAAATCCAAAACGCGCCAGTGAGCCTCAGGAAGAAGGAGTAAGCGTGTCAACGACTCAAATCCTGTGTCAATCAATCACCGCGATCTTTGAGAGCAGCTGTGACACCACTTCTGCCTTTCTTGCGCTAGCTACCCCGAGAGGCCGGAGATTTTGCATCGGCAAGGAGAGATAGTCATCAAGAGTATTTAACTACAGGAAGAAGGACCCCCAGCAAAAGTGTAGACACACAGACACAGTGTAGACGTTCCCAAGGAACATCGTGAAGAGTATCCGGCAACCACAAATGAAACCTTATAGCAACACTGGATCCTTAATCTAGGGTGACCATCCCGGACGAGAAAAGCCGAGAACGCTTGAAATTACACTAAATGCGTTTGAACTTCCAACACCTTGTTTTTGTTCTTTTTTTCATTTTCAAACTCGCTTAATGTTTCATGTCGTTTTTAACGTAAAAAGTTCGAGTAAAAAATTTTGGTACCGAAAAAACTGTTATCTTCTGTAGTCCTTCTACTTTCAACAGCGTTTTTTGCACTTTCTTGCTCAATTAGTCATCAAAATTGATTTTAAGTCTAGCTGCTTGTGACGATCTTTTACTTAGTTTTATTTCGTGATACCAGAGATGGGCGAATCCGAATCCGGATTCAAATCCAGCATTCGTCCTTTTAGCCGGATTCCAATCTTCTGCTTGTCAGGCTGGATTCGGATTCGGACTGGGATTCCAAGCCTCAATCTTGCAAATCCGCTCAAATTTCTAGTCTATACGTTCTTCCAGCTTCCGTTTCCTAATTTTTACACAATGGTCTTCGGCAATCAAACTTTTTTATCTCCACCACCAACCATCCTCGGTAATCTATCACAACCTTCCTCAGTAACATATCAGTCTTATCACTATTACCTCCGACATCGTCCTGTTTTCATCTCTGAAGTTTAAGCTATAACCTATGCATATGATTTGATGTTTGTTAAGGTCGGATTCTTATCCGGATTTGATTCTGGATTCGAAACATCAGCATGAAATGGTGGATTCGGAATCGGAATAGGATTCGTACCTAGCCCTGGATCCGGATTCTTTCATGATCGGATTCGCCCATCTCTGCGCGATAGTATCTGTTTTAAGAACTGTTTTAATATTTGATAACTTTCTTTACAATGTGTATACAATTGTCACATACACAGTCTCCCGCGGGTATTGTCGGAATGACAGCTATTTAATCCGTCGTCAAACCATTACTGAGGAGCATATATAAATTTTCAGTCAGCTCGCATGTCCTGCTTTGTAACTTAAAATTATTTATATGGACTTTATACTGTGAAAAACGTTGTTTCTTGCATAGTTAGCTTATTTAAAAAATGTCACACCTCTTTTTTTGAAAAAAATGTTATAGTTACAAAAAGTGTTGTTTTTGAAGGTAAAACGTCTCGGAAAAACGTTAACGTAACAAAAAGTGTTTTTTCTGAAGGGAAAACGTCTCAGAAAAACGTTAATGTAATAAAAAATGTTTTACCCAGGAAATCAAGATCTTGTAACGCAGTCCACTATCCTAACAAAATAACCGAGAATCTCCCTATCGATTGGTTTCAAGACATTCAATCATTCAACAGCTTGAGAAAAGACAAGAAAAAAAATAAATAAAAATGAGATACTTTCGTAAAAAAACGTCACAAAAATTCGCAGGAAGAAAGTTCGAATTATCATGTCAAAAGCATCTACCCCATTTTGGCTGAAGGATGCCGCGGAAATGCCGCTTTTTGACGAGGCCGGCACCGCTAACCACTGGAGTCACTCCACGCGGACTCCACCTAGGAAAACAACGAGAACACAGAGAATGCTTCTAAAATCAATTGTGTTCTAAAAAAAAATATGCAGTTGACAACATTAGTCTGGATCCATTTTATTTTTGGTTTTGTTTATTCTGATTCTTTTTAATTGATTTTATATTGCACCAACACCAGCACACATTGATTCCCCTCCGAATCTGAAAGGGGCTCCTCTCTGATGATGATAATCGGAGCATTCCCCGTCCGTGGGGACTCGCGAGTATCGGGAAGTGAGTCCCCAGGACAAACAAAAACGTGGGGACTCCTCAAGTGGAGGCCTCGGGGAACGCCGAAAATACGCCTATAGTATTTAACCTTCCGAAGGCTACAAACGATTTGAGGTCAGAGTTGAGAGTCAGAAGGGGGGGGGGGGAGTCAGACAGTCATCAGGGCGAGCCAATGGGTCTCCCATAGTCTCTGACCCTTCCTAAAAACTAGTCGGTTCGAGGTCCGCATTGACCGTCAGAAGAAATGTCTTTCGTTGCCCCCCCCCCCCCCCACTCCCGTTCACTTTTTCCACCATGGGGGCGGGTGAGGGGAGGTTCACTCGCGCCATAATTCGGACAGAGCAACATCAAGTCGTCGGAGTACGTTCACGAACCGTCTTACTTAGTCTTCTGGCTCTGATTGGGGTCGATAGAAGCGGCCGGTGTGATCTGCCCAGTGTTCGCAGTTCCTCATTACCTGTGATCCTCAGGTTTCTTTTTCAGTATGAATCGAAATTGTAAAAATCGCTGCTCCGAGATTTGAAGTCCGATTGAAGCGAAGTTTGCGTCATTCACTATGTCTCTTTAAGCCTTATCCAATGGCGTATTTACTTTTATGAAAAACTCAAAAATAAAAAAAAAATCGCATGTAATCGATTTTTTTCTTCCAAATTCAACGCTTAAGAAAATATCCAATCATGCATTGGATCTTCAGAAGAAACACACCATTCGATCTATTTTTTCTCACTCTATCTAATGATATCTTATGCAGTTCCCAGGCTGATGTTCATTTCACATGGAACCACATACGGATCCTCGTACTGCTGATTGTCCCCAATGGCCCACAAACTATTAACAGACAATGTCGTATACCCGTTAAAAGACGGAAACCAATCGTGAAATGAAAGGCTAATTTTCATCGTCCTAGCACAGCAAGAATCACCGAACTCGCGGGATCAGTAGATTTTCGGTTTCCCCCTCCAACTCCCTCCAATAACACCGTATCCGGTTAGGATTTAAAATAGGAGGTCTCAGACGCAGGGTCCTTCCATATAATCAAGTTTCAATAAAGGTTTTTTCCCGCGACACTATTGTGGGCCACACAATTGAGCCACGAGTTGAAACTCGCTGAAACGCCATTTGCCTATTTTTACATCTAATCAACTTCAAATAAAAATTTAACTTATAACAAATTTTCCGACTCCAGCCGGATTCCGGTCGAACTATATGTCCGGGTTAAAATATGATTGTCAAACACGGATTCAGCGTCTCTTCTTACCCCTAAATCGGTTATCTAATCAGCTAGACACCATCACGGCTATCCTGAAAGTAGAAATTTCAATTAGACTGGCAGTTCCGGAGTTGAGCCCCTGAAATGAGCTTAGCTGGCTAACAGGGGCGGTTCGAAGGAAGGGGGGGGGGGGGGGGTGACTGGCTAAAACCGGACCGGATTCGGTGGCTATGGGGGAGTTGGCGGGGGAGGAGAACGGTAATCTCGAGAAACAGTGGGAATGGTGGGATCGGAGTGAAACTTCCTGGGAAGAACAAGCATCTACCCAAGACAAATCGTGTACACAATTTGGCTGGATAACTTTAAATTTCCTCTGGCTCAAGTGCCATATACCGATCGCAATTCCGTCTGTAGGTCGGTCCGGTTTTTTGTCACACTTTTCGAGTTGGCGTACTTCCAGACGAGCTACGACGATGAAACTTGGCAGGCGTATCACGGACCCGACAAAACTAACCTGGAAATAATCAGTTTCCCGATTCAACCATCGTCGGGGGAGTCGAGGGCGCGTAAATCTGGGAAATTTAGGGCAGTTTGTCACACTTTTTCAAGTTCGGGTACTGGCAGTTGCTGTGCTGTCAAAAGCTGTCTGCGAGAAGTTTTTCCATCAGAAAAACCGGTGATGTAAATTTGTTTCCCTGTTTTCAATAGAAGTCAACTGGTCTGGGAAGAGCTCGAACCAGATAAAATCGTGGGTTTTTTGTTTAAAGCACAACATAGTTTCAAAGTTTGCTGCTTTATTTTAATTTCCCGCCAGAATCGAGCCACAATATTCGCCAAACAATTCTGAAAATGGTAATTACATATTCACGAATTTACTGCTTTTTGTTCTGTTACATCTTTTTTCAAATCCTTTATCATAGTTATTATTATTTGTCAAACTGACTGTTACAGTCCCTGCTACTGCTGCATTTGGAGTAAACGAAGCAACTACAGGATTGGTATCTTTTCCTTGATCATAATCTTTATACCAGAAATGATTTCTTGCTGCACTTCTAGAATAATTATCAGAGTATCCAATCAACTTTGTAACGGTAGTTGTAATACCAACATGATTAATTTTTTCACCCGATTCATCGTTTATGACATACTCAGCGGTACTGAATAAATTACATCCAATGTTCGTCAAAGTAGCAACATCGGTTGCAGCTATCTTATTTTCATTTTCTTTTACTATTCTTACACTAACATCAAGATAACTTTTACTTGGATAGACCCACGAATCTAATTTCTTTGTTACAAATTCAAACTCTGATTTATTAGATGCGTTCACATCTGTTTCTCGCATTTCTTTAAATTCATATTTTACCACTGTATCATCAACAAGCGGTTCGTCAAATATGTTCCACTGCAGACTAATAATTTTCTTTACTGCCATTTATATGAGAAGGAAATTATTAATAAAAACAATTTCAGAATCTTCAAACCACTTCCAGTCATTAACGTTTTGAATAAGTCTTGGCTTCTTTCTTTTAAAATTCTTTTATTTGCACCTAAAAGATCCTTCATAGATTTATTGTTTTGAATGACATAAATTATTTCTTTCTTGTTTACATCAATCAAATCTTTCCCGTATTCTATTGCTCTATTTTTCAACAACTCAAATCTCGGTTTAATAATTGTATTATATATCGACAATGCACCATCTTTTTTAATTTTAACAAACTTTCAGGTCTGGGCCGGATTCCGGGCAAACTACTTGTCCGTCGAGAAAATGGTTTTCACCATCGTCTTCAGCATGTCTTCCTACCTCTAAATCGAACATCTAATCAACTTCAAATAAAACTTTTACTTTTAACAAACTTTCCGGTATTTTCTAGTTTATGAATTTCTTTAATTCAACAACTGAGCTTTAGTGGCGGCTTTCCATAAAATCATAAAAACGATGCACCATATGTACTACTGGTGACCGGATGGGTATGTTCTATTTCAATTCCACATACGAAAGGGAAATTGTCAGACCCAATCACATCGTGTCTAATAGTAATACTTGACACTAAATTGGAAATAGATTCAGATCCAATGGCGTGGTCCAGCCACGACGTAGCATAAGCGGAAGAATGGCTTAAAAACGTGAACGTATTACGGGGCATCTTCAGACGATCAAGGATATGAAAAGCATTCTCACGGCAGAAAGAATCAAGTTCAAGGTGGAACGGAGTATTCTTCAGGAAGTTAGCATTAAAATCCCCAATCATAAATACCCGGCTAGACACGACACCAATAGCGGCAAATTTTCTAGTGAACACACTGGCATATAAACGTTAAACAACAAAACAACATCTTTGCTACTGGATAATCGCACAGCCTGTAGACGTTCATTGTCTATTTAGAGCACTTTAATGACTGATGTAAGAGACTCGTGCCACAGAATAGATAGACCACCATAAGGACGACCTCGCAAGAGCCCGGCTTCAGGGTTTACAGGAGATTTTGTAGTTGAAACAAAGCCAGGGCATATTTCATCAACAAAGGCGAGATCACAAGGCATCAGCATTATTTCTTGCAAGAACACAAGTTTGTACTGATTACACAAAGACAGGACCTGCTGTCTTCTAGCACGAATTGAGCAACAATTATATGATGCAATTTGCAACACCATTATTCCGTATTAGTGTTGCTCTCAGACTCAGAAAGGACCCCTCTTGCTTATTCTGCCTTTTGAAATATAGTTATCTACCATATGGAATTATAAGCTTCTAAAATTCCCACCTTTCTCCATTGTTTCGTTTCGTAACTACGAATTTTTATCGCTTTTCGGCCTTGCCGAGTTTTCCCGTAACCCAACGAAAAGTTTGCCGGAATCTTCATTGTCCACTGAGAACTCTTTCACACATTAGGATGTGATAATCTTCTGGTTATTACTTCTTTTAATTGCTTAGTTTTCCCACTTTTTAACCAAGGCACGTTCAGTTTTCAAATGTTCTGCGACCAGCCACCGCGTCGGAGAGCAGGAAGGCTGGATACAGTCGACAAGCGCTAACAAGAGAATAGCTAGTTTCAGGTGGAAAGAAACTGTATTTTCGAAAACGTTTTTTCTGATCTATTTTATAGGGAAAAGGTCATTTCAAGTAAGAGTTGTGCCTTAAGCCTTTTCCGAGACCCGTTGAAATACTCATACTTGATTTTTGCCATGTTTTGGTTAGAAGTTCATGCGCTTGGGAAAAGGGCCCCTCGAACTATTTACTCTTCAACAGACAGTATTTTAAATTCTTTGAATACTTTAAAACTATGTTGTGCTTGAAACAAATAACCCACGGTTGTGGCTGGTTCGAGCTCTTCCCGGACCAGTTGATTTGTAGTGAAAACAGGGAAATAAATTTACATCACCGGTTTTTCTAATGGAAAAACTTCTCGCAGATAGCTTTCGGCAGCGCGACACAGCAACTGCCAGTACCCGAACTCGAAAAAATGTGACAAACTGCCCCAAATTCCCCAGATTCACGCTCCCTCGACTCCCCCCAACTGCTAGTATCCGAACTCGAAAAAGTGAGACAAACTGCCCTAAATTTCCCAGATTCCCGCGCCCCTCGACTCCCGCAACGATGGTTGGATCGGCAAACTGATTATTTCCAGGTTAGTTTGGTCGGGTCCCTGATACGCCTGCCAAGTTTCATAGTCCTAGCACGTCTGGAAGTACCCTAACTAAAAAAGTGTGACAAAAAACCTCCCCCATAGTGATCGGATTCGTTCCGGTTCGTTCACGTATGCAGGAGGCTCTAGGCTGTCAACAAATAACCTACGGTTTTGGCTGTTTTAAGCCGCCATGATTTGGCTAGAAGTTCATGCGCTTGGGAAAAGGCTTAATGGACCCCTCGAACTATTTCCTCTTCAACTGACAGTATTTTAAATTCTTTGAATACTTTAAAACTATGTTGTGCTTTAAACAAATAACCCACGGTTTTGTCTGGTTCGAGCTCTTCCCAGACCAGTTGATTTGTTGTAAAAACAGGGAAACAAGTTTACATCACCGGTTTTTCCGATGGAAAAACTTCTCGCAGACAGATTTCGACAGCGCGACACAGCAACTGCCAGTACCCGAACTCGAAAAAGTGTTACAAACTGCCCAAAGTTTCCCAGATTCACGCGCCCTCGACTCCCCCCGACTGCCAGTAACCGAACTAGAAAAAGTGTGGCAAACTGCCCTAAATTTCCCAGATTCCCGCGCCCTCGACTCCCCGACGATGGTTGGATAGGGAAACTGATTATTTCCAGGTTAGTTTGGTCGGGTCCCCGATACGCCTGCCAAGTTGCATCGTCCTAGCACGTCTGGAAGTACCCTAACTAAAAAAGTGTGAAAAAACCGGACCGAACGACAGACGGAATTGCGATCGCTATATGGCACTTGAGGCAGAGCAAATTTAGAGTTATCCAGCCCAATTGTGTAAGCGATTTGTCAACCTGTTCGGGTCCCGTAAATGCCTGCCAAGTTTCATCGTCCTAGCACATTAGGAAGTACCAAACTCGCGGGATCAGTAGAAACTATAAACTTCATTTGAGTTGTTTTCATAGAACAAAAAAAAATTTGTCCAGAATTCCAGCTGCGTCTATAAGTGAATTACACTTTCTCCCGATCGAAAATGAGTCATGGAAGTTTCGATTGTCTTAAGGTTTTAACTGAACAGCCACCTTATTTTTGTGTCATTTAATTGAATACACTGAATTATTTGGATTTCTGCAAAGGGATTTTATTATTTTACCCCACAGCGTAAATTCTACTATGACGCGGAAAATTTTAATATCAACACAAACGCGGCTTTTCAGTGGGCAGTGGTGAGATAAAACACATATAAATCTTTCTCGTAAGGCATGCAACAAAAATACAAGTGCATACAGTACCACAAATCAGACGGAAATTCCACTATTTGAAAATCGATTATTCGTGAATAGCGGAACAACGAAGTAACGCATTTTCACCGGGTCTCAAGCCAATTTAAGTGAATAAGTGATGGGTAACTAGATTGTCCTATCCCAGCCCTTTTCGGTTAAACTTTAACAAAAAAAAATCGCATATCTTTCCATTTAGATTGTTTGTAATAGTGATTGGTGATAAGTTTACGGATCATGAAACAGTAAACAGTAAATAAGGAGGAAAAAAAAAACAGAAAACAGGAACAGTGCCCATGCCTACTCATACTTGATTTTTGCCATGTTTTGGCTAGAAGTTCATGCGCTTGGGAAAAGGCTTGAAGGACTCCTCGAACTATTTACTCTTCAACTGACAGTATTTTAAATTCTTTGACAATCACCTCGCCAGTTGTTTGTCGAATTTGAGCCACAAAGCGAGCCACGAAAGTCTTGTTGGTCGCTTCATGTATATCATCTAATAAACAAGTATGCAGTTAACGGCACCGTCTAGGGAACCGGGAGTCGTACATTATGTCCTACGGGCTACGTAACCGGTAGTTCTAACGGAAACCAAACCATATGAGTTGCGATTCCGGGATCTGACGTTGTTAACTAACGGAAACTTGTATGTGCTGGCTCCCGTTCCGGTAGTAAGTGGAAATAGCACACGGAAACTTTATCGCACCAGCTTCTCGTCCGGTAGCATCGCGGAATTGTGTACTCAGAAGCTAGGGAGCCGGTAGTTGATAGCGGAAACTGTATAATGGAGCTTTTGTTCCGGTAGTGTCTACGTGGAATATAGAACTCTCGGAATAGTTTGAATGAGAGCTAGGAAGCCGGGATTTTCACTGACTTAGAGAAAATAACATGGGAAAAAATGCACTACCGGACCCATATATTGAAAGCTAAGGTACCGGTAACAACCACTATTTGGTTGAAAATGACCAGCTCACGGACACAAATGGCTATGGGCTAGGGTTCCGGTAGTGACAAAAAAAATGAAATCATGGACCCATGTCAGTGCAGACTAGGAAACCGGAAGAGAACATTTTTAACTCACGGAACCCAACTTATGTGGGCTGGGGTTCCGGTAGGGCCAAAAAATTAAGATTTAGTGAGCTGTACCGGACTCAAAGTCCATATTGACACGTGTCCGTGAGTTTGTAATTTTAATTTTTGGCACTACCGGAACCCCAGCCCGCAGGAGTTCAGTTCCGTGAGTTAAAGATATAGCGCTCTTAGGAGTGCTTTAACATAAAGTTCAGTATTATATCAAGGTCACTAAGCGTTAGTGCTCGGTTTTGTGTGGTTACTAAAGGGCATGTCACAACGCTCTTAGGAGTGCTTTAATATACATTTCAGTCTGTATCAAGGTAATTGAGCGTTAGCACTCGGTTTTTGGTGCCAACGCAAGGGTAGGTCACTGCGCTCTTACATGTCAGGGCGCTCTTAAGAGTGCTATAACATAATAAATTCAATATATCTCAAGGCTATTGAGCGTCAGCGCTCGGTTTCGGGTGAAACTGCAAAAGCATGTGACTGCCTTATAAAGAGTGCTTTAAGATAAAATTCAAAATTATATCAAAGTTATCGAGCGTTAGCGCTCGGTTTTGGGTGATTACTCAAGGGCATGTCATTGCTCTCTTAGGGGTGCTTTGTCACCCTAAATTCTATATTACATCAAAATCGTTAACGCTCTGTTTCGGGTGATTCTGAAAGGATATGTCACTGCGCTCATAATAAATTCAATATATCTCAAGGTTATTGAGCGTCAGCGCTCGGTTTCGGGTGATTCTGCAAAAGCATGTCACTGCCTTATAAGGAGTGCTTTAAGATCAAATTCAAAATTATATCAAAGTTATCGAGCGTTAGCGCTCGGTTTTGGGTGATTACTCAAGGGCATGTCATTGCTCTCTTAGGGGTGCTTTGTCACCCTAAATTCTATATTACATCAAAATCGTTAACGCTCTGTTTCGGGTGATTCTGAAAGGATATGTCACTGCGCTCTAAGGAGTGCCTTACTGTGATCACATATACATACCAAAAGGTATCTAAATGTTGTCCAAATTTCACCTAATTATTAAACGAACTAATAATAATAATTAAAATAATTCCGATTCTTTGTATGTATCCATTATTTCATCCTCCTCAAGGGGTTAATATGTGTTTTCTCATTAGAGTGCTACGCGTAACAGCTTGATTTTCGTTGCTTAAGAACCGTTCAGGCTTGTGTTGTAACATGAATAAAAATACTTCGCATTGTAAGCGTTATCCTCTTCTCCCGTTCAACTTGAAAATCAAGTTATGCGCCCATGTATGCGCTAACTACCACACTGAGCCTGGAGCCTGACAAAGAATCCCAAGAGAACCTGACCTTTGATGACTTTAGGGACACTGAACATCCTGAAATGTGGAATTTTAGATCAGCCTCGACCGGTTGTGTGCAAATTCAGTATAATAATATCTGTTGCTGTGCCTGTTGGACCAATGTAAATTTCTCCATTTAGTATTGAGCCTACCAGGATTGCTGTAATTACTTCAGATAAGGTAAGAGCTTGTAGTTGTCAAAACGCAATTAGCTGTACAGATTAGTATCATCAAGTATCATTGATATCCTTTTCAAAGAGCTCTTTTAGTTTCAACTATAATGACAAATATCTCTACTTATCCGTTTCCTTGACAGTCACGTCATGGAAACGCAAGCTGTGATTGGTCATGTATAACTTTTAACACACATAATAGAACCCATTCATATTAATTTTTACCACAGCAAGCCTGGCGGGATGAAAGTTTTCCCACGGATATTCGCGGATAGCAAGTATAATTCATGAATTCTGCGCCTTAAAAGTAAGCTTGAACGGTCCTTTAGGTTAGGACTGTACTCCATCACCGTACTACGGTCGAAAAGCGTAAGCGCTCGGTTTTTGGTGCTTATCACGCAAGGGCTTGTCACTGCGCTCTTAGGAGTGATTTAACATTAAGTACAGTATTCATCAAAGTCACTAAGCGTTAGCAGTAGTGTAATGGCTATAAGAAAAAAGTCGGAGAAAGCCGGGCACATCCGGAACAAGCGTCCGACCGAGTGCGCTGTGGCCGGGGTCAAGAATCCGCACCGAGCACGTGATTAGGTATGAGGGGTGCTTTAAGGAAACGCCGATGAGGAAAAAATCGTGCGAATTCCGTGATGCTCCGGAATTCATATGATAAGTTTGAATTTCCAACTAGTTTTCATGCGTATGTTGAACGAATATTAGCCATAGTAAAATGCTCTGCCTAATCATCTCCTGTTTTGTTCAGGAGACGTTGATGAGTTTGGACAGCTTTGAGTGACAGACCTATCAGATTAGACACATGATGGTGGTGACCACGTGGTGAAACCGATTAGGCTCCAGATAAACAAGTTCATGGGTTGTTCTGACCCCAGGGGAGGGAGGGTTCAGATATTTGGAGCTCAACCCAATTCTCCAGACGTCGTGACAGTGAGATCGGAGAGTGGTACAAGGGCACATGACTAGCTTTGTTTTTTAAATGGATTAACATTGAGGTAAGTAACTTTACAGATTTAAGTATTTAGAATGTACGATAATGATTAGTTAGATTTAATGTATGAAGGAACAGGTGGACTTGGCCTGTATGTGAATATTGGTAAACTAAGTTTTACTTGAACATTTTCTTTTCATTACCCTTTCTGCACCGAAGTCTGCGTACGGCGTCGGACTTGTACCTTCAGTAACAGAATTGACCATAGTTTGTTGTTGTGAATCTGGATGCAACAAAAAATAATGATTGGTTTGATAAGAGTTGACCTCATCGTAAACTTTCTTTTTTCGCGGATACGACGATCCATATGAGGCTAATGAGGAGGGGGAAACCAGAATACTGTGAGCCATATGAAATAAGGGATAAGCAAACAAAACGGATTGAGGGTAGGTCTGAAACTTTAACAAAATTCAAAAGACAAATTATAGTGAGGTCCGGCGCGAGCTCGAGTCACTAGTGGTGGAAGGGGAAGTTGGAGGGACTTGGGTTTTTTTTTCATGTAAATAAAAAAGTTGCCTCGAACTGGTCTGAATCTGACAAATAGCGAGGAAAAAATAGATTTCTTGTAGTGAAGGAATTAAGCGGAACGTGGTTGCACGCCATTCAGAGACCTTACGTGTACGATTAGTATCTCCTCCTCTAAGAACAAACTGGAACCTTAAAGGACCTGTCTTACCTATAAGACTAACACAACCTACTGCCATATTCGCTCCATAGATTTCTAAACCCGGAGACCCCAATTCGTACATTCTTTCCCCTTTAACAAAACCGCGCTTGTTTTCTCACTTGCCTTGTTTTGCTGCCTTCTATGTGTATCATGCTGCGAGAAGTTTTTCCCTCAGACAAACCGGTTATGTTTCCCTCTTTTGTTGCAAGTCAGCGGGTCGGAGAAAAGGCTTAAGACAGCCATAGCCTATTTGTTGAAAGCACAGCCTAGTTTTAAAGTATTCAGCTGTTGAAAAAAAACTTTAAGTTGAAGAGTAAATACTGCGAAGGGTCCTTTAAATAAAAGAGCGGCTTGCTAAAACAAGAACGAAATGTTGTGTGCGTCAAAAGGTCACAGATTTTTTTTAGCGGTAACAGGTTCCGTCAGAGAAAGGCGGCAACACAGCAAGAGCCGAGGATGGGATTGCCGTCTCTATACCAACGGATTTTAGCGTGGCTAATTGGTTTTCTCTTTTCAGTGGGAAGATGGTTACAACCCAGATACTGCATGGCGATATCCCAGGAGACAAAACAGCTGACTTCCCCTGTGTTCAAGAAAAGAGTTGGACAACCTGAATGATGGAGAGTCACTTGCCGAAACGATTCAAGGTAGTTCTTTTTTTTAAACATTTTATTTCACAACGATCTAATACTGATACGAAACTGTTTCACATGCACTGTCACTACACTACGGGGTTAAGGTTTTAAAAGTATTCTTAAATAAGCTACTCATTGCTTCACTCAAAAAATCATTAAATAAAACATCGTCACTGTAGAAATTCATAATTGTTTGACATGAAATTCGTCGTAATCGAAGCAATACAAATACTAAGCAATGAGACCCGCAGGATTGAGTGGACTCGTCTTGAAGGACCGTTTGTTTTGTGTAATGTACTTAAATTGGGAAACAAAATTTGCAAAATTCGCAAAATTCGCAAAATTTGCTAATTTTCTGTGTGAAGATTATCGTAATATAACTGACCGTGTGTCATAGGAGAATATGCATTAAATATCTGTTCGAGAAAGTTATAGTTGGTTCACAAGTTCAATTTGTTTTTCGAGAACATTGAAATTTCACGCCTAATTACCAAAACAAAATATTGAAACTGACTTTCCGCCTTAGTTCAACCGAACAAAGAAAACATCTTATTCTCGGCAGTTGAAGGACCGTTTGTTTTGTGTAATGTACTTAAATTGGGAAACAAAATTTGCAAAATTCGCAAAATTAGCAAAATTTGCTAATTTTCTGTGTGAAGATTATCGTAATATAACTGACCGTGTGTCATAGGAGAATATGCATTAAATATCTGTTCGAGAAAGTTATAGTTGGTTCACAAGTTCAATTTGTTTTTCGAGAACATTGAAATTTCACGCCTAATTACCAAAACAAAATATTGAAACTGACTTTCCGCCTTAGTTCAACCGAACAAAGAAAACATCTTATTCTCGGCAGTTCAACGGCATACATAAACGGCGTTATAAACGAGACCAACGGTCTAATATTTGGTTCAGGAAATAGGGTCTTGCCTTCGCCAGATCCAGTCTTCGCCAGGCTAATCATCAGAGAAAACCAAGATCAGATAGACCTCTATAAGCCATATCTATTTTGACGATACTGACCGAGACTTCCTGCTTTACTTCTGTCAAGTTTCCGGTTTCGCCCGAATTCCGAGCAAACTACTAGTCCAGCAAAAAAAGAAAATTCCGAAACAAATCCAGCGTCGAATCCCTAGAAAGAACATCTGATCAACTCTGAATAAAAGTTCAACCTAAAAAAAAAAAAATTCGGTTACAACCAGATTCCAGACTGATTATACGTTCGAGTGAAAAATGAATTGGGATGTTCGCATAGCTCCTCCCGTCCGCTCGTTTGCATCGGGCAGGGCATCGGAAATCGATTCGACTCCGCATGGTCGTATTACAGAGATTGGGAGACGGAAGCTCTTGTGCTTATTTGTTCTTGGTTATCCATAAATCCTCAGTTTTTGACAGAGGGCTTACACGTTGAGTCACAGTGCCTTAGAGCAGTACCCCTTCTAAGAAGAAAGTTTTTTTCTGACTCTCGGATTCCGTAGTTAACCGGGGGCGGTATAATCGTAAAGCTTTGAGAAATTTGTACAGCACCCTCTGCGCTCCTTCTATACTATTTTGTTCTGGTGTCACTCATGTTCTGCGAAAGAAGGAGATTAAAAAGATGGGATCATGTTATTTTAAATATGCAAAGCACCTGCTCCACTTGTCGAAATTATGTCATAACCATTCATCGACGGAGAAGTTCAAAATTCAAGATGCATATGTTACCCTTTTGGATGTTTCCTCATCGCTATAATCGCTATAAAACAGCAAGCGTAAACGCTAGTTACATTCCTGACAAAACAGGACCGGATCGTGTCACGGTGGGGGAAGTTAGAGGGGGTTTCCCGGAATTCTGGTGATCTCGAGCTAGGGTGCTTCCAGGTTTGCTAGGACTATGAAACTTGGCAGGACTTTTAGGGACTCAAACATATTAGCTTGAAAATAGTCCCTTCCCAGACCCAACCATCGTGGGGGGAGTAAAGGAATGGGAAACCGGAATCTTGTGACATACAGAACTTAGGAACGGGTGATCGAACGTGCATGAAACCTGACTAGTGTCAAGAACGAGTGTCTCAAATGTCCAGTTTCAAGTCCGGAGTCGGTCTGATCACTGTGGGAGGGGAGCTGGTGGGGGACAAACTAACAAACATGCTAACTGTTCCGAAAAGTGCCATGTGAGCTGTCAGCTCTTGTTATTTTGTTGATGGGGATTCGATGGGGATTCGGGATTACCGGGATATTGCTCCAGGTTTCTGGGATTTTCCTGTTAATTTCGGGATTTTTGTCCGGTTGGTAATGTGCAGATAAAAAGTAATACACATACTTTCGGAATAAAAAAAAATAAATCAATTCGAGTAACACACCGATTTTTATCTTGACATTTTGTCGAGACTCGTCAAAATAAAAGTAATACCTCCAAGACGGATCCTTTTTATCTACTTTTTGCGATCCGAGAACGTTTTTGGCGAGATACCTTTGACTTTGTATGGTTGCCCGTCTGTTAGCACGATAGCTCTCGAGGAGTTAAGCTTTTGTTCAACCTTATAGAGATTCTTTGTCTGTTAGACGCTTTTACTTGACGATAAGTGACGCTTTTACTCGAAAAGTGAATTAGTGCTCCAGGTACTTTAATGACTGCGAAAAAGCAGCACCCAAAACGTCATTCAAATGTAAATTGTTGTCCGTAACTCGAACTAATTCCCTCTGATGACCTCTGAGACAAAGATGAACATCGCAAAGAGGGAGTCCTTTGACTTTGACCTGTTCACCGACCCAAACACATTCTGGATCTGCAATAACAAGTTTCGACTACCGTTCCCCCTTTATGATCAGTTGGAAACTGGACTGTTTTGACATATGACCGATGACATGCCGTTCTTAATGACTTTGTGACAAGGGGGTTAGTTAATTGAATTTCTGCTTCAAGTTTGTGCCAGGATAACCCTGAACTAGCTGGCTGTTATCTGATATCAAGTTTGTTATTTTTCTTTTCCATTTTACTTTTTTATATGCAAGTAAGAAAACCAAGGGACTGGAACAGTTAAACAAGAGCTGTAAGCTCATATGGCACTTGCATGGGTCAAGATTATTTGATTGATCAAAAGTAAGTTTCGACTTTGCGGTTGAGATGCGCACTCTAAGGGAGCTGGAACTTCATTTGTAAGCAAAACTCTTGGGGCAAAACTGCTAATGGGCTGAAGGGCATCACGAAAATTCATACATTGCTTAAAAGTTTTTTTTTTACTTTGTGGTCAAGATTGGTACTCTTAAGGAATAATCGGATTTGGGAAGTAGCAATTTCTAAGCAAATGTTGTTGAGTCTCCAATATTCCAGCGAGGTTTCATCGTTCTAGCACATTTGGAAGTACCTTAACGCGCGATCACCAGAATCCCAGACCCCCCCCCCCCCCCGTCCAACTCCACCCAAAACAACCGGAGCCAATCCAGTTCTGTAAATGATTAATCCAGAGCATCTGTTTATCATTCCCACGGAGTTCGATCCAGATCACACCAGTCTAAGGTCAAGTATTTTCCGCCCTCCCCCCAATAATTGCCGGATTCGGTCTGGAAATGAAAAAGGTCACCAGAGAAAAATGTCCTCTGTTTAATTATTAAATATCACTCGAATCTGATCACCCGTTCCAAAGCTACGCATGACTTCACATACCGGATTCCCCTCCCTCACCCCCCTCCCAAGATTATCATATCTAGGATTTTTTTTTTATTCCAAGTCAATTTGACCGGGTCCCTGATATGCCTTCCAAGTTTCGTCGTGAAAATCCCCCCAAAAAAGGAATTCCAGGAAGCCCCCTTCTCCCCCCTCTCAAGTGTCCGGATCCAGTCAAATGATGTAAAAGATTTACATGGACCAGATGTTTGTTCTTCCCAGCAAGTTTCACTCCGATACCATCATTCTAACCGTTTCTCGAGATTTCCGGTCCACCCCCCCCCCCCCCCCCCAGCTCCGATTCAGCAAATGATTTACCTAGAGCATCTGTTTGTTCTTCCCACAAAGTTCCATCCCGATCCCTCCATTCTAAACGGGTCAAGTATTTCCCCCTCCCCCCAATAGTTGCCGGATCCGGTCCGGATATGAAAAAAATCATCGGAGAAATTTCCTCTGTTCAATTCTTAGATTTCACTCGAATCCGATCACCCAGTCCAAAATTACGCATGACTGAAAATTTCGAATTCCCCTCCCTCCACTACCCCCACCATTATCTGATCGACAAAATTTTTATTTTGAAGTCAGTTTGATTGGGTCCCTGATATGACTGCCAAGTTTCATCGTGAAAATCCCCAAAACCACCATCACCGGAATTCCGGGACCCCCCACCCCCATAAGTGTCCGGATCCAGTACAATGGTCTAAAGGACTTACCTAGAGCAGATGCTTGTTCTTCCCAGCAGGTTTCACTCCGATCCCTCCATTCTAACCGTTTCTTGAAATTTCCGGTCTCCCCCCCCCCAAACTCCCCCCTGGCTACCGAATCCGGTCAAGACTTTAAACGGGACATTACAGACATATATTCTATTCAGATATGAAGTTTCATTACAATCCGATCACCCATTCGAAAGTTACACACTTCTCAATTTCCCGGATTCCCCTGCCCTCCACCCCCCCCCCTCCAAAATGGTCGGATCAGAAAACTGATTATTTCTAAGTTTGTTTGGTCGGGTCTCTGATATGCCTGCCAAGTTTCATGGTCCTAGCACAACAGGAAGTACCCTAACTCGAAAAAGTGTGACAAAATGCCCTAAATTTTCAAGTTTCCAGCGCCCCCACTTCCCCGCATATGGTCGGATCGGAAAACTGATTATTTCCAGGTTAGTTTGGTCGGGTCCCTGATATTCCTGACAAGTTTCATTTTCCTAGCTAATCTGGAAGTACCCTAACTCGAAAAAGATTAAAACTGTTTGTCGGTGCAAAACGGATAAGTCAGCTAAATTTTATTCGAGCAACATTTCGGCCCTTCTTGGCAAGGGTCCTCTTCAGGCTCAAGCCGCTCAAGCTGCAATTTAAGATTCTTCCTTAAATATCTGCTTTTGAGAACTTCTTCGGTTGGGGTCAAAGCTGGTGCTGTGATTTTATTCTGGACTCGGCGACTGTTTTTGTTGTTCGATTGGATCGTCGAAAGGGTAGAGATTCTTCTGCATGTTGGTTTTAGAGTCACCTGTCTCTTCTTCTCCTTTCCAGCTAAGATGGATACTTGTTGGCGGCATGTATGGGCGATTAGCTCCGTACTTCGGTGATAGGTGTTCCTACGGCCCAAGCTGACTGCGAATCATGTTTGACGGTGCAAAACCGATAAGTCAGCTGCATTTTATTCGAGCAATATTTCGGCCCTTCTTGGCAAGGGTCCTCTTCAGGCTCAAGCCGCTCAAGCTGGAAAGTAAGCTCGTGGAAAAACAATTTAAGATTCTTTCTTAAATATCTGCTTCTGAGAACTTCTTCTCTGAAAGTTGGTTGGGGTCAAAGCTGGTGCTGTGATTTTATTCTGGACTCGGCGACTGTTTTTGTTGTTCGATTGGGTCGTTGAAAGGGTAGAGATTCTTCTGCATTTTGGTTTTAGAGTCGCCTGTCACTTCTTCTTCTTTCCAGCTCAGATGGATACTTGTTGGCGGCATGTATGGGCGATTAGTTCCATACTTCGGTGATAGATGTTCTTACGGCCCAAGCTGACTGCGAATCATGTTTGACGGTGCAAAACGGATAAGTCAGCTACATTTTATTCGAGCAATATTTCGGCCCTTCTTGGCAAGGATCCTCTTCAGGCTCAAGCCGCTCAAGCTGGAAAATAAACTTGTGGAAAAACAATTTAAGATTCTTAATTAAATATCTGCTTTTGAGAACTTCTTCTCTGAAAGTTGGTTGGGGTCAAAGCTGGTGCTGTGACATTATTCTGGACTCGGCGACTGTTTTTGTTGTTCGATTGGGTTGTCGAAAGGGTAGAGATTCTTCTGCATTTTGGTTTTAGAGTCACCTGTCACCTTCTGTCACCTTCTTCTTTTCAGCTAAGATGGATACTTGTAAGATGGATACTTGATACTTGTTACGATTTATGCCAAAACAGATCGATTTTTCGTCAAAACAGTCCTTTTTTCTGAAAATCAGTCGATTCTCTCGAAACGGTCGTTTTCTCCTTTAAAACAGTCGCTTTTTTTTGCCAAAACAGATCGATTTTTCGTCAAATCAGTCGTTTTTTTCTGAAAATCAGTCGATTCTCTCGAAACGGTCGTTTTTTTCTTGAAATAGTCGCTTTTCTACAAAAACAGTCGGTAAAATTACCAGCCAGTCGGTAAATCCCTTGCCCCCCCCCCCCCAAACATTTTGGCTAGTAACACCTCTGATTTTTGCCAAAACAGATCGATTTTCGTCAAAACAGTCGTTTTTTTCTGAAAATCAGTCGATTCTCTCGAAACGGTCGTTTTTTTCTTGAAAACAGTCGCTTGTACACAATCTTTTACAAAATCTTTTACACAACAGATATTCCTACGGCCCAAGCTGACTGCGAATCATATTTGACGGTGCAAAACGGATAAGTCAGCTACATTTTGTTCGAGCTATATTTCGGCCCTTCTTGGCAAGGGTCCTCGTGAGGCTCGAGCCGCTTAAGCTGGAAAATAAACTTGTGGAAAACGATTTAAAACTCTTCCTTAAATATCTGCTTTTGAGAACTTCTTCTCTGAAAGTTGGTTGGAGTTAAAGTTGGTGTTGTGATTTCATTCTGGACTCGGCTACTGTTTTTGTTGTTCAATTGGGTCGTCGACAGGGTAGAGATTCTTCTGTATTTTGGTTTTAGAGTCTCAGTTACCTGTCTCTTCTTCTTCTTTCCAGCTAAGATGGATACTTGGTATAATATAGCTCGAATAAAATGTAGCTGGCTTATCCGTTTTGCACCATCAAACACTTTTAAACAATTTGACTGGATTCGGACACTTGAAGGGTGGGGATTCCTGGAATTCACTGTGAGACGGTCCGGTACTGCTTCGTAAATATCGTATCTAGAGTTTACGGATGTTTTTCCAACCAAGTTCCATACTCTCATTCCGATCCCTCGACTCTAAGCTTCAACGAGATTTCCTCCAGCTCTCCCCCCCCCCCCAGTTATCAGACCCGGCCCGGACTTGAAACTGAACATCTGAGACACTTCTTACTGACATTTGTCAAGTTTCATGCACGTCGAATCACCCGTTCTAAAGTTTTGCGTATCACTAGATTCCGGATTCCCCGTTCCTCTACTCCCGCAATGATGATCCGATCGGGTAAGGGACTATTTCTTAGCCAATCTGATAGAGTCCCTGGCATGCCTGTCAAGTTTCATGGTCATAGCACATCTGTAAGTACCCTAACTCGTGACTACAGGAATTCCAGGAAACCCCTCCGACTCCCACCAATGTTTTGTCAATAATGTATCTAGGGCTTATGCAGGGCTTATGCTCCTCCCTCCTCTCTCAGCGTATCTCCTTATCCCTATATCGAACATCTAATCAACTTCAAATAAAACTTTTACTTTTAAGAAACTTTTCGGTTTGGGCCGGATTCCGGGTGAACTACTTGTCCGGCGAGAAAATGGTTTTCATAATCGTGGCGTTGTCAGTTCGTCTTTTCATGTCGTTTTACCCCTTAATCGACCACCTCATTAGCTGTCTAAAAATATTTTGTTCGCCCCTTAATTTGAACCCCCACCCCTAAATGTAGGGCTACAGAGCCAATCTACGAACTCGAGCTTTCCCTTGATCAAAGGATTCTCACGCCAAGTTCCATCAAAATACCTCATTCCTTTCGAGAGTTATCGTGCTCACCGACGGACAACTTTTGCGATGTCATGGGTATCCCTCCACTTTCTTTTTGGGATCGCAAAAAAACACATTAGGTAGGGCCAAAAAATTAAGATTTAGTGAGCTGTACCGGACTCAAAGTCCATATTGACACGTGGCCGTGAGTTTGTAATTTTAATTTTTGGCACTACCGGAACCCCAGCCCGCAGGAGTTCGTTTCCGTGAGTTAAAGATATAGGGCTCTTAGGAGTGCTTTAACATAAAGTTCAGTATTATATCAAGGTCACTAAGCGTTAGTGCTCGGTTTTGTGTGGTTACTAAAGGGCATGTCACTACGCTCTTAGGAGTGCTTTAATATACATTTCAGTATATATCAAGGTAATTGAGCGTTAGCACTCGGTTTTTGGTGCTAACGCAAGGGTAGGTCACAGCGCTCTTACATGTCAGGGCGCTCTTAAGAGTGCTATAACATAATAAATTCAATATATCTCAAGGCTATTGAGCGTCCGAGCTCGGTTTCGGGTGATTCTGCAAAAGCATGTGACTGCCTTATAAAGAGTGCTTTAAGATCAAATTCAAAATTATATCAAAGTTATCGAGCGTTAGCGATCGGTTTTGGGTGATTACTCAAGGGCATGTCATTGCTCTCTTAGGGGTGCTTTGTCACCCTAAATTCTATATTACATCAAAATCGTTAACGCTCTGTTTCGGGTGATTCTGAAAGGATATGTCACTGCGCTCTAAGGAGTGCCTTACTGTGATCGCATATACCTACCAAAAGGTATATAAATGTTATCCAAATTTCACCTAATTATTAAACGAACTAATTATAATAATTAAAATAATTCCGATTCTTTGTATGTATCCATTATTTCATCCTCCTCAAGGGGTTAATATGTGTTTTCTCATTAGAGTGCTACGCGTAATAGCTTGATTTTCGTTGCTTAAGAACCGTTCAGGCTTGTGTTGTAACATGAATAAAAATACTTCGCATTGTAAGCGTTATCCTCTTCTCCCGTTCAACTTGAAAATCAAGTTATGCGCCCACGTATGCGCTAACTACCACACTGAGCCTGGAGCCTGACAAAGAATCCCAAGAGAACCTGACCTTTGATGACTTTAGGGACACTGAACATCCTGAAATGTGGAATTTTAGATCAGCCTCGACCGGTTGTGTGCAAATTCAGTATAATAATATCTGTTGCTTTGCCTGTTGGACCAATGTAAATTTCTCCATTTAGTATTGAGGCTACCAGGATTGCTGTAATTACTTCAGATAAGGTAAGAGCTTGTAGTTGTCAAAACACAATTAGCTGTACAGATTAGTATCATCAAGTATCATTGATATCCTTTTCAAAGAGCTCTTTCAGTTTCAATTATAATGACAAATATCTCTACTTATCCGTTTCCTTGACAGTCACGTCATGGAAACGCAAGCTGTGATTGGTCATGTATAACTTTTAACACACATAATAGAACCCATTCATATTAATTTTTACCACAGCAAGCCTGGCGGGATGAAAGTTTTACCACAGATTTTCGCGGATAGCAAGTACAATTCAGGAATTCTGCGCCTTAAATGTAAGCTTGAACGGTCCTTTAGGTTAGGACTGTACTCCATCACCGTACTACGGTCGAAAAGCGTAAGCGCTCGGTTTTTGGTGCTTATCACGCAAGGGCTTGTCACTGCGCTCTTAGGAGTGATTTAACATTAAGTACAGTATTCATCAAAGTCACTAAGCGTTAGCAGTAGTGTAATGGCTATAAGAAGAAAGTCGGAGAAAGCCGGGTACATCCGGAACAAGCGTCCGACCGAGTGCGCTGTGGCCGGGGTCAAGAATCCGCACCGAGCACGTGATTAGGTATGAGGGGTGCTTTAAGGAAACGCCGATGAGGAAAAAATCGTGCGAATTCCGTGATGCTCCGGAATGCATATGATAAGTTTGAATTTCCAACTAGTTTTCATGCGTATGTTGAACGAATATTAGCCATAGTAAAATGCTCTGCCTAATCATCTCCTGTTTTGTTCAGGAGACGTTAATGAGTTTGGACAGCTTTGAGTGACAGACCTATCAGATTAGACACATGATGGTGGTGACCACGTGGTGAAACCGATTAGGCTCCAGATAAACAAGTTCATGGGTTGTTCAGACCCCAGGGGAGGGAGGGTTCATGACTAGCTTTGTTTTTTAAATGGAATAACATTGAGGTAAGCAACTTTACAGATTTAAGTATTTAGAATGTACGATAATGATTAGTTAGATTTAATATATGAAGGAACAGGTGGACTTGGCCTGTATGTGAATATTGGTAAACTAAGTTTTACTTGAACATTTTCTTTTCATTACCCTTTCTGGACCGAAGTCTGCGTACGGCGTCGGACTTGCACCTTCAGTAACAGAATTGACCATAGTTTGTTTTTGTGAATCTGGATGCAACAAAAAATAATGATTGGTTTGATAAGAGTTGACCTCATCGTAACCTTTCTTTTTTCGCGGACACGACGATCCATATGAGGCTAATGAGGAGGGGGAAACCAGAATACTGTGAGCCATATGAAATAAGGGATAAGCAAACAAAACGGATTGAGGGTAGGTCTGAAACCTTAACAAAATTCAAAAGACAAATTATAGTGAGGTCCGGCGCGAGCTCGAGTCACCAGTGGTGGAAGGGGAAGTTGGAGGGACTTGGGTTTTTTTTTCATGTAAATAAAAAAGTTGCCTCGAACTGGTCTGAATCTGACAAATAGCGAGGAAAAAATAGATTGCTTGTAGTGAAGGAATTAAGCGGAACGTGGTTGCACGCCATTCAGAGACCTTACGTGTACGATTAGTATCTCCTCCTCTAAGAACAAACTGGAACCTTAAAGGACCTGTCTTACCTATAAGACTAACACAACCTACTGCCATATTCGCTCCATAGATTTCTAAACCCGGAGACCCCAATTCGTACATTCTTTCCCCTTTAACAAAACCGCGCTTGTTTTCTCACTTGCCTTGTTTTGCTACCTTCTATGTGTATCATGCTGCGAGAAGTTTTTCCGTCAGACAAACCGGTTATGTTTCCCTCTTTTGTTACAAGTCAGCCGGTCGGAGAAAAGGCTTAAGACAGCCATAGCCTATTTGTTGAAAGCACAGCCTAGTTTTGAAGTATTCAGCTGTTGAAAAAAAACTTTAAGTTGAAGAGTAAATACTGCGAAGGGTCCTTTAAATAAAAGAGCGGCTTGCTAAAACAAGAACGAAATGTTGTGTGCGTCAAAAGGTCACAGATTTTTTTTTAGCAGTAACAGTTCCGTCAGAGAAAGGCGGCAACACAGCAAGAGCCGAGGATGGGATTGCCGTCTCTATACTAACGGATTTTAGCGTAGCTAATTGGTTTTCGCTTTTCAGTGGGAAGATGGTTACAACCCAGATACTGCATGGCGATATCCCAGGAGACAAAACAGCTGACTTCCCCTGTGTTCAAGAAAAGAGTTGGACAACCTGAATGATGGAGAGTCACTTGCAGAAACGATTCAAGGTAGTTCTTTTTTTTTAACATTTTATTTCACAACGATCTAATACTGATACGAAACTGTTTCACATGCAGTGTCACTACAATACGGGGTTAGCGTTTTAAAAGTATTCTTAAATAAGCTACTCATTGCTTCACTCAAAAAATCATTAAATAAAACATCGTCCCGTTTAAACATTCCCCTCCCTCCACTCCCCCCACCATTCTCTGATCGACAAAATTTTTATTTTGAAGTCAGTTTGATTGGGTCCCTGATATGACTGCCAAGTTTCATCGTGAAAATCCCCAAAACCACCATCACCGGAATTCCGAGACCCCCCCCCCCCATAAATGTCCGGATCCAGTACAATGGTCTAAAGGACTTACCTAGAGCAGATGCTTGTTCTTCCCAGCAAGTTTCACTCCGATCCCTCCATTCTAACCGTTTCTTGAAAGTTCCGGTCTCCCCCCCCCCAACTCCCCCCTGGCTACCGAATCCGGTCAAGACTGGTTTGGAATTGTATTACACGAAAAATATGTGTTTAGATTTAACAGCTACTTGTGTCAGATTTTAGGGTTTGAGAATGAAAGTGAGATTTCTAGGAAAATCAATAAAGGTACAAAGCTTCCGAATATTACAAAAAGTAATTACCATTATCAAAATTGTTTGGATTTTTGAAAGGAACCAAACGATTCTTCAGAGGTGCCTCAGAGGTGCCAAATATTTCTAAGAAGAAATGATGATAACAACATGATTATAAGAAATGGAAATACTAATTTGAAAGTAGTAATCGAGTATTTATCCTGGAAGATCCCTCTTGTAGCTCCTAGTACTGAAATGATGAGTGTAATGGAGAAGGGGTTGGCAAAGGATAGGAAGTATAATCTAATGTGGGAAGCATGTAAGACTTATAAAAGCGATGTTAGTCAAAATAAGGAACACACGTGAAAGTTATTTCTGAGAGAAACAATCCAACAAAAGGAGTTGTAATGTTACAGAATAATGAAAAGCACAACAATCAATTAATGAATGATATGGTGTTTGATCATATAAATTGAATAGACATAGAACTTAGAATTATTGGGGATAAATATCCTGAAGAACCACTCAAATGGGATTTTAGCGACGAGAATGAGGCTATGATATTGTAGATTCATTTCTGCGAAATAAAATTTATACAAAGAAACAATATAATTATTGTATAAAAAATATTTCTAATTAATGGTGTTGTTAAACATTGAAGCTAATGAAAGTATCATTGATACAACATTTAGTCAACCAATCGCATTGAATCGTCATTGCGATTATGAAATGGGTTTGAATCAATGCACTTTGTGGTATTCGTGGCATAAAATAAGTGATAAATTCGAAAATACAATACAGGAAATCTGAAGAAGAGGAATGGATTAATGTAACACTTCCTGATGGGATGTACAGTGATGATTGTTTCAATTATTTTTTCTGTCAGTCCTTTACTAATCCAAAAGATAAATGTCCTGTTGTAATTTCATCAAATCCGGCAACTATGAGATTTGTAATTTTATTACAAGAAAAATATGTTTTTAGATTTAACAGCGACTTGTGTCAGATTTTAGGATTTGAGAAGGAAAGTGACATTTCTAGGAAAATCAATGACGGTACAAAGCTTCCGACTATTACAAGAAGCGTTGATAAAATTCAAATTCACTGCTCTCTTGTTAACAGTTCTATAGTAAACAAAAGTAAATCAGACGTAATTTGGACATTTGTTCCGAATACAGAACCGGGTTGTCAAATTGTTGAAAATCCAAAATTCAAAAGACAAATTATAGTGAGGTCCGGCGCGAGCTCGAGTCACCAGTGGTGGAAGGGGAAGTTGGAGGGACTTGGGTTTTTTTTTCATGTAAATAAAAAAGTTGCCTCGAACTGGTCTGAATCTGACAAATAGCGAGGAAAAAATAGATTGCTTGTAGTGAAGGAATTAAGCGGAACGTGGTTGCACGCCATTCAGAGACCTTACGTGTACGATTAGTATCTCCTCCTCTAAGAACAAACTGGAACCTTAAAGGACCTGTCTTACCTATAAGACTAACACAACCTACTGCCATATTCGCTCCATAGATTTCTAAACCCGGAGACCCCAATTCGTACATTCTTTCCCCTTTAACAAAACCGCGCTTGTTTTCTCACTTGCCTTGTTTTGCTGCCTTCTATGTGTATCATGCTGCGAGAAGTTTTTCCGTCAGACAAACCGGTTATGTTTCCCTCTTTTGTTGCAAGTCAGCGGGTCGGAGAAAAGGCTTAAGACAGCCATAGCCTATTTGTTGAAAGCACAGCCTAGTTTTAAAGTATTCAGCTGTTGAAAAAAAACTTTAAGTTGAAGAGTAAATACTGCGAAGGGTCCTTTAAATAAAAGAGCGGCTTGCTAAAACAAGAACGAAATGTTGTGTGCGTCAAAAGGTCACAGATTTTTTTTAGCGGTAACAGGTTCCGTCAGAGAAAGGCGGCAACACAGCAAGAGCCGAGGATGGGATTGCCGTCTCTATACTAACGGATTTTAGCGTGGCTAATTGGTTTTCTCTTTTCAGTGGGAAGATGGTTACAACCCAGATACTGCATGGCGATATCCCAGGAGACAAAACAGCTGACTTCCCCTGTGTTCAAGAAAAGAGTTGGACAACCTGAATGATGGAGAGTCACTTGCAGAAACGATTCAAGGTAGTTCTTTTTTTTTAACATTTTATTTCACAACGATCTAATACTGATACGAAACTGTTTCACATGCACTGTCACTACAATACGGGGTTAAGGTTTTAAAAGTATTCTTAAATAAGCTACTCATTGCTTCACTCAAAAAATCATTAAATAAAACATCGTCACTGTAGAAATTAATAATTGTTTGACATGAAATTCGTCGTAATCGAAGCAATACAAATACTAAGCAATGAGACCCGCAGGATTGAGTGGACTCGTCTTGAAGGACCGTCTGTTTTGTGTAATGTACTTAAATTGGGAAACAAAATTTGCAAAATTAGCAAAATTAGCAAAATTTGCTAATTTTCTGTGTGAAGATTATCGTAATATAACTGACCGTGTGTCATAGGAGAATATGCATTAAATATCTGTTCCAGAAAGTTATAGTTGGTTCACAAGTTCAATTTGTTTTTCGAGAACATTGAAATTTCACGCCTAATTACCAAAACAAAATATTGAAACTGACTTTCCGCCTTAGTTCAACCGAACAAAGAAAACATCTTATTCTCGGCAGTTCAACGGCATACATAAACGGCGTTATAAACGAGACCAACGGTCTAATATTTGGTTCAGGAAATAGGGTCTTGCCTTCGCCAGATCCAGTCTTCGCCAGGCTAATCATCAGAGAAAACCAAGATCAGATAGACCTCTATAAGCCATATCTATTTTGACGATACTGACCGAGACTTCCTGCTTTACTTCTGTCAAGTTTCCGGTTTCGCCCAAATTCCGAGCAAACTACTAGTCCAGCAAAAAAAGAAAATTCCGAAACAAATCCAGCGTCGAATCCCTAGAAAGAACATCTGATCAACTCTGAATAAAAGTTCAACCTAAAAAGAAAAAAAAATTCGGTTACAACCAGATTCCAGACTGATTATACGTTCGAGTGAAAAATGAATTGGGATGTTCGCATAGCTCCTCCCGTCCGCTCGTTTGCATCGGGCAGGGCATCGGAAATCGATTCGACTCCGCATGGTAGTATTACAGAGATTGGGAGACGGAAGCTCTTGTGCTTATTTGTTCTTGGTTACCCATAAATCCTCAGTTTTTGACAGAGGGCTTACACGTTGAGTCACAGTGCCTTAGAGCAGTACCCCTTCTAAGAAGAAAGTTTTTTTTCTGACTCTCGGATTCCGTAGTAAACCGGGGGCGGTATAATCGTAAAGCTTTGAGAAATTTGTACAGCACCCTCTGCGCTCCTTCTATACTATTTTGTTCTGGTGTCACTCATGTTCTGCGAAAGAAGGAGATTAAAAAGATGGGATCATGTTATTTTAAATATGCAAAGCACCTGCTCCACTTGTCGAAATTATGTCATAACCATTCATCGACGGAGAAGTTCAAAATTCAAGATGCATGTGTTACCCTTTTGGATGTTTCCTCATCGCTATAATCGCTATAAAACAGCAAGCGTAAACGCTAGTTACATTCCTGACAAAACAGGACCGGATCGTGTCACGGTGGGGGAAGTTAGAGGGGGTTTCCCGGAATTCTGGTGATCTCGAGCTAGGGTGCTTCCAGGTTTGCTAGGACTATGAAACTTGGCAGGACTTTTAGGGACTCAAACATATTAGCTTGAAAATAGTCCCTTCCCAGACCCAACCATCGTGGGGGGAGTAAAGGAATGGGAAACCGGAATCTTGTGACATACAGAACTTAGGAACGGGTGATCGAACGTGCATGAAACCTGACTAGTGTCAAGAACGAGTGTCTCAAATGTCCAGTTTCAAGTCCGGAGTCGGTCTGATCACTGTGGGAGGGGAGCTGGTGGGGGACAAACTAACAAACATGCTAACTGTTCCGAAAAGTGCCATGTGAGCTGTCAGCTCTTGTTATTTTGTTGATGGGGATTCGATGGGGATTCGGGATTACCGGGATATTGCTCTAGGTTTTTGGGATTTTCCTGTTAATTTCGGGATTTTTGTCCGGTTGGTAATGTGCAGATAAAAAGTAATACACATACTTTCGGAATAAAAAAAATAAATCAATTCGAGTAACACACCGATTTTTTATCTTGACATTTTGTCGAGACTCGTCAAAATAAAAGTAATACCTCCAAGACGGATCCTTTTTATCTACTTTTTGCGATCCGAGAACGTTTTTGGCGAGATACCTTTGACTTTGTATGGTTGCCCGTCTGTTAGCACGATAGCTCTCGAGGAGTTAAGCTTTTGTTCAACCTTATAGAGATTCTTTGTCTGTTAGACGCTTTTACTTGACGATAAGTGACGCTTTTACTCGAAAAGTGAATTAGTGCTCCAGGTACTTTAATGACTGCGAAAAAGCAGCACCCAAAACGTCATTCAAATGTAAATTGTTGTCCGTAACTCGAACTAATTCCCTCTGATGACCTCTGAGACAAAGATGAACATCGCAAAGAGGGAGTCCTTTGACTTTGACCTGTTCACCGACCCAAACACATTCTGGATCTGCAATAACAAGTTTCGACTACCGTTCCCCCTTTATGATCAGTTGGAAACTGGACTGTTTTGACATATGACCGATGACATGCCGTTCTTAATGACTTTGTGACAAGGGGGTTAGTTAATTGAATTTCTGCTTCAAGTTTGTGCCAGGATAACCCTGAACTAGTTGGCTGTTATCTGATATCAAGTTTGTTATTTTTCTTTTCCATTTTACTTTTTTATATGCAAGTAAGAAAACCAAGGGACTGGAACAGTTAAACAAGAGCTGTAAGCTCATATGGCACTTGCATGGGTCAAGATTATTTGATTGATCAAAAGTAAGTTTCGACTTTGCGGTTGAGATGCGCACTCTAAGGGAGCTGGAACTTCATTTGTAAGCAAAACTCTTGGGGCAAAACTGCTAATGGGCTGAAGGGCATCACGAAAATTCATATATTGCTTAAAAGTTTTTTTTTTACTTTGTGGTCAAGATTGGTACTCTTAAGGAATAATCGGATTTGGGAAGTAGCAATTTCTAAGCAAATGTTGTTGAGTCTCCAATATTCCAGCGAGGTTTCATCGTCCTAGCACATTTGGAAGTACCTTAACGCGCGATCACCAGAATCCCAGACCCCCCCCCCGTCCAACTCCACCCAAAACAACCGGAGCCAATCCAGTTCTGTAAATGATTAATCCAGAGCATCTGTTTGTCATTCCCACGAAGTTCGATCCAGATCACACCAGTCTAAGGTCAAGTATTTTCCGCCCTCCCCCCAATAATTGCCGGATTCGGTCCGGAAATGAAAAAGGTCACCAGAGAAAAATGTCCTCTGTTTAATTATTAAATATCACTCGAATCTGATCACCCGTTCCAAAGCTACGCATGACTTCACATACCGGATTCCCCTCCCTCACCCCCCTCCCAAGATTATCATATCTAGGATTTTTTTTTATTCCAAGTCAATTTGACCGGGTCCCTGATATGCCTTCCAAGTTTCGTCGTGAAAATCCCCCAAAAAAGGAATTCCAGGAAGCCCCCTTCTCCCCCCTCTCAAGTGTCCGGATCCAGTCAAATGATGTAAAAGATTTACATGGACCAGATGTTTGTTCTTCCCAGCAAGTTTCACTCCGATACCATCATTCTAACCGTTTCTCGAGATTTCCGGTCCACCCCCCCCCCAGCTCCGATTCAGCAAATGATTTACCTAGAGCATCTGTTTGTTCTTCCCACAAAGTTCGATCCCGATCCCTCCATTCTAAACGGGTCAAGTATTTCCCCCTCCCCCCAATAGTTGCCAGATCCGGTCCGGATATGAAAAAAATCATCGGAGAAATTTCCTCTGTTCAATTCTTAGATTTCACTCGAATCCAATCACCCAGTCCAAAATTACGCATGACTGAAAATTTCGAATTCCCCTCCCTCCACTACCCCCACCATTATCTGATCGACAAAATTTTTATTTTGAAGTCAGTTTGATTGGGTCCCTGATATGACTGCCAAGTTTCATCGTGAAAATCCCCAAAACCACCATCACCGGAATTCCGGGACCCCCCACCCCCATAAGTGTCCGGATCCAGTACAATGGTCTTGTAATCTTCGATTAAGTACTTATTTTAAATATCAGTTGAATATGTCGATTAATTATTTAAGATCAGTGAAGGACATCGTCGAAATGTATGTTGTCTTGCAGTTTCCGTTACGAGTAATATTTTCGCAGAAAGTACGTAAACAGACGTCTAGACAGCCGCGGTAAAGGTCTTCTCGAAACTACCGTAGATGCATAGGCCAATTATAGCCAGGGTCTTCGTGAGAATATAGTAGTAAATACAAGCAAGCCAACGTCGGCTTAAAACCAACAATAACAAGACGTTTTCGTGGGCTTCTTGTCGAGAATTCTTTGGCAGACTTGTCTTGGCTTCCAAAGTGAACAGTTGTTGAATTGGTAAAGTGATTCTCTTTTCTATCATGAAAATATTCTTATTCGATGAAAACAAGCTTTAGAATCCTAAGTCAGTAAAGATCACATGAATTGTTATTTCTAGTTTATCTACCTGTCTCTCAGAATAAGGCGATAGTGTTTTTCTTGTTACATAATTGTATTAATTCTTGTTGTCTGGGTTCCTTGTGTTTTTTTCCTTTTTGATAGTGGGTATTTTTGTAAGAGCAGCAAGTACCATCAGTTAGGGGCAGAGCCTTTCTTTGCACGGGTCCTGATCGATCGCCTTTCGGTTTTTCGAGCCGTCTTCGTACCAGAACGGGCATATTGGTCTCGATTAACTAAGGCGATCTCGTTCCCTGGCTCCTTCCGTCCGTCCGTACCGCTGTGTGGGGAAAGCGGTGCTGATTCGCGAGAAGGAGTCTTTGCGTACGTGCTTTTCAAGGTCTTTTCGAAGGCGTAAATTCAGGGGAAACGTAAAATCAGTGAAGTACCGTGATCACTCTTATCATTCACATCTTTTTATTTCGTTGCTTCGTTTTGTAAATAAAACTAACTGCCGGTATCTACCTAGTCTTCTTTTATGGTTCTGCTATAATTCCTGGGCGAAGGGGTGGCCTTCCGGGAGGGTTTTATCATCCGGGGGCCTTGCTCGCGCTACTTAATTATTTTCCCCCGTCCGGCGATTATAGTCTAAAGGACTTACCTAGAGCAGATGCTTGTTCTTCCCAGCAGGTTTCACTCCGATCCCTCCATTCTAACCGTTTCTTGAAATTTCCGGTCTCCCCCACCCCAAACTCCCCCCTGGCTACCGAATCCGGTCAAGACTTTAAACGGGACATTACAGACATATATTCTATTCAGATATGAAGTTTCATTACAATCCGATCACCCATTCGAAAGTTACACACTTCTCAATTTCCCGGATTCCCCTTCCCTCCACCCCCCTCCCAAAATGGTCGGATCAGAAAACTGATTATTTCTAAGTTTGTTTGGTCGGGTCTCTGATATGCCTGCCAAGTTTCATGGTCCTAGCACAACAGGAAGTACCCTAACTCGAAAAAGTGTGACAAAATGCCCTAAATTTTCAAGTTTCCAGCGCCCCCACTTCCCCGCATATGGTCGGATCGGAAAACTGATTATTTCCAGGTTAGTTTGGTCGGGTCCCTGATATTCCTGACAAGTTTCATTTTCCTAGCTAATCTGGAAGTACCCTAACTCGAAAAAGATTAAAACTGTTTGACGGTGCAAAACGGATAAGTCAGCTAAATTTTATTCGAGCAACATTTCGGCCCTTCTTGGCAAGGGTCCTCTTCAGGCTAAAGCCGCTCAAGCTGCAATTTAAGATTCTTCCTTAAATATCTGCTTTTGAGAACTTCTTCGGTTGGGGTCAAAGCTGGTGCTGTGATTTTATTCTGGACTCGGCGACTGTTTTTGTTGTTCGATTGGATCGTCGAAAGGGTAGAGATTCTTCTGCATGTTGGTTTTAGAGTCACCTGTCTCTTCTTCTCCTTTCCAGCTAAGATGGATACTTGTTGGCGGCATGTATGGGCGATTAGCTCCGTACTTCGGTGATAGG
The DNA here is from genome assembly GCA_030848855.1 of Branchinecta sandiegonensis. Classification (NCBI taxonomy): domain Eukaryota; kingdom Metazoa; phylum Arthropoda; class Branchiopoda; order Anostraca; family Branchinectidae; genus Branchinecta; species Branchinecta sandiegonensis. Next base: position 529,296 of record JAUPMV010000002.1, on the reverse strand, counting down.
TGTTCCTAAGGCCCAAGCTGACTGCGAATCATGTTTGACGGTGCAAAACGGATAAGTCAGCTGCATTTTATTCGAGCAATATTTCGGCCCTTCTTGGCAAGGGTCCTCTTCAGGCTCAAGCCGCTCAAGCTGGAAAATAAGCTTGTGGAAAAACAATTTAAGATTCTTTCTTAAATATCTGCTTTTGAGAACTTCTTCTCTGAAAGTTGGTTGGGGTCAAAGCTGGTGCTGTGATTTTATTCTGGACTCGGCGACTGTTTTTGTTGTTCGATTGGGTCGTTGAAAGGGTAGAGATTCTTCTGCATTTTGGTTTTAGAGTCGCCTGTCACTTCTTCTTCTTTCCAGCTCAGATGGATACTTGTTGGCGGCATGTAAGGGTGATTAGTTCCATACTTCGGTTATGGATGTTCTTACGGCCCAAGCTGACTGCGAATCATGTTTGACGGTGCAAAACGGATAAGTCAGCTACATTTTATTCGAGCAATATTTCGGCCCTTCTTGGCAAGGATCCTCTTCAGGCTCAAGCCGCTCAAGCTGGAAAATAAACTTGTGGAAAAACAATTTAAGATTCTTTCTTAAATATCTGATTTTGAGAACTTCTTCTCTGAAAGTTGGTTGGGGTCAATGCTGGTGCTGTGATTTTATTCTGGACTCGGCGACTGTTTTTGTTGTTCGATTGTGTCGTCGAAAGGGTAGAGATTCTTCTGCATTTTGATGCATTAAGATGGATACTTGTACGATGGATAATTGATACTTGTTACGATTTATGCCAAAACAGATCGATTTTTCGTCAAAACAGTCGTTTTTTCTGAAAATCAGTCGATTTTCTCGAAACGGTCGTTTTCTCCTTTAAAACAGTGGTTTTTTTTTTGCCAAAACAGATTGATTTTTCGTCAAATCAGTCGTTTTTTTCTGAAAATCAGTCGATTCTCTCGAAACGGTCGTTTTTTTCTTGAAATATCGCTTTTCTACAAAAACAGTGGGTAAAATTACCAGCCAGTCGGTAAATCCCTTGCCCCCCCCCCCCCAAACATTTTGGCTAGTAACACCTCTGATTTTGGCCAAAACAGATCGATTTTCGTCAAAACAGTGGTTTTCTTCTGAAAATCAGTCGATTCTCTCGAAACGGTCGTTTTTTTCTTGAAAACAGTCGCTTTTACACAATCTTTTACAAAATCTTTTACACAACAGATATTCCTACGGCCCAAGCTGACTGCGAATCATATTTGACGGTGCAAAACGAATAAGTCAGCTACATTTTGTTCGAGCTATATTTCGGCCCTTCTTGGCAAGGGTCCTCGTGAGGCTCGAGCCGCTCAAGCTGGAAAATAAACTTGTGGAAAACGATTTAAAACTCTTCCTTAAATATCTGCTTTTGAGAACTTCTTCTCTGAAAGTTGGTTGGAGTTAAAGTTGGTGTTGTGATTTCATTCTGGACTCGGCTACTGTTTTTGTTGTTCGATTGGGTCGTCGACAGGGTAGAGATTCTTCTGCATTATGGTTTTAGAGTCAGTCACCTGTCTCTTCTTCTTCTTTCCAGCTAAGATGGATACTTGGTATAATATAGCTCGAATAAAATGTAGCTGGCTTATCCGTTTTGCACCATCAAATACTTTTAAACAATTTGACTGGGTTCGGACACTTGAAGGGGGGGGGGGATTCCTGGAATTCACTGTGAGACGGTCCGGTCCTGCTTCGTAAATATCGTATCTAGAGTTTACGGATGTTTTTCCAACCAAGTTCCATACTCTCATTCCGATCCCTCGACTCTAAGCTTCAACGAGATTTCCTCCAGCTCTCCCCCCCCCCCCCCCCAGTTATCAGACCCGGCCCGGACTTGAAACTGAACACTGACATTTGTCAAGTTTCATGCACGTCGAATCACCCGTTCTAAAGTTTTGCGTATCACTAGATTCCCGATTCCCCGTTCCTCTACTCCCGAAATGATGATCCGATCGGGTAAGGGACTATTTCTAAGCCAATCTGATAGAGTCCCTGGCATGCCTGTCAAGCTTCATGGTCATAGCACATCTGTAAGTACCCTAACTCGTGACTACAGGAATTCCGGGAAACCCCTCCGACTCCCACCAATGTTTTGTCAATTATGTATCTAGGGCTTATGCAGGGCTTATGCTCCTCCCTCCTCTCTCAGCGTATCTCCTTATCCCTATATCGAACATTTAATCAACTTCAAATAAACCTTTTACTTTTAAGAAACTTTTCGGTTTGGGCCGGATTCCGGGCGAACTTCTTGTCCGGCGAGAAAATGGTTTTCATAATCGTGGCGTTGTCAGTTCGTCTTTTCATGTCGTTTTACCCCTTAATCGACCACCTCATTAGCTGTCTAAAAATATTTTGTTCGCCTCTTAATTTGAACCCCGACCCCTAAATGTAGGGCTACAGAGCCAATCTACGAACTCGAGCTTTCCCTTGATCAAAGGATTCTCACGCCAAGTTCCATCAAAATACCTCATTCCTTTCGAGAGTTATCGTGCTCACCGACGGACAACTTTTGCGATGTCATGGGTATCCCTCCACTTTCTTTTTGGGATCGCAAAAAAACACATTCTCCGCTTTGTTGTATTTCCTGAAAACTATTTATTTTATAGTCCCCTCTGTCCTGACGACAGACAACAGGGCTAAGGTCGTCGTAGACGAAGCGTCGAAACGAACTCCTCCTCTGAAGCCAGGATTGGCGAGGCAAGAGAAGTCGTCGTTCACGAGATCGTACACAGCAATGGGACAGAAGAGACTGTAACCCCCCAGCAGCTCAAGGGATGGTAAGCTGATATGTCAGTGAAGGTTATCATTCCGAGAAGTGAGTTTTTTCTGAGTGTGTACTTCCCCCTTCGTCGCTGTGCATATCAGAGGAAAAGAACGTAGCAGTCGTGCATGATCCGCCTCTGCAACGCGTTACATGTAGAGCATGTTCCACCCTTCTACAAATAGTAACTGTTACTCAAACAATGTTTACAACGGGTACGTCGCTACGATTCTTCATCAGCAATATTTCGGCCCTTTTTGGCAAGGGTCCTCGTCAGGCTGTCAATCCTCTGGTTCAACTTAGGGGAAGGAAACAAACCTGTAATCTGTAATGGATTGCAGGTTTGTTTCCTTCCCCTAAGTTGAACCTGTAATCTGTAATGGATTACAGGTTTGTTTCCTTCCCCTAAGTTGAACCAGAGGATTGACAGCCTGACGTTTACCCTTGCCAAAAAGGGCCGAAATATCGCTGATGAAGAATCGTAGCTGACGTACCCGTTGTAAACATTGTTTGAATAAATGTTTCAAATTCAGCTTGGGCTCAAAGAATATTTAGTAACTGTTAGTTACTAATTACGTTCCAACTTCACCAAAAGTTACTACGCTGACCGTTCCAACCTTCTCGAAATAGTAACTAATAGTAACTATTTGCTTAAATATTCCTTCAGCCCAAGCTGACTGCGAATCATATTTGTTTGTGGAAAACGGATAGGTCAGCTGAACTTTATTTGAGCTTTATTTCGGCCGTTCTTGGCAAGGGTCCTCTTCAGTCTCAAAACCGCTCAAGTTGGAAAAACGAACTTGTGGGAAACACAAAACTAAAGTTTCTAGCCTAGCGTTAAATTAAAAATTAAAAAGCTCTTGTGCTTATTTGTTCTTGGTTATCCATAAATCCTCAGTTTTTGACAGAGGGCTTACACGTTGAGTCACAGTGCCTTAGAGCAGTACCCCTTCTAAGAAGAAAGTTTTTTTCTGACTCTCGGATTCCGTAGTTAACCGGGGGCGGTATAATCGTAAAGCTTTGAGAAATTTGTACAGCACCCTCTGCGCTCCTTCTATACTATTTTGTTCTGGTGTCACTCATGTTCTGCGAAAGAAGGAGATTAAAAAGATGGGATCATGTTATTTTAAATATGCAAAGCACCTGCTCCACTTGTCGAAATTATGTCATAACCATTCATCGACGGAGAAGTTCAAAATTCAAGATGCATGTGTTACCCTTTTGGATGTTTCCTCATCGCTATAATCGCTATAAAACAGCAAGCGTAAACGCTAGTTACATTCCTGACAAAACAGGACCGGATCGTGTCACGGTGGGGGAAGTTAGAGGGGGTTTCCCGGAATTCTGGTGATCTCGAGCTAGGGTGCTTCCAGGTTTGCTAGGACTATGAAACTTGGCAGGACTTTTAGGGACTCAAACATATTAGCTTGAAAATAGTCCCTTCCCAGACCCAACCATCGTGGGGGGAGTAAAGGAATGGGAAACCGGAATCTTGTGACATACAGAACTTAGGAACGGGTGATCGAACGTGCATGAAACCTGACTAGTGTCAAGAACGAGTGTCTCAAATGTCCAGTTTCAAGTCCGGAGTCGGTCTGATCACTGTGGGAGGGGAGCTGGTGGGGGACAAACTAACAAACATGCTAACTGTTCCGAAAAGTGCCATGTGAGCTGTCAGCTCTTGTTATTTTGTTGATGGGGATTCGATGGGGATTCGGGATTACCGGGATATTGCTCCAGGTTTCTGGGATTTTCCTGTTAATTTCGGGATTTTTGTCCGGTTGGTAATGTGCAGATAAAAAGTAATACACATACTTTCGGAATAAAAAAAAATAAATCAATTCGAGTAACACACCGATTTTTTATCTTGACATTTTGTCGAGACTCGTCAAAATAAAAGTAATACCTCCAAGACGGATCCTTTTTATCTACTTTTTGCGATCCGAGAACGTTTTTGGCGAGATACCTTTGACTTTGTATGGTTGCCCGTCTGTTAGCACGATAGCTCTCGAGGAGTTAAGCTTTTGTTCAACCTTATAGAGATTCTTTGTCTGTTAGACGCTTTTACTTGACGATAAGTGACGCTTTTACTCGAAAAGTGAATTAGTGCTCCAGGTACTTTAATGACTGCGAAAAAGCAGCACCCAAAACGTCATTCAAATGTAAATTGTTCTCCGTAACTCGAACTAATTCCCTCTGATGACCTCTGAGACAAAGATGAACATCGCAAAGAGGGAGTCCTTTGACTTTGACCTGTTCACCGACCCAAACACATTCTGGATCTGCAATAACAAGTTTCGACTACCGTTCCCCCTTTATGATCAGTTGGAAACTGGACTATTTTGACATATGACCGATGACATGCCGTTCTTAATGACTTTGTGACAAGGGGGTTAGTTAATTGAATTTCTGCTTCAAGTTTGTGCCAGGATAACCCTGAACTAGTTGGCTGTTATCTGATATCAAGTTTGTTATTTTTCTTTTCCATTTTACTTTTTTATATGCAAGTAAGAAAACCAAGGGACTGGAACAGTTAAACAAGAGCTGTAAGCTCATATGGCACTTGCATGGGTCAAGATTATTTGATTGATCAAAAGTAAGTTTCGACTTTGCGGTTGAGATGCGCACTCTAAGGGAGCTGGAACTTCATTTGTAAGCAAAACTCTTGGGGCAAAACTGCTAATGGGCTGAAGGGCATCACGAAAATTCATATATTGCTTAAAAGTTTTTTTTTTACTTTGTGGTCAAGATTGGTACTCTTAAGGAATAATCGGATTTGGGAAGTAGCAATTTCTAAGCAAATGTTGTTGAGTCTCCAATATTCCAGCGAGGTTTCATCGTCCTAGCACATTTGGAAGTACCTTAACGCGCGATCACCAGAATCCCAGACCCCCCCCCCTCCCGTCCAACTCCACCCAAAACAACCGGAGCCAATCCAGTTCTGTAAATGATTAATCCAGAGCATCTGTTTGTCATTCCCACGAAGTTCGATCCAGATCACACCAGTCTAAGGTCAAGTATTTTCCGCCCTCCCCCCAATAATTGCCGGATTCGGTCCGGAAATGAAAAAGGTCACCAGAGAAAAATGTCCTCTGTTTAATTATTAAATATCACTCGAATCTGATCACCCGTTCCAAAGCTACGCATGACTTCACATACCGGATTCCCCTCCCTCACCCCCCTCCCAAGATTATCATATCTAGGATTTTTTTTTATTCCAAGTCAATTTGACCGGGTCCCTGATATGCCTTCCAAGTTTCGTCGTGAAAATCCCCCAAAAAAGGAATTCCAGGAAGCCCCCTTCTCCCCCCTCTCAAGTGTCCGGATCCAGTCAAATGATGTAAAAGATTTACATGGACCAGATGTTTGTTCTTCCCAGCAAGTTTCACTCCGATACCATCATTCTAACCGTTTCTCGAGATTTCCGGTCCACCACCCCCCCCAGCTCCGATTCAGCAAATGATTTACCTAGAGCATCTGTTTGTTCTTCCCACAAAGTTCCATCCCGATCCCTCCATTCTAAACGGGTCAAGTATTTCCCCCTCCCCCCAATAGTTGCCAGATCCGGTCCGGATATGAAAAAAATCATCGGAGAAATTTCCTCTGTTCAATTCTTAGATTTCACTCGAATCCAATCACCCAGTCCAAAATTACGCATGACTGAAAATTTCGAATTCCCCTCCCTCCACTACCCCCACCATTATCTGATCGACAAAATTTTTATTTTGAAGTCAGTTTGATTGGGTCCCTGATATGACTGCCAAGTTTCATCGTGAAAATCCCCAAAACCACCATCACCGGAATTCCGGGACCCCCCACCCCCATAAGTGTCCGGATCCAGTACAATGGTCTTGTAATCTTCGATTAAGTACTTATTTTAAATATCAGTTGAATATGTCGATTAATTATTTAAGATCAGTGAAGGACATCGTCGAAATGTATGTTGTCTTGCAGTTTCCGTTACGAGTGATATTTTCGCAGAAAGTACGTAAACAGACGTCTAGACAGCCGCGGTAAAGGTCTTCTCGAAACTACCGTAGATACATAGGCCAATTATAGCCAGGGTCTTCGTGAGAATATAGTAGTAAATACAAGCAAGCCAACGTCGGCTTAAAACCAACAATAACAAGACGTTTTCGTGGGCTTCTTGTCGAGAATTCTTTGGCAGACTTGTCTTGGCTTCCAAAGTGAACAGTTGTTGAATTGGTAAAGTGATTCTCTTTTCTATCATGAAAATATTCTTATTCGATGAAAACAAGCTTTAGAATCCTAAGTCAGTAAAGATCACATGAATTGTTATTTCTAGTTTATCTACCTGTCTCTCAGAATAAGGCGATAGTGTTTTTCTTGTTACATAATTGTATTAATTCTTGTTGTCTGGGTTCCTTGTGTTTTTTTCCTTTTTGATAGTGGGTATTTTTGTAAGAGCAGCAAGTACCATCAGTTAGGGGCAGAGCCTTTCTTTGCACGGGTCCTGATCGATCGCCTTTCGGTTTTTCGAGCCGTCTTCGTACCAGAACGGGCATATTGGTCTCGATTAACTAAGGCGATCTCGTTCCCTGGCTCCTTCCGTCCGTCCGTACCGCTGTGTGGGGAAAGCGGTGCTGATTCGCGAGAAGGAGTCTTTGCGTACGTGCTTTTCAAGGTCTTTTCGAAGGCGTAAATTCAGGGGAAACGTAAAATCAGTGAAGTACCGTGATCACTCTTATCATTCACATCTTTTTATTTCGTTGCTTCGTTTTGTAAATAAAACTAATTGCCGGTATCTACCTAGTCTTCTTTTATGGTTCTGCTATAATTCCTGGGCGAAGGGGTGGCCTTCCGGGAGGGTTTTATCATCCGGGGGCCTTGCTCGCGCTACTTAATTATTTTCCCCCGTCCGGCGATTATAGTCTAAAGGACTTACCTAGAGCAGATGCTTGTTCTTCTCAGCAGGTTTCACTCCGATCCCTCCATTCTAACCGTTTCTTGAAATTTCCGGTCTCCCCCACCCCAAACTCCCCCCTGGCTACCGAATCCGGTCAAGACTTTAAACGGGACATTACAGACATATATTCTATTCAGATATGAAGTTTCATTACAATCCGATCACCCATTCGAAAGTTACACACTTCTCAATTTCCCGGATTCCCCTGCCCTCCACCCCCCTCCCAAAATGGTCGGATCAGAAAACTGATTATTTCTAAGTTTGTTTGGTCGGGTCTCTGATATGCCTGCCAAGTTTCATGGTCCTAGCACAACAGGAAGTACCCTAACTCGAAAAAGTGTGACAAAATGCCCTAAATTTTCAAGTTTCCAGCGCCCCCACTTCCCCGCATATGGTCGGATCGGAAAACTGATTATTTCCAGGTTAGTTTGGTCGGGTCCCTGATATTCCTGACAAGTTTCATTTTCCTAGCTAATCTGGAAGTACCCTAACTCGAAAAAGATTAAAACTGTTTGACGGTGCAAAACGGATAAGTCAGCTAAATTTTATTCGAGCAACATTTCGGCCCTTCTTGGCAAGGGTCCTCTTCAGGCTAAAGCCGCTCAAGCTGCAATTTAAGATTCTTCCTTAAATATCTGCTTTTGAGAACTTCTTCGGTTGGGGTCAAAGCTGGTGCTGTGATTTTATTCTGGACTCGGCGACTGTTTTTGTTGTTCGATTGGATCGTCGAAAGGGTAGAGATTCTTCTGCATGTTGGTTTTAGAGTCACCTGTCTCTTCTTCTCCTTTCCAGCTAAGATGGATACTTGTTGGCGGCATGTATGGGCGATTAGCTCCGTACTTCGGTGATAGGTGTTCCTAAGGCCCAAGCTGACTGCGAATCATGTTTGACGGTGCAAAACGGATAAGTCAGCTGCATTTTATTCGAGCAATATTTCGGCCCTTCTTGGCAAGGGTCCTCTTCAGGCTCAAGCCGCTCAAGCTGGAAAATAAGCTTGTGGAAAAACAATTTAAGATTCTTTCTTAAATATCTGCTTTTGAGAACTTCTTCTCTGAAAGTTGGTTGGGGTCAAAGCTGGTGCTGTGATTTTATTCTGGACTCGGCGACTGTTTTTGTTGTTCGATTGGGTCGTTGAAAGGGTAGAGATTCTTCTGCATTTTGGTTTTAGAGTCGCCTGTCACTTCTTCTTCTTTCCAGCTCAGATGGATACTTGTTGGCGGCATGTATGGGTGATTAGTTCCATACTTCGGTTATGGATGTTCTTACGGCCCAAGCTGACTGCGAATCATGTTTGACGGTGCAAAACGGATAAGTCAGCTACATTTTATTCGAGCAATATTTCGGCCCTTCTTGGCAAGGATCCTCTTCAGGCTCAAGCCGCTCAAGCTGGAAAATAAACTTGTGGAAAAACAATTTAAGATTCTTTCTTAAATATCTGATTTTGAGAACTTCTTCTCTGAAAGTTGGTTGGGGTCAATGCTGGTGCTGTGATTTTATTCTGGACTCGGCGACTGTTTTTGTTGTTCGATTGTGTCGTCGAAAGGGTAGAGATTCTTCTGCATTTTGGTTTTAGAGTCACCTGTCTCTTCTTCTTCTTTTCAGCTAAGATGGATACTTGTACGATGGATAATTGATACTTGTTACGATTTATGCCAAAACAGATCGATTTTTCGTCGAAACAGTCGTTTTTTCTGAAAATCAGTCGATTTTCTCGAAACGGTCGTTTTCTCCTTTAAAACAGTGGTTTTTTTTTTGCCAAAACAGATTGATTTTTCGTCAAATCAGTCGTTTTTTTCTGAAAATCAGTCGATTCTCTCGAAACGGTCGTTTTTTTCTTGAAATATCGCTTTTCTACAAAAACAGTGGGTAAAATTACTAGCCAGTAGGTAAATCCCTTGCCCCCCCCCCCAAACATTTTGGCTAGTAACACCTCTGATTTTGGCCAAAACAGATCGATTTTCGTCAAAACAGTGGTTTTCTTCTGAAAATCAGTCGATTCTCTCGAAACGGTCGTTTTTTTCTTGAAAACAGTCGCTTTTACACAATCTTTTACAAAATCTTTTACACAACAGATATTCCTACGGCCCAAGCTGACTGCGAATCATATTTGACGGTGCAAAACGAATAAGTCAGCTACATTTTGTTCGAGCTATATTTCGGCCCTTCTTGGCAAGGGTCCTCGTGAGGCTCGAGCCGCTCAAGCTGGAAAATAAACTTGTGGAAAACGATTTAAAACTCTTCCTTAAATATCTGCTTTTGAGAACTTCTTCTCTGAAAGTTGGTTGGAGTTAAAGTTGGTGTTGTGATTTCATTCTGGACTCGGCTACTGTTTTTGTTGTTCGATTGGGTCGTCGACAGGGTAAAGATTCTTCTGCATTTTGGTTTTAGAGTCAGTCACCTGTCTCTTCTTCTTCTTTCCAGCTAAGATGGATACTTGGTATAATATAGCTCGAATAAAATGTAGCTGGCTTATCCGTTTTGCACCATCAAATACTTTTAAACAATTTGACTGGGTTCGGACACTTGAAGGGGGGGGGGGATTCCTGGAATTCACTGTGAGACGGTCCGGTCCTGCTTCGTAAATATCGTATCTAGAGTTTACGGATGTTTTTCCAACCAAGTTCCATACTCTCATTCCGATCCCTCGACTCTAAGCTTCAACGAGATTTCCTCCAGCTCTCCCCCCCCCCCCCAGTTATCAGACCCGGCCCGGACTTGAAACTGAACACTGACATTTGTCAAGTTTCATGCACGTCGAATCACCCGTTCTAAAGTTTTGCGTATCACTAGATTCCCGATTCCCCGTTCCTCTACTCCCGAAATGATGATCCGATCGGGTAAGGGACTATTTCTAAGCCAATCTGATAGAGTCCCTGGCATGCCTGTCAAGTTTCATGGTCATAGCACATCTGTAAGTACCCTAACTCGTGACTACAGGAATTCCGGGAAACCCCTCCGACTCCCACCAATGTTTTGTCAATTATGTATCTAGGGCTTATGCAGGGCTTATGCTCCTCCCTCCTCTCTCAGCGTATCTCCTTATCCCTGTATCGAACATTTAATCAACTTCAAATAACCTTTTACTTTTAAGAAACTTTTCGGTTTGGGCCGGATTCCGGGCGAACTTCTTGTCCGGCGAGAAAATGGTTTTCATAATCGTGGCGTTGTCAGTTCGTCTTTTCATGTCGTTTTACCCCTTAATCGACCACCTCATTAGCTGTCTAAAAATATTTTGTTCGCCCCTTAATTTGAACCCCGACCCCTAAATGTAGGGCTACAGAGCCAATCTACGAACTCGAGCTTTCCCTTGATCAAAGGATTCTCACGCCAAGTTCCATCAAAATACCTCATTCCTTTCGAGAGTTATCGTGCTCACCGACGGACAACTTTTGCGATGTCATGGGTATCCCTCCACTTTCTTTTTGGGATCGCAAAAAAACACATTCTCCGCTTTGTTGTATTTCCTGAAAACTATTTATTTTATAGTCCCCTCTGTCCTGACGACAGACAACAGGGCTAAGGTCGTCGTAGACGAAGCGTCGAAACGAACTCCTCCTCTGAAGCCAGGATTGGCGAGGCAAGAGAAGTCGTCGTTCACGAGATCGTACACAGCAATGGGACAGAAGAGACTGAAACCCCCCAGCAGCTCAAGGGATGGTAAGCTGATATGTCAGTGAAGGTTATCATTCCGAGAAGTGAGTTTTTTCTGAGTGTGTACTTCCCCCTTCGTCGCTGTGCATATCAGAGGAAAAGAACGTAGCAGTCGTGCATGATCCGCCTCTGCAACGCGTTACATGTAGAGCATGTTCCACCCTTCTACAAATAGTAACTGTTACTCAAACAATGTTTACAACGGGTACGTCGCTACGATTCTTCATCAGCAATATTTCGGCCCTTTTTGGCAAGGGTCCTCGTCAGGCTGTCAATCCTCTGGTTCAACTTAGGGGAAGGAAACAAACCTGTAATCTGTAATGGATTGCAGGTTTGTTTCCTTCCCCTAAGTTGAACCTGTAATCTGTAATGGATTACAGGTTTGTTTCCTTCCCCTAAGTTGAACCAGAGGATTGACAGCCTGACGTTTACCCTTGCCAAAAAGGGCCGAAATATCGCTGATGAAGAATCGTAGCTGACGTACCCGTTGTAAACATTGTTTGAATAAATGTTTCAAATTCAGCTTGGGCTCAAAGAATATTTAGTAACTGTTAGTTACTAATTACGTTCCAACTTCACCAAAAGTTACTACGCTGACCGTTCCAACCTTCTCGAAATAGTAACTAATAGTAACTATTTGCTTAAATATTCCTTCAGCCCAAGCTGACTGCGAATCATATTTGTTTGTGGAAAACGGATAGGTCAGCTGAATTTTATTTGAGCTTTATTTCGGCCGTTCTTGGCAAGGGTCCTCTTCAGTCTCAAAACCGCTCAAGTTGGAAAAACGAACTTGTGGGAAACACAAAACTAAAGTTTCTAGCCTAGCGTTAAATATTTAGCTTCATAAATCCTTTTGTGTGTCTTGATTGGAGTTAAAAAGGTTGCTGTGATTTCATTTTGGACATGGCTACTGTTTTTGCTGCTCGATTTGGTCGTAGGTCGGTTAGAGATTTTTCTGCATTTGGGTTGAATTTCGTTTTGTTGTAGAGAAGAGCTTGGGGTCTGAATTTCCTTTAAACTGATGATGCCTTTCCATGTTTCAGGTAGTGAGTATTCACCTGAGTCTCTGTTGATCCATAACCGGTTTTGGTGCATGTTGCAAGAATCTGAGCTTTTCCAAAATGTACAACGGGGGATGGGTTTTCGAAAACATGTTCTGCCAGTGCTGATTTGAAAATAAAATTTGGACGGTGTCCGTTGGAAAGGGCGTGGTCGATCTCCTGTTCATGTTCTGTGAGCCTCTTTTCGAAAGTCCTCCTACCAACATAGCGCTTCTCGCAGTCGTAGGGTATCGAATAAATACCTCGTTGGTTCTGGTTTGGGACTTGATCTTTGCCGGTGTTTAGGTAGGACAGTAGGGTGTTTTGAGTCCGGTGAAATGCTTCGATAATGAAATATAGCTCCAATAAAATTCAGCTGACGTATCCGTTTTCCACCATCAAATATAACTATTTGCCTACCACGCTCGGGAGCGTAGTAAGCGTAGTAACGACGGATCTCTGTAACGTGATTGGTCGGATTCGCCCGTGGCATGATATTCTGCTGGAAAATAGAAAAATCGTTATAGCCTTGACGGCAAAAAGCCAGAATTCGTGACGTCATGCGTAGTAACTACGGGAAGTAGGATGGAACACGCTCGTAACCTCGAAATGGTAAACAACCAAAAGTCGGTTACTGTCGACATTTCCTCGCCGGGGCTTGACTGCGATGTAGCTGTTTATACAGGTAATGAATTGGGATGTTCGCATAGCTCCTCCCATCCGCTCGTTTGCATCGGGCAGGGCATCGGAAATCGGTTCGACTCCGCATGGTCGTATTACAGAGATTGGGAGACGGAAGCTCTTATGCTTATTTGTTCTTGGTTATCCATAAATTCTCAGTTTTTGACAGAGGGCTTACAAGTTGAGTCACAGTGCCTTAGAGCAGTACCTCTTAGAAGAAGAAAGTTTTTTTCTGACTCTCGGATTCCGTAGTTAACCGGGGGCGGTATAATCGTAAAGCTTTGATAAATATGTACAGCACCCTCTGCGCTCCTTCTATACTATTTTGTTCTGGTGTCACTAATATTCTGCGAAAGAAGGCGATTAAAAAGATGGGATCATGTTATTTTAAATATGCAAAGCACCTGCTCCACTTGTCAAAGTTATGTCATAACCATTCATCGACGGAGAAGTTCAAAATCAAGATGCATGTGTTACCCTTTTGAATGTTTCCTCATCGCCATAAACGCTAGTTACATTCCTGACAAAAAGTGACCGGATCGTGTCACGGTGGGGAAGTTAGAGGGGGTTTCCCCGAATTCCGGTGATCTCGAGCTAGGGTGCTTCCAGGTTTGCTAGGACCATGAAACTTGGCAGGACTGTTAGGGACTCAAACATATTAGCTTGAAAATTGTCCCTTCCCAGACCCAACCATCGTGGGGGGAGTAAAGGGATGGGAAACCGGAATCTTGTGACATTCAGTACTTAGGAACGGGTGATCGAACGTGCATGAAACCTGACTAGTTTTAAGAACGAGTGTCTCAAATGTCCAGTTTCAAGTCCGGAGTTGGTCTGATCACTGTGGGAGGGGAGCTGGTGGGGGACAAACTAAGAAACATGCCAACTGTTCCGAAAAGTGCCATATGAGCTGTCAGCTCTTGTTATTTTGTTGATGGGGATTCGGGATTTCCGGGATATTGCTCCAGGTTTCTGGGATTTTCCTGTTAATTTCGGGATTTTTGTCCGGTTGGTCATGTGCAGATAAAAAGTAATACAATTCTAGTATTATCTTTCGGAATAAAAAAAAATAGTCAATTCGAGTAACACACCAATATTTTTATCTTGACATTTTGTCGAAACTCGTCAAAATAAAAGCAATACCTCCAAGACGGATCTTTTTTTCTACTTTTTGCGATCCGAGAACGTTTTTGGCGAGATACCTTTGACTTCGTATGGTTGCCCGTCTGTTAGCACGATAGCTCTCGAGGAGTTAAGCTTTTGTTCAACTTTATGGAGATTCTTTGTCTGTTAGACGCTTTTACTTGACGATAAGTAACGCTTTTACTCGAAAAGTGAATTAGTGCTCCAGGTACTTTAATGACTGCGAAAAGCAGCACCCAAAATGTCATTCAAATGTAAGCTATTGTCCGTAACTCGAACTAATTCCCTCTGATGACCTCTGAGACAAAGATAAACATCGCAAAGAGGGAGTCCTTTGACTTTGACCTGTTCACCGACCCAAACACATTCTGAATCTGTAATAGCGAGTTTCGACTACCGTTCCCCCTTAATGATCAGTTGGAAACTGGACGGTTTTGACAGATGATCGATGACATGCCGTTCTTAATGTGTTTGTGACAAGGGGATTAGTTAATTGAATTTCTGCTTCACGTTTGTGCCAGGATAACCCTGAACAAGTTGGCTGTTATCTGATATCAAGTTTGTTATTTTTCTTTTCCATTTTACTTTTTTATATGCAAGTAAGAAAACCAAGGGAGTGGAACAGTTAAACAAGAGCTGTAAGCTCATATGGCACTTGCATGGGTCAAGATTATTAGATTGATCAAAAGTAAGTTTCGACTTTGCGGTTGAGATGCGCACTCTAAGGGAGCTGGAACTTCATTTGCAAGCAAAACCCTTGAGGCCAAACTGCTAATGAGCTGAAGAGCATCACGAAAATGCATATATTGCTTAAAAGTATTTTTTTTACTTTGCGGTCAAGATTGGTACTCTTAAGGAATAATCGGATTTGGGAAGTAGCAATTTCTAAGCAAATGTTGTTGAGTCTCCAATATTCCAGCGAGGTTTCATCGTCCTAGCACATCTGGAAGTACCTGAACGCGCGATCACCGGAATCCCAGACCCCCCCCCCCCTCCCCCGTCCAACTCCACCCAAAATAACCGGAGCCAATCCAGTTCTGTAAATGATTAATCCAGAGCATATGTTTGTCATTCCCACGAAGTTCGATCCAGATCACACCAGTCTAAGATCAAGTATTTTCCACCCTCCCCCCAATAATTGCCAGATTCGGTCCGGAAATGAAAAATGTCACCAGAGAAAAATGTCCTCTGTTTAATTATTAAATATCACTCGAATCCGATCACACGTTCCAAAGCTACGTATGACTCAATATACCGGATTCCCCTCCCTCAACCCCCCTCCCCCAAGATTATCATATCTAGGATTTTTTTTTTATTCCAAGTCAGTTTGACCGGGTCCCTGATATGCCTTCCAAGTTTCGTCGTGAAAATCCCCCAAAAAACGGAATTCCGGGAAGCCCCCTCCTCCCCCCCCCCCCCTCAAGTGTCCGGATCCAGTCAAATTATGTAAAAGATTTACATGGACCAGATGTTTGTTCTTCCCAGCAAGTTTCACTCCGATACCATCATTCTAACCATTTCTCGAGATTTCCGTTCCCCCCCCCCCAGCTCCCCTGCGGTGCCCGTAGCCAATCCGATTCAGCAAATGATTTACCTAGAGCATCTGTTTGTTCTTCCCACAAAGTTCCATCCCGATCCCTCCATTCTAAACGGGTCACGTACTTCCCCCTCCCCCAAATAGTTGCCGGATCCGGTCCGAATATGAAGAAAATCATCGGAGAAATGTCCTCTGTTCAATTCTTAAATTTCACTCGAATCCGATCACCCATTCCAAAATTACGCATGACTGAAAATTTCGGATTCCCCTCCCTCCACTCCCCCCACCATTCTCTGATCGACAAAATTTTTATTTTGAAGTCAGTTTGATTGGGTCCCTGATATGACTGCCAAGTTTCATCGTGAAAATCCCAAAACCGCCATCACCGGAATTCCGGGACCCCCCCCCCCCCATAAATGTCCGGATCCAGCACAATGGTCTAAAGGACTTACCTAGAGCAGATGCTTGTTCTTCCCAGCAAGTTTTACTCCGATCCCTCCATTCTGACCGTTTCTTGAAAGTTTCGGTCTCCCCCCCCCAACTCCCCCCTGGCTACCGAATCCGGTCAAGACTTTAAACGGGACATTACAGATATATATTCAATTCAGTTATTTTCAGTTCATTACAATCCGATCACCAGTTCGAAAGTTACACACTTCTCAATTTCCCGGATTCCCCTGCCCTCCACCCCCCCCCCTCCAAAATGGTCCGATCAGAAATCTGATTATTTCTAAGTTTGTTTGGTCGGGTCTCTGATATGCCTGCCAAGTTTCATGGTCCTAGCACAACTGGAAATACCCTAACTCGAAAAAGTGTGACCAAATTTTTGACAAAATACTTGTTGACGGCATGTATGGGCGATTAGTTCCGTACTTCGGTGATAGATGCTCCTACGGCCCAAGCTGACTGCGAATCATCTGCTATTCGATTGGGTCGTCGAAAGGGTAGAGATTCTTCTGAATTTTGGTTTTAGAGTCACCTGTCTCTTCTTCTTCTTTCCAGCTAAGATGGATACTTGTTGGCGGCATGTATGGGCGATTAGTTCCGTACTTCGGTGATAGATGTTCCTACGGCCCAAGCTGACTGCGAATCATGTTTGACGGATGAGTCAGCTACATTTTATTCGAGCAATATTTCGGCCCTTCTTGGCAAGGGTCCTCTTCAGTGTAGATGGCGCTTTAGACAAGGGACTTGTACCGTGACCAATACTATACTATCTATGTTATAATATATCTATGTTATAATTTACGTGACATGGGGATGTGAACTGGCTAGATGAATTTGCCTTCGGGCGGGATCACTGTTCCTATGGCCGGCTTCTACCAGACTATTGCAGTGGTTTGCGAATTCTGTTCACAAGCCCCTCGGTAGTTCAGTGGTAGAGTGACCGCCTTGTAAGCAGAGGGTCCTGGGTTCAAATCCCGGCTGAGGAGCATTTTTATCTATCAGTTCACTACTTTATAAATGGTCGTCTTCAGGCTCAAGCCGCTCAAGCTGGAAAATAAACTTGTGGAAAAACAATTTAAGATTCTTCCTTAAATATCTGCTTTTGAGAACTTCTTCTCTGAAAGTTGGTTGGGGTGAAACCTGGTCCTGTGATTTTGTTCTGGACCCGGCGACTGATTTTGTTGTTCGATTGGGTCGTCGAGAGGGTAGAGATTCTTCTGCGTTTTGGTTTTATAGTCACCTGTCTCTTCTTCTTCTTTACAGCTAAGATGGATACTTGTTGGCGGCATGTATTGGCAATTAGTTCCGTACTTCGGTGATTCATGGCATAATATAAGTGATAAATTTGAAATACAATACAGAAAATCTGAAGAGGTGGAATAGATTAATTTCCTAATGGGATGTACAACGATGATTGTTTCAGTTTTTTTCTGTCAGTACTTTAATAATCCAAAAGATAAATGTCCTGTTGTAAATTCATTGAATCCGGCAACTATGAGATTTGGAATTGTATTACACGAAAAATATGTGTTTAGATTTAACAGCGACTTGTGTCAGATTTTAGGGTTTGAGAATGAAAGTGAGATTTCTAGGAAAATCAATAAAGGTACAAAGCTTCCGAATATTACAAAAAGTAATTACCATTATCAAAATTGTTTGGATTTTTGAAAGTAACCAAACGATTCTTCGGAGGTGCATCAGAGGTGCCAAATATTTCTAAGAAGAAATGATGATAACAACATGATTATAAGAAATGGAAATACTAATTTGAAAGTAGTAATCGAGTATTTATCCTGGAAGATCCCTCTTGTAGCTCCTAGTACTGAAATGATGAGTGAAATGGAGAAGGGGTTGGCAAAGGATAGAAAGTATAATCTAATGTGGGAAGCATGTAAGACTTATAAAAGCGATGTTAGTCAAAATAAGGAACACACATGGAAAGTTATTTCTGAGAGAAACAATCCAACAAAAGGAGTTGTAATGTTACAGAACAATGAAAAGCACAACAATCAATTAATGAATGATATGGTGTTTGATCATATAAATTGAATAGACATAGAACTTAGAATTATTGGGGATAAATATCCTGAAGAACCACTCAAATGGGATTTTAGATTCATTTCTAGATTCATTTCTGCGAAACAAAATTTATACAAAGAAACAATATAATTATTGTATAAAAAATATTTCTTATTAATGGTGTTGTTAAACATTGAAGCTAATGAAAGTATCATTGATACAACATTTAGTCAACCAATCGAATTGAATCGTCATTGCGATTATGAAATGGGTTTGAATCAATGCACTTTGTGGTATTCGTGATAAATTCGAAAATACAATACAGGAAATCTGAAGAAGAGGAATGGATTAATGTAACACTTCCTGATGGGATGTACAGTGATGATTGTTTCAATTATTTTTTCTGTGAGTCCTTTACTAATCCAAAAGATAAATGTCCTGTTGTAATTTGATCGAATCCGGCAACTATGAGATTTGTAATTTTATTACAAGAAAAATATGTTTTTAGATTTAACAGCGACTTGTGTCAGATTTTAGGATTTGAGAAGGAAAGTGAGATTTCTAGGAAAATCAATGACGGTACAAAGCTTCCGACTATTACAAGAAGCGTTGATAAAATTCAAATTCACTGCTCTCTTGTAAACAGTTCTATAGTAAACAAAAGTAAATCAGACGTAATTCGGACATTTGTTCCGAATACAGAACCGGGTTGTCAAATTGTTGAAAATCCAAGACAATTGATTGATCGTCCTATCAATGCGAAAGACTATATTTATTCCTTGAGAATGACAATTACTGATCAATTAGGAAGACCTATTGATCTGATTGGAGAACGTATTGAATTTAAGAAAAGCTTACAGGATTATTGAAATAAATTTATTAACTTATAAATGTTGATTAATAATAAGCGATTACTTTATAAAAAGCTGTTTTGAAGTGGAATTGGTAATATATTCATAATCATTGCCAATTCTCAGCTATTCCAAACGTCTGCAAACAATTAAAATATGGCGCATTGTCGATGTATAATAGAATTATTAAACCGAGATTTGAGTTGTTGAAATATAGAGCAATAGAATATGGGAAAGATTTGATTGATGCAAACAAGAAAGAATTAATTGATGTCAAACAAAAAATCTATGAAGGATCTTCTACGTGCAAATAAAAGAATTTTAAATCAAAGAAGCCAAGACTTATTCAAAACGTTAAAGACTGGAAGTGGTTTGAAGATTCTGAAATAGTTTTTATTTAATAATTGCCTTCTCAAATAAATGGCATTAAATAAAATTATTAGTCCGCAGTGGAACAAATTTGACGAAACGCGTGTCGATGATACAGTGCGGTACTTCCCCGGTTGTCGATTCAAAAAAACCAAAAACGCTAAGGTTGGGAAAGTTGTGTTTATTATCATTTTATTCTGAAGCGGGTACGGTTCGAAAGAGTTAAAAAGTTGTATACGTTTACCGAGTTTCATTAAGATAGAATCAAATCTGTGTAATCGGAAGCACAGTTACACGAATGAGACACGAATTGGGAGATGTGAAAATCTTTATTCTTTGATTTTTTATAACGAATTATATATGAATCGATAGAAAACAAAAAGTTGTATAAGATGGTTTAAGTGCCATTAGAATGCCGAGTAATCTCGAAGTGTAGGTCTCGAGCACGCATCTTCTTCGTGAACATTCGTGCGTAGCTGAAGAAAATCTTATACTTTAATTTTTTAAAATAACTAAGATATGATTAAATAGAGCGCGAAAAAATAGATCGAATGGTGTGTTTCTTGTGAAGATCCAACGCATTCTTGAATATTTTTTAAAGCGTTGAAGTTGGAAAAAAAATCGATTCCTTTTTTTTTTTTTTTTTTGCAAATCTCACTGGAATCGGACTTTAAACCTCGGTTTAGCGATTTTTCCATTTGATCCTCTCGGGTACCTGGAAAGTGAAAACTAGAAAATTCATA
This sequence comes from Branchinecta sandiegonensis, assembly GCA_030848855.1. Lineage (NCBI taxonomy): Eukaryota > Metazoa > Arthropoda > Branchiopoda > Anostraca > Branchinectidae > Branchinecta > Branchinecta sandiegonensis. Next base: position 509,127 of record JAUPMV010000002.1, on the reverse strand, counting down.
ATTTTTTTATTTATTAACTTTTAATAGTGAAACTTGTTCAGAAGATGAGAAATGACATAATCTATGGAATGGTATATCATATTTAACGAAGTTCCGTTTTTTTCTGCCCCTCCAGTTTTTGCCGTTAAGAGCCGTGTTGCGGTACTTCCCCGGTTGTCTATTCATAAACACCAAAAACGCTAAGGTTGGGAAATTTGTATTTATTATTACTTTATTCTGAAACGGATATGGTTCGAAAGAGCGTAAAAAGTTGTACACGTGCACCGAGTTTTATTAAGATAGAATAAAATCTGTGTAATCGGAAGCACAGTTACACGAATGAGACACGAATGGGGAGATGTGAAAATCTTTATTCTGTGATTTTTTCTAACGAATTATATATGAATCGATAGAAAATAAAAAGGTGTATAAGATCCTTAAAGCACCTCACATAGGTATCTCCTTAAAGAACACAACTCCTCCTTATGGTAGCGTTCCAGCGACTTATTATTAGTTACGATCGTTACTATTCTTGTTATTATTGCCGTTCCCGAGCCCGCCATAATAAGTAAATTGGCTCCTCCCAGTTATTATTTTCGTTCCACGACTGTTACGATCGTTACGATTTACTTCTGATGGTCCTGACAATCATGAGCCGTAATAACTTCTGGTCGGATAGAATAACGCAGAAATAAGTCGATCTGTTGAGATAGAAAGAAAAACAGAAGACAGTAAAAATGTCTGAGGAAATTGTCTACCAGCTGATTTGCCGAGAACCTGGGGAGGCTGTCATAGTTGAAAGCTCAGAAAGTTAGTAATTAATCTTAATTTAAGTGACTTTTAAGCAAATGGTAGAATGAAGATCCCAGATGCCTATTCAGGTGTTTTGAGATGCTTCATTATCTACTTTTGCTAACTGGTATAGTTAGCTTTATGCCCGAGCCCCACTACAGACACACATGTTCGTAAATTGGTCTTGACCCATTTTTAAGACTGTTTTTTTAGCAGTCTATAGATGTTCCTCCTTCAAGGATCATTTACACTGCAGGTATTTTTCCCTGGAGACGAGAAGAGAAAGTGTTCATTCAGTATTCGGGTATTTTACAAGGGAGAGTACTGTCATGGAGCAATAAATTAAAAGGTTGTAATGCTCAGGGTATCCCAAAATGGTTGTACAGTGGTGCCCAGCCTAAGCGGGTCAAGTATTTTCCGCCCTCCCCCCAATAATTGCCGGATCCGGTCCGGAAAGGAAATAGATCACCAGAGAAAAATGTCCTCTGTTTAATTATTAAATTTCACTCGAATCCAATCACCCGTTCCAAAGTTACGCATGACTCAATATTCTGGATTCCCCTCCCTCAACTCACCCCCCCCCAAGATTATCATATCGAGGATTTTTTTTATTCCAAGTCAGTTTGACCGGGTCCCTGATATGCCTTCCAAATTTCGTCGTGAAAATCACCCAAAAAACGGAATTCCGCGAAACCCCCTCTTCCCCCCCCCCCTCAAGTGTCCGGATCCATTCAAATTATGTAAAAGATTTACATGGATCAGATCTTTGTTCTTCCAAGCAAGTTTCACTCCGATTCCATCACTCCAACCGTCTCTCGAGATTTCTGCCCCCCCCCCCCCCAGCTCCCCCACTGTGCCCGTAGCCAATCCGATTCAGTAAATGACTTACCTAGAGCATCTGTTTGTTCTTCCCACAAAGTTCCATCCCGAACCCTCCATTCTAAACGGGTCACGTATTTCCCCCCCCCCCCCCCCAATAGTTGCCGGATCCGGTCCGGATATGAAAAACATCATCGGAGAAATGTCCTCTGTTCAGTTCTTAAATTTCACTCGAATCCGATCACCCATTCAAAAATTACGCATGACTGAAAATTTCGGATTCCCCTCCCTCCACTCCCTACACCATTATAGGATCGACATATTTTTTACTTTGAAGTCAGTTTGTTTGGGTCCCTGATATGCTTGCCAAGTTTCATCGTGAAAATCCCCAAAACCACCATCACCGGAATTCCGAGACACCCCCTCCCCCCCCATAAGTGTCCGGATCCAGTACAATGGTCTAAAGGACTTATCTAGAGCAGATGCTTGTTCTTCCCAGCAATTTTCACTCCGATCCCTCCATTCTAACCGTTTCTTGAAATTTCAGGTCTAACCCCCCGCCCCCGCCCCCAACTCCCCCTTGTCTACCGAATCCGGTCAAGACTTTAAACGGGACATTACAGATATACATTCTATTCAGTTATGAAGTTTCATTACAATCCGATCACCCGTTCGAAAGTTACACACTTCTCAATTTCCCGGATTACCCTGCCCTCCACTCCCCCTCAAAATGGTCGGATCAGAAAACTGATTATTTCTAAGTGTGTTTGGTCGGGTCTCTGATATGCCTGCCAAGTTTCATGGTCCTAGCACAACTGGAAGTACCCTCACTCAAAAAAGTGTTACAAAATGCCCTAAATTTTCAAGTTTCCAGCGCCCCCACTCCCACGCATATGGTCGGATCGGAAACTGATTATTTCCGGGTTAGTTTGGTCGGGTCCCTGATATTCCTGCCAAGTTTCATGGTCCTAGCACAACTGGAAGTACCCTAACTCGAAAAAGTGTGACAAAATGCCCTAAATTTTCAAGTTTCCAGCGCCCCCACTCCCCCGCATGTGCTGGATCGGGAAACTTATTATTCCCAGGTTACTTTGGCCAGGTCCCTGATATTCCTGCCAAGTTTCATTGTCCTAGCTCATCTGGAAGTACCCTAGCTCGAAAAAGTGTGACAAAAAACCCGGACCGACTGACAGACCGACAGACGGAATTGTGATCGGTATATGGCACTTGAGCCAGAGGCTGCAAGTGCCATAAGAATAGATAAAAAAAAATCATAAAAAAATAATATATTCCAGTGACCATGGATGTAGTTTGTAATTATCACGCGCGGGTTCCCTCAGCACAGTTTCTGCAGCTCTGGTTCCAGCTATTCAAATAGATTAGGATCACCAGATACTTACTTTGCTTGGAGACGCAATTCAGTTCCGGAATCTACCCTTCAGATACCGTTTTGCTTCCATTTCCCAAAAATTTAGCCAAGAGATCTTTGGTTCTTGAATGACTTGTTTGGCTTTGAAGAATTGCATACTGGCAGGTGACCAGCTGCCCTTGCCATGTACTGCTGACCACCGTGTATGTTCGAAAGGAACTGTAAGAAACAAAAATGAGCTCTCTAATCATTTCAACCAATGGTAATGTTTGATTATGTGTGAAATCGTTGTACTAACCATCGATCTAATCTGCTCGACTGGTGACACTTCTCGATACCGATCGGCTCGGAAGTTTGTCGCTTCTGATAAGCTAACAGGTCAGAAATACCGGTTTTGCGTTTCCTCATCGAAACCAAACGGGATGTCTGAGGCTGAAAATAGCCGAGACGGGTTCACTATCCTTGAGAAACCAGCAAGAGTTTCAAAAGAATCACTATGTTCGAAGACTGAAGAAGCAACTGGATCAGACGTCTGCTGCAACTTGTGCTTTAAGGTTCAAAGTCCATGAACGAGTCAAAGCATCAAGTATCTTGGTGCAAGAGCAGAATCTCTGCTTTGCGAATGTGCAGGATTGGCAGAATTCCTTACGGGTATGCTTAGTGTATTCTTAAGCAGCTTAGAGAACTAATCCAGGTGCCTGGAACTAGGGGAAGAAACTACATTTTCGACTGTCGCAACGAGACTATTCTGGCTAGCTCTCTTGCGGTCCTTCTTCACATTAGGATGGGTTGTGAAAACCAACTGGATAGTTCCGTCCACTTTGAAGCCATCGTCCCATGGTTACTGTTACGCAACCTGTCACTGTGTTTCCTTCTAATCTACAAATGTGTTATCGTCGTTTTCTCGAGTAGGTCTAGCGGCGCTATCACAGATGCTGACGAACTAAATTCGATGGTGGTACTAAGTTTCACTGGTTACGAAACTAATAGAATAACTAACCTTTTGTGTATGCAAACTTTGCTGGAAGGGAAGCATGGTTTCTTTCGATGCCTTCCGTACAACATCTCCTTCTGCATGCAGGTTATACGTAGGGTCATGCACGGAAAGCTTTTGTTCAGACGCAATGCCACATTCTCCTGGATGTTTATCAGCCAAACTCCCGGTTTAAGCCACAAAGGACTGAAAAAAAAGTAGACGTTTAACTAAACTGGACTGCTGCAATTTTAGCTCCATCAAAACAATCCGCCATTCAGTCTCCTGCAAGGCACCCCAAAAAATTCGAAGACCTTCTAGGCATCATTTATAACTCTATAGACGAAAGCATGATCTCATGAGCATCTTCAGCGAGACCGGAAACTGAATTTTTTCCTCACATTCTAGATTCTGGATCTTGAAAACAGGTCGTCAACTTAAAATATTTGCAATAGCCTCCATCCACCCTACTGTAAAACCCATTCGCACCTTAGGCTTTTCAGACCTGGCACCCCAAATGGGAAATATCAATTTTGTTACCTTTGGTTAAAGCACCAGCCAATCGCTTGCACACCACAATGCTTAATACGGCACTTGCAGTATTCGACTCAAGTGCCTTATAGTAATCAAACGTTTGTTGTTCTGTCCCAGTTTGACTAGTTCCAGCCCGTTCACGTAAGATAAGATGACGAAACATGGCATACTTATAAGGGACCCAACAGAATGCTATGGACGAAGAGTCCATTTCCCAGATCCGATTATCCGCGTGGGGACGGAAAGGAAGCAAAATCGAACAAGTGATCCGAAAGTTGATGGTTGTCAGTAGCAGATACTCGCGATAGTGGCGTTTTCGATCGCCGTTCGCCTTTCAACGTTGCACTTTCGACGTTGGCCGTTCGTTGCTTGTAAACCGTTTTTGCTGTTACAAGTTCGCCTTGGGGTTTTGGCTGTAAAAACGCTTTATAATGGACGTTGACTCACTCGGATTTGAACTTTAGCGGGAAATTCGAAAAATAGAAACCTGGATTCGCAAAACCTATTAACAAAACTTGGATTTGACATGACTAAAGGAACCCATCGTTCCCCATGAATTTTTCTGCTGGACAGCCTCGTGCACCAACACACACACCTAAATCTTCCATCAGACCAAGGTGACTCCGAACCATATTTGACGGTGCAAAACAGATACGTCAGCTGAATATTATTAGAGCTAAATTTCGGCCCGTCTCGGCAAGGATGCCCTTCAGTTTCAAGGTGCTCAAACTGGAAAATGATTTTTTTTTTTCACAAGCACAAGAACAGGCTGAAATCAGGTTGACATTGCATAATTCAAGGTTAGCCACTACTGCTGTAACTTGACAGCTACGCTATAAGACGCTCCAAGGGCAAGAATTTGTTATTACTCGTTCTGTGAGGTAAAGAACACGATAGGGTTGGTCAATGCTAATATTTGACACGAAAGCTAATTAATTCAATATAATTTAATTTTAATTTAATTTTTGACACAAAAGCTAATTAATTGATTTGACAGTTGAAAATTGACACAAAAGCTATTAATTTAGTAATAAATAAGCTTAGTTAATTCTGCACACAGAATCAGAAATTTCAATTTGCCTACATCTCCTTTTGTCTTTAATGTTTTCCTTGGAAGTTTACTTCCAACAGAAAAGTCAAAGGTCAGGGTCTTAAATGTTGTCAGGAATAAGCATTTCTGGCTGATGTGGTCTTGGCTATTTTGGGTTTGCCAAAAGCTGAAAAGTGACCTACCAGACTGAGTTTACAGCCTATCACTAAAGTAAGTTACTGAGAAGTAAATCCAAGTTTTGAATGTACTCGTATTAAGAGTCAGTCCTGTCATTTAGTACTTATTGTCTACTGTTTTCTCGAAATCCACTTACATTTTAGAGTGAAATTTCACTTTCGTTGCTCGGAGACTTTTATATCTCCGCCATTTTCAATCGAACGGCGAAAGCGCACGGCCAACTTGATACCCTTCGACGTTGCACGTTCGCCTGCGCTTTCGATGAAAAAGGGAGGAGACGCCGGTCGCCGTTCGTCCAAAAATACCTTATAAGACTCCAGGCCGAAGCGAAGGCGATCAAAAACACCTAATAAGACCAACGGATAACGAAAGTGAAAGGCGAACGGCGATAAAAAAAACGCCACTGATGTCATGCTTATGTGTCAAAACCGCGTCCGTGTGTCAAAACCGCGTCCGCGAGACAGAAGGGGGGGTCTAATATACACAGGGACTAACGGGATCGAGGGATATCTACGAAAATTAAAAACTATAAAGGTCATAGGTCTCAACTTTATTATTTGAGGTCCGGACCGTATCTGGTCCCAGCGGGGGGAGTTGGAGGGAGGGGATACCCCACCGGATCCAAAAGTGCTTCAGTTTGAGTAAAACTTGGGAGAGGGTTGGGGAAATACCGAAATGCCGTAGAAGGAAAATTTATGAGTTTGAATCGCACCTGGGCAAGGTGGGGATGCTATAAAAAGGTCCGGGAAATGCTGTGACACGCATAGGATACATGGATAGAAGGATATAGTGATGCAACTTGTAACGTACACACGAAGTACGCCTTCGAGGATAGGGCTAGAATTTAATATGTGGGGGAAAAATTTTGCGTAGGTGCTCAAAAGAAGTAAACATTTTCGCGCAAAAAATATTTTTGTTCCAGCAAACCAGGTCCGCTACATCGTCCAGATGCGATCGGACACATCTAGCAAATGTTTCAAGTCTATGGCCTCCCTCCAGTCCATTCCCCGCCGAGACCCAATCTATTACAGACCTTGAAATAACCCCTGATGCGCTCCCACTTTCCTTCTTTGCACAACAATGTACGAAGAGTGAAAGTTGTGATTTATGGCAAAACACCTAATAGATCCGCCGAGAATACGAAAGCAGATTCGGTTCGGTCTCGCTCGGTTCTATTTGGTTTGTCGGTTTTGACATATTGCTTTACGACCTTGCACTCAGTTGTCCCTGAATTCGGAAACTACTTGGCTCTTCGTTTGTCTTTGTCTGTTGCTGCTTTACACAGGACCTTGCTCTCATTTTGGCCTCGATTTTGACGACTATTATATCTCCATTGGTGCTGTTTTACACACTGCATAGCCCGATACTGTCAATACAGCAGAAATAGATACAGACTAATACATTGTTTTATTCATACACAGCCTTAACCTAAAGACTGTGGCACTCAAACTTTGCTTTCGATATCTTGACTATCTTTCGAGCTGCTGATTTAAAACAGGTTTCTGTACTGTTCTGCCTTTTTACCTATTGATGTGAGACCTTAAACAGAATGGGAAAGAAAACAAAAACAAATGCTCGCAAACAAATGACCTTAGAACAGTGTGGTGCTGGCTTCAAGGCTGTGTTATATTGTCTTAAATGTAAGTTGTTCAGCCTTAGCGTACCACGCAGAATAAGTCAGGAATGGCAAGTAGTAGGCTAAGGCCTAACACTAAATACGGCAAGACTCGGGCGCGCAGTTCATATCCGCAATCTTATCCGAGTTCCGACCCAAACCTCTTGAACTAACTAATACCGGTGGTTGGTTGCCAGACCATTGCTAGGCCCTAGACTAGCCTAGCGAAAACACATCAGCCCATAATTCGGCATGTACATGGGGTTTTATTCCAAATCCTAGGCCTATACATTATCGATAACATAAGTAGAAACTGGTGATACTTAATTACATGTATTCCAAAGGACTCGGTGCTGACGGTAGTAATCCGAAAGAAAACGACTGGCTTGACTGGCTTTGACTCCGTTCAACTGGCTTCCACTGAATGAAATGCCGGAGCTTATATAACCTTGGTGCAGGGCTCGAGGCGAAATGAAATCAATGCTGTTCTCCCGTGGATGGTGATAATTCCAAATATTATAAATAATGATTATATATTAATTAATAAATAAATAAATGAATACTAAAGATGTATTCTAAGAATGAAGGGTGAAACTAAAGAAAAGGTAAAAAGAACGGGTTACAGACTATGTCTCTGTAACATACCTCCCACCGTTGAGGAGAGTATAACTCAGGTAACAAACCAAACAACCTAACAAATTAATGAAGAATTTCCATCTCCAATCCAGGTGCCTGGAACGAGGGGAAGAAACTACATTTTCGACTGTCGCAACGAGACTATTCTGGCTAGCTCTCTTTCAGTCCTTCTTCACTTTAGGATGGGTTATGAAAACCAGCTGGATAGATCCGTCCACTTTGAAGCCATGGTCCCATGGTTACTGTTACGCAACCTGTCACTGTGTTTCCTTCTAATCTACAAATGTGTTATCGTCGTTTTCTTGAGTGGGTCTAGCGGCGCTATCATAGATGCTGACGAACTAAATTCGATGGTGATACTAAGTTTCACTGGTTGCGAATAGAATAACTAACCTTTTGTGTATGCAAACTTTGCTGGAAGGGATGCATGGTTTCTTTCGATACCTTCCGTCCAACATCTCCTTCTGCATGCAGGTTATACGTAGGGTCATACACGGAAAGCTTTTGTTCAGACGCAATGCCACATTCTCCTGGATGTTCATCAGCCAAACTCCCAGTTTAAGCCACAAAGGACTGAAAAAAAGTAGACGTTTAACTAACCTGGACTGTCTTTGACTGCTGCAATTTTAGCTCCATCAAAACTATCCGCCCGTAAGTCTCCTGCAAGGCACCCCAAAAAATTCGAAGACCTTCTAGGCATCATTTATAACTCTACGGACGAAAGCATGATCTCCTGAGCATCTTTTGCGAGACCGGAAACTGAATTTGTAGTCCCTTTTCTCACATTCTAGATTCTGGATCTTGAAGACAGGTCGTCAACTTAAAATATTTGCAATATCCTCCATCCAACCTACTGTAAAACCCATTCGCACCTTAGGCTTTTCAGACCTGGCACCCCAAATGGGGTTCGCCTTTCAACGTTGCACTTTCGACGTCGGCCGTTTGTTGCTTGTAAACCGTTTTTGCTGTTACAAGTTCGCCTTGGGGTTTTGGTTGTAAAAACGCTTTATAAGGGACGTTGACTCACTCGGATTTGAACTTTAGCGGGAAATTCGAAAAAGAGAAACCTGAATTCGCAAAACCTATTAACAAAACTTGGATTTGACATGACAAAAAGAACCCATCGTTCCCCATGAATTTTTCTGCTGGACAGCCTCATGCAGCAACACACACACCTAAATCTTCCATCAGATCAAGCTGACTCCGAACCATATTTGACGGTGCAAAACAGATACGTCAGCTGAATATTATTAGAGCTAAATTTCGGCACGTCTCGGCAAGGATGCCCTTCAGTTTCAAGGTGCTCAAACTGGAAAATGAACTTTTTTTCAAAAGCACAAGAACAGGCTGAAACCAGGTTGACATTGCATAATTCAAGGTTATAGTGATCAAACGTTTGTTGTTCTGTCCCAGTTTGACTAGTTCGAGCCCGTTCACGTAAGATAAGATGACGAAACATGGCATACTTATAAGGGACCCAAAAGAATGCTATGGACGAAGAGTCCATTTCCCAGATCCGATTATCCGCGTGGGGACGGAAAGGAAGCGAAATCGAACAAGTGATCCGAAAGTTGATGGTTGTCAGTAGCAGATACTCGCGATAGTGGCGTTTTCGATCGCCGTTCGCCTTTCAACGTTGCACTTTCGTTGCACAGCCAAACTCCCAGTTTAAGCCACAAAGGACTGAAAAAAAGTAGACGTTTAACTAACCTGGACTGTCTTTGACTGCTGCAATTTTAGCTCCATCAAAACTATCCGCCCGTCAGTCTCCTGCAAGGCACCCCAAAAAATTCGAAGACCTTCTAGGCATCATTTATAACTCTATGGTCGAAAGCATTATCTCTTGAGCATCTTTTGCGAGACCGGAAACTGAATTTGTAGTCCCTTTCCTCACATTCTAGATTCTGGATCTTGAAGACAGGTCGTCAACTTAAAATATTTGCAATATCCTCCATCCAACCTACTGTAAAACCCATTCGCACCTTAGGCTTTTCAGACCTGGCACCCCAAATAGGGTTCGCCTTTCAACGTTGCACTTTCGACGTCGGCCGTTTGTTGCTTGTAAACCGTTTTTGCTGTTACAAGTTCGCCTTGGGGTTTTGGTTGTAAAAACGCTTTATAAGGGACGTTGACTCACTCGGATTTGAACTTTAGCGCGAAATTCGAAAAAGAGAAACCTGAATTCGCAAAACCTATTAACAAAACTAGGATTTGACATGACAAAAAGAACCCATCGTTCCCCATGAATTTTTCTGCTGGACAGCCTCATGCAGCAACACACACACCTAAATCTTCCATCAGATCAAGCTGACTCCGAACCATATTTGACGGTGCAAAACAGATACGTCAGCTGAATATTATTAGAGCTAAATTTCGGCACGTCTCGGCAAGGATGCCCTTCAGTTTCAAGGTGCTCAAACTGGAAAATGAACTTTTTTTCACAAGCACAAGAACAGGCTGAAACCAGGTTGACATTGCATAATTCAAGGTTATAGTGATCAAACGTTTGTTGTTCTGTCCCAGTTTGACTAGTTCGAGCCCGTTCACGTAAGATAAGATGACGAAACATGGCATACTTATAAGGGACCCAAAAGAATGCTATGGACGAAGAGTCCATTTCCCAGATCCGATTATCCGCGTGGGGACGGAAAGGAAGCGAAATCGAACAAGTGATCCGAAAGTTGATGGTTGTCAGTAGCAGATACTCGCGATAGTGGCGTTTTCGATCGCCGTTCGCCTTTCAACGTTGCACTTTCGTTGCACAGCCAAACTCCCAGTTTAAGCCACAAAGGACTGAAAAAAAGTAGACGTTTAACTAACTTGGACTGTCTTTGACTGCTGCAATTTTAGCTCCATCAAAACTATCCGCCCATCAGTCTCCTGCAAGGCACCCCAAAAAATTCGAAGACCTTCTAGGCATCATTTATAACTCTATGGACGAAAGCATTATCTCCTGAGCATCTTTTGCGAGACCGGAAACTGAATTTGTAGTCCCTTTCCTCACATTCTAGATTCTGGATCTTGAAGACAGGTCGTCAACTTAAAATATTTGCAATATCCTCCATCCAACCTACTGTAAAACCCATTCGCACCTTAGGCTTTTCAGACCTGGCACCCCAAATGGGGTTCGCCTTTCAACGTTGCACTTTCGACGTTGGCCGTTTGTTGCTTGTAAACCGTTTTTGCTGTTACAAGTTCACCTTGGGGTTTTGGTTGTAAAAACGCTTTATAAGGGTCGTTGACTCACTCGGATTTGAACTTTAGAGGGAAATTCGAAAAAGAGAAACCTGAATTCGCAAAACCTATTAACAAAACTTGGATTTGACATGACAAAAAGAACCCATCGTTCCCCATGAATTTTTCTGCTGGACAGCCTCATGCAGCAACATACACACCTAAATCTTCCATCAGATCAAGCTGACTCCGAACCATATTTGACGGTTCAAAACAGATACGTCAGCTGAATATTATTAGAGCTAAATTTCGGCACGTCTCGGCAAGAATGCCCTTCAGTTTCAAGGTGCTCAAACTGGAAAATGAACTTTTTTTCACAAGCACAAGAACAGGCTGAAACCAGGTTGACATTGCATAATTCAAGGTTATAGTGATCAAACGTTTGTTGTTCTGTCCCAGTTTGACTAGTTCGAGCCCGTTCACGTAAGATAAGATGACGAAACATGGCATACTTATAAGGGACCCAAAAGAATGCTATGGACGAAGAGTCCATTTCCCAGATCCGATTATCCGCGTGGGGACGGAAAGGAAGCGAAATCGAACAAGTGATCCGAAAGTTGATGGTTGTCAGTAGCAGATACTCGCGATAGTGGCGTTTTCGATCGCCGTTCGCCTTTCAACGTTGCACTTTCGTTGCACAGCCAAACTCCCAGTTTAAGCAACAAAGGACTGAAAAAAAGTAGACGTTTAACTAACCTGGACTGTCTTTGACTGCTGCAATTTTAGATCCATCAAAACTATCCGCCCGTCAGTCTCCTGCAAGGCACCCCAAAAAATTCGAAGACCTTCTAGGCATCATTTATAACTCTATGGACGAAAGCATGATCTCCTGAGCATCTTTTGCGAGACCGGAAACTGAATTTGTAGTCCCTTTCCTCACATTCTAGATTCTGGATCTTGAAGACAGGTCGTCAACTTAAAATATTTGCAATATTCTCCATCCAACCTACTGTAAAACCCATTCGCACCTTAGGCTTTTCAGACCTGGCACCCCAAATGGGGTTCGCCTTTCAACGTTGCACTTTCGACGTTGGCTGTTTGTTGCTTGTAAACCGTTTTTGCTGTTACAAGTTCGCCTTGGGGTTTTGGTTGTAAAAACGCTTTATAAGGGACGTTGACTCACTCGGATTTGAACTTTAGCGGGAAATTCGAAAAAGAGAAACCTGAATTCGCAAAACCTATTAACAAAACTTGGATTTGACATGACAAAAAGAACCCATCGTTCCCCATGAATTTTTCTGCTGGACAGCCTCATGCAGCAACACACACACCTAAATCTTCCATCAGATCAAGCTGACTCCGAACCATATTTGACGGTGCAAAACAGATACGTCAGCTGAATATTATTAGAGCTAAATTTCGGCACGTCTCGGCAAGGATGCCCTTCAGTTTCAAGGTGCTCAAACTGGAAAATGAACTTTTTTTCACAAGCACAAGAACAGGCTGAAACCAGGTTGACATTGCATAATTCAAGGTTATAGTGATCAAACGTTTGTTGTTCTGTCCCAGTTTGACTAGTTCGAGCCCGTTCACGTAAGATAAGATGACGAAACATGGCATACTTATAAGGGACCCAAAAGAATGCTATGGACGAAGAGTCCATTTCCCAGATCCGATTATCCGCGTGGGGACGGAAAGGAAGCGAAATCGAACAAGTGATCCGAAAGTTGATGGTTCTCAGTAGCAGATACTCGCGATAGTGGCGTTTTCGATCGCCGTTCGCCTTTCAACGTTGCACTTTCGTTGCACAGCCAAACTCCCAGTTTAAGCCACAAAGGACTGAAAAAAAGTAGACGTTTAACTAACCTGGACTGTCTTTGACTGCTGCAATTTCAGCTCCATCAAAACTATCCGCCCATCAGTCTCCTGCAAGGCACCCCAAAAAATTCGAAGACCTTCTAGGCATCATTTATAACTCTATGGACGAAAGCATTATCTCCTGAGCATCTTTTGCGAGACCGGAAACTGAATTTGTAGTCCCTTTCCTCACATTCTAGATTCTGGATCTTGAAGACAGGTCGTCAACTTAAAATATTTGCAATATCCTCCATCCAACCTTCTGTAAAACCCATTCGCACCTTAGGCTTTTCAGACCTGGCACCCCAAATGGGGTTCGCCTTTCAACGTTGCACTTTCGACGTTGGCCGTTTGTTGCTTGTAAATTGTTTTTGCTGTTACAAGTTCGCCTTGGGGTTTTGGTTGTAAAAACGCTTTATAAGGGACGTTGACTCACTCGGATTTGAACTTTAGCGGGAAATTCGAAAAAGAGAAACCTGAATTCGCAAAACCTATTAACAAAACTTGGATTTGACATGACAAAAAGAACCCATCGTTCCCCATGAATTTTTCTGCTGGACAGCCTCATGCAGCAACACACACACCTAAATCTTCCATCAGATCAAGCTGACTCCGAACCATATTTGACGGTTCAAAACAGATACGTCAGCTGAATATTATTAGAGCTAAATTTCGGCACGTCTCGGCAAGGATGCCCTTCAGTTTCAAGGTGCTCAAACTGGCAAAACTTTTTTTCACAAGCACAAGAACAGGCTGAAACCAGGTTGACATTGCATAATTCAAGGTTATAGTGATCAAACGTTTGTTGTTCTGTCCCAGTTTGACTAGTTCGAGCCCGTTCACGTAAGATAAGATGACGAAACATGGCATACTTATAAGGGACCCAAAAGAATGCTATGGACGAAGATCCATTTCCCAGATCCGATTATCCGCGTGGGGACGGAAAGGAAGCGAAATCGAACAAGTGATCCGAAAGTTGATGGTTGTCAGTAGCAGATACTCGCGATAGTGGCGTTTTCGATCGCCGTTCGCCTTTCAACGTTGCACTTTCGTTGCACAGCCAAACTCCCAGTTTAAGCAACAAAGGACTGAAAAAAAGTAGACGTTTAACTAACCTGGACTGTCTTTGACTGCTGCAATTTTAGATCCATCAAAACTATCCGCCCGTCAGTCTCCTGCAAGGCACCCCAAAAAATTCGAAGACCTTCTAGGCATCATTTATAACTCTATGGACGAAAGCATGATCTCCTGAGCATCTTTTGCGAGACCGGAAACTGAATTTGTAGTCCCTTTCCTCACATTCTAGATTCTGGATCTTGAAGACAGGTCGTCAACTTAAAATATTTGCAATATTCTCCATCCAACCTACTGTAAAACCCATTCGCACCTTAGGCTTTTCAGACCTGGCACCCCAAATGGGGTTCGCCTTTCAACGTTGCACTTTCGACGTTGGCTGTTTGTTGCTTGTAAACCGTTTTTGCTGTTACAAGTTCGCCTTGGGGTTTTGGTTGTAAAAACGCTTTATAAGGGACGTTGACTCACTCGGATTTGAACTTTAGAAGGAAATTCGAAAAAGAGAAACCTGAATTCGCAAAACCTATTAACAAAACTTGGATTTGACATGACAAAAATAACCCATCGTTCCCCATGAATTTTTCTGCTGGACAGCCTCATGCAGCAACACACACACACCTAAATCTTCCATCAGATCAAGCTGACTCCGAACCGTATTTGACGGTGCAAAACAGATACGTCAGCTGAATATTATTAGAGCTAAATTTCGGCACGTCTCGGCAAGGATGCCCTTCAGTTTCAAGGTGCTCAAACTGGAAAATGAACTTTTTTTCACAAGCACAAGAACAGGCTGAAACCAGGTTGACATTGCATAATTCAAGGTTAGCCACTACTGCTGTAACTTGACAGCTACGCTATAAAACGCTCCAAGGGCAAGAATTTGTTATTACTCGTTCTGTAAGGTAAGGAACACGATAAGGTTGGTCAATGCTAATATTTGACACGAAAGCTAATTAATTCAATAAAATTTAATTTTAATTTAATTTTTGACACAAAAGCTTATTAATTGATTTGACAGTTGAAAATTGACCCAAAAGCTATTAATTTAGTAATAAATAAGCTTAGTTAATTCTGCACACAGAATCAGAAATTTTAATTTGCCTACATCTCCTTTTGGCTTTAATGTTTTCCTTGGAAGTTTACTTCCAACAGAAAAGTCAAAGGTCAGGCAGGTTTTAAATGTTGTCAGGAATAAGCATTTCTGGCTGATATGGTCTTGGCTATTTTGGGTTTGCCAAAAGCTGAAAAGTGACCTACCAGACTGAGTTTACAGCCTATCAATAAAGCAAGTTGCTGAGAAGTAAATCCAAGTTTTAAATGTACTCGTATTAAGAGTCAGTCCTGTCATTTAGTACTTATTGTCTACTGTTTTCTCGAAATCCACTTACATTTTAGAGTGAAATTTCACTTTCGTTGCTCGGAGACTTTTATATCTCCGCCATTTTCAATCGAACGGCGACAGCGCACGGCCAACTTGGTACCCTTCGACGTTGCACGTTCGCCTGCGCTTTCGATGAAAAAGGGAGGAGACGCCGGTCGCCGTTCGTCCAAAAACACCTTATAAGACTCCAGGCCGAAGCGAAGGCGATCAAAAACACCTAATAAGACCAACGGATAACGAAAGTGAAAGGCGAACGGCCATCAAAAACGCCACTGATGTCATGCTTATGTGTCAAAACTGCGTCCGCGTGTCAAAACCGCGTCCGCGAGACAGAAGGGGGGGGGGTCTAATATACAGAGGGACTAAAGGGATCGAGAGATAGCTACGAAAATTAAAAACTATGAAGGTCATAGGTCTCAACTTTATTATTTGAGGTCCGGACCGTATCTGGTCCCAGCGGGGAGAGTTGGCCGTAGAAGCCGAAATGCCGTAGAAGGAAAATTTATGAGTTTGAATCGCACCTGGGCATGGTGGGGATGCTATAAAAAGGTCCGGGAAATGCTGTGACACGCATAGGGTTGAGACTACAAGGATAGAAGGATATAGTGATGCAACTTGTAACGTACACACGAAATACGCCTTCGAGGTCAGGGCTAGAATTTTCTATGTGGGGGAAGTGAAGGGACGGGAAATTTTGCGTAATTGCTCAAAAGAGGTAAACATTTTCGCGCAAAAAATACTTTTGTTCCAGCACTCCAGGTCCGCTACATCGTCCAGATGCGATCGGACATATCTAGCAAAAGTTTCAAGTCTATGGCCTCCCTCCAGCCCATCCCCCGCCGAGACCCAATCTATTACAGACCTTGAAATAACCCCTGATGCTCTCCCACTTTCCTTCTTTGCACAACAATGTACGAAGAGTGAAAGTTGTGATTTATGGCAAAACACCTAATAGATCCGCTGAGAATACGAAAGCAGATTCGGTTCGGTCTCGCTCGGTTCTATTTGGTTTGTCAGTTTTGACATATTGCTTTACGACCTTGCACTCATTTGGCCTTGATTTCGGAAACTACTTGGCTCTTCGTTTGTCTTTGTCTGTTGCTGCTTTACACAGGACCTTGCTCTCATTTTGGCCTTGATTTTGACGACTATTATATCTGCATTGGATTTTACACACTGCATAGCCCGATGCTGTCATTACAGTAGAAATAGATACAGACTAATACATTGTTTTATTCAAACACAGCCTTAACCTAAAGAATGTGGCACTCAAACTTTAATTTCGATATCTTGACTATCTTTTGAGCTGCTGATTTAAAACAGGTTTCTGTACTGTTCTGCCTTTTTACCTATTGATGTGAGACCTTAAACAGAATGGGAAAGAAAACAAAAACAAATGCTCGCAAACAAATGACCTTAGAACAGTGTGGTGCTGGCTTCAAGGCTGTGTTATATTGTCTTAAATGTAAGTTGTTCAGCCTTAGCGTACCACGCAGAATCAGTCAGGAATGGCAAGTAGGAGACTAAGGCCTAACACTAAATACGGCAAGACTCGGGAGCGCAGTTCATATCCGCAATCTTATCCGAGTTCCGACCCAAACCTCTTGAACTAACTAATACCGGTGGTTGGTTGCCAGACCATTGATAGGCCCTAGACTAGCCTAGCCAAAACACATCAGCCCATAATTCGGCATGTACATGGGGTTTTATTCCAAATCCTAGGCCTATACATTATCGATAACATAAATAGAAACTGGTGATACTTAATTACATGTATTCCAAAGGACTCGGTGCTGACGATAGTAATCCGACAGAAAACGACTTGCTTTGACTCCTTTCAACTGGCTTCCACTGAATGAAATGCCGGAGCTTATATAACCTCGGTGCAGGGATCGAGGCGAAATGAAATCAGTGCTGTTCTCCCGTGGATGGTGATAATTCTAAATATTATAAATAATGATTATACATTAATTAATAAATAAATAAATGAATACTAAAGGTGTATTCTAAGAATGAAGGGTGAAACTAAAGAAAAGGTAAAAAGAACGGGTTACAGACTATGTCTCTGTAACATACCTCCCACCTTTGGGGAGAGTATAACTCAGGTAACAAACCAAACAACCTAACAAATTATGAAGAATTTCCATCTCCAACAATTTTAACTTTCAGATGATCCTAACATTTTCTAACTAAAATAACCGAAATTGGGGGCTATGTTCAGAAGGGGTGCCTCGCGGTCGGGACATCCTGCGGTCCAACCCCCACATGGGTTACAAGAGGGCGTTGCCCCACTCAATAACTCGGAGACGTGTTTACCACGCAACCACTTAAAAGAAATATTCATGGTCCCGGCTCCCATCAAGGGTTACAGGAGTGATTGAAAATGAAGAAAAAATCAGTTGCACTGAGGCTTACACTGATTAATAAATTTCATCACACCCAGCCATCACAGGACCATGTTTACCGACACCCAAACCCTTTTTCTTATGAACTAACAACCCAGTATTTCTTAAGATCCATTTTTCATCCGTGTTCAAATCGTTGGAGGTGAACCATATTTAAAGTAAATATGATTAAACTGGATGAATGGGCAGATTGGTTTGCTACATGAATTATACTCGTCAAAGAGGGTACTACCTTATTTATAATTTAAAGGGGGTAGGGGGGGGGAGATAAATAAGAAAGTGCTTATTTCCAGTTTCTTTCCTCTAGGGGAAAATCACCATCCAAAAAAGAAAGAAAATAACTTGGGCGAAACAAAACTAAGGGGGGGGGGAACAACTGACGGTATTGCTACTTTAGACTAAAGATCATCTCACAAAAAAACAAGATCGGGGGAAAACTTTAAACTGAAAACTTGATCTCGTCGGCATGTAAGTAGCTTCCGGTGATGGACGAAACAACAAAATATATACATAAAACATTGATACTTAATAGTTATCGCCGTAGCAAACTGGCGGTTTAGAGATTCGTTGTGACCGCCGTGGCAAAGAAGGAACGGGGATGGCATCCGATTGGTCAGGCAGAGGCTAGTAGGATGGGGAATTGGATGATCATCCGATGCCGTTGGTATAGTTGGCTGTCGGATGGGATTAGGTGAACTTGCGGAATCGTGCCAGTGTACAGCTGGTCTTCATAAGTTAGGTGATGAAACTTCATCCATAGGGGGCATTTCGCTGGTGACGTACTGCTCATCACTCAGGTATGTAAGATGGTAAAACCCTTGGCGAGATCGTTTAAACCGTATCTTCTTGAGACTTCGAGCCTCCGTAATAACGGGAGTTGGTGGAGTGGGATTTGAGTACTCTTGACTTCTTAGAAATGAAGCACATCGAGCAGGCCGTGGAGGTGAATTTATAGCTGGCCGGTGAGGAGTAAAAGTTTCGGGAAGTTGCCTGTATGTGGTACCGTTAGATGGATCCAAATGATTGTCCGAGCTGATGAACGAAGAGTCATTACTTCTGTCGGCACTGGGGCTAGAGTGTCGGCTGACGGAGCTGTCTGCGGCAAGGCGTCGCTGCTCGGAGAATGATTCGGGGCCTGATGAATAAGACTGAGAAAAATTTGCGGATCTGCTATGATCTTGGAAGGAGATATCGTAGTTCGATTCTGGTATCGGAGACATAGACCAATTTACGGCGTTTTCTTCATCTTGCAATGTTAGATGGAGTGGGTCTGGAGAGCAGTTGGCCGTACAAGTAGTTGGAGAGTTCGTGGCCGTCAGTTTAGGGGATGGAGAAATGGGGATGGGTACTGCAAGGCTTGCGAAAGTACCAAACGTTGCCACCTCCGGCGTCGATTGGTTGGGCGGGGCGGTCAGATGTAAAGAGGTCGCCACAGGTTTGGCAAGATTGTCAGTGGACTTCGCTAATCCAGGGGCGGCTGCGCTCTCATCTGGATTAGCAGGGGCGGCGTCAAGCTCGGCTGCATAGTGGGCAGGGAGCTGTGTAGACTTCACCCTACCAGGGGTGGCCTCTCTCTTACCAACCAAGGCGACCAGGGCGACTTCACCTTCTGATGTCATTCTGACAGGAAGGTGGAACCCAACTGCCGGTCTGGCAATGGGCAGGCCAACCTGCAAAAATTGAATTAGCTCGGATGGTAAGTCCGGCCGGTTAACCACTTTATCGCTTGTCGGCCGTGCACTATTAAAACTTTCGTTTTTCTTCTAGACTAGGCCTAATTAAGGGAGCATCAATCTGGAACCGAACATTTTTCTCAACAACCCTCGAAGAAGAAGGTGTAGGGTTGAGGGGTAGGGAAAGCCCATACTGGGTAATAGGTGAAGAGAAGGGCTCAACCGGAGGCCCTCTACTTGTCGCATGGATTGGACTACGACATGGACATGGATTACGACCTTGCACTCATTTGGCCTTGATTTCGGAAACTACTTGGCTCTTCGTTTGTCTTTGTCTGTTGCTGCTTTACACAGGACCTTGCTCTCATTTTGGCCTTGATTTTGACGACTATTATATCTGCATTGGATTTTACACACTGCATAGCCCTTTACTATTTTTGATCCAACCCAGCGGCGGGGGGATTCGCAAAAAAAAAAATATCTCCGGGCTCAAACGGGGAGAAATGCGATGAACAACGCTTATCATACACTTCCTTGTTGCTCGATTTCGCATGGGCTATCCTTTCAGAGATAACATCATGAGCAGCACGCATTTTAACAAGGATCTCTGACTTATAGTTATCCATGGAGTCATAAATGGTGCGGTTCGACAACATCTGGGAAATCGGTATAGAAGGATCAACGCAAATACATCGCATAGAAGGGCAATTTCTTCGTTGTGTCATTATGGACTGTATTAAGCAAATACAGTACATATGGCGAGTGCTCGTCCCAGTCATCTCGTCCGAGTGAGACATACTGAGACAAGATATCCTTTAGCGTTCTGTGACCTCTTTCTACTTGACCGTTACACTGGGGATGGTAAGCTGATGTAGTTAGATGGCTTATTCCCAGTGGTTTGTTCACCTCGGAAAGCAAGGTTCCGGTGAAATTTGACCCTAATTCAGTTAAAATTCTGCTAGGAACACCGTGTGAAAGACATATCTTTTCAACCAAAGCCTTTGCGACGGTATTGGCTTTTTGGTTGGGTAGCGGCACTGCAAAAAACATTTTAGTAAAGTGGCAATATGCTGTTAACATAACGGTATTCCCATTTCTAGACCTCGGTAACGGTCCGACGACATCAACCGACAGTAATTCCATTGGGCCAAGGGAATCTGGCAATTTTCCCAGTGGCGCTATTGGACTTCTGTTAGGGGCCTTTTCTGCGAAGGCAGTCCAAGCACCGTGACACGTAACTTTTCGTTGTGCTTAACATACTTTTAAAATATACAGAGAAGCGCATTTTCTGAAGCATCTTGTCTAGGCCTAAGTGTCCAGCTAAAGGAGCTGAATGGAAAAAGTCAAGAACCTTTGGTACTAAACGTTCTGGCACTACAGGCACAACTGACACCTTTTCGCTGTAGCTAGCGGATGGAGAAAACAGATAACACACGAGGCTATCTTCTATGCAGAATGACTCAATGCTTCGCTCGTATAATGTGTATGCGAGAGGCAGGGCTGAGTCCTTCAATAGGCGTGCATACAGTGCCTTGCAAAGCGGGTCCGTTATTTGGGCGATTCTGAGTTCCTGGTGACTTACAACAATTCGGGTACCCGGTTTGACGAAGGGCATTCACAGCGATCGGCGATTCGTTATCAGGGGTTACTAGCCTGGATTCTAGACCTAAGCCGCTCACACTCGGGTTCACATCAGAAGGACACCTATCTATAACATTGACAATCGGAGACATTCTCTCACTAAATAAACACTTATCCAGGTCCTTTAACCAGAAGTCATCCGTTGTTTGATCAAACATTAGGCCCAGTGACCTGATGAAGGGTCGTCCAAGCAAAACCGGGTAACAGAGACGTGGGACTATAAGAAACTTGTCTTCAAACTTCTGGCCAAGCAAGGTGAAGCATAGCACAATTTCCCCCCGAATCTCCAAAGGTCCCGATAATGTAGATGCCGCTTTTGAAAAGTTATCCCGAGAGATCACCGCTGATTTGTCGAGTTTTGCTACCAAACTTTCACTCATCAAATTACACTCCGCACCCGTGTCATATAAGGCGGACAAGTGAAGTGAACCGCAAACCAAAGTGATAAATGACAAGCTTGATGTGTGCCGAAGTGAACATAAGAGGCATGGTGTTAGTGTGCTGGAATTTAATTCTGACTTTGATTCGCTTGAGGGGCTGTCCGGTCTGCGGTCACTTGATCCGACCCCGAGGGTCGATGACCTTGCCTGTTTAAATTTGGCCTGTGTGAAGGGATGCCTTGGGCTTTATCGGGACACCATCTCTCATAATGCCCGAGGCGCAGGCAATATGTACATACAGGAGGGTTATTCCCCCGGAGAGATTGATTCTCTGTATAGTTGGACCTATAAAAGTTCGGCCTATGTCCCCTGTTTTATTGGCTGTTGTGATAAAGTGGTGGAACCACTCAAATGGGATTTTAGCGAAGAGAATGAGGCTCTTGATATTATAGATTCATTTCTGCGAAATAAAATTTATACAAAGAAACAATATAATTATTGTATAAAAAATATTTCTAATTAATGGTGTTGTTAAACATTGAAGCTAATGAAAGTATCATTGATACAAAATTTAGTCAACCTATTGAATTGAATCGTCATTGCGATTATGAAATGGGTTTGAATCAATGCACTTTGTGGTATTCGTGACATCAAATAAGTGATAAATTTGAAAATACAATACAGGAAATCTTAAGAAGAGGAATGGATTAATGTAACACTTCCTAATAAGATGTACAGTGATGATTGTTTCAATTCTTTTTTGGTCAGTACTTTACTAATCCAAAAGATAAATGTACTGTTGTAATTTCAGCGAATCCGGCAACTATGAGATTTGTAATTTTATTACAAGAAAAATATGTTTTTAGATTTAACAGCGACTTGTGTCAGATTTTAGGATTTGAGAAGGAAAGTGAGATTTCTAGGAAAATCATTGAAGGTACAAAGCTTCCGACTATTACAAGAAGCGTTGATAAAATTCAAATTCACTGCTCTCTTGTAAACAGTTCTATAGTAAACAAAAGTAAATCAGACGTAATTTGGACATTTGTTCCGAATACAGAACCGGGTGGTCAAATTGTTGAAAATCCAAGACAATTAATTGATCGTCCTATCAATGCAAAGGAGTATATTTATTCTTCGAGAATGGTAATTACTGATCAGTTAGGAAGACCTATTGATCTGAGTGGAGAACGTATTGCATTTAAGAAAAGCTTAAAGGATTATTGAAATAAATTTATTTAGTTATAAATGTTGATTAATAATAACCGATTACTTTATAAAAAGCAGTTTGGAAGTGGAATTGGTAGTATATTCAAAAACATTGCCAATTCTCAGCTATTCCAAACGTCTGCAAAACAAATAAAATATGACGCATTGTCGATGTATAATAGAATTATTAAACCGAGATTTGAGTTGTTGAAATATAGAGCAATAGAATATGGGAAAGATTTGATTGATGCAAACAAGAAAGAATTAATTGATGTCAAACAAAAAATCTATGAAGGATCTTGTAGGTGCAAATAAAAGAATTTTAAATCAAAGAAGCCAAGACTTATTCAAAACGTTACAGACTGGAAGTGGTTGGAAGATTCTGAAATAGTTTTTATTTAATAATTGCCTTCTCAAATAAATGGCATTAAATAAAATTATTAGTCCGCAGTGAAACATATTTGACGAAACGCGTGTCGATGATACAGTGCGGTACTTCCCCGGTTGTCGATTCAAAAACCCCAAAAACGCTAAGGTTGGGAAAGTTGTGTTTATTATCATTTTATTCTGAAGCGGGTACGGTTCGAAAGAGCTAAAAAGTTGTATACGTGTACCGAGTTTCATTAAGATAGAATCAAATCTATGTAATCGGAAGCACAGTTACACGAATGAGACACGAATTGGGAGATGTGAAAATCTTTGTTTTTTTATTTTTTATAACGAATTATGTATGAATCGATAGAAAATAAAAAGTTGTATAAGATGGTAGAAGTGCCATTAGAATGCCGAGTAATCTCGAAGTGTAGGTCTCGAGCACGCATCTTCTTCGTGAACATTCGTGCGTAGCTGAAGAAAATCTTAAACTTTAACTTTTTAAAATAACTAAGATATGATTAAATAGAGCGCAAAAAAAATAATCGAATGGTGTATTTCTTGTGAAGATCCAACGCATTCTTGAATACTTTTTAAAGCATTGAAGTTAGAAAAAAAAATCGATTACATGTTATTTTTCTTTTCAAGTTTTTAAAAAAAGGTAATATGCGATTAGATAGGCCTCGAAGATACGTAGTGAAAGACACAAACTTTACTTGAATCGGACTCGAAACCTCGGAGCAGCGATCTTTACAATTTTCAGGTCCCGGCGACCTGCCGTGAAAAAAAAAGGTTACATTGGAATTTTTTTATTTAAATTTTTTTTTCGGAAATTATTACTCCGTGCGATAGATATTATTGAGACGTAGTGACTGTGCAAATCTCACTGGAATCGGACTTTAAACCTCGGTTTAGCGATTTTTTTCATTTGATCCTCTCGGGTACCGGGAAAGTTAAAACTAGACAATTCATAACTTTTTTATTTATTAACTTTTAATAGTGAAACTTGGTCAGAAGATGAGAAATGACATTAGCTATCGACCGTTTTTTCTGCCCCTCCAGTTTTTGCCGTTCAGAGCCGTGCTGCGGTACTTCCCCGGTTGTCTATTCATAAACACCAAAAACGCTGTTGGGAAAGTTGTGTTTATTATTACTTTATTCTGAAAGGATATGGTTCGAAAGAGCGTAAAAAGCTGTACACGTGTACCTCATTAAGATAGAATAAAATCTGTGTAATCGGAAGCACAGTTACACAAATGAGACACGAATGGGACGAATATTCTTTGATTTTTTATAACGAATTATATACGAATCGATAGAAAATAAAAAGGTGTATAAGATCCTTAAAGCACCTCACATAGGTATCTCCTTAAAGAACACAACTCCTCCTTAAAGCACTAAACGCAGTCATTTCATTAAAGCACTCTTCGCAGGTATCTCCTGAAAGCACTCCACGCAGGCATTTCCTGAAAGCACTGATCACAGGTATCTCCTTAAAGCACTCCAAACTGGAATTTCCTGAAAGCCCTCCACACAGGTATCTCCTTAAAGCACTCCACACTGGTTTCACCTTAATACACTACACACTAAAAAAGTACTCCGCACAGTTATCACCTTTAAGCACTCAACACAGGTATCTCCATAAAGCACCCCAAACAGGAATTTCTTTTAAGCTCTCCACACAGGTATATCCTTAAAGCAATCCAATCAGGTTTCACCTGAAAACACTACACACAGGTGTTGCATTAAATACTCCACAAAGCTATCTCTTTAAGCACTCCGATCAGGCATCTTTTGCGTGAACATTCGTGCAGAACTGGGGTATGTACTGAAGAAAATCTTAGTGCTTTAAGGAGATAATTGTGTGGAGTGCTTTAAGGAGATACCTATGCGGAATGCCTAAAGGAGATAATTGTGTGGAGTGCTTGTTGAGCTGATAGCTTTATTAGTTGAACATAGAAACCCTGAAATAATACAAAAATCAATACTAAATTTCACATATGCGGCATAATAAATAAACTTGGCACTAATACAATATTATACTCTTATATGTGAATTGGCACTTAAATAATATTTACAGACACTTAAAGGAGGAGTGTGATAACCTAATAATTAGTTATGAAACTCACCTAAAAAGGGTAATCCAACTTCATGTACTTAAATGTTCTCGGATTCAACTCTTATTTCCGACTGATAACGAAATGAATGGAGAGCACCGCGCGCGGTATTGCAGCGGTGCATAATCAACAAGTTTGTTTTACAACACTCCTCCCCTCTTACAAAAAAAAGGAACAATTACAAAAATGCAAGGGGAAATCACCACAGACTTAAGTTTTTCTTTTCTTTATCGCAACCGATGTGATTCTCACTCCAGAAACCCGAAACGACTCAAGCAATCCGCGTTAGCATTTTCCTTGCCAGGCCGCACCGCAACATCAAAGTCAAAACACATTAGTTCAGAGTACCATCTTGAGAGCCGACGGTTGGTGGTTTTCATCGCACTTAAGTATTTCAGGAGGCTGTGATCAGTCTGCACTGAGAATCGGCGACCGTACAGGAAATACTGCAGCTTCTCCACGGCCCATCGGATTGAAAGACACTCTTTCTCTATTGTAGAAAAGTTGACCTCGCGAGGTAGCAGCTTGCGGGAAACGTAGAGGATCGGATGCTCTCCGTCCTCGAAGCACTGGGTTAAGACTGCACCAATGGCAAAATCTGACGCGTCGGTTTGAACAACGAATGGTCTGTTGAAATCTGGGCTCCTCAGGACAGGAGCAGAGCACAAGGCTTCCTTCAGATGTTCGAAGGCCCGCTCGTGTTTTTGTTCCCATGGCAGTCTGTCTGGGACAGTTTTTCTGGTCAGATCGGACAAGGGCTGGGCCATCTTAGCATAGTGGGCCACACACTTCTGATAGTATCCAGCAAGGCCAAGGAAGGCACGCAACTGTGTCTTCGTTTTCGGCCTGGTATATCACTGAACGGCTTCTATCTTGTCCAGTGAAGGTTCAATCTTGCCACTTCCGACCATGTGGCCTAGGTATCGGACACAACCACCTGCAACATGGGCCTTGGCTGGACCGATGGTGACTCCATGCTCGCGAAGACGTTGCAGAACGATTCGTAGATGGCAGAAGTGTTCCTCAAATGATGTAGAGAAGATTACTAAGTCATCGAAGAAAGCCCTCACGAACTCCGCAAGATCTTCGAAGATTTGGTCCATCTTCCGTTGGTAAGTAGCAGGAGCATTCTTTAACCCAAATGGCATGACAGTTCATTCAAACGTTCCTTATTTTGTAACGAACGCTGACTTCTGTCTGGCTCGGTTCAATCCAGAACAGTCAGATACTTGGCATCCGAGACTTTTTCAATGAGTTCGTCTGCTCTTGGAACTGGGTATACTTCCGTCTTTGTGACTGCGTTCAGTTTCCTCACATCCAGACAAATCCGAATTTCTCCTGACTTCTTCGGTACTACTATGATTGGGGAGCACCATTCACTCTTTGACCTCTTGATGATGCCAGCTTGTAGAAGTCTGTCTAGCTCAGCTTTTACTTCATGTTCCAAAGATTGTGGTATCCGATATGGTGGGAGGCGTATTGGTTTTGCATTTCCAGTATCAATATCGTGCTGCACCCCTTTCATGACACCAATGCTGTTGGTAATCACGTCAGGATATTCCTCCAGTAATGACCGTAGTTTGAGCCTCTCTTCACCTTGGTTTCTTGTGTCGATCATCGAATCCATGTCGGTTTCGAGGTCTGGCTTAGCACCTTCGGGGAACGTGCATATGGTGGAATCTGGTTCGTCACTGTCAGGGTGGATGACGCAGAACATAGATCGATAGCTATCGTCTTGGCTAACTGTGGGTGTAGACGATGGGTTGTCGACTTCAAGATAAGATTGTCGCCGGTGGTACTTCCGTAGCAAGTTGATGTGAAATACTTCATTTTTTTTCGGGCACTGTCTAGTTCAACCTCGTAGTCTACTCTTCCTGCTTTGCGAAGAACTTTGAAGGGTCCTCTCCAGGAAACTTAAATTTTATTACTACCTTGTGGCAGAAGGAGTAATACTTCGTCACCTTCTTGTAGTGTACGATGTTTGGCTGATTTGTCGTACCACTTTTTGGCTGTTTCAGATGCGATGATTTTGGTTTCGTCAGCAAGCTTGTGGTACGTTACAAGTTTTTTCCTCATTCTGATGATGTGGCTGACGACTGACTCAGCTTTCTGACCATTCTCCGTTTCTTCCCACGATTCCTTGATGATTTCGAGTATGCCTCTTGGATTTTGCCCGTACAGGAGTTCGAAGGGGGAGAATCTAGTTGACGGGTGAGTGGTTTCCCTGTAGACGAACAAAACGAACGGCAGGTACTTATCCCAAGACTTAGGATCCTCCGAAGCGAACTTCTTGAGCATGCGAACCAAAGTCCCGTTAAAAGATTCGACAAGGCCGTTGCATTTTGGGTTGTAGGGAGTTGTTTTGATGGGTTTGATGTTCAGAATCTTGTAGAAGGTCTTCAAGGTCGAGCTGAGAAAGTTGGAACCGCAATCTGATAAGATTTCGTCAAATAATCCATAGCGGCTCACGTATTTTGTCAGTTCATCTGCAACCTTTCTCGATGTTACCGTCCGAAGCGGAATCGCCTCAGGGTAACGAGTAGCATAGTCCACAATGACGAGGACAAACTTGTTTCCTGCAGATGACTTCTGGAGTGGTCCGACGACATCAATGGCTACTCTTGTGAATGGCTGCGTGATAACTGGCATCGAAACGAGGGGTACTTTTTCGAATAGTCTTCGTCTAGCAACTAGTTGGCATTCATTACAGGTGCGGCAGTACTGGGCAATGTCGCTGCTCATGTGAGGCCAAAAAAATCTTCTGGAGATCCTGTCCTTGGTTCTGTTTACTCCCATATGACCACTTATGGGGGAATCATGGCCAAAGCTGAGTATCACAGATCGGCAAGGCTCGGGAACTAGCAGCTGTAGTGTCGGTACTCTGCCATTGTTGTCGCTTCTGTAGAACAAGCCGTTTTGCTTGAGTATCTGTTGGGATTTTGTGGAGTCCAAGCAAGAATCAACTTGTTGGCGCAGATTTTCCAACGTTAGGTCGGATTCCTGCAGCTCCATAAACTTTGAAGGGGGAAGACCAAACACAGTGATGGGGTCATCTCCATCACGTGACAGGCAATCACGTGACTGGTCGGTAGAATGAAATTCGCTTATTGGATTGGCCCCTCGGCCAGCAACTCCGACTTCCGCGACAGTGTTTAAAACATTGCGGCGAGCTGAGCTGCAGTCAACTCGCGAGTCGTGGCACTCACTGCTGTGTGAGTCGACGTAACCAGTCATAGCGATACTTCTACCTGTATTGTTGCAGTCCTGCTCTTCGTCGTCAGTTCTCTGAACTGAGACTTCGTCGTTAGTTTGAGGGATTCTCGGTTTGGTGTGCTCTATCGGTTGCTTATCCAAGCTTGATTTTGAGCGGGTCACCACCATCGAAGAAGGTTTCGCAGTTGTCGTCATGCCTGCCAGCTTCATCATGTTTTTGAAGTTGGGGAAGTCGCATCCGACTAGAACAGGCACTGGTAGACTTTCCACTACTCCTACCTCCATCTGATGACTAACGACAGAGCCATCCTTCTGGACTACTTCCACGAGCATGTTGGCAGTTGGCATACGATGTTTATCACCGAAGACACATCCAATCTCGCAGGGCCTTAGATGGTTGATGCAAGAAGGATTCGCCAAATCAGCTCGCTCTGATCCACTGTCCAAGAAGAATTCCATCTCCTTGCCGTCGAGTTTCCCCAGACAAACTCGATCCATGGATGCTACTGACTCCTTGACTTTTTCTGGACTGCGGGCAAGCGCACTGAGACCACCGGGTCTAGTTTGCTCCTTTGCATAACGTGGGCTTCTTGTGTGACTAGATGGGCCAGGCTTTCCATCTTTCTTCGAGGGGCAATCTCTTGCTAGATGGCCACTCTTATGACATCGGAAACAGTCGTTGGTGGAGAGGTCCTTTCTTGAACGTTGACTACTCTTGTGACTCCCTGGCTCCGAATCGCTAACAGTTCTTTGCTGTGCGTTGAAGTTGTTTTGTTTAGCAAAGGAGTCTTCTCTTCCCAGCTTCTTTCTCGAGAGTATGTATTCATCTGCGGCTATCGAAGCTTCTTCCATCGTCTGTGGCTTTTGCTGAATGATGAAGAGTTTTAGCTGGTCCGATTTGATGCAGTTGTAGAATTGTTCCAAGCCAACCGCTTCGAGAAAGTTATTTAGCAAGGCTATGAGAGTTTCGGGATCTTCTATGCGGTCAAGAGAATTTGGGACGTTGAGCCATTTGTTGCGATATTTAGCAAGAGTAGATGCTACTTCCCGCCAGGTATCGTCAGGTTTTTTGTGGTGGTTTCTGAATTTTTGGAGGAAAAATTCTTCGTTCACCTGATACTTCATCAGGATTGCTGCTTTGACTGTGCTGTAGTCGGTTACTTCCATCTGGCTTAGGCAATGAACAGCCTGCTGTGCCTTTGGAGTTAGCAGAGGCAGCAATCTCGGGACCCACAAGGACTTGTCCCACTGCATGGATGTCGCAGTTAGCTCAAAAATAGCAAGGTAAGTGTCGATCTCAGTAGACTCAGTCATGGGAGGTATTTGAGCCACTCGGTTTGACTGAAGTAAACCCCTCTGAGCTTCAATTTCCTGCTTACGAAGCTGAGCATTTTGGTCAATTTCTTCTCTCCTCATTGTCTGAAAACTCTCTAACTGCTGCTTCTGTTTCTCTCCTTCTTCCATGCATATCCTTTCTTGCATCCTTTCCTGACGCTCTGCTTCTTCTCGTCTAATCCTGTCTTGTCTGTCCGCTTCTTCTCTTCTTATTCGTTCCTGTCTCTCGGCTTCTTCACGGTGAATTCTTTCTAACCTTCTCGCTTCCGCTTGTCTAGCTTGTTCTTGCTCCTGCATGAACTTCAACATCATACTTGAAACAGCGGCAAGCGAGTCTTGGAAACTTTGAGGATTTGCGCTAACAGGTAAGTATGAAGTAGGCAAATTAGACTGGAGCTGCTGCTGCTGCGGAGCTGTGATGTTGCTTGTACTTGACAAAATCGGCTGGGCCTGCGTCTGTGAAGCTGCTGTGATATTTTGCTTTTTGTCGTCCGACATCGTTGCGCCTACTACCGTGACTGGTGACGTTTCTTCTTCTTCTTCTGACTGTTCGGACCGTACCGCCGGAGTTTTGAACTTCAACTCCTCTGACAGCTCCTCGTTATCGGAAACCTCTTCAGAGTCAATCGAGCTAGCTATGCTTAGTTGACGACCTGAGCAACTAGAAGTAGCCGATTCCTCAGAAACACACTTCTGTTTTGAGGTGCGGGTGCGGCAACTTCTTCTAGGTTTCTCCGGATTGAACGGCGACCAGTGATTTTTGGCCTTCCTCTTGCTGCTCTTAGTGTTGCTCTACCTCTGCTCGCAGTGATTTGTGGGGTGACTGGTACTTGAATTCCTGAATGCAGATGCATTCAGCCTTAAGTGTCTCGTTAACTGTATAGTTTGTTCGTCACTATCTCAGTTCTCACACTGAAGTTACCAACCCCTTAGGAGCTTTCCTAATTTACTGATATCACGTAACTTCCGCGCCTCAAATCTCAGGTACTGATCACGTTCCACGTAACATAGTATTATTTACCAGCTTGTCATCTGATGACGTAAAATGTTCGCGCGCTTATCACGTGTTGACGTCACTGGACTATCAGCAAGAATCCGTTCTTGAAATAACGCACTGGTATGCGATGCCGGGAAACTGTTCAGGCGGCTGATCACGGGAAGGTCAGGTGCTAAAAATCGATAACTTGTCGAAAGCAGTTCAGACTAGATTAAGCGATGGTTGACGGCACTGTCACAGATAATGAAATAGCCTTCGGAAGTTCAAGTATTAGAAGTTTATATTCCACTTCCTAGGGTTTCACTATAGTTCGTTAATTACAATTTTGATAGCGGAATGATGGCAGGTGTGCGATCGCAGGCTTAGTTGATGTAGGCTGGATTCTCTGCCTAGCTGTCACCACGTGTTGAGCTGATAGCTTTATTAGTTGAACATAGAAACCCTGAAAT
Organism: Branchinecta sandiegonensis; assembly: GCA_030848855.1. Taxonomy (NCBI): domain Eukaryota; kingdom Metazoa; phylum Arthropoda; class Branchiopoda; order Anostraca; family Branchinectidae; genus Branchinecta; species Branchinecta sandiegonensis. Next base: position 477,905 of record JAUPMV010000002.1, on the reverse strand, counting down.
AATACAAAAATCAATACTAAATCTCACATATGCAGCATAATAAATAAACTTGGCACTAATACAATATTATGCTCTTATATGTGAATTGGCACTTAAATAATATTTACAGACACTTAAAGGAGGAGTGTGATAACCTAATAATTAGTTATGAAACTCACCTAAAAAGGGTAATCCAACTTCATGTACTTAAATGTTCTCGGATTCAACTCTTATTTCCGACTGATAACGAAATGAATGGAGAGCACCGCGCGCGGTATTGCAGCGGTGCATAATCAACAAGGTTGTTTTACAACAGTGCTTTAAAGGAAATAACTGCGTTTTTCCAACTTCAACTCTTTAAAAAGTATCCAAGAATGCCTTGGATCTTCACAAGAAACACAGACAGAAGAAAAAAGAAAAACAGAAGACAGTAAAAATGTCTGAGGAAATTGTCTACCAGCTGATTTGCCGAGAACCTGGGGAGACTGTCATAGTTGAAAGCTCAGAAAGTTAGTAATTAATCTTAATTTAAGTGACTCTTCAGCAAATGGTAGATGAAGATCCCAGATACCTATTCAGGTGTTTTGAGATCCTTCATTATCTACTTTTGCTAACTGGTATAGTTAGCTTTACGCCCGAGCCCCAATACAGACATACATGTTCGTAAATTGGTCTTGACCCATTTTTAAGACTTTGTTTTAGCAGTTTTTAGAGGTTCCTCCTTTAAGGATCATTTACACTGTACTGTCGCACTGTCATGTAGCAATAAATTAAAAGGTTGTAATGCTCAGGGTAACCCAAAATGGTTGTACAGTGGTGCCCAGCCTAATCGGGTCAAGTATTTTCCGCCCTCCCCCCAATAATTGCCGGATCCGCATGAATGAAAATTTCGGATTCCCCTCCCTCCACTCCCCCCACCATTATCAGATCGACAAATTTTTTACTTTGAAGTCAGTTTGTTTGGGTCCCTGATATGTTTGCCAAGTTTCATCGTGAAAATCCCCAAAACCACCATCACCGGGATTCCGGGAAACCCCCTCCCCATAAGTGTCCTGATCCAGTACAATGGTCTAAATGACTTATCTAGAGCAGATGCTTGTTCTTCCCAGCAAGTTTCACTCCGATCCCTCCATTCTAACCGTTCATTGAAATTTCCGGTCTACCCCCCCCCCCCTCCAACTCCCCCCTGTCTACCGAATCCGGTCAAGACTTTAAACGGGACATTACAGATATATATTCTATTCAGTTATGAAGTTTCATTACAATCCGATCACCCGTTCGAAAGTTACACACTTCTCAATTTCCCGGATTCCCCTGCCCTCCACTCCCCCTCAAAATAGTCGGATCAGAAAACTGATTATTTCTAAGTTTGTTTGGTCGGGTCCCTGATATGCCTGCCAAGTTTCATGGTCCTAGCACAACTGGAAGTACTCTAACTCGAAAAATTGTTACAAAATGCCCTAAATTTTCAAGTTTCCAGCGCCCCCACTCCCCCGCATGTGTTGGATCGGGAAACTTATTATTCCCAGGTTATTTTGGCCAGGTCCGTGATATTCCTGCCAAGTTTCATTGTCCTAGCTCATCTGGAAGTACCCTAGCTCGAAAAGTGTGACAAAAAACCAGGACCGACCGACAGACCGACAGACGGAATTGTGATCGGTATATGGCACTTGAGCCAGAGGCTGCAAGTGCCATAAAAATATTTAAAAAAAAATCATAAAAAAATAATATATTCCAGTGACCATGGATGTAGTTTGTAATTATCGAGCGCGGGTTCCCTCAGCACAGTTTCTGTAGCTCTCTATTCAAATAGATTAGGATCAACAGATACTTACTTTGCTTGGAGACGCAATTCTGTTCCGGAATCTACCCTTCAGAGACCGTTTTGCTTCCATTTTCCAAAAATTTAGCCAAGAGATCTTTGGTTCTTGAATGACTTGTTTGGCTTCGAAGAATTGCATACTGGCAGGCGACCAGCTGCCCTTGCATCGTACTGCTGACCACCGTGTATGTTCGAAAGGAACTGTAAGAAACAAAAATGAGCTCTCTAATCATTTCAACCAATTGCAATGTTTGATTATGTGTGAAATCGTTGTACTAACCATCGATCTAATCGGCTCAACTGGTGACATACTGATCGGCTGGGAAGTTTCTCGCTTCCGATAAGCTAATAGGTCAGAAATACCGGTTTTGCGTTTTCTCATCGAAACCAAACGGGATGTCTGAGGCTGAAAATAGCCGAGACGGATTCACTATCCTTGAGAAACCAGCAAGAGTTTCAAAAGAAACACTATGTTCGAAGACTGAAGAAGCAACTGGATCAGACGTCTGCTGCAACTTGTGCTTTAAGGTTCAAAGTCCATGAACGAGTCAAAGCATCAAGTATCTTGGTGCAAGAGCAGAATCTTTGTTTTGCGAATGTGCAGGATTGGCAGAATTCCTTACGGGTATGCTTCGTGTATTCTTAAGCAGTTTAGAGAACTAATCCAGGTGCATGGAACCAGGGGAAGAAACTACATTCTCGACTGTCGCAACGAGACTATTCTGGCTAGCTCTCTTTCGGTCCTTCTTCACTTTAGGATGGGTGATGAAAACCAACTGGATAGTTCCGTCCACTTTGAAGCCATGGTCCCATGGTTACTGTTACGCAACCTGTCACTGTGTTTAATTCTAATCTACAAATGTGTTATCGTCATTTTCTCGAGTAGGTCTAGCGGCGCTATCATAGATGCTGACGAACTAAATTCGATGGTGATACTAAGTTTCACTGGTTACGAAACTAATAGAATAACTAACCATTTGTGTATGCAAACTTTGCTGGAAGGGAAGCATGGTTTCTTTCAATGCCTCCCGTCCAACATCTCCTTCTGCATGCAGGTTATACGTAGGGTCATGCACGAAAAGCTTTTGTTCAGACGCAATGCCACATTCTCCTGGATGCTCATCAGCCAAACTCCCAGTTTAAGCCACAAAGGACTGAAAAAAAAGTAGACGTTTAACTAACCTGGACTGACTTTGACTGCTGCAATTTCAGCTCCATCAAAACTATCCGCCCATCAAACTCCTGCAAGGCACCCCAAAAAATTTGAAGACTTCTAGGCATCATTTATAACTCTATGGACGAAAGCATGATCTCCTGAGCATCTTTTGCGAGACCGGAAACTGAATTTGTAGTCCTTTTCCTCACATTCTAGATTCTGGATCTTGAAGACAGGTCGTCAACTTAAAATAATTGCAATATCCTCCATCCAACCTACTGTAAAACCCATTCGCACCTTAGGCTTTTCAGACCTGGCACCCCAAATGGGAAATATCAATTTTATTGCCTTTGGTTTAAGCACCAGCCAATCGCTTGCACACCACAATACTTATTACGGCACTTGCAGTATTCGACTCAAGTGCCTTATAGTGATCAAACATTTGTTGTTCTGTCCCAGTTTGACTAGTTCGAGCCCGTTCACGTAAGATAAGATGACGAAACATGGCATACTTATAAGGGACCCAACAGAATGCTATGGACGAAGAGTCCATTTCCCAGATCCGATTATCCTCGTGGGGACGGAAAGGAAGCGAAATCGAACAAGTGATCCGAAAGTTGATGGTTGTCAGGAGCAGATACTCGCGATAGTGGCGTTTTTGATAGCCGTTCGCCTTTCAACATTGCACTTTCGACGTTGGCCGTTCGTTGCTTGTAAACCGTTTTTGCTGTTACAAGTTCGCCTTGGGGTTTTGGTTGTAAAAACGCTTTATAAGGGACGTTGACTCGGATTTGAACTTGAGCGGGAAATTCGAAAAAGAGAAACCTGAATTAGCAAAACCTATTAACAAAACTTGGATTTGACATGACAAAAAGAACCCATCGTTCCCCATGAATTTTTCTGCTGGACAGCCTTTTGCACCAACACACACACCTAAATCTTCCATCAGATCAAGCTGACTCCAAACCATATTTGACGGTGCAAAACAGACACGTCAGCTGAATATTATTAGAGCTAAATTTCGGCACGTCTCGGCAAGGATGCCCTTCAGTTTCAAGGTGCTCAAACTGGAAAATGAACTTTTTTCACAAGCACAAGAACAGGCTGAAACCAGGTTGACATTGCAGGTTAGCCACTACGGCAAGAATTTGTTATTACTCGTTCTGTAAGGTAAGGAACACGATAAGGTTGGTTAATGCTAATATTTGACACGAAAGCTAATTAATTCAATAAAATTTAATTTTAATTTAATTTTTGACACAAAAGCTAATTAATTGATTTGACAGTTGAAAATTGACCCAAAAGCTATTAATTTAGTAATAAATAAGCTTAGTTAATTCTGCACACAGAATCAGAAATTTTAATTTGCCTACATCTCCTTTTGGCTTTAATGTTTTCCTTGGAAGTTTACTTCCAACAGAAAAGTCAAAAGTCAGGCAGGTTTTAAATGTTGTCAGGAATAAGCATTTCTGGCTGATATGGTCTTGGCTATTTTGGGTTTGCCAAAAGCTGAAAAGTGACCTACCAGACTGAGTTTACAGCCTATCACTAAAGTAAGTTGCTGAGAAGTAAATCCAAGTTTTAAATGTACTCGTATTAAGAGTCAGTCCTGTCATTTAGTACTTATTGTCTACTGTTTTCTCGAAATCCACTTACATTTTAAAGTGAAATTTCACTTTCGTTGCTCGGAGACTCTTATATCTCCGCAGCGCACGGCCAACTTGGTGACCTTCGACGTTGCATGTTCGCCTGCGCTTTCGATGAAAAAGGGAGGAGACGCCGGTCGCCGTTCGTCCAAAAACACCTTATAAGACTCCAGGCCGAAGCGAAGGCGATCAAAAACACCTAATAAGACCAACGGATAACGAAAGTGAAAGGCGAACGGCGATCAAAAACGCCACTGATGTCATGCTTATGTATCAAAACTGCGTTCGCGTGTCAAAACCGCGTCCGCGAGACAGAAGAGGGGGGTCTAATATACACAGGGACTAAAGGGATCGAGGGATAGCTACGAAAATTAAAAACTATGAAGGTCATAGGTCTCAACTTTATTATTTGAGGTCCGGACCGTATCTGGTCCCAGCGGGGGGAGTTGGAGGGAGGGGATACCCCACCGGATCCAAAAGTGCTTCAGCTTGAGTGAAACTTGGGAGAGGGTTGGGGAAATACCGAAATGCCGTAGAAGGAAGATTTCTGAGTTTGAATCGCACCTGGGCATGGTGGGGATGTTATAATAAGGTCCGGGAAATGCTGTGACACGCATAGGATTGAGACTCCAAGGATAGAAGGATTTAGTGATGCAACTTGTAACGTACACACGAAATACGCCTTCGAGGTCAGGGCTAGAATTTTCTATGTGGGGGAAGTGAAGGGACGGGAAATTTTGCGTAATTGCTCAAAAGAAGTAAACATTTTCGCGCAAACAATACTTTAGTTCCAGCACTCCAGGTCCGCTACATCGTCCAGATGCGATCGGACATATCTAGCAAAAGTTTCAAGTCTATGGCCTCCCTCCAGCCCATCCCCCGCCGAGACCCAATCTATTACAGACCTTGAAATAACCCCTGATGCTCTCCCACTTTCCTTCTTTGCACAACAATGTACGAAGAGTGAAAGTTGTGATTTATGGCAAAACACCTAATAGATCCGCTGAGAATACGAAAGCAGATTCGGTTCGGTCTCGCTCGGTTCTATTTGGTTTGTCAGTTTTGACATATTGCTTTACGACCTTGCACTCATTTGGCCTTGATTTCGGAAACTACTTGGCTCTTCGTTTGTCTTTGTCTGTTGCTGCTTTACACAGGACCTTGCTCTCATTTTGGCCTTGATTTTGACGACTATTATATCTGCATTGGTGCTGTTTTACACACTGCATAGCCCGATGCTGTCATTACAGTAGAAATAGATACAGACTAATACATTGTTTTATTCAAACACAGCCTTAACCTAAAGACTGTGGCACTCAAACTTTAATTTCGATATCTTGACTATCTTTTGAGCTGCTGATTTAAAACAGGTTTCTGTACTGTTCTGTCTTTTTACCTATTGATGTGAGACCTTGAACAGAATGGGAAAGAAAACAAAAACAAATGCTCGCAAACAAATGACCTTAGAACAGTGTGGTGCTGGCTTCAAGGCTGTGTTATATTGTCTTAAATTTAAACTGTTCAGCCTTAGCGTACCACGCAGAATCAGTCAGGAATGGCAAGTAGTAGACTACGGCCTAACACTAAATACGGCAAAGACTCGGGAGCGCAGTTCATATCCGCAATCTTATCCGAGTTCCGACCCAAACCTCTTGAACTAACTAATACCGGTGGTTGGTTGCCAGACCATTGCTAGGCCCTAGACTAGCCTAGCCAAAACACATCAGCCCATAATTCGGCATGTACATGGGGTTTTATTCCAAATCCTAGGCCTATACATTATCGATAACATAAATAGAAACTGGTGATACTTAATTACATGTATTCCAAAGGACTCGGTGCTGACGATAGTAATCCGACAGAAAACGACTGGCTTGACTGGCTTTGACTCCTTTCAACTGGCTTCCACTGAATGAAATGCCGGAGCTAATATAGCCTCGGTGCAGGGCTCGAGGCGAAATCAAATCAATGCTGTTCTCCCGTGGATGGTGATAATTCCAAATATTATAAATAATGATTATACATTAATAATAAATAAATAAATAAATACTAAAGGTGTATTCTAAGAATGAAGGGTGAAACTAAAGAAAAGGTAAAAAGAACGGGTTACAGACTATGTCTCTGTAACATACCTCCCACCTTTGGGGAGAGTATAACTCAGGTAACAAACCAAACAACCTAACAAATTATAAAGAATTTCCATCTCCAACAATTTTAACTTTCAGATGATCCTAACATTTTCTAACTAAAATAACCAAAATTGGGGGCTATGTTCAGAAGGGGTGCCTCGCGGTCGGGACATCCTGCGGTTCAACCCCCACATGGGTTACAAGAGGGCGTTGCCCCACTCAATAACTCGGAGACGTGTTTACCACGCAACCACTTAAAAGAAATATTCATGGTCCCGGCTCCCATCAAGGGTTACAGGAGTGATTGAAAATGAAGAAAAATCAGTTGCACTGAGGCTTACACTGATTAATAAATTTCATCACACCCAGCTATCACAGGACCATGTTTACCGACACCCAAACCCTTTTTTTTATGAACTAACAACCCAGTATTTCTTAAGATCCATTTTGTATCCGTGTTCAAATCATTGGAGGTGAACCATATTTAAAGTAAATATGATTAAACTGTATGAATGGGCAGATTGGTTTGCTACATGAATTATACTCGTCAAAGATGGTACTACCTTAATTATAATTTCAAGGGTGTAGGGGGGGGGGAGATAAATAAGCAAGTGCTTATTTCCAGTTTCCTTCCTCTAGGGGAAAATCACCATCCACAAAAGAAAGAAAATAACTTGGGCGAAAACTGAAAACTTGATCTCGTCGGCTTGTAAGTAGCTTCCGGTGATGGACGAAACAACAAAATATATACATAAAACATTTATACTTAATGGTTATCGCCGTAGCGAACTGGCGGTTTAGAGATTCGTTGTGACCGCCGTGGCAAAGAAGGAACGGGGATGGCGTCCGATTGGTCAGGCAGAGGGCTAATAGGGTGGGGAATTGGATGATCATCTGATGCCGTTGGTATAGTTGGCTGTCGGATGGGACTAGGTGAACTTGCGGAATCGTGCCAGTGTACAGCTGGTCTTCGTAAGTTAGGTGATGAAACTTCATCCATAGGGGGCATTTCGCTGGTGACGTACTGCTCATCACTCAGGTATGTAAGATGGTAAAACCCTTGGCGAGATCGTGTAAACCGTATCTTCTTGAGACTTCGAGCCTCCGTAATAACGGGAGTAGGTGGAGTGGGGTTTGAGTACTCTTGACGTCTTAGAAATGAAGCACGTCGAGCAGGCCGTGGAGGTGAATTTATAGCTGGCCGGCGAGGAGTAAAAGTGTCGGGAAGTTGCCTGTATGTGGTACCGTTAGATGGGGCTAGATGGTCGGCTGACGGAGCTGTCTACGTCTGCGGCAAGGCGTCGCTGCTCGGAGAATGATTCGGGGCCTGATGAATAAGACTGAGAAAAATTTGCGGATTTGCTATGATGTTGGAAGGAGATATCGTAGTTCGATTCTGGTATCAGAGACATAGACCAATTTACGGCGTTTTCTTCATCTTGCAATGTTAGATGGAGTGGGTCTGGAGAGCAGCTGGCCGTACAAGTAGTTGTAGAGTCATCGCAAGCCACTGAAAAGAAGTACTGTCAAGTTCCTAGCCCTCCGCCCCCCCCCCGTGCCAATTTCGGACCACTAGAAAATATCCGATTTATGCATGGTAGAGTTACTATATCTTCATAACCATTCAGCACTTGTTATACCCAAAAGAACCCCCAATCCCCATTTGATATTCTATCAGCAAAAGTCTATCCGGATAAACTATGCCAAAGTCTATCTGAATAAACGATTCAGGTCCGTAGAGGGATCAATTCCCGTTTGTGTTTGGAAGCGCTCCCGAGATAAGAAAGTTGGAGGGGGGAATCAACGGTAGGGAAGTTTTGGCGTCCCCCTTGGGTGGAGGGTACGACTGTTTGGTTATTTCCTCTTAATTGAGGGAGTAGGAAGGTGTGAGGTTTGTTTGAAAGTTAATTTCTAGCCTTCATACAACCACATTAATACAAATATTAATTGTATAACAAGGATTAATCAAAGTTGAAAGCTAAACTTGTTGTAGTTAGAGTTTTGTTCTAGCGATATTTCGGCCCTTCTTGGCAAGGGTCCTCTCCTTCCTGATTAATTCGCAGTCAGCTTGGGCTGAAGGAATATTTGCCCTGGCAAAGTATGGTCTAGGGACTGTCGGCTGTACCTCAGCTTTCAATGGGCTCCCGCTTCTTTTTTCGATCTCCTAGGATGCTTCTCGCTCTTGTTAATGTCCAGGCAGTAGAGGGCAGCTAAAAGTGAATACGGAAGTATCCGAGTATTTTCTTGAATTAATTTATTAATAGCAGTAGTAGAACAGTTTTATTAAAAAGACAATCGAAGATACGTAAATAGCACAGCAAAAGCAGTGCTTGCGAGGATGTGCTATTAAACAACACAAAAAAAGAATTTGGATTTTTCTTTTACTGAAGTAAGGGATAAGAGGATGAAACCATGTACCAAAGCACAGTAGGAAGGTGTGAGGTTTGTTTGAAAGTTAATTTCTAGCCTTCATACAACCACATGGAACGAAAAAAACAGTTCAGTCATTTTAAAATGCAATTTGTCATCCGACAAAGTAAGGCAAGAAGTATGGCAAAAGCGGATAAATTATTACACTACAAGTATAATAGCTGAGCCTAAGCCATGAGATGAAGTCGAGGTTGTAGATGATGGACCTGGCTCGGGTTCTGGGGTAGGTGAATTGACTGTTTGCTGGGGAGCATAATTGGAGGAGCAGCCAGGTCTGACAACAGAATTGGAAACCATGGCTGGGTGGACCAGTTTGGAAGGATAATCACTCCGACTTTGGTTGTTTACCACTTTCTGAAGAGTCTGGAGAAGTAAGCTAAAAGGAGGAAAGGCGTAAAACCTTTGGTCAGTCCAACTCAATGTGAAGGCATCGACAAAGGTAGAGTGCGGATCAGGTTTCCACGAAACATATGGCCTCATTTGGTAGTTGAGACGAGAAGCGAATAGATCAATCGTAAAAGTTAAATTGAAAATAACGCTCAACAAATCAAATATGCTTGGATTTAATTTCCACTCCATATCACTGTTGAATTTTCTACTTTCTCTATCTGTGCTGTTGTTATATTTTAAAAGAAACATGAAGGGTATTTCCGTCATGTTTTCAATCTAGTATCGACATTCTCAAACTTTGAATGTCGGATTGGATGTCCCTGTGACACTCCACGCTTGTCCAAAACATGATAGAAATATCTTGCAAAAAGATCTATTCTTCCCATCTGACTTATTTTGACAGTATTCCCAGCTCAGTGAAGTACAATAACAACCCCCAAACTTGAGCTCAGACATATTTCCGTTATGGCATAAATTCTTACTAACAATTCTGATTTCTTGTCAAGAATACTCACATCCTATTGGCTACTCAAAAAGACTTGCACCCCATTGACTAATTTCCATCTGCTTTTATTCTGGTCTACTGTTTTGCAAAAGCCAACAGCAACTCATTTTCAGCATCATCGTCAAAACCGTCTGTTACTGTTTACTGTTAAATTACGTTCGGATATGTACGCAATTAAAAAGTGTGTGATCCTGTAAGTGGTTATGACATTTTAAATCTGAACAGTTTAGATATAGTTGTTGAGAGAATCGTTTTACTGAAAAGTTGTTAATACAAAATACTTTTTAACTGCTTTCCATTTCTGAAAAAATATTACTCCCACCGAAAGGAGGAATCGTAGGCTACGCAAAAAAGATGAAAAAGACGAAAAAAAGATACAGACTATAAAGAAGGAAAGAAAATAAGCACAGAAAGAACAACAAAGACAATGCATAACAAATGTGGCTTACTATGGAACGTAATCCTGAAAACGGCCTCCTTCAAATTTCTGACATCGAACTCCGATCCTTTGACGGAGATGCTGCCGGGTACGCCCCTGGCCCTCGGTCGAACCTTGATCGGGACTCCACACTGTTTCCGGACGTACTGGGAAAACTGGGAGTCTGGTTCCAGGTGTAGTGAGTTCTCGGGAAGATCAAAACTCAAGACGATTGGCATCAACGACTGCAAATAGCGGGGAAAGCCGCGTTCCCACGGAAGCTTGGGGGAAAGAACATATTATAGGGTCCCAACCCGTCTTGATTGAAACGGGCTTACTTTTCCTATTTTTTTCTACTTTCGGCTTACTTATATCGGTTTACTATCCAGTATTTGTGATATGACTTAGCTATCTTTTAAAATAAATAAACCAAAAACGAGGAAGGGTCGGAAAAACGCTCATCTCTGTTTTTCAATTATGCAAATAAGGCTATCTTTATTTGCCAAAAAAAATCTATCATTGTCACTTTCCGCTGCTGAGAGCAGAGCTCGAGTGCACACAGAACAAATAAATAAACCAAATTATCTTAATCATGAAGAATCATACCCAATAACACCCATCCGCTATATAATCATACAGTTGACCGAGAGCAAGGCCAAGGCACAATCACATTTAAACAAAAATATATATTAACCAATAATTAAAATTAAACAAGGATGGGAACATCGATAGACTTTATATAAAGAACAAAAGAAGAAAGATTGGTTGGGAATCTTGGCATAAGCTGCGCCTTTTTCCCCAGATTACAGTTAAAATATTCGTTTTACATTGTGACTCCAAAGTGTTTAAATTGGCTATGAGATCTGTATCTGTATTCGGTTAAAACAGATGTATTCATAAATTAAATTCAAGAGTAAATTGGTTTTCCCTGTTCCTGAACTTCCACAAATTAATAATCTAAATGGCCACTGAGGTGCAAGGTCGTGCTTATTCTGATAAGTGTTCTTTTCGCTAAAATCATATACTTTGATTGGAGCCTTTTCATTCATTTATTTATGAGGAATTTTTATTAGAAGATTTACCAACTAGGTACTTGAATTTTTTAACTAGGTAGTTGAATTTTTTAACTAGGTACTTGAATTTTTTAACTAGGTAGTTGAATTTCTTAACTAGGTACTTGACTTTTTTAACTAGGTACTTGAAATTTCTAACTAGGTACTTGACTTTTTTAACTATATACTTGAATTTTTTAACTAGGTACTTGACTTTTTTAACTAGGTACTTGAAATTTGTAACTAGGTACTTGACTTTTTTAACTAGGTACTTGAAATTTTTTACTAGGTACTTGACTTTTTTAACTATATACTTGAATTTTTTAACTAGGTACTTGACTTTTATAACTAGGTACTTGAAATTTTTAAGTAGGTACTTGAATATTTATTGTTTGTAACCTAATGGAAAAGTTGTGAATTTATCACTGGATACAATCCTTTTATCATCCTTAGGATCTAGGGCTTTTTTATTCTGTTCTTCTAGAAACATATTGTGTTTGTATGACCTTAAGTTGTACCAAACAGAACATCCTTATAGTTCTGAATCGTAATCTTATCTTTAACTATGTTTGTTTTTAGTCCTTTTAGTTTTTTGTTTGATTGTTCTTGGTTGTCCTTATCATAAGCATATACTTTTGATCGTAATCCAACAAATTCTGTCATCACTTGTCCTGCTAATTCATCTTTCATCATGCCTATCACTTTCTTGTTTAAATTAGGAAACCCATATGGATTATCTTTCACATAATCAGATGTGTCAAATCTCTCATTCAAATCCGGTTTAATATCTTGATAGAAATTCTCGGTTCGAATGTCGTATATGAAAGAATCAGTATCCATATAACATAAATCTATGTTATCTCCATATTTAGGTTTCATATAATCATAATGGAATTCATACATCAATAGTTTGGATAGTTCCAGTACAGCAAAACCGATGAACATGGGTTTGTCTAATTTGATCTTTTCCTTTGGGTTGGGTTTGGGTTGGGTTTCTTTATTATTTTTTCTCTAGTTTTATCGTCAGTTATTATTTCCATATCAGCTCGTTTCCTTACGTTCTCCATGGTTTTTCCAAAGCAAGCGTTATTCATCAGCTTAAAAAGTCCTTTTCAAAATCATTTGTACCTTTAGTTCTAAGTGATGTGTTGTGGTCTATATATCCTTTTAAGTAGTCACTTTCAGTGAATCCTAGTATTCTATGTATTTTTTCAGTTTCAGACCTTTTTGTAATTAGAATTCTAGGTTCCTGTGGTGAACTACGTAGTTGTTTTTATCCAGTAAGGTCGTACATAGTTTGCCATTGAAATGTTCGGGTGCTAATGGTAAATCTTTGTGTAACTGGAAAAGTTCTTTGGGGTATTCTAAATCTACTTCATAGATAGCACCTACATTCGTTAATTGCATCACCGAGTTAACATGATTTTTTAGATGGTTATAATACTCGAGTGAACTGTTTTCATTTCTCTCTTTCAAAGCTTCTGGTATGGAAATGAATTGGAAATCATTCGCTGGTAATTTTTGCGACATCGCCCACCCATACAAATTATTTTTGTCAAAATACATTAAATAGTTAGATGGTTTACTCTTATCATATCCGCTCATATATTTATTATTTGCTTTAGCGTATCTTTTTATACATTGAGATACGCCGCCTCTTATCCCCTTTTCAATGAATGTATACATGTCTTCCTTCGAGAATAACGGTAGTTCTACTTTCGAATGCTTTAGGAAAGAATCCCATGTTAGTCCTGGAGCTGAGAAGTAATGAAGTGGATCTAAGTCATAATTATGTATACATACATTTCTGAAATTCTCTACAACATCTGATAGTATTAAAACGTCACTTTTTCGAATAGAATCTATAAATCTGATTTCATGTTTTATTTCCTTATCCTGTCTTGGAATACTTATTGATTTCGAAAATGAAACTAAACTTTCAGCACTTTCAAAAATCCCGTTATCAGGTACTAATTCTTTCACAAATAGATGGGAGTCATACTTGGATAAGTTGTGTAGTACTACAGGGATATGCTTGGGAATCCTTCATTTCATGTTACATTCAGCGTGTGTGAAACCTCTATCCTTTCCTGTCATATGGTCGTGATCAAAGTGGGGATTTTCAGTAATTCTGTGTTACAAAATATGGCAAGTCTTGTTCTTTAGTGTGTTCCATTTTTCTTTAATTTCTTCGTCAGTATCAGTGTGATTTCTTTGTCTGTTTTCATACTTGTGTGCAATTTCTGTGGACACTTCTGTAATGGTTTTCACAAAATGTTTTACAGCGTCTTCACCAAAATAATCGTAGTATTTGTTTTGGTTTGTATCAAAGGAACAGCATACCTGAAATCCGTACGCAAAAGGTTTCTGTTCAGCTACTTTTATTGTTTTCTTTCCGTATACCTGGTTGTATTCTTCGTTATAAGACTCAAAGTCGGCTATTATGCAATAAGGTACTTTCATTTGTTTTGCAATATTTTTATATTGTATACTTGAACCTTCAGGAGGCATTATAATATCAGGATCTTCACAGTTCTTTTTCAATTCATGTTTTTCAAAGTGTTCTTATTTCGAAAAATGCCTTCCGCAATAAGTGCATAGGTGTGTCTTTGTTTTATTTTTAGAGATTTGACTACCAATTAATCTGCTGAGATCCTTTATTAGTAAATAGCGATTATCGAAATACAGTAAATGAATGATATGTTTTGCTGTTTTCCCATTGATAGTAGTTAGCGTACCACGCAGAATCAGTCAGGAATGGCAAGTAGTAGGCTAAGGCCTAACACTAAATACGGCAAGACTCGGGTGCGCAATTCATATCCGCAATCTTATCCGAGTTCCGACCCAAACCTCTTGAACTAATACCGGTGGTTGGTTGCTGGTTTTATTCCAAATCCTAGGCCTATACTTTATCGATAACATAAATAGAAACTGGTGATACTTAATTACATGTATTCCAAAGGACTCGGTGCTGACGATAGTAATCCGACAGAAAACGACTGGCTTGACTAGCTTTGACTCCTTTCAACTGGCTTCCACTGAATGAAATGCCGGAGCTTATATAACCTCGGTGCAGGGCTCGAGGCGAAATGAAATCAATGCTGTTCTCCCGTGGATGGTGATAATTCCAAATATTTTAAATAATGATTATATATTAATTAATAAATAAATAAACGAATACTAAAGGTGTATTCTAAGAATGAAGGGTGAAACTAAAGAAAAGGTAAAAAGAACGGATTACAGACTATGTCTCTGTAACAGCTCCATCCTATGTTTCAGAAACATCCAACCTTTGTTCACCAATGAGAAAGGAGTATGGAAAAAAAACAAAACATAACGAATTTATTTCAAACAACGACTATCATGGCAATGCCAAATTTGGGTATTACGTCAAGCATAATGCACATTTTAAAATCTATAAAGTTAATCATCAATTCGTCATCACAGACCTATTATAGTATATAAATGAAAACCAAAAACAGAACACGGAAGTTGGAATAATATCTCAGACAGCTACCACCATCATTATAAATTTTTGTGAAACTCGGAACGAAGCTTTTCTGGTACCGCGTATGTGTTGCAGGTAAGGGGGACAACATTGGAACCTTTGAACTTGCGACCCTTTCCTGTCGGTTTCTTGTGTTTTCATAAGGAAAACGAGATATGTTTTCATAATGGAGAACGAGAAGTGAAGCAACTGCTGAATTGCGGAGCTTTCCCCGTTCTCGATTCTGACAAAAACACAAGAAAAGAGGCACTTGAGAACTGCGAAAAAAGTTTCACTTACCTCGGCACTTCTCACAGAGAACAGTCCTATCAAACGTCATATCAACCATTTTCTTACCGGTGGCTACTTCAGCTTGAGTTAGATGAATTGTGTAGCTAATTTCCGCGCATTTCCTTAAAGCAAACATTTTGAGTTATTAGTCGCACTTTCGCTCCTGACAAATACACAAGTTTAGCCGCCCGTTAATACCTGTCTACACGTTCTGAAACATCCACCCTTTGTTTACCAATGAGGAACGGTAAAGGGGAACGGTAAATACGTATGTATGGCTCAACAATTAACTTTTAACCGAAAAGGGCCAAGGTACAACACGTCTAGCTAACAACTTCTTCACTTCGGGGTCGATTACCCGATTACCTGGGCTCGTCTTCGATGTAGTAAATGACTACCTGAAACCTTTTTAGGCAGAAACATGTTTCTTTTGGAAAGTAATACGGATGTAAGAGCATGGAGTTGGCTTCCTGCGGACAATGGTGGATTTGTGATTTGTTTACCTGTACAAGATTACCTGCAGATTTGTGTACCTCAATTCTGAGTTAAGCCAGACATCACGTCATCATTCGCCTTTTTAAGAATATATATATATATATATATATATATATATATATCTGTATTTGAAACCATATACAGAAAAACAAAACAAACAACAATCTCAAGTGACAAACAACCTCACATTCTGAACTTTATATCCTACCGACTTTCTGCTAAACTAATAACTTATTCTATCATGTTTCCAAAACACACTATAGACCTAGCATTTTTAGACTTAAAGATACCTAGAAGTAGCTCATCCCCCCATTCTGAAAAAGAGTACCCCTTATATTAGAAAGCTCCTCACACCTCAAGAGAACATGGCCCAGCCCCTCATCATTCGAATTACAAAAAGGACAAGGATACTGCGCTTCCGGACCACCACTTTTCCTTTTCCAAAAACTTTTACAAAGGACTGGTAGACAGTTTGCTCTTGCCTGGATCCATAAATTAATAAATTTTACTGGGATTTTCAACTTTAAATAAAACTCAGTACCAAAATACTCTTTAATTTCCTGATACAGTTTTAGACTAGATGACTTGTGAAGATCGCTCCACCACAACTGAATCTGTTGGTCTTCAATTCTTGATTTTAATGTACCTAGAAATTCACTGGTATTTCCATTGCGGCCTTTCCCTTCATTCCATATGTAGGAGAACCCGGTTTCGTCTAGGATCCGTTTTATTCTATGCGGCCAGGATGACTTCCTCTTGGATGCTAGCATATCCGCGTAAGCTTCTTTCTCCAGGCGCTCGGGTGGCAGATCCAGTATCTTAAGCAAGTATCGAATCATCTGTATTTTTCTGTTCCGATCCAGAGAAAACAGTCCTGGGTCACCTTTTAGGACTAGCGTGGGGGTTGTAAGGTGCAAACCATATATCCTTTTGAAATATTGCATCTGAATCGTTTCTAAGCATTTCGCGGCGTCTGCCCCCCATATTTCGCATCCATAATGTATGACAGACATAACTTTTGAGTTGAAGATCTGTTTATGTAGGGCAAGGTCTGTCAGACCCATTAGGCTACTATTTCTGAAAATGGAGAAGATTTCAGCCTTTCCTCGGGATGCTAATATAGAAATATGATTTTTCCAGCTCCCGTTTGCTGAGACAATGAAACCAAGATATTTAGTTTCTTTAACCGTTTCTTTAACCGTTTTGTTCCCTTGTAGAAAAATACACTCTCCTGTTTCTTGCGACTATTTTTTCTCAGCACAAGTACCTCCGTGTTTTCTGTGTTGACTTCTAGCTTTTTCCTCTCCATGTATTCCTCTGCTAGGTTTAGTAGGGTCTGTAGCTCTTCTGCCGATTTTGCTATGAGGACTAAGTCATCAGCGAATATAAGCAGTGAAAGAGCATACATCGAAGCCAACAATTTTATAAAAGGCACTGGTAGTCCAAGCTCCATCAGGCACCTGAACAAAATTACTCGATCGACAAACTCAAATGCTTTACGAAGGTCTAAAAACGTAACAAACAGCTCACCATCACCCTTACAATATTTTTCTATTAATGCGTTTAATATGAACACTCTATCTACTGTAAAATAACCTTTGCGAAATCCCCCCTGCTCTTCTCTGATAATTTTCCTCCCTTCCAACCAAACACCCAATCTACTATCCGGAATTCTCTCTAAAAAATTTCCAGCACCATTAACTAAGCTAATCGGTCTATAACTATCACATCGACTAGTGTCACCTTTCTTAAATAACGGGAAAATAAGCGAAAGCCTCCATGGTTCCGGCCATATTTTTCGGTTTAGAACCATGTTAAAAAGTCCAAGTATAAGTGGCAGCAGCGATATACGTAGAACCTTAAAAGCTCTTGTGGGTATCCCATCCGGCCCCGGGGCTGAGCCTCCTTTTGAGCCAGCAATCGCTTTCTCGATTTCTTCACTCACTACAGGGTTACACAGGACATAGTCGTCTTCCTTCAAGGGAAAGTAAGCCATCTTCCTCTTGTGTCCCAATAGTATCGGGTAGAGCTCTAAATAAGTCTGGCTCATAGAAATGTTTGCTCTGTTGGTTTGAATAATACTCTTCCCAAGTCTGTGGATCAGGCATTGTCAGAGATCTTATACTAGCCTCTGTGACTCCGCATCATGAATGCTTCTCCAGAACTCACTGGGTTTTTTATTTGTGAATGCTTTCAGAGTGTTTGAGCGAGCTTTGCTAGCCCATGCTGCTTTTTTCTTCTTAATCAGAGCTTTGTGGATTTTCCTCTGTACTCTGTACTTTAAAAGGCATTTCTTTTGCAAATCTATTGCTTTATTTTCTTTGACTTTTCGTAAGATATCTACTAGTTTGGACTTGCTTTCAAGGCATCCCGCATCAAAAAAAGATTGGGCTCTTGCTTTCGTGTGTCCTCCAACTTGCTTTAACTGATCTCTAACGATATCTGATAACTCTTTTGCTATAGCATCTAGGGTAGAGTCAGGTTTCTCTAGTTGCTCCCTTAACCTTTCCAACTTTTCTCTCGGTGAGCGTTCTCGAAATTCCTCTTGTGCTCTTTCGGTTCCTTCCTTAGTCCACTCCGTTTTCAATCTTAATGGGAGGGTAGTATATCCAGATTGTACCTGCTAGTATGGGCGTAGAAAATCCTTCTGCTTCGTTTGTACCCCTTTGACTTTCAAAGAAATATCTAGACTCACCGCGAAGTGGTCAGGCCCTGTAATATGCTCTACTGTTACATTCAGATCTTTCACGTTTCGGACATTTCACGGAAAGGAATTAATTGGGCTCTTGTTGGGGATATCAACACTCATCTTCTAACTTCTTCTGTACGGACTGACTTATTTTTCGATTCTTTACCGGTAGCTCACAGTGTCATTGAGAAGTCTCTACCCTTTTCGTATATACATAATCGTGGCACTAATGTTTCCAACCTTGATCATTTGATTGTTTCTGAAACAAGTCTCATTGACGGTACTGTTGAGGTGGATGAAGAGAAAATTGAGGACGACCATCTGCCTCTGTCTTTCTGTTTGGTTGTCCCTGTTTCTCGAATCAGTTGTCTAAATCCCAAGAAGGCTTGGATCCAAAAGCGTAACTGGAATTGTATAGATGCTGTGCGCTACATTTCTACGTTAACTGACTAAACGTTAACTGACTCTACGTTAAACGTTAACTGTAAAAGTTCATTTTCACCTTCTTCAGACTGGTATAGCAGCTACTACTACGTCCGTTGATATTAATTGTTATTATAGCGAGCTTGTCCATTGCTTGAAATTGGCAGCCGATATTGCTGTACCGACTGAGAGAATTCGAGTTGGTACAAGGAAACCTATTTGGAAAGTCAGTCCTGAAGTTAAGAAGGCAAAAAACACGGCGAAATTTTGGCTAAAAATTTGGATTGCTTGTGGACGCCCAGGGAATGGTACTGTCTTTAATCTAAAAGCTAAAACGAAGCGTGAATATAAATCTTCACTCAAAACGCTCGTATGAATGGATTAGATTCTCCCAGTGACAAAACAGCGTGGTAAAAGGTCCTTCGTACAGATAAAGGTTCAGCTGTACCTCCTTCCGTGCTAACTATGACTGACTGGACCAGCCATTACAGTGGTCTATTCAGTGGTTGTAAAAACCAGATTCAGCAGTACTTTGAAATTTACTTCTTAAATACCTACCAAGGAAAATATATCAACATTCTGTTCTTCCCGTTACTTGTTCTTCCATCGAAATTGCTTTCCGAAAATTAAGAAGAACTGGTTCTACAGATTCTGATGGCCTTAGTGCCGATTTTTTTCAAAATTGAGTGTCCAGCTTTTACACAACACCTTCAGCTGCTATTTCAAATTCGTTTATGCCAGGGTTTGGTTCCGAATAGTTTCCTATAACATACTATAACATCGGTGATTAAGCGAGGGAAAGACGCGGACCTTTGCAAAAGCTATCGGCCAATTACAATTTCTTGTACCATAAGCAAAATCCTGGAATACGTCCTTCTTCCAGAAATAGTTGAAAAATGTAGCTTTGGTTCAATGCAGTTTGGATTCCATTTGGGCGCCAGTTGTGCGCACGCTCATCACATATTGACAAAAATGATGAAACAGGCTACCCACGACAAGTCTTCTATACACATATGTTCTATAGATATAGCTGGTGCTTTTGACAATATAACAGGCCCTATAGGCCCTCAGGCCCTATTTTCTCTCATTACTTCTGGCGTGAATCTGTCTGTTGTCTATCTGTTAAAATTTTGGTATGGTCATTCTTCGGTAAGGTTCAAATGGCAATGTATCTTGTCAGAGATTATTCCTGTCCGAACTGGTGTTCGCCAAGGGGGAGTCTTATCTCCCTACATCTTCAAATCGGCCATATCTTCTTGTCTCGATTCTTTGCATCCTGCTTACTTCTATAAAGACTATGCCTTCAGCTACATAGCCTACGCGGACGACTTGCTCTTAGTAAGCCGTAGCCGATCCACACTCACAAAAAATGTAAGTAAGCTGTCGTCGGAACTTCTCAAAATTGGCCTTGAAGTTAACCTGTCAAGATGTGAGTACCTGCATTTCAACCCTTCGTCAAATGGTACGAATGCATCTAAAGCCTTTTATATCTCTTGGATCATTCATCGTCAAATCAACAGAATCTCTGTGGTGGCTCGGCATAGCACTCAAATCTTCGATGTGAAAATTTTGCTCTTCGTTTGTTCAAGAAGTTTAAAAGTCAATCCGTAGCGCCTATGGGCGCATCGTCCCCAACCGGGGGCGCTATAATCGTAAAGCTTTGGGAAATTTTTACAGCACCTTCTGCGCTCCTTCTATACTATTTCGATCTGGAGTCACTCATGTTCTACGAAAGAAGGAGATTAAAAAGATGAGATCATGTTATTTTAAATATGCAAAGCACCTTCTCTACTTGCCGAAATTATGTCATAACCATACATTGACGGAGAAATTCAAGATGCAAGTGTTGCCCTTTTGGATGTTTCCTCATCGCTTTCAAAAATCATGGACAACAGGGCCCAAACAGCGCACGACATCGTCCACTGCTTCCTGCCTGAAGTTTAAAAATTAAGTGTCTTTTCTGTGTGTTTATGTGTTTTGTTTATTTTCTTTATTTTCTTCATTTACTCCGCCTTTTCAAAATGGTGGGTCATAAATAAATTACTTATTTACTTACTTACACCAGAGACAGCCCGGAATGCAACGAAAGCAGCTATTTTTTTTGACCCTCGTAGCCTTTCAAAATTTGTTTACTCTACTTTTTGAGCTACGACTCCTCCTCCACTCGGTGACTCAGCATGTGCTGGATGCTTTCAGCTCTCGATGATGCGACGAACACCAAGTGAGTGGGAAAGGAAAATACACCAAGAGCGAGTTAGTCAGGTTTCCGACTGAATCGCTTTAAGTCGGAATTCCAGTTGGTGCCTCAGGCTACAACTTAAAATACGTATCTATACGTCCGAGTTTGTTTCTCTGACGTTTCAATAATGATATATCGTAACAAGCAGAAGCATTTCTGAGGTGATTCGCTGTGATGTACACGATTTAAATGTAACGCGATCTAAATGAGTTTTCGTAATGAGTTTTCGCAGCTTTGGAAAGCAGCAGCCGCCTAAAATGATATTATGGCTGTAATATAGCATTTCATTATTGGTTAGTTGAATATGTACTTATAATTTATTTTTTTATATTTTTTGCCTTGAGGAAATAGTTTTGTCCTCAGTGTATAAACATTATCGTGTCTCTCAGCCCGGATTCTCTGTAAATTTTCCTCTACTTGTAAACGTTGCTTAAGTTAATCGATCACGAAATGTAAGTGCTTTCCGTACATATTACGACACTTTCGGAAGTTGGATTTCGGGCGGTCTGGCCGGTGATGCCGACGCAGAAACGGAAATGACACAGGATTTAGCCTAGTGAATGTTTGTTGATACTTACTCGTTCTCCCTCCGAGGAATACCACTGTGGCTCCTCCACAGGAAGCTTATTCTGAAGCTCAGGCACTTTATACAGGCAATAGGCACATCTTTGTCCCGTCGCGTGGTAAAATATTTTTACTCGACCGCTTATGAACTGATAGAAAAATACGATTGCTTGTAAACGTTGCTTAAGTTCATCGATCACGAAATGTAAGTGCTTTCCGTACATATTTCGACACTTTCGGAAGCTGGATTTCGGGCGGTCTGGCCGGTGATGTCGACGCCGAAACGGAAATGATACAGGATTTAGCCTAGTGAATGTTTGTTGATACTTACTCGTTCTCCCTCCGAGGAATACCACTGTAGCTCCTCCAAAGGAAGTTCATTCTGAAGCTCAGGCGCTTTATACAGGCAATGCGCACATCTTTGTCCCGTCGCGTGGAAAAATATTTTTACTCGACCGCTTATGAACTGATAGAAAAATACGACTGCTTGTAATCGTTACTTAAGTTAATCGATCACGAAATGTAAGTGCTTTCCGTACATATTTCGACACTTTCGGAAGCTGGATTTCGGGCGGTCTGGCCGGTGATGCCGACGCCGAAACGGAAATGACACAGGATTTAGCCTAGTGAATGTCTCTTGATACTTACTCGTTCTCCCTCCGCGGAATACCACTGTGGCTCCTTCACAGGAATTTCATTCTGAAGCTCAGGTGCTTTATACAGGCAATGCGCACATCTTTGTCCCGTCGCATGGTAAAATATTTTTACTCCACCTCTTATGAACTGATAGAAAAATACGACTGCTTGTAATCGTTGCTTAAGTTAACCGATCACGAAATGTAAGTTCTTTCCGTTTATATTTCGACACTTTCGGAAGCTGGATTTCGGGCAGTCTGGCCGGTGATGCCGACGCCGAAACGGAAATGACACAGGATTTAGCCTAGCGAATGTTTGTTTATGCTTACTCGTTCTCCCTCTGAGGAATACCACTGTGGCTCCTCCACAGGAAGTTCATTCTGAAGCTCAGGCGCTTTATACAGGCAATGCGCACATCTTTGTCCCGTCACGTGGTAAAATATTTTTACTCGACCGCTTATGAACTGATAGAAAAATACGATTTCTTGTAAACGTTGCTTAAGTTCATCGATCACGAAATGTAAGTGCTTTCCGTACATATTTCGACACTTTCGGAAGCTGGATTTCGGGCTGTCTGGCCGGTGATGCCGACACCGAAACGGAAATGACACAGGATTTACCCTAGTGAATGTTTGTTGATACTTACTCGTTCTCCCTCCGAGGAATACCACTGTAGCACCTCCACAGGAAGTTCATTCTGAAGCTCAGGCGCTTTATACAGGCAATGCGCACATCTTTGTCCCGTCGCGTGGTAAAATATTTTTACTCGACCGCTTATGAACTGATAGAAAAATACGACTTTGCCGTGCACTGATGTCCAACCGTTCCAGCACCGCTGAAAAAGGAATACACTATAAAAAGTTTCTCCGAGAAAAGATTAAAGTTAACTGCAGTATTTGCTACTTGGATTAATCTAATCTCTACTGGTGTAAGATTAATCCAAATTAGAAATATAATCTTATCTCAGTAGAGACAATATCAATCTATTAGCTATAAGCTATTTGGTCTTAATCTGTTTGTAACTTCAAGTAGTTGTAGTAAATGTTCAAGTAGTCTGGAGAAGACTGGAACTTGCGAATATAAGACCCAGCTATCTGGATCAAATATTAAGTTTTTGGGATCCGTTCGAAACCTTTGGTCTTGTTCCGGGTGCGAACACGCCCTTCACGAAATTCCACCCAGATTAGTTATTTTTTGGCCGCTAGATGCGCTAGCGTAAAGTAACAATGACACCTTACTTCTTGGTGTTCATTTGTCCAGGTTTGTTTGGCTATTTTCAATTCCTCACAGACTATCCATGTTTAAAAATGTGTTTAAAAATGCCTTTGCCTCTTTTTGTGCTCTGCCCATCTTTGTTCTGTCAAGCTTCATCAAGTTGTCAGCTACGGCTTCCGACTTCGGTGTTGACTGCTGGTTCCTTTTCCAAGGGGCTAATGCGCGACTCGGCATGAGCCTAACGCCTAGTCGCTTATTTCCCCTTCAGATAAATAATACCAAGATCGTACGTGTGATTGTTATTAGCTGCATTTTTGCCGTCATCCAGTTAACCGACCTACAGGATTTCCCACTATAAGTCGTTTTCTTCCTTCGGTTAACCGACCTAAGTTTTTAAAAGCTGTTTTTTGGGCTCCGTTTGCCGGTCGGTTAACCGAACTGTGGACTGAGGCGGGAGCTCCATCCAACCGACCTACGCTCTTAGCACGGCGCGAAATTAAAAATTCTCATTGGAGAGATAGGCGCCGCCGACGGGAAGACGCCATTTTTCTTATAAGCCGTTTCTTAGAGCTTAAAGCAGACGTGCGTTGCTTGCATGACAAACCAAAATTCATCCAGACGCGGAGAATTCGAATTTCAGAAAACAGCCTGCATTTCTAGGATTAAAGAGCTTAACCGGTAAAGTGCAAAGCGGATGTTTTTTTCTTACCGTGCACGTTAACCGGACTTTGGCTTCGTTCGTTTGCCGGTTAAAGTAAGGCATCTGGAGGAACTTGTGTAGGTATCTGAGCGGTACCGGGAAAACACCGTCAACGAGTTCCGGAGCTATCAGCTTCTTTGCGCAGTTTTCCCAAATAGAAGGGAACAGTTCGGACCTGAAAATACGTTGAATCAACTGTCTGTCCTTGATCCTCCACGTATGTCCTCGCTTGTCCCTCCCTTCGCTGTCTTCCTACTAAAGCTGATCTACAGAAGGCGCGCTTGTCACCATTTTGGACACGGCTGCTCGATTGGGTCGTTGAGAGGGTATATTTAGTTTTAAAAAAATATTGCTCTAATAAAATTCAGCTGACGTATCCATTTTGCACTGTCAAAAAGGGGTCTAGGAGAAAACACGCTTGACGACCCCCCCCCCGCGTAACACCCCCACCCAATAAACATGCCATAAACCGGCAACTATCCTCCTTGCAAAAACCCCTTGAATGCATATTTATAGGAAATATGAGAATCTTCTGAAAAACTGCCATTTGACTGCAAGATACGCGATTTAAATGCAAACCTGTGGCGGCTATACACACACTTTTCATATCAAGAGCTATAGGCTCATATGGCACTTGCAAGGCAGGTTCAGAGGATGAAAGTAGGAATTTACCAGTTCGTGGGTTTGTTGTGATTATTTGTAAGCAAGACCCTTGAGATAAGAAGGATCATGTGCCCTTGGAAATCACGAGAATGTATACTTCGGTATAAAGTATACTTTAAAGCACAATGGACACTTCTAATGCTTTATTTTGTATTAAATGCTCCACAAAAAACATTTCCGACTTCCTTTAGAAGGCGCTACAAAAATCGGCCGTTTTCTTGCTATCCCTTGTCTTTACCTCTCTGGCATTTCGGCGATCCAAATCTTAGGAGCTGGGATGTCGTGGCAGGAAATTCAAAAACTCCCAGCAATGCTTGATAGAAAAGGATATATTTGAGATGTCACCAAAAAGTCAAGCCGCAGATGCAGTTTAACTAATTGTTCTAGTATTTCATCAGAAGTTCCATGCTTTAAATGCCTATTAAAAGTTTTTCTTTCTGGAATAGTGTCGTGAAGCATAATTAACTTGCTTTATAGAATATACCAGAATATGCAATAAGTTTAAAAAAAATAACGTAGCTACAAAAATCATTAAAAAACAAATAGCCTATTCAAATTTGAATTAGACAAGCTGATTTATGCATAAAATGAAGATCTACTAAGTGTTTTAAGAAACATCACTTTTATCTTTGTCCAAGCTAGTAAATTGAGCATGTACTGGCCCAAAAAATTACGCTTTGAAATATCACAGAGAGGAAACTGCTGAGCTAGGGGTTAAGCGTTGTTCCTAGGTTGTTACAGAGTAGGATTGGGGTAGTTTGATGTGCCCATTGAACTTTAAACGCTATAAAGTTATGCCAACCTAAATGGTTGTGCCTTCCACAACCTTCAATGGTTCCTGTGCTCTTTTGAGTCTTCTACCCTCAGCAGAAATTATTCTGCTCATTATCTCTTCATCCATTTCAGGTTCGGGATCAGCCCAATCTACAGCCACAACTTGGCCGAACAGTAGTATTTTCTGTGGAAGAAGCTTCCGTCGGGCCAGAGCAGCAGCGCGGTGATTTTCATACTCGACGAAAGTAAATCCACGGGACTTAGTCTTATCCGTTACCGACGGGTGCACGATTACATTAACGACACCTTCAGTGACCTTTTTCATCTCATTGAGGATCTCCTCCCGTCTGATGTCTTTCGGGATCCCGCCAACGAAAAGTCGGCAGTTGTCAACTGACCGGTTAACTTGCAAATAATGGTTCGGTCTTATGGGGTAGTTATTCAACTCGATAATTGCACGAGTTGCCTCTGGTTGGTTTGAAAACATGACGAAGCCCTAACCTCGATTGGCTCCGGAAAAGTCCATCATTAAACGCATTTCGTAGATGTATCCAACCTTTTCAAAGATTGGGACCAAAGATTCTTCAGCTAGGTCTCTAGGGATATTTCCAATGAAAACTTCGGATCCCTTGGGTGGGGGAGGGCCATTCCAGTTCGGTGGGGGGCCGCCGTATTTTCTCTGCCCGTTTTCTTGGATAATCCGATACCCAGTTCTGTTGATGAGTTCAAGTAAATCGAAGTCCTCACCCCTACGGCTAAGAGATGATTGGTTCATTTCCCAAAAATCAAATTACGATCAAGTACAGAAATTTGACCTTCACGGTCGGTTTTCACACTGAGTGTGGTGTTACGCACAGTACAAAGACTTCGAAAAGCACTACTCTGTTCAATATTCACTATATTAGAAGTCAGCTATATAAGACGTAGCATAAGGTCGTGATTTACAAGAATCAGTGTCACTTCACTTGACTCATTTGACCTTGCACGTTCGACAACTATACACAATCACCAACTTTCAACGACCAGCGACCATTCGCTTTGTCCGCTCTTGCTTGCTGCTGCTGCATAACTAAATGTTTACTTGTATCATTTCTACCGATTTCCTCGGTGTTCCACTGCAAGAAAACCCTGTTTGTTTCTAGTTTTACCGTCCAAGCTGATCTCTGGTTGGCTGCTCCGTTCTAAAAATAGACAGAATTGTCGTTTGGGCCCTTGTGAACACCACGGGACACTGATTGGAGCTTGCTGGTTCAGAATGCGTTGCCCCTCTCTACTGCTCCATGTCTTGAAAGCCAGCGAGCACGATATTTGGATACGAGTGTGTCTTGCACATTGGAGATTCAGTGGAGATTCAGTGGATCTTCACACTTGACTCATTTGACCTTGCACGTTCGACAACTATACACAATCACCAACTTTCAACGACCAGCAACCATTCGCTTTGTCCGCTCTTGCTTGCTGCTGCTGCAAAACTAAATGTTTACTTGTATCATTTCTACCGATTTCCTCGGTGTTCCACTGCAAGAAAACCCTGTTTGTTTCTAGTTTTACCGTCCAAGCTGATCTCTGGTTGGCTGCTCCGTTCTAAAAATAGACAGAGATGAAAACAAGTTCGCTTACCGAATGGCGCTGATCAGTGTTGCCAGATTGGGCGCATTTGCGCCATTTGGGCGCTTTTTAGAGGCGGCTGCGCTTTGAATTTTTCAAGTGTGCGCCCTGCGCCAAAACTGCGTGTTTCCCTAAATTTCGGCGCAAACTGGGCGCATTTTGCTCTCCATATCCCTTGAAAAAATGAAAACCAGATAAGGATTTGTAAGGGCCACACAGTGATTTTATATCCAGATCTTAAGGGTTGCGGGGGACTAAAAACCTTCAATGAAATGTCAAAATTGTCGTTTGGGCCCTTGTGAACACCACGGGACACTGATTGGAGCTTGCTGGTTCAGAATGCGTTGCCCCTCTCTACTGCTCCATGTCTTGAAAGCCAGCGAGCACGATATTTGGATACGAGTGTGTCTTGCACATTGGAGATTCAGAGGCATTATTATCCAAAATTGTATGGGGAGAGGGGGGGGGGGGGGGTGTTCATCGACTGCTTGGTCATTTTTTGTGACCGTTGCTAAGACATATGATTGTTTTGAAGAAAAAAAAACGACTGCTTTCATACAACAAGTCGTAACTCATAAGTAACTCGTAAACAAGTAAAAATTTCAGGAATGTCTTTTCTCCTCAAAATCCCCAAAGATATACCTATGACTCATTTTTCAAAAGAGTTCCAAGCGTCTCAATTTTCTCCTTGACATTTAAAGGGCAGTGTTGCCAGAAAATTGGCACAAGAAAATTAAGAAATCGGATCCCTCCCCCATGTTGCCCATGTTGGGGAGCTGTTTTTCAGTTTTTCTTTTTTTTTTAGTCCGGCCTACAGTTTCTGACGCCCGTCTTGTCTGATCTCGACTACTATATTGCTGAAACGAAGTGGAGAACAGTTTCGGAAAACGTTCGCGTAGATGGCTCTTTTAGCGTAGTACAGGGAAGGATTATAGATGACTCAAGGATGAGAGGATCTTGGCACGATAAGGCGAATGTAAAACTTAATTGTAGGCATGCTATTGCGCATAAGCAATCAACAATTTCAGTTACATTTTGCAAATTCACCATGATAGTGAAGCACGCCGAATCAACAATTTCATTTGCATTTTGCACATTCACCACGCCAAATTAACAGACGTAGACTTTAAGATCCCTTCGTAATGTTGCCACACAAGGCCGTATCCAGGGGGGGTTAGGGGGTTGAACCCACTCCCCTCCCCCGAAACATATAAAAACAATCGTTTTTATAGGCTTTTCCCTCTGATCTATGTTTTTTTGTATTTTTTCGTCAGACGAGAAGACAACCCCCCCCCCCAGAAATAAATTCCTGGATACGGGCCTATTGCCACATCATGTTCATCAGTCTGTCTCGTTCTGCCATAATTTGTGTACCCTCTTGGACGAGTGAATCTTACGGTTCGATCAGAGTCATGCCCTTGTGGACTGGAATCTGGCAGTATTATCGCCACTATCAACCGTACGGTATCTCAACTTTTCCGTACGGAACATCAACTCATGGAGATTCGGTAGCTACACAGAGTACCAAGTAGGCTATCGGTCCAAAATTATTCGGTATCAGGATTGAGATCCGGTAATTTATTCGGCATGATTTTTGGGACTCGATAGTTACCACGGATCCCGCCTATTGTTCCACTTTCGACATAATTTATTCAGTACACAAAATGGGATTTGGTAATTTATTCGGTAGAATCGCCAGGATTCGGTAGTCACCACGAACTTGAGACCCCAGAGGTCAAGTGAAGCACTGGTCGTAGACAAAAGGATTAATCTATGATTTTATCGATAGTCCTAACTTTGATTCTGGATACCAAAAACACGCTGTTGTTAAAACACACAAGTGTTTCGAAAATTTCTGCATCTTGTGGAAGGGCGCGTCATTTAACTGGGTTGGGATTTTACAAACATTCGAATCTGGGATCTGCAAGGAAATAGTCAAATTTGACAGGAAGAACCTTAATGAATCTCGCCTGCGGCACTCACTTTATATGTTCATATGTATTAGGCCTATTGACTAGCCTACAGTAGCTGTTGCTGATGGGACGTCGCTCCATCTGGTTTTGGGAGATTTTTAAGCCTACAGGACATCTGCTAGACCCGCTTGTCTATAGGTTATTAAATAAATCAAAAAATTATTCCCCATTGGGATCCCATCGAAACATTCGGTCTTGTTCTTTCGGAAAGTACATTTGACAGTGCGGATTAGAGCCCGCCAATTGAATTTAAAGTTTTAATCGAGGTTTTCCTCTCGGTCACCATGCAATTCCGCAATTTCCGTCTACATTATCCCCTTGCTTCTCTCCGTAATATTTCAGTAGAAGTGCCTACTGTGTTCCCTATCGAATTATTTCTTCCTATCGAATTTTTCATCTTAACCACATTCTGTCGAATTTTTTCTAGTCCTGCCCAGAAACCTCAGCACAGGTGTTCCGGCTGTGGTTAATTAGCGGGTTGCTGGGGGTAGGGTGAGTGAAACATTTGGAGAAAGATAATCTTCCTGTTGTGGGAAGCTGGATAATTAATTGCTTGTTTCCAGCGAAGGTTTGTAGCAAGTGTTATCTGGTATCTGGAATGAACCAGATTTTTTCTTTAAGAAGGCTGAAAAATTTTCTGGGAGAGAAGAATAATTTTTTGTGTCGGAGCGCGGGATGATTTTGACGGAGGAATGAAGTCTTATATAACGTCGGGAAATTCGTTTCAAAAATATCAGTCCTTGGTGTGAAATGGACCGAGATCGACTGGTGAAAGATTTTCACAATGACTTGGAGGCAGACCAAGATATCTTACTGGTAGATATAGAACAGCTACTTCGCAAACATCATGCTGTACAATCTGAAGACGGCAAGGAACGGGAGGCGAAGAAAAGACGAACAGAAGAACCCGATGAAGAGCATTTTCGAGGGGGAGGCAGAGCTGACATAGAAGAAATGTTTGAGCTGAGAGGAAATGCATTTCAAGGCTATATGCGCTCTTATAGGCTACGTCCAGGAGCAAGGGTGGTAGGGACTCGCCCTTCTGATTACATGAACGCTATGAGACAGGCAATAACTTCTCTCCTTCTCTGAGTACAGCAAGAGGTCAATTCAAGCCTGCTTGTACCGTTTACTGTTCATGGCATTTTCCAAAAACAGGGACAAGACCATAGACCCGTCCCATTACATTCTTACATGGAATGGTTTTATCGGAATGGTGAAATCGAGGAGCTACTGGATTGCTGTTTCAGCAAAATCTCAAAAACAGCTGTTAACTTTCAGGAGATTGGTTCCGGCTTTGTCTTTCAATCAGTAAAAGACGTAGAAATTCACATAGGGAGCTTCGACGGCGACTTATCTGTTGGAAAAGGGGGACCATCCTTGCCATCAGAAATTGTCAAGAAAAAGGGTGTACTTTAACTACTTTTCAATCAGGATAACCAATATTTTAAGTACTCGGTCATTGCCGCAGGCCACGCAGTTCTCAAGCCACAAGCTGGAAAAAAGCTACTGGAGCTAAACAAAAAAGGACTTAGCGAAGGAGGCAAATTCCCTTCTGTTACATTTAACAATCTAGAAGGGCACTGGCCTATAAAGTTGAGAGACATCACGAAGTTTGAGCAAGAAAATGAATCAGCTAGAGTTGGCGTCACTGTACTTACCTACAATCAAGCCGAAAAGAAATTCTGCCCACTGAGAGGAACATCTGTCGCGAATGCCAAGTATTATGCGTTTCTACTCTACCAAGAGTCTAGCTGTGGAACCTACGCACATTTCTGGCCTATTGTCTCACCTAGTCGACTTCTACCCCACTCAGGACATGAAACACGCTTTTTCTGCTGTTACTGTCTCGCCCAAAGCGTTCAGAAAAAGATTTAGAAGATCACCTATTCTATTGTTCACCCCATGGATATCAGGTCGTTTCGATGCCCACAGAGAAGGGGTCTAAACTTGAATTCAAGAATTTTCATCATATGATACCACTACAATATCGGATATTTTCAGACTTTGAGGCGATTAACGCGCCCATGAAGGACCCGAAGATACCATCTATTCTAACGGTCCATGAACCTTCCATGTATGGACATGCTGTTATCAAGAATGGAAAGAAGCTGGAAAAATATTACGAGACCAGCGGACCCAACTGTCATGTTACCGGTCTGAAACAACTCTTGACCGATGTCGAATGCTACCTTAATGAGATTTACACTACAAACGAGCCCATGAAAATAACAGAAGAAGACGCCGAGAAGCTTCAAGCGACACATTGCTGGATTTGTAAGAAGCCATGTTCAGGAAGTAACCAGCCCATCGTCCGCGATCACTGTCATTTTACAAAAAATGAAAATTTCAGGTAGCTTGCCCATGCAAGCTGCAACCTTCAACTTTCTCACCGTCGTTTCATACCAGTTGGCTTTCATAATTTAAATTATGATATTAAGTTCGTTTTCGACGCGTTTTCAAGAATGCCACCTGAATCTGCCCCTTCAAATTTGAACCAGTTGCCAAAAGCAGTGAAAAGTTCCTGGCTCTTAGCGTCTCTGGGTGCAGATTTGTTGACCAAAAAAAAGGATATACACGGCCAAGTTTTACGACACTTTTGCCTTCTTGTCGAAGAGCTTAGAGAAGCTTGTAGAAGCGCAACGTTCTGACGATAAAGATAGTTTTACTATTTTGCGACAGAAATTTCCAGATGCTCCACACTATGATTTACTGTCGGCAAAGGGTGTTTATCCTTACTCTTACATGAATTCTTTCAAGCGACTTGAGGAAACTAGGCTTCCATCTAAGAAGAATTTCTACAATGCTTTACGGGAAGAAGACATAACGCAGCAGGATTACCAACGAGTTCAACAAGTATGGGAAACCTTTCAGTGCAACAACATGTGGTCCTACACGTCAGTTTACCTGGCTTCTGACATTATGCTGCTCAGCGATGTGTTTACAACGTTTGCCGACAGCGTCATGGAGTCTGACGAGCTAGAAGCAAATTGTTATCTCTCAGCACCTGGCCTAGTATGGAGTTTAATGTTAAAAATGAGTCCTGTCAAAATCAACCTCATCAGGGATCAAGAAATGCATACATTTGTCGAGTCGACTATTTATGGAGGGCTCACAATGCACAACGACCGTTACGTTAAGGTGCCAGAGGGCGCATACGGTCTTACTTTCAACTTTAACTCCCTGTACCCTTAGGCGATGGCACAGTTTAAGATGCAGCGAGTACGAGTTCCTGGAACCGGCAGATTTTCCTGATTTTTCCTCTTTGGAAGAAAACGGCGAATTTGGCTACTGTGCAGAGATCTCGGAAGAGATACCTCCGGAGTACCACGATCGCTACGCCATGTTCCCCTTTCCACCCAGCCGAAAAACAATGAAGTTTGAAGACCTCAGCCCGTTTAATCAGAGACGTGTCACTGAATAAGAAATTCCCTACACTAAGGGTAAAAAGTTGGTAGCGACTTTTGAGTAGAAAAACCGGATAGTACTTCACCATACAATACAGAAATGGATCCTCAACCATGATATTCTGAAGCTATTTTCGAACGTCATCTACGGGAAAGCTGTGGAGCAATCCCGAAAGTACAAAAACTGTAGTATTACTACAGACTTGGAGACGACAAAACGACTTCTAGGAGACTATAACATATCCTCTTTCACAGTCATCAACCCCAACCTAGGGCTGGTCTTTCGGAAGAAACGACACGTTTTTTTGAACAAAAACATTGCATGCGGTGCGTCAATCCTTGCCATTTCCAAGAAAATAATCCTTGAAGGTTGGTGGGACCGCTTAGCAAAGTTCTACAGTGACCCAGAACGGCCCCTAAACCCACCCACCATTTACCTTGCTTACATGGACACTGACAGTCTAGTTTGTGTCATTTTCCCGAAGAAATCCTTGCTCGAAGATCTTACTTCGCCTGAACTGCGATCTCTTATGGATTTTAGCAACTGGGAAGGAGGCGAGTACAAAGAACTAAGGGAAAGCAACTCGAAAGGAGAACTTGGTCTAATGAAGAACGAACTGGGAGCTGATTATTTTGTAGAGCTTGTGATTCCAGGTCCAAAATGCTACGCCGCCTTAACGAAAAAAGAAAACTTGAAGTATGCTGCTAAAGGGACACCCTTAGCTGAAAAGTACTTGACTCTGGACAAATTCAGGGAAGCTGTATTTGAAGGTCAAATAGTCCGCACACGTTCAACTGCAATAGTTTCCAAGAACCTGAAGCTTTACACTGTAGAAGTAGTTCGCAAGGCCATCTCAGGTATCGCAGACAAGTGCTACGTTTGGGATGTTTTTAAACCCTTCGTATTTTGTGAATGTGTGTTTTTAAACCTCTTGTTTTTTAATAGATCGGTTTTTCAACCCTTAACTTTTTGCATTTTCTGTTTTTCCAACCTCTAGCTCTGAACTCCATGTATTTCTTACGGGTTTTAAAAGTATACTCTTGAAAATCCAACCCTTATTTTATCTTAACCTCAAAATTTGATCCTTGTAAATAAACGTTTTCATTTTTTCAACCTCTCATTTTTTCATCTTACTGTTTTTCACTCTCACAACAAAAATCCAAACCCTATTTTACGCCATAGCCAAAAAACTCAACCCTTAAAGTACAAACGCAATGGATTTCTTATGGCGTTTCAAAAGCGAACTTTTCAAATTTCAACCCTTCTAACTTGAAATTTCCAAATTTTAAACCTCTAGGTATATATTATGTGCTCTTGAATACAATAAATTCAGTCAAAGAGTGCAAATTGGAGAAATAACATGTCTAGTGATGCTTATGTGCCGATGTTTACACGACGAGAATTTTTTTGTGAATCAGTGAAACTATGGCAATAAAGAAAGTCATAATCTCATCTTTTTGTTCCTGTACAAAAATCTACCGAGCATATCAACGCAAAGAGGTTGAAGCCAACAGTCTATTCATGGTCAACAGCCGAATCTGTACCGGATGTGGGAAAACACCAAATTAAGATGTCGCATCGTTTATTTCTATCCGACTTGCACCTGCTGCAAATCTGTCTTGCCAAATCTACTTCTTCTCGAACCAAAGCTAATTGAGTACTTTATGTACCATCAAGACTCTATTCAACAAGAAAGTCTAACAAGGAGTATCCAACTAGGCGTATTCTACAGTATGCCAGACGCTCCAAAGGACTTCAAGGCCCTCAAAAGTCAACGCAATGAACTGCTTGCTCTCTGTTGTGTAGAATGCAGAAGTTTAAGTGAAGACGTCTATTCTAGTCATGCATTTTTTTATTCCTGGAATGTTTAAATTATCTTGTTTTTGTATCTAATAAATCAGAACTTGTTTAAACCTTGAACAGAAGGTTCCAGTTTGAAAAACATTGCAAAGTGTTGTGTGTAGCCCCTTCAAATTCTGGTAAAACCAAGTGGATTTCTAGCCTGATTCAGGCTCGCGATAGCTTGATGGCCCATCCTTACAAACAGGTTATGCTTAGTTATAAACATTGGCAAAGCACATATGACGAAATAAAAGCACATTCCCCAGAGGTTAAGTTTGTTCAAAGGTTATCAGTTTTAACCTCCCCCCCCCCACCAGATACGTTATTGGTCCTCGATGATATTGTTAATCATGACATGCAGACACATGGGGAAGATTTTCTCAAGCTCTGGACAATTACTAGTCACCACTCCAATACAGATGTTTTTATGACCTGTCATAATCTATTCGTGAAAGCGCCAGCATTCAGAACCATGTCTTTAAACACCCAGTACTTTGTACTTTTTAGACAAGTGAGGAACCAGTCTAGCATTGGCACGTTGGCCCGTCAAGTTTTTAACACAAATTCTAGGTATCTTTTAGATGCTTATTCTGACGCAGTGGGCAAGTCTCATGGTTACCTTATTCTAAATTCAGCGTCACGAGACAAAAATCTGGTACTTATGACTGACATTTTTGACGCTGAAATGAGTGTATATTTACCCGACACAAGCAAATAATCCCCCAGTAATCAACATGGAGAACTTAAAGAAACATTTCAGTACGTTGGAAGTGCTGGCTCTAGCCAAACCTAAGCTTAGAAAAGCCTTATTGGAAAATTCGGACAACCAGCTGATAAAAATTATATCAGAACTTGCCTTAAATATATGTTGTTTCAGAATACACATGTAAGACAGTTTAAAGAAGGACTGCAAGCCACATCGGAAACTCTTACGATATCTCAGCAAAAAGGCTAGTGCTAGAGTAAAACGACATAAATTGGTTCAAACAGGAGGTGGATTGTTCAGTGTTCTTCTCCCAATCGCTGCATCCCTCATTTCGAGTCTAGTGAGCAAGTAATGGCGAAAAAATATAAGCTTATTCCATACGACTCATTCTTACAACCGAAAGAAAGGTTCGAAAATGAGTTGGCTGAATTTCTCTCTGACGAACGAGTTTCGGACGATGTGAAACTCGTTTTGTTTCAGAACGCAGCACATAGATCACAAAAACATAAGGAAAACACCACAAAACTAATCAGAGTAGATATGGCTCACCCTCTAAGTAATCCCGCTCAGACGCCTGTAGCTCCTCCTCGATCTACCTCGGAAGGTACAACGCCCTCTTTCACTGCATTGCCAAAATCTCTACGTGACTCGGCAAGGGCTTTACTCGATAATCTAGTATCCCTCAACGGAGTTTCTTATGGCCAAGGGGATACTCAGATAGGCATAAACGGATCACACTACAATCTTATTGACTTTCTGTCAGATTGCATCTCTACTAAACGTGCACGACTAGCCATAGACGACGCTGCAATCCATTTTCTGGCTAACAGTAGGATTCCTTTAAGCCTCTTCAAGAACAAATCTGTAATAACAGACATACAAAAAACAACAACAGAATACTTCCAGTGAGTCTGCTTTTAGAAGTGCTGAATCTTCAATCCTGGATAGCACACTTGGTCAGGTTTGGTCTCCTCATTCTTACAGAGAGTCCACACCAGTTCGAAGTCATCCATACACTCGAAGTAAAACTGATTTTTCTCCGCTAAGAGCTCTGGTTGCTTTGAAGTCTTACAAGCAGCAGGAAGGAAACGGAGTAGCTTATCTTGTCGGCCCATGGAAGAAAAGATAAACGAGGTTTACTCCCGGTTAGGAACTACTGGATCTTTGTCTTCCCCTAAGGTGTTAGCTAGGGAGGCAGGCATTCCTCTTAAAGATGCAGTCAAATTCCTAGAAAAGAAAGACAGTTAGTTTCCACCCGGACGAAATTGGACAGGCCGACCTTTTGATTCTCGACGGTCCCTACCCGAAAGCAAATAAACCTTGAAAATACTTGTTGGTCGTTATTGACACGTTTTCGAGATTCTTGCTTGTCAAGCCAATCAAGATCTGTGTTTCAAAACCTTAAAACAACGCGGGGGTGGATTTCCGGTGTATGCTGGACGTCAAGATCTGCAAGTGGGTTATGGTGGCCTTTCTCAGTGGTTCGGGAAGTTTTTCCGGTTCGCTTTGCCTCTGTTTAGAAAACATGCAGCACCTGTCTTGGGCACTCTTGCAAGAAACACTTTTGATGAGTTCCAGGATGGCCGTGACCTGAAGCAAGCTTTTACCGATAACTTGAAGGATACAGTTAAAAATGTTACGAGCACAATCAAGAAAGGAAAGGGATTTAAACCGATGATTAAGAGAAAACTGCTCAGTCTAAGGAAAGTTAAAGCCCGTGTTGTACCAAAAAAACACAAGAACAGGGCTAAGAAGGACTTCTTCTCTTAACTCACCAAAACATGGAAGGTTTTTTGCCAAGTCAAGACTCTGTCCCATCCATTACTAGTGCAGTCAGCCTGTTTGAGACTCCAGCTGTTGATGTGAGCCTGAAAGATTCAAGATATGAGCCACAATACCCTATCTTCCCACTGGCAAGAGATACTCCTATTCAGTTTCGATTCATGTCAAGTGAAAACAGCTTTATTGACATTCGGAACTCTCTGTTGGAATGTAAGGTGAAGGTTATCAAAGAAGATGGTGCACCAGCCGTGACGAAAGACCAATTAAGTTT
Source organism: Branchinecta sandiegonensis (assembly GCA_030848855.1). Taxonomy (NCBI): domain Eukaryota; kingdom Metazoa; phylum Arthropoda; class Branchiopoda; order Anostraca; family Branchinectidae; genus Branchinecta; species Branchinecta sandiegonensis. The sequence goes on along the minus strand of JAUPMV010000002.1, from coordinate 440,612 downwards.
TTAAAATGGTGTGTTGGTAGCTCTATTTCAAAACTTCCAGGTTGCCATAAACGATCAAATTATTTGCAATGGAAATAATCTAAGTCAGTATACCAGCATGGCATCCTACGAACTGATGACCCCTCACACAGCCATAACTATTCGTGGTTCAAAGATAGGCTATTATCTGAAGGATTATAACACCCTTGCCACAGCATTGTCAAAGGCTACAACAGAAACCCTACATTTAGTTGGAAGACCATCTTATGAATTTTTTCAAATCCCTCAGTTTCTCCCGCCTGGCCTTAAAATAGACCTGAGACTCACTCCTTCACCATCAAGTTTTGTTCTTCGAAAACTTGCAGCTGATTCACCAAATGCAGAAATTCACATCATTGAGTGCATCTTATGGGTGAAAAAAGTAGCTGTTTTACCCAGTTTGGCCCTTGGAATTGAACGACTGAGGAGAGAAAACAGCATGAAGTTTCAGATGAATCGTAGCATCGCAATGGCTAGAAATATTCCTAGTGGAACACTTACTTTTAGTGAGTCTGATTTGACCCCATCCTCTGCCTTACCTTCAAAATTGGCCTTATTCATGGTGAAGTCCAGCAGTCATCTAGGATCTACATTGGAGGATCCATTCTCTTTCAGCTTGAATGGTTTGCGTAGCTTGAACTTGACAGTAAATGGGTTACCACAGTGTTCTCTTCAATTCACCGACAGCAAACAGTACAGGCTTATCTACGAAATGAGTATGAAAGCCTTATCCTTAGACGAAGGTGGCCTAGAAAGCATAAGTTATGAACGTTGGCTTAAAAATAGTTCTACATGTGTATTCGATGTTTCCGGAAGCCCTTCATTCAGCTTAGCGCGGCCAGGCCAGATACGAGTGGATCTAAGTTTTACTGAAGGTTTACCTTCCTCAACAACTCTCGCAGTTATCGGATACTACGAAAGCATCTTGGAAATTAACCCAGAAGGACAACCATTTTCAAGTCTTGAAACATGAACACTCAGCAAATACTGGATGTTATTAGTCAAAATCCTAGAGCTAAGAATTGTGATGTTTACTGTATTCCCTCGGATTACCTGGCAGACTTGGAAATCAAGAAATTTCCAACGCTTATTTGTGTAAACACCCTAGCCTCTTATGAAACTAACCAGATGGGTCATTGGCTGGGAATTTGGCTGGACAAGAAAAGACAGATACAGATACTATACAAATTCGGTAGAGATTATAGAGAGTTTGATTTCCTATGTAGTTTTTGTAAACGTTTCACAGTGATTGAGCAGAGTGGGAAACAAATTCAGTCCTTTGTCAGCAAGTCCTGTGGATTGTATGTTATTTTATTCTTTACTTTTCGACTTTATGGTTGGACATTTCAAGAAGTTATCAATATTTTTTCTGATTATCACATTGTAAATGATTATTTGTGTGAGCAAATTGTAACACGTCTTTTCAATGTACCATTCTCTCCCTTACGTGCTCTTGTAACTGAAGAAGATACTGTGCAGATGTATTATTAACTGTATTTATGTAAATAAAACTTACCAAAAATGTCATCTGAATCCTTTTGTAGGAGCCAGAACAAAAGAAATTACCATAGACATTGAGCGTAAAGATCTGTTTCATGAAAGCAGAAAAATGTGATGAAGCTTGATGATATGATAATTATCGGGTAGAAAAAGGGACTGTAAGGAAGAGTGGAGAAAAAAAGTGGAATAAATTCATAAGAAGCAAATTTTTTTGACAAGTTAAACCCTTTTAACTTGTCATTTAAACTCTTCTGACAAACTTGAATCTTGAATCTTTGAATCTGAAACTTGAAGAAAGGAATAGTTCTCAAGTGACAACTTCTAGCGTCAGAGAGTTAGCAGTATAAGGGTCCACAGTGGCGGAACATTTGTGTTTTGAAAAATGTGTTATCCCTTAAAAGGGATGTTGGTTTTTTTGCTGCTGGGTGAAAACTGGAGATGCCTGGCAAGGATGCTAATCCACGACAGACCAAGGCTTTGTGACGAGGTAGATTTCTCCACCTCGCCTTCCTACAGACCTTGGAAGGTGTGGATCACTCCGGCTAATTTTCACCATTTCCATAGGTTAACCCTTGCAGGTGAATCTCGCTCCCTTTTTGCTTAGTGACCACTGGATGGTCCGGTCTAACCATGGCAACCAGTACGTCCTCCTTTGCCTCTTTGATTTAAAGATGATGATGAACTCCTCTCTCCATCTATTAATTTTTCTCAAGGTGGTACTCATCTTGTAATGATGCTCTAGAGTCCAACCACTCGATCTTCATACCCTACGGGGCTACTGCACAACTATTTTCCCTGTTAACAAATCACGGAGTTTCTTAGAAATATAGGTGGAGTCAAATGATTCTGCTCTTTCCGCGCCATGTGTTCGGACATGTCGGAGGGGGGAAGCGACGTTTTGTCTGTTTTTTCTTCTTGGTTTACCGGTTGAAATTACAATTTTCTATTAACAGATTAAGTTCTTATCGGACAGAAAAAAAATAAACACTAGGTAAATACAAAATAAGCTATTTTCATATGTTTTGCTAAACTAATGCTGATTTCAGAGTTCGCCTACGGGAACAAGACGGGCACAAAAATGACCAAGATCATTCAAGTAGTGTCGGACTGACTCGAGATTTGAATGGTGAGAGCCATATCCTCCTTTTGTGTATGAGTACACAAAAAGTCGTGACAGACCTGTTGCTGATATATATGCAAGAGGACGAGTCGCGTCAAAACAAAAATCCACGGTGTAGCAGTAAGATGGTTCGGCTTGCCTCCCTCCAATTGTAAGGAAGGGAACTCTTCTTCCTGAGGTCTTTGCTTCTTCAACTTTCTGTCTCTTCCTTGACCTTTTATCTAAGCTGGCAGAGCTTCTTTTGGTTTCTGCCGAATATATCATGTCTCCTTCCAAGTGACCATCCCCCTTATTTTCATTCTGATTGGACCACTCTTTCGCTCCTTGGAAGTACTCTTCTAATACCTCGTATATTTCCGTAGTTGAGATCAATGCCATGTTACTTTAAAAAAAGAAAAAACCTTCTTTTTTGTAGCTCCAGTGCGACTGATATTTTGACACGAATTCTCCGACGTTATATACCCCGTCCTTCAGACAGACGCTCCACGCTCTGACAAAATAATTCTGTTTCTAACCGACTTTCAAGCACCTGTTTTACATTAAAAAAAAAACAAGAGGTAGAAGCTCATATGACCCTTGCAAGTCTAGGTCTGGAGATGAAAGTCAGAATTTGTCAAATCATGAATTTAGAGTGATTAGTAGTATACAATCTTATTACATTTTGAAAAAATGTTCACTTATTTATATACTATAATACCGTAGTGGGAAATCGGGCAATTTTTCTACAGGGAAACGAGGCAATTTGAAGCTCTTTACTATGGGTCTCCTGAAGATGAACCTATCCATATTCTCGACGTGCTAATGCCTTAACCAGCTGTCCGCTTTGATGGTCTACCAAGACAGCTGTCATAGCCTTCTCCAGTTGAAAATAAATCTGCTGAACTGACCCAAGGCCAAAGCAGGATAGCAAGTCGGTATACTCATTTCCCGCACTTGGGGTATTCACAATAAAGTTAGCTGCATTCAGCCGTGAATGTACTTCTTTAAATAAGGCTGTGCAATTCGAACATTTTGATTTCAGCCAACATCTGTTGGTCCATCCATTGCCCCGTTTTTATCAGACATTTTATGTCGAACCGCTCTCTCATCTTTCGCCATACGGTGAACATCATCAAATCTAATAAGCTGTCTTCAATGTTTAGGTCTTCCACTACCATCTAAAAATAAACGTAGCTTTCCAAGCTGTTTATGTGAAATTATCCGTTGGGTATTATTATGGAATCGTATAAGTCTGCATGAAATCCTGCTGGAACTTCACGTCGAATTCGATATGCTTCGTTGGTTTGCCAGTAAAAACGTCTGGACTGGGGATGTAGTAGCCATAGACCGGCCGTCCTGTAATCTAAAAACTGCCCGAAGCTTCTATCCTCGAATATTTTGGTGAGCAAATCTACCGTCGGCCTTTCAAGTGATAGATCTACACATTCCACTCGCGAAGCGAAGCTATTAGGGTCCATCCTGTATCCCAGAGATACTGGAAGGTGGGTCACTTGGCCATGGCTGTAGAAATTTCGTGGGCTGAAGTATCGGATTGCCTGAACAACGTTGCACAGAGACGGTTCCTCCAGAATGGGACTAAAGTACTCAATCTGTGATACGACTCTTCCACCCACGTTCCTTGGTTTATGTATCAGAATAAATCTACCAGAGCGAAGTAGATACCCTGTTTGAGCGTCATAACACTCCCACAAAAGATCAGCATCGCATAGAACATCCATATCTGAATAATATAAAAATAACGTTTTTTTGAAATGTATAAAACCTTGTGAAAGCTTCAGTACAAGACTGATGTTTTTGAAACGAATTCCCCGACGTTATATAAGACTTCCTACCTCCGCCAAAACCATCCCGCGCTCGGACACAAAAAATTATTCTTCTCTCCCAGAAAAATTTTCAGCCTTCCGAAAGAAAAAATCTGGTTCATTCTAGATACCAGATAACACCTGCTACAAACCTTCGCTGGAAACAAGCAATTAATTATCCAGCTTCCCAAAACAGGAAGATTATCTTTCTCCAAATGTTTCACTCAGCCTACCCCCAGCAACCCGCTAATTAACCACAGCCGGAACACCTGTGCTGCGGTTTCTGGGCAAGACTAGAAAAAAATTCGATAGAATGTGGTTAAGATGAAAAATTCGATAGGAAGAAATAATTCGATAGGGAACACAGTAGGCACTTCTACTTCCCAGAACCTTCACAGCACCAGTTCCAAAATGTTCGTCTCACTACTACTTTAGAATTAAATTTCCCGTCGAAACACTTCCTACAGCGCACGATTCCCTTCTATCCCCTCGGGTATACCGTATATCGACCGAGCCAATCCGCTAGAAAGGTTTCCAACTAGAACTGTCGCATGGAGACAATCTTTCTACCGGAACGAATGGAATGGTATCGAGTTGTACGAAGGGATGTTGGGTTAAGGTTAGAACGGAAAGCAATTTGCCCTAACATATTAATTGATACCAGCTGAAAGCTACGACGACAAATAGCTGGTGGGTAGGGCCGTAAGCAGTAATTTATTACGGGGGGTTTTCCCCAGGGGCCCGACCTAATCTAGACCGGAAAGTAAAACCAGAACACAAACTGCAAAAAAGCATTTTTGGGGTTTTCGGGGGCGAGGTAGAGCCCCTAATCCCTCCCCTCGGGGTACGGCCTTGCTTGTGTCCAATTGGGTCCAGTCCGATGTTGAGACCGCCATAGTCAGGACAAGACAAGACTACAGACGTCAAACATCCTGGTAAGACGTAGGAAGAATAGCAAGCAAGGAAAATAAAAATGGAACCAAAATGTTATCCAGGTCGCTGTTTTTGCTTGGCTTGGTTCTGCTTCACTGTTTTGAGTGCATGGGTGAATTGCCAGAGTTATGCCATAGCCACAAGCTAACAGAGCAGTTCCAACTGACTCCTATACGTGCGTGGACAAACCGTTATTGCTATTAGTTTATGCCGTTTATGCCATTCGTTTATGCCACCAAGAGAAAGATGTAGCAGAAGGAATATTTGAAAACAAACGAACTTAATCTTTGTTGAACTCTAACTAAACAATTTAAACCAATGACATACTTCATCAATCATTTCTCCCCGTCGCATAGACAAACTGTCACTCAATACTTGACCTCACCCCTCTCACACAAATGACGGAAAACATCTTTCAAACATCAAATATCATATCATATCATAAATGCCATATCATCTTTTAATAGTTAGCACTCTGGCTTTTCGAAACCTAAAACTGTCATCAGTGCCCGTTGTGTTGTCAGAAGGGGTTGAAAGTGGGGCGAACCAACTTGTCGTGGGGTGACTCCCACGATAAATCGGGCAATTTTCGGTTGGGCAAGAGGATACAAGGTTCGGGTTACAGACGTATGACAGGTTGGTCTGGTGTTGATTTTACATTGTTGGGAAAATTTCTCGGAAATTTTTAAACACGCGGAGCGTAGAATGTACTGGTGAAGTCAGAGTGAGTATGTCTTGGATTTCCGGCTTTTCTAAGTGTTTGATTTAGGACCTCAGTTGAGCAGAAAGGTTGCAGAAATATTCTATTAATTCACAGGAAGACGAAGAAAAAAATTCGCGAAAGAAATTTAAATACAACTCCGGGGCTAGCCAGATCGCTAGCCTGATAAACTAAACAGGGTTGCAAGCATCTATTAATTTTCTCATATAGTCATTTGCAGTTTCGCCAGTGATTGTTATTCTAGCGCAAGAGTAACGTTTACAAATAAAGCTAACTATACCAACGGCGCTGTAATCGTGGTAAGGTGAGAGACAGTGACACCTGGCGACACACAATCCGACAGGATTTCGCATACGAATATCGTGCATGCTATGTTGAGAATTAACGGCCTGCCATCCCATTTGCAAATATATTATTATTATTATTATGCGTCAAATTCCGGAACAGTCGGATCCAACTTCAAAATTCGGAATGTGTGTGCACGTTACTCAAGTAACTCGAGTATAATTATGAATATTATTATTTATTTTTGTTAAATATTCCTTCAGCCCAAGGTGACTGCGAATCACATTTGACAGTGCCAAATGGATACGTCAGCGAATTTTATTAGAGCTTTACTTCCTCCCTTCTTGGCAAGGGTCCTCTTCATACTCGAACTGGAAAATTAACTTGTGAAAAAATGTCTTTTAAATGTTTTTTTTTCCAGTTAAATAAAATTCAGCTGACGTACGTAAACACTCTCAATAGACAAAGAATGCGAGATAAATATTTAAGTCTCAACCAAATAAGCATCGGACAGTACATCAGAACATGCGATTAAACGTTAATTTAGGTAACCCGGTAGTCACTCGGATCCAGGCCGTAGGCCGCAGCACCACTCATTGACTGTGTAGCTCCTCCCACAGGGCGGGGCTTAGCTAATAACTGTCACTCAACAACCCTTATCCCCTCCCCAATTGGAGTCCAGAAGCCAATCAGCGGCCTCCTTGGGCTTGGTTAAATTTCCTTCAACGAACTCGGACTCTGACTCCAAGTTGGACTTAGTCAAATTTCAGTCAACGAACTCGGATCCTGACTCCGATCCATACTAAAACGGATTTTTGTACTATTTGTTTTATGTAACAAAAAGAATTATGGGACAAACTATACTGTAAACTAAACTACACGAGACGAGAGTAGGCTTACTTGTCTATGATGACTGGGTCTGATGGTGTTTCGTTTCTGTTGCCACAGCTTTTCTTCTCGCAACATCGGTTTCCGGATTCTCGTCCGTGCCTTCGTAAACGATGGCCTAAACGAAATAGCCAATAAGTATTATTTCAGCCAAAGCTTAGTGCGAAGCAAATAATAATATTTATAATGAAAATCCCGGAGGTTGTAAATACTCCTTCAGCCTAAACTGAAAGCAAATCATGTTTGACGGTGCAAAACGTATAAGTCAGCTACATTTTATTAGAGCTATATTTCGGCACTTCTTGGCAAGGGTCTTCTTCAGGCTCAAGTTAGAAAATGAACTTGTGGAAACAAAAATGAACTTCTGTGAACTTCTTCTCTGAAAATCGGTTGGAGTAAATTATAGCTGATTAACAACTAACATAAAAAACTAACGCTAAGTGCTTTAAGAAAAAAATTACGAAAAGAAACATTCTCGGTGACAAACAAATGCACGGTGTGTCTCTCATGAACTCTTTCATTCGAGCTCGTTGTTGCGAATGCCCTGTTCTCGAGGAATAACCTGCTATGTTCGCCATCGCAAGCCACTGAAAAGAAGTACTGTCAAGTTTCTACCCCCCCCCCCTCCCCCCATGCCACTTTCGGACCACTAGAAATATCCGATTTATGCATGGTAGACTATCACACATTCCTCATTACCAAGTCAGTTCCTATATCTTCATAACCATTCAGCACTTGTTATACCCATAAGAACCCCGATTCCCATTTGATATTCTATCAGCAAAAGTCTATCTGGATAAATGATGCCAAAGTCTATCTGAATAAACGATTCAGGTCCGTAGAGGGATCAATTCCCGTTTGTGTTTGGAAGCGCTCCCGAGATAAGAAAGTTGGAGGGGGGAATCAACGGTAGGGAAGTTTTGGCGTCCCCCTTGGGTGGAGGGTACGACTGTTTGGTTATTTTCTCTTAATGGAGGGAGTAGGAAGGTGTGAGGTTTGTTTGAAAGTTAATTTCTAGCCTTAATACAACCACATGGAACGAAAGAACAGTTCAGTAATTTTAAAATGCAATTTGTCATCCGACAAAGTAAGGCAAGAAGTATGGCAAAGGCGGATAAATGATTACACTACAAGTATAATATATGAGCCACAAGAAGAGTTAAGTCGCATTTTTTTTTTCATTCGTTTCTCATTAGTTAATGTCGTGTTGGCCTGAATGTGTCGTCCTGCTTGGCTATGTCCGAGTCCCGAAGATATTAGTTGCGTTTTGCAGATACTGTGTTACCTGACACCACAGTTACCGCAGTGGCCGATACATCGTTTGCTTTTCAAAAATGACAATTTCCGAATTTGTGCTTTTAAGTCATCCCAAAAGAAATACAGATATTCAGTAATATCAAAAGTGCCCAGTTTCTATCCTACTAATTGCACAAAATTCTTGGTGATGATGAAAGTGAGATGAATTTTTCAGATACCAAGTTTACTGAAAAACGCCTTTTGACCGTGGTACCAGATATCACGGAATACTCTTGATGGCTAACTCTCCTTGCCGATCCAAAACCATTGTATACCTAGCGGAAGAGCGAGAAGCGGCACCACAGTTGTCCCCAACGATCACCGTGACTGGTTGACACAGGATTTGAATTGTTGAGTTTGAGTCGTTAGTGAGACATTTTCTCGATCTTCCTGAGGATCACTGGCATGTTTTGGACTTGGTCATATAGAGTATTGCGAAATTGGCGAATTTTCTAAGTCTGCCCGATGAAACTACCGACGCAGACTGGAGAACCAAAGGACGTTAGGAATCGATCAAACGAACGAATAAATCTTGTTCAGCTCGAACACCGTTAGCATGAGAAGCTTAACACGGTAGTGAATGCCGTTGTTCATTTGGTCAGTCTCGGGTTCCTGTAACGAAATCGGGTTCCTGCCAAGTTTCATCGTCCTAGCATATGTGGAAGTGGTCAGACCAGCAAAACTGAGACATACCGACAGACTGACAGACATTGCGATCGCCATGTGGATCTTGAGTAAGCTCAATTATTTAAGTAAATATAGTTGAGAATTATGATGAAAAGATTTTGCAGGGCGGCTGCGGTATTCAATATGCAGGGGAGAAGCTCACGGTCATACATATGAATAATGGAATCCCGTGTAAGCTAAAATATATAAGTAATGAAAATGATAAAGCGGGTTGAAAGGAACAGAATTAAAAAACCGAGAAACCTAGGAATTACAAACCAAAAACCGCGTCCATCTGCCTAGTGAATCTCCAAAAATCTGTGTCATGCGGCAAGAGGTTCAGGAATATTCTTGAAAACAGACTTGAAAAAATCTGCCCCAACAGCCTAGCCATTCTACTTTTATTCTCGTGTCTTTTATGACAAGAATGATTAATACTTGTTTTGAATAACGGCTCGTTAGGCTCGGCAGAGGTAAAAAAAAATAGTTATATTTTCATTGGTTATTCCTCTTCCAGGTGTACTTCAATGAACAAATCAGTCAAAATATGATTTTCCCAAGCCGACAACTGACGACGGAGCTCTTCGAAGAACTCCAAAACCAGTCTGTTCCAGGAACGGAAGAGACGGATTAGACGATTTGTGAACTTTGAAAGCGAACCTTGCTGGCCGAGTTCGGCGTAAACATTGCTGAACCTTCCATTTCCGTCACTAGTCAAAATCAGGGCGTCTTGAAAAGGCTAAGGGACCGAGCGGCAGTTACCCGCAGTAATCCGCGCGCCAAAGATCTGTCTATCTTCGATCACTTAAGACTGTGCACAATATGGATAGTCAATAAGCAGAATATAATATATTTGATTTTTCTGTTCGAGAGAAGTTGCAAAACACCCCTAGAAACGAAAGCAGATTGCAGATTTCCAATCGACAATTTCTTGATCTACGTTACCTTATCTATCGTAAGTGATGATAATGTGAAAGTGGAGGACATTTACTAAATAGTCAGCTTGAAAGCGCTGAACCGTAATATGGCTAATTGTTTAATGCCGGAAGTAAGTAATTTATTTGTAACCAGCCTATTCTAACAAGACCAAAGGTCTCGACGGGGTCCCAAAAATTTAATATTTGACCCAGACATTTGGGTCTTGTTTAATGCCGAAGGACTATTGGGTTTTGTAGAGATCCGGTCTTCGCCAGACTCTTTGGACACTTTACTAATAAAATTTAGAAACAGATAAAAGCAAACGGTAATCATCTGAGAAGACCAAGTTAAAATATGGATTCAGCATATTTAGTCTTTCCACTTTATTCTGTCCACTTCAGTCGGTACACTTTAGTCTGTCCACTTTAGCCTGTCCACTTTAGTCTTTCCACTTCAATGTGTCTACTTTAATCTGTCCAGTTTAGTCTGTCCACTTTAGTCTTTCTACTTCAGTCTGTACACTTCAGTCTTTCCACTTTAGTCTTTCCACTTTATTCTGTCCACTTTAGTCTGTACACTTTAGTCTGTCCACTTTAGCCTGTCCACTTTAGTCTTTCCACTTTAGTCTGTCCACTTTAGTCTTTCCAATTTAGTCTTTCCACATTAGTCTTTCCACTTTATTCTGTCCACTAGAGTCTGTCTACTTTAGTCTTTCAACTTTATTCTGTCCACTAGAGTTTGTCCCCTTTAGTCTGTCCCTTTAGTCTTTTGACTTTAGTCTTTCCACTTTATTCCATGAACTTCAGTGTGTACACTTTAGTCTTTCCACTTTAGTCTGTCCACTTTACTCTGTCCACCTTAGTCTTTCCACTATAGTCTCTCCACTTTAGTCTTTCCACTTTAGTCTTTCCACTTTATTCTGTCCACTTCAGTCTGGACACTTTAGTCTTTCCACTTTGGCATTTCCACTTTACTCTTTCCACTATAGTCTGTCCACTTTAGTATTTCCACTTTAGTCTGTCTACTTTAGTCTTTCCACTTTAGTCTTTCCACTTTAGTATTTCCACTTTAGTCTTTCCACTATAGTCTTTCCACTTTAGTCTTTCCACTTTAGTCTTTCCACTTTAGTCTGTCCACTTTAGTCTTTCCACTATAGTCTGTCCACTTTAGTCTTTCCAATTTAGTCTTTCCAATTTAGTCTTTACACATTATTCTGTCCACTAGAGTCTGTCTACTTTAGTCTTTCGACTTTATTCTTTCCACTTTAGTCTGCCCACTTTAGTCTTTCCACTATAGTCTGTCCACTTCAGTCTTTCCACTATATTCTTTCCACTTTAATCATTCCACTTTAGTCTTTCCACTTCAATGTGTCCACTTTAGTCTTTCCACTTTAGTCTGTCCACTTTAGTCTTTACACTTTACTCTTCCCACTTTAGCATTTCCACTTTAGTCTTTCCACTTTAGTCTTTCCACTTTAGTCTTACCACTTTAGTCTGTCCACTTTAGTCTGTCCACTTTAGTCTTTCCACTATAGTCTGTCAACTTTAGTCTTTCCACTCTATTCTTTCCACTTTAATCTTTCCACTTCAATGTGTCCACTTTAGTCTTTCCACTATAGTCTTTCCACTTAGTCTTTCCACTTTAGTCTTTCCACTTTAGTCTGTCCACTTTAGTCTTTCCACTTTAGTCTATCCACTTTAGTCCGTCCACTTTAGTCTGTCCACTTTAGTCTTTTCACTATAGTCTTTCCACTTTGGTCTTTCCACTTTAGTCTTTCCACTTTAGTCTTTCCACTTTAGTCTGTCCACTTTATTCTGTCCACTTCAGTGTGTACACTTTAGTCTGTCCACATTAGTCTTTCCACTATGGTCTGTCCACTTTAGTCTTTCTACTCTATTCTTTCCACTTTAATCTTTCCACTTTAGTCTTTCCACTTCAATGTGTCGACTTTTGTCTTTCTACTTTAGTCCGTCCACTTTAGTCTTTCCACTTCAATCTGTCAACTTTAGTCTTTCCACTTTAGTATTTCCACTTTAGTCTTTCCACTATAGTCTGTCCCCTTTAGTCTTTCCACTTTAGTCTTTCCACTTTAGTCTGCCCACTTTAGTCTTTCCACTATAGTCTGTCCACTTTAGTCTTTCCAATTTAGTCTTTCCACTTTAGTCTTTCCACATTATTCTGTCCACTAGAGTCTGTCTACTTTAGTCTTTCCACTTTATTCTGTCCACTAGAGTTTGTCCCCTTTAGTCTGTCCCTTTAGTATTCCGACTTTAGTCTTTCCACTTTATTCTGTCCACTTCAGTGTATACACTTTAGTCTGTCCACTTTAGTCTTTCCACTATAGTCTGTCAACTTTAGTCTTTCCACTCTATTCTTTCCACTTTAATCTTTCCACTTTAGTCTTTCCACTTCAATGTGTCCACTTTAGTCTTTCCACTTTAGTCTGTCCACTTTAGTCAATCCACTTTAGTCTGTCCACTTTAGTCTTTCCACTTTACTCTTCCCACTTTAGCATTTCCACTTTATTCTTTCCACTTTAGTCTGTCCACTTTAGTCTTTCCACTTTAGTCTTTCCACTTTAGTCTGTCCACTTTAGTCTGTCCACTTTAGTCTTTCCACTATAGTCTGTCCACTTTAGTCTTTCCACTCTATTCTTTCCACTTTAATCTTTCCACTTTAGTCTTTCCACTTCAATGTGTCCACTTTAGTCTTTCCAATATAGTCTTTCCACTTTAGTCTTTCCACTTTAGTCTGTCCACTTTAGTCTGTCCACTTAAGTCTTTCCACTTTAGTCTTTCCACTTTAGTCTTTCCACTTTAGTCTTTCCACTTTAGTCTGTCCACTTTAGTCTTTCCACTTTAGTCTTTCCACTTTAGTCTGTCCACTTTAGTCTGTCCACTTTAGTCTTTCCACTATAGTCTGTCCACTTTAGTCTTTCCACTCTATTCTTTCCACTTTAATCTTTCCACTTTAGTCTGTCCACTTCAGTCTTTCCACTTTAGTCTTTTCACTTTAGTCTGTCCACTTTAGTCTGTCCACTTTTGTGTTTCCACTACAGTCTGTCCACTTTAGTCTTCCCACTCTATTCTTTCCACTTTAATCTTTCCACTTTAATCTTTCCACTTTAGTCTTTCCACTTCAGTGTGTCCACTTTAGTCTTTCCACTATAGTCTTTCCACTTTAGTCTTTCCACTTTAGTCTTTCCACTTTAGTCTTTCCACTTTAGTCTGTCCACTTTAGTCTGTCCACTTTAGTCTTTCCACTATAGTCTTTCCACTTTGGTCTTTCCACTTTATTCTGTCCACTTCAGTGTGTACACTTTAGTCAGTCCACTTTAGTCTTTCCACTATAGTCTGTCCACTTTAGTCTTTCTACTCTATTCTTTCCACTTTAATCTTTCCACTTCAATTTTTCCACTTTAGTCTGTCCACTTTAGTCTGTCCACTTTAGTCTGTCCACTTAAGTCTTTCCACTTTAGTCTTTCCACTTTAGTCTTTCCACTTTAGTCTTTCCACTTTAGTCTTTCCACTTTAGTCTTTCCACTTTAGTCTTTCCACTTTAGTCTGTCCACTTTAGTCTGTCCACTTTAGTCTTTCCACTATAGTCTGTCCACTTTAGTCTTTCCACTCTATTCTTTCCACTTTAATCTTTCCACTTTAGTCTGTCCACTTCAGTCTTTCCACTTAGTCTTTTCACTTTAGTCTGTCCACTTTAGTCTGTCCACTTTAGTCTTTCCACTATAGTCTGTCCACTTTAGTCTTCCCACTCTATTCTTTCCACTTTAATCTTTCAACTTTAATCTTTCCACTTTAGTCTTTCCACTTCAGTTTGTCCACTTTAGTCTTTCCACTATAGTCTTTCCTCTTTAGTCTTTCCACTTTAGTCTTTCCACTTTAGTCTTTCCACTTTAGTCTGTCCAATTTAGTCTGTCCACTTTAGTCTTTCCACTATAGTCTTTCCACTTTGGTCTTTCCACTTTATTCTGTCCACTTCAGTGTGTACACTTTAGTCAGTCCACTTTAGTCTTTCCACTATAGTCTGTCCACTTTAGTCTTTCTACTCTATTCTTTCCACTTTAATTTTTCCACTTCAATGTGTCCACTTTTGTCTTTCCACTTTAGTCTTTCCACTATAGTCTGTCCACTTTAGTCTTTCCAATTTAGTCTTTCCACTTTAGTCTTTCCACATTATTCTGTCCACTAGAGTCTGTCCACTTTAGTCTTTCCACTTTATTCTGTCCACTAGAGTTTGTCCCCTTTAGTCTGTCCCTTTAGTATTCCGACTTTAGTCTTTCCACTTTATTAAGTCCACTTCAGTGTATACACTTTAGTCTGTCCACTTTAGTCTTTCCACTATAGTCTGTCAACTTTAGTCTTTCCACTCTATTCTTTCCACTTTAATCTTTCCACTTTAGTCTTTCCACTTCAATGTGTCCACTTTAGTCTTTCCACTTTAGTCTGTCCACTTTAGTCAATCCACTTTAGTCTGTCCACTTTAGTCTTTCCACTTTACTCTTCCCACTTTAGCATTTCCACTTTATTCTTTCCACTTTAGTCTGTCCACTTTAGTCTTTCCACTTTAGTCTTTCCACTTTAGTCTTTCCACTTTAGTCTGTCCACTTTAGTGTTTCCACTATAGTCTGTCCACTTTAGTCTTTCCACTCTATTCTTTCCACTTTAATCTTTCCACTTTAGTCTTTCCACTTCAATGTGTCCACTTTAGTCTTTCCACTATAGTCTTTCCACTTTAGTCTTTCCACTTTAGTCTGTCCACTTTAGTCTGTCCACTTAAGTCTTTCCACTTTAGTCTTTCCACTTTAGTCTTTCCACTTTAGTCTTTCCACTTTAGTCTGTCCACTTTAGTCTTTCCACTTTAGTCTTTCCACTTTAGTCTGTCCACTTTAGTCTGTCCACTTTAGTCTTTCCACTATAGTCTGTCCACTTTAGTCTTTCCACTCTATTCTTTCCACTTTAATCTTTTCACTTTAGTCTGTCCACTTTAGTCTGTCCACTTTAGTCTGTCCACTTTAGTCTTTCCACTATAGTCTGTCAACTTTAGTCTTTCCACTCTATTCTTTCCACTTTAATCTTTCCACTTTAGTCTTTCCCCTTCAATGTGTCCACTTTAGTCTTTCCACTTTAGTCTGTCCACTTTAGTCAATCCACTTTAGTCTGTCCACTTTAGTCTTTCCACTTTACTCTTCCCACTTTAGCATTTCCACTTTATTCTTTCCACTTTAGTCTGTCCACTTTAGTCTTTCCACTTTAGTCTTTCCACTTTAGTCTTTCCACTTTAGTCTGTCCACTTTAGTCTTTCCACTATAGTCTGTCCACTTTAGTCTTTCCACTCTATTCTTTCCACTTTAATCTTTCCACTTTAGTCTTTCCACTTCAATGTGTCCACTTTAGTCTTTCCAATATAGTCTTTCCACTTTAGTCTTTCCACTTTAGTCTGTCCACTTTAGTCTTTCCACTTTACTCTTCCCAGTTTAGCATTTCCACTTTATTCTTTCCACTTTAGTCTGTCCACTTTAGTCTTTCCACTTTAGTCTTTCCACTTTAGTCTGTCCACTTTAGTCTGTCCACTTTAGTCTTTCCACTATAGTCTGTCCACTTTAGTCTTTCCACTCTATTCTTTCCACTTTAATCTTTCCACTTTAGTCTTTCCACTTCAATGTGTCCACTTTAGTCTTTCCAATATAGTCTTTCCACTTTAGTCTTTCCACTTTAGTCTGTCCACTTTAGTCTGTCCACTTAAGTCTTTCCACTTTAGTCTTTCCACTTTAGTCTTTCCACTTTAGTCTTTCCACTTTAGTCTGTCCACTTTAGTCTTTCCACTTTAGTCTTTCCACTTTAGTCTGTCCACTTTAGTCTGTCCACTTTAGTCTTTCCACTATAGTCTGTCCACTTTAGTCTTTCCACTCTATTCTTTCCACTTTAATCTTTCCACTTTAGTCTGTCCACTTCAGTCTTTCCACTTTAGTCTTTTCACTTTAGTCTGTCCACTTTAGTCTGTCCACTTTAGTCTTTCCACTACAGTCTGTCCACTTTAGTCTTCCCACTCTATTCTTTCCACTTTAATCTTTCCACTTTAATCTTTCCACTTTAGTCTTTCCACTTCAGTGTGTCCACTTTAGTCTTTCCACTATAGTCTTTCCACTTTAGTCTTTCCACTTTAGTCTTTCCACTTTAGTCTTTCCACTTTAGTCTGTCCACTTTAGTCTGTCCACTTTAGTCTTTCCACTATAGTCTTTCCACTTTGGTCTTTCCACTTTATTCTGTCCACTTCAGTGTGTACACTTTAGTCAGTCCACTTTAGTCTTTCCACTATAGTCTGTCCACTTTAGTCTTTCTACTCTATTCTTTCCACTTTAATCTTTCCACTTCAATTTGTCCACTTTAGTCTGTCCACTTTAGTCTGTCCACTTAAGTCTGTCCACTTTAGTCTTTCCACTTTAGTCTTTCCACTTTAGTCTTTCCACTTTAGTCTTTCCACTTTAGTCTTTCCACTTTAGTCTGTCCACTTTAGTCTGTCCACTTTAGTCTTTCCACTATAGTCTGTCCACTTTAGTCTTTCCACTCTATTCTTTCCACTTTAATCTTTCCACTTTAGTCTGTCCACTTCAGTCTTTCCACTTAGTCTTTTCACTTTAGTCTGTCCACTTTAGTCTGTCCACTTTAGTCTTTCCACTATAGTCTGTCCACTTTAGTCTTCCCACTCTATTCTTTCCACTTTAATCTTTCAACTTTAATCTTTCAACTTTAGTCTTTCCACTTCAGTGTGTCCACTTTAGTCTTTCCACTATAGTCTTTCCTCTTTAGTCTTTCCACTTTAGTCTTTCCACTTTAGTCTTTCCACTTTAGTCTGTCCAATTTAGTCTGTCCACTTTAGTCTTTCCACTATAGTCTTTCCACTTTGGTCTTTCCACTTTATTCTGTCCACTTCAGTGTGTACACTTTAGTCAGTCCACTTTAGTCTTTCCACTATAGTCTGTCCACTTTAGTCTTTCTACTCTATTCTTTCCACTTTAATTTTTCCACTTCAATGTGTCCACTTTTGTCTTTCCACTTTAGTCTTTCCACTATAGTCTGTCCACTTTAGTCTTTCCAATTTAGTCTTTCCACTTTAGTCTTTCCACATTATTCTGTCCACTAGAGTCTGTCTACTTTAGTCTTTCCACTTTATTCTGTCCACTAGAGTTTGTCCCCTTTAGTCTGTCCCTTTAGTATTCCGACTTTAGTCTTTCCACTTTATTCTGTCCACTTCAGTGTATACACTTTCGTCTGTCCACTTTAGTCTTTCCACTATAGTCTGTCAACTTTAGTCTTTCCACTCTATTCTTTCCACTTTAATCTTTCCACTTTAGTCTTTCCACTTCAATGTGTCCACTTTAGTCTTTCCACTTTAGTCTGTCCACTTTAGTCAATCCACTTTAGTCTGTCCACTTTAGTCTTTCCACTTTACTCTTCCCACTTTAGCATTTCCACTTTATTCTTTCCACTTTAGTCTGTCCACTTTAGTCTTTCCACTTTAGTCTTTCCACTTTAGTCTTTCCACTTTAGTCTGTCCACTTTAGTCTTTCCACTATAGTCTGTCCACTTTAGTCTTTCCACTCTATTCTTTCCACTTTAATCTTTCCACTTTAGTCTTTCCACTTCAATGTGTCCACTTTAGTCTTTCCAATATAGTCTTTCCACTTTAGTCTTTCCACTTTAGTCTGTCCACTTTAGTCTGTCTACTTAAGTCTTTCCACTTTAGTCTTTCCACTTTAGTCTTTCCACTTTAGTCTTTCCACTTTAGTCTGTCCACTTTAGTCTTTCCACTTTAGTCTTTCCACTTTAGTCTGTCCACTTTAGTCTGTCCACTTTAGTCTTTCCACTATAGTCTGTCCACTTTAGTCTTTCCACTCTATTCTTTCCACTTTAATCTTTCCACTTTAGTCCGTCCACTTTAGTCTGTCCACTTTAGTCTGTCCACTTTAGTCTTTCCACTATAGTCTGTCAACTTTAGTCTTTCCACTCTATTCTTTCCACTTTAATCTTTCCACTTTAGTCTTTCCACTTCAATGTGTCCACTTTAGTCTTTCCACTTTAGTCTGTCCACTTTAGTCAATCCACTTTAGTCTGTCCACTTTAGTCTTTCCACTTTACTCTTCCCACTTTAGCATTTCCACTTTATTCTTTCCACTTTAGTCTGTCCACTTTAGTCTTTCCACTTTAGACTTTCCACTTTAGTCTTTCCACTTTAGTCTGTCCACTTTAGTCTTTCCACTATAGTCTGTCCACTTTAGTCTTTCCACTCTATTCTTTCCACTTTAATCTTTCCACTTTAGTCTTTCCACTTCAATGTGTCCACTTTAGTCTTTCCAATATAGTCTTTCCACTTTAATCTTTCCACTTTAGTCTTTCCACTTCAATGTGTCCACTTTAGTCTTTCCAATATAGTCTTTCCACTTCAGTGTGTCCACTTTAGTCTTTCCACTATAGTCTTTCCACTTTAATCTTTCCACTTTAGTCTTTCCACTTTAGTCTGTCCACTTTAGTCTGTCCACTTTAGTCTTTCCACTATAGTCTTTCCACTTTGGTCTTTCCACTTTATTCTGTCCACTTCAGTGTGTACACTTTAGTCAGTCCACTTTAGTCTTTCCACTATAGTCTGTCCACTTTAGTCTTTCTACTCTATTCTTTCCACTTTAATCTTTCCACTTCAATTTGTCCACTTTAGTCTGTCCACTTTAGTCTGTCCACTTAAGTCTTTCCACTTTAGTCTTTCCACTTTAGTCTTTCCACTTTAGTCTTTCCACTTTAGTCTTTCCACTTTAGTCTTTCCACTTTAGTCTGTCCACTTTAGTCTGTCCACTTTAGTCTTTCCACTATAGTCTGTCCACTTTAGTCTTTCCACTCTATTCTTTCCACTTTAATCTTTCCACTTTAGTCTGTCCACTTCAGTCTTTCCACTTAGTCTTTTCACTTTAGTCTGTCCACTTTAGTCTGTCCACTTTAGTCTTTCCACTATAGTCTGTCCACTTTAGTCTTCCCACTCTATTCTTTCCACTTTAATCTTTCAACTTTAATCTTTCCACTTTAGTCTTTCCACTTCAGTGTGTCCACTTTAGTCTTTCCACTATAGTCTTTCCTCTTTAGTCTTTCCACTTTAGTCTTTCCACTTTAGTCTTTCCACTTTAGTCTGTCCAATTTAGTCTGTCCACTTTAGTCTTTCCACTATAGTCTTTCCACTTTGGTCTTTCCACTTTATTCTGTCCACTTCAGTGTGTACACTTTAGTCAGTCCACTTTAGTCTTTCCACTATAGTCTGTCCACTTTAGTCTTTCTACTCTATTCTTTCCACTTTAATTTTTCCACTTCAATGTGTCCACTTTTGTCTTTCCACTTTAGTCTTTCCACTATAGTCTGTCCACTTTAGTCTTTCCAATTTAGTCTTTCCACTTTAGTCTTTCCACATTATTCTGTCCACTAGAGTCTGTCTACTTTAGTCTTTCCACTTTATTCTGTCCACTAGAGTTTGTCCCCTTTAGTCTGTCCCTTTAGTATTCCGACTTTAGTCTTTCCACTTTATTCTGTCCACTTCAGTGTATACACTTTAGTCTGTCCACTTTAGTCTTTCCACTATAGTCTGTCAACTTTAGTCTTTCCACTCTATTCTTTCCACTTTAATCTTTCCACTTTAGTCTTTCCACTTCAATGTGTCCACTTTAGTCTTTCCACTTTAGTCTGTCCACTTTAGTCAATCCACTTTAGTCTGTCCACTTTAGTCTTTCCACTTTACTCTTCCCACTTTAGCATTTCCACTTTATTCTTTCCACTTTAGTCTGTCCACTTTAGTCTTTCCACTTTAGTCTTTCCACTTTAGTCTTTCCACTTTAGTCTGTCCACTTTAGTCTTTCCACTATAGTCTGTCCACTTTAGTCTTTCCACTCTATTCTTTCCACTTTAATCTTTCCACTTTAGTCTTTCCACTTCAATGGGTCCACTTTAGTCTTTCCACTATAGTCTGTCCACTTTAGTCTTTCTACTCTATTCTTTCCACTTTAATCTTTCCACTTCAATTTTTCCACTTTAGTCTGTCCACTTTAGTCTGTCCACTTTAGTCTGTCCACTTAAGTCTTTCCACTTTAGTCTTTCCACTTTAGTCTTTCCACTTTAGTATTTCCACTTTAGTCTGTCTACTTTAGTCTTTCCACTTTAGTATTTCCACTTTAGTCTGTCCACTTTAGTCTGTCCACTTTAGTCTTTCCACTATAGTCTGTCCACTTTAGTCTTTCCACTCTATTCTTTCCACTTTAATCTTCCCACTTTAATCTTTCCACTTTAGTCTTTCCACTTCAATGTGTCAACTTTAGTCTTTCCACTATAGTCTTTCCACTTTAGTCTTTCCACTTTAGTCTTTCCACTTTAGTCTGTCCACTTTAGTCTGTCCACACTATTCTTTCCACTTTAATCTTTCCACTTTAGTCTGTCCACTTCAGTCTTTCCACTTTAGTATTTCCACTTTAGTCTGTCCACTTTAGTCTTTCCACACTATTCTTTCCACTTTAATCTTTCCACTTTAGTCTGTCCACTTCAGTCGTTCCACTTTAGTCTTTTCACTTTAGTCTGTCCACTTTAGTCTGTCCACTTTAGTCTTTCCTTATAGTCTGTCCACTTTATTCTTCCCACTCTATTCTTTCCACTTTAATCTTTCCACTTTAATCTTTCCACTTTAGTCTTTCCACTTCAATGTGTCCACTTTAGTCTTTCCACTATAGTCTTTCCACTTTAGTCTTTCCACTTTTGTCTTTCCACTTTAGTCTTTCCACTTTAGTCTTTCGACTTCAATTTGTCAACTTTAGTCTTTCCACTATAGTCTGTCCACTTTAGTCTTTCCAATTTAGACTTTCCAATTTAGTCTTTCCACTTTAGTCTTTCCACTTTAGTCTTTCCACTTTATTCAGTCCACTTCAGTGTGTACACTTTAGTCTGTCCACTTTAGTCTTTCCATAGTAGTCTGTCCACTTTAGTATTTCTACTCTAGTCTGTCCACTTTAGTCTTTCCATAGTAGTCTGTCCACTTTAGTATTTCTACTCTAGTCTGTCTACTTTATTATTTCCAATTCTGTCTGTCTACTTTAGTCTTTCCACTTTAGTCTGTCCACTTTAGTCTTTCCACTATAGTCTTTCCACTTTAGTCTGTCCACTTAGTCTTTCCACTTCAGTCTTTCCACCATAGTCTGTCCACTTTAGTCTTTCAACTATAGTCTTTCCACTACAGTCTGTCCACTTTAGTTTTTCCACAATAGTCTGTCCACTTTAGTCTTTCCACTATAGTCTTTCCACTTTAGTCTGTCCACTTAGTCTTTCCACTTCAGTCTTTCCACTATAGTCTGTCCACTTTAGTCTTTCAACTATAAACTCCACTTTATTCTGTCCACTACAGTCTTTCCACTATTCCCTGTCCACTTCAGTCTTTCCACTTTAGTCTTTCCATTATAGTCTCCACTTTATTCTGTCCACCACAGTCTTTCCACTATAGTCTTTCCACTATAGTCTGTCCACTTTAGTCTTTCCACTATTCTCTGTCCACTTTAGTCTTTCCACTATAGTCTCCACTTTATTCTGTCCACTACAGTCTTTCCACTATAGTCTTTCCACTATAGTCTGTCCAATTTAGTCTTTCCACTTTAGTTTTTCCACTTTAGTTTTTCCACTATAGTCTGTCCACTTTAGTCTTACCACTATTCTCTGTCCACTTTAGACTTTCCACTATAGTCTCCACTTTATTCTGTCCACTACAGTCTTTCCACTATAGTCTTTCCACTATAGTCTGTCCACTTTAGTCTTTCCACTTTAGTTTTTCCACTTGAAGTAAGTAAAGTAATTTATTTATGACCCGCCATTTTGAAAAGGCGGAGTAAATGACAAAAGTAAAGAAAATAAACAAAACACATATATACACACAGAAAAAGACACTTAATTTTTAATCTTCGGTCAGGAAGCAGTGGACGACATCGTGTGCTGGTTGGGCCTTGTTGTCCATGAGTTTTGAAAGTGATGACGAAACATCCAAAAGGGTAACACTTGCGTCTTGAATTTTGAATTTCTCCGTCAATGTATGGTTATGACATAATTTCGACAAGTGGAGGAGGTGCTTTGCATATTTAAAATAACATGATCTCATCTTTTTAATCTCCTTCTTTCGCAGAACATGAGTGACGCCAGAACGAAATAGTATAGAAGGAGCGCAGAAGGTGATGTACAAATTTCCCAAAGCTTTACGATTATAGCGCCCCCGGTTGGGGACGATGCGCCCATAGGCGCTACGGATCGACTTATAAACTTCTTGAACAACCGATGAGCAAAATTTTGACAATGAAGATTTGAATGTTATGCCGAGCCACCGTAGAGAGTCTGTTGATTTGACGATGAACGATCCAAGAGATATAGAAGCTTTAGATGCACTCGAACAATTTGACGGAGGGTTGAAATGCAGGTACTCACATTTTGAAAGGTTAACTTCAAGGCCAATTTTCAGAAGTTCTGACGACAGCTTACTTACATTTTTTGTGAGTGTGGATCGGCTACGGCTTACTAAGAGCAAGTCGTCCGCATAGGCTATGTAGCTGAAGGCATAGTCTTTATAGAAGTAAGCAGGAAGCAAAGAATCGAGACAAGAAGATATGGCCGATTTGAAGATGTAGGGAGATAAGACTCCCCCTTGGCGAACACCAGTTCGGACAGAAATAATCTCTGACAAGCTACCTTGCCATTTGAACCTTACTGAAGAATGACCATACCAAAATTTTAACAGATAGACGACAGACAGATTCACGCCAGAAGTAATGAGAGAAAATAGGGCCTGAGAATGCGTTATATTGTCAAAAGCACCAGCTATATCTATAGAACATATATGTATAGAAGACTTGTCGCGGGTAGCCTGTTTCATCATTTTTGTCAATATGTGATGAGCATGCGCACAACTGGCGCTCGAACGGAATCCAAACTGCATTGAACCAAAGCTACATTTTTCAACTAGTTCTGGAAGAAGGACGTATTCCAGGATTTTGCTTATGGTACAAGAAACTGTAATTGGCCGATAGCTTTTGCAAAGGTCCGCGTCTTTCCCTCGCTTAATCACCGATGTTATAGTACCCAGGAGGAAACTATTCGGAACCAAACCCTGGCATAAACAAATTTGAAATAGCAGCTGAAGGTGTTGTGTCAAAGCTGGACACTCAATTTTGAAAAAATCGGCACTAAGGCCATCAGAATCTGTAGAACAAGTTCTTCTTAATTTTCGGAAAGCAATTTCGATGGAAGAACAAGTAACGGGAAGAACAGAAGGTTGAAATATTTTCCTTGGTAGGTATTTAAGAAGTAAATTTTCAAAGTGCTGCTGAATCTGGTTTTTGCAACCGCTGAATAGACCACGGTAGTGGTTGGTCCAGTCAGCCATAGTTAGCGCGGAAGGAGGTACAGCTGAACCTTTATCTGTACGAAGGACCTTTTGCCTCGCTTTTTTGTCACTGGGAGCATCTAAGCCATTCAAACGAGCATTTTTAAGTGAAGATTTGTATTCACGCTTTGTTTTAGCTTTTAGATTAAAAACAGTACCATTCCCTGGGCGTCCACAAGCAATCCAAATTTTTAGACAAAATTTTGCCGTGTTTTTTGCCTTCTTAACTTCAGGACTGACTTTCCAAATAGGTTTCCTTGTACCAACTCGAATTCTCTCAGTCGGTACAGCAATATCGGCTGCCAATTTCAAGCAATGGACAAGCTCGCTATAATAACAATTAATATCAACGGACGAAGTAGTAGCTGCTATACCAGTCTGAAGAAGGTGAAAAGGAACTTTTAAAAGCGAGAGAAGATTAGTTAATGTAGAAATGTAGAGCACAGTATCTATACAATTCCAGTTACGCTTTTGGATCCAAGCCTTCTTGGGATTTGGACGACTGATTCGAGCAACAGGGACAACCAAACAGAAAGACAGAGGCAGATGGTCGTCCTCAATTTTCTCCTCATCAACCTCAACAATACCGTCAATGAGACTTGTTTCAGAAACAATCAAATGATCAAGGTTGGAAACATTAGCGCCACGATTATGTCTATATGAAAAGGGTAGAGACTTCTCAATGAGACTGTGAGCTACCGGTAAAGAATCGAAAAATAAATCAGTCCGTACAGAAGAAGTTAGAAGATCAGTGTTAATATCACCAACAAGAGCCCATTTCATTCCTTTCCTTGAAATGTCTGATAGAAGTGTTCTGATTTTCTGACAAGCCTTAGCAAATGAACTATGTGATGCAATGTTCCGCCGGTCGCAAGGTAAATATACATTAACAAGAACAATATTGTCCAACTGAACGGCAAGAGCATAACGCCCAGACTGGAACAGTTTTGGTGGTGCTGAACACTCGCTGGCTGGAAGAAAAATGGCTAACCCACCGGAAGGACGACCTCTAGTTTTCATTGCCGGCTGAATGAACACAAAGTGCTCAGGAGATCGGCGCAAACTTTCGCTACTAGGGGCGGATAGCAGATGCTCTTGAAGACAAAAAATGTCCGAGCTGCCTAGCAAATCATCAAGTAGAAGATCTTTGTCCTTAGTGCCATTTACATTTAATGACACACAGCGCAGTTTCTTTTCCTGAAAAACCATTATTTGTCAAGTCCCACGGCCTTCCTCATAACGCTGCATCTGAGGCTAAAAGAGACATGACAGCCGTCGCAATTGGCACACTTTGGAGGCAGTGAGCAAGGGGAATCTTTGCTATAACTGTGGCAACCAGCACAACGAGCGCATTTTGGAGAATCAGTTTGGAGAATTTAGTCTGTCCACTTTTGTCTTTCCACTATAGTCTGTCCACTTTAGTCTTTCCACTCTATTCTTTCCACTTTAATCTTTCCACTTTAGTCTGTCCACTTTAGTCTGTCCACTTTAGTCTGTCCACTTTAGTCTTTCCACTATAGTCTGTCCACTTTAGTCTTTCCACTCTATTCTTTCCACTTTAATCTTTCCACTTTAGTCTATCCACTTTTGTCTTTCCACTATAGTCTGTCCACTTAAGTCTTTCCACTTTAGTCTTTCCACTTTAGTCTTTCCACTTTAGTCTTTCCACTTTAGTCTGTCCACTTTAGTCTTTCCACTTTAGTCTTTCCACTTTAGTCTGTCCACTTTAGTCTGTCCACTTTAGTCTTTCCACTATAGTCTGTCCACTTTAGTCTTTCCACTCTATTCTTTCCACTTTAATCTTTCCACTTTAGTCTGTCCACTTTAGTCTGTCCACTTTAGTCTGTCCACTTTAGTCTTTCCACTATAGTCTGTCCACTTTAGTCTTTCCACTCTATTCTTTCCACTTTAATCTTTCCACTTTAGTCTGTCCACTTCAGTCTTTCCACTTAGTCTTTTCACTTTAGTCTGTCCACTTAAGTCTTTCCACTTTAGTCTTTCCACTTTAGTCTTTCCACTTTAGTCTTTCCACTTTAGTCTGTCCACTTTAGTCTTTCCACTTTAGTCTTTCCACTTTAGTCTGTCCACTTTAGTCTGTCCACTTTAGTCTTTCCACTATAGTCTGTCCACTTTAGTCTTTCCACTCTATTCTTTCCACTTTAATCTTTACACTTTAGTCTGTCCACTTTAGTCTTTCCACTATAGTCTGTCCACTTTAGTCTTTCCACTCTATTCTTTCCACTTTAATCTTTCCACTTTAGTCTGTCCACTTCAGTCTTTCCACTTAGTCTTTTCACTTTAGTCTGTCCACTTTAGTCTGTCCACTTTAGTCTTTCCACTATAGTCTGTCCACTTTAGTCTTCCCACTCTATTCTTTCCACTTTAATCTTTCCACTTTAATCTTTCCACTTTAGTCTTTCCACTTCAGTGTGTCCACTTTAGTCTTTCCACTATAGTCTTTCCACTTTAGTCTTTCCACTTTAGTCTTTCCACTTTAGTCTTTCCACTTTAGTCTGTCCAATTTAGTCTGTCCACTTTAGTCTTTCCACTATAGTCTTTCCACTTTGGTCTTTCCACTTTATTCTGTCCACTTCAGTGTGTACACTTTAGTCAGTCCACTTTAGTCTTTCCACTATAGTCTGTCCACTTTAGTCTTTCTACTCTATTCTTTCCACTTTAATTTTTCCACTTCAATGTGTCCACTTTTGTCTTTCCACTTTAGTCTTTCCACTATAGTCTGTCCACTTTAGTCTTTCCAATTTAGTCTTTCCACTTTAGTCTTTCCACATTATTCTGTCCACTAGAGTCTGTCTACTTTAGTCTTTCCACTTTATTCTGTCCACTAGAGTTTGTCCCCTTTAGTCTGTCCCTTTAGTATTCCGACTTTAGTCTTTCCACTTTATTCTGTCCACTTCAGTGTATACACTTTAGTCTGTCCACTTTAGTCTTTCCACTACAGTCTGTCAACTATAGTTTTTCCAATTTAGTCTTTCCACTTTAGTCTTTCCACTTTATTCTGTCCACTAGAGTCTGTCTACTTTAGTCTTTAACTTTATTCTGTCCATTAGAGTTTGTCCCCTTTAGTCTGTCCCTTTAGTCTTTCGACTTTAGTCTTTCCACTTTATTCTGTCCACTTAAGTGTATACACTTTAGTTTGTCCACTTTAGTCTGCCCTCTATAGTCTTTCCACTATAGCCTGGCCACTTTAGACTTTCCACTTTAGTCTTTCCACTTTAGTCTGTCCACTTTAGTCTGTCCACCTTAGTCTTTCCACTATAGTCTTTCCACTTTAGTCTTTCCTCTTTAATCTTTCCACTTTATTCTGTCCACTTCAGTCTGTACACTTTAGTCTGTCCACTTTAGCCTTTCCACTTTAGTCTTTCCACTATAGTCTGTCTACTTTAGTATTTCCACTTTAGTCTGTCTACTTTAGTCTTTCCACTTTAGTCTTTCCACTTTAGTCTTTCCACTTTAATCTTTCCACTTTAGTCTGTCCACTTTAGTCTTTCCACTATAGTCTGTTCATTTTAGTCTTTCCAATTTAGTCTTTCCACTTTAGTCTTTCCACTTTATTCGGTCCACTAGAGTCTGTCTCTTTTAGTCTTTCCACTTTATTTTTTCCACTAGAGTTTGTCCCCTTTAGTTTGTCCCTTTAGTCTATCCACTTTAGTCTTTCCACTTTAGTCCATCCACTATCCTCTGTCCACTTTAATCTTTCCACTTCAATGTGTCCACTTTAGTCTTTCCACTATAGTCTTTCCACTTTAGTCTTTCTACTCTAGTCTGTCTACTTTAGTATTTCCACTTTAGTCTGTCTACTTTAGTCTTTCCACTTTAGTCTTTTCACTTTAGTCTTTCCACTTTAGTATTTCCACTTTAGTCTGTCTACTTTAGTCTTTCCACTTTAGTCTTTCCACTTTAGTCTTTCCACTTTAGTATTTCCACTTTAGTCTGTCCAGTTTAGTCTGTCCACTTTAGTCCTACCACTTTAGTCTTTCCACTATAGCCTGTCCACTTTAGTCTTTCCACTCTATTCTTTCCACTTTAATCTTTCCACTTTAGTCTTTCCACTTCAATTTGTCCACTTTGGTCTTTCCACTTTAGTCTTTCCACTTTAGTCTTTCCACTTTAGTCTGTCCACTTTATTCTGTCCACTTCAGTTTGCACACTTTAGTCTGTCCACTTTAGTCTTTCCACTATAGTCTGTCTACTTTAGTCTTTCTACTCTATTCTTTCCACTTTAATCTTTCCACTTCAATGTGTCCACTTTTGTCTTTCCACTTTAGTCTTTCCACTTTATTCAGTCAACTTCAGTGTGTACACTTTAGTCTGTCCACTTTAGTCTTTCCATAGTAGTCTGTCTACTTTAGTATTTCTACTCTAGTCTGTCTACTTTAGTATTTCCACTTTAGTCTGTCTACTTTAGTCTTTCCACTTTAGTATTTCCACTTTAGTCTGTCCACTTTAGTCTGTCCACTTTAGTCTTTCCACTATAGTCTGTCCACTTTAGTCTTTCCACTCTATTCTTTCCACTTTAATCTTCCCACTTTAATCTTTCCACTTTAGTCTTTCCACTTCAATGTGTCCACTTTAGTCTTTCCACTATAGTCTTTCCACTTTAGTCTTTCCACTTTAGTCTGTCCACTTTAGTCTTTCCACTATAGTCTGTCCACTTTAGTCTTTCCACTCTATTCTTTCCACTTTAATCTTTCCACTTTAGTCTTTCCACTTGAATGTGTCCACTTTGGTCTTTCCACTTTAGTCTTTCCACTTTAGTCTGTCCACTTTATTCTGTCCACTTCAGTGTGCACACTTTAGTCTGTCCACTTTAGTCTGTCCACTTTAGTCTTTCCACTATAGTCTGTCCACTTTGGTCTTTCTATATTATTCTTTCCACTTTAATCTTTCCACTTCAGTGTGTCCACTTTTGTCTTTCCACTTTAGTCTTTCCACTTTAGTCTTTCGACTTCAATTTGTCAACTTTAGTCTTTCCACTATAGTCTGTCCACTTTAGTCTTTCCAATTTAGTCTTTCCAATTTAGTCTTTCCACTTTAGTCTTTCCACTTTAGTCTTTCCACTTTATTCAGTCCACTTCAGTGTGTACACTTTAGTCTGTCCACTTTAGTCTTTCCATAGTAGTCTGTCCACATTAGTATTTCTACTCTAGTCTGTCCACTTTAGTCTTTCCATAGTAGTCTGTCCACTTTAGTATTTCTACTCTAGTCTGTCTACTTTATTATTTCCAATTCTGTCTGTCTACTTTAGTCTTTCCACTTTAGTCTGTCCACTTTAGTCTTTCCACTATAGTCTTTCCACTTTAGTCTGTCCACTTAGTCTTTCCACTTCAGTCTTTCCACCATAGTCTGTCCACTTTAGTCTTTCAACTATAGTCTTTCCACTACAGTCTGTCCACTTTAGTTTTTCCACAATAGTCTGTCCACTTTAGTCTTTCCACTATAGTTTTTCCACTTTAGTCTGTCCACTTAGTCTTTCCACTTCAGTCTTTCCACTATAGTCTGTCCACTTTAGTCTTTCAACTATAAACTCCACTTTATTCTGTCCACTACAGTCTTTCCACTATTCCCTGTCCACTTCAGTCTTTCCACTTTAGTCTTTCCACTATAGTCTCCACTTTATTCTGTCCACTACAGTCTTTCCACTATAGTCTTTCCACTATAGTCTGTCCACTTTAGTCTTTCCACTATTCTCTGTCCACTTTAGTCTTTCCACTATAGTCTCCACTTTATTCTGTCCACTACAGTCTTTCCACTATAGTCTTTCCACTATAGTCTGTCCAATTTAGTCTTTCCACTTTAGTTTTTCCACTTTAGTTTTTCCACTATAGTCTGTCCACTTTAGTCTTACCACTATTCTCTGTCCACTTTAGACTTTCCACTATAGTCTCCACTTTATTCTGTCCACTACAGTCTTTCCACTATAGTCTTTCCACTATAGTCTGTCCACTTTAGTCTTTCCACTTTAGTTTTTCCACTTTAGTCTGTCCACTTTTGTCTTTCCACTATAGTGTATCCACTTTAGTCTTTCCTTTAGTCTTTCCACTTTATTCTGTCCACTTCAGTGTTTACACTTTATTCTGTCCACTGAGTCTTTCCGATTTAGTCTTTCCACTATAGTCTGTCCACTTCAGTCTTTCCACTTTAGTCTGTCCACTTAGTCTTTCCACTTCAGTCTTTCCACCATAGTCTGTCCACTTTAGTCTTTCAACTATAGTCTTTCCACTACAGTCTGTCCACTTTAGTTTTTCCACAATAGTCTGTCCACTTTAGTCTTTCCACTATAGTCTTTCCACTTTAGTCTGTCCACTTAGTCTTTCCACTTCAGTCTTTCCACTATAGTCTGTCCACTTTAGTCTTTCAACTATAAACTCCATTTATTCTGTCCACTACAGTCTTTCCACTATTCCCTGTCCACTTCAGTCTTTCCACTTTAGTGTTTCCACTATAGTCTCCACTTTATTCTGTCCACTACAATCTTTCCACTATAGTCTTTCCACTATAGTCTGTCCACTCTAGTCTTTCCACTATTCTCTGTCCACTTTAGTCTTTCCACTATAGTCTCCACTTTATTCTGTCCACTACAGTCTTTCCACTATAGTCTTTCCACTATAGTCTGTCCAATTTAGTCTTTCCACTTTAGTTTTTCCACTTTAGTTTTTCCACTATAGTCTGTCCACTTTAGTCTTACCACTATTCTCTGTCCACTTTAGACTTTCCACTATAGTCTCCACTTTATTCTGTCCACTACAGTCTTTCCACTATAGTCTTTCCACTATAGTCTGTCCACTTTAGTCTTTCCACTTTAGTTTTTCCACTTTAGTCTGTCCACTTTTGTCTTTCCACTATAGTGTATCCACTTTAGTCTTTCCTTTAGTCTTTCCACTTTATTCTGTCCACTTCAGTGTTTACACTTTATTCTGTCCACTGAGTCTTTCCGATTTAGTCTTTCCACTATAGTCGGTCCACTTTAGTCTGTCCAATTTAGTCTTTCCACTATTCTCTGTCCACTTTAGTCTTTCCACTATAGTCTCCACTTTATTCTGTCCACTACAGTCTTTCCACTATAGTCTTTCCACTATAGTCTGTCCAATTTAGTCTTTCCACTTTAGTTTTTCCACTTTAGTTTTTCCACTATAGTCTGTCCACTTTAGTCTTACCACTATTCTCTGTCCACTTTAGACTTTCCACTATAGTCTCCACTTTATTCTGTCCACTACAGTCTTTCCACTATAGTCTTTCCACTATAGTCTGTCCACTTTAGTCTTTCCACTTTAGTTTTTCCACTTTAGTCTGTCCACTTTTGTCTTTCCACTATAGTGTATCCACTTTAGTCTTTCCTTTAGTCTTTCCACTTTATTCTGTCCACTTCAGTGTTTACACTTTATTCTGTCCACTGAGTCTTTCCGATTTAGTCTTTCCACTATAGTCTTTCCACTATAGTCTGTCCACTTTAGTCTTTCCACTTTAGTCTTTCCACTTTAGTCTGTCCACTTTAGTCTTTCCACTATTTTCTGTCCACTTTAGTCTTTCCACTTTAGTCTTTCCACTATAGTCTCCACTTTATTCTGTCCACTAGAGTCTCTCCACTATAGTCTTTCCACTATAGTCTGTCCACTTTAGTCTTTCCACTATTCTCTGTCAACTTTAGTCTTTCCACTATACTCTCCACTTTATTCTGTCCACTACAGTCTTTCCACTATAGTCTTTCCACTATAGTCTGTCCACTTTAGTCTTTCCACTTTAGTCTTTCCACTTTAGTCTGTCCACTTTAGTCTTTCCACTATAGTCTGTCCACTTTAGTCTTTCCACTATTCTCTGTCCACTTTAGTCTTTCCACTTTAGTCTTTCCACCATAGTCTACACTTTAATCTGTCCACTACAGTCTTTCCACTATAGTCTTTCCACTATAGTATGTCCACTTTAGTCTTTCTACTTTAGTCTTTCCACTTTAGTCTGTCCACTTTAGTCTTTCCACTATAGTCTGTCCTCTTTGTTCTTTCCACTTTAGTCTTTCCGCTTTAGTCTGTCCACTTTAGTCTTTCCACTTTAGTCTGTCCACTTTAGTCTGTCAACTTTAGTCTGTCCACTTTAGTCTTTCCACTTTAGTCATTTCCACTATCTTCTGTCCACTTTAGTCTGTCCACTTTAGTCTGTCCACTTTAGTCTGTCCACTTTAGTCTTTCCACTTTAGTCATTTCCACTATCTTCTGTCCAATTTAGTCTTTCCACTTTAGTCTTTCCACTTTAGTCGGTCCACTTTAGTCTTTCCACTTTAGTCTTTCCACTATAGTCTCCACTTTATTCTGTCCACTACAGTCTCTCCACTATAGTCTTTCCACTATAGTCTGTCCACTTTAGTCTTTCCACTATTCTCTGTCCACTTTAGCCTTTCCACTATACTTTCCACTTTATTCTGTCCACTCTACAGTCTTTCCACTATAGTCTTTCCACTATAGTCTGTCCACTTTAGTCTTTCCACTTTAGTCTTTCCACTTTAGTCTGTCCACTTTAGTCTTTCCACTATAGTTTGTCCACTTTAGTCTTTCCACTATTCTCTGTCCACTTTAGTCTTTCCACTTTAGTCTTTCCACTTTAGTCTTTCCACCATAGTCTCCACTTTAATCTGTCCACTACAGTCTTTCCACTATAGTCTTTCCACTATAGTCTGTCCACTTTAGTCTTTCCACTTTAGTCTTTCCACTATAGTCTCCACTTTATTCTGTCCACTACAGTCTTTCCACTATAGTCTTTCCACTTTAATCTGTCCACTTTAGCCTTTCCACTATAGTTTGTCCACTTTAGTCTTTCCACTACTCTCTGTCCACTTTAGTCTTTCCGCTTCAGTCTTTCCACTAGAGTCTGTCCACTTTAGTCTTTCCACTTTAGTCTGTCCACTTTAGTCTTTCCACTATAGTCTGTCCACTTTAGTCTTTCCACTACTCTCTGTCCACTTTAGTCTTTCCGCTTCAGTCTTTCCACTAGAGTCTGTCCACTTTAGTCTGTCCACTTTAGTCTTTCCACTTTAGTCTTTCCACTTTAGTCTGTCCACTTTAGTCTTTCCTCTATAGTCTGTCCACTTTAGTCTTTCCACTTTAGTCTTTCCGCTTTAGTCTTTCCACTTAGTCTTCCCACTCGAGTCTGTCCACTTTAGTCTGTCCACTTTAGTCTTTCCACTATAGTCTCCACTTTATTCTGTCCACTACAGTCTTTCCACTTTAGTCTTTCCACTTTAGTTTTTCCACTTTAGTCTGTCCACTACAGTCTTTCCACTATAGTCTTTCCACTATAGTCTGTCCACTTTAGTCTTTCCACTTTAGTCTTTCCACTTAAGTCAGTTCACTTTAGTCTTTCCACTATAGTCTGTCCACTTTAGTCTTTCCACTATTCAATGTCCACTTTAGTCTTTCAACTTTAGTCTTTCCACTATAGTCTCCACTTTATTTTGTCCACTACAGTCTTTCCACTATAGTCTTTCCACTATAGTCTGTCCACTTTAGTCTTTCCACTATTCTCTGTCCACTTTAGTCTTTCAACTTTAGTCTTTCCACTATAGTCTTTCCACTATAGTCTGTCCACTTTAGTCTTTCCACTTTAATCTTTCCACTTTAGTCTGTCCACTTTAGTCTTTCCGCTATAGTCTGTCCACTTTAGTCTTTCCACTTTAGTCTTTCCACTTTATTCTGTTCACTTCAGTGTGTACACTATAGTCTGTCCACTTTAGTCTTTCCACTTTAGTCTTTCCACTAGAGTCTCCACTTTATTCTGTCCACTACAGTCTTTCCACTTTAGTCTGTCCACTTAGTCTTTCCACTAAAGTCTGTCAACTTTAGTCTATCCACTTTAGTCTTTCCACTTTAGTCTGTCCACTATAGTCTTTCCACTATAGTCTGTCCACTTTAGTCTTTCCACTTTAGTCTTTCCACTTTAGTCTGTCCACTTTATTCTTTCCACTATAGTCTTTCCACTTTAGTCTTTCCACTTTATTCTTTCCGCTTTAATCTGTCCACTTAGTCTTTCCACTAGAGTCTGTCCACTTTAGTCTGTCCACTTCAGTCTTTCCACTTTAGTCTTTCCACTTTAGTCTGTTCACTTTAGTCTTTCCACTATAGTTTGTCCACTTTAGTCTTTCCACTTTAGTTTTTCCGCTTTAGTCTGTCCACTTAGTCTTCCCACTGGAGTCTGTCCACTTTAGTCTGTCCACTTTAGTCTTTCCACTATAGTCTCCACTTTATTCTTTCCACTACAGTCTTTCCACTTTAGTTTTTCAAATTTAGTCTGTCCACTACAGTCTTTCCACTATAGTCTTTCCACTATAGTCTGTCCACTTTAGTCTTTCCACTTTAGTCTTTCCACTTTAGTCAGTCCACTTTAGTCTTTCCACTATAGTCTGTCCACTTTAGTCTTTCCACTATTCTCTGTCCACTTTAGTCTTTCAACTTTAGTCTTTCCACTATAGTCTCCACTTTATTTTGTCCACTACAGTCTTTCCACTATAGTCTTTCCACCATAGTCTGTCCACTTTAGTCTTTCCACTTTAATCTTTCCACTTTAGTCTGTCCACTTTAGTCTTTCCACTATAGTCTGGCCACTTTAGTCTTTCCACTTTAGTCTTTCCACTTTATTCTGTTCACTTCAGTGTGTACACTTTAGTCTGTCCACTGAGTCTTTCCACTTCAGTCTTTCCACTATAGTCTGTCCACTTTAGTCTTTCCACTTTAGTCTTTCCACTATAGTCTCCACTTAATTCTGTCCACTACAGTCTTTCCACTTTAGTCTTTCCAATACTCCCTGTCCACTTTAATCTTTCCACTGTAGTCTTTCCACTATAGTTTCCACTTTATTCTGTCCACTAGAGTGTCTCCACTATAGTCTTTCCACTATAGTCTGTCCACTTTAGTCTTTCCACTATTCTCTGTCCACTTTAGTCTTTCCACTATACTCTCCACTTTATTCTGTCCACTACAGTCTTTCCACTATAGTCTTTCCACTATAGTCTGTCCACTTTAGTCTTTCCACTTTAGTCTTTCCACTTTAGTCTGTCCACTTTAGTCTTTCCACTATTTTCTGTCCACTTTAGTCTTTCCACTTTAGTCTTTCCACTATAGTCTCCACTTTATTCTGTCCACTAGAGTCTCTCCACTATAGTCTTTCCACTATAGTCTGTCCACTTTAATCTTTCCACTATTCTCTGTCAACTTTAGTCTTTCCACTATACTCTCCACTTTATTCTGTCCACTACAGTCTTTCCACTATAGTCTTTCCACTATAGTCTGTCCACTTTAGTCTTTCCACTTTAGTCTTTCCACTTTAGTCTGTCCACTTTAGTCTTTCCACTATAGTCTGTCCACTTTAGTCTTTCCACTATTCTCTGTCCACTTTAGTCTTTCCACTTTAGTCTTTCCACCATAGTCTACACTTTAATCTGTCCACTACAGTCTTTCCACTATAGTCTTTCCACTATAGTATGTCCACTTTAGTCTTTCTACTTTAGTCTTTCCACTTTAGTCTGTCCACTTTAGTCTTTCCACTATAGTCTGTCCACTTTGGTCTTTCCACTTTAGTCTTTCCGCTTTAGTCTGTCCACTTTAGTCTTTCCACTTTAGTCTGTCCACTTTAGTCTGTCAACTTTAGTCTGTCCACTTTAGTCTTTCCACTTTAGTCATTTCCACTATCTTCTGTCCACTTTAGTCTGTCCACTTTAGTCTGTCCACTTTAGTCTGTCCACTTTAGTCTTTCCACTTTAGTCATTTCCACTATCTTCTGTCCAATTTAGTCTTTCCACTTTAGTCTTTCCACTTTAGTCGGTCCACTTTAGTCTTTCCACTTTAGTCTTTCCACTATAGTCTCCACTTTATTCTGTCCACTACAGTCTCTCCACTATAGTCTTTCCACTATAGTCTGTCCACTTTAGTCTTTCCACTATTCTCTGTCCACTTTAGTCTTTCCACTATACTTTCCACTTTATTCTGTCCACTCTACAGTCTTTCCACTATAGTCTTTCCACTATAGTCTGTCCACTTTAGTCTTTCCACTTTAGTCTTTCCACTTTAGTCCGTCCACTTTAGTCTTTCCACTATAGTCTGTCCACTTTAGTCTTTCCACTATTCTCTGTCCACTTTAGTCTTTCCACTTTAGTCTTTCCACTTTAGTCTTTCCACCATAGTCTCCACTTTAATCTGTCCACTACAGTCTTTCCACTATAGTCTTTCCACTATAGTCTGTCCACTTTAGTCTTTCCACTTTAGTCTTTCCACTATAGTCTCCACTTAATTCTGTCCACTACAGTCTTTCCACTTTAGTCTTTCCAATACTCCCTGTCCACTTTAATCTTTCCACTGTAGTCTTTCCACTATAGTTTCCACTTTATTCTGTCCACTAGAGTGTCTCCACTATAGTCTTTCCACTATAGTCTGTCCACTTTAGTCTTTCCACTATTCTCTGTCCACTTTAGTCTTTCCACTATACTCTCCACTTTATTCTGTCCACTACAGTCTTTCCACTATAGTCTTTCCACTATAGTCTGTCCACTTTAGTCTTTCCACTTTAGTCTTTCCACTTTAGTCTGTCCACTTTAGTCTTTCCACTATTTTCTGTCCACTTTAGTCTTTCCACTTTAGTCTTTCCACTATAGTCTCCACTTTATTCTGTCCACTAGAGTCTCTCCACTATAGTCTTTCCACTATAGTCTGTCCACTTTAATCTTTCCACTATTCTCTGTCAACTTTAGTCTTTCCACTATACTCTCCACTTTATTCTGTCCACTACAGTCTTTCCACTATAGTCTTTCCACTATAGTCTGTCCACTTTAGTCTTTCCACTTTAGTCTTTCCACTTTAGTCTGTCCACTTTAGTCTTTCCACTATAGTCTGTCCACTTTAGTCTTTCCACTATTCTCTGTCCACTTTAGTCTTTCCACTTTAGTCTTTCCACCATAGTCTACACTTTAATCTGTCCACTACAGTCTTTCCACTATAGTCTTTCCACTATAGTATGTCCACTTTAGTCTTTCTACTTTAGTCTTTCCACTTTAGTCTGTCCACTTTAGTCTTTCCACTATAGTCTGTCCACTTTGGTCTTTCCACTTTAGTCTTTCCGCTTTAGTCTGTCCACTTTAGTCTTTCCACTTTAGTCTGTCCACTTTAGTCTGTCAACTTTAGTCTGTCCACTTTAGTCTTTCCACTTTAGTCATTTCCACTATCTTCTGTCCACTTTAGTCTGTCCACTTTAGTCTGTCCACTTTAGTCTGTCCACTTTAGTCTTTCCACTTTAGTCATTTCCACTATCTTCTGTCCAATTTAGTCTTTCCACTTTAGTCTTTCCACTTTAGTCGGTCCACTTTAGTCTTTCCACTTTAGTCTTTCCACTATAGTCTCCAC
This sequence comes from Branchinecta sandiegonensis, assembly GCA_030848855.1. Classification (NCBI taxonomy): domain Eukaryota; kingdom Metazoa; phylum Arthropoda; class Branchiopoda; order Anostraca; family Branchinectidae; genus Branchinecta; species Branchinecta sandiegonensis. Next base: position 403,622 of record JAUPMV010000002.1, on the reverse strand, counting down.
TTTATTCTGTCCACTACAGTCTCTCCACTATAGTCTTTCCACTATAGTCTGTCCACTTTAGTCTTTCCACTATTCTCTGTCCACTTTAGTCTTTCCACTATACTTTCCACTTTATTCTGTCCACTCTACAGTCTTTCCACTATAGTCTTTCCACTATAGTCTGTCCACTTTAGTCTTTCCACTTTAGTCTTTCCACTTTAGTCCGTCCACTTTAGTCTTTCCACTATAGTCTGTCCACTTTAGTCTTTCCACTATTCTCTGTCCACTTTAGTCTTTCCACTTTAGTCTTTCCACTTTAGTCTTTCCACCATAGTCTCCACTTTAATCTGTCCACTACAGTCTTTCCACTATAGTCTTTCCACTATAGTCTGTCCACTTTAGTCTTTCCACTTTAGTCTTTCCACTATAGTCTCCACTTTATTCTGTCCACTACAGTCTTTCCACTATAGTCTTTCCACTTTAATCTGTCCACTTTAGCCTTTCCACTATAGTTTGTCCACTTTAGTCTTTCCACTACTCTCTGTCCACTTTAGTCTTTCCGCTTCAGTCTTTCCACTAGAGTCTGTCCACTTTAGTCTTTCCACTTTAGTCTGTCCACTTTAGTCTTTCCACTATAGTCTGTCCACTTTAGTCTTTCCACTACTCTCTGTCCACTTTAGTCTTTCCGCTTCAGTCTTTCCACTAGAGTCTGTCCACTTTAGTCTGTCCACTTTAGTCTTTCCACTTTAGTCTTTCCACTTTAGTCTGTCCACTTTAGTCTTTCCTCTATAGTCTGTCCACTTTGGTCTTTCCACTTTAGTCTTTCCGCTTTAGTCTGTCCACTTTAGTCTTTCCACTTTAGTCTGTCCACTTTAGTCTGTCAACTTTAGTCTGTCCACTTTAGTCTTTCCACTTTAGTCATTTCCACTATCTTCTGTCCACTTTAGTCTGTCCACTTTAGTCTGTCCACTTTAGTCTGTCCACTTTAGTCTTTCCACTTTAGTCATTTCCACTATCTTCTGTCCACTTTAGTCTATCCACTTTAGTCTGTCCACTTTAGTCTGTCCACTTTAGTCTTTCCACTTTGGTCATTTCCACTATCTTCTGTCCAATTTAGTCTTTCCACTTTAGTCTTTCCACTTTAGTCGGTCCACTTTAGTCTTTCCACTTTAGTCTTTCCACTATAGTCTCCACTTTATTCTGTCCACTACAGTCTCTCCACTATAGTCTTTCCACTATAGTCTGTCCACTTTAGTCTTTCCACTATTCTCTGTCCACTTTAGTCTTTCCACTATACTTTCCACTTTATTCTGTCCACTCTACAGTCTTTCCACTATTTCTATTCTCTGTCCACTTTAGTCTTTCCACTTTAGTCTTTCCACCATAGTCTACACTTTAATCTGTCCACTACAGTCTTTCCACTATAGTCTTTCCACTATAGTATGTCCACTTTAGTCTTTCTACTTTAGTCTTTCCACTTTAGTCTGTCCACTTTAGTCTTTCCACTATAGTCTGTCCACTTTGGTCTTTCCACTTTAGTCTTTCCGCTTTAGTCTGTCCACTTTAGTCTTTCCACTTTAGTCTGTCCACTTTAGTCTGTCAACTTTAGTCTGTCCACTTTAGTCTTTCCACTTTAGTCATTTCCACTATCTTCTGTCCACTTTAGTCTGTCCACTTTAGTCTGTCCACTTTAGTCTGTCCACTTTAGTCTTTCCACTTTAGTCATTTCCACTATCTTCTGTCCAATTTAGTCTTTCCACTTTAGTCTTTCCACTTTAGTCGGTCCACTTTAGTCTTTCCACTTTAGTCTTTCCACTATAGTCTCCACTTTATTCTGTCCACTACAGTCTCTCCACTATAGTCTTTCCACTATAGTCTGTCCACTTTAGTCTTTCCACTATTCTCTGTCCACTTTAGTCTTTCCACTATACTTTCCACTTTATTCTGTCCACTCTACAGTCTTTCCACTATAGTCTTTCCACTATAGTCTGTCCACTTTAGTCTTTCCACTTTAGTCTTTCCACTTTAGTCCGTCCACTTTAGTCTTTCCACTATAGTCTGTCCACTTTAGTCTTTCCACTATTCTCTGTCCACTTTAGTCTTTCCACTTTAGTCTTTCCACTTTAGTCTTTCCACCATAGTCTCCACTTTAATCTGTCCACTACAGTCTTTCCACTATAGTCTTTCCACTATAGTCTGTCCACTTTAGTCTTTCCACTTTAGTCTTTCCACTATAGTCTCCACTTTATTCTGTCCACTACAGTCTTTCCACTATAGTCTTTCCACTTTAATCTGTCCACTTTAGCCTTTCCACTATAGTTTGTCCACTTTAGTCTTTCCACTACTCTCTGTCCACTTTAGTCTTTCCGCTTCAGTCTTTCCACTAGAGTCTGTCCACTTTAGTCTTTCCACTTTAGTCTGTCCACTTTAGTCTTTCCACTATAGTCTGTCCACTTTAGTCTTTCCACTACTCTCTGTCCACTTTAGTCTTTCCGCTTCAGTCTTTCCACTAGAGTCTGTCCACTTTAGTCTGTCCACTTTAGTCTTTCCACTTTAGTCTTTCCACTTTAGTCTGTCCACTTTAGTCTTTCCTCTATAGTCTGTCCACTTTAGTCTTTCCACTTTAGTCTTTCCGCTTTAGTCTTTCCACTTAGTCTTCCCACTCGAGTCTGTCCACTTTAGTCTGTCCACTTTAGTCTTTCCACTATAGTCTCCACTTTATTCTGTCCACTACAGTCTTTCCACTTTAGTCTTTTCACTTTAGTTTTTCCACTTTAGTCTGTCCACTACAGTCTTTCCACTATAGTCTTTCCACTATAGTCTGTCCACTTTAGTCTTTCCACTTTAGTCTTTCCACTTTAGTCAGTTCACTTTAGTCTTTCCACTATAGTCTGTCCACTTTAGTCTTTCCACTATTCAATGTCCACTTTAGTCTTTCAACTTTAGTCTTTCCACTATAGTCTCCACTTTATTTTGTCCACTACAGTCTTTCCACTATAGTCTTTCCACTATAGTCTGTCCACTTTAGTCTTTCCACTTTAATCTTTCCACTTTAGTCTGTCCACTTTAGTCTTTCCACTATAGTCTGTCCACTTTAGTCTTTCCACTTTAGTCTTTCCACTTTATTCTGTTCACTTCAGTGTGTACACTTTAGTCTGTCCACTGAGTCTTTCCACTTCAGTCTTTCCACTATAGTCTGTCCACTTTAGTCTTTCCACTTTAGTCTTTCCACTATAGTCTCCACTTTATTCTGTCCACTACAGTCTTTCCACTTTAGTCTGTCCACTTAGTCTTTCCACTAAAGTCTGTCAACTTTAGTCTGTCCACTTTAGTCTTTCCACTTTAGTCTGTCCACTATAGTCTTTCCACTATAGTCTGTCCACTTTAGTCTTTCCACTTTAGTCTTTCCACTTTAGTCTGTCCACTTTAGTCTTTCCACTATAGTCTGTCCACTTTAGTCTTTCCACTTTAGTCTTTCCGCTTTAGTCTGTCCACTTAGTCTTTCCACTAGAGTCTGTCCACTTTAGTCTGTCCACTTTAGTCTTTCCACTTTAGTCTTTCCACTTTAGTCTGTTCACTTTAGTCTTTCCACTATAGTTTGTCCACTTTAGTCTTTCCACTTTAGTCTTTCCGCTTTAGTCTGTCCACTTAGTCTTCCCACTGGAGTCTGTCTACTTTAGTCTGTCCATTTTAGTCTTTCCACTATAGTCTCCACTTTATTCTGTCCACTACAGTGTTTCCACTTTAGTCTTTCCACTTTAGTTTTTCCACTTTAGTCTGTCCACTACAGTCTTTCCACTATAGTCTTTCCACTATAGTCTGTCCACTTAAGTCTTTCCACTCTAGTCTTTCCACTTTAGTCAGTCCACTTTAGTCTTTCCACTATAGTCTGTCCACTTTAGTCTTTCCACTTTAGTCTTTCCGCTTTAGTCTGTCCACTTAGTCTTCCCACTGGAGTCTGTCCACTTTAGTCTGTCCACTTTAGTCTTTCCACTATAGTCTCCACTTTATTCTGTCCACTACAGTCTTTCCACTTTAGTCTTTCCACTTTAGTTTTTCCACTTTAGTCTGTCCACTTTAGTCTTTCCACTATAGTAGGTCCACTTTAGTCTTTCCACTTTAGTCTTCCCGCTTTAGTCTGTCCACTTTGTCTTTCCACTAAAGTCTGTCAACTTTAGTCTGTCCACTTTAGTCTTTCCACTTTAGTCTGTCCACTATAGTCTTTCCACTATAGTCTGTCCACTTTAGTCTTTCCACTTTAGTCTTTCCACTTTAGTCTGTCCACTTTAGTCTTTCCACTATAGTCTGTCCTCTTTAGTCTTTCCACTTTAGTCTTTCCGCTTTAGTCTGTCCACTTAGTCTTTCCACTAGAGTCTGTCCACTTTAGTCTGTCCACTTTAGTCTTTCCACTTTAGTCTTTCCACTTTAGTCTTTCCACCATAGTCTCCACTTTAATCTGTCCACTACAGTCTTTCCACTATAGTCTTTCCACTATAGTCTGTCCACTTTAGTATTTCCACTTTAGTCTTTCCACTATAGTCTCCATTTTATTCTGTCCACTACAGTCTTTCCACTATAGTCTTTCCACTTTAGTCTGTCCACTTTAGCCTTTCCGCTATAGTTTGTCCATTTTAGTCTTTCCACTACTCTCTGTCCACTTTAGTCTTTCCGCTTCAGTCTTTCCACTAGAGTCTGTCCACTTTAGTCTTTCCACTTTAGTCTGTCCACTTTAGTCTTTCCACTATAGTCTGTCCACTTTAGTCTTTCCACTACTCTTTGTCCACTTTAGTCTTTCCGCTTCAGTCTTTCCACTAGAGTCTGTCCACTTTAGTCTGTCCACTTTAGTCTTTCCACTTTAGTCTTTCCACTTTAGTCTGTCCACTTTAGTCTTTCCACTATAGTCTGTCCACTTTAGTCTTTCCACTTTAGTCTTTCCGCTTTAGTCTGTCCACTTAGTCTTCCCACTGGAGTCTGTCCACTTTAGTCTGTCCACTTTAGTCTTTCCACTATAGTCTCCACTTTATTCTGTCCACCACAGTCTTTCCACTTTAGTCTTTCCACTTTAGTTTTTCCACTTTAGTCTGTCCACTTTAGTCTTTCCACTATAGTAGGTCCACTTTAGTCTTTCCACTTTAGTCTTCCCGCTTTAGTCTGTCCACTTTGTCTTTCCACTAAAGTCTGTCAACTTTAGTCTGTCCACTTTAGTCTTTCCACTTTAGTCTGTCCACTATAGTCTTTCCACTATAGTCTGTCCACTTTAGTCTTTCCACTTTAGTCTTTCCACTTTAGTCTGTCCACTTTAGTCTTTCCACTATAGTCTGTCCACTTTAGTCTTTCCACTTTAGTCTTTCCGCTTTAGTCTGTCCACTTAGTCTTTCCACTAGAGTCTGTCCACTTTAGTCTGTCCACTTTAGTCTTTCCACTTTAGTCTTTCCACTTTAGTCTGTTCACTTTAGTCTTTCCACTATAGTTTGTCCACTTTAGTCTTTCCACTTTAGTCTTTCCGCTTTAGTCTGTCCACTTAGTCTTCCCACTGGAGTCTGTCCACTTTAGTCTGTCCACTTTAGTCTTTCCACTATAGTCTCCACTTTATTCTGTCCACTACAGTCTTTCCACTTTAGTCTTTCCACTTTAGTTTTTCCACTTTAGTCTGTCCACTACAGTCTTTCCACTATAGTCTTTCCACTATAGTCTGTCCACTTTAGTCTTTCCACCATAGTCTCCACTTTAATCTGTCCACTACAGTCTGTCCACTATAGTCTTTCCACTATAGTCTGTCCACTTTAGTCTTTCCACTTTAGTCTTTCCACTATAGTCTCCACTTTATTCTGTCCACTACAGTCTTTCCACTATAGTCTTTCCACTTTAATCTGTCCACTTTAGCCTTCCCACTATAGTTTGTCCACTTTAGTCTTTCCACTACTCTCTGTCCACTTTAGTCTTTCCGCTTCAGTCTTTCCACTAGAGTCTGTCCACTTTAGTCTTTCCACTTTAGTCTGTCCACTTTAGTCTTTCCACTATAGTCTGTCCACTTTAGTCTTTCCACTACTCTCTGTCCACTTTAGTCTTTCCGCTTCAGTCTTTCCACTAGAGTCTGTCCACTTTAGTCTGTCCACTTTAGTCTTTCCACTTTAGTCTTTCCACTTTAGTCTGTCCACTTTAGTCTTTCCTCTATAGTCTGTCCACTTTAGTCTTTCCACTTTAGTCTTTCCGCTTTAGTCTTTCCGCTTAGTCTTCCCACTCGAGTCTGTCCACTTTAGTCTGTCCACTTTAGTCTTTCCACTATAGTCTCCACTTTATTCTGTCCACTACAGTCTTTCCACTTTAGTCTTTCCACTTTAGTTTTTCCACTTTAGTCTGTCCACTACAGTCTTTCCACTATAGTCTTTCCACTATAGTCTGTCCACTTTAGTCTTTCCACTTTAGTCTTTCCACTTTAGTCAGTTCACTTTAGTCTTTCCACTATAGTCTGTCCACTTTAGTCTTTCCACTATTCAATGTCCACTTTAGTCTTTCAACTTTAGTCTTTCCACTATAGTCTCCACTTTATTTTGTCCACTACAGTCTTTCCACTATAGTCTTTCCACTATAGTCTGTCCACTTTAGTCTTTCCACTATTCTCTGTCCACTTTAGTCTTTCAACTTTAGTCTTTCCACTATAGTCTTTCCACTATAGTCTGTCCACTTTAGTCTTTCCACTTTAATCTTTCCACTTTAGTCTGTCAACTTTAGTCTTTCCGCTATAGTCTGTCCACTTTAGTCTTTCCACTTTAGTCTTTCCACTTTATTCTGTTCACTTCAGTGTGTACACTATAGTCTGTCCACTTTAGTCTTTCCACTTTAGTCTTTCCACTAGAGTCTCCACTTTATTCTGTCCACTACAGTCTTTCCACTTTAGTCTGTCCACTTAGTCTTTCCACTAAAGTCTGTCAACTTTAGTCTATCCACTTTAGTCTTTCCACTTTAGTCTGTCCACTATAGTCTTTCCACTATAGTCTGTCCACTTTAGTCTTTCCACTTTAGTCTTTCCACTTTAGTCTGTCCACTTTATTCTTTCCACTACAGTCTTTCCACTTTAGTCTTTCCACTTTAGTCTTTCCGCTTTAGTCTGTCCACTTAGTCTTTCCACTAGAGTCTGTCCACTTTAGTCTGTCCACTTTAGTCTTTCCACTTTAGTCTTTCCACTTTAGTCTGTTCACTTTAGTCTTTCCACTATAGTTTGTCCACTTTAGTCTTTCCACTTTAGTTTTTCCGCTTTAGTCTGTCCACTTAGTCTTCCCACTGGAGTCTGTCCACTTTAGTCTGTCCACTTTAGTCTTTCCACTATAGTCTCCACTTTATTCTTTCCACTACAGTCTTTCCACTTTAGTTTTTCCACTTTAGTCTGTCCACTACAGTCTTTCCACTATAGTCTTTCCACTATAGTCCGTCCACTTTAGTCTTTCCACTTTAGTCTTTCCACTTTAGTCAGTCCACTTTAGTCTTTCCACTATAGTCTGTCCACTTTAGTCTTTCCACTATTCTCTGTCCACTTTAGTCTTTCAACTTTAGTCTTTCCACTATAGTCTCCACTTTATTTTGTCCACTACAGTCTTTCCACTATAGTCTTTCCACTATAGTCTATCCACTTTAGTCTTTCCACTTTAATCTTTCCACTTTAGTCTGTCCACTTTAGTCTTTCCACTATAGTCTGGCCACTTTAGTCTTTCCACTTTAGTCTTTCCACTTTATTCTGTTCACTTCAGTGTGTACACTTTAGTCTGTCCACTGAGTCTTTCCACTTCAGTCTTTCCACTATAGTCTGTCCACTTTAGTCTTTCCACTTTAGTCTTTCCACTATAGTCTCCACTTAATTCTGTCCACTACAGTCTTTCCACTTTAGTCTTTCCAATACTCCCTGTCCACTTTAATCTTTCCACTGTAGTCTTTCCACTATAGTTTCCACTTTATTCTGTCCACTAGAGTGTCTCCACTATAGTCTTTCCACTATAGTCTGTCCACTTTAGTCTTTCCACTATTCTCTGTCCACTTTAGTCTTTCCACTATACTCTCCACTTTATTCTGTCCACTACAGTCTTTCCACTATAGTCTTTCCACTATAGTCTGTCCACTTTAGTCTTTCCACTTTAGTCTTTCCACTTTAGTCTGTCCACTTTAGTCTTTCCACTATTTTCTGTCCACTTTAGTCTTTCCACTTTAGTCTTTCCACTATAGTCTCCACTTTATTCTGTCCACTAGAGTCTCTCCACTATAGTCTTTCCACTATAGTCTGTCCACTTTAGTCTTTCCACTATTCTCTGTCAACTTTAGTCTTTCCACTATACTCTCCACTTTATTCTGTCCACTACAGTCTTTCCACTATAGTCTTTCCACTATAGTCTGTCCACTTTAGTCTTTCCACTTTAGTCTTTCCACTTTAGTCTGTCCACTTTAGTCTTTCCACTATAGTCTGTCCACTTTAGTCTTTCCACTATTCTCCGTCCACTTTAGTCTTTCCACTTTAGTCTTTCCACCATAGTCTACACTTTAATCTGTCCACTACAGTCTTTCCACTATAGTCTTTCCACTATAGTATGTCCACTTTAGTCTTTCTACTTTAGTCTTTCCACTTTAGTCTGTCCACTTTAGTCTTTCCACTATAGTCTGTCCACTTTGGTCTTTCCACTTTAGTCTTTCCGCTTTAGTCAGTCCACTTTAGTCTTTCCACTTTAGTCTGTCCACTTTAGTCTGTCAACTTTAGTCTGTCCACTTTAGTCTTTCCACTTTAGTCATTTCCACTATCTTCTGTCCACTTTAGTCTGTCCACTTTAGTCTGTCCACTTTAGTCTGTCCACTTTAGTCTTTCCACTTTAGTCATTTCCACTATCTTCTGTCCAATTTAGTCTTTCCACTTTAGTCTTTCCACTTTAGTCTTTCCACTATAGTCTCCACTTTATTCTGTCCACTACAGTCTCTCCACTATAGTCTTTCCACTATAGTCTGTCCACTTTAGTCTTTCCACTATTCTCTGTCCACTTTAGTCTTTCCACTATACTTTCCACTTTATTCTGTCCACTCTACAGTCTTTCCACTATAGTCTTTCCACTATAGTCTGTCCACTTTAGTCTTTCCACTTTAGTCTTTCCACTTTAGTCTGTCCACTTTAGTCTTTCCACTATAGTCTGTCCACTTTAGTCTTTCCACTATTCTCTGTCCAATTTAGTCTTTCCACTTTAGTCTTTCCACTTTAGTCTTTCCACCATAATCTCCACTTTAATCTGTCCACTACAGTCTTTCCACTATAGTCTTTCCACTATAGTCTGTCCACTTTAGTCTTTCCACTTTAGTCTTTCCACTATAGTCTCCACTTTATTCTGTCCACTACAGTCTTTCCACTATAGTCTTTCCACTTTAATCTGTCCACTTTAGCCTTTCCACTATAGTTTGTCCACTTTAGTCTTTCCACTACTCTCTGTCCACTTTAGTCTTTCCGCTTCAGTCTTTCCACTAGAGTCTGTCCACTTTAGTCTTTCCACTTTAGTCTGTCCACTTTAGTCTTTCCACTATAGTCTGTCCACTTTAGTCTTTCCACTATTCTCTGTCCACTTTAGTCTTTCCGCTTCAGTCTTTCCACTAGAGTCTGTCCACTTTAGTCTGTCCACTTTAGTCTTTCCACTTTAGTCTTTCCACTTTAGTCTGTCCACTTTCGTCTTTCCTCTATAGTCTGTCCACTTTAGTCTTTCCACTTTAGTCTTTCCGCTTTAGTCTTTCCACTTAGTCTTCCCACTCGAGTCTGTCCACTTTAGTCTGTCCACTTTAGTCTTTCCACTATAGTCTCCACTTTATTCTGTCCACTACAGTCTTTCCACTTTAGTCTTTCCACTTTAGTTTTTCCACTTTAGTCTGTCCACTACAGTCTTTCAACTATGGTCTTTCCACTATAGTCTGTCCACTTTAGTCTTTCCACTTTAGTCTTTCCACTTTAGTCAGTTCACTTTAGTCTTTCCACTATAGTCTGTCCACTTTAATCTTTCCACTATTCAATGTCCACTTTAGTCTTTCAACTTTAGTCTTTCCACTATAGTCTCCACTTTATTTTGTCCACTACAGTCTTTCCACTATAGTCTTTCCACTATAGTCTGTCCACTTTAGTCTTTTCACTTTAATCTTTCCACTTTAGTCTGTCCACTTTAGTCTTTCCACTATAGTCTGTCCACTTTAGTCTTTCCACTTTAGTCTTTCCACTTTATTCTGTTCACTTCAGTGTGTACACTTTAGTCTGTCCACTGAGTCTTTCCACTTCAGTCTTTCCACTATAGTCTGTCCACTTTAGTCTTTCCACTTTAGTCTTTCCACTATAGTCTCCACTTTATTCTGTCCACTACAGTCTGTCAACTTTAGTCTGTCCACTTTAGTCTTTCCACTTTAGTCTGTCCACTATAGTCTTTCCACTATAGTCTGTCCACTTTAGTCTTTCCACTTTAGTCTTTCCACTTTAGTCTGTCCACTTTAGTCTTTCCACTATAGTCTGTCCACTTTAGTCTTTCCACTTTAGTCTTTCCGCTTTAGTCTGTCCACTTAGTCTTTCCACTAAAGTCTGTCCACTTTAGTCTGTCCACTTTAGTCTTTCCACTTTAGTCTTTCCACTTTAGTCTGTTCACTTTAGTCTTTCCACTATAGTTTGTCCACTTTAGTCTTTCCACTTTAGTCTTTCCGCTTTAGTCTGTCCACTTTAGTCTGTCCATTTTAGTCTTTCCACTATAGTCTCCACTTTATTCTGTCCACTACAGTGTTTCCACTTTAGTCTTTCCACTTTAGTTTTTCCACTTTAGTCTGTCCACTACAGTCTTTCCACTATAGTCTTTCCACTATAGTCTGTCCACTTAAGTCTTTCCACTCTAGTCTTTCCACTTTAGTCAGTCCACTTTAGTCTTTCCACTATAGTCTGTCCACTTTAGTCTGTCCACTTTAGTCTTTCCACTATAGTCTGTCCACTTTAGTCTTTCCACTATTCTCTGTCCACTTTAGTCTTTCCACTTTAGTCTTTCCACTTTAGTCTTTCCACCATAGTCTCCACTTTAATCTGTCCACTACAGTCTTTCCACTATAGTCTTTCCACTATAGTCTGTCCACTTTAGTATTTCCACTTTAGTCTTTCCACTATAGTCTCCACTTTATTCTGTCCACTACAGTCTTTCCACTATAGTCTTTCCACTTTAATCTGTCCACTTTAGCCTTTCCACTATAGTTTGTCCACTGTAGTCTTTCCACTACTCTCTGTCCACTTTAGTCTTTCCGCTTCAGTCTGTCCACTTTAGTCTTTCCACTACTCTCTGTCCACTTTAGTCTTTCCGCTTCAGTCTTTCCACTAGAGTCTGTCCACTTTAGTCTGTCCACTTTAGTCTTTCCACTTTAGTCTTTCCACTTTATTCTGTCCACTTTAGTCTTTCCACTATAGTCTGTCCACTTTAGTCTTTCCACTTTAGTCTTTCCGCTTTAGTCTGTCCACTTAGTCTTCCCACTGGAGTCTGTCCACTTTAGTCTGTCCACTTTAGTCTTTCCACTATAGTCTCCACTTTATTCTGTCCACTACAGTCTTTCCACTTTAGTCTTTCCACTTTAGTCTTTCCACTTTAGTCTTCCCGCTTTAGTCTGTCCACTTTGTCTTTCCACTAAAGTCTGTCAACTTTAGTCTGTCCACTTTAGTCTTTCCACTTTAGTCTGTCCACTATAGTCTTTCCACTATAGTCTGTCCACTTTAGTCTTTCCACTTTAGTCTTTCCACTTTAGTCTGTCCACTTTAGTCTTTCCACTACAGTCTGTCCACTTTAGTCTTTCCACTTTAGTCTTTCCGCTTTAGTCTGTCCACTTAGTCTTTCCACTAGAGTCTGTCCACTTTAGTCTGTCCACTTTAGTCTTTCCACTTTAGTCTTTCCACTTTAGTCTGTTCACTTTAGTCTTTCCACTATAGTTTGTCCACTTTAGTCTTTCCGCTTTAGTCTGTCCACTTAGTCTTTCCACTAGAGTCTGTCCACTTTAGTCTGTCCACTTTAGTCTTTCCACTTTAGTCTTTCCGCTTTAGTCTGTCCACTTAGTCTTCCCACTGGAGTCTGTCCACTTTAGTCTGTCCACTTTAGTCTTTCCACTATAGTCTCCACTTTATTCTGTCCACTACAGTCTTTCCACTTTAGTCTTTCCACTTTAGTTTTTCCACTTTAGTCTGTCCACTACAGTCTTTCCACTATAGTCTTTCCACTATAGTCTGTCCACTTTAGTCTTTCCACTCTAGTCTTTCCACTTTAGTCAGTCCACTTTAGTCTTTCCACTATAGTCTGTCCACTTTAGTCTTTCCACTATTCTCTGTCCACTTTAGTCTTTCAACTTTAGTCTTTCCACTATAGTCTCCACTTTATTTTGTCCACTACAGTCTTTCCACTATAGTCTTTCCACTATATTCTGTCCATTTTAGTCTTTCCACTTTAATCTTTCCACTTTAGTCTGTCCACTTTAGTGTTTCCACTATAGTCTCCACTTCATTCTGTTCACTTCAGTGTGTACACTTTAGTCTGTCCACTGAGTCTTTCCACTTCAGTCTTTCCACTATAGTCTGTCCAGTTTAGTCTTTCCACTTTAGTCTTTCCACTATAGTCTCCACTTTCTTCTGTCCACTACATTCTTTCCACTTTAGTCTGTCCACTTAGTCTTTCCACTAAAGTCTGTCAACTTTAGTCTGTCCACTTTAGTCTTTCCACTTTAGTCGGTCCACTATAGTCTTTCCACTATAGTCTGTCCACTTTAGTCTTTCCACTTTAGTCTTTCCACTTTAGTCTGTCCACTTTAGTCTTTCCACTATAGTCTGTCCACTTTAGTCTTTCCACTTTAGTCTTACCGCTTTAGTCTGTCCACTTAGTCTTTCCACTAGAGTCTGTCCACTTTAGTCTGTCCACTTTAGTCTTTCCACTTTAGTCTTTCCACTTTAGTCTGTCCACTATAGTCTTTCCACTATAGTCTGTCCACTATAGTCTGTCCACTTTAGTCTTTCCACTTTAGTCTTTCCACTTTAGTCTGTCCACTTTAGTCTTTCCACTATTTTCTGTCCACTTTAGTCTTTCCACTTTAGTCTTTCCACTATAGTCTCCACTTTATTCTGTCCACTAGAGTCTCTCCACTATAGTCTTTCCACTATAGTCTGTCCACTTTAGTCTTTCCACTATTCTCTGTCAACTTTAGTCTTTCCACTATACTCTCCACTTTATTCTGTCCACTACAGTCTTTCCACTATAGTCTTTCCACTATAGTCTGTCCACTTTAGTCTTTCCACTTTAGTCTTTCCACTTTAGTCTGTCCACTTTAGTCTTTCCACTATAGTCTGTCCACTTTAGTCTTTCCACTATTCTCTGTCCACTTTAGTCTTTCCACTTTAGTCTTTCCACCATAGTCTACACTTTAATCTGTCCACTACAGTCTTTCCACTATAGTCTTTCCACTATAGTATGTCCACTTTAGTCTTTCTACTTTAGTCTTTCCACTTTAGTCTGTCCACTTTAGTCTTTCCACTATAGTCTGTCCACTTTGGTCTTTCCACTTTAGTCTTTCCGCTTTAGTCAGTCCACTTTAGTCTTTCCACTTTAGTCTGTCCACTTTAGTCTGTCAACTTTAGTCTGTCCACTTTAGTCTTTCCACTTTAGTCATTTCCACTATCTTCTGTCCACTTTAGTCTGTCCACTTTAGTCTGTCCACTTTAGTCTGTCCACTTTAGTCTTTCCACTGTAGTCATTTCCACTATCTTCTGTCCAATTTAGTCTTTCCACTTTAGTCTTTCCACTTTTGTCGGTCCACTTTAGTCTTTCCACTTTAGTCTTTCCACTATAGTCTCCACTTTATTCTGTCCACTACAGTCTCTCCACTATAGTCTTTCCACTATAGTCTGTCCACTTTAGTCTTTCCACTATTCTCTGTCCACTTTAGTCTTTCCACTATACTTTCCACTTTATTCTGTCCACTCTACAGTCTTTCCACTATAGTCTTTCCACTATAGTCTGTCCACTTTAGTCTTTCCACTTTAGTCTTTCCACTTTAGTCTGTCCACTTTAGTCTTTCCACTATAGTCTGTCCACTTTAGTCTTTCCACTATTCTCTGTCCAATTTAGTCTTTCCACTTTAGTCTTTCCACTTTAGTCTTTCCACCATAGTCTCCACTTTAATCTGTCCACTACAGTCTTTCCACTATAGTCTTTCCACTATAGTCTGTCCACTTTAGTCTTTCCACTTTAGTCTTTCCACTATAGTCTCCACTTTATTCTGTCCACTACAGTCTTTCCACTATAGTCTTTCCACTTTAATCTGTCCACTTTAGCCTTTCCACTATAGTTTGTCCACTTTAGTCTTTCCACTACTCTCTGTCCACTTTAGTCTTTCCGCTTCAGTCTTTCCACTAGAGTCTGTCCACTTTAGTCTTTCCACTTTAGTCTGTCCACTTTAGTCTTTCCACTATAGTCTGTCCACTTTAGTCTTTCCACTACTCTCTGTCCACTTTAGTCTTTCCGCTTCAGTCTTTCCACTAGAGTCTGTCCACTTTAGTCTGTCCACTTTAGTCTTTCCACTTTAGTCTTTCCACTTTAGTCTGTCCACTTTAGTCTTTCCTCTATAGTCTGTCCACTTTAGTCTTTCCACTTTAGTCTTTCCGCTTTAGTCTTTCCACTTAGTCTTCCCACTCGAGTCTGTCCACTTTAGTCTGTCCACTTTAGTCTTTCCACTATAGTCTCCACTTTATTCTGTCCACTACAGTCTTTCCACTTTAGTCTTTCCACTTTAGTTTTTCCACTTTAGTCTGTCCACTACAGTCTTTCAACTATGGTCTTTCCACTATAGTCTGTCCACTTTAGTCTTTCCACTTTAGTCTTTCCACTTTAGTCAGTTCACTTTAGTCTTTCCACTATAGTCTTTCCACTTTAGTCTTTCCACTATTCAATGTCCACTTTAGTCTTTCAACTTTAGTCTTTCCACTATAGTCTCCACTTTATTTTGTCCACTACAGTCTTTCCACTATAGTCTTTCCACTATAGTCTGTCCACTTTAGTCTTTTCACTTTAATCTTTCCACTTTAGTCTGTCCACTTTAGTCTTTCCACTATAGTCTGTCCACTTTAGTCTTTCCACTTTAGTCTTTCCACTTTATTCTGTTCACTTCAGTGTGTACACTTTAGTCTGTCCACTGAGTCTTTCCACTTCAGTCTTTCCACTATAGTCTGTCCACTTTAGTCTTTCCACTTTAGTCTTTCCACTATAGTCTCCACTTTATTCTGTCCACTACAGTCTTTCCACTTTAGTCTGTCCACTTAGTCTTTCCACTAAAGTCTGTCAACTTTAGTCTGTCCACTTTAGTCTTTCCACTTTAGTCTGTCCACTATAGTCTTTCCACTATAGTCTGTCCACTTTAGTCTTTCCACTTTAGTCTTTCCACTTTAGTCTGTCCACTTTAGTCTTTCCACTATAGTCTGTCCACTTTAGTCTTTCCACTTTAGTCTTTCCGCTTTAGTCTGTCCACTTAGTCTTTCCACTAGAGTCTGTCCACTTTAGTCTGTCCACTTTAGTCTTTCCACTTTAGTCTTTCCACTTTAGTCTGTTCACTTTAGTCTTTCCACTATAGTTTGTCCACTTTAGTCTTTCCACTTTAGTCTTTCCGCTTTAGTCTGTCCAGTTAGTCTTCCCACTGGAGTCTGTCCACTTTAGTCTGTCCATTTTAGTCTTTCCACTATAGTCTCCACTTTATTCTGTCCACTACAGTGTTTCCACTTTAGTCTTTCCACTTTAGTTTTTCCACTTTAGTCTGTCCACTACAGTCTTTCCACTATAGTCTTTCCACTATAGTCTGTCCACTTAAGTCTTTCCACTCTAGTCTTTCCACTTTAGTCAGTCCACTCTTTTCTTTCCACTATAGTCTGTCCACTTTAGTCTGTCCACTTTAGTCTTTCCACTATAGTCTGTCCACTTTAGTCTTTCCACTATTCTCTGTCCACTTTAGTCTTTCCACTTTAGTCTTTCCACTTTAGTCTTTCCACCATAGTCTCCACTTTAATCTGTCCACTACAGTCTTTCCACTATAGTCTTTCCACTATAGTCTGTCCACTTTAGTATTTCCACTTTAGTCTTTCCACTATAGTCTCCACTTTATTCTGTCCACTACAGTCTTTCCACTATAGTCTTTCCACTTTAATCTGTCCACTTTAGCCTTTCCACTATAGTTTGTCCACTTTAGTCTTTCCACTACTCTCTGTCCACTTTAGTCTTTCCGCTTCAGTCTTTCCACTAGAGTCTGTCCACTTTAGTCTTTCCACTTTAGTCTGTCCACTTTAGTCTTTCCACTATAGTCTATCCACTTTAGTCTTTCCACTACTCTCTGTCCACTTTAGTCTTTCCGCTTCAGTCTTTCCACTAGAGTCTGTCCACTTTAGTCTGTCCACTTTAGTCTTTCCACTTTAGTCTTTCCACTTTAGTCTGTCCACTTTAGTCTTTCCACTATAGTCTGTCCACTTTAGTCTTTCCACTTTAGTCTTTCCGCTTTAGTCTGTCCACTTAGTCTTCCCACTGGAGTCTGTCCACTTTAGTCTGTCCACTTTAGTCTTTCCACTATAGTCTCCACTTTATTCTGTCCACTACAGTCTTTCCACTTTAGTCTTTCCACTTTAGTTTTTCCACTTTAGTCTGTCCACTTTAGTCTTTCCACTATAGTAGGTCCACTTTAGTCTTTCCACTTTAGTCTTCCCGCTTTAGTCTGTCCACTTTGTCTTTCCACTAAAGTCTGTCAACTTTAGTCTGTCCACTTTAGTCTTTCCACTTTAGTCTGTCCACTATAGTCTTTCCACTATAGTCTGTCCACTTTAGTCTTTCCACTTTAGTCTTTCCACTTTAGTCTGTCCACTTTAGTCTTTCCACTATAGTCTGTCCACTTTAGTCTTTCCACTTTAGTCTTTCCGCTTTAGTCTGTCCACTTAGTCTTTCCACTAGAGTCTGTCCACTTTAGTCTGTCCACTTTAGTCTTTCCACTTTAGTCTTTCCACTTTAGTCTGTTCACTTTAGTCTTTCCACTATAGTTTGTCCACTTTAGTCTTTCCGCTTTAGTCTGTCCACTTAGTCTTTCCACTAGAGTCTGTCCACTTTAGTCTGTCCACTTTAGTCTTTCCACTTTAGTCTTTCCGCTTTAGTCTGTCCACTTAGTCTTCCCACTGGAGTCTGTCCACTTTAGTCTGTCCACTTTAGTCTTTCCACTATAGTCTCCACTTTATTCTGTCCACTACAGTCTTTCCACTTTAGTCTTTCCACTTTAGTTTTTCCACTTTAGTCTGTCCACTACAGTCTTTCCACTATAGTCTTTCCACTATAGTCTGTCCACTTTAGTCTTTCCACTCTAGTCTTTCCACTTTAGTCAGTCCACTTTAGTCTTTCCACTATAGTCTGTCCACTTTAGTCTTTCCACTATTCTCTGTCCACTTTAGTCTTTCAACTTTAGTCTTTCCACTATAGTCTCCACTTTATTTTGTCCACTACAGTCTTTCCACTATAGTCTTTCCACTATATTCTGTCCATTTTAGTCTTTCCACTTTAATCTTTCCACTTTAGTCTGTCCACTTTAGTGTTTCCACTATAGTCTGTCCACTTTAGTCTTTCCACTTTAGTCTTTCCACTATAGTCTGTCCAGTTTAGTCTTTCCACTTTAGTCTTTCCACTATAGTCTCCACTTTCTTCTGTCCACTACATTCTTTCCACTTTAGTCTGTCCACTTAGTCTTTCCACTAAAGTCTGTCAACTTTAGTCTGTCCACTTTAGTCTTTCCACTTTAGTCGGTCCACTATAGTCTTTCCACTATAGTCTGTCCACTTTAGTCTTTCCACTTTAGTCTTTCCACTTTAGTCTGTCCACTTTAGTCTTTCCACTATAGTCTTTCCACTTTAGTCTTTCCACTTAGTCTTACCGCTTTAGTCTGTCCACTTAGTCTTTCCACTAGAGTCTGTCCACTTTAGTCTGTCCACTTTAGTCTTTCCACTTTAGTCTTTCCACTTTAGTCTGTCCACTATAGTCTTTCCACTATAGTCTGTCCACTATAGTCTTTCCACTTTTCTCTGTCCACTTTAGTCTTTCCACTATAGTCTCCACTTTATTCTGTCCACTACAGTCTTTCCACTGTAGTCTTTCCACTATAGTCTGTCCACTTTAGTCTTTCCACTATAGTGTGTCCACTATAGTCTTTCCACTTTTCTCTGTCCACTTTAGTCTTTCCACTATAGTCTCCACTTTATTCTGTCCACTACAGTCTTTCCACTGTAGTCTTTCCACTACAGTCTTTCCACTGTAGTCTTTCCACTATAGTCTTTCCACTTTATTCTTTCCACTATTGTCTCCACTTTATTCTGTTCACTACAGTCTTTCCACTATAGTCTTTCCACTATTCTCTGTCCACTTTAGTCTTTCCACTATAGTCTCCACTTTCTTCTGTCCACTACAGTCTTTCCACTATAGTCTTTCCACTATAGTTTGTCCACTTTAGTCTTTCCACTTTAGTCTTTCCACTTTAGTCTGTCCACTTTAGTCTTTCCACCATAGTCTCCACTTTAATCTGTCCACTACAGTCTTTCCACTATAGTCTTTCCACTATAGTCTGTCTACTTAAGTCTTTCCACTCTAGTCTTTCCACTTTAGTCAGTCCACTTTAGTCTTTCCACTATAGTCTGTCCACTTTAGTCTGTCCACTTTAGTCTTTCCACTATAGTCTGTCCACTTTAGTCTTTCCACTATTCTCTGTCCACTTTAGTCTTTCCACTTTAGTCTTTCCACTTTAGTCTTTCCACCATTGTCTCCACTTTAATCTGTCCACTACAGTCTTTCCACTATAGTCTTTCCACTATAGTCTGTCCACTTTAGTATTTCCACTTTAGTCTTTCCACTATAGTCTCCACTTTATTCTGTCCACTACAGTCTTTCCACTATAGTCTTTCCACTATAGTTTGTCCACTTTAGTCTTTCCACTTTAGTCTTTCCACTTTAGTCTGTCCACTTTAGTCTTTCCACCATAGTCTCCACTTTAATCTGTCCACTACAGTCTTTCCACTATAGTCTTTCCACTATAGTCTGTCTACTTAAGTCTTTCCACTCTAGTCTTTCCACTTTAGTCAGTCCACTTTAGTCTTTCCACTATAGTCTGTCCACTTTAGTCTGTCCACTTTAGTCTTTCCACTATAGTCTGTCCACTTTAGTCTTTCCACTATTCTCTGTCCACTTTAGTCTTTCCACTTTAGTCTTTCCACTTTAGTCTTTCCACCATTGTCTCCACTTTAATCTGTCCACTACAGTCTTTCCACTATAGTCTTTCCACTATTCTCTGTCCACTTTAGTCTTTCCACTATAGTCTCCACTTTCTTCTGTCCACTACAGTCTTTCCACTATAGTCTTTCCACTATAGTTTGTCCACTTTAGTCTTTCCACTTTAGTCTTTCCACTTTAGTCTGTCCACTTTAGTCTTTCCACCATAGTCTCCACTTTAATCTGTCCACTACAGTCTTTCCACTATAGTCTTTCCACTATAGTCTGTCTACTTAAGTCTTTCCACTCTAGTCTTTCCACTTTAGTCAGTCCACTTTAGTCTTTCCACTATAGTCTGTCCACTTTAGTCTGTCCACTTTAGTCTTTCCACTATAGTCTGTCCACTTTAGTCTTTCCACTATTCTCTGTCCACTTTAGTCTTTCCACTTTAGTCTTTCCACTTTAGTCTTTCCACCATTGTCTCCACTTTAATCTGTCCACTACAGTCTTTCCACTATAGTCTTTCCACTATAGTCTGTCCACTTTAGCCTTTCCACTATAGTTTGTCCACTTTAGTCTTTCCACTACTCTCTGTCCACTTTAGTCTTTCCGCTTCAGTCTTTCCACTAGAGTCTGTCCACTTTAGTCTTTCCACTTTAGTCTGTCCACTTTAGTCTTTCCACTATAGTCTGTCCACTTTAGTCTTTCCACTACTCTCTGTCCACTTTAGTCTTTCCGCTTCAGTCTTTCCACTAGAGTCTGTCCACTTTAGTCTGTCCACTTTAGTCTTTCCACTTTAGTCTGTCCACTTTAGTCTTTACACTATAGTCTTTCCACTATAGTCTGTCCACTTTAGTCTTTCCACTTTAGTCTTTCCACTATAGTCTCCACTTTATTCTGTCCACTACAGTCTTTCCACTATAGTCTTTCCACTTTAATCTGTCCACTTTAGCCTTTCCACTATAGTTTGTCCACTTTAGTCTTTCCACTACTCTCTGTCCACTTTAGTCTTTCCGCTTCAGTCTTTCCACTAGAGTCTGTCCACTTTAGTCTTTTCACTTTAGTCTGTCCACATTAGTCTTTCCACTATAGTCTGTCCACTTTAGTCTTTCCACTACTCTCTGTCCACTTTAGTCTTTCCGCTTCAGTCTTTCCACTAGAGTCTGTCCACTTTAGTCTGTCCACTTTAGTCTTTCCACTTTAGTCTTTCCACTTTAGTCTGTCCACTTTAGTCTTTCCTCTATAGTCTGTCCACTTTAGTCTTTCCACTTTAGTCTTTCCGCTTTAGTCTTTCCACTTAGTCTTCCCACTCGAGTCTGTCCACTTTAGTCTGTCCACTTTAGTCTTTCCACTATAGTCTCCACTTTATTCTGTCCACTACAGTCTTTCCACTTTAGTCTTTCCACTTTAGTTTTTCCACTTTAGTCTGTCCACTACAGTCTTTCCACTATAGTCTTTCCACTATAGTCTGTCCACTTTAGTCTTTCCACTTTAGTCTTTCCACTTTAGTCAGTTCACTTTAGTCTTTCCACTATAGTCTGTCCACTTTAGTCTTTCCACTATTCAATGTCCACTTTAGTCTTTCAACTTTAGTCTTTCCACTATAGTCTCCACTTTATTTTGTCCACTACAGTCTTTCCACTAAAGTCTTTCCACTATAGTCTGTCCACTTTAGTCTTTCCACTTTAATCTTTCCACTTTAGTCTGTCCACTTTAGTCTTTCCACTATAGTCTGTCCACTTTAGTCTTTCCACTTTAGTCTTTCCACTTTATTCTGTTCCTTTCAGTGTGTACACTTTAGTCTGTCCACTGAGTCTTTCCACTTCAGTCTTTCCACTATGGTCTGTCCACTTTAGTCTTTCCATTTTAGTCTTTCCACTATAGTCTCCACTTTATTCTGTCCACTACAGTCTTTCCACTTTAGTCTGTCCACTTAGTCTTTCCACTAAAGTCTGTCAACTTTAGTCTGTCCACTTTAGTCTTTCCACTTTAGTCTTTCCACTATAGTCTTTCCACTATAGTCTGTCCACTTTAGTCTTTCCACTTTAGTCTTTCCACTTTAGTCTGTCCACTTTAGTCTTTCCACTATAGTCTGTCCACTTTAGTCTTTCCACTTTAGTCTTTCCGCTTTAGTCTGTCCACTTAGTCTTTCCACTAGAGTCTGTCCACTTTAGTCTGTCCACTTTAGTCTTTCCACTTTAGTCTTTCCACTTTAGTCTGTTCACTTTAGTCTTTCCACTATAGTTTGTCCACTTTAGTCTTTCCACTTTAGTCTTTCCGCTTTAGTCTGTCCACTTAGTCTTCCCACTGGAGTCTGTCCACTTTAGTATGTCCATTTTAGTCTTTCCACTATAGTCTCCACTTTATTCTGTCCACTACAGTGTTTCCACTTTAGTCTTTCCACTTTAGTTTTTCCACTTTAGTCTGTCCACTACAGTCTTTCCACTATAGTCTTTCCACTATAGTCTGTCCACTTAAGTCTTTCCACTCTAGTCTTTCCACTTTAGTCAGTCCACTTTAGTCTTTCCACTATAGTCTGTCCACTTTAGTCTGTCCACTTTAGTCTTTCCACTATAGTCTGTCCACTTTAGTCTTTCCACTATTCTCTGTCCACTTTAGTCTTTCCACTTTAGTCTTTCCACTTTAGTCTTTCCACCATTGTCTCCACTTTAATCTGTCCACTACAGTCTTTCCACTATAGTCTTTCCACTATAGTCTGTCCACTTTAGTATTTCCACTTTAGTCTTTCCACTATAGTCTCCACTTTATTCTGTCCACTACAGTCTTTCCACTATAGTCTTTCCACTTTAATCTGTCCACTTTAGCCTTTCCACTATAGTTTGTCCACTTTAGTCTTTCCACTACTCTCTGTCCACTTTAGTCTTTCCGCTTCAGTCTTTCCACTAGAGTCTGTCCACTTTAGTCTTTCCACTTTAGTCTGTCCACTTTAGTCTTTCCACTATAGTCTGTCCACTTTAGTCTTTCCACTACTCTCTGTCCACTTTAGTCTTTCCGCTTCAGTCTTTCCACTAGAGTCTGTCCACTTTAGTCTGTCCACTTTAGTCTTTCCACTTTAGTCTGTCCACTTTAGTCTTTACACTATAGTCTGTCCACTTTAGTCTTTCCACTTTAGTCTTTCCACTTTAGTCTGTCCACTTTAGTCTTTCCACTATTCTCTGTCCACTTTAGTCTTTCCACTATAGTCTCCACTTTATTCTGTCCACTACAGTCTTTCCACCATAGTCTTTCCACTATAGACTGTCCACTTTAGTCTTTCCATAATTTTCTGTCCACTGTAGT
The DNA here is from genome assembly GCA_030848855.1 of Branchinecta sandiegonensis. Lineage (NCBI taxonomy): Eukaryota > Metazoa > Arthropoda > Branchiopoda > Anostraca > Branchinectidae > Branchinecta > Branchinecta sandiegonensis. The sequence goes on along the minus strand of JAUPMV010000002.1, from coordinate 381,069 downwards.
CTTTCCACTTTAATCTTTCCACTTTAGTCTGTCCACATTAGTCTTTCCACTATAGTCTGTCCACTTTAGTCTTTCCACTATTCTCTGTCCACTTTAGTCTTTCCACTTTAGTCTTTCCACTATAGTCTCCACTTTATTCTGTCCACTACAGTCTTTCCACTATAGTCTTTCCACTATAGTGTGTCCACTTTTGTCTTTCCACTTTAATCTTTCTGTCCACTACAGTCTTTCCACCATAGTCTTTCCACTATAGTCTGTCCACTTTAGTCTTTCCACTTTAGTCTTTCCACTATAGTCTCCACTTTATTCTTTCCACTACAGTCTTTCCAATACTCTCTGTCCACTTTAGTCTTTCCACTTTATTCTTTCCACTATAGTCTCCACTTTATTCTGTTCACTACAGTCTTTCCACTATAGTCTTTCCACTATAGTCTGTCCACTTTAGTCTTTCCACTATTCTCTGTCCACTTAAGTCTTTCCACAATAGTCTCCACTTTATTCTGTCCACTACAGTCTTTCCACTGTAGTCTTTCCACTACAGTCTGTCCACTTTAGTCTTTCCACTATAGTTTTTCCACTTTAGTCTTTCCACTATAGTCTGTCCACTTTAGTCTTTCCACTATTCTCTGTCCACTTTAGTCTTTCCACTATAGTCTCCACTTTCTTCTGTCCACTACAGTCTATCCACTATAGTCTTTCCACTATAGTCTGTCCACTTTAGTCTTTCCACTTTAGTCTGTCCAATTTAGTCTTTCCACTATAGTCTGTCCACTTTAGTCTTTCCACTATTCTCTGTCCACTTTAGTCTTTCCACTTTAGTCTTTCCACTATATTCTGTCCACTACAGTCTTTCCACTATAGTCTTTCCACTATAGTCTGTCCACTTTAGTCTTTCCACTTTAGTTTTTCCACTTTAGTCTTTCCACTATAGTCTGTCCACTTTAGTCTTTCCACTATTCTCTGTCCACTTTAGTCTTTCCACTATAGTCTCCACTTTATTCTGTCCACTACAGTCTTTCCACCATAGTCTTTCCACTATAGTCTGTCCACTTTAGTCTTTCCACTTTAGTCTTTCCACTATAGTCTCCACTTCATTCTTTCCACTACAGTCTTTCCACTTTAGTCTTTCCACTATTCTCTGTCCACTTTAGTCTTTCCACAATAGTCTCCACTTTATTCTGTCCACTACAGTCTTTCCACTGTAGTCTTTCCACTACAGTCTGTCCACTTTAGTCTTTCCACTATAGTTTTTCCACTTTAGTCTTTCCACTATAGTCTGTCCACTTTAGTCTTTCCACTATTCTCTGTCCACTTTAGTCTTTCCACTATAGTGTCCACTTTCTTCTGTCCACTACAGTCTGTCCACTATAGTCTTTCCACTATAGTCTGTCCACTTTAGTCTTTCCACTTTAGTCTGTCCAATTTAGTCTTTCCACTATAGTCTGTCCACTTTAGTCTTTCCACTATTCTCTGTCCACTTTAGTCTTTCAACTTTAGTCTTTCCACTATAGTCTACACTTTATTCTGTCCACTACAGTCTTTCCACTATAGTCTTTAAACTATAGTCTGTCCACTTTAATCTTTCCACTTTAGTCTGTCCACTTTAGTGTTTCCACTATAGTCTGTCCACTTTAGTCTTTCCACTTTAGTCTTTCCACTTCATTCTGTTCACTTCAGTGTGTACACTTTAGTCTGTCCTCTGAGTCTTTCCACTTCAGTCTTTCCACTATAGTCTGTCCAGTTTAGTCTTTCCACTTTAGTCTTTCCACTATAGTCTCCACTTTCTTCTGTCCACTAAAGTCTTTCCACTTTAGTCTGTCCACTTAGTCTTTCCACTAAAGTTTGTAAACTTTAGTCTGTCCACTTTAGTCTTTCCACTATAGTCTCCACTTTCTTCTGTCCACTACAGTCTTTCCACTATAGTCTTTCCACTATAGTTTGTCCACTTTAGTCTTTCCACTTTAGTCTTTCCACTTTAGTCTGTCCACTTTAGTCTTTCCACTATAGTCTGTCCACTTTAGTCTTTCAACTATTCTCTGTCCACTTTAGTCTTTCCACTTTAGTCTTTCCACTTTAGTCTTTCCACTAAAGTCTCCACTTTATTCTGTCCACTACAGTCTTTCCACTATAGTCTTTCAACTATAGTATGTCCACTTTAGTCTTTCCACTTTAGTTTTTCCACTTTAGTCTTTCCACTATAGTCTGTCCACTTTAGTCTTTCCACTATTCTCTGTCTACTTTAGTCTTTCCACTATAGTCTCCACTTAATTCTGTCCAGTACTTTCTTTCCACTATAGTCTTTCCACTATAGTCTGTCCACTTTAGTCTTTCCACTTTAGTCTTTCCACTTTAGTCTGTCCACTTTAGTCTTTCCACTATTCTCTGTCCACTTTAGTCTTTCCACTATAGTCTCCACTTTATTCTGTCCACTACAGTCTTTCCACCATAGTCTTTCCACTATAGACTGTCCACTTTAGTCTTTCCATAATTTTCTGTCCACTGTAGTCTTTCCACTTTAATCTTTCCACTTTAGTCTGTCCACATTAGTCTTTCCACTATAGTCTGTCCACTTTAGTCTTTCCACTATTCTCTGTCCACTTTAGTCTTTCCACTTTAGTCTTTCCACTATAGTCTCCACTTTATTCTGTCCACTACAGTCTTTCCACTATAGTCTTTCCACTATAGTGTGTCCACTTTTGTCTTTCCACTTTAATCTTTCTGTCCACTACAGTCTTTCCACCATAGTCTTTCCACTATAGTCTCCACTTTATTCTTTCCACTACAGTCTTTCCAATACTCTCTGTCCACTTTAGTCTTTCCACTTTATTCTTTCCACTATAGTCTCCACTTTATTCTGTTCACTACAGTCTTTCCACTATAGTCTTTCCACTATAGTCTGTCCACTTTAGTCTTTCCACTATTCTCTGTCCACTTAAGTCTTTCCACAATAGTCTCCACTTTATTCTGTCCACTACAGTCTTTCCACTGTAGTCTTTCCACTACAGTCTGTCCACTTTAGTCTTTCCACTATAGTTTTTCCACTTTAGTCTTTCCACTATAGTCTGTCCACTTTAGTCTTTCCACTATTCTCTGTCCACTTTAGTCTTTCCACTATAGTCTCCACTTTCTTCTGTCCACTACAGTCTATCCACTATAGTCTTTCCACTATAGTCTGTCCACTTTAGTCTTTCCACTTTAGTCTGTCCAATTTAGTCTTTCCACTATAGTCTGTCCACTTTAGTCTTTCCACTATTCTCTGTCCACTTTAGTCTTTCCACTTTAGTCTTTCCACTATATTCTGTCCACTACAGTCTTTCCACTATAGTCTTTCCACTATAGTCTGTCCACTTTAGTCTTTCCACTTTAGTTTTTCCACTTTAGTCTTTCCACTATAGTCTGTCCACTTTAGTCTTTCCACTATTCTCTGTCCACTTTAGTCTTTCCACTATAGTCTCCACTTTATTCTGTCCACTACAGTCTTTCCACCATAGTCTTTCCACTATAGTCTGTCCACTTTAGTCTTTCCACTTTAGTCTTTCCACTATAGTCTCCACTTCATTCTTTCCACTACAGTCTTTCCACTTTAGTCTTTCCACTATTCTCTGTCCACTTTAGTCTTTCCACAATAGTCTCCACTTTATTCTGTCCACTACAGTCTTTCCACTGTAGTCTTTCCACTACAGTCTGTCCACTTTAGTCTTTCCACTATAGTTTTTCCACTTTAGTCTTTCCACTATAGTCTGTCCACTTTAGTCTTTCCACTATTCTCTGTCCACTTTAGTCTTTCCACTATAGTGTCCACTTTCTTCTGTCCACTACAGTCTGTCCACTATAGTCTTTCCACTATAGTCTGTCCACTTTAGTCTTTCCACTTTAGTCTGTCCAATTTAGTCTTTCCACTATAGTCTGTCCACTTTAGTCTTTCCACTATTCTCTGTCCACTTTAGTCTTTCAACTTTAGTCTTTCCACTATAGTCTACACTTTATTCTGTCCACTACAGTCTTTCCACTATAGTCTTTAAACTATAGTCTGTCCACTTTAATCTTTCCACTTTAGTCTGTCCACTTTAGTGTTTCCACTATAGTCTGTCCACTTTAGTCTTTCCACTTTAGTCTTTCCACTTCATTCTGTTCACTTCAGTGTGTACACTTTAGTCTGTCCACTGAGTCTTTCCACTTCAGTCTTTCCACTATAGTCTGTCCAGTTTAGTCTTTCCACTTTAGTCTTTCCACTATAGTCTCCACTTTCTTCTGTCCACTAAAGTCTTTCCACTTTAGTCTGTCCACTTAGTCTTTCCACTAAAGTCTGTAAACTTTAGTCTGTCCACTTTAGTCTTTCCACTTTAGTCTGTCCACTATAGTCTTTCCACTATAGTCTGTCCACTTTAGTCTTTCCACTTTAGTCTTTCCACTTTAGTCTGTCCACTTTAGTCTTTCCACTATAGTCTGTCCACTTTAGTCTTTCCACTTTAGTCTTACCGCTTTAGTCTGTCCACTTAGTCTTTCCACTAGAGTCTGTCCACTTTAGTCTGTCCACTTTAGTCTTTCCACTTTAGTCTTTCCACTTTAGTCTGTCCACTTTAGTCTTTCCACTATAGTCTGTCCACTATAGTCTTTCCACTATAGTCTCCACTTTATTCTGTCCACTACAGTCTTTCCACTGTAGTCTTTCCACTATAGTCTGTCCACTTTAGTCTTTCCACTATAGTGTGTCCACTATAGTCTTTCCACTTTTCTCTGTCCACTTTAGTCTTTCCACTATAGTCTCCACTTTATTCTGTCCACTACAGTCTTTCCACTGTAGTCTTTCCACTACAGTCTTTCCACTGTAGTCTTTCCACTATAGTCTTTCCACTTTATTCTTTCCACTATTGTCTCCACTTTATTCTGTTCACTACAGTCTTTCCACTATAGTCTTTCCACTATTCTCTGTCCACTTTAGTCTTTCCACTATAGTCTCCACTTTCTTCTGTCCACTACAGTCTTTCCACTATAGTCTTTCCACTATAGTCTTTCCACTTTAGTCTTTCCACTTTAGTCTGTCCACTTTAGTCTTTCCACTATAGTCTGTCCACTATAGTCTTTCCACTTTTCTCTGTCCACTTTAGTCTTTCCACTAAAGTCTCCACTTTATTCTGTCCACTACAATCTTTCCACTATAGTCTTTCAACTATAGTATGTCCACTTTAGTCTTTCCACTTTATTTTTCCACTTTAGTCTTTCCACTATAGTCTGTCCACTTTAGTCTTTCCACTATTCTCTGTCTACTTTAGTCTTTCCACTATAGTCTCCACTTTATTCTGTCCAGTACTTTCTTTCCACTATAGTCTTTCCACTATAGTCTGTCCACTTTAGTCTTTCCACTTTAGTCTTTCCACTTTAGTCTGTCCACTTTAGTCTTTCCACTATTCTCTGTCCACTTTAGTCTTTCCACTATAGTCTCCACTTTATTCTGTCCACTACAGTCTTTCCACCATAGTCTTTCCACTATAGACTGTCCACTTTATTCTTTCCATAATTCTCTGTCCACTGTAGTCTTTCCACTTTAATCTTTCCATTTTAGTCTGTCCACATTAGTCTTTCCACTATAGTCTGTCCACTTTAGTCTTTCCACTATTCTCTGTCCACTTTAGTCTTTCCACTTTAGTCTTTCCACTATAGTCTCCACTTTATTCTGTCCACTACAGTCTTTCCACTATAGTCTTTCCACTATAGTGTGTCCACTTTTGTCTTTCCACTTTAATCTTTCTGTCCACTACAGTCTTTCCACCATAGTCTTTCCACTATAGTCTGTCCACTTTAGTCTTTCCACTTTAGTCTTTCCACTATAGTCTCCACTTTATTCTTTCCACTACAGTCTTTCCAATACTCTCTGTCCACTTTAGTCTTTCCACTTTATTCTTTCCACTATAGTCTCCACTTTATTCTGTTCACTACAGTCTTTCCACTATTGTCTTTCCACTATAGTCTGTCCACTTTAGTCTTTCCACTATTCTCTGTCCACTTAAGTCTTTCCACAATAGTCTCCACTTTATTCTGCCCATTACAGTCTTTCCACTGTAGTCTTTCCACTACAGTCTGTCCACTTTAGTCTTTCCACTATAGTTTTTCCACTTTAGTCTTTCCACTATAGTCTGTCCACTTTAGTCTTTCCACTATTCTCTGTCCACTTTAGTCTTTCCACTATAGTCTCCACTTTCTTCTGTCCACTACAGTCTATCCACTATAGTCTTTCCACTATAGTCTGTCCACTTTAGTCTTTCCACTTTAGTCTGTCCAATTTAGTCTTTCCACTATAGTCTGTCCACTTTAGTCTTTCCACTATTCTCTGTCCACTTTAGTCTTTCCACTTTAGTCTTTCCACTATATTCTGTCCACTACAGTCTTTCCACTATAGTCTTTCCACTATAGTCTGTCCACTTTAGTCTTTCCACTTTAGTTTTTCCACTTTAGTCTTTCCACTATAGTCTGTCCACTTTAGTCTTTCCACTATTCTCTGTCCACTTTAGTCTTTCCACTATAGTCTCCACTTTATTCTGTCCACTACAGTCTTTCCACCATAGTCTTTCCACTATAGTCTGTCCACTTTAGTCTTTCCACTTTAGTCTTTCCACTATAGTCTCCACTTCATTCTTTCCACTACAGTCTTTCCACTTTAGTCTTTCCACTATTCTCTGTCCACTTTAGTCTTTCCACAATAGTCTCCACTTTATTCTGTCCACTACAGTCTTTCCACTGTAGTCTTTCCACTACAGTCTGTCCACTTTAGTCTTTCCACTATAGTTTTTCCACTTTAGTCTTTCCACTATAGTCTGTCCACTTTAGTCTTTCCACTATTCTCTGTCCACTTTAGTCTTTCCACTATAGTGTCCACTTTCTTCTGTCCACTACAGTCTGTCCACTATAGTCTTTCCACTATAGTCTGTCCACTTTAGTCTTTCCACTTTAGTCTGTCCAATTTAGTCTTTCCACTATAGTCTGTCCACTTTAGTCTTTCCACTATTCTCTGTCCACTTTAGTCTTTCCACTTTAGTCTTTCCACTATAGTCTACACTTTATTCTGTCCACTACAGTCTTTCCACTATAGTCTTTAAACTATAGTCTGTCCACTTTAGTCTTTCCACTTTAGTTTTTCCACTTTAGTCTTTCCACTATAGTCTGTTCACTTTAGTCTTTCCACTATTCTCTGTCTACTTTAGTCTTTCCACTATAGTCTCCACTTTATTCTGTCAAGTACTTCCTTTCCACTATAGTCTTTCCACTATAGTCTGTCCACTTTAGTCTTTCCACTTTAGTCTTTCCACTTTAGTCTGTCCACTTTAGTCTTTCCACTATTCTCTGTCCACTTTAGTCTTTCCACTATAGTCTCCACTTTATTCTGTCAACTACAGTCTTTCCACTATAGTCTTTCCATTATATCAATCAATCAATTTATTTAATTCGTGATATTACACATCACATAATAAGATTACACTAACACATGAATTTTCTTACTAAATATATACAATCATTTTAACCATTCGGTGGCTCGGGGCAATAGCACAGTCGACGGAAAAGTCGGTAAAAATGTCCAGAAAGGCATTCTGCATTCTCACGAATTGCCTTTAAAAGTGGATTATCGGAAACTTCTAACCTTGCAACAAAACTAACTATCGCTTTCCGCCTCATAACATCAAAAGATTCAGTTTCATTTTCTAAAAACATTTGACTAGCAGAGTAATGTCGATTATATGAAAGGAGATGACGGAATGCGTTGTTAAAACAAACTTTTAGTTTACGCATCGTCGTCTCAAGATAATTATCAAAAAGTGGGAGACAGTATAGTTGTGTGCAAAAAGAATTCTAACCGACACAGTACAAAATTTAAAATTACGTATAGTCTGTCCACTTTAGTCTTTCCACTTTAGTCTTTCCACTATAGTCTTTCCACTTTAATCTTTCCACTTTAGTCTGTCCACATTAGTCTTTCCACTATAGTCTGTCCACTTTAGTCTTTCCACTTTAGTCTTTCCACTATAGTCTCCACTTTATTCTTTCCACGACAGTCTTTCCACTTTAGTCTTTCCAGTACTCTCTGTCCACTTTAGTCTTTCCACTTTATTCTTTCCACTATTGTCTCCACTTTATTCTGTTCACTACAGTCTTTCCACTATAGTCTTTACACTATAGTCTGTCCACTTTAGTCTTTCCACTTTTCTCTGTCCACTTTAGTCTTTCCACTATGGTCTCTACTTTATTCTGTCCACTACAGTCTTTCCACTGTAGTCTTTCCACTATAGTCTGTCCACTTTAGTCTTTCCACTATAGTCTGTCCACTATAGTCTTTCCACTATTCTCTGTCCACTTTAGTCTTTCCACTATAGTCTCCACTTTCTTCTGTCCACTACAGTCTTTCCACTTTAGTCTGTCCACTTTAGTCTTTCCACTATAGTCTGTCCACTATAGTCTTTCCACTTTTCTCTGTCCACTTTAGTCTTTCCACTATAGTCTCCACTTTATTCTGTCCACTACAGTCTTTCCACTGTAGTCTTTCCACTATAGTCTGTACACTTTAGTCTTTCCACTATAGTCTGTCCACTATAGTCTTTCCACTTTTCTCTGTCCACTTTAGTCGTTCGACTATAGTCTCCACTTTATTCTGTCCACTACAGTCTTTCCACTGTAGTCTTTCCAATATAGTCCGTCCACTTTAGTCTTTCCACCATAGTCTGTCCACTATAGTCTTTCCACTATTCTCTGTCCCCTTTAGTCTTTCCACTATAGTCTCCACTTTATTCTTTCCACTACAGTCTTTCCACTTTAGTCTTTCCAGTACTCTCTGTCCACATTAGTCTTTCCACTATACTCTCCACTTTATTCTGTCCACTTTAGTCTTTCCACTATAGTCTGTCGACTTTAGTCTTTCCACTATTCTCTGTCCACTTTAGTCTTTCCATTATAGTCTCCACTTTATTCTGTCCACTACAGTCTTTCCACTATAGTCTTTCCACTATAGTGTGTCCACTTTAGTCTTTCCACTTTAATCTTTCCACTTTATTCTGTCCATATTAGTCTTTCCACTATAGTCTGTCCACTTTAGTCTTTCCACTATAGTCTCCACTTTCTTCTGTCCACTACAGTCTTTCCACTATAGTCTTTCCACTATAGTTTGTCCACTTTAGTCTTTCCACTTTAGTCTTTCCACTTTAGTCTTTCCACTTTAGTCTTTCCACTATAGTCTTTCCACTTTAGTCTTTCCACTTTAGTCTGTCCACTTTAGTCTTTCCACTATAGTCTGTCCACTATAGTCTTTCCACTTTTCTCTGTCCACTTTAGTCTTTCCACTAAAGTCTCCACTTTATTCTGTCCACTACAATCTTTCCACTATAGTCTTTCAACTATAGTATGTCCACTTTAGTCTTTCCACTTTAGTTTTTCCACTTTAGTCTTTCCACTATAGTCTGTCCACTTTAGTCTTTCCACTATTCTCTGTCTACTTTAGTCTTTCCACTATAGTCTCCACTTTATTCTGTCCAGTACTTTCTTTCCACTATAGTCTTTCCACTATAGTCTGTCCACTTTAGTCTTTCCACTTTAGTCTTTCCACTTTAGTCTGTCCACTTTAGTCTTTCCACTATTCTCTGTCCACTTTAGTCTTTCCACTATAGTCTCCACTTTATTCTGTCCACTACAGTCTTTCCACCATAGTCTTTCCACTATAGACTGTCCACTTTATTCTTTCCATAATTCTCTGTCCACTGTAGTCTTTCCACTTTAATCTTTCCACTTTAGTCTGTCCACATTAGTCTTTCCACTATAGTCTGTCCACTTTAGTCTTTCCACTATTCTCTGTCCACTTTAGTCTTTCCACTTTAGTCTTTCCACTATAGTCTCCACTTTATTCTGTCCACTACAGTCTTTCCACTATAGTCTTTCCACTATAGTGTGTCCACTTTTGTCTTTCCACTTTAATCTTTCTGTCCACTACAGTCTTTCCACCATAGTCTTTCCACTATAGTCTGTCCACTTTAGTCTTTCCACTTTAGTCTTTCCACTATAGTCTCCACTTTATCCTTTCCACTACAGTCTTTCCAATACTCTCTGTCCACTCTAGTCTTTCCACTTTATTCTTTCCACTATAGTCTCCACTTTATTCTGTTCACTACAGTCTTTCCACTATTGTCTTTCCACTATAGTCTGTCCACTTTAGTCTTTCCACTATTCTCTGTCCACTTAAGTCTTTCCACAATAGTCTCCACTTTATTCTGTCCATTACAGTCTTTCCACTGTAGTCTTTCCACTACAGTCTGTCCACTTTAGTCTTTCCACTATAGTTTTTCCACTTTAGTCTTTCCACTATAGTCTGTCCACTTTAGTCTTTGCACTATTCTCTGTCCACTTTAGTCTTTCCACTATAGTCTCCACTTTCTTCTGTCCACTACAGTCTATCCACTATAGTCTTTCCACTATAGTCTGTCCACTTTAGTCTTTCCACTTTAGTCTGTCCAATTTAGTCTTTCCACTATAGTCTGTCCACTTTAGTCTTTCCACTATTCTCTGTCCACTTTAGTCTTTCCACTTTAGTCTTTCCACTATATTCTGTCCACTACAGTCTTTCCACTATAGTCTTTCCACTATAGTCTGTCCACTTTAGTCTTTCCACTTTAGTTTTTCCACTTTAGTCTTTCCACTATAGTCTGTCCACTTTAGTCTTTCCACTATTCTCTGTCCACTTTAGTCTTTCCACTATAGTCTCCACTTTATTCTGTCCACTACAGTCTTTCCACCATAGTCTTTCCACTATAGTCTGTCCACTTTAGTCTTTCCACTTTAGTCTTTCCACTATAGTCTCCACTTCATTCTTTCCACTACAGTCTTTCCACTTTAGTCTTTCCACTATTCTCTGTCCACTTTAGTCTTTCCACAATAGTCTCCACTTTATTCTGTCCACTACAGTCTTTCCACTGTAGTCTTTCCACTACAGTCTGTCCACTTTAGTCTTTCCACTATAGTTTTTCCACTTTAGTCTTTCCACTATAGTCTGTCCACTTTAGTCTTTCCACTATTCTCTGTCCACTTTAGTCTTTCCACTATAGTGTCCACTTTCTTCTGTCCACTACAGTCTGTCCACTATAGTCTTTCCACTATAGTCTGTCCACTTTAGTCTTTACACTTTAGTCTGTCCAATTTAGTCTTTCCACTATAGTCTGTCCACTTTAGTCTTTCCACTATTCTCTGTCCACTTTAGTCTTTCCACTTTAGTCTTTCCACTATAGTCTACACTTTATTCTGTCCACTACAGTCTTTCCACTATAGTCTTTAAACTATAGTCTGTCCACTTTAGTCTTTCCACTTTAGTTTTTCCACTTTAGTCTTTCCACTATAGTCTGTTCACTTTAGTCTTTCCACTATTCTCTGTCTACTTTAGTCTTTCCACTATAGTCTCCACTTTATTCTGTCAAGTACTTCCTTTCCACTATAGTCTTTCCACTATAGTCTGTCCACTTTAGTCTTTCCACTTTAGTCTTTCCACTTTAGTCTGTCCACTTTAGTCTTTCCACTATTCTCTGTCCACTTTAGTCTTTCCACTATAGTCTCCACTTTATTCTGTCAACTACAGTCTTTCCACTATAGTCTTTCCATTATATCAATCAATCAATTTATTTAATTCGTGATATTACACATCACATAATAAGATTACACTAACACATGAATTTTCTTACTAAATATATACAATCATTTTAACCATTCGGTGGCTCGGGGCAATAGCACAGTCGACGGAAAAGTCGGTAAAAATGTCCAGAAAGGCATTCTGCATTCTCACGAATTGCCTTTAAAAGTGGATTATCGGAAACTTCTAACCTTGCAACAAAACTAACTATCGCTTTCCGCCTCATAACATCAAAAGATTCAGTTTCATTTTCTAAAAACATTTGACTAGCAGAGTAATGTCGATTATATGAAAGGAGATGACGGAATGCATTGTTAAAACAAACTTTTAGTTTACGCATCGTCGTCTCAAGATAATTATCAAAAAGTGGGAGACAGTATAGTTGTGTGCAAAAAGAATTCTAACCGACACAGTACAAAATTTAAAATTACGTATAGTCTGTCCACTTTAGTCTTTCCACTTTAGTCTTTCCACTATAGTCTTTCCACTTTAATCTTTCCACTTTAGTCTGTCCACATTAGTCTTTCCACTATAGTCTGTCCACTTTAGTCTTTCCACTTTAGTCTTTCCACTATAGTCTCCACTTTATTCTTTCCACGACAGTCTTTCCACTTTAGTCTTTCCAGTACTCTCTGTCCACTTTAGTCTTTCCACTTTATTCTTTCCACTATTGTCTCCACTTTATTCTGTTCACTACAGTCTTTCCACTATAGTCTTTCCACTATAGTCTGTCCACTTTAGTCTTTCCACTTTTCTCTGTCCACTTTAGTCTTTCCACTATGGTCTCTACTTTATTCTGTCCACTACAGTCTTTCCACTGTAGTCTTTCCACTATAGTCTGTCCACTTTAGTCTTTCCACTATAGTCTGTCCACTATAGTCTTTCCACTATTCTCTTTCCACTTTAGTCTTTCCACTATAGTCTCCACTTTCTTCTGTCCACTACAGTCTTTCCACTTTAGTCTGTCCACTTTAGTCTTTCCACTATAGTCTGTCCACTATAGTCTTTCCACTTTTCTCTGTCCACTTTAGTCTTTCCACTATAGTCTCCACTTTATTCTGTCCACTACAGTCTTTCCACTGTAGTCTTTCCACTATAGTCTGTACACTTCAGTCTTTCCACTATAGTCTGTCCACTATAGTCTTTCCACTTTTCTCTGTCCACTTTAGTCTTTCGACTATAGTCTCCACTTTATTCTGTCCACTACAGTCTTTCCACTGTAGTCTTTCCAATATAGTCCGTCCACTTTAGTCTTTCCACCATAGTCTGTCCACTATAGTCTTTCCACTATTCTCTCTCCCCTTTAGTCTTTCCACTATAGTCTCCACTTTATTCTTTCCACTACAGTCTTTCCACTTTAGTCTTTCCAGTACTCTCTGTCCACATTAGTCTTTCCACTATACTCTCCACTTTATTCTGTCCACTTTAGTCTTTCCACTATAGTCTGTCGACTTTAGTCTTTCCACTATTCTCTGTCCACTTTAGTCTTTCCATTATAGTCTCCACTTTATTCTGTCCACTACAGTCTTTCCACTATAGTCTTTCCACTATAGTGTGTCCACTTTAGTCTTTCCACTTTAATCTTTCCACTTTATTCTGTCCATATTAGTCTTTCCACTATAGTCTGTCCACTTTAGTCTTTCCACTTTAGTCTTTCCACTATAGTCTCCACTTTATTCTTTCCACTACAGTCTTTCCACTTTAGTCTTTCCAGTACTCTCTGTCCACTTTAGTCTTTCCACTTTATTCTTTCCACTATAGTCTCCACTTTATTCTGTTCACTACAGTCTTTCCACGATAGTCTTTCCACTATAGTCTGTCCACTTTAGTCTTTCCACTTTAGTTTTTCCACTTTAGTCTTTACACTATAGTCTGTCCACTTTAGTCTTTCCACTATTCTCTGTCCACTTTAGTCTTTCCACTATAGTCTCCACATTATTCTGTCCACTACAGTCTTTCCACCATAGTCTTTCCACTATAGACTGTCCACTTTAGTCTTTCCATAATTCTCTGTCCACTGTAGTCTTTCCACTATAGTCTCCACTTTATTCTGTCCACTACAGTCTTTCCACTATAGTCTTTCCACTAAAGTCTGTCCACTTTAGTCTTTCCATTTAGTCTTTCCGCTTTAGTCTGTCCACTTAGTCTTTCCACTAGAGTCTGTCCACTTTAGTCTGTCCACTTTAGTCTGTCCACTTTAGTCTGTCCACTTTAGTCTTTCCACTTTAGTCATTTCCACTATAGTCTGTCCACTTTAGTCTTTCCACTTTAGTCTTTCCACTTTAGTCTGTCCACTTTAGTCTTTCCACTATTCTCTGTCCACTTTAGTCTTTCCACTATAGTCTCCACTTTATTCTGTCCACTACAGTCTTTCCACTATAGTCTTTCCACTATAGTCTGTCCACTTTAGTCTTTCCACTATAGTCTCCACTTTATTCTGTCCACTATAGTCTTTCCACTATAGTCTTTCCACTATAGTCTGTCCACTTTAGTCTTTCCACTTTAGTCTTTCCACTATAGTCTCCACTTTATTCTGTCCACTACAGTCTTTCCACTTTAGTCTTTCCACTATTCTCTGTCCACTTTAGTCTATCCACTTTAGTCTTTCCACTATAGTCTCCACTTTATTCTGTCCACTACAGTCTTTCCACTATAGTCTTTCCACTATAGTCTGTCCACTTTAGTCTTTCCACTATAGTCTCCACTTTATTCTCTCCACTACAGTCTTTCCACTATTGTCTTTCCACTATAGTCTGTCCACTTTAGTCTTTCCACTTTAGTCTTTCCACTATAGTCTCCACTTTATTCTGTCCACTACAGTCTTTCCACTATAGTCTATCCACTATAGTCTGTCCACTTTAGTCTTTCCACTATTCTCTGTCCACTTTAGTCTTTCCACTATACTCTCCACTTTATTCTGTCCACTACAGTCTTTCCACTATAGTCTTCCAATATAGTCTGTCCACTTTAGTCTTTCCACTTTAGTCTTTCCACCTTAGTCTGTCCACTTTAGTCTTTCCACTATAGTCTGTCCACTTTAGTCTTTCCACTATTCTCTGTCCACTTTAGTCTTTCCACTATAGTATTTCCACTATAGTCTCCACTTTATTCTGTCCACTAAAGTCTTTCCACTATAGTCTTTCCACTATAGTGTGTCCACTTTAGTTTTTCCACTTTAATCTTTCCACTTTAGTCTGTCCACATTAGTCTTTCCACTATAGTCTGTCCACTTTAGTCTTTCCACTTTAGTCTTTCCACTATAGTCTCCACTTTATTCTTTCCACTACAGTCTTTCCACTTTAGTCTTTCCAGTACTCTCTGTCCACTTTAGTCTTTCCACTTTATTCTTTCCACTATTGTCTCCACTTTATTCTGTTCACTACAGTCTTTCCACTATAGTCTTTCCACTATTCTCTGTCCACTTTAGTCTTTCCACTATAGTCTCCACTTTCTTCTGTCCACTACAGTCTTTCCACTATAGTCTTTCCACTATAGTTTGTCCACTTTAGTCTTTCCACTTTAGTCTTTCCACTTTAGTCTGTCCACTTTAGTCTTTCCACTATAGTCTCCAGTTTATTCTGTCCACTACAGTCTTTCCACTATAGTCTTTCAACTATAGTATGTCCACTTTAGTCTTTCCACTTTAGTTTTTCCACTTTAGTCTTTCCACTATAGTCTGTCCACTTTAGTCTTTCCACTATAGTCTGTCTACTATAGTCTTTCCACTTTTCTCTGTCCACTTTAGTCTTTCCACTATAGTCTCCACTTTATTCTGTCCACTACAGTCTTTCCACTGTAGTCTTTCCACTATAGTCTGTCCACTTTAGTCTTTCCACCATAGTCTGTCCACTATAGTCTTTCCACTATTCTCTGTCCCCTTTAGTCTTTCCACTAGAGTCTCCACTTTATTCTTTCCACTACAGTCTTTCCACTTTAGTCTTTCCAGTACTCTCTGTCCACATTAGTCTTTCCACTATACTCTCCACTTTATTCTGTCCACTTTAGTCTTTCCACTATAGTCTGTCGACTTTAGTCTTTCCACTATTTTCTGTCCACTTTAGTCTTTCCACTTTAGTCTTTCCATTATAGTCTCCACTTTATTCTGTCCACTACAGTCTTTCCACTATAGTCTTTCCACTATAGTGTGTCCACTTTAGTCTTTCCACTTTAATCTTTCCACTTTATTCTGTCCATATTAGTCTTTCCACTATAGTCTGTCCACTTTAGTCTTTCCACTTTAGTCTTTCCACTATAGTCTCCACTTTATTCTTTCCACTACAGTCTTTCCACTTTAGTCTTTCCAGTACTCTCTGTCCACTTTAGTCTTTCCACTTTATTCTTTCCACTATAGTCTCCACTTTATTCTGTTCACTACAGTCTTTCCACTATAGTCTGTCCACTTTAGTCTTTCCACTTTAGTCTTTCCACTATAGTCTCCACTTTATTCTTTCCACTACAGTCTTTCCACTTTAGTCTTTCCAGTACTCTCTGTCCACTTTAGTCTTTCCACTTTATTCTTTCCACTATTGTCTCCACTTTATTCTGTTCACTACAGTCTTTCCACGATAGTCTTTCCACTATAGTCTGTCCACTTTAGTCTTTCCATTATAGTATTTCCACTATAGTCTCCACTTTATTCTGTCCACTAAAGTCTTTCCACTATAGTCTTTCCACTATAGTGTGACCACTTTAGTCTTTCCACTTTAATCTTTCCACTTTAGTCTGTCCACATTAGTCTTTCCACTATAGTCTGTCCACTTTAGTCTTTCCACTTTAGTCTTTCCACTATAGTCTCCACTTTATTCTTTCCACTACAGTCTTTCCACTTTAGTCTTTCCAGTACTCTCTGTCCACTTTAGTCTTTCCACTTTATTCTTTCCACTATTGTCTCCACTTTATTCTGTTCACTACAGTCTTTCCACTATAGTCTTTCCACTATTCTCTGTCCACTTTAGTCTTTCCACTATAGTCTCCACTATAGTCTCCACTTTTCCACTTTAGTCTTTCCACTTTAGTCTTTCCACTATAGTCTCCACTTTATTCTTTCCACTACAGTCTTTCCACTTTAGTCTTTCCAGTACAATCTGTCCACTTTAGTCTTTCCACTTTATTCTTTCCACTATAGTCTCCACTTTATTCTGTCCACTACAGTCTTTCCACTATAGTCTTTCAACTATAGTATGTCCACTTTAGTCTTTCCACTTTAGTTTTTCCACTTTAGTCTTTCCACTATAGTCTGTCCACTTTAGTCTTTCCACTATAGTCTGTCCACTATAGTCTTTCCACTTTTCTCTGTCCACTTTAGTCTTTCCACTATAGTCTCCACTTTATTCTGTCCACTACAGTCTTTCCACTGTAGTCTTTCCACTATAGTCTGTACACTTTAGTCTTTCCACTATAGTCTGTCTACTATAGTCTTTCCACTTTTCTCTGTCCACTTTAGTCTTTCGACTATAGTCTCCACTTTATTCTGTCCACTACAGTCTTTCCACTGTAGTCTTTCCACTATAGTCTGTCCACTTTAGTCTTTCCACCATAGTCTGTCCACTATAGTCTTTCCACTATTCTCTGTCCCCTTTAGTCTTTCCACTAGAGTCTCCACTTTATTCTTTCCACTACAGTCTTTCCACTTTAGTCTTTCCAGTACTCTCTGTCCACATTAGTCTTTCCACTATACTCTCCACTTTATTCTGTCCACTTTAGTCTTTCCACTATAGTCTGTCGACTTTAGTCTTTCCACTATTCTCTGTCCACTTTAGTCTTTCCACTTTAGTCTTTCCATTATAGTCTCCACTTTATTCTGTCCACTACAGTCTTTCCACTATAGTCTTTCCACTATAGTGTGTCCACTTTAGTCTTTCCACTTTAATCTTTCCACTTTATTCTGTCCATATTAGTCTTTCCACTATAGTCTGTCCACTTTAGTCTTTCCACTTTAGTCTTTCCACTATAGTCTCCACTTTATTCTTTCCACTACAGTCTTTCCACTTTAGTCTTTCCAGTACTCTCTATCCACTTTAGTCTTTCCACTTTATTCTTTCCACTATTGTCTCCACTTTATTCTGTTCACTAGTCTCCACTTAGTCTCCACTTTATTCTTTACACTACAGTCTTTCCACTTTAGTCTTTCCAGTACTCTCTGTCCACTTTAGTCTTTCCACTTTATTCTTTCCACTATTGTCTCCACTTTATTCTGTTCACTACAGTCTTTCCACTATAGTCTTTCCACTAAAGTCTGTCCACTTTAGTCTTTCCACTTTTCTCTGTCCACTTTAGTCTTTCCACTATCGTCTGTCCACTTTAGTCTTTCCACTAATCTCTGTCCACTTTAGTCTTTCAACTATAGTCTCCACTTTATTCTGTCCACTACAGTCTTTCCACTATAGTCTTTCCACTATAGTTTGTCCACTTTAGTCTTTCCACTTTAGTCTTTCCACTTTAGTCCGTCCACTTTAGTCTTTCCACTATAGTCTCCACTTTATTCTTTCCACTACAGTCTTTCCACTTTAGTCTTTCCAGTACTCTCTGTCCACTTTAGTCTTTCCACTATCCTCTCCACTTTATTCTGTCCACTACAGTCTTTCCACTATAGTCTTCCAATATAGTCTTTCGACCATAGTCTGTCCACTTTAGTCTTTCCACTATAGTCTGTCCACTTTAGTCTTTCCACTATTCTCTGTCCACTTTAGTCTTTCCACTTTAGTCTTTCCATTATAGTCTCCACTTTATTCTGTCCTCTACAGTCTTTCCACTATAGTCTTTCCACTATAGTGTGTCCACTTTATTCTTTCCACTTTAATCTTTCCACTTTATTCTGTCCATATTAGTCTTTCCACTATAGTCTGTCCACTTTAGTCTTTCCACTTTAGTCTTTCCACTATAGTCTCCACTTTATTCTGTCCACTACAGTCTTTCCACTGTAGTCTTTCCACTACAGTCTGTCCACTTTAGTCTTTCCACTTTAATCTTTCCACTTTATTCTGTCCATATTAGTCTTTCCACTATAGTCTGTCCACTTTAGTCTTTCCACTTTAGTCTTTCCACTATAGTCTGTCCACTTTAGTCTTTCCACTATTCACTGTCCACTTTAGTCTTTCCACTATAGACTCCACTTTCTTCTGTCCACTACAGTCTATCCACTATAGTCTTTCCACTATAGTCTGTCCACTTTAGTCTTTCCACTTTAGTCTGTCCAATTTAGTCTTTCCACTATAGTCTGTCCACTTTAGTCTTTCCACTATTCTCTGTCCACTTTAGTCTTTCCACTTTAGTCTTTCCACTATAGTCTCCACTTTATTCTGTCCACTACAGTCTTTCCACTATAGTCTTTCCACTATAGTCTGTCCACTTTAGTCTTTCCACTTTAGTTTTTTCCACTTTAGTCTTTCCACTAAAGTCTGTCCACTTTAGTCTTTCCACTATTCTCTGTCCACTTTAATCTTTCCACTATAGTCTCCACTTTATTCTGTCCACTACAGTCTTTCCACCATAGTCTTTCCACTATAGTCTTTCCACTTTAGTCTTTCCACTTTAGTCTTTCCACTATAGTCTCCACTTTATTAATTCAACTACAATCTTTCCACTTTAGTCTTTCCAATACTCTCTGTCCACTTTAGTCTTTCCACTTTATTCTTTCCACTATAGTCTCCACTTTATTCTGTTCACTACAGTCTTTCCACTATAGTCTTTCCACTATAGTCTTTCCACTTTAGTCTTTCCACTATTCTCTGTCCACTTTAGTCTTTCCACAATAGTCTCCACTTTATTCTGTCCACTACAGTCTTTCCACTGTAGTCTTTCCACTACAGTCTGTCCACTTTAGTCTTTCCACTATAATTTTTCCACTTTAGTCTTTCCACTATAGTCTATCCCCTTTAGTCTTTCCACTATTCTCTGTC
This sequence comes from Branchinecta sandiegonensis, assembly GCA_030848855.1. Lineage (NCBI taxonomy): Eukaryota > Metazoa > Arthropoda > Branchiopoda > Anostraca > Branchinectidae > Branchinecta > Branchinecta sandiegonensis. The sequence goes on along the minus strand of JAUPMV010000002.1, from coordinate 361,521 downwards.
CACTTTAGTCTTTCCACTATAGTCTCCACTTTCTTCTGTCCACTACAGTCTATCCACTATAGTCTTTCCACTTTAGTCTGTCCAATTTAGTCTTTCCACTATAGTCTGTCCACTTTAGTCTTTCCACTATTCTCTGTCCACTTTAGTCTTTCCACTTTAGTCTGTCCAATTTAGTCTTTCCACTATAGTCTGTCCACTTTATTCTGTCCACTACAGTCTTTCCACTATAGTCTTTCCACTATAGTCTGTCCACTTTAGTCTTTCCACTTTAGTTTTTCCACTTTAGTCTTTCCACTATAGTCTGTCCACTTTAGTCTTTCCACTATTCTCTGTCTACTTTAGTCTTTCCACTATAGTCTCCACTTTATTCTGTCCAGTACTTCCTTTCCACTATAGTCTTTCCACTATAGTCTGTCCACTTTAGTCTTTCCACTTTAGTCTTTCCACTTTAGTCTGTCCACTTTAGTCTTTCCACTATTCTCTGTCCACTTTAGTCTTTCCACTATAGTCTCCACTTTATTCTGTCAACTACAGTCTTTCCACTATAGTCTTTTCACTAAATCAATCAATCAATTTATTTAATTCGTGATATTACACATCACATAATAAGATTACACTAACACATGAATTTTCTTACTAAATATATACAATCATTTTAACCATTCGGTGGCTCGGGGCAATAGCACAGTCGACGGAAAAGTCGGTAAAAATGACCAGAACGGCATTCTGCATTCTCACGAATTGCCTTTAAAAGTGGATTATCGGAAACTTCTAACCTTGCAACAAAACTAACTATCGCTTTCCGCCTCATAACATCAAAAGATTCAGTTTCATTTTCTAAAAACATTTGACTAGCAGAGTAACGTCGATTATATGAAAGGAGATGACGGAATGCATTGTTAAAACAAACTTTTAGTTTACGCATCGTCGTCTCAAGATAGTTATCAAAAAGTGGGAGACAGTATAGTTGTGTGCGAAAAGAATTCTAACCGACACAGTACAAAATTTAAAATTACGTATAGTCTGTCCACTTTAGTCTTTCCACTTTAGTCTTTCCACTTTAGTCTTTCCACTTTAATCTTTCCACTTTAGTCTGTCCACATTAGTCTTTCCACAATAGTCTCCACTTTATTCTGTCCACTACAGTCTTTCCACTGTAGTCTTTCCACTACAGTCTGTCCACTTTAGTCTTTCCACTATAATTTTTCCACTTTAGTCTTTCCACTATAGTCTGTCCACTTTAGTCTTTCCACTATTCTCTGTCCACTTTAGTCTTTCCACTATAGTCTCCACTTTCTTCTGTCCACTACAGTCTATCCACTATAGTCTTTCCACTTTAGTCTGTCCAATTTAGTCTTTCCACTATAGTCTGTCCACTTTAGTCTTTCCACTATTCTCTGTCCACTTTAGTCTTTCAACTTTAGTCTGTCCAATTTAGTCTTTCCACTATAGTCTGTCCGCTTTATTCTGTCCACTACAGTCTTTCCACTATAGTCTTTCCACTATAGTCTGTCCACTTTAGTCTTTCCACTTTAGTTTTTCCACTTTAGTCTTTCCACTATAGTCTGTCCACTTTAGTCTTTCCACTATTCTCTGTCTACTTTAGTCTTTCCACTATAGTCTCCACTTTATTCTGTCCAGTACTTCCTTTCCACTATAGTCTTTCCACTATAGTCTGTCCACTTTAGTCTTTCCACTTTAGTCTTTCCACTTTAGTCTGTCCACTTTAGTCTTTCCACTATTCTCTGTCCACTTTAGTCTTTCCACTATAGTCTCCACTTTATTCTGTCAACTACAGTCTTTCCATTATAGTCTTTTCACTATATCAATCAATCAATTTATTTAATTCGTGATATTACACATCACATAATAAGATTACACTAACACATGAATTTTCTTACTAAATATATACAATCATTTTAACCATTCGGTGGCTCGGGGCAATAGCACAGTCGACGGAAAAGTCGGTAAAAATGACCAGAACGGCATTCTGCATTCTCACGAATTGCCTTTAAAAGTGGATTATCGGAAACTTCTAACCTTGCAACAAAACTAACTATCGCTTTCCGCCTCATAACATCAAAAGATTCAGTTTCATTTTCTAAAAACATTTGACTAGCAGAGTAACGTCGATTATATGAAAGGAGATGACGGAATGCATTGTTAAAACAAACTTTTAGTTTACGCATCGTCGTCTCAAGATAGTTATCAAAAAGTGGGAGACAGTATAGTTGTGTGCGAAAAGAATTCTAACCGACACAGTACAAAATTTAAAATTACGTATAGTCTGTCCACTTTAGTCTTTCCACTTTAGTCTTTCCACTTTAGTCTTTCCACTTTAATCTTTACACTTTAGTCTGTCCACATTAGTCTTTCCACAATAGTCTCCACTTTATTCTGTCCACTACAGTCTTTCCACTGTAGTCTTTCCACTACAGTCTGTCCACTTTAGTCTTTCCATTATAATTTTTCCACTTTAGTCTTTCCACTATAGTCTGTCCACTTTAGTCTTTCCACTATTCTCTGTTCACTTTAGTCTTTCCACTATAGTCTCCACTTTCTTCTGTCCACTACAGTCTATCCACTATAGTCTTTCCACTTTAGTCTGTCCAATTTAGTCTTTCCACTATAGTCTGTCCACTTTAGTCTTTCCACTATTCTCTGTCCACTTTAGTCTTTCCACTTTAGTCTGTCCAATTTAGTCTTTCCACTATAGTCTGTCCACTTTATTCTGTCCACTACAGTCTTTCCACTATAGTCTTTCCACTATAGTCTGTCCACTTTAGTCTTTCCACTTTAGTTTTTCCACTTTAGTCTTTCCACTATAGTCTGTCCACTTTAGTCTTTCCACTATTCTCTGTCTACTTTAGTCTTTCCACTATAGTCTCCACTTTATTCTGTCCAGTACTTCCTTTCCACTATAGTCTTTCCACTATAGTCTGTCCACTTTAGTCTGTCCACATTAGTCTTTCCACTATAGTCTGTCCACTTTAGTCTTTCCACTTTAGTCTTTCCACTATAGTCTCCACTTTATTCTTTCCAATACAGTCTTTCCACTTTAGTCTTTCCAGTACTCTCTGTCCACTTTAGTCTTTCCACTTTATTCTTTCCACTATTGTCTCCACTTTATTCTGTTCACTACAGTCTTTCCACTATAGTCTTTCGACTATAGTCTGTCCACTTTAGTCTTTCCATTTTTCTCTGTCCACTTTAGTCTTTCCACTATAGTCTCCACTTTATTCTGTCAACTACAGTCTTTCCACTGTAGTCTTTCCACTTTAGTCTTTCCACTTTAGTCTTTCAACTTTAATCTTTCCACTTTAGTCTGTCCACATTAGTCTTTCCACTATAGTCTGTCCACTTTAGTCTTTCCACTTTAGTCTTTCCACTATAGTCTCCACTTTATTCTTTCCAATACAGTCTTTCCACTTTAGTCTTTCCAGTACTCTCTGTCCACTTTAGTCTTTCCACTTTATTCTTTCCACTATTGTCTCCACTTTATTCTGTTCACTACAGTCTTTCCACTATAGTCTTTCGACTATAGTCTGTCCACTTTAGTCTTTCCATTTTTCTCTGTCCACTTTAGTCTTTCCACTATAGTCTCCACTTTATTCTGTCAACTACAGTCTTTCCACTGTAGTCTTTCCACTATAGTCTGTCCACTTTAGTCTTTCCACTATAGTCTGTCCACTATAGTCTTTCCACTATTCTCTGTCCACTTTAGTCTTTCCACTATAGTCTCCACTTTCTTCTGTCCACTACAGTCTTTCCACTATAGTCTTTCCACTATAGTTTGTCCACTTTAGTCTTTCCGCTTTAGTCTTTCCACTTTAGTCCGTCCACTTTAGTCTTTCCACTATAGTCTGTCCACTATAGTCTTTCCACTTTTCTCTGTCCACTTTAGTCTTTCCACTATAGTCTCCACTTTATTCTGTCCACTACAGTCTTTTCACTGTAGTCTTTCCACTATAGTCTGTCCACTTTAGTCTTTCCACTATAGTCTGTCCACTATAGTCTTTCCACTTTTCTCTGTCCACTTTAGTCTTTCGACTATAGTCTCCACTTTATTCTGTCCACTACAGTCTTTCCACTGTAGTCTTTCCACTATAGTCTGTCCACTTTAGTCTTTCCACTATAGTCTGTCCACAATAGTCTTTCCACTATTCTCTGTCCACTTTAGTCTTTCCACTATAGTCTCCACTTTATTCTTTCCACTACAGTCTTTCCACTTTGGTCTTTCCAGTACTCTCTGTCCACTTTAGTCTTTCCACTATCCTCTCCACTTTATTCTGTCCACTACAGTCTTTCCACTATAGTCTTCCAATATAGTCTGTCCACTTTAGTCTTTCCACTTTAGTCTTTCCACCTTAGTCTGTCCACTTTAGTCTTTCCACTATAGTCTGTCCACTTTAGTCTTTCCACTATTCTCTGTCCACTTTAGTCTTTCCACTTTAGTCTTTCCATTATAGTCTCCACTTTATTCTGTCCACTACAGTCTTTCCACTATAGTCTTTCCACTATCGTGGGTCCACTTTAGTCTTTCCACTTTAATCTTTCCACTTTATTCTGTCCATATTAGTCTTTCCACTATAGTCTGTCCACTTTAGTCTTTCCAATTTAGTCTTTCCACTATAGTCTCCACTTTATTCTTTCCCCTACAGTCTTTCCACTTTAGTCTTTCCAGTACTCTCTGTCCACTTTAGTCTTTCCACTTTATTCTTTCCACTATAGTCTCCACTTTATTTTGTTCACTACAGTCTTTCCACGATAGTCTTTCCACTATAGTCTGTCCACTTTAGTCTTTCCACTATTCTCTGTCCACTTTAGTCTTTCCACTATAGTCTCCACTTTATTCTGTCCACTACAGTCTTTCCACCATAGTCTTTCCACTATAGACTGTCCACTTTAGTCTTTCCATAATTCTCTGTCCACTGTAGTCTTTCCACTATAGTCTCCACTTTATTCTGTCCACTACAGTCTTTCCACCATAGTCTTTCCACTATAGACTGTCCACTTTAGTCTTTCCATAATTCTCTGTCCACTGTAGTCTTTCCACTAAAGTCTGTCCACTTTAGTCTTTCCATTTAGTCTTTCCGCTTTAGTCTGTCCACTTAGTCTTTCCACTAGAGTCTGTCCACTTTAGTCTGTCCACTTTAGTCTGTCCACTTTAGTCTTTCCACTTTAGTCATTTCCACTATAGTCTGTCCACTTTAGTCTTTCCACTTTAGTCTTTCCACTTTAGTCTGTCCACTTTAGTCTTTCCACTATTCTCTGTCCACTTTAGTCTTTCCACTATAGTCTCCACTTTATTCTGTCCACTACAGTCTTTCCACTATAGTCTTTCCACTATAGTCTGTCCACTTTAGTCTTTCCACTATAGTCTCCACTTTATTCTGTCCACTACAGTCTTTCCACTATAGTCTTTCCACTATAGTCTGTCCACTTTAGTCTTTCCACTTTAGTCTTTCCACTATAGTCTCCACTTTATTCTGTCCACTACAGTCTTTCCACTTTAGTCTTTCCAATATTCTCTGTCCACTTTAGTCTATCCACTTTAGTCTTTCCACTATAGTCTCCACTTTATTCTGTCCACTACAGTCTTTCCACTATAGTCTTTCCACTATAGTCTGTCCACTTTAGTCTTTCCACTATAGTCTCCACTTTATTCTCTCCACTACAGTCTTTCCACTATTGTCTTTCCACTATAGTCTGTCCACTTTAGTCTTTCCACTTTAGTCTTTCCACTATAGTCTCCACTTTATTCTGTCCACTACAGTCTTTCCACTTTAGTCTTTCCACTATTCTCTGTCCACTTTAGTCTATCCACTTTAGTCTTTCCACTATATTCTCCACTTTATTCTGTCCACTACAGTCTTTCCACTATAGTCTATCCACTATAGTCTGTCCACTTTATTCTTTCCACTATTCTCTGTCCACTTTAGTCTTTCCACTATACTCTCCACTTTATTCTGTCCACTACAGTCTTTCCACTATAGTCTTCCAATATAGTCTGTCCACTTTAGTCTTTCCACTTTAGTCTTTCCACCTTAGTCTGTCCACTTTAGTCTTTCCACTATAGTCTGTCCACTTTTGTCTTTCCACTATTCTCTGTCCACTTTAGTCTTTCCACTATAGTATTTCCACTATAGTCTCCACTTTATTCTGTCCACTAAAGTCTTTCCACTATAGTCTTTCCACTATAGTGTGTCCACTTTAGTCTTTCCACTTTAATCTTTCCACTTTAGTCTGTCGACATTAGTCTTTCCACTATAGTCTGTCCACTTTAGTCTTTCCACTTTAGTCTTTCCACTATAGTCTTTCCACTATAGTCTGTCCACTTTAGTCTTTCCACTATAGTCTCCACTTTATTCTGTCCACTACAGTCTTTCCACTATAGTCTTTCCACTATAGTCTGTCCACTTTAGTCTTTCCACTTTAGTCTTTCCACTATAGTCTCCACTTTATTCTGTCCACTACAGTCTTTCCACTTTAGTCTTTCCAATATTCTCTGTCCACTTTAGTCTATCCACTTTAGTCTTTCCACTATAGTCTCCACTTTATTCTGTCCACTACAGTCTTTCCACTATAGTCTTTCCACTATAGTCTGTCCACTTTAGTCTTTCCACTATAGTCTCCACTTTATTCTCTCCACTACAGTCTTTCCACTATTGTCTTTCCACTATAGTCTGTCCACTTTAGTCTTTCCACTTTAGTCTTTCCACTATAGTCTCCACTTTATTCTGTCCACTACAGTCTTTCCACTTTAGTCTTTCCACTATTCTCTGTCCACTTTAGTCTATCCACTTTAGTCTTTCCACTATATTCTCCACTTTATTCTGTCCACTACAGTCTTTCCACTATAGTCTATCCACTATAGTCTGTCCACTTTATTCTTTCCACTATTCTCTGTCCACTTTAGTCTTTCCACTATACTCTCCACTTTATTCTGTCCACTACAGTCTTTCCACTATAGTCTTCCAATATAGTCCGTCCACTTTAGTCTTTCCACTTTAGTCTTTCCACCTTAGTCTGTCCACTTTAGTCTTTCCACTATAGTCTGTCCACTTTTGTCTTTCCACTATTCTCTGTCCACTTTAGTCTTTCCACTATAGTATTTCCACTATAGTCTCCACTTTATTCTGTCCACTAAAGTCTTTCCACTATAGTCTTTCCACTATAGTGTGTCCACTTTAGTCTTTCCACTTTATTCTTTCCACTACAGTCTTTCCACTTTAGTCTTTCCAGTACTCTCAGTCCACTTTAGTCTTTCCACTTTATTCTTTCCACTATCGTCTCCACTTTATTCTGTTCACTACAGTCTTTCCACTATAGTCTGTCCACTTTAGTCTTTCCACTTTTCTCTTCCCACTTTAGTTTTTCCACTATAGTCTCCACTTTATTCTGTCCACTACAGTCTTTCCACTGTAGTCTTTCCACTATAGTCTGTCCACTTTAGTCTTTCCACTATAGTCTGTCCACTAAAGTCTTTCCACTATTCTCTGTCCACTTTAGTCTTTCCACTATAGTCTTTCCACTATAGTTTGTCCACTTTAGTCTTTCCACTTTAGTCTTTCCACTTTAGTCTGTCCACTTTAGTCTTTCCACTATCGTCTGTCCACTATAGTCTTTCTACTTTTCTCTGTCCACTTTAGTCTTTCCACTATAGTCTCCACTTTATTCTGTCCACTACAGTCTTTCCACTGTAGTCTTTCCACTATAGTCTGTCCACTTTAGTCTTTCCACTATAGTCTGTCCACTATAGTCTTTCCACTTTTCTCTGTCCACTTTAGTCTTTCCACTATAGTCTCCACTTTATTCTGTCCACTACAGTCTTTCCACTGTAGTCTTTCCACTATAGTCTGTCCACTTTAGTCTTTCCACTATAGTCTGTCCACTATAGTCTTTCCACTATTCTCTGTCCACTTTAGTCTTTCCACTATAGTCTCCACTTTATTCTTTCCACTACAGTCTTTCCACTTTAGTCTTTCCAGTACTCTCTGTCCACTTTAGTCTTTCCCCTTTATTCTTTCCACTATTGTCTCCACTTTATTCTGTTCACTACAGTCTTTCCACTATAGTCTTTCCACTATTCTCTGTCCACTTTAGTCTTTCCACTATAGTCTCCACTTTCTTCTGTCCACTACAGTCTTTCCACTATAGTCTTTCCACTACAGTTTGTCCACTTTAGTCTTTCCACTTTAGTCTGTCCACTTTAGTCTTTCCACTATTCTCTGTCTACTTTAGTCTTTCCACTATAGTCTCCACTTTATTCTGTCCAGTACTTTCTTTCCACTATAGTCTTTCCACTATAGTCTGTCCACTTTAGTCTTTCCACTTTAGTCTTTCCACTTTAGTTCTTTCCACTTTAGTCTTTCCACTATTCTCTGTCCACTTTAGTCTTTCCACTATAGTCTCCACTTTATTCTGTCCACTACAGTCTTTCCACCATAGTCTTTCCACTATAGACTGTCCACTTTAGTCTTTCCATAATTCTCTGTCCACTGTAGTCTTTCCACTTTAATCTTTCCACTTTAGTCTGTCCACATTAGTCTTACCACTATAGTCTGTCCACTTTAGTCTTTCCACTATTCTCTGTCCAATTTAGTCTTTCCACTTTAGTCTTTCCAGTATAGTCTCCACTTTATTCTGTCCACTACATTCTTTCCACTATAGTCTTTCCACTATAGTGTGTCCACTTTAGTCTTTCTACTTTAATCTTTCCACTTTAGTCTGTCCACATTAGTCTTTCCACTATAGTCTGTCCACTTTAGTCTTTCCACTTTAGTCTTTCCACTATAGTCTCCACTTTATTCTTTCCACTACAGTCTTTCCACTTTAGTCTTTCCAATACTCTCTGTCCACTTTAGTCTTTCCACTTTATTCTTTCCACTATAGTCTCCACTTTATTCTGTTCACTACAGTCTTTCCACTATAGTCTTTCCACTATAGTCTGTCCACTTTAGTCTTTCCACTATTCTCTGTCCACTTTAGTCTTTCCACTATAGTCTCCACTTTATTCTGTCCACTACAGTCTTTCCACTGTAGTCTTTCCACTACAGTCTGTCCACTTTAGTCTTTCCACTATAGTTTTTCCACTTTAGTCTTTCCACTATAGTCTGTCCACTTTAGTCTTTCCACTATTCTCTGTCCACTTTAGTCTTTCCACTATAGTCTCCAATTTCTTCTGTCCACTACAGTCTATCCACTATAGTCTTTCCACTATAGTCTGTCCACTTTAGTCTTTCCACTTTAGTCTGTCCAATTTAGTCTTTCCACTATAGTCTCCACTTTATTCTGTCCACTACAGTCTTTCCACTATAGTCTGTCCACTTTAGTCTTTCCACTTTAGTTTTTCCACTTTAGTCTTTCCACTATAGTCTGTCCACTTTAGTCTTTCCACTATTCTCTGTCTACTTTAGTCTTTCCACTATAGTCTCCACTTTATTCTGTCCACTACAGTCTTTCCACTGTAGTCTTTCCACTATAGTCTGTCCACTTTAGTCTTTCCACTTTAGTTTTTCCACTTTAGTCTTTCCACTATAGTCTGTCCACTGTAGTCTTTCCACTTTTCTCTGTCCACTTTAGTCTTTCCACTATAGTCTCCACTTTATTCTGTCCACTACAGTCTTTCCACTGTAGTCTTTCCACTATAGTCTGTCCACTTTAGTCTTTCCACTATAGTCTGTCCACTATAGTCTTTCCACTTTTCTCTGTCTACTTTAGTCTTTCCACTATAGTCTCCACTTTATTCTGTCCACTACAGTCTTTCCACTGTAGTCTTTCCACTATAATCTGTCCACTTTAGTCTTTCCACTATAGTCTGTCCACTATAGTCTTTCCACTATTCTCTGTCCACTTTAGTCTTTCAACTATAGTCTCCACTTTATTCTGTCCACTACAGTCTTTCCACTTTAGTCTTTCCAGTACTCTCTGTCCACTTTAGTCTTTCCACTTTATTCTTTCCACTATTGTCTCCACTTTATTCTGTTCACTACAGTCTTTCCACTATAGTCTTTCCACTATTCTCTGTCCACTTTAGTATTTCCACTATAGTCTCCACTTTCTTCTGTCCACTACAGTCTTTCCACTATAGTCTTTCCACTATAGTTTGTCCACTTTAGTCTTTCCACTTTAGTCTTCTCACTTTAGTCTGTCCACTTTAGTCTTTCCACTATAGTCTGTCCACTTTAGTCTTTCCACTATTCTCTGTCCACTTTAGTCTTTCCACTTTAGTCTTTCCACTATAGTCTCCACTTTATTCTGTCCACTACAGTCTTTCCACTATAGTCTTTCAACTATAGTATGTCCACTTTAGTCTATCCACTTTAGTTTTTCCACTTTAGTATTTCCACTATAGTCTGTCCACTTTAGTCTTTCCACTATTCTCTGTCTACTTTAGTCTTTCCACTATAGTCTCCACTTTATTCTGTCCAGCACTTTCTTTCCACTATAGTCTTTCCACTATAGTCTGTCCACTTTAGTCTTTCCACTTTAGTCTTTCCACTTTAGTCTGTCCACTTTAGTCTTTCCACTATTCTCCGTCCACTTTAGTCTTTCCACTACAGTCTCCACTTTATTCTGTCCACTACAGTCTTTCCACCATAGTCTTTCCACTATAGACTGTCCACTTTAGTCTTTCCATAATTCTCTGTCCACTGTAGTCTTTCCACTTTAATCTTTCCACTTTAGCCTGTCCACATTAGTCTTTCCACTATAGTCTGTCCACTTTAGTCTTTCCACTATTCTCTGTCCACTTTAGTCTTTCCACTTTAGTCTTTCCACTATAGTCTCCACTTTATTCTGACCACTACAGTCTTTCCACTATAGTCTTTCCACTATAGTGTGTCCACTTTAGTCTTTCCATTTTAATCTTTCCACTTTAGTCTGTCCACATTAGTCTTTCCACTATAGTCTGTCCACTTTAGTCTTTCCACTTTAGTCTTTCCACTATAGTCTCCACTTTATTCTTTCCACTACAGTCTTTCCACTTTAGTCTTTCCAATACTCTCTGTCCACTTTAGTCTTTCCACTTTATTCTATCCACCATAGTCTCCTATTTATTCTGTTCACTACAGTCTTTCCACTATAGTCTTTCCACTATAGTCTGTCCACTTTAGTCTTTCCACTATTCTCTGACCATTTTGGTCTTTCCACTATAGTCTCCACTTTATTCTGTCCACTACAGTCTTTCCACTGTAGTCTTTCCACTACAGTCTGTCCACTTTAGTCTTTCCACTATAGTTTTTCCACTTTAGTCTTTCCACTATAGTCTGTCCACTTTAGTCTTTCCACTATTCTCTGTCCACTTTAGTCTTTCCACTATAGTCTCTACTTTCTTCTGTCCACTACAGTCTTTCCACTATAGTCTTTCCACTATAGTCTGTCCATTCTAGTCTTTCCACTTTAGTCTGTCCAATTTAGTCTTTCCACTATAGTCTGTCCGCTTTAGTCTTTCCACTATTCTCTGTCCACTTTAGTCTTTCCACTTTAGTCTTTCCACTATAGTCTGTCCACTTTAGTCTTTCCACTTTAGTCTTTCCACTTTATTCTGTCCACTTCAGTGTGTACACTTTAGTCTGTCCACCGAGTCTCTCCACTTCAGTCTTTCCACTATAGTCTCTCCACTTTAGTCTTTCCACTTTAGTCTTTCCACTTTATTCTGTCCACTACAGTCTTTCCACTTTAGTCGTTCCAATACTCTTTGTCCACTTTAGTCTTTCCACTTTAGTCGTTCCACTATAGTCTCCACTTTATTCTGTTCACTACAGTCTTTCCACTATAGTCTTTTCACTATAGTCTTTCCACTTTAGTCTTTCCACTATTCTCTGTCCACTTTAGTCTTTTTACTATAGTCTCCACTTTATTCTGTACACTACAGTCTTTCCACTACAGTCTTTCCACTATAGTCTGTCCACTTTAGTCTTTCCACTTTAGTCTTTCCACTTTAGTCTGTCCACTTTAGTCTTTCCACTATAGTCTGTCCACTTTAGTCTTTCCACTATTCTCTGTCCACTTTAGTCTTTCCACTTTAGTCTTTCCACTATAGTCTCCACTTTATTCTGTCCACTACAGTCTTTCCACTATAGTCTTTCCACTATAGTGTGTCCACTTTAGTCTTTCCACTTTAATCTTTCCACTTTAGTCTGTCCACATTAGTCTTTCCACTATAGTCTGTCCACTTTGGTCATTCCACTTTAGTCTTTCCACTATAGTCTCCACTTTATTCTTTCCACTACAGTCTTTCCAATACTCTCTGTCCACTTTAGTCTTTCCACTTTATTCTTTCCACTATAGTCTCCTATTTATTCTGTTCACTACAGTCTTTCCACTATAGTCTTTCCACTATAGTCTGTCCACTTTAGTCTTTCCACTATTCTCTGACCATTTTGGTCTTTCCACTATAGTCTCCACTTTATTCTGTCCACTACAGTCTTTCCACTGTAGTCTTTCCACTACAGTCTGTCCACTTTAGTCTTTCCACTATAGTTTTTCCACTTTAGTCTTTCCACTATTGTCTGTCCACTTTAGTCTTTCCACTATTCTCTGTCCACTTTAGTCTTTCCACTATAGTCTCTACTTTCTTCTGTCCACTACAGTCTTTCCACTATAGTCTTTCCACTATAGTCTGTCCATTCTAGTCTTTCCACTTTAGTCTGTCCAATTTAGTCTTTCCACTATAGTCTGTCCACTTTAGTCTTTCCACTCTTCTCTGTCCACTTTAGTCTTTCCACTTTAGTCTTTCCACTATAGTCTGTCCACTTTAGTTTTTCCACTTTAGTCTTTCCACTTTATTCTGTCCACTTCAGTGTGTACACTTTAGTCTGTCCACCGAGTCTCTCCACTTCAGTCTTTCCACTATAGTCTCTCCACTTTAGTCTTTCCACTTTAGTCTTTCCACTTTATTCTGTCCACTACAGTCTTTCCACTTTAGTCTTTCCAATACTCTTTGTCCACTTTAGTCTTTCCACTTTAGTCGTTCCACTATAGTCTCCACTTTATTCTGTTCACTACAGTCTTTCCACTATAGTCTTTTCACTATAGTCTTTCCACTTTAGTCTTTCCACTATTCTCTGTCCACTTTAGTCTTTCCACTATAGTCTCCACTTTATTCTGTCCACGACAGTCTTTCCACTATAGTCTTTCCACTATAGTCTGTCCACTTTAGTCTTTCCACTTTAGTTTTTATACTTTAGTCTTTCCACTATAGTCTGTCCACTTTAGTCTTTCCACAATTCTCTGTCCACTTTAGTCTTTTTACTATAGTCTCCACTTTATTCTGTCCACTACAGTCTTTCCACTACAGTCTTTCCACTATAGTCTGTCCACTTTAGTCTTTCCACTTTAGTCTTTCCACTTTAATCTGTCCACTTTAGTCTTTCCACTATAGTCTGTCCACTTTAGTATTTCCACTATTCTCTGTCCACTTTAGTCTTTCCACTATAGTCTCCACTTTATTCTGTCCACTACAGTCTTTCCACTATAGTCTTTCCACTATAGTCTGTCCACTTTAGTCTTTCCATTTCAGTTTTCCAGTTTAGTCTTTCCACTATAGTCTGTCCACTTTAGTCTTTTCACTATTCTCTGTCCACTTTAGTCTTTCCACTATAGTCTCCACTTTATTCTGTCCACTACAGTCTTTCCACTATAGTCTCTGTCCACTTTAGTCTTTCCACTTTAGTCTTTCCACTTTAGTTTTTCCACTTTAGTCTGTCCACTTTAGACTTTCCACTATAGTCTATCCACTTTAGTCTTTCCACTTTAGTCTTTCCACTTTATTCCGTCCACTTCAGTGTGCACACTTTAGTCTGTCCACTGAGTCTTTCCACTTCAGTCTTTCCACTTTAGTCTTTCCACTTTAGTCTTTCCACTATAGTCTCCACTTTATTCTGTCCACTACAGTCTTTCCAATTTAATCTTTCCACTTTAGTCTTTCCAATTTAGTCTTTCCACTATTCTCTGTCCACTTTAGTCTTTCCACTATAGTCTCCACTTTATTCTGTCCACTACAGTCTTTCCACTTTAGTCTTTCCACTATTCTCTGTCCACTTTAGTCTTTCCACTATAGTCTCCACTTTACTCTGTCCACTACAGTCTTTCCACTATAGTCTTTCCACTATAGTCTGTCCACTTTAGTCTTTCCACTATTCTCTGTCCACTTTAGTCTTTCCACTATACTCTCCACTTTATTCTGTCCACTACAGTCTTTCCAATATAGTCTTATAGTCTCCACATTATTCTGTTCACTACAGTCTTTCCACTATAGTCTTTCCACTATAGACTGTCCACTTTAGTCTTTCCACTATTCTCTGTCCACTTTAGTCTTTCCACTATAGTCTCCACTTTATTCTGTCCACTAGAGTCTTTCCCCCATAGTCTTTCCACTATAGTCTGTCCACTTTAGTCTTTCCACTTTAGTTTTTCCACTTTAGTCTTTCCACTATAGTCTGTCCACTTTAGTCTTTCCACTATTCTTTGTCCACTTTAGTCTTTCCACTATAGTCTCCACTTTATTCTGTCCACTACAGTCTTTCCACCATAGTCTTTCCACTATAGTCTGTCCACTTTAGTCTTTCCACTTTATTTTTTCCACTTTAGTCTGTCCACTTTAGACTTTCCACTATAGTCTATCCACTTTAGTCTTTCCACTTTAGTCTTTCCACTTTATTCTGTCCACTTCAGTGTGTACACTTTAGTCTGTCCACTGAGTCTTTCCACTTCAGTCTTTCCACTATAGTCTGTCCACTTTAGTCTTTCTACTTTAGTCTTTCCACTATAGTCTCCACTTTATTCTGTCCACTACAGTCTTTCCAATTTAGTCTTTCCACTATTCTCTGTCCACTTTAGTCTATCCACTTTAGTTTTTCCACTATAGTCTCCACTTTATTCTGTCCACTACAGTCTTTCCACTATAGTGTGTCCACTTTAGTCTTTCCAATTTAATCTTTTCACTTTAGTCTGTCCACATTAGTCTTTCCACTATAGTCTGTCCACTTTAGTCTTTCCACTTTAGTCTTTCCACTATAGTCTCCACTTTATTCTTTCCACTACAGTCTTTCCACTTTAGTCTTTCCAGTACTCTCTGTCCACTTTAGTCTTTCCACTTTATTCTTTCCACTATTGTCTCCACTTTATTCTGTTCACTACAGTCTTTCCACTATAGTGTTTCCAGTATAGTCTGTCCACTTTAGTCTTTCCACTATTCTCTGTCCACTTTAGTCTTTCCACTTTAGTCTTTCCATTATAGTCTCCACTTTAATCTGTCCACTACAGTCTTTCCACTATAGTCTTTCCACTATAGTGTGTCCACTTTAGTCTTTCCACTTTAATCTTTCCACTTTAGTCTGTCCACATTAGTCTTTCCACTATAGTCTGTCCACTTTAGTCTTTCCACTTTAGTCTTTCCACTATAGTCTCCACTTTATTCTTTCCACTACAGTCTTTCCACTTTAGTCTTTCCAGTACTCTTTCCACTATAGTCTTTCCACTTTAGTCTTTCCACTATAGTCTTTCCACTATAGTCTGTCCACTTTAGTCTTTCCAATTTAGTTTTTCCACTTTAGTCTTTCCACTATAGTCTGTCCACTTTTGTCTTTCCACTATTCTCTGTCCACTTAGTCTTTCCACTATTCTCTGTCCACTTTAGTCTTTCCACTATAGTCTCCACTTTATTCTGTCCACTACAGTCTTTCCACCATAGTCATTCCACTATAGACTGTCCACTTTAGTCTTTCCATAATTCTCTGTCCACTGTAGTCTTTCCACTTTAATCTTTCCACTTTAGTCTGTCCACATTAGTCTTTCCACTATAGTCTGTCCACTTTAGTCTTTCCACTATTCTCTGTCCAATTTAGTCTTTCCACTTTAGTCTTTCCAGTATAGTCTCCACTTTATTCTGTCCACTACATTCTTTCCACTATAGTCTTTCCACTATAGTGTGTCCACTTTAGTCTTTCTACTTTAATCTTTCCACTTTAGTCTGTCCACATTAGTCTTTCCACTATAGTCTGTCCACTTTAGTCTTTCCACTTTAGTCTTTCCACTATAGTCTCCACTTTATTCTTTCCACTACAGTCTTTCCACTTTAGTCTTTCCAATACTCTCTGTCCACTTTAGTCTTTCCACTTTATTCTTTCCACTATAGTCTCCACTTTATTCTGTTCACTACAGTCTTTCCACTATAGTCTTTCCACTATAGTCTGTCCACTTTAGTCTTTCCACTATTCTCTGTCCACTTTAGTCTTTCCACTATAGTCTCCACTTTATTCTGTCCACTACAGTCTTTCCACTGTAGTCTTTCCACTACAGTCTGTCCACTTTAGTCTTTCCACTATAGTTTTTCCACTTTAGTCTTTCCACTATAGTCTGTCCACTTTAGTCTTTCCATAATTCTCTGTCCACTGTAGTCTTCCCATTTTAGTCATTTCCACTATAGTCTGACCACTTTGGTCTTTCACTTTAGTCTTTCCACTTTAGTCTGTCCACTTTAGTCTTTCCACTATTCTCTGTCCACTTTAGTCTTTCCACTATAGTCTCCACTTTATTCTGTCCACTACAGTCTTTCCACTATAGTCTTTCCACTATAGTCTGTCCACTTTAGTCTTTCCACTATAGTCTGACCACTTTAGTCTTTCCACTTTAGTCTTTCCACTTTAGTCTGTCCACTTTAGTCTTTCCACTATTCTCTGTCCACTTTAGTCTTTCCACTATAGTCTCCACTTTATTCTGTCCACTACAGTCTTTCCACTATAGTCTTTCCACTATAGTCTGTCCACTTTAGCCTTTCCACTATAGTCTCCACTTTATTCTGTAGACTACAGTCTTTCCACTATAGTTTTTCCACTATAGTCTGTCCACTTTAGTCTTTCCACTTTAGTCTTTCCACTATAGTCTCCACTTTATTCTGTCCACTACAGTCTTTCCACTTTAGTCTTTCCACTATTCTCTGTCCACTTTAGTCTATCCACTTTAGTCTTTCCACTATTGTCTCCACTTTATTCTGTCCACTATAGTCTTTCCACTATAGTCTTTCCACTATAGTCTGTCCACTTTAGTCTTTCCACTATAGTCTCCACTTTATTCTCTCCACTACAGTCTTTCCACTATAGTCTTTCCACTATAGTCTGTCCACTTTAGTCTTTCCACTTTAGTCTTTCCACTATAGACTCCACTTTATTCTGTCCACTACAGTCTTTCCACTTTAGTCTCTCCACTATTCTCTGTCCACTTTAGTCTATCCAATTTAGTCTTTCCACTATATTCTCCACTTTATTCTGTCCACTACAGTCTTTCCACTATAGTCTATCCACTATAGTCTGTCCACTTTAGTCTTTCCACTATTCTCTGTCCACTTTAGTCTTTCCACTATACTCTCCACTTTATTCTGTTCACTACAGTCTTTCCACTATAGTCTTCCAATATAGTCTGTCCACTTTAGTCTTTCCACTTTAGTCTTTCCACCTTAGTCTGTCCACTTTAGTCTTTCCACTATAGTCTGTCCACTTTAGTATTTCCACTATTCTCTGTCCACTTTAGTCTTTCCACTTTAGTCTTTCCACTATAGTCTCCACTTTATTCTGTCCACTACAGTCTTTCAACTATAGTCTTTCCACTATAGTGTATCCACTTTAGTCTTTCCAATTTAATCTTTCCACTTTAGTCTGTCAACATTAGTCTTTCCACTATAGTCTGTTCACTTTAGTCTTTCCACTTTAGTCTTTCCACTATAGTCTCCACTTTATTCTTTCCACTACAGTCTTTCCACTTTAGTCTTTCCAGTACTCTCTGTCCACTTTAGTCTTTCCACTTTATTCTTTCCACTGTTGTCTCCACTTTATTCTGTTCACTACAGTCTTTCCACTATAGTGTTTCCACTATAGTCTGTCCACTTTAGTCTTTCCACTTTTCTCTGTCCACTTTAGTCTTTCCACTATAGTCTCCACTTTATTCTGTCCACTACAGTCTTTCCACTATAGTCTTTCCACTATAGTCTGTCCACTTTAGTCTTTCCACTTTAGTCTTTCCACTTTAGTTTTTCCACTTTAGTCTGTCCACTTTAGACTTTCCACTATAGTCTATCCACTTTAGTCTTTCCACTTTAGTCTTTCCACTTTATTCCGTCCACTTCAGTGTGTACACTTTAGTCTGTCCACTGAGTCTTTCCACTTCAGTCTTTCCACTTTAGTCTTTCCACTTTAGTCTTTCCACTATAGTCTCCACTTTATTCTGTCCACTACAGTCTTTCCAATTTAGTCTTTCCGCTATTCTCTGTCAACTTTAGTCTTTCCACTATAGTCTCCACTTTATTCTGTCCACTATAGTCTTTCCATTATAGTCTTTCCACTGTAGTCTGTCCAATTTAGCCTTTCCACTATAGTCTGTCCACTTTAGTCCACTTTAGTCACTTCAGTGTGTACACTTTAGTCTGTCCACTGAGTCTTTCCACTTCAGTCTTTTCACTATGGTCTGTCCACTTTAGTCTTTCCACTTTTCTCTGTCCACTTTAATCTTTCCACTATAGTCTCCACTTTATTCTGTCCACTACAGTCTTTCCACTATAGTCTTTCCACTATAGTCTGTCCACTTAAGTCTTTCCACTTTAGTCTTTCCACTTTAGTTTTTCCACTTTAGTCTGTCCACTTTAGACTTTCCACTATAGTCTATCCACTTTAGTCTTTCCACTTTAGTCTTTCCACTTTATTCCGTCCACTTCAGTGTGTACACTTTATTCTGTCCACTACAGTCTTTCCAATTTAGTCTTTCCACTATTCTCTGTCCACTTTAGTCCTTCCACTATAGTCCCCACTTTATTCTGTCCACTATAGTCTTTCCATTATAGTCTTTCCACTGTAGTCTGTCCACTTTAGTCTTTCCACTTTAGTCTTTCCACTATAGTCTCCACTTTATTCTTTCCACTACAGTCTTTCCAATTTAGTCTTTCCACTATTCTCTGTCCACTTTAGTCTTTCCACTATTGTCTCCACTTTATTCTGTCCACTATAGTCTTTCCATTATAGTCTTTCCACTATAGTCTGTCCAATTTAGTCTTTCCACTTTAGTCTTTCCACTTTAGTCTGTCCACTTTAGTCTTTCCACTATAGTCTGTCCACTTTAGTCCACTTTAGTCACTTCAGTGTGTACACTTTAGTCTGTCCACTGAGTCTTTCAACTTCAGTCTTTTCACTATGGTCTGTCCACTTTAGTCTTTCCACTTTAGTCTTTCCACTTTAGTCTTTCCACTATAGTCTCCACTTTATTCTGTACACTACAGTCTTTCCACTATAGTCTTTCCAATTTAGTCTTTCAACTTTAGTTTTTCCACTTTTCTTTGTCCACTTTAGTCTTTCCACTATAGTCTCCACTTTATTCTGTCCACTACAGTCTTTCCACTATAGTCTTTCCAATTTAGTCTTTCAACTTTAGTCTTTCCACTTTTCTCTGTCCACTTTAGTCTTTCCACTATAGTCTCCACTTTATTCTGTCCACTACAGTCTTTCCACTATAGTCTTTCCACTATAGTCTGTCCACTTTAGTCTTTCCACTTTAGTCTTTCCACTTTAGTTTTTCCACTTTAGTCTGTCCACTTTAGACTTTCCACTATAGTCTATCCACTTTAGTCTTTCCACTTTAGTCTTTCCACTTTATTCCGTCCACTTCAGTGTGTACACTTTAGTCTGTCCACTGAGTCTTTCCACTTCAGTCTTTCCACTTTAGTCTTTCCACTTTAGTCTTTCCACTATAGTCTCCACTTTATTCTGTCCACTTTATTCTGTCCAATTTAGTCTTTCCACTATTCTCTGTCAACTTTAGTCTTTCCACTATAGTCTCCACTTTATTCTGTCCACTATAGTCTTTCCATTATAGTCTTTCCACTGTAGTCTGTCCACTTTAGTCTTTCCACTTTAGTCTTTCCACTATAGTCTCCACTTTATTCTGTCCACTACAGTCTTTCCAATTTAGTCTTTCCACTATTCTCTGTCCACTTTAGTCTTTCCACTATTGTCTCCACTTTATTCTGTCCACTATAGTCTTTCCATTATAGTCTTTCCACTATAGTCTGTCCAATTTAGTCTTTCCACTTTAGTCTTTCCACTTTAGTCTGTCCACTTTAGCCTTTCCACTATAGTCTGTCCACTTTAGTCCACTTTAGTCACTTCAGTGTGTACACTTTAGTCTGTCCACTGAGTCTTTCCACTTCAGTCTTTTCACTATGGTCTGTCCACTTTAGTCTTTCCACTTTTCTCTGTCCACTTTAATCTTTCCACTATAGTCTCCACTTTATTCTGTCCACTACAGTCTTTCCACTATAGTCTTTCCACTATAGTCTGTCCACTTAAGTCTTTCCACTTTAGTCTTTCCACTTTAGTTTTTCCACTTTAGTCTGTCCACTTTAGACTTTCCACTATAGTCTATCCACTTTAGTTTTTCCACTTTAGTCTTTCCACTTTATTCCGTCCACTTCAGTGTGTACACTTTATTCTGTCCACTACAGTCTTTCCAATTTAGTCTTTCCACTATTCTCTGTCCACTTTAGTCTTTCCACTATAGTCCCCAATTTATTCTGTCCACTATAGTCTTTCCATTATAGTCTTTCCACTGTAGTCGGTCCACTTTAGTCTTTCCACTTTAGTCTTTCCACTATAGTCTCCACTTTATTCTGTCCACTACAGTCTTTCCAATTTAGTCTTTCCACTATTCTCTGTCCACTTTAGTCTTTCCACTATTGTCTCCACTTTATTCTGTCCACTATAGTCTTTCCATTATAGTCTTTCCACTATAGTCTGTCCAATTTAGTCTTTCCACTTTAGTCTTTCCACTTTAGTCTGTCCACTTTAGTCTTTCCACTATAGTCTGTCCACTTTAGTCCACTTTAGTCACTTCAGTGTGTACACTTTAGTCTGTCCACTGAGTCTTTCAACTTCAGTCTTTTCACTATGGTCTGTCCACTTTAGTCTTTCCACTTTAGTCTTTTCACTTTAGTCTTTCCACTTTAGTCTTTCCACTATAGTCTCCACTTTATTCTGTACACTACAGTCTTTCCACTATAGTCTTTCCAATTTAGTCTTTCAACTTTAGTTTTTCCACTTTAGTCTTTCCACTATGGTCTGTCCACTTTAGTCTTTCCACTTTAGTCTTTCCACTTTAGTCTTTCCACTTTAGTCTTTCCACTATAGTCTCCACTTTACTCTGTCCACTACAGTCTTTCCACTATAGTCTTTCCAATTTAGTCTTTCCACTTTAGTCTTTCCAATTTAGTCTTTCCACTATTCTCTGTCCACTTTAGTCTTTCCACTATAGTCTCCACTTTATTCTGTCCACTACAGTCTTTCCACTTTAGTCTTTCCACTATTCTCTGTCCACTTTAGTCTTTCCACTATAGTCTCCACTTTACTCTGTCCACTACAGTTTTTCCACTATAGTCTTTCCACTATAGTCTGTCCACTTTAGTCTTTCCACTGTTCTCTGTCCACTTTAGTCTTTCCACTATACTCTCCACTTTATTCTGTCAACTACAGTCTTTCCACTATAGTCTTATAGTCTCCACATTATTCTGTTCACTACCGTCTTTCCACTATAGTCTTTCCACTATAGTCTGTCCACTTTAGTCTTTCCACTATTCTCTGTCCACTTTAGTCTTTCCACTATAGTCTCCACTTTATTCTGTCCACTACAGTCTTTCCCCTATAGTCTTTCCACTATAGTCTGTCCACTTTAGTCTTTCCACTTTAGTTTTTCCACTTTAGTCTTTCCACTATAGTCTGTCCACTTTAGTCTTTCCACTATTCTCTGTCCACTTTAGTCTTTCCACTATAGTCTCCACTTTATTCTGTCCACTACAGTCTTTCCACCATAGTCTTTCCACTATAGTCTGTCCACTTTAGTCTTTCCACTTTATTCTTTCCACTATTGTCTCCACTTTATTCTGTTCACTACAGTCTTTCCACTATAGTGTTTCCAGTATAGTCTGTCCACTTTAGTCTTTCCACTATTCTCTGTCCACTTTAGTCTTTCCACTTTAGTCTTTCCATTATAGTCTCCACTTTAATCTGTCCACTACAGTCTTTCCACTATAGTCTTTCCACTATAGTGTGTCCACTTTAGTCTTTCCACTTTAATCTTTCCACTTTAGTCTGTCCACATTAGTCTTTCCACTATAGTCTGTCCACTTTAGTCTTTCCACTTTAGTCTTTCCACTATAGTCTCCACTTTATTCTTTCCACTACAGTCTTTCCACTTTAGTCTTTCCAGTACTCTTTCCACTACAGTCTTTCCACTTTAGTCTTTCCACTATAGTCTTTCCACTATAGTCTGTCCACTTTAGTCTTTCCAATTTAGTTTTTCCACTTTAGTCTTTCCACTATAGTCTGTCCACTTTTGTCTTTCCACTATTCTCTGTCCACTTAGTCTTTCCACTATTCTCTGTCCACTTTAGTCTTTCCACTATAGTCTCCACTTTATTCTGTCCACTACAGTCTTTCCACCATAGTCTTTCCACTATAGACTGTCCACTTTAGTCTTTCCATAATTCTCTGTCCACTGTAGTCTTTCCACTTTAATCTTTCCACTTTAGTCTGTCCACATTAGTCTTTCCACTATAGTCTGTCCACTTTAGTCTTTCCACTATTCTCTGTCCAATTTAGTCTTTCCACTTTAGTCTTTCCAGTATAGTCTCCACTTTATTCTGTCCACTACATTCTTTCCACTATAGTCTTTCCACTATAGTGTGTCCACTTTAGTCTTTCTACTTTAATCTTTCCACTTTAGTCTGTCCACATTAGTCTTTCCACTATAGTCTGTCCACTTTAGTCTTTCCACTTTAGTCTTTCCACTATAGTCTCCACTTTATTCTTTCCACTACAGTCTTTCCACTTTAGTCTTTCCAATACTCTCTGTCAACTTTAGTCTTTCCACTTTATTCTTTCCACTATAGTCTCCACTTTATTCTGTTCACTACAGTCTTTCCACTATAGTCTTTCCACTATAGTCTGTCCACTTTAGTCTTTCCACTATTCTCTGTCCACTTTAGTCTTTCCACTATAGTCTCCACTTTATTCTGTCCACTACAGTCTTTCCACTGTAGTCTTTCCACTACAGTCTGTCCACTTTAGTCTTTCCACTATAGTTTTTCCACTTTAGTCTTTCCACTATAGTCTGTCCACTTTAGTCTTTCCATAATTCTCTGTCCACTGTAGTCTTCCCACTTTAGTCATTTCCACTATAGTCTGACCACTTTAGTCTTTCACTTTAGTCTTTCCACTTTAGTCTGTCCACTTTAGTCTTTCCACTATTCTCTGTCCACTTTAGTCTTTCCACTATAGTCTCCACTTTATTCTGTCCACTACAGTCTTTCCACTATAGTCTTTCCACTATAGTCTGTCCACTTTAGTCTTTCCACTATAGTCTCCACTTTATTCTGTAGACTACAGTCTTTCCACTATAGTCTTTCCACTATAGTCTGTCCACTTTATTCTTTCCATTTTAGTCTTTCCGCTTTAGTCTGTCCACTTAGTCTTTCCACTAGAGTCTGTCAACTTTAGTCTGTCCACTTTAGTCTGTCCACTTTAGTCTTCCCACTTTAGTCATTTCCACTATAGTCTGACCACTTTAGTCTTTCCACTTTAGTCTTTCCACTTTAGTCTGTCCACTTTAGTCTTTCCACTATTCTCTGTCCACTTTAGTCTTTCCACTATAGTCTCCACTTTATTCTGTCCACTACAGTCTTTCCACTATAGTCTTTCCACTATAGTCTGTCCACTTCAGTGTGTACACTTTATTCTGTCCACTACAGTCTTTCCAATTTAGTCTTTCCACTATTCTCTGTCCACTTTAGTCTTTCCACTATAGTCCCCAATTTATTCTGTCCACTACAGTCTTTCCACTATAGTCTTTCCACTATAGTCTGTCCACTTTAGTCTTTCCACTTTAGTCTTTCCACTATAGACTCCACTTTATTCTGTCCACTACAGTCTTTCCACTTTAGTCTTTCCACTATTCTCTGTCCACTTTAGTCTATCCACTTTAGTCTTTCCACTATTGTCTCCACTTTATTCTGTCCACTATAGTCTTTCCACTATAGTCTTTCCACTATAGTCTGTCCACTTTAGTCTTTCCACTATAGTCTCCACTTTATTCTCTCCACTACAGTCTTTCCACTATAGTCTTTCCACTTTAGTCTGTCCACTTTAGTCTTTCCACTATAGTCTGTCCACTTTAGTCCACTTTAGTCACTTCAGTGTGTACACTTTAGTCTGTCCACTGAGTCTTTCAACTTCAGTCTTTTCACTATGGTCTGTCCACTTTAGTCTTTCCACTTTAGTCTTTCCACTTTAGTCTTTCCACTTTAGTCTTTCCACTATAGTCTCCACTTTATTCTGTACACTACAGTCTTTCCACTATAGTCTTTCCAATTTAGTCTTTCAACTTTAGTTTTCCCACTTTTCTCTGTCCACTTTAGTCTTTCCACTATAGTCTCCACTTTATTCTGTCCACTACAGTCTTTCCACTATAGTCTTTCCAATTTAGTCTTTCAACTTTAGTCTTTCCACTTTTCTCTGTCCACTTTAGTCTTTCCACTATAGTCTCCACTTTATTCTGTCCACTACAGTCTTTCCACTATAGTCTTTCCACTATAGTCTGTCCACTTTAGTCTTTCCACTTTAGTCTTTCCACTTTAGTTTTTCCACTTTAGTCTGTCCACTTTAGACTTTCCACTATAGTCTATCCACTTTAGTCTTTCCACTTTAGTCTTTCCACTTTATTCCGTCCACTTCAGTGTGTACACTTTAGTCTGTCCACTGAGTCTTTCCACTTCAGTCTTTCCACTTTAGTCTTTCCACTTTAGTCTTTCCACTATAGTCTCCACTTTATTCTGTCCACTACAGTCTTTCCAATTTAGTCTTTCCTCTATTCTCTGTCAACTTTAGTCTTTCCACTATAGTCTCCACTTTATTCTGTTCACTATAGTCTTTCCATTATAGTCTTTCCACTGTAGTCTGTCCACTTTAGTCTTTCCACTTTAGTCTTTCCACTATAGTCTCCACTTTATTCTGTCCACTACAGTCTTTCCAATTTAGTCTTTCCACTATTCTCTGTCCACTTTAGTCTTTCCACTATTGTCTCCACTTTATTCTGTCCACTATAGTCTTTTCATTATAGTCTTTCCACTATAGTCTGTCCAATTTAGTCTTTCCACTTTAGTCTTTCCACTTTAGTCTGTCCACTTTAGCCTTTCCACTATAGTCTGTCCACTTTAGTCCACTTTAGTCACTTCAGTGTGTACACTTTAGTCTGTCCACTGAGTCTTTCCACTTCAGTCTTTTCACTATGGTCTGTCCACTTTAGTCTTTCCACTTTTCTCCGTCCACTTTAATCTTTCCACTATAGTCTCCACTTTATTCTGTCCACTACAGTCTTTCCACTATAGTCTTTCCACTATAGTCTGTCCACTTAAGTCTTTCCACTTTAGTCTTTCCACTTTAGTTTTTCCACTTTAGTCTGTCCACTTTAGACTTTCCACTATAGTCTATCCACTTTAGTTTTTCCACTTTAGTCTTTCCACTTTATTCCGTCCAGTTCAGTGTGTACACTTTATTCTGTCCACTACAGTCTTTCCAATTTAGTCTTTCCACTATTCTCTGTCCACTTTAGTCTTTCCACTATAGTCCCCAATTTATTCTGTCCACTATAGTCTTTCCATTATAGTCTTTCCACTGTAGTCTGTCCACTTTAGTCTTTCCACTTTAGTCTTTCCACTATAGTCTCCACTTTATTCTGTCCACTACAGTCTTTCCAATTTAGTCTTTCCACTATTCTCTGTCCACTTTAGTCTTTCCACTATTGTCTCCACTTTATTCTGTCCACTATAGTCTTTCCATTATAGTCTTTCCACTATAGTCTGTCCAATTTAGTCTTTCCACTTTAGTCTTTCCACTTTAGTCTGTCCACTTTAGTCTTTCCACTATTGTCTGTCCACTTTAGTCCACTTTAGTCACTTCAGTGTGTACACTTTAGTCTGTCCACTGAGTCTTTCAACTTCAGTCTTTTCACTATGGTCTGTCCACTTTAGTCTTTCCACTTTAGTCTTTCCACTTTAGTCTTTCCACTTTAGTCTTTCCACTATAGTCTCCACTTTATTCTGTACACTACAGTCTTTCCACTATAGTCTTTCCAATTTAGTCTTTCAACTTTAGTTTTTCCACTTTAGTCTTTCCACTATGGTCTGTCCACTTTAGTCTTTCCACTTTAGTCTTTCCACTTTAGTCTTTCCACTTTAGTCTTTCCACTATAGTCTCCACTTTACTCTGTCCACTACAGTCTTTCCACTATAGTCTTTCCAATTTAGTCTTTCCACTTTAGTCTTTCCAATTTAGTCTTTCCACTATTCTCTGTCCACTTTAGTCTTTCCACTATAGTCTCCACTTTATTCTGTCCACTACAGTCTTTCCACTTTAGTCTTTCCACTATTCTCTGTCCACTTTAGTCTTTCCACTATAGTCTCCACTTTACTCTGTCCACTACAGTCTTTCCACTATAGTCTTTCCACTATAGTCTGTCCACTTTAGTCTTTCCACTATTCTCTGTCCACTTTAGTCTTTCCACTATACTCTCCACTTTATTCTGTCAACTACAGTCTTTCCACTATAGTCTTATAGTCTCCACATTATTCTGTTCACTACAGTCTTTCCACTATAGTCTTTCCACTATAGTCTGTCCACTTTAGTCTTTCCACTATTCTCTGTCCACTTTAGTCTTTCCAATATAGTCTCCACTTTATTCTGTCCACTACAGTCTTTCCCCTATAGTCTTTCCACTATAGTCTGTCCACTTTAGTCTTTCCACTTTAGTTTTTCCACTTTAGTCTTTCCACTATAGTCTGTCCACTTTAGTCTTTCCACTATTCTCTGTCCACTTTAGTCTTTCCACTATAGTCTCCACTTTATTCTGTCCACTACAGTCTTTCCACCATAGTCTTTCCACTATAGTCTGTCCACTTTAGTCTTTCCACTTTATTCTTTCCACTGTTGTCTCCACTTTATTCTGTTCACTACAGTCTTTCCACTATAGTGTTTCCAGTATAGTCTGTCCACTTTAGTCTTTCCACTATTCTCTGTCCACTTTAGTCTTTCCACTTTAGTCTTTCCATTATAGTCTCCACTTTAATCTGTCCACTACAGTCTTTCCACTATAGTCTTTCCACTATAGTGTGTCCACTTTAGTCTTTCCACTTTAATCTTTCCACTTTAGTCTGTCCACATTAGTCTTTCCACTATAGTCTGTCCACTTTAGTCTTTCCACTTTAGTCTTTCCACTATAGTCTCCACTTTATTCTTTCCACTACAGTCTTTCCACTTTAGTCTTTCCAGTACTCTTTCCACTACAGTCTTTCCACTATAGTCTGTGCACTTTAGTCTTTCCAATTTAGTTTTTCCACTTTAGTCTTTCCACTATAGTCTGTCCACTTTTGTCTTTCCACTATTCTCTGTCCACTTAGTCTTTCCACTATTCTCTGTCCACTTTAGTCTTTCCACTATAGTCTCCACTTTATTCTGTCCACTACAGTCTTTCCACCATAGTCTTTCCACTATAGACTGTCCACTTTAGTCTTTCCATAATTCTCTGTCCACTGTAGTCTTTCCACTTTAATCTTTCCACTTTAGTCTGTCCACATTAGTCTTTCCACTATAGTCTGTCCACTTTAGTCTTTCCACTATTCTCTGTCCAATTTAGTCTTTCCACTTTAGTCTTTCCAGTATAGTCTCCACTTTATTCTGTCCACTACATTCTTTCCACTATAGTCTTTCCACTATAGTGTGTCCACTTTAGTCTTTCTACTTTAATCTTTCCACTTTAGTCTGTCCACATTAGTCTTTCCACTATAGTCTGTCCACTTTAGTCTTTCCACTTTAGTCTTTCCACTATAGTCTCCACTTTATTCTTTCCACTACAGTCTTTCCACTTTAGTCTTTCCAATACTCTCTGTCCACTTTAGTCTTTCCACTTTATTCTTTCCACTATAGTCTCCACTTTATTCTGTTCACTACAGTCTTTCCACTATAGTCTTTCCACTATAGTCTGTCCACTTTAGTCTTTCCACTATTCTCTGTCCACTTTAGTCTTTCCACTATAGTCTCCACTTTATTCTGTCCACTACAGTCTTTCCACTGTAGTCTTTCCACTACAGTCTGTCCACTTTAGTCTTTCCACTATAGTTTTTCCACTTTAGTCTTTCCACTATAGTCTGTCCACTTTAGTCTTTCCATAATTCTCTGTCCACTG
Organism: Branchinecta sandiegonensis; assembly: GCA_030848855.1. Taxonomy (NCBI): domain Eukaryota; kingdom Metazoa; phylum Arthropoda; class Branchiopoda; order Anostraca; family Branchinectidae; genus Branchinecta; species Branchinecta sandiegonensis. Next base: position 333,249 of record JAUPMV010000002.1, on the reverse strand, counting down.
TAGTCTTCCCACTTTAGTCATTTCCACTATAGTCTGACCACTTTAGTCTTTCACTTTAGTCTTTCCACTTTAGTCTGTCCACTTTAGTCTTTCCACTATTCTCTGTCCACTTTAGTCTTTCCACTATAGTCTCCACTTTATTCTGTCCACTACAGTCTTTCCACTATAGTCTTTCCACTATAGTCTGTCCACTTTAGTCTTTCCACTATAGTCTCCACTTTATTCTGTAGACTACAGTCTTTCCACTATAGTCTTTCCACTATAGTCTGTCCACTTTATTCTTTCCATTTTAGTCTTTCCGCTTTAGTCTGTCCACTTAGTCTTTCCACTAGAGTCTGTCCACTTTAGTCTGTCCACTTTAGTCTGTCCACTTTAGTCTTCCCACTTTAGTCATTTCCACTATAGTCTGACCACTTTAGTCTTTCCACTTTAGTCTTTCCACTTTAGTCTGTCCACTTTAGTCTTTCCACTATTCTCTGTCCACTTTAGTCTTTCCACTATAGTCTCCACTTTATTCTGTCCACTACAGTCTTTCCACTATAGTCTTTCCACTATAGTCTGTCCACTTTAGTCTTTCCACTATAGTCTCCACTTTATTCTGTAGACTACAGTCTTTCCACTATAGTTTTTCCACTATAGTCTGTCCACTTTAGTCTTTCCACTTTAGTCTTTCCACTATAGTCTCCACTTTATTCTGTCCACTACAGTCTTTCCACTTTAGTCTTTCCACTATTCTCTGTCCACTTTAGTCTATCCACTTTAGTCTTTCCACTATTGTCTCCACTTTATTCTGTCCACTATAGTCTTTCCACTATAGTCTTTCCACTATAGTCTGTCCACTTTAGTCTTTCCACTATAGTCTCCACTTTATTCTCTCCACTACAGTCTTTCCACTATAGTCTTTCCACTATAGTCTGTCCACTTTAGTCTTTCCACTTTAGTCTTTCCACTATAGACTCCACTTTATTCTGTCCACTACAGTCTTTCCACTTTAGTCTCTCCACTATTCTCTGTCCACTTTAGTCTATCCACTTTAGTCTTTCCACTATATTCTCCACTTTATTCTGTCCACTACAGTCTTTCCACTATAGTCTATCCACTATAGTCTGTCCACTTTAGTCTTTCCACTATTCTCTGTCCACTTTAGTCTTTCCACTATACTCTCCACTTTATTCTGTTCACTACAGTCTTTCCACTATAGTCTTCCAATATAGTCTGTCCACTTTAGTCTTTCCACTTTAGTCTTTCCACCTTAGTCTGTCCACTTTAGTCTTTCCACTATAGTCTGTCCACTTTAGTATTTCCACTATTCTCTGTCCACTTTAGTCTTTCCACTTTAGTCTTTCCACTATAGTCTCCACTTTATTCTGTCCACTACAGTCTTTCAACTATAGTCTTTCCACTATAGTGTATCCACTTTAGTCTTTCCAATTTAATCTTTCCACTTTAGTCTGTCAACATTAGTCTTTCCACTATAGTCTGTTCACTTTAGTCTTTCCACTTTAGTCTTTCCACTATAGTCTCCACTTTATTCTTTCCACTACAGTCTTTCCACTTTAGTCTTTCCAGTACTCTCTGTCCACTTTAGTCTTTCCACTTTATTCTTTCCACTATTGTCTCCACTTTATTCTGTTCACTACAGTCTTTCCACTATAGTGTTTCCACTATAGTCTGTCCACTTTAGTCTTTCCACTTTTCTCTGTCCACTTTAGTCTTTCCACTATAGTCTCCACTTTATTCTGTCCACTACAGTCTTTCCACTATAGTCTTTCCACTATAGTCTGTCCACTTTAGTCTTTCCACTTTAGTCTTTCCACTTTAGTTTTTCCACTTTAGTCTGTCCACTTTAGACTTTCCACTATAGTCTATCCACTTTAGTCTTTCCACTTTAGTCTTTCCACTTTATTCCGTCCACTTCAGTGTGTACACTTTAGTCTGTCCACTGAGTCTTTCCACTTCAGTCTTTCCACTTTAGTCTTTCCACTTTAGTCTTTCCACTATAGTCTCCACTTTATTCTGTCCACTACAGTCTTTCCAATTTAGTCTTTCCACTATTCTCTGTCAACTTTAGTCTTTCCACTATAGTCTCCACTTTATTCTGTCCACTATAGTCTTTCCATTATAGTCTTTCCACTGTAGTCTGTCCACTTTAGTCTTTCCACTTTAGTCTTTCCACTATAGTCTCCACTTTATTCTGTCCACTACAGTCTTTCCAATTTAGTCTTTCCACTATTCTCTGTCCACTTTAGTCTTTCCACTATAGTCTTTCCATTATAGTCTTTCCACTATAGTCTGTCCAATTTAGTCTTTCCACTTTAGTCTTTCCACTTTAGTCTGTCCACTTTAGCCTTTCCACTATAGTCTGTCCACTTTAGTCCACTTTAGTCACTTCAGTGTGTACACTTTAGTCTGTCCACTGAGTCTTTCCACTTCAGTCTTTTCACTATGGTCTGTCCACTTTAGTCCTTCCACTTTTCTCTGTCCACTTTAATCTTTCCACTATAGTCTCCACTTTATTCTGTCCACTACAGTCTTTCCACTATAGTCTTTCCACTATAGTCTGTCCACTTAAGTCTTTCCACTTTAGTCTTTCCACTTTAGTTTTTCCACTTTAGTCTGTCCACTTTAGACTTTCCACTATAGTCTATCCACTTTAGTCTTTCCACTTTAGTCTTTCCACTTTATTCCGTCCACTTCAGTGTGTACACTTTATTCTGTCCACTACAGTCTTTCCAATTTAGTCTTTCCACTATTCTCTGTCCACTTTAGTCTTTCCACTATAGTCCCCACTTTATTCTGTCCACTATAGTCTTTCCATTATAGTCTTTCCACTGTAGTCTGTCCACTTTAGTCTTTCCACTTTAGTCTTTCCACTATAGTCTCCACTTTATTCTGTCCACTACAGTCTTTCCAATTTAGTCTTTCCACTATTCTCTGTCCACTGTAGTCTTTCCACTATTGTCTCCACTTTATTCTGTCCACTATAGTCTTTCCATTATAGTCTTTCCACTATAGTCTGTCCAATTTAGTCTTTCCACTTTAGTCTGTCCACTTTAGTCTTTCCACTATAGTCTGTCCACTTTAGTCCACTTTAGTCACTTCAGTGTGTACACTTTAGTCTGTCCACTGAGTCTTTCAACTTCAGTCTTTTCACTATGGTCTGTCCACTTTAGTCTTTCCACTTTAGTCTTTCCACTTTAGTCTTTCCACTTTAGTCTTTCCACTATAGTCTCCACTTTATTCTGTACACTACAGTCTTTCCACTCTAGTCTTTCCAATTTAGTCTTTCAACTTTAGTTTTTCCACTTTTCTCTGTCCACTTTAGTCTTTCCACTATAGTCTCCACTTTATTCTGTCCACTACAGTCTTTCCACTATAGTCTTTCCAATTTAGTCTTTCAACTTTAGTCTTTCCACTTTTCTCTGTCCACTTTAGTCTTTCCACTATAGTCTCCACTTTATTCTGTCCACTACAGTCTTTCCACTATAGTCTGTCCACTTTAGTCTTTCCACTTTAGTCTTTCCACTTTAGTTTTTCCACTTTAGTCTGTCCACTTTAGACTTTCCACTATAGTCTATCCACTTTAGTCTTTCCACTTTAGTCTTTCCACTTTATTCCGTCCACTTCAGTGTGTACACTTTAGTCTGTCCACTGAGTCTTTCCACTTCAGTCTTTCCACTTTAGTCTTTCCACTTTAGTCTTTCCACTATAGTCTCCACTTTATTCTGTCCACTACAGTCTTTCCAATTTAGTCTTTCCACTATTCTCTGTCAACTTTAGTCTTTCCACTATAGTCTCCACTTTATTCTGTCCACTATAGTCTTTCCATTATAGTCTTTCCACTGTAGTCTGTCCACTTTAGTCTTTCCACTTTAGTCTTTCCACTATAGTCTCCACTTTATTCTGTCCACTACAGTCTTTCCAATTTAGTCTTTCCACTATTCTCTGTCCACTTTAGTCTTTCCACTATTGTCTCCACTTTATTCTGTCCACTATAGTCTTTCCATTATAGTCTTTCCACTATAGTCTGTCCAATTTGGTCTTTCCACTTTAGTCTTTCCACTTTAGTCTGTCCACTTTAGCCTTTCCACTATAGTCTGTCCACTTTAGTCCACTTTAGTCACTTCAGTGTGTACACTTTAGTCTGTCCACTGAGTCTTTCCACTTCAGTCTTTTCACTATGGTCTGTCCACTTTAGTCTTTCCACTTTTCTCTGTCCACTTTAATCTTTCCACTATAGTCTCCACTTTATTCTGTCCACTACAGTCTTTCCACTATAGTCTTTCCACTATAGTCTGTCCACTTAAGTCTTTCCACTTTAGTCTTTCCACTTTAGTTTTTCCACTTTAGTCTGTCCACTTTAGACTTTCCACTATAGTCTATCCACTTTAGTTTTTCCACTTTAGTCTTTCCACTTTATTCCGTCCACTTCAGTGTGTACACTTTATTCTGTCCACTACAGTCTTTCCAATTTAGTCTTTCCACTATTCTCTGTCCACTTTAGTCTTTCCACTATAGTCCCCACTTTATTCTGTCCACTATAGTCTTTCCATTATAGTCTTTCCACTGTAGTCTGTCCACTTTAGTCTGTCCACTTTAGTCTTTCCACTTTAGTCTTTCCACCACAGTCTCCACTTTATTCTGTCCACTATAGTCTTTCCACTATAGTCTTTCCACTATAGTATGTCCACTTTAGTCTTTCCACTTTAGTCTTTCCACTTTAGTCTGTCCACTTTAGTCTTTCCACTATAGTCTGTCCACTTTAGTCCACTTTAGTCACTTCAGTGTGTACACTTTAGTCTGTCCACTGAGTCTTTCAACTTCAGTCTTTTCACTATGGTCTGTCCACTTTAGTCTTTCCACTTTAGTCTTTCCACTTTAGTCTTTCCACTATAGTCTCCACTTTATTCTGTACACTACAGTCTTTCCACTATAGTCTTTCCAATTTAGTCTTTCAACTTTAGTTTTTCCACTTTAGTCTTTCCACTATGGTCTGTCCACTTTAGTCTTTCCACTTTAGTCTTTCCACTTTAGTCTTTCCACTTTAGTCTTTCCACTATAGTCTCCACTTTACTCTGTCCACTACAGTCTTTCCACTATAGTCTTTCCAATTTAGTCTTTCCATTTTAGTCTTTCCAATTTAGTCTTTCCACTATTCTCTGTCCACTTTAGTCTTTCCACTATAGTCTCCACTTTATTCTGTCCACTACAGTCTTTCCACTTTAGTCTTTCCACTATTCTCTGTCCACTTTAGTCTTTCCACTATAGTCTCCACTTTACTCTGTCCACTACAGTCTTTCCACTATAGTCTTTCCACTATAGTCTGTCCACTTTAGTCTTTCCACTATTCTCTGTCCACTTTAGTCTTTCCACTATACTCTCCACTTTATTCTGTCAACTACAGTCTTTCCACTATAGTCTTATAGTCTCCACATTATTCTGTTCACTACAGTCTTTCCACTATAGTCTTTCCACTATAGTCTGTCCACTTTAGTCTTTCCACTATTCTCTGTCCACTTTAGTCTTTCCACTATAGTCTCCACTTTATTCTGTCCACTACAGTCTTTCCCCTATAGTCTTTCCACTATAGTCTGTCCACTTTAGTCTTTCCACTTTAGTTTTTCCACTTTAGTCTTTCCACTATAGTCTGTCCACTTTAGTCTTTCCACTATTCTCTGTCCACTTTAGTCTTTCCACTATAGTCTCCACTTTATTCTGTCCACTACAGTTTTTCCACCATAGTCTTTCCACTATAGTCTGTCCACTTTAGTCTTTCCACTTTAGTTTTTCCACTTTAGTCTGTCCACTTTAGACTTTCCACTATAGTCTATCCACTTTAGTCTTTCCACTTTAGTCTTTCCACTTTATTCTGTCCACTTCAGTGTGTACACTTTAGTCTGTCCACTGAGTCTTTCCACTTCAGTCTTTCCACTATAGTCTGTCCACTTTAGTCTTTCTACTTTAGTCTTTCCACTATAGTCTCCACTTTATTCTGTCCACTACAGTCTTTCCAATTTAGTCTTTCCACTATTCTCTGTCCACTTTAGTCTTTCCACTATAGTCTCCACTTTATTCTGTCCACTACAGTCTTTCCACTTTAGTCTTTCCACTATTCTCTGTCCACTTTAGTCTATCCACTTTAGTCTTTCCACTATAGTCTCCACTTTATTCTGTCCACTACAGTCTTTCCACTATAGTGTGTCCACTTTAGTCTTTCCAATTTAATCTTTCCACTTTAGTCTGTCCACATTAGTCTTTCCACTATAGTCTGTCCACTTTAGTCTTTCCACTTTAGTCTGTCCACATTAGTCTTTCCACTATAGTCTGTCCACTTTAGTCTGTCCACTTTAGTCTTTCCAGTTTAGTCTTTCCACTATAGTCTCCACTTTATTCTTTCCACTACAGTCTTTCCACTTTAGTCTTTCCAGTACTCTCTGTCCACTATAGTCTGTCCACTTTAGTCTTTCCACTTTAGTCTTTCCACTATTGTCTCCACTTTATTCTGTTCACCACAGTCTTTCCACTATAGTGTTTCCACTATAGTCTGTCCACTTTAGTCTTTCCACTATTCTCTGTCCACTTTAGTCTTTCCACTTTAGTCTTTCCATTATAGTCTCCACTTTATTATGTCCACTACAGTCTTTCCACTATAGTCTTTCCACTTTAGTGTGTCCACTTTAGTCTTTTCACTTTAATCTTTCCACTTTAGTCTGTCCACATTAGTCTTTCCACTATAGTCTGTCCACTTTAGTCTTTCCACTTTAGTCTTTCCACTATAGTCTCCACTTTATTCTTTCCACTACAGTCTTTCCACTTTAGTCTTTCCAGTACTCTCTGTCCACTTTAGTCTTTCCTCTTTATTCTTTCCACTATAGTCTCCACTTTATTCTGTTCACTACAGTCTTTCCACTATAGTCTTTCCACTATAGTTTGTCCACTTTAGTCTTTCCAATTTAGTTTTTCCACTTTAGTCTTTCCACTATAGTCTGTCCACTTTTGTCTTTCCACTATTCTCTGTCCACTTTAGTCTTTCCACTATAGTCTCCACTTTATTCTGTCCACTACAGTCTTTCCACCATAGTCTTTCCACTATAGACTGTCCACTTTAGTCTTTCCATAATTCTCTGTCCACTGTAGTCTTTCCAATATAGTCTCCACTTTATTCTGTCCACTACAGTCTTTCCACTATAGTATTTCCACTATAGTCTGTCCACTTTATTCTTTCCATTTTAGTCTTTCCGCTTTAGTCTGTCCACTTAGTCTTTCCACTAGAGTCTGTCCACTTTAGTCCGTCCACTTTAGTCTGTCCACTTTAGTCTTCCCACTTAGTCATTTCCACTATAGTTTGACCACTTTAGTCTTTCCACTTTAGTCTTTCCACTTTAGTCTTTCCACTTTAGTCTTTCCACTATTCTCTGTCCACTTTAGTCTTTCCACTATAGTCTCCACTTTATTCTGTCCACTACAGTCTTTCCACTATAGTCTTTCCATTATAGTCTGTCCACTTTAGTCTTTCCACTATAGTCTCCACTTTATTCTGTAGACTACAGTCTTTCCACTATAGTCTTTCCACTATAGTCTGTCCACTTTAGTCTTTCCACTTTAGTCTTTCCACTATAGTCTCCACTTTATTCTGTCCACTACAGTCTTTCCACTTTAGTCTTTCCACTATTCTCTGTCCACTTTAGTCTATCCACTTTAGTCTTTCCACTATAGTCTCCACTTTATTCTGTCCACTACAGTTTTTCCACTATAGTCTTTCCACTATAGTCTGTCCACTTTAGTCTTTCCACTATAGTCTCCACTTTATTCTCTCCACTACAGTCTTTCCACTATAGTCTTTCCACTATAGTCTGTCTACTTTAGTCTTTCCACTTTAGTCTTTCCACCATAGTCTCCACTTTATTCTGTCCACTACAGTCTTTCCACTTTAGTCTTTCCACTATTCTCTGTCCACTTTAGTCTATCCACTTTAGTCTTTCCACTATATTCTCCACTTTATTCTGTCCACTACAGTCTTTCCACTATAGTCTATCCACTATAGTCTGTCCACTTTAGTCTTTCCACTATTCTCTGTCCACTTTAGTCTTTCTACTATACTCTCCACTTTATTCTGTCCACTACAGTCTTTCCACTATAGTCTTCCAATATAGTCTGTCCACTTTAGTCTTTCCACTTTAGTCTTTCAACCTTAGTCTGTCCACTTTAGTCTTTCCACTATAGTCTGTCCACTTTAGTATTTCCACTATTCTCTGTCCACTTTAGTCTTTCCACTATAGTCTCCACTTTATTCTGTCCACTACTGTCTTTCAACTATAGTCTTTACACTATAGTCTGTCCACTTTAGTCTTTCCACTTTAGTCTTTCCACTATAGTCTCCTCTTTATTCTTTCCACTACAGTCTTTCCACTTTAGTCTTTCCAGTACTCTCTGTCCACTTTAGTCTTTCCACTTTATTCTTTCCACTATTGTCTCCACTTTATTCTGTTCACTACAGTCTTTCCACTATAGTGTTTCCACTATAGTCTGTCCACTTTTCTCTGTCCACTTTAGTCTTTCCACTATAGTCTCCACTTTATTCTGTCCAGAGTCTTTCCACTTTATTCTTTCCACTATAGTCTCCACTTTATTCTGTTCACTACAGTCTTTCCACTTTAGTCTTTCCACTATTCTCTGTCCACTTTAGTCTATCCACTTTAGTCTTTCCACTATAGTCTCCACTTTATTCTTCTGTTCACTACAGTCTTTCCACTATAGTGTTTCCACTATAGTCTGTCCACTTTTCTCTGTCCACTATAGTCTTTCCACTATAGTCTGTCCACTTTAGTCTTTCCACTTCAGTCTTTCCACTATAGTCTCCACTTTATTCTGTCCACTACAGTCTTTCCACTTTAGTCTCTCCACTATTCTCTGTCCACTTTAGTCTATCCACTTTAGTCTTTCCACTATATTCTCCACTTTATTCTGTCCACTACAGTCTTTCCACTATAGTCTATCCACTATAGTCTGTCCACTTTAGTCTTTCCACTATTCTCTGTCCACTTTAGTCTTTCCACTATACTCTCCACTTTATTCTGTCCACTACAGTCTTTCCACTATAGTCTTCCAATATAGTCTGTCCACTTTAGTCTTTCCACTTTAGTCTTTCCACCTTAGTCTCTCCACTTTAGTCTTTCCACTATAGTCTGTCCACTTTAGTATTTCCACTATTCTCTGTCCACTTTAGTCTTTCCACTTTAGTCTTTCCACTATAGTCTCCACTTTATTCTGTCCACTACAGTCTTTCAACTATAGTCTTTCCACTATAGTGTATCCACTTTAGTCTTTCCAATTTAATCTTTCCACTTTAGTCTGTCCACATTAGTCTTTCCACTATAGTCTGTTCACTTTAGTCTTTCCACTTTAGTCTTTCCACTATAGTCTCCACTTTATTCTTTCCACTACAGTCTTTCCACTTTAGTCTTTCCAGTACTCTCTGTCCACTTTAGTCTTTCCACTTTATTCTTTCCACTATTGTCTCCACTTTATTCTGTTCACTACAGTCTTTCCACTATAGTGTTTCCACTATAGTCTGTCCACTTTAGTCTTTCCACTTTTCTCTGTCCACTTTAGTCTTTCCACTATAGTCTCCACTTTATTCTGTCCACTACAGTCTTTCCAATATAGTCTTTCCACTATAGTCTGTCCACTTTAGTCTTTCCACTTTAGTCTTTCCACTTTAGTTTTTCCACTTTAGTCTGTCCACTTTAGACTTTCCACTATAGTCTATCCACTTTAGTCTTTCCACTTTAGTCTTTCCACCTTCGTCTGTCCACTTTAGTCTCTCCACTATTCTCTGTCCACTTTAGTCTATCCACTTTAGTCTTTCCACTATATTCTCCACTTTATTCTGTCCACTACAGTCTTTCCACTATAGTCTATCCACTATAGTCTGTCCACTTTAGTCTTTCCACTATTCTCTGTCCACTTTAGTCTTTCCACTATACTCTCCACTTTATTCTGTCCACTACAGTCTTTCCACTATAGTCTTCCAATATAGTCTGTCCACTTTAGTCTTTCCACTTTAGTCTTTCCACCTTAGTCTGTCCACTTTAGTCTTTCCACTATAGTCTGTCCACTTTAGTATTTCCACTATTCTCTGTCCACTTTAGTCTTTCCACTTTAGTCTTTCCACTATAGTCTCCACTTTATTCTGTCCACTACAGTCTTTCAACTATAGTCTTTCCACTATAGTGTATCCACTTTAGTCTTTCCAATTTAATCTTTCCACTTTAGTCTGTCCACATTAGTCTTTCCACTACAGTCGGTTCACTTTAGTCTTTCCACTTTAGTCTGTCCACTTTAGCCTTTCCACTATAGTCTGTCCACTTTAGTCCACTTTAGTCACTTCAGTGTGTACACTTTAGTCTGTCCACTGAGTCTTTCCACTTCAGTCTTTTCACTATGGTCTGTCCACTTTGGTCTTTCCACTTTAGTCTTTCCACTTTAGTCTTTCCACTTTTCTCTGTCCACTTTAATCTTTCCACTATAGTCTCCACTTTATTCTGTCCACTACAGTCTTTCCACTATAGTCTTTCCACTATAGTCTGTCCACTTAAGTCTTTCCACTTTAGTCTTTCCACTTTAGTTTTTCCACTTTAGTCTGTCCACTTTAGACTTTCCACTATAGTCTATCCACTTTAGTCTTTCCACTTTAGTCTTTCCACTTTATTCCGTCCACTTCAGTGTGTACACTTTAGTCTGTCCACTGATTCTTTCCACTTCAGTCTTTCCACTTTAGTCTTTCCACTTTAGTCTTTCCACTATAGTCTCCACTTTATTCTGTCCACTACAGTCTTTCCAATTTAGTCTTTCCACTATTCTCTGTCCACTTTAGTCTTTCCACTATTGTCTCTACTTTATTCTGTCCACTATAGTCTTTCCATTATAGTCTTTCCACTGTAGTCTGTCCACTTTAGTCTTTCCACTTTAGTCTTTCCACTATAGTCTCCACTTTATTCTGTCCACTACAGTCTTTCCAATTTAGTCTTTCCACTATTCTCTGTCCACTTTAGTCTTTCCACTATTGTCTCCAATTTATTCTGTCCATTATAGTCTTTCCATTATAGTCTTTCCACTATAGTCTGTCCAATTTAGTCTTTCCACTTTAGTCTTTCCACTTTAGTCTGTCCACTTTAGTCTTTCCACTATAGTCTGTCCACTTTAGTCCACTTTAGTCACTTCAGTGTGTACACTTTAGTCTGTCCACTGAGTCTTTCCACTTCAGTCTTTTCACTATGGTCTGTCCACTTTAGTCTTTCCACTTTAGTCTTTCCACTTTTGTCTTTCCACTTTAGTCTTTCCACTATAGTCTCCACTTTATTCTGTCCACTACAGTCTTTCCACTATAGTCTTTCCAATTTAGTCTTTCAACTTTAGTTTTTCCACTTTAGTCTTTCCACTATGGTCTGTCCACTTTAGTCTTTCCACTTTAGTCTTTCCACTTTAGTCTTTCCACTTTAGTCTTTCCACTATAGTCTCCACTTTATTCTGTCCACTACAGTCTTTCCACTATAGTCTTTCCAATTTAGTCTTTCCACTTTAGTCTTTCCAATTTAGTCTTTCCACTATTCTCTGTCCACTTTAGTCTTTCCACTATAGTCTCCACTTTATTCTGTCCACTACAGTCTTTCCACTTTAGTCTTTCCACTATTCTCTGTCCACTTTAGTCTTTCCACTATAGTCTCCACTTTACTCTGTCCACTACAGTCTTTCCACTATAGTCTTTCCACTATAGTCTGTCCACTTTAGTCTTTCCACTATTCTCTGTCCACTTTAGTCTTTCCACTATACTCTCCACTTTATTCTGTCAACTACAGTCTTTCCACTATAGTCTTATAGTCTCCACATTATTCTGTTCACTACAGTCTTTCCACTATAGTCTTTCCACTATAGTCTGTCCACTTTAGTCTTTCCACTATTCTCTGTCCACTTTAGTCTTTCCACTATAGTCTCCACTTTATTCTGTCCACTACAGTCTTTCCCCTATAGTCTTTCCACTATAGTCTGTCCACTTTAGTCTTTCCACTTTAGTTTTTCCACTTTAGTCTTTCCACTATTCTCTGTCCACTTTAGTCTTTCCACTATAGTCTCCACTGTATTCTGTCCACTACAGTCTTTCCACCATAGTCTTTCCACTATAGTCTGTCCACTTTAGTCTTTCCACTTTAGTTTTTCCACTTTAGTCTGTCCACTTTAGACTTTCCACTATAGTCTATCCACTTTAGTCTTTCCACTTTAGTCTTTCCACTTTATTCTGTCCACTTCAGTGTGTACACTTTAGTCTGTCCACTGAGTCTTTCCACTTCAGTCTTTCCACTATAGTCTGTCCACTTTAGTCTTTCTACTTTAGTCTTTCCACTATAGTCTCCACTTTATTCTGTCCACTACAGTCTTTCCAATTTAGTCTTTCCACTATTCTCTGTCCACTTTAGTCTTTCCACTATAGTCTCCACTTTATTCTGTCCACTACAGTCTTTCCACTTTAGTCTTTCCACAATTCTCTGTCCACTTTAGTCTATCCACTTTAGTCTTTCCACTATAGTCTCCACTTTATTCTGTCCACTACAGTCTTTCCACTATAGTGTGTCCACTTTAGTCTTTCCAATTTAATCTTTCCACTTTAGTCTGTCCACATTAGTCTTTCCACTATAGTCTGTCCACTTTAGTCTTTCCACTTTAGTCTGTCCACATTAGTCTTTCCTTTATAGTCTGTCCACTTTAGTCTGTCCACTTTAGTCTTTCCACTTTAGTCTTTCCACTATAGTCTCCACTTTATTCTTTCCACTACAGTCTTTCCACTTTAGTCTTTCCAGTACTCTCTGTCCACTATAGTCTGTCCACTTTAGTCTTTCCACTTTAATCTTTCCACTTTAGTCTGTCCACATTAGTCTTTCCACTATAGTCTGTCCACTTTAGTCTTTCCACTTTAGTCTTTCCAATATAGTCTCCACTTTATTCTTTCCACTACAGTCTTTCCACTTTAGTCTTTCCAGTACTCTCTGTCCACTTTAGTCTTTCCTCTTTATTCTTTCCACTATAGTCTCCACTTTATTCTGTTCACTACAGTCTTTCCACTATAGTCTGTCCACTTTAGTCTTTCCAATTTAGTTTTTCCACTTTAGTCTTTCCACTGAAGTCTGTCCACTTTTGTCTTTCCACTATTCTCTGTCCACTTTAGTCTTTCCACTATAGTCTCCACTTTATTCTGTCCACTACAGTCTTTCCACCATAGTCTTTCCACTATAGACTGTCCACTTTAGTCTTTCCATAATTCTCTGTCCACTGTAGTCTTTCCAATATAGTCTCCACTTTATTCTGTCCACTACAGTCTTTCCACTATAGTCTTTCCACTATAGTCTGTCCACTTTATTCTTTCCATTTTAGTCTTTCCGCTTTAGTCTGTCCACTTAGTCTTTCCACTAGAGTCTGTCCACTTTAGTCTGTCCACTTTAGTCTGTCCACTTTAGTCTTCCCACTTTAGTCATTTCCACTATAGTCTGACCACTTTAGTCTTTCCACTTTAGTCTTTCCACTTTAGTCTGTCCACTTTAGTCTTTCCACTATTCTCTGTCCACTTTAGTCTTTCCACTATAGTCTCCACTTTATTCTGTCCACTACAGTCTTTCCACTATAGTCTTTCCACTATAGTCTGTCCACTTTAGTCTTTCCACTATAGTCTCCACTTTATTCTGTAGACTACAGTCTTTCCACTATAGTCTTTCCACTATAGTCTGTCCACTTTAGTCTTTCCACTTTAGTCTTTCCACTATAGTCTCCACTTTATTCTGTCCACTACAGTCTTTCCACTTTAGTCTTTCCACTATTCTCTGTCCACTTTAGTCTATCCACTTTAGTCTTTCCACTATAGTCTCCACTTTATTCTGTCCACTACAGTCTTTCCACTATAGTCTTTCCACTATAGTCTGTCCACTTTAGTCTTTCCACTATAGTCTCCACTTTATTCTCTCCACTACAGTCTTTCCACTATAGTCTTTCCACTATAGTCCGTCCACTTTAGTCTTTCCACTTTAGTCTTTCCACTATAGTCTCCACTTTATTCTGTCCACTAAAGTCTTTCCACTTTAGTCTTTCCACTATTCTCTGTCCACTTTAGTCTATCCACTTTAGTCTTTCCACTATATTCTCCACTTTATTCTGTCCACTACAGTCTTTCCACTATAGTCTATCCACTATAGTCTGTCCACTTTAGTCTTTCCACTATTCTCTGTCCACTGTAGTCTTTCCACTATACTCTCCACTTTATTCTGTCCACTACAGTCTTTCCACTATAGTCTTCCAATATAGTCTGTCCACTTTAGTCTTTCCACTTTAGTCTTTCAACCTTAGTCTGTCCACTTTAGTCTTTCCACTATAGTCTGTCCACTTTAGTATTTCCACTATTCTCTGTCCACTTTAGTCTTTCCACTATAGTCTCCACTTTATTCTGTCCACTACAGTCTTTCATCTATAGTCTTTACACTATAGTGTGTCCACTTTAGTCTTTCCAATTTAATCTTTCCACTTTAGTCTGTCCACATTAGTCTTTCCACTATAGTCTGTCCACTTTAGTCTTTCCACTTTAGTCTTTCCACTATAGTCTCCACTTTATTCTTTCCACTACAGTCTTTCCTCTTTAGTCTTTCCAGTACTCTCTGTCCACTTTAGTCTTTCCACTTTATTCTTTCCACTATTGTCTCCACTTTATTCTGTTCACTACAGTCTTTCCACTATAGTGTTTCCACTATAGTCTGTCCACTTTAGTCTTTCCACTTTTCTCTGTCCACTTTAGTCTTTCAACCATAGTCTCCACTTTATTCTGTCCACTACAGTCTTTCCACTATAGTCTGTCCACTTTAGTCTTTCCACTTTAGTCTTTCCACTATAGTCTCCACTTTATTCTTTCCACTACAGTCTTTCCAATACTCTCTTTCCACTTTAGTCTTTCCACTTTATTCTTTCCACTATAGTCTCCACTTTATTCTGTTCACTACAGTCTTTCCACTATAGTCTGTCCACTTTAGTCTTTCCACTATTCTCTGTCCACTTTAGTCTTTCCACTATAGTCTCCACTTTATTCTGTCCACTACAGTCTTTCCACTGTAGTCTTTCCACTACAGTCTGTCCACTTTAGTCTTTCCACAATAGTTTTTCCACTTTAGTCTTTCCACTATAGTCTGTCCACTTTAGTCTTTCCACTATTCTCTGTCCACTTTAGTCTTTCCACTATAGTCTCCACTTTCTTCTGTCCACTACAGTCTTTCCACTATAGTCTTTCCACTATAGTCTGTCCACTTTTGTCTTTCCACTTTAGTCTGTCCAATTTAGTCTTTCCACTATAGTCTGTCAACTTTAGTCTTTCCACTATTCTCTGTCCACTTTAGTCTTTCCACTATAGTCTCCACTTTATTCTGTCCACTACAGTCTTTCCACTATAGTCTTTCCACCATAGTCTGTCCACTTTAGTCTTTCCACTTTAGTTTTTCCACTTTAGTCTTTCCACTATAGTCTGTCCACTTTAGTCTTTCCACTATTCTCTGTCTACTTTAGTCTTTCCACTATAGTCTCCACTTTATTCTGTCCAGTACTTCCTTTCCACTATAGTCTTTCCACTTTAGTCTGTCCACTTTAGTCTTTCCACTATTCTCTGTCCACTTTAGTCTTTCCACTATAGTCTCCACTTTATTCTGTCAACTACAGTCTTTCCACTATAGTCTTTCCACTATATCAATCAATCAATTTATTTAATTCGTGATATTACCCATCACATAATAAGATTACACTAACACATGAATTTTCTTACTAAATATATACAATCATTCTAACCATTCGGTGGCTCGGGGCAATAGCACAGTCGACGGAAAAGTCGGTAAAAATGTCCAGAACGGCATTCTGCATTCTCACGAATTGCCTTTAAAAGTGGATTATCGGAAACTTCTAACCTTGCAACAAAACTAACTATCGCTTTCCGCCTCATAACATCAAAAGATTCAGTTTCATTTTCTAAAAACATTTGACTAGCAGAGTAACGTCGATTATGTGAAAGGAGATGACGGAATGCAATGTTAAAACAAACTTTTAGTTTACGCATCGTCGTCTCAAGATAGTTATCAAAAAGTGGGAGACAGTATAGTTGTGTGCAAAAAGAATTCTAACCGACACAGTACAAAATTTAAAATTACGTATAGTCTGTCCACTTTAGTCTTTCAACTTTAGTCTTTCCACTTTAGTTTTTCCACTTTAGTCTGTCCACTTTAGACTTTCCACTACAGTCTATCCACTTTAGTCTTTCCACTTTAGTCTTTCCACTATATTCTGTCCACTTCAGTGTGTACACTTTAGTCTGTCCACTGAGTCTTTCCACTTCAGTCTTCTGTTCACTACAGTCTTTCCACTATAGTGTTTCCACTATAGTCTGTCCACTTTAGTCTTTCCACTTTTCTCTGTCCACTTTAGTCTTTCAACCATAGTCTCCACTTTATTCTGTCCACTACAGTCTTTCCACTATAGTCTGTCCACTTTAGTCTTTCCACTTTAGTCTTTCCACTATAGTCTCCACTTTATTCTTTCCACTACAGTCTTTCCAATACTCTCTTTCCACTTTAGTCTTTCCACTTTATTCTTTCCACTATAGTCTCCACTTTATTCTGTTCACTACAGTCTTTCCACTATAGTCTGTCCACTTTAGTCTTTCCACTATTCTCTGTCCACTTTAGTCTTTCCACTATAGTCTCCACTTTATTCTGTCCACTACAGTCTTTCCACTGTAGTCTTTCCACTACAGTCTGTCCACTTTAGTCTTTCCACAATAGTTTTTCCACTTTAGTCTTTCCACTATAGTCTGTCCACTTTAGTCTTTCCACTATTCTCTGTCCACTTTAGTCTTTCCACTATAGTCTCCACTTTCTTCTGTCCACTACAGTCTTTCCACTATAGTCTTTCCACTATAGTCTGTCCACTTTTGTCTTTCCACTTTAGTCTGTCCAATTTAGTCTTTCCACTATAGTCTGTCAACTTTAGTCTTTCCACTATTCTCTGTCCACTTTAGTCTTTCCACTATAGTCTCCACTTTATTCTGTCCACTACAGTCTTTCCACTATAGTCTTTCCACCATAGTCTGTCCACTTTAGTCTTTCCACTTTAGTTTTTCCACTTTAGTCTTTCCACTATAGTCTGTCCACTTTAGTCTTTCCACTATTCTCTGTCTACTTTAGTCTTTCCACTATAGTCTCCACTTTATTCTGTCCAGTACTTCCTTTCCACTATAGTCTTTCCACTTTAGTCTGTCCACTTTAGTCTTTCCACTATTCTCTGTCCACTTTAGTCTTTCCACTATAGTCTCCACTTTATTCTGTCAACTACAGTCTTTCCACTATAGTCTTTCCACTATATCAATCAATCAATTTATTTAATTCGTGATATTACCCATCACATAATAAGATTACACTAACACATGAATTTTCTTACTAAATATATACAATCATTCTAACCATTCGGTGGCTCGGGGCAATAGCACAGTCGACGGAAAAGTCGGTAAAAATGTCCAGAACGGCATTCTGCATTCTCACGAATTGCCTTTAAAAGTGGATTATCGGAAACTTCTAACCTTGCAACAAAACTAACTATCGCTTTCCGCCTCATAACATCAAAAGATTCAGTTTCATTTTCTAAAAACATTTGACTAGCAGAGTAACGTCGATTATGTGAAAGGAGATGACGGAATGCAATGTTAAAACAAACTTTTAGTTTACGCATCGTCGTCTCAAGATAGTTATCAAAAAGTGGGAGACAGTATAGTTGTGTGCAAAAAGAATTCTAACCGACACAGTACAAAATTTAAAATTACGTATAGTCTGTCCACTTTAGTCTTTCAACTTTAGTCTTTCCACTTTAGTTTTTCCACTTTAGTCTGTCCACTTTAGACTTTCCACTACAGTCTATCCACTTTAGTCTTTCCACTATATTCTGTCCACTTCAGTGTGTACACTTTAGTCTGTCCACTGAGTCTTTCCACTTCAGTCTTTCCACTATAGTCTGTCCACTATAGTTCTCCACTTAATTCTGTACACTACAATCTTTCCAATTTAGTCTTTCCACTATTCTCTGTCCACTTTAGTCTTTCCACTATAGTCTCGACTTTATTCTGTCCACTATAGTCTTTCCACTATAGTATGTCCACTTTAGTATTTCCACTTTAGTTTTTCCACTTTAGTCTGTCCACTTCAATCTTTCCACTATAGTCTGTCCACTTTAGTCTTTCCTCTTTAGTCTTTCCACTATAGTCTCCACTTTATTCTGTCCACTACAGTCTTTCCACTATAGTCTTTCCACTATAGTCTGTCCACTTTAGTCTTTCCACTATTCTCTGTCCACTTTAGTCTTTCCACTATACTCTCCACTTTATTCTGTCCACTACAGTCTTTCCACTATAGTCTTTCCAATAAAGTCTGTCCACTTTAGTCTTTCCTCTTTAGTCTTTCCACTATAGTCTCCACTTTATTCTGTCCACTACCGTCTTTCCACTATAGTCTTTCCACTATAGTCTGTCCACTTTAGTCTTTCCACTATTCTCTGTCCACTTTAGTCTTTCCACTATACTCTCCACTTTATTCTGTCCACTACAGTCTTTCCACTATAGTCTTTCCAATATAGTCTGTCCACTTTAGTCTTTCCACTTTAGTCTTTCCACCTTAGTCTGTCCACTTTAGTCTTTCCACTATAGGATTTCCACTATAGTCTGTCCACTTTAGTCTTTCCACTTTAATCTTTCCACTTTAGTCTGTCCACATTAGTCTTTCCACTATAGTCTGTCCACTTTAGTCTTTCCACTTTAGTCTTTCCACTTTATTCTGTCCACTTCAGTGTGTACACTTTAGTCTGTCCACTGAGTCTCTCCACTTCAGTCTTTCCATTATAGTCTGTCCACTTTAGTCTTTCCACTTTAGTCTTTCCACTATAGTCTCCACTTTATTCTGTCCACTATAGTCTTTCCACTTTAGTCTTTCCAATACTCTTTGTCCACTTTAGTCTTTCCACTTTAGTCTTTCCACTAAAGTCTCCACTTTATCCTGTTCACTACAGTCTTTCCACTATAGTCTTTCCACTTTAGTCTTTCCACTATTCTCTGTCCACTTTAGTCTTTCCACTATAGTCTCCACTTTATTCTGTCCACAACAGTCTTTCCACTATAGTCTTTCCACTATAGTCTTTCCACTATAGTCTGTCCACTTTAGTCTTTCCACTTTAGTTTTTCCACTTTAGTCTTTCCACTATAGTCTCCACTTTATTCTGTCCACTACAGTCTTTCCACTATAGTCTTTCCACTATAGTCTGTCCACTTTAGTCTTTCCACTTTATTCTTTCCACTTTAGTCTGTCCACTTTAGTCTTTCCACTATAGTCTGTCCACTTTAGTCTTTCCACTATTATCTGTCCACTTTAGTCTTTCCACTTTAGTCTTTCCACTATAGTCTCCACTTTCTTCTGTCCACTACAGTCTTTCCACTATAGTCTTTCCACTATAGTCTGTCCACTTTAGTCTTTCCATTTCAGTTTTTCCAGTTTAGTCTTTCCACTATAGTCTGTCCACTTTAGTCTTTCCACTATTCTCTGTCCACTTGAGTCTTTCCACTATAGTCTCCACTTTATTCTGTCCACTACAGTCTTTCCACTATAGTCTTTCCACTATAGTCTGTCCACTTTAGTCTTTCCACTTTAGTCTTTCCACTATAGTCTGTCCACTTTAGTCTTTCCACTTTATTCTTTCCACTTTAGTCTGTCCACTTTAGTCTTTCCACTATAGTCTGTCCACTTTAGTCTTTCCACTATTATCTGTCCACTTTAGTCTTTCCACTTTAGTCTTTCCACTATAGTCTCCACTTTATTCTGTCCACTACAGTCTTTCCACTATAGTCTTTCCACTATAGTCTGTCAACTTTAGTCTTTCCATTTCAGTTTTTCCAGTTTAATCTTTCCACTATAGTCTGTCCACTTTAGTCTTTCCACTATTCTCTGTCCACTTGAGTCTTTCCACTATAGTCTCCACTTTATTCTGTCCACTTCAGTGTGTACACTTTAGTCTGTCCACTGAGTCTCTCCACTTCAGTCTTTCCATTATAGTTTGTCCACTTTAGTCTTTCCACTTTAGTCTTTCCACTATAGTCTCCACTTTATTCTGTCCACTACAGTCTTTCCACTTTAGTCTTTCCAATACTCTTTGTCCACTTTAGTCTTTCCACTTTAGTCTTTCCACTAAAGTCTCCACTTTATTCTGTTCACTACAGTCTTTCCACTATAGTCTTTCCACTATAGTCTTTCCACTTTAGTCTTTCCACTATTCTCTGTCCACTTTAGTCTTTCCACTATAGTCTCCACTTTATTCTGTCCACTTTAGTCTTTCCACTATAGTCTGTCTACTTTAGTCTTTCCACTATTCTCTGTCCACTTTAGTCTTTCCACTTTAGTCTTTCCATTATAGTCTCCACTTTATTCTGTCCACTACAGTCTTTCCACTATAGTCTTTCCACTATAGTGTGTCCACTTTAGTCTTTCCACTTTAATCTTTCCACTTTATTCTGTCCATATTAGTCTATCCACTATAGTCTGTCCACTTTAGTCTTTCCACTTTAGTCTTTCCACCTTAGTCTGTCCACTTTAGTCTTTCCACTATAGTCTGTCCACTTTAGTCTTTCCACTATTCTCTGTCCACTTTAGTCTTTCCACTTTAGTCTTTCCATTATAGTCTCCACTTTATTCTGTCCACTACAGTCTTTCCACTATAGTCTTTCCACTATAGTGTGTCCACTTTAGTCTTTCCACTTTATTCTGTCCATATTAGTCTTTCCACAATAGTCTGTCCACTTTAGTCTTTCCACTTTAGTCTTTCCACCTTAGTCTGTCCACTTTAGTCTTTCCACTATAGTCTGTCCACTTTAGTCTTTCCACTATTCTCTGTCCACTTTAGTCTTTCCACTTTAGTCTTTCCAATATAGTCTCCACTTTATTCTGTCCACTACAGTCTTTCCACTATAGTCTTTCCACTATAGTCTGTCCACTTTATTCTTTCCATTTTAGTCTTTCCGCTTTAATCTGTCCACTTAGTCTTTCCACTAGAGTCTGTCCACTTTAGTCTGTCCACTTTAGTCTGTCCACTTTAGTCTGTCCACTTTAGTCTTTCCACTTTAGTCATTTCCACTATAGTCTGACCACTTTAGTCTTTCCACTTTAGTCTTTCCACTTTAGTCTGTCCACTTTAGTCTTTCCACTATTCTCTGTCCACTTTAGTCTTTCCACTATAGTCTCCACTTTATTCTGTCCACTACAGTCTTTCCACTATAGTCTTTCCACTATAGTCTGTCCACTTTAGTCTTTCCACTATAGTCTCCACTTTATTCTGTAGACTACAGTCTTTCCACTATAGTCTTTCCACTATAGTCTGTCCACTTTAGTCTTTCCACTTTAGTCTTTCCACTATAGTCTTCACTTTATTCTGTCCACTACAGTCTTTCCACTTTAGTCTTTCCACTATTCTCTGTCCACTTTAGTCTATCCACTTTAGTCTTTCCACTATAGTCTCCACTTTATTCTGTCCACTACAGTCTTTCCAATATAGTCTTTCCACTATAGTCTGTCCACTTTAGTCTTTCAACTATAGTCTCCACTTTATTCTCTCCACTACAGTCTTTCCACAATAGTCTTTCCACTATAGTCTGTCCACTTTAGTCTTTCCACTTTAGTCTTTCCACTATAGTCTCCACTTTATTCTGTCCACTACAGTCTTTCCACTTTAGTCTTTCCACTATTCTCTGTCCACTTTAGTCTATCCACTTTAGTCTTTCCACTATATTCTCCACTTCATTCTGTCCACTACAGTCTTTCCACTATAGTCTATCCACTATAGTCTGTCCACTTTAGTCTTTCCACTATTCTCTGTCCACTTTAGTCTTTCCACTATACTCTCCACTTTATTCTGTCCACTACAGTCTTTCCACTATAGTCTTCCAATATAGTCTGTCCACTTTAGTCTTTCCACTTTAGTCTTTCCACCTTAGTCTGTCCACTTTAGTCTTTCCACTATAGTCTGTCCACTTTAGTCTTTCCACTATTCTCTGTCCACTTTAGTCTTTCCACTTTAGTCTTTCCACTATAGTCTCCACTTTATTCTGTCCACTACAGTCTTTCCACTATAGTCTTTCCACTATAGTGTTTCCACTTTAGTCTTTCCAATTTAATCTTTCCACTTTAGTCTGTCCACATTAGTCTTTCCACTATAGTCTGTCCACTTTAGTCTTTCCACTTTAGTCTTTCCACTATAGTCTCCACTTTATTCTTTCCACTACAGTCTTTCCACTTTAGTCTTTCCAGTACTCTCTGTCCACTTTAGTCTTTCCACTTTATTCTTTCCACTATTGTCTCCACTTTATTCTGTTCACTACAGTCTTTCCACTATAGTGTTTCCACTATAGTCTGTCCACTTTAGTCTTTCCACTTTTCTCTGTCCACTTTAGTCTTTCCACTCTAGTCTCCACTTTATTCTGTCCACTACAGTCTTTCCACTATAGTCTGTCCACTTTAGTCTTTCCACTTTAGTCTTTCCACTACAGTCTCCACTTTATTCTTTCCACTAC
Source organism: Branchinecta sandiegonensis (assembly GCA_030848855.1). Classification (NCBI taxonomy): domain Eukaryota; kingdom Metazoa; phylum Arthropoda; class Branchiopoda; order Anostraca; family Branchinectidae; genus Branchinecta; species Branchinecta sandiegonensis. Next base: position 310,586 of record JAUPMV010000002.1, on the reverse strand, counting down.
AGTCTTTCCAATACTCTCTGTCCACTTTAGTCTTTCCACTTTATTCTTTCCACTATAATCTCCACTTTATTCTGTTCACTACAGGCTTTCCACTATAGTCTTTCCACTATAGTCTGTCCACTTTAGTCTTTCCACTATTCTTTGTCCACTTTAGTCTTTCCACAATAGTCTCCACTTTATTCTGTCCACTACAGTCTTTCCACTGTAGTCTTTCCACTACAGTCTGTCCACTTTAGTCTTTCCACAAAAGTTTTTCCACTTTAGTCTTTCCACTATAGTCTGTCCACTTTAGTCTTTCCACTATAGTCTCCACTTTCTTCTGTCCACTACAGTCTTTCCACTATAGTCTTTCCACTATAGTCTGTCCACTTTAGTCTTTCCATTTCAGTTTTTCCAGTTTAGTCTTTCCACTATAGTCTGTCCACTTTAGTCTTTCCACTATTCTCTGTCCACTTGAGTCTTTCCACTATAGTCTCCACTTTATTCTGTCCACTACAGTCTTTCCACTATAGTCTTTCCACTATAGTCTGTCCACTTTAGTCTTTCCACTTTAGTCTTTCCACTATAGTCTGTCCACTTTAGTCTTTCCACTTTATTCTTTCCACTTTAGTCTGTCCACTTTAGTCTTTCCACTATAGTCTGTCCACTTTAGTCTTTCCACTATTATCTGTCCACTTTAGTCTTTCCACTTTAGTCTTTCCACTATAGTCTCCACTTTATTCTGTCCACTACAGTCTTTCCACTATAGTCTTTCCACTATAGTCTGTCAACTTTAGTCTTTCCATTTCAGTTTTTCCAGTTTAGTCTTTCCACTACAGTCTGTCCAGTTTAGGCTTTCCACTATTCTCTGTCCACTTGAGTCTTTCCACTATAGTCTCCACTTTATTCTGTCCACTTCAGTGTGTACACTTTAGTCTGTCCACTGAGTCTCTCCACTTCAGTCTTTCCATTATAGTTTGTCCACTTTAGTCTTTCCACTTTAGTCTTTCCACTATAGTCTCCACTTTATTCTGTCCACTTTAGTCTTTCCACTATAGTCTGTCTACTTTAGTCTTTCCACTATTCTCTGTCCACTTTAGTCTTTCCACTTTAGTCTTTCCACTTTAGTCTGTCCACTTGAGTCTTTCCACTATAGTCTCCACTTTCTTCTGTCCACTACAGTCTTTCCACTATAGTCTTTCCACTATAGTCTGTCCACTTTAGTCTTTCCACTTTAGTCTTTCCACTATAGTCTGTCCACTTTAGTCTTTCCACTTTATTCTTTCCACTTTAGTCTGTCCACTTTAGTCTTTCCACTATAGTCTGTCCACTTTAGTCTTTCCACTATTATCTGTCCACTTTAGTCTTTCCACTTTAGTCTTTCCACTATAGTCTCCACTTTATTCTGTCCACTACAGTCTTTCCACTATAGTCTTTCCACTATAGTCTGTCAACTTTAGTCTTTCCATTCTAGTTTTTCCAGTTTAGTCTTTCCACTACAGTCTGTCCAGTTTAGTCTTTCCACTATTCTCTGTCCACTTGAGTCTTTCCACTATAGTCTCCACTTTATTCTGTCCACTTCAGTGTGTACACTTTAGTCTGTCCACTGAGTCTCTCCACTTCAGTCTTTCCATTATAGTTTGTCCACTTTAGTCTTTCCACTTTAGTCTTTCCACTATAGTCTCCACTTTATTCTGTCCACTTTAGTCTTTCCACTATAGTCTGTCTACTTTAGTCTTTCCACTATTCTCTGTCCACTTTAGTCTTTCCACTTTAGTCTTTCCATTATAGTCTCCACTTTATTCTGTCCACTACAGTCTTTCCACTATAGTCTTTCCACTATAGTGTGTCCACTTTAGTCTTTCCACTTTAATCTTTCCACTTTATTCTGTCCATATTAGTCTTTCCACTATAGTCTGTCCACTTTAGTCTTTCCACTTTAGTCTTTCCACCTTAGTCTGTCCACTTTAGTCTTTCCACTATAGTCTGTCCACTTTAGTCTTTCCACTATTCTCTGTCCACTTTAGTCTTTCCACTTTAGTCTTTCCATTATAGTCTCCACTTTATTCTGTCCACTACAGTCTTTCCACTATAGTCTTTCCACTATAGTGTGCCCACTTTAGTCTTTCCACTTTATTCTGTCCATATTAGTCTTTCCACAATAGTCTGTCCACTTTAGTCTTTCCACTTTAGTCTTTCCACCTTAGTCTGTCCACTTTAGTCTTTCCACTATAGTCTGTCCACTTTAGTCTTTCCACTATTCTCTGTCCACTTTAGTCTTTCCACTTTAGTCTTTCCAATATAGTCTCCACTTTATTCTGTCCAGTACTTCCTTTCCACTATAGTCTTTCCACTATAGTCTGTCCACTTTAGTCTTTCGACTTTAGTCTTTCCACTTTAGTCTGTCCACTTTAGTCTTTCCACCATTCTCTGTCCACTTTAGTCTTTCCACTATAGTCTCCACTTCTATTCTGTCAACTACAGTCTTTCCACTATAGTCTTTCCACTATATCAATCAATCAATTTATTTAATTCGTGATATTACACATCACATAATAAGATTACACTAACACATGAATTTTCTTACTAAATATATACAATCATTTTAACCATTCGGTGGCTCGGGGCAATAGCACAGTCGACGGAAAAGTCGGTAAAAATGTCCAGAACGGCATTCTGCATTCTCACGAATTGCCTTTAAAAGTGGATTATCGGAAACTTCTAACCTTGCAACAAAACTAACTATCGCTTTCCGCCTCATAACATCAAAAGATTCAGTTTCATTTTCTAAAAACATTTGACTAGCAGAGTAACGTCGATTATGTGAAAGGAGATGACGGAATGCAATGTTAAAACAAACTTTTAGTTTACGCATCGTCGTCTCAAGATAGTTATCAAAAAGTGGGAGACAGTATAGTTGTGTGCAAAAAGAATTCTAACCGACACAGTACAAAATTTAAAATTACGTATAGTCTGTCCACTTTAGTCTTTCAACTTTAGTCTTTCCACTTTAGTTTTTCCACTTTAGTCTGTCCACTTTAGACTTTCCACTACAGTCTATCCACTTTAGTCTTTCCACTTTAGTCTTTCCACTATATTCTGTCCACTTCAGTGTGTACACTTTAGTCTGTCCACTGAGTCTTTCCACTTCAGTCTTTCCACTATAGTCTGTCCACTTTAGTCTTTCCACTTTAGTCTTTCCACTATAGTTCTCCACTTAATTCTGTAGACTACAATCTTTCCAATTTAGTCTTTCCACTATACTCTGTCCACTTTAGCCTTTCCACTATAGTCTCGACTTTATTCTGTCCACTATAGTCTTTCCACTATAGTCTGTCCACTTTAGTCTTTCCACTTTAGTTTTTCCACTTTAGTCTGTCCACTTCAATCTTTCCACTATAGTCTGTCCACTTTAGTCTTTCCTCTTTAGTCTTTCCACTATAGTCTCCACTTTATTCTGTCCACTAGAGTCTTTCCACTATAGTCTTTCCACTATAGTCTGTCCACTTTAGTCTTTCCACTATTCTCTGTCCACTTTAGTCTTTCCACTACACTCTCCACTTTATTCTGTCCACTACAGTCTTTCCACTATAGTCTTTCCAATATAGTCTATCCACTTTAGTCTTTCCTCTTTAGTCTTTCCACTATAGTCTCCACTTTATTCTGTCCACTACAGTCTTTCCACTATAGTCTTTCCACTATAGTCTGTCCACTCTAGTCTTTCCACTATTCCCTGTCCAGTTTAGTCTTTCCACTATACTCTCCACTTTATTCTGTCCACTACAGTCTTTAAACTATAGTCTTTCCAATATAGTCTGTCCACTTTAGTCTTTCAACTTTAGTCTTTCCACCTTAGTCTGTCCACTTTAGTCTTTCCACTATAGTCTTTCCACTATAGTCTGTCCACTTTAGTCTTTCCACTTTAATCTTTCCACTTTAGTCTGTCCACATTAGTCTTTCCACTATAGTCTGTCCACTTTAGTCTTTCCGCTTTAGTCTTTCCACTTTATTCTGTCCACTTCAGTGTGTACACTTTAGTCTGTCCACTGAGTCTCTCCACTTCAGTCTTTCCATTATAGTCTGTCCACTTTAGTCTTTCCACTTTAGTCTTTCCACTATAGTCTCCACTTTATTCTGTCCACTACAGTCTTTCCACTTTAGTCTTTCCAATACTCTTTGTCCACTTTAGTCTTTCCACTAAAGTCTCCACTTTATTCTGTTCACTACAGTCTTTCCACTATAGTCTTTCCACTTTAGTCTTTCCACTATTATCTGTCCACTTTAGTCTTTCCACTATAGTCTCCACTTTATTCTGTCCACAACAGTCTTTCCACTATAGTCTGTCCACTTTAGTCTTTCCACTTTAGTTTTTCCACTTTAGTCTTTCCACTATAGTCTGTCCACTATAGTCTTTCCACTTTAGTCTTTCCACTATTATCTGTCCACTTTAGTCTTTCCACTATAGTCTCCACTTTATTCTGTCCACAACAGTCTTTCCACTATAGTGTTTCCACTATAGTCTGTCCACTTTAGTCTTTCCACTTTAGTTTTTCCACTTTAGTCTTTCCACTATAGTCTGTCCACTTTAGTCTTTCCACTATAGTCTGTCCACTTTAGTCTTTCCACTTTATTCTTTCCACTTTAGTCTGTCCACTTCAGTCTTTCCACTATAGTCTGTCCACTTTAGTCTTTCCACTATTATCTGTCCAATTTAGTCTTTCCACTTTAGTCTTTCCACTATAGTCTCCACTTTATTCTGTCCACTACAGTCTTTCCACTATAGTCTTTCCACTATAGTCTGTCCACTTTAGTCTTTCCATTTCAGTTTTTCCAGTTTAGTCTTTCCACTATAGTCTGTCCACTTTAGTCTTTCCTCTATTCTCTGTCCACTTGAGTCTTTCCACTATAGTCTCCACTTTATTCTGTCCACTTCAGTGTATACACTTTAGTCTGTCCACTGAGTCTCTCCACTTCAGTCTTTCCATTATAGTCTGTCCACTTTAGTCTTTCCACTTTAGTCTTTCCACTGTAGTCTCCACTTTATTCTGTCCACTACAGTCTTTCCACTTTAGTCTTTCCAATACTCTTTGTCTACTTTAGTCTTTCCTCTTTAGTCTTTACACTAAAGTCTCCACTTTATTCTGTCCACTACAGTCTTTCCACTATAGTCTTTCCACTATAGTCTGTTCACTTTAGTCTTTCCGCTATAGTCTGTCCACTTTAGTCTTTCCACTATTCTCTGTCCACTTGAGTCTTTCCACTATAGTCTCCACTTTATTCTGTCCACTTCAGTGTGTACACTTTAGTCTGTCCACTGAGTCTCTCCACTTCAGTCTTTCCATTATAGTCTGTCCACTTTAGTCTTTCCACTTTAGTCTTTCCACTATAGTCTCCACTTTATTCTGTCCACTACAGTCTTTCCACTTTAGTCTTTCCAATACTCTTTGTCCACTTTAGTCTTTCCACTTTAGTCTTTCCACTAAAGTCTCCACTTTATTCTGTCCACTACAGTCTTTCCACTATAGTCTTTCCACTATAGTCTGTCCACTTTAGTCTTTCCATTTCAGTTTTTCCAGTTTAGTCTTTCCACTATAGTCTGTCCACTTTAGTCTTTCCACTATTCTCTGTCCACTTGAGTCTTTCCGCTATAGTCTCCACTTTATTCTGTCCACTTCAGTGTGTACACTTTAGTCTGTCCACTGAGTCTCTCCACTTCAGTCTTTCCATTATAGTCTGTCCACTTTAGTCTTTCCACTTTAGTCTTTCCACTATAGTCTCCACTTTATTCTGTCCACTACAGTCTTTCCACTTTAGTCTTTCCAATACTCTTTGTCCACTTTAGTCTTTCCACTAAAGTCTCCACTTTATTCTGTTCACTACAGTCTTTCCACTATAGTCTTTCCACTTTAGTCTTTCCACTATTCCCTGTCCACTTTAGTCTTTCCACTATAGTCTCCACTTTATTCTGTCCACAACAGTCTTTCCACTATAGTCTTTCCACTATAGTCTGTCCACTTTAGTCTTTCCACTTTAGTTTTTCCACTTTAGTCTTTCCACTATAGTCTGTCCACTTTAGTCTTTCCACTATTCTCTGTCCACTTTAGTCTTTTCACTATAGTCTCCACTTTATTCTGTCCACTACAGTCTTTCCACTGTAGTCTTTCCAATATAGTCTGTCCACTTTAGTCTTTCCACTTTATTCTTTCCACTTTAGTCTGTCCACTTTAGTCTTTCCACTATAGTCTGTCCACTTTAGTATTTCCACTATTAACTGTCCACTTTAGTCTTTCCACTTTAGTCTTTCCACTATAGTCTCCACTTTATTCTGTCCACTACAGTCTTTCCACTATAGTCTTTCCACTATAGTCTGTCCACTTTAGTCTTTCCATTTCAGTTTTTCCAGTTTAGTCTTTCCACTACAGTCTGTCCACTTTAGTCTTTCCACTATTCTCTGTCCACTTGAGTCTTTCCACTATAGTCTCCACTTTATTCTGTCCACTTCAGTGTGTACACTTTAGTCTGTCCACTGAGTCTCTCCACTTCAGTCTTTCCATTATAGTCTGTCCACTTTAGTCTTTCCACTATTCTCTGTCCACTATAGTCTTTCCACTATAGTCTGTCCACTTTAGTCTTTCCATTTCAGTTTTTCCAGTTTAGTCTTTCCACTATAGTCTGTCCACTTTAGTCTTTCCACTATTCTCTGTCCACTTGAGTCTTTCCACTATAGTCTCCACTTTATTCTGTCCACTTCAGTGTGTACACTTTAGTCTGTCCACTGAGTCTCTCGACTTCAGTCTTTCCATTATAGTCTGTCCACTTTAGTCTTTCCACTATAGTCTCCACTTTATTCTGTCCACTACAGTCTTTCCACTTTATTCTTTCCTTTACTCTTTGTCCACTTTAGTCTTTCCACTTTAGTCTTTCCACTAAAGTCTCCACTTTATTCTGTTCACTACAGTCTTTCCACTATAGTCTTTCCACTTTAGTCTTTCCACTATTCTCTGTCCACTTTAGTCTTTCCACTATAGTCTCCACTTTATTCTGTCCACTTTAGTCTTTCCACTATAGTCTGTCTACTTTAGTCTTTCCACTATTCTTTGTCCACTTTAGTCTTTCCACTTTAGTCTTTCCATTATAGTCTCAACTTTATTCTGTCCACTACAGTCTTTCCACTATAGTCTTTCCACTATACTGTGTCCACTTTAGTCTTTCCACTTTAATCTTTCCACTTTATTCTGTCCATATTAGTCTTTCCACTATAGTCTGTCCACTTTAGTCTTTCCACTTTAGTCTTTCCACCTTAGTCGGTCCACTTTAGTCTTTCCACTACAGTCTGTCCACTTTAGTCTTTCCACTATTCTCTGTCCACTTTAGTCTTTCCACTTTAGTCTTTCCATTATAGTCTCCACTTTTTTCTGTCCACTACAGTCTTTCCACTATAGTCTTTCCACTATAGTGTGTCCACTTTAGTTTTTCCACTTTAATCTTTCCACTTTATTCTGTCCATATTAGTATTTCCACTATAGTCTGTCCACTTTAGTCATTCCACTTTAGTCTTTCCACTATAGTCTCCACTTTATTCTTTCCACTACAGTCTTTCCACTTTAGTCTTTCCAGTACTCTCTGTCCACTTTAGTCTTTCCACTTTATTCTTTCCACTATAGTCTCCACTTTATTCTGTCCACTACAGTCTTTCCACTACAGTCTTTCCACTATAGTCTTTCCACTATAGTCTTTCCATTTCAGTTTTTCCAGTTTAGTCTTTCCACTATAGTCTGTCCACTTTAGTCTTTCCACTATTCTCTGTCCACTTGAGTCTTTCCACTATAGTCTCCACTTTATTCTGTCCACTTCAGTGTATACACTTTAGTCTGTCCACTGAGTCTCTCCACTTCAGTCTTTCCATTATAGTCTGTCCACTTTAGTCTTTCCACTTTAGTCTTTCCACTATAGTCTCCACTTTATTCTGTCCACTACAGTCTTTCCACTTTAGTCTTTCCAATACTCTTTGTCCACTTTAGTCTTTCCACTTTAGTCTTTCCACTAAAGTCTCCACTTTATTCTGTCCACTACAGTCTTTCCACTATAGTCTTTCCACTATAGTCTGTCCACTTTAGTCTTTCCATTTCAGTTTTTCCAGTTTAGTCTTTCCACTATAGTCTGTCCACTTTAGTCTTTCCACTATTCTCTGTCCACTTGAGTCTTTCCGCTATAGTCTCCACTTTATTCTGTCCACTTCAGTGTGTACACTTTAGTCTGTCCACTGAGTCTCTCCACTTCAGTCTTTCCATTATAGTCTGTCCACTTTAGTCTTTCCACTTTAGTCTTTCCACTATAGTCTCCACTTTATTCTGTCCACTACAGTCTTTCCACTTTAGTCTTTCCAATACTCTTTGTCCACTTTAGTCTTTCCACTTTAGTCTTTCCACTAAAGTCTCCACTTTATTCTGTTCACTACAGTCTTTCCACTAAAGTCTTTCCACTTTAGTCTTTCCACTATTCTCTGTCCACTTTAGTCTTTCCACTATAGTCTCCACTTTATTCTGTCCACAACAGTCTTTCCACTATAGTCTTTCCACTATAGTCTGTCCACTTTAGTCTTTCCACTTTAGTTTTTCCACTTTAGTCTTTCCACTATAGTCTGTCCACTTTAGTCTTTCCACTATTCTCTGTCCACTTTAGTCTTTTCACTATAGTCTCCACTTTATTCTGTCCACTACAGTCTTTCCACTGTAGTCTTTCCACTATAGTCTGTCCACTTTAGTCTTTCCACTTTATTCTTTCCACTTTAGTCTGTCCACTTTAGTCTTTCCACTATAGTCTGTCCACGTTAGTATTTCCACTATTATCTGTCCACTTTAGTCTTTCCACTTTAGTCTTTCCACTATAGTCTCCACTTTATTCTGTCCACTACAGTCTTTCCACTATAGTCTTTCCACTATAGTCTGTCCACTTTAGTCTTTCCATTTCAGTTTTTCCAGTTTAGTCTTTCCACTACAGTCTGTCCACTTTAGTCTTTCCACTATTCTCTGTCCACTTGAGTCTTTCCAATATAGTCTCCACTTTATTCTGTCCACTACAGTCTTTCCACTATAGTCTTTCCACTATAGTCTGTCCACTTTAGTCTTTCCACTTTAGTCTTTCCACTTTGGTCTGTCCACTTTAGTCTTTCCACTATTCTCTGTCCACTTTATTCTTTCCACTATAGTCTCCACTTTCTTCTGTCCACTACAGTCTTTCCACTATAGTCTTTCCACTATAGTCTTTCCACTATGGTCTGTCCACTTTAGTCTTTCCACTATTCTCTATCCACATTAGTCTTTCCACTATACTCTCCACTTTATTCTGTCCACTACAGTCTTTCCACTATATTCTTTCCACTATAGTCTGTCCAATCTAGTCTTTCCACTTTAGTCTTTCCACTTTAGTCTGTCCACTTTAGTCTTTCCACTATAGTCTGTCAACTTTAGTCTTTCCACTATTCTCTTTCCACTTTAGTCTTTCCACTTTAGTCTTTCCACTATAGTCTCCACTTTATTCTGTCCACTACAGTCTTTCCACTATAGTCTTTCAACTATAGTCTGTCCACTTTAGTCTTTCCACTTTAATCTTTCACTTTAGTCTGTCCACTTTAGTCTTTCCACTATAGTCTGTCCACTTTAGTCTTTCCAATTTATTCTGTCCACTTCAGTGTGTACACTTTAGTCTGTCAACTGAGTCTTTCCACTTCAGTCTTTCCACTATAGTCTGTCCACTTTAGTCTTTCCACTATAGTCTCCACTTTATTCTGTCCACTATAGTCTTTCCACTATAGTCTGTCCACTTTAGTCTTTCCACTTTAGTCTTTCCACTTTAGTCTGTTCACTTTAGTCTTTCCACTATAGTCTGTCCACTTTAATCTTTCCACTTTAGTCTTTCCACCACAGTCTTTCCACTATAGTCTTTCCACTATAGGTTGTCCACTTTAGTCTTTCCACTATTCTCTGTCCACTTTAGTCTTTCCACTATTCTCTCCACTTTATTCTGTCCACTACAGTCTTTCTACTATAGTCTTTCCAATATAGTCTGTCCACTTTAGTCTTTCCACTTTAGTCTTTCCACTTTAGTCTGTCCACCTTAGTCTTTCCACTATAGTCTGTCCACTTTAGTCTTTCCACTATTCTCTGTCCACTTTAGTCTTTCCACTTTAGTCTTTCCGATTTAGTCTCCACTTTATTCTGTCCACTACAGTCTTTCCACTATAGTCTCTCCACTTTAGTCTTTCCACTATTCTCTGTCAACTTTAGTCTTTCCACTATAGTCTCCACTTTATTCTGTCCACTACAGTCTTTCCACTATAGTCTTTCCACTATAGTCTGTCCACTTTAGTCTTTCAACTTTAGTTTTTCCACGTTAGTCTTTCCACTATAGTCTGTCCACTTTAGTCTTTCCACTATTCTCTGTCCACTTTAGTCTTTCCACTATAGTCTTTCCACTTTAGTCTGTTCACTTTAGTCTTTCCACTATAGTCTGTCCACTTTAATCTTTCCACTTTAGTCTTTCCACCACAGTCTTTCCACTATAGTCTTTCCACTATAGGTTGTCCACTTTAGTCTTTCCACTATTCTCTGTCCACTTTAGTCTTTCCACTATTCTCTCCACTTTATTCTGTCCACTACAGTCTTTCCACTATAGTCTTTCCAATATAGTCTGTCCACTTTAGTCTTTCCACTTTAGTCTTTCCACTTTAGTCTGTCCACCTTAGTCTTTCCACTATAGTCTGTCCACTTTAGTCTTTCCACTATTCTCTGTCCACTTTAGTCTTTCCACTTTAGTCTTTCCGATTTAGTCTCCACTTTATTCTGTCCACTACAGTCTTTCCACTATAGTCTCTCCACTTTAGTCTTTCCACTATTCTCTGTCAACTTTAGTCTTTCCACTATAGTCTCCACTTTATTCTGTCCACTATAGTCTTTCCACTATACTGTGTCCACTTTAGTCTTTCCACTTTAATCTTTCCACTTTATTCTGTCCATATTAGTCTTTCCACTATAGTCTGTCCACTTTAGTCTTTCCACTTTAGTCTTTCCACCTTAGTCGGTCCACTTTAGTCTTTCCACTATAGTCTGTCCACTTTAGTCTTTCCACTATTCTCTGTCCACTTTAGTCTTTCCACTTTAGTCTTTCCATTATAGTCTCCACTTTTTTCTGTCCACTACAGTCTTTCCACTATAGTCTTTCCACTATAGTGTGTCCACTTTAGTCTTTCCACTTTAATCTTTCCACTTTATTCTGTCCATATTAGTATTTCCACTATAGTCTGTCCACTTTAGTCATTCCACTTTAGTCTTTCCACTATAGTCTCCACTTTATTCTTTCCACTACAGTCTTTCCACTTTAGTCTTTCCAGTACTCTCTGTCCACTTTAGTCTTTCCACTTTATTCTTTCCACTATAGTCTCCACTTTATTCTGTCCACTACAGTCTTTCCACTACAGTCTTTCCACTATAGTCTTTCCACTATAGTCTTTCCATTTCAGTTTTTCCAGTTTAGTCTTTCCACTATAGTCTGTCCACTTTAGTCTTTCCACTATTCTCTGTCCACTTGAGTCTTTCCACTATAGTCTCCACTTTATTCTGTCCACTTCAGTGTATACACTTTAGTCTGTCCACTGAGTCTCTCCACTTCAGTCTTTCCATTATAGTCTGTCCACTTTAGTCTTTCCACTTTAGTCTTTCCACTATAGTCTCCACTTTATTCTGTCCACTACAGTCTTTCCACTTTAGTCTTTCCAATACTCTTTGTCCACTTTAGTCTTTCCACTTTAGTCTTTCCACTAAAGTCTCCACTTTATTCTGTCCACTACAGTCTTTCCACTATAGTCTTTCCACTATAGTCTGTCCACTTTAGTCTTTCCATTTCAGTTTTTCCAGTTTAGTCTTTCCACTATAGTCTGTCCACTTTAGTCTTTCCACTATTCTCTGTCCACTTGAGTCTTTCCGCTATAGTCTCCACTTTATTTAGTCCACTTCAGTGTGTACACTTTAGTCTGTCCACTGAGTCTCTCCACTTCAGTCTTTCCATTATAGTCTGTCCACTTTAGTCTTTCCACTTTAGTCTTTCCACTATAGTCTCCACTTTATTCTGTCCACTACAGTCTTTCCACTTTAGTCTTTCCAATACTCTTTGTCCACTTTAGTCTTTCCACTTTAGTCTTTCCACTAAAGTCTCCACTTTATTCTGTTCACTACAGTCTTTCCACTATAGTCTTTCCACTTTAGTCTTTCCACTATTCTCTGTCCACTTGAGTCTTTCCACTATAGTCTCCACTTTATTCTGTCCACTTCAGTGTATACACTTTAGTCTGTCCACTGAGTCTCTCCACTTCAGTCTTTCCATTATAGTCTGTCCACTTTAGTCTTTCCACTTTAGTCTTTCCACTATAGTCTCCACTTTATTCTGTCCACTACAGTCTTTCCACTTTAGTCTTTCCAATACTCTTTGTCCACTTTAGTCTTTCCACTTTAGTCTTTCCACTAAAGTCTCCACTTTATTCTGTCCACTACAGTCTTTCTACAACAGTCTTTCCACTATAGTCTTTCCACTATAGTCTGTCCACTTAATCTTTCCACTTTAGTTTTTCCACTTTAGTCTTTCCACTATAGTCTGTCCACTTTAGTCTTTCCACTATTCTCTGTCCACTTTACTCTTTTCACTATAGTCTCCACTTTATTCTGTCCACTACAGTCTTTCCACTGTAGTCTTTCCACTATAGTCTGTCCACTTTAGTCTTTCCACTTTATTCTTTCCACTTTAGTCTGTCCACTTTAGTCTTTCCACTATAGTCTGTCCACTTTAGTATTTCCACTATTATCTGTCCACTTTAGTCTTTCCACTTTAGTCTTTCCACTATAGTCTCCACTTTAGTCTGTCCACTACAGTCTTTCCACTATAGTCTTTCCACTATAGTCTGTCCACTTTAGTCTTTCCATTTCAGTTTTTCCAGTTTAGTCTTTCCACTACAGTCTGTCCACTTTAGTCTTTCCACTATTCTCTGTCCACTTGAGTCTTTCCAATATAGTCTCCACTTTATTCTGTCCACTACAGTCTTTCCACTATAGTCTTTCCACTATAGTCTGTCCACTTTAGTCTTTCCACTTTAGTCTTTCCACTTTGGTCTGTCCACTTTAGTCTTTCCACTATTCTCTGTCCACTTTATTCTTTCCACTATAGTCTCCACTTTCTTCTGTCCACTACAGTCTTTCCACTATAGTCTTTCCACTATAGTCTTTCCACTATGGTCTGTCCACTTTAGTCTTTCCACTATTCTCTATCCACATTAGTCTTTCCACTATACCCTCCACTTTATTCTGTCCACTACAGTCTTTCCACTATATTCTTTCCACTATAGTCTGTCCAATTTAGTCTTTCCACTTTAGTCTTTCCACTTTAGTCTGTCCACTTTAGTCTTTCCACTATAGTCTGTCAACTTTAGTCTTTCCACTATTCTCTTTCCACTTTAGTCTTTCCACTTTAGTCTTTCCACTATAGTCTCCACTTTATTCTGTCCACTACAGTCTTTCCACTATAGTCTTTCAACTATAGTCTGTCCACTTTAGTCTTTCCACTTTAATCTTTCACTTTAGTCTGTCCACTTTAGTCTTTCCACTACAGTCTGTCCACTTTAGTCTTTCCAATTTATTCTGTCCACTTCAGTGTGTACACTTTAGTCTGTCAACTGAGTCTTTCCACTTCAGTCTTTCCACTATAGTCTGTCCACTTTAGTCTTTCCACTATAGTCTCCACTTTATTCTGTCCACTATAGTCTTTCCACTATAGTCTGTCCACTTTAGTCTTTCCACTTTAGTCTTTCCACTTTAGTCTGTTCACTTTAGTCTTTCCACTATAGTCTGTCCACTTTAATCTTTCCACTTTAGTCTTTCCACCACAGTCTTTCCACTATAGTCTTTCCACTATAGGTTGTCCACTTTAGTCTTTCCACTATTCTCTGTCCACTTTAGTCTTTCCACTATTCTCTCCACTTTATTCTGTCCACTACAGTCTTTCCACTATAGTCTTTCCAATATAGTCTGTCCACTTTAGTCTTTCCACTTTAGTCTTTCCACTTTAGTCTGTCCACCTTAGTCTTTCCACTATAGTCTGTCCACTTTAGTCTTTCCACTATTCTCTGTCCACTTTAGTCTTTCCACTTTAGTCTTTCCGATTTAATCTCCACTTTATTCTGTCCACTACAGTCTTTCCACTATAGTCTCTCCACTTTAGTCTTTCCACTATTCTCTGTCAACTTTAGTCTTTCCACTATAGTCTCCACTTTATTCTGTCCACTACAGTCTTTCCACTATAGTCTTTCCACTATAGTCTGTCCACTTTAGTCTTTCAACTTTAGTTTTTCCACGTTAGTCTTTCCACTATAGTCTGTCCACTTTAGTCTTTCCACTATTCTCTGTCCACTTTAGTCTTTCCACTATAGTCTCCACTTTATTCTGTCCAATACAGTCTTTCCACCATAGTCTTTCCACTATAGTCTGTCCACTTTAGTCTTTCCACTTTAGTTTTTCCACTTTAGTCTGTCCACTTTAGGCTTTCCACTATAGTCTATCCACTTTAGTCTTTCCACTTTAGTCTTTCCACTTTATTCTGTCCAGTTCAGTGTTTCCACTATAGTCTTTCCACTATATTCTGTCCACTTTAGTCTTTCCACTTTAGTCTGTCCACTTTATTCTTTCCACTATAGACTGTCCACTTTAGTCTTTCCATTATTCTCTGTCCACTTTAGTCTTTCCACTATAGTCTCCACTTTATTCTGTCCACTACAGTCTTTCCACTATAGTCTATCCACTTTAGTCTTTCCACTATAGTCTGTCCAATTTAGTCTTTCCACTTTAGTCTTTCCACTATAGTCTGTCCACTTTAGTCTTTCCACTTTAATCTTTCACTTTAGTCTGTCCACTTTAGTCTTTCCACTATAGTCTGTCCACTTTAGTCTTTCCAATTTATTCTGTCCACTTCAGTGTGTACACTTTAGTCTGTCCACTGAGTCTTTCCACTTCAGTCTTTCCACTATAGTCTGTCCACTTTAGTCTTTCCACTATAGTCTCCACTTTATTCTGTCCACTATAGTCTTTCCACTATAGTCTGTCCACTTTAGTCTTTCCACTTTAGTCTTTCCACTTTAGTCTGTTCACTTTAGTCTTTCCACTATAGTCTGTCCACTTTAATCTTTCCACTTTAGTCTTTCCACCACAGTCTTTCCACTATAGTCTTTCCACTATAGTCTGTCCACTTTAGTCTTTCCACTATTCTCTGTCCACTTTAGTCTTTCCACTATTCTCTCCACTTTATTCTGTCCACTACAGTCTTTCCACTATAGTCTTTCCAATATAGTCTGTCCACTTTAGTCTTTCCACTTTAGTCTTTCCACTTTAGTCTGTCCACTTTAGTCTTTCCACTATAGTCTGTCCACTTTAGTCTTTCCACTATTCTCTGTCCACTTTAGTCTTTCCACTTTAGTCTTTCCGATATAGTCTCCACTTTAGTCTGTCCACTACAGTCTTTCCACTATAGTCTCTCCACTTTAGTCTTTCCACTTTAGTCTTTCCACCACAGTCTTTCCACTATAGTCTTTCCACTATAGTCCGTCCACTTTAGTCTTTCCACTATTCTCTGTCAACTTTAGTCTTTCCACTATAGTCTCCACTTTATTCTGTCCACTACAGTATTTCCACTATAGTCTTTCCACTATAGTCTGTCCACTTTAATCTTTCCACTTTAGTCTTTCCACCACAGTCTTTCCACTATAGTCTTTCCACTATAGTCTGTCCACTTTAGTCTTTCCACTATTCTCTGTCAACTTTAGTCTTTCCACTATAGTCTCCACTTTATTCTGTCCACTACAGTCTTTCCACTATAGTCTTTCCACTATAGTCTGTCCACTTTAGTCTTTCAACTTTAGTTTTTCCACGTTAGTCTTTCCACTATAGTCTGTCCACTTTAGTCTGTCCACTATTCTCTGTCCACTTTAGTCTTTCCACTATAGTCTCCACTTTATTCTGTCCACTACAGTCTTTCCACCATAGTCTTTCCACTATAGTCTGTCCACTTTAGTCTTTCCACTTTAGTTTTTCCACTTTAGTCTGTCCACTTTAGGCTTTCCACTATAGTCTATCCACTTTAGTCTTTCCACTTCAGTCTTTCCACTTTATTCTGTCCAGTTCAGTGTTTCCACTATAGTCTTTCCACTATAGTCTGTCCACTTTAGTCTTTCCACTTTAGTCTGTCCACTTTATTCTTTCCACCATAGACTGTCCACTTTAGTCTTTCCACTATTCTCTGTCCACTTTAGTCTTTCCACTATAGTCTCCACTTTATTCTGTCCACTACAGTCTTTCCACTATAGTCTGTCCACTTTAGTCTTTCCACTATTTTCTGTCCACTTTAGTCTGTCCACTTTAGACTTTCCACTATAGTCTATCCACTTTTGTCTTTTCACTTTCGTCTTTCCACTTTATTCTGTCCACTTCAGTGTTTCCACTATAGTCTTTCCACTATAGTCTGTCCACTTTAGTCTTTCCACTTTAGTCTGTCCACTTTATTCTTTCCACTATAGACTGTCCACTTTAGTCTTTCCACTATTCTCTGTCCACTTTAGTCTTTCCACTATAGTCTCCACTTTATTCTGTCCACTACAGTCTTTCCACTATAGTCTATCCACTTTAGTCTTTCCACTATTCTCTGTCCACTTTAGTCTGTCCACTTTAGACTTTCCACTATAGTCTAACCACTTTTGTCTTTTCACTTTCGTCTTTCCACTTTATTCTGTCCACTTCAGTGTTTCCACTATAGTCTTTCGACTATAGTCTGTCCACTTTCGTCTTTTCACTTTAGTCTTTCCACTTTAGTCTGTCCACTTTAGTCTTTCCACTATAGACTGTCCACTTTAGTCTTTCCACTATTCTCTGTCCACTTTAGTCTTTCCACTGTAGTCTCCACTTTATTCTGTCCACTACAGTCTTTCCACTACAGTCTTTCCACCATAGTCTGTCAACTTTAGTCTTTCCACTATAGACTGTCCACTTTAGTCTTTCCATAATTCTCTGTCCACTAAGGTCTTTCCACTATAGTCTCCACTTTATTCTGTCCACTACAGTCTTTCCACTATAGTCTTTCCACTATAGTCTGTCCACTTTAGTCTTTCCACTTTAGTCTTTCCACTTTAGTCTGTCCACTTTAGTCTTTCCACTATAGTCTGTCCACTTTAGTCGGTCCACTTTAGTCTGTCCACTTTAGTCTGTCCACTTTAGTCTTTCCACTTTAGTCATTTCCACTATAGTCTGTCCACTTTAGTCTTTCCACTTTCGTCTTTCCACTTTAGTCTGTCCTTCTTTAGTCTTTACACTATTCTCTGTCCACTTTAGTCTTTCCACTATAGTCTCCACTTTATTCTGTCCACTACAGTCTTCCAACTATAGTCTTTCCACTATAGTCTGTCCACTTTAGTCTTTCCACTATTCTCTGTCCACTTTAGTCTTTCCACTTTAGTCTTTCCACTATAGTTTCCAATTTATTCTGTCCACTACAGTCATTCCACTATAGTCTTTCCTCTATAGTCTGTCCACTTTAGTCTTTCCACTTTAGTCTTTCCACTTTAGTCTGTCCACTTTGGTCTTTCCACTTTAGTCTTTCCGCTTAAGTCTGTCCACTTAGTCTTTCCGCTTCAGTCTTTCCGACTAGAGTCTGTCCACTTTAGTCTGTCCACTTTAGTCTGTCCACTTTAGTCTGTCCACTTTAGTCTGTCCACTTTAGTCTGTCCACTTTAGTCTTTCCACTTTAGTCATTTCCACTATCTTCTGTCCACTTTAGTCTTTCCACTTTCGTCTTTCCACTTTAGTCCACTTTAGTCTTTCCACTATAGTCTGTCCACTTTAGTCTTTCCACAATAGTCTGACCACTTTAGTCTTTCCACTTTAGTCTTTCCACTATAGTCTCCACTTTATTCTGTCCACTACAGTCTTTCCACTATAGTCTTTCCACAATAGTTTGTCCAATTTAGTCTTTCCACTTTAGTCTTTCCACTTTAGTCTGTCCACTTTAGTCTTTCCACTATAGACTGTCCACTTTAGTCTTTCCACTATTCTCTGTCCACTTTAGTCTTTCCACTATACTCTCCACTTTATTCTGTCCACTACAGTCTTTCCACTATAGTCTTTCCAATATAGTATGTCCACTTTAGTCTTTCCACTGTTAGTCTTTCCACTTTAGTCTGTCCACTTTAGTCTTTCCACTATAGTCTGTCCACTTTAGTCTTTCCACTATTCTCTGTCCACTTTAGTCTTTCCACTATAGTCTCCACTTTTTCTGTCCACTACAGTCTTTCCACTATGGTCTTTCCACTATAGTCTTTCCACTATGGTCTGTCCACTTTAGTCTTTCCACTATTCTCTATCCACATTGTCCAATTTAGTCTTTCCACTTTAGTCTTTCCACTTTAGTCTGTCCACTTTAGTCTTTCCACTATAGTCTGTCAACTTTAGTCTTTCCACTATTCTCTGTCCACTTTAGTCTTTCCACTTTAGTCTTTCCACTACAGTCTCCACTTTATTCTGTCCACTACAGTCTTTCCACTATAGTCTTTCCACTATAGTCTGTCCACTTTAGTCTTTCCACTTTAATCTTTCACTTTAGTCTGTCCACTTTAGTCTTTCCACTATAGTCTGTCCACTTTAGTCTTTCCAATTTATTCTGTCCACTTCAGTGTGTACACTTTAGTCTGTCCACTGAGTCTTTCCACTTCAGTCTTTCCACTATAGTCTGTTCACTTTAGTCTTTCCACTATAGTCTCCACTTTATTCTGTCCACTATAGTCTTTCCACTATAGTCTGTCCACTTTAGTCTTTCCACTTTAGTCTTTCCACTTTAGTCTGTTCACTTTAGTCTTTCCACTATAGTCTGTCCACTTTAATCTTTCCACTTTAGTCTTTCCACCACAGTCTTTCCACTATAGTCTTTCCACTATAGTCTGTCCACTTTAGTCTTTCCACTATTCTCTGTCCACTTTAGTCTTTCCACTATTCTCTCCACTTTCTTCTGTCCACTACAGTCTTTCCACTATAGTCTTTCCAATATAGTCTGTCCACTTTAGTCTTTCCACTTTAGTCTTTCCACTTTAGTCTGTCCACTTTAGTCTTTCCACTATAGTCTGTCCACTTTAGTCTTTCCACTTTAGTCTTTCCACCACAGTCTTTCCACTATAGTCTTTCCACTATAGTCTTTCCACTATAGTCTGTCCACTTTAATCTTTCCACTTTAGTCTTTCCACCACAGTCTTTCCACTATAGTCTTTCCACTATAGTCTGTCCACTTTAGTCTTTCCACTATTCTCTGTCAACTTTAGTCTTTCCACTATAGTCTCCACTTTATTCTGTCCACTACAGTCTTTCCACTATAGTCTTTCCACTATAGTCTGTCCACTTTAGTCTTTCCACTTTAGTCTTTCCGATATAGTCTCCACTTTATTCTGTCCACTACAGTCTTTCCACTATAGTCTCTCCACTTTAGTCTTTCCACTTTAGTCTTTCCACCACAGTCTTTCCACTATAGTCTTTCCACTATAGTCTTTCCACTATAGTCTGTCCACTTTAATCTTTCCACTTTAGTCTTTCCACCACAGTCTTTCCACTATAGTCTTTCCACTATAGACTGTCCACTTTAGTCTTTCCACTATTCTCTGTCAACTTTAGTCTTTCCACTATAGTCTCCACTTTATTCTGTCCACTACAGTCTTTCCACTATAGTCTTTCCACTATAGTCTGTCCACTTTAGTCTTTCAACTTTAGTTTTTCCACGTTAGTCTTTCCACTATAGTCTGTCCACTTTAGTCTTTCCACTATTCTCTGTCCACTTTAGTCTTTCCACTATAGTCTCCACTTTATTCTGTCCACTACAGTCTTTCCACCATAGTCTTTCCACTATAGTCTGTCCACTTTAGTCTTTCCACTTTAGTTTTTCCACTTTAGTCTGTCCACTTTAGGCTTTCCACTATAGTCTATCCACTTTAGTCTTTCCACTTCAGTCTTTCCACTTTATTCTGTCCAGTTCAGTGTTTCCACTATAGTCTTTCCACTATAGTCTGTCCACTTTAGTCTTTCCACTTTAGTCTGTCCACTTTATTCTTTCCACTATAGACTGTCCACTTTAGTCTTTCCACTATTCTCTGTCCACTTTAGTCTTTCCACTATAGTCTCCACTTTATTCTGTCCACTACAGTCTTTCCACTATAGTCTGTCCACTTTAGTCTTTCCACTATTTTCTGTCCACTTTAGTCTGTCCACTTTAGTCTTTCCACTTTAGTTTTTCCACTTTAGTCTGTCCACTTTAGGCTTTCCACTATAGTCTATCCACTTTTGTCTTTTCACTTTCGTCTTTCCACTTTATTCTGTCCACTTCAGTGTTTCCACTATAGTCTTTCGACTATAGTCTGTCCACTTTCGTCTTTCCACTTTAGTCTTTCCACTTTAGGCTGTCCACTTTAGTCTTTCCACTATAGACTGTCCACTTTAGTCTTTCCACTATTCTCTGTCCACTTTAGTCTTTCCACTGTAGTATCCACTTTATTCTGTCCACTACAGTCTTTCCACTACAGTCTTTCCACCATAGTCTGTCAACTTTAGTCTTTCCACTATAGACTGTCCACTTTAGTATTTCCATAATTCTCTGTCCACTAAGGTCTTTCCACTATAGTCTCCACTTTATTCTGTCCACTACAGTCTTTAAACTATAGTCTTTCCACTATAGTCTGTCCACTTTAGTCTTTCCACTTTAGTCTTTCCACTTTAGTCTGTCCACTTTAGTCTTTCCACTATAGACTGTCCATTTTAGTCTTTCCACTATTCTCTGTCCACTTTAGTCTTTCCACTATACTCTCCACTTTATTCTGTCCACTACAGTCTTTCCACCATAGTCTTTCCAATATAGTCTGTCCACTTTAGTCTTTCCACTGTTAGTCTTTCCACTTTAGTCTGTCCACTTTAGTCTTTCCACTATAGTTTGTCCACTTTAGTCTTTCCACTATTCTCTGTCCACTTTAGTCTTTCCACTATAGTCTCCACTTTTTCTGTCCACTACAGTCTTTCCACTATAGTCTTTCCACTATAGTCTTTCCACTATGGTCTGTCCACTTTAGTCTTTCCACTATTCTCTATCCACATTAGTCTTTCCACTATACTCTCCACTTTATTCTGTCCACTACAGTCTTTCCACTATATTCTTTCCACTATAGTCTGTCCAATTTAGTCTTTCCACTTTAGTCTTTCCACTTTAGTCTGTCCACTTTAGTCTTTCCACTATAGTCTGTCAACTTTAGTCTTTCCACTATTCTCTGTCCACTTTAGTCTTTCCACTTTAGTCTTTCCACTACAGTCTCCATTTTATTCTGTCCACTACAGTCTTTCCACTATAGTCTTTCCACTATAGTCTGTCCACTTTAGTCTTTCCACTTTAATCTTTCACTTTAGTCTGTCCACTTTAGTCTTTCCACTATAGTCTGTCCACTTTAGTCTTTCCAATTTATTCTGTCCACTTCAGTGTGTACACTTTAGTCTGTCCACTGAGTCTTTCCACTTCAGTCTTTCCACTATAGTCTGTCCACTTTAGTCTTTCCACTATAGTCTCCACTTTATTCTGTCCACTATAGTCTTTCCACTATAGTCTGTCCACTTTAGTCTTTCCACTTTAATCTTTCACTTTAGTCTGTCCACTTTAGTCTTTCCACTATAGTCTGTCCACTTTAGTCTTTCCAATTTATTCTGTCCACTTCAGTGTGTACACTTTAGTCTGTCCACTGAGTCTTTCCACTTCAGTCTTTCCACTATAGTCTGTCCACTTTAGTCTTTCCACTATAGTCTCCACTTTATTCTGTCCACTATAGTCTTTCCACTATAGTCTGTCCACTTTAGTCTTTCCACTTTAGTCTTTCCACTTTAGTCTGTTCACTTTAGTCTTTCCACTATAGTCTGTCCACTTTAATCTTTCCACTTTAGTCTTTCCACCACAGTCTTTCCACTATAGTCTTTCCACTATAGTCTGTCCACTTTAGTCTTTCCACTATTCTCTGTCCACTTTAGTCTTTCCACTATTCTCTCCACTTTATTCTGTCCACTACAGTCTTTCCACTATAGTCTTTCCAATATAGTCTGTCCACTTTAGTCTTTCCACTTTAGTCTTTCCACTTTAGTCTGTCCACTTTAGTCTTTCCACTATAGTCTGTCCACTTTAGTCTTTCCACTTTTCTCTGTCCACTTTAGTCTTTCCACTTTAGTCTTTCCGATATAGTCTCCACTTTATTCTGTCCACTGCAGTCTTTCCACTATAGTCTCTCCACTTTAGTCTTTCCACTATTCTCTGTCAACTTTAGTCTTTCCACTATAGTCTCCACTTTATTCTGTCCACTACAGTCTTTCCACTATAGTCTTTCCACTATAGTCTGTCCACTTTAGTCTTTCAACTTTAGTTTTTCCACGTTAGTCTTTCCACTATAGTCTGTCCACTTTAGTCTTTCCACTATTCTCTGTCCACTTTAGTCTTTCCACTATAGTCTCCACTTTATTCTGTCCACTACAGTCTTTCCACCATAGTCTTTCCACTATAGTCTGTCCACTTTAGTCTTTCCACTTTAGTTTTTCCACTTTAGTCTGTCCACTTTAGACTTTCCACTATAGTCTATCCACTTTAGTCTTTCCACTTCAGTCTTTCCACTTTATTCTGTCCAGTTCAGTGTTTCCACTATAGTCTTTCCACTATAGTCTGTCCACTTTAGTCTTTCCACTTTAGTCTGTCCACTTTATTCTTTCCACTATAGACTGTCCACTTTAGTCTTTCCACTATTCTCTGTCCACTTTAGTCTTTCCACTATAGTCTCCACTTTATTCTGTCCACTACAGTCTTTCCACTATAGTCTGTCCACTTTAGTCTTTCCACTATTTTCTGTCCACTTTAGTCTGTCCATTTTAGACTTTCCACTATAGTCTATCCACTTTTGTCTTTTCACTTTCGTCTTTCCACTTTATTCTGTCCACTTCAGTGTTTCTACTATAGTCTTTCGACTATAGTCTGTCCACTTTCGTCTTTCCACTTTAGTCTTTCCACTTTAGTCTGTCCACTTTAGTCTTTCCACTATAGACTGTCCACTTTAGTCTTTCCACTATTCTCTGTCCACTTTAGTCTTTCCACTGTAGTATCCACTTTATTCTGTCCACTACAGTCTTTCCACTACAGTCTTTCCACCATAGTCTGTCAACTTTAGTCTTTCCACTATAGACTGTCCACTTTAGTCTTTCCATAATTCTCTGTCCACTAAGGTCTTTCCACTATAGTCTCCACTTTATTCTGTCCACTATAGTCTTTCCACTATAGTCTTTCCACTATAGTCTCTCCACTTTAGTCTTTCCACTTTAGTCTTTCCACTTTAGTCTTTCCACTTTAGTCTGTCCACTTTAGTCTTTCCACTATAGTCTGTCCACTTTAGTCTTTCCACTTTAGTCTTTCCGCTTTAGTCTGTCCACTTAGTCTTTCCACTTTAGTCTGTCCACTTTAGTCGGTCCACTTTAGTCTGTCCACTTTAGTCTGTCCACTTTAGTCTGTCCACTTTAGTCTTTCCACTTTAGTCATTTCCACTATAGTCTGTCCACTTTAGTCTTTCCACTTTAGTCTTTCCACTTTAGTCTGTCCACTTTAGTCTTTACACTATTCTCTGTCCACTTTAGTCTTTCCACTATAGTCTCCACTTTATTCTGTCCACTACAGTCTTCCCACTATAGTCTTTCCACTATAGTCTGTCCACTTTAGTCTTTCCACTATTCTCTGTCCACTTTAGTCTTTCCACTTTAGTCTTTCCACTATAGTCTCCACTTTATTCTGTCCACTACAGTCATTCCACTATAGTCTTTCCACTATAGTCTGTCCACTTTAGTCTTTCCACTTTAGTCTTTCCACTTTAGTCTGTCCACTTTGGTCTTTCCACTTTAGTCTTTCCGCTTAAGTCTGTCCACTTAGTCTCCGCTTCAGTCTTTCCGACTAGAGTCTGTCCACTTTAGTCTGTCCACTTTAGTCTGTCCACTTTAGTCTGTCCACTTTAGTCTTTCCACTTTAGTCATTTCCACTATCTTCTGTCCACTTTAGTCTTTCCACTTTCGTCTTTCCACTTTAGTCCACTTTAGTCTTTCCACTATAGTCTGTCCACTTTAGTCTTTCCACAATAGTCTGACCACTTTAGTCTTTCCACTTTAGTCTTTCCACTATAGTCTCCACTTTATTCTGTCCACTACAGTCTTTCCACTATAGTCTTTCCACAATAGTTTGTCCAATTTAGTCTTTCCACTTTAGTCTTTCCACTTTAGTCTGTCCACTTTAGTCTTTCCACTATAGACTGTCCACTTTAGTCTTTCCACTATTCTCTGTCCACTTTAGTCTTTCCACTATACTCTCCACTTTATTCTGTCCACTACAGTCTTTCCACTATAGTCTTTCCAATATAGTCTGTCCACTTTAGTCTTTCCACTGTTAGTCTTTCCACTTTAGTCTGTCCACTTTAGTCTTTCCACTATAGTCTGTCCACTTTAGTCTTTCCACTATTCTCTGTCCACTTTAGTCTTTCCACTATAGTCTCCACTTTTTCTGTCCACTACAGTCTTTCCACTATAGTCTTTCCACTATAGTCTGTCCACTTTAGTCTTTCCACTATTCTCTGTCCACTTTAGTCTTTCCACTATAGTCTCCACTTTACTCTGTCCACTACAGTCTTTCCACTATAGTCTTTCCACTATAGTCTGTCCACTTTAGTCTTTCCACTTTAGTTTTTCCACTTTAGTCTTTCCACTATAGTCTGTCCACTTTGGTCTTTCCACTATTCTCTGTCCACTTTAGTCTTTCCACTGTAGTCTCCACTTTATTCTGTCCACTACAGTCTTTCCACCATAGTCTTTCCACTATAGTCTGTCCACTTTAGTCTTTCCACTTTAGTTTTTCCACTTTAGTCTGTCCACTTTAGGCTTTCCACTATAGTCTATCCACTTTAGTCTTTCCACTTTAGTCTTTCCATTTTATTCTGTCCAGTTCAGTGTTTCCACTATAGTCTTTCCACTATAGTCTGTCCACTTTAGTCTTTCCACTTTAGTCAGTCCACTTTATTCTTTCCACTATAGACTGTCCACTTTAGTCTTTCCACTATTCTCTGTCCACTTTAGTCTTTCCACTATAGTCTCCACTTTATTCTGTCCACTACAGTCTTTCCACTATAGTCTGTCCACTTTAGTCTTTCCACTTTTGTCTGTCCACTTTAGTCTGTCCACTTTAGTCTTTCCACTATAGTCTGTCCAATTTAATCTTTCCACTTTAGTCTTTCCACCACAGTCTTTCCGCTATAGTCTTTCCACTATAGTCTGTCCACTTTAGTCTTTCCACTATTCTCTGTCCACTTTAGTCTTTCCACTATACTCTCCACTTTAATCTGTCCACTACAGTCTTTCCAATATAGTCTTTCCAATATAGTCCGTCCACTTTAGTCTTTCCACTTTAGTCTTTCCACTTTAGTCTGTCCACTTTAGTCTTTCCACTATAGTCTGTCCACTTTAGTCCTTCCACTATTCTCTGGCCACTTTAGTCTTTCCACTTTAGTCTTTCCAATATAGTCTCCACTTTATTCTGTCCACTACAGTCTTTCCACTATAGTCTTTCCACTATAGTCTGTCCACTTTAGTCTTTCCACTTTAATCTTTCCTCTTTAGTCTGTCCACTTTAGTCTTTCCACTATAGTCTGTCCACTTTAGTCTTTCCATTTTAGTCTTTCCACTTTAGTCTGTCCACTGAGTCTTTCCACTTCAGTCTTTCCACTATAGTCTCCACTTTATTCTGTCCACTACAGTCTTTCCACTATAGGATTTCCACTATAGTCTGTCCACTTTAGTCTTTCCACTTTAGTCTGTCCAATTTAGTCATTCCACTATAGTCTGTCCACTTTAGTCTGTCCACTTTAGTCTTTCCACTACTATCTGTCCACTTTAGTCTTTCCACTATAGTCTGTCCACTTTAGTCTTTCAACTTTAGTCTTTCCACTTTAGTCTGTCCACTTTAGTCTTTCCACTATAGTCTGTCCACTTTAGTCTTTCCACTTTAGTCTTTCCACTTTAGTCTTTCCACTATAGTCTCCACTTTATTCTGTCAACTACAGTCTTTCCACTATAGTCTTTCCACTATAGTCTGTTCAATTTAGTCTTTACACTTTAGTCTTTCCATTTTAGTCTGTCCACTTTAGTCTTTCCACTATAGTCTCCACTTTATTCAGTCCACTACAGTCTTTCCAATATAGTCTTTCCACTGTAGTCTGTCCACTTTAGTCTTTCCACTTTAGTCTTTCCACTTTAGTCTGTCCACTTTAGTCTTTCCACTATAGTCTGTCCACTTTAGTCTTTCCACTTTAGTTTTTCCACTTTAGTCTGTCCACTTCAGTCTTTCCACTATAGTCTGTCCACTTTAGTCTTTCCACTATAGACTGTCCACTTTAGTCTTTCCACTATTCTCTGTCCACTTTAGTCTTTCCACTATACTCTCCACTTTATTCTGTCCACTACAGTCTTTCCACTATAGTCTTTCCAATATAGTCTGTCCACTTTAGTCTTTCCACTGTTAGTCTTTCCACTTTAGTCTGTCCACTTTAGTCTTTCCACTATAGTCTGTCCACTTTAGTCTTTCCACTATTCTCTGTCCACTTTAGTCTTTCCACTTTAGTCTTTCCACTATAGTCTCCACTTTTTCTGTCCACTACAGTCTTTCCACTATAGTCTTTCCACTATAGTCTGTCCACTTTAGTCTTTCCACTATTCTCTGTCCACTTTAGTCTTTCCACTATAGTCTCCACTTTATTCTGTCCACTACAGTCTTTCCACTATAGTCTTTCCACTATAGTCTGTCCACTTTAGTCTTTCAACTTTAGTTTTTCCACGTTAGTCTTTCCACTATAGTCTGTCCACTTTAGTCTTTCCACTATTCTCTGTCCACTTTAGTCTTTCCACTATAGTCTCCACTTTATTCTGTCCACTACAGTCTTTCCTCCATAGTCTTTCCACTATAGTCTGTCCACTTTAGTCTTTCCACTTTAGTTTTTCCACTTTAGTCTGTCCACTTTAGACTTTCCACTATAGTCTATCCACTTTAGGCTTTCCACTTCAGTCTTTCCACTTTATTCTGTCCAGTTCAGTGTTTCCACTATAGTCTTTCCACTATAGTCTGTCCACTTTAGTCTTTCCACTTTAGTCTGTCCACTTTATTCTTTCCACTATAGACTGTCCACTTTAGTCTTTCCACTATTCTCTGTCCACTTTAGTCTTTCCACTATAGTCTCCACTTTATTCTGTCCACTACAGTCTTTCCACTATAGTCTGTCCACTTTAGTCTTTCCACTATTTTCTGTCCACTTTAGTCTGTCCATTTTAGACTTTTCACTATAGTCTATCCACTTTTGTCTTTTCACTTTCGTCTTTCCACTTTATTCTGTCCACTTCAGTGTTTCCACTATAGTCTTTCGACTATAGTCTGTCCACTTTCGTCTTTCCACTTTAGTCTTTCCACTTTAGTCTGTCCACTTTAGTCTTTCCACTATAGACTGTCCACTTTAGTCTTTCCACTATTCTCTGTCCACTTTAGTCTTTCCACTGTAGTATCCACTTTATTCTGTCCACTACAGTCTTTCCACTACAGTCTTTCCACCATAGTCTGTCAACTTTAGTCTTTCCACTATAGACTGTCCACTTTAGTCTTTCCATAATTCTCTGTCCACTAAGGTCTTTCCACTATAGTCTCCACTTTATTCTGTCCACTACAGTCTTTCCACTATAGTCTTTCCACTATAGTCTGTCCACTTTAGTCTTTCCACTTTAGTCTTTCCACTTTAGTCTGTCCCCTTTAGTCTTTCCACTATAGTCTGTCCACTTTAGTCTTTCCACTTTAGTCTTTCCGCTTTAGTCTGTCCACTTAGTCTTTCCACTTTAGTCTGTCCACTTTAGTCGGTCCACTTTAGTCTGTCCACTTTAGTCTGTCCACTTTAGTCTGTCCACTTTAGTCTTTCCACTTTAGTCATTTCCACTATAGTCTGTCCACTTTAGTCTTTCCACTTTAGTCTTTCCACTTTAGTCTGTCCACTTTAGTCTTTACACTATTCTCTGTCCACTTTAGTCTTTCCACTATAGTCTCCACTTTATTCTGTCCACTACAGTCTTCCCACTATAGTCTTTCCACTATAGTCTGTCCACTTTAGTCTTTCCACTATTCTCTGTCCACTTTAGTCTTTCCACTTTAGTCTTTCCACTATAGTCTCCACTTTATTCTGTCCACTACAGTCATTCCACTATAGACTTTCCACTATAGTCTGTCCACTTTAGTCTTTCCACTTTAGTCTTTCCACTTTAGTCTGTCCACTTTGGTCTTTCCACTTTAGTCTTTCCGCTTAAGTCTGTCAACTTAGTCTCCGCTTCAGTCTTTCCGACTAGAGTCTGTCCACTTTAGTCTGTCCACTTTAGTCTGTCCACTTTAGTCTGTCCACTTTAGTCTTTCCACTTTAGTCATTTCCACTATCTTCTGTCCACTTTAGTCTTTCCACTTTCGTCTTTCCACTTTAGTCCACTTTAGTCTTTCCACTATAGTCTGTCCACTTTAGTCTTTCCACAATAGTCTGACCACTTTAGTCTTTCCACTTTAGTCTTTCCACTATAGTCTCCACTTTATTCTGTCCACTACAGTCTTTCCACTATAGTCTTTCCACAATAGTTTGTCCAATTTAGTCTTTCCACTTTAGTCTTTCCACTTTAGTCTGTCCACTTTAGTCTTTCCACTATAGACTGTCCACTTTAGTCTTTCCACTATTCTCTGTCCACTTTAGTCTTTCCACTATACTCTCCACTTTATTCTGTCCACTACAGTCTTTCCACTATAGTCTTTCCAATATAGTCTGTCCACTTTAGTCTTTCCACTGTTAGTCTTTCCACTTTAGTCTGTCCACTTTAGTCTTTCCACTATAGTCTGTCCACTTTAGTCTTTCCACTATTCTCTGTCCACTTTAGTCTTTCCACTATAGTCTCCACTTTTTCTGTCCACTACAGTCTTTCTACTATAGTCTTTCCACTATAGTCTGTCCACTTTAGTCTTTCCACTATTCTCTGTCCACTTTAGTCTTTCCACTATAGTCTCCACTTTACTCTGTCCACTACAGTCTTTCCACTATAGTCTTTCCACTATAGTCTGTCCACTTTAGTCTTTCCACTTTAGTTTTTCCACTTTAGTCTTTCCACTATAGTCTGTCCACTTTGGTCTTTCCACTATTCTCTGTCCACTTTAGTCTTTCCACTGTAGTCTCCACTTTATTCTGTCCACTACAGTCTTTCCACCATAGTCTTTCCACTATAGTCTGTCCACTTTAGTCTTTCCACTTTAGTTTTTCCACTTTAGTCTGTCCACTTTAGGCTTTCCACTATAGTCTATCCACTTTAGTCTTTCCACTTTAGTCTTTCCACTTTATTCTGTCCAGTTCAGTGTTTCCACTATAGTCTTTCCACTATAGTCTGTCCACTTTAGTCTTTCCACTTTAGTCTGTCCACTTTATTCTTTCCACTATAGACTGTCCACTTTAGTCTTTCCACTATTCTCTGTCCACTTTAGTCTTTCCACTATAGTCTCCACTTTATTCTGTCCACTACAGTCTTTCCACTATAGTCTGTCCACTTTAGTCTTTCCACTTTTGTCTGTCCACTTTAGTCTGTCCACTTTAGTCTTTCCACTATAGTCTGTCCAATTTAATCTTTCCACTTTAGTCTTTCCACCACAGTCTTTCCGCTATAGTCTTTCCACTATAGTCTGTCCACTTTAGTCTTTCCACTATTCTCTGTCCACTTTAGTCTTTCCACTATACTCTCCACTTTAATCTGTCCACTACAGTCTTTCCAATATAGTCTTTCCAATATAGTCCGTCCACTTTAGTCTTTCCACTTTAGTCTTTCCACTTTAGTCTGTCCACTTTAGTCTTTCCACTATAGTCTGTCCACTTTAGTCTTTCCACTATTCTCTGGCCACTTTAGTCTTTCCACTTTAGTCTTTCCAATATAGTCTCCACTTTATTCTGTCCACTACAGTCTTTCCACTATAGTCTTTCCACTATAGTCTGTCCACTTTAGTCTTTCCACTTTAATCTTTCCTCTTTAGTCTGTCCACTTTAGTCTTTCCACTATAGTCTGTCCACTTTAGTCTTTCCATTTTAGTCTTTCCACTTTAGTCTGTCCACTGAGTCTTTCCACTTCAGTCTTTCCACTATAGTCTCCACTTTATTCTGTCCACTACAGTCTTTCCACTATAGGATTTCCACTATAGTCTGTCCACTTTAGTCTTTCCACTTTAGTCTGTCCAATTTAGTCATTCCACTATAGTCTGTCCACTTTAGTCTGTCCACTTTAGTCTTTCCACTACTATCTGTCCACTTTAGTCTTTCCACTATAGTCTGTCCACTTTAGTCTTTCAACTTTAGTCTTTCCACTTTAGTCTGTCCACTTTAGTCTTTCCACTATAGTCTGTCCACTTTAGTCTTTCCACTTTAGTCTTTCCACTTTAGTCTTTCCACTATAGTCTCCACTTTATTCTGTCAACTACAGTCTTTCCACTATAGTCTTTCCACTATAGTCTGTTCAATTTAGTCTTTAAAACTTTAGTCTTTCCATTTTAGTCTGTCCACTTTAGTCTTTCCACTATAGTCTCCACTTTATTCAGTCCACTACAGTCTTTCCACTATAGTCTTTCCACTGTAGTCTGTCCACTTTAGTCTTTCCACTTTAGTCTTTCCACTTTAGTCTGTCCACTTTAGTCTTTCCACTATAGTCTGTCCACTTTAGTCTTTCCACTTTAGTTTTCCACTTTAGTCTGTCCACTTCAGTCTTTCCACTATAGTCTGTCCACTTTAGTCTTTCCACTATAGACTGTCCACTTTAGTCTTTCCACTATTCTCTGTCCACTTTAGTCTTTCCACTATACTCTCCACTTTATTCTGTCCACTACAGTCTTTCCACTATAGTCTTTCCAATATAGTCTGTCCACTTTAGTCTTTCCACTGTTAGTCTTTACACTTTAGTCTGTCCACTTTAGTCTTTCCACTATAGTCTGTCCACTTTAGTCTTTCCACTATTCTCTGTCCACTTTAGTCTTTCCACTCTAGTCTTTCCACTATAGTCTCCACTTTTTCTGTCCACTACAGTCTTTCCACTATAGTCTTTCCACTATAGTCTGTCCACTT
Organism: Branchinecta sandiegonensis; assembly: GCA_030848855.1. NCBI lineage: Eukaryota > Metazoa > Arthropoda > Branchiopoda > Anostraca > Branchinectidae > Branchinecta > Branchinecta sandiegonensis. The sequence goes on along the minus strand of JAUPMV010000002.1, from coordinate 279,292 downwards.
TAGTCTTTCCACTATTCTCTGTCCACTTTAGTCTTTCCACTATAGTCTACACTTTATTCTGTCCACTACAGTCTTTCCACTATAGTCTTTCCACTATAGTCTGTCCACTTTAGTCTTTCCACTTTAGTTTTTCCACTTTAGTCTTTCCACTGAAGTCTGTCCACTTTGGTCTTTCCACTATTCTCTGTCCACTTTAGTCTTTCCACTATAGTCTCCACTTTATTCTGTCCACTACAGTCTTTCCACCATAGTCTTTCCACTATAGTCTGTCCACTTTAGTCGTTCCACTTTAGTTTTTCCACTTTAGTCTCTCCACTTTAGGCTTTCCACTATAGTCTATCCACTTTAGTCTTTCCACTTTAGTCTTTCCACTTTATTCTGTCCAGTTCAGTGTTTCCACTATGGTCTTTCCACTATAGTCTGTTCACTTTAGTCTTTCCACTTTAGTCTGTCCACTTTATTCTTTCCACTATAGACTGTCCACTTTAGTCTTTCCACTATTCTCTGTCCACTTTAGTCTTTCCACTATAGTCTCCACTTTATTCTGTCCACTACAGTCTTTCCACTATAGTCTGTCCACTTTAGTCTTTCCACTTTTGTCTTTCCACTTTAGTCTGTCCACTTTAGTCTTTCCACTATAGTCTCCACTTTATTCTGTCCACTACAGTCTTCCCACTATAGTCTTTCCACTATAGTCTGTCCACTTTAGTCTTTCCACTATTCTCTGTCCACTTTAGTCTTTCCACTTTAGTCTTTCCACTATAGTCTCCACTTTATTCTGTCCACTACAGTCATTCCACTATAGTCTTTCCACTATAGTCTGTCCACTTTAGTCTTTCCACTTTAGTCTTTCCACTTTAGTCTGTCCACTTTGGTCTTTCCACTTTAGTCTTTCCGCTTAAGTCTGTCCACTTAGTCTTTCCGCTTCAGTCTTTCCGACTAGAGTCTGTCCACTTTAGTCTGTCCACTTTAGTCTGTCCACTTTAGTCTGTCCACTTTAGTCTTTCCACTTTAGTCATTTCCACTATCTTCTGTCCACTTTAGTCTTTTCACTTTCGTCTTTCCACTTTAGTCCACTTTAGTCTTTCCACTATAGTCTGTCCACTTTAGTCTTTCCACAATAGTCTGACCACTTTAGTCTTTCCACTTTTGTCTTTCCACTATAGTCTCCACTTTATTCTGTCCACTACAGTCTTTCCACTATAGTCTTTCCACAATAGTTTGTCCAATTTAGTCTTTCCACTTTAGTCTTTCCACTTTAGTCTGTCCACTTTAGTCTTTCCACTATAGACTGTCCACTTTAGTCTTTCCACTATTCTCTGTCCACTTTAGTCTTTCCACTATACTCTCCACTTTATTCTGTCCACTACAGTCTTTCCACTATAGTCTTTCCAATATAGTCTGTCCACTTTAGTCTTTCCACTGTTAGTCTTTCCACTTTAGTCTGTCCACTTTAGTCTTTCCACTATAGTCTGTCCACTTTAGTCTTTCCACTATTCTCTGTCCACTTTAGTCTTTCCACTATAGTCTCCACTTTTTCTGTCCACTACAGTCTTTCCACTATAGTCTTTCCACTATAGTCTGTCCACTTTAGTCTTTCCACTATTCTCTGTCCACTTTAGTCTTTCCACTATAGTCTCCACTTTACTCTGTCCACTCCAGTCTTTCCACTATAGTCTTTCCACTATAGTCTGTCCACTTTAGTCTTTCCACTTTAGTTTTTCCACTTTAGTCTTTCCACTATAGTCTGTCCACTTTTGTTTTTCCACTTTAGTCTGTCCACTTTAGTCTTTCCACTATAGTCTGTCCAATTTAATATTTCCACTTTAGTCTTTCCACCACAGTCTTTCCGCTATAGTCTTTCCACTATAGTCTGTCCACTTTAGTCTTTCCACTATTCTCTGTCCACTTTAGTCTTTCCACTATACTCTCCACTTTAATCTGTCCACTACAGTCTTTCCAATATAGTCTTTCCAATATAGTCCGTCCACTTTAGTCTTTCCACTTTAGTCTTTCCACTTTAGTCTGTCCACTTTAGTCTTTCCACTATAGTCTGTCCACTTTAGTCTTTCCACTATTCTCTGGCCACTTTAGTCTTTCCACTTTAGTCTTTCCAATATAGTCTCCACTTTATTCTGTCCACTACAGTCTTTCCACTATAGTCTGTCCACTTTAGTCTTTCCACTTTAATCTTTCCTCTTTAGTCTGACCACTTTAGTCTTTCCACTATAGTCTGTCCACTTTAGTCTTTCCATTTTAGTCTTTCCACTTTAGTCTGTCCACTGAGTCTTTCCACTTCAGTCTTTCCACTATAGTCTCCACTTTATTCTGTCCACTACAGTCTTTCCACTATAGGATTTCCACTATAGTCTGTCCACTTTAGTCTTTCCACTTTAGTCTGTCCACTTTAGTCATTCCACTATAGTCTGTCCACTTTAGTCTGTCCACTTTAGTCTTTCCACTACTATCTGTCCACTTTAGTCTTTCCACTATAGTCTGTCCACTTTAGTCTTTCAACTTTAGTCTTTCCACTTTAGTCTGTCCACTTTAGTCTTTCCACTATAGTCTGTCCACTTTAGTCTTTCCACTTTAGTCTTTCCACTTTAGTCTTTCCACTATAGTCTCCACTTTATTCTGTCAACTACAGTCTTTCCACTATAGTCTTTCCACTATAGTCTGTTCAATTTAGTCTTTACACTTTAGTCTTTCCATTTTAGTCTGTCCACTTTAGTCTTTCCACTATAGTCTCCACTTTATTCAGTCCACTACAGTCTTTCCACTATAGTCTTTCCACTGTAGTCTGTCCACTTTAGTCTTTCCACTTTAGTCTTTCCACTTTAGTCTGTCCACTTTAGTCTTTCCATTATAGTCTGTCCACTTTAGTCTTTCCACTTTAGTTTTTCCACTTTAGTCTGTCCACTTCAGTCTTTCCACTATAGTCTGTCCACTTTAGTCTTTCCACTATAGACTGTCCACTTTAGTCTTTCCACTATTCTCTGTCCAATTTAGTCTTTCCACTATACTCTCCACTTTATTCTGTCCACTACAGTCTTTCCACTATAGTCTTTCCAATATAGTCTGTCCACTTTAGTCTTTCCACTGTTAGTCTTTCCACTTTAGTCTGTCCACTTTAGTCTTTCCACTATAGTCTGTCCACTTTAGTCTTTCCACTATTCTCTGTCCACTTTAGTCTTTCCACTTTAGTCTTTCCACTATAGTCTCCACTTTTTCTGTCCACTACAGTCTTTCCACTATAGTCTTTCCACTATAGTCTGTCCACTTTAGTCATTCCACTATTATCTGTCCACTTTAGTCTTTCCACTATAGTCTCCACTTTATTCTGTCCACTACAGTCTTTCCACTATAGTCTTTCCACTATAGTCTGTCCACTTTAGTCTTTCCACTTTAGTTTTTCCACTTTAGTCTTTCCACTATAGTCTGTCCACTTTGGTCTTTCCACTATTCTCTTTCCACTTTAGTCTTTCCACTATAGTCTCCACTTTATTCTGTCCACTACAGTCTTTCCACCATAGTCTTTCCACTATAGTCTGTCCACTTTAGTCGTTCCACTTTAGTTTTTCCACTTTAGTCTGTCCACTTTAGGCTTTCCACTATAGTCTATCCACTTTAGTCTTTCCACTTTAGTCTTTCCACTTTATTCTGTCCAGTTCAGTGTTTCCACTATAGTCTTTCCACTATAGTCTGTCCACTTTAGTCTTTCCACTTTAGTCTGTCCACTTTATTCTTTCCACTATAGACTGTCCACTTTAGTCTTTCCACTATTCTCTGTCCACTTTAGTCTTTCCACTATAGTCTCCACTTTATTCTGTCCACTACAGTCTTTCCACTATAGTCTGTCCACTTTAGTCTTTCCACTTTTGTCTTTCCACTTTAGTCTGTCCACTTTAGTCTTTCCACTATAGTCTGTCCAATTTAATCTTTCCACTTTAGTCTTTCCACCACAGTCTTTCCGCTATAGTCTTTCCACTATAGTCTGTCCACTTTAGTCTTTCCACTATTCTCTGTCCACTTTAGTCTTTCCACTATACTCTCCACTTTAATCTGTCCACTACAGTCTTTCCAATATAGTCTTTCCAATATAGTCCGTCCACTTTAGTCTTTCCACTTTAGTCTTTCCACTTTAGTCTGTCCACTTTAGTCTTTCCACTATAGTCTGTCCACTTTAGTCTTTCCACTTTAGTCTTTCCACTTTAGTCTTTCCACTATAGTCTCCACTTTATTCTGTCAACTACAGTCTTTCCACTATAGTCTTTCCACTAGTGGAGACTATAGTGGAAAGACTAAAGTGGACAGAGAATAGTGGAAAGACTAAAGTGGACAGACTATAGTGGAAAGACTATAGTTTCCACTATAGTCTGTTCAATTTAGTCTTTACACTTTAGTCTTTCCATTTTAGTCTGTCCACTTTAGTCTTTCCACTATAGTCTCCACTTTATTCAGTCCACTACAGTCTTTCCACTATAGTCTTTCCACTGTAGTCTGTCCACTTTAGTCTTTCCACTTTAGTCTTTCCACTTTAGTCTGTCCACTTTAGTCTTTCCACTATAGTCTGTCCACTTTAGTCTTTCCACTTTAGTTTTTCCACTTTAGTCTGTCCACTTCAGTCTTTCCACTATAGTCTGTCCAATTTAGTCTTTCCACTTTAGTCTTTCCACTATAGTCTCCACTTTATTCTGTCCACGACAGTCTTTCCACTATAGTCTTTCCACTATAGTCTGTCCACTTTAGTCTTTCAACTATTCTCTGTCCACTTTAGTCTTTCCACTTTAGTCTTTCCACTATAGTCTTTCCACTATAATCTGTCCACTTTAGTCTTTCCACTTTAGTCTTTCCACTTTAGTCTGTTCACTTTAGTCTTTCCACTATAGACTGTCCAATTTAGTCTTTCAATAATTCTCTGTCCACTTTAGTCTTTCCACTATAGTCTCCACTTTATTCTGTCCACTACAGTCTTTCCACTATAGTCTTTCCACTATAGTCTGTCCACTTTAGTCTTTCCACTTTAGTCTTTCCACTTTAGTCTGTCCACTTTAGTCTTTCCACTATAGTCTGTCCACTTTAGTCTTTCCACTTAGTCTTTCCACTAGAGTCTGTCCACTTTAGTCTGTCCACTTTAGTCTGTCCACTTTAGTCTGTCCACTTTAGTCTTTCCACTTTAGTCATTTCCACTATAGTCTGTCTACTTTAGTCTTTCAACTTTAGTCTTTCCACTTTAGTCTGTCCGCTTTAGTCTTTCCACTATTCTCTGTCCACTTTAGTCTTTCCACTTAAGTCTTTCCACTATAGTCTCCACTTTATTCTGTCCTACAGTCTTTCCACTATAGTCTTTCCACTATAGTCTGTCCACTTTAGTCTTTCCACTATTCTCTGTCCACTTTAGTCTTTCCACTATAGTCTCCACTTTATTCTGTCCACTACAGTCTTTCCACTATAGTCTTTCCACTATAGTCTGTCCACTTTAGTCTTTCCGCTTTGGTCTGTCCACTTAGTCTTTCCGCTTCAGTATTTCCGACTAGAGTCTGTCCACTTTAGTCTTTCCACTTTAGTCTGTCCACTTTAGTCTGTCCACTTTAGTCTTTCCACTTTAGTCATTTCCACTATCTTCTGTCCACTTTATTCTTTCCACTTTAGTCTTTCCACTTTAGTCTGTCCACTTTAGTCTTTCCACTATAGTCTGTCCACTTTAGTCTTTCCACCATAGTCTGTCCACTTTAGTCTTTTCACTTTAGTCTTACCACTTTAGTCTTTCCACTATAGTCTCCACTTTATTCTGTCCACTACAGCCTTTCCACTATAGTCTTTCCACTATAGTCTGTCCACTTTAGTCTTTCCGCTTTGGTCTGTCCACTTAGTCTTTCCGCTTCAGTATTTCCGACTAGAGTCTGTCCACTTTAGTCTTTCCACTTTAGTCTGTCCACTTTAGTCTGTCCACTTTAGTCTTTCCACTTTAGTCATTTCCACTATCTTCTGTCCACTTTATTCTTTCCACTTTAGTCTTTCCACTTTAGTCTGTCCACTTTAGTCTTTCCACTATAGTCTGTCCACTTTAGTCTTTCCACCATAGTCTGTCCACTTTAGTCTTTCCACTTAAGTCTTTCCACTATAGTCTCCACTTTATTCTGTCCTACAGTCTTTCCACTATAGTCTTTCCACTATAGTCTGTCCACTTTAGTCTTTCCACTATTCTCTGTCCACTTTAGTCTTTCCACTATAGTCTCCACTTTATTCTGTCCACTACAGTCTTTCCACTATAGTCTTTCCACTATAGTCTGTCCACTTTAGTCTTTCCGCTTTGGTCTGTCCACTTAGTCTTTCCGCTTCAGTATTTCCGACTAGAGTCTGTCCACTTTAGTCTTTCCACTTTAGTCTGTCCACTTTAGTCTGTCCACTTTAGTCTTTCCACTTTAGTCATTTCCACTATCTTCTGTCCACTTTATTCTTTCCACTTTAGTCTTTCCACTTTAGTCTGTCCACTTTAGTCTTTCCACTATAGTCTGTCCACTTTAGTCTTTCCACCATAGTCTGTCCACTTTAGTCTTTTCACTTTAGTCTTACCACTTTAGTCTTTCCACTATAGTCTCCACTTTATTCTGTCCACTACAGTCTTTTCACGTTAGTCTTACCACTTTAGTCTTTCCACTATAGTCTCCACTTTATTCTGTCCACTACAGTCTTTCCACTATAGTCTGTCCACTATAGTCTGTCCACTTTAGTCTTTCCACTTTAGTCTTTCCACTTTAGTCTTTCCACTTTAGTCTTTCCACTATAGTCTGTCCACTTTAGTCTTTCCACTATTCTCTGGCCACTTTAGTCGATCCACTTTAGTCTTTCCACTATAGTCTCCCCTTTATTCTGTCCACTACAGTCTTTCCACTATAGTCTTTCCACTATAGTCTGTCCACTTTAGTCTTTCCACTATAGTCTCCACTTTATTCTGTCCACTACAGTCTTTCCACTATAGTATTTCCACTATAGTCTGTCCACTTTAGTCTTTCCACTTTAATCTTTCCACTTTAGTCTGTCCACTTTAGTCTTCCCACTATAGTCTGTCCACTTTAGTCTTTCCACTTTAGTCTTTCCACTTTATTCTGTCCACTTCAGTGTGTACACTTTAGTCTGTCCACTGAGTCTTTCCACTTCAGTCTTTCCACTATAGTCTCCACTTTATTCTGTCCACTACAGTCTTTCCACAATAGGATTTCCACTATAGTCTGTCCACTTTAGTCTTTCCACTTTAGTCTTTCCACTTTAGTCTGTCCACTTTAGTTTTTCCACTACTATCTGTCCACTTTAGTCTTTCCCCTATGGTCTGTCCACTTTAGTCTTTCAACTTTAGTCTTTCCACTTTAGTCTGTCCACTTTAGTCTTTCCACTATAGTCTGTCCACTTTAGTCTTTCCACTTTAGTCTTTCCACTGTAGTCTCCACTTTATTCTGTCCACTACAGTTTTTCCACTATAGTCTTTCCACTATAGTCTGTTCAATTTAGTCTTTCCACTTTAGTCTTTCCATTTTAGTCTGTCCACTTTAGTCTTTCCACTATAGACTATCCACTTTAGTCTTTCAATTTTCTCTGTCCACTTTAGTCTTTCCACTATTCTCTGTCTACTTTAGTCTTTCCACTATACTCTCCACTTTATTCTGTCCACTACAGTCTTTCCACTATAGTCTTTCCAATATAGTCTGTCCACTTTAGTCTTTCCACTGTTAGTCTTTCCACTTTAGTCTGTCCACTTTAGTCTTTCCACTATAGTCTGTCCACTTTAGTCTTTCCACTATTCTCTGTCCACTTTAGTCTTTCCACTTTAGTCTTTCCACTATAGTCTCCACTTTTTCTGTCCACTACAGTCTTTCCACTATAGTCTTTCCAATATAGTCTGTCCACTTTAGTCTTTCCACTTTAGTCTTTCCACTTTAGTCTGTCCACTTTAGTCTTTCCACTATAGTCTGTCCACTTTAGTCTTTCCACTTAGTCTTTCCACTAGAGTCTGTCCACTTTAGTCTGTCCACTTTAGTCTGTCCACTTTAGTCTGTCCACTTTAGTCTTTCCACTTTAGTCATTTCCACTATAGTCTGTCTACTTTAGTCTTTCAACTTTAGTCTTTCCACTTTAGTCTGTCCGCTTTAGTCTTTCCACTATTCTCTGTCCACTTTAGTCTTTCCACTTAAGTCTTTCCACTATAGTCTCCACTTTATTCTGTCCTACAGTCTTTCCACTATAGTCTTTCCACTATAGTCTGTCCACTTTAGTCTTTCCACTATTCTCTGTCCACTTTAGTCTTTCCACTATAGTCTCCACTTTATTCTGTCCACTACAGTCTTTCCACTATAGTCTTTCCACTATAGTCTGTCCACTTTAGTCTTTCCGCTTTGGTCTGTCCACTTAGTCTTTCCGCTTCAGTATTTCCGACTAGAGTCTGTCCACTTTAGTCTTTCCACTTTAGTCTGTCCACTTTAGTCTGTCCACTTTAGTCTTTCCACTTTAGTCATTTCCACTATCTTCTGTCCACTTTATTCTTTCCACTTTAGTCTTTCCACTTTAGTCTGTCCACTTTAGTCTTTCCACTATAGTCTGTCCACTTTAGTCTTTCCACCATAGTCTGTCCACTTTAGTCTTTTCACTTTAGTCTTACCACTTTAGTCTTTCCACTATAGTCTCCACTTTATTCTGTCCACTACAGTCTTTCCACTATAGTCTGTCCACTATAGTCTGTCCACTTTAGTCTTTCCACTTTAGTCTTTCCACTTTAGTCTGTCCACTTTAGTCTTTCCACTATAGACTGTCCACTTTAGTATTTCCACTATTCTCTGTCCACTTTAGTCTTTCCACTATAGTCACCACTTTATTCTGTCCACTACAGTCTTTTCACTTTAGTCTTACCACTTTAGTCTTTCCACTATAGTCTCAACTTTATTCTGTCCACTACAGTCTTTCCACTATAGTCTGTCCACTATAGTCTGTCCACTTTAGTCTTTCCACTTTAGTCTTTCCACTTTAGTCTTTCCACTTTAGTCTTTCCACTATAGTCTGTCCACTTTAGTCTTTCCACTATTCTCTGGCCACTTTAGTCGATCCACTTTAGTCTTTCCACTATAGTCTCCCCTTTATTCTGTCCACTACAGTCTTTCCACTATAGTCTTTCCACTATAGTCTGTCCACTTTAGTCTTTCCACTATAGTCTCCACTTTATTCTGTCCACTACAGTCTTTCCACTATAGTATTTCCACTATAGTCTGTCCACTTTAGTCTTTCCACTTTAATCTTTCCACTTTAGTCTGTCCACTTTAGTCTTCCCACTATAGTCTGTCCACTTTAGTCTTTCCACTTTAGTCTTTCCACTTTATTCTGTCCACTTCAGTGTGTACACTTTAGTCTGTCCACTGAGTCTTTCCACTTCAGTCTTTCCACTATAGTCTCCACTTTATTCTTTCCACTACAGTCTTTCCACAATAGGATTTCCACTATAGTCTGTCCACTTTAGTCTTTCCACTTTAGTCTTTCCACTTTAGTCTGTCCACTTTAGTTTTTCCACTACTATCTGTCCACTTTAGTCTTTCCCCTATGGTCTGTCCACTTTAGTCTTTCAACTTTAGTCTTTCCACTTTAGTCTGTCCACTTTAGTCTTTCCACTATAGTCTGTCCACTTTAGTCTTTCCACTTTAGTCTTTCCACTTTAGTCTTTCCACTGTAGTCTCCACTTTATTCTGTCCACTACAGTTTTTCCACTATAGTCTTTCCACTATAGTCTGTTCAATTTAGTCTTTCCACTTTAGTCTTTCCATTTTAGTCTGTCCACTTTAGTCTTTCCACTATAGACTATCCACTTTAGTCTTTCAATTTTCTCTGTCCACTTTAGTCTTTCCACTATTCTCTGTCTACTTTAGTCTTTCCACTATACTCTCCACTTTATTCTGTCCACTACAGTCTTTCCACTATAGTCTTTCCAATATAGTCTGTCCACTTTAGTCTTTCCACTGTTAGTCTTTCCACTTTAGTCTGTCCACTTTAGTCTTTCCACTATAGTCTGTCCACTTTAGTCTTTCCACTATTCTCTGTCCACTTTAGTCTTTCCACTTTAGTCTTTCCACTATAGTCTCCACTTTTTCTGTCCACTACAGTCTTTCCACTATAGTCTGTCCACTTTAGTCTTTCCACTATTCTCTGTCCACTTTAGTCTTTCCACTATAGTCTCCACTTTATTCTGTCCACTACAGTCTTTCCACTATAGTCTTTCCACTATAGTCTGTCCAATTTAGTCTTTCCACTTTAGTTTTTCCACTTTAGTCTTTCCACTATAGTCTGTCCACTTTGGTCTTTCCACTATTCTCTGTCCACTTTAGTCTTTCCACTATAGTCTCCACTTTATTCTGCCCACTACCTTCTTTCCACCATAGTCTTTCCACTATAGTCTGTCCACTTTAGTCGTTCCACTTTAGTTTTTCCACTTTAGTCTGTCCACTTTAGGCTTTCCACTATAGTCTATCCACTTTAGTCTTTCCACTTTAGTCTTTCCACTTTATTCTGTCCAGTTCAGTGTTTCCACTATAGTCTTTCCACTATAGTCTGTCCACTTTAGTCTTTCCACTTTAGTCTGTCCACTTTATTCTTTCCACTATAGACTGTCCACTTTAGTCTTTCCACTATTCTCTGTCCACTTTAGTCTTTCCACTATAGTCTCCACTTTATTCTGTCCACTACAGTCTTTCCACTATAGTCTGTCCACTTTAGTCTTTCCACTTTTGTCTTTCCACTTTAGTCTGTCCACTTTAGTCTTTCCACTATAGTCTGTCCAATTTAATCTTTCCACTTTAGTCTTTCCACCACAGTCTTTCCGCTATAGTCTTTCCACTATAGTCTGTCCACTTTAGTCTTTCCACTATTCTCTGTCCACTTTAGTCTTTCCACTATACTCTCCACTTTAATCTGTCCACTACAGTCTTTCCAATATAGTCTTTCCAATATAGTCCGTCCACTTTAGTCTTTCAACTTTAGTCTTTCCACTTTAGTCTGTCCACTTTAGTCTTTCCACTATAGTCTGTCCACTTTAGTCTTTCCACTTTAGTCTTTCCACTTTAGTCTTTCCACTATAGTCTCCACTTTATTCTGTCAACTACAGTCTTTCCACTATAGTCTTTCCACTATAGTCTGTTCAATTTAGTCTTTACACTTTAGTCTTTCCATTTTAGTCTGTCCACTTTAGTCTTTCCACTATTCTCTGTCCACTTTAGTCTTTCCACTATAGTCTCCACTTTATTCAGTCCACTACAGTCTTTCCACTATAGTCTTTCCACTGTAGTCTGTCCACTTTAGTCTTTCCACTTTAGTCTTTCCACTTTAGTCTGTCCACTTTAGTCTTTCCACTATAGTCTGTCCACTTTAGTCTTTCCACTTTAGTTTTTCCACTTTAGTCTGTCCACTTCAGTCTTTCCACTATAGTCTGTCCAATTTAGTCTTTCCACTTTAGTCTTTCCACTATAGTCTCCACTTTATTCTGTCCACGACAGTCTTTCCACTATAGTCTTTCCACTTTAGTCTTTCCACTTTAGTCTTTCCACTATAGTCTCCACTTTATTCTGTCAACTACAGTCTTTCCACTATAGTCTTTCCACTATAGTCTGTTCAATTTAGTCTTTACACTTTAGTCTTTCCATTTTAGTCTGTCCACTTTAGTCTTTCCACTATTCTCTGTCCACTTTAGTCTTTCCACTATAGTCTCCACTTTATTCAGTCCACTACAGTCTTTCCACTATAGTCTTTCCACTGTAGTCTGTCCACTTTAGTCTTTCCACTTTAGTCATTTCCACTATCTTCTGTCCAATTTATTCTTTCCACTTTAGTCTTTCCACTTTAGTCTGTCCACTTTAGTCTTTCCACTATAGTCTGTCCACTTTAGTCTTTCCACCATAGTCTGTCCACTTTAGTCTTTTCACTTTAGTCTTACCACTTTAGTCTTTCCACTATAGTCTCCACTTTATTCTGTCCACTACAGTCTTTCCACTTTAGTCTGTCCACTTTAGTCTTTCCACTATAGACTGTCCACTTTAGTATTTCCACTATTCTCTGTCCACTTTAGTCTTTCCACTATAGTCTCCACTTTATTCTGTCCACTACAATCTTTTCACTTTAGTCTTACCACTTTAGTCTTTCAACTATAGTCTCCACTTTATTCTGTCCACTACAGTCTTTCCACTATAGTCTGTCCACTATAGTCTGTCCACTTTAGTCTTTCCACTTTAGTCTTTCCACTTTAGTCTTTCCACTTTAGTCTTTCCACTATAGTCTGTCCACTTTAGTCTTTCCACTCTTCTCTGGCCACTTTAGTCGATCCACTTTAGTCTTTCCACTATAGTCTCCCCTTTATTCTGTCCACTACAGTCTTTCCACTATAGTCTTTCCACTATAGTCTGTCCACTTTAGTCTTTCCACTATAGTCTCCACTTTATTCTGTCCACTACAGTCTTTCCACTATAGTATTTCCACTATAGTCTGTCCACTTTAGTCTTTCCACTTTGATCTTTCCACTTTAGTCTGTCCACTTTAGTCTTCCCACTATAGTCTGTCCACTTTAGTCTTTCCACTTTAGTCTTTCCACTTTATTCTGTCCACTTCAGTGTGTACACTTTAGTCTGTCCACTGAGTCTTTCCACTTCAGTCTTTCCACTATAGTCTCCACTTTATTCTGTCCACTACAGTCTTTCCACAATAGGATTTCCACTATAGTCTGTCCACTTTAGTCTTTCCACTTTAGTCTTTCCACTTTAGTCTGTCCACTTTAGTTTTTCCACTACTATCTGTCCACTTTAGTCTTTTCCCTATGGTCTGTCCACTTTAGTCTTTCAACTTTAGTCTTTCCACTTTAGTCTGTCCACTTTAGTCTTTCCACTATAGTCTGTCCACTTTAGTCTTTCCACTTTAGTCTTTCCACTTTAGTCTTTCCACTGTAGTCTCCACTTTATTCTGTCCACTACAGTTTTTCCACTATAGTCTTTCCACTATAGTCTGTTCAATTTAGTCTTTCCACTTTAGTCTTTCCATTTTAGTCTGTCCACTTTAGTCTTTCCACTATAGACTATCCACTTTAGTCTTTCAATTTTCTCTGTCCACTTTAGTCTTTCCACTATTCTCTGTCTACTTTAGTCTTTCCACTATACTCTCCACTTTATTCTGTCCACTACAGTCTTTCCACTATAGTCTTTCCAATATAGTCTGTCCACTTTAGTCTTTCCACTGTTAGTCTTTCCACTTTAGTCTGTCCACTTTAGTCTTTCCACTATAGTCTGTCCACTTTAGTCTTTCCACTATTCTCTGTCCACTTTAGTCTTTCCACTTTAGTCTTTCCACTATAGTCTCCACTTTTTCTGTCCACTACAGTCTTTCCACTATAGTCTTTCCACTATAGTCTGTCCACTTTAGTCTTTCCACTATTCTCTGTCCACTTTAGTCTTTCCACTATAGTCTCCACTTTATTCTGTCCACTACAGTCTTTCCACTATAGTCTTTCCACTATAGTCTGTCCAATTAAGTCTTTCCACTTTAGTTTTTCCACTTTAGTCTTTCCACTATAGTCTGTCCACTTTGGTCTTTCCACTATTCTCTGTCCACTTTAGTCTTTCCACTATAGTCTCCACTTTATTCTGCCCACTACCTTCTTTCCACCATAGTCTTTCCACTATAGTCTGTCCACTTTAGTCGTTCCACTTTAGTTTTTCCACTTTAGTCTGTCCACTTTAGGCTTTCCACTATAGTCTATCCACTTTAGTCTTTCCACTTTAGTCTTTCCACTTTATTCTGTCCAGTTCAGTGTTTCCACTATAGTCTTTCCACTATAGTCTGTCCACTTTAGTCTTTCCACTTTAGTCTGTCCACTTTATTCTTTCCACTATAGACTGTCCACTTTAGTCTTTCCACTATTCTCTGTCCACTTTAGTCTTTCCACTATAGTCTCCACTTTATTCTGTCCACTACAGTCTTTCCACTATAGTCTGTCCACTTTAGTCTTTCCACTTTTGTCTTTCCACTTTAGTCTGTCCACTTTAGTCTTTCCACTATAGTCTGTCCAATTTAATCTTTCCACTTTAGTCTTTCCACCACAGTCTTTCCGCTATAGTCTTTCCACTATAGTCTGTCCACTTTAGTCTTTCCACTTTAGTCTTTCCACTTTAGTCTGTCCACTTTAGTCTTTCCACTATAGTCTGTCCACTTTAGTCTTTCCACTTTAGTCTTTCCACTTTAGTCTTTCCACTATAGTCTCCACTTTATTCTGTCAACTACAGTCTTTCCAATATAGTCTTTCCAATATAGTCCGTCCACTTTAGTCTTTCAACTTTAGTCTTTCCACTTTAGTCTGTCCACTTTAGTCTTTCCACTATAGTCTGTCCACTTTAGTCTTTCCACTTTAGTCTTTCCACTTTAGTCTTTCCACTATAGTCTCCACTTTATTCTGTCAACTACAGTCTTTCCACTATAGTCTTTCCACTATAGTCTGTTCAATTTAGTCTTTACACTTTAGTCTTTCCATTTTAGTCTGTCCACTTTAGTCTTTCCACTATTCTCTGTCCACACTAGTCTTTCCACTATAGTCTCCACTTTATTCAGTCCACTACAGTCTTTCCACTATAGTCTTTCCACTGTAGTCTGTCCACTTTAGTCTTTCCACTTTAGTCTTTCCACTTTAGTCTGTCCACTTTAGTCTTTCCACTATAGTCTGTCCACTTTAGTCTTTCCACTTTAGTTTTTCCACTTTAGTCTGTCCACTTCAGTCTTTCCACTATAGTCTGTCCAATTTAGTCTTTCCACTTTAGTCTTTCCACTATAGTCTCCACTTTATTCTGTCCACGACAGTCTTTCCACTATAGTCTTTCCACTTTAGTCTTTCCACTTTAGTCTTTCCACTATAGTCTCCACTTTATTCTGTCAACTACAGTCTTTCCACTATAGTCTTTCCACTATAGTCTGTTCAATTTAGTCTTTACACTTTAGTCTTTCCATTTTAGTCTGTCCACTTTAGTCTTTCCACTATTCTCTGTCCACTTTAGTCTTTCCACTATAGTCTCCACTTTATTCAGTCCACTACAGTCTTTCCACTATAGTCTTTCCACTGTAGTCTGTCCACTTTAGTCTTTCCACTTTAGTCTTTCCACTTTAGTCTGTCCACTTTAGTCTTTCCACTATAGTCTGTCCACTTTAGTCTTTCCACTTTAGTTTTTCCACTTTAGTCTGTCCACTTCAGTCTTTCCACTATAGTCTGTCCAATTTAGTCTTTCCACTTTAGTCTTTCCACTATAGTCTCCACTTTATTCTGTCCACGACAGTCTTTCCACTATAGTCTTTCCACTATAGTCTGTCCACTTTAGTCTTTCCACTATTCTCTGTCCACTTTAGTCTTTCCACTTTAGTCTTTCCACTATAGTCTTTCCACTATAATCTGTCCACTTTAGTCTTTCCACTTTAGTCTTTCCACTTTAGTCTGTTCACTTTAGTCTTTCCACTATAGACTGTCCAATTTAGTCTTTCAATAATTCTCTGTCCACTTTAGTCTTTCCACTATAGTCTCCACTTTATTCTGTCCACTACAGTCTTTCCACTATAGTCTTTCCACTATAGTCGGTCCACTTTAGTCTTTCCACTTTAGTCTTTCCACTTTAGTCTGTCCACTTTAGTCTTTCCACTATAGTCTGTCCACTTTAGTCTTTCCACTTAGTCTTTCCACTAGAGTCTGTCCACTTTAGTCTGTCCACTTTAGTCTGTCCACTTTAGTCTGTCCACTTTAGTCTTTCCACTTTAGTCATTTCCACTATAGTCTGTCTACTTTAGTCTTTCAACTTTAGTCTTTCCACTATTCTCTGTCCACTTTAGTCTTTCCACTTAAGTCTTTCCACTATAGTCTCCACTTTATTCTGTCCTACAGTCTTTCCACTATAGTCTTTCCACTATAGTCTGTCCACTTTAGTCTTTCCACTATTCTCTGTCCACTTTAGTCTTTCCACTATAGTCTCCACTTTATTCTGTCCACTACAGTATTTCCACTATAGTCTTTCCACTATAGTCTGTCCACTTTAGTCTTTCCGCTTTGGTCTGTCCACTTAGTCTTTCCGCTTCAGTATTTCCGACTAGAGTCTGTCCACTTTAGTCTTTCCACTTTAGTCTGTCCACTTTAGTCTGTCCACTTTAGTCTTTCCACTTTAGTCATTTCCACTATCTTCTGTCCACTTTATTCTTTCCACTTTAGTCTTTCCACTTTAGTCTGTCCACTTTAGTCTTTCCACTATAGTCTGTCCACTTTAGTCTTTCCACCATAGTCTGTCCACTTTAGTCTTTTCACTTTAGTCTTACCACTTTAGTCTTTCCACTATAGTCTCCACTTTATTCTGTCCACTACAGTCTTTCCACTATAGTCTGTCCACTATAGTCTGTCCACTTTAGTCTTTCCACTTTAGTCTTTCCACTTTAGTCTGTCCACTTTAGTCTTTCCACTATAGACTGTCCACTTTAGTATTTCCACTATTCTCTGTCCACTTTAGTCTTTCCACTATAGTCTCCACTTTATTCTGTCCACTACAGTCTTTTCACTTTAGTCTTACCACTTTAGTCTTTCCACTATAGTCTCCACTTTATTCTGTCCACTACAGTCTTTCCACTATAGTCTGTCCACTATAGTCTGTCCACTTTAGTCTTTCCACTTTAGTCTTTCCACTTTAGTCTGTCCACTTTAGTCTTTCCACTATAGTCTGTCCACTTTAGTCTTTCCACTATTCTCTGGCCACTTTAGTCTATCCACTTTAGTCTTTCCACTATAGTCTCCCCTTTATTCTGTCCACTACAGTCTTTCCACTATAGTCTTTCCACTATAGTCTGTCCACTTTAGTCTTTCCACTATAGTCTCCACTTTATTCTGTCCACTACAGTCTTTCCACTATAGTATTTCCACTATAGTCTGTCCACTTTAGTCTTTCCACTTTAATCTTTCCACTTTAGTCTGTCCACTTTAGTCTTCCCACTATAGTCTGTCCACTTTAGTCTTTCCACTTTAGTCTTTCCACTTTATTCTGTCCACTTCAGTGTGTACACTTTAGTCTGTCCACTGAGTCTTTCCACTTCAGTCTTTCCACTATAGTCTCCACTTTATTCTGTCCACTACAGTCTTTCCACAATAGGATTTCCACTATAGTCTATCCACTTTAGTCTTTCCACTTTAGTCTTTCCACTTTAGTCTGTCCACTTTAGTTTTTCCACTACTATCTGTCCACTTTAGTCTTTCCCCTATGGTCTGTCCACTTTAGTCTTTCAACTTTAGTCTTTCCACTTTAGTCTGTCCACTTTAGTCTTTCCACTATAGTCTGTCCACTTTAGTCTTTCCACTTTAGTCTTTCCACTTTAGTCTTTCCACTGTAGTCTCCACTTTATTCTGTCCACTACAGTTTTTCCACTATAGTCTTTCCACTATAGTCTGTCCACTTTAGTCTTTCCACTATAGTCTCCACTTTATTCTGTCCACTACAGTCTTTCCACTATAGTATTTCCACTATAGTCTGTCCACTTTAGTCTTTCCACTTTAATCTTTCCACTTTAGTCTGTCCACTTTAGTCTTCCCACTATAGTCTGTCCACTTTAGTCTTTCCACTTTAGTCTTTCCACTTTATTCTGTCCACTTCAGTGTGTACACTTTAGTCTGTCCACTGAGTCTTTCCACTTCAGTCTTTCCACTATAGTCTCCACTTTATTCTGTCCACTACAGTCTTTCCACAATAGGATTTCCACTATAGTCTATCCACTTTAGTCTTTCAACTTTAGTCTTTCCACTTTAGTCTTTCCACTTTAGTCTTTCCATTTTAGTCTGTCCACTTTAGTCTTTCCACTATAGACTATCCACTTTAGTCTTTCAATTTTCTCTGTCCACTTTAGTCTTTCCACTATTCTCTGTCTACTTTAGTCTTTCCACTATACTCTCCACTTTATTCTGTCCACTACAGTCTTTCCACTATAGTCTTTCCAATATAGTCTGTCCACTTTAGTCTTTCCACTGTTAGTCTTTCCACTTTAGTCTGTCCACTTTAGTCTTTCCACTATAGTCTGTCCACTTTAGTCTTTCCACTATTCTCTGTCCACTTTAGTCTTTCCACTTTAGTCTTTCCACTATAGTCTCCACTTTTTCTGTCCACTACAGTCTTTCCACTATAGTCTTTCCACTATAGTCTGTCCACTTTAGTGTTTCCACTATTCTCTGTCCACTTTAGTCTTTCCACTATAGTCTCCACTTTATTCTGTCCACTACAGTCTTTCCACTATAGTCTTTCCACTATAGTCTGTCCAATTTAGTCTTTCCACTTTAGTTTTTCCACTTTAGTCTTTCCACTATAGTCTGTCCACTTTGGTCTTTCCACTATTCTCTGTCCACTTTAGTCTTTCCACCATAGTCTCCACTTTATTCTGCCCACTACCTTCTTTCCACCATAGTCTTTCCACTATAGTCTGTCCACTTTAGTCGTTCCACTTTAGTTTTTCCACTTTAGTCTTTCCACTTTATTCTGTCCAGTTCAGTGTTTCCACTATAGTCTTTCCACTATAGTCTGTCCACTTTAGTCTTTCCACTTTAGTCTGTCCACTTTATTCTTTCCACTATAGACTGTCCACTTTAGTCTTTCCACTATTCTCTGTCCACTTTAGTCTTTCCACTATAGTCTCCACTTTATTCTGTTCACTACAGTCTTTCCACTATAGTCTGTCCACTTTAGTCTTTCCACTTTTGTCTTTCCACTTTAGTCTGTCCACTTTAGTCTTTCCACTATAGTCTGTCCAATTTAATCTTTCCACTTTAGTCTTTCCACCACAGTCTTTCCGCTATAGTCTTTCCACTATAGTCTGTCCACTTTAGTCTTTCCACTATTCTCTGTCCACTTTAGTCTTTCCACTATACTCTCCACTTTAATCTGTCCACTACAGTCTTTCCAATATAGTCTTTCCAATATAGTCCGTCCACTTTAGTCTTTCAACTTTAGTCTTTCCACTTTAGTCTGTCCACTTTAGTCTTTCCACTATAGTCTGTCCACTATAGTCTTTCCACTTTAGTCTTTCCAATTTAGTCTTTCCACTATAGTCTCCACTTTATTCTGTCAACTACAGTCTTTCCACTATAGTCTGTTCAATTTAGTCTTTACACTTTAGTCTTTCCATTTTAGTCTGTCCACTTTAGTCTTTCCACTATTCTCTGTCCACTTTAGTCTTTCCACTATAGTCTCCACTTTATTCAGTCCACTACAGTCTTTCCACTATAGTCTTTCCACTGTAGTCTGTCCACTTTAGTCTTTCCACTTTAGTCTTTCCACTTTAGTCTGTCCACTTTAGTCTTTCCACTATAGTCTGTCCACTTTAGTCTTTCCACTTTAGTTTTTCCACTTTAGTCTGTCCACTTCAGTCTTTCCACTATAGTCTGTCCAATTTAGTCTTTCCTCTTTAGTCTTTCCACTATAGTCTCCACTTTATTCTGTCCACGACAGTCTTTCCACTATAGTCTTTCCACTATAGTCTGTCCACTTTAGTCTTTCCACTATTCTCTGTCCACTTTAGTCTTTCCACTTTAGTCTTTCCACTATAGTCTTTCCACTATAATCTGTCCACTTTAGTCTTTCCACTTTAGTCTTTCCACTTTAGTCTGTTCACTTTAGTCTTTCCACTATAGACTGTCCACTTTAGTCTTTCAATATTTCTCTGTCCACTTTAGTCTTTCCACTATAGTCTCCACTTTATTCTGTCCACTACAGTCTTTCCACTATAGTCTTTCCACTATAGTCTGTCCACTTTAGTCTTTCCACTTTAGTCTTTCCACTTTAGTCTGTCCACTTTAGTCTTTCCACTATAGTCTGTCCACTTTAGTCTTTCCACTTAGTCTTTCCACTAGAGTCTGTCCACTTTAGTCTGTCCACTTTAGTCTGTCCACTTTAGTCTGTCCACTTTAGTCTTTCCACTTTAGTCATTTCCACTATAGTCTGTCTACTTTAGTCTTTCAACTTTAGTCTTTCCACTTTAGTCTGTCCGCTTTAGTCTTTCCACTATTCTCTGTCCACTTTAGTCTTTCCACTTAAGTCTTTCCACTATAGTCTCCACTTTATTCTGTCCTACAGTCTTTCGACTATAGTCTTTCCACTATAGTCTGTCCACTTTAGTCTTTCCACTATTCTCTGTCCTTTTAGTCTTTCCACTATAGTCTCCACTTTATTCTGTCCACTACAGTCATTCCACTATAGTCTTTCCACTATAGTCTGTCCACTTTAGTCTTTCCACTTTAGTCTTTCCACTTTAGTCTGTCCACTTTGGTCTTTCCACTTTAGTCTTTCCGCTTTGGTCTGTCCACTTAGTCTTTCCGCTTCAGTATTTCCGACTAGAGTCTGTCCACTTTAGTCTTTCCACTTTAGTCTGTCCACTTTAGTCTGTCCACTTTAGTCTTTCCACTTTAGTCATTTCCACTATCTTCTGTCCACTTTATTCTTTCCACTTTAGTCTTTCCACTTTAGTCTGTCCACTTTAGTCTTTCCACTATAGTCTGTCCACTTTAGTCTTTCCACCATAATCTGTCCACTTTAGTCTTTTCACTTTAGTCTTACCACTTTAGTCTTTCCACTATAGTCTCCACTTTATTCTGTCCACTACAGTATTTCCACTATAGTCTGTCCACTATAGTCTGTCCACTTTAGTCTTTCCACTTTAGTCTTTCCACTTTAGTCTGTCCACTTTAGTCTTTCCACTATAGACTGTCCACTTTAGTCTTTCCACTATTCTCTGTCCACTTTAGTCTTTCCACTATAGTCTCCACTTTATTCTGTCCACTACAGTCTTTTCACTTTAGTCTTACCACTTTAGTCTTTCCACTATAGTCTCCACTTTATTCTGTCCACTACAGTCTTTCCACTATAGTCTGTCCACTATAGTCTGTCCACTTTAGTCTTTCCACTTTAGTCTTTCCACTTTAGTCTGTCCACTTTAGTCTTTCCACTATAGTCTGTCCACTTTAGTCTTTCCACTATTCTCTGGCCACTTTATTCTATCCACTTTAGTCTTTCCACTATAGTCTCCCCTTTATTCTGTCCACTACAGTCTTTCCACTATAGTCTTTCCACTATAGTGTGTCCACTTTAGTCTTTCCACTATAGTCTCCACTTTATTCTGTCCACTACAGTCTTTCCACTATAGTATTTCCACTATAGTCTGTCCACTTTAGTCTTTCCACTTTAATCTTTCCACTTTAGTCTGTCCACTTTAGTCTTCCCACTATAGTCTGTCCACATTAGTCTTTCCACTTTAGTCTTTCCACTTTATTCTGTCCACTTCAGTGTGTACACTTTAGTCTGTCCACTGAGTCTTTCCACTTCAGTCTTTCCACTATAGTCTCCACTTTATTCTGTCCACTACAGTCTTTCCACAATAGGATTTCCACTATAGTCTGTCCACTTTAGTCTTTCCACTTTAGTCTTTCCACTTTAGTCTGTCCACTTTAGTTTTTCCACTACTATCTGTCCACTTTAGTCTTTCCCCTATAGTCTGTCCACTTTAGTCTTTCAACTTTAGTCTTTCCACTTTAGTCTGTCCACTTTAGTCTTTCCACTATAGTCTGTCCACTTTAGTCTTTCCACTTTAGTCTTTCCACTTTAGTCTTTCCACTGTAGTCTCCACTTTATTCTGTCCACTACAGTTTTTCCACTATAGTCTTTCCACTATAGTCTGTTCAATTTAGTCTTTCCACTTTAGTCTTTCCATTTTAGTCTGTCCACTTTAGTCTTTCCACTATAGACTATCCATTTTAGTCTTTCAATTTTCTCTGTCCACTTTAGTCTTTCCACTATTCTCTGTCCACTTTAGTCTTTCCACTATAGTCTCCACTTTATTCTGTCCACTACAGTCTTTCCACTATCGTCTTTCCACTATAGTCTGTCCACTTTAGTCTTTCCACTTTAGTCTTTCCACTTTAGTCTGTCAACTTTAGTCTTTCCACTATAGTCTGTCCACTTTAGTCTTTCCACTATTCTCTGGCCACTTTAGTCTATCCACTTTAGTCTTTCCACTATAGTCTCCACTTTATTCTGTCCACTGCAGTCTTTCCACTATAGTCTTTCCACTATAGTCTGTCCACTTTAGTCTTTCCACTATAGTCTCCACTTTATTCTGTCCACTACAGTCTTTCCACTATAGTCTTTCCACTATAGTCTGTCCACTTTAGTCTTTCCACTTTAATCTTTCCACTTTAGTCTGTCCACTTCAGTGTGTACACTTTAGTCTTTCCACTGAGTCTTTCCACTTCAGTCTTTCCACTATAGTCTCCACTTTATTCTGTCCACTACAGTCTTTCCACTATAGGATTTCCACTATAGTCTGTCCACTTTAGTCTTTCCACTTTAGTCTTTCCACTTTAGTCTGTCCACTTTAGTTTTTCCACTACTATCTGTCTACTTTAGTCTTTCCCCTATAGTCTGTCCACTTTAGTCTTTCAACTTTAGTCTTTCCACTTTAGTCTGTCCACTTTAGTCTTTCCACTATAGTCTGTCCACTTTAGTCTTTCCACTTTAGTCTTTCCACTTTAGTCTTTCCACCATAGTCTCCACTTTATTCTGTCCACTACAGTTTTTCCACTATAGTCTTTCCACTATAGTCTGTTCAATTTAGTCTTTCCACTTTAGTCTTTCCATTTTAGTCTGTCCACTTTAGTCTTTCCACTATAGACTATCCACTTTAGTCTTTCCACTATTCTCTGTCCACTTTAGTCTTTCCACTATAGTCTCCACTTTATTCTGTCCACTACAGTCTTTCCACTATAGTCTTTCCACTGTAGTCTGTCCACTTTTTTCTTTCCACTTTAGTCTTTCCACTTTAGTCTGTCCACTTTAGTCTTTCCACTATAGTCTGTCCACTTTAGTCTTTCCACTTTAGTTTTTCCACTTTAGTCTGTCCACTTCAGTCTTTCCACTATAGTCTGTCCACTTTAGTCTTTCCACTTTAGTCTTTCCACTATAGTCTCCACTTTATTCTGTCCACTACAGTCTTTCCACTATAGTCTTTCCACTATAGTCTGTCCACTTTAGTCTTTCCACTATTCTCTGTCCACTTTAGTCTTTCCACTTTAGTCTTTCCACTATAATCTTTCCACTATAGTCTGTCCACTTTAGTCTTTCCACTTTAGTCTTTCCACTTTAGTCTGTCCACTTTAGTCTTTCCACTATAGACTGTCCACTTTAGTCTTTCCATAATTCTCTGTCCACTTTAGTCTTTCCACTATAGTCTCCACTTTATTCTGTCCACGACAGTCTTTCCACTATAGTCTGTCCACTTTAGTCTTTCCACTTTAGTCTTTCCACTTTAGTCTGTCCACTTTAGTCTTTCCACTATAGTCTGTCCACTTTAGTCTTTCTACTTTAATCTTTCTGCTTTAGTCTGTCCACTTAGTCTTTCCACTTTAGTCTGTCCACTTTAGTCTTTCCACTATTCTCTGTCCACTTTAGTCTTTTCACTATAGTCTCCACTTTATTCTGTCCACTACAGTCTTTCCAATATAGTCTTTCCACTATAGTCTTTCCACTATAGTCTCCACTTTATTCTATCCACTACAGTCATTCCACTATAGTCTTTCCACTATAGTCTGTTCACTTTAGTCTTTCCACTTTAGTCTGTCCACTTTGGTCTTTCCACTTTAGTCTTTCCGCTTTAGTCTGTCCACTTAGTCTTTCCGCTTCAGTATTTCCGACTAGAGTCTGTCCAATTTAGTCTTTCCACTTTAGTCTGTCCACTTTAGTCTGTCCACTTTAGTCTGTCCACTTTAGTCTTTCCACTTTAGTCATTTCCACTATCTTCTGTCCACTTTAGTCTTTCCACTTTAGTCTGTCCAATTTAGCCTTTCCACTATAGTCTGTCCACTTTAGTCTTTCCACTATAGTCTGTCCACTTTAGTCTTTCCACTTTAGTCTTTCCATTTTAGTCTTTCCACTATAGTCTCCACTTTATTCTGTCCACTACAGTCTTTCCACTATAGTCTTTCCACTATAGTCTGTCCACTTTAGTCTTTTCACTTTAGTCTTTCCACTTTAGTCTGTCCACTTTAGTCTTTCCACTATAGTCTGTCCAATTAAGTCTTTCCACTTAGTCTTTCCACTAGAGTCTGTCCACTTTAGTCTGTCCACTTTAGTCTGTCCACTTTAGTCTGTCCACTTTAGTCTTTCCACTTTAGTCATTTCCACTATAGTCTGTCCACTTTAGTCTTTCAACTTTAGTCTTTCTACTTTAGTCTGTCCACTTTAGTCTTTCCACTATTCTCTGTCCACTTTAGTCTTTCCACTTTAGTCTTTCCACTATAGTCTCAACTTTATTCTGTCCACTACAGTCTTTCCACTATAGTCTGTCCACTTTAGTCTTTCCACTATTCTCTGTCCACTTTAGTCGTTCCACTTTAGTCTTTCCACTATAGTCTCCACTTTATTCTGTCCACTACAGTCATTCCACTATAGTCTTTCCACTATAGTCTGTCCACTTTAGTCTTTCCACTTTAGTCTTTCCACTTTAGTCTGTCCACTTTGGTCTTTCCACTTTAGTCTTTCCGCTTTAGTCTGTCCACTTAGTCTTTCCGCTTCAGTATTTCCGACTAGAGTCTGTCCAATTTAGTCTTTCCACTATAGTCTGTCCACTTTGGTCTTTCCACTTTAGTCTTTCCGCTTTAGTCTGTCCAATTAGTCTTTCCGCTTCAGTATTTCCGACTAGAGTCTGTCCACTTTAGTCTTTCCACTATAGTCTGTCCACTTTACTCTTTCCACTTTAGTCTTTCCACCTTAGTCTGTCCACTTTAGTCTTTCCACTATAGTCTGTCCACTTTAGTCTGTCCACTTTAGTCTGTCCACTTTAGTCTTTCCACTATAGTCTGTCCACTTTAGTCTTTCCACTTTAGTCTTTCCACTTAGTCTTTCCACTAGAGTCTGTCCACTTTAGTCTGTCCACTTTAGTCTGTCCACTTTAGTCTTTTCACTTTAGTCTTACCACTTTAGTCTTTCCACTATAGTCTCCACTTTATTCTGTCCACTACAGTCTTTCCACTATAGTCTGTCCACTATAGTCTGTCCACTTTAGTCTTTCCACTTTAGTCTTTCCACTTTAGTCTGTCCACTTTAGTCTTTCCGCTATAGACTGTCCACTTTAGTATTTCCACTATTCTCTGTCCACTTTAGTCTTTCCACTATAGTCTCCACTTTATTCTGTCCACTACAGTCTTTTCACTTTAGTCTTACCACTTTAGTCTTTCCACTATAGTCTCCACTTTATTCTGTCCACTACAGTCTTTCCACTATAGTCTGTCCACTATAGTCTGTCCACTTTAGTCTTTCCACTTTAGTCTTTCCACTTTAGTCTGTCCACTTTAGTCTTTCCACTATAGTCTGTCCACTTTAGTCTTTCCACTATTCTCTGGCCACTTTATTCGATCCACTTTAGTCTTTCCACTATAGTCTCCCCTTTATTCTGTCCACTACAGTCTTTCCACTATAGTCTTTCCACTATAGTCTGTCCACTTTAGTCTTTCCACTATAGTCTCCACTTTATTCTGTCCACTACAGTCTTTCCACTATAGTATTTCCACTATAGTCTGTCCACTTTAGTCTTTCCACTTTAATCTTTCCACTTTAGTCTGTCCACTTTAGTCTTCCCACTATAGTCTGTCCACTTTAGTCTTTCCACTTTAGTCTTTCCACTTTATTCTGTCCACTTCAGTGTGTACACTTTAGTCTGTCCACTGAGTCTTTCCACTTCAGTCTTTCCACTATAGTCTCCACTTTATTCTGTCCACTACAGTCTTTCCACAATAGGATTTCCACTATAGTCTGTCCACTTTAGTCTTTCCACTTTAGTCTTTCCACTTTAGTCTGTCCACTTTAGTTTTTCCACTACTATCTGTCCACTTTAGTCTTTCCCCTATGGTCTGTCCACTTTAGTCTTTCAACTTTAGTCTTTCCACTTTAGTCTGTCCACTTTAGTCTTTCCACTATAGTCTGTCCACTTTAGTCTTTCCACTTTAGTCTTTCCACTTTAGTCTTTCCACTGTAGTCTCCACTTTATTCTGTCCACTACAGTTTTTCCACTATAGTCTTTCCACTATAGTCTGTTCAATTTAGTCTTTCCACTTTAGTCTTTCCATTTTAGTCTGTCCACTTTAGTCTTTCCACTATAGACTATCCACTTTAGTCTTTCAATTTTCTCTGTCCACTTTAGTCTTTCCACTATTCTCTGTCTACTTTAGTCTTTCCACTATACTCTCCACTTTATTCTGTCCACTACAGTCTTTCCACTATAGTCTTTCCAATATAGTCTGTCCACTTTAGTCTTTCCACTGTTAGTCTTTCCACTTTAGTCTGTCCACTTTAGTCTTTCCACTATAGTCTGTCCACTTTAGTCTTTCCACTATTCTCTATCCACTTTAGTCTTTCCACTATAGTCTCCACTTTTTCTGTCCACTACAGTCTTTCCACTATAGTCTTTCCACTATAGTCTGTCCACTTTAGTCTTTCCACTATTCTCTGTCCACTTTAGTCTTTCCACTATAGTCTCCACTTTATTCTGTCCACTACAGTCTTTCCACTATAGTCTTTCCACTATAGTCTGTCCAATTTAGTCTTTCCACTTTAGTTTTTCCACTTTAGTCTTTCCACTATAGTCTGTCCACTTTGGTCTTTCCACTATTCTCTGTCCACTTTAGTCTTTCCACTATAGTCTCCACTTTATTCTGCCCACTACCTTCTTTCCACCATAGTCTTTCCACTATAGTCTGTCCACTTTAGTCGTTCCACTTTAGTTTTTCCACTTTAGTCTGTCCACTTTAGGCTTTCCACTATAGTCTATCCACTTTAGTCTTTCCACTTTAGTCTTTCCACTTTATTCTGTCCAGTTCAGTGTTTCCACTATAGTCTTTCCACTATAGTCTGTCCACTTTAGTCTTTCCACTTTAGTCTGTCCACTTTATTCTTTCCACTATAGACTGTTCACTTTAGTCTTTCCACTATTCTCTGTCCACTTTAGTCTTTCCACTATAGTCTCCACTTTATTCTGTCCACTACAGTCTTTCCACTATAGTCTGTCCACTTTAGTCTTTCCACTTTTGTCTTTCCACTTTAGTCTGTCCACTTTAGTCTTTCCACTATAGACTGTACAATTTAATCTTTCCACTTTAGTCTTTCCACCACAGTCTTTCCGCTATAGTCTTTCCACTATAGTCTGTCCACTTTAGTCTTTCCACTATTCTCTGTCCACTTTAGTCTTTCCACTATACTCTCCACTTTAATCTGTCCACTACAGTCTTTCCAATATAGTCTTTCCAATATAGTCCGTCCACTTTAGTCTTTCAACTTTAGTCTTTCCACTTTAGTCTGTCCACTTTAGTCTTTCCACTATAGTCTGTCCACTTTAGTCTTTCCACTTTAGTCTTTCCACTTTAGTCTTTCCACTATAGTCTCCACTTTATTCTGTCAACTACAGTCTTTCCACTATAGTCTTTCCACTATAGTCTGTTCAATTTAGTCTTTACACTTTAGTCTTTCCATTTTAGTCTGTCCACTTTAGTCTTTCCACTATTCTCTGTCCACTTTAGTCTTTCCACTATAGTCTCCACTTTATTCACTCCACTACAGTCTTTCCACTATAGTCTTTCCACTGTAGTCTGTCCACTTTAGTCTTTCCACTTTAGTCTTTCCACTTTAGTCTGTCCACTTTAGTCTTTCCACTATAGTCTGTCCACTTTAGTCTTTCCACTTTAGTTTTTCCACTTTAGTCTGTCCACTTCAGTCTTTCCACTATAGTCTGTCCAATTTAGTCTTTCCACTTTAGTCTTTCCACTATAGTCTCCACTTTATTCTGTCCACGACAGTCTTTCCACTATAGTCTTTCCACTATAGTCTGTCCACTTTAGTCTTTCCACTATTCTCTGTCCACTTTAGTCTTTCCACTTTAGTCTTTCCACTATAGTCTTTCCACTATAATCTGTCCACTTTAGTCTTTCCACTTTAGTCTTTCCACTTTAGTCTGTTCACTTTAGTCTTTCCACTATAGACTGTCCACTTTAGTCTTTCAATAATTCTCTGTCCACTTTAGTCTTTCCACTATAGTCTCCACTTTATTCTGTCCACTACAGTCTTTCCACTATAGTCTTTCCACTATAGTCTGTCCACTTTAGTCTTTCCACTTTAGTCTTTCCACTTTAGTCTGTCCACTTTAGTCTTTCCACTATAGTCTGTCCACTTTAGTCTTTCCACTTAGTCTTTCCACTAGAGTCTGTCCACTTTAGTCTGTCCACTTTAGTCTGTCCACTTTAGTCTGTCCACTTTAGTCTTTCCACTTAAGTCATTTCCACTATAGTCTGTCTACTTTAGTCTTTCAACTTTAGTCTTTCCACTTTAGTCTGTCCGCTTTAGTCTTTCCACTATTCTCTGTCCACTTTAGTCTTTCCACTTAAGTCTTTCCACTATAGTCTCCACTTTATTCTGTCCTACAGTCTTTCCACTATAGTCTTTCCACTATAGTCTGTCCACTTTAGTCTTTCCACTATTCTCTGTCCACTTTAGTCTTTCCACTATAGTCTCCACTTTATTCTGTCCACTACAGTCATTCCACTATAGTCTTTCCACTATAGTCTGTCCACTTTAGTCTTTCCACTTTAGTCTTTCCACTTTAGTCTGTCCACTTTGGTCTTTCCACTTTAGTCTTTCCGCTTTGGTCTGTCCACTTAGTCTTTCCGCTTCAGTATTTCCGACTAGAGTCTGTCCACTTTAGTCTTTCCACTTTAGTCTGTCCACTTTAGTCTGTCCACTTTAGTCTTTCCACTTTAGTCATTTCCACTATCTTCTGTCCACTTTATTCTTTCCACTTTAGTCTTTCCACTTTAGTCTGTCCACTTTAGTCTTTCCACTATAGTCTGTCCACTTTAGTCTTTCCACCATAATCTGTCAACTTTAGTCTTTTCACTTTAGTCTTACCACTTTAGTCTTTCCACTATAGTCTCCACTTTATTCTGTCCACTACAGTCTTTCCACTATAGTCTGTCCACTATAGTCTGTCCACTTTAGTCTTTCCACTTTAGTCTTTCCACTTTAGTCTGTCCACTTTAGTCTTTCCACTATAGACTGTCCACTTTAGTCTTTCCACTATTCTCTGTCCACTTTAGTCTTTCCACTATAGTCTCCACTTTATTCTGTCCACTACAGTCTTTTCACTTTAGTCTTACCACTTTAGTCTTTCCACTATAGTCTCCACTTTATTCTGTCCACTACAGTCTTTCCACTATAGTCTGTCCACTATAGTCTGTCCACTTTAGTCTTTCCACTTTAGTCTTTCCACTTTAGTCTGTCCACTTTAGTCTTTCCACTATAGTCTGTCCACTTTAGTCTTTCCACTATTCTCTGGCCACTTTAGTCTATCCACTTTAGTCTTTCCACTATAGTCTCCCCTTTATTCTGTCCACTACAGTCTTTCCACTATAGTCTTTCCACTATAGTCTGTCCACTTTAGTCTTTCCACTATAGTCTCCACTTTATTCTGTCCACTACAGTCTTTCCACTATAGTATTTCCACTATAGTCTGTCCACTTTAGTCTTTCCACTTTAATCTTTCCACTTTAGTCTGTCCACTTTAGTCTTCCCACTATAGTCTGTCCACTTTAGTCTTTCCACTTTAGTCTTTCCACTTTATTCTGTCCACTTCAGTGTGTACACTTTAGTCTGTCCACTGAGTCTTTCCACTTCAGTCTTTCCACTATAGTCTCCACTTTATTCTGTCCACTACAGTCTTTCCACAATTGGATTTCCACTATAGTCTGTCCACTTTAGTCTTTCCACTTTAGTCTTTCCACTTTAGTCTGTCCACTTTAGTCTTTCCACTATAGTCTGTCCACTTTAGTCTTTCCACTTTAGTTTTTCCACTTTAGTCTGTCCACTTCAGTCTTTCCACTATAGTCTGTCCAATTTAGTCTTTCCACTTTAGTCTTTCCACTATAGTCTCCACTTTATTCTGTCCACGACAGTCTTTCCACTATAGTCTTTCCACTATAGTCTGTCCACTTTAGTCTTTCCACTATTCTCTGTCCACTTTAGTCTTTCCACTTTAGTCTTTCCACTATAGTCTTTCCACTATAATCTGTCCACTTTAGTCTTTCCACTTTAGTCTTTCCACTTTAGTCTGTTCACTTTAGTCTTTCCACTATAGACTGTCCACTTTAGTCTTTCAATAATTCTCTGTCCACTTTAGTCTTTCCACTATAGTCTCCACTTTATTCTGTCCACTACAGTCTTTCCACTATAGTCTTTCCACTATAGTCTGTCCACTTTAGTCTTTCCACTTTAGTCTTTCCACTTTAGTCTGTCCACTTTAGTCTTTCCACTATAGTCTGTCCACTTTAGTCTTTCCACTTAGTCTTTCCACTAGAGTCTGTCCACTTTAGTCTGTCCACTTTAGTCTGTCCACTTTAGTCTGTCCACTTTAGTCTTTCCACTTAAGTCATTTCCACTATAGTCTGTCTACTTTAGTCTTTCAACTTTCGTCTTTCCACTTTAGTCTGTCCGCTTTAGTCTTTCCACTATTCTCTGTCCACTTTAGTCTTTCCACTTAAGTCTTTCCACTATAGTCTCCACTTTATTCTGTCCTACAGTCTTTCCACTATAGTCTTTCCACTATAGTCTGTCCACTTTAGTCTTTCCACTATTCTCTGTCCACTTTAGTCTTTCCACTATAGTCTCCACTTTATTCTGTCCACTACAGTCATTCCACTATAGTCTTTCCACTATAGTCTGTCCACTTTAGTCTTTCCACTTTAGTCTTTCCACTTTAGTCTGTCCACTTTGGTCTTTCCACTTTAGTCTTTCCGCTTTGGTCTGTCCACTTAGTCTTTCCGCTTCAGTATTTCCGACTAGAGTCTGTCCACTTTAGTCTTTCCACTTTAGTCTGTCCACTTTAGTCTGTCCACTTTAGTCTTTCCACTTTAGTCATTTCCACTATCTTCTGTCCACTTTATTCTTTCCACTTTAGTCTTTCCACTTTAGTCTGTCCACTTTAGTCTTTCCACTATAGTCTGTCCACTTTAGTCTTTCCACCATAATCTGTCAACTTTAGTCTTTTCACTTTAGTCTTACCACTTTAGTCTTTCCACTATAGTCTCCACTTTATTCTGTCCACTACAGTCTTTCCACTATAGTCTGTCCACTATAGTCTGTTCACTTTAGTGTTTCCACTTTAGTCTTTCCACTTTAGTCTGTCCACTTTAGTCTTTCCACTATAGACTGTCCACTTTAGTCTTTCCACTATTCTCTGTCCACTTTAGTCTTTCCACTATAGTCTCCACTTTATTCTGTCCACTACAGTCTTTTCACTTTAGTCTTACCACTTTAGTCTTTCCACTATAGTCTCCACTTTATTCTGTCCACTACAGTCTTTCCACTATAGTCTGTCCACTATAGTCTGTCCACTTTAGTCTTTCCACTTTAGTCTTTCCACTTTAGTCTGTCCACTTTAGTCTTTCCACTATAGTCTGTCCACTTTAGTCTTTCCACTATTCTCTGGCCACTTTAGTCTATCCACTTTAGTCTTTCCACTACAGTCTCCCCTTTATTCTGT
Organism: Branchinecta sandiegonensis; assembly: GCA_030848855.1. Lineage (NCBI taxonomy): Eukaryota > Metazoa > Arthropoda > Branchiopoda > Anostraca > Branchinectidae > Branchinecta > Branchinecta sandiegonensis. The sequence goes on along the minus strand of JAUPMV010000002.1, from coordinate 247,660 downwards.
CCACTACAGTCTTTCCACTATAGTCTTTCCACTATAGTCTGTCCACTTTAGTCTTTCCACTATAGTCTCCACTTTATTCTGTCCACTACAGTCTTTCCACTATAGTATTTCCACTATAGTCTGTCCACTTTAGTCTTTCCACTTTAATCTTTCCACTTTAGTCTGTCCACTTTAGTCTTCCCACTATAGTCTGTCCACTTTAGTCTTTCCACTTTAGTCTTTCCACTTTATTCTGTCCACTTCAGTGTGTACACTTTAGTCTGTCCACTGAGTCTTTCCACTTCAGTCTTTCCACTATAGTCTCCACTTTATTCTGTCCACTACAGTCTTTCCACAATTGGATTTCCACTATAGTCTGTCCACTTTAGTCTTTCCACTTTAGTCTTTCCACTTTAGTCTGTCCACTTTAGTTTTTCCACTACTATCTGTCCACTTTAGTCTTTCCCCTATAGTCTGTCCACTTTAGTCTTTCAACTTTAGTCTTTCCACTTTAGTCTGTCCACTTTAGTCTTTCCACTATAGTCTGTCCACTTTAGTCTTTCCACTTTAGTCTTTCCACTTTAGTCTTTCCACTGTAGTCTCCACTTTATTCTGTCCACTACAGTTTTTCCACTATAGTCTTTCCACTATAGTCTGTTCAATTTAGTCTTTCCACTTTAGTCTTTCCATTTTAGTCTGTCCACTTTAGTCTTTCCACTATAGACTATCCATTTTAGTCTTTCAATTTTCTCTGTCCACTTTAGTCTTTCCACTATTCTCTGTCCACTTTAGTCTTTCCACTATAGTCTCCACTTTATTCTGTCCACTACAGTCTTTCCACTATCGTCTTTCCACTATAGTCTGTCCACTTTAGTCTTTCCACTTTAGTCTTTCCACTTTAGTCTGTCAACTTTAGTCTTTCCACTATAGTCTGTCCACTTTAGTCTTTCCACTATTCTCTGGCCACTTTAGTCTATCCACTTTAGTCTTTCCACTATAGTCTCCACTTTATTCTGTCCACTGCAGTCTTTCCACTATAGTCTTTCCACTATAGTCTGTCCACTTTAGTCTTTCCACTATAGTCTCCACTTTATTCTGTCCACTACAGTCTTTCCACTATAGTCTTTCCACTATAGTCTGTCCACTTTAGTCTTTCCACTTTAATCTTTCCACTTTAGTCTGTCCACTTTAGTCTTCCCACTATAGTCTGTCCACTTTAGTCTTTCCACTTTAGTCTTTCCACTTTATTCTGTCCACTTCAGTGTGTACACTTTAGTCTTTCCACTGAGTCTTTCCACTTCAGTCTTTCCACTATAGTCTCCACTTTATTCTGTCCACTACAGTCTTTCCACTATAGGATTTCCACTATAGTCTGTCCACTTTAGTCTTTCCACTTTAGTCTTTCCACTTTAGTCTGTCCACTTTAGTTTTTCCACTACTATCTGTCCACTTTAGTCTTTCCCCTATAGTCTGTCCACTTTAGTCTTTCAACTTTAGTCTTTCCACTTTAGTCTGTCCACTTTAGTCTTTCCACTATAGTCTGTCCACTTTAGTCTTTCCACTTTAGTCTTTCCACTTTAGTCTTTCCACTATAGTCTCCACTTTATTCTGTCCACTACAGTTTTTCCACTATAGTCTTTCCACTATAGTCTGTTCAATTTAGTCTTTCCACTTTAGTCTTTCCATTTTAGTCTGTCCACTTTAGTCTTTCCACTATAGACTATCCACTTTAGTCTTTCCACTATTCTCTGTCCACTTTAGTCTTTCCACTATAGTCTCCACTTTATTCTGTCCACTACAGTCTTTCCACTATAGTCTTTCCACTGTAGTCTGTCCACTTTTTTCTTTCCACTTTAGTCTTTCCACTTTAGTCTGTCCACTTTAGTCTTTCCACTATAGTCTGTCCACTTTAGTCTTTCCACTTTAGTTTTTCCACTTTAGTCTGTCCACTTCAGTCTTTCCACTATAGTCTGTCCACTTTAGTCTTTCCACTTTAGTCTTTCCACTATAGTCTCCACTTTATTCTGTCCACTACAGTCTTTCCACTATAGTCTTTCCACTATAGTCTGTCCACTTTAGTCTTTCCACTATTCTCTGTCCACTTTAGTCTTTCCACTTTAGTCTTTCCACTATAATCTTTCCACTATAGTCTGTCCACTTTAGTCTTTCCACTTTAGTCTTTCCACTTTAGTCTGTCCACTTTAGTCTTTCCACTATAGACTGTCCACTTTAGTCTTTCCATAATTCTCTGTCCACTTTAGTCTTTCCACTATAGTCTCCACTTTATTCTGTCCACGACAGTCTTTCCACTATAGTCTGTCCACTTTAGTCTTTCCACTTTAGTCTTTCCACTTTAGTCTGTCCACTTTAGTCTTTCCACTATAGTCTGTCCACTTTAGTCTTTCCACTTTAATCTTTCTGCTTTAGTCTGTCCACTTAGTCTTTCCTCTTTAGTCTGTCCACTTTAGTCTTTCCACTATTCTCTGTCCACTTTAGTCTTTTCACTATAGTCTCCACTTTATTCTGTCCACTACAGTCTTTCCAATATAGTCTTTCCACTATAGTCTTTCCACTATAGTCTCCACTTTATTCTATCCACTACAGTCATTCCACTATAGTCTTTCCACTATAGTCTGTTCACTTTAGTCTTTCCACTTTAGTCTGTCCACTTTGGTCTTTCCACTTTAGTCTTTCCGCTTTAGTCTGTCCACTTAGTCTTTCCGCTTCAGTATTTCCGACTAGAGTCTGTCCAATTTAGTCTTTCCACTTTAGTCTGTCCACTTTAGTCTGTCCACTTTAGTCTGTCCACTTTAGTCTTTCCACTTTAGTCATTTCCACTATCTTCTGTCCACTTTAGTCTTTCCACTTTAGTCTGTCCAATTTAGCCTTTCCACTATAGTCTGTCCACTTTAGTCTTTCCACTATAGTCTGTCCACTTTAGTCTTTCCACTTTAGTCTTTCCATTTTAGTCTTTCCACTATAGTCTCCACTTTATTCTGTCCACTACAGTCTTTCCACTATAGTCTTTCCACTATAGTCTGTCCACTTTAGTCTTTTCACTTTAGTCTTTCCACTTTAGTCTGTCCACTTTAGTCTTTCCACTATAGTCTGTCCACTTTAGTCTTTCCACTTAGTCTTTCCACTAGAGTCTGTCCACTTTAGTCTGTCCACTTTAGTCTGTCCACTTTAGTCTGTCCACTTTAGTCTTTCCACTTTAGTCATTTCCACTATAGTCTGTCCACTTTAGTCTTTCAACTTTAGTCTTTCTACTTTAGTCTGTCCACTTTAGTCTTTCCACTATTCTCTGTCCACTTTAGTCTTTCCACTTTAGTCTTTCCACTATAGTCTCCACTTTATTCTGTCCACTACAGTCTTTCCACTATAGTCTGTCCACTTTAGTCTTTCCACTATTCTCTGTCCACTTTAGTCGTTCCACTTTAGTCTTTCCACTATAGTCTCCACTTTATTCTGTCCACTACAGTCATTCCACTATAGTCTTTCCACTATAGTCTGTCCACTTTAGTCTTTCCACTTTAGTCTTTCCACTTTAGTCTGTCCACTTTGGTCTTTCCACTTTAGTCTTTCCGCTTTAGTCTGTCCACTTAGTCTTTCCGCTTCAGTATTTCCGACTAGAGTCTGTCCACTTTAGTCTTTCCACTATAGTCTGTCCACTTTACTCTTTCCACTTTAGTCTTTCCACCTTAGTCTGTCCACTTTAGTCTTTCCACTATAGTCTGTCCACTTTAGTCTGTCCACTTTAGTCTGTCCACTTTAGTCTTTCCACTATAGTCTGTCCACTTTAGTCTTTCCACTTAGTCTTTCCACTAGAGTCTGTCCACTTTAGTCTGTCCACTTTAGTCTGTCCACTTTAGTCTGTCCACTTTAGTCTTTCCACTTTAGTCATTTCCACTATAGTCTGTCCACTTTAGTCTTTCAACTTTAGTCTTTCTACTTTAGTCTGTCCACTTTAGTCTTTCCACTATTCTCTGTCCACTTTAGTCTTTCCACTTTAGTCTTTCCACTATAGTCTCCACTTTATTCTGTCCACTACAGTCTTTCCACTATAGTCTGTCCACTTTAGTCTTTCCACTATTCTCTGTCCACTTTAGTCGTTCCACTTTACTCTTTCCACTATAGTCTCCACTTTATTCTGTCCACTACAGTCATTCCACTATAGTCTTTCCACTATAGTCTGTCCACTTTAGTCTTTTCACTTTAGTCTTTCCACTTTAGTCTGTCCACTTTGGTCTTTCCACTTTAGTCTTTCCGCTTTAGTCTGTCCACTTAGTCTTTCCGCTTCAGTATTTCCGACTAGAGTCTGTCCACTTTAGTCTTTCCACTATAGTCTGTCCACTTTACTCTTTCCACTTTAGTCTTTCCACCTTAGTCTGTCCACTTTAGTCTTTCCACTATAGTCTGTCCACTTTAGTCTGTCCACTTTAGTCTGTCCACTTTAGTCTTTCCACTATAGTCTGTCCACTTTAGTCTTTCCACTATAGTCTGTCCACTTTAGTCTTTCCACTTTAGTCTTTCCACTTTAGTCTTTCCACTATAGTCTCCACTTTATTCTGTCCACTACAGTCTTTCCACTATAGTCTGTCCACTTTAGTCTTTCCACTTTAGTCTTTCCACTTTAGTCTGTCCACTTTAGTCTTTCCACTATAGACTGTCCACTTTAGTTTTTCCACTATTCTCTGTCCACTTTAGTCTTTCCACTTTAGTCTTTCCACTATAGTCTCCACTTTATTCTGTCCACTACAGTCTTTCCACTATAGTCTGTCCACTTTAGTCTTTCCACTATTCTCTGTCCACTTTAGTCGTTCCACTTTAGTCTTTCCACTATAGTCTCCACTTTATTCTGTCCACTACAGTCATTCCACTATAGTCTTTCCACTATAGTCTGTCCACTTTAGTCTTTCCACTTTAGTCTTTCCACTTTAGTCTGTCCACTTTGGTCTTTCCACTTTAGTCTTTCCGCTTTAGTCTGTCCACTTAGTCTTTCCGCTTCAGTATTTCCGACTAGAGTCTGTCCACTTTAGTCTTTCCACTATAGTCTGTCCACTTTACTCTTTCCACTTTAGTCTTTCCACCTTAGTCTGTCCACTTTAGTCTTTCCACTATAGTCTGTCCACTTTAGTCTGTCCACTTTAGTCTGTCCACTTTAGTCTTTCCACTATAGTCTGTCCACTTTAGTCTTTCCACTTAGTCTTTCCACTAGAGTCTGTCCACTTTAGTCTGTCCACTTTAGTCTGTCCACTTTAGTCTGTCCACTTTAGTCTTTCCACTTTAGTCATTTCCACTATAGTCTGTCCACTTTAGTCTTTCAACTTTAGTCTTTCTACTTTAGTCTGTCCACTTTAGTCTTTCCACTATTCTCTGTCCACTTTAGTCTTTCCACTTTAGTCTTTCCACTATAGTCTCCACTTTATTCTGTCCACTACAGTCTTTCCACTATAGTCTGTCCACTTTAGTCTTTCCACTATTCTCTGTCCACTTTAGTCGTTCCACTTTAGTCTTTCCACTATAGTCTCCACTTTATTCTGTCCACTACAGTCATTCCACTATAGTCTTTCCACTATAGTCTGTCCACTTTAGTCTTTCCACTTTAGTCTTTCCACTTTAGTCTGTCCACTTTGGTCTTTCCACTTTAGTCTTTCCGCTTTAGTCTGTCCACTTAGTCTTTCCGCTTCAGTATTTCCGACTAGAGTCTGTCCACTTTAGTCTTTCCACTATAGTCTGTCCACTTTACTCTTTCCACTTTAGTCTTTCCACCTTAGTCTGTCCACTTTAGTCTTTCCACTATAGTCTGTCCACTTTAGTCTGTCCACTTTAGTCTGTCCACTTTAGTCTTTCCACTATAGTCTGTCCACTTTAGTCTTTCCACTTAGTCTTTCCACTAGAGTCTGTCCACTTTAGTCTGTCCACTTTAGTCTGTCCACTTTAGTCTGTCCACTTTAGTCTTTCCACTTTAGTCATTTCCACTATAGTCTGTCCACTTTAGTCTTTTCACTTTAGTCTTTCCACTTTAGTCTGTCCACTTTAGTCTTTCCACTATAGTCTGTCCACTTTAGTCTTTCCACTTAGTCTTTCCACTAGAGTCTGTCCACTTTAGTCTGTCCACTTTAGTCTGTCCACTTTAGTCTGTCCACTTTAGTCTTTCCACTTTAGTCATTTCCACTATAGTCTGTCCACTTTAGTCTTTCAACTTTAGTCTTTCTACTTTAGTCTGTCCACTTTAGTCTTTCCACTATTCTCTGTCCACTTTAGTCTTTCCACTTTAGTCTTTCCACTATAGTCTCCACTTTATTCTGTCCACTACAGTCTTTCCACTATAGTCTGTCCACTTTAGTCTTTCCACTATTCTCTGTCCACTTTAGTCGTTCCACTTTAGTCTTTCCACTATAGTCTCCACTTTATTCTGTCCACTACAGTCATTCCACTATAGTCTTTCCACTATAGTCTGTCCACTTTAGTCTTTCCACTTTAGTCTTTCCACTTTAGTCTGTCCACTTTGGTCTTTCCACTTTATTCTTTCCGCTTTAGTCTGTCCACTTAGTCTTTCCGCTTCAGTATTTCCGACTAGAGTCTGTCCACTTTAGTCTTTCCACTATAGTCTGTCCACTTTACTCTTTCCACTTTAGTCTTTCCACCTTAGTCTGTCCACTTTAGTCTTTCCACTATAGTCTGTCCACTTTAGTCTGTCCACTTTAGTCTGTCCACTTTAGTCTTTCCACTATAGTCTGTCCACTTTAGTCTTTCCACTTAGTCTTTCCACTAGAGTCTGTCCACTTTAGTCTGTCCACTTTAGTCTGTCCACTTTAGTCTGTCCACTTTAGTCTTTCCACTTTAGTCATTTCCACTATAGTCTGTCCACTTTAGTCTTTCAACTTTAGTCTTTCTACTTTAGTCTGTCCACTTTAGTCTTTCCACTATTCTCTGTCCACTTTAGTCTTTCCACTTTAGTCTTTCCACTATAGTCTCCACTTTATTCTGTCCACTACAGTCTTTCCACTATAGTCTGTCCACTTTAGTCTTTCCACTATTCTCTGTCCACTTTAGTCGTTCCACTTTACTCTTTCCACTATAGTCTCCACTTTATTCTGTCCACTACAGTCATTCCACTATAGTCTTTCCACTATAGTCTGTCCACTTTAGTCTTTTCACTTTAGTCTTTCCACTTTAGTCTGTCCACTTTGGTCTTTCCACTTTAGTCTTTCCGCTTTAGTCTGTCCACTTAGTCTTTCCGCTTCAGTATTTCCGACTAGAGTCTGTCCACTTTAGTCTTTCCACTATAGTCTGTCCACTTTACTCTTTCCACTTTAGTCTTTCCACCTTAGTCTGTCCACTTTAGTCTTTCCACTATAGTCTGTCCACTTTAGTCTGTCCACTTTAGTCTGTCCACTTTAGTCTTTCCACTATAGTCTGTCCACTTTAGTCTTTCCACTATAGTCTGTCCACTTTAGTCTTTCCACTTTAGTCTTTCCACTTTAGTCTTTCCACTATAGTCTCCACTTTATTCTGTCCACTACAGTCTTTCCACTATAGTCTGTCCACTTTAGTCTTTCCACTTTAGTCTTTCCACTTTAGTCTGTCCACTTTAGTCTTTCCACTATAGACTGTCCACTTTAGTCTTTCCACTATTCTCTGTCCACTTTAGTCTTTCCACTTTAGTCTTTCCACTATAGTCTCCACTTTATTCTGTCCACTACAGTCTTTCCACTATAGTCTGTCCACTTTAGTCTTTCCACTATTCTCTGTCCACTTTAGTCGTTCCACTTTAGTCTTTCCACTATAGTCTCCACTTTATTCTGTCCACTACAGTCATTCCACTATAGTCTTTCCACTATAGTCTGTCCACTTTAGTCTTTCCACTTTAGTCTTTCCACTTTAGTCTGTCCACTTTGGTCTTTCCACTTTAGTCTTTCCGCTTTAGTCTGTCCACTTAGTCTTTCCGCTTCAGTATTTCCGACTAGAGTCTGTCCACTTTAGTCTTTCCACTATAGTCTGTCCACTTTACTCTTTCCACTTTAGTCTTTCCACCTTAGTCTGTCCACTTTAGTCTTTCCACTATAGTATGTCCACTTTAGTCTGTCCACTTTAGTCTGTCCACTTTAGTCTTTCCACTATAGTCTGTCCACTTTAGTCTTTCCACTTAGTCTTTCCACTAGAGTCTGTCCACTTTAGTCTGTCCACTTTAGTCTGTCCACTTTAGTCTGTCCACTTTAGTCTTTCCACTTTAGTCATTTCCACTATAGTCTGTCCACTTTAGTCTTTCAACTTTAGTCTTTCTACTTTAGTCTGTCCACTTTAGTCTTTCCACTATTCTCTGTCCACTTTAGTCTTTCCACTTTAGTCTTTCCACTATAGTCTCCACTTTATTCTGTCCACTACAGTCTTTCCACTATAGTCTGTCCACTTTAGTCTTTCCACTATTCTCTGTCCACTTTAGTCGTTCCACTTTAGTCTTTCCACTATAGTCTCCACTTTATTCTGTCCACTACAGTCATTCCACTATAGTCTTTCCACTATAGTCTGTCCACTTTAGTCTTTCCACTTTAGTCTTTCCACTTTAGTCTGTCCACTTTGGTCTTTCCACTTTAGTCTTTCCGCTTTAGTCTGTCCACTTAGTCTTTCCGCTTCAGTATTTCCGACTAGAGTCTGTCCACTTTAGTCTTTCCACTATAGTCTGTCCACTTTACTCTTTCCACTTTAGTCTTTCCACCTTAGTCTGTCCACTTTAGTCTTTCCACTATAGTCTGTCCACTTTAGTCTGTCCACTTTAGTCTGTCCACTTTAGTCTTTCCACTATAGTCTGTCCACTTTAGTCTTTCCACTTAGTCTTTCCACTAGAGTCTGTCCACTTTAGTCTGTCCACTTTAGTCTGTCCACTTTAGTCTGTCCACTTTAGTCTTTCCACTTTAGTCATTTCCACTATAGTCTGTCCACTTTAGTCTTTCAACTTTAGTCTTTCTACTTTAGTCTGTCCACTTTAGTCTTTCCACTATTCTCTGTCCACTTTAGTCTTTCCACTTTAGTCTTTCCACTATAGTCTCCACTTTATTCTGTCCACTACAGTCTTTCCACTATAGTCTGTCCACTTTAGTCTTTCCACTATTCTCTGTCCACTTTAGTCGTTCCACTTTAGTCTTTCCACTATAGTCTCCACTTTATTCTGTCCACTACAGTCATTCCACTATAGTCTTTCCACTATAGTCTGTCCACTTTAGTCTTTTCACTTTAGTCTTTCCACTTTAGTCTGTCCACTTTGGTCTTTCCACTTTAGTCTTTCCGCTTTAGTCTGTCCACTTAGTCTTTCCGCTTCAGTATTTCCGACTAGAGTCTGTCCACTTTAGTCTTTCCACTATAGTCTGTCCACTTTACTCTTTCCACTTTAGTCTTTCCACCTTAGTCTGTCCACTTTAGTCTTTCCACTATAGTCTGTCCACTTTAGTCTGTCCACTTTAGTCTGTCCACTTTAGTCTTTCCACTATAGTCTGTCCACTTTAGTCTTTCCACTATAGTCTGTCCACTTTAGTCTTTCCACTTTAGTCTTTCCACTTTAGTCTTTCCACTATAGTCTCCACTTTATTCTGTCCACTACAGTCTTTCCACTATAGTCTGTCCACTTTAGTCTTTCCACTTTAGTCTTTCCACTTTAGTCTGTCCACTTTAGTCTTTCCACTATAGACTGTCCACTTTAGTCTTTCCACTATTCTCTGTCCACTTTAGTCTTTCCACTATAGTCTCCACTTTATTCTGTCCACTACAGTCTTTCCACTATAGTCTGTCCACTTTAGTCTGTCCACTTTAGTCTGTCCACTTTAGTCTTTCCACTTTAATCATTTCCACTATCTTCTGTCCACTTTATTCTTTCCACTTTAGTCTTTCCACTTTAGTCTGTCCACTTTAGTCTTTCCACTATAGTCTGTCCACTTTAGTCTTTCCACTATAGTCTGTCCACTTTAGTCTTTCCACTTTAGTCTTACCACTTTAGTCTTTCCACTATAGTCTCCACTTTATTCTGTCCACTACAGTCTTTCCACTATAGTCTGTCCACTTTAGTCTTTCCACTATAGACTGTCCACTTTAGTCTTTCCACTATTCTCTGTCCACTTTAGTCTTTCCACTATAGTCTCCACTTTATTCTGTCCACTACAGTCTTTCCACTATAGTCTTTCCACTATAGTCTGTCCACTTTAGTCTTTCCACTTTAGTCTTTCCACTTTAGTCTGTCAACTTTAGTCTTTCCACTATAGTCTGTCCACTTTAGTCTTTCCACTATTCTCTGGCCACTTTAGTCTATCCACTTTAGTCTTTCCACTATAGTCTCCACTTTATTCTGTCCACTACAGTCTTCCCACTATAGTCTGTCCACTTTAGTCTTTCCACTTTAGTCTTTCCACTTTATTCTGTCCACTTCAGTGTGTACACTTTAGTCTGTCCACTGAGTCTTTCCACTTCAGTCTTTCCACTATAGTCTCCACTTTATTCTGTCCACTACAGTCTTTCCACTATAGGATTTCCACTATAGTCTTTCCACTTTAGTCTTTCCAGTTTAGTCTTTCCACTTTAGTCTGTCCACTTTAGTCTTTCCACTTCAGTCATTCCACTATAGTCTGTCCACTTTAGTCTTTCCACTTTAGTCTTTACACTATAGTCTCCACTTTATTCTGTCCACTACAGTCTTTACACTATAGTCTGTCCACTTTAGTCTTTCCACTATAGTCTGTCCACTTTAGTCTTTCCACTTTAGTCTTTCCACTTTAGTCTTTCCACTATAGTCTCCACTTTATTCTGTCCACTACAGTTTTTCCACTATAGTCTTTCCACTATTGTCTGTTCAATTTAGTCTTTACACTTTAGTCTTTCCATTTTAGTCTGTCCACTTTAGTCTTTCCACTATAGACTGTCCACTTTAGTCTTTCCACTATTCTCTGTCCACTTTAGTCTTTCCACTATAGTCTCCACTTTATTCTGTCCACTACAGTCTTTCCACTATAGTCTTTCCACTGTAGTCTGTCCACTTTAGTCTTTCCACTTTAGTCTTTCCACTTTAGTCTGTCCACTTTAGTCTTTCCACTATAGTCTGTCCACTTTAGTCTTTCCACTTTAGTTTTTCCACTTTAGTCTGTCCACTTCAGTCTTTCCACTATAGTCTTTCCACTTTAGTCTTTCCACTATTCTCTGTCCACTTTAGTCTTTCCACTTTAGTCTTTCCACTATAGTCTTTCCACTATAGTCTGTCCACTTTAGTCTTTCCACTTTAGTCTTTCCACTTTAGTCTGTCCTCTTTAGTCTTTCCACTATAGACTGTCCACTTTAATCTTTCCATAATTCTCTGTCCACTTTCGTCTTTCCACTATAGTCTCCACTTTATTCTGTCCACTACAGTCTTTCCACTATAGTCTTTCCACTATAGTCTGTCCACTTTAGTCTCTCCACTTTAGTCTTTCCACTTTGGTCTGTCGACTTTAGTCTTTCCACTACAGACTGTCCACTTTAGTCTTTCCACTTTAATCTTTCCGCTTTAGTCTGTCCACTTAGTCTTTCCACTTTAGTCTGTCCACTTTAGTCTGTCCACTTTAGTCTGTCCACTTTAGTCTGTCCACTTCAGTCTTTCCACTTTAGTCATTTCCACTATAGTCTGTCCACTTTAGTCTTTCCAGTTTAGTCTTTCCACTTTAGTCTGTCCACTTTAGTCTTTCCACTATTCTCTGTCCACTTTAGTCTTTCCACTTTAGCCTTTCCACTACAGTCTCCACTTTATTCTGTCCACTACAGTCTTTCCACTATAGTCTTTCCACTATAGTCTGTCCACTTTAGTCTTTCCACTTTAGTCTGTCCACTTTAGTCTGTCCACTTTAGTCTGTCCACTTTAGTCTTTCCACTTTAGTCATTTCCACTATCTTCTGTCCACTTTAGTCTTTCCACTTTAGTCTGTCCACTTTAGTCTTTCCACTATAGTCTGTCCACTTTAGTCTTTCCACTATAGTCTGTCCACTTTAGTCTTTCCACTTTAGTCTTTCCACTTTAGTCTTTCCACTATAGTCTCCACTTTATTCTGTCCACTACAGTCTTTCCACTATAGTCTTTCCACTATAGTCTGCCCACTTTAGTCTTTTCACTTTAGTCTTTCCACTTTAGTTTGTCCACTTTAGTCTTTCCACTATAGTCTGTCCACTTTAGTCTTTCCACTTAGTCTTTCCACTAGAGTCTGTCCACTTTAGTCTGTCCACTTTAGGCTGTCCACTTTAGTCTGTCCACTTTAGTCTGTCCACTTTAGTCTTTCCATTTTAGTCATTTCCACTATAGTCTGTCCACTTTAGTCTTTCAACTTTAGTCTTTCCACTTTAGTCTGTCCACTTTAGTCTTTCCACTATTCTCTGTCCACTTTAGTCTTTCCACTTTAGTCTTTCCACTATAGTCTCCACTTTATTCTGTCCACTGCAGTCTTTCCACTATAGTCTTTCCACTATAGTCTGTCCACTTTAGTCTTTCCACTATTCTCTGTCCAGTTTAGTCTTTCCACTTTAGTCTTTCCACTATAGTCTCCACTTTATTCTGTCCACTACAGTCATTCCACTATAGTCTTTCCACTATAGTCTGTCCACTTTAGTCTTTCCACTTTAGTCTTTCCACTTTAGTCTGTCCACTTTAGTCTGTCCACTTTAGTCTTTCCACTTTAGTCATTTCCACTATAGTCTGTCCACTTTAGTCTTTCAACTTTAGTCTTTCCACTTTAGTCTGTCCACTTTAGTCTTTCCACTATTCTCTGTCCACTTTAGTCTTTCCACTTTAGTCTTTCCACTATAGTCTCCACTTTATTCTGTCCACTGCAGTCTTTCCACTATAGTCTGTCCACTTTAGTCTTTCCACTATTCTCTGTCCACTTTAGTCTTTCCACTTTAGTCTTTCCACTATAGTCTCCATTTTATTCTGTCCACTACAGTCATTCCACTATAGTCTTTCCACTATAGTCTGTCCACTTCAGTATTTCCACTTTAGTCTTTCCACTTTAGTCATTTCCACTATCTTCTGTCCACTTTATTCTTTCCACTTTAGTCTTTCCACTTTAGTCTGTCCACTTTAGTCTTTCCAATATAATCTGTCCACTTTAGTCTTTCCACTATAGTCTGTCCACTTTAGTCTTACCACTTTAGTCTTACCACTTTAGTCTTTCCACTATAGTCTCCACTTTATTCTGTCCACTACAGTCTTTCCACTATAGTCTTTCCACTATAGTCTGTCCACTTTAGTCTTTCCACTTTAGTCTTTCCACTTTAGTCTGTCCACTTTATTCTTTCCACTATAGACTGTCCACTTTAGTCTTTCCACTATTCTCTGTCCACTTTAGTCTTTCCACTATAGTCTCCACTTTATTCTGTCCACTACAGTCTTTCCACTATAGTCTTTCCACTATAGTCTGTCCACTTTAGTCTTTCCACTTTAGTCTTTCCACTTTAGTCTGTCAACTTTAGTCTTTCCACTATAGTCTGTCCACTTTAGTCTTTCCACTATTCTCTGGCCACTTTAGTCTATCCACTTTAGTCTTTCCACTATAGTCTCCACTTTATTCTGTCCACTACAGTCTTTCCACTATAGTCTTTCCACTATAGTCTGTCCACTTTAGTCTTTCCACTTTAATCTTTCCACTTTAGTCTGTCCACTTTAGTCTTCCCACTATAGTCTGTCCACTTTAGTCTTTCCACTTTAGTCTTTCCACTTTATTCTGTCCACTTCAGTGTGTACACTTTAGTCTGTCCACTGAGTCTTTCCACTTCAGTCTTTCCACTATAGTCTCCACTTTATTCTGTCCACTACAGTCTTTCCACTATAGGATTTCCCCTATAGTCTGTCCACTTTAGTCTTTCCACTTTAGTCTTTCCACTTTAGTCTGTCCACTTTAGTCTTTCCACTATAGTCTGTCCACTTTTTTCTGTCCACTTTAGTTTTTCCACTACTATCTGTCCACTTTAGTCTTTCACCTATAGTCTGTCCACTTTAGTCTTTCAACTTTAGTCTTTCCACTTTAGTCTGTCCACTTTAATCTTTCCGCTTTAGTCTGTCCGCTTAGTCTTTCCACTTTAGTCTTTCCACTTTAGTCTGTCCACTTTAGTCTTTCCACTATAGTCTGTCCACTTTAGTCTGTCCACTTTAATCTTTCCACTATAGTCTGTCCACTTTAGTCTTTCCACTTTAGTCTTTCCACTTTAGTCTGTCCACTTTAGTCTTTCCACTATAGTCTGTCCACTTTAGTCTGTCCACTTTAGTTTTTCCACTACTATCTGTCCACTTTAGTCTTTCCCCTATAGTCTGTCCACTTTAGTCTGTCCACTTTAGTCCGTCCACTTTAGTCTATCCACTTTAGTCTGTCCACTTTAGTATTTCCACTTTAGTCATTTCCACTATAGTCTGTCCACTTTAGTCTTTCCACTTTAGTCTTTCCACTTTAGTCTGTCCACTTTATTCTTTCCACTATTCTCTGTCCACTTTAGTCTTTCCACTTTAGCCTTTCCACTATAGTCTGTCCACTTTAGTTTTTCCACTATAGTCTGTCCACTTTAGTCCGTCCACTTTAGTCTATCCACTTTAGTCTGTCCACTTTAGTATTTCCACTTTAGTCATTTCCACTATAGTCTGTCCACTTTAGTCTTTCCACTTTAGTCTGTCCACTTTAGTCTTTCCACTTTAGTCTTTCCACTTTAGTCTGTCCACTTTAGTCTTTCCAATATAGTCTAACCACTTTAGTCTGTCCACTTTAGTTTTTCCACTACTATCTGTCCACTTTAGTCTTTCCCCTATAGTCTGTCCACTTTAGTCTGTCCACTTTAGTCCGTCCACTTTAGTCTATCCACTTTAGTCTGTCCACTTTAGTATTTCCACTTTAGTCATTTCCACTATAGTCTGTCCACTTTAGTCTTTCCACTACAGTCTTTCCACTATAGTCTTTCCACTATAGTCTGTCCACTTTAGTCTTTCCACTTTAGTCTGTCCACTTTAGTATTTCCACTATAGTCTGTCCACTTTAGTCTTTCCACTTTAGTCTTTCCGCTTTAGTCTGTCCACTTAGTCTTTCCACTAGAGTCTATCCACTTTAGTCTGTCCAATTTAGTCTGTCCACTTTAGTCTGTCCACTTTAGTCTTTCCACTTTAGTCATTTCACTATAGTCTGTCCACTTTAGTCTTTCCACTTTAGTCTTTCCACTTTAGTCTGTCCACTTTAGAGTATATTATTTAGAGTTTTTAGAGTATAGTGGAAAGACTAAAGTGGACAGAGAATAGTGGACAGACTAAAGTGGAAAGACTAAAGTGGAAAGACTAAACTGGACAGACTATAGTGGAAAGACTATAGTGGAAAGACTGTAGTGGACAGAAGAAAGTGGAGACTATAGTGGGAAGACTAAAGTGGACAGAGAATAGTGGAGAGACTAACGTGGACAGTCTATAGTGGAAAGACTAAAGTGGACAGACTAAAGTGGAAAGACTAAAGTGAAAATTCTAAAGTGGACAGACAATAGTGGAAAGACTATAGTGGAAAGATTGTAGTGGACAGAATAAAGTGGAGACTATAGTGGAAAGACTAAAGTGGAAAGACTAAAGTGGAAAGACTAAAGTGGACAGACTATAGTGGAAAGACTAAAGTGGACAGACTATAGTGGAAAGACTAAAGTGGACAGACTAAAGTGGAAAGACTAAAATGGAAAGACTAAAGTGGACAGAAGATAGTGGAAACGACTAAAGTGGAAAGACTAAAGTGGACAGACTAAAGTGGACAGACTAAAGTGGACAGACTCAAGTGGAAAGACTAAAGTGGACAGACTCTAGTCGGAAATACTGAAGCGGAAAGACTAAGTGGACAGACTAAAGCGGAAAGACTAAAGTGGAAAGACCAAAGTGGACAGACTAAAGTGGAAAGACTAAAGTGGACAGACTATAGTGGAAAGACTATAGTGGAATGACTGTAGTGGACAGAATAAAGTGGAGACTATAGTGGAAAGACTAAAGTGGAAAGACTAAAGTGGACAGAGAATAGTGGAAAGACTAAAGTGGACAGACTATAGTGGAAAGACTATAGTGGAAAGACTGTAGTGGACAGAATAAAGTGGAGACTATAGTGGAAAGGCTAAAGTGGAAAGACTAAAGTGGACAGAGAATAGTGGAAAGACTAAAGTGGACAGACTAAAGTGGAAAGACTAAAGTGGAAAGACTAAAGTGGACAGACTATAGTGGAAATGACTAAAGTGGAAATACTAAAGTGGACAGACTAAAGTGGATAGACTAAAGTGGACGGACTAAAGTGGACAGACTAAAGTGGACAGACTATAGGGGAAAGACTAAAGTGGACAGATAGTAGTGGAAAAACTAAAGTGGACAGACTAAAGTGGACAGACTATACTGGAAAGACTAAGGTGGACAGACTAAAGTGGAAAGACTAAAGTGGAAAGACTAAAGTGGACAGACTATAGTGGAAAGATTAAAGTGGACAGACTAAAGTGGACAGACTATAGTGGAAAGACTAAAGTGGACAGACTAAAGTGGAAAGACTAAAGTGGAAAGACTAAGCGGACAGACTAAAGCGGAAAGATTAAAGTGGACAGACTAAAGTGGAAAGACTAAAGTTGAAAGACTAAAGTGGACAGACTATAGGGGAAAGACTAAAGTGGACAGATAGTAGTGGAAAAACTAAAGTGGACAGACTAAAGTGGACAGACTACTTTAGACTGTCCACTTTAGTCTTTCCACTTTAGTCTGTCCACTTTAGTATTTCCACTATAGTCTGTCCACTTTAGTCTTTCCACTTTAGTCTTTCCGCTTTAGTCTGTCCACTTAGTCTTTCCACTAGAGTCTATCCACTTTAGTCTGTCCACTTTAGTCTGTCCACTTTAGTCTTTCCACTTTAGTCATTTCACTATAGTCTGTCCACTTTAGTCTTTCCACTTTAGTCTTTCCACTTTAGTCTGTCCACTTTAGTCTTTCCACTATTCTCTGTCCACTTTAGTCTTTCCACTTTAGTCTTTCCACTATAGTCTCCACTTTATTCTGTCCACTACAGTCATTCCACTAAAGTCTGTCCACTTTAGTCTTTCCACTATTCTCTGTCAACTTTAGTCTTTCCACTTTATTCTTTCCACCATAGTCTCCACTTTATTCTGTCCACTACAGTCATTCCACTATAGTCTTTCCACTATAGTCAGTCCACTTTAGTCTTTCCACTTTAGTCTTTCCGCTTCAGTCTTTCCGACTAGAGTCTGTCGACTTTAGTCTGTCGACTTTAGTCTGTCCACTTTAGTCTGTCCACTTTAGTCTGTCTACTTTAGTCTGTCCACTTTAGTCTTTCCACATTAGTCATTTCCACTATCTTCTGTCCACTTTAGTCTTTCCACTTTAGTCTGTCCACTTTAGTCTTTCCACTATAGTCTGTCCACTTTAGTCTTTCCACTATAGTCTGTCCAATTTAGTCTTTCCACTTTAGTCTTTCCACTTTAGTCTTTCCACTATAGTCTCCACTTTATTCTGTCCACTACAGTCTTTCCACTATAGTCTTTCCACTATAGTCTGTCCACTTTAGTCTGTCCACTTTAGTCTTTCCACTTTAGTCTGTCCACTTTAGTCTTTCCACTATAGACTGTCCACTTTAGTCTTTCCACTATTCTCTGTCCACTTTAGTCTTTCCACTATAGTCTGTCCACTTTAGTCTTTCCACTTTAGTTTTTCCACTTTAGTCTGTCCACTTCAGTCTTTCCACTATAGTCTGTCCACTTTAGTCTTTCCACTTTAGTCTTTCCACTATAGTCTCCACTTTAGTCTGTCCACTACAGTCTTTCCACTATAGTCTTTCCACTATAGTCTGTCCACTTTAGTCTTTCCACTATTCTCTGTCCACTTTAGTCTTTCCACTATAGTCTCCACTTTATTCTGTCCACTACAGTCTTTCCACTATAGTCTTTCCACTATAGTCTGTCCACTTTATTCTTTCCACTATTCTCTGTCCACTTTAGTCTTTCCACTATAGTCTCCACTTTATTCTGTCCACTACAGTCTTTCCACTATAGTCTTTCCACTATAGTCTGTCCACTTTAGGCTTTCCACTATAGACTGTCCACTTTAGTCTTTCCATAATTCTCTGTCCACTTTAGTCTTTCCACTATAGTCTCCACTTTATTCTGTCCACTAAAGTCTTTCCACTATAGTCTTTCCACTATAGTCTGTCCACTTTAGTCTTTCCACTTTAGTCTGTCCACTTTAGTCTTTCCACTATTCTCTGTCCTCTTTAGTCTTTCCACTTTAGTCTTTCCACTATAGTCTCCACTTTATTCTGTCCACTACAGTCTTTCCACTATAGTCTTTCCACTTTAGTCTTTCCACTATAGTCTCCACTTTATTCTGTCCACTACAGTCATTCCACTATAGTCTTTCCACTATAGTCTGTCCACTTTAGTCTTTCCACTTTAGTCTTTCCACTTTAGTCTGTCCACTTTGGCCTTTCCACTTTAGTCTTTCCGCTTTAGTCTGTCCACTTAGTCTTTCCGCTTCAGTCTTTCCGACTAGAGTCTGTCCACTTTACTCTTTCCACTTTAGTCTGTCCACTTTAGTCTGTCCACTTTAGTCTGTCCACTTTAGTCTTTCCACTTTAGTCATTTCCACTATCTTCTGTCCACTTTAGTCTTTCCACTTTAGTCTGTCCACTTTAGTCTTTCCACTATAGACTGTCCACTTTAGTCTTTCCACTATTCTCTGTCCACTTTAGTCTTTCCACTATAGTCTCCACTTTATTCTGTCCACTACAGTCTTTCCACTCTAGTCTTTCCACTAAAGTCTGTCCACTTTAGTTTTTCCACTTTAGTCTTTCCACTATAGTCTCCACTTTATTCTGTCCACTACAGTCTTTCCACTATAGTCTTTCCACTTTAGTCTTTCCACTATTCTCTGTCCACTTTAGTCTTTCCACTATAGTCTGTCCACTTTAGTCTTTCCACTTTAGTTTTTCCACTTTAGTCTGTCCACTTCAGTCTTTCCACTATAGTCTCCACTTTAGTCTGTCCACTACAGTCTTTCCACTATAGTCTGTCCACTTTAGTCTTTCCAATTTAGTCTTTCCACTTTAGTCTTTCCACTTTAGTCTTTCCACTATAGTCTCCACTTTAATCTGTCCACTACAGTCTTTCCACTATAGTCTTTCCACTATAGTCTGTCCACTTTAGTCTTTCCACTTTAGTCTTTCCATTTTAGTCTGTCCACTTTAGTCTTTCCACAAAAGACTGTCCACTTTAGTCTTTCCGCTATTCTCTGTCCACTTTAGTCTTTCCACTATAGTCTCCACTTTATTCTGTCCACTACAGTCTTTCCACTATAGTCTTTCCACTGTAGTCTGTCCACTTTAGTCTTTCCACTTTAGTCTTTCCACTGTAGTCTGTCCACTTTAGTCTCTCCACTATAGTCTGTCCACTTTACTCTTTCCACTTTAGTCTTTCCACCACAGTCTTTCCACTATAGTCTTTCCACTATAGGCTGTCCACTTTAGTATTTCCACTATTCTCTGTCCACTTTAGTCTTTCCACTATACTCTCCACTTAATTCTGTCCACTACAGTCTTTCCACTTTAGTCTTTCCACTTTAGTCTTTCCACTTTAGTTTTTCCACTATAGTCTGTCCACTTTAGTCTTTCCACTATTCTCTGTCCACTTTAGTCTTTCCACTATAGTCTTTCCACTGTAGTCTGTCCACTTTAGTCTTTCCACTTTAGTCTTTCCACTTTAGTCTGTCCACTTTAGTCTTTCCACTATAGTCTGTCCACTTTAGTCTTTCCACTTTAGTCTTTCCACCAAAGTCTTTCCACTATAGTCTTTCCACTATAGGCTGTCCACTTTAGTCTTTCCACTATTCTCTGTCCACTTTAGTCTTTCCACTATACTCTTCACTTTATTCTGTCCACTACAGTCTTTCCACTATAGTTTTTCCAATATAGTCTGTCCACTTTAGTCTTTCCACTTTAGTCTTTCCACTATAGACTGTCCACTTTAGTCTTTCCACTATTCTCTGTCCACTTTAGTCTTTCCACTATAGTCTCCACTTTATTCTGTCCACTACAGTCTTTCCATCATAGTCTTTCCACTGTAGTCTGTCCACTTTAGTCTTTCCACTTTAGTCTTTCCACTTTAGTCTGTCCACTTTAGTCTTTCCACTATAGTCTGTCCACTTTAGTCTTTCCACTTTATTCTTTCCACCACAGTCTTTCCACTATAGTCTTTCCACTATAGGCTGTCCACTTTAGTCTTTCCACTATTCTCTGTCCACTTTAGTCTTTCCACTATACTCTCCACTTCATTCTGTCCACTACAGTCTTTCCACCATGGTTTTTCCAATATAGTCTGTTCACTTTAGTCTTTCCACTTTAGTCTTTCCACTTTAGTCTTTCCACTATAGTCTGTCCACTTTAGTCTTTCCACTATTCTCTGTCCACTTTAGTCTTTCCACTTTAGTCTTTCCACTATAGTCTCCACTTTATTCTCTCCACTACAGTCTTTCCACTATAGTCTTTCCACTATAGTCTGTCCACTTTAGTCTTTCCACTTTAATCTTTCCACTTTAGTCTGTCCACTTTAGTCTTTCCACTATAGTCTGTCCACTTCAGTGTGTACACTTTAGTCTGTCCACTGAGTCTTTCCACTTCAGTCTTTCCACTATAGTCTGTCCACTTTAGTCTTTCCACTTTAGTCTTTCCACTATAGACTGTCCACTTTAGTCTTTCCACTATTCTCTGTCCACTTTAGCCTTTCCACTATAGTCTCCACTTTATTCTGTCCACTACAGTCTTTCCACTATAGTCTTTCCACTGTAGTCTGTCCACTTTAGTCTTTCCACTATAGTCTGTACACTTTAGTCTTTCCACTTTAGTCTTTCCACCACAGTCTTTCCACTATAGTCTTTCCACTATAGGCTTTCCACTTTAGTCTTTCCACTATTCTCTGTCCACTTTAGTCTTTCCACTATACTCTTCACTTTATTCTGTCCACTACAGTCTTTCCACCATGTTTTTTCCAATATAGTCTGTCCACTTTAGTCTTTCCACTTTAGTCTTTCCACTTTAGTCTTTTCACTATAGTCTGTAAACTTTAGTCTTTCCACTATTCTCTGTCCACTTTAGTCTTTCCACTTTAGTCTTTCCACTATAGTCTCCACTTTATTCTCTCCACTACAGTCTTTCCACTATAGTCTTTCCACTATAGTCTGTCCACTTTAGTCTTTCCACTTTAATCTTTCCACTTTAGTCTGTCCACTTTAGTCTTTCCACTATAGTCTGTCCACTTTAGTCTTTCCACTTTAGTCTTTCCACTTTACTCTGTCCACTTCAGTGTGTACACTTTAGTCTTTCCACTTCAGTCTTTCCACTATAGTCTGTCCACTTTAGTGTTTCCACTTTAGTTTTTCCACTTTAGTCTGCCCACTTTAGACTTTCCACTATAGTCTATCCACTTTAGTCTTTCCACTTTAGTCTTTCCACTTTATTCTGTCCACTTCAGTGTGTACACTTTAGTCTGTCCACTGAGTCTTTCCACTATAGTCTTTCCACTATAGGCTGTCCACTTTAGTCTTTCCACTATTCTCTGTCCACTTTAGTCTTTACACTATACTCTCCACTTTATTCTGTCCACTACAGTCTTTCCACCATGGTTTTTCCAATATAGTCTGTCCACTTTAGTCTTTCCACTTCAGTCTTTCCACTTTAGTCTTTCCACTTTAGTCTTTCCACTATAGTCTGTCCACTTTAGTCTTTCCATTATTCTCTGTCCACTTTAGTCTTTCCACTTTAGTCTTTCCACTATAGTCTCCACTTTATTCTCTCCACTACAGTCTTTCCACTATAGTCTTTCCACTATAGTCTGTCCACTTTAGTCTTTCCACTTTAATCTTTCCACTTTAGTCTGTCCACTTTAGTCTTACCACTGTAGTCTGTCCACTTTAGTCTTTCCACTTTAGTCTTTCCACTTTATTCTGTCCACTTCAGTGTGTACACTTTAGTCTGTCCACTGAGTCTTTCCACTTCAGTCTTTCCACTATAGTCTGTCCACTTTAGTCTTTCCACTTTAGTTTTTCCACTTTAGTCTGCCCACTTTAGACTTTCCACTATAGTCTATCCACTTTAGTCTTTCCACTTTAGTCTTTCCACTTTATTCTGTCCACTTCAGTGTGTACACTTTAGTCTGTCCACTGAGTCTTTCCACTTCAGTCTTTCCACTATAGTCTGTCCACTTTAGTCTTTCTACTTTAGTCTTTCCACTATAGTCTCCACTTTATTCTGTCCACTACAGTCTTTCCAATTTAGTCTTTCCACTATTCTCTGTCCACTTTAGTCTTTCCAATATAGTCTCCACTTTATTCTGTCCACTATAGTCTTTCCACTATAGTCTTTCCACTATAGTCTTTCCACTGTATTCTGTCCACTTTAGTCTTCCCACTATTCTCTGTCCACTTTAGTCTTTCCACTATAGTCTCCACTTTATTCTGTCCACTACAGTCTTTCCACTATAGTCTTTCCACTATAGTCTGTCCACTTTAGTCTTTCCGCTTTAGTTTTTCCACTTTAGTCTGTCCACTTCAGTCTTTCCACTACAGTCTGTCCACTTTAGTCTTTCCACTATTCTCTGTCCAATTTAGTCTTTCCACTTTAGTCTTTCCATTATAGTCTTTCCAGTATAGTCTGTCCACTTTAGTCTTTCCACTTTAGTCTTTCCACTTTAGTCTGTCCACTTTAGTCTTTCCACTATAGACTGGCCACTTTAGTCTTTCCATAATTATCTGTCCACTTTAGTCTTTCCACTATAGTCTCCACTTTATTCTGTCCACTACAGTCTTTCAACTATAGTCTTTCCACTATAGTCTGTCCACTTTAGTCTTTCCACTTTGGTCTTTCCACTTTAGTCTGTCCACTTTAGTCTTTCCACTATAGTCTGTCCACTTTAGTCTTTCCACTTTAGTCTTTCCGCTTTAGTCTGTCCACTTAGTCTTTCCACTAGAGTCTGTCCACTTTAGTCTGTCCACTTTAGATTGTCCACTTTAGTCTTTCCACTTTAGTCATTTCCACTATAGTCTGTCCACTTTAGTCTTTCCACTTTAGTCTTTCCACTTTAGTCTGTCCCATTTAGTCTTTCCACTATTCTCTGTCCACTTTAGTCTTTCCACCTTAGTCTTTCCACCACAGTGTCCACTTTATTCTGTCCAGTATAGTCTTTCCACTATAGTCTTTCCACTATAGTCTGTCCACTTTAGTCTTTCCACTTTAGTCTATCCACTATAGTCTCCACTTTATTCTGTCCACTACAGTCATTCCACTATAGACTTTCCACTATAGTCTGTCCACTTTAGTCTTTCCACTTTAGTCTTTCCACTTTAGTCTTTTCACTTTGGTCTTTCCACTTTAGTCTTTCCGCTTTAGTCTGTCCACTTAGTCTTTCCGCTTCAGTCTTTCCGACTAGAGTCTGTCCACTTTAGTCTTTCCACTTTAGTCTGTCCACTTTAGTCTGTCCACTTTAGTCTGTCCACTTTAGTCTTTCCACTTTAGTCATTTCCACTATCTTCTGTCCACTTTAGTCTTTCCACTTTAGTCTTTCCACTTTAGTCTGTCCACTTTAGTCTTTCCACTATAGTCTGTCCAGTTTAGTCTTTCCACTATAGTCTGTCTACTTTAGTCTTTCCACTTTAGTCTTTCCACTTTAGTCTTTCCACTATAGTCTCCTCTTTATTCTGTCCACTACAGTCTTTCCACTATAGTCTTTCCACTATAGTATGTCCAAATTAGTCTTTCCACTTTAGTCTTTCAACTTTAGTCTGTCCACTATAGTCTTTCCACTATAGACTGTCCACTTTAGTCTTTCCACTATTCTCTGTCCACTTTAGTCTTTCCACTATAGTCTCCACTTTATTCTGTCCACGACAGTCTTTCCACTATAGTCTGTCCACTTTAATCTTTCCACTTTAGTCTTTCCACCACAGTCTTTCCACTATAGTCTGTCCACTATAGTCTGTCCACTTTAGTCTTTCCACTATTCTCTGTCCACTTTAGTCTTTCCACTATACTTTCCACTTTATTCTGTCCACTACAGTCTTTTCACTATAGTCTTTCCAATATAGTCTGTCCACTTTAGTCTTTCCACTTTAGTCTTTCCACTTTTTTCTGTCCACTTTTGTCTTTCCACTATAGTCTGTCCACTTTAGTCTTTCCACTATTCTTTGTCCACTTTAGTCTTTCCACTTTAGTCTTTCCACTATAGTCTCCACTTTATTCTGTCCACTACAGTCTTTCCACTATAGTCTTTCCACTATAGTCTGTCCACTTTAGTCTTTCCACTTTAGTCTTTCCACCTTAGTCTGTCCACTTTTGTCTTTCCACTATAGTCTGTCCACTTTAGTCGGTCCACTTTAGTCTTTCCACTATAGTCTGTTCACTTTAGTCTTTCCACTATAGTCTTTCCACTTTAGTCTTTCTACTTTAGTCATTCCACTATAGTCTGTCCACTTTAGTCTTTCCACTATAGTCTGTCCACTTTAGTCTTTCCACTATTCTCTGTCCACTTTAGTCTTTCCACTATAGTCTTTCCACTGTAGTCTGTCCACTTTAGTCTTTCCACTTTAGTCTTTCCACTTTAGTCTGTCCACTTTAGTCTTTCCACTATAGTCTGTCCACTTTAGTCTTTCCACTTTAGTCTTTCCACCAAAGTCTTTCTACTATAGTCTTTCCACTATCGGCTGTCCACTTTAGTCTTTCCACTATTCTCTGTCCACTTTAGTCTTTCCACTATACTCTCCATTTGGTTCTGTCCACTACAGTCTTTCCACTATAGTTTTTCCAATATAGTCTGTCCACTTTAGTCTTTCCACTTTAGTCTTTCCACTATAGACTGTCCACTTTAGTCTTTCCACTATAGTCTGTCCACTTTAGTCTTTCCACTTTAGTCTTTCCACCAAAGTCTTTCTACTATAGTCTTTCCACTATCGGCTGTCCACTTTAGTCTTTCCACTATTCTCTGTCCACTTTAGTCTTTCCACTATACTCTCCACTTGGTTCTGTCCACTACAGTCTTTCCACTATAGTTTTTCCAATATAGTCTGTCCACTTTAGTCTTTCCACTTTAGTCTTTCCACTATAGACTGTCCACTTTAGTCTTTCCACTATTCTCTGTCCACTTTAGTCTTTCCGGTATAGTCTCCACTTTATTCTGTCCACTACAATCTTTCCACTATAGTCTCCACTTTATTCTGTCCACTACAGTCTTTCCACTTTAGTCTTTCCACTATAGTCTGTCCACTTTAGTCTTTCCACTATAGTCTGTCCACTTTAGTCTTTCCACTATTCTCTGTCCACTTTAGTCTTTCCACTATACTCTCCACTTTATTCTGTCCACTACAGTCTTTCCACTTTAGTCTTTCCACTTTAGTCTGTCCACTTTAGTCTTTCCACTATTCTCTGTCCACTTTAGTCTTTCCACTATAGTCTTTCCACTTTATTCTGTCCACTATAGTCTTTCCACTATAGTCTTTCCACTATAGTCTGTCCACTTTAGTCTTTCCACTTTAGTCTTTCCACTATACTCTCCACTTTATTCTGTCCACTATAGTCTTTCCACTATAGTCTTTCCACTATAGTCTGTCCACTTTAGTCTTTCCACTTTAGTCTATCCACTATAGTCTCCACTTTATTCTGTCCACTACAGTCATTCCACTATAGACTTTCCACTATAGTCTGTCCACTTTAGTCTTTCCACTTTAGTCTTTCCACTTTAGTCTTTTCACTTTGGTCTTTCCACTTTAGTCTTTCCGCTTTAGTCTGTCCACTTAGTCTTTCCGCTTCAGTCTTTCCGACTAGAGTCTGTCCACTTTAGTCTTTCCACTTTAGTCTGTCCACTTTAGTCTGTCCACTTTAGTCTGTCCACTTTAGTCTTTCCACTTTAGTCATTTCCACTATCTTCTGTCCACTTTAGTCTTTCCACTATAGTCTGTCCAGTTTAGTCTTTCCACTATAGTCTGTCTACTTTAGTCTTTCCACTTTAGTCTTTCCACTTTAGTCTTTCCACTATAGTCTCCTCTTTATTCTGTCCACTACAGTCTTTCCACTATAGTATGTCCAAATTAGTCTTTCCACTTTAGTCTTTCAACTTTAGTCTGTCCACTTTAGTCTTTCCACTATAGACTGTCCACTTTAGTCTTTCCACTATTCTCTGTCCACTTTAGTCTTTCCACTATAGTCTCCACTTTATTCTGTCCACTACAGTCTTTCCACTATAGTCTGTCCACTTTAATCTTTCCACTTTAGTCTTTCCACCACAGTCTTTCCACTATAGTCTGTCCACTATAGTCTGTCCACTTTAGTCTTTCCACTATTCTCTGTCCACTTTAGTCTTTCCACTATACTTTCCACTTTATTCTGTCCACTACAGTCTTTTCACTATAGTCTTTCCAATATAGTCTGTCCACTTTAGTCTTTCCACTTTAGTCTTTCCACTTTTTTCTGTCCACTTTTGTCTTTCCACTATAGTCTGTCCACTTTAGTCTTTCCACTATTCTTTGTCCACTTTAGTCTTTCCACTTTAGTCTTTCCACTATAGTCTCCACTTTATTCTGTCCACTACAGTCTTTCCACTATAGTCTTTCCACTATAGTCTGTCCACTTTAGTCTTTCCACTTTAGTCTTTCCACCTTAGTCTGTCCACTTTTGTCTTTCCACTATAGTCTGTCCACTTTAGTCGGTCCACTTTAGTCTTTCCACTATAGTCTGTCCACTTTAGTCTTTCCACTATAGTCTTTCCACTTTAGTCTTTCTACTTTAGTCTTTCCACTATAGTCTGTCCACTTTAGTCTTTCCACTATAGTCTGTCCACTTTAGTCTTTCCACTATTCTCTGTCCACTTTAGTCTTTCCACTATACTCTCCACTTTATTCTGTCCACTACAGTCTTTCCACTTTAGTCTTTCCACTTTAGTCTGTCCACTTTAGTTTTTCCACTATAGTCTGTCCACTTTAGTCTTTCCACTATTCTCTGTCCACTTTAGTCTTTCCACTATAGTCTTTCCACTGTAGTCTGTCCACTTTAGTCTTTCCATTTTAGTCTTTCCACTTTAGTCTGTCCACTTTAGTCTTTCCACTATAGTCTGTCCACTTTAGTCTTCACTTTAGTCTTTCCACCAAAGTCCTTCTACTATAGTCTTTCCACTATCGGCTGTCCACTTTAGTCTTTCCACTATTCTCTGTCCACTTTAGTCTTTCCACTATACTCTCCACTTTTTTCTGTCCACTACAGTCTTTCCACTATAGTTTTTCCAATATAGTCTGTCCACTTTAGTCTTTCCACTTTAGTCTTTCCACTATAGACTGTCCACTTTAGTCTTTCCACTATTCTCTGTCCACTTTAGTCTTTCCGGTATAGTCTCCACTTTATTCTGTCCACTACAGTCTTTCCACTATAGTCTCCACTTTATTCTGTCCACTACAGTCTTTCCACTTTAGTCTTTCCACTGTAGTCTGTCCACTTTAGTCTTTCCACTATAGTCTGTCCACTTTAGTCTTTCCACTATAGTCTTTCCACTGTAGTCTGTCCACTTTCGTCTTTCCACTTTAGTCTGTCCACTTTAATCTTTCCACTATAGTCTGTCCACTTTAGTCTTTCCACTTTAGTCTTTCCACCAAAGTCTTTCCACTATAGTCTTTCCACTATAGGCTGTCCACTTTAGTCTTTCCACTATTCTCTGTCCACTTTAGTCTTTCCACTCTACTCTCCACTTTATTCTGTCCACTACAGTCTTTCCACCATAGTTTTTCCAATATAGTCTGTCCACTTTAGTCTTTCCACTTTAGTCTTTCCACTATAGACTGTCCACTTTAGTCTTTCCACTATAGTCTCCACTTTATTCTGTCCACTACAGTCTTTCCACTTTAGTCTTTCCACTTTAGTCTTTCCACTGTAGTCTTTCCACTATTCTCTGTCCACTTTAGTCTTTCCACTATAGTCTTTCCACTGTAGTCTGTCCACTTTCGTCTTTCCACTTTAGTCTTTCCACTTTAGTCTGTCCACTTTAATCTTTCCACTATAGTCTGTCCACTTTAGTCTTTCCACTTTAGTCTTTCCACCAAAGTCTTTCCACTATAGTCTTTCCACTATAGGCTGTCCACTTTAGTCTTTCCACTATTCTCTGTCCACTTTAGTCTTTCCACTCTACTCTCCACTTTATTCTGTCCACTACAGTCTTTCCACTATAGTTTTTCCAATATAGTCTGTCCACTTTAGTCTTTCCACTTTAGTCTTTCCACTATAGACTGTCCACTTTAGTCTTTCCACTATAGTCTGTCCACTTTAGTCTTTCCACTATTCTCTGTCCACTTTAGTCTTTCCACTATACTCTCCACTTTATTCTGTCCACTACAGTCTTTACACTTTAGTCTTTCCACTTTAGTCTGTCCACTTTAGTTTTTCCACTTTAGTCTGTCCACTTTAGTCTTTCCACTTTAGTTTGTCCACTTTAGTCTTTCCACTATAGTCTGTCCACTTTAGTCTTTCCACTATGGTCTGTCCACTTAAGTCTTTCCACTATTCTCTGTCCACTTTAGTCTTTCCACTATACTCTCCACTTTATTCTGTCCACTACAGTCTTTCCACTTTAGTCTTTCCACTTTAGTCTGTCCACTTTAGTTTTTCCACTATAGTCTGTCCACTTTAGTCTTTCCACTATTCTTTGTCCACTTTAGTCTTTCCACTATAGTCTTCCCACTGTAGTCTGTACACTTTAGTCTTTCCACTTTAGTCTTTCCACTTTAGTCTGTCCACTTTAGTCTTTCCACTATAGTCTCCACTTTATTCTG
The DNA here is from genome assembly GCA_030848855.1 of Branchinecta sandiegonensis. NCBI lineage: Eukaryota > Metazoa > Arthropoda > Branchiopoda > Anostraca > Branchinectidae > Branchinecta > Branchinecta sandiegonensis. The sequence continues at coordinate 218,833 of JAUPMV010000002.1, read as the reverse complement.
TCCACTACAGTCTTTCCACTATAGTCTCCACTTTATTCTGTCCACTACAGTCTTTCCACTTTAGTCTTTCCACTATAGTCTGTCCACTTTAGTCTTTCCACTATAGTCTGTCCACTTTAGTCTTTCCACTATTCTCTGTCCACTTTAGTCTTTCCACTATACTCTCCACTTTATTCTGTCCACTACAGTCTTTCCACTTTAGTCTTTCCACTTTAGTCTGTCCACTTTAGTCTTTCGACTATTCTCTGTCCACTTTAGTCTTTCCACTATAGTCTTTCCACTATAGTCTTTCCACTATAGGCTGTCCACTTTAGTCTTTCCACTGTTCTCTGTCCACTTTAGTCTTTCCACTATACTCTCCACTTTATTCTGTCCACTACAGTCTTTCCACTATAGTTTTTCCAATATAGTCTGTCCACTTTAGTCTTTCCACTTTAGTCTTTCCACTATAGACTGTCCACTTTAGTCTTTCCACTATTCTCTGTCCACTTTAGTATTTCCACTATAGTCTCCACTTTATTCTGTCCACTACAGTCTTTCCACTATAGTCTTACCACTGTAGTCTGTCCACTTTAGTCTTTCCACTTTAGTCTTTCCACTTTAGTCTGTCCACTTTAGTCTTTCCACTATAGTCTATCCACTTTAGTCTTTCCACTTTAGTCTTTCCACCACAGTCTTTCCACTATAGTCTTTCCACTATAGGCTGTCCACTTTAGTCTTTCCACTATTCTCTGTCCACTTCAGTCTTTCCACTATACTCTCCACTTTATTCTGTCCACTACAGTCTTTCCACCATAGTTTTTCCAATATAGTCTGTCCACTTTAGTCTTTCCACTTTAGTCTTTCCACATTGGTCTTTCCACTTTAGTCTTTCCACTATAGTCTGTCCACTTTAGTCTTTCCACTATTCTCTGTCCACTTTAGTCTTTCCACTTTAGTCATTCCACTATAGTCTCCATTTTTTTCTCTCCACTACAGTCTTTCCACTATAGTCTTTCCACTATAGTCTGTCCACTTTAGTCTTTCCACTTTAGTCTGTCCACTTTAGTCTTTCCACTATAGTCTGTCCACTTTAGTCTTTCCACTTTAGTCTTTCCACTTTATTCTGTCCACTTCAGTGTGTACACTTTAGTCTGTCTACTGAGTCTTTCCACTTCAGTCTTTCCACTATAGTCTGTCCACTTTAGTCTTTCCACTTTAGTTTTTCCACTTTAGTCTGCCCACTTTAGACTTTCCACTATAGTCTATCCACTTTAGTCTTTCCACTTTAGTCTTTCCACTTTATTCTGTCCACTTCAGTGTGTACACTTTAGTCTGTCCACTTTAGTCTTTCTACTATAGTCTTTCCACTATAGTCTCCACTTTATTCTGTCCACTACAGTCTTTCCAATTTAGTCTCTCCACTATTCTCTGTCCACTTTAGTCTTTCCAATATAGTCTCCACTTTATTCTGTCCACTATAGTCTTTCCACTATAGTCTTTCCACTGTATTCTGTCCACTTTAGTCTTTCCACTATTCTCTGTCCACTTTAGTCTTTCCAATATAGTCTCCACTTTATTCTGTCCACTACAGTATTTCCACTATAGTCTTTCCGCTATAGTCTGTCCACTTTAGTCTTTCCACTATTCTCTGTCCAATTTAGTCTTTCCACTTTAGTCTTTCCACTATAGTCTTTCCACTATAGTCTGTCCACTTTAGTCTTTCCACTTTAGTCTTTCCACTTTAGTCTGTCCACTTTAGTCTTTCCACTATAGACTGTCCACTTTAGTCTTTCCATAATTCTCTGTCCACTTTAGTCTTTCCACTATAGTCTCCACTTTATTCTGTCCACTACAGTCTTTCCACTATAGTCTTTCCACTATAGTCTGTCCACTTTAGTCTTTCCACTTTAGTCTTTCCAGTTTAGTCTTTCCACTATAGTCTGTCCACTTTAGTCTTTCCACTTTAGTCTTTCCGCTTTAGTCTGTCCACTTAATCTTTCCACTAGAGTCTGTCCACTTTAGTCTGTCCACTTTAGATTGTCCACTTTAGTCTTTCCACTTTAGTCATTTCCACTATAGTCTGTCCACTTTAGTCTTTCCACTTTAGTCTTTCCACTTTAGTCTGTCCCCTTTAGTCTTTCCACTATTCTCTGTCCACTTTAGTCTTTCAACCACAGTCTCCACTTTATTCTGTCCACTATAGTCTTTCCACTATAGTCTGTCCACTTTAGTCTTTCCACTATTCTCTGTCCACTTTAGTCTTTCCACTATAGTCTCCACTTTATTCTGTCCACTACAGTCATTCCAGTATAGTCTTTCCACTATAGTCTGTCCACTTTAGTCTTTCCACTTTAGTCTTTCCACTTTAGTCTTTTCACTTTGGTCTTTCCACTTTAGTCTTTCCGCTTTAGTCTGTCCACTTAGTCTTTCCGCTTCAGTCTTTCCGACTAGGGTCTGTCCACTTTAGTCTTTCCACTTTAGTCTGTCCACTTTAGTCTGTCCACTTTAGTCTGTCCACTTTAGTCTTTCCACTTTAGTCATTTCCACTATCTTCTGTCCACTTTAGTCTTTCCACTTTAGTCTTTCTACTTTAGTCTGTCCACTTTAGTCTTTCCACTATAGTCTGTCCAGTTTAGTCTTTCCACTATAGTCTGTCTACTTTAGTCTTTCCACTTTAGTCTTTCCACTTTAGTCTTTCCACTATAGTCTCCACTTTATTCTGTCCACTACGGTCTTTCCACTATAGTCTTTCCACTATAGTCTGTCCAAATTAGTCTTTCCACTTTAGTCTTTCCACCACAGTCTTTCCACTATAGTCTTTCCACTATAGTCTGCCCACTTTAGTCTTTCCACTATTCTCTGTCCACTTTAGTCTTTCCACTATACTCTCCACTTTATTCTGTCGTCTACAGTCTTTTCACTATAGTCTTTCCAATATAGTCTGTCCACTTTAGTCTTTCCACTTTAGTCTTTCCACTTTTTTCTGTCCACTTTAGTCTTTCCACTATAGTCTGTCCACTTTAGTCTTTCCACTATTCTTTGTCCACTTTAGGGTTTCCACATTAGTCTTTCCACTATAGTCTCCACTTTATTCTGTCCACTACAGTCTTTCCACTATAGTCTTTCCACTATAGTCTGTCCACTTTAGTCTTTCCACTTTAATCTTTCCACTTTAGTCTGTCCACTTTAGTCTTTCCACTATAGTCTGTCCACTTTAGTCTTTCCACTTTAGTCTTTCCACTTTATTCTGTCCACTTCAGTGTGTACACTTTAGTCTGTCCACTGAGTCTTTCCACTTCAGTCTTTCCACTATAGTCTCCACTTTATTCTGTCCACTACAGTCTTTCCACTATAGTCTTTCCACTATAGTCTGTCCACTTTACTCTTTCCACTTTAGTCTTTCCACCTTAGTCTGTCCACTTTAGTCTTTCCACTATAGTCTGTCCACTTTAGTCTGTCCACTTTAGTCTGTCCACTTTAGTCTTTCCACTATAGTCTGTCCACTTTAGTCTTTCCACTATAGTCTGTCCACTTTAGTCTTTCCACTTTAGTCTTTCCACTTTAGTCTTTCCACTATAGTCTCCACTTTATTCTGTCCACTACAGTCTTTCCACTATAGTCTGTCCACTTTAGTCTTTCCACTTTAGTCTTTCCACTTTAGTCTGTCCACTTTAGTCTTTCCACTATAGACTGTCCACTTTAGTCTTTCCACTATTCTCTGTCCACTTTAGTCTTTCCACTATAGTCTCCACTTTATTCTGTCCACTACAGTCTTTCCACTATAGTCTGTCCACTTTAGTCTTTCCACTTTAGTCTTTCCACATTAGTCTTTCCACTTTAGTCTTTCCACTATAGTCTGTCCACTTTAGTCTTTCCACTATTCTCTGTCCACTTTAGTCTTTCCACTTTAGTCATTCCACTATAGTCTCCACTTTTTTCTCTCCACTACAGTCTTTCCACTATAGTCTTTCCACTATAGTCTGTCCACTTTAGTCTTTCCACTTGAGTCTGTCCACTTTAGTCTTTCCACTATAGTCTGTCCACTTTAGTCTTTCCACTTTAGTCTTTCCACTTTATTCTGTCCACTTCAGTGTGTACACTTTAGTCTGTCCACTGAGTCTTTCCACTTCAGTCTTTCCACTATAGTCTGTCCACTTTAGTCTTTCCACTTTAGTTTTTCCACTTTAGTCTGCCCACTTTAGACTTTCCACTATAGTCTATCCACTTTAGTCTTTCCACTTTAGTCTTTCCACTTTATTCTGTCCACTTCAGTGTGTACACTTTAGTCTGTCCACTTTAGTCTTTCTACTATAGTCTTTCCACTATAGTCTCCACTTTATTCTGTCCACTACAGTCTTTCCAATTTAGTCTCTCCACTATTCTCTGTCCACTTTAGTCTTTCCAATATAGTCTCCACTTTATTCTGTCCACTATAGTCTTTCCACTATAGTCTTTCCACTGTATTCTGTCCACTTTAGTCTTTCCACTATTCTCTGTCCACTTTAGTCTTTCCAATATAGTCTCCACTTTATTCTGTCCACTACAGTATTTCCACTATAGTCTTTCCGCTATAGTCTGTCCACTTTAGTCTTTCCACTATTCTCTGTCCAATTTAGTCTTTCCACTTTAGTCTTTCCACTATAGTCTTTCCACTATAGTCTGTCCACTTTAGTCTTTCCACTTTAGTCTTTCCACTTTAGTCTGTCCACTTTAGTCTTTCCACTATAGACTGTCCACTTTAGTCTTTCCATAATTCTCTGTCCACTTTAGTCTTTCCACTATAGTCTCCACTTTATTCTGTCCACTACAGTCTTTCCACTATAGTCTTTCCACTATAGTCTGTCCACTTTAGTCTTTCCACTTTAGTCTTTCCAGTTTAGTCTTTCCACTATAGTCTGTCCACTTTAGTCTTTCCACTTTAGTCTTTCCGCTTTAGTCTGTCCACTTAGTCTTTCCACTAGAGTCTGTCCACTTTAGTCTGTCCACTTTAGATTGTCCACTTTAGTCTTTCCACTTTAGTCATTTCCACTATAGTCTGTCCACTTTAGTCTTTCCACTTTAGTCTTTCCACTTTAGTCTGTCCCCTTTAGTCTTTCCACTATTCTCTGTCCACTTTAGTCTTTCCACTTTAGTCTTTCAACCACAGTCTCCACTTTATTCTGTCCACTATAGTCTTTCCACTATAGTCTGTCCACTTTAGTCTTTCCACTATTCTCTGTCCACTTTAGTCTTTCCACTATAGTCTCCACTTTATTCTGTCCACTACAGTCATTCCAGTATAGTCTTTCCACTATAGTCTGTCCACTTTAGTCTTTCCACTTTAGTCTTTCCACTTTAGTCTTTTCACTTTGGTCTTTCCACTTTAGTCTTTCCGCTTTAGTCTGTCCACTTAGTCTTTCCGCTTCAGTCTTTCCGACTAGAGTCTGTCCACTTTAGTCTTTCCACTTTAGTCCGTCCACTTTAGTCTGTCCACTTTAGTCTGTCCGCTTTAGTCTTTCCACTTTAGTCATTTCCACTATCTTCTGTCCACTTTAGTCTTTCCACTTTAGTCTTTCTACTTTAGTCTGTCCACTTTAGTCTTTCCACTATAGTCTGTCCAGTTTAGTCTTTCCACTATAGTCTGTCTACTTTAGTCTTTCCACTTTAGTCTTTCCACTTTAGTCTTTCCACTATAGTCTCCACTTTATTCTGTCCACTACGGTCTTTCCACTATAGTCTTTCCACTATAGTCTGTCCAAATTAGTCTTTCCACTTTAGTCTTTCCACCACAGTCTTTCCACTATAGTCTTTCCACTATAGTCTGCCCACTTTAGTCTTTCCACTATTCTCTGTCCACTTTAGTCTTTCCACTATACTCTCCACTTTATTCTGTCGTCTACAGTCTTTTCACTATAGTCTTTCCAATATAGTCTGTCCACTTTAGTCTTTCCACTTTAGTCTTTCCACTTTTTTCTGTCCACTTTAGTCTTTCCACTATAGTCTGTCCACTTTAGTCTTTCCACTATTCTTTGTCCACTTTAGGGTTTCCACATTAGTCTTTCCACTATAGTCTCCACTTTATTCTGTCCACTACAGTCTTTCCACTATAGTCTTTCCACTATAGTCTGTCCACTTTAGTCTTTCCACTTTAATCTTTCCACTTTAGTCTGTCCACTTTAGTCTTTCCACTATAGTCTGTCCACTTTAGTCTTTCCACTTTAGTCTTTCCACTTTATTCTGTCCACTTCAGTGTGTACACTTTAGTCTGTCCACTGAGTCTTTCCACTTCAGTCTTTCCACTATAGTCTCCACTTTATTCTGTCCACTACAGTCTTTCCACTATAGTCTTTCCACTATAGTCTGTCCACTTTACTCTTTCCACTTTAGTCTTTCCACCTTAGTCTGTCCACTTTAGTCTTGCCACTATAGTCTGTCCACTTTAGTCTGTCCACTTTAGTCTGTCCACTTTAGTCTTTCCACTATAGTCTGTCCACTTTAGTCTTTCCACTATAGTCTGTCCACTTTAGTCTTTCCACTTTAGTCTTTCCACTTTAGTCTTTCCACTATAGTCTCCACTTTATTCTGTCCACTACAGTCTTTCCACTATAGTCTGTCCACTTTAGTCTTTCCACTTTAGTCTTTCCACTTTAGTCTGTCCACTTTAGTCTTTCCACTATAGACTGTCCACTTTAGTCTTTCCACTATTCTCTGTCCACTTTAGTCTTTCCACTATAGTCTCCACTTTATTCTGTCCACTACAGTCTTTCCACTATAGTCTTTCCACTATAGTCTGTCCACTTTAGTCTTTCCGCTTTAGTCTTTCCACTTTAGTCTGTCCACTTTAGTCTTTCCACTATAGTCCGTCCACTTTAGTCTTTCCACTTTAGTCTTTCCACCACAGTCTTTCCACTATAGTCTTTCCACTATAGTCTGTCCACTTTAGTCTTTCCACTATTCTCTGTCCACTTTAGTCTTTCCACTTTAGTCTTTCCACTATACTCTCCACTTTATTCTGTCCACTACAGTCTTTCCACTATAGTCTTTCCAATATAGTCTGTCCACTATAGTCTTTCCACTATAGTCGGTCCACTTTCGTCTTTCCACTATTCTCTGTCCACTTTAGTCTTTCCACTATACTCTCCACTTTATTCTGTCCACTACAGTCTTTCCACTATAGTCTTTCCAATATAGTCTGTCCACTGTTGTCTTTCCACTTTAATCTTTCCAATTTAGTCTGTTCACTTTAGTCTTTCCACTATAGTCTGTCCACTTTAGTCTTTCCACTATTCTTTGTCCACTTTAGTCTTTCCACTTTAGTCTTTCCACTATAGTCTCCACTTTATTCTGTCCACTACAGTCTTTCCACTATAGTCTTTCCACTATAGTCTGTCCACTTTAGTCTTTCCACTTTAATCTTTCCACTTTAGTCTGTCCACTTTAGTCTTTCCACTATAGTCTGTCCACTTTAGTCTTTCCACTTTATTCTGTCCACTTCAGTTTGTACACTTTATTCTGTCCACTGAGTCTTTCCACTTCAGTCTTTCCACTATAGTCTCCACTTTATTCTGTCCACACAGTCTTTCCACTATAGTCTTTCCACTATAGTCTGTCCACTTTAGTCTTTCCACTTTAGTCTTTCCACTATAGTCTGTCCACTTTAGTCTTTCCACTTTAGTCTTTCCACTTTAGTCTTTCCACTATAGTCTCCACTTTATTCTGTCCACTACAGTCTTTCAACTATAGTCTTTCCACTATAGTCTGTCCACTTTAGTCTATCCACTTTAGTCTTTCCACCACAGTCTTTCCACTATACTCCTTCCACTATAGTCTGTCCACTTTAGTCTTTCCACTATTCTCTGTCCACTTTAGTCTTTCCACTATACTCTCCACTTTATTCTGTCCACTACAGTCTTTCCACTATAGTCTTTCCAATATAGTCTGTCCACTTTAGTCTTTCCACTTTAATCTTTCCACTTTAGTCTGTCCACTTTAGTCTTTCCACTATAGTCTGTCCACTATAGTCTTTCCACTTTAGTCTTTCCACTTTATTCTGTCCACTTCAGTGTGTACACTTTAGTCTGTCCACTGAGTCTTTCCACTTCAGTCTTTCCACTATAGTCTCCACTTTATTCTGTCCACTACAGTCTTTCCACTATAGTCTTTCCAGTATAGTCTGTTCACTTTCGTCTTTCCACTTTAGTCTTTCCACTTTATTCTGTCCACTTCAGTGTGTACACTTTAGTCTGTCCACTGAGTCTTTCCACTTCAGTCTTTCCACTATAGTCTCCACTTTATTCTGTCCACACAGTCTTTCCACTATAGTCTTTCCACTATAGTCTGTCCACTTTAGTCTTTCCACTTTAGTCTCTCCACTTTAGTCTGTCCACTTTAGTCTTTCCACTATAGTCTGTCCACTTTAGTCTGTCCATTTTAGTCTTTCCACTATAGTCTGTCCACTTTAGTCTTTCCACTATAGTCTGTCCACTTTAGTCTTTCCACTTTAGTCTTTCCACTTTAGTCTGTCCACTTTAGTCTTTCCACTATAGTCTGTCCACTTTAGTCTTTCCACTTTAGTCTTTCCACTTTAGTCTTTCCACTATAGTCTCCACTTTATTCTGTCCACTACTGTCTTTCCACTATAGTCTTTCCACTATAGTCTGTCCCCTTTAGTCTTTCCACTTTAGTCTTTCCACCACAGTCTTTCCACTATAGTCCTTCCACTATAGTCTGTCCACTTTAGTCTTTCCACTATTCTCTGTCCACTTTAGTCTTTCCACTATACTCTCCACTTTATTCTGTCCACTACAGTCTTTCCACTATAGTCTTTCCAATATAGTCTGTCCACTTCAGTCTTTCCACTTTAGTCTTTCCACTTTAGTCTGTCCATTTTAGTCTTTCCACTATAGTCTGTCCACTTTAGTCTTTCCACTTTAATCTTTCCACTTTAGTCTGTCCACTTTAGTCTTTCCACTATTCTCTGTCCACTTTAGTCTTTCCACTTTAGTCTTTCAACCACAGTCTCCACTTTATTCTGTCCAATATAGTCTTTCCACTATAGTCTTTCCACTATAGTCTGTCCACTTTAGTCTTTCCACTATTCTCTGTCCACTTTAGTCTTTCCACTATAGTCTCCACTTTATTCTGTCCACTACAGTCATTCCACTATAGTCTTTCCACTTTAGTCTTTCAACCACAGTCTCCACTTTATTCTGTCCACTATAGTCTTTCCAATATAGTCTGTCCACTTTAGTCTTTCCAATTTAGTCTTTCCACTTTTTTCTGTCCACTTTAGTCTTTCCATTATAGTCTGTCCACTTTAGTCTTTCCACTATTCTTTGTCCTCTTTAGTCTTTCCACTTTAGTCTTTCCACTATAGTCTCCACTTTCTTCTGTCCACTACAGTCTTTCCACTATAGTCTTTCCACTATAGTCTGTCCACTTTAGTCTTTCCACTTTAATCTTTCCACTTTAGTCTGTCCACTTTAGTCTTTCCACTATAGTTTGTCCACTTTAGTCTTTCCACTTTAGTCTTTCCACTTTATTCTGTCCACTTCAGTGTGTACACTTTAGTCTGTCCACTGAGTCTTTCCACTTCAGTCTTTCCTCTATAGTCTCCACTTTATTCTGTCCACTACAGTCTTTCCACTATAGTCTTTCCACTATAGTCTGTCCACTTTAGTCTTTCCACTTTAGTCTTTCCACCTTAGTCTGTCCACTTTAGTCTTTCCACTATAGTCTGTCCACTTTAGTCTGTCCACTTTAGTCTTTCCACTATAGTCTGTCCACTTTAGTCTTTCCACTATAGTCTGTCCACTTTAGTCTTTCCACTTTAGTCTTTCCACTTTAGTCTTTCCACTTTAGTCTTTCCACTATAGTCTCCACTTTATTCTGTCCACTCCAGTCTTTCCACTATAGTCTTTCCACTATAGTCTGTCCACTTTAGTCTTTCCACTTTAGTTTTTCCACTTTAGTCTGTCCACTTTAGTCTTTCCACTATAGACTGTCCACTTTAGTCTTTCCACTATTCTCTGTCCACTTTAGTCTTTCCACTATAGTCTCCACTTTATTCTGTCCAAGACAGTCTTTCCACTATAGTCTTTCCACTATAGTCTGTCCACTTTAGTCTTTCCGCTTTAGTCTTTCCACTTTAGTCTGTCCACTTTAGTCTTTCCACTATAGTCCGTCCACTTTAGTCTTTCCACTTTAGTCTTTCCACCACAGTCTTTCCACTATAGTCTTTCCACTATAGTCTGTCCACTTTAGTCTTTCCACTATTCTCTGTCCACTTTAGTCTTTCCACTATACTCTCCACTTTATTCTGTCCACTACAGTCTTTCCACTATAGTCTTTCCAATATAGTCTGTCCACTTTAGTCTTTCCACTTTAGTCTGTCCAGTTTAGTCTTTCCACTATAGTCTGTCCACTTTAGTCTTTCCACTATTCTCTGTCCACTTTAGTCTTTCCACTTGAATCTTTCCATTTTAGTCTGTTCACTTTAGTCTTTCCACTATAGTCTGTCCACTTTAGTCTTTCCACTATTCTTTGTCCACTTTAGTCTTTCCACTTTAGTCTTTCCACTATAGTCTGTCCACTTCAGTCTTTCCACTTTAGTCTTTCCACTTTATTCTGTCCACTTCAGTGTGTACACTTTAGTCTGTCCACTGAGTCTTTCCACTTCAGTCTTTCCACTATAGCCGCCACTTTATTCTGTCCACACAGTCTTTCCACTATAGTCTTTCCACTATAGTCTTTCCACTATAGTCTGTCCACTTTAGTCTTTCCACTTGAATCTTTCCATTTTAGTCTGTTCACTTTAGTCTTTCCACTATAGTCTGTCCACTTTAGTCTTTCCACTATTCTTTGTCCACTTTAGTCTTTCCACTTTAGTTTTTCCACTATAGTCTGTCCACTTCAGTCTTTCCACTTTAGTCTTTCCACTTTATTCTGTCCACTTCAGTGTGTACACTTTAGTCTGTCCACTGAGTCTTTCCACTTCAAACTTTCCACTATAGTCGCCACTTTATTCTGTCCACACAGTCTTTCCACTATAGTCTTTCCACTATAGTCTTTCCACTATAGTCTGTCCACTTTAGTCTTTCCACTTTAATCTTTCCACTTTAGTCTGTCCACTTTAGTCTTTCCACTATAGTCTGTCCACTTTAGTCTTTCCACTTTAGTCTTTCCACTATAGTCTGTCCACTTTAGTCTTTCCACTTTAGTCTTTCCACTTTAGTCTTTCCACTATAGTCTCCACTTTATTCTGTCCACTACAGTCTTTCCACTATAGTCTTTCCACTATAGTCTGTCCACTTTAGTCGTTCCACTTTAGTCTTTCCACCACAGTCTTTCCACTATAGTCCTTCCACTATAGTCTGTCCACTTTAGTCTTTCCACTATTCTCTGTCCACTTTAGTCTTTCCACTATACTCTCCACTTTATTCTGTCCACTACAGTCTTTCCACTATAGTCTTTCCAATATAGTCTGTCCACTTTCGTCTTTCCACTTTAGTCTTTCCACTTTAGTCTGTCCATTTTAGTCTTTCCACTATAGTCTGTCCACTTTAGTCTTTCCACTTTAATCTTTCCACTTTAGTCTGTCCACTTTAGTCTTTCCACTTTAGTCTGTCCCCTTTAGTCTTTCCACTATTCTCTGTCCACTTTAGTCTTTCCACTTTAGTCTTTCAACCACAATCTCGACTTTATTCTGTCCACTATAGTCTTTCCACTATAGTCTTTCCACTATAGTCTGTCCACTTTAGTCTTTCCACTATTCTCTGTCCACTTTAGTCTTTCCACTATAGTCTCCACTTTATTCTGTCCACTACAGTCATTCCACTATAGTCTTTCCACTTTAGTCTTTCAACCACAGTCTCCACTTTATTCTGTCCACTATAGTCTTTCCAATATAGTCTGTCCACTTTAGTCTTTCCACTTTAGTCTTTCCACTTTTTTCTGTCCACTTTAGTCTTTCCACTATAGTCTGTCCACTTTAGTCTTTCCACTATTCTTTGTCCACTTTAGTCTTTCCACTTTAGTCTTTCCACTATAGTCTCCACTTTATTCTGTCCACTACAGTCTTTCCACTATAGTCTTTCCACTATAGTCTGTCCACTTTAGTCTTTCCACTTTAATCTTCCAACTTTAGTCCGTCCACTTTAGTCTTTCCACTATAGTCTGTCCACTTTAGTCTTTCCACTTTAGTCTTTCCACTTTATTCTGTCCACTTCAGTGTGTACACTTTAGTCTGTCCACTGAGTCTTTCCACTTCAGTCTTTCCACTATAGTCTCCACTTTATTCTGTCCACTACAGTCTTTCCACTATAGTCTTTCCACTATAGTCTGTCCACTTTAGTCTTTCCACTTTAGTCTTTCCACTTTATTCTGTCCACTTCAGTGTGTACACTTTAGTCTGTCCACTGAGTCTTTCCACTTCAGTCTTTCCACTATAGTCTCCACTTTATTCTGTCCACACAGTCTTTCCACTATAGTCTTTCCACTATAGTCTGTCCACTTTAGTCTTTCCACTTTAGTCTCTCCACTTTAGTCTGTCCACTTTAGTCTTTCCACTATAGTCTGTCCACTTTAGTCTGTCCACTTTAGTCTTTCCACTGAGTCTTTCCACTTCAGTCTTTCCACTATAGTCTCCACTTTATTCTGTCCACTACAGTCTTTCCACTATAGTCTTTCCACTATAGTCTGTCCACTTTAGTCTTTCCACTTTAGTCTTTCCACTTTATTCTGTCCACTTCAGTGTGTACACTTTAGTCTGTCCACTGAGTCTTTCCACTTCAGTCTTTCCACTATAGTCTCCACTTTATTCTGTCCACACAGTCTTTCCACTATAGTCTTTCCACTATAGTCTGTCCACTTTAGTCTTTCCATTTTAGTCTCTCCACTTTAGTCTGTCCACTTTAGTCTTTCCACTATAGTCTGTCCACTTTAGTCTTTCCACTTTAATCTTCCAACTTTAGTCTGTCCACTTTAGTCTTTCCACTATAGTCTGTCCACTTTAGTCTTTCCACTTTAGTCTTTCCACTTTATTCTGTCCACTTCAGTGTGTACACTTTAGTCTGTCCACTGAGTCTTTCCACTTCAGTCTTTCCACTATAGTCTCCACTTTATTCTGTCCACTACAGTCTTTCCACTATAGTCTTTCCACTATAGTCTGTCCACTTTAGTCTTTCCACTTTAGTCTTTCCACTTTATTCTGTCCACTTCAGTGTGTACACTTTAGTCTGTCCACTGAGTCTTTCCACTTCAGTCTTTCCACTATAGTCTCCACTTTATTCTGTCCACACAGTCTTTCCACTATAGTCTTTCCACTATAGTCTGTCCACTTTAGTCTTTCCACTTTAGTCTCTCCACTTTAGTCTGTCCACTTTAGTCTTTCCACTATAGTCTGTCCACTTTAGTCTGTCCACTTTAGTCTTTCCACTGAGTCTTTCCACTTCAGTCTTTCCACTATAGTCTCCACTTTATTCTGTCCACTACAGTCTTTCCACTATAGTCTTTCCACTATAGTCTGTCCACTTTAGTCTTTCCACTTTAGTCTTTCCACTTTATTCTGTCCACTTCAGTGTGTACACTTTAGTCTGTCCACTGAGTCTTTCCACTTCAGTCTTTCCACTATAGTCTCCACTTTATTCTGTCCACACAGTCTTTCCACTATAGTCTTTCCACTATAGTCTGTCCACTTTAGTCTTTCCATTTTAGTCTCTCCACTTTAGTCTGTCCACTTTAGTCTTTCCACTATAGTCTGTCCACTTTAGTCTGTCCACTTTAGTCTTTCCACTATAGTCTGTCCACTTTAGTCTTTCCACTATAGTCTGTCCACTATAGTCTTTCCACTTTAGTCTTTCCACTTTAGTCTGTCCACTTTAGTCTTTCCACTATAGTCTGTCCACTTTAGTCTTTCCACTATTCTTTGTCCACTTTAGTCTTTCCACTATAGTCTCCACTTTATTCTGTCCACTACAGTCTTTCCACTATAGTCTTTCCACTATAGTCTGTCCACTTTATTCTTTCCACTTTAATCTTTCCACTTTAGTCTGTCCACTTTAGTCTTTCCACTATAGTCTGTCCACTTTAGTCTTTCCACTTTAGTCTTTCCACTTTATTCTGTCCACTTCAGTGTGTATACTTTAGTCTGTCCACTGAGTCTTTCCACTTCAGTCTGTCCACTATAGTCTCCACTTTATTCTGTCCACTACAGTCTTTCCACTATAGTCTTTCCACTATAGTCTGTCCACTTTAGTCTTTCCACTTTAGTCTTTCCACCTTAGTCTGTCCACTTTAGTCTTTCCACTATAGTCTGTCCACTTTAGTCTGACCAATTTAGTCTTTCCACTATAGTCTGTCCACTTTAGTCTTTCCACTATAGTCTGTCCACTTTAGTCTTTCCACTTTAGTCTTTCCACTTTAGTCTTTCCACTATAGTCTCCACTTTATTCTGTCCAGTCCAGTCTTTCCACTATAGTCTTTCCACTATAGTCTGTCCACTTTAGTCTTTCCACTTTAGTCTTTCCACTTTAGTCTGTCCACTTTAGTCTTTCCACTATAGACTGTCCACTTTAGTCTTTCCACTATTCTCTGTCCAATTTAGTCTTTCCACTATAGTCTCCACTTTATTCTGTCCACTACAGTCTTTCCACTATAGTCTGTCCACTTTAGTCTTTCCGCTTTAGTCTTTCCACTTTAGTCTGTCCACTTTAGTCTTTCCACTATAGTCCGTCCACTTTAGTCTTTCCACTTTAGTCTTTCCACCACAGTCTTTCCACTATATTCTTTCCACTACAGTCTGGCCACTTTAGTCTTTCCACTATTCTCTGTCCACTTTAGTCTTTCCACTATACTCTCCACTTTATTCTGTCCACTACAGTCTTTCCACTATAGTCTTTCCAATATAGTCTGTCCACTTTAGTCTTTCCACTTTAGTCTTTCCACTTTCGTCTGTCCACTTTAGTCTTTCCTCTATAGTCTGTCCACTTTAGTCTTTCCACTATTCTCTGTCCACTTTAGTCTTTCCACTTTAATCTTTCCATTTTAGTCTGTTCACTTTAGTCTTTCCACTATAGTCTGTCCACTTTAGTCTTTCCACTATTCTTTGTCCACTTTAGTCTTTCCACTACAGTCTCCACTTTATTCTGTCCACTACAGTCTTTCCACTGTAGTCTTTCCACTATAGTTTGTCCACTTTAGTCTTTCCACTTTAATCTTTCCACTTTAGTCTGTCCACTTTAGTCTTTCCACTATAGTCTGTCCACTTTAGTCTTTCCACTTTAGTCTTTCCACTTTATTCTGTCCACTTCAGTGTGTACACTTTAGTCTGTCCACTGAGTCTTTCCACTTCAGTCTTTCCACTATAGTCTCCACTTTATTCTGTCCACACAGTCTTTCCACTATAGTCTTTCCACTATAGTCTGTCCACTTAAGTCTTTCCACTTTAGTCTTTCCACTATAGTCTCCACTTTATTCTGTCCACACAGTCTTTCCACTATAGTCTTTCCACTATAGTCTGTCCACTTTAGTCTTTCCACTTTAGTCTCTCCACTTTAGTCTGTCCACTTTAGTCTTTCCACTATAGTCTGTCCACTTTAGTCTGTCCACTTTAGTCTGTCCACTATAGTCTTTCCACTGTAGTCTGTCCACTTTCGTCTTTCCACTATTCTCTGTCCACTTTAGTCTTTCCACTATAGTCTGTCCACTTTAGTCTTTCCACTATTCTTTGTCCACTTTAGTCTTTCCACTTTAGTCTTTCCACTATAGTCTCCACTTTATTCTGTCCACTACAGTCTTTCCACTATGGTCTTTCCACTATAGACTGTCCACTTTAGTCTTTCCACTATTCTCTGTCCACTTTAGTCTTTCCACTATAGTCTTCACTTTATTCTGTCCACTACAGTCTTTCCACTATAGTCTTTCCACTGTAGTCTGTCCACTTTAGTCTTTCCACTTTAGTCTTTCCACTTTAGTCTGTCCACTTTAGTCTTTCCACTATAGTCTGTCCACTTTAGTCTTTCCACTTTAGTCTTTCCACCACAGTCTTTCCACTATAGTCTTTCCACTATAGGCTGTCCACTTTAGTCTGTCCACTTTAGTCTGTCCACTATAGTCTTTCCACTATAGTCTGTCCACTTTCGTCTTTCCACTATTCTCTGTCCACTTTAGTCTTTCCACTATACTCTCCACTTTATTCTGTCCACTATAGTCTTTCCACTATAGTCTTTCCACTGTATTCTGTCCACTTTAGTCTTTCCACTTTAGTCTTTCCACTTTATTCTGTCCACTTCAGTGTGTACACTTTAGTCTGTCCACTGAGACTTTCCACTTCAGTCTTTCCACTATAGTCTCCACTTCATTCTGTCCACTACAGTCTTTCCACTATAGTCTTTCCACTATAGTCTTTCCACTATAGTCTGTCCACTTTAGTCTTTCCACTTTAGTCTTTCCATTTTAGTCTGTCCACTTTAGTCTTTCCACTATAGACTGTCCACTTTAGTCTTTCCACTATTCTCTGTCCACTTTAGTCTTTCCACTATAGTCTTCACTTTATTCTGTCCACTACAGTCTTTCCACTATAGTCTTTCCACTGTAGTCTGTCCACTTTAGTCTTTCCACTTTAGTCTTTCCACTTTAGTCTCTCCACTTTAGTCTGTCCACTTTAGTCTTTCCACTATAGTCTGTCCACTTTAGTCTGTCCACTTTAGTCTGTCCACTATAGTCTTTCCACTATAGTCTGTCCACTTTCGTCTTTCCACTATTCTCTGTCCACTTTAGACTTTCCACTATACTCTCCACTTTATTCTGTCCACTATAGTCTTTCCACTATAGTCTTTCCACTGTATTCTGTCCACTTTAGTCTTTCCACTATTCTTTGTCCACTTTAGTCTTTCCACTATAGTCTCCACTTTATTCTGTCCACTACAGTGTTTCCACTATAGTATTTCCACTATAGTCTGTCCACTTTAGTCTTTCCGCTTTAGTTTTTCCACTTTAGTCTGTCCACTTCAGTCTTTCCACTATAGTCTGTCCACTTTAGTCTTTCCACTATAGTCTCCACTTTATTCTGTCCACTACAGTCTTTCCACTATAGTCTTTCCGCTATAGTCTGTCCACTTTAGTCTTTCCACTATTCTCTGTCCAATTTAGTCTTTCCACTTTAGTCTTTCTACTATAGTCTTTCCACTATAGTCTGTCCACTTTAGTCTGTCCACTTTAGTCTTTCCACTTTAGTCTTTCAACTTTAGTCTGTCCACTTTAGTATTTCCACTATAGACTGTCCACTTTAGTCTTTCCATAATTCTCTGTCCACTTTAGTCTTTCCACTATAGTCTCCACTTTATTCTGTCCACTACAGTCTTTCCACTATAGTCTTTCAACTATAGTCTGTCCAAATTAGTCTTTCCACTATAGTCTTTCCACTATAGTCTGTCCACTTTAGTCTTTCCACTTTAGTCTTTCAACTTTAGTCTGTCCACTTTAGTCTTTCCACTATAGACTGTCCACTTTAGTCTTTCCATAATTCTCTGTCCACTTTAGTCTTTCCACTATAGTCTCCACTTTATTCTGTCCACTACAGTCTTTCCACTATAGTCTTTCAACTATAGTCTGTCCAAATTAGTCTTTCCACTTTAGTCTTTCCACTTTCGTCTGTCCACTTTAGTCTTTCCACTATAGACTGTCCACTTTAGTCTTTCCACTATTCTCTGTCCACTTTAGTCTTTCCACTATAGTCTCCACTTTATTCTGTCCACTACAGTCTTTCCACTATAGTCTGTCCACTTTAATCTTTCCACTTTAGTCTTTCCACCACAGTCTTTCCACTATAGTCTTTCCACTATAGTCTGTCCACTTTAGTCTTTCCACTATTCTCTGTCCACTTTAGTCTTTCCACTATAGTCTCCACTTTATTCTGTCCACTACAGTCTTTTCACTATAGTCTTTCCAATATAGTCTGTCCACTTTAGTCTTTTCACTTTAGTCTTTCCACTTTTTTCTGTCCACTTTAGTCTTTCCACTATAGTCTGTCCACTTTAGTCTTTCCACTATTCTTTGTCCACTTTAGTCTTTCCACTTTAGTCTTTCCACTATAGTCTCCACTTTATTCTGTCCACTACAGTCTTTCCACTATGGTCTTTCCACTATAGTCTGTCCACTTTAGTCTTTCCACTTTAATCTTTCCACTTTAGTCTGTCCATTTTAGTCTTTCCACTATAGTCTGTCCACTTTAGTCTTTCCACTTTAGTCTTTCCACTTTATTCTGTCCACTTCAGTGTGTACACTTTAGTCTGTCTACTGAGACTTTCCACTTCAGTCTTTCCACTATAGTCTCCACTTCATTCTGTCCACTACAGTCTTTCCACTTTAGTCTTTCCACTATAGTCTCCACTTTATTCTGTCCACTACAGTCTTTCCACTATGGTCTTTCCACTATAGACTGTCCACTTTAGTCTTTCCACTATTCTCTGTCCACTTTAGTCTTTCCACTATAGTCTTCACTTTATTCTGTCCACTACAGTCTTTCCACTATAGTCTTTCCACTGTAGTCTGTCCACTTTAGTCTTTCCACTTTAGTCTTTCCACTTTAGTCTGTCCACTTTAGTCTTTCCACTATAGTCTGTCCACTTTAGTCTTTCCACTTTAGTCTTTCCACCACAGTCTTTCCACTATAGTCTTTCCACTATAGGCTGTCCACTTTAGTCTGTCCACTTTAGTCTGTCCACTATAGTCTTTCCACTATAGTCTGTTCACTTTCGTCTTTCCACTATTCTCTGTCCACTTTAGTCTTTCCACTATACTCTCCACTTTATTCTGTCCACTATAGTCTTTCCACTATAGTCTTTCCACTGTATTCTGTCCACTTTAGTCTTTCCACTTTAGTCTTTCCACTTTATTCTGTCCACTTCAGTGTGTACACTTTAGTCTGTCCACTGAGACTTTCCACTTCAGTCTTTCCACTATAGTCTCCACTTCATTCTGTCCACTACAGTCTTTCCACTATAGTCTTTCCACTATAGTCTTTCCACTATAGTCTGTCCACTTTAGTCTTTCCACTTTAGTCTTTCCATTTTAGTCTGTCCACTTTAGTCTTTCCACTATAGACTGTCCACTTTAGTCTTTCCACTATTCTCTGTCCACTTTAGTCTTTCCACTATAGTCTTCACTTTATTCTGTCCACTACAGTCTTTCCACTATAGTCTTTCCACTATAGTCTGTCCACTTTAGTCTTTCCACTTTAGTCTTTCCACTTTAGTCTCTCCACTTTAGTCTGTCCACTTTAGTCTTTCCACTATAGTCTGTCCACTTTAGTCTGTCCACTTTAGTCTGTCCACTATAGTCTTTCCACTATAGTCTGTCCACTTTCGTCTTTCCACTATTCTCTGTCCACTTTAGACTTTCCACTATACTCTCCACTTTATTCTGTCCACTATAGTCTTTCCAATATAGTCTTTCCACTGTATTCTGTCCACTTTAGTCTTTCCACTATTCTTTGTCCACTTTAGTCTTTCCACTATAGTCTCCACTTTATTCTGTCCACTACAGTGTTTCCACTATAGTATTTCCACTATAGTCTGTCCACTTTAGTCTTTCCGCTTTAGTCTTTCCACTTTAGTCTGTCCACTTCAGTCTTTCCACTATAGTCTGTCCACTTTAGTCTTTCCACTATAGTCTCCACTTTATTCTGTCCACTACAGTCTTTCCACTATAGTCTTTCCGCTATAGTCTGTCCACTTTAGTCTTTCCACTATTCTCTGTCCAATTTAGTCTTTCCACTATACTCTCCACTTTATTCTGTCCACTTTAGTCTTTCCACTATTCTTTGTCCACTTTAGTCTTTCCACTATAGTCTCCACTTTATTCTGTCCACTACAGTGTTTCCACTATAGTATTTCCACTATAGTCTGTCCACTTTAGTCTTTCCGCTTTAGTTTTTCCACTTTAGTCTGTCCACTTCAGTCTTTCCACTATAGTCTGTCCACTTTAGTCTTTCCACTATAGTCTCCACTTTATTCTGTCCACTACAGTCTTTCCACTATAGTCTGTCCACTTTAATCTTTCCACTTTAGTCTTTCCACCACAGTCTTTCCACTATAGTCTTTCCACTATAGTCTGTCCACTTTAGTCTTTCCACTATTTTCTGTCCACTTTAGTCTTTCCACTATACTCTCCACTTTATTCTGTCCACTACAGTCTTTTCACTATAGTCTTTCCAATATAGTCTGTCCACTTTAGTCTTTTCACTTTAGTCTTTCCACTTTTTTCTGTCCACTTTAGTCTTTCCACTGTATTCTGTCCACTTTAGTCTTTCCACTATTCTTTGTCCACTTTAGTCTTTCCACTATAGTCTCCACTTTATTCTGTCCACTACAGTGTTTCCACTATAGTATTTCCACTATAGTCTGTCCACTTTAGTCTTTCCGCTTTAGTCTTTCCACTTTAGTCTGTCCAATTCAGTCTTTCCACTATAGTCTGTCCACTTTAGTCTTTCCACTATAGTCTCCACTTTATTCTGTCCACTACAGTCTTTCCACTATAGTCTTTCCGCTATAGTCTGTCCACTTTAGTCTTTCCACTATTCTCTGTCCAATTTAGTCTTTCCACTATACTCTCCACTTTATTCTGTCCACTTTAGTCTTTCCACTATTCTTTGTCCACTTTAGTCTTTCCACTATAGTCTCCACTTTATTCTGTCCACTACAGTGTTTCCACTATAGTATTTCCACTATAGTCTGTCCACTTTAGTCTTTCCGCTTTAGTTTTTCCACTTTAGTCTGTCCACTTCAGTCTTTCCACTATAGTCTGTCCACTTTAGTCTTTCCACTATAGTCTCCACTTTATTCTGTCCACTACAGTCTTTCCACTATAGTCTGTCCACTTTAATCTTTCCACTTTAGTCTTTCCACCACAGTCTTTCCACTATAGTCTTTCCACTATAGTCTGTCCACTTTAGTCTTTCCACTATTTTCTGTCCACTTTAGTCTTTCCACTATACTCTCCACTTTATTCTGTCCACTACAGTCTTTTCACTATAGTCTTTCCAATATAGTCTGTCCACTTTAGTCTTTTCACTTTAGTCTTTCCACTTTTTTCTGTCCACTTTAGTCTTTCCACTATAGTCTGTCCACTTTAGTCTTTCCACTTTAATCTTTCCACTTTAGTCTGTCCACTTTAGTCTTTCCACTATAGTCTGTCCACTTTAGTCTTTCCACTTTAGTCTTTCCACTTTATTCTGTCCACTTCAGTGTGTACACTTTCGTCTGTCCACTTTAGTCTTTCCACTTTAATCTTTCCACTTTAGTCTGTCCACTTTAGTCTTTCCACTATAGTCTGTCCACTTTAGTCTTTCCACTTTAGTCTTTCCACTTTATTCTGTCCACTTCAGTGTGTACACTTTAGTCTGTCCACTGAGACTTTCCACTTCAGTCTTTCCACTATAGTCTCCACTTCATTCTGTCCACTACAGTCTTTCCACTATAGTCTTTCCACTATAGTCTTTCCACTATAGTCTGTCCACTTTAGTCTTTCCACTTTAGTCTTTCCATTTTAGTCTGTCCACTTTAGTCTTTCCACTATAGACTGTCCACTTTAGTCTTTCCACTATTCTCTGTCCACTTTAGTCTTTCCACTATAGTCTTCACTTTATTCTGTCCACTACAGTCTTTCCACTATAGTCTTTCCACTGTAGTCTGTCCACTTTAGTCTTTCCACTTTAGTCTTTCCACTTTAGTCTGTCCACTTTAGTCTTTCCACTATAGTCTGTCCACTTTAGTCTTTCCACTTTAGTCTTTCCACCACAGTCTTTCCACTATAGTCTTTCCACTATAGGCTGTCCACTTTAGTCTTTCCACTATTCTCTGTCCACTTTAGTCTTTCCACTATACTCTCCACTTTATTCTGTCCACTACAGTCTTTCCACTATAGTTTTTCCAATATAGTCTGTCCACTTTAATCTTTCCACTTTAGTCTTTCCACCACAGTCTTTCCGCTATAGTCTTTCCACTATAGTCTGTCCACTTTAGTCTTTCCACTATTCTCTGTCCACTTTTGTCTTTCCACTATACTCACCACTTTATTCTGTCCACTACAGTCTTTCCACTATAGTCTTTCCAATATAGTCTGTCAACTTTAGTCTTTCCACTTTAGTCTTTCCACTTTAGTCTGTCCACTTTAGTCTTTCCACTATAGTCTGTCCACTTTAGTCTTTCCACTATTCTCTGTCCACTTTAGTCTTTCCACTATAGTCTCCACTTTATTCTGTCCACTACAGTCTTTCCACTATAGTCTTTCCACTATAGTCTGTCCACTTTAGTCTTTCCACTTTAGTCTTTCCATTTTAGTCTGTCCACTTTAGTCTTTCCACTATAGACTGTCCACTTTAGTCTTTCCACTATTCTCTGTCCACTTTAGTCTCTCCACTATAGTCTCCACTTTATTCTGTCCACTACAGTCTTTCCACTATAGTCTTTCCACTGTAGTCTGTCCACTTTAGTCTTTCCACTTTAGTCTTTCCACTTTAGTCTGTCCACTTTAGTCTTTCCACTATAGTCTGTCCACTTTAGTCTTTCCACTTTAGTATTTCCACCACAGTCTTTCCACTATAGTCTTTCCACTATAGGCTGTCCACTTTAGTCTTTCCACTATTCTCTGTCCACTTTAGTCTTTCCACTATACTCTCCACTTTATTCTGTCCACTACAGTCTTTCCACTATAGTTTTTCCAATATAGTCTGTCCACTTTAGTCTTTCCACTTTAGTCTTTCCATTTTAGTCTGTCCACTTTAGTCTTTCCACTATAGACTGTCCACTTTAGTCTTACCACTATTCTCTGTCCACTTTAGTCTTTCCACTATACTCTCCACTTTATTCTGTCCACTACAGTCTTTCCACTATAGTTTTTCCAATATAGTCTGTCCACTTTAGTCTTTCCACTATTCTCTGTCCACTTTTGTCTTTCCACTATACTCTCCACTTTATTCTGTCCACCACAGTCTTTCCACTATAGTCTTTCCACTATAGGCTGTCCACTTTAGTCTTTCCACTATTCTCTGTCCACTTTAGTCTTTCCACTATACTCTCCACTTTAGTCTTTCCACCACAGTCTTTCCGCTATAGTCTTTCCACTATAGTCTGTCCACTTTAGTCTTTCCACTATTCTCTGTCCACTTTTGTCTTTCCACTATACTCTCCACTTTATTCTGTCCACTACAGTCTTTCCACTATAGTCTTTCCAATATAGTCTGTCAACTTTAGTCTTTCCACTTTAGTCTTTCCACTTTAGTCTGTCCACTTTAGTCTTTCCACTATAGTCTGTCCACTTTAGTCTTTCCACTTTAGTCTTTCCACTTTATTCTGTCCACTTCAATGTGTACACTTTAGTCTGTCCACCGAGTCTTTCCACTTCAGTCTTTCCACTATAGTCTCCACTTTATTCTGTCCACTACAGTCTTTCCACTATAGTCTTTCCACTATAGTCTGTCCACTTTAGTCTTTCCACTTTAGTCTTTCCACTTTAGTCTGTCCACTTTAGTCTTTCCACTATAGTCTGTCCACTTTAGTCTGTCCACTTTAGTCTTTCCACTATAGTCTGTCCACTTTAGTCTTTCCACTATAGTCTGTCCACTCTAGTCTTTCCACTTTAGTCTTTCCACATCAGTCTGTCCACTTTAGTCTTTCCACTATAGTCTGTCCACTTTAGTCTTTCCACTTTAGTCTTTCCACTTTAGTCTTTCCACTATAGTCTCCACTAGTCTGTCCACTTTAGTCTTTCCACTATAGTCTGTCCACTTTAGTCTTTCCACTTTAGTCTCTCCACCACAGTCTTTCCACTATAGTCCTTCCACTATATTCTGTCCACTTTAGTCTTTCCACTATTCTCTGTGCACTTTAGTCTTTCCACTATACTCTCTACTTTATTCTGTCCACTACAGTCTTTCCACTATAGTCTTTCCAATATAGTCTGTCCACTTTAGTCTTTCCACTATAGTCTCCACTTTATTCTGTCCACTACAGTCTTTTCACTATGGTCTTTCCACTATAGTCTGTCCACTTCAGTCTTTCCACTATAGTCTGTTCACTTTAGTCTTTCTACTATAGTCTGTCCACTTTAGTCTTTCCACTTTAGTCTTTCCACTTTAGTCTTTCCACTATAGTCCCCACTTTATTCTGTCCACTACAGTCTTTCCACTATAGTCTTTCCACTATAGTCTGTCCACTTTAGTCTTTCCACTTTAGTCTTTCCATTTTAGTCTGTCCACTTTAGTCTTTCCACTATAGACTGTCCACTTTAGTCTTTCCACTATTCTCTGTCCACTTTAGTCTTTCCACTATAGTCTCCACTTTATTCTGTCCACTACAGTCTTTCCACTATAGTCTTTCCACTATAGTCTGTTCACTTTAGTCTTTCCACTTTAGTCTTTCCATTTTAGTCTGTCCACTTTAGTCTTTCCACTATAGACTGTCCACTTTAGTCTTTCCACTATTCTCTGTCCACTTTAGTCTTTCCACTATAGTCTCCACTTTATTCTGTCCACTACAATCTTTCCACTATAGTCTTTCCACTGTAGTCTGTCCACTTTAGTCTTTCCACTTTAGTCTTTCCACTTTAGTCTGTCCACTTTAGTCTTTCCACTATAGTCTGTCCACTTTAGTCTTTCCACTTTAGTCTTTCCACCACAGTCTTTCCACTATAGTCTTTCCACTATAGGCTGTCCACTTTAGTCTTTCCACTATTCTCTGTCCACTTTAGTCTTTCCACTATACTCTCCACTTTATTCTGTCCACTACAGTCTTTCCACTATAGTTTTTCCAATATAGTCTGTCCACTTTAGTCTTTCCACTTTAGTCTTTCCATTTTAGTCTGTCCACTTTAGTCTTTCCACTATAGACTGTCCACTTTAGTCTTTCCACTATTCTCTGTCCACTTTAGTCTTTCCACTATAGTCTCCACTTTATTCTGTCCACTACAGTCTTTCCACTATAGTCTTTCCACTGTAGTCTGTCCACTTTAGTCTTTCCACTTTAGTCTTTCCACTTTAGTCTGTCCACTTTAGTCTTTCCACTATAGTCTGTCCACTTTAGTCTTTCCACTTTAGTCTTTCCACCACAGTCTTTCCACTATAGTCTTTCCACTATAGGCTGTCCACTTTAGTCTTTCCACTATTCTCTGTCCACTTTAGTCTTTCCACTATACTCTCCACTTTATTCTGTCCACTACAGTCTTTCCACTATAGTTTTTCCAATATAGTCTGTCCACTTTAATCTTTCCACTTTAGTCTTTCCACCACAGTCTTTCCGCTATAGTCTTTCCACTATAGTCTGTCCACTTTAGTCTTTCCACTATTCTCTGTCCACTTTTGTCTTTCCACTATACTCACCACTTTATTCTGTCCACTACAGTCTTTCCAATATAGTCTTTCCAATATAGTCTGTCAACTTTAGTCTTTCCACTTTAGTCTTTCCACTTTAGTCTGTCCACTTTAGTCTTTCCACTATAGTCTGTCCACTTTAGTCTTTCCACTATTCTCTGTCCACTTTAGTCTTTCCACTATAGTCTCCACTTTATTCTGTCCACTACAGTCTTTCCACTATAGTCTTTCCACTATAGTCTGTCCACTTTAGTCTTTCCACTTTAGTCTTTCCATTTTAGTCTGTCTACTTTAGTCTTTCCACTATAGACTGTCCACTTTAGTCTTTCCACTATTCTCTGTCCACTTTAGTCTTTCCACTATAGTCTCCACTTTATTCTGTCCACTACAGTCTTTCCACTATAGTCTTTCCACTGTAGTCTGTCCACTTTAGTCTTTCCACTTTAGTCTTTCCACTTTAGTCTGTCCACTTTAGTCTTTCCACTATAGTCTGTCCACTTTAGTCTTTCCACTTTAGTATTTCCACCACAGTCTTTCCACTATAGTCTTTCCACTATAGGCTGTCCACTTTAGTCTTTCCACTATTCTCTGTCCACTTTAGTCTTTCCACTATACTCTCCACTTTATTCTGTCCACTACAGTCTTTCCACTATAGTTTTTCCAATATAGTCTGTCCACTTTAGTCTTTCCACTTTAGTCTTTCCATTTTAGTCTGTCCACTTTAGTCTTTCCACTATAGACTGTCCACTTTAGTCTTTCCACTATTCTCTGTCCACTTTAGTCTTTCCACTATAGTCGCCACTTTATTCTGTCCACTACAGTCTTTCCACTATAGTCTTTCCACTGTAGTCTGTCCACTTTAGTCTTTCCACTATAGTCTGTCCACTTTAGTCTTTCCACTTTAGTCTTTCCACCACAGTCTTTCCACTATAGTCTTTCCACTATAGGCTGTCCACTTTAGTCTTTCCACTATTCTCTGTCCACTTTAGTCTTTCCACTATACTCTCCACTTTATTCTGTCCACTACAGTCTTTCCACTATAGTTTTTCCAATATAGTCTGTCCACTTTAATCTTTCCACTTTAGTCTTTCCACCACAGTCTTTCCACTATAGTCTTTCCACTATAGGCTGTCCACTTTAGTCTTTCCACTATTCTCTGTCCACTTTAGTCTTTCCACTATACTCTCCACTTTATTCTGTCCACTACAGTCTTTCCACTATAGTTTTTCCAATATAGTCTGTCCACTTTAATCTTTCCACTTTAGTCTTTCCACCACAGTCTTTCCGCTATAGTCTTTCCACTATAGTCTGTCCACTTTAGTCTTTCCACTATTCTCTGTCCACTTTTGTCTTTCCACTATACTCTCCACTTTATTCTGTCCACTACAGTCTTTCCACTATAGTCTTTCCAATATAGTCTGTCAACTTTAGTCTTTCCACTTTAGTCTTTCCACTTTAGTCTGTCCACTTTAGTCTTTCCACTATAGTCTGTCCACTTTAGTCTTTCCACTATTCTCTGTCCACTTTAGTCTTTCCACTATAGTCTCCACTTTATTCTGTCCACTACAGTCTTTCCACTGTAGTCTTTCCACTATAGTCTGTCCACTTTAGTCTTTCCACTTTAATCTTTCCACTTTAGTCTGTCCACTTTAGTCTTTCCACTATAGTCTGTCCACTTTAGTCTTTCCACTTTAGTCTTTCCACTTTATTCTGTCCACTTCAATGTGTACACTTTAGTCTGTCCACCGAGTCTTTCCACTTCAGTCTTTCCACTATAGTCTCCACTTTATTCTGTCCACTACAGTCTTTCCACTATAGTCTTTCCACTATAGTCTGTCCACTTTAGTCTTTCCACTTTAGTCTTTCCACTTTAGTCTGTCCACTTTAGTCTTTCCACTATAGTCTGTCCACTTTAGTCTGTCCACTTTAGTCTTTCCACTATAGTCTGTCCACTTTAGTCTTTCCACTATAGTCTGTCCACTCTAGTCTTTCCACTTTAGTCTTTCCACATCAGTCTGTCCACTTTAGTCTTTCCACTATAGTCTGTCCACTTTAGTCTTCCCACTTTAGTCTTTCCACTTTAGTCTTTCCACTATAGTCTCCACTAGTCTGTCCACTTTAGTCTTTCCACTATAGTCTGTCCACTTTAGTCTTTCCACTTTAGTCTCTCCACCACAGTCTTTCCACTATAGTCCTTCCACTATATTCTGTCCACTTTAGTCTTTCCACTATTCTCTGTCCACTTTAGTCTTTCCACTATACTCTCTACTTTATTCTGTCCACTACAGTCTTTCCACTATAGTCTTTCCAATATAGTCCGTCCACTTTAGTCTTTCCACTATAGTCTCCACTTTATTCTGTCCACTACAGTCTTTCCACTATGGTCTTTCCACTATAGTCTGTCCACTTTAGTCTTTCCACTTTAATCTTTCCACTTTAGTCTGTCCACTTTAGTCTTTCCACTATAGTCTGTCCACTTTAGTCTTTCCACTTTAGTCTTTCCACTTTATTCTGTCCACTTCAGTGTGTACACTTTAGTTTGTCCACTGAGACTTTCCACTTCAGTCTTTCCACTATAGTCTCCACTTCATTCTGTCCACTACAGTCTTTCCACTATAGTCTTTCCACTATAGTCTTTCCACTATAGTCTGTCCACTTTAGTCTTTCCACTTTAGTCTTTCCACTATAGTCTGTCCACTTTAGTCTTTCCACTTTAGTCTTTCCACTTTAGTCTGTTCACTTTAGTCTTTCCACTATAGTCTGTCCACTTTAGTCTTTCCACTTTAGTCTTTCCACTTTAGTCTTTCCAATATAGTCCCCACTTTATTCTGTCCACTACAGTCTTTCCACTATAGTCTTTCCACTATAGTCTGTCCACTTTAGTCTTTCCACTTTAGTCTTTCCATTTTAGTCTGTCCACTTTAGTCTTTCCACTATAGACTGTCCACTTTAGTCTTTCCACTATTCTCTGTCCACTTTAGTCTTTCCACTATAGTCTCCACTTTATTCTGTCCACTACAGTCTTTCCACTATAGTCTTTCCACTATAGTCTGTCCACTTTAGTCTTTCCACTTTAGTCTTTCCATTTTAGTCTGTCCACTTTAGTCTTTCCACTATAGACTGTCCACTTTAGTCTTTCCACTATTCTCTGTCCACTTTAGTCTTTCCACTATAGTCTCCACTTTATTCTGTCCACTACAGTCTTTCCACTATAGTCTTTCCACTGTAGTCTGTCCACTTTAGTCTTTCCACTTTAGTCTTTCCACTTTAGTCTGTCCACTTTAGTCTTTCCACTATAGTCTGTCCACTTTAGTCTTTCCACTTTAGTCTTTCCACCACAGTCTTTCCACTATAGTCTTTCCACTATAGTCTGTCCACTTTAGTCTTTCCACTATAGTCTGTCCACTTTAGTCTTTCCACTTTAGTCTTTCCACCACAGTCTTTCCACTATAGTCTTTCCACTATAGGCTGTCCACTTTAGTCTTTCCACTATTCTCTGTCCACTTTAGTCTTTCCACTATACTCTCCACTTTATTCTGTCCACTACAGTCTTTCCACTATAGTTTTTCCAATATAGTCTGTCCACTTTAGTCTTTCCACTTTAGTCTTTCCACTTTAGTCTTTCCATTTTAGTCTGTCCACTTTAGTCTTTCCACTATAGACTGTCCACTTTAGTCTTTCCACTATTCTCTGTCCACTTTAGTCTTTCCACTATAGTCTCCACTTTATTCTGTCCACTACAGTCTTTCCACTATAGTTTTTCCAATATAGTCTGTCCACTTTAATCTTTCCACTTTAGTCTTTCCACCACAGTCTTTCCGCTATAGTCTTTCCACTATAGTCTGTCCACTTTAGTCTTTCCACTATTCTCTGTCCACTTTTGTCTTTCCACTATACTAACCACTTTATTCTGTCCACTACAGTCTTTCCACTATAGTCTTTCCAATATAGTCTGTCAACTTTAGTCTTTCCACTTTAGTCTTTCCACTTTAGTCTGTCCACTTTAGTCTTTCCACTATAGTCTGTCCACTTTAGTCTTTCCACTATTCTCTGTCCACTTTAGTCTTTCCACTATAGTCTCCACTTTATTCTGTCCACTACAGACTTTCCACTATAGTCTTTCCACTATAGTCTGTCCACTTTAGTCTTTCCACTTTAGTCTTTCCATTTTAGTCTGTCCACCTTAGTCTTTCCACTATAGACTGTCCACTTTAGTCTTTCCACTATTCTCTGTCCACTTTAGTCTTTCCACTATAGTCTCCACTTTATTCTGTCCACTACAGTCTTTCCACTATAGTCTTTCCACTGTAGTCTGTCCACTTTAGTCTTTCCACTTTAGTCTTTCCACTTTAGTCTGTCCACTTTAGTCTTTCCACTATAGTCTGTCCACTTTAGTCTTTCCACTTTAGTATTTCCACCACAGTCTTTCCACTATAGTCTTTCCACTATAGGCTGTCCACTTTAGTCTTTCCACTATTCTCTGTCCACTTTAGTCTTTCCACTATACTCTCCACTTTATTCTGTCGACTACAGTCTTTCCACTATATTTTATCCAATATAGTCTGTCCACTTTAGTCTTTCCACTTTAGTCTTTCCATTTTAGTCTGTCCACTTTAGTCTTTCCACTATAGACTGTCCACTTTAGTCTTTCCACTATTCTCTGTCCACTTTAGTCTTTCCACTATAGTCGCCACTTTATTCTGTCCACTACAGTCTTTCCACTATAGTCTTTCCACTGTAGTCTGTCCACTTTAGTCTTTCCACTTTAGTCTTTCCACTTTAGTCTGTCCACTTTAGTCTTTCCACTATAGTCTGTCCACTTTAGTCTTTCCACTTTAGTCTTTCCACCACAGTCTTTCCACTATAGTCTTTCCACTATAGGCTGTCCACTTTAGTCTTTCCACTATTCTCTGTCCACTTTAGTCTTTCCACTATACTCTCCACTTTATTCTGTCCACTACAGTCTTTCCACTATAGTTTTTCCAATATAGTCTGTCCACTTTAATCTTTCCACTTTAGTCTTTCCACCACAGTCTTTCCGCTATAGTCTTTCCACTATAGTCTGTCCACTTTAGTCTTTCCACTATTCTCTGTCCACTTTTGTCTTTCCACTATACTCTCCACTTTATTCTGTCCACTACAGTCTTTCCACTATAGTCTTTCCAATATAGTCTGTCAACTTTAGTCTTTCCACTTTAGTCTTTCCACTTTAGTCTGTCCACTTTAGTCTTTCCACTATAGTCTGTCCACTTTAGTCTTTCTACTATTCTCTGTCCACTTTAGTCTTTCCACTATAGTCTCCACTTTATTCTGTCCACTACAGTCTTTCCACTATAGTCTTTCCACTATAGTCTGTCCACTTTAGTCTTTCCACTTTAATCTTTCCACTTTAGTCTGTCCACTTTAGTCTTTCCACTATAGTCTGTCCACTTTAGTCTTTCCACTTTAGTCTTTCCACTTTATTCTGTCCACTTCAATGTGTACACTTTAGTCTGTCCACCGAGTCTTTCCACTTCAGTCTTTCCACTATACTCTCCACTTTATTCTGTCCACTACAGTCTTTCCACTATAGTCTTTCCACTCTAGTTTGTCCACTTTAGTCTTTCCACTATAGTCTTTCCACTATAGTCTGTCCACTTTAGTCTGTCCACTTTAGTCTTTCCACTATAGTCTGTCCACTTTAGTCTTTCCACTATAGTCTGTCCACTCTAGTCTTTCCACTTTAGTCTTTCCACATCAGTCTGTCCACTTTAGTCTTTCCACTATAGTCTGTCCACTTTAGTCTTTCCACTTTAGTCTTTCCACTTTAGTCTTTCCACTATAGTCTCCACTAGTCTGTCCACTTTAGTCTTTCCACTATAGTCTGTCCACTTTAGTCTTTCCACTTTAGTCTCTCCACCACAGTCTTTCCACTATAGTCCTTCCACTATATTCTGTCCACTTTAGTCTTTCCACTATTCTCTGTCCACTTTAGTCTTTCCACTATACTCTCTACTTTATTCTGTCCACTACAGTCTTTCCACTATAGTCTTTCCAATATAGTCTGTCCACTTTAGTCTTTCCGCTTTAGTTTTTCCACTTTAGTCTGTCCACTTCAGTCTTTCCACTATAGTCTGTCCACTTTAGTCTTTCCACTTTAGTCTTTCCACTATAGTCTCCACTTTATTCTGTCCACTACAGTCTTTCCACTATAGTCTTTCCGCTATAGTCTGTCCACTTTAGTCTTTCCACTATTCTCTGTCCAATTTAGTCTTTCCACTTTAGTCTTTCCACTATAGTCTTTCCACTAAAGTCTGTCCACTTTAGTCTTTCCACTTTAGTCTTTCCAATTTAGTCTGTCCACTTTAGTCTTTCCACTATAGACTGTCCACTTTAGTCTTTCCATAATTCTCTGTCCACTTTAGTCTTTCCACTATAGTCTCCACTTTATTCTGTCCACTACAGTCTTTCCACTATAGTCTTTCCACTATAGTCTGTCCAAATTAGTCTTTCCACTTTAGTCTTTCCACTTTAGTCTGTCTACTTTAGTCTTTCCACTATAGACTGTCCACTTTAGTCTTTCCACTATTCTCTGTCCACTTTAGTCTTTCCACTATAGTCTCCACTTTATTCTGTCCACTATAGTCTGTCCACTTTAATCTTTCCACTTTAGTCTTTCCACCACAGTCTTTCCACTATAGTCTTTCCACTATAGTCTGTCCACTTTAGTCTTTCCAGTATTCTCTGTCCACTTTAGTCTTTCCACTATACTCTCCACTTTATTCTGTCCACTACAGTCTTTTCACTATAGTCTTTCCAATATAGTCTGTCCACTTTAGTCTTTCCACTTTAGTCTTTCCACTTTTTTCTGTCCACTTTAGTCTTTCCACTATAGTCTGTCCACTTTAGTCTTTCCACTATTCTTTGTCCACTTTAGTCTTTCCACTTTAGTCTTTCCACTATAGTCTCCACTTTATTCTGTCCACTACAGTCTTTCCACTATGGTCTTTCCACTAAAGTCTGTCCACTTTAGTCTTTCCACTTTAATCTTTCCATTTTAGTCTGTCCACTTTAGTCTTTCCACTATAGACTGTCCACTTTAGTCTTTCCACTATTCTCTGTCCACTTTAGTCTTCACTATAGTCTCCACTTTATTCTGTCCACTACAGTCTTTTCACTATAGTCTTTCCACTGTAGTCTGTCCACTTTAGTCTTTCCACTTTAGTCTTTCCACTTTAGTCTTTCCACTTTAGTCTGTTCACTTTAGTCTTTCCACTATAGTCTGTCCACTTTAGTCTTTCCACTATAGACTGTCCACTTTAGTCTTTCCACGATAGTCCCCACTTTATTCTGTCCACTACAGTCTTTCCACTATAGTCTTTCCAATATAGTCTGTCCACTTTAGTCTTTCCACTTTAGTCTTTCCACTTTTTTCTGTCCACTACAGTCTTTCTGTCTTTTTCTCCACTACAGTCTTTCCACTATAGTCTTTCCACTATAGTCTGTCCACTTTAGTCTTTCCACTTTAGTCTTTCCATTTTAGTCTGTCCACTTTAGTCTTTCAACTATAGACTGTCCACTTTAGTCTTTCCACTATTCTCTGTCCACTTTAGTCTTTCCACTATAGTCTCCACTTTATTCTGTCCACTACAGTCTTTTCACTATAGTCTTTCCACTGTAGTCTCTCCACTTTAGTCTTTCCACTTTAGTCTTTCCACTTTAGTCTGTCCACTTTAGTCTTTCCACTATAGTCTGTCCACTTTAGTCTTTCCACTTTAGTCTGTCCACTTTAGTCTTTCCACTATAGACTGTCCACTTTAGTCTTTCCACTATTCTCTGTCCACTTTAGTCTTTCCACTATAGTCTCCACTTTATTCTGTCCACTATAGTCTGTCCACTTTAATCTTTCCACTTTAGTCTTTCCACCACAGTCTTTCCACTATAGTCTTTCCACTATAGTCTGTCCACTTTAGTCTTTCCAGTATTCTCTGTCCACTTTAGTCTTTCCACTATACTCTCCACTTTATTCTGTCCACTACAGTCTTTTCACTATAGTCTTTCCAATATAGTCTGTCCACTTTAGTCTTTCCACTTTAGTCTTTCCACTTTTTTCTGTCCACTTTAGTCTTTCCACTATAGTCTGTCCACTTTAGTCTTTCCACTATTCTTTGTCCACTTTAGTCTTTCCACTTTAGTCTTTCCACTATAGTCTCCACTTTATTATGTCCACTACAGTCTTTCCACTATGGTCTTTCCACCAAAGTCTGTCCACTTTAGTCTTTCCACTTTAATCTTTCCATTTTAGTCTGTCCACTTTAGTCTTTCCACTATAGACTGTCCACTTTAGTCTTTCCACTATTCTCTGTCCACTTTAGTCTTTCCACTATAGTCTCCACTTTATTCTGTCCACTACAGTCTTTTCACTATAGTCTTTCCACTGTAGTCTGTCCACTTTAGTCTTTCCACTTTAGTCTTTCCACTTTAGTCTTTCCACTTTAGTCTGTTCACTTTAGTCTTTCCACTATAGTCTGTCCACTTTAGTCTTTCCACTATAGACTGTCCACTTTAGTCTTTCCACGATAGTCCCCACTTTATTCTGTCCACTACAGTCTTTCCACTATAGTCTTTCCACTAAAGTCTGTCCACTTTAGTCTTTCCACTTTAATCTTTCCACTTTAGTCTGTCCACTTTAGTCTTTCCACTATAGTCTGTCCACTTTAGTCTTTCCACTTTAGTCTTTCCACTTTAGTCTTTCCACTTTAGTCTGTTCACTTTAGTCTTTCCACTATAGTCTGTCCACTTTAGTCTTTCCACTTTAGTCTTTCCACTTTAGTCTTTCCACTATAGTCCCCACTTTATTCTGTCCACTACAGTCTTTCCACTATAGTCTTTCCACTATAGTCTGTCCACTTTAGTCTTTCCACTTTAGTCTTTCCATTTTAGTCTGTCCACTTTAGTCTTTCCACTATAGACTGTCCACTTTAGTCTTTCCACTATTCTCTGTCCACTTTAGTGTTTCCACTATAGTCTCCACTTTATTCTGTCCACTACAGTCTTTCCACTATAGTCTTTCCACTATAGTCTGTCCACTTTAGTCTTTCCACTTTAGTCTTTCCATTTTAGTCTGTCCACTTTAGTCTTTCAACTATAGACTGTCCACTTTAGTCTTTCCACTATTCTCTGTCCACTTTAGTCTTTCCACTATAGTCTCCACTTTATTCTGTCCACTACAGTCTTTTCACTATAGTCTTTCCACTGTAGTCTCTCCACTTTAGTCTTTCCACTTTAGTCTTTCCACTTTAGTCTGTCCACTTTAGTCTTTCCACTATAGTCTGTCCACTTTAGTCTTTCCACTTTAGTCTTTCCACCACAGTCTTTCCACTATAGTCTTTCCACTATAGGCTGTCCACTTTAGTCTTTCCACTATTCTCTGTCCACTTTAGTCTTTCCACTATACTCTCCACTTTATTCTGTCCACTACAGTCTTTCCACTATAGTTTTTCCAATATAGTCTGTCCACATTAGTCTTTCCACTTTAGTCTTTCCATTTTAGTCTGTCCACTTTAGTCTTTCCACTATAGACTGTCCACTTTAGTCTTTCCACTATTCTCTGTCCACTTTAGTCTTTCCACTATAGTCTCCACTTTATTCTGTCCACTACTGTCTTTCCACTATAGTCTTTCCACTGTAGTCTGTCCACTTTAGTCTTTCCACTTTAGTCTGTCCACTTTAGTCTTTCCACTATAGTCTGTCCACTTTAGTCTTTCCACTTTAGTCTTTCCACCACAGTCTTTCCACTATAGTCTTTCCACTATAGGCTGTCCACTTTAGTCTTTCCACTATTCTCTGACCACTTTAGTCTGTCCACTATACTCTCCACTTTATTCTGTCCACTACAGTCTTTCCACTATAGTTTTTCCAATATAGTCTGTCCACTTTAATCTTTCCACTTTAGTCTTTCCACCACAGTCTTTCCGCTATTGTCTTTCCACTATAGTCTGTCCACTTTAGTCTTTCCACTATTCTCTGTCCACTTTAGTCTTTCCACTATAGTCTCCACTTTATTCTGTCCACTACAGTCTTTCCACTATAGTCTTTCCACTATAGTCTGTCCACTTTAGTCTTTCCACTTTAATCTTTCCACTTTAGTCTGTCTACTTTATTCTTTCCACTTTAGTCTTTCCACTTTATTCTGTCCACTTCAATGTGTACACTTTAGTCTGTCCACCGAGTCTTTCCACTTCAGTCTTTCCACTATAGTCTCCACTTCATTCTGTCCACTACAGTCTTTCCACTATAGTCTTTCCACTATAGTCTGTCCACTTTAGTCTTTCCAGTATTCTCTGTCCACTTTAGTCTTTCCACTATACTCTCCACTTTATTCTGTCCACTACAGTCTTTTCACTATAGTCTTTCCAATATAGTCTGTCCACTTTAGTCTTTCCACTTTAGTCTTTCCACTTTTTTCTGTCCACTTTATTCTGTCCACTATAGTCTGTCCACTTTAATCTTTCCACTTTAGTCTTTCCACCACAGTCTTTCCACTATAGTCTTTCCACTATAGTCTGTCCACTTTAGTCTTTCCAGTATTCTCTGTCCACTTTAGTCTTTCCACTATACTCTCCACTTTATTCTGTCCACTACAGTCTTTTCACTATAGTCTTTCCAATATAGTCTGTCCACTTTAGTCTTTCCACTTTAGTCTTTCCACTTTTTTCTGTCCACTTTAGTCTTTCCACTATAGTCTGTCCACTTTAGTCTTTCCACTATTCTTTGTCCACTTTAGTCTTTCCACTTTAGTCTTTCCACTATAGTCTCCACTTTATTCTGTCCACTACAGACTTTCCACTATGGTCTTTCCACTAAAGTCTGTCCACTTTAGTCTTTCCACTTTAATCTTTCCATTTTAGTCTGTCCACTTTAGTCTTTCCACTATAGACTGTCCACTTTAGTCTTTCCACTATTCTCTGTCCACTTTAGTCTTCACTATAGTCTCCACTTTATTCTGTCCACTACAGTCTTTTCACTATAGTCTTTCCACTGTAGTCTGTCCACTTTAGTCTTTCCACTTTAGTCTTTCCACTTTAGTCTTTCCACTTTAGTCTGTTCACTTTAGTCTTTCCACTATAGTCTGTCCACTTTAGTCTTTCCACTATAGACTGTCCACTTTAGTCTTTCCACGATAGTCCCCACTTTATTCTGTCCACTACAGTCTTTCCACTATAGTCTTTCCAATATAGTCTGTCCACTTTAGTCTTTCCACTTTAGTCTTTCCACTTTTTTCTGTCCACTACAGTCTTTCTGTCTTTTTCTCCACTACAGTCTTTCCACTATAGTCTTTCCACTATAGTCTGTCCACTTTAGTCTTTCCACTTTAGTCTTTCCATTTTAGTCTGTCCACTTTAGTCTTTCAACTATAGACTGTCCACTTTAGTCTTTCCACTATTCTCTGTCCACTTTAGTCTTTCCACTATAGTCTCCACTTTATTCTGTCCACTACAGTCTTTTCACTATAGTCTTTCCACTGTAGTCTCTCCACTTTAGTCTTTCCACTTTAGTCTTTCCACTTTAGTCTGTCCACTTTAGTCTTTCCACTATAGTCTGTCCACTTTAGTCTTTCCACTTTAGTCTGTCCACTTTAGTCTTTCCA
Organism: Branchinecta sandiegonensis; assembly: GCA_030848855.1. Taxonomy (NCBI): domain Eukaryota; kingdom Metazoa; phylum Arthropoda; class Branchiopoda; order Anostraca; family Branchinectidae; genus Branchinecta; species Branchinecta sandiegonensis. The sequence goes on along the minus strand of JAUPMV010000002.1, from coordinate 181,880 downwards.
CTATAGACTGTCCACTTTAGTCTTTCCACTATTCTCTGTCCACTTTAGTCTTTCCACTATAGTCTCCACTTTATTCTGTCCACTATAGTCTGTCCACTTTAATCTTTCCACTTTAGTCTTTCCACCACAGTCTTTCCACTATAGTCTTTCCACTATAGTCTGTCCACTTTAGTCTTTCCACTATTCTTTGTCCACTTTAGTCTTTCCACTTTAGTCTTTCCACTATAGTCTCCACTTTATTATGTCCACTACAGTCTTTCCACTATGGTCTTTCCACCAAAGTCTGTCCACTTTAGTCTTTCCACTTTAATCTTTCCATTTTAGTCTGTCCACTTTAGTCTTTCCACTATAGACTGTCCACTTTAGTCTTTCCACTATTCTCTGTCCACTTTAGTCTTTCCACTATAGTCTCCACTTTATTCTGTCCACTACAGTCTTTTCACTATAGTCTTTCCACTGTAGTCTGTCCACTTTAGTCTTTCCACTTTAGTCTTTCCACTTTAGTCTTTCCACTTTAGTCTGTTCACTTTAGTCTTTCCACTATAGTCTGTCCACTTTAGTCTTTCCACTATAGACTGTCCACTTTAGTCTTTCCACGATAGTCCCCACTTTATTCTGTCCACTACAGTCTTTCCACTATAGTCTTTCCACTAAAGTCTGTCCACTTTAGTCTTTCCACTTTAATCTTTCCACTTTAGTCTGTCCACTTTAGTCTTTCCACTATAGTCTGTCCACTTTAGTCTTTCCACTTTAGTCTTTCCACTTTAGTCTTTCCACTTTAGTCTGTTCACTTTAGTCTTTCCACTATAGTCTGTCCACTTTAGTCTTTCCACTTTAGTCTTTCCACTTTAGTCTTTCCACTATAGTCCCCACTTTATTCTGTCCACTACAGTCTTTCCACTATAGTCTTTCCACTATAGTCTGTCCACTTTAGTCTTTCCACTTTAGTCTTTCCATTTTAGTCTGTCCACTTTAGTCTTTCCACTATAGACTGTCCACTTTAGTCTTTCCACTATTCTCTGTCCACTTTAGTGTTTCCACTATAGTCTCCACTTTATTCTGTCCACTACAGTCTTTCCACTATAGTCTTTCCACTATATTCTGTCCACTTTAGTCTTTCCACTTTAGTCTTTCCATTTTAGTCTGTCCACTTTAGTCTTTCAACTATAGACTGTCCACTTTAGTCTTTCCACTATTCTCTGTCCACTTTAGTCTTTCCACTATAGTCTCCACTTTATTCTGTCCACTACAGTCTTTTCACTATAGTCTTTCCACTGTAGTCTCTCCACTTTAGTCTTTCCACTTTAGTCTTTCCACTTTAGTCTGTCCACTTTAGTCTTTCCACTATAGTCTGTCCACTTTAGTCTTTCCACTTTAGTCTTTCCACCACAGTCTTTCCACTATAGTCTTTCCACTATAGGCTGTCCACTTTAGTCTTTCCACTATTCTCTGTCCACTTTAGTCTTTCCACTATACTCTCCACTTTATTCTGTCCACTACAGTCTTTCCACTATAGTTTTTCCAATATAGTCTGTCCACATTAGTCTTTCCACTTTAGTCTTTCCATTTTAGTCTGTCCACTTTAGTCTTTCCACTATAGACTGTCCACTTTAGTCTTTCCACTATTCTCTGTCCACTTTAGTCTTTCCACTATAGTCTCCACTTTATTCTGTCCACTACTGTCTTTCCACTATAGTCTTTCCACTGTAGTCTGTCCACTTTAGTCTTTCCACTTTAGTCTGTCCACTTTAGTCTTTCCACTATAGTCTGTCCACTTTAGTCTTTCCACTTTAGTCTTTCCACCACAGTCTTTCCACTATAGTCTTTCCACTATAGGCTGTCCACTTTAGTCTTTCCACTATTCTCTGACCACTTTAGTCTGTCCACTATACTCTCCACTTTATTCTGTCCACTACAGTCTTTCCACTATAGTTTTTCCAATATAGTCTGTCCACTTTAATCTTTCCACTTTAGTCTTTCCACCACAGTCTTTCCGCTATTGTCTTTCCACTATAGTCTGTCCACTTTAGTCTTTCCACTATTCTCTGTCCACTTTTGTCTTTCCAGTATACTCTCCACTTTATTCTGTCCACTACAGTCTTTCCACTATAGTCTTTCCAATATAGTCTGTCAACTTTAGTCTTTCCACTTTAGTCTTTCCACTTTAGTCTGTCCACTTTAGTCTTTCCACTATAGTCTGTCCACTTTAGTCTTTCCACTATTCTCTGTCCACTTTAGTCTTTCCACTATAGTCTCCACTTTATTCTGTCCACTACAGTCTTTCCACTATAGTCTTTCCACTATAGTCTGTCCACTTTAGTCTTTCCACTTTAATCTTTCCACTTTAGTCTGTCTACTTTATTCTTTCCACTTTAGTCTTTCCACTTTATTCTGTCCACTTCAATGTGTACACTTTAGTCTGTCCACCGAGTCTTTCCACTTCAGTCTTTCCACTATAGTCTCCACTTCATTCTGTCCACTACAGTCTTTCCACTATAGTCTTTCCACTATAGTCTGTCCACTTTAGTCTTTCCACTTTAGTCTTTTCACTTTAGTCTGTCCACTTTAGTCTTTCCACTATAGTCTGTCCACTGTAGTCTGTCCACTTTAGTCTTTCCACTATAGTCTGTCCACTTTAGTCTTTCCACTATAGTCTGTCCACTCTAGTCTTTCCACTTTAGTCTTCCACATTAGTCTGTCCACTTTAGTCTTTCCACTATAGTCTGTCCACTTTAGTCTTTCCACTTTAGTCTTTCCACTTTAGTCTTTCCACTATAGTCTCCACTAGTCTGTCCACTTTAGTCTTTCCACTATAGTCTGTCCACTTTAGTCTGTCCACTTTAGTCTTTCCACTTTAGTCTGTCCACTTTAGTCTTTCCACTATAGTCCGTCCACTTTAGTCTTTCCATTTTAGTCTGTCCACTTTAGTCTTTCCACAATAAACTGTCCACTTTAGTCTTTCCACCATTCTCTGCCACTTTAGTCTTTCCACTATAGTCTCCACTTTATTCTGTCCACTACAGTCTTTCCACTATAGTCTTTCCACTGTAGTCTGTCCACTTTAGTCTTTCCACTATAGTCTGTCCACTTTAGACTTTCCACTTTAGTTTTTCCACTTTAGTTTGTCCACTTCAGTCTTTCCACTATAGTCTGTCCACTTTAGTCTTTCCACTTTAGTCTTTCCACTATAGTCTCCACTTTATTCTGTCCACTACAGTCTTTCCACTGTAGTCTGTCCACTTTAGTCTTTCCACTTTAGTCTTTCCACTGTAGTCTGTCCACTTTAGTCTTTCCACTATAGTCTGTCTACTTTAGTCTTTCCACTTTAGTCTTTCCATTTTAGTCTGTCCACTTTGGTCTTTCCACAATAGACTGTCCACTTTAGTCTTTCCACTATTCTCTGTCCACTTTAGTCTTTCCACTATAGTCTCCACTTTATTCTGTCCACTATAGTCTTTCCACTATAGTCTTTCCACTGTAATCTGTCCACTTTAGTCTTTCCACTATTCTCTGTCCACTTTAGTCTTTCCACTATAGTCTCCACTTTATTCTGTCCACTACAGTCTTTCCACTTTAGTCTTTCCGCTTTAGTTTTTCCACTTTAGTCTGTCCACTTCAGTCTTTCCACTATAGTCTGTCCACTTTAGTCTTTCCACTTTAGTCTTTCCACTATAGTCTCCACTTTATTCTGTCCACTACAGTCTTTCCACTATAGTCTTTCCGCTATAGTCTGTCCACTTTAGTCTTTCCACTATTCTCTGTCCAATTTAGTCTTTCCACTTTAGTCTTTCCACTATAGTCTTTCCACTATAGTCTGTCCACTTTAATCTTTCCACTTTAGTCTTTCCACTTTAGTCGGTCCACTTTAGTCTTTCCACTATAGACTGTCCACTTTAGTCTTTCCATAATTCTCTGTCCACTTTAGTCTTTCCACTACAGTCTCCACTTTATTCTGTCAACTACAGTCTTTCCACTACAGTCTTTCCACTATAGTCTGCCCACTTTAGTCTTTCCACTTTAGTCTTTCCACTTTAGTCTGTCCACTTTAGTCTTTCCACTATAGTCTGTCCACTTTAGTCTTTCCACTTTAGTCTTTCCGCTTTAGTCTGTCCATTTAGTCTTTCCACTAGAGTCTGTCCACTTTAGTCTGTCCACTTTAGATAGTCCACTTTAGTCTTTCCACTTTAGTCATTTCCACTATAGTCTGTCCACTTTAGTCTTTCAACTTTAGTCTTTCCACTTTAGTCTGTCCCCTTTAGTCTTTCCACTATTCTCTGTCCACTTTTGTCTTTCCACTTTAGTCTGTCCACTTTAGTCTTTCCACTTTAGTCTTTCCATTTTAGTCTGTCCACTTTAGTCTTTCCACTATAGACTGTCCACTTTAGTCTTTCCACTATTCTCTGTCCACTTTAGTCTTTCCACTATAGTCTCCACTTTATTCTGTCCACTACAGTCTTTCCACTATAGTCTTTCCACTGTAGTCTGTCCACTTTAGTCTTTCCACTTTAGTCTTTCCACTTTAGTCTGTCCACTTTAGTCTTTCCACTATAGTCTGTCCACTTTAGTCTTTCCACTTTAGTCTTTCCACCACAGTCTTTCCACTATAGTCTTTCCACTATAGGCTGTCCACTTTAGTCTTTCCACTATTCTCTGTCCACTTTAGTCTTTCCACTATACTCTCCACTTTATTCTGTCCACTACAGTCTTTCCACTATAGTTTTTCCATTATAGTCTGTCCACTTTAGTCTTTCCACTTTAGTCTTTCCACTTTAGTCTTTCCATTTTAGTCTGTCCACTTTAGTCTTTCCACTATAGACTGTCCACTTTAGTCTTTCCACTATTCTCTGTCCACTTTAGTCTTTCCACTATAGTCTCCACTTTATTCTGTCCACTACAGTCTTTCCACTATAGTCTTTCCACTGTAGTCTGTCCACTTTAGTCTGTCCACTTTAGTCTTTCCACTTTAGTCTGTCCACTTTAGTCTTTCCACTATAGTCTGTCCACTTTAGTCTTTCCACTTTAGTCTTTCCACCACAGTCTTTCCACTATAGTCTTTCCACTATAGGCTGTCCACTTTAGTCTTTCCACTATTCTCTGTCCACTTTAGTCTGTCCACTATACTCTCCACTTTATTCTGTCCACTACAGTCTTTCCACTATAGTTTTTCCAATATAGTCTGTCCACTTTAATCTTTCCACTTTAGTCTTTCCACCACAGTCTTTCCGCTATTGTCTTTCCACTATAGTCTGTCCACTTTAGTCTTTCCACTATTCTCTGTCCACTTTTGTCTTTCCACTATACTCTCCACTTTATTCTGTCCACTACAGTCTTTCCACTATAGTCTTTCCAATATAGTCTGTCAACTTTAGTCTTTCCACTTTAGTTTTTCCACTTTAGTCTGTCCACTTTAGTCTTTCCACTATAGTCTGTCCACTTTAGTCTTTCCACTATTCTCTGTCCACTTTAGTCTTTCCACTATAGTCTCCACTTTATTCTGTCCACTACAGTCTTTCCACTATAGTCTTTCCACTATAGTCTGTCCACTTTAGTCTTTCCACTTTAATCTTTCCACTTTAGTCTGTCTACTTTAGTCTTTCCACTTTAGTCTTTCCACTTTATTCTGTCCACTTCAATGTGTACACTTTAGTCTGTCCACCGAGTCTTTCCACTTCAGTCTTTCCACTATAGTCTCCACTTTATTCTGTCCACTACAGTCTTTCCACTATAGTCTTTCCACTATAGTCTGTCCACTTTAGTCTTTCCACTTTAGTCTTTTCACTTTAGTCTGTCCACTTTAGTCTTTCCACTATAGTCTGTCCACTTTAGTCAGTCCACTTTAGTCTTTCCACTATAGTCTGTCCACTTTAGTCTTTCCACTATAGTCTGTCCACTCTAGTCTTTCCACTTTAGTCTTCCACATTAGTCTGTCCACTTTAGTCTTTCCACTATAGTCTGTCCACTTTAGTCTTTCCACTTTAGTCTTTCCACTTTAGTCTTTCCACTATAGTCTCCACTAGTCTGTCCACTTTAGTCTTTCCACTATAGTCTGTCCACTTTAGTCTGTCCACTTTAGTCTTTCCACTTTAGTCTGTCCACTTTAGTCTTTCCACTATAGTCTGTCCACTTTAGTCTTTCCATTTTAGTCTGTCCACTGTAGTCTTTCCACAATAGACTGTCCACTTTAGTCTTTCCACTATTCTCTGCCACTTAGTCTTTCCACTATAGTCTCCACTTTATTCTGTCCACTACAGTCTTTCCACTATAGTCTTTCCACTGTAGTCTGTCCACTTTAGTCTTTCCACAATAGTCTGTCCACTTTAGTCTTTCCACTTTAGTTTTTCCACTTTAGTCTGTCCACTTCAGTCTTTCCACTATAGTCTGTCCACTTTAGTCTTTCCACTTTAGTCTTTCCACTATAGTCTCCACTTTATTCTGTCCATTACAGTCTTTCCACTGTAGTCTGTCCACTTTAGTCTTTCCACTTTAGTCTTTCCACTGTAGTCTGTCCACTTTAGTCTTTCCACTATAGTCTGTCCACTTTAGTCTTTCCACTTTAGTCTTTCCATTTTAGTCTGTCCACTTTGGTCTTTCCACAATAGACTGTCCACTTTAGTCTTTCCACTATTCTCTGTCCACTTTAGTCTTTCCACTATAGTCTCCACTTTATTCTGTCCACTATAGTCTTTCCACTATAGTCTTTCCACTGTAATCTGTCCACTTTAGTCTTTCCACTATTCTCTGTCCACTTTAGTCTTTCCACTATAGTCTCCACTTTATTCTGTCCACTACAGTCTTTCCACTTTAGTCTTTCCGCTTTAGTTTTTCCACTTTAGTCTGTCCACTTCAGTCTTTCCACTATAGTCTGTCCACTTTAGTCTTTCCACTTTAGTCTTTCCACTATAGTCTCCACTTTATTCTGTCCACTACAGTCTTTCCACTATAGTCTTTCCGCTATAGTCTGTCCACTTTAGTCTTTCCACTATTCTCTGTCCAATTTAGTCTTTCCACTTTAGTCTTTCCACTATAGTCTTTCCACTATAGTCTGTCCACTTTAATCTTTCCACTTTAGTCTTTCCACTTTAGTCGGTCCACTTTAGTCTTTCCACTATAGACTGTCCACTTTAGTCTTTCCATAATTCTCTGTCCACTTTAGTCTTTCCACTATAGTCTCCACTTTATTCTGTCAACTACAGTCTTTCCACTACAGTCTTTCCACTATAGTCTGCCCACTTTAGTCTTTCCACTTTAGTCTTTCCACTTTAGTCTGTCCACTTTAGTCTTTCCACTATAGTCTGTCCACTTTAGTCTTTCCACTTTAGTCTTTCCGCTTTAGTCTGTCCATTTAGTCTTTCCACTAGAGTCTGTCCACTTTAGTCTGTCCACTTTAGATAGTCCACTTTAGTCTTTCCACTTTAGTCATTTCCACTATAGTCTGTCCACTTTAGTCTTTCAACTTTAGTCTTTCCACTTTAGTCTGTCCCCTTTAGTCTTTCCACTATTCTCTGTCCACTTTTGTCTTTCCACTTTAGTCTGTCCACTTTAGTCTTTCCACTTTAGTCTTTCCATTTTAGTCTGTCCACTTTAGTCTTTCCACTATAGACTGTCCACTTTAGTCTTTCCACTATTCTCTGTCCACTTTAGTCTTTCCACTATAGTCTCCACTTTATTCTGTCCACTACAGTCTTTCCACTATAGTCTTTCCACTGTAGTCTGTCCACTTTAGTCTTTCCACTTTAGTCTTTCCACTTTAGTCTGTCCACTTTAGTCTTTCCACTATAGTCTGTCCACTTTAGTCTTTCCACTTTAGTCTTTCCACCACAGTCTGTCCACTATAGTCTTTCCACTATAGGCTGTCCACTTTAGTCTTTCCACTATTCTCTGTCCACTTTAGTCTTTCCACTATACTCTCCACTTTATTCTGTCCACTACAGTCTTTCCACTATAGTTTTTCCAATATAGTCTGTCCACTTTAGTCTTTCCACTTTAGTCTTTCCACTTTAGTCTTTCCATTTTAGTCTGTCCACTTTAGTCTTTCCACTATAGACTGTCCACTTTAGTCTTTCCACTATTCTCTGTCCACTTTAGTCTTTCCACTATAGTCTCCACTCTATTCTGTCCACTACAGTCTTTCCACTATAGTCTTTCCACTGTAGTCTGTCCACTTTAGTCTTTCCACTTTAGTCTTTCCACTTTAGTCTGTCCACTTTAGTCTTTCCACTATAGTCTGTCCACTTTAGTCTTTCCACTTTAGTCTTTCCACCACAGTCTTTCCACTATAGTCTTTCCACTATAGGCTGTCCACTTTAGTCTTTCCACTATTCTCTGTCCACTTTAGTCTTTCCACTATACTCTCCACTTTATTCTGTCCACTACAGTCTTTCCACTATAGTTTTTCCAATATAGTCTGTCCACTTTAATCTTTCCACTTTAGTCTTTCCACCACAGTCTTTCCGCTATAGTCTTTCCACTATAGTCTGTCCACTTTAGTCTTTCCACTATTCTCTGTCCACTTTTGTCTTTCCACTATACTCACCACTTTATTCTGTCCACTACAGTCTTTCCACTATAGTCTTTCCAATATAGTCTGTCAACTTTAGTCTTTCCACTTTAGTCTTTCCACTTTAGTCTGTCCACTTTAGTCTTTCCACTATAGTCTGTCCACTTTAGTCTTTCCACTATTCTCTGTCCACTTTAGTCTTTCCACTATAGTCTCCACTTTATTCTGTCCACTACAGTCTTTCCACTATAGTCTTTCCACTATAGTCTGTCCACTTTAGTCTTTCCACTTTAGTCTTTCCATTTTAGTCTGTCCACCTTAGTCTTTCCACTATAGACTGTCCACTTTAGTCTTTCCACTATTCTCTGTCCACTTTAGTCTTTCCACTATAGTCTCCACTTTATTCTGTCCACTACAGTCTTTCCACTATAGTCTTTCCACTGTAGTCTGTCCACTTTAGTCTTTCCACTTTAGTCTTTCCACTTTAGTCTGTCCACTTTAGTCTTTCCACTATAGTCTGTCCACTTTAGTCTTTCCACTTTAGTATTTCCACCACAGTCTTTCCACTATAGTCTTTCCACTATAGGCTGTCCACTTTAGTCTTTCCACTATTCTCTGTCCACTTTAGTCTTTCCACTATACTCTCCACTTTATTCTGTCGACTACAGTCTTTCCACTATAGTTTTTCCAATATAGTCTGTCCACTTTAGTCTTTCCACTTTAGTCTTTCCATTTTAGTCTGTCCACTTTAGTCTTTCCACTATAGACTGTCCACTTTAGTCTTTCCACTATTCTCTGTCCACTTTAGTCTTTCCACTATAGTCGCCACTTTATTCTGTCCACTACAGTCTTTCCACTATAGTCTTTCCACTGTAGTCTGTCCACTTTAGTCTTTCCACTTTAGTCTTTCCACTTTAGTCTGTCCACTTTAGTCTTTCCACTATAGTCTGTCCACTTTAGTCTTTCCACTTTAGTCTTTCCACCACAGTCTTTCCACTATAGTCTTTCCACTATAGGCTGTCCACTTTAGTCTTTCCACTATTCTCTGTCCACTTTAGTCTTTCCACTATACTCTCCACTTTATTCTGTCCACTACAGTCTTTCCACTATAGTTTTTCCAATATAGTCTGTCCACTTTAATCTTTCCACTTTAGTCTTTCCACCACAGTCTTTCCGCTATAGTCTTTCCACTATAGTCTGTCCACTTTAGTCTTTCCACTATTCTCTGTCCACTTTTGTCTTTCCACTATACTCTCCACTTTATTCTGTCCACTACAGTCTTTCCACTATAGTCTTTCCAATATAGTCTGTCAACTTTAGTCTTTCCACTTTAGTCGTTCCACTTTAGTCTGTCCACTTTAGTCTTTCCACTATAGTCTGTCCACTTTAGTCTTTCTACTATTCTCTGTCCACTTTAGTCTTTCCACTATAGTCTCCACTTTATTCTGTCCACTACAGTCTTTCCACTATAGTCTTTCCACTATAGTCTGTCCACTTTAGTCTTTCCACTTTAATCTTTCCACTTTAGTCTGTCCACTTTAGTCTTTCCACTATAGTCTGTCCACTTTAGTCTTTCCACTTTAGTCTTTCCACTTTATTCTGTCCACTTCAATGTGTACACTTTAGTCTGTCCACCGAGTCTTTCCACTTCAGTCTTTCCACTATACTCTCCACTTTATTCTGTCCACTACAGTCTTTCCACTATAGTCTTTCCACTATAGTCTGTCCACTTTAGTCTTTCCACTATAGTCTTTCCACTATAGTCTGTCCACTTTAGTCTGTCCACTTTAGTCTTTCCACTATAGTCTGTCCACTTTAGTCTTTCCACTATAGTCTGTCCACTCTAGTCTTTCCACTTTAGTCTTTCCACATCAGTCTGTCCACTTTAGTCTTTCCACTATAGTCTTTCCACTTTAGTCTTTCCACTTTAGTCTTTCCACTTTAGTCTTTCCACTATAGTCTCCACTAGTCTGTCCACTTTAGTCTTTCCACTATAGTCTGTCCACTTTAGTCTTTCCACTTTAGTCTCTCCACCACAGTCTTTCCACTATAGTCCTTCCACTATATTCTGTCCACTTTAGTCTTTCCACTATTCTCTTTCCACTTTAGTCTTTCCACTATACTCTCTACTTTATTCTGTCCACTACAGTCTTTCCACTATAGTCTTTCCAATATAGTCTGTCCACTTTAGTCTTTCCGCTTTAGTTTTTCCACTTTAGTCTGTCCACTTCAGTCTTTCCACTATAGTCTGTCCACTTTAGTCTTTCCACTTTAGTCTTTCCACTATAGTCTCCACTTTATTCTGTCCACTACAGTCTTTCCACTATAGTCTTTCCGCTATAGTCTGTCCACTTTAGTCTTTCCACTATTCTCTGTCCAATTTAGTCTTTCCACTATAGTCTTTCCAATATAGTCTGTCAACTTTAGTCTTTCCACTTTAGTCTTTCCACTTTAGTCTGTCCACTTTAGTCTTTCCACTATAGTCTGTCCACTTTAGTCTTTCTACTATTCTCTGTCCACTTTAGTCTTTCCACTATAGTCTCCACTTTATTCTGTCCACTACAGTCTTTCCACTATAGTCTTTCCACTATAGTCTGTCCACTTTAGTCTTTCCACTTTAATCTTTCCACTTTAGTCTGTCCACTTTAGTTTTTCCACTATAGTCTGTCAACTTTAGTCTTTCCACTTTAGTCTTTCCACTTTATTCTGTCCACTTCAATGTGTACACTTTAGTCTGTCCACCGAGTCTTTCCACTTCAGTCTTTCCACTATACTCTCCACTTTATTCTGTCCACTACAGTCTTTCCACTATAGTCTTTCCAATTTAGTCTGTCCACTTTAGTCTTTCCACTATAGACTGTCCACTTTAGTCTTTCCATAATTCTCTGTCCACTTTAGTCTTTCCACTATAGTCTCCACTTTATTCTGTCCACTACAGTCTTTCCACTATAGTCTTTCAACTATAGTCTGTCCAAATTAGTCTTTCCACTTTAGTCTTTCCACTTTAGTCTGTCTACTTTAGTCTTTCCACTATAGACTGTCCACTTTAGTCTTTCCACTATTCTCTGTCCACTTTAGTCTTTCCACTATAGTCTCCACTTTATTCTGTCCACTATAGTCTGTCCACGTTAATCTTTCCACTTTAGTCTTTCCACCACAGTCTTTCCACTATAGTCTTTCCACTATAGTCTGTCCACTTTAGTCTTTCCAGTATTCTCTGTCCACTTTAGTCTTTCCACTATACTCTCCACTTTATTCTGTCCACTACAGTCTTTTCACTATAGTCTTTCCAATATAGTCTGTCCACTTTAGTCTTTCCACTTTAGTCTTTCCACTTTTTTCTGTCCACTTTAGTCTTTCCACTATAGTCTGTCCACTTTAGTCTTTCCACTATTCTTTGTCCACTTTAGTCTTTCCACTTTAGTCTTTCCACTATAGTCTCCACTTTATTCTGTCCACTACAGTCTTTCCACTATGGTCTTTCCACTAAAGTCTGTCCACTTTAGTCTTTCCACTTTAATCTTTCCATTTTAGTCTGTCCACTTTAGTCTTTCCACTATAGACTGTCCACTTTAGTCTTTCCACTATTCTCTGTCCACTTTAGTCTTCACTATAGTCTCCACTTTATTCTGTCCACTACAGTCTTTTCACTATAGTCTTTCCACTGTAGTCTGTCGACTTTAGTCTTTCCACTTTAGTCTTTCCACTTTAGTCTTTCCACTTTAGTCTTTCCACTTTAGTCTGTTCACTTTAGTCTTTCCACTATAGTCTGTCCACTTTAGTCTTTCCACTATAGACTGTCCACTTTAGTCTTTCCACGACAGTCCCCACTTTATTCTGTCCACTACAGTCTTTCCACTATAGTCTTTCCACTAAAGTCTGTCCACTTTAGTCTTTCCACTTTAATCTTTCCACTTTAGTCTGTCCACTTTAGTCTTTCCACTATAGTCTGTCCACTTTAGTCTTTCCACTTTAGTCTTTCCACTTTAGTCTTTCCACTTTAGTCTGTTCACTTTAGTCTTTCCACTATAGTCTGTCCACTTTAGTCTTTCCACTTTAGTCTTTCCACTTTAGTCTTTCCACTATAGTCCCCACTTTATTCTGTCCACTACAGTCTTTCCACTATAGTCTTTCCACTATAGTCTGTCCACTTTAGTCTTTCCACTTTAGTCTTTCCATTTTAGTCTGTCCACTTTAGTCTTTCCACTATAGACTGTCCACTTTAGTCTTTCCACTATTCTCTGTCCACTTTAGTGTTTCCACTATAGTCTCCACTTTATTCTGTCCACTACAGTCTTTCCACTATAGTCTTTCCACTATAGTCTGTCCACTTTAGTCTTTCCACTTTAGTCTTTCCATTTTAGTCTGTCCACTTTAGTCTTTCAACTATAGACTGTCCACTTTAGTCTTTCCACTATTCTCTGTCCACTTTAGTCTTTCCACTATAGTCTCCACTTTATTCTGTCCACTACAGTCTTTTCACTATAGTCTTTCCACTGTAGTCTCTCCACTTTAGTCTTTCCACTTTAGTCTTTCCACTTTAGTCTGTCCACTTTAGTCTTTCCACTATAGTCTGTCCACTTTAGTCTTTCCACTTTAGTCTGTCCACTTTAGTCTTTCCACTATAGACTGTCCACTTTAGTCTTTCCACTATTCTCTGTCCACTTTAGTCTTTCCACTATAGTCTCCACTTTATTCTGTCCACTATAGTCTGTCCACTTTAATCTTTCCACTTTAGTCTTTCCACCACAGTCTTTCCACTATAGTCTTTCCACTATAGTCTGTCCACTTTAGTCTTTCCAGTATTCTCTGTCCACTTTAGTCTTTCCACTATACTCTCCACTTTATTCTGTCCACTACAGTCTTTTCACTATAGTCTTTCCAATATAGTCTGTCCACTTTAGTCTTTCCACTTTAATCTTTCCACTTTTTTCTGTCCACTTTAGTCTTTCCACTATAGTCTGTCCACTTTAGTCTTTCCACTATTCTTTGTCCACTTTAGTCTTTCCACTTTAGTCTTTCCACTATAGTCTCCACTTTATTCTGTCCACTACAGTCTTTCCACTATTGTCTTTCCACTAAAGTCTGTCCACTTTAGTCTTTCCACTTTAATCTTTCCATTTTAGTCTGTCCACTTTAGTCTTTCCACTATAGACTGTCCACTTTAGTCTTTCCACTATTCTCTGTCCACTTTAGTCTTTCCACTATAGTCTCCACTTTATTCTGTCCACTACAGTCTTTTCACTATAGTCTTTCCACTGTAGTCTGTCCACTTTAGTCTTTCCACTTTAGTCTTTCCACTTTAGTCTTTCCACTTTAGTCTGTTCACTTTAGTCTTTCCACTATAGTCTGTCCACTTTAGTCTTTCCACTATAGACTGTCCACTTTAGTCTTTCCACGATAGTCCCCACTTTATTCTGTCCACTACAGTCTTTCCACTATAGTCTTTCCACTAAAGTCTGTCCACTTTAGTCTTTCCACTTTAATCTTTCCACTTTAGTCTGTCCACTTTAGTCTTTCCACTATAGTCTGTCCACTTTAGTCTTTCCACTTTAGTCTTTCCACTTTAGTCTTTCCACTTTAGTCTGTTCACTTTAGTCTTTCCACTATAGTCTGTCCACTTTAGTCTTTCCACTTTAGTCTTTCCACTTTAGTCTTTCCACTATAGTCCCCACTTTATTCTGTCCACTACAGTCTTTCCACTATAGTCTTTCCACTATAGTCTGTCCACTTTAGTCTTTCCACTTTAGTCTTTCCATTTTAGTCTGTCCACTTTAGTCTTTCCACTATAGACTGTCCGCTTTAGTCTTTCCACTATTCTCTGTCCACTTTAGTGTTTCCACTATAGTCTCCACTTTATTCTGTCCACTACAGTCTTTCCACTATAGTCTTTCCACTATAGTCTGTCCACTTTAGTCTTTCCACTTTAGTCTTTCCATTTTAGTCTGTCCACTTTAGTCTTTCAACTATAGACTGTCCACTTTAGTCTTTCCACTATTCTCTGTCCACTTTAGTCTTTCCACTATAGTCTCCACTTTATTCTGTCCACTACAGTCTTTTCACTATAGTCTTTCCACTGTAGTCTCTCCACTTTAGTCTTTCCACTTTAGTCTTTCCACTTTAGTCTGTCCACTTTAGTCTTTCCACTATAGTCTGTCCACTTTAGTCTTTCCACTTTAGTCTTTCCACCACAGTCTTTCCACTATAGTCTTTCCACTATAGGCTGTCCACTTTAGTCTTTCCACTATTCTCTGTCCACTTTAGTCTTTCCCCTATACTCTCCACTTTATTCTGTCCACTACAGTCTTTCCACTATAGTTTTTCCAATATAGTCTGTCCACATTAGTCTTTCCACTTTAGTCTTTCCATTTTAGTCTGTCCACTTTAGTCTTTCCACTATAGACTGTCCACTTTAGTCTTTCCACTATTCTCTGTCCACTTTAGTCTTTCCACTATAGTTTCCACTTTATTCTGTCCACTACTGTCTTTCCACTATAGTCTTTCCACTGTAGTCTGTCCACTTTAGTCTTTCCACTTTAGTCTGTCCACTTTAGTCTTTCCACTATAGTCTGTCCACTTTAGTCTTTCCACTTTAGTCTTTCCACCACAGTCTTTCCACTATAGTCTTTCCACTATAGGCTGTCCACTTTAGTCTTTCCACTATTCTCTGTCCACTTTAGTCTGTCCACTATACTCTCCACTTTATTCTGTCCACTACAGTCTTTCCACTATAGTTTTTCCAATATAGTCTGTCCACTTTAATCTTTCCACTTTAGTCTTTCCACCACAGTCTTTCCGCTATTGTCTTTCCACTATAGTCTGTCCACTTTAGTCTTTCCACTATTCTCTGTCCACTTTTGTCTTTCCACTATACTCTCCACTTTATTCTGTCCACTACAGTCTTTCCACTATAGTCTTTCCAATATAGTTTGTCAACTTTAGTCTTTCCACTTTAGTCTTTCCACTTTAGTCTGTCCACTTTAGTCTTTCCACTATAGTCTGTCCACTTTAGTCTTTCCACTATTCTCTGTCCACTTTAGTCTTTCCACTATAGTCTCCACTTTATTCTGTCCACTACAGTCTTTCCACTATAGTCTTTCCACTATAGTCTGTCCACTTTAGTCTTTCCACTTTAATCTTTCCACTTTAGTCTGTCTACTTTAGTCTTTCCACTTTAGTCTTTCCACTTTATTCTGTCCACTTCAATGTGTACACTTTAGTCTGTCCACCGAGTCTTTCCACTTCAGTCTTTCCACTATAGTCTCCACTTTATTCTGTCCACTACAGTCTTTCCACTATAGTCTTTCCACTATAGTCTGTCCACTTTAGTCTTTCCACTTTAGTCTTTTCACTTTAGTCTGTCCACTTTAGTCTTTCCACTATAGTCTGTCCACTTTAGTCTGTCCACTTTAGTCTTTCCACTATAGTCTGTCCACTTTAGTCTTTCCACTATAGTCTGTCCACTCTAGTCTTTCCACTTTAGTCTTCCACATTAGTCTGTCCACTTTAGTCTTTCCACTATAGTCTGTCCACTTTAGTCTTTCCACTTTAGTCTTTCCACTTTAGTCTTTCCACTATAGTCTCCACTAGTCTGTCCACTTTAGTCTTTCCACTATAGTCTGTCCACTTTAGTCTGTCCACTTTAGTCTTTCCACTTTAGTCTGTCCACTTTAGTCTTTCCACTATAGTCTGTCCACTTTAGTCTTTCCATTTTAGTCTGTCCACTTTAGTCTTTCCACAATAGACTGTCCACTTTAGTCTTTCCACTATTCTCTGCCACTTTAGTCTTTCCACTATAGTCTCCACTTTATTCTGTCCACTACAGTCTTTCCACTATAGTCTTTCCACTGTAGTCTGTCCACTTTAGTCTTTCCACTATAGTCTGTCCACTTTAGTCTTTCCACTTTAGTTTTTCCACTTTAGTCTGTCCACTTCAGTCTTTCCACTATAGTCTGTCCACTTTAGTCTTTCCACTTTAGTCTTTCCACTATAGTCTCCACTTTATTCTGTCCACTACAGTCTTTCCACTGTAGTCTGTCCACTTTAGTCTTTCCACTTTAGTCTTTCCACTGTAGTCTGTCCACTTTAGTCTTTCCACTATAGTCTGTCCACTTTAGTCTTTCCACTTTAGTCTTTCCATTTTAGTCTGTCCACTTTGGTCTTTCCACAATAGACTGTCCACTTTAGTCTTTCCACTATTCTCTGTCCACTTTAGTCTTTCCACTATAGTCTCCACTTTATTCTGTCCACTATAGTCTTTCCACTATAGTCTTTCCACTGTAATCTGTCCACTTTAGTCTTTCCACTATTCTCTGTCCACTTTAGTCTTTCCACTATAGTCTCCACTTTATTCTGTCCACTACAGTCTTTCCACTTTAGTCTTTCCGCTTTAGTTTTTCCACTTTAGTCTGTCCACTTCAGTCTTTCCACTATAGTCTGTCCACTTTAGTCTTTCCACTATAGTCTCCACTTTATTCTGTCCACTACAGTCTTTCCACTATAGTCTTTCCGCTATAGTCTGTCCACTTTAGTCTTTCCACTATTCTCTGTCCAATTTAGTCTTTCCACTTTAGTCTTTCCACTATAGTCTTTCCACTGTAGTCTGTCCACTTTAATCTTTCCACTTTAGTCTTTCCACTTTAGTCGGTCCACTTTAGTCTTTCCACTATAGACTGTCCACTTTAGTCTTTCCATAATTCTCTGTCCACTTTAGTCTTTCCACTATAGTCTCCACTTTATTCTGTCAACTACAGTCTTTCCACTACAGTCTTTCCACTATAGTCTGCCCACTTTAGTCTTTCCACTTTAGTCTTTCCACTTTAGTCTGTCCACTTTAGTCTTTCCACTATAGTCTGTCCACTTTAGTCTTTCCACTTTAGTCTTTCCGCTTTAGTCTGTCCATTTAGTCTTTCCACTAGAGTCTGTCCACTTTAGTCTGTCCACTTTAGATAGTCCACTTTAGTCTTTCCACTTTAGTCATTTCCACTATAGTCTGTCCACTTTAGTCTTTCAACTTTAGTCTTTCCACTTTAGTCTGTCCCCTTTAGTCTTTCCACTATTCTCTGTCCACTTTTGTCTTTCCACTTTAGTCTTTCCACTTTAGTCTCCACTTTATTCTGTCCACTACAGTCATTCCACTATAGTCTTTCCACTATAGTCTGTCCACTTTAGTCTTTCCACTTTAGTCTTTCCACTTTAGTCTTTTCACTTTGGTCTTTCCACTTTAGTCTTTCCGCTTTAGTCTGTCCACTTAGTCTTTCCGCTTCAGTCTTTCCGACTAGAGTCTGTCCACTTTAGTCTTTCCACTTTAGTCTGTCCACTTTAGTCTGTCCACTTTAGTCTGTCCACTTTAGTCTTTCCACTTTAGTCATTTCCACTATCTTCTGTCCACTTTAGTCTTTCCACTTTAGTCTTTCCACTTTAGTCTGTCCACTTTAGTCTTTCCACTATAGTCTGTCCAGTTTAGTCTTTCCACTATAGTCTGTCTACTTTAGTCTTTCCACTTTAGTCTTTCCACTGTAGTCTGTCCACTTTAGTCTTTCCACTTTAGTCTGTCCACTTTAGTCTTTCCACTATAGTCTCCACTTTATTCTGTCCACTACAGTCTTTCCACTATAGTCTTTCCGCTATAGTCTGTCCACTTTAGTCTTTCCACTATTCTCTGTCCAATTTAGTCTTTCCACTTTAGTCTTTCCACTATAGTCTTTCCACTATAGTCTGTCCACTTTAATCTTTCCACTTTAGTCTTTCCACTTTAGTCGGTCCACTTTAGTCTTTCCACTATAGACTGTCCACTTTAGTCTTTCCATAATTCTCTGTCCACTTTAGTCTTTCCACTATAGTCTCCACTTTATTCTGTCAACTACAGTCTTTCCACTACAGTCTTTCCACTATAGTCTGCCCACTTTAGTCTTTCCACTTTAGTCTTTCCACTTTAGTCTGTCCACTTTAGTCTTTCCACTATAGTCTGTCCACTTTAGTCTTTCCACTTTAGTCTTTCCGCTTTAGTCTGTCCATTTAGTCTTTCCACTAGAGTCTGTCCACTTTAGTCTGTCCACTTTAGATAGTCCACTTTAGTCTTTCCACTTTAGTCATTTCCACTATAGTCTGTCCACTTTAGTCTTTCAACTTTAGTCTTTCCACTTTAGTCTGTCCCCTTTAGTCTTTCCACTATTCTCTGTCCACTTTTGTCTTTCCACTTTAGTCTTTCCACTTTAGTCTCCACTTTATTCTGTCCACTACAGTCATTCCACTATAGTCTTTCCACTATAGTCTGTCCACTTTAGTCTTTCCACTTTAGTCTTTCCACTTTAGTCTTTTCACTTTGGTCTTTCCACTTTAGTCTTTCCGCTTTAGTCTGTCCACTTAGTCTTTCCACTACAGTCTTTCCACTATAGTCTTTCCACTGTAGTCTGTCCACTTTAGTCTTTCCACTTTAGTCTTTCCACTTTAGTCTGTCCACTTTAGTCTTTCCACTATAGTCTGTCCACTTTAGTCTTTCCACTTTAGTCTTTCCACCACAGTCTTTCCACTATAGTCTTTCCACTACAGGCTGTCCACTTTAGTCTTTCCACTATACTCTCCACTTTATTCTGTCCACTACAGTCTTTCCATTTTAGTCTTTCCACCACAGTCTTTCCGCTATAGTCTTTCCACTATAGTCTGTCCACTTTAGTCTTTCCACTATTCTCTGTCCACTTTTGTCTTTCCACTATACTGTCCACTTTATTCTGTCCACTACAGTCTTTCCACTATAGTCTTTCCAATATAGTCTGTCAACTTTAGTCTTTCCACTTTAGTCTTTCCACTTTAGTCTGTCCACTTTAGTCTTTCCACTATAGTCTGTCCACTTTAGTCTTTCCACTATTCTCTGTCCACTTTAGTCTTTCCACTATAGTCTCCACTTTATTCTGTCCACTACAGTCTTTCCACTATAGTCTTTCCACTATAGTCTGTCCACTTTAGTCTTTCCACTTTAATCTTTCCACTTTCGACTGTCCACTTTAGTCTTTCCACTATAGTCTGTCCACTTTAGTCTTTCCACTTTAGTCTTTCCACTTTATTCTGTCCACTTCAATGTGTACACTTTACTCTGTCCACTGAGTCTTTCCACGTCAGTCTTTCCACTTTAGTCTGTCCACTTTAGTCTTTCCACTATAGTCTGTCCACTTTAGTCTTTCCACTTTAGTCTTTCCACTATAGTCTCCACTTTAATCTGTCCACTACAGTCTTTCCACTATCGTCTTTCCACTGTAGTCTGTCCACTTTAGTTTTTCCACTTTAGTCTTTCCACTGTAGTCTGTCCACTTTAGTCTTTCCACCACAGTCTTTCAACTATAGTCTTTCCACTATAGGCTGTCCACTTTAGTCTTTCCACTATTCTCTGTCCACTTTAGTCTTTCCACTATACTCTCCACTTAATTCTGTCCACTACAGTCTTTCCACTTTAGTCTTTCCACTTTAGTCTGTCCACTTTAGTTTTTCCACTATAGTCTGTCCACTTTAGTCTTTCCACTATTCTCTGTCCACTTTAGTCTTTCCACTATAGTCTTTCCACTGTAGTCTGTCCACTTTAGTCTTTCCACTTTAGTCTTTCCACTTTAGTCTGTCCTCTTTAGTCTTTCCACTATAGTCTGTCCACTTTAGTCTTTCCACTATAGTCTGTCCACTCTAGTCTTTCCACTTAAGTCTTTCCACTTTAGTCTTTCCATTTTAGTCTGTCCACTTTAGTCTTTCCACAAAAGACTGTCCACTTTAGTCTTTCCGCTATTCTCTGTCCACTTTAGTCTTTCCAATATAGTCTCCACTTTATTCTGTCCACTACAGTCTTTCCACTATAGTCTTTCCACTGTAGTCTGTCCACTTTAGTTTTTCCACTTTAGTCTTTCCACTGTAGTCTGTCCACTTTAGTCTTTC
This sequence comes from Branchinecta sandiegonensis, assembly GCA_030848855.1. Lineage (NCBI taxonomy): Eukaryota > Metazoa > Arthropoda > Branchiopoda > Anostraca > Branchinectidae > Branchinecta > Branchinecta sandiegonensis. The sequence continues at coordinate 161,467 of JAUPMV010000002.1, read as the reverse complement.
CACCACAGTCTTTCAACTATAGTCTTTCCACTATAGGCTGTCCACTTTAGTCTTTCCACTATTCTCTGTCCGATTTAGTCTTTCCACTATAATCTCCACTTAATTCTGTCCACTACAGTCTTTCCACTTTAGTCTTTCCACTTTAGTCTGTCCACTTTAGTTTTTCCACTATAGTCTGTCCACTTTAGTCTTTCCACTATTCTCTGTCCACTTTAGTCTTTCCACTATAGTCTTTCCACTGTAGTCTGTCCACTTTAGTCTTTCCACTTTAGTCTTTCCACTTTAGTCTGTCCTCTTTAGTCTTTCCACTATAGTCTGTCCACTTTAGTCTTTCCACTTTACTCTTTCCACCAAAGTCTTTCCACTAGAGTCTTTCCACTATAGGCTGTCCACTTTAGTCTTTCCACTATTCTCTGTCCACTTTAGTCTTTCCACTATACTCTCCACTTTATTCTGTCCACTACAGTCTTTCCACTATAGTTTTTCCAATATAGTCTGTCCACTTTAGTCTTTCCACTTTAGTCTTTCCACTATAGACTGTCCACTTTAGTCTTTCCACTATTCTCTGTCCACTTTAGTCTTTCCACTATAGTCTCCACTTTATTCTGTCCACTACAGTCTTTCCACTATATTCTTTCCACTGTAGTCTGTCCACTTTAGTCTTTCCACTTTAGTCTTTCCACTTTAGTCTGTCCACTTTAGTCTTTCCACCACAGTCTTTCCACTATAGTCTTTCCACTATAGGCTGTCCACTTTAGTCTTTCCACTATACTCTCCACTTTATTCTGTCCACTACAGTCTTTCCACCATAGTTTTTCCAATATAGTCTGTCCACTTTAGTCTTTCCACTTTAGTCTTTCCACTTTAGTATTTCCACTTTAGTCTTTCCACTATAGTCTGTCCACTTTAGTCTTTCCACTATTCTCTGTCCACTTTAGTCTTTCCACTTTAGTCTTTCCACTATAGTCTCCACTTTATTCTCTCCACTACAGTCTTTCCACTATAGTCTTTCCACTATAGTCTTTCCACTATAGTCTGTCCACTTTAGTCTTTCCACTTTAATCTTTCCACTTTAGTCTGTCCACTTTAGTCTTTCCACTATAGTCTGTCCACTTTAGTCTTTCCACTTTAGTCTTTCCACTTTATTCTGTCCACTTCAGTGTGTACACTTTAGTCTGTCCACTGAGTCTTTCCACTTCAGTCTTTCCACTATAGTCTGTCCACTTTAGTCTTTCCACTTTAGTTTTTCCACTTTAGTCTGCCCACTTTAGACTTTCCACTATAGTCTATCCACTTTAGTCTTTCCACTTTAGTCTTTCCACTTTAGTCTTTCCACTTTATTCTGTCCACTTCAATGTGTACACTTTTGTCTGTCCACTGAGTCTTTCCACTTCAGTCTTTCCACTATAGTCTGTCCACTTTAGTCTTTCTACTTTAGTCTTTCCACTATAGTCTCCACTTTATTCTGTCCACTACAGTCTTTCCAATTTAGTCTTTCCACTATTCTCTGTCCACTTTAGTCTTTCCAATATAGTCTCCACTTTATTCTGTCCACTATAGTCTTTCCACTGTATTCTGTCCACTTTAGTCTTTCCACTATTCTCTGTCCACTTTAGTCTTTCCACTATAGTCTCCACTTTATTCTGTCCACTACAGTCTTTCCACTTTAGTCTTTCCGCTTTAGTTTTTCCACTTTAGTCTTTCCACTTCAGTCTTTCCACTATAGTCTGTCCACTTTAGTCTTTCCACTTTAGTCTTTCCACTATAGTCTCCACTTTATTCTGTCCACTACAGTCTTTCCACTATAGACTTTCCGCTATAGTCTGTCCACTTTAGTCTTTCCACTATTCTCTGTCCAATTTAGTCTTTCCACTTTAGTCTTTCCACTATAGTCTCCACTTTATTCTGTCCACTACAGTCTTTCCACTATGGTCTTTCCACTAAAGTCTGTCCACTTTAGTCTTTCCACTTTAATCTTTCAATTTTAGTCTGTCCACTTTAGTCTTTCCACTATAGACTGTCCACTTTAGTCTTTCCACTATTCTCTGTCCACTTTAGTCTTTCCACTATAGTCTCCACTTTATTCTGTCCACTACAGTCTTTTCACTATAGTCTTTCCACTGTAGTCTGTCCACTTTAGTCTTTCCACTTTAGTCTTTCCACTTTAGTCTTTCCACTTTAGTCTGTTCACTTTAGTCTTTCCACTATAGTCTGTCCACTTTAGTCTTTCCACTATAGACTGTCCACTTTAGTCTTTCCACTATAGTCCCCACTTTATTCTGTCCACTACAGTCTTTCCACTATAGTCTTTCCACTAAAGTCTGTTCACTTTAGTCTTTCCACTTTAATCTTTCCACTTTAGTCTGTCCACTTTAGTCTTTCCACTATAGTCTGTCCACTTTAGTCTTTCCACTTTAGTCTTTCCACTTTAGTCTTTCCACTTTAGTCTGTTCACTTTAGTCTTTCCACTATAGTCTGTCCACTTTAGACTTTCCACTTTAGTCTTTCCACTTTAGTCTTTCCACTATAGTCCCCACTTTATTCTGTCCACTACAGTCTTTCCACTATAGTATTTCCACTATAGTCTGTCCACTTTAGTCTTTCCACTTTAGTCTTTCCATTTTAGTCTGTCAACTTTATTCTGTCCACTTCAGTGTGTACACTTTAGTCTGTCCACTGAGTCTTTCCACTTCAGTCTGTCCACTTTAGTCTTTCCACTTTAGTCTTTCCACTTTAGTCTTTCCACTTTAGTCTGTTCACTTTAGTCTTTCCACTATAGTCTGTCCACTTTAGTCTTTCCACTTTAGTCTTTCCACTTTAGTCTTTCCACTATAGTCCCCACTTTATTCTGTCCACTACAGTCTTTCCACTATAGTCTTTCCACTATAGTCTGTCCACTTTAGTCTTTCCACTTTAGTCTTTCCATTTTAGTCTGTCAACTTTATTCTGTCCACTTCAGTGTGTACACTTTAGTCTGTCCACTGAGTCTTTCCACTTCAGTCTTTCCACTATAGTCTGTCCACTTTAGTCTTTCCACTTTAGTTTTTCCACTTTAGTCTGCCCACTTTAGACTTTCCACTATAGTCTATCCACTTTAGTCTTTCCACTTTAGTCTTTCCACTTTAGTCTTTCCACTTTATTCTGTCCACTTCAATGTGTACACTTTAGTCTGTCCACTGAGTCTTTCCACTTCAGTCTTTCCACTATAGTCTGTCCACTTTAGTCTTTCTACTTTAGTCTTTCCACTATAGTCTCCACTTTATTCTGTCCACTACAGTCTTTCCAATTTAGTCTTTCCACTATTCTCTGTCCACTTTAGTCTTTCCAATATAGTCTCCACTTTATTCTGTCCACTATAGTCTTTCCACTGTATTCTGTCCACTTTAGTCTTTCCACTATTCTCTGTCCACTTTAGTCTTTCCACTATAGTCTCCACTTTATTCTGTCCACTACAGTCTTTCCACTTTAGTCTTTCCGCTTTAGTTTTTCCACTTTAGTCTGTCCACTTCAGTCTTTCCACTATAGTCTGTCCACTTTAGTCTTTCCACTTTAGTCTTTCCACTATAGTCTCCATTTTATTCTGTCCACTACAGTCTTTCCACTATAGACTTTCCGCTATAGTCTGTCCACTTTAGTCTTTCCACTATTCTCTGTCCAATTTAGTCTTTCCACTTTAGTCTTTCCACTATAGTCTCCACTTTATTCTGTCCACTACAGTCTTTCCACTATGGTCTTTCCACTAAAGTCTGTCCACTTTAGTCTTTCCACTTTAATCTTTCCATTTTAGTCTGTCCACTTTAGTCTTTCCACTATAGACTGTCCACTTTAGTCTTTCCACTATTCTCTGTCCACTTTAGTCTTTCCACTATAGTCTCCACTTTATTCTGTCCACTACAGTCTTTTCACTATAGTCTTTCCACTGTAGTCTGTCCACTTTAGTCTTTCCACTTTAGTCTTTCCACTTTAGTCTTTCCACTTTAGTCTGTTCACTTTAGTCTTTCCACTATAGTCTGTCCACTTTAGTCTTTCCACTATAGACTGTCCACTTTAGTCTTTACACTATAGTCCCCACTTTATTCTGTCCACTACAGTCTTTCCACTATAGTCTTTCCACTAAAGTCTGTCCACTTTAGTCTTTCCACTTTAATCTTTCCACTTTAGTCTGTCCACTTTAGTCTTTCCACTATAGTCTGTCCACTTTAGTCTTTCCACTTTAGTCTTTCCACTTTAGTCTTTCCACTTTAGTCTGTTCACTTTAGTCTTTCCACTATAGTCTGTCCACTTTAGTCTTTCCACTTTAGTCTTTCCACTTTAGTCTTTCCACTATAGTCCCCACTTTATTCTGTCCACTACAGTCTTTCCACTATAGTCTTTCCACTATAGTCTGTCCACTTTAGTCTTTCCACTTTAGTCTTTCCATTTTAGTCTGTCAACTTTAGTCTTTCCACTATAGACTGTCCACTTTAGTCTTTCCACTATTCTCTGTCCACTTTAGTGTTTCCACTATAGTCTCCACTTTATTCTGTCCACTACAGTCTTTCCACTATAGTCTTTCCACTATAGTCTGTCCACTTTAGTCTTTCCACTTTAGTCTTTCCATTTTAGTCTGTCCACTTTAGTCTTTCCACTATAGACTGTCCACTTTAGTCTTTCCACTATTCTCTGTCCACTTTAGTCTTTCCACTATAGTCTCCACTTTATTCTGTCCACTACAGTCTTTTCACTATAGTCTTTCCACTGTAGTCTCTCCACTTTAGTCTTTCCACTTTAGTCTTTCCACTTTAGTCTGTCCACTTTAGTCTTTCCACTATAGTCTGTCCACTTTAGTCTTTCCACTTTAGTCTTTCCACCACAGTCTTTCCACTATAGTCTTTCCACTATAGGCTGTCCACTTTAGTCTTTCCACTATTCTCTGTCCACTTTAGTCTTTCCACTATACTCTCCACTTTATTCTGTCCACTACAGTCTTTCCACTATAGTTTTTCCAATATAGTCTGTCCACATTAGTCTTTCCACTTTAGTCTTTCCATTTTAGTCTGTCCACTTTAGTCTTTCCACTATAGACTGTCCACTTTAGTCTTTCCACTATTCTCTGTCCACTTTAGTCTTTCCACTATAGTCTCCACTTTATTCTGTCCACTACTGTCTTTCCACTATAGTCTTTCCACTGTAGTCTGTCCACTTTAGTCTTTCCACTTTAGTCTGTCCACTTTAGTCTTTTCACTATAGTCTGTCCACTTTAGTCTTTCCACTTTAGTCTTTCCACCACAGTCTTTCCACTATAGTCTTTCCACTATAGGCTGTCCACTTTAGTCTTTCCACTATTCTCTGTCCACTTTAGTCTTTCCACTATACTCTCCACTTTATTCTGTCCACTACAGTCTTTCCACTATAGTTTTTCCAATATAGTCTGTCCACTTTAATCTTTCCACTTTAGTCTTTCCACCACAGTTTTTCCGCTATTGTCTTTCCACTATAGTCTGTCCACTTTAGTCTTTCCACTATTCTCTGTCCACTTTTGTCTTTCCACTATACTCTCCACTTTATTCTGTCCACTACAGTCTTTCCACTATAGTCTTTCCAATATAGTCTGTCAACTTTAGTCTTTCCACTTTAGTCTTTCCACTTTAGTCTGTCCACTTTAGTCTTTCCACTATAGTCTGTCCACTTTAGTCTTTCCACTATTCTCTGTCCACTTTAGTCTTTCCACTATAGTCTCCACTTTATTCTGTCCACTACAGTCTTTCCACTATAGTCTTTCCACTATAGTCTGTCCACTTTAGTCTTTCCACTTTAATCTTTCCACTTTAGTCTGTCCACTTTAGTCTTTCCACTTTAGTCTTTCCACTTTATTCTGTCCACTTCAATGTGTACACTTTAGTCTGTCCACCGAGTCTTTCCACTTCAGTCTTTCCACTATAGTCTCCACTTTATTCTGTCCACTACAGTCTTTCCACTATAGTCTTTCCACTATAGTCTGTCCACTTTAGTCTTTCCACTTTAGTCTTTTCACTTTAGTCTGTCCACTTTAGTCTTTCCACTATAGTCTGTCCACTTTAGTCTGTCCACTTTAGTCTTTCCACTATAGTCTGTCCACTTTAGTCTTTCCACTATAGTCTGTCCACTCTAGTCTGTCCACTTTAGTCTTCCACATTAGTCTGTCCACTTTAGTCTTTCCACTATAGTCTGTCCACTTTAGTCTTTCCACTTTAGTCTTTCCACTTTAGTCTTTCCACTATAGTCTCCACTAGTCTGTCCACTTTAGTCTTTCCACTATAGTCTGTCCACTTTAGTCTGTCCACTTTAGTCTTTCCACTTTAGTCTGTCCACTTTAGTCTTTCCACTATAGTCTGTCCACTTTAGTCTTTCCATTTTAGTCTGTCCACTTTAGTCTTTCCACAATAGACTGTCCACTTTAGTCTTTCCACTATTCTCTGCCACTTTAGTCTTTCCACTATAGTCTCCACTTTATTCTGTCCACTACAGTCTTTCCACTATAGTCTTTCCACTGTAGTCTGTCCACTTTAGTCTTTCCACTATAGTCTGTCCACTTTAGTCTTTCCACTTTAGTTTTTCCACTTTAGTCTGTCCACTTCAGTCTTTCCACTATAGTCTGTCCACTTTAGTCTTTCCACTTTACTCTTTCCACTATAGTCTCCACTTTATTCTGTCCACTACAGTCTTTCCACTGTAGTCTGTCCACTTTAGTCTTTCCACTTTAGTCTTTCCACTGTAGTCTGTCCACTTTAGTCTTTCCACTATAGTCTGTCCACTTTAGTCTTTCCACTTTAGTCTTTCCATTTTAGTCTGTCCACTTTAGTCTTTCCACAATAGACTGTCCACTTTAGTCTTTCCACTATTCTCTGTCCACTTTAGTCTTTCCACTATAGTCTCCACTTTATTCTGTCCACTATAGTCTTTCCACTATAGTCTTTCCACTGTAATCTGTCCACTTTAGTCTTTCCACTATAGACTGTCCACTTTAGTCTTTCCACTATAGTCCCCACTTTATTCTGTCCACTACAGTCTTTCCACTATAGTCTTTCCACTAAAGTCTGTTCACTTTAGTCTTTCCACTTTAATCTTTCCACTTTAGTCTGTCCACTTTAGTCTTTCCACTATAGTCTGTCCACTTTAGTCTTTCCACTTTAGTCTTTCCACTTTAGTCTTTCCACTTTAGTCTGTTCACTTTAGTCTTTCCACTATAGTCTGTCCACTTTAGACTTTCCACTTTAGTCTTTCCACTTTAGTCTTTCCACTATAGTCCCCACTTTATTCTGTCCACTACAGTCTTTCCACTATAGTATTTCCACTATAGTCTGTCCACTTTAGTCTTTCCACTTTAGTCTTTCCATTTTAGTCTGTCAACTTTATTCTGTCCACTTCAGTGTGTACACTTTAGTCTGTCCACTGAGTCTTTCCACTTCAGTCTGTCCACTTTAGTCTTTCCACTTTAGTCTTTCCACTTTAGTCTTTCCACTTTAGTCTGTTCACTTTAGTCTTTCCACTATAGTCTGTCCACTTTAGTCTTTCCACTTTAGTCTTTCCACTTTAGTCTTTCCACTATAGTCCCCACTTTATTCTGTCCACTACAGTCTTTCCACTATAGTCTTTCCACTATAGTCTGTCCACTTTAGTCTTTCCACTTTAGTCTTTCCATTTTAGTCTGTCAACTTTATTCTGTCCACTTCAGTGTGTACACTTTAGTCTGTCCACTGAGTCTTTCCACTTCAGTCTTTCCACTATAGTCTGTCCACTTTAGTCTTTCCACTTTAGTTTTTCCACTTTAGTCTGCCCACTTTAGACTTTCCACTATAGTCTATCCACTTTAGTCTTTCCACTTTAGTCTTTCCACTTTAGTCTTTCCACTTTATTCTGTCCACTTCAATGTGTACACTTTAGTCTGTCCACTGAGTCTTTCCACTTCAGTCTTTCCACTATAGTCTGTCCACTTTAGTCTTTCTACTTTAGTCTTTCCACTATAGTCTCCACTTTATTCTGTCCACTACAGTCTTTCCAATTTAGTCTTTCCACTATTCTCTGTCCACTTTAGTCTTTCCAATATAGTCTCCACTTTATTCTGTCCACTATAGTCTTTCCACTGTATTCTGTCCACTTTAGTCTTTCCACTATTCTCTGTCCACTTTAGTCTTTCCACTATAGTCTCCACTTTATTCTGTCCACTACAGTCTTTCCACTTTAGTCTTTCCGCTTTAGTTTTTCCACTTTAGTCTGTCCACTTCAGTCTTTCCACTATAGTCTGTCCACTTTAGTCTTTCCACTTTAGTCTTTCCACTATAGTCTCCATTTTATTCTGTCCACTACAGTCTTTCCACTATAGACTTTCCGCTATAGTCTGTCCACTTTAGTCTTTCCACTATTCTCTGTCCAATTTAGTCTTTCCACTTTAGTCTTTCCACTATAGTCTCCACTTTATTCTGTCCACTACAGTCTTTCCACTATGGTCTTTCCACTAAAGTCTGTCCACTTTAGTCTTTCCACTTTAATCTTTCCATTTTAGTCTGTCCACTTTAGTCTTTCCACTATAGACTGTCCACTTTAGTCTTTCCACTATTCTCTGTCCACTTTAGTCTTTCCACTATAGTCTCCACTTTATTCTGTCCACTACAGTCTTTTCACTATAGTCTTTCCACTGTAGTCTGTCCACTTTAGTCTTTCCACTTTAGTCTTTCCACTTTAGTCTTTCCACTTTAGTCTGTTCACTTTAGTCTTTCCACTATAGTCTGTCCACTTTAGTCTTTCCACTATAGACTGTCCACTTTAGTCTTTACACTATAGTCCCCACTTTATTCTGTCCACTACAGTCTTTCCACTATAGTCTTTCCACTAAAGTCTGTCCACTTTAGTCTTTCCACTTTAATCTTTCCACTTTAGTCTGTCCACTTTAGTCTTTCCACTATAGTCTGTCCACTTTAGTCTTTCCACTTTAGTCTTTCCACTTTAGTCTTTCCACTTTAGTCTGTTCACTTTAGTCTTTCCACTATAGTCTGTCCACTTTAGTCTTTCCACTTTAGTCTTTCCACTTTAGTCTTTCCACTATAGTCCCCACTTTATTCTGTCCACTACAGTCTTTCCACTATAGTCTTTCCACTATAGTCTGTCCACTTTAGTCTTTCCACTTTAGTCTTTCCATTTTAGTCTGTCAACTTTAGTCTTTCCACTATAGACTGTCCACTTTAGTCTTTCCACTATTCTCTGTCCACTTTAGTGTTTCCACTATAGTCTCCACTTTATTCTGTCCACTACAGTCTTTCCACTATAGTCTTTCCACTATAGTCTGTCCACTTTAGTCTTTCCACTTTAGTCTTTCCATTTTAGTCTGTCCACTTTAGTCTTTCCACTATAGACTGTCCACTTTAGTCTTTCCACTATTCTCTGTCCACTTTAGTCTTTCCACTATAGTCTCCACTTTATTCTGTCCACTACAGTCTTTTCACTATAGTCTTTCCACTGTAGTCTCTCCACTTTAGTCTTTCCACTTTAGTCTTTCCACTTTAGTCTGTCCACTTTAGTCTTTCCACTATAGTCTGTCCACTTTAGTCTTTCCACTTTAGTCTTTCCACCACAGTCTTTCCACTATAGTCTTTCCACTATAGGCTGTCCACTTTAGTCTTTCCACTATTCTCTGTCCACTTTAGTCTTTCCACTATACTCTCCACTTTATTCTGTCCACTACAGTCTTTCCACTATAGTTTTTCCAATATAGTCTGTCCACATTAGTCTTTCCACTTTAGTCTTTCCATTTTAGTCTGTCCACTTTAGTCTTTCCACTATAGACTGTCCACTTTAGTCTTTCCACTATTCTCTGTCCACTTTAGTCTTTCCACTATAGTCTCCACTTTATTCTGTCCACTACTGTCTTTCCACTATAGTCTTTCCACTGTAGTCTGTCCACTTTAGTCTTTCCACTTTAGTCTGTCCACTTTAGTCTTTCCACTATAGTCTGTCCACTTTAGTCTTTCCACTTTAGTCTTTCCACCACAGTCTTTCCACTATAGTCTTTCCACTATAGGCTCTCCACTTTAGTCTTTCCACTATTCTCTGTCCACTTTAGTCTTTCCACTATACTCTCCACTTTATTCTGTCCACTACAGTCTTTCCACTATAGTTTTTCCAATATAGTCTGTCCACTTTAATCTTTCCACTTTAGTCTTTCCACCACAGTCTTTCCGCTATTGTCTTTCCACTATAGTCTGTCCACTTTAGTCTTTCCACTATTCTCTGTCCACTTTTGTCTTTCCACTATACTCTCCACTTTATTCTGTCCACTACAGTCTTTCCACTATAGTCTTTCCAATATAGTCTGTCAACTTTAGTCTTTCCACTTTAGTCTTTCCACTTTAGTCTGTCCACTTTAGTCTTTCCACTATAGTCTGTCCACTTTAGTCTTTCCACTATTCTCTGTCCACTTTAGTCTTTCCACTATAGTCTCCACTTTATTCTGTCCACTACAGTCTTTCCACTATAGTCTTTCCACTATAGTCTGTCCACTTTAGTCTTTCCACTTTAATCTTTCCACTTTAGTCTGTCCACTTTAGTCTTTCCACTTTAGTCTTTCCACTTTATTCTGTCCACTTCAATGTGTACACTTTAGTCTGTCCACCGAGTCTTTCCACTTCAGTCTTTCCACTATAGTCTCCACTTTATTCTGTCCACTACAGTCTTTCCACTATAGTCTTTCCACTATAGTCTGTCCACTTTAGTCTTTCCACTTTAGTCTTTTCACTTTAGTCTGTCCACTTTAGTCTTTCCACTATAGTCTGTCCACTTTAGTCTGTCCACTTTAGTCTTTCCACTATAGTCTGTCCACTTTAGTCTTTCCACTATAGTCTGTCCACTCTAGTCTGTCCACTTTAGTCTTCCACATTAGTCTGTCCACTTTAGTCTTTCCACTATAGTCTGTCCACTTTAGTCTTTCCACTTTAGTCTTTCCACTTTAGTCTTTCCACTATAGTCTCCACTAGTCTGTCCACTTTAGTCTTTCCACTATAGTCTGTCCACTTTAGTCTGTCCACTTTAGTCTTTCCACTTTAGTCTGTCCACTTTAGTCTTTCCACTATAGTCTGTCCACTTTAGTCTTTCCATTTTAGTCTGTCCACTTTAGTCTTTCCACAATAGACTGTCCACTTTAGTCTTTCCACTATTCTCTGCCACTTTAGTCTTTCCACTATAGTCTCCACTTTATTCTGTCCACTACAGTCTTTCCACTATAGTCTTTCCACTGTAGTCTGTCCACTTTAGTCTTTCCACTATAGTCTGTCCACTTTAGTCTTTCCACTTTAGTTTTTCCACTTTAGTCTGTCCACTTCAGTCTTTCCACTATAGTCTGTCCACTTTAGTCTTTCCACTTTACTCTTTCCACTATAGTCTCCACTTTATTCTGTCCACTACAGTCTTTCCACTGTAGTCTGTCCACTTTAGTCTTTCCACTTTAGTCTTTCCACTGTAGTCTGTCCACTTTAGTCTTTCCACTATAGTCTGTCCACTTTAGTCTTTCCACTTTAGTCTTTCCATTTTAGTCTGTCCACTTTAGTCTTTCCACAATAGACTGTCCACTTTAGTCTTTCCACTATTCTCTGTCCACTTTAGTCTTTCCACTATAGTCTCCACTTTATTCTGTCCACTATAGTCTTTCCACTATAGTCTTTCCACTGTAATCTGTCCACTTTAGTCTTTCCACTATTCTCTGTCCACTTTAGTCTTTCCACTATAGTCTCCACTTTATTCTGTCCACTACAGTCTTTCCACTTTAGTCTTTCCGCTTTAGTTTTTCCACTTTAGTCTGTCCACTTCAGTCTTTCCACTATAGTCTGTCCACTTTAGTCTTTCCACTTTAGTCTTTCCACTATAGTCTCCACTTTATTCTGTCCACTACAGTCTTTCCACTATAGTCTTTCCGCTATAGTCTGTCCACTTTAGTCTTTCCACTATTCTCTGTCCAATTTAGTCTTTCCACTTTAGTCTTTCCACTATAGTCTTTCCACTATAGTCTGTCCACTTTAATCTTTCCACTTTAGTCTTTCCACTTTAGTCGGTCCACTTTAGTCTTTCCACTATAGACTGTCCACTTTAGTCTTTCCATAATTCTCTGTCCACTTTAGTCTTTCCACTATAGTCTCCACTTTATTCTGTCAACTACAGTCTTTCCACTACAGTCTTTCCACTATAGTCTGCCCACTTTAGTCTTTCCACTTTAGTCTTTCCACTTTAGTCTGTCCACTTTAGTCTTTCCACTATAGTCTGTCCACTTTAGTCTTTCCACTTTAGTCTTTCCGCTTTAGTCTGTCCACTTAGTCTTTCCACTAGAGTCTGTCCACTTTAGTCTGTCCACTTTAGATAGTCCACTTTAGTCTTTCCACTTTAGTCATTTCCACTATAGTCTGTCCACTTTAGTCTTTCAACTTTAGTCTTTCCACTTTAGTCTGTCCCCTTTAGTCTTTCCACTATTCTCTGTACAATTTTGTCTTTCCACTTTAGTCTTTCCACTTTAGTCTCCACTTTATTCTGTCCACTACAGTCATTCCACTATAGTCTTTCCACTATAGTCTGTCCACTTTAGTCTTTCCACTTTAGTCTTTCCACTTTAGTCTTTTCACTTTGGTCTTTCCACTTTAGTCTTTCCGCTTTAGTCTGTCCACTTAGTCTTTCCGCTTCAGTCTTTCCGACTAGAGTCTGTCCACTTTAGTCTTTCCACTTTAGTCTGTCCACTTTAGTCTGTCCACTTTAGTCTGTCCACTTTAGTCTGTCCACTTTAGTCTTTCCACTTTAGTCATTTCCACTATCTTCTGTCCACTTTAGTCTTTCCACTTTAGTCTTTCCACTTTAGTCTGTCCACTTTAGTCTTTCCACTATAGTCTGTCCAGTTTAGTCTTTCCACTATAGTCTGTCTACTTTAGTCTTTCCACTTTAGTCTTTCCACTTTAGTCTTTCCACTATAGTCTCCTCTTTATTCTGTCCACTACAGTCTTTCCACTATAGTCTGTCCAAATTAGTCTTTCCACTTTAGTCTTTCCACTTTAGTCTGTCCACTTTAGTCTTTCCACTATAGACTGTCCACTTTAGTCTTTCCACTATTCTCTGTCCATTTTAGTCTTTCCACTATACTCTCCACTTTCTTCTGTCCACTACAGTCTTTTCACTATAGTCTTTCCAATATAGTCTGTCCACTTTAGTCTTTCCACTTTAGTCTTTCCACTTTTTTCTGTCCACTTTAGTCTTTCCACTATAGTCTGTCCACTTTAGTCTTTCCACTATTCTTTGTCCACTTTAGTCTTTCCACTACAGTCTCCACTTTATTCTGTCCACTACAGTCTTTCCACTATAGTCTTTCCACTAGAGTCTGTCCACTTTAGTCTTTCCACTTTAATCTTTCCACTTTAGTCTGTCCACTTTAGTCTTTCCACTATAGTCTGTCCACTTTAGTCTTTTCACTTTAGTCTTTCCACTTTATTCTGTCAACTTCAGTGTGTACACTTTAGTCTGTCCACTGAGTCTTTCCACTTCAGTCTTTCCACTATAGTCTCCACTTTATTCTGTCCACTACAGTCTTTCCACTATAGTCTTTCCACTATAGTCTGTCCACTTTAGTCTTTCCACTATAGTCTGTCCACTTTAGTCTTTCCACTTTAGTCTTTCCACTTTAGTCTGTCCACTTTAGTCTTTCCACTATAGTCTGTCCACTTTAGTCTTTCCACTTTAGTCTTTCCACTTTAGTCTTTCCACTATAGTCTGTCCACTTTAGTCTTTCCACTTTAGTCTTTCCACTTTAGTCTTTCCACTATAGTCCCCACTTTATTCTGTCCACTACAGTCTTTCCACTTTAGTCTTTCCATTTTAGTCTGTCCACTTTAGTCTTTCCACTATAGACTGTCCACTTTAGTCTTTCCACTATTCTCTGTCCACTTTAGTCTTTCCACTATAGTCTCCACTTTATTCTGTCCACTACAGTCTTTCCACTATAGTCTTTCCACTGTAGTCTGTCCACTTTAGTCTTTCCACTTTAGTCTTTCCACTTTAGTCTGTCCACTTTAGTCTTTCCACTATAGTCTGTCCACTTTAGTCTTTCCACTTTAGTCTTTCCACCACAGTCTTTCCACTATAGTCTTTCCACTACAGGCTGTCCACTTTAGTCTTTCCACTATTCTCTGTCCACTTTTGTCTTTCCACTATACTGTCCACTTTATTCTGTCCACTACAGTCTTTCCACTATAGTCTTTCCAATATAGTCTGTCAACTTTAGTCTTTCCACTTTAGTCTTTCCACTTTAGTCTGTCCACTTTAGTCTTTCCACTATAGTCTGTCCACTTTAGTCTTTCCACTATTCTCTGTCCACTTTAGTCTTTCCACTATAGTCTCCACTTTATTCTGTCCACTACAGTCTTTCCACTATAGTCTTTCCACTATAGTCTGTCCACTTTAGTCTTTCCACTTTAATCTTTCCACTTTCGTCTGTCCACTTTAGTCTTTCCACTATAGTCTTTCCACTTTAGTCTGTCCACTTTAGTCTTTCCACTATAGTCTGTCCACTTTAGTCTTTCCACTATTCTCTGTCCACTTTAGTCTTTCCACTATAGTCTGTTCACTTTAGTCTTTCCACTATTCTCTGTCCACTTTAGTCTTTCCACTATAGTCTCCACTTTATTCTGTCCACTACAGTCTTTCCACTATAGTCTTTCCACTATAGTCTGTCCACTTTTGTCTTTCCACTTTAATCTTTCCACTTTCGTCTGTCCACTTTAGTCTTTCCACTATAGTCTGTCCACTTTAGTCTGTCCACTTTAGTCTGTCCACTTTAGTCTTTTCCACTATAGTCTGTCCACTTTAGTCTTTCCACTATAGTCTGTCCACTCTAGTCTTTCCACTTTAGTCTTTCCACTTTAGTCTGTCCACTTTAGTCTTTCCACTATAGTCTGTCCACTTTAGTCTTTCAACTTTAGTCTTTCCACTATAGTCTCCACTTTAATCTGTCCACTACAGTCTTTCCACTATAGTCTTTCCACTATAGTCTGTCCACTTAAGTCTTTCCACTTTAGTCTTTCCATTTTAGTCTGTCCACTTTAGTCTTTCCACAAAAGACTGTCCACTTTAGTCTTTCCGCTATTCTCTGTCCACTTTAGTCTTTCCAATATAGTCTCCACTTTATTCTGTCCACTACAGTCTTTCCACTATAGTCTTTCCACTGTAGTCTGTCCACTTTAGTTTTTCCACTTTAGTCTTTCCACTGTAGTCTGTCCACTTTAGTCTTTCCACTATAGTCTGTCCACTTAAGTCTTTCCACTTTAGTCTTTCCACCACAGTCTTTCAACTATAGTCTTTCCACTATAGGCTGTCCACTTTAGTCTTTCCACTATTCTCTGTCCACTTTAGTCTTTCCACTATACTCTCCACTTAATTCTGTTCACTACAGTCTTTCCACTTTAGTCTTTCCACTTTAGTCTGTCCACTTTAGTTTTTCCACTATAGTCTGTCCACTTTAGTCTTTCCACTATTCTCTGTCCACTTTAGTCTTTCCACTATAGTCTTTCCACTGTAGTCTGTCCACTTTAGTCTTTCCACTTTAGTCTTTCCACTTTAGTCTGTCCTCTTTAGTCTTTCCACTATAGTCTGTCCACTTTAGTCTTTCCACTTTACTCTTTCCACCAAAGTCTTTCCACTAGAGTCTTTCCACTATAGGCTGTCCACTTTAGTCTTTCCACTATTCTCTGTCCACTTTAGTCTTTCCACTATACTCTCCACTTTATTCTGTCCACTACAGTCTTTCCACTATAGTTTTTCCAATATAGTCTGTCCACTTTAGTCTTTCCACTTTAGTCTTTCCACTATAGACTGTCCACTTTAGTCTTTCCACTATTCTCTGTCCACTTTAGTCTTTCCACTATAGTCTCCACTTTATTCTGTCCACTACAGTCTTTCCACTATATTCTTTCCACTGTAGTCTGTCCACTTTAGTCTTTCCACTTTAGTCTTTCCACTTTAGTCTGTCCACTTTAGTCTTTCCACTATAGTCTGTCCACTTTAGTCTTTCCACTTTAGTCTTTCCACCACAGTCTTTCCACTATAGTCTTTCCACTATAGGCTGTCCACTTTAGTCTTTCCACTATACTCTCCACTTTATTCTGTCCACTACAGTCTTTCCACCATAGTTTTTCCAATATAGTCTGTCCACTTTAGTCTTTCCACTTTAGTATTTCCACTTTAGTCTTTCCACTATAGTCTGTCCACTTTAGTCTTTCCACTATTCTCTGTCCACTTTAGTCTTTCCACTTTAGTCTTTCCACTATAGTCTCCACTTTATTCTCTCCACTACAGTCTTTCCACTATAGTCTTTCCACTATAGTCTTTCCACTATAGTCTGTCCACTTTAGTCTTTCCACTTTAATCTTTCCACTTTAGTCTGTCCACTTTAGTCTTTCCACTATAGTCTGTCCACTTTAGTCTTTCCACTTTAGTCTTTCCACTTTATTCTGTCCACTTCAGTGTGTACACTTTAGTCTGTCCACTGAGTCTTTCCACTTCAGTCTTTCCACTATAGTCTGTCCACTTTAGTCTTTCCACTTTAGTTTTTCCACTTTAGTCTGCCCACTTTAGACTTTCCACTATAGTCTATCCACTTTAGTCTTTCCACTTTAGTCTTTCCACTTTAGTCTTTCCACTTTATTCTGTCCACTTCAATGTGTACACTTTAGTCTGTCCACTGAGTCTTTCCACTTCAGTCTTTCCACTATAGTCTGTCCACTTTAGTCTTTCTACTTTAGTCTTTCCACTATAGTCTCCACTTTATTCTGTCCACTACAGTCTTTCCAATTTAGTCTTTCCACTATTCTCTGTCCACTTTAGTCTTTCCAATATAGTCTCCACTTTATTCTGTCCACTATAGTCTTTCCACTGTATTCTGTCCACTTTAGTCTTTCCACTATTCTCTGTCCACTTTAGTCTTTCCACTATAGTCTCCATTTTATTCTGTCCACTACAGTCTTTCCACTTTAGTCTTTCCGCTTTAGTTTTTCCACTTTAGTCTGTCCACTTCAGTCTTTCCACTATAGTCTGTCCACTTTAGTCTTTCCACTTTTGTCTTTCCACTATAGTCTCCACTTTATTCTGTCCAATACAGTCTTTCCACTATAGACTTTCCGCTATAGTCTGTCCACTTTAGTCTTTCCACTATTCTCTGTCCCATTTAGTCTTTCCACTTTAGTCTTTCCACTATAGTCTTTCCACTATAGTCTGTCCACTTTAATCTTTCCACTTTAGTCTTTCCACTTTAGTCGGTCCACTTTAGTCTTTCCACTATAGACTGTCCACTTTAGTCTTTCCATAATTCTCTGTCCACTTTAGTCTTTCCACTATAGTCTCCACTTTATTCTGTCAACTACAGTCTTTCCACTATAGCCTTTCCACTATAGTCTGTCCACTTTAGTCTTTCCACTTTAGTCTTTCCACTTTAGTCTGTCCACTTTAGTCTTTCCACTATAGTCTGTCCACTTTAGTCTTTCCACTTTAGTCTTTCCGCTTTAGTCTGTCCACTTAGTCTTTCCACTAGAGTCTGTCCACTTTAGTCTGTCCACTTTAGATAGTCCACTTTAGTCTTTCCACTTTAGTCATTTCCACTATAGTCTGTCCACTTTAGTCTTTCAACTTTAGTCTTTCCACTTTAGTCTGTCCCCTTTAGTCTTTCCACTATTCTCTGTCCACTTTAGTCTTTCCACTTTAGTCTTTCCACTTTAGTCTCCACTTTATTCTGTCCACTACAGTCATTCCACTATAGTCTTTCAAATATAGTCTGTCCACTTTAGTCTTTCCACTTTAGTCTTTCCACTTTAGTCTTTTCACTTTGGTCTTTCCACTTTAGTCTTTCCGCTTTAGTCTGTCCACTAAGTCTTTCCGCTTCAGTCTTTCCGACTAGAGTCTGTCCACTTTAGTCTTTCCACTTTAGTCTGTCCACTTTAGTCTGTCCACTTTAGTCTGTCCACTTTAGTCTTTCCACTTTAGTCATTTCCACTATCTTCTGTCCACTTTAGTCTTTCCACTTTAGTCTTTCCACTTTAGTCTGTCCACTTTAGTCTTTCCACTATAGTCTGTCCAGTTTAGTCTTTCCACTATAGTCTGTCTACTTTAGTCTTTCCACTTTAGTCTTTCCACTTTAGTCTTTCCACTATAGTCTCCTCTTTATTCTGTCCACTACAGTCTTTCCAGTATAGTCTGTCCAAATTAGTCTTTCCACTTTAGTCTTTCCACTTTAGTCTGTCCACTTTAGTCTTTCCACTATAGACTGGCCACTTTAGTCTTTCCACTATTCTCTGTCCATTTTAGTCTTTCCACTATACTCTGCACTTTATTCTGTCCACTACAGTCTTTTCACTATAGTCTTTCCAATATAGTCTGTCCACTTTAGTCTTTCCACTTTAGTCTTTCCACTTTTTTCTGTCCACTTTAGTCTTTCCACTATAGTCTGTCCACTTTAGTCTTTCCACTATTCTTTGTCCACTTTAGTCTTTCCACTATAGTCTCCACTTTATTCTGTCCATTACAGTCTTTGCACTATAGTCTTTCCACTAGAGTCTGTCCACTTTAGTCTTTCCACTTTAATCTTTCCACTTTAGTCTGTCCACTTTAGTCTTTCCACTATAGTCTTTCCACTTTAGTCTTTCCACTTTAGTCTTTCCACTTTATTCTGTCCACTTCAGTGTGTACACTTTAGTCTGTCCATTGAGTCTTTCCACTTCAGTCTTTCCACTATAGTCTCCACTTTATTCTGTCCACTACAGTCTTTCCACTATAGTCTTTCCACTATAGTCTGTCCACTTTAGTCTTTCCACTTTAGTCTTTCCACTATAGTCTGTCCACTTTAGTCTTTCCACTATAGTCCGTCCACTTTAGTCTTTCCACTTTAGTCTTTCCACTTTAGTCTGTCCACTTTAGTCTTTCCACTATAGTCTGTCCACTTTAGTCTTTCCACTTTAGTCTTTCCACTTTAGTCTTTCCACTATAGTCCCCACTTTATTCTGTCCACTACAGTCTTTCCACTATAGTCTTTCCACTATAGTCTGTCCACTTTAGTCTTTCCACTTTAGTCTTTCCACTTTAGTCTTTCCACTATAGTCCCCACTTTATTCTGTCCACTACAGTCTTTCCACTTTAGTCTTTCCATTTTAGTCTGTCCACTTTAGTCTTTCCACTATAGACTCTCCACTTTAGTCTTTCCACTATTTTCTGTCCACTTTAGTCTTTCCACTATAGTCTCCACTTTATTCTTTCCACTACAGTCTTTCCACTATAGTCTTTCCAATGTAGTCTGTCCACTTTAGTCTTTCCACTTTAGTCTTTCCACTTTAGTCTGTCCACTTTAGTCTTTCCACTATAGTCTGTCCACTTTAGTCTTTCCACTTTAGTCTTTCCACCACAGTCTTTCCACTATAGTCTTTCCACTACAGGCTGTCCACTTTAGTCTTTCCACTATACTCTCGACTTTATTCTGTCCACTACAGTCTTTCCACTTTAGTCTTTGCACCACAGTCTTTCCGCTATAGTCTTTCCACTACAGGCTGTCCACTTTAGTCTTTCCACTATTCTCTGTCCACTTTAGTCTTTCCACTTTAGTCTTTCCACTATAGTCTCCACTTTAATCTGTCCACTACAGTCTTTCCACTATAGTCTTTCTACTATAGTCTGTCCACTTTAGTCTTTCCACTTTAGTCTTTCCACTTTAGTCTGTCCACTTTAGTTTTTCCACTATAGTCTGTCCACTTTAGTCTTTCCACTATTCTCTGTCCACTTTAGTCTTTCCACTATAGTCTTTCCACTGTAGTCTGTCCACTTTAGTCTTTCCACTTTGGTCTTTCCACTTTAGTCTGTCCTCTTTAGTCTTTCCACTATATCCTGTCCACTTTAGTCTTTCCACTTTACTCTTTCCACCAAAGTCTTTCCACTAGAGTCTTTCCACTATAGGCTGTCCACTTTAGTCTTTCCACTATTCTCTGTCCACTTTAGTATTTCCACTATACTCTCCACTTTATTCTGTCCACTACAGTCTTTCCACTATAGTTTTTCCAATATAGTCTGTCCACTTTAGTCTTTCCACTTTAGTCTTTCCACTATAGACTGTCCACTTTAGTCTTTCCACCATTCTCTGTCCACTTTAGTCTTTCCAATATCGTCTCCACTTTATTCTGTCCACTACAGTCTTTCCACTATATTCTTTCCACTGTAGTCTGTCCACTTTAGTCTTTCCACTTTAGTCTTTCCACTTTAGTCTGTCCACTTTAGTCTTTCCACTATAGTCTGTCCACTTTAGTCTTTCCACTTTAGTCTTTCCACCACAGTCTTTCCACTATAGTCTTTCCACTATAGGCTGTCCACTTTAGTCTTTCCACTATACTCTCCACTTTATTCTGTCCACTACAGTCTTTCCACCATAGTTTTTCCAATATAGTCTGTCCACTTTAGTCTTTCCACTTTAGTCTTTCCACTTTAGTATTTCCACTTTAGTCTTTCCACTTCAATGTGTACACTTTAGTCTGTCCACTGAGTCTTTCCACGTCAGTCTTTCCACTATAGTCTCCACTTTATTCTATCCACTACAGTCTTTCCACTATAGTCTTTCCACTATAGTCTGTCCACTTTAGTCTTTCCACTTTAGTCTTTCCACTTTAGTCTGTCCACTTTAGTCTTTCGACTATAGTCTGTCCACTTTAGTCTGTCCACTTTAGTCTTTCCACTATAGTCTGTCCACTTTAGTCTTTCCACTATCGTCTGTCCACTCTAGTCTTTCCACTTTAGTCTTTCCACTTTAGTCTGTCCACTTTAGTCTGTCCACTTTAGTCTTTCCACTATAGTCTGTCCACTTTAGTCTTTCCACTATCGTCTGTCCACTCTAGTCTTTCCACTTTAGTCTTTCCACTTTAGTCTGTCCACTTTAGTCTTTCCACTATAGTCTGTCCACTTTAGTCTTTCCACTTTAGTCTTTCCACTATAGTCTCCACTTTAATCTGTCCACTACAGTCTTTCCACTATAGTCTTTCTACTATAGTCTGTCCACTTTAGTCTTTCCACTTTAGTCTTTCCACTTTAGTCTGTCCACTTTAGTTTTTCCACTATAGTCTGTCCACTTTAGTCTTTCCACTATTCTCTGTCCACTTTAGTCTTTCCACTATAGTCTTTCCACTGTAGTCTGTCCACTTTAGTCTTTCCACTTTAGTCTTTCCACTTTAGTCTGTCCTCTTTAGTCTTTCCACTATATCCTGTCCACTTTAGTCTTTCCACTTTACTCTTTCCACCAAAGTCTTTCCACTAGAGTCTTTCCACTATAGGCTGTCCACTTTAGTCTTTCCACTATTCTCTGTCCACTTTAGTATTTCCACTATACTCTCCACTTTATTCCGTCCACTACAGTCTTTCCACTATAGTTTTTCCAATATAGTCTGTCCACTTTAGTCTTTCCACTTTAGTCTTTCCACTATAGACTGTCCACTTTAGTCTTTCCACCATTCTCTGTCCACTTTAGTCTTTCCAATATCGTCTCCACTTTATTCTGTCCACTACAGTCTTTCCACTATATTCTTTCCACTGTAGTCTGTCCACTTTAGTCTTTCCACTTTAGTCTTTCCACTTTAGTCTGTCCACTTTAGTCTTTCCACTATAGTCTGTCCACTTTAGTCGTTCCACTTTAGTCTTTCCACCACAGTCTTTCCACTATAGTCTTTCCACTATAGGCTGTCCACTTTAGTCTTTCCACTATACTCTCCACTTTATTCTGTCCACTACAGTCTTTCCACCATAGTTTTTCCAATATAGTCTGTCCACTTTAGTCTTTCCACTTTAGTCTTTCCACTTTAGTATTTCCACTTTAGTCTTTCCACTTCAATGTGTACACTTTAGTCTGTCCACTGAGTCTTTCCACGTCAGTCTTTCCACTATAGTCTCCACTTTATTCTATCCACTACAGTCTTTCCACTATAGTCTTTCCACTATAGTCTGTCCACTTTAGTCTTTCCACTTTAGTCTTTCCACTTTAGTCTGTCCACTTTAGTCTTTCGACTATAGTCTGTCCACTTTAGTCTGTCCACTTTAGTCTTTCCACTATAGTCTGTCCACTTTAGTCTTTCCACTATCGTCTGTCCACTCTAGTCTTTCCACTTTAGTCTTTCCACTTTAGTCTGTCCACTTTAGTCTTTCGACTATAGTCTGTCCACTTTAGTCTGTCCACTTTAGTCTTTCCACTATAGTCTGTCCACTTTAGTCTTTCCACTATCGTCTGTCCACTCTAGTCTTTCCACTTTAGTCTTTCCACTTTAGTCTGTCCACTTTAGTCTTTCCACTATAGTCTGTCCACTTTAGTCTTTCCACTTTAGTCTTTCCACTATAGTCTCCACTTTAATCTGTCCACTACAGTCTTTCCACTATAGTCTTTCTACTATAGTCTGTCCACTTTAGTCTTTCCACTTTAGTCTTTCCACTTTAGTCTGTCCACTTTAGTTTTTCCACTATAGTCTGTCCACTTTAGTCTTTCCACTATTCTCTGTCCACTTTAGTCTTTCCACTATAGTCTTTCCACTGTAGTCTGTCCACTTTAGTCTTTCCACTTTAGTCTTTCCACTTTAGTCTGTCCTCTTTAGTCTTTCCACTATATCCTGTCCACTTTAGTCTTTCCACTTTACTCTTTCCACCAAAGTCTTTCCACTAGAGTCTTTCCACTATAGGCTGTCCACTTTAGTCTTTCCACTATTCTCTGTCCACTTTAGTATTTCCACTATACTCTCCACTTTATTCTGTCCACTACAGTCTTTCCACTATAGTTTTTCCAATATAGTCTGTCCACTTTAGTCTTTCCACTTTAGTCTTTCCACTATAGACTGTCCACTTTAGTCTTTCCACCATTCTCTGTCCACTTTAGTCTTTCCAATATCGTCTCCACTTTATTCTGTCCACTACAGTCTTTCCACTATATTCTTTCCACTGTAGTCTGTCCACTTTAGTCTTTCCACTTTAGTCTTTCCACTTTAGTCTGTCCACTTTAGTCTTTCCACTATAGTCTGTCCACTTTAGTCTTTCCACTTTAGTCTTCCCACCACAGTCTTTCCACTATAGTCTTTCCACTATAGGCTGTCCACTTTAGTCTTTCCACTATACTCTCCACTTTATTCTGTCCACTACAGTCTTTCCACCATAGTTTTTCCAATATAGTCTGTCCACTTTAGTCTTTCCACTTTAGTCTTTCCACTTTAGTATTTCCACTTTAGTCTTTCCACTTCAATGTGTACACTTTAGTCTGTCCACTGAGTCTTTCCACGTCAGTCTTTCCACTATAGTCTCCACTTTATTCTATCCACTACAGTCTTTCCACTATAGTCTTTCCACTATAGTCTGTCCACTTTAGTCTTTCCACTTTAGTCTTTCCACTTTAGTCTGTCCACTTTAGTCTTTCGACTATAGTCTGTCCACTTTAGTCTGTCCACTTTAGTCTTTCCACTATAGTCTGTCCACTTTAGTCTTTCCACTATCGTCTGTCCACTCTAGTCTTTCCACTTTAGTCTTTCCACTTTAGTCTGTCCACTTTAGTCTTTCGACTATAGTCTGTCCACTTTAGTCTGTCCACTTTAGTCTTTCCACTATAGTCTGTCCACTTTAGTCTTTCCACTATCGTCTGTCCACTCTAGTCTTTCCACTTTAGTCTTTCCACTTTAGTCTGTCCACTTTAGTCTTTCCACTATAGTCTGTCCACTTTAGTCTTTCCACTTTAGTCTTTCCACTATAGTCTCCACTTTAATCTGTCCACTACAGTCTTTCCACTATAGTCTTTCTACTATAGTCTGTCCACTTTAGTCTTTCCACTTTAGTCTTTCCACTTTAGTCTGTCCACTTTAGTTTTTCCACTATAGTCTGTCCACTTTAGTCTTTCCACTATTCTCTGTCCACTTTAGTCTTTCCACTATAGTCTTTCCACTGTAGTCTGTCCACTTTAGTCTTTCCACTTTAGTCTTTCCACTTTAGTCTGTCCTCTTTAGTCTTTCCACTATATCCTGTCCACTTTAGTCTTTCCACTTTACTCTTTCCACCAAAGTCTTTCCACTAGAGTCTTTCCACTATAGGCTGTCCACTTTAGTCTTTCCACTATTCTCTGTCCACTTTAGTATTTCCACTATACTCTCCACTTTATTCTGTCCACTACAGTCTTTCCACTATAGTTTTTCCAATATAGTCTGTCCACTTTAGTCTTTCCACTTTAGTCTTTCCACTATAGACTGTCCACTTTAGTCTTTCCACCATTCTCTGTCCACTTTAGTCTTTCCAATATCGTCTCCACTTTATTCTGTCCACTACAGTCTTTCCACTATATTCTTTCCACTGTAGTCTGTCCACTTTAGTCTTTCCACTTTAGTCTTTCCACTTTAGTCTGTCCACTTTAGTCTTTCCACTATAGTCTGTCCACTTTAGTCTTTCCACTTTAGTCTTTCCACCACAGTCTTTCCACTATAGGCTGTCCACTTTAGTCTTTCCACTATACTCTCCACTTTATTCTGTCCACTACAGTCTTTCCACCATAGTTTTTCCAATATAGTCTGTCCACTTTAGTCTTTCCACTTTAGTCTTTCCACTTTAGTATTTCCACTTTAGTCTTTCCACTTCAATGTGTACACTTTAGTCTGTCCACTGAGTCTTTCCACGTCAGTCTTTCCACTATAGTCTCCACTTTATTCTATCCACTACAGTCTTTCCACTATAGTCTTTCCACTATAGTCTGTCCACTTTAGTCTTTCCACTTTAGTCTTTCCACTTTAGTCTGTCCACTTTAGTCTTTCGACTATAGTCTGTCCACTTTAGTCTGTCCACTTTAGTCTTTCCACTATAGTCTGTCCACTTTAGTCTTTCCACTATCGTCTGTCCACTCTAGTCTTTCCACTTTAGTCTTTCCACTTTAGTCTGTCCACTTTAGTCTTTCGACTATAGTCTGTCCACTTTAGTCTGTCCACTTTAGTCTTTCCACTATAGTCTGTCCACTTTAGTCTTTCCACTATCGTCTGTCCACTCTAGTCTTTCCACTTTAGTCTTTCCACTTTAGTCTGTCCACTTTAGTCTTTCCACTATAGTCTGTCCACTTTAGTCTTTCCACTTTAGTCTTTCCACTATAGTCTCCACTTTAATCTGTCCACTACAGTCTTTCCACTATAGTCTTTCTACTATAGTCTGTCCACTTTAGTCTTTCCACTTTAGTCTTTCCACTTTAGTCTGTCCACTTTAGTTTTTCCACTATAGTCTGTCCACTTTAGTCTTTCCACTATTCTCTGTCCACTTTAGTCTTTCCACTATAGTCTTTCCACTGTAGTCTGTCCACTTTAGTCTTTCCACTTTAGTCTTTCCACTTTAGTCTGTCCTCTTTAGTCTTTCCACTATATCCTGTCCACTTTAGTCTTTCCACTTTACTCTTTCCACCAAAGTCTTTCCACTAGAGTCTTTCCACTATAGGCTGTCCACTTTAGTCTTTCCACTATTCTCTGTCCACTTTAGTATTTCCACTATACTCTCCACTTTATTCTCTCCACTACAGTCTTTCCACTATAGTTTTTCCAATATAGTCTGTCCACTTTAGTCTTTCCACTATAGACTGTCCACTTTAGTCTTTCCACCATTCTCTGTCCACTTTAGTCTTTCCAATATCGTCTCCACTTTATTCTGTCCACTACAGTCTTTCCACTATATTCTTTCCACTGTAGTCTGTCCACTTTAGTCTTTCCACTTTAGTCTTTCCACTTTAGTCTGTCCACTTTAGTCTTTCCACTATAGTCTGTCCACTTTAGTCTTTCCACTTTAGTCTTTCCACCACAGTCTTTCCACTATAGTCTTTCCACTATAGGCTGTCCACTTTAGTCTTTCCACTATACTCTCCACTTTATTCTGTCCACTACAGTCTTTCCACCATAGTTTTTCCAATATAGTCTGTCCACTTTAGTCTTTCCACTTTAGTCTTTCCACTTTAGTATTTTCACTTTAGTCTTTCCACTTCAATGTGTACACTTTAGTCTGTCCACTGAGTCTTTCCACGTCAGTCTTTCCACTATAGTCTCCACTTTATTCTATCCACTACAGTCTTTCCACTATAGTCTTTCCACTATAGTCTGTCCACTTTAGTCTTTCCACTTTAGTCTTTCCACTTTAGTCTGTCCACTTTAGTCTTTCGACTATAGTCTGTCCACTTTAGTCTGTCCACTTTAGTCTTTCCACTATAGTCTGTCCACTTTAGTCTTTCCACTATCGTCTGTCCACTCTAGTCTTTCCACTTTAGTCTTTCCACTTTAGTCTGTCCACTTTAGTCTTTCGACTATAGTCTGTCCACTTTAGTCTGTCCACTTTAGTCTTTCCACTATAGTCTGTCCACTTTAGTCTTTCCACTATCGTCTGTCCACTCTAGTCTTTCCACTTTAGTCTTTCCACTTTAGTCTGTCCACTTTAGTCTTTCCACTATAGTCTGTCCACTTTAGTCTTTCCACTTTAGTCTTTCCACTATAGTCTCCACTTTAATCTGTCCACTACAGTCTTTCCACTATAGTCTTTCTACTATAGTCTGTCCACTTTAGTCTTTCCACTTTAGTCTTTCCACTTTAGTCTGTCCACTTTAGTTTTTCCACTATAGTCTGTCCACTTTAGTCTTTCCACTATTCTCTGTCCACTTTAGTCTTTCCACTATAGTCTTTCCACTGTAGTCTGTCCACTTTAGTCTTTCCACTTTAGTCTTTCCACTTTAGTCTGTCCTCTTTAGTCTTTCCACTATATCCTGTCCACTTTAGTCTTTCCACTTTACTCTTTCCACCAAAGTCTTTCCACTAGAGTCTTTCCACTATAGGCTGTCCACTTTAGTCTTTCCACTATTCTCTGTCCACTTTAGTATTTCCACTATACTCTCCACTTTATTCTGTCCACTACAGTCTTTCCACTATAGTTTTTCCAATATAGTCTGTCCACTTTAGTCTTTCCACTTTAGTCTTTCCACTATAGACTGTCCACTTTAGTCTTTCCACCATTCTCTGTCCACTTTAGTCTTTCCAATATCGTCTCCACTTTATTCTGTCCACTACAGTCTTTCCACTATATTCTTTCCACTGTAGTCTGTTCACTTTAGTCTTTCCACTTTAGTCTTTCCACTTTAGTCTGTCCACTTTAGTCTTTCCACTATAGTCTGTCCACTTTAGTCTTTCCACTTTAGTCTTTCCACCACAGTCTTTCCACTATAGTCTTTCCACTATAGGCTGTCCACTTTAGTCTTTCCACTATACTCTCCACTTTATTCTGTCCACTACAGTCTTTCCACCATAGTTTTTCCAATATAGTCTGTCCACTTTAGTCTTTCCACTTTAGTCTTTCCACTTTAGTATTTCCACTTTAGTCTTTCCACTTCAATGTGTACACTTTAGTCTGTCCACTGAGTCTTTCCACGTCAGTCTTTCCACTATAGTCTCCACTTTATTCTATCCACTACAGTCTTTCCACTATAGTCTGTCCACTTTAGTCTTTCCACTATCGTCTGTCCACTCTAGTCTTTCCACTTTAGTCTTTCCACTTTAGTCTGTCCACTTTAGTCTTTCGACTATAGTCTGTCCACTTTAGTCTGTCCACTTTAGTCTTTCCACTATAGTCTGTCCACTTTAGTCTTTCCACTATCGTCTGTCCACTCTAGTCTTTCCACTTTAGTCTTTCCACTTTAGTCTGTCCACTTTAGTCTTTCCACTATAGTCTGTCCACTTTAGTCTTTCCACTTTAGTCTTTCCACTATAGTCTCCACTTTAATCTGTCCACTACAGTCTTTCCACTATAGTCTTTCTACTATAGTCTGTCCACTTTAGTCTTTCCACTTTAGTCTTTCCACTTTAGTCTGTCCACTTTAGTTTTTCCACTATAGTCTGTCCACTTTAGTCTTTCCACTATTCTCTGTCCACTTTAGTCTTTCCACTATAGTCTTTCCACTGTAGTCTGTCAACTTTAGTCTTTCCACTTTAGTCTTTCCACTTTAGTCTGTCCTCTTTAGTCTTTCCACTATATCCTGTCCACTTTAGTCTTTCCACTTTACTCTTTCCACCAAAGTCTTTCCACTAGAGTCTTTCCACTATAGGCTGTCCACTTTAGTCTTTCCACTATTCTCTGTCCACTTTAGTATTTCCACTATACTCTCCACTTTATTCTGTCCACTACAGTCTTTCCACTATAGTTTTTCCAATATAATCTGTCCACTTTAGTCTTTCCACTTTAGTCTTTCCACTATAGACTGTCCACTTTAGTCTTTCCACCATTCTCTGTCCACTTTAGTCTTTCCAATATCGTCTCCACTTTATTCTGTCCACTACAGTCTTTCCACTATATTCTTTCCACTGTAGTCTGTCCACTTTAGTCTTTCCACTTTAGTCTTTCCACTTTAGTCTGTCCACTTTAGTCTTTCCACTATAGTCTGTCCACTTTAGTCTTTCCACTTTAGTCTTTCCACCACAGTCTTTCCACTATAGTCTTTCCACTATAGGCTGTCCACTTTAGTCTTTCCACTATACTCTCCACTTTATTCTGTCCACTACAGTCTTTCCACCATAGTTTTTCCAATATAGTCTGTCCACTTTAGTCTTTCCACTTTAGTCTTTCCACTTTAGTATTTCCACTTTAGTCTTTCCACTTCAATGTGTACACTTTAGTCTGTCCACTGAGTCTTTCCACGTCAGTCTTTCCACTATAGTCTCCACTTTATTCTATCCACTACAGTCTTTCCACTATAGTCTTTCCACTATAGTCTGTCCACTTTAGTCTTTCCACTTTAGTCTTTCCACTTTAGTCGGTCCACTTTAGTCTTTCGACTATAGTCTGTCCACTTTAGTCTGTCCACTTTAGTCTTTCCACTATAGTCTGTCCACTTTAGTCTTTCCACTATCGTCTGTCCACTCTAGTCTTTCCACTTTAGTCTTTCCACTTTAGTCTGTCCACTTTAGTCTTTCGACTATAGTCTGTCCACTTTAGTCTGTCCACTTTAGTCTTTCCACTATAGTCTGTCCACTTTAGTCTTTCCACTATCGTCTGTCCACTCTAGTCTTTCCACTTTAGTCTTTCCACTTTAGTCTGTCCACTTTAGTCTTTCCACTATAGTCTGTCCACTTTAGTCTTTCCACTTTAGTCTTTCCAGTATAGTCTCCACTTTAATCTGTCCACTACAGTCTTTCCACTATAGTCTTTCTACTATAGTCTGTCCACTTTAGTCTTTCCACTTTAGTCTTTCCACTTTAGTCTGTCCACTTTAGTTTTTCCACTATAGTCTGTCCACTTTAGTCTTTCCACTATTCTCTGTCCACTTTAGTCTTTCCACTATAGTCTTTCCACTGTAGTCTGTCCACTTTAGTCTTTCCACTTTAGTCTTTCCACTTTAGTCTGTCCTCTTTAGTCTTTCCACTATATCCTGTCCACTTTAGTCTTTCCACTTTACTCTTTCCACCAAAGTCTTTCCACTAGAGTCTTTCCACTATAGGCTGTCCACTTTAGTCTTTCCACTATTCTCTGTCCACTTTAGTATTTCCACTATACTCTCCACTTTATTCTGTCCACTACAGTCTTTCCACTATAGTTTTTCCAATATAGTCTGTCCACTTTAGTCTTTCCACTTTAGTCTTTCCACTATAGACTGTCCACTTTAGTCTTTCCACCATTCTCTGTCCACTTTAGTCTTTCCAATATCGTCTCCACTTTATTCTGTCCACTACAGTCTTTCCACTATATTCTTTCCACTGTAGTCTGTCCACTTTAGTCTTTCCACTTTAGTCTTTCCACTTTAGTCTGTCCACTTTAGTCTTTCCACTATAGTCTGTCCACTTTAGTCTTTCCACTTTAGTCTTTCCACCACAGTCTTTCCACTATAGTCTTTCCACTATAGGCTGTCCACTTTAGTCTTTCCACTATACTCTCCACTTTATTCTGTCCACTACAGTCTTTCCACCATAGTTTTTCCAATATAGTCTGTCCACTTTAGTCTTTCCACTTTAGTCTTTCCACTTTAGTATTTCCACTTTAGTCTTTCCACTTCAATGTGTACACTTTAGTCTGTCCACTGAGTCTTTCCACGTCAGTCTTTCCACTATAGTCTCCACTTTATTCTATCCACTACAGTCTTTCCACTATAGTCTTTCCACTATAGTCTGTCCACTTTAGTCTTTCCACTTTAGTCTTTCCACTTTAGTCTGTCCACTTTAGTCTTTCGACTATAGTCTGTCCACTTTAGTCTGTCCACTTTAGTCTTTCCACTATAGTCTGTCCACTTTAGTCTTTCCACTATCGTCTGTCCACTCTAGTCTTTCCACTTTAGTCTTTCCACTTTAGTCTGTCCACTTTAGTCTTTCGACTATAGTCTGTCCACTTTAGTCTGTCCACTTTAGTCTTTCCACTATAGTCTGTCCACTTTAGTCTTTCCACTATCGTCTGTCCACTCTAGTCTTTCCACTTTAGTCTTTCCACTTTAGTCTGTCCACTTTAGTCTTTCCACTATAGTCTGTCCACTTTAGTCTTTCCACTTTAGTCTTTCCACTATAGTCTCCACTTTAATCTGTCCACTACAGTCTTTCCACTATAGTCTTTCTACTATAGTCTGTCCACTTTAGTCTTTCCACTTTAGTCTTTCCACTTTAGTCTGTCCACTTTAGTTTTTCCACTATAGTCTGTCCACTTTAGTCTTTCCACTATTCTCTGTCCACTTTAGTCTTTCCACTATAGTCTTTCCACTGTAGTCTGTCCACTTTAGTCTTTCCACTTTAGTCTTTCCACTTTAGTCTGTCCTCTTTAGTCTTTCCACTATATCCTGTCCACTTTAGTCTTTCCACTTTACTCTTTCCACCAAAGTCTTTCCACTAGAGTCTTTCCACTATAGGCTGTCCACTTTAGTCTTTCCACTATTCTCTGTCCACTTTAGTATTTCCACTATACTCTCCACTTTATTCTGTCCACTACAGTCTTTCCACTATAGTTTTTCCAATATAGTCTGTCCACTTTAGTCTTTCCACTTTAGTCTTTCCACTATAGACTGTCCACTTTAGTCTTTCCACCATTCTCTGTCCACTTTAGTCTTTCCAATATCGTCTCCACTTTATTCTGTCCACTACAGTCTTTCCACTATATTCTTTCCACTGTAGTCTGTCCACTTTAGTCTTTCCACTTTAGTCTTTCCACTTTAGTCTGTCCACTTTAGTCTTTCCACTATAGTCTGTCCACTTTAGTCTTTCCACTTTAGTCTTTCCACCACAGTCTTTCCACTATAGTCTTTCCACTATAGGCTGTCCACTTTAGTCTTTCCACTATACTCTCCACTTTATTCTGTCCACTACAGTCTTTCCACCATAGTTTTTCCAATATAGTCTGTCCACTTTAGTCTTTCCACTTTAGTCTTTCCACTTTAGTATTTCCACTTTAGTCTTTCCACTTCAATGTGTACACTTTAGTCTGTCCACTGAGTCTTTCCACGTCAGTCTTTCCACTATAGTCTCCACTTTATTCTATCCACTACAGTCTTTCCACTATAGTCTTTCCACTATAGTCTGTCCACTTTAGTCTTTCCACTTTAGTCTTTCCACTTTAGTCTGTCCACTTTAGTCTTTCGACTATAGTCTGTCCACTTTAGTCTGTCCACTTTAGTCTTTCCACTATAGTCTGTCCACTTTAGTCTTTCCACTATCGTCTGTCCACTCTAGTCTTTCCACTTTAGTCTTTCCACTTTAGTCTGTCCACTTTAGTCTTTCGACTATAGTCTGTCCACTTTAGTCTGTCCACTTTAGTCTTTCCACTATAGTCTGTCCACTTTAGTCTTTCCACTATCGTCTGTCCACTCTAGTCTTTCCACTTTAGTCTTTCCACTTTAGTCTGTCCACTTTAGTCTTTCCACTATAGTCTGTCCACTTTAGTCTTTCCACTTTAGTCTTTCCACTATAGTCTCCACTTTAATCTGTCCACTACAGTCTTTCCACTATAGTCTTTCTACTATAGTCTGTCCACTTTAGTCTTTCCACTTTAGTCTTTCCACTTTAGTCTGTCCACTTTAGTTTTTCCACTATAGTCTGTCCACTTTAGTCTTTCCACTATTCTCTGTCCACTTTAGTCTTTCCACTATAGTCTTTCCACTGTAGTCTGTCCACTTTAGTCTTTCCACTTTAGTCTTTCCACTTTAGTCTGTCCTCTTTAGTCTTTCCACTATATCCTGTCCACTTTAGTCTTTCCACTTTACTCTTTCCACCAAAGTCTTTCCACTAGAGTCTTTCCACTATAGGCTGTCCACTTTAGTCTTTCCACTATTCTCTGTCCACTTTAGTATTTCCACTATACTCTCCACTTTATTCTGTCCACTACAGTCTTTCCACTATAGTTTTTCCAATATAGTCTGTCCACTTTAGTCTTTCCACTTTAGTCTTTCCACTATAGACTGTCCACTTTAGTCTTTCCACCATTCTCTGTCCACTTTAGTCTTTCCAATATCGTCTCCACTTTATTCTGTCCACTACAGTCTTTCCACTATATTCTTTCCACTGTAGTCTGTCCACTTTAGTCTTTCCACTTTAGTCTTTCCACTTTAGTCTGTCCACTTTAGTCTTTCCACTATAGTCTGTCCACTTTAGTCTTTCCACTTTAGTCTTTCCACTTCAATGTGTACACTTTAGTCTGTCCACTGAGTCTTTCCACGTCAGTCTTTCCACTATAGTCTCCACTTTATTCTATCCACTACAGTCTTTCCACTATAGTCTTTCCACTATAGTCTGTCCACTTTAGTCTTTCCACTTTAGTCTTTCCACTTTAGTCGGTCCACTTTAGTCTTTCGACTATAGTCTGTCCACTTTAGTCTGTCCACTTTAGTCTTTCCACTATAGTCTGTCCACTTTAGTCTTTCCACTATCGTCTGTCCACTCTAGTCTTTCCACTTTAGTCTTTCCACTTTAGTCTGTCCACTTTAGTCTTTCGACTATAGTCTGTCCACTTTAGTCTGTCCACTTTAGTCTTTCCACTATAGTCTGTCCACTTTAGTCTTTCCACTATCGTCTGTCCACTCTAGTCTTTCCACTTTAGTCTTTCCACTTTAGTCTGTCCACTTTAGTCTTTCCACTATAGTCTGTCCACTTTAGTCTTTCCACTTTAGTCTTTCCAGTATAGTCTCCACTTTAATCTGTCCACTACAGTCTTTCCACTATAGTCTTTCTACTATAGTCTGTCCACTTTAGTCTTTCCACTTTAGTCTTTCCACTTTAGTCTGTCCACTTTAGTTTTTCCACTATAGTCTGTCCACTTTAGTCTTTCCACTATTCTCTGTCCACTTTAGTCTTTCCACTATAGTCTTTCCACTGTAGTCTGTCCACTTTAGTCTTTCCACTTTAGTCTTTCCACTTTAGTCTGTCCTCTTTAGTCTTTCCACTATATCCTGTCCACTTTAGTCTTTCCACTTTACTCTTTCCACCAAAGTCTTTCCACTAGAGTCTTTCCACTATAGGCTGTCCACTTTAGTCTTTCCACTATTCTCTGTCCACTTTAGTATTTCCACTATACTCTCCACTTTATTCTGTCCACTACAGTCTTTCCACTATAGTTTTTCCAATATAGTCTGTCCACTTTAGTCTTTCCACTTTAGTCTTTCCACTATAGACTGTCCACTTTAGTCTTTCCACCATTCTCTGTCCACTTTAGTCTTTCCAATATCGTCTCCACTTTATTCTGTCCACTACAGTCTTTCCACTATATTCTTTCCACTGTAGTCTGTCCACTTTAGTCTTTCCACTTTAGTCTTTCCACTTTAGTCTGTCCACTTTAGTCTTTCCACTATAGTCTGTCCACTTTAGTCTTTCCACTTTAGTCTTTCCACCACAGTCTTTCCACTATAGTCTTTCCACTATAGGCTGTCCACTTTAGTCTTTCCACTATACTCTCCACTTTATTCTGTCCACTACAGTCTTTCCACCATAGTTTTTCCAATATAGTCTGTCCACTTTAGTCTTTCCACTTTAGTCTTTCCACTTTAGTATTTCCACTTTAGTCTTTCCACTTCAATGTGTACACTTTAGTCTGTCCACTGAGTCTTTCCACGTCAGTCTTTCCACTATAGTCTCCACTTTATTCTATCCACTACAGTCTTTCCACTATAGTCTTTCCACTATAGTCTGTCCACTTTAGTCTTTCCACTTTAGTCTTTCCACTTTAGTCTGTCCACTTTAGTCTTTCGACTATAGTCTGTCCACTTTAGTCTGTCCACTTTAGTCTTTCCACTATAGTCTGTCCACTTTAGTCTTTCCACTATCGTCTGTCCACTCTAGTCTTTCCACTTTAGTCTTTCCACTTTAGTCTGTCCACTTTAGTCTTTCGACTATAGTCTGTCCACTTTAGTCTGTCCACTTTAGTCTTTCCACTATAGTCTGTCCACTTTAGTCTTTCCACTATCGTCTGTCCACTCTAGTCTTTCCACTTTAGTCTTTCCACTTTAGTCTGTCCACTTTAGTCTTTCCACTATAGTCTGTCCACTTTAGTCTTTCCACTTTAGTCTTTCCACTATAGTCTCCACTTTAATCTGTCCACTACAGTCTTTCCACTATAGTCTTTCTACTATAGTCTGTCCACTTTAGTCTTTCCACTTTAGTCTTTCCACTTTAGTCTGTCCACTTTAGTTTTTCCACTATAGTCTGTCCACTTTAGTCTTTCCACTATTCTCTGTCCACTTTAGTCTTTCCACTATAGTCTTTCCACTGTAGTCTGTCCACTTTAGTCTTTCCACTTTAGTCTTTCCACTTTAGTCTGTCCTCTTTAGTCTTTCCACTATATCCTGTCCACTTTAGTCTTTCCACTTTACTCTTTCCACCAAAGTCTTTCCACTAGAGTCTTTCCACTATAGGCTGTCCACTTTAGTCTTTCCACTATTCTCTGTCCACTTTAGTATTTCCACTATACTCTCCACTTTATTCTGTCCACTACAGTCTTTCCACTATAGTTTTTCCAATATAGTCTGTCCACTTTAGTCTTTCCACTTTAGTCTTTCCACTATAGACTGTCCACTTTAGTCTTTCCACCATTCTCTGTCCACTTTAGTCTTTCCAATATCGTCTCCACTTTATTCTGTCCACTACAGTCTTTCCACTATATTCTTTCCACTGTAGTCTGTCCACTTTAGTCTTTCCACTTTAGTCTTTCCACTTTAGTCTGTCCACTTTAGTCTTTCCACTATAGTCTGTCCACTTTAGTCTTTCCACTTTAGTCTTTCCACCACAGTCTTTCCACTATAGTCTTTCCACTATAGGCTGTCCACTTTAGTCTTTCCACTATACTCTCCACTTTCTTCTGTCCACTACAGTCTTTCCACCATAGTTTTTCCAATATAGTCTGTCCACTTTAGTCTTTCCACTTTAGTCTTTCCACTTTAGTATTTCCACTTTAGTCTTTCCACTTCAATGTGTACACTTTAGTCTGTCCACTGAGTCTTTCCACGTCAGTCTTTCCACTATAGTCTCCACTTTATTCTATCCACTACAGTCTTTCCACTATAGTCTTTCCACTATAGTCTGTCCACTTTAGTCTTTCCACTTTAGTCTTTCCACTTTAGTCTGTCCACTTTAGTCTTTCGACTATAGTCTGTCCACTTTAGTCTGTCCACTTTAGTCTTTCCACTATAGTCTGTCCACTTTAGTCTTTCCACTATCGTCTGTCCACTCTAGTCTTTCCACTTTAGTCTTTCCACTTTAGTCTGTCCACTTTAGTCTTTCGACTATAGTCTGTCCACTTTAGTCTGTCCACTTTAGTCTTTCCACTATAGTCTGTCCACTTTAGTCTTTCCACTATCGTCTGTCCACTCTAGTCTTTCCACTTTAGTCTTTCCACTTTAGTCTGTCCACTTTAGTCTTTCCACTATAGTCTGTCCACTTTAGTCTTTCCACTTTAGTCTTTCCACTATAGTCTCCACTTTAATCTGTCCACTACAGTCTTTCCACTATAGTCTTTCTACTATAGTCTGTCCACTTTAGTCTTTCCACTTTAGTCTTTCCACTTTAGTCTGTCCACTTTAGTTTTTCCACTATAGTCTGTCCACTTTAGTCTTTCCACTATTCTCTGTCCACTTTAGTCTTTCCACTATAGTCTTTCCACTGTAGTCTGTCCACTTTAGTCTTTCCACTTTAGTCTTTCCACTTTAGTCTGTCCTCTTTAGTCTTTCCACTATATCCTGTCCACTTTAGTCTTTCCACTTTACTCTTTCCACCAAAGTCTTTCCACTAGAGTCTTTCCACTATAGGCTGTCCACTTTAGTCTTTCCACTATTCTCTGTCCACTTTAGTATTTCCACTATACTCTCCACTTTATTCTGTCCACTACAGTCTTTCCACTATAGTTTTTCCAATATAGTCTGTCCACTTTAGTCTTTCCACTTTAGTCTTTCCACTATAGACTGTCCACTTTAGTCTTTCCACCATTCTCTGTCCACTTTAGTCTTTCCAATATCGTCTCCACTTTATTCTGTCCACTACAGTCTTTCCACTATATTCTTTCCACTGTAGTCTGTCCACTTTAGTCTTTCCACTTTAGTCTTTCCACTTTAGTCTGTCCACTTTAGTCTTTCCACTATAGTCTGTCCACTTTAGTCTTTCCACTTTAGTCTTTCCACCACAGTCTTTCCACTATAGTCTTTCCACTATAGGCTGTCCACTTTAGTCTTTCCACTATACTCTCCACTTTATTCTGTCCACTACAGTCTTTCCACCATAGTTTTTCCAATATAGTCTGTCCACTTTAGTCTTTCCACTTTAGTCTTTCCACTTTAGTATTTCCACTTTAGTCTTTCCACTTCAATGTGTACACTTTAGTCTGTCCACTGAGTCTTTCCACGTCAGTCTTTCCACTATAGTCTCCACTTTATTCTATCCACTACAGTCTTTCCACTATAGTCTTTCCACTATAGTCTGTCCACTTTAGTCTTTCCACTTTAGTCTTTCCACTTTAGTCTGTCCACTTTAGTCTTTCGACTATAGTCTGTCCACTTTAGTCTGTCCGCTTTAGTCTTTCCACTATAGTCTGTCCACTTTAGTCTTTCCACTATCGTCTGTCCACTCTAGTCTTTCCACTTTAGTCTTTCCACTTTAGTCTGTCCACTTTAGTCTTTCGACTATAGTCTGTCCACTTTAGTCTGTCCACTTTAGTCTTTCCACTATAGTCTGTCCACTTTAGTCTTTCCACTATCGTCTGTCCACTCTAGTCTTTCCACTTTAGTCTTTCCACTTTAGTCTGTCCACTTTAGTCTTTCCACTATAGTCTGTCCACTTTAGTCTTTTACTTTAGTCTTTCCACTATAGTCTCCACTTTAATCTGTCCACTACAGTCTTTCCACTATAGTCTTTCTACTATAGTCTGTCCACTTTAGTCTTTCCACTTTAGTCTTTCCACTTTAGTCTGTCCACTTTAGTTTTTCCACTATAGTCTGTCCACTTTAGTCTTTCCACTATTCTCTGTCCACTTTAGTCTTTCCACTATAGTCTTTCCACTGTAGTCTGTCACCTTTAGTCTTTCCACTTTAGTCTTTCCACTTTAGTCTGTCCTCTTTAGTCTTTCCACTATATCCTGTCCACTTTAGTCTTTCCACTTTACTCTTTCCACCAAAGTCTTTCCACTAGAGTCTTTCCACTATAGGCTGTCCACTTTAGTCTTTCCACTATTCTCTGTCCACTTTAGTATTTCCACTATACTCTCCACTTTATTCTGTCCACTACAGTCTTTCCACTATAGTTTTTCCAATATAGTCTGTCCACTTTAGTCTTTCCACTTTAGTCTTTCCACTATAGACTGTCCACTTTAGTCTTTCCACCATTCTCTGTCCACTTTAGTCTTTCCAATATCGTCTCCACTTTATTCTGTCCACTACAGTCTTTCCACTATATTCTTTCCACTGTAGTCTGTCCACTTTAGTCTTTCCACTTTAGTCTTTCCACTTTAGTCTGTCCACTTTAGTCTTTCCACTATAGTCTGTCCACTTTAGTCTTTCCACTTTAGTCTTTCCACCACAGTCTTTCCACTATAGTCTTTCCACTATAGGCTGTCCACTTTAGTCTTTCCACTATACTCTCCACTTTATTCTGTCCACTACAGTCTTTCCACCATAGTTTTTCCAATATAGTCTGTCCACTTTAGTCTTTCCACTTTAGTCTTTCCACTTTAGTATTTCCACTTTAGTCTTTCCACTTCAATGTGTACACTTTAGTCTGTCCACTGAGTCTTTCCACGTCAGTCTTTCCACTATAGTCTCCACTTTATTCTATCCACTACAGTCTTTCCACTATAGTCTTTCCACTATAGTCTGTCCACTTTAGTCTTTCCACTTTAGTCTTTCCACTTTAGTCTGTCCACTTTAGTCTTTCGACTATAGTCTGTCCACTTTAGTCTGTCCACTTTAGTCTTTCCACTATAGTCTGTCCACTTTAGTCTTTCCACTATCGTCTGTCCACTCTAGTCTTTCCACTTTAGTCTTTCCACTTTAGTCTGTCCACTTTAGTCTTTCGACTATAGTCTGTCCACTTTAGTCTGTCCACTTTAGTCTTTCCACTATAGTCTGTCCACTTTAGTCTTTCCACTATCGTCTGTCCACTCTAGTCTTTCCACTTTAGTCTTTCCACTTTAGTCTGTCCACTTTAGTCTTTCCACTATAGTCTGTCCACTTTAGTCTTTCCACTTTAGTCTTTCCACTATAGTCTCCACTTTAATCTGTCCACTACAGTCTTTCCACTATAGTCTTTCTACTATAGTCTGTCCACTTTAGTCTTTCCACTTTAGTCTTTCCACTTTAGTCTGTCCACTTTAGTTTTTCCACTATAGTCTGTCCACTTTAGTCTTTCCACTATTCTCTGTCCACTTTAGTCTTTCCACTATAGTCTTTCCACTGTAGTCTGTCCACTTTAGTCTTTCCACTTTAGTCTTTCCACTTTAGTCTGTCCTCTTTAGTCTTTCCACTATATCCTGTCCACTTTAGTCTTTCCACTTTACTCTTTCCACCAAAGTCTTTCCACTAGAGTCTTTCCACTATAGGCTGTCCACTTTAGTCTTTCCACTATTCTCTGTCCACTTTAGTATTTCCACTATACTCTCCACTTTATTCTGTCCACTACAGTCTTTCCACTATAGTTTTTCCAATATAGTCTGTCCACTTTAGTCTTTCCACTTTAGTCTTTCCACTATAGACTGTCCACTTTAGTCTTTCCACCATTCTCTGTCCACTTTAGTCTTTCCAATATCGTCTCCACTTTATTCTGTCCACTACAGTCTTTCCACTATATTCTTTCCACTGTAGTCTGTCCACTTTAGTCTTTCCACTTTAGTCTTTCCACTTTAGTCTGTCCACTTTAGTCTTTCCACTATAGTCTGTCCACTTTAGTCTTTCCACTTTAGTCTTTCCACCACAGTCTTTCCACTATAGTCTTTCCACTATAGGCTGTCCACTTTAGTCTTTCCACTATACTCTCCACTTTATTCTGTCCACTACAGTCTTTCCACCATAGTTTTTCCAATATAGTCTGTCCACTTTAGTCTTTCCACTTTAGTCTTTCCACTTTAGTATTTCCACTTTAGTCTTTCCACTTCAATGTGTACACTTTAGTCTGTCCACTGAGTCTTTCCACGTCAGTCTTTCCACTATAGTCTCCACTTTATTCTATCCACTACAGTCTTTCCACTATAGTCTTTCCACTATAGTCTGTCCACTTTAGTCTTTCCACTTTAGTCTTTCCACTTTAGTCTGTCCACTTTAGTCTTTCGACTATAGTCTGTCCACTTTAGTCTGTCCACTTTAGTCTTTCCACTATAGTCTGTCCACTTTAGTCTTTCCACTATCGTCTGTCCACTCTAGTCTTTCCACTTTAGTCTTTCCACTTTAGTCTGTCCACTTTAGTCTTTCGACTATAGTCTGTCCACTTTAGTCTGTCCACTTTAGTCTTTCCAATATAGTCTGTCCACTTTAGTCTTTCCACTATCGTCTGTCCACTCTAGTCTTTCCACTTTAGTCTTTCCACTTTAGTCTGTCCACTTTAGTCTTTCCACTATAGTCTGTCCACTTTAGTCTTTCCACTTTAGTCTTTCCACTATAGTCTCCACTTTAATCTGTCCACTACAGTCTTTCCACTATAGTCTTTCTACTATAGTCTGTCCACTTTAGTCTTTCCACTTTAGTCTTTCCACTTTAGTCTGTCCACTTTAGTTTTTCCACTATAGTCTGTCCACTTTAGTCTTTCCACTATTCTCTGTCCACTTTAGTCTTTCCACTATAGTCTTTCCACTGTAGTCTGTCCACTTTAGTCTTTCCACTTTAGTCTTTCCACTTTAGTCTGTCCTCTTTAGTCTTTCCACTATATCCTGTCCACTTTAGTCTTTCCACTTTACTCTTTCCACCAAAGTCTTTCCACTAGAGTCTTTCCACTATAGGCTGTCCACTTTAGTCTTTCCACTATTCTCTGTCCACTTTAGTATTTCCACTATACTCTCCACTTTATTCTGTCCACTACAGTCTTTCCACTATAGTTTTTCCAATATAGTCTGTCCACTTTAGTCTTTCCACTTTAGTCTTTCCACTATAGACTGTCCACTTTAGTCTTTCCACCATTCTCTGTCCACTTTAGTCTTTCCAATATCGTCTCCACTTTATTCTGTCCACTACAGTCTTTCCACTATATTCTTTCCACTGTAGTCTGTCCACTTTAGTCTTTCCACTTTAGTCTTTCCACTTTAGTCTGTCCACTTTAGTCTTTCCACTATAGTCTGTCCACTTTAGTCTTTCCACTTTAGTCTTTCCACCACAGTCTTTCCACTATAGTCTTTCCACTATAGGCTGTCCACTTTAGTCTTTCCACTATACTCTCCACTTTATTCTGTCCACTACAGTCTTTCCACCATAGTTTTTCCAATATAGTCTGTCCACTTTAGTCTTTCCACTTTAGTCTTTCCACTTTAGTATTTCCACTTTAGTCTTTCCACTTCAATGTGTACACTTTAGTCTGTCCACTGAGTCTTTCCACGTCAGTCTTTCCACTATAGTCTCCACTTTATTCTATCCACTACAGTCTTTCCACTATAGTCTTTCCACTATAGTCTGTCCACTTTAGTCTTTCCACTTTAGTCTCTCCACTTTAGTCTGTCCACTTTAGTCTTTCGACTATAGTCTGTCCACTTTAGTCTGTCCACTTTAGTCTTTCCACTATAGTCTGTCCACTTTAGTCTTTCCACTATCGTCTGTCCACTCTAGTCTTTCCACTTTAGTCTTTCCACTTTAGTCTGTCCACTTTAGTCTTTCGACTATAGTCTGTCCACTTTAGTCTGTCCACTTTAGTCTTTCCACTATAGTCTGTCCACTTTAGTCTTTCCACTATCGTCTGTCCACTCTAGTCTTTCCACTTTAGTCTTTCCACTTTAGTCTGTCCACTTTAGTCTTTCCACTATAGTCTGTCCACTTTAGTCTTTCCACTTTAGTCTTTCCACTATAGTCTCCACTTTAATCTGTCCACTACAGTCTTTCCACTATAGTCTTTCTACTATAGTCTGTCCACTTTAGTCTTTCCACTTTAGTCTTTCCACTTTAGTCTGTCCACTTTAGTTTTTCCACTATAGTCTGTCCACTTTAGTCTTTCCACTATTCTCTGTCCACTTTAGTCTTTCCACTATAGTCTTTCCACTGTAGTCTGTCCACTTTAGTCTTTCCACTTTAGTCTTTCCACTTTAGTCTGTCCTCTTTAGTCTTTCCACTATATCCTGTCCACTTTAGTCTTTCCACTTTACTCTTTCCACCAAAGTCTTTCCACTAGAGTCTTTCCACTATAGGCTGTCCACTTTAGTCTTTCCACTATTCTCTGTCCACTTTAGTATTTCCACTATACTCTCCACTTTATTCTGTCCACTACAGTCTTTCCACTATAGTTTTTCCAATATAGTCTGTCCACTTTAGTCTTTCCACTTTAGTCTTTCCACTATAGACTGTCCACTTTAGTCTTTCCACCATTCTCTGTCCACTTTAGTCTTTCCAATATCGTCTCCACTTTATTCTGTCCACTACAGTCTTTCCACTATATTCTTTCCACTGTAGTCTGTCCACTTTAGTCTTTCCACTTTAGTCTTTCCACTTTAGTCTGTCCACTTTAGTCTTTCCACTATAGTCTGTCCACTTTAGTCTTTCCACTTTAGTCTTTCCACCACAGTCTTTCCACTATAGTCTTTCCACTATAGGCTGTCCACTTTAGTCTTTCCACTTTAGTCTTTCCACTTTAGTATTTCCACTTTAGTCTTTCCACTTCAATGTGTACACTTTAGTCTGTCCACTGAGTCTTTCCACGTCAGTCTTTCCACTATAGTCTCCACTTTATTCTATCCACTACAGTCTTTCCACTATAGTCTTTCCACTATAGTCTGTCCACTATACTCTCCACTTTATTCTGTCCACTACAGTCTTTCCACCATAGTTTTTCCAATATAGTCTGTCCACTTTAGTCTTTCCACTTTAGTCTTTCCACTTTAGTATTTCCACTTTAGTCTTTCCACTTCAATGTGTACACTTTAGTCTGTCCACTGAGTCTTTCCACGTCAGTCTTTCCACTATAGTCTCCACTTTATTCTATCCACTACAGTCTTTCCACTATAGTCTTTCCACTATAGTCTGTCCACTTTAGTCTTTCCACTTTAGTCTTTCCACTTTAGTCTGTCCACTTTAGTCTTTCGACTATAGTCTGTCCACTTTAGTCTGTCCACTTTAGTCTTTCCACTATAGTCTGTCCACTTTAGTCTTTCCACTATCGTCTGTCCACTCTAGTCTTTCCACTTTAGTCTTTCCACTTTAGTCTGTCCACTTTAGTCTTTCGACTATAGTCTGTCCACTTTAGTCTGTCCACTTTAGTCTTTCCACTATAGTCTGTCCACTTTAGTCTTTCCACTATCGTCTGTCCACTCTAGTCTTTCCACTTTAGTCTTTCCACTTTAGTC
Source organism: Branchinecta sandiegonensis (assembly GCA_030848855.1). Classification (NCBI taxonomy): domain Eukaryota; kingdom Metazoa; phylum Arthropoda; class Branchiopoda; order Anostraca; family Branchinectidae; genus Branchinecta; species Branchinecta sandiegonensis. The sequence continues at coordinate 118,489 of JAUPMV010000002.1, read as the reverse complement.
TGTCCACTTTAGTTTTTCCACTATAGTCTGTCCACTTTAGTCTTTCCACTTTAGTCTTTCCACTATAGTCTCCACTTTAATCTGTCCACTACAGTCTTTCCACTATAGTCTTTCTACTATAGTCTGTCCACTTTAGTCTTTCCACTTTAGTCTTTCCACTTTAGTCTGTCCACTTTAGTTTTTCCACTATAGTCTGTCCACTTTAGTCTTTCCACTATTCTCTGTCCACTTTAGTCTTTCCACTATAGTCTTTCCACTGTAGTTTGTCCACTTTAGTCTTTCCACTTTAGTCTTTCCACTTTAGTCTGTCCTCTTTAGTCTTTCCACTATATCCTGTCCACTTTAGTCTTTCCACTTTACTCTTTCCACCAAAGTCTTTCCACTAGAGTCTTTCCACTATAGGCTGTCCACTTTAGTCTTTCCACTATTCTCTGTCCACTTTAGTATTTCCACTATACTCTCCACTTTATTCTGTCCACTACAGTCTTTCCACTATAGTTTTTCCAATATAGTCTGTCCACTTTAGTCTTTCCACTTTAGTCTTTCCACTATAGACTGTCCACTTTAGTCTTTCCACCATTCTCTGTCCACTTTAGTCTTTCCAATATCGTCTCCACTTTATTCTGTCCACTACAGTCTTTCCACTATATTCTTTCCACTGTAGTCTGTCCACTTTAGTCTTTCCACTTTAGTCTTTCCACTTTAGTCTGTCCACTTTAGTCTTTCCACTATAGTCTGTCCACTTTAGTCTTTCCACTTTAGTCTTTCCACCACAGTCTTTCCACTATAGTCTTTCCACTATAGGCTGTCCACTTTAGTCTTTCCACTATACTCTCCACTTTATTCTGTCCACTACAGTCTTTCCACCATAGTTTTTCCAATATAGTCTGTCCACTTTAGTCTTTCCACTTTAGTCTTTCCACTATAGTCTGTCCACTTTAGTCTTTCCACTTTAGTCTTTCCACTTTAGTCTGTCCACTTTAGTCTTTCGACTATAGTCTGTCCACTTTAGTCTGTCCACTTTAGTCTTTCCACTATAGTCTGTCCACTTTAGTCTTTCCACTATCGTCTGTCCACTCTAGTCTTTCCACTTTAGTCTTTCCACTTTAGTCTGTCCACTTTAGTCTTTCGACTATAGTCTGTCCACTTTAGTCTGTCCACTTTAGTCTTTCCACTATAGTCTGTCCACTTTAGTCTTTCCACTATCGTCTGTCCACTCTAGTCTTTCCACTTTAGTCTTTCCACTTTAGTCTGTCCACTTTAGTCTTTCCACTATAGTCTGTCCACTTTAGTCTTTCCACTTTAGTCTTTCCACTATAGTCTCCACTTTAATCTGTCCACTACAGTCTTTCCACTATAGTCTTTCTACTATAGTCTGTCCACTTTAGTCTTTCCACTTTAGTCTTTCCACTTTAGTCTGTCCACTTTAGTTTTTCCACTATAGTCTGTCCACTTTAGTCTTTCCACTATTCTCTGTCCACTTTAGTCTTTCCACTATAGTCTTTCCACTGTAGTCTGTCCACTTTAGTCTTTCCACTTTAGTCTTTCCACTTTAGTCTGTCCTCTTTAGTCTTTCCACTATATCCTGTCCACTTTAGTCTTTCCACTTTACTCTTTCCACCAAAGTCTTTCCACTAGAGTCTTTCCACTATAGGCTGTCCACTTTAGTCTTTCCACTATTCTCTGTCCACTTTAGTATTTCCACTATACTCTCCACTTTATTCTGTCCACTACAGTCTTTCCACTATAGTTTTTCCAATATAGTCTGTCCACTTTAGTCTTTCCACTTTAGTCTTTCCACTATAGACTGTCCACTTTAGTCTTTCCACCATTCTCTGTCCACTTTAGTCTTTCCAATATCGTCTCCACTTTATTCTGTCCACTACAGTCTTTCCACTATATTCTTTCCACTGTAGTCTGTCCACTTTAGTCTTTCCACTTTAGTCTTTCAACTTTAGTCTGTCCACTTTAGTCTTTCCACTATAGTCTGTCCACTTTAGTCTTTCCACTTTAGTCTTTCCACCACAGTCTTTCCACTATAGTCTTTCCACTATAGGCTGTCCACTTTAGTCTTTCCACTATACTCTCCACTTTATTCTGTCCACTACAGTCTTTCCACCATAGTTTTTCCAATATAGTCTGTCCACTTTAGTCTTTCCACTTTAGTCTTTCCACTTTAGTATTTCCACTTTAGTCTTTCCACTTCAATGTGTACACTTTAGTCTGTCCACTGAGTCTTTCCACGTCAGTCTTTCCAGTATAGTCTCCACTTTATTCTATCCACTACAGTCTTTCCACTATAGTCTTTCCACTATAGTCTGTCCACTTTAGTCTTTCCACTTTAGTCTTTCCACTTTAGTCTGTCCACTTTAGTCTTTCGACTATAGTCTGTCCACTTTAGTCTGTCCACTTTAGTCTTTCCACTATAGTCTATCCACTTTAGTCTTTCCACTATCGTCTGTCCACTCTAGTCTTTCCACTTTAGTCTTTCCACTTTAGTCTGTCCACTTTAGTCTTTCGACTATAGTCTGTCCACTTTAGTCTGTCCACTTTAGTCTTTCCACTATAGTCTATCCACTTTAGTCTTTCCACTATCGTCTGTCCACTCTAGTCTTTCCACTTTAGTCTTTCCACTTTAGTCTGTCCACTTTAGTCTTTCCACTATAGTCTGTCCACTTTAGTCTTTCCACTTTAGTCTTTCCACTATAGTCTCCACTTTAATCTGTCCACTACAGTCTTTCCACTATAGTCTTTCTACTATAGTCTGTCCACTTTAGTCTTTCCACTTTAGTCTTTCCACTTTAGACTGTCCACTTTAGTTTTTCCACTATAGTCTGTCCACTTTAGTCTTTCCACTATAGTCTTTCCACTGTAGTCTGTCCACTTTAGTCTTTCCACTTTAGTCTTTCCACTTTAGTCTGTCCTCTTTAGTCTTTCCACTATATCCTGTCCACTTTAGTCTTTCCACTTTACTCTTTCCACCAAAGTCTTTCCACTAGAGTCTTTCCACTATAGGCTGTCCACTTTAGTCTTTCCACTATTCTCTGTCCACTTTAGTATTTCCACTATACTCTCCACTTTATTCTGTCCACTACAGTCTTTCCACTATAGTTTTTCCAATATAGTCTGTCCACTTTAGTCTTTCCACTTTAGTCTTTCCACTATAGACTGTCCACTTTAGTCTTTCCACCATTCTCTGTCCACTTTAGTCTTTCCAATATCGTCTCCACTTTATTCTGTCCACTACAGTCTTTCCACTATATTCTTTCCACTGTAGTCTGTCCACTTTAGTCTTTCCACTTTAGTCTTTCCACTTTAGTCTGTCCACTTTAGTCTTTCCACTATAGTCTGTCCACTTTAGTCTTTCCACTTTAGTCTTTCCACCACAGTCTTTCCACTATAGTCTTTCCACTATAGGCTGTCCACTTTAGTCTTTCCACTATACTCTCCACTTTATTCTGTCCACTACAGTCTTTCCACCATAGTTTTTCCAATATAGTCTGTCCACTTTAGTCTTTCCACTTTAGTCTTTCCACTTTAGTATTTCCACTTTAGTCTTTCCACTTCAATGTGTACACTTTAGTCTGTCCACTGAGTCTTTCCACGTCAGTCTTTCCACTATAGTCTCCACTTTATTCTATCCACTACAGTCTTTCCACTATAGTCTTTCCACTATAGTCTGTCCACTTTAGTCTTTCCACTTTAGTCTTTCCACTTTAGTCTGTCCACTTTAGTCTTTCGACTATAGTCTGTCCACTTTAGTCTGTCCACTTTAGTCTTTCCACTATAGTCTGTCCACTTTAGTCTTTCCACTATCGTCTGTCCACTCTAGTCTTTCCACTTTAGTCTTTCCACTTTAGTCTGTCCACTTTAGTCTTTCGACTATAGTCTGTCCACTTTAGTCTGTCCACTTTAGTCTTTCCACTATAGTCTGTCCACTTTAGTCTTTCCACTATCGTCTGTCCACTCTAGTCTTTCCACTTTAGTCTTTCCACTTTAGTCTGTCCACTTTAGTCTTTCCACTATAGTCTGTCCACTTTAGTCTTTCCACTTTAGTCTTTCCACTATAGTCTCCACTTTAATCTGTCCACTACAGTCTTTCCACTATAGTCTTTCTACTATAGTCTGTCCACTTTAGTCTTTCCACTTTAGTCTTTCCACTTTAGTCTGTCCACTTTAGTTTTTCCACTATAGTCTGTCCACTTTAGTCTTTCCACTATTCTCTGTCCACTTTAGTCTTTCCACTATAGTCTTTCCACTGTAGTCTGTCCACTTTAGTCTTTCCACTTTAGTCTTTCCACTTTAGTCTGTCCTCTTTAGTCTTTCCACTATATCCTGTCCACTTTAGTCTTTCCACTTTACTCTTTCCACCAAAGTCTTTCCACTAGAGTCTTTCCACTATAGGCTGTCCACTTTAGTCTTTCCACTATTCTCTGTCCACTTTAGTATTTCCACTATACTCTCCACTTTATTCTGTCCACTACAGTCTTTCCACTATAGTTTTTCCAATATAGTCTGTCCACTTTAGTCTTTCCACTTTAGTCTTTCCACTATAGACTGTCCACTTTAGTCTTTCCACCATTCTCTGTCCACTTTAGTCTTTCCAATATCGTCTCCACTTTATTCTGTCCACTACAGTCTTTCCACTATATTCTTTCCACTGTAGTCTGTCCACTTTAGTCTTTCCACTTTAGTCTTTCCACTTTAGTCTGTCCACTTTAGTCTTTCCACTATAGTCTGTCCACTTTAGTCTTTCCACTTTAGTCTTTCCACCACAGTCTTTCCACTATAGTCTTTCCACTATAGGCTGTCCACTTTAGTCTTTCCACTATACTCTCCACTTTATTCTGTCCACTACAGTCTTTCCACCATAGTTTTTCCAATATAGTCTGTCCACTTTAGTCTTTCCACTTTAGTCTTTCCACTTTAGTATTTCCACTTTAGTCTTTCCACTTCAATGTGTACACTTTAGTCTGTCCACTGAGTCTTTCCACGTCAGTCTTTCCACTATAGTCTCCACTTTATTCTATCCACTACAGTCTTTCCACTATAGTCTTTCCACTATAGTCTGTCCACTTTAGTCTTTCCACTTTAGTCTTTCCACTTTAGTCTGTCCACTTTAGTCTTTCGACTATAGTCTGTCCACTTTAGTCTGTCCACTTTAGTCTTTCCACTATAGTCTGTCCACTTTAGTCTTTCCACTATCGTCTGTCCACTCTAGTCTTTCCACTTTAGTCTTTCCACTTTAGTCTGTCCACTTTAGTCTTTCGACTATAGTCTGTCCACTTTAGTTTGTCCACTTTAGTCTTTCCACTATAGTCTGTCCACTTTAGTCTTTCCACTATCGTCTGTCCACTCTAGTCTTTTCACTTTAGTCTTTCCATTTTAGTCTGTCAACTTTAGTCTTTCCACTATAGTCTGTCCACTTTAGTCTTTCCACTTTAGTCTTTCCACTATAGTCTCCACTTTAATCTGTCCACTACAGTCTTTCCACTATAGTCTTTCTACTATAGTCTGTCCACTTTAGTCTTTCCACTTTAGTCTTTCCACTTTAGTCTGTCCACTTTAGTTTTTCCACTATAGTCTGTCCACTTTAGTCTTTCCACTATTCTCTGTCCACTTTAGTCTTTCCACTATAGTCTTTCCACTGTAGTCTGTCCACTTTAGTCTTTCCACTTTAGTCTTTCCACTTTAGTCTGTCCTCTTTAGTCTTTCCACTATATCCTGTCCACTTTAGTCTTTCCACTTTACTCTTTCCACCAAAGTCTTTCCACTAGAGTCTTTCCACTATAGGCTGTCCACTTTAGTCTTTCCACTATTCTCTGTCCACTTTAGTATTTCCACTATACTCTCCACTTTATTCTGTCCACTACAGTCTTTCCACTATAGTTTTTCCAATATAGTCTGTCCACTTTAGTCTTTCCACTTTAGTCTTTCCACTATAGACTGTCCACTTTAGTCTTTCCACCATTCTCTGTCCACTTTAGTCTTTCCAATATCGTCTCCACTTTATTCTGTCCACTACAGTCTTTCCACTATATTCTTTCCACTGTAGTCTGTCCACTTTAGTCTTTCCACTTTAGTCTTTCCACTTTAGTCTGTCCACTTTAGTCTTTCCACTATAGTCTGTCCACTTTAGTCTTTCCACTTTAGTCTTTCCACCACAGTCTTTCCACTATAGTCTTTCCACTATAGGCTGTCCACTTTAGTCTTTCCACTATACTCTCCACTTTATTCTGTCCACTACAGTCTTTCCACCATAGTTTTTCCAATATAGTCTGTCCACTTTAGTCTTTCCACTTTAGTCTTTCCACTTTAGTATTTCCACTTTAGTCTTTCCACTTCAATGTGTACACTTTAGTCTGTCCACTGAGTCTTTCCACGTCAGTCTTTCCACTATAGTCTCCACTTTATTCTATCCACTACAGTCTTTCCACTATAGTCTTTCCACTATAGTCTGTCCACTTTAGTCTTTCCACTTTAGTCTTTCCACTTTAGTCTGTCCACTTTAGTCTTTCGACTATAGTCTGTCCACTTTAGTCTGTCCACTTTAGTCTTTCCACTATAGTCTGTCCACTTTAGTCTTTCCACTATCGTCTGTCCACTCTAGTCTTTCCACTTTAGTCTTTCCACTTTAGTCTGTCCACTTTAGTCTTTCGACTATAGTCTGTCCACTTTAGTCTGTCCACTTTAGTCTTTCCACTATAGTCTATCCACTTTAGTCTTTCCACCATCGTCTGTCCACTCTAGTCTTTCCACTTTAGTCTTTCCACTTTAGTCTGTCCACTTTAGTCTTTCCACTATAGTCTGTCCACTTTAGTCTTTCCACTTTAGTCTTTCCACTATAGTCTCCACTTTAATCTGTCCACTACAGTCTTTCCACTATAGTCTTTCTACTATAGTCTGTCCACTTTAGTCTTTCCACTTTAGTCTTTCCACTTTAGTCTGTCCACTTTAGTTTTTCCACTATAGTCTGTCCACTTTAGTCTTTCCACTATAGTCTTTCCACTGTAGTCTGTCCACTTTAGTCTTTCCACTTTAGTCTTTCCACTTTAGTCTGTCCTCTTTAGTCTTTCCACTATATCCTGTCCACTTTAGTCTTTCCACTTTACTCTTTCCACCAAAGTCTTTCCACTAGAGTCTTTCCACTATAGGCTGTCCACTTTAGTCTTTCCACTATTCTCTGTCCACTTTAGTATTTCCACTATACTCTCCACTTTATTCTGTCCACTACAGTCTTTCCACTATAGTTTTTCCAATATAGTCTGTCCACTTTAGTCTTTCCACTTTAGTCTTTCCACTATAGACTGTCCACTTTAGTCTTTCCACCATTCTCTGTCCACTTTAGTCTTTCCAATATCGTCTCCACTTTATTCTGTCCACTACAGTCTTTCCACTATATTCTTTCCACTGTAGTCTGTCCACTTTAGTCTTTCCACTTTAGTCTTTCCACTTTAGTCTGTCCACTTTAGTCTTTCCACTATAGTCTGTCCACTTTAGTCTTTCCACTTTAGTCTTTCCACCACAGTCTTTCCACTATAGTCTTTCCACTATAGGCTGTCCACTTTAGTCTTTCCACTATACTCTCCACTTTATTCTGTCCACTACAGTCTTTCCACCATAGTTTTTCCAATATAGTCTGTCCACTTTAGTCTTTCCACTTTAGTCTTTCCACTTTAGTATTTCCACTTTAGTCTTTCCACTTCAATGTGTACACTTTAGTCTGTCCACTGAGTCTTTCCACGTCAGTCTTTCCACTATAGTCTCCACTTTATTCTATCCACTACAGTCTTTCCACTATAGTCTTTCCACTATAGTCTGTCCACTTTAGTCTTTCCACTTTAGTCTTTCCACTTTAGTCTGTCCACTTTAGTCTTTCGACTATAGTCTGTCCACTTTAGTCTGTCCACTTTAGTCTTTCCACTATAGTCTGTCCACTTTAGTCTTTCCACTATCGTCTGTCCACTCTAGTCTTTCCACTTTAGTCTTTCCACTTTAGTCTGTCCACTTTAGTCTTTCGACTATAGTCTGTCCACTTTAGTCTGTCCACTTTAGTCTTTCCACTATAGTCTGTCCACTTTAGTCTTTCCACTATCGTCTGTCCACTCTAGTCTTTCCACTTTAGTCTTTCCACTTTAGTCTGTCCACTTTAGTCTTTCCACTATAGTCTGTCCACTTTAGTCTTTCCACTTTAGTCTTTCCACTATAGTCTCCACTTTAATCTGTCCACTACAGTCTTTCCACTATAGTCTTTCTACTATAGTCTGTCCACTTTAGTCTTTCCACTTTAGTCTTTCCACTTTAGTCTGTCCAATTTAGTTTTTCCACTATAGTCTGTCCACTTTAGTCTTTCCACTATTCTCTGTCCACTTTAGTCTTTCCACTATAGTCTTTCCACTGTAGTCTGTCCACTTTAGTCTTTCCACTTTAGTCTTTCCACTTTAGTCTGTCCTCTTTAGTCTTTCCACTATATCCTGTCCACTTTAGTCTTTCCACTTTACTCTTTCCACCAAAGTCTTTCCACTAGAGTCTTTCCACTATAGGCTGTCCACTTTAGTCTTTCCACTATTCTCTGTCCACTTTAGTATTTCCACTATACTCTCCACTTTATTCTGTCCACTACAGTCTTTCCACTATAGTTTTTCCAATATAGTCTGTCCACTTTAGTCTTTCCACTTTAGTCTTTCCACTTTAGTCTGTCCACTTTAGTCTTTCCACTATAGTCTGTCCACTTTAGTCTTTCCACTTTAGTCTTTCCACCACAGTCTTTCCACTATAGTCTTTCCACTATAGGCTGTCCACTTTAGTCTTTCCACTATACTCTCCACTTTATTCTGTCCACTACAGTCTTTCCACCATAGTTTTTCCAATATAGTCTGTCCACTTTAGTCTTTCCACTTTAGTCTTTCCACTTTAGTATTTCCACTTTAGTCTTTCCACTTCAATGTGTACACTTTAGTCTGTCCACTGAGTCTTTCCACGTCAGTCTTTCCACTATAGTCTCCACTTTATTCTATCCACTACAGTCTTTCCACTATAGTCTTTCCACTATAGTCTGTCCACTTTAGTCTTTCCACTTTAGTCTTTCCACTTTAGTCTGTCCACTTTAGTCTTTCGACTATAGTCTGTCCACTTTAGTCTGTCCACTTTAGTCTTTCCACTATAGTCTGTCCACTTTAGTCTTTCCACTATCGTCTGTCCACTCTAGTCTTTCCACTTTAGTCTTTCCACTTTAGTCTGTCCACTTTAGTCTTTCGACTATAGTCTGTCCACTTTAGTCTGTCCACTTTAGTCTTTCCACTATAGTCTGTCCACTTTAGTCTTTCCACTATCGTCTGTCCACTCTAGTCTTTCCACTTTAGTCTTTCCACTTTAGTCTGTCCACTTTAGTCTTTCCACTATAGTCTGTCCACTTTAGTCTTTCCACTTTAGTCTTTCCACTATAGTCTCCACTTTAATCTGTCCACTACAGTCTTTCCACTATAGTCTTTCTACTAAAGTCTGTCCACTTTAGTCTTTCCACTTTAGTCTTTCCACTTTAGTCTGTCCACTTTAGTTTTTCCACTATAGTCTGTCCACTTTAGTCTTTCCACTATTCTCTGTCCACTTTAGTCTTTCCACTATAGTCTTTCCACTGTAGTCTGTCCACTTTAGTCTTTCCACTTTAGTCTTTCCACTTTAGTCTGTCCTCTTTAGTCTTTCCACTATATCCTGTCCACTTTAGTCTTTCCACTTTACTCTTTCCACCAAAGTCTTTCCACTAGAGTCTTTCCACTATAGGCTGTCCACTTTAGTCTTTCCACTATTCTCTGTCCACTTTAGTATTTCCACTATACTCTCCACTTTATTCTGTCCACTACAGTCTTTCCACTATAGTTTTTCCAATATAGTCTGTCCACTTTAGTCTTTCCACTTTAGTCTTTCCACTATAGACTGTCCACTTTAGTCTTTCCACCATTCTCTGTCCACTTTAGTCTTTCCAATATCGTCTCCACTTTATTCTGTCCACTACAGTCTTTCCACTATATTCTTTCCACTGTAGTCTGTCCACTTTAGTCTTTCCACTTTAGTCTTTCCACTTTAGTCTGTCCACTTTAGTCTTTCCACTATAGTCTGTCCACTTTAGTCTTTCCACTTTAGTCTTTCCACCACAGTCTTTCCACTATAGTCTTTCCACTATAGGCTGTCCACTTTAGTCTTTCCACTATACTCTCCACTTTATTCTGTCCACTACAGTCTTTCCACCATAGTTTTTCCAATATAGTCTGTCCACTTTAGTCTTTCCACTTTAGTCTTTCCACTTTAGTATTTCCACTTTAGTCTTTCCACTTCAATGTGTACACTTTAGTCTGTCCACTGAGTCTTTCCACGTCAGTCTTTCCACTATAGTCTCCACTTTATTCTATCCACTACAGTCTTTCCACTATAGTCTTTCCACTATAGTCTGTCCACTTTAGTCTTTCCACTTTAGTCTTTCCACTTTAGTCTGTCCACTTTAGTCTTTCGACTATAGTCTGTCCACTTTAGTCTGTCCACTTTAGTCTTTCCACTATAGTCTGTCCACTTTAGTCTTTCCACTATCGTCTGTCCACTCTAGTCTTTCCACTTTAGTCTTTCCACTTTAGTCTGTCCACTTTAGTCTTTCGACTATAGTCTGTCCACTTTAGTCTGTCCACTTTAGTCTTTCCACTATAGTCTGTCCACTTTAGTCTTTCCACTATCGTCTGTCCACTCTAGTCTTTTCACTTTAGTCTTTCCACTTTAGTCTGTCCACTTTAGTCTTTCCACTATAGTCTGTCCACTTTAGTCTTTCCACTTTAGTCTTTCCACTATAGTCTCCACTTTAATCTGTCCACTACAGTCTTTCCACTATAGTCTTTCTACTATAGTCTGTCCACTTTAGTCTTTCCACTTTAGTCTTTCCACTTTAGTCTGTCCACTTTAGTTTTTCCACTATAGTCTGTCCACTTTAGTCTTTCCACTATTCTCTGTCCACTTTAGTCTTTCCACTATAGTCTTTCCACTGTAGTCTGTCCACTTTAGTCTTTCCACTTTAGTCTTTCCACTTTAGTCTGTCCTCTTTAGTCTTTCCACTATATCCTGTCCACTTTAGTCTTTCCACTTTACTCTTTCCACCAAAGTCTTTCCACTAGAGTCTTTCCACTATAGGCTGTCCACTTTAGTCTTTCCACTATTCTCTGTCCACTTTAGTATTTCCACTATACTCTCCACTTTATTCTGTCCACTACAGTCTTTCCACTATAGTTTTTCCAATATAGTCTGTCCACTTTAGTCTTTCCACTTTAGTCTTTCCACTATAGACTGTCCACTTTAGTCTTTCCACCATTCTCTGTCCACTTTAGTCTTTCCAATATCGTCTCCACTTTATTCTGTCCACTACAGTCTTTCCACTATATTCTTTCCACTGTAGTCTGTCCACTTTAGTCTTTCCACTTTAGTCTTTCCACTTTAGTCTGTCCACTTTAGTCTTTCCACTATAGTCTGTCCACTTTAGTCTTTCCACTTTAGTCTTTCCACCACAGTCTTTCCACTATAGTCTTTCCACTATAGGCTGTCCACTTTAGTCTTTCCACTATACTCTCCACTTTATTCTGTCCACTACAGTCTTTCCACCATAGTTTTTCCAATATAGTCTGTCCACTTTAGTCTTTCCACTTTAGTCTTTCCACTTTAGTATTTCCACTTTAGTCTTTCCACTTCAATGTGTACACTTTAGTCTGTCCACTGAGTCTTTCCACGTCAGTCTTTCCACTATAGTCTCCACTTTATTCTATCCACTACAGTCTTTCCACTATAGTCTTTCCACTATAGTCTGTCCACTTTAGTCTTTCCACTTTAGTCTTTCCACTATCGTCTGTCCACTCTAGTCTTTCCACTTTAGTCTTTCCACTTTAGTCTGTCCACTTTAGTCTTTCGACTATAGTCTGTCCACTTTAGTCTGTCCACTTTAGTCTTTCCACTATAGTCTGTCCACTTTAGTCTTTCCACTATCGTCTGTCCACTCTAGTCTTTCCACTTTAGTCTTTCCACTTTAGTCTGTCCACTTTAGTCTTTCCACTATAGTCTGTCCACTTTAGTCTTTCCACTTTAGTCTTTCCACTATAGTCTCCACTTTAATCTGTCCACTACAGTCTTTCCACTATAGTCTTTCTACTATAGTCTGTCCACTTTAGTCTTTCCACTTTAGTCTTTCCACTTTAGTCTGTCCACTTTAGTTTTTCCACTATAGTCTGTCCACTTTAGTCTTTCCACTATTCTCTGTCCACTTTAGTCTTTCCACTATAGTCTTTCCACTGTAGTCTGTCCACTTTAGTCTTTCCACTTTAGTCTTTCCACTTTAGTCTGTCCTCTTTAGTCTTTCCACTATATCCTGTCCACTTTAGTCTTTCCACTTTACTCTTTCCACCAAAGTCTTTCCACTAGAGTCTTTCCACTATAGGCTGTCCACTTTAGTCTTTCCACTATTCTCTGTCCACTTTAGTATTTCCACTATACTCTCCACTTTATTCTGTCCATTACAGTCTTTCCACTATAGTTTTTCCAATATAGTCTGTCCACTTTAGTCTTTCCACTTTAGTCTTTCCACTATAGACTGTCCACTTTAGTCTTTCCACCATTCTCTGTCCACTTTAGTCTTTCCAATATCGTCTCCACTTTATTCTGTCCACTACAGTCTTTCCACTATATTCTTTCCACTGTAGTCTGTCCACTTTAGTCTTTCCACTTTAGTCTTTCCACTTTAGTCTGTCCACTTTAGTCTTTCCACTATAGTCTGTCCACTTTAGTCTTTCCACTTTAGTCTTTCCACCACAGTCTTTCCACTATAGTCTTTCCACTATAGGCTGTCCACTTTAGTCTTTCCACTATACTCTCCACTTTATTCTGTCCACTACAGTCTTTCCACCATAGTTTTTCCAATATAGTCTGTCCACTTTAGTCTTTCCACTTTAGTCTTTCCACTTTAGTATTTCCACTTTAGTCTTTCCACTTCAATGTGTACACTTTAGTCTGTCCACTGAGTCTTTCCACGTCAGTCTTTCCACTATAGTCTCCACTTTATTCTATCCACTACAGTCTTTCCACTATAGTCTTTCCACTATAGTCTGTCCACTTTAGTCTTTCCACTTTAGTCTTTCCACTTTAGTCTGTCCACTTTAGTCTTTCGACTATAGTCTGTCCACTTTAGTCTGTCCACTTTAGTCTTTCCACTATAGTCTGTCCACTTTAGTCTTTCCACTATCGTCTGTCCACTCTAGTCTTTCCACTTTAGTCTTTCCACTTTAGTCTGTCCACTTTAGTCTTTCGACTATAGTCTGTCCACTTTAGTCTGTCCACTTTAGTCTTTCCACTATAGTCTGTCCACTTTAGTCTTTCCACTATCGTCTGTCCACTCTAGTCTTTCCACTTTAGTCTTTCCACTTTAGTCTGTCCACTTTAGTCTTTCCACTATAGTCTGTCCACTTTAGTCTTTCCACTTTAGTCTTTCCACTATAGTCTCCACTTTAATCTGTCCACTACAGTCTTTCCACTATAGTCTTTCTACTATAGTCTGTCCACTTTAGTCTTTCCACTTTAGTCTTTCCACTTTAGTCTGTCCACTTTAGTTTTTCCACTATAGTCTGTCCACTTTAGTCTTTCCACTATTCTCTGTCCACTTTAGTCTTTCCACTATAGTCTTTCCACTGTAGTCTGTCCACTTTAGTCTTTCCACTTTAGTCTTTCCACTTTAGTCTGTCCTCTTTAGTCTTTCCACTATATCCTGTCCACTTTAGTCTTTCCACTTTACTCTTTCCACCAAAGTCTTTCCACTAGAGTCTTTCCACTATAGGCTGTCCACTTTAGTCTTTCCACTATTCTCTGTCCACTTTAGTATTTCCACTATACTCTCCACTTTATTCTGTCCACTACAGTCTTTCCACTATAGTTTTTCCAATATAGTCTGTCCACTTTAGTCTTTCCACTTTAGTCTTTCCACTATAGACTGTCCACTTTAGTCTTTCCACCATTCTCTGTCCACTTTAGTCTTTCCAATATCGTCTCCACTTTATTCTGTCCACTACAGTCTTTCCACTATATTCTTTCCACTGTAGTCTGTCCACTTTAGTCTTTCCACTTTAGTCTTTCCACTTTAGTCTGTCCACTTTAGTCTTTCCACTATAGTCTGTCCACTTTAGTCTTTCCACTTTAGTCTTTCCACCACAGTCTTTCCACTATAGTCTTTCCACTATAGGCTGTCCACTTTAGTCTTTCCACTATACTCTCCACTTTATTCTGTCCACTACAGTCTTTCCACCATAGTTTTTCCAATATAGTCTGTCCACTTTAGTCTTTCCACTTTAGTCTTTCCACTTTAGTATTTCCACTTTAGTCTTTCCACTTCAATGTGTACACTTTAGTCTGTCCACTGAGTCTTTCCACGTCAGTCTTTCCACTATAGTCTCCACTTTATTCTATCCACTACAGTCTTTCCACTATAGTCTTTCCACTATAGTCTGTCCACTTTAGTCTTTCCACTTTAGTCTTTCCACTTTAGTCTGTCCACTTTAGTCTTTCGACTATAGTCTGTCCACTTTAGTCTGTCCACTTTAGTCTTTCCACTATAGTCTGTCCACTTTAGTCTTTCCACTATCGTCTGTCCACTCTAGTCTTTCCACTTTAGTCTTTCCACTTTAGTCTGTCCACTTTAGTCTTTCGACTATAGTCTGTCCACTTTAGTCTGTCCACTTTAGTCTTTCCACTATAGTCTGTCCACTTTAGTCTTTCCACTATCGTCTGTCCACTCTAGTCTTTCCACTTTAGTCTTTCCACTTTAGTCTGTCCACTTTAGTCTTTCCACTATAGTCTGTCCACTTTAGTCTTTCCACTTTAGTCTTTCCACTATAGTCTCCACTTTAATCTGTCCACTACAGTCTTTCCACTACAGTCTTTCTACTATAGTCTGTCCACTTTAGTCTTTCCACTTTAGTCTTTCCACTTTAGTCTGTCCACTTTAGTTTTTCCACTATAGTCTGTCCACTTTAGTCTTTCCACTATTCTCTGTCCACTTTAGTCTTTCCACTATAGTCTTTCCACTGTAGTCTGTCCACTTTAGTCTTTCCACTTTAGTCTTTCCACTTTAGTCTGTCCTCTTTAGTCTTTCCACTATATCCTGTCCACTTTAGTCTTTCCACTTTACTCTTTCCACCAAAGTCTTTCCACTAGAGTCTTTCCACTATAGGCTGTCCACTTTAGTCTTTCCACTATTTTCTGTCCACTTTAGTATTTCCACTATACTCTCCACTTTATTCTGTCCACTACAGTCTTTCCACTATAGTTTTTCCAATATAGTCTGTCCACTTTAGTCTTTCCACTTTAGTCTTTCCACTATAGACTGTCCACTTTAGTCTTTCCACCATTCTCTGTCCACTTTAGTCTTTCCAATATCGTCTCCACTTTATTCTGTCCACTACAGTCTTTCCACTATATTCTTTCCACTGTAGTCTGTCCACTTTAGTCTTTCCACTTTAGTCTTTCCACTTTAGTCTGTCCACTTTAGTCTTTCCACTATAGTCTGTCCACTTTAGTCTTTCCACTTTAGTCTTTCCACCACAGTCTTTCCACTATAGTCTTTCCACTATAGGCTGTCCACTTTAGTCTTTCCACTATACTCTCCACTTTATTCTGTCCACTACAGTCTTTCCACCATAGTTTTTCCAATATAGTCTGTCCACTTTAGTCTTTCCACTTTAGTCTTTCCACTTTAGTATTTCCACTTTAGTCTTTCCACTATAGTCTGTCCACTTTAGTCTTTCCACTATAGTCTGTCCACTTTAGTCTTTCCACTATTCTATGTCCACTTTAGTCTGTCCACTTTATTCTTTCCACTTTAGTCTTTCCACTATAGACTGTCCACTTTAGTCTTTCCACCATTCTCTGTCCACTTTAGTCTTTCCAATATCGTCTCCACTTTATTCTGTCCACTACAGTCTTTCCGCTATATTCTTTCCACTGTAGTCTGTCCACTTTAGTCTTTCCACTTTAGTCTTTCCACTATAGTCTGTCCACTTTAGTCTTTCCACTTTAGTCTTTCCACTTTATTCTGTCCACTTCAGTGTGTACACTTTAGTCTGTCCACTGAGTCTTTCCACTTCAGTCTTTCCACTATAGTCTGTCCACTTTAGTCTTTCCACTTTAGTTTTTCCACTTTAGTCTGCCCACTTTAGACTTTCCACTATAGTCTATCCACTTTAGTCTTTCCACTTTAGTCTTTCCACTTTAGTCTTTCCACTTTATTCTGTCCACTTCAATGTGTACACTTTAGTCTGTCCACTGAGTCTTTCCACTTCAGTCTTTCCACTATAGTCTGTCCACTTTAGTCTTTCTACTTTAGTCTTTCCACTATAGTCTCCACTTTATTCTGTCCACTACAGTCTTTCCAATTTAGTCTTTCCACTATTCTCTGTCCACTTTAGTCTTTCCAATATAGTCTCCACCTTATTCTGTCCACTATAGTCTTTCCACAGTATTCTGTCCACTTTAGTCTTTCCACTATTCTCTGTCCACTTTAGTCTTTCCACTATAGTCTCCACTTTATTCTGTCCACTACAGTCTTTCCACTATAGTCTTTCCATATAGTCTGTCCACTTTAGTCTTTCCGCTTTAGTTTTTCCACTTTAGTCTGTCCACTTCAGTCTTTCCACTATAGTCTGTCCACTTTAGTCTTTCCACTTTAGTCTTTCCACTATAGTCTCCACTTTATTCTGTCCACTACAGTCTTTCCACTATAGTCTTTCCGCTATAGTCTGTCCACATTAGTCTTTCCACTATTCTCTGTCCAATTTAGTCTTTCCACTTTAGTCTTTCCACTATTGTCTTTCCACTATAGTCTGTCCACTTTAGTCTTTCCACTTTAGTCTTTCCACTTTAGTCTGTCCACTTTAGTCTTTCCACTATAGACTGTCCACTTTAGTCTTTCCATAATTCTCTGTCCACTTTAGTCTTTCCAATATAGTCTCCACTTTATTCTGTCCACTATAGTCTTTCCACTGTATTCTGTCCACTTTAGTCTTTCCACTATTCTCTGTCCACTTTAGTCTTTCCACTATAGTCTCCACTTTATTCTGTCCACTACAGTCTTTCCACTATAGTCTTTCCACTATAGTCTGTCCACTTTAGTCTTTCCACTTTAGTCTTTCCACTTTAGTCTGTCCACTTTAGTCTTTCCACTATAGTCTGTCAACTTTAGTCTTTCCACTTTAGTCTTTCCGCTTTAGTCTGTCCACTTAGTCTTTCCACTAGAGTCTGTCCACTTTAGTCTGTCCACTTTAGATTGACCACTTTAGTCTTTCCACTTTAGTCATTTCCACTATAGTCTGTCCACTTTAGTCTTTCCACTTTAGTCTTTCCACTTTAGTCTGTCCCCTTTAGTCTTTCCACTATTCTCTGTCCACTTTAGTCTTTCCACTTTAGTCTTTCCACCACAGTCTCCACTTTATTCTGTCCACTATAGTCTTTCCACTATAGTCTTTCCACTATAGTCTGTCCACTTTAGTCTTTCCACTTTAGTCTTTCCACTATAGTCTCCACTTTATTCTGTCCACTACAGTCATTCCACTATAGTCTTTCCACTATAGTCTGTCCACTTTAGTCTTTCCACTTTAGTCTTTCCACTTTAGTCTTTTCACTTTGGTCTTTCCACTTTAGTCTTTCCGCTTTAGTCTGTCCACTTAGTCTTTCCGCTTCAGTCTTTCCGACTAGAGTCTGTCCACTTTAGTCTTTCCACTTTAGTCTGTCCACTTTAGTCTGTCCACTTTAGTCTGTCCACTTTAGTCTTTCCCCTTTAGTCATTTCCACTATCTTCTGTCCACTTTAGTCTTTCCACTTTAGTCTTTCCACTATAGTCTGTCCACTTTAGTCTTTCCACTTTAGTCTTTCCACTTTAGTCTTTTCACTTTGGTCTTTCCACTTTAGTCTTTCCGCTTTAGTCTGTCCACTTAGTCTTTCCGCTTCAGTCTTTCCGACTAGAGTCTTTCCACTTTAGTTTTTCCACTTTAGTCTGTCCACTTCAGTCTTTCCACTATAGTCTGTCCACTTTAGTCTTTCCACTTTAGTCTTTCCACTATAGTCTCCACTTTATTCTGTCCACTACAGTCTTTCCACTTTAGTCTGTCCACTTTAGTCTTTCCACTTTAATCTTTCCACTGTAGTCTGTCCACTTTAGTCTTTCCACTATAGTCTGTCCACTTTAGTCTTTCCACTTTAGTCTTTCCATTTTAGTCTTTCCACTTTAGTCTTTCCACTATAGTCTCCACTAGTCTGTTCACTTTAGTCTTTCCACTATAGTCTGTCCACTTTAGTCTGTCCACTTTAGTCTTTCCACTTTAGTCTGTCCACTTTAGTCTTTCCACTATAGTCTGTCCACTTTAGTCTTTCCACTATAGTCTGTCCACTCTAGTCTTTCCACTTTAGTCTTTCCACATTAGTCTGTCCACTTTAGTCTTTCCACTATAGTCTGTCCACTTTAGTCTTTCCACTTTAGTCTTTCCACTTTAGTCTTTCCACTATAGTCTCCACTAGTCTGTCCACTTTAGTCTTT
Source organism: Branchinecta sandiegonensis (assembly GCA_030848855.1). Classification (NCBI taxonomy): domain Eukaryota; kingdom Metazoa; phylum Arthropoda; class Branchiopoda; order Anostraca; family Branchinectidae; genus Branchinecta; species Branchinecta sandiegonensis. The sequence continues at coordinate 99,894 of JAUPMV010000002.1, read as the reverse complement.
CCACTATAGTCTGTCCACTTTAGTCTGTCCACTTTAGTCTTTCCACTTTAGTCTGTCCACTTTAGTCTTTCCACTATAGTCTGTCCACTTTAGTCTTTCCATTTTAGTCTGTCCACTTTAGTCTTTCCACAATAGACTGTCCACTTTATTCTTTCCACTATTCTCTGTCCACTTTAGTCTTTCCACTATAGTCTCCACTTTATTCTGTCCACTATAGTCTTTCCACTATAGTCTTTCCACTGTAATCTGTCCACTTAAGTCTTTCCACTATTCTCTGTCCACTTTAGTCTTTCCACTATAGTCTCCACTTTATTCTGTCCACTACAGTCTTTCCACTATAGTCTTTCCACTATAGTCTGTCCACTTTAGTCTTTCCGCTTTAGTTTTTCCACTTTAGTCTGTCCACTTCAGTCTTTCCACTATAGTCTGTCAACTTTAGTCTTTCCACTTTAGTCTTTCCACTATAGTCTCCACTTTATTCTGTCCACTCTGTCTTTCCACTATAGTCTTTCCGCTATAGTCTGTCCACTTTAGTCTTTCCACTATTCTCTGTCCAAATTAGTCTTTCCACTTTAGTCTTTCCACTATAGTCTTTCCACTATAGTCTGTCCACTTTAATCTTTCCACTTTAGTCTTTCCACTTTAGTCGGTCCACTTTAGTCTTTCCACTATAGACTGTCCACTTTAGTCTTTCCATAATTCTCTGTCCACTTTAGTCTTTCCACTATAGTCTCCACTTTATTCTGTCAACTACAGTCTTTCCACTATAGTCTTTCCACTATAGTCTGTCCACTTTAGTCTTTCCACTTTGGTCTTTCCACTTTAGTCTGTCCACTTTAGTCTTTCCACTATAGTCTGTCCACTTTAGTCTTTCCACTGTAGTCTTTCCGCTTTAGTCTGTCCACTTAGTCTTTCCACTAGAGTCTGTCCACTTTAGTCTGTCCACTTTAGATAGTCCACTTTAGTCTTTCCACTTTAGTCATTTCCACTATAGTCTGTCCACTTTAGTCTTTCCACTTTAGTCTTTCCACTTTAGTCTGTCCCCTTTAGTCTTTCCACTATTCTCTGTCCACTTTAGTCTTTCCACCACAGTCTCCACTTTATTCTGTCCACTATAGTCTTTCCACTATAGTCTTTTCACTATAGTCTGTCCACTTTAGTCTTTCCACTTTAGTCTTTCAACTTTAGTCTTTTCACTTTGGTCTTTCCACTTTAGTCTTTCCACTTTAGTCTTTCCACTTTAGTCTCCACTTTATTCTGTCCACTACAGTCATTCCACTATAGTCTTTTCACTATAGTCTGTCCACTTTAGTCTTTCCACTTTAGTCTTTCAACTTTAGTCTTTTCACTTTGGTCTTTCCACTTTAGTCTTTCCACTTTAGTCTCCACTTTATTCTGTCCACTACAGTCTTTCCACTATAGTCTTTCCACTATAGTCTGTCCACTTTAGTCTTTCCACTTTAATCTTTCCACTTTAGTCTGTCCACTTTAGTCTTTCCACTATAGTCTGTTCACTTTAGTCTTTCCACTTTAGTCTTTCCACTTTATTCTGTCCACTTCAGTGTGTACACTTTAGTCTGTCCACTGAGTCTTTCCACTTCAGTCTTTCCACTGTAGTCTCCACTTTATTCTGTCCACTACAGTCTTTCCACTATAGTCTTTCCACTATAGTCTGTCCACTTTAGTCTTTCCACTTTAGTCTTTCCACCTTAGTCTGTCCACTTTAGTCTTTCCACTATAGTCTGTCCACTTTAGTCTTTCCACTATAGTCTCCACTTTATTCTGTCCACTACAGTCTTTCCACTTTAGTCTTTCCACTATAGTCTGTCCACTTTAGTCTTTCCACTATAGTCTGTCCACTTTAGTCTTTCCACTATTCTCTGTCCACTTTAGTCTTTCCACTATACTCTCCACTTTATTCTGTCCACTACAGTCTTTCCACTTTAGTCTTTCCACTTTAGTCTTTCCACTTTAGTCTTTCCACTATAGTCTGTCCACTTTAGTCTTTCCACTATAGTCTGTCCACTTTAGTCTTTCCACTTTAGTCTTTCCACTTTAGTCTTTCCACTATAGTCTCCACTAGTCTGTCCACTTTAGTCTTTCCACTATAGTCTGTCCACTTTAGTCTGTCCACTTTAGTCTTTCCACTTTAGTCTGTCCACTTTAGTCTTTCCACTATAGTCTGTCCACTTTAGTCTTTCCATTTTAGTCTGTCCACTATAGTCTTTCCACTATAGTCTTTCCACTTTAGTCTGTCCACTTTAGTCTTTCCACTTTAGTCTTTCCACTTTAGTTTTTCCACTTTAGTCTGTCCACTTCAGTCTTTCCACTATAGTCTGTCCACTTTAGTCTTTCCACTTTAGTCTTTCCACTATAGTCTCCACTTTATTCTGTCCACTACAGTCTTTCCACTGTATTCTGTCCACTTCAGTCTTTCCACTTTAGTCTTTCCACTGTAGTCTGTCCACTTTAGTCTTTCCACTATAGTCTGTCCACTTTAGTCTTTCCACTTTAGTCTTTCCATTTTAGTCTGTCCACTTTAGTCTTTCCACAATAGACTGTCCACTTTAGTCTTTCCACTATTCTCTGTCCACTTTAGTCTTTCCACTATAGTCTCCACTTTATTCTGTCCACTATAGTCTTTCCACTATAGTCTTTCCACTGTAATCTGTCCACTTTAGTCTTTCCACTATTATCTGTCCACTTTAGTCTTTCCACTATAGTCTCCACTTTATTCTGTCCACTACAGTCTTTCCACTATAGTCTTTCCACTATAGTCTGTCCACTTTAGTCTTTCCGCTTTAGTTTTTCCACTTTAGTCTGTCCACTTAAGTCTTTCCACTATAGTGTGTCCACTTTAGTCTTTCCACTTTAGTCTTTCAACTATAGTCTCCACTTTATTCTGTCCACTACAGTCTTTCCACTATAGTCTTTCCGCTATAGTCTGTCCACTTTAGTCTTTCCACTATTCTCTGTCCAATTTAGTCTTTCCACTTTAGTCTTTCCACGATAGTCTTTCCACTATAGTCGGTCCACTTTAATCTTTCCACTTTAGTCTTTCCACTTTAGTCGGTCCACTTTAGTCTTTCCACTATAGACTGTCCACTTTAGTCTTTCCATAATTCTCTGTCCACTTTAGTCTTTCCACTATAGTCTCCACTTTATTCTGTCAACTACAGTCTTTCCACTATAGTCTTTCCACTAAAGTCTGTCCACTTTAGTCTTTCCACTTTAGTCTTTCCACTTTAGTCTGTCCACTTTAGTCTTTCCACTATAGTCTGTCCACTTTAGTCTTTCCACTTTAGTCTTTCCGCTTTAGTCTGTCCACTTAGTCTTTCCACTAGAGTCTGTCCACTTTAGTTTGTCCACTTTAGATAGTCCACTTTAGTCTTTCCACTTTAGTCATTTCCACCATAGTCTGTCCACTTTAGTCTTTCAACTTTAGTCTTTCCACTTTAGTCTGTCCCCTTTAGTCTTTCCTCTATTCTCTGTCCACTTTAGTCTTTCCACTTTAGTCTTTCCACCACAGTCTCCACTTTATTCTGTCCACTATAGTCTTTCCACTATAGTCTTTCCACTATAGTCTGTCCACTTTAGTCTTTCCACTTTAGTCTTTCCACTTTAGTCTCCACTTTATTCTGTCCACTACAGTCATTCCACTATAGTCTTTCCACTATAGTCTGTCCACTTTAGTCTTTCCACTTTAGTCTTTCCACTTTAGTCTTTTCACTTTGGTCTTTCCACTTTAGTCTTTCCGCTTTAGTCTGTCCACTTAGTCTTTCCGCTTCAGTCTTTCCGACTAGAGTCTGTCCACTTTAGTCTTTCCACTTTAGTCTGTCCACTTTAGTCTGTCCACTTTAGTCTGTCCACTTTAGTCTTTCCACTTTAGTCATTTCCACTATCTTCTGTCCACTTTAGTCTTTCCACTTTAGTCTTTCCACTTTAGTCTGTCCACTTTAGTCTTTCCACTATAGTCTGTCCAGTTTAGTCTTTCCACTATAGTCTGTCTACTTTAGTCTTTCCACTTTAGTCTTTCCACTTTAGTCTTTCCACTATAGTCTCCTCTTTATTCTGTCCACTACAGTCTTTCCACTATAGTCTGTCCAAATTAGTCTTTCCACTTTAGTCTTTCCACTTTAGTCTGTCCACTTTAGTCTTTCCACTATAGACTGTCCACTTTAGTCTTTCCACTATTCTCTGTCCATTTTAGTCTTTCCACTATACTCTCCACTTTATTATGTCCACTACAGTCTTTTCACTATAGTCTTTCCAATATAGTCTGTCCACTTTAGTCTTTCCACTTTACTCTTTCCACCAAAGTCTTTCCACTATAGTCTTCCCACTATAGGCTGTCCACTTTAGTCTTTCCACTATTCTCTGTCCACTTTAGTCTTTCCACTATACTCTCCACTTTATTCTGTCCACTACAGTGTTTCCACTATAGTTTTTCCAATATAGTCTGTCCACTTTAGTCTTTCCACTTTAGTCTTTCCACTATAGACTGTCCACTTTAGTCTTTCCACTATTCTCTGTCCACTTTAGTCTTTCCACTATAGTCTCCACTTTATTCTGTCCACTACAGTCTTTCCACTATATTCTTTCCACTGTAGTCTGTCCACTTTAGTCTTTCCACTTTAGTCTTTCCACTTTAGTCTGTCCACTTTACTCTTTCCACTATAGTCTGTCCACTTTAGTCTTTCCACTTTAGTCTTTCCACCACAGTCTTTCCACTATAGTCTTTCCACTATAGGCTGTCCACTTTAGTCTTTCCACTATACTCTCCACTTTATTCTGTCCACTACAGTCTTTCCACCATAGTTTTTCCAATATAGTCTGTCCACTTTAGTCTTTCCACTTTAGTCTTTCCACTTTAGTCTTTCCACTTTAGTCTTTCCACTTTAGTCTTTCCACTATAGTCTCCACTTTATTCTGTCCACTACAGTCTTTCCACTATAGTCTGTCCAAATTAGTCTTTCCACTTTAGTCTCCACTTTATTCTGTCCACTACAGTCATTCCACTATAGTCTTTCCACTATAGTCTGTCCACTTTAGTCTTTCCACTTTAGTCTTTCCACTTTAGTCTTTTCACTTTGGTCTTTCCACTTTAGTCTTTCCGCTTTAGTCTGTCCACTTAGTCTTTCCGCTTCAGTCTTTCCGACTAGAGTCTGTCCACTTTAGTCTTTCCACTTTAGTCTGTCCACTTTAGTCTGTCCACTTTAGTCTGTCCACTTTAGTCTTTCCACTTTAGTCATTTCCACTATCTTCTGTCCACTTTAGTCTGTCCACTTTAGTCTTTCCACTTTAGTCTTTCCACTTTAGTCTGTCCACTTTAGTCTTTCCACTATAGTCTGTCCACTTTAGTCTTTCCACTTTAGTCTTTCCGCTTTAGTCTGTCCACTTAGTCTTTCCACTAGAGTCTGTCCACTTTAGTTTGTCCACTTTAGATAGTCCACTTTAGTCTTTCCACTTTAGTCATTTCCACCATAGTCTGTCCACTTTAGTCTTTCAACTTTAGTCTTTCCACTTTAGTCTGTCCCCTTTAGTCTTTCCTCTATTCTCTGTCCACTTTAGTCTTTCCACTTTAGTCTTTCCACCACAGTCTCCACTTTATTCTGTCCACTATAGTCTTTCCACTATAGTCTTTCCACTATAGTCTGTCCACTTTAGTCTTTCCACTTTAGTCTTTCCACTTTACTCTCCACTTTATTCTGTCCACTACAGTCATTCCACTATAGTCTTTCCACTATAGTCTGTCCACTTTAGTCTTTCCACTTTAGTCTTTCCACTTTAGTCTTTTCACTTTGGTCTTTCCACTTTAGTCTTTCCGCTTTAGTCTGTCCACTTAGTCTTTCCGCTTCAGTCTTTCCGACTAGAGTCTGTCCACTTTAGTCTTTCCACTTTAGTCTGTCCACTTTAGTCTGTCCACTTTAGTCTGTCCACTTTAGTCTTTCCACTTTAGTCATTTCCACTATCTTCTGTCCACTTTAGTCTTTCCACTTTAGTCTTTCCACTTTAGTCTGTCCACTTTAGTCTTTCCACTATAGTCTGTCCAGTTTAGTCTTTCCACTATAGTCTGTCTACTTTAGTCTTTCCACTTTAGTCTTTCCACTTTAGTCTTTCCACTATAGTCTCCTCTTTATTCTGTCCACTACAGTCTTTCCACTATAGTCTGTCCAAATTAGTCTTTCCACTTTAGTCTTTCCACTTTAGTCTGTCCACTTTAGTCTTTCCACTATAGACTGTCCACTTTAGTCTTTCCACTATTCTCTGTCCATTTTAGTCTTTCCACTATACTCTCCACTTTATTATGTCCACTACAGTCTTTTCACTATAGTCTTTCCAATATAGTCTGTCCACTTTAGTCTTTCCACTTTACTCTTTCCACCAAAGTCTTTCCACTATAGTCTTCCCACTATAGGCTGTCCACTTTAGTCTTTCCACTATTCTCTGTCCACTTTAGTCTTTCCACTATACTCTCCACTTTATTCTGTCCACTACAGTGTTTCCACTATAGTTTTTCCAATATAGTCTGTCCACTTTAGTCTTTCCACTTTAGTCTTTCCACTATAGACTGTCCACTTTAGTCTTTCCACTATTCTCTGTCCACTTTAGTCTTTCCACTATAGTCTCCACTTTATTCTGTCCACTACAGTCTTTCCACTATATTCTTTCCACTGTAGTCTGTCCACTTTAGTCTTTCCACTTTAGTCTTTCCACTTTAGTCTGTCCACTTTACTCTTTCCACTATAGTCTGTCCACTTTAGTCTTTCCACTTTAGTCTTTCCACCACAGTCTTTCCACTATAGTCTTTCCACTATAGGCTGTCCACTTTAGTCTTTCCACTATACTCTCCACTTTATTCTGTCCACTACAGTCTTTCCACCATAGTTTTTCCAATATAGTCTGTCCACTTTAGTCTTTCCACTTTAGTCTTTCCACTTTAGTCTTTCCACTTTAGTCTTTCCACTTTAGTCTTTCCACTATAGTCTCCTCTTTATTCTGTCCACTACAGTCTTTCCACTATAGTCTGTCCAAATTAGTCTTTCCACTTTAGTCTCCACTTTATTCTGTCCACTACAGTCATTCCACTATAGTCTTTCCACTATAGTCTGTCCACTTTAGTCTTTCCACTTTAGTCTTTCCACTTTAGTCTTTTCACTTTGGTCTTTCCACTTTAGTCTTTCCGCTTTAGTCTGTCCACTTAGTCTTTCCGCTTCAGTCTTTCCGACTAGAGTCTGTCCACTTTAGTCTTTCCACTTTAGTCTGTCCACTTTAGTCTGTCCACTTTAGTCTGTCCACTTTAGTCTTTCCACTTTAGTCATTTCCACTATCTTCTGTCCACTTTAGTCTTTCCACTTTAGTCTTTCCACTTTAGTCTGTCCACTTTAGTCTTTCCACTATAGTCTGTCCAGTTTAGTCTTTCCACTATACTCTCCACTTTATTCTGTCCACTACAGTCTTTCCACCATAGTTTTTCCAATATAGTCTGTCCACTTTAGTCTTTCCACTTTAGTCTTTCCACTTTAGTCTTTCCACTTTAGTCTTTCCACTTTAGTCTTTCCACTATAGTCTCCTCTTTATTCTGTCCACTACAGTCTTTCCACTATAGTCTGTCCAAATTAGTCTTTCCACTTTAGTCTCCACTTTATTCTGTCCACTACAGTCATTCCACTATAGTCTTTCCACTATAGTCTGTCCACTTTAGTCTTTCCACTTTAGTCTTTCCACTTTAGTCTTTTCACTTTGGTCTTTCCACTTTAGTCTGTCCACTTTACTCTTTCCACTATAGTCTGTCCACTTTAGTCTTTCCACTTTAGTCTTTCCACTTTAGTCTTTCCACTATAGTCTCCTCTTTATTCTGTCCACTACAGTCTTTCCACTATAGTCTGTCCAAATTAGTCTTTCCACTTTAGTCTCCACTTTATTCTGTCCACTACAGTCATTCCACTATAGTCTTTCCACTATAGTCTGTCCACTTTAGTCTTTCCACTTTAGTCTTTCCACTTTAGTCTTTTCACTTTGGTCTTTCCACTTTAGTCTTTCCGCTTTAGTCTGTCCACTTAGTCTTTCCGCTTCAGTCTTTCCGACTAGAGTCTGTCCACTTTAGTCTTTCCACTTTAGTCTGTCCACTTTAGTCTTTCCACTTTAGTCTTTCCACTATAGTCTCCTCTTTATTCTGTCCACTACAGTCTTTCCACTATAGTCTGTCCAAATTAGTCTTTCCACTTTAGTCTTTCCACTTTAGTCTGTCCACTTTAGTCTTTCCACTATAGACTGTCCACTTTAGTCTTTCCACTATTCTCTGTCCATTTTAGTCTTTCCACTATACTCTCCACTTTATTATGTCCACTACAGTCTTTTCACTATAGTCTTTCCAATATAGTCTGTCCACTTTAGTCTTTCCACTTTACTCTTTCCACCAAAGTCTTTCCACTATAGTCTTCCCACTATAGGCTGTCCACTTTAGTCTTTCCACTATTCTCTGTCCACTTTAGTCTTTCCACTATACTCTCCACTTTATTCTGTCCACTACAGTGTTTCCACTATAGTTTTTCCAATATAGTCTGTCCACTTTAGTCTTTCCACTTTAGTCTTTCCACTATAGACTGTCCACTTTAGTCTTTCCACTATTCTCTGTCCACTTTAGTCTTTCCACTATAGTCTCCACTTTATTCTGTCCACTACAGTCTTTCCACTATATTCTTTCCACTGTAGTCTGTCCACTTTAGTCTTTCCACTTTAGTCTGTCCACTTTAGTCTTTCCGCTTTAGTCTGTCCACTTAGTCTTTCCACTAGAGTCTGTCCACTTTAGTCTGTCCACTTTAGATAGTCCACTTTAGTCTTTCCACTTTAGTCATTTCCACTATAGTCTGTCCACTTTAGTCTTTCAACTTTAGTCTTTCCACTTTAGTCTGTCCCCTTTAGTCTTTCCACTATTCTCTGTCCACTTTAGTCTTTCCACTTTAGTCTTTCCACCACAGTCTCCACTTTATTCTGTCCACTATAGTCTTTCCACTATAGTCTTTCCACTATAGTCTGTCCACTTTAGTCTTTCCACTTTAGTCTTTCCACTTTAGTCTCCACTTTATTCTGTCCACTACAGTCATTCCACTATAGTCTTTTCACTATAGTCTGTCCACTTTAGTCTTTCCACTTTAGTCTTTCAACTTTAGTCTTTTCACTTTGGTCTTTCCACTTTAGTCTTTCCACTTTAGTCTCCACTTTATTCTGTCCACTACAGTCTTTCCACTATAGTCTTTCCACTATAGTCTGTCCACTTTAGTCTTTCCACTTTAATCTTTCCACTTTAGTCTGTCCACTTTAGTCTTTCCACTATAGTCTGTTCACTTTAGTCTTTCCACTTTAGTCTTTCCACTTTATTCTGTCCACTTCAGTGTGTACACTTTAGTCTGTCCACTGAGTCTTTCCACTTCAGTCTTTCCACTGTAGTCTCCACTTTATTCTGTCCACTACAGTCTTTCCACTATAGTCTTTCCACTATAGTCTGTCCACTTTAGTCTTTCCACTTTAGTCTTTCCACCTTAGTCTGTCCACTTTAGTCTTTCCACTATAGTCTGTCCACTTTAGTCTTTCCACTATAGTCTCCACTTTATTCTGTCCACTACAGTCTTTCCACTTTAGTCTTTCCACTATAGTCTGTCCACTTTAGTCTTTCCACTATAGTCTGTCCACTTTAGTCTTTCCACTATTCTCTGTCCACTTTAGTCTTTCCACTATACTCTCCACTTTATTCTGTCCACTACAGTCTTTCCACTTTAGTCTTTCCACTTTAGTCTTTCCACTATAGTCTGTCCACTCTAGTCTTTCCACTTTAGTCTTTCCACATTAGTCTGTCCACTTTAGTCTTTCCACTATACTCTCCACTTTATTCTGTCCACTACAGTCTTTCCACTTTAGTCTTTCCACTTTAGTCTTTCCACTATAGTCTGTCCACTCTAGTCTTTCCACTTTAGTCTTTCCACTTTAGTCTTTCCACTATAGTCTGTCCACTCTAGTCTTTCCACTTTAGTCTTTCCACTATTCTCTGTCCACTTTAGTCTTTCCACTATACTCTCCACTTTATTCTGTCCACTACAGTCTTTCCACTATAGTCTGTCCACTTTAGTCTTTCCACTATAGTCTGTCCACTCTAGTCTTTCCACTTTAGTCTTTCCACATTAGTCTGTCCACTTTAGTCTTTCCACTATAGTCTGTCCACTTTAGTCTTTCCACTTTAGTCTTTCCACTTTAGTCTTTCCACTATAGTCTCCACTAGTCTGTCCACTTTAGTCTTTCCACTATAGTCTGTCCACTTTAGTCTGTCCACTTTAGTCTTTCCACTTTAGTCTGTCCACTTTAGTCTTTCCACTATAGTCTGTCCACTTTAGTCTTTCCATTTTAGTCTGTCCACTATAGTCTTTCCACTATAGTCTTTCCACTTTAGTCTGTCCACTTTAGTCTTTCCACTTTAGTCTTTCCACTTTAGTTTTTCCACTTTAGTCTGTCCACTTCAGTCTTTCCACTATAGTCTGTCCACTTTAGTCTTTCCACTTTAGTCTTTTCACTATAGTCTCCACTTTATTCTGTCCACTACAGTCTTTCCACTGTAGTCTGTCCACTTCAGTCTTTCCACTTTAGTCTTTCCACTGTAGTCTGTCCACTTTAGTCTTTCCACTATAGTCTGTCCACTTTAGTCTTTCCACTTTAGTCTTTCCATTTTAGTCTGTCCACTTTAGTCTTTCCACAATAGACTGTCCACTTTAGTCTTTCCACTATTCTCTGTCCACTTTAGTCTTTCCACTATAGTCTCCACTTTATTCTGTCCACTATAGTCTTTCCACTATAGTCTTTCCACTGTAATCTGTCCACTTTAGTCTTTCCACTATTCTCTGTCCACTTTAGTCTTTCCACTATAGTCTCCACTTTATTCTGTCCACTACAGTCTTTCCACTATAGTCTTTCCACTATAGTCTGTCCACTTTAGTCTTTCCGCTTTAGTTTTTTCACTTTAGTCTGTCCACTTAAGTCTTTCCACTATAGTGTGTCCACTTTAGTCTTTCCACTTTAGTCTTTCCACTATAGTCTCCACTTTATTCTGTCCACTACAGTCTTTCCACTATAGTCTTTCCGCTATAGTCTGTCCACTTTAGTCTTTCCACTATTCTCTGTCCAATTTAGTCTTTCCACTTTAGTCTTTCCACGATAGTCTTTCCACTATAGTCGGTCCACTTTAATCTTTCCACTTTAGTCTTTCCACTTTAGTCGGTCCACTTTAGTCTTTCCACTATAGACTGTCCACTTTAGTCTTTCCATAATTCTCTGTCCACTTTAGTCTTTCCACTATAGTCTCCACTTTATTCTGTCAACTACAGTCTTTCCACTATAGTCTTTCCACTAAAGTCTGTCCACTTTAGTCTTTCCACTTTAGTCTTTCCACTTTAGTCTGTCCACTTTAGTCTTTCCACTATAGTCTGTCCACTTTAGTCTTTCCACTTTAGTCTTTCCGCTTTAGTCTGTCCACTTAGTCTTTCCACTAGAGTCTGTCCACTTTAGTTTGTCCACTTTAGATAGTCCAATTTAGTCTTTCCACTTTAGTCATTTCCACCATAGTCTGTCCACTTTAGTCTTTCAACTTTAGTCTTTCCACTTTAGTCTGTCCCCTTTAGTCTTTCCTCTATTCTCTGTCCACTTTAGTCTTTCCACTTTAGTCTTTCCACCACAGTCTCCACTTTATTCTGTCCACTATAGTCTTTCCACTATAGTCTTTCCACTATAGTCTGTCCACTTTAGTCTTTCCACTTTAGTCTTTCCACTTTAGTCTCCACTTTATTCTGTCCACTACAGTCATTCCACTATAGTCTTTCCACTATAGTCTGTCCACTTTAGTCTTTCCACTTTAGTCTTTCCACTTTAGTCTTTTCACTTTGGTCTTTCCACTTTAGTCTTTCCGCTTTAGTCTGTCCACTTAGTCTTTCCGCTTCAGTCTTTCCGACTAGAGTCTGTCCACTTTAGTCTTTCCACTTTAGTCTGTCCACTTTAGTCTGTCCACTTTAGTCTGTCCACTTTAGTCTTTCCACTTTAGTCATTTCCACTATCTTCTGTCCAGTTTAGTCTTTCCACTTTAGTCTTTCCACTTTAGTCTGTCCACTTTAGTCTTTCCACTATAGTCTGTCCAGTTTAGTCTTTCCACTATAGTCTGTCTACTTTAGTCTTTCCACTTTAGTCTTTCCACTTTAGTCTTTCCACTATAGTCTCCTCTTTATTCTGTCCACTACAGTCTTTACACTATAGTCTGTCCAAATTAGTCTTTCCACTTTAGTCTTTCCACTTTAGTCTGTCCACTTTAGTCTTTCCACTATAGACTGTCCACTTTAGTCTTTCCACTATTCTCTGTCCATTTTAGTCTTTCCACTATACTCTCCACTTTATTATGTCCACTACAGTCTTTTCACTATAGTCTTTCCAATATAGTCTGTCCACTTTAGTCTTTCCACTTTACTCTTTCCACCAAAGTCTTTCCACTATAGTCTTCCCACTATAGGCTGTCCACTTTAGTCTTTCCACTATTCTCTGTCCACTTTAGTCTTTCCACTATACTCTCCACTTTATTCTGTCCACTACAGTGTTTCCACTATAGTTTTTCCAATATAGTCTGTCCACTTTAGTCTTTCCACTTTAGTCTTTCCACTATAGACTGTCCACTTTAGTCTTTCCACTATTCTCTGTCCACTTTAGTCTTTCCACTATAGTCTCCACTTTATTCTGTCCACTACAGTCTTTCCACTATATTCTTTCCACTGTAGTCTGTCCACTTTAGTCTTTCCACTTTAGTCTTTCCACTTTAGTCTGTCCACTTTACTCTTTCCACTATAGTCTGTCCACTTTAGTCTTTCCACTTTAGTCTTTCCACCACAGTCTTTCCACTATAGTCTTTCCACTATAGGCTGTCCACTTTAGTCTTTCCACTATACTCTCCACTTTATTCTGTCCACTACAGTCTTTCCACCATAGTTTTTCCAATATAGTCTGTCCACTTTAGTCTTTCCACTTTAGTCTTTCCACTTTAGTCTTTCCACTTTAGTCTTTCCACTTTAGTCTTTCCACTATAGTCTCCTCTTTATTCTGTCCACTACAGTCTTTCCACTATAGTCTGTCCAAATTAGTCTTTCCACTTTAGTCTTTCCACTTTAGTCTGTCCACTATAGTCTTTCCACTATAGTCTTTCCACTTTAGTCTGTCCACTTTAGTCTTTCCACTTTAGTCTTTCCACTTTAGTTTTTCCACTTTAGTCTGTTCACTTCAGTCTTTCCACTATAGTCTGTCCACTTTAGTCTTTCCACTTTAGTCTTTTCACTATAGTCTCCACTTTATTCTGTCCACTACAGTCTTTCCACTGTAGTCTGTCCACTTCAGTCTTTCCACTTTAGTCTTTCCACTGTAGTCTGTCCACTTTAGTCTTTCCACTATAGTCTGTCCACTTTAGTCTTTCCACTTTAGTCTTTCCATTTTAGTCTGTCCACTTTAGTCTTTCCACAATAGACTGTCCACTTTAGTCTTTCCACTATTCTCTGTCCACTTTAGTCTTTCCACTATAGTCTCCACTTTATTCTGTCCACTATAGTCTTTCCACTATAGTCTTTCCACTGTAATCTGTCCACTTTAGTCTTTCCACTATTCTCTGTCCACTTTAGTCTTTCCACTATAGTCTCCACTTTATTCTGTCCACTATAGTCTTTCCACTATAGTCTTTCCACTATAGTCTGTCCACTTTAGTCTTTCCGCTTTAGTTTTTTCACTTTAGTCTGTCCACTTAAGTCTTTCCACTATAGTGTGTCCACTTTAGTCTTTCCACTTTAGTCTTTCCACTATAGTCTCCACTTTATTCTGTCCACTACAGTCTTTCCACTATAGTCTTTCCGCTATAGTCTGTCCACTTTAGTCTTTCCACTATTCTCTGTCCAATTTAGTCTTTCCACTTTAGTCTTTCCACGATAGTCTTTCCACTATAGTCGGTCCACTTTAATCTTTCCACTTTAGTCTTTCCACTTTAGTCGGTCCACTTTAGTCTTTCCACTATAGACTGTCCACTTTAGTCTTTCCATAATTCTCTGTCCACTTTAGTCTTTCCACTATAGTCTCCACTTTATTCTGTCAACTACAGTCTTTCCACTATAGTCTTTCCACTAAAGTCTGTCCACTTTAGTCTTTCCACTTTAGTCTTTCCACTTTAGTCTGTCCACTTTAGTCTTTCCACTATAGTCTGTCCACTTTAGTCTTTCCACTTTAGTCTTTCCGCTTTAGTCTGTCCACTTAGTCTTTCCACTAGAGTCTGTCCACTTTAGTTTGTCCACTTTAGATAGTCCACTTTAGTCTTTCCACTTTAGTCATTTCCACCATAGTCTGTCCACTTTAGTCTTTCAACTTTAATCTTTCCACTTTAGTCTGTCCCCTTTAGTCTTTCCTCTATTCTCTGTCCACTTTAGTCTTTCCACTTTAGTCTTTCCACCACAGTCTCCACTTTATTCTGTCCACTATAGTCTTTCCACTATAGTCTTTCCACTATAGTCTGTCCACTTTAGTCTTTCCACTTTAGTCTTTCCACTTTAGTCTCCACTTTATTCTGTCCACTACAGTCATTCCACTATAGTCTTTCCACTATAGTCTGTCCACTTTAGTCTTTCCACTTTAGTCTTTCCACTTTAGTCTTTTCACTTTGGTCTTTCCACTTTAGTCTTTCCGCTTTAGTCTGTCCACTTAGTCTTTCCGCTTCAGTCTTTCCGACTAGAGTCTGTCCACTTTAGTCTTTCCACTTTAGTCTGTCCACTTTAGTCTGTCCACTTTAGTCTGTCCACTTTAGTCTTTCCACTTTAGTCATTTCCACTATCTTCTGTCCACTTTAGTCTTTCCACTTTAGTCTTTCCACTTTAGTCTGTCCACTTTAGTCTTTCCACTATAGTCTGTCCAGTTTAGTCTTTCCACTATAGTCTGTCTACTTTAGTCTTTCCACTTTAGTCTTTCCACTTTAGTCTTTCCACTATAGTCTCCTCTTTATTCTGTCCACTACAGTCTTTCCACTATAGTCTGTCCAAATTAGTCTTTCCACTTTAGTCTTTCCACTTTAGTCTGTCCACTTTAGTCTTTCCACTATAGACTGTCCACTTTAGTCTTTCCACTATTCTCTGTCCATTTTAGTCTTTCCACTATACTCTCCACTTTATTATGTCCACTACAGTCTTTTCACTATAGTCTTTCCAATATAGTCTGTCCACTTTAGTCTTTCCACTTTACTCTTTCCACCAAAGTCTTTCCACTATAGTCTTCCCACTATAGGCTGTCCACTTTAGTCTTTCCACTATTCTCTGTCCACTTTAGTCTTTCCACTATACTCTCCACTTTATTCTGTCCACTACAGTGTTTCCACTATAGTTTTTCCAATATAGTCTGTCCACTTTAGTCTTTCCACTTTAGTCTTTCCACTATAGACTGTCCACTTTAGTCTTTCCACTATTCTCTGTCCACTTTAGTCTTTCCACTATAGTCTCCACTTTATTCTGTCCACTACAGTCTTTCCACTATATTCTTTCCACTGTAGTCTGTCCACTTTAGTCTTTCCACTTTAGTCTTTCCACTTTAGTCTGTCCACTTTACTCTTTCCACTATAGTCTGTCCACTTTAGTCTTTCCACTTTAGTCTTTCCACCACAGTCTTTCCACTATAGTCTTTCCACTATAGGCTGTCCACTTTAGTCTTTCCACTATACTCTCCACTTTATTCTGTCCACTACAGTCTTTCCACCATAGTTTTTCCAATATAGTCTGTCCACTTTAGTCTTTCCACTTTAGTCTTTCCACTTTAGTCTTTCCACTTTAGTCTTTCCACTTTAGTCTTTCCACTATAGTCTCCTCTTTATTCTGTCCACTACAGTCTTTCCACTATAGTCTGTCCAAATTAGTCTTTCCACTTTAGTCTTTCCACTTTAGTCTGTCCACTTTAGTCTTTCCACTATAGACTGTCCACTTTAGTCTTTCCACTATTCTCTGTCCATTTTAGTCTTTCCACTATACTCTCCACTTTATTCTGTCCACTACAGTCTTTTAACTATAGTCTTTCCAATATAGTCTGTCCACTTTAGTCTTTCCACTTTAGTCTTTCCACTTTTTTCTGTCCACTTTAGTCTTTCCACTATAGTCTGTCCACTTTAGTCTTTCCACTATTCTTTGTCCACTTTAGTCTTTCCACTATAGTCTCCACTTTATTCTGTCCACTACAGTCTTTCCACTATAGTCTTTCCACTAGAGTCTGTCCACTTTAGTCTTTCCACTTTAATCTTTCCACTTTAGTCTGTCCACTTTAGTCTTTCCACTATAGTCTGTCCACTTTAGTCTTTCCACTTTAGTCTTTCCACTTTATTCTGTCCACTTCAGTGTGTACACTTTAGTCTGTCCACTGAGTCTTTCCACTTCAGTCTTTCCACTATAGTCTCCACTTTATTCTGTCCACTACAGTCTTTCCACTATAGTCTTTCCACTATAGTCTGTCCACTTTAGTCTTTCCACTTTAGTCTTTCCACTATAGTCTGTCCACATTAGTCTTTCCACTATAGTCTGTCCACTTTAGTCTTTCCACTTTAGTCTTTCCACTTTAGTCTGTCCACTTTAGTCTTTCCACTATTCTATGTCCACTTTAGTCTTTCCACTTTAGTCTTTCCACTATAGTCTCCACTTTATTCTCTCCACTACAGTCTTTCCACTATAGTCTTTCCACTATAGTCTTTCCACTATAGTCTGTCCACTTTAGTCTTTCCACTTTAGTCTTTCCACTATAGTCTCCACTTTATTCTCTCCACTACAGTCTTTCCACTATAGTCTTTCCACTATAGTCTTTCCACTATAGTCTGTCCACTTTAGTCTTTCCACTTTAATCTTTCCACTTTAGTCTGTCCACTTTAGTCTTTCCACTATAGTCTGTCCACTTTAGTCTTTCCACTTTAGTCTTTCCACTTTATTCTGTCCACTTCAGTGTGTACACTTTAGTCTGTCCACTGAGTCTTTCCACTATATTCTTTCCACTGTAGTCTGTCCACTTTAGTCTTTCCACTTTAGTCTTTCCACTTTAGTCTGTCCACTTTAGTCTTTCCACTATAGTCTGTCCACTTTAGTCTTTCTACTTTAGTCTTTCCACCACAGTCTTTCCACTATAGTCTTTCCACTATAGGCTGTCCACTTTAGTCTTTCCACTATACTCTCCACTTTATTCTGTCCACTACAGTCTTTCCACCATAGTTTTTCCAATATAGTCTGTGCACTTTAGTCTTTCCACTTTAGTCTTTCCACTTTAGTATTTCCACTTTAGTCTTTCCACTATAGTCTGTCCACTTTAGTCTTTCCACTATTCAATGTCCACTTTAGTCTTTCCACTTTAGTCTTTCCACTATAGTCTCCACTTTATTCTCTCCACTACAGTCTTTCCACTATAGTCTTTCCACTATAGTCTTTCCACTATAGTCTGTCCACTTTAGTCTGTCCACTTTAGTCTTTCCACTATAGTCTGTCCACTTTAGTCTTTCCACTATCGTCTGTCCACTCTAGTCTTTCCACTTTAGTCTTTCCACTTTAGTCTGTCCACTTTAGTCTTTCCACTATAGTCTGTCCACTTTAGTCTTTCCACTTTAGTCTTTCCACTATAGTCTCCACTTTAATCTGTCCACTACAGTCTTTCCATTATAGTCTTTCTACTATAGTCTGTCCACTTTAGTCTTTCCACTTTAGTCTTTCCATTTTGTCTGTCCACTTTAGTCTTTCCACAAAAGACTTTCCACTTTAGTCTTTCCGCTATTCTCTGTCCACTTTAGTCTTTCCACTATAGTCTCCACTTTATTCTGTCCACTACAGTCTTTCCACTATAGTCTTTCCACTGTAGTCTGTCCACCTTTAGTTTTTCCACTTTAGTCTTTCCACTGTAGTCTGTCCACTTTAGTCTTTCCACTATAGTCTGTCCACTTTAGTCTTTCCACTTTAGTCTTTCCACCACAGTCTTTCCACTATAGTCTTTCCACTATAGGCTGTCCACTTTAGTCTTTCCACTATTCTCTGTCCACTTTAGTCTTTCCACTATACTCTCCACTTAATTCTGTCCACTACAGTCTTTCCACTTTAGTCTTTCCACTTTAGTCTGTCCACTTTAGTTTTTCCACTATAGTCTGTCCACTTTAGTCTTTCCACTATTCTCTGTCCACTTTAGTCTTTCCACTATAGTCTTTCCACTGTAGTCTGTCCACTTTAGTCTTTCCACTTTAGTCTTTCCACTTTAGTCTGTCCTCTTTAGTCTTTCCACTATATCCTGTCCACTTTAGTCTTTCCACTTTACTCTTTCCACCAAAGTCTTTCCACTAGAGTCTTTCCACTATAGGCTGTCCACTTTAGTCTTTCCACTATTCTCTGTCCACTTTAGTATTTCCACTATACTCTCCACTTTATTCTGTCCACTACAGTCTTTCCACTATAGTTTTTCCAATATAGTCTGTCCACTTTAGTCTTTCCACTTTAGTCTTTCCACTATAGACTGTCCACTTTAGTCTTTCCACCATTCTCTGTCCACTTTAGTCTTTCCAATATCGTCTCCACTTTATTCTGTCCACTACAGTCTTTCCACTATATTCTTTCCACTGTAGTCTGTCCACTTTAGTCTTTCCACTTTAGTCTTTCCACTTTAGTCTGTCCACTTTAGTCTTTCCACTATAGTCTGTCCACTTTAGTCTTTCCACTTTAGTCTTTCCACCACAGTCTTTCCACTATAGTCTTTCCACTATAGGCTGTCCACTTTAGTCTTTCCACTATACTCTCCACTTTATTCTGTCCACTACAGTCTTTCCACCATAGTTTTTCCAACATAGTCTGTCCACTTTAGTCTTTCCACTTTAGTCTTTCCACTTTAGTATTTCCACTTTAGTCTTTCCACTATTCTATGTCCACTTTAGTCTTTCCACTTTAGTCTTTCCTCAATAGTCTCCACTTTATTCTCTCCACTACAGTCTTTCCACTATAGTCTTTCCACTATAGTCTTTCCACTATAGTCTGTCCACTTTAGTCTTTCCACTTTAATCTTTCCACTTTAGTCTGTCCACTTTAGTCTTTCCACTATAGTCTGTCCACTTTAGTCTTTCCACTTTAGTCTTTCCACTTTATTCTGTCCACTTCAGTGTGTACACTTTAGTCTGTCCACTGAGTCTTTCCACTTCAGTCTTTCCACTATAGTCTGTCCACTTTAGTCTTTCCACTTTAGTTTTTCCACTTTAGTCTGCCCACTTTAGACTTTCCACTATAGTCTATCCACTTTAGTCTTTCCACTTTAGTCTTTCCACTTTAGTCTTTCCACTTTATTCTGTCCACTTCAATGTGTACACTTTAGTCTGTCCACTGAGTCTTTCCACTTCAGTCTTTCCACTATAGTCTGTCCACTTTAGTCTTTCTACTTTAGTCTTTCCACTATAGTCTCCACTTTATTCTGTCCACTACAGTCTTTCCAATTTAGTCTTTCCACTATTCTCTGTCCACTTTAGTCTTTCCAATATAGTCTCCACTTTATTCTGTCCACTATAGTCTTTCCACAGTATTCTGTCCACTTTAGTCTTTCCACTATTCTCTGTCCACTTTAGTCTTTCCACTATAGTCTCCACTTTATTCTGTCCACTACAGTCTTTCCACTATAGTCTTTCCATATAGTCTGTCCACTTTAGTCTTTCCGCTTTAGTTTTTCCACTTTAGTCTGTCCACTTCAGTCTTTCCACTATAGTCTCTCCACTTTAGTCTTTCCACTTTAGTCTTTCCACTATAGTCTCCACTTTATTCTGTCCACTACAGTCTTTCCACTATAGTCTTTCCGCTATAGTCTGTCCACATTAGTCTTTCCACTATTCTCTGTCCAATTTAGTCTTTCCACTTTAGTCTTTCCACTATTGTCTTTCCACTATAGTCTGTCCACTTTAGTCTTTCCACTTTAGTCTATTCACTTTAGTCTGTCCACTTTAGTCTTTCCACTATAGACTGTCCACTTTAGTCTTTCCATAATTCTCTGTCCACTTTAGTCTTTCCAATATAGTCTCCACTTTATTCTGTCCACTATAGTCTTTCCACTGTATTCTGTCCACTTTAGTCTTTCCACTATTCTCTGTCCACTTTAGTCTTTCCACTATAGTCTCCACTTTATTCTGTCCACTACAGTCTTTCCACTATAGTCTTTCCACTATAGTCTGTCCACTTTAGTCTTTCCACTTTAGTCTTTCCACTTTAGTCTGTCCACTTTAGTCTTTCCACTATAGTCTGTCAACTTTAGTCTTTCCACTTTAGTCTTTCCGCTTTAGTCTGTCCACTTAGTCTTTCCACTAGAGTCTGTCCACTTTAGTCTGTCCACTTTAGATTGACCACTTTAGTCTTTCCACTTTAGTCATTTCCACTATAGTCTGTCCACTTTAGTCTTTCCACTTTAGTCTTTCCACTTTAGTCTGTCCCCTTTAGTCTTTCCACTATTCTCTGTCCACTTTAGTCTTTCCACTTTAGTCTTTCCACCACAGTCTCCACTTTATTCTGTCCACTATAGTCTTTCCACTGTAGTCTTTCCACTATAGTCTGTCCACTTTAGTCTTTCCACTTTAGTCTTTCCACTATAGTCTCCACTTTATTCTGTCCACTACAGTCATTCCACTATAGTCTTTCCACTATAGTCTGTCCACTTTAGTCTTTCCACTTTAGTCTTTCCACTTTAGTCTTTTCACTTTGGTCTTTCCACTTTAGTCTTTCCGCTTTAGTCTGTCCACTTAGTCTTTCCGCTTCAGTCTTTCCGACTAGAGTCTGTCCACTTTAGTCTTTCCACTTTAGTCTGTCCACTTTAGTCTGTCCACTTTAGTCTGTCCACTTTAGTCTTTCCACTTTAGTCATTTCCACTATCTTCTGTCCACTTTAGTCTTTCCACTTTAGTCTTTCCACTATAGTCTGTCCACTTTAGTCTTTCCACTTTAGTCTTTCCACTTTAGTCTTTTCACTTTGGTCTTTCCACTTTAGTCTTTCCGCTTTAGTCTGTCCACTTAGTCTTTCCGCTTCAGTCTTTCCGACTAGAGTCTTTCCACTTTAGTTTTTCCACTTTAGTCTGTCCACTTCAGTCTTTCCACTATAGTCTGTCCACTTTACTCTTTCCACTTTAGTCTTTCCACTATAGTCTCCACTTTATTCTGTCCACTACAGTCTTTCCACTTTAGTCTGTCCACTTTAGTCTTTCCACTTTAATCTTTCCACTGTAGTCTGTCCACTTTAGTCTTTCCACTATAGTCTGTCCACTTTAGTCTTTCCACTTTAGTCTTTCCATTTTAGTCTTTCCACTTTAGTCTTTCCACTATAGTCTCCACTAGTCTGTCCACTTTAGTCTTTCCACTATAGTCTGTCCACTTTAGTCTGTCCACTTTAGTCTTTCCACTTTAGTCTGTCCACTTTAGTCTTTCCACTATAGTCTGTCCACTTTAGTCTTTCCACTATAGTCTGTCCACTCTAGTCTTTCCACTTTAGTCTTTCCACATTAGTCTGTCCACTTTAGTCTTTCCACTATAGTCTGTCCACTTTAGTCTTTCCACTTTAGTCTTTCCACTTTAGTCTTTCCACTATAGTCTCCACTAGTCTGTCCACTTTAGTCTTTCCACTATAGTCTGTCCACTTTAGTCTGTCCACTTTAGTCTTTCCACTTTAGTCTGTCCACTTTAGTCTTTCCACTATAGTCTGTCCACTTTAGTCTTTCCATTTTAGTCTGTCCACTTTAGTCTTTCCACAATAGACTGTCCACTTTATTCTTTCCACTATTCTCTGTCCACTTTAGTCTTTCCACTATAGTCTCCACTTTATTCTGTCCACTATAGTCTTTCCACTATAGTCTTTCCACTGTAATCTGTCCACTTAAGTCTTTCCACTATTCTCTGTCCACTTTAGTCTTTCCACTATAGTCTCCACTTTATTCTGTCCACTACAGTCTTTCCACTATAGTCTTTCCACTATAGTCTGTCCACTTTAGTCTTTCCGCTTTAGTTTTTCCACTTTAGTCTGTCCACTTCAGTCTTTCCACTATAGTCTGTCCACTTTAGTCTTTCCACTTTAGTCTTTCCACTATAGTCTCCACTTTATTCTGTCCACTCTGTCTTTCCACTATAGTCTTTCCGCTATAGTCTGTCCACTTTAGTCTTTCCACTATTCTCTGTCCAAATTAGTCTTTCCACTTTAGTCTTTCCACTATAGTCTTTCCACTATAGTCTGTCCACTTTAATCTTTCCACTTTAGTCTTTCCACTTTAGTCGGTCCACTTTAGTCTTTCCACTATAGACTGTCCACTTTAGTCTTTCCATAATTCTCTGTCCACTTTAGTCTTTCCACTATAGTCTCCACTTTATTCTGTCAACTACAGTCTTTCCACTATAGTCTTTCCACTATAGTCTGTCCACTTTAGTCTTTCCACTTTGGTCTTTCCACTTTAGTCTGTCCACTTTAGTCTTTCCACTATAGTCTGTCCACTTTAGTCTTTCCACTTTAGTCTTTCCGCTTTAGTCTGTCCACTTAGTCTTTCCACTAGAGTCTGTCCACTTTAGTCTGTCCACTTTAGATAGTCCACTTTAGTCTTTCCACTTTAGTCATTTCCACTATAGTCTGTCCACTTTAGTCTTTCAACTTTAGTCTTTCCACTTTAGTCTGTCTCCTTTAGTCTTTCCACTATTCTCTGTCCACTTTAGTCTTTCCACTTTAGTCTTTCCACCACAGTCTCCACTTTATTCTGTCCACTATAGTCTTTCCACTATAGTCTTTCCACTATAGTCTGTCCACTTTAGTCTTTCCACTTTAGTCTTTCCACTTTAGTCTCCACTTTATTCTGTCCACTACAGTCATTCCACTATAGTCTTTTCACTATAGTCTGTCCACTTTAGTCTTTCCACTTTAGTCTTTCCACTTTAGTCTTTTCACTTTGGTCTTTCCACTTTAGTCTTTCCACTTTAGTCTCCACTTTATTCTGTCCACTACAGTCTTTCCACTATAGTCTTTCCACTATAGTCTGTCCACTTTAGTCTTTCCACTTTAATCTTTCCACTTTAGTCTGTCCACTTTAGTCTTTCCACTATAGTCTGTTCACTTTAGTCTTTCCACTTTAGTCTTTCCACTTTATTCTGTCCACTTCAGTGTGTACACTTTAGTCTGTCCACTGAGTCTTTCCACTTCAGTCTTTCCACTGTAGTCTCCACTTTATTCTGTCCACTACAGTCTTTCCACTATAGTCTTTCCACTATAGTCTGTCCACTTTAGTCTTTCCACTTTAGTCTTTCCACCTTAGTCTGTCCACTTTAGTCTTTCCACTATAGTCTGTCCACTTTAGTCTTTCCACTATAGTCTCCACTTTATTCTGTCCACTACAGTCTTTCCACTTTAGTCTTTCCACTATAGTCTGTCCACTTTAGTCTTTCCACTATAGTCTGTCCACTTTAGTCTTTCCACTATTCTCTGTCCACTTTAGTCTTTCCACTATACTCTCCACTTTATTCTGTCCACTACAGTCTTTCCACTTTAGTCTTTCCACTTTAGTCTTTCCACTATAGTCTGTCCACTTTAGTCTTTCCACTATAGTCTGTCCACTCTAGTCTTTCCACTTTAGTCTTTCCACATTAGTCTGTCCACTTTAGTCTTTCCATTATAGTCTGTCCACTTTAGTCTTTCCACTTTAGTCTTTCCACTTTAGTCTTTCCACTATAGTCTCCACTAGTCTGTCCACTTTAGTCTTTCCACTATAGTCTGTCCACTTTAGTCTGTCCACTTTAGTCTTTCCACTTTAGTCTGTCCACTTTAGTCTTTCCACTATAGTCTGTCCACTTTAGTCTTTCCATTTTAGTCTGTCCACTATAGTCTTTCCACTATAGTCTTTCCACTTTAGTCTGTCCACTTTAGTCTTTCCACTTTAGTCTTTCCACTTTAGTTTTTCCACTTTAGTCTGTCCACTTCAGTCTTTCCACTATAGTCTGTCCACTTTAGTCTTTCCACTTTAGTCTTTCCACTATAGTCTCCACTTTATTCTGTCCACTACAGTCTTTCCACTGTAGTCTGTCCACTTCAGTCTTTCCACTTTAGTCTTTCCACTGTAGTCTGTCCACTTTAGTCTTTCCACTATAGTCTGTCCACTTTAGTCTTTCCACTTTAGTCTTTCCATTTTAGTCTGTCCACTTTAGTCTTTCCACAATAGACTGTCCACTTTAGTCTTTCCACTATTCTCTGTCCACTTTAGTCTTTCCACTATAGTCTCCACTTTATTCTGTCCACTATAGTCTTTCCACTATAGTCTTTCCACTGTAATCTGTCCACTTTAGTCTTTCCACTATTCTCTGTCCACTTTAGTCTTTCCACTATAGTCTCCACTTTATTCTGTCCACTACAGTCTTTCCACTATAGTCTTTCCACTATAGTCTGTCCACTTTAGTCTTTCCGCTTTAGTTTTTCCACTTTAGTCTGTCCACTTAAGTCTTTCCACTATAGTGTGTCCACTTTAGTCTTTCCACTTTAGTCTTTCCACTATAGTCTCCACTTTATTCTGTCCACTACAGTCTTTCCACTATAGTCTTTCCGCTATAGTCTGTCCACTTTAGTCTTTCCACTATTCTCTGTCCAATTTAGTCTTTCCACTTTAGTCTTTCCACGATAGTCTTTCCACTATAGTCGGTCCACTTTAATCTTTCCACTTTAGTCTTTCCACTTTAGTCGGTCCACTTTAGTCTTTCCACTATAGACTGTCCACTTTAGTCTTTCCATAATTCTCTGTCCACTTTAGTCTTTCCACTATAGTCTCCACTTTATTCTGTCAACTACAGTCTTTCTACTATATTCTTTCCACTAAAGTCTGTCCACTTTAGTCTTTCCACTTTAGTCTTTCCACTTTAGTCTGTCCACTTTAGTCTTTCCACTATAGTCTGTCCACTTTAGTCTTTCCACTTTAGTCTTTCCGCTTTAGTCTGTCCACTTAGTCTTTCCACTAGAGTCTGTCCACTTTAGTTTGTCCACTTTAGATAGTCCACTTTAGTCTTTCCACTTTAGTCATTTCCACCATAGTCTGTCCACTTTAGTCTTTCAACTTTAGTCTTTCCACTTTAGTCTGTCCCCTTTAGTCTTTCCTCTATTCTCTGTCCACTTTAGTCTTTCCACTTTAGTCTTTCCACCACAGTCTCCACTTTATTCTGTCCACTATAGTCTTTCCACTATAGTCTTTCCACTATAGTCTGTCCACTTTAGTCTTTCCACTTTAGTCTTTCCACTTTAGTCTCCACTTTATTCTGTCCACTACAGTCATTCCACTATAGTCTTTCCACTATAGTCTGTCCACTTTAGTCTTTCCACTTTAGTCTTTCCACTTTAGTCTTTTCACTTTGGTCTTTCCACTTTAGTCTTTCCGCTTTAGTCTGTCCACTTAGTCTTTCCGCTTCAGTCTTTCCGACTAGAGTCTGTCCACTTTAGTCTTTCCACTTTAGTCTGTCCACTTTAGTCTGTCCACTTTAGTCTGTCCACTTTAGTCTTTCCACTTTAGTCATTTCCACTATCTTCTGTCCACTTTAGTCTTTCCACTTTAGTCTTTCCACTTTAGTCTGTCCACTTTAGTCTTTCCACTATAGTCTGTCCAGTTTAGTCTTTCCACTATAGTCTGTCTACTTTAGTCTTTCCACTTTAGTCTTTCCACTTTAGTCTTTCCACTATAGTCTCCTCTTTATTCTGTCCACTACAGTCTTTCCACTATAGTCTGTCCAAATTAGTCTTTCCACTTTAGTCTTTCCACTTTAGTCTGTCCACTTTAGTCTTTCCACTATAGACTGTCCACTTTAGTCTTTCCACTATTCTCTGTCCATTTTAGTCTTTCCACTATACTCTCCACTTTATTATGTCCACTACAGTCTTTTCACTATAGTCTTTCCAATATAGTCTGTCCACTTTAGTCTTTCCACTTTACTCTTTCCACCAAAGTCTTTCCACTGTAGTCTTCCCACTATAGGCTGTCCACTTTAGTCTTTCCACTATTCTCTGTCCACTTTAGTCTTTCCACTATACTCTCCACTTTATTCTGTCCACTACAGTGTTTCCACTATAGTTTTTCCAATATAGTCTGTCCACTTTAGTCTTTCCACTTTAGTCTTTCCACTATAGACTGTCCACTTTAGTCTTTCCACTATTCTCTGTCCACTTTAGTCTTTCCACTATAGTCTCCACTTTATTCTGTCCACTACAGTCTTTCCACTATATTCTTTCCACTGTAGTCTGTCCACTTTAGTCTTTCCACTTTAGTCTTTCCACTTTAGTCTGTCCACTTTACTCTTTCCACTATAGTCTGTCCACTTTAGTCTTTCCACTTTAGTCTTTCCACCACAGTCTTTCCACTATAGCATTTCCACTATAGGCTGTCCACTTTAGTCTTTCCACTATACTCTCCACTTTATTCTGTCCACTACAGTCTTTCCACCATAGTTTTTCAAATATAGTCTGTCCACTTTAGTCTTTCCACTTTAGTCTTTCCACTTTAGTCTTTCCACTTTAGTCTTTCCACTTTAGTCTTTCCACTATAGTCTCCTCTTTATTCTGTCCACTACAGTCTTTCCACTATAGTCTGTCCAAATTAGTCTTTCCACTTTAGTCGTTCCACTTTAGTCTGTCCACTTTAGTCTTTCCACTATAGACTGTCCACTTTAGTCTTTCCACTATTCTCTGTCCATTTTAGTCTTTCCACTATACTCTCCACTTTATTCTGTCCACTACAGTCTTTTAACTATAGTCTTTCCAATATAGTCTGTCCACTTTAGTCTTTCCACTTTAGTCTTTCCACTTTTTTCTGTCCACTTTAGTCTTTCCACTATAGTCTGTCCACTTTAGTCTTTCCACTATTCTTTGTCCACTTTAGTCTTTCCACTATAGTCTCCACTTTATTCTGTCCACTACAGTCTTTCCACTATAGTCTTTCCACTAGAGTCTGTCCACTTTAGTCTTTCCACTTTAATCTTTCCACTTTAGTCTGTCCACTTTAGTCTTTCCACTATAGTCTGTCCACTTTAGTCTTTCCACTTTAGTCTTTCCACTTTATTCTGTCCACTTCAGTGTGTACACTTTAGTCTGTCCACAGAGTCTTTCCACTTCAGTCTTTCCACTATAGTCTCCACTTTATTCTGTCCACTACAGTCTTTCCACTATAGTCTTTCCACTATAGTCTGTCCACTTTAGTCTTTCCACTTTAGTCTTTCCACTATAGTCTGTCCACATTAGTCTTTCCACTATAGTCTGTCCACTTTAGTCTTTCCACTTTAGTCTTTCCACTTTAGTCTGCCCACTTTAGTCTTTCCACTATAGACTGTCCACTTTAGTCTTTCCATAATTCTCTGTCCACTTTAGTCTTTCCACTATAGTCTCCACTTTATTCTGTCAACTACAGTCTTTCCACTATAGTCTTTCCACTATAGTCTGTCCACTTTAGTCTTTCCACTTTGGTCTTTCCACTTTAGTCTGTCCACTTTAGTCTTTCCACTATAGTCTGTCCACTTTAGTCTTTCCACTTTAGTCTTTCCGCTTTAGTCTGTCCACTTAGTCTTTCCACTAGAGTCTGTCCACTTTAGTCTGTCCACTTTAGATAGTCCACTTTAGTCTTTCCACTTTAGTCATTTCCACTATAGTCTGTCCACTTTAGTCTGTCCACTTTAGTCTTTCCACTATAGTCTGTCCAGTTTAGTCTTTCCACTATAGTCTGTCTACTTTAGTCTTTCCACTTTAGTCTTTCCACTTTAGTCTTTCCACTATAGTCTCCTCTTTATTCTGTCCACTACAGTCTTTCCACTATAGTCTGTCCAAATTAGTCTTTCCACTTTAGTCTTTCCACTTTAGTCTGTCCACTTTAGTCTTTCCACTATAGACTGTCCACTTTAGTCTTTCCACTATTCTCTGTCCATTTTAGTCTTTCCACTATACTCTCCACTTTATTATGTCCACTACAGTCTTTTCACTATAGTCTTTCCAATATAGTCTGTCCACTTTAGTCTTTCCACTTTACTCTTTCCACCAAAGTCTTTCCACTGTAGTCTTCCCACTATAGGCTGTCCACTTTAGTCTTTCCACTATTCTCTGTCCACTTTAGTCTTTCCACTATACTCTCCACTTTATTCTGTCCACTACAGTGTTTCCACTATAGTTTTTCCAATATAGTCTGTCCACTTTAGTCTTTCCACTTTAGTCTTTCCACTATAGACTGTCCACTTTAGTCTTTCCACTATTCTCTGTCCACTTTAGTCTTTCCACTATAGTCTCCACTTTATTCTGTCCACTACAGTCTTTCCACTATATTCTTTCCACTGTAGTCTGTCCACTTTAGTCTTTCCACTTTAGTCTTTCCACTTTAGTCTGTCCACTTTACTCTTTCCACTATAGTCTGTCCACTTTAGTCTTTCCACTTTAGTCTTTCCACCACAGTCTTTCCACTATAGCATTTCCACTATAGGCTGTCCACTTTAGTCTTTCCACTATACTCTCCACTTTATTCTGTCCACTACAGTCTTTCCACCATAGTTTTTCAAATATAGTCTGTCCACTTTAGTCTTTCCACTTTAGTCTTTCCACTTTAGTCTTTCCACTTTAGTCTTTCCACTTTAGTCTTTCCACTATAGTCTCCTCTTTATTCTGTCCACTACAGTCTTTCCACTATAGTCTGTCCAAATTAGTCTTTCCACTTTAGTCGTTCCACTTTAGTCTGTCCACTTTAGTCTTTCCACTATAGACTGTCCACTTTAGTCTTTCCACTATTCTCTGTCCATTTTAGTCTTTCCACTATACTCTCCACTTTATTCTGTCCACTACAGTCTTTTAACTATAGTCTTTCCAATATAGTCTGTCCACTTTAGTCTTTCCACTTTAGTCTTTCCACTTTTTTCTGTCCACTTTAGTCTTTCCACTATAGTCTGTCCACTTTAGTCTTTCCACTATTCTTTGTCCACTTTAGTCTTTCCACTATAGTCTCCACTTTATTCTGTCCACTACAGTCTTTCCACTATAGTCTTTCCACTAGAGTCTGTCCACTTTAGTCTTTCCACTTTAATCTTTCCACTTTAGTCTGTCCACTTTAGTCTTTCCACTATAGTCTGTCCACTTTAGTCTTTCCACTTTAGTCTTTCCACTTTATTCTGTCCACTTCAGTGTGTACACTTTAGTCTGTCCACAGAGTCTTTCCACTTCAGTCTTTCCACTATAGTCTCCACTTTATTCTGTCCACTACAGTCTTTCCACTATAGTCTTTCCACTATAGTCTGTCCACTTTAGTCTTTCCACTTTAGTCTTTCCACTATAGTCTGTCCACATTAGTCTTTCCACTATAGTCTGTCCACTTTAGTCTTTCCACTTTAGTCTTTCCACTTTAGTCTGCCCACTTTAGTCTTTCCACTATAGACTGTCCACTTTAGTCTTTCCATAATTCTCTGTCCACTTTAGTCTTTCCACTATAGTCTCCACTTTATTCTGTCAACTACAGTCTTTCCACTATAGTCTTTCCACTATAGTCTGTCCACTTTAGTCTTTCCACTTTGGTCTTTCCACTTTAGTCTGTCCACTTTAGTCTTTCCACTATAGTCTGTCCACTTTAGTCTTTCCACTTTAGTCTTTCCGCTTTAGTCTGTCCACTTAGTCTTTCCACTAGAGTCTGTCCACTTTAGTCTGTCCACTTTAGTCTTTCCACTATTCTCTGTCCACTTTAGTCTTTCCACTTTAGTCTTTCCACCACAGTCTCCACTTTATTCTGTCCACTATAGTCTTTCCACTATAGTCTTTCCACTATAGTCTGTCCACTTTAGTCTTTCCACTTTAGTCTTTCCACTTTAGTCTCCACTTTATTCTGTCCACTACAGTCATTCCACTATAGTCTTTTCACTATAGTCTGTCCACTTTAGTCTTTCCACTTTAGTCTTTCCACTTTAGTCTTTTCACTTTGGTCTTTCCACTTTAGTCTTTCCACTTTAGTCTCCACTTTATTCTGTCCACTACAGTCTTTCCAATATAGTCTTTCCACTATAGTCTGTCCACTTTAGTCTTTCCACTTTAATCTTTCCACTTTAGTCTGTCCACTTTAGTCTTTCCACTATAGTCTGTTCACTTTAGTCTTTCCACTTTAGTCTTTCCACTTTATTCTGTCCACTTCAGTGTGTACACTTTAGTCTGTCCACTGAGTCTTTCCACTTCAGTCTTTCCACTGTAGTCTCCACTTTATTCTGTCCACTACAGTCTTTCCACTATAGTCTTTCCACTATAGTCTGTCCACTTTAGTCTTTCCACTTTAGTCTTTCCACCTTAGTCTGTCCACTTTAGTCTTTCCACTATAGTCTGTCCACTTTAGTCTTTCCACTATAGTCTCCACTTTATTCTGTCCACTACAGTCTTTCCACTTTAGTCTTTCCACTATAGTCTGTCCACTTTAGTCTTTCCACTATAGTCTGTCCACTTTAGTCTTTCCACTATTCTCTGTCCACTTTAGTCTTTCCACTATACTCTCCACTTTATTCTGTCCACTACAGTCTTTCCACTTTAGTCTTTCCACTTTAGTCTTTCCACTATAGTCTGTCCACTTTAGTCTTTCCACTATAGTCTGTCCACTCTAGTCTTTCCACTTTAGTCTTTCCACATTAGTCTGTCCACTTTAGTCTTTCCACTATAGTCTGTCCACTTTAGTCTTTCCACTTTAGTCTTTCCACTTTAGTCTTTCCACTATAGTCTCCACTAGTCTGTCCACTTTAGTCTTTCCACTATAGTCTGTCCACTTTAGTCTGTCCACTTTAGTCTTTCCACTTTAGTCTGTCCACTTTAGTCTTTCCACTATAGTCTGTCCACTTTAGTCTTTCCATTTTAGTCTGTCCACTATAGTCTTTCCACTATAGTCATTCCACTTTAGTCTGTCCACTTTAGTCTTTCCACTTTAGTCTTTCCACTTTAGTTTTTCCACTTTAGTCTGTCCACTTCAGTCTTTCCACTATAGTCTGTCCACTTTAGTCTTTCCACTTTAGTCTTTCCACTATAGTCTCCACTTTATTCTGTCCACTACAGTCTTTCCACTGTAGTCTGTCCACTTCAGTCTTTCCACTTTAGTCTTTCCACTGTAGTCTGTCCACTTTAGTCTTTCCACTATAGTCTGTCCACTTTAGTCTTTCCACTTTAGTCTTTCCATTTTAGTCTGTCCACTTTAGTCTCTCCACAATAGACTGTCCACTTTAGTCTTTCCACTATTCTCTGTCCACTTTAGTCTTTCCACTATAGTCTCCACTTTATTCTGTCCACTATAGTCTTTCCACTATAGTCTTTCCACTGTAATCTGTCCACTTTAGTCTTTCCACTATTCTCTGTCCACTTTAGTCTTTCCACTATAGTCTCCACTTTATTCTGTCCACTACAGTCTTTCCACTATAGTCTTT
Organism: Branchinecta sandiegonensis; assembly: GCA_030848855.1. Lineage (NCBI taxonomy): Eukaryota > Metazoa > Arthropoda > Branchiopoda > Anostraca > Branchinectidae > Branchinecta > Branchinecta sandiegonensis. Next base: position 68,420 of record JAUPMV010000002.1, on the reverse strand, counting down.
CCACTATAGTCTGTCCACTTTAGTCTTTCCGCTTTAGTTTTTCCACTTTAGTCTGTCCACTTAAGTCCTTCCACTATAGTGTGTCCACTTTAGTCTTTCCACTTTAGTCTTTCCACTATAGTCTCCACTTTATTCTGTCCACTACAGTCTTTCCACTATAGTCTTTCCGCTATAGTCTGTCCACTTTAGTCTTTCCACTATTCTCTGTCCAATTTAGTCTTTCCACTTTAGTCTTTCCACGATAGTCTTTCCACTATAGTCGGTCCACTTTAATCTTTCCACTTTAGTCTTTCCACTTTAGTCGGTCCACTTTAGTCTTTCCACTATAGACTGTCCACTTTAGTCTTTCCATAATTCTCTGTCCACTTTAGTCTTTCCACTATAGTCTCCACTTTATTCTGTCAACTACAGTCTTTCCACTATATTCTTTCCACTAAAGTCTGTCCACTTTAGTCTTTCCACTTTAGTCTTTCCACTTTAGTCTGTCCACTTTAGTCTTTCCACTATAGTCTGTCCACTTTAGTCTTTCCACTTTAGTCTTTCCGCTTTAGTCTGTCCACTTAGTCTTTCCACTAGAGTCTGTCCACTTTAGTTTGTCCACTTTCGATAGTCCACTTTAGTCTTTCCACTTTAGTCATTTCCACCATAGTCTGTCCACTTTAGTCTTTCAACTTTAGTCTTTCCACTTTAGTCTGTCCCCTTTAGTCTTTCCTCTATTCTCTGTCCACTTTAGTCTTTCCACTTTAGTCTTTCCACCACAGTCTCCACTTTATTCTGTCCACTATAGTCTTTCCACTATAGTCTTTCCACTATAGTCTGTCCACTTTAGTCTTTCCACTTTAGTCTTTCCACTTTAGTCTCCACTTTATTCTGTCCACTACAGTCATTCCACTATAGTCTTTCCACTATAGTCTGTCCACTTTAGTCTTTCCACTTTAGTCTTTCCACTTTAGTCTTTTCACTTTGGTCTTTCCACTTTAGTCTTTCCGCTTTAGTCTGTCCACTTAGTCTTTCCGCTTCAGTCTTTCCGACTAGAGTCTGTCCACTTTAGTCTTTCCACTTTAGTCTGTCCACTTTAGTCTGTCCACTTTAGTCTGTCCACTTTAGTCTTTCCACTTTAGTCATTTCCACTATCTTCTGTCCACTTTAGTCTTTCCACTTTAGTCTTTCCACTTTAGTCTGTCCACTTTAGTCTTTCCACTATAGTCTGTCCAGTTTAGTCTTTCCACTATAGTCTGTCTACTTTAGTCTTTCCACTTTAGTCTTTCCACTTTAGTCTTTCCACTATAGTCTCCTCTTTATTCTGTCCACTACAGTCTTTCCACTATAGTCTGTCCAAATTAGTCTTTCCACTTTAGTCTTTCCACTTTAGTCTGTCCACTTTAGTCTTTCCACTATAGACTGTCCACTTTAGTCTTTCCACTATTCTCTGTCCATTTTAGTCTTTCCACTATACTCTCCACTTTATTATGTCCACTACAGTCTTTTCACTATAGTCTTTCCAATATAGTCTGTCCACTTTAGTCTTTCCACTTTACTCTTTCCACCAAAGTCTTTCCACTATAGTCTTCCCACTATAGGCTGTCCACTTTAGTCTTTCCACTATTCTCTGTCCACTTTAGTCTTTCCACTATACTCTCCACTTTATTCTGTCCACTACAGTGTTTCCACTATAGTTTTTCCAATATAGTCTGTCCACTTTAGTCTTTCCACTTTAGTCTTTCCACTATAGACTGTCCACTTTAGTCTTTCCACTATTCTCTGTCCACTTTAGTCTTTCCACTATAGTCTCCACTTTATTCTGTCCACTACAGTCTTTCCACTTTATTCTTTCCACTGTAGTCTGTCCACTTTAGTCTTTCCACTTTAGTCTTTCCACTTTAGTCTGTCCACTTTACTCTTTCCACTATAGTCTGTCCACTTTAGTCTTTCCACTTTAGTCTTTCCACCACAGTCTTTCCACTATAGTCTTTCCACTATAGGCTGTCCACTTTAGTCTTTCCACTATACTCTCCACTTTATTCTGTCCACTACAGTCTTTCCACCATAGTTTTTCCAATATAGTCTGTCCACTTTAGTCTTTCCACTTTAGTCTTTCCACTTTAGTCTTTCCACTTTAGTCTTTCCACTTTAGTCTTTCCACTATAGTCTCCTCTTTATTCTGTCCACTACAGTCTTTCCACTATAGTCTGTCCAAATTAGTCTTTCCACTTTAGTCTTTCCACTTTAGTCTGTCCACTTTAGTCTTTCCACTATAGACTGTCCACTTTAGTCTTTCCACTATTCTCTGTCCATTTTAGTCTTTCCACTATACTCTCCACTTTATTCTGTCCACTACAGTCTTTTAACTATAGTCTTTCCAATATAGTCTGTCCACTTTAGTCTTTCCACTTTAGTCTTTCCACTTTTTTCTGTCCACTTTAGTCTTTCCACTATAGTCTGTCCACTTTAGTCTTTCCACTATTCTTTGTCCACTTTAGTCTTTCCACTATAGTCTCCACTTTATTCTGTCCACTACAGTCTTTCCACTATAGTCTTTCCACTAGAGTCTGTCCACTTTAGTCTTTCCACTTTAATCTTTCCACTTTAGTCTGTCCACTTTAGTCTTTCCACTATAGTCTGTCCACTTTAGTCTTTCCACTTTAGTCTTTCCACTTTATTCTGTCCACTTCAGTGTGTACACTTTAGCCTGTCCACTGAGTCTTTCCACTTCAGTCTTTCCACTATAGTCTCCACTTTATTCTGTCCACTACAGTCTTTCCACTATAGTCTTTCCACTATAGTCTGTCCACTTTAGTCTTTCCACTTTAGTCTTTCCACTATAGTCTGTCCACATTAGTCTTTCCACTATAGTCTGTCCACTTTAGTCTTTCCACTTTAGTCTTTCCACTTTAGTCTTTCCACTATAGTCCCCACTTTATTCTGTCCACTACAGTCTTTCCACTATAGTCTTTCCACTATAGTCTGTCCACTTTAGTCTTTCCACTTTAGTCTTTCCATTTTAGTCTGTCCACTTTAGTCTTTCCACTATAGACTGTCCACTTTAGTCTTTCCACTATTCTCTGTCCACTTTAGTCTTTCCACTATAGTCTCCACTTTATTCTGTCCACTACAGTCTTTCCACTATAGTCTTTCCACTGTAGTCTGTCCACTTTAGTCTTTCCACTTTAGTCTTTCCACTATTCCCTGTCCACTTTAGTCTTTCCACTATACTCTCCACTTTATTCTGTCCACTACAGTCTTTCCACTTTAGTCTTTCCACTTTAGTCTTTCCACTATAGTCTGTCCACTTTAGTCTTTCCACTATAGTCTGTCCACTCTAGTCTTTCCACTTTAGTCTTTCCACATTAGTCTGTCCACTTTAGTCTTTCCACTATAGTCTGTCCACTTTAGTCTTTCCACTTTAGTCTTTCCACTTTAGTCTTTCCACTATAGTCTCCACTAGTCTGTCCACTTTAGTCTTTCCACTATAGTCTGTCCACTTTAGTCTGTCCACTTTAGTCTTTCCACTTTAGTCTGTCCACTTTAGTCTTTCCACTATAGTCTGTCCACTTTAGTCTTTCCATTTTAGTCTGTCCACTATAGTCTTTCCACTATAGTCTTTCCACTTTAGTCTGTCCACTTTAGTCTTTCCACTTTAGTCTTTCCACTTTAGTTTTTCCACTTTAGTCTGTCCACTTCAGTCTTTCCACTATAGTCTGTCCACTTTAGTCTTTCCACTTTAGTCTTTCCACTATAGTCTCCACTTTATTCTGTCCACTACAGTCTTTCCACTGTAGTCTGTCCACTTCAGTCTTTCCACTTTAGTCTTTCCACTGTAGTCTGTCCACTTTAGTCTTTCCTTCCACTATACTCTCCACTTTATTATGTCCACTACAGTCTTTTCACTATAGTCTTTCCAATACAGTCTGTCCACTTTAGTCTTTCCACTTTACTCTTTCCACCAAAGTCTTTCCACTATAGTCTTTCCACTATAGGCTGTCCACTTTAGTCTTTCCACTATTCTCTGTCCACTTTAGTCTTTCCACTATACTCTCCACTTTATTCTGTCCACTACAGTGTTTCCAGTATAGTTTTTCCAATATAGTCTGTCAACTTTAGTCTTTCCACTATTCTCTGTCCACTTTAGTCTTTCCACTATAGTCTCCACTTTATTCTGTCCACTACAGTCTTTCCACTATATTCTTTCCACTGTAGTCTGTCCACTTTAGTCTTTCCACTTTAGTCTTTCCACTTTAGTCTGTCCACTTTACTCTTTCCACTATAGTCTGTCCACTTTAGTCTTTCCACTTTAGTCTTTCCACCACAGTCTTTCCACTATAGTCTTTCCACTATAGGCTGTCCACTTTAGTCTTTCCACTATACTCTCCACTTTATTCTGTCCACTACAGTCTTTCCACCATAGTTTTTCCAATATAGTCTGTCCACTTTAGTCTTTCCACTTTAGTCTTTCCACTTTAGTCTTTCCACTTTAGTCTTTCCACTTTAGTCTTTCCACTTTAGTCTTTCCACTATAGTCTCCTCTTTATTCTGTCCTCTACAGTCTTTCCACTATAGTCTGTCCAAATTAGTCTTTCCACTTTAGTCTTTCCACTTTAGTCTGTCCACTTTAGTCTTTCCACTATAGACTGTCCACTTTAGTCTTTCCACTATTCTCTGTCCATTTTAGTCTTTCCACTATACTCTCCACTTTATTCTGTCCACTACAGTCTTTTCACTATAGTCTTTCCAATATAGTCTGTCCACTTTAGTCTTTCCACTTTAGTCTTTCCACTTTTTTCTGTCCACTTTAGTCTTTCCACTATAGTCTGTCCACTTTAGTCTTTCCACTATTCTTTGTCCACTTTAGTCTTTCCACTATAGTCTCCACTTTATTCTGTCCACTACAGTCTTTCCACTATAGTCTTTCCACTTTAGTCTGTCCACTTTAGTCTTTCCACTATAGTCTGTCCACTTTAGTCTTTCCACTTTAGTCTTTCCACTTTATTCTGTCCACTTCAGTGTGTACACTTTAGTCTGTCCACTGAGTCTTTCCACTTCAGTCTTTCCACTATAGTCTCCACTTTATTCTGTCCACTACAGTCTTTCCACTATAGTCTTTCCACTATAGTCTGTCCACTTTAGTCTTTCCACTTTAGTCTTTCCACTATAGTCTGTCCACATTAGTCTTTCCACTATAGTCTGTCCACTTTAGTCTTTCCACTTTAGTCTTTCCACTTTAGTCTGCCCACTTTAGTCTTTCCACTATAGTCTGTCCACTTTAGTCTTTCCACTTTAGTCTTTCCACTTTAGTCTTTCCACTATAGTCCCCACTTTATTCTGTCCACTACAGTCTTTCCACTATAGTCTTTCCACTATAGTCTGTCCACTTTAGTCTTTCCACTTTAGTCTTTCCATTTTAGTCTGTCCACTTTAGTCTTTCCACTATAGACTGTCCACTTTAGTCTTTCCACTATTCTCTGTCCACTTTAGTTTTTCCACTATAGTCTCCACTTTATTCTGTCCACTACAGTCTTTCCACTATAGTCTTTCCACTGTAGTCTTTCCACTTTAGTCTTTCCACTTTAGTCTTTCCACTTTAGTCTGTCCACTTTAGTCTTTCCACTATAGTCTGTCCACTTTAGTCTTTCCACTTTAGTCTTTCCACCACAGTCTTTCCACTATAGTCTTTCCACTACAGGCTGTCAACTTTAGTCTTTCCACTATACTCTCCACTTTATTCTGTCCACTACAGTCTTTCCACTTTAGTCTTTCCACCACAGTCTTTCCGCTATAGTCTTTCCACTATAGTCTGTCCACTTTAGTCTTTCCACTATTCTCTGTCCACTTTTGTCTTTCCACTGTACTCTCCACTTTATTCTGTCCACTACAGTCTTTCCACTATAGTCTTTCCAATATAGTCTGTCAACTTTAGTCTTTCCACTTTAGTCTTTCCACTTTAGTCTGTCCACTTTAGTCTTTCCACTATAGTCTGTCCACTTTAGTCTTTCCACTATTCTCTGTCCACTTTAGTCTTTCCACTATAGTCTCCACTTTATTCTGTCCACTACAGTCTTTCCACTATAGTCTTTCCACTGTAGTCTGTCCACTTTAGTCTTTCCGCTTTAGTCTTTCCACTTTAGTCTGTCCACTTTAGTCTTTCCACTATAGTCTGTCCACTTTAGTCTTTCCACTTTAGTCTTTCCACCACAGTCTTTCCACTATAGTCTTTCCACTAGAGGCTGTCCACTTTAGTCTTTCCACTATACTCTCCACTTTATTCTGTCCACTACAGTCTTTCCACTTTAGTCTTTCCACCACAGTCTTTCCGCTATAGTCTTTCCACTATAGTCTGTCCACTTTAGTCTTTCCACTATTCTCTGTCCACTTTTGTCTTTCCACTATACTCTCCACTTTATTCTGTCCACTACAGTCTTTCCACCACAGTCTTTCCACTATAGTCTTTCCACTATAGTCTGTCCACTATAGTCTTTCCAATTTAATCTTTCCACTTTCGTCTGTCCACTTTAGTCTTTCCACTCTAGTCTGTCCACTTTAGTCTTTCCACTTTAGTCTTTCCACTTTATTCTGTCCACTTCAATGTGTACACTTTAGTCTGTCCACTGAGTATTTCCACTTCAGTCTTTCCACTATAGTCTCCACTTTATTCTGTCCACTACAGTCTTTCCACTATAGTCTTTCCACTTTATTCTGTCCACTTCAATGTGTACACTTTAGTCTGTCCACTAAGTCTTTCCACTTTAGTCTTTCCACCACAGTCTTTCCACTATAGTCTTTCCACTACAGGCTGTCCACTTTAGTCTTTCCACTATACTCTCCACTTTATTCTGTCCACTACAGTCTTTCCACTTTAGTCTTTCCACCACAGTCTTTCCGCTATAGTCTTTCCACTATAGTCTGTCCACTTTAGTCTTTCCACTTTAGTCTTTCCACTTTATTCTGTCCACTTCAATGTGTACACTTTAGTCTGTCCACTGAGTCTTTCCACTTTAGTCTTTCCACCACAGTCTTTCCACTATAGTCTTTCCACTACAGGCTGTCCACTTTAGTCTTTCCACTATACTCTCCACTTTATTCTGTCCATTACAGTCTTTCCACTTTAGTCTTTCCACTTTAGTCTTTCCACTATAGTCTTTCCACTATAGTCTGTCCACTTTAGTCTTTCCACTATTCTCTGTCCACTTTTGTCTTTCCACTATACTCTCCACTATAGTCTGTCCACTCTAGTCTTTCCACTATAGTCTGTCCACTTTAGTCTGTCCACTTTAGTCTTTCCACTATAGTCTGTCCACTTTAGTCTTTCCACTATAGTCTGTCCACTCTAGTCTTTCCACTTTAGTCTTTCCACTTTAGTCTGTCCACTTTAGTCTTTCCACTATAGTCTGTCCACTTTAGTCTTTCCACTTTAGTCTTTTCACTATAGTCTCCACTTTAATCTGCCCACTACAGTCTTTCCACTTTAGTCTTTCCACTTTAGTCTGTCCACTTTAGTTTTTCCACTATAGTCTGTCCACTTTAGTCTTTCCACTATTCTCTGTCCACTTTAGTCTTTCCACTATAGTCTTTCCACTGTAGTCTGTCCACTTTAGTCTTTCCACTTTAGTCTTTCCACTTTAGTCTGTCCTCTTTAGTCTTTCCACTATAGTCTGTCCACTTTAGTCTTTCCACTTTACTCTTTCCACCTAAGTCTTTCCACTATAGTCTTTTCACTATAGGCTGTCCACTTTAGTCTTTCCACTATTCTCTGTCCACTTTAGTCTTTCCACTATACTCTCCACTTTATTCTGTCCACTACAGTCTTTCCACTATAGTTTTTCCAATATAGTCTGTCCACTTTAGTCTGTCCACTTTAGTCTTTCCACTTTAGTCTTTCCACTTTAGTCTGTCCACTTTAGTCTTTCCACTATAGTCTGTCCACTTTAGTCTTTCCACTTTAGTCTTTCCACCACAGTCTTTCCACTATAGTCTTTCCACTATAGGCTGTCCACTTTAGTCTTTCCACTATACTCTCCACTTTATTCTGTCCACTACAGTCTTTCCACCATAGTTTTTCCAATATAGTCTGTCCACTTTAGTCTTTCCACTTTAGTCTTTCCACTTTAGTCTTTCCACTTTAGTCTTTCCACTTTAGTCTTTCCACTTTAGTCTTTCCACTATAGTCTCCTCTTTATTCTGTCCACTACAGTCTTTCCACTATAGTCTGTCCAAATTAGTCTTTGCACTTTAGTCTTTCCACTTTAGTCTGTCCACTTTAGTCTTTCCACTATAGACTGTCCACTTTAGTCTTTCCACTATTATCTGTCCATTTTATTCTTTCCACTATACTCTCCACTTTATTCTGTCCACTACAGTCTTTTCACTATAGTCTTTCCAATATAGTCTGTCCACTTTAGTCTTTCCACTTTAGTCTTTCCACTTTTTCTGTCCACTTTAGTCTTTCCACTTTAGTCTTTCCACTTTATTCTGTCCACTTCAATGTGTACTCTTTAGTCTGTCCACTGAGTCTTTCCACTTCAGTCTTTCCACTATAGTCTCCACTTTATTCTGTCCACTACAGTCTTTCCACTATAGTCTTTCCACTTTATTCTGTCCACTTCAATGTGTACACTTTAGTCTGTCCACTAAGTCTTTCCACTTTAGTCTTTCCACCACAGTCTTTCCACTATAGTCTTTTCACTACAGGCTGTCCACTTTAGTCTTTCCACTATACTCTCCACTTTATTCTGTCCACTACAGTCTTTCCACATTAGTCTTTCCACCACAGTCTTTCCGCTATAGTCTTTCCACTATAGTCTGTCGACTTTAGTCTTTCCACTATTCTCTGTCCACTTTTGTCTTTCCACTATACTCTCCACTTTATTCTGTCCACTACAGTCTTTCCACTATAGTCTTTCCAAAATAGTCTGTCATCTTCAGTCTTTCCACTTTAGTCTTTCCACTTTAGTCTGTCCACTTTAGTCTTTCCACTATAGTCTGTCCACTTTAGTCTTTCCACTATTCTCTGTCCACTTTAGTCTTTCCACTATAGTCTCCACTTTATTCTGTCCACTACAGTCTTTCCACTATAGTCTTTCCACTGTAGTCTGTCCACTTTAGTCTTTCCACTTTAGTCTTTCCACTTTAGTCTGTCCACTTTAGTCTTTCCACTATAGTCTGTCCACTTTAGTCTTTCCACTTTAGTCTTTCCGCTTTAGTCTGTCCACTTAGTCTTTCCACTAGAGTCTGTCCACTTTAGTTTGTCCACTTTAGATAGTCCACTTTAGTCTTTCCACTTTAGTCATTTCCACTATAGTCTGTCCACTTTAGTCTTTCAACTTTAGTCTTTCCACTTTAGTCTGTCCCCTTTAGTCTTTCCACTATTCTCTGTCCACTTTAGTCTTTCCACTTTAGTCTTTCCACCACAGTCTCCACTTTATTCTGTCCACTATAGTCTTTCCACTATAGTCTTTCCACTATAGTATGTCCACTTTAGTCTTTCCACTTTAGTCTTTCCACTTTAGTCTCCACTTTATTCTGTCCACTACAGTCATTCCACTATAGTCTTTCCACTATAGTCTGTCCACTTTAGTCTTTCCACTTTAGTCTTTCCACTTTAGTCTTTTCACTTTGGTCTTTCCACTTTAGTCTTTCCGCTTTAGTCTGTCCACTTAGTCTTTCCGCTTCAGTCTTTCCGACTAGAGTCTGTCCACTTTAGTCTGTCCACTTTAGTTTGTCCACTTTAGTCTGTCCACTTTAGTCTGTCCACTTTAGTCTTTCCACTTTAGTCATTTCCACTATCTTCGGTCCACTTTAGTCTTTCCACTTTAGTCTTTCCACTTTAGTCTGTCCACTTTAGTCTTTCCACTATAGTCTGTCCAGTTTAGTCTTTCCACTATAGTCTGTCTACTTTAGTCTTTCCACTTTAGTCTTTCCACTTTAGTCTTTCCACTATAGTCTCCTCTTTATTCTGTCCACTACAGTCTTTCCACTATAGTCTGTCCAAATTAGTCTTTCCACTTTAGTCTTTCCACTTTAGTCTGTCCACTTTAGTCTTTCCACTATAGACTGTCCACTTTAGTCTTTCCACTATTCTCTGTCCATTTTAGTCTTTCCACTATACTCTCCACTTTATTATGTCCACTACAGTCTTTTCACTATAGTCTTTCCAATATAGTCTGTCCACTTTAGTCTTTCCACTTTACTCTTTCCACCAAAGTCTTTCCACTATAGTCTTTCCACTATAGGCTGTCCACTTTAGTCTTTCCACTATTCTCTGTCCACTTTAGTCTTTCCACTATACTCTCCACTTTATTCTGTCCACTACAGTGTTTCCACTATAGTTTTTCCAATATAGTATGTCCACTTTAGTCTTTTCACTTTAGTCTTTCCACTATAGACTGTCCACTTTAGTCTTTCCACTCTTCTCTGTCCACTTTAGTCTTTCCACTATAGTCTCCACTTTATTCTGTCCACTACAGTCTTTCCACTATATTCTTTCCACTGTAGTCTGTCCACTTTAGTCTTTCCACTTTAGTCTGTCCACTTTACTCTTTCCACTATAGTCTGTCCACTTTAGTCTTTCCACTTTAGTCTTTCCACCACAGTCTTTCCACTATAGTCTTTCCACTATAGGCTGTACACTTTAGTCTTTCCACTATACTCTCCACTTTCTTCTGTCCACTACAGTCTTTCCACCATAGTTTTTCCAATATAGTCTGTCCACTTTAGTCTTTCCACTTTAGTCTTTCCACTTTAGTCTTTCCACTTTAGTCTTTCCACTTTAGTCTTTCCACTATAGTCTCCTCTTTATTCTGTCCACTACAGTCTTTCCACTATAGTCTGTCCAAATTATTCTTTCCACTTTAGTCTTTCCACTTTAGTCTGTCCACTTTAGTCTTTCCACTATAGACTGTCCACTTTAGTCTTTCCACTATTCTCTGTCCATTTTAGTCTTTCCACTATACTCTCCACTTTATTCTGTCCACTACAGTCTTTTCACTATAGTCTTTCCAATATAGTCTGTCCACTTTAGTCTTTCCACTTTAGTCTTTCCACTTTTTTCTGTCCACTTTAGTCTTTCCACTATAGTCTGTCCACTTTAGTCTTTCCACTATAGTCTGTCCACTTTAGTCTTTCCACTTTTCTTTGTCCACTTTAGTCTTTCCACTATAGTCTCCACTTTATTCTGTCCACTACAGTCTTTCCACTATAGTCTTTCCACTAGAGTCTGTCCACTTTAGTCTTTCCACTTTAATCTTTCCACTTTAGTCTGTCCACTTTAGTCTTTCCACTATAGTCTGTCCACTTTAGTCTTTCCACTTTAGTCTTTCCACTTTATTCTGTCCACTTCAGTGTGTACACTTTAGTCTGTCCACTGAGTCTTTCCACTTCAGTCTTTCCACTATAGTCTCCACTTTATTCTGTCCACTACAGTCTTTCCACTATAGTCTTTCCACTAGAGTCTGTCCACTTTAGTCTTTCCACTTTTCTTTGTCCACTTTAGTCTTTCCACTATAGTCTCCACTTTATTCTGTCCACTACAGTCTTTCCACTATAGTCTTTCCACTAGAGTCTGTCCACTTTAGTCTTTCCACTTTAATCTTTCCACTTTAGTCTGTCCACTTTAGTCTTTCCACTATAGTCTGTCCACTTTAGTCTTTCCACTATAGTCTGTCCACTTTAGTCTTTCCACTTTAGTCTTTCCACCACAGTCTTTCCACTATAGTCTTTCCACTATAGGCTGTCCACTTTAGTCTTTCCACTATACTCTCCACTTTATTCTGTCCACTACAGTCTTTCCACCATAGTTTTTCCAATATAGTCTGTCCACTTTAGTCTTTCCACTTTAGTCTTTCCACTTTAGTATTTCCACTTTAGTCTTTCCACTTCAATGTGTACACTTTAGTCTGTCCACTGAGTCTTTACACGTCAGTCTTTCCACTATAGTCTCCACTTTATTCTATCCACTACAGTCTTTCCACTATAGTCTTTCCACTATAGTCTGTCCACTTTAGTCTTTCCACTTTAGTCTTTCCACTTTAGTCTGTCCACTTTAGTCTTTCGACTATAGTCTGTCCACTTTAGTCTGTCCACTTTAGTCTTTCCACTATAGTCTGTCCACTTTAGTCTTTCCACTATCGTCTGTCCACTCTAGTCTTTCCACTTTAGTCTTTCCACTTTAGTCTGTCCACTTTAGTCTTTCGACTATAGTCTGTCCACTTTAGTCTGTCCACTTTAGTCTTTCCACTATAGTCTGTCCACTTTAGTCTTTCCACTATCGTCTGTCCACTCTAGTCTTTCCACTTTAGTCTTTCCACTTTAGTCTGTCCACTTTAGTCTTTCCACTATAGTCTGTCCACTTTAGTCTTTCCACTTTAGTCTTTCCACTATAGTCTCCACTTTAATCTGTCCACTACAGTCTTTCCACTATAGTCTTTCTACTATAGTCTGTCCACTTTAGTCTTTCCACTTTAGTCTTTCCACTTTAGTCTGTCCACTTTAGTTTTTCCACTATAGTCTGTCCACTTTAGTCTTTCCACTATTCTCTGTCCACTTTAGTCTTTCCACTATAGTCTTTCCACTGTAGTCTGTGCACTTTAGTCTTTCCACTTTAGTCTTTCCACTTTAGTCTGTCCTCTTTAGTCTTTCCACTATATCCTGTCCACTTTAGTCTTTCCACTTTACTCTTTCCACCAAAGTCTTTCCACTAGAGTCTTTCCACTATAGGCTGTCCACTTTAGTCTTTCCACTATTCTCTGTCCACTTTAGTATTTCCACTATACTCTCCACTTTATTCTGTCCACTACAGTCTTTCCACTATAGTTTTTCCAATATAGTCTGTCCACTTTAGTCTTTCCACTTTAGTCTTTCCACTATAGACTGTCCACTTTAGTCTTTCCACCATTCTCTGTCCACTTTAGTCTTTCCAATATCGTCTCCACTTTATTCTGTCCACTACAGTCTTTCCACTATATTCTTTCCACTGTAGTCTGTCCACTTTAGTCTTTCCACTTTAGTCTTTCCACTTTAGTCTGTCCACTTTAGTCTTTCCACTATAGTCTGTCCACTTTAGTCTTTCCACTTTAGTCTTTCCACCACAGTCTTTCCACTATAGTCTTTCCACTATAGGCTGTCCACTTTAGTCTTTCCACTATACTCTCCACTTTATTCTGTCCACTACAGTCTTTCCACCATAGTTTTTCCAATATAGTCTGTCCACTTTAGTCTTTCCACTTTAGTCTTTCCACTTTAGTATTTCCACTTTAGTCTTTCCACTTCAATGTGTACACTTTAGTCTGTCCACTGAGTCTTTCCACGTCAGTCTTTCCACTATAGTCTCCACTTTATTCTATCCACTACAGTCTTTCCACTATAGTCTTTCCACTATAGTCTGTCCACTTTAGTCTTTCCACTTTAGTCTTTCCACTTTAGTCTGTCCACTTTAGTCTTTCGACTATAGTCTGTCCACTTTAGTCTGTCCACTTTAGTCTTTCCACTATAGTCTGTCCACTTTAGTCTTTCCACTATCGTCTGTCCACTCTAGTCTTTCCACTTTAGTCTTTCCACTTTAGTCTGTCCACTTTAGTCTTTCGACTATAGTCTGTCCACTTTAGTCTGTCCACTTTAGTCTTTCCACTATAGTCTGTCCACTTTAGTCTTTCCACTATCGTCTGTCCACTCTAGTCTTTCCACTTTAGTCTTTCCACTTTAGTCTGTCCACTTTAGTCTTTCCACTATAGTCTGTCCACTTTAGTCTTTCCACTTTAGTCTTTCCACTATAGTCTCCACTTTAATCTGTCCACTACAGTCTTTCCACTATAGTCTTTCTACTATAGTCTGTCCACTTTAGTCTTTCCACTTTAGTCTTTCCACTTTAGTCTGTCCACTTTAGTTTTTCCACTATAGTCTGTCCACTTTAGTCTTTCCACTATTCTCTGTCCACTTTAGTCTTTCCACTATAGTCTTTCCACTGTAGTCTGTCCACTTTAGTCTTTCCACTTTAGTCTTTCCACTTTAGTCTGTCCTCTTTAGTCTTTCCACTATATCCTGTCCACTTTAGTCTTTCCACTTTACTCTTTCCACCAAAGTCTTTCCACTAGAGTCTTTCCACTATAGGCTGTCCACTTTAGTCTTTCCACTATTCTCTGTCCACTTTAGTATTTCCACTATACTCTCCACTTTATTCTCTCCACTACAGTCTTTCCACTATAGTTTTTCCAATATAGTCTGTCCACTTTAGTCTTTCCACTATAGACTGTCCACTTTAGTCTTTCCACCATTCTCTGTCCACTTTAGTCTTTCCAATATCGTCTCCACTTTATTCTGTCCACTACAGTCTTTCCACTATATTCTTTCCACTGTAGTCTGTCCACTTTAGTCTTTCCACTTTAGTCTTTCCACTTTAGTCTGTCCACTTTAGTCTTTCCACTATAGTCTGTCCACTTTAGTCTTTCCACTTAAGTCTTTCCACCACAGTCTTTCCACTATAGTCTTTCCACTATAGGCTGTCCACTTTAGTCTTTCCACTATACTCTCCACTTTATTCTGTCCACTACAGTCTTTCCACCATAGTTTTTCCAATATAGTCTGTCCACTTTAGTCTTTCCACTTTAGTCTTTCCACTTTAGTATTTCCACTTTAGTCTTTCCACTTCAATGTGTACACTTTAGTCTGTCCACTGAGTCTTTCCACGTCAGTCTTTCCACTATAGTCTCCACTTTATTCTATCCACTACAGTCTTTCCACTATAGTCTTTCCACTATAGTCTGTCCACTTTAGTCTTTCCACTTTAGTCTTTCCACTTTAGTCTGTCCACTTTAGTCTTTCGACTATAGTCTGTCCACTTTAGTCTGTCCACTTTAGTCTTTCCACTATAGTCTGTCCACTTTAGTCTTTCCACTATCGTCTGTCCACTCTAGTCTTTCCACTTTAGTCTTTCCACTTTAGTCTGTCCACTTTAGTCTTTCGACTATAGTCTGTCCACTTTAGTCTGTCCACTTTAGTCTTTCCACTATAGTCTGTCCACTTTAGTCTTTCCACTATCGTCTGTCCACTCTAGTCTTTCCACTTTAGTCTTTCCACTTTAGTCTTTCCACTTTAGTCTTTCCACTATAGTCTGTCCACTTTAGTCTTTCCACTTTAGTCTTTCCACTATAGTCTCCACTTTAATCTGTCCACTACAGTCTTTCCACTATAGTCTTTCTACTATAGTCTGTCCACTTTAGTCTTTCCACTTTAGTCTTTCCACTTTAGTCTGTCCACTTTAGTTTTTCCACTATAGTCTGTCCACTTTAGTCTTTCCACTATTCTCTGTCCACTTTAGTCTTTCCACTATAGTCTTTCCACTGTAGTCTGTCCACTTTAGTCTTTCCACTTTAGTCTTTCCACTTTAGTCTGTCCTCTTTAGTCTTTCCACTATATCCTGTCCACTTTAGTCTTTCCACTTTACTCTTTCCACCAAAGTCTTTCCACTAGAGTCTTTCCACTATAGGCTGTCCACTTTAGTCTTTCCACTATTCTCTGTCCACTTTAGTATTTCCACTATACTCTCCACTTTATTCTGTCCACTACAGTCTTTCCACTATAGTTTTTCCAATATAGTCTGTCCACTTTAGTCTTTCCACTTTAGTCTTTCCACTATAGACTGTCCACTTTAGTCTTTCCACCATTCTCTGTCCACTTTAGTCTTTCCAATATCGTCTCCACTTTATTCTGTCCACTACAGTCTTTCCACTATATTCTTTCCACTGTAGTCTGTTCACTTTAGTCTTTCCACTTTAGTCTTTCCACTTTAGTCTGTCCACTTTAGTCTTTCCACTATAGTCTGTCCACTTTAGTCTTTCCACTTTAGTCTTTCCACCACAGTCTTTCCACTATAGTCTTTCCACTATAGGCTGTCCACTTTAGTCTTTCCACTATACTCTCCACTTTATTCTGTCCACTACAGTCTTTCCACCATAGTTTTTCCAATATAGTCTGTCCACTTTAGTCTTTCCACTTTAGTCTTTCCACTTTAGTATTTCCACTTTAGTCTTTCCACTTCAATGTGTACACTTTAGTCTGTCCACTGAGTCTTTCCACGTCAGTCTTTCCACTATAGTCTCCACTTTATTCTATCCACTACAGTCTTTCCACTATAGTCTTTCCACTATAGTCTGTCCACTTTAGTCTTTCCACTTTAGTCTTTCCACTTTAGTCTGTCCACTTTAGTCTTTCGACTATAGTCTGTCCACTTTAGTCTGTCCACTTTAGTCTTTCCACTATAGTCTGTCCACTTTAGTCTTTCCACTATCGTCTGTCCACTCTAGTCTTTCCACTTTAGTCTTTCCACTTTAGTCTGTCCACTTTAGTCTTTCGACTATAGTCTGTCCACTTTAGTCTGTCCACTTTAGTCTTTCCACTATAGTCTGTCCACTTTAGTCTTTCCACTATCGTCTGTCCACTCTAGTCTTTCCACTTTAGTCTTTCCACTTTAGTCTGTCCACTTTAGTCTTTCCACTATAGTCTGTCCACTTTAGTCTTTCCACTTTAGTCTTTCCACTATAGTCTCCACTTTAATCTGTCCACTACAGTCTTTCCACTATAGTCTTTCTACTATAGTCTGTCCACTTTAGTCTTTCCACTTTAGTCTTTCCACTTTAGTCTGTCCACTTTAGTTTTTCCACTATAGTCTGTCCACTTTAGTCTTTCCACTATTCTCTGTCCACTTTAGTCTTTCCACTATAGTCTTTCCACTGTAGTCTGTCCACTTTAGTCTTTCCACTTTAGTCTTTCCACTTTAGTCTGTCCTCTTTAGTCTTTCCACTATATCCTGTCCACTTTAGTCTTTCCACTTTACTCTTTCCACCACAGTCTTTCCACTATAGTCTTTCCACTACAGGCTGTCCACTTTAGTCTTTCCACTATACTCTCCACTTTATTCTGTCCACTACAGTCTTTCCACTTTAGTCTTTCCACCACAGTCTTTCCGCTATAGTCTTTCCACTATAGTCTGTCGACTTTAGTCTTTCCACTATTCTCTGTCCACTTTTGTCTTTCCACTATACTCTCCACTTTATTCTGTCCACTACAGTCTTTCCACTATAGTCTTTCCAAAATAGTCTGTCATCTTCAGTCTTTCCACTTTAGTCTTTAAACTTTAGTCTGTCCACTTTAGTCTTTCCACTATAGTCTGTCCACTTTAGTCTTTCCACTATTCTCTGTCCACTTTAGTCTTTCCACTATAGTCTCCACTTTATTCTGTCCACTACAGTCTTTCCACTATAGTCTTTCCACTGTAGTCTGTCCACTTTAGTCTTTCCACTTTAGTCTTTCCACTTTAGTCTGTCCACTTTAGTCTTTCCACTATAGTCTGTCCACTTTAGTCTTTCCACTTTAGTCTTTCCGCTTTAGTCTGTCCACTTAGTCTTTCCACTAGAGTCTGTCCACTTTAGTTTGTCCACTTTAGATAGTCCACTTTAGTCTTTCCACTTTAGTCATTTCCACTATAGCCTGTCCACTTTAGTCTTTCAACTTTAGTCTTTCCACTTTAGTCTGTCCCCTTTAGTCTTTCCACTATTCTCTGTCCACTTTAGTCTTTCCACTTTAGTCTTTCCACCACAGTCTCCACTTTATTCTGTCCACTATAGTCTTTCCACTATAGTCTTTCCACTATAGTATGTCCACTTTAGTCTTTCCACTTTAGTCTTTCCACTTTAGTCTCCACTTTATTCTGTCCACTACAGTCATTCCACTATAGTCTTTCCACTATAGTCTGTCCACTTTAGTCTTTCCACTTTAGTCTTTCCACTTTAGTCTTTTCACTTTGGTCTTTCCACTTTAGTCTTTCCGCTTTAGTCTGTCCACTTAGTCTTTCCGCTTCAGTCTTTCCGACTAGAGTCTGTCCACTTTAGTCTGTCCACTTTAGTCTGTCCACTTTAGTCTGTCCACTTTAGTCTGTCCACTTTAGTCTTTCCACTTTAGTCATTTCCACTATCTTCGGTCCACTTTAGTCTTTCCACTTTAGTCTTTCCACTTTAGTCTGTCCACTTTAGTCTTTCCACTATAGTCTGTCCAGTTTAGTCTTTCCACTATAGTCTGTCTACTTTAGTCTTTCCACTTTAGTCTTTCCACTTTAGTCTTTCCACTATAGTCTCCTCTTTATTCTGTCCACTACAGTCTTTCCACTATAGTCTGTCCAAATTAGTCTTTCCACTTTAGTCTTTCCACTTTAGTCTGTCCACTTTAGTCTTTCCACTATAGACTGTCCACTTTAGTCTTTCCACTATTCTCTGTCCATTTTAGTCTTTCCACTATACTCTCCACTTTATTATGTCCACTACAGTCTTTTCACTATAGTCTTTCCAATATAGTCTGTCCACTTTAGTCTTTCCACTTTACTCTTTCCACCAAAGTCTTTCCACTATAGTCTTTCCACTATAGGCTGTCCACTTTAGTCTTTCCACTATTCTCTGTCCACTTTAGTCTTTCCACTATACTCTCCACTTTATTCTGTCCACTACAGTGTTTCCACTATAGTTTTTTCAATATAGTATGTCCACTTTAGTCTTTTCACTTTAGTCTTTCCACTATAGACTGTCCACTTTAGTCTTTCCACTCTTCTCTGTCCACTTTAGTCTTTCCACTATAGTCTCCACTTTATTCTGTCCACTACAGTCTTTCCACTATATTCTTTCCACTGTAGTCTGTCCACTTTAGTCTTTCCACTTTAGTCTGTCCACTTTACTCTTTCCACTATAGTCTGTCCACTTTAGTCTTTCCACTTTAGTCTTTCCACCACAGTCTTTCCACTATAGTCTTTCCACTATAGGCTGTACACTTTAGTCTTTCCACTATACTCTCCACTTTCTTCTGTCCACTACAGTCTTTCCACCATAGTTTTTCCAATATAGTCTGTCCACTTTAGTCTTTCCACTTTAGTCTTTCCACTTTAGTCTTTCCACTTTAGTCTTTCCACTTTAGTCTTTCCACTATAGTCTCCTCTTTATTCTGTCCACTACAGTCTTTCCACTATAGTCTGTCCAAATTATTCTTTCCACTTTAGTCTTTCCACTTTAGTCTGTCCACTTTAGTCTTTCCACTATAGACTGTCCACTTTAGTCTTTCCACTATTCTCTGTCCATTTTAGTCTTTCCACTATACTCTCCACTTTATTCTGTCCACTACAGTCTTTTCACTATAGTCTTTCCAATATAGTCTGTCCACTTTAGTCTTTCCACTTTAGTCTTTCCACTTTTTTCTGTCCACTTTAGTCTTTCCACAATAGTCTGTCCACTTTAGTCTTTCCACTATAGTCTGTCCACTTTAGTCTTTCCACTTTTCTTTGTCCACTTTAGTCTTTCCACTATAGTCTCCACTTTATTCTGTCCACTACAGTCTTTCCACTATAGTCTTTCCACTAGAGTCTGTCCACTTTAGTCTTTCCACTTTAATCTTTCCACTTTAGTCTGTCCACTTTAGTCTTTCCACTATAGTCTGTCCACTTTAGTCTTTCCACTTTAGTCTTTCCACTTTATTCTGTCCACTTCAGTGTGTACACTTTAGTCTGTCCACTGAGTCTTTCCACTTCAGTCTTTCCACTATAGTCTCCACTTTATTCTGTCCACTACAGTCTTTCCACTATAGTCTTTCCACTAGAGTCTGTCCACTTTAGTCTTTCCACTTTTCTTTGTCCACTTTAGTCTTTCCACTATAGTCTCCACTTTATTCTGTCCACTACAGTCTTTCCACTATAGTCTTTCCACTAGAGTCTGTCCACTTTAGTCTTTCCACTTTAATCTTTCCACTTTAGTCTGTCCACTTTAGTCTTTCCACTTTAGTCTTTCCACTTTATTCCGTCCACTTCAGTGTGTACACTTTAGTCGGTCCACTGAGTCTTTCCACTTCAGTCTTTCCACTATAGTCTCCACTTTATTCTGTCCACTACAGTCTTACCACTATAGTCTTTCCACTATAGTCTGTCCACTTTATTCTGTCCACTTCAGTGTGTACACTTTAGTCTGTCCACTGAGTCTTTCCACTTCAGTCTTTCCACTATAGTCTCCACTTTATTCTGTCCACTACAGTCTTTCCACTATAGTCTTTCCACTATAGTCTGTCCACTTTAGTCTTTCCACTTTAGTCTTTCCACTATAGTCTGTCCACATTAGTCTTTCCACTATAGTCTGTCCACTTTAGTCTTTCCACTTTAGTCTTTCCACTTTAGTCTGCCCACTTTAGTCTTTCCACTATAGTCTGTCCACTTTAGTCTTTCCACTTTAGTCTTTCCACTTTAGTCTTTCCACTATAGTCCCCACTTTATTCTGTCCACTACAGTCTTTCCACTATAGTCTTTCCACTATAGTCTGTCCACTTTAGTCTTTCCACTTTAGTCTTTCCATTTTAGTCTGTCCACTTTAGTCTTTCCACTATAGACTGTCCACTTTAGTCTTTCCACTATTCTCTGTCCACTTTAGTCTTTCCACTATAGTCTCCACTTTATTCTGTCCACTAGAGTCTTTCCACTATAGTCTTTCCACTGTAGTCTGTCCACTTTAGTCTTTCCACTTTAGTCTTTCCACTTTAGTCTGTCCACTTTAGTCTTTCCACTATAGTCTGTCCACTTTAGTCTTTCCACTTTAGTTTTTCCACCACAGTCTTTCCACTATAGTCTTTCCACTACAGGCTGTCCACTTTAGTCTTTCCACTATACTCTCCACTTTATTCTGTCCACTACAGTCTTTCCACTTTAGTCTTTCCACCACAGTCTTTCCGCTATGGTCTTTCCACTATAGTCTGTCCACTTTAGTCTTTCCACTATTCTCTGTCCACTTTTGTCTTTCCACTATACTCTCCACTTTATTCTGTCCACTACAGTCTTTCCACTATAGTCTTTCCACTGTAGTCTGTCCACTTTAGTCTGTCCACTTTAGTCTTTCCACTATAGTCTGTCCACTTTAGTCTTTCCACTGTTCTCTGTCCACTTTAGTCTTTCCACTATAGTCTCCACTTTATTCTGTCCACTACAGTCTTTCCACTATAGTCTTTCCACTGTAGTCTGTCCACTTTAGTCTTTCCACTTTAGTCTTTCCACTTTAGTCTGTCCACTTTAGTCTTTCCACTATAGTCTGTCCACTTTAGTCTTTCCACTTTAGTCTTTCCACCACAGTCTTTCCACTATAGTCTTTCCACTACAGGCTGTCCACTTTAGTCTTTCCACTATACTCTCCACTTTATTCTGTCCACTACAGTCTTTCCACTTTAGTCTTTCCACCACAGTCTTTCCGCTATAGTCTTTCCACTATAGTCTGTCCACTTTAGTCTTTCCACTATTCTCTGTCCACTTTTGTCTTTCCACTATACTCTCCACTTTATTCTGTCTACTACAGTCTTTCCACTACAGTCTTTCCACTATAGTCTTTCTACTATAGTCTGTCCACTTTAGTCTTTCCACTTTAATCTTTCCACTTTCGTCTGTCCACTTTAGTCTTTCCACTATAGTCTGTCCACTTTAGTCTTTCCACTTTAGTCTTTCCACTTTATTCTGTCCAGTTCAATGTGTACACTTTAGTCTGTCGACTGAGTCTTTCCACTTCAGTCTTTCCACTATAGTCTCCACTTTATTCTGTCCACTACAGTCTTTCCACTATAGTCTTTCCACTTTATTCTGTCCACTTCAATGTGTACACTTTAGTCTGTCCACTAAGTCTTTCCACTTTAGTCTTTCCACCACAGTCTTTCCACTATAGTCTTTCCACTACAGGCTGTCCACTTTAGTCTTTCCTCTATACTCTCCACTTTATTCTGTCCACTACAGTCTTTCCACTTTAGTCTTTCCACCACAGTCTTTCCGCTATAGTCTTTCCACTATAGTCTGTCCACTTTAGTCTTTCCACTTTAGTCTTTCCACTTTATTCTGTCCACTTCAATGTGTACACTTTAGTCTGTCCACTGAGTCTTTCCACTTTAGTCATTCCACCACAGTCTTTCCACTATAGTCTTTCCACTACAGGCTGTCCACTTTAGTCTTTCCACTATACTCTCCACTTTATTCTGTCCACTACAGTCTTTCCACTTTAGTCTTTCCACTTTAGTCTTTCCACTATAGTCTTTCCACTATAGTCTGTCCACTTTAGTCTTTCCAATATAGTCTATCCACTTTAGTCTTTCCACTTTAGTCTTTCCACCACAGTCTTTCCACTATAGTCTTTCCAATACAGGCTGTCCACTTTAGTCTTTCCACTATACTCTCCACTTTATTCTGTCCACTACAGTCTTTCCACTTTAGTCTTTCCACCACAGTCTTTCCGCTATATTCTTTCCACTATAGTCTGTCCACTTTAGTCTTTCCACTATTCTCTGTCCACTTTTGTCTTTCCACTATACTCTCCACTTTATTCTGTCCACTACAGTCTTTCCACTACAGTCTTTCCACTATAGTCTTTCCACTATAGTCTGTCCACTTTAGTCTTTCCACTTTAATCTTTCCACTTTCGTCTGTCCACTTTAGTCTTTCCACTATAGTCTGTCCACTTTAGTCTTTCCACTTTAGTCTTTCCACTTTATTCTGTCCACTTCAATGTGTACACTTTAGTCTGTCCACTGAGTCTTTCCACTTCAGTCTTTCCACTATAGTCTCCACTTTATTCTGTCCACTACAGTCTTTCCACTATAGTCTTTCCACTATTCTCTGTCCACTTTTGTCTTTCCACTATACTCTCCACTTTATTCTGTCCACTACAGTCTTTCCACTATAGTCTTTCCAATATAGTCTGTCAACTTTAGTCTTTCCACTTTAGTCTTTCCACTTTAGTCTGTCCACTTTAGTCTTTCCACTATAGTCTGTCAACTTTAGTCTTTCCACTATTCTCTGTCCACTTTAGTCTTTCCACTATAGTCTCCACTTTATTCTGTCCACTACAGTCTTTCCACTATAGTCTTTCCACTGTAGTCTGTCCACTTTAGTCTTTCCACTTTAGTCTTTCCCTTTTAGTCTGTCCACTTTAGTCTTTCCAATATAGTCTATCCACTTTAGTCTTTCCACTTTAGTCTTTCCACCACAGTCTTTCCACTATAGTCTTTCCAATACAGGCTGTCCACTTTAGTCTTTCCACTACACTCTCCACTTTATTCTGTCCACTACAGTCTTTCCACTTTAGTCTTTCCACCACAGTCTTTCCGCTATAGTCTTTCCACTATAGTCTGTCCACTTTAGTCTTTCCACTATTCTCTGTCCACTTTTGTCTTTCCACTATACTCTCCACTTTATTCTGTCCACTACAGTCTTTCCACTACAGTCTTTCCACTATAGTCTTTCCACTATAGTCTGTCCACTTTAGTCTTTCCACTTTAATCTTTCCACTTTCGTCTGTCCACTTTAGTCTTTCCACTATAGTCTGTCCACTTTAGTCTTTCCACTTTAGTCTTTCCACTTTATTCTGTCCACTTCAATGTGTACACTTTAGTCTGTCCACTGAGTCTTTCCACTTCAGTCTTTCCACTATAGTCTCCACTTTATTCTGTCCACTACAGTCTTTCCACTATAGTCTTTCCACTATAGTCTGTCCACTTTAGTCTTTCCACTTTAGTCTTTCCACTTTAGTCTGTCCACTTTAGTCTTTCCACTATAGTCTGTCCACTCTAGTCTTTCCACTTTAGTCTTTCCACTTTAGTCTGTCCACTTTAGTCTTTCCACTATAGTCTGTCCACTTTAGTCTTTCCACTTTAGTCTTTTCACTATAGTCTCCACTTTAATCTGTCCACTACAGTCTTTCCACTATAGTCTTTCCACTATACTCTGTCCACTTTAGTCTTTCTACTTTAGTCTTTCCATTTTAGTCTGTCCACTTTAGTCTTTTCACAAAAGACTGTCCACTTCAGTCTTTCCGCTATTCTCTGTCCACTTTAGCCTTTCCACTATAGTCTCCACTTTATTCTGTCCACTACAGTCTTTCCACTATAGTCTTTCCACTGTAGTCTGTCCACTTTAGTCTTTCCACTTTAGTCTTTCCACTGTAGTCTGTCCACTTTAGTCTTTCCACTATAGTCTGTCCACTTTAGTCTTTCCACTTTAGTCTTTCCACCACAGTCTTTCCACTATAGTCTTTCCACTATAGGCTGTCCACTTTAGTCTTTCCACTATTCTCTGTCCACTTTAGTCTTTCCACTGTACTCTCCACTTAATTCTGTCCACTACAGTCTTTCCACTTTAGTCTTTCCACTTTAGTCTGTCCACTTTAGTTTTTCCACTATAGTCTGTCCACTTTAGTCTTTCCACTATTCTCTGTCCACTTTAGTCTTTCCACTATAGTCTTTCCACTGTAGTCTGTCCACTTTAGTCTTTCCACTTTAGTCTTTCCACTTTAGTCTGTCCTCTTTAGTCTTTCCACTATAGTCTGTCCACTTTAGTCTTTCCACTTTACTCTTTCCACCAAAGTCTTTCCACTATAGTCTTTCCACTATAGGCTGTCCACTTTAGTCTTTCCACTATTCTCTGTCCACTTTAGTCTTTCCACTATACTCTCCACTTTATTCTGTCCACTACAGTCTTTCCACTATAGTTTTTCCAATATAGTCTGTCCACTTTAGTCTGTCCACTTTAGTCTTTCCACTTTAGTCTTTCCACTTTAGTCTGTCCACTTTAGTCTTTCCACTATAGTCTGTCCACTTTAGTCTTTCCACTTTAGTCTTTCCACCACAGTCTTTCCACTATAGTCTTTCCACTATAGGCTGTCCACTTTAGTCTTTCCACTATACTCTCCACTTTATTCTGTCCACTACAGTCTTTCCACCATAGTTTTTCCAATATAGTCTGTCCACTTTAGTCTTTCCACTTTAGTCTTTCCACTTTAGTCTTTCCACTTTAGTCTTTCCACTTTGGACTTTCCACTATAGTCTCCTCTTTATTCTGTCCACTACAGTCTTTCCACTATAGTCTGTCCAAATTAGTCTTTCCACTTTAGTCTTTCCACTTTAGTCTGTCCACTTTAGTCTTTCCACTATAGACTGTCCACTTTAGTCTTTCCACTATTATCTGTCCATTTTAGTCTTTCCACTATACTCTCCACTTTATTCTGTCCACTACAGTCTTTTCACTATAGTCTTTCCAATATAGTCTGTCCACTTTAGTCTTTCCACTTTAGTCTTTCAACTTTTTTCTGTCCACTTTAGTCTTTCCACTTTAGTCTTTCCACTTTATTCTGTCCACTTCAATGTGTACACTTTAGTCTGTCCACTGAGTCTTTCCACTTCAGTCTTTCCACTATAGTCTCCACTTTATTCTGTCCACTACAGTCTTTCCACTATAGTCTTTCCACTTTATTCTGTCCACTTCAATGTGTACACTTTAGTCTGTCCACTAAGTCTTTCCACTTTAGTCTTTCCACCACAGTCTTTCCACTATAGTCTTTCCACTACAGGCTGTCCACTTTAGTTTTTCCACTTTAGTCTTTCCACTATAGTCTGTCGACTTTAGTCTTTCCACTTTATTCTGTCCACTACAGTCTTTCCACTATAGTCTTTCCACTATAGTCTGTCCACTTTAGTCTTTCCACTTTAGATTTTCCACTTTAGTCTGTCCACTTTAGTCTTTCCACTATAGTCTGTCCACTTTAGTCTTTCCACTATTCTCTGTCCACTTTAGTCTTTCCACTATAGTCTCCACTTTATTCTGTCCACTACAGTCTTTCCACTATAGTCTTTCCACTGTAGTCTGTCCACTTTAGTCTTTCCACTTTAGTCTTTCCACTTTAGTCTGTCCACTTTAGTCTTTCCACTATAGTCTGTCCACTTTAGTCTTTCCACTTTAGTCTTTCCACCACAGTCTTTCCACTATAGTCTTTCCACTACAGGCTGTCCACTTTAGTCTTTCCACTATACTCTCCACTTTATTCTGTCCACTACAGTCTTTCCACTTTAGTCTTTCCACCACAGTCTTTCCGCTATAGTCTTTCCACTATAGTCTGTCCACTTTAGTCTTTCCACTATTCTCTGTCCACTTTTGTCTTTCCACTATACTCTCCACTTTATTCTGTCCACTACAGTCTTTCCACTACAGTCTTTCCACTATAGTCTTTCCACTATAGTCTGTCCACTTTAGTCTTTCCACTTTCATCTTTCCACTTTCGTCTGTCCACTTTAGTCTTTCCACTATAGTCTGTCCACTTTAGTCTTTCCACTTTAGTCTTTCCACTTTATTCTGTCCACTTCAATGTGTACACTTTAGTCTGTCCACTGAGTCTTTCCACTTCAGTCTTTCCACTATAGTCTCCACTTTATTCTGTCCACTACAGTCTTTCCACTATAGTCTTTCCACTTTATTCTGTCCACTTCAATGTGTACACTTTAGTCTGTCCACTAAGTCTTTCCACTTTAGTCTTTCCACCACAGTCTTTCCACTATAGTCTTTCCACTACAGGCTGTCCACTTTAGTCTTTCCACTATACTCAGCACTTTATTCTGTCCACTACAGTCTTTCCACTTTAGTCTTTCCACCACAGTCTTTCCGCTATAGTCTTTCCACTATAGTCTGTCCACTTTAATCTTTCCACTTTAGTCTTTCCACTTTATTCTGTCCACTTCAATGTGTACACTTTAGTCTGTCCACTGAGTCTTTCCACTTTAGTCTTTCCACCACAGTCTTTCCACTATAGTCTTCCCACTACAGGCTGTCCACTTTAGTCTTTCCACTATACTCTCCACTTTATTCTGTCCACTACAGTCTTTCCACTTTAGTCTTTCCACCACAGTCTTTCCACTAGAGTCTTTCCACTATAGTCTGTCCACTTTAGTCTTTCCACTATTCTCTGTCCACTTTTGTCTTTCCACTATACTCTCCACTTTATTCTGTCCACTACAGTCTTTCCACTATAGTCTTTCCAATATAGTCTGTCAACTTTAGTCTTTCCACTTTAGTCTTTCCACTTTAGTCTGTCCACTTTAGTCTTTCCACTATCGTCTGTCCACTTTAGTCTTTCCACTATTCTCTGTCCACTTTAGTCTTTCCACTATAGTCTCCACTTTATTCTGTCCACTACAGTCTTTCCACTATAGTCTTTCCACTGTAGTCTGTCCACTTTAGTCTTTCCACTTTAGTCTTTCCACTTTAGTCCGTCCACTTTAGTCTTTCCACTATTCTCTGTCCACTTTAGTCTTTCCACTATAGTCTCCACTTTATTCTGTCCACTACAGTTTTTCCAATATATTCTTTCCACAATAGTCTTTCCACTTTAGTCTTTCCACTTTAGTCTTACCACTATAGTCTTCACTTTATTCTGTCCACTACAGTCGTTCCAATTTAGTCTTTCCACTATTCTCTGTCCACTTTAGTCTTTCCACTTTAGTCTTTCCACTATAGTCTCCACTTTATTTGTCCACTACAGTCTTTCGACTATAGTCTGTCCACTATAGTCTGTCCACTTTAGTCTTTCAACTATTCTCTGTCCAATTTAGTCTTTCCACTATAGTCTCCACTTTATTCTGTCCACTACAGTTTTTCCACTATAGTCTTTCCACTATAGTCTGTCCACTTTAGTCTTTCCACTTTAGTCTTTCCACTATAGTCTCCACTTTATTCTGTCTACTACAGTCTTTCCACTATAGTCTTTCCACTAAAGTCTATCCACTTTAGTCTTTCCACTATTCTCTGTCAACTTTAGTCTTTCCACTTTAGTCTTTCCACTATAGTCTCCACTTTATTCTGTCCACTACAGTCTTTCCACTATTCCACTATTCTCTGTCCACTTTAGTCTTTCCACTATAGTCTCCACTTTGTTCTGTCCACTACAGTTTTTCCACTATAGTCTTTCCACTATAGTCTGTCCACTTTAGTCTTTCCACTATAGTCTGTCCACTTTAGTCTTTCCACTATTCTCTATCCACTTTAGTCTTTCCACTATACTCTCCACTTTATTCTGTACTCCACTATAGTCTGTCCACTTTAGTCTTTCCACCATAGTCTGTCCACTCTAGTCTTTCCACTTTAGTCTTTCCACATTAGTCTGTCCACTTTAGTCTTTCCACTATAGTCTGTCCACTTTAGTCTTTCCACTTTAGTCTTTCCACTTTAGTCTTTCCACTATAGTCTCCACTAGTCTGTCCACTTTAGTCTTTCCACTATAGTCTGTCCACTTTAGTCTGTCCACTTTAGTCTTTCCACTTTAGTCTGTCCACTTTAGTCTTTCCACTATAGTCTGTCCACTTTAGTCTTTCCATTTTAGTCTGTCCACTTTAGTCTTTCCACAATAGACTGTCCACTTTAGTCTTTCCACTATTCTCTGTCCACTTTAGTCTTTCCACTATAGTCTCCACTTTATTCTGTCCACTACAGTCTTTCCACTATAGTCTTTCCACTGTAGTCTGTCCACTTTAGTCTTTCCACTTTAGTCTTTCCACTGTAGTCTGTCCACTTTAGTCTTTCCACTATAGTCTGTCCACTTTAGTCTTTCCACTTTAGTTTTTCCACTTTAGTCTGTCCACTTCAGTCTTTCCACTATAGTCTGTCCACTTTAGTCTTTCCACTTTAGTCTTTCCACTATAGTCTCCACTTTATTCTGTCCACTACAGTCTTTCCACTTTAGTCTGTCCACTTTAGTCTTTCCACTTTAATCTTTCCACTGTAGTCTGTCCACTTTAGTCTTTCCACTATAGTCTGTCCACTTTAGTCTTTCCACTTTAGTCTTTCCATTTTAGTCTTTCCACTTTAGTCTTTCCACTATAGTCTCCACTAGTCTGTCCACTTTAGTCTTTCCACTATAGTCTGTCCACTTTAGTCTGTCCACTTTAGTCTTTCCACTTTAGTCTGTCCACTTTAGTCTTTCCACTATAGTCTGTCCACTTTAGTCTTTCCACTATAGTCTGTCCACTCTAGTCTTTCCACTTTAGTCTTTCCACATTAGTCTGTCCACTTTAGTCTTTCCACTATAGTCTGTCCACTTTAGTCTTTCCACTTTAGTCTTTCCACTTTAGTCTTTCCACTATAGTCTCCACTAGTCTGTCCACTTTAGTCTTTCCACTATAGTCTGTCCACTTTAGTCTGTCCACTTTAGTCTTTCCACTTTAGTCCGTCCACTTTAGTCTTTCCACTATAGTCTGTCCACTTTAGTCTTTCCATTTTAGTCTGTCCACTTTAGTCTTTCCACAATAGACTGTCCACTTTATTCTTTCCACTATTCTCTGTCCACTTTAGTCTTTCCACTATAGTCTCCACTTTATTCTGTCCACTATAGTCTTTCCACTATAGTCTTTCCACTGTAATCTGTCCACTTAAGTCTTTCCACTATTCTCTGTCCACTTTAGTCTTTCCACTATAGTCTCCACTTTATTCTGTCCACTACAGTCTTTCCACTATAGTCTTTCCACTATAGTCTGTCCACTTTAGTCTTTCCGCTTTAGTTTTTCCACTTTAGTCTGCCCACTTCAGTCTTTCCACTATAGTCTGTCCACTTTAGTCTTTCCACTTTAGTCTTTCCACTATAGTCTCCACTTTATTCTGTCCACTCTGTCTTTCCACTATAGTCTTTCCGCTATAGTCTGTCCACTTTAGTCTTTCCACTATTCTCTGTCCAAATTAGTCTTTCCACTTTAGTCTTTCCACTATAGTCTTTCCACTATAGTCTGTCCACTTTAAT
Organism: Branchinecta sandiegonensis; assembly: GCA_030848855.1. NCBI lineage: Eukaryota > Metazoa > Arthropoda > Branchiopoda > Anostraca > Branchinectidae > Branchinecta > Branchinecta sandiegonensis. Next base: position 38,838 of record JAUPMV010000002.1, on the reverse strand, counting down.
CTTTCCACTTTAGTCTTTCCACTTTAGTCGGTCCACTTTAGTCTTTCCACTATAGACTGTCCACTTTAGTCTTTCCATAATTCTCTGTCCACTTTAGTCTTTCCACTATAGTCTCCACTTTATTCTGTCAACTACAGTCTTTCCACTATAGTCTTTCCACTATAGTCTGTCCACTTTAGTCTTTCCACTTTGGTCTTTCCACTTTAGTCTGTCCACTTTAGTCTTTCCACTATAGTCTGTCCACTTTAGTCTTTCCACTTTAGTCTTTCCGCTTTAGTCTGTCCACTTAGTCTTTCCACTAGAGTCTGTCCACTTTAGTCTGTCCACTTTAGATAGTCCACTTTAGTCTTTCCACTTTAGTCATTTCCACTATAGTCTGTCCACTTTAGTCTTTCCACTTTAGTCTTTCCACCACAGTCTCCACTTTATTCTGTCCACTATAGTCTTTCCACTATAGTCTTTCCACTATAGTCTGTCCACTTTAGTCTTTCCACTTTAGTCTTTCCACTTTAGTCTCCACTTTATTCTGTCCACTACAGTCTTTCCACTATAGTCTTTCCACTATAGTCTGTCCACTTTAGTCTTTCCACTTTAGTCTTTCCACTTTAGTCTTTTCACTTTGGTCTTTCCACTTTAGTCTTTCCACTTTAGTCTCCACTTTATTCTGTCCACTACAGTCTTTCCACTATAGTCTTTCCACTATAGTCTGTCCACTTTAGTCTTTCCACTATTCTCTGTCCACTTTAGTCTTTCCACTATAGTCTCCACTTTATTCTGTCCACTACAGTCTTTCCACTATAGTCTTTCCACTGTAGTCTGTCCACTTTAGTCTTTCCACTTTAGTCTTTCCACTTTAGTCTGTCCACTTTAGTCTTTCCACTATAGTCTGTCCACTTTAGTCTTTCCACTTTAGTCTTTCCACCACAGTCTTTCCACTATAGTCTTTCCACTACAGGCTGTCCACTTTAGTCTTTCCACTATACTCTCCACTTTATTCTGTCCACTACAGTCTTTCCACTTTAGTCTTTCCACCACAGTCTTTCCGCTATAGTCTTTCCACTATAGTCTGTCCACTTTAGTCTTTCCACTATTCTCTGTCCACTTTTGTCTTTCCACTATACTCTCCACTTTATTCTGTCCACTACAGTCTTTCCACTACAGTCTTTCCACTATAGTCTTTCCACTATAGTCTGTCCACTTTAGTCTTTCCACTTTCATCTTTCCACTTTCGTCTGTCCACTTTAGTCTTTCCACTATAGTCTGTCCACTTTAGTCTTTCCACTTTAGTCTTTCCACTTTATTCTGTCCACTTCAATGTGTACACTTTAGTCTGTCCACTGAGTCTTTCCACTTCAGTCTTTCCACTATAGTCTCCACTTTATTCTGTCCACTACAGTCTTTCCACTATAGTCTTTCCACTTTATTCTGTCCACTTCAATGTGTACACTTTAGTCTGTCCACTAAGTCTTTCCACTTTAGTCTTTCCACCACAGTCTTTCCACTATAGTCTTTCCACTACAGGCTGTCCACTTTAGTCTTTCCACTATACTCAGCACTTTATTCTGTCCACTACAGTCTTTCCACTTTAGTCTTTCCACCACAGTCTTTCCGCTATAGTCTTTCCACTATAGTCTGTCCACTTTAATCTTTCCACTTTAGTCTTTCCACTTTATTCTGTCCACTTCAATGTGTACACTTTAGTCTGTCCACTGAGTCTTTCCACTTTAGTCTTTCCACCACAGTCTTTCCACTATAGTCTTCCCACTACAGGCTGTCCACTTTAGTCTTTCCACTATACTCTCCACTTTATTCTGTCCACTACAGTCTTTCCACTTTAGTCTTTCCACCACAGTCTTTCCACTAGAGTCTTTCCACTATAGTCTGTCCACTTTAGTCTTTCCACTATTCTCTGTCCACTAGAGTCTTTCCACTATAGTCTGTCCACTTTAGTCTTTCCACTATTCTCTGTCCACTTTTGTCTTTCCACTATACTCTCCACTTTATTCTGTCCACTACAGTCTTTCCACTATAGTCTTTCCAATATAGTCTGTCAACTTTAGTCTTTCCACTTTAGTCTTTCCACTTTAGTCTGTCCACTTTAGTCTTTCCACTATCGTCTGTCCACTTTAGTCTTTCCACTATTCTCTGTCCACTTTAGTCTTTCCACTATAGTCTCCACTTTATTCTGTCCACTAAAGTCTTTCCACTATAGTCTTTCCACTGTAGTCTGTCCACTTTAGTCTTTCTACTTTAGTCTTTCCACTTTAGTCCGTCCACTTTAGTCTTTCCACTATTCTCTGTCCACTTTAGTCTTTCCACTATAGTCTCCACTTTATTCTGTCCACTACAGTTTTTCCAATATATTCTTTCCACTATAGTCTTTCCACTTTAGTCTTTCCACTTTAGTCTTACCACTATAGTCTCCACTTTATTCTGTCCACTACAGTCGTTCCAATTTAGTCTTTCCACTATTCTCTGTCCACTTTAGTCTTTCCACTTTAGTCTTTCCACTATAGTCTCCACTTTATTTGTCCACTACAGTCTTTCGACTATAGTCTGTCCACTATAGTCTGTCCACTTTAGTCTTTCAACTATTCTCTGTCCACTTTAGTCTTTCCACTATAGTCTCCACTTTATTCTGTCCACTACAGTTTTTCCACTATAGTCTTTCCACTATAGTCTGTCCACTTTAGTCTTTCCACTTTAGTCTTTCCACTATAGTCTCCACTTTATTCTGTCTACTACAGTCTTTCCACTATAGTCTTTCCACTAAAGTCTATCCACTTTAGTCTTTCCACTATTCTCTGTCAACTTTAGTCTTTCCACTTTAGTCTTTCCACTATAGTCTCCACTTTATTCTGTCCACTACAGTCTTTCCACTATTCCACTATTCTCTGTCCACTTTAGTCTTTCCACTATAGTCTCCACTTTGTTCTGTCCACTACAGTTTTTCCACTATAGTCTTTCCACTATAGTCTGTCCACTTTAGTCTTTCCACTATAGTCTGTCCACTTTAGTCTTTCCACTATTCTCTATCCACTTTAGTCTTTCCACTATACTCTCCACTTTATTCTGTACTCCACTATAGTCTGTCCACTTTAGTCTTTCCACCATAGTCTGTCCACTCTAGTCTTTCCACTTTAGTCTTTCCACATTAGTCTGTCCACTTTAGTCTTTCCACTATAGTCTGTCCACTTTAGTCTTTCCACTTTAGTCTTTCCACTTTAGTCTTTCCACTATAGTCTCCACTAGTCTGTCCACTTTAGTCTTTCCACTATAGTCTGTCCACTTTAGTCTGTCCACTTTAGTCTTTCCACTTTAGTCTGTCCACTTTAGTCTTTCCACTATAGTCTGTCCACTTTAGTCTTTCCATTTTAGTCTGTCCACTTTAGTCTTTCCACAATAGACTGTCCACTTTAGTCTTTCCACTATTCTCTGTCCACTTTAGTCTTTCCACTATAGTCTCCACTTTATTCTGTCCACTACAGTCTTTCCACTATAGTCTTTCCACTGTAGTCTGTCCACTTTAGTCTTTCCACTTTAGTCTTTCCACTGTAGTCTGTCCACTTTAGTCTTTCCACTATAGTCTGTCCACTTTAGTCTTTCCACTTTAGTTTTTCCACTTTAGTCTGTCCACTTCAGTCTTTCCACTATAGTCTGTCCACTTTAGTCTTTCCACTTTAGTCTTTCCACTATAGTCTCCACTTTATTCTGTCCACTACAGTCTTTCCACTTTAGTCTGTCCACTTTAGTCTTTCCACTTTAATCTTTCCACTGTAGTCTGTCCACTTTAGTCTTTCCACTATAGTCTGTCCACTTTAGTCTTTCCACTTTAGTCTTTCCATTTTAGTCTTTCCACTTTAGTCTTTCCACTATAGTCTCCACTAGTCTGTCCACTTTAGTCTTTCCACTATAGTCTGTCCACTTTAGTCTGTCCACTTTAGTCTTTCCACTTTAGTCTGTCCACTTTAGTCTTTCCACTATAGTCTGTCCACTTTAGTCTTTCCACTATAGTCTGTCCACTCTAGTCTTTCCACTTTAGTCTTTCCACATTAGTCTGTCCACTTTAGTCTTTCCACTATAGTCTGTCCACTTTAGTCTTTCCACTTTAGTCTTTCCACTTTAGTCTTTCCACTATAGTCTCCACTAGTCTGTCCACTTTAGTCTTTCCACTATAGTCTGTCCACTTTAGTCTGTCCACTTTAGTCTTTCCACTTTAGTCTGTCCACTTTAGTCTTTCCACTATAGTCTGTCCACTTTAGTCTTTCCATTTTAGTCTGTCCACTTTAGTCTTTCCACAATAGACTGTCCACTTTATTCTTTCCACTATTCTCTGTCCACTTTAGTCTTTCCACTATAGTCTCCACTTTATTCTGTCCACTATAGTCTTTCCACTATAGTCTTTCCACTGTAATCTGTCCACTTAAGTCTTTCCACTATTCTCTGTCCACTTTAGTCTTTCCACTATAGTCTCCACTTTATTCTGTCCACTACAGTCTTTCCACTATAGTCTTTCCACTATAGTCTGTCCACTTTAGTCTTTCCGCTTTAGTTTTTCCACTTTAGTCTGTCCACTTCAGTCTTTCCACTATAGTCTGTCCACTTTAGTCTTTCCACTTTAGTCTTTCCACTATAGTCTCCACTTTATTCTGTCCACTCTGTCTTTCCACTATAGTCTTTCCGCTATAGTCTGTCCACTTTAGTCTTTCCACTATTCTCTGTCCAAATTAGTCTTTCCACTTTAGTCTTTCCACTATAGTCTTTCCACTATAGTCTGTCCACTTTAATCTTTCCACTTTAGTCTTTCCACTTTAGTCGGTCCACTTTAGTCTTTCCACTATAGACTGTCCACTTTAGTCTTTCCATAATTCTCTGTCCACTTTAGTCTTTCCACTATAGTCTCCACTTTATTCTGTCAACTACAGTCTTTCCACTATAGTCTTTCCACTATAGTCTGTCCACTTTAGTCTTTCCACTTTGGTCTTTCCACTTTAGTCTGTCCACTTTAGTCTTTCCACTATAGTCTGTCCACTTTAGTCTTTCCACTTTAGTCTTTCCGCTTTAGTCTGTCCACTTAGTCTTTCCACTAGAGTCTGTCCACTTTAGTCTGTCCACTTTAGATAGTCCACTTTAGTCTTTCCACTTTAGTCATTTCCACTATAGTCTGTCCACTTTAGTCTTTCAACTTTAGTCTTTCCACTTTAGTCTGTCCCCTTTAGTCTTTCCACTATTCTCTGTCCACTTTAGTCTTTCCACTTTAGTCTTTCCACCACAGTCTCCACTTTATTCTGTCCACTATAGTCTTTCCACTATAGTCTTTCCACTATAGTCTGTCCACTTTAGTCTTTCCACTTTAGTCTTTCCACTTTAGTCTCCACTTTATTCTGTCCACTACAGTCTTTCCACTATAGTCTTTCCACTATAGTCTGTCCACTTTAGTCTTTCCACTTTAGTCTTTCCACTTTAGTCTTTTCACTTTGGTCTTTCCACTTTAGTCTTTCCACTTTAGTCTCCACTTTATTCTGTCCACTACAGTCTTTCCACTATAGTCTTTCCACTATAGTCTGTCCACTTTAGTCTTTCCACTTTAATCTTTCCACTTTAGTCTGTCCACTTTAGTCTTTCCACTATAGTCTGTTCACTTTAGTCTTTCCACTTTAGTCTTTCCACTTTATTCTGTCCACTTCAGTGTGTACACTTTAGTCTGTCCACTGAGTCTTTCCACTTCAGTCTTTCCACTGTAGTCTCCACTTTATTCTGTCCACTACAGTCTTTCCACTATAGTCTTTCCACTATAGTCTGTCCACTTTAGTCTTTCCACTTTAGTCTTTCCACCTTAGTCTGTCCACTTTAGTCTTTCCACTATAGTCTGTCCACTTTAGTCTGTCCACTTTAGTCTTTCCACTAAAGTCTGTTCACTTTAGTCTTTCCACTATAGTCTTTCCACTTTAGTCTTCCTACTTTAGTCTTTCCACTTTAGTCTTTCCACTATAGTCTCCACTTTATTCTGTCCACTACAGTCTTTCCACTTTAGTCTTTCCACTATAGTCTGTCCACTTTAGTCTTTACACTATAGTCTGTCCACTTTAGTCTTTCCACTATTCTCTGTCCACTTTAGTCTTTCCACTATACTCTCCACTTTATTCTGTCCACTACAGTCTTTCCACTTTAGTCTTTCCACTTTAGTCTTTCCACTATAGTCTGTCCACTTTAGTCTTTCCACTATAGTCTGTCCACTCTAGTCTTTCCACTTTAGTCTTTCCACATTAGTCTGTCCACTTTAGTCTTTCCACTATAGTCTGTAAACTTTAGTCTTTCCACTTTAGTCTTTCCACTTTAGTCTTTCCACTATAGTCTCCACTAGTCTGTCCACTTTAGTCTTTCCACTATAGTCTGTCCACTTTAGTCTGTCCACTTTAGTCTTTCCACTTTAGTCTGTCCACTTTAGTCTTTCCACTATAGTCTGTCCACTTTAGTCTTTCCATTTTAGTCTGTCCACTATAGTCTTTCCACTATAGTCTTTCCACTTTAGTCTGTCCACTTTAGTCTTTCCACTTTAGTCTTTCCACTTTAGTTTTTCCACTTTAGTCTGTCCACTTCAGTCTTTCCACTATAGTCTGTCCACTTTAGTCTTTCCACTTTAGTCTTTCCACTATAGTCTCCACTTTATTCTGTCCACTACAGTCTTTCCACTGTAGTCTGTCCACTTCAGTCTTTCCACTTTAGTCTTTCCACTGTAGTCTGTCCACTTTAGTCTTTCCACTATAGTCTGTCCACTTTAGTCTTTCCACTTTAGTCTTTCCATTTTAGTCTGTCCACTTTAGTCTTTCCACAATAGACTGTCCACTTTAGTCTTTCCACTATTCTCTGTCCACTTTAGTCTTTCCACTATAGTCTCCACTTTATTCTGTCCACTATAGTCTTTCCACTATAGTCTTTCCACTGTAATCTGTCCACTTTAGTCTTTCCACTATTCTCTGTCCACTTTAGTCTTTCCACTATAGTCTCCACTTTATTCTGTCCACTACAGTCTTTCCACTATAGTCTTTCCACTATAGTCTGTCCACTTTAGTCTTTCCGCTTTAGTTTTTCCACTTTAGTCTGTCCACTTAAGTCTTCCCACTATAGTCTGTCCACTTTAGTCTTTCCACTTTAGTCTTTCCACTATAGTCTCCACTTTATTCTGTCCACTACAGTCTTTCCACTATAGTCTTTCCGCTATAGTCTGTCCACTTTAGTCTTTCCACTATTCTCTGTCCAATTTAGTCTTTCCACTTTAGTCTTTCCACGATAGTCTTTCCACTATAGTCGGTCCACTTTAATCTTTCCACTTTAGTCTTTCCACTTTAGTCGGTCCACTTTAGTCTTTCCACTATAGACTGTCCACTTTAGTCTTTCCATAATTCTCTGTCCAATTTAGTCTTTCCACTATAGTCTCCACTTTATTCTGTCAACTACAGTCTTTCCACTATAGTCTTTCCACTAAAGTCTGTCCACTTTAGTCTTTCCACTTTAGTCTTTCCACTTTAGTCTGTCCACTTTAGTCTTTCCACTATAGTCTGTCCACTTTAGTCTTTCCACTTTAGTCTTTCCGCTTTAGTCTGTCCACTTAGTCTTTCCACTAGAGTCTGTCCACTTTAGTTTGTCCACTTTAGATAGTCCACTTTAGTCTTTCCACTTTAGTCATTTCCACCATAGTCTGTCCACTTTAGTCTTTCAACTTTAGTCTTTCCACTTTAGTCTGTCCCCTTTAGTCTTTCCACTATTCTCTGTCCACTTTAGTCTTTCCACTTTAGTCTTTCCACCACAGTCTCCACTTTATTCTGTCCACTATAGTCTTTCCACTATAGTCTTTCCACTATAGTCTCTCCACTTTAGTCTTTCCACTTTAGTCTTTCCACTTTAGTCTCCACTTTATTCTGTCCACTACAGTCATTCCACTATAGTCTTTCCACTATAGTCTGTCCACTTTAGTCTTTCCACTTTAGTCTTTCCACTTTAGTCTTTTCACTTTGGTCTTTCCACTTTAGTCTTTCCGCTTTAGTCTGTCCACTTAGTCTTTCCGCTTCAGTCTTTCCGACTAGAGTCTGTCCACTTTAGTCTTTCCACTTTAGTCTGTCCACTTTAGTCTGTCCACTTTAGTCTGTCCACTTTAGTCTTTCCACTTTAGTCATTTCCACTATCTTCTGTTCACTTTAGTCTTTCCACTTTAGTCTTTCCACTTTAGTCTGTCCACTTTAGTCTTTCCACTATAGTCTGTCCAGTTTAGTCTTTCCACTATAGTCTGTCTACTTTAGTCTTTCCACTTTAGTCTTTCCACTTTAGTCTTTCCACTATAGTCTCCTCTTTATTCTGTCCACTACAGTCTTTCCACTATAGTCTGTCCAAATTAGTCTTTCCACTTTAGTCTTTCCACTTTAGTCTGTCCACTTTAGTCTTTCCACTATAGACTGTCCACTTTAGTCTTTCCACTATTCTCTGTCCATTTTAGTCTTTCCACTATACTCTCCACTTTATTATGTCCACTACAGTCTTTTCACTATAGTCTTTCCAATATAGTCTGTCCACTTTAGTCTTTCCACTTTACTCTTTCCACCAAAGTCTTTCCACTATAGTCTTCCCACTATAGGCTGTCCACTTTAGTCTTTCCACTATTCTATGTCCACTTTAGTCTTTCCACTATACTCTCCACTTTATTCTGTCCACTACAGTGTTTCCACTATAGTTTTTCCAATATAGTCTGTCCACTTTAGTCTTTCCACTTTAGTCTTTCCACTATAGACTGTCCACTTTAGTCTTTCCACTATTCTCTGTCCACTTTAGTCTTTCCACTATAGTCTCCACTTTATTCTGTCCACTACAGTCTTTCCACTATATTCTTTCCACTGTAGTCTGTCCACTTTAGTCTTTCCACTTTAGTCTTTCCACTTTAGTCTTTCCACCACAGTCTTTCCACTATAGTCTGTCCACTATAGTCTGTCCACTTTAGTCTTTCCACTTTAGTCTTTCCACCACAGTCTTTCCACTATAGTCTTTCCACTATAGGCTGTCCACTTTAGTCTTTCCACTATAGTCTCCTCTTTATTCTGTCCACTACAGTCTTTCCACTATAGTCTGTCCAAATTAGTCTTTCCACTTTAGTCTTTCCACTTTAGTCTGTCCACTTTAGTCTTTCCACTATAGACTGTCCACTTTAGTCTTTCCACTATTCTCTGTCCATTTTAGTCTTTCCACTATACTCTCCACTTTATTATGTCCACTACAGTCTTTTCACTATAGTCTTTCCAATATAGTCTGTCCACTTTAGTCTTTCCACTTTACTCTTTCCACCAAAGTCTTTCCACTATAGTCTTCCCACTATAGGCTGTCCACTTTAGTCTTTCCACTATTCTATGTCCACTTTAGTCTTTCCACTATTCTCTGTCCAATTTAGTCTTTCCACTTTAGTCTTTCCACGATAGTCTTTCCACTATAGTCGGTCCACTTTAATCTTTCCACTTTAGTCTTTCCACTTTAGTCGGTCCACTTTAGTCTTTCCACTATAGACTGTCCACTTTAGTCTTTCCATAATTCTCTGTCCACTTTAGTCTTTCCACTATAGTCTCCACTTTATTCTGTCAACTACAGTCTTTCCACTATAGTCTTTCCACTAAAGTCTGTCCACTTTAGTCTTTCCACTTTAGTCTTTCCACTTTAGTCTGTCCACTTTAGTCTTTCCACTATAGTCTGTCCACTTTAGTCTTTCCACTTTAGTCTTTCCGCTTTAGTCTGTCCACTTAGTCTTTCCACTAGAGTCTGTCCACTTTAGTTTGTCAACTTTAGATAGTCCACTTTAGTCTTTCCACTTTAGTCATTTCCACTATAGTCTGTCCACTTTAGTCTTTCAACTTTAGTCTTTCCACTTTAGTCTGTCCCCTTTAGTCTTTCCACTATTCTCTGTCCACTTTAGTCTTTCCACTTTAGTCTTTCCACCACAGTCTCCACTTTATTCTGTCCACTATAGTCTTTCCACTATAGTCTTTCCACTATAGTATGTCCACTTTAGTCTTTTCACTTTAGTCTTTCACTTTGGTCTTTCCACTTTAGTCTTTCCGCTTTAGTCTGTCCACTTAGTCTTTCCGCTTCAGTCTTTCCGACTAGAGTCTGTCCACTTTAGTCTTTCCACTTTAGTCTGTCCACTTTAGTCTGTCCACTTTAGTCTGTCCACTTTAGTCTTTCCACTTTAGTCATTTCCACTATCTTCTGTCCACTTTAGTCTTTCCACTTTAGTCTTTCCACTTTAGTCTGTCCACTTTAGTCTTTCCACTATAGTCTGTCCAGTTTAGTCTTTCCACTATAGTCTGTCTACTTTAGTCTTTCCACTTTAGTCTTTCCACTTTAGTCTTTCCACTATAGTCTCCTCTTTATTCTGTCCACTACAGTCTTTCCACTATAGTCTGTCCAAATTAGTCTTTCCACTTTAGTCTTTCCACTTTAGTCTGTCCACTTTAGTCTTTCCACTATAGACTGTCCACTTTAGTCTTTCCACTATTCTCTGTCCATTTTAGTCTTTCCACTATACTCTCCACTTTATTATGTCCACTACAGTCTTTTCACTATAGTCTTTCCAATATAGTCTGTCCACTTTAGTCTTTCCACTTTACTCTTTCCACCAAAGTCTTTCCACTTTAGTCTTCCCACTATAGGCTGTCCACTTTAGTCTTTCCACTATTCTCTGTCCACTTTAGTCTTTCCACTATACTCTCCACTTTATTCTGTCCACTACAGTGTTTCCACTATAGTTTTTCCAATATAGTCTGTCCACTTTAGTCTTTCCACTTTAGTCTTTCCACTATAGACTGTCCACTTTAGTCTTTCCACTATTCTCTGTCCACTTTAGTCTTTCCGCTATAGTCTCCACTTTATTCTGTCCACTACAGTCTTTCCACTATATTCTTTCCACTGTAGTCTGTCCACTTTAGTCTTTCCACTTTAGTCCTTCCACTTTAGTCTGTCCACTTTACTCTTTCCACTATAGTCTGTCCACTTTAGTCTTTCCACTTTAGTCTTTCCACCACAGTCTTTCCACTATAGTCTTTCCACTATAGGCTGTCCACTTTAGTCTTTCCACTATACTCTCCACTTTATTCTGTCCACTACAGTCTTTCCACCATAGTTTTTCCAATATAGTCTGTCCACTTTAGTCTTTCCACTTTAGTCTTTCCACTTTAGTCTTTCCACTTTAGTCTTTCCACTATAGTCTCCTCTTTATTCTGTCCACTACAGTCTTTCCACTATAGTCTGTCCAAATTAGTCTTTCCACTTTAGTCTTTCCACTTTAGTCTGTCCACTTTAGTCTTTCCACTATAGACTGTCCAGTTTAGTCTTTCCACTATTCTCTGTCCATTTTAGTCTTTCCACTATACTCTCCACTTTATTCTGTCCACTACAGTCTTTTAACTATAGTCTTTCCAATATAGTCTGTCCACTTTAGTCTTTCCACTTTAGTCTTTCCACTTTTTTCTGTCCACTTTAGTCTTTCCACTATAGTCTGTCCACTTTAGTCTTTCCACTATTCTTTGTCCACTTTAGTCTTTCCACTATAGTCTCCACTTTATTCTGTCCACTACAGTCTTTCCACTATAGTCTTTCCACTAGAGGCTGTCCACTTTAGTCTTTCCACTTTAATCTTTCCACTTTAGTCTGTCCACTTTAGTCTTTCCACTATAGTCTTCCACTTTAGTCTTTCCACTTTAGTCTTTCCACTTTATTCTGTCCACTTCAGTGTGTACACTTTAGTCTGTCCACTGAGTCTTTCCACTTCAGTCTTTCCACTATAGTCTCCACTTTATTCTGTCCACTACAGTCTTTCCACTATAGTCTTTCCACTATAGTCTGTCCACTTTAGTCTTTCCACTTTAGTCTTTCCACTATAGTCTGTCCACATTAGTCTTTCCACTATAGTCTGTCCACTTTAGTCTTTCCACTTTAGTCTTTCCACTTTAGTCTTCCCACTTTAGTCTTTCCACTATAGTCTGTCCACTTTAGTCTTTCCACTTTAGTCTTTCCACTTTAGTCTTTCCACTATAGTCCCCACTTTATTCTGTCCACTACAGTCTTTCCACTATAGTCTTTCCACTATAGTCTGTCCACTTTAGTCTTTCCACTTTAGTCTTTCCATTTTAGTCTGTCCACTTTAGTCTTTCCACTATAGACTGTCCACTTTAGTCTTTCCACTATTCTCTGTCCACTTTAGTCTTTCCACTATAGTCTCCACTTTATTCTGTCCACTACAGTCTTTCCACTATAGTCTTTCCACTGTAGTCTGTCCACTTTAGTCTTTCCACTTTAGTCTTTCCACTATTCTCTGTCCACTTTAGTCTTTCCACTATACTCTCCACTTTATTCTGTCCACTACAGTCTTTCCACTTTAGTCTTTCCACTTTAATCTTTCCACTATAGTCTGTCCACTTTAGTCTTTCCACTATAGTCTGTCCACTCTAGTCTTTCCACTTTAGTCTTTCCACATTAGTCTGTCCACTTTAGTCTTTCCACTATAGTCTGTCCACTTTAGTCTTTCCACTTTAGTCTTTCCACTTTAGTCTTTCCACTATAGTCTCCACTAGTCTGTCCACTTTAGTCTTTCCACTATAGTCTGTCCACTTTAGTCTGTCCACTTTAGTCTTTCCACTTTAGTCTGTCCACTTTAGTCTTTCCACTATAGTCTGTCCACTTTAGTCTTTCCATTTTAGTCTGTCCACTATAGTCTTTCCACTATAGTCTTTCCACTTTAGTCTGTCCACTTTAGTCTTTCCACTTTAGTCTTTCCACTTTAGTCTTTCCACTTTAGTCTGTCCACTTCAGTCTTTCCACTATAGTCTGTCCACTTTAGTCTTTCCACTTTAGTCTTTCCACTATAGTCTCCACTTTATTCTGTCCACTACAGTCTTTCCACTGTAGTATGTCCACTTCAGTCTTTCCACTTTAGTCTTTCCACTGTAGTCTGTCCACTTTAGTCTTTCCACTATAGTCTGTCCACTTTAGTCTTTCCACTTTAGTCTTTCCATTTTAGTCTGTCCACTTTAGTCTTTCCACAATAGACTGTCCACTTTAGTCTTTCCACTATTCTCTGTCCACTTTAGTCTTTCCACTATAGTCTCCACTTTATTCTGTCCACTATAGTCTTTCCACTATAGTCTTTCCACTGTAATCTGTCCACTTTAGTCTTTCCACTATTCTCTGTCCACTTTAGTCTTTCCACTATAGTCTCCACTTTATTCTGTCCACTACAGTCTTTCCACTATAGTCTTTCCACTATAGTCTGTCCACTTTAGTCTTTCCGCTTTAGTTTTTCCACTTTAGTCTGTCCACTTCAGTCTTTCCACTATAGTCTGTCCACTTTAGTCTTTCCACTTTAGTCTTTCCACTATAGTCTCCACTTTATTCTGTCCACTACAGTCTTTCCACTATAGTCTTTCCGCTATAGTCTGTCCACTTTAGTCTTTCCACTATTCTCTGTCCAATTTAGTCTTTCCACTTTAGTCTTTCCACTATAGTCTTTCCACTATAGTCGGTCCACTTTAATCTTTCCACTTTAGTCTTTCCACTTTAGTCGGTCCACTTTAGTCTTTCCACTATAGACTGTCCACTTTAGTCTTTCCATAATTCTCTGTCCACTTTAGTCTTTCCACTATAGTCTCCACTTTATTCTGTCAACTACAGTCTTTCCACTATAGTCTTTCCACTAAAGTCTGTCCACTTTAGTCTTTCCACTTTAGTCTTTCCACTTTAGTCTGTCCACTTTAGTCTTTCCACTATAGTCTGTCCACTTTAGTCTTTCCACTTTAGTCTTTCCGCTTTAGTCTTTCCACTTTAGTCATTTCCACTATAGTCTGTCCACTTTAGTCTTTCAACTTTAGTCTTTCCACTTTAGTCTGTCCCCTTTAGTCTTTCCACTATTCTCTGTCCACTTTAGTTTTTCCACTTTAGTCTTTCCACCACAGTCTCCACTTTATTCTGTCCACTATAGTCTTTCCACTATAGTCTTTCCACTATAGTCTGTCCACTTTAGTCTTTCCACTTTAGTCTTTCCACTTTAGTCTCCACTTTATTCTGTCCACTACAGTCATTCCACTATAGTCTTTCCACTATAGTCTGTCCACTTTAGTCTTTCCACTTTAGTCTTTCCACTTTAGTCTTTTCACTTTGGTCTTTCCACTTTAGTCTTTCCGCTTTAGTCTGTCCACTTAGTCTTTCCGCTTCAGTTTTTCCGACTAGAGTCTGTCCACTTTAGTCTTTCCACTTTAGTCTGTCCACTTTAGTCTGTCCACTTTAGTCTGTCCACTTTAGTCTTTCCACTTTAGTCATTTCCACTATCTTCTGTCCACTTTAGTCTTTCCACTTTAGTCTTTCCACTTTAGTCTGTCCACTTTAGTCTTTCCACTATAGTCTGTCCAGTTTAGTCTTTCCACTATAGTCTGTCTACTTTAGTCTTTCCACTTTAGTCTTTCCACTTTAGTCTTTCCACTATAGTCTCCTCTTTATTCTGTCCACTACAGTCTTTCCACTATAGTCTGTCCAAATTAGTCTTTCCACTTTAGTCTTTCCACTTTAGTCTGTCCACTTTAGTCTTTCCACTATAGACTGTCCACTTTAGTCTTTCCACTATTCTCTGTCCATTTTAGTCTTTCCACTATACTCTCCACTTTATTATGTCCACTACAGTCTTTTCACTATAGTCTTTCCAATATAGTCTGTCCACTTTAGTCTTTCCACTTTACTCTTTCCACCAAAGTCTTTCCACTATAGTCTTTCCACTATAGGCTGTCCACTTTAGTCTTTCCACTATTCTCTGTCCACTTTAGTCTTTCCACTATACTCTCCACTTTATTCTGTCCACTACAGTGTTTCCAGTATAGTTTTTCCAATATAGTCTGTCCACTTTAGTCTTTCCACTATTCTCTGTCCACTTTAGTCTTTCCACTATAGTCTCCACTTTATTCTGTCCACTACAGTCTTTCCACTATATTCTTTCCACTGTAGTCTGTCCACTTTAGTCTTTCCACTTTAGTCTTTCCACTTTAGTCTGTCCACTTTACTCTTTCCACTATAGTCTGTCCACTTTAGTCTTTCCACTTTAGTCTTTCCACCACAGTCTTTCCACTATAGTCTTTCCACTATAGGCTGTCCACTTTAGTCTTTCCACTATACTCTCCACTTTATTCTGTCCACTACAGTCTTTCCACCATAGTTTTTCCAATATAGTCTGTCCACTTTAGTCTTTCCACATTAGTCTTTCCACTTTAGTCTTTCCAATTTAGTCTTTCCACTTTAGTCTTTCCACTTTAGTCTTTCCACTATAGTCTCCTCTTTATTCTGTCCACTACAGTCTTTCCACTATAGTCTGTCCAAATTAGTCTTTCCACTTTAGTCTTTCCACTTTAGTCTGTCCACTTTAGTCTTTCCACTATAGACTGTCCACTTTAGTCTTTCCACTATTCTCTGTCCATTTTAGTCTTTCCACTATACTCTCCACTTTATTCTGTCCACTACAGTCTTTTCACTATAGTCTTTCCAATATAGTCTGTCCACTTTAGTCTTTCCACTTTAGTCTTTCCACTTTTTTCTGTCCACTTTAGTCTTTCCACTATAGTCTGTCCACTTTAGTCTTTCCACTATTCTTTGTCCACTTTAGTCTTTCCACTATAGTCTCCACTTTATTCTGTCCACTACAGTCTTTCCACTATAGTCTTTCCACTAGAGTCTGTCCACTTTAGTCTTTCCACTTTAATCTTTCCACTTTAGTCTGTCCACTTTAGTCTTTCCACTATAGTCTGTCCACTTTAGTCTTTCCACTTTAGTCTTTCCACTTTATTCTGTCCACTTCAGTGTGTACACTTTAGTCTGTCCACTGAGTCTTTCCACTTCAGTCTTTCCACTATAGTCTCCACTTTATTCTGTCCACTACAGTCTTTCCACTATAGTCTTTCCACTATAGTCTGTCCACTTTAGTCTTTCCACTTTAGTCTTTCCACTATAGTCTGTCCACATTAGTCTTTCCACTATAGTCTGTCCACTTTAGTCTTTCCACTTTAGTCTTTCCACTTTAGTCTGCCCACTTTAGTCTTTCCACTATAGTCTGTCCACTTTAGTCTTTCCACTTTAGTCTTTCCACTTTAGTCTTTCCACTATAGTCCCCACTTTATTCTGTCCACTACAGTCTTTCCACTATAGTCTTTCCACTATAGTCTGTCCACTTTAGTCTTTCCACTTTAGTCTTTCCATTTTAGTCTGTCCACTTTAGTCTTTCCACTATAGACTGTCCACTTTAGTCTTTCCACTATTCTCTGTCCACTTTAGTTTTTCCACTATAGTCTCCACTTTATTCTGTCCACTACAGTCTTTCCACTATAGTCTTTCCACTGTAGTCTGTCCACTTTAGTCTTTCCACTTTAGTCTTTCCACTTTAGTCTGTCCACTTTAGTCTTTCCACTATAGTCTGTCCACTTTAGTCTTTCCACTTTAGTCTTTCCACCACAGTCTTTCCACTATAGTCTTTCCACTGCAGGCTGTCAACTTTAGTCTTTCCACTATACTCTCCACTTTATTCTGTCCACTACAGTCTTTCCACTTTAGTCTTTCCACCACAGTCTTTCCGCTATAGTCTTTCCACTATAGTCTGTCCACTTTAGTCTTTCCACTATTCTCTGTCCACTTTTGTCTTTCCACTATACTCTCCACTTTATTCTGTCCACTACAGTCTTTCCACTATAGTCTTTCCAATATAGTCTGTCAACTTTAGTCTTTCCACTTTAGTCTTTCCACTTTAGTCTGTCCACTTTAGTCTTTCCACTATAGTCTGTCCACTTTAGTCTTTCCACTATTCTCTGTCCACTTTAGTCTTTCCACTATAGTCTCCACTTTATTCTGTCCACTACAGTCTTTCCACTATAGTCTTTCCACTGTAGTCTGTCCACTTTAGTCTTTCCACTTTAGTCTTTCCACTTTAGTCTGTCCACTTTAGTCTTTCCACTATAGTCTGTCCACTTTAGTCTTTCCACCACAGTCTTTCCACTATAGTCTTTCCACTACAGGCTGTCCACTTTAGTCTTTCCACTATACTCTCCACTTTATTCTGTCCACTACAGTCTTTCCACTTTAGTCTTTCCACCACAGTCTTTCCGCTATAGTCTTTCCACTATAGTCTGTCCACTTTAGTCTTTCCACTATTCTCTGTTCACTTTTGTCTTTCCACTATACTCTCCACTTTATTCTGTCCACTACAGTCTTTCCACTACAGTCTTTCCACTATAGTCTTTCCACTATAGTCTGTCCACTTTAGTCTTTCCACTTTAATCTTTCCACTTTCGTCTGTCCACTTTAGTCTTTCCACTATAGTCTGTCCACTTTAGTCTTTCCACTTTAGTCTTTCCACTTTATTCTGTCCACTTCAATGTGTACACTTTAGTCTGTCCACTGAGTCTTTCCACTTCAGTCTTTCCACTATAGTCTCCACTTTATTCTGTCCACTACAGTCTTTCCACTATAGTCTTTCCACTTTATTCTGTCCACTTCAATGTGTACACTTTAGTCTGTCCACTAAGTCTTTCCACTTTAGTCTTTCCACCACAGTCTTTCCACTATAGTCTTTCCACTACAGGCTGTCCACTTTAGTCTTTCCACTATACTCTCCACTTTATTCTGTCCACTACAGTCTTTCCACTTTAGTCTTTCCACCACAGTCTTTCCACTATAGTCTTTCCACTATAGTCTGTCCACTTTAGTCTTTCCACTTTAGTCTTTCCACTTTATTCTGTCCACTTCAATGTGTACACTTTAGTCTGTCCACTGAGTCTTTCCACTTTAGTCTTTCCACCACAGTCTTTCCACTATAGTCTTTCCACTACAGGCTGTCCACTTTAGTCTTTCCACTATACTCTCCACTTTATTCTGTCCATTACAGTCTTTCCACTTTAGTCTTTCCACTTTAGTCTTTCCACTATAGTCTTTCCACTATAGTCTGTCCACTTTAGTCTTTCCACTATTCTCTGTCCACTTTTGTCTTTCCACTATACTCTCCACTATAGTCTGTCCACTCTAGTCTTTCCACTATAGTCTGTCCACTTTAGTCTGTCCACTTTAGTCTTTCCACTATAGTCTGTCCACTTTAGTCTTTCCACTATAGTCTGTCCACTCTAGTCTTTCCACTTTAGTCTTTCCACTTTAGTCTGTCCACTTTAGTCTTTCCACTATAGTCTGTCCACTTTAGTCTTTCCACTTTAGTCTTTTCACTATAGTCTCCACTTTAATCTGCCCACTACAGTCTTTCCACTTTAGTCTTTCCACTTTAGTCTGTCCACTTTAGTTTTTCCACTATAGTCTGTCCACTTTAGTCTTTCCACTATTCTCTGTCCACTTTAGTCTTTCCACTATAGTCTTTCCACTGTAGTCTGTCCACTTTAGTCTTTCCACTTTAGTCTTTCCACTTTAGTCTGTCCTCTTTAGTCTTTCCACTATAGTCTGTCCACTTTAGTCTTTCCACTTTACTCTTTCCACCTAAGTCTTTCCACTATAGTCTTTCCACTATAGGCTGTCCACTTTAGTCTTTCCACTATTCTCTGTCCACTTTAGTCTTTCCACTATACTCTCCACTTTATTCTGTCCACTACAGTCTTTCCACTATAGTTTTTCCAATATAGTCTGTCCACTTTAGTCTGTCCACTTTAGTCTTTCCACTTTAGTCTTTCCACTTTAGTCTGTCCACTTTAGTCTTTCCACTATAGTCTGTCCACTTTAGTCTTTCCACTTTAGTCTTTCCACCACAGTCTTTCCACTATAGTCTTTCCACTATAGGCTGTCCACTTTAGTCTTTCCACTATACTCTCCACTTTATTCTGTCCACTACAGTCTTTCCACCATAGTTTTTCCAATATAGTCTGTCCACTTTAGTCTTTCCACTTTAGTCTTTCCACTTTAGTCTTTCCACTTTAGTCTTTCCACTTTAGTCTTTCCACTTTAGTCTTTCCACTATAGTCTCCTCTTTATTCTGTCCACTACAGTCTTTCCACTATAGTCTGTCCAAATTAGTCTTTCCACTTTAGTCTTTCCACTTTAGTCTGTCCACTTTAGTCTTTCCACTATAGACTGTCCACTTTAGTCTTTCCACTATTATCTGTCCATTTTATTCTTTCCACTATACTCTCCACTTTATTCTGTCCACTACAGTCTTTTCACTATAGTCTTTCCAATATAGTCTGTCCACTTTAGTCTTTCCACTTTAGTCTTTCCACTTTTTTCTGTCCACTTTAGTCTTTCCACTTTAGTCTTTCCACTTTATTCTGTCCACTTCAATGTGTACTCTTTAGTCTGTCCACTGAGTCTTTCCACTTCAGTCTTTCCACTATAGTCTCCACTTTATTCTGTCCACTACAGTCTTTCCACTATAGTCTTTCCACTTTATTCTGTCCACTTCAATGTGTACACTTTAGTCTGTCCACTAAGTCTTTCCACTTTAGTCTTTCCACCACAGTCTTTCCACTATAGTCTTTCCACTACAGGCTGTCCACTTTAGTCTTTCCACTATACTCTCCACTTTATTCTGTCCACTACAGTCTTTCCACTTTAGTCTTTCCACCACAGTCTTTCCGCTATAGTCTTTCCACTATAGTCTGTCGACTTTAGTCTTTCCACTATTCTCTGTCCACTTTTGTCTTTCCACTATACTCTCCACTTTATTCTGTCCACTACAGTCTTTCCACTATAGTCTTTCCAAAATAGTCTGTCAACTTCAGTCTTTCCACTTTAGTCTTTCCACTTTAGTCTGTCCACTTTAGTCTTTCCACTATAGTCTGTCCACTTTAGTCTTTCCACTATTCTCTGTCCACTTTAGTCTTTCCACTATAGTCTCCACTTTATTCTGTCCACTACAGTTTTTCCACTATAGTCTTTCCACTGTAGTCTGTCCACTTTAGTCTTTCCACTTTAGTCTTTCCACTTTAGTCTGTCCACTTTAGTCTTTCCACTATAGTCTGTCCACTTTAGTCTTTCCACTTTAGTCTTTCCGCTTTAGTCTGTCCACTTAGTCTTTCCACTAGAGTCTGTCCACTTTAGTTTGTCCACTTTAGATAGTCCACTTTAGTCTTTCCACTTTAGTCATTTCCACTATAGTCTGTCCACTTTAGTCTTTCAACTTTAGTCTTTCCACTTTAGTCTGTCCCCTTTAGTCTTTCCACTATTCTCTGTCCACTTTAGTCTTTCCACTTTAGTCTTTCCACCACAGTCTCCACTTTATTCTGTCCACTATAGTCTTTCCACTATAGTCTTTCCACTATAGTATGTCCACTTTAGTCTTTCCACTTTAGTCTTTCCACTTTAGTCTCCACTTTATTCTGTCCACTACAGTCATTCCACTATAGTCTTTCCACTATAGTCTGTCCACTTTAGTCTTTCCACTTTAGTCTTTCCACTTTAGTCTTTTCACTTTGGTCTTTCCACTTTAGTCTTTCCGCTTTAGTCTGTCCACTTAGTCTTTCCGCTTCAGTCTTTCCGACTAGAGTCTGTCCACTTTAGTCTGTCCACTTTAGTCTGTCCACTTTAGTCTGTCCACTTTAGTCTGTCCACTTTAGTCTGTCCACTTTAGTCTTTCCACTTTAGTCATTTCCACTATCTTCTGTCCACTTTAGTCTTTCCACTTTAGTCTTTCCACTTTAGTCTGTCCACTTTAGTCTTTCCACTATAGTCTGTCCAGTTTAGTCTTTCAACTATAGTCTGTCTACTTTAGTCTTTCCACTTTAGTCTTTCCACTTTAGTCTTTCCACTATAGTCTCCTCTTTATTCTGTCCACTACAGTCTTTCCACTATAGTCTGTCCAAATTAGTCTTTCCACTTTAGTCTTTCCACTTTAGTCTGTCCACTTTAGTCTTTCCACTATAGACTGTCCACTTTAGTCTTTCCACTATTCTCTGTCCATTTTAGTCTTTCCACTATACTCTCCACTTTATTATGTCCACTACAGTCTTTTCACTATAGTCTTTCCAATATAGTCTGTCCACTTTAGTCTTTCCACTTTACTCTTTCCACCAAAGTCTTTCCACTATAGTCTTTCCACTATAGGCTGTCCACTTTAGTCTTTCCACTATTCTCTGTCCACTTTAGTCTTTCCACTATACTCTCCACTTTATTCTGTCCACTACAGTGTTTTCACTATAGTTTTTCCAATATAGTATGTCCACTTTAGTCTTTCCACTTTAGTCTTTCCACTATAGACTGTCCACTTTAGTCTTTCCACTCTTCTCTGTCCACTTTAGTCTTTCCACTATAGTCTCCACTTTATTCTGTCCACTACAGTCTTTCCACTATATTCTTTCCACTGTAGTCTGTCCACTTTAGTCTTTCCACTTTAGTCTGTCCACTTTACTCTTTCCACTATAGTCTGTCCACTTTAGTCTTTCCACTTTAGTCTTTCCACCACAGTCTTTCCACTATAGTCTTTCCACTATAGGCTGTCCACTTTAGTCTTTCCACTATACTCTCCACTTTATTCTGTCCACTACAGTCTTTCCACCATAGTTTTTCCAATATAGTCTGTCCACTTTAGTCTTTCCACTTTAGTCTTTCCACTTTAGTCTTTCCACTTTAGTCTTTCCACTATAGTCTCCTCTTTATTCTGTCCACTACAGTCTTTCCACTATAGTCTGTCCAAATTATTCTTTCCACTTTAGTCTTTCCACTTTAGTCTGTCCACTTTAGTCTTTCCACTATAGACTGTCCACTTTAGTCTTTCCACTATTCTCTGTCCATTTTAGTCTTTCCACTATACTCTCCACTTTATTCTGTCCACTACAGTCTTTTCACTATAGTCTTTCCAATATAGTCTGTCCACTTTAGTCTTTCCACTTTAGTCTTTCCCCTTTTTTCTGTCCACTTTAGTCTTTCCACTATAGTCTGTCCACTTTAGTCTTTCCACTATAGTCTGTCCACTTTAGTCTTTCCACTTTTCTTTGTCCACTTTAGTCTTTCCACTATAGTCTCCACTTTATTCTGTCCACTACAGTCTTTCCACTATAGTCTTTCCACTAGAGTCTGTCCACTTTAGTCTTTCCACTTTAATCTTTCCACTTTAGTCTGTCCACTTTAGTCTTTCCACTATAGTCTGTCCACTTTAGTCTTTCCACTTTAGTCTTTCCACTTTATTCTGTCCACTTCAGTGTGTACACTTTAGTCTGTCCACTGAGTCTTTCCACTTCAGTCTTTCCACTATAGTCTCCACTTTATTCTGTCCACTACAGTCTTTCCACTATAGTCTTTCCACTAGAGTCTGTCCACTTTAGTCTTTCCACTTTAATCTTTCCACTTTAGTCTGTCCACTTTAGTCTTTCCACTATAGTCTGTCCACTTTATTCTGTCCACTTCAGTGTGTACACTTTAGTCTGTCCATTGAGTCTTTCCACTTCAGTCTTTCCACTATAGTCTCCACTTTATTCTGTCCACTACAGTTTTTCCACTATAGTCTTTCCACTATAGTCTGTCCACTTTAGTCTTTCCACTTTAGTCTTTCCACTATAGTCTGTCCACATTAGTCTTTCCACTATAGTCTGTCCACTTTAGTCTTTCCACTTTAGTCTTTCCACTTTAGTCTGCCCACTTTAGTCTTTCCACTATAGTCTGTCCACTTTAGTCTTTCCACTTTAGTCTTTCCACTTTAGTCTTTCCACTATAGTCCCCACTTTATTCTGTCCACTACAGTCTTTCCACTATAGTCTTTCCACTATAGTCTGTCCACTTTAGTCTTTCCACTTTAGTCTTTCCATTTTAGTCTGTCCACTTTAGTCTTTCCACTATAGACTGTCCACTTTAGTCTTTCCACTATTCTCTGTCCACTTTAGTCTTTCCACTATAGTCTCCACTTTATTCTGTCCACTACAGTCTTTCCACTATAGTCTTTCCACTGTAGTCTGTCCACTTTAGTCTTTCCACTTTAGTCTTTCCACTTTAGTCTGTCCACTTTAGTCTTTCCACTATAGTCTGTCCACTTTAGTCTTTCCACTTTAGTTTTTCCACCACAGTCTTTCCACTATAGTCTTTCCACTACAGGCTGTCCACTCTAGTCTTTCCACTATACTCTCCACTTTATTCTGTCCACTACAGTCTTTCCACTTTAGTCTTTCCACCACAGTCTTTCCGCTATAGTCTTTCCACTATAGTCTGTCCACTTTAGTCTTTCCACTATTCTCTGTCCACTTTTGTCTTTCCACTATACTCTCCACTTTATTCTGTCCACTACAGTCTTTCCACTATAGTCTTTCCACTGTAGTCTGTCCACTTTAGTCTGTCCACTTTAGTCTTTCCACTATAGTCTGTCCACTTTAGTCTTTCCACTGTTCTCTGTCCACTTTAGTCTTTCCACTATAGTCTCCACTTTATTCTGTCCACTACAGTCTTTCCACTATAGTCTTTCCACTGTAGTCTGTCCACTTTAGTCTTTCCACTTTAGTCTGTCCACTTTAGTCTTTCCACTATAGTCTGTCCACTTTAGTCTTTCCACTTTAGTCTTTCCACCACAGTCTTTCCACTATAGTCTTTCCACTACAGGCTGTCCACTTTAGTCTTTCCACTACACTCTCCACTTTATTCTGTCCACTACAGTCTTTCCACTTTAGTCTTTCCACCACAGTCTTTCCGCTATAGTCTTTCCACTATACTCTCCACTTTATTCTGTCCACTACAGTCTTTCCACTTTAGTCTTTCCACCACAGTCTTTCCGCTATAGTCTTTCCACTATAGTCTGTCCACTTTAGTCTTTCCACTTTAGTCTTTCCACTTTATTCTGTCCACTTCAATGTGTACACTTTAGTCTGTCCACTGAGTCTTTCCACTTTAGTCTTTCCACCACAGTCTTTCCACTATAGTCTTTCCACTACAGGCTGTCCACTTTAGTCTTTCCACTATACTCTCCACTTTATTCTGTCCACTACAGTCTTTCCACTTTAGTCTTTCCACTTTAGTCTTTCCA
Organism: Branchinecta sandiegonensis; assembly: GCA_030848855.1. Taxonomy (NCBI): domain Eukaryota; kingdom Metazoa; phylum Arthropoda; class Branchiopoda; order Anostraca; family Branchinectidae; genus Branchinecta; species Branchinecta sandiegonensis. Next base: position 14,849 of record JAUPMV010000002.1, on the reverse strand, counting down.
CTATAGTCTTTCCACTATAGTCTGTCCACTTTAGTCTTTCCAATATAGTCTATCCACTTTAGTCTTTCCACTTTACTCTTTCCACCACAGTCTTTCCACTATAGTCTTTCCAATACAGGCTGTCCACTTTAGTCTTTCCACTATACTCTCCACTTTATTCTGTCCACTACAGTCTTTCCACTTTAGTCTTTGCACCACAGTCTTTCCGCTATAGTCTTTCCACTATAGTCTGTCCACTTTAGTCTTTCCACTATTCTCTGTCCACTTTTGTCTTTCCACTATACTCTCCACTTTATTCTGTCCACTACAGTCTTTCCACTACAGTCTTTCCACTATAGTCTTTCCACTATAGTCTGTCCACTTCAGTCTTTCCACTTTAATCTTTCCACTTTCGTCTGTCCACTTTAGTCTTTCCACTATAGTCTGTCCACTTTAGTCTTTCCACTTTAGTCTTTCCACTTTATTCTGTCCACTTCAATGTGTACACTTTAGTCTGTCCACTGAGTCTTTCCACTTCAGTCTTTCCACTATAGTCTCCACTTTATTCTGTCCACTACAGTCTTTCCACTATAGTCTTTCCACTATTCTCTGTCCACTTTTGTCTTTCCACTATACTCTCCACTTTATTCTGTCCACTACAGTCTTTCCACTATAGTCTTTCCAATATAGTCTGTCAACTTTAGTCTTTCCACTTTAGTCTTTCCACTTTAGTCTGTCCACTTTAGTCTTTCCACTATAGTCTGTCAACTTTAGTCTTTCCACTATTCTCTGTCCACTTTAGTCTTTCCACTATAGTCTCCACTTTATTCTGTCCACTACAGTGTTTTCACTATAGTCTTTCCACTATTCTCTGTCCACTTTTGTCTTTCCACTATACTCTCCACTTTATTCTGTCCACTACAGTCTTTCCACTATAGTCTTTCCACTATTCTCTGTCCACTTTTGTCTTTCCACTATACTCTCCACTTTATTCTGTCCACTACAGTCTTTCCACTATAGTCTTTCCAATATAGTCTGTCAACTTTAGTCTTTCCACTTTACTCTTTCCACCAAAGTCTTTCCACTATAGTCTTTCCACTATAGGCTGTCCACTTTAGTCTTTCCACTATTCTCTGTCCACTTTAGTCTTTCCACTATACTCTCCACTTTATTCTGTCCACTACAGTGTTTTCACTATAGTTTTTCCAATATAGTATGTCCACTTTAGTCTTTCCACTTTAGTCTTTCCACTATAGACTGTCCACTTTAGTCTTTCCACTCTTCTCTGTCCACTTTAGTCTTTCCACTATAGTCTCCACTTTATTCTGTCCACTACAGTCTTTCCACTATATTCTTTCCACTGTAGTCTGTCCACTTTAGTCTTTCCACTTTAGTCTGTCCACTTTACTCTGTCCACTATAGTCTGTCCACTTTAGTCTTTCCACTTTAGTCTTTCCACCACAGTCTTTCCACTATAGTCTTTCCACTATAGGCTGTCCACTTTAGTCTTTCCACTATACTCTCCACTTTATTCTGTCCACTACAGTCTTTCCACCATAGTTTTTCCAATATAGTCTGTCCACTTTAGTCTTTCCACTTTAGTCTTTCCACTTTAGTCTTTCCACTTTAGTCTTTCCACTATAGTCTCCTCTTTATTCTGTCCACTACAGTCTTTCCACTATAGTCTGTCCAAATTATTCTTTCCACTTTAGTCTTTCCACTTTAGTCTGTCCACTTTAGTCTTTCCACTATAGACTGTCCACTTTAGTCTTTCCACTATTCTCTGTCCATTTTAGTCTTTCCACTATACTCTCCACTTTATTCTGTCCACTACAGTCTTTTCACTATAGTCTTTCCAATATAGTCTGTCCACTTTAGTCTTTCCACTTTAGTCTTTCCCCTTTTTTCTGTCCACTTTAGTCTTTCCACTATAGTCTGTCCACTTTAGTCTTTCCACTATAGTCTGTCCACTTTAGTCTTTCCACTTTTCTTTGTCCACTTTAGTCTTTCCACTATAGTCTCCACTTTATTCTGTCCACTACAGTCTTTCCACTATAGTCTTTCCACTAGAGTCTGTCCACTTTAGTCTTTCCACTTTAATCTTTCCACTTTAGTCTGTCCACTTTAGTCTTTCCACTATAGTCTGTCCACTTTAGTCTTTCCACTTTAGTCTTTCCACTTTATTCTGTCCACTTCAGTGTGTACACTTTAGTCTGTCCACTGAGTCTTTCCACTTCAGTCTTTCCACTATAGTCTCCACTTTATTCTGTCCACTACAGTCTTTCCACTATAGTCTTTCCACTAGAGTCTGTCCACTTTAGTCTTTCCACTTTAATCTTTCCACTTTAGTCTGTCCACTTTAGTCTTTCCACTATAGTCTGTCCACTTTATTCTGTCCACTTCAGTGTGTACACTTTAGTCCGTCCATTGAGTCTTTCCACTTCAGTCTTTCCACTATAGTCTCCACTTTATTCTGTCCACTACAGTTTTTCCACTATAGTCTTTCCACTATAGTCTGTCCACTTTAGTCTTTCCACTTTAGTCTTTCCACTATAGTCTGTCCACATTAGTCTTTCCACTATAGTCTGTCCACTTTAGTCTTTCCACTTTAGTCTTTCCACTTTAGTCTGCCCACTTTAGTCTTTCCACTATAGTCTGTCCACTTTAGTCTTTCCACTTTAGTCTTTCCACTTTAGTCTTTCCACTATAGTCCCCACTTTATTCTGTCCACTACAGTCTTTCCACTATAGTCTTTCCACTATAGTCTGTCCACTTCAGTCTTTCCACTTTAGTCTTTCCATTTTAGTCTGTCCACTTTAGTCTTTCCACTATAGACTGTCCACTTTAGTCTTTCCACTATTCTCTGTCCACTTTAGTCTTTCCACTATAGTCTCCACTTTATTCTGTCCACTACAGTCTTTCCACTATAGTCTTTCCACTGTAGTCTGTCCACTTTAGTCTTTCCACTTTAGTCTTTCCACTTTAGTCTGTCCACTTTAGTCTTTCCACTATAGTCTGTCCACTTTAGTCTTTCCACTTTAGTTTTTCCACCACAGTCTTTCCACTATAGTCTTTCCACTACAGGCTGTCCACTCTAGTCTTTCCACTATACTCTCCACTTTATTCTGTCCACTACAGTCTTTCCACTTTAGTCTTTCCACCACAGTCTTTCCGCTATAGTCTTTCCACTATAGTCTGTCCACTTTAGTCTTTCCACTATTCTCTGTCCACTTTTGTCTTTCCACTATACTCTCCACTTTATTCTGTCCACTACAGTCTTTCCACTATAGTCTTTCCACTGTAGTCTGTCCACTTTAGTCTGTCCACTTTAGTCTTTCCACTATAGTCTGTCCACTTTAGTCTTTCCACTGTTCTCTGTCCACTTTAGTCTTTCCACTATAGTCTCCACTTTATTCTGTCCACTACAGTCTTTCCACTATAGTCTTTCCACTGTAGTCTGTCCACTTTAGTCTTTCCACTTTAGTCTGTCCACTTTAGTCTTTCCACTATAGTCTGTCCACTTTAGTCTTTCCACTTTAGTCTTTCCACCACAGTCTTTCCACTATAGTCTTTCCACTACAGGCTGTCCACTTTAGTCTTTCCACTATACTCTCCACTTTATTCTGTCCACTACAGTCTTTCCACTTTAGTCTTTCCACCACAGTCTTTCCGCTATAGTCTTTCCACTATACTCTCCACTTTATTCTGTCCACTACAGTCTTTCCACTTTAGTCTTTCCACCACAGTCTTTCCGCTATAGTCTTTCCACTATAGTCTGTCCACTTTAGTCTTTCCACTTTAGTCTTTCCACTTTATTCTGTCCACTTCAATGTGTACACTTTAGTCTGTCCACTGAGTCTTTCCACTTTAGTCTTTCCACCACAGTCTTTCCACTATAGTCTTTCCACTACAGGCTGTCCACTTTAGTCTTTCCACTATACTCTCCACTTTATTCTGTCCACTACAGTCTTTCCACTTTAGTCTTTCCACTTTAGTCTTTCCACTATAGTCTTTCCACTATAGTCTGTCCACTTTAGTCTTTCCAATATAGTCTATCCACTTTAGTCTTTCCACTTTAGTCTTTCCACCACAGTCTTTCCACTATAGTCTTTCCAATACAGGCTGTCCACTTTAGTCTTTCCACTATACTCTCCACTTTATTCTGTCCACTACAGTCTTTCCACTTTAGTCTTTCCACCACAGTCTTTCCGCTATAGTCTTTCCACTATAGTCTGTCCACTTTAGTCTTTCCACTATTCTCTGTCCACTTTTGTCTTTCCACTATACTCTCCACTTTATTCTGTCCACTACAGTCTTTCCACTACAGTCTTTCCACTATAGTCTTTCCACTATAGTCTGTCCACTTTAGTCTTTCCACTTTAATCTTTCCACTTTCGTCTGTCCACTTTAGTCTTTCCACTATAGTCTGTCCACTTTAGTCTTTCCACTTTAGTCTTTCCACTTTATTCTGTCCACTTCAATGTGTACACTTTAGTCTGTCCACTGAGTCTTTCCACTTCAGTCTTTCCACTATAGTCTCCACTTTATTCTGTCCACTACAGTCTTTCCACTATAGTCTTTCCACTATTCTCTGTCCACTTTTGTCTTTCCACTATACTCTCCACTTTATTCTGTCCACTACAGTCTTTCCACTATAGTCTTTCCAATATAGTCTGTCAACTTTAGTCTTTCCACTTTAGTCTTTCCACTTTAGTCTGTCCACTTTAGTCTTTCCACTATAGTCTGTCAACTTTAGTCTTTCCACTATTCTCTGTCCACTTTAGTCTTTCCACTATAGTCTCCACTTTATTCTGTCCACTACAGTCTTTCCACTATAGTCTTTCCACTGTAGTCTGTCCACTTTAGTCTTTCCACTTTAGTCTTTCCCTTTTAGTCTGTCCACTTTAGTCTTTCCAATATAGTCTATCCACTTTAGTCTTTCCACTTTAGTCTTTCCACCACAGTCTTTCCACTATAGTCTTTCCAATACAGGCTGTCCACTTTAGTCTTTCCACTATACTCTCCACTTTATTCTGTCCACTACAGTCTTTCCACTTTAGTCTTTCCACCACAGTCTTTCCGCTATAGTCTTTCCACTATAGTCTGTCCACTTTAGTCTTTCCACTATTCTCTGTCCACTTTTGTCTTTCCACTATACTCTCCACTTTATTCTGTCCACTACAGTCTTTCCACTACAGTCTTTCCACTATAGTCTTTCCACTATAGTCTGTCCACTTTAGTCTTTCCACTTTAATCTTTCCACTTTCGTCTGTCCACTTTAGTCTTTCCACTATAGTCTGTCCACTTTAGTCTTTCCACTTTAGTCTTTCCACTTTATTCTGTCCACTTCAATGTGTACACTTTAGTCTGTCCACTGAGTCTTTCCACTTCAGTCTTTCCACTATAGTCTCCACTTTATTCTGTCCACTACAGTCTTTCCACTATAGTCTTTCCACTATAGTCTGTCCACTTTAGTCTTTCCACTTTAGTCTTTCCACTTTAGTCTGTCCACTTTAGTCTTTCCACTATAGTCTGTCCACTTTAGTCTGTCCACTTTAGTCTTTCCACTATAGTCTGTCCACTTTAGTCTTTCCACTATAGTCTGTCCACTCTAGTCTTTCCACTTTAGTCTTTCCACTTTAGTCTGTCCACTTTAGTCTTTCCACTATAGTCTGTCCACTTTAGTCTTTCCACTTTAGTCTTTTCACTATAGTCTCCACTTTAATCTGTCCACTACAGTCTTTCCACTATAGTCTTTCCACTATACTCTGTCCACTTTAGTCTTTCTACTTTAGTCTTTCCATTTTAGTCTGTCCACTTTAGTCTTTTCACAAAAGACTGTCCACTTCAGTCTTTCCGCTATTCTCTGTCCACTTTAGTCTTTCCACTATAGTCTCCACTTTATTCTTTCCACTTTAGTCTTTCCACTTTAGTCTGCCCACTTTAGTCTTTCCACTATAGTCTGTCCACTTTAGTCTTTCCACTTTAGTCTTTCCACTATAGTCCCCACTTTATTCTGTCCACTACAGTCTTTCCACTATAGTCTTTCCACTATAGTCTGTCCACTTTAGTCTTTCCACTTTAGTCTTTCCATTTTAGTCTGTCCACTTTAGTCTTTCCACTATAGACTGTCCACTTTAGTCTTTCCACTATTCTCTGTCCACTTTAGTCTTTCCACTATAGTCTCCACTTTATTCTGTCCACTACAGTCTTTCCACTATAGTCTTTCCACTGTAGTCTGTCCACTTTAGTCTTTCCAATTTAGTCTTTCCACTTTAGTCTGTCCACTTTAGTCTTTTCACTATAGTCTGTCCACTTTAGTCTTTCCACTTTAGTTTTTCCACCACAGTCTTTCCACTATAGTCTTTCCACTACAGGCTGTCCACTTTAGTCTTTCCACTATACTCTCCACTTTATTCTGTCCACTACAGTCTTTCCACTTTAGTCTTTCCACCACAGTCTTTCCGCTATAGTCTTTCCACTATAGTCTGTCCACTTTAGTCTTTCCACTATTCTCTGTCCACTTTTGTCTTTCCACTATACTCTCCACTTTATTCTGTCCACTACAGTCTTTCCACTATAGTCTTTCCACTGTAGTCTGTCCACTTTAGTCTGTCAACTTTAGTCTTTCCACTATAGTCTGTCCACTTTAGTCTTTCCACTGTTCTCTGTCCACTATAGTCTTTCCACTATAGTCTCCACTTTATTCTGTCCACTACAGTCTTTCCACTATAGTCTTTCCACTGTAGTCTGTCCACTTTAGTCTTTCCACTTTAGTCTTTCCACTTTAGTCTGTCCACTTTAGTCTTTCCACTATAGTCTGTCCACTTTAGTCTTTCCACTTTAGTCTTTCCACCACAGTCTTTCCACTATAGTCTTTCCACTACAGGCTGTCCACTTTAGTCTTTCCACTATACTCTCCACTTTATTCTGTCCACTACAGTCTTTCCACTTTAGTCTTTCCACCACAGTCTTTCCGCTATAGTCTTTCCACTATAGTCTGTCCACTTTAGTCTTTCCACTATTCTCTGTCCACTTTTGTCTTTCCACTATACTCTCCACTTTATTCTGTCTACTACAGTCTTTCCACTACAGTCTTTCCACTATAGTCTTTCCACTATAGTCTGTCCACTTTAGTCTTTCCACTTTAATCTTTCCACTTTCGTCTGTCCACTTTAGTCTTTCCACTATAGTCTGTCCACTTTAGTCTTTCTACTTTAGTCTTTCCACTTTATTCTGTCCAGTTCAATGTGTACACTTTAGTCTGTCCACTGAGTCTTTCCACTTCAGTCTTTCCACTATAGTCTCCACTTTATTCTGTCCACTACAGTCTTTCCACTATAGTCTTTCCACTTTATTCTGTCCACTTCAATGTGTACACTTTAGTCTGTCCACTAAGTCTTTCCACTTTAGTCTTTCCACCACAGTCTTTCCACTATAGTCTTTCCACTACAGTCTGTCCACTTTAGTCTTTCCTCTATACTCTCCACTTTATTCTGTCCACTACAGTCTTTCCACTTTAGTCTTTCCACCACAGTCTTTCCGCTATAGTCTTTCCACTATAGTCTGTCCACTTTAGTCTTTCCACTTTAGTCTTTCCACTTTATTCTGTCCACTTCAATGTGTACACTTTAGTCTGTCCACTGAGTCTTTCCACTTTAGTCTTTCCACCACAGTCTTTCCACTATAGTCTTTCCACTACAGGCTGTCCACTTTAGTCTTTCCACTATACTCTCCACTTTATTCTGTCCACTACAGTCTTTCCACTTTAGTCTTTCCACTTTAGTCTTTCCACTATAGTCTTTCCACTATAGTCTGTCCACTTTAGTCTTTCCAATATAGTCTATCCACTTTAGTCTTTCCACTTTAGTCTTTCCACCACAGTCTTTCCACTATAGTCTTTCCAATACAGGCTGTCCACTTTAGTCTTTCCACTATACTCCCCACTTTATTCTGTCCACTACAGTCTTTCCACTTTAGTCTTTCCACCACAGTCTTTCCGCTATAGTCTTTCCACTATAGTCTGTCCACTTTAGTCTTTCCACTATTCTCTGTCCACTTTTGTCTTTCCACTATACTCTCCACTTTATTCTGTCCACTACAGTCTTTCCACTACAGTCTTTCCACTATAGTCTTTCCACTATAGTCTGTCCACTTTAGTCTTTCCACTTTAATCTTTCCACTTTCGTCTGTCCACTTTAGTCTTTCCACTATAGTCTGTCCACTTTAGTCTTTCCACTTTAGTCTTTCCACTTTATTCTGTCCACTTCAATGTGTACACTTTAGTCTGTCCACTGAGTCTTTCCACTTCAGTCTTTCCACTATAGTCTCCACTTTATTCTGTCCACTACAGTCTTTCCACTATAGTCTTTCCACTATTCTCTGTCCACTTTTGTCTTTCCACTATACTCTCCACTTTATTCTGTCCACTACAGTCTTTCCACTATAGTCTTTCCAATATAGTCTGTCAACTTTAGTCTTTCCACTTTAGTCTTTCCACTTTAGTCTGTCCACTTTAGTCTTTCCACTATAGTCTGTCAACTTTAGTCTTTCCACTATTCTCTGTCCACTTTAGTCTTTCCACTATAGTCTCCACTTTATTCTGTCCACTACAGTCTTTCCACTATAGTCTTTCCACTGTAGTCTGTCCACTTTAGTCTTTCCACTTTAGTCTTTCCCTTTTAGTCTGTCCACTTTAGTCTTTCCAATATAGTCTATCCACTTTAGTCTTTCCACTTAAGTCTTTCCACCACAGTCTTTCCACTATAGTCTTTCCAATACAGGCTGTCCACTTTAGTCTTTCCACTATACTCTCCACTTTATTCTGTCCACTACAGTCTTTCCACTTTAGTCTTTCCACCACAGTCTTTCCGCTATAGTCTTTCCACTATAGTCTGTCCACTTTAGTCTTTCCACTATTCTCTGTCCACTTTTGTCTTTCCACTATACTCTCCACTTTATTCTGTCCACTACAGTCTTTCCACTACAGTCTTTCCACTATAGTCTTTCCACTATAGTCTGTCCACTTTAGTCTTTCCACTTTAATCTTTCCACTTTCGTCTGTCCACTTTAGTCTTTCCACTATAGTCTGTCCACTTTTGTCTTTCCACTTTAGTCTTTCCACTTTATTCTGTCCACTTCAATGTGTACACTTTAGTCTGTCCACTGAGTCTTTCCACTTCAGTCTTTCCACTATAGTCTCCACTTTATTCTGTCCACTACAGTCTTTCCACTATAGTCTTTCCACTATAGTCTGTCCACTTTAGTCTTTCCACTTTAGTCTTTCCACTTTAGTCTGTCCACTTTAGTCTTTCCACTATAGTCTGTCCACTTTAGTCTGTCCACTTTAGTCTTTCCACTATAGTCTGTCCACTTTAGTCTTTCCACTATAGTCTGTCCACTCTAGTCTTTCCACTTTAGTCTTTCCACTTTAGTCTGTCCACTTTAGTCTTTCCACTATAGTCTGTCCACTTTAGTCTTTCCACTTTAGTCTTTTCACTATAGTCTCCACTTTAATCTGTCCACTACAGTCTTTCCACTATAGTCTTTCCACTATACTCTGTCCACTTTAGTCTTTCTACTTTAGTCTTTCCATTTTAGTCTGTCCACTTTAGTCTTTTCACAAAAGACTGTCCACTTCAGTCTTTCCGCTATTCTCTGTCCACTTTAGTCTTTCCACTATAGTCTCCACTTTATTCTGTCCACTACAGTCTTTCCACTATAGTCTTTCCACTGTAGTCTGTCCACTTTAGTCTTTCCACTTTAGTCTTTCCACTGTAGTCTGTCCACTTTAGTCTTTCCACTATAGTCTGTCCACTTTAGTCTTTCCACTTTAGTCTTTCCACCACAGTCTTTCCACTATAGTCTTTCCACTATAGGCTGTCCACTTTAGTCTTTCCACTATTCTCTGTCCACTTTAGTCTTTCCACTGTACTCTCCACTTAATTCTGTCCACTACAGTCTTTCCACTTTAGTCTTTCCACTTTAGTCTGTCCACTTTAGTTTTTCCAGTATAGTCTGTCCACTTTAGTCTTTCCACTATTCTCTGTCCACTTTAGTCTTTCCACTATAGTCTTTCCACTGTAGTCTGTCCACTTTAGTCTTTCCACTTTAGTCTTTCCACTTTAGTCTGTCCTCTTTAGTCTTTCCACTATAGTCTGTCCACTTTAGTCTTTCCACTTTACTCTTTCCACCAAAGTCCAAAAACAATAATGATGGTTTTTCGTAAGGGGGGGAAAATTAACACTAGGGATAGGGTAAGTTTGGATGGTAAAGAAATTGAGATTAAGGAATCATTTATTTATTTGGGGGTTAAATTAACATCGAATGGAAAGTTTGGTAAGCATGTGGATAGTGTATTGGTGAAGGGTAACAGATGTGTGAATGGTATTCTGCGTAGTAATTTGAAAAATATTAAAGATATGAAGTTCCATAAAGAAATTTTTAATACGAAAGTGAAATCGGTTATGCATTATGGGGCAGAGTTGTGGGGTTTTAATGCAGGGGCTAGGCTAGAAGTGGTACAAAATAGATATTTCAAAAGAGTGCTAGGGTTATCACAGAAGAGTTGTAATTTAGTCCTAAAGGGTGATTTAGGATTATTTTCACTACGTAGTAGTAGGCTAGTCCAAATGGTAAGATTTTGGGAAAAAATTATTAGTTTACCTAGAATAAGACCTCTGAAAGCTGCGTATTTAGAAGCTTTAAGAGACCCTTCAGGTGATTCATGGCCACTCCAGATAAAAAATATCCTTGATCTATGCGGGTTGTCTGACCAGTGGCGTGACGGCCAGGGTCCGGGTGCCTCCCAAGGCGAGGTAAGTAAAGTGGTCCAGCGGATCCTACAAGATCAGGAAATCCAGAAATGGCATCATGAAAAGGATTCGAAGCCGTCGATGTATTTTTACGCTAAGGCCAAAGAGTGTTGGGGATTAGAAATGTTTTTCAAGGGAGGGTTATCTTCTGAGGAGTTAAAATTAATGGCATGCGCTCGTAGTGATAGCCTTCCTTTGGGAATTCGTAGAAATTATATGGGTAGTGTTAAGGGGCGGTCGAGTGGTCTTTACTTTTGTCCAATGTGTGGTTGTATGGATGAAAATTTGTTTCATTTTATGTGTGAATGTGTGGAGTTGAATGATTTAAGGGTGGAAATATTTGGGGAGCGAATTTTTGATGAAGGTTGGTTGGTTGAAAAGTTTAAGGATAAAATTGTTTTTGGGGTTAGACAACTTGGAAGGTTTTTGCGGTTAGGATGGAATCACAGGGAAGAGTTTCTGTAATTAGGATTTGTGGGGGGAGAGATTTGTTTATTTGTTGGTGTTTTTTTTTTTTTTTTTTTTTTTGTATGCGATGGCCCTTGGGCTTTAAGCAAATAAATCATATCATATCATATCATATAGTCTTTCCACTATAGGCTGTCCACTTTATTCTTTCCACTATTCTCTGTCCACTTTAGTCTTTCCACTATACTCTCCACTTTATTCTGTCCACTACAGTCTTTCCACTATAGTTTTTCCAATATAGTCTGTCCACTTTAGTCTGTCCACTTTAGTCTTTCCACTTTAGTCTTTCCACTTTAGTCTGTCCACTTTAGTCTTTCCACTATAGTCTGTCCACTTTAGTCTTTCCACTTTAGTCTTTCCACCACAGTCTTTCCACTATAGTCTTTCCACTATAGGCTGTCCACTTTAGTCTTTCCACTATACTCTCCACTTTATTCTGTCCACTACAGTCTTTCCACCATAGTTTTTCCAATATAGTCTGTCCACTTTAGTCTTTCCACTTTAGTCTTTCCACTTTAGTCTTTCCACTTTAGTCTTTCCACTTTAGTCTTTCCACTTTGGACTTTCCACTATAGTCTCCTCTTTATTCTGTCCACTACAGTCTTTCCACTATAGTCTGTCCAAATTAGTCTTTCCACTTTAGTCTTTCCACTTTAGTCTGTCCACTTTAGTCTTTCCACTATAGACTGTCCACTTTAGTCTTTCCACTATTATCTGTCCATTTTAGTCTTTCCACTATACTCTCCACTTTATTCTGTCCACTACAGTCTTTTCACTATAGTCTTTCCAATATAGTCTGTCCACTTTAGTCTTTCCACTTTAGTCTTTCCACTTTTTTCTGTCCACTTTAGTCTTTCCACTTTAGTCTTTCCACTTTATTCTGTCCACTTCAATGTGTACACTTTAGTCTGTCCACTGAGCCTTTCCACTTCAGTCTTTCCACTATAGTCTCCACTTTATTCTGTCCACTACAGTCTTTCCACTATAGTCTTTCCACTTTATTCTGTCCACTTCAATGTGTACACTTTAGTCTGTCCACTAAGTCTTTCCACTTTAGTCTTTCCACCACAGTCTTTCCACTATAGTCTTTCCACTACAGGCTGTCCACTTTAGTTTTTCCACTTTAGTCTTTCCACTATAGTCTGTCGACTTTAGTCTTTCCACTTTATTCTGTCCACTACAGTCTTTCCACTATAGTCTTTCCACTATAGTCTGTCCACTTTAGTCTTTCCACTTTAGATTTTCCACTTTAGTCTGTCCACTTTAGTCTTTCCACTATAGTCTGTCCACTTTAGTCTTTCCACTATTCTCTGTCCACTTTAGTCTTTCCACTATAGTCTCCACTTTATTCTGTCCACTACAGTCTTTCCACTATAGTCTTTCCACTGTAGTCTGTCCACTTTAGTCTTTCCACTTTAGTCTTTCCACTTTAGTCTGTCCACTTTAGTCTTTCCACTATAGTCTGTCCACTTTAGTCTTTCCACTTTAGTCTTTCCACCACAGTCTTTCCACTATAGTCTTTCCACTACAGGCTGTCCACTTTAGTCTTTCCACTATACTCTCCACTTTATTCTGTCCACTACAGTCTTTCCACTTTAGTCTTTCCACCACAGTCTTTCCGCTATAGTCTTTCCACTATAGTCTGTCCACTTTAGTCTTTCCACTATTCTCTGTCCACTTTTGTCTTTCTACTATACTCTCCACTTTATTCTGTCCACTACAGTCTTTCCACTACAGTCTTTCCACTATAGTCTTTCCACTATAGTCTGTCCACTTTAGTCTTTCCACTTTCATCTTTCCACTTTCGTCTGTCCACTTTAGTCTTTCCACTTTATTCTGTCCACTTCAATGTGTACACTTTAGTCTGTCCACTGAGTCTTTCCACTTCAGTCTTTCCACTATAGTCTCCACTTTATTCTGTCCACTACAGTCTTTCCACTATAGTCTTTCCACTTTATTCTGTCCACTTCAATGTGTACACTTTAGTCTGTCCACTAAGTCTTTCCACTTTAGTCTTTCCACCACAGTCTTTCCACTATAGTCTTTCCACTACAGGCTGTCCACTTTAGTCTTTCCACAATACTCAGCACTTTATTCTGTCCACTACAGTCTTTCCACTTTAGTCTTTCCACCACAGTCTTTCCGCTATAGTCTTTCCACTATAGTCTGTCCACTTTAATCTTTCCACTTTAGTCTTTCCACTTTATTCTGTCCACTTCAATGTGTACACTTTAGTCTGTCCACTGAGTCTTTCCACTTTAGTCTTTCCACCACAGTCTTTCCACTATAGTCTTCCCACTACAGGCTGTCCACTTTAGTCTTTCCACTATACTCTCCACTTTATTCTGTCCACTACAGTCTTTCCACTTTAGTCTTTCCACCACAGTCTTTCCAGTAGAGTCTTTCCACTATAGTCTGTCCACTTTAGTCTTTCCACTATTCTCTGTCCACTTTTGTCTTTCCACTATACTCTCCACTTTATTCTGTCCACTACAGTCTTTCCACTATAGTCTTTCCAATATAGTCTGTCAACTTTAGTCTTTCCACTTTAGTCTTTCCACTTTAGTCTGTCCACTTTAGTCTTTCCACTATCGTCTGTCCACTTTAGTCTTTCCACTATTCTCTGTCCACTTTAGTCTTTCCACTATAGTCTCCACTTTATTCTGTCCACTACAGTCTTTCCACTATAGTCTTTCCACTGTAGTCTGTCCACTTTAGTCTTTCCACTTTAGTCTTTCCACTTTAGTCTGTCCACTTTAGTCTTTCCACTATTCTCTGTCCACTTTAGTCTTTCCACTATAGTCTCCACTTTATTCTGTCCACTACAGTTTTTCCAATATATTCTTTCCACTATAGTCTTTCCACTTTAGTCTTTCCACTTTAGTCTTACCACTATAGTCTCCACTTTATTCTGTCCACTACAGTCGTTCCAATTTAGTCTTTCCACTATTCTCTGTCCACTTTAGTCTTTCCACTTTAGTCTTTCCACTATAGTCTCCACTTTATTTGTCCACTACAGTCTTTCGACTATAGTCTGTCCACTATAGTCTGTCCACTTTAGTCTTTCAACTATTCTCTGTCCACTTTAGTTTTTCCACTATAGTCTCCACTTTATTCTGTCCACTACAGTTTTTCCACTATAGTCTTTCCACTATAGTCTGTCCACTTTAGTCTTTCCACTTTAGTCTTTCCACTATAGTCTCCACTTTATTCTGTCTACTACAGTCTTTCCACTATAGTCTTTCCACTAAAGTCTATCCACTTTAGTCTTTCCACTATTCTCTGTCAACTTTAGTCTTTCCACTTTAGTCTTTCCACTATAGTCTCCACTTTATTCTGTCCACTACAGTCTTTCCACTATTCCACTATTCTCTGTCCACTTTAGTCTTTCCACTATAGTCTCCACTTTGTTCTGTCCACTACAGTTTTTCCACTATAGTCTTTCCACTATAGTCTGTCCACTTTAGTCTTTCAACTTTAGTCTTACCACTATAGTCTCCACTTTATTTTGTCCACTACAGTCTTTCCAATTTAGTCTCTCCACTATTCTCTGTCCACTTTACTCTTTCCACTTTAGACTTTCCACTA